>OZ034803.1:66014835-70899835 GCA_964028335.1 Altica lythri | reverse complement strand
ATTATTATTATTATTATTATTATTATTATTATTATTATTATTATTATTATTATTATTATTATTATTATTATTATTATTATTATTATTATTATTATTATTATTATTATTATTATTATTATTATTATTATTATTATTATTATTATTATTATTATTATTATTATTATTATTATTATTATTATTATTATTATTATTATTATTATTATTATTATTATTATTATTATTATTATTATTATTATTATTATTATTATTATTATTATTATTATTATTATTATTATTATTATTATTATTATTATTATTATTATTATTATTATTATTATTATTATTATTATTATTATTATTATTATTATTATTATTATTATTATTATTATTATTATTATTATTATTATTATTATTATTATTATTATTATTATTATTATTATTATTATTATTATTATTATTATTATTATTATTATTATTATTATTATTATTATTATTATTATTATTATTATTATTATTATTATTATTATTATTATTATTATTATTATTATTATTATTATTATTATTATTATTATTATTATTATTATTATTATTATTATTATTATTATTATTATTATTATTATTATTATTATTATTATTATTATTATTATTATTATTATTATTATTATTATTATTATTATTATTATTATTATTATTATTATTATTATTATTATTATTATTATTATTATTATTATTATTATTATTATTATTATTATTATTATTATTGTACCTCTGTGCAAAAATTGTTTTTTACCACATCATTCATAAGAAGTAATTTTTTTTTGTGTAATGTACATTTTTTAAAATTTTGAATATAAGTTTTTCTTTTACTGATAGGATTTATTTATCCCAGCATTCAACACTAATGGGACATATATCGCTCACTGGGTGCAATAGTGGCACATCTCCTAAAATGGCCATTTTTAGTTAATTGTACCAGTATATTCACAAATTTGTGTTTTAATATCCAACAATAATGGCACATCTGTATCTGAGTTTGTTACCGCTAGATGGAGATTGGGTCACTATTGAATTTCACGCGTTTTTTAACGGGGGCGCGACAATACTGGCACAATAACTTAGTGTTTCAGTGACCATCACAAAGTAAATAACGTGACGAGATACAACAGTGGCATATTTCAAATAGTACGCTAAGGTAGGTTGAATATTTTTATTTTAAGAAAGCAACAATGGCACATTTGACGTTTTGCCGATGTTGTATTTTAAAATTGTATCATGTATCAAGTCCAATATTATTGTATCAACGTAATTTGTGCCAGTATTGCATATTAAATTGTTGATATTTTTGAAATGAGTCGTTATTACTTGTTTGAAGTACTATGCTGTAGTTGTTTATTCAACTGACATTTCATAATGTGTCACTGTAGTTTTTCAAATATTGTTTGCTCATCTTAAGTCCTGTGTATTATTGCTACAATTTATTTTTATTTACTATTATTATTATTATTATTATTATGTGTTGGTAGAGTAAGCAAGACTAGGTAGGTACAGTGTTTTTACTTTATATTATTTAATGCTTTATTATGAAAATTGGGTTTTTAGAATTACAAGCGCCGCAAATAAAATGAATCAATTATTGAAAAAACTTTTTTTGTCTGTTTTAGTTTCCCAAATTAAATTGCAAAACAGAGTTGAATTACATTATGGAAAGTCAAAATGCTGATTCAAGGGGCACAAAAATGCTAGGAATGCTAGGCATTAAATTAATAAAGGACCATTCTAAGTCTAACACTGCAAAGTGTAAAATCGCATCTGATTCGTCTGTAATTCGAGATGTTATAGATACTATTATAAGCAATGTAGAAGCAAACATCGGGGAGTTTAAAGAAGTTCGTCTTGATTTGTCAGCAGAAGCGTGTTCAGAGCCCAATCCATTCTCTGACGACTCTATTGTAGACCCCAATTATGAAGCTAATGACGTAATCACAACAATAGACAGTGACAATGAGCAAGAAGCGCCGCTGCCTCTACAAGATGAAGAGGTAGCAAATACAATAAAGAAGAAATCCAGAAAAAGAAAGAGGGACCCTAGTGAGTGGAAAAGAAACAAAACAAGATCACTCAGGAATACCGGGCAGGCCTATGTCACACTTAACAAGCATAAATCTGTAGCACCTAGACAAATAAAACCTCCTTGTGGTGCTAATTGTAAACTTAAGTGTTCAAACAAATTCTCCGAAGAGGAAAGAAATGCAATATTCCAAAAATATTGGAACCTGGCTGATATTGCCAAACAGCGTGCATTTATTGTGACACTAATGCATGAGATACCTCGAGATAATAATAATGATAGAAACAAACGAACCAATAATAATGCTTTTTATTTTTTAAAGGACGATAAGAAAATAAGGGTATGTAAAGTGTTCTTTATTTCAACTTTGGGAATTACCACCCGCTGTATTCGAAGCGTGATCGCTAAGAGAAAAGAAGGTAATTTTGAAGATAAAAGGGGAAAGCACGGACATCAAAAGCAAATAGCAGACGCAAAGAATGATATACGTGCTCACATTTCATCCATTCCTAAGGTTGAAAGCCACTATACCAGAGCACATAGCGAAAAAGAATATATTGAAGGCGGCAAGACCATAACCGATCTATACAGAGATTATAAAAGCCTTTGTGAGCAAGATGGCAAATCCGTTGCAAGTTTAACCACATACAGGGATATTTTCAACTATGAATTTAACTTGGCTTTTTTTGTCCCCAAAAAAGATCAATGCCAAAAGTGTGTTGCATACGAAAATGCGGATGATGACGAGAGGAAAAAAATGGAAGAAGACTATTTAATGCACCAAAGGGAAAAGACTCTGAGCAGAAAAGAAAAAGAAGCAGATAAACAGAAATGCTGTGCAAATTATCAGGTCAGTTGCTTTGACTTGCAGGCTACATTACCAACACCAAAGGGCGACGTTTCATCGTTTTATTATAAGTCAAAACTCGCAACTTATAATTTTACTGTGTGTGGCCTCACTCAGAAGGGTCAAGGCCCTGTTATGTGTTTTATGTGGCATGAAGGACAAGGCAAAAGAGGAGCCAATGAAATTGGATCCTGCCTAATAAAATATTTAGAACAACAGGCTAAAAGTTACGATGGTAATGACTTAGATATTGTATTTTTCTCTGATAATTGCTCGGGACAGCAAAAAAATAAATTTATTTTAGCAGCGTACTTTTACGCTGTAGCTAAGTATAATATTAAGTCAATAACCCATAAATACTTAGTAACAGGTCACACTCAGAATGAAGGTGATAACGTTCATTCAGTCATAGAGAAGAATATTAAAAGGTCACTAAAATCTGGTCCAATTTATACACCCGACCATTACGTAATGTTGGTCAGAAGTGCAAAGAAGACGGGAGCGCCTTACAAAGTTATAGAGATGAGTTACGATGATTTCTTTGATTTAAAAAAATTAACTTCTCAAACTTCTTTTAATTTTTATAAAGACAGTTCAGGCAATAATGTTAAATTTAATAGTGCCTGTGTTTTTAAAGTAGGGAAAGACGCTCCAGACGTTTTTTTTTATAAAACTTCGTTTAGTGAAACTGACTACAAGAGCGTAAGCATTAGACAGAGAAATAATACGCGAACAGGTGCGGACTTTGTCTCTTTTGAAACCGTTAATCTAGCACATGCGTACAAAAATATAATACCCATTCCCAAGAGAAAATTTGACGATCTTATGGATTTGTTAAAAAGTAATGCCATTAAAAAATGTCACAGTCACTTTTATAATAGCCTGAAACCTGCTAAAGACTAAAAATTGATTGTTCTTTAATTTTAGAAAAGTATTTTGTTTTTTAGTTTTAGAATAGGAAGTTCTAGAATAGGTTTTTTTTTTCATTATTAGGTATTATTTTTTTTAATAAAATGTTGCTGAATCCCTGTAGTAGAGTTTTATTAAGAATTTTTTGTTAAGATATTTCTCTTTATTTATAAAAATTATATGTGGACAAAAAAATCAATAGTGGCACAAGTTCTCTTTTTCAAAAAAAAAATAATAATGCAAGTATTTTCTTAAAAAAAATTGCAATAATATAATTGGATACCTAATTTTACAAACACATAGAGATAAAAATTTAAATTAAGTAATAGAGTTAATATGAAATCTTTAAATCTTTTAGTTATTTTTTACAAATTACCGATTTTCTTAAAACTAATATTTTTTTGATATGCCACTATTGCACCCAGTGAGCGATATGACCAAAGTCCTTTCTAAGGATACAAGGGCACGCAACAATGTAAAAAAAAAATCAATCGCTTTGTTAGGTCTCCAGGTGTCAACGAATATCATTAAAGTCATTTTAAACCGTTTTATTTCGCAACAATGAAATCAGTAATGAAAGGGTTAGACGATATAATAAGTAACTCATCAGATCTTAGTTTTTCCAAATGCTTACCCTAAAATTGAGATTACACACGAATCTTACCAAAATTATAAAATAATCAAAATCAAAACTCCAGAAACCAATAATGAAAAAATTTCTCGATTTTCTAATACAACATATTGATCTTATAAACACATTCTATTTTTATTTTAAAAATGAAAATCTATATAATATAATAAATGCTACTTAAAACATTTTTCGGAAAAAGGTCCAAAATTAGTCAAATGTACAAAATTAATTCACAACGTAAAAGACGAAGAAGAACAAACCATTTTACTAAAAAATTATCACAAAGGAAAAACGAATCATCGAGGAATTGACGAAACTTTTGAAAAACTACGTCAAAATTACTATTAGATAAATATGAAAAAATTTATTACCAATTATATCAATGAATGTAGTATTTGTCAAAAAAGTAAATACGCCCGACAAACCCCTTACGTCCCATTAATGTTGACAAAAACTGCCAGTAGACCATTTCAAGTTGTTCACATAAACGTTTTTACATATAACAACAAAAAATATTTGACTATCACAGACGCATTTACTAAATTTGTACAGGCTTATTTCAAACCAGGTAAAAATGCTATTTACATTACAAAATCGCTAATAAAATATTTTACTTCCTTCGAGATTCCACAATTAATACTAGCAAATAAAGGTAGAGAATTTATAAACGAAATAATAAAAGACCTTTTAAGCATACACAAAATTAAAATACATTTCACAACCCCTGGTCACCACGAATCTAATTCAATAGCTGAACGATTACATTCTACTCGAACATTTACTACTTTTACAACAAACGTATCCGAAAGAAGACGATTATGCCAATGGTACCCAACCGGTAGCTCGCGGGCACCTGGTAGCCCGCGGCTTGTTTTCTAGGCGCCCGCGAACAATATGGGTAAAATAAATTAAAAAATAAAGTATTACGCTGCATGGTATGAGTCTGCGATCTATGGAAGAGTCAGTTAGAGGAAAAAAAAATTTCAACATTTTCCTTCTATTACTCTTCTTTTGGACTCCGAATATCTTGCGGAGTATAACCCAGCTAAACATGTCGAGCTGTTTTACCAGTTAAAATCGGAATTCAAAAGGCGTTTTGACATTTTCTGTATGGAACCTCTGTTTATTTTTGTAGAAAATCCATTTATCGATAGCAATATTTCACAACTAGCTTCGTTGATGGAAACCCATTGTTTCGTTAACAAAGCGGAAGCTGAATTAGAAATTATTACACTTCGTAGTGATATCATCCTTAAAAGCTTAGACAATAAAACCGACGAAGTTTTCAAGCTCTTGGACCCAGTTAAATACAAAAACGTACGTAACTGTGCTCTCATCATTAAAGCATTTTTTGGGTCAACATATCTATGTGAACGTGCTTTTTCTCAACTAAAACTAATTAAAACCAAATACAGAAGTATGCTAACTAACGAACACGTCAAAAATTGTATGATTTTGGGTTGCACAGAAGATTACCAACCAGACTTTAAGAAGCTTTCTGAAAATGTGAATAGCCAAGTATCGCATTAGCTTTTTTCTGTTACGGTCTACTCTCTATTCTTTTTGAAGTGTAGTGTGTCATATTAACATAATAAATAAAAAATAGTGTAATTGTATAATGTAGTTTCCTTTATATCACTTACGTTTTTTTATTAACTCGGAGGTGCCCGCGTGGCGTATCGGGATTTTCAAAATAGCCCTTGGAGCAATACCAGTTGGGCACCACAGCTCTACAAAATTCACCCCATTTGAACTCACTTTCGGACACACTGACTGCAGAAACCCTAGTGAACTATTTCTATCTGAAAACTTTTATTCGGACTATATTAACAGTCACAAAGAAAAATTAAAACACGTTTATCAAAACGTTAATCAGAATTTGACCAACAACAAAACTAATAGTATATTAAACAACGCATTTCATATGGCGCTCTGTTATGACACGAGTCCAAATTTAAAAAACGAATCGCGTAGCGATGTCATAACAGCCATATGAAATAAGCTGTTTATAATACTTTTTATATTTTGCCATTTTATTGCTTCTTTAAATAAATTTAAATTTTGCATTTTATTTTAGTTCTTTTTAAATGAGTTGGTAGCAAACAAACAAACAAATTTTTCCTTGTTTGTTACAAGGTTATTTGTGATGTTTATTTATTTGACGTATCATACTATCCAATGCTACCAACCGCATACAGGAAAAATTTCCAAAGTTGAGTGCTTTAATGAAAGATTATAGTACTCATTTGGGTGTCATAATGAAAAATATTATAGGTGCAAAATATAAAAAGTAATAAACAAAAGAAATGACCAAGGAGAAACAAACCCGGAATTTAAAATGGGACAAATAGTTTATGAGAAACTAAAAAGATCCACCATTTTTTGGCCCTTACGAAATTACAATAATTCATGATAGGAATCGAGTAGAGATCTCACGAAAAACAGTAAAATATAAAAAACAAACTAACGAGACAGAAATCATTCACATTAAAGAATTAAAAAAGCCTCCCGTTACAGGTTTATCTTCTGGACAACAAACGTTCACACAAGAACACATTAAACATTTTAATAAATATATGTACAAATTTAATTTGTCTGAAATGATAATAAAAATTTAATAATTTAAATAAATTGATGATGACTCTGAAAGGTGTACACACCAACCACTTTTAGTGTCTATATCTTGAAATTGTTTGATCGTTTATTATGGAGAAACATTTTGAATGCAATACTGAGGATTTTGTAACTGCTATTGAAGGAGAACCTTGTATACCCGGCTGATGCGCCCCCGGTGGCAACCACCGGTGTCGGACACAAGTGGCTTCATGTGTAAAGACTCGCCCGACCGGTGGTCGCCACCGGTGTCGGACACTGGTGGTTCGTGTGTATATACGCTTACCTACCCTACTCTCTTCATTTCATTCAGAAAAAAAGTACGTAGATCTACGTATTTTCTATATGGAAATTCTACCATTTCTACGAAACTTTCTAATCTGACCTACGCCTTTTTCAAAATCCGAGTTGGCAACATTGGGTGTTTGAAACTAAACAGAACCATGTCAGTCCATTAGAAATATTTTTGGAGAACAGTTGAGTTTTTATTTATTTATCGATTTCTCTACTGAATTACTCATTTTTCGATTATTCGTTACAAATCATATCTTTTTTGTTTGTTTTTAACGAATTGCTAATCTGAATATTTGGGAATAAATAGTTTTCGAGCAAAAAAAAAAATATTTATTTCTTGTTTGCCATTTGTTGTGTATAAAAATTAAAAACTTAAGTACAAACATTCTTTGGTTTTTAAATTTGAATAATTCTCAAGTGTATTCTCAAGACAGAAAAATCATCACTTTTTAAGTTTTTTGAAAAAAGTATCGATTACGATACGCCAAAGTCTGTGAATGTAGTGCTTATAAATATCAAAAAAATTTTGAGCGTGGCAACACAATTTGGAGGTACAAAAGTTGTTATAATTTTTGATCAATACTTTGAACCATCAATAAAAAACTATGAAAGACAATTAAGGGGAAATAATTTCCGAGATTATACAACAGTGGGACCCGATCAAGAAAGGTGTTGATTTTGCGAAGAAATTGAAGAACAGTAAATTTAAAGAAGCACTAAAAAATTGTTTCATCAAACACTGGGCAACAAATAAAATGTCTCCGTTTATAAATAATAAAATTATTTACCTGAATTATCATGAAAGTCATCGTTATGAAAATATTAATGATAAAGTTATCTCAACTATTCATCCTGAATTATACTGTGGAAATCATGTTTTACCATGTCTTTCAAATAGAAGATGAAGCAAATATTCTCATTCGATGATCTGATACAGATATTCTAGTAATCATGCTTGGCATACACGATCGAAATCACAAACTTTGGATGAACATTAGTACAGAAAACAATCAACGCTATGTAAATGTTTCAAAAATTTATAATTAAATATTTCTAAAAGTCTACCAGCATATCACGCCTTTATAGTCGGAGAGCTGGCTACGAAAATTGAAAATGATAAGGTGCAGTAAAAATGATTATTTCCTTCGATTCAAATTAACCAATAGAATGTCATAATTTTTTGAAATCGGACCAATCAGAATCAAATATATTGCACTAGAACAATATCAGCGACTATTGCACTAGAGAAATAGTCACGTCAAATATAAATGTCAAAAATTTGTCTTCTCAGGAAATAATCTTCCTAAATATAACGCGACCTTGATTAATAGTCTGCTATTTTTGTTGTTGCTAAATTTCTCGAATATTTTACCATTTGTTTCGACATAATTTGACATTAATAATCAAAGATTAAAGCCCTCGAGCTAAAGCTCTCGGGCTTTAATCAGAATATTAATGTCAAAATATGTCTCAACAAATTGATACTAAAATATTCTCGTAATCTAGATACCACAAAAATAGCCGACTATAATCAAGGTCTTGTTATATTACCCTTGATTATATAAAAACCTTCCTTATCTTTTGTATAGCGTGTAGTGTCAACATCAGAGACGGAACGCGTGGGCGGACAGCCAAACGTGTAAATTTTTAACATGAATAAAATCATAAGGTGCAGTCTTGAAAATTTGTAGTTTTATAGGTTTTACCAATAGAAATAGTGTAAAATTATTGCCAGAAGTCTAGATCGAGGCTTATACGCCGCCAGAATTCATTAAAGTTGTAAATAAATTATTGAAAATTTAATGACAAGGTACAGTTCTGGCGAATTTATTTTTATATTATTTATTGCTTAAAAAAGCTAAATTTAAATTGCCAGTATTCTAACTGATGGCTAACTGAAGATAAGCTAATTAAGTCTTTACTAGTTTTTAAACTAAAAACAATAGTTCTTAAAATGAAATGACAAGGTGCAGGTCTGCCAATCGTTATTTTATATTAAGTACTTATAGTTTAAAAAAGCAGTGCATGTAATGACAGAACCCTAAATAGTGGTTAACTATATTAAAAATAAGAAATACAGTTAAAAATTACTAAAGTGATAGAAAAATTAAACGTTTTGCAATCATCGATTAACAAAAATATATACTTATTTCAATAATTTTTGAAAAACATTTTAATAATTCATTAATAATACGAGATGTGAAATGTTTCTTCAAAATTATAAAATAAAAGATGTAAACGAGCCATTCAAAAAAACATTAAAAAAATTTTATGCGTCATCTTTGACTCCTTGCCCGCAGTTACCAATGTTACCATCCACGGTGAAAGAAGGCTTACTAAATAATGAGGAATCTGAAGCTATAGTATTAAATTATTGCATGATATAAAGGTCTCATAATATAATTTATTTATAAAAATATTATACGTACCTATTTTAGATAGATAATGCTAGCGATGAAGATGAAAAACGAAATACTTTGCCAGCAAATGGAAAAATGCAGCGCTAGGATTCTGTGTCATGTTGATATCAACATGTCGATAGCGACAATTGATTTGGACATGTCGTTACCACATCAAACTATTTTGGTATTCTGTGTCACTATCGCTTTACCTTCGGAACGATTCGTAAAACTATTACTCATCCTAAAAATTTGCTCAGCTTTGCATTTATTTAGTGGTGGTAAGAGTTTATGCGACTGTGCAGAAATTTATATGCTCAATTTTAATTGGTTGTTTAAAGTAAATAGGATAATTTGTATTCATTAGATAAATTGTCGCCACTTAACCCAATAAAACAGCATAATTGTCTTGTCACTTTGTAGAATACCAGCATTTTTGTTTACTTTTGTTTGATTTAAAATATTTGTTATTTAAAATTCTGTATTTTGTCGGCTATATTGAAATATATGCTTAATTGTAATGTTTGCAATTAATAATTTAAACATTCTCATTCTACAAGAGGAAGAAAGGTTACAGCAAATGCGTGATGTTCGTAGTGATCCTTTCCACCAAACCACCGAGGAAGAATTCAGATGTGTCTATAAGCTGACCAAAAATTTAGCTTGGTTTGTTTTTAACTCAATTATGCAGCAATTGATGCAACCTAATAACCCGGTTGCTATTGCAGTTGTAATAAAAATTTTTTGCCACCTTCAGTTGTTTGCTACTGAAAGTTATCAGAAAACTATGGGTCAATATTTCCATATCGCTATTTCTCAATCTCAAATATTAACTGCAATCTCCCAAGTTGTAGAGGCTATAGTGAACAGATTTGTCCATGAAAAAATTAAATTTCCGAAAGATGCCAATACATAGCGTGAGATAAAAATGAGATTCATGGAAGCAACAAATTTTCCAGGAGTCGTTGGGGCAATTGATGGAACTACTGTAGCCATGATCAAACCGATGGAACAAAAACACAATTATTTCAATAGAAAATGTGCAGATAGTGAGTGCAACCATTGGTTTAAATGTAATCTTTTCTTCTGTGCTTTAGATTTGTGACTTCGATTTAAGAATACTGAAAATTAATGCATGATTTGGAGGAACATCACATTACTCATTTATTTGGAATCAATCTGTAATTAAAACAGAAATTGAAAGATCTTTTTTTGCTGGTTAGTTAGCACTATTAGAGATAAATTGAATTGTTGGAAGTAAGAAGATTATTGCAATATATTTTTTGTTTTAGGTGACAGAAATACTTGGCTATTGGGTGACTCAGGTTATCTTCTGCAACCATGGCTGTTCACAACAATTCCAGATGCAGTTCCAGGAATCCCTGAGACAGATATACTCAAGCTCATATGAGAGCTAGGAATTGTGCTAAAAGGTGTATAGGAGTGCTGAAAGGAAGATTTCGTTGTTTATTGCTAGAAAGTGGATAATATCGAAAATTTAGTGAATCAATATCCCATAGAAGATAAGTATAAAATTATCATAGCCAGAGAATACTTGATTTTAATAATTCGGACCACTTGTGAGTGTGCTTACGAATTCCACAAGTTAAACATAACACAACAAACAACATTTTTTTTAATAAACATGAATGAAGTATGTGGTGTAGCGGATGAAGATCGGAAAATGCTTGTATTTTCAGCATGGAAAGTGACGATAGTGATATTGAAGTGGAAGATATACTAGATATTTCGTCAACATCGAGTAGCTCCGAAGATGAACGGATTAACACAATTCTCGTGTTAAACAAGAAGCGAGAAAAATTGAAGCTTAGACCTCGTATTCAACGTTACGTCGAAAAAACGATTCCCAGATTTAATTTAATGTTCAAGATATTAATATGCAATGCAAAATTAAAATGAATGGTCGATGAATTCGTTTGTGCTTTGAATTGATTAGAAATTCTGTTAGTATTTGTATAATGCTGAATATATTTTAATAATACTTTGAATATTTTCAGAATGCTCCCTGATAATTTTGAGTTTATACTCATAGGATCAGCAATATCGAAGACTAATTCTGCTACTGGAAGAAAACCAATTCCCAGTCAAACACAACTACTTTTGGGTGATGGCAACGCAGGACTCTTACAGGTTTAATTATACAGGCTATAATCAATTTTTTTTAATTTAAAAAAAGCAATTACTAATGACTTTAATGTTTTAACAAAGATCCATATGTGATCGGTTCAACGTTGGAAAAGCTACAGCCATTATAAGTGTACAGAGATTAACTTATGCACTTTATTGTTTGGCTCCTCGATTTATTCAATGGCCAACTGGGGACTGAGCTACTCAGGTTATGCACGAGTTTAAAGCAAATAGTGGATTCGCTGGTTTTCTTGGAGCAATTGATGGGACGTATATCAGAATCAATGCGCCTCGTAAAGATAAAAGTTCTTACTTGAACAGGAAGTCATATCACTCAATACAAGTACAGGTAAAATTTCAATGGTTGTTATTTCGGTAGTTTAATATTTTAAAAATATACTGTAGGGGTTTACTCATATTTTTCCCGGAAACAAATTTTTTTTTCAGTATTAAGAAGTGACCGAATTATTATTTTTCAATCTCTCAAGAAGTTCACATGGCAAATTGACAATTGGTGTGGATGATAACTTACAAAGTTTTTAATTGTAATTTCTACTTTAGGCGGTCAGCACATATGCTTTATCGTTAACCATTCTGCAATCTCCCAAGCCTTATTCACTTTTTTTTCATCTATTTGTGATTCTTGTATGTATTCCTTATTTATACTGTTTTTAATAAACAAATTTATTGTATTCCATTGTTTTCTTATATTTCTACCAGCTTGGTCCCATTTATTTATAAGCTTTATCTCTTATTTTTATTAACTCGACTAAATCTGCTGTAACCCAATTATTGTTTTGAAAGCATTTGATTACCTTTATTGATTGAGAATCTTTTTTGGCCTGGGAAATTACAGATATCAGATCTAGAAATGTATCAATAGCACCAGATTTATAAAGCTATGCTTAAACCTAACTGGATTTACAATAGTTCTTTGAATAGTTGGTTTTGGTTTAAACTGTTTTACACTCTGATTCAAGATTAGTTTTAATTCATTGTGATCAGAAAGGGAACTACTTTTCACTTCCAAACTACATGAAGACTGTATCGCAGCACTACATATCACATGATCAATTATAGTGATAGAGAAATTAGACACCCTTATAGCACTGCTTATATGAATATTATTAAGTATAGCGTAACTATTTAAGATTAATAAGTTTTTATAGTCTTTGGTTAATTGCGTATTATCCAATAAGTCAATATTAAAGACCCCTATCAAAACATGACTAGATTTATATTTATTTATTATGTATTCAAGATCGTCCAAGAATTCAGAACCTTGATAAGAAGGTGGTCTATGCACAACACTAAGCTTTAAATTATTAACTATCGCTAAACATATCCAATTAAAATGCTGGTTGGGTCGACTGCAGTCCACCTCACGAAATCCTATAGACTTCTTGTGGTAGATGGAGACACCCTCTCCTCTAGAATTCCTACAAGAATGCACTGCCGCGGCATGCCGTGTACCCTTCTATATTATAGTATTTTGTCTCATTCTCACACAATTATGTTTCAGCAAGCACTGTCATATCACTTTCAGTATCACAGCAAAGTTCGTATTTTGTTTCGAATAGTCTGAATATTCCAATATCTTATAGTAAGAGTCCTCTTAGTCCCCTGTATTAGTTATTGTAACTGGGATTCATCTTCGATCAGTTCAGCTTTACTCGTATCATTTTTACGCAGTAAAATTTTTCCATTGCTAATCCATATTTGTAATTGTTATCTTTTTTAACCTGCTTAGCTGTTTTAAAAAGTTATATATTCTGCTTTCTGAGGTCGTGGTTTATATAGATTGGTACAGGTACGCTGCCTGGCTGTATGTTTGCAGTTGTAAGAGTTTCAGTTTTTTAGCGACCATCCATTTTTTTTAGCATCAGCATTTTTGAATATTATTTTTATTGAAGGGGTCTTCTTTCCTCCCTGCAAACTTCACAGTCCATATGCCTTAACCACATTATTCGGTACGTTCAGTGAACTAACGAGTTTTTCAATTACCTCATCAATTTTCTCATTTTGTTTGCCTGGTATTTCTTGCACTATAATATTGTTGTTCAACTCATCTTGTTCTTTAGTATTTAGTTGCTTTTTTATTGTATTTAATTCCTTCCTTGCATTTTCGTTTATTTCTAGTTGTTCTTCATATTTCTTAATAAGTTTATTGTACTTATCATCCATTACAAGCAACTTGGTCATGACATCCTCTATGATGTCATGACGAGTTTCCTTTATTACTTTTTTTATCACAGCATGTTTCACATTCCCAAGTGGGATCATCATTTTCTATTTTTTTAAATTTGGTTTTACTCAACCCACAGCACTCTCTATGATACCACCAGTCGCATTTATCGCAGCACAAGGCTTCATCATCCTTACCTACCACTTTTTTGCATGTCTTACAGTCCATCTTTTTTCCCATCTTTTTGTTTTTCCAAATGGTTTGTTTGTTACTGTTACTGTAAATCTTAAATCTCCCGTAGCACAGCTCAGGATATATCGAGACGTACGGCAACGTCGAATGCAACGCTTTCAATAAGCTGATACCACAGCCGGACTTTACTATAGTATAGTAAAGTCCGTCTGTGCTGATACTCTTGTTTTTAAAATGGAGATCTTTGGCGAACTTTTAATGCACTTTTCGGCAAAACTAAGTTTAACCTTCACTGGTACATGAACTTCAACACTTTTGAAAGTTGATACACACCTTTTCATAATTTTTTTCGCGATTTTTAACATTTACAACTGTATTATGCAAGAGAAAATAAAATCGCAGCTGTCACACACTGTTCCCAACTCATTTTGTGTAAGAAACAAATTAAATATTTTGTTAGCACTACAAATTTGTCACAACACTTACTCCGAAAGCATCCTATACAGTATAGAGCAAAAAAATGAGAAATAAACAAAATGAAACGGTCTTAGTCACAGAGGATGCAACATCTGTACCAAGCACCAATGGTATTTCCACCACTGAGGAAAAGGATACAGACACAACCACATTTACATTCAAAAGACCACGCCAATTAAAGTTGATGGGTACTAATACACCTAGTGTATCGGAAAGCAAAAAAAAGATATCGAAAGAAGTTTAATTAAAATGATAACTACAGATTTTCTACCAGTGTCGTAAAAAACAACGGTTTTTTAGAATATACTAATAATTTAAATCCTCTCTATACTCCTCCATCCAGAAAAACCTTGACAACGAATATTTTTTCGGCACTGTATGACGAAATTGTGGTAAAAATTAAACTAATGCTAAACTCTGTTGATATAATACTTCTGGACATAGGATAGCAACAAGTCATATATTACATTAACCAGCCATTTTATATATGATAAAAATATATTTTATATTCACCTGTCTTGGCTACAAGAGAAATTGATGATCCTCATCATACATGTGCAAATATCGCAGAAGTCTTAAGAAAAATACTAGAGGAATGGAATATTCAAAATAAAATTATTACTGTTGTATCAGATAATGCGGCCAATATTAAAAAAGCCATTAATGACTTTCTACATTTACATCACCACCCTTGTGTAGCATATATATTGAATTTATGTGCTATAGAATTGCAGTAATAATGAAATATTAATGCAATTAATAATAAAATGCAAAAAATTGATAGGACATTTAAAGCACAGCGCAGTGGCGAGCAAGGAATTACCGAAAAATCAAAAACACTTGGGTAAACCCATTCTCAAAATAAAACAAGATGTCAGCACACGTTGGAACTCCACATTAATAATGTTGGAAAGTCTACAGGAGATCAAAGACCCTCTTTCGCTAACACTTCCAAATCTTGAAAAGTGTCCTGCCGATAACCTGGATGCTCAAGAATGGGCACTTATAGCTGATTGTATTAAATTACTGAAGCCTCTAGATATAATGACAGTTGAAATATCTGGGGAGAAATATCCAACAATTTCATTAATAATACCACTAGTAAGGTGTTTGCAACTAACTTTTAAATCAGAATGCCCTTTAACAACTGCAGGTCTATTACTGCAACAAAAATTTGGAGTCAAATAAAATTGCTGCCATAACTACATTCCCTGACCCTAAATTAAAGAATACTGCTTTTGGTCTTGAAGATAATGCCCAAAATGCTCAAGTTTGGGTTACTAAAGAACTGACACAAATAGTGGGCCATAATATTTTTTCAACTGATTCAGTGCCTCAATTAAATCAGCAAGGAATAACAGAGTCAGTCCACTTATTATAATGGTCTGTGATTATGGTCAAACTTTCACAATAAAGTGCCAAATTTAAAAACTAACAACTGCATCATCTTCCAGTGAAGAACCTTCTCGGATTTTGGGAAAAGCATTAATTTACACTTCCCAAATTGTACAAGATGCAGTTAAAATATCTTGGATGTACTGGCTTTTCAGTACCTACAGAACGAGTGTTTTCTAAAACAAGTCAATTGACCAAATCGTTTATCTCCCAAGTATGTGGATAAAATAATATTGGTAAATAGTTATTTTTCCAAAACATTTAAAAAAAAATATTGTTAGTTTATTTTTGTTTATTTTTTCATTTTTTTTTTTTGGTCAAATATTACTAAAGCAGAATAAATACAAAATTCCAACGCTGTAAGAATTTTATTTCAATTATAATAATTATTTCTAGGATCTATCAGAAAACAGAAACGCCACAAGATAATTATTATTATTATTACTACTCTATCCTATTATTTTTCCATTTTGTAATGTAACAAGATAGATATAAAAATTATTGAAACACGAACATTCGCATCTTGTACTCGTAGGGTTAAGTGGTAGAACATTTCCTACAAGTAACTTGTTTCTCGTAGAAAATGAACTTCGCCCTTTATTCAAAAATTTATTATTGTAAAAATACTTGTAATAGATATATTTTTGAATAATAAAGACGATATTATTATTATTATAACAATAAAATATGTAGGGGATCAGCCAAGTCAACGACAACTGTTCACAGGAACACTTCACCAATAACTCGCCTGCAAAAATTAGAACAACTGCTACGCCAATGAAGAGGATAAGAAAACGAGCAGTATCCCAAATATCCCATTCGGAAATATCGGAAGCGATTCAGCAATTGGACAAAATTCCACAAAGTGCAGTAGAGGAGAAGCCGTATGATCAGTTCTGAAAGTTCGTTGCGTCTTAGCTTCGGCAGCTTCCACAACGATAAGCCATCTTGCAACAACAGGAAATTCAAAACTGCATCATTTGGTCTAAGTTAAGTTCTTTGGCGCATATGACTTATTCGAACAGCCACTTGCTTCTCATTCTGTCTCTTCAAACGACGATAAAGACGTTCTAAAACATGTTATGATGAATACCTGTGGACCAAGTATGCTGTAATACTATATACTTGAGTATTGTAACTATACTTTTCATCGCCTGAGAAGGTACCACCCTTCAACTCGTTAAGATGGGGTGAAATGTTCTAAACATGTTTCCCCATTTGAGTTGTAAGTAGGTTCTTTCCCTTCCCTTCTCACCTTTCCGTTTCCTCCAATCCCCTCCTTTCTGTTAAACCCTTTTCTTTTGTAGAAAATACCATGATGGGTTCTCCAGAGGTTAAATGTTTCGGAAGTAAAATAGTTCCCCATTCGGATCTCCGGGGGGAAAGGGGACAATCTCGGGGAAGTCATGATGGAAATAACATAGCCATCGATCAGTCTACTAGTAGAGCAACCTCTAGTTGAGCCAATTTTACCCAGAAGCCAAAACGTAAAACAGACTGCATATTAACTTTCACTAACATCTGCGGGTTAAAAGGCAACATTAACGCAACCCATCACTACTTACAGTCCATAAAACCTCACGTTCTTCTTCTTACCGAAACAGAGGTTTCTGGGAAAAATAGCCTGAAGCATCTTAAATTTCCAGGTTACGAACTTTACCACAACTTCAAATGGCACCATGGATTATGTGTTTACGTAAGAAGCATACTTTCTTGCTCTAGATGATCTACACTAGAAAACAACAGAGACAACATCCTTTGGCTAAAATTAACACTAAAAGCCTCTAGCAAATTTATATGTTGTATTTATCGGGCATCAGACTGTAATTGCGACGAACTACTAGAGTATTTATCACAAAAGATCGACTAGCTTAATAATGAGTACCCTTCTGCTAAAATAATTGTGCTTAGGGACTTTAATGTCCACCACGAAAAGTGGCTTAGGTCCAACAGAAGGCAGGCTAACTGAAGAGTTTGCAATCAGCCATGGACTGTCCCAACAAATCGACAAGCCCACTTTTTTTCCCAGAGCTGCCAAACATAGTTCTAATTCTCTGGGTCTTTTTCTGACCACTCACCCTGAGCAATATAATGTAAATGTCCTGTGTAACGATAACACAGAAACACGCGTCATCATTTGTATTTACCAGGATTCCCACCATCCGTTCGAGGTGCGCGGCCGAGATACGACACGTCGTCAAGACCGAGCAAAAAGAAAAAAGGTAGAAAGATGCCGCTTAACCCAGACACCGACTCAGTAAGCGGTGCCACGACAGGTACGTCGTGGATTTACCGACTAAGTAAAGAAGAGCTACAAAATGAAGCCATAAAAGTCGGCTTAGATAACAAAGGAACCGTCGATGAACTTAGATTAAGGCTAAGGGATTTTTTCAAGTATCGCGGAGAACCAACCGGAACGATCCCAAAATCTAAACCACGCAAGGAATCAGAATCCGACGTACTATCTCAGAAAATTTCTCTCCTAAGGAGGGAAATACATAATTTAACATTACACAAACAGTCGTCGCAGGCAGAGTCGTTAAACCAAGTACGGAAATGGAATACACACTTTGATAAGAAACACACCGACGCAGTAGGGTTTATGGAAAAAATAGACGAGCTTAGCACAACTTATGAAATACCGAAACAAGATTTGCTTAAAGCATTGCCGGAAATATTAAGGGACAACGCATTGTTATGGTATCGAAACAATATCAAGTCTTGGAAAACGTGGACAGATTTTAGCGAAGAATTTAAAAGAACTTTCTACCCAAGAGGAACAAATTAGAAACAGGAAGCAAAAGCAAAATGAACTAGCAGAAAATTACATAACGGATATTAGAACACTGATTAGACGGGAAGGTTCATTAAATAAAAATCAAGAACTAGAACGAATATTCAAAAATATGCTACCCGATTACAAGTTGTATATCAGGCGGCGAGACTTTGAAAATTTAAGGGAGCTGCAAGACTTAGCCCAAGAATTTGAAGCTATAGAGGACGAAAAGAGGCGAGATACCCGAGACCTTTTCAGAAACCAAGAATTCACCACACCGGAAAAATATGACGCTAAAACAATATGTTCTAGATGTAAGAAGCCTGGACATACTCGGAAAAATTGCAGGAATCCGTGGAAAAAATTCTGTTCGCGTTGTGGCAAGGATGGCGTTTATAGCACTGAATGCTGCATAAGGCACCAGGGAAACTAGTAACAGACTGGAGAAATAAGGAGTCGTCCCGGTCTGTAAATCAAATCTCGACTCCAGGTACCCTCGCCACTACAAAGCCCACAACAAAAGATATCCGACATTTTGTACCATTAAAAATTGGAAACCGGACTTTTAAAGCATTAATCGATACAGGCACTATTAAAAATTATGCCGGAGGTTAAATTGCAAACGCATTCCAGCAACACCTAGAAAACTACACGGGGAGAACGAAATTAGCAAATGCAACTGCTTTTAGCGTACCCGGAAAAGGCCATTACCAATTTAAAACTACCCCATTTGGCCTGCACTCCACCGGAACAACTTTTCAACGTCTTTAAGACAAGGTAATTTCTCCCGAAATAGAGTTTGCATTCGCATACTTAGACGACATCGTTGTTATATCAAAAACACATAAAGAACATCTGAAACACTTGCAAGAAGTGTTCCGAAGAATACGAAAAGCAAACTTGCAGCTGAATTTTGACAAGTGTACGTTTTGTCAGCCGGAGCTAAGATATTTGGGGCATATCGTCGGTAGAGAAGGTATAAAGACCGATCCGGAGAAAACAAGCGCAATTACTGAGCTCGCAGCGCCGAAAAATGTACGCCAGCTCCGTCGTTTTCTAGGCATTATCGTCGGTTCATGGAAAACTATTCCACGATCGCAGGACCATTAAACATGCTTTTGAAGAAGAATGTAGGGTGGAAATGGACCGATAAGCAAAAAGTTGCATTTAAGCAACTTAAAACAAAGCTGACTTCAGCACCCAAATTATAAACGATTCAACGTTTATTTATATCTAGCAGGCTATTTTTTTATTTATTCACGTTGGTATTGGTTTTTGTCATGTTGGTGTTTGAAAGTTACGAAGTCATTGCAAGTCACAAGCTGACAAGCTTGACAACAAATATCATAAATATAATGGTTAAATGCATTAATATGCCGAAAAAAAATTGTGTAGAGACAAAAAAGTGAATACAAAGATGATATTACATGTTTAGAAAATTTCAGAAGATGGACTTATATAAGATCTCTTAGGTTTTTAATGTAAGTACTAATTGTGTTTCTAAACAAGATTATTCCAATGTTTTCATCAGCAAATAGTTCCAAAGATTTTTAATTTCATTAATAGTTGTATATGAAGTTATTTGTTACATTAAATACACTTTTACATTCTTATACATTCAAATTACTTATAATTTATTAAACATACCTAACCTCACATTTGTTGTGTCAGTCATTATTTTACAATGTTGCCCGATTACACACTTGAGTAAAAGTTAAAAATGTTAAAGAATAAAATATTTTCATTAATTTCTTTAATAACAATGAACCATAATGATAATTAAAATGTAATTTGATAGGACATGGACGAATCGATGTTTCATTCATAATCTATGACCAATCAAAAATCATTTAAATTTTTATTTAATACATTTTTTAAATATTTCGTGTTTTTTTTAGGTTAGTGTTAAATGTAAACGAAAAATCTTAACAAAAGATTTAGTTAATGGTAAAGAAGCGACAAATAAAAGGAAGAAAGATAAAGCAGATACATTTAAGAACTTCATTAAAAAAAATTGCAGCGGCAGATTTTGACGTACAATTACAAAAATAGTTATTTATTATACAAGGGAAAAAAGTATTAGATTTTAGCTCGAGGTTGTGTTGTCTCCCGACGCGAAGCGGAGGGAGACAAAAAACCGAGAGCTAAAATCTAATATTTTTCCCGTGTATAATACACTATTTTTTCTGTGACGGGCGACGATTTAATATTTTAAATAAAATCAGAAAATTACTGATGCAAAATTTGAATTTTAAAACTAGTAGGCTTTTGTCCTTATAGTGACAATTAGACCTGCGTTATCAATCAACTATCTGTCATTATGTGTATATATCCGGGAAAAAAGTATTCACTTTTTTCCCATGGTAAAAAAGTAATAATTTCATAAAAAGTGACGTTTTGTGACCCGTTAACAGAGATAAAATGTCAAACTTTTTTCTCGTCGCAGAAAAAAGAATATTTTACTTCAGATAAACTTTTGACTGACGCAAAACAAAACTGAAATTTAAACGGTGAACTTATTTATACAAAATTAATGATATATAAACTTAAAAACATGAACTGACTAAATTTATATGAAAATGAAACATTTATATGGAATTCAAAACACAAGGATCATAAAAATAAAAACAAAGTAAGTTATTTAGCTTTTTATCTAAATGAATATAAATTAAATGATTAAACAATAAAGAAATTAAAGTTTTGGTCAGCAATTATGTATAATGTATTTTGTTATTTTGAATTTTAGGTTTATGATGCATGGAATAGAATAGCAAATAATTTAAATTTACCAATAAACGAAGTGTCATATATTATATTATTTACATAGATACTTTATTTATTTATTATACTTGATTGACAACATTTTATACGTCAGTTTGTCAGTACCTGATAGTAATTTCTGTACTACAATTTTTAGTTTAATAAAGCCTTAATTCTGAAGATCTACTTATAACACGAAGTAAAAAAAAAGAGTCACTAATGATTACATTTAGATTACACTACAAAAAATAAAAGCAGTCCTTAAAATCAGGTATGGGTACAGACGAAGTGGACAACCCTATTTGGCCATTTGACGAGCCTCTCAATAACTTTCTAAAGGACGTGTATGAGTGCCACAGGGTAATTAATACGAAAGATAATAGTGTAAGTAAAACAATTATTTTTTTTATTTTAAACAGCGTTTAATCTACTATTTCTATAAAAATAATTCATAAAATTCAAACGTATATCTGTCGCATAACTTTAGGGTCTACGTGGTATAGTCATTAATGGCAAAGAAGCGTTATTTCTCCATGAACCTGTTCGAACTAATTCTCCGTTGACATAACCAGGGGGTGTATAATTATCCCGAGAAGAGTTACTCTTTCTTAAAAAATTGTGTAGGTAAAGACATGACATCAAAATAATGGAAGCTTTTGCGGGTTCTAGTGCTATGGGTCTTTATAAGATTCTAAATTTGGCGGAAAGTATGCTTAAAGTGTTTTCAACTTTTACTCGAGAACGGGATAATTCTTGATTGAAAATTCTTTCCGGGGAACAGAGTTTATGATGACCTGGAAAAGGTTTTATTATATGGACACTGAGAGCGAATGCGCCATCGCATAAAAAAACATGGGGCATGTGATTATCGCCATTCGGAAGTGGACTAGGAAGGGATAAATTTAAACTGTTAGACATAAGTTTTTGACAAAAAACACTTTGATTAAAAACTCCGCCATCACTTATTCTTCCTTGAGAGCCTACATCGGAAAACATAAAACAATAATTACTATCCACCACTGCTAGTAACACAATGCTGAAGATAAAATATTCAGATGCTAAATGTAAAGGTGAATGTATTGTTATGTGCTTTCCATCTATAGCTCCAATGCAATGAGGGAAGCTAAACCCTTGTGACTTAGAAATCCATTCGTCTCTAGTTTCAGGCGTCTAAAATAAAATTAATAATATAATGATAATGTATTAAACAATAACATAATATTAAAAAACATTATAAACTAAGGTTTCTTTTTCAGTTCACATTCAACGAAAACAAGCACAGATGTAGACTTGGACTCTCCTACAACTGAGACTACCAGCAACACCGAAACTAATACTATATAAGTTCCGGTAGTTAAACGCCATACAAGAAACCCACCCGAATTAGTACAAGCCTAAAAAGAGATGTCAAATGCATTTTCCACATTAAATAAAGTTTTTAATAATAAGAATTCTGCAAAATTGGAAGATGATTGTGAATTATATGGCAAACTACTTGCCACAAAATTAATAAAATTTTCATATAGTGAGAGAGAAGAGGTAATGTTAGAAATAGATATTATGTTATTCAAGAAACGTCGAAACAAGCAAATCAGTAGAATTCATCCAAATATTAGTAGCCCAGGCTCTTCACAAAGTTCAGAAATTAATGAATACCTGCGGTCCCCTTTACCTTATAGCCGTTCTTCATCAGATGACATAAAATGATCAACTTACTCAGGTCAAAGGATTAAAATACTTTCGCATCAAATTTTACCAACTTATTTAATACAATACAATACAATACAGGCCTTCATCATGTTATTCATCAAATATACTTCAAGAATCACAAATCCATGTTACAATACCAGAAATATGACCACAATCAGATTCAGGTGAATACCCTAATTCTCAGTTACCACAATATTATTTACGAGGCATATGATAAATCATAAAAAAATTGTTTGTGTTCACTATTATTAAACTGTTTAGATTTTTTTTGTTTTACTTACCTTAATCATATCTTTTAGGCACAATTCACACAGAACGGACGTCGGGCAGAGACGAGGTTTCGACGTGACACGGGCGAGGCGGAAGCGTGGCGTATGCAATGCACACAGAGGTGCAGGACAGTGGCGCGAATTAACGTCAATAACCTGTTGGTTTTGTGGAAAACATGTCTTTTTCAAGCAGTGATGAAGATGATAAAGATATGTTGGATATAGTGTATTTGTCTAATGTTAACATCCATTCAAAATTTTTATAGAATGTCTCATGAGTGCTGAGATAAGCGAGGTTGATATTTTAAATAAATAGTGCAGAGATCTGAAGCTATCCCCAGTAGCTAGAAATGTTAGGGTTAATGCGATTCGTATTTTCGCTGGTATAGCTTCTTTCCAATCAGTATCTCGTTTTGCAACTATCGGAATTTTTTTTTGTAAAAGATACTTAAAATCGGCATAGGACATCCGAAGAAAATTATCGAACTCCCCAGATGGTTCTGCAAGAAGCTCCGGAAGTTGGTTGTTCATGATTTACCTAAAAGATACAGTTTTATCTGATATATTTTTACATTCAACGATCCCAATACACCTTTTTTACTTCATTCAATCTTACATGTTAAAAGAAAATATTTTTATAATTACCTTGTTCTATTTCGATGCTTATTTATCATCCAGTACCTTCGTTTACGCCATTTTTTTTAATACTTTCGATGGTGCACCTTTTTACAAAAATTAAATAAATTGCCACGGCACCAATCGTTTCCACATCCATACTTAAAACGGTTAAAACTACACTGTCCAGACCTAGCTCGTCTCGTCTGTCGCCAAATCACAACTGTTTGCTCAACTGATTGGTCCAACTAGTTGGACGAACGTGTAAACAGTGTATCCAATGTTGGCCCAACGTGTACTGGGGCCATAAGTCCCAGGCCGGCTCAACTCTTATGGACGCTGTCAAATTTTTTTTAGTAAGTGTTCTTCCAAACAGCATGTGGCTCTGTGATCCGCTCCATTAATACAAGGTGATTTATACCGGAAGGCGAAAAATGTATATCCGTGTTCTGTATTGGATTCTAAGCAAAAAATGCGAAATAATGTTAAAAAAATATTCCAGGCACGTCAGTTTAACGAGAAACATTAAAAAAAATGAATTTATATCAAATGAAATTAACAGCAGAAATGTTTTTCAAATGTCAGACACGTTTAGCTAGCCAATCCAAATATGCACTACGAGTTACTTTGGAAGAAAAATTATTGGCACTAATATTGCTAAATCATATTGTTTATTGTCAAAAATATTTACTTTACCAAGTAAATCTACGTTAGATACGTTACTTGCAAATATTTCAGTTGGACCAGGGATTAATAATGTAATTTTTGAAACAGAATTAAAATTAAAGATTTGAGTAATGGTGAGAGGTATGTTTTCATATTATTAAGTGAAATGTTCACTTCTTCATTTTAATGAAAAAGCTGGTTTTATAGATGCTTTTCAGTGTACGGATGTAAACAAAAAGAGTCTTAACCCTATATTGCATATCGTTGCCTGAAATACACCAACCTTATTTAATTGTTGCATAAGGTATATTTTTACTTCATTTCCGTCTTGTATATTGTGAACGCGAAGCAACAGTGTATTAAACCAGTCATAGCAATTTTGAACGTCACGTGGTTATAAACAAACACATAATTTTGCCTCCAATTTCAAAGCATGCTTGTGTGTTGAATAGGCGGGAAACCGGTGTTTTGCAAGTGGAGATTTTTGTTGTTTGTGACTTTGTAAAGTACTGGAAAATTTTTAAGGACGTGCAGTGGTAAGTATTCTTTAGTTTTATAATATTTTAGTTTATTATACAAGGCTATCTGAATTATTCTGTTCGATATTCGGTTTGTGTACTCAAAGCAATTGCATGCAATGACGTGTGGTTCTCTCTGTGGATTATAAGCAATAACATGCAACTTCGTTCCATTTATATTTTTCTACAAAATTATTCAAAAAGGAAGTTTTATATACAATAAGTTGTTCCATAATTATGTAAATATTTATGAAAAAACATTACCTTTTCAGATCTCTTTATCATGGATCCTAAAAAATTTTATGGGAAGACAAAGACAGGTGTTACACCTATTAGGTTTCCGCCAGAGGAAAGTGAAGATGAAGTTTTAGAAGATAGTGATGATAAAGAGTACGTTCCAGATGAATCAATTTCATTAGGTAAGACTATAAAACACTTACTGAAAAAATGCATATATAATAATTTTTTATATGTTGCAGGTAATTCCTCTGATGAAAGTGGAAACGATCAGGAAGATGAAGACAGTCAGAGTAGTGAAGAAGACGAGATAAATATGGAGCAAAGTAATGGTAGTAAATCAACCAAAAAGCTACCTACTTTGCTGTGGAAAGCTTCAAAAACAATTTTCGCGGTACCTAAGTGGTCTGGAAAACTTCCCAAGGATGTAACTGAAATCAAAGAACCCATTTTTTATTTTAGAAAACTTATAGATAAAACAGTTTTTGAGAATTTTGCTCAACAGTCCAATGTATATTCAACTCAATAACCCGCTAACATTTCAGTGGATGAAATCGAACAGTTTTTCGGTATTGCATTTTACATGTCCGTATTTGGACTTCCACGATCCAGAATGTATTGGAATCAGTCTTGTCGAATAGATGTAGTAGCTTCGACCATGTCTATCAATAGATGGGAACAAATAAAAAGATTTCTTCATTGCAATGATTACGATACACGCATTCCAGCTGGACAACCAGGTCACGATAAGTTGCATAAAATTCGTCCTTTTATAACATCTTTGCAAGAAAAACTAAACCAAATTGCATTGGATGAAAATCTTAGCGTGGACGAACAAATTATCCCTTTCAAAGGGCGCAGCATGCTGAAACAATATAACCCGAAAAAACCAAAAAAATGGGGTTACAAGGTTTTCGGCTTATGTGATAACAAAGGGATAATCTACAATTTTGATATTTACACAGGAGCAATTTCCCCTGCACCTGGAATGCCTGATATTGGCTCCAGTGGAAATTCTGTGCTCAGAGTAGGTGCAATAATCCCAAAACATCAACATTTTAAATTATACTATGATAATTGGTTTTGTGGATTGGCTTTACAAGTTCAGTTGGAAAAAATGGGGATACATAGCGTAGCAACCGTCCGACCAAATCGTACGCGAGGTTGCTTATTTTCTACAGATAATGAAATGAAGAAAAAAGGAAGAGGGACTTTTGAAGAAAAGGAAGTTTCGGTAGATGGCGTACGATTGAAGGCAATTAACTGGTATGATAACAAAGCAGTTACCCTACTAAGTACGTTTAGTTCGGCTCGACCAGCTACTAATGTAAAGCGTTGGGATAGGAAGCTCCAAACATACGTAGATATTCACAGACCAGCCATTGTTGCTACATACAACAAATGTATGGGGGGAGTGGATTTGATAGACTCCTTGCTGGCACTCTATAGAACTAAGATTCGATCAAAAAAATGGTACCACCGCTTTATTTTCCATTTTATGGATTTGGCAGTAGTCAATTCGTGGTTACTTTATCGCAGAGATTGCATTATGATGAATGTAACCAAATCCAATCAATTAAAATTGCTCGAATTTAAAACAAATATTGCAGATTGTCTATGTAGAGCAGGAAAGACCCTCAAGAAAAGACCTGGTAGACCAAGCAATAGCTTAGAAATGCAGCAACAGGCAAAAATGAAGCGAGGTCCAGCTTATTCTCTTCCGTCTATTGCCATTAGGCATGACAATATTGGGCATTGGCCACACTTTTCTGAGAAAAAAGGACGCTGCAGGGTGCCTAACTGCTCAGGAACGCCGAAAGTGGTCTCTTCCAAATGTAGCCAAAATAACAACCAGGTTTTTCTGTGTTTTACGCCGACAAAAAACTGCTTTTTTAATTTTCATTCCCAATGATGAGATTTTTTATAGCTGCATGTTGTTGCCTATAGGCTACAAACCCCTAACTTACAACCCTGTAGTGAAAATTTAATATACAGTGTATGATTCTAGTAAAAGTACAGGAGCGTGTGGTATTGGCTACAGGTGTTAGTTTAAGTAGCGTTAAATAATTGTTCGTGAAATGCAGTTAATTGAAGACGGTGAATGTTCCTCATTTGTGACACCAAACAAAAAGAGGAAAAAAAACGCTTCAAAAACGTGCTTAGACGATTTCGACACAGAGCGTCTTCGACGTTATATATAACGTTACGTAACAGAAAAACAAGTACCAACTTTAAGACGAATACAAAGAAAATTTGCAGAGGAGTATAACTACTCAGGTTCCCAAGAAAGCCTACGAAAGGTTATTAGAAAGATGGGATTTCGTTGGCGAAAAACAAGAACTAACAGAAAATTATTGATGGAAAAACCTGATATTCAACATATGAGACTGAATTTCTTACGGACTATAAAACGTTACAGGAACGAAAATCGCCCAATTATATATATGGATGAAACATACGTCCATTCATGCCATATTAACCAAAAGAGCTGGGCTGATAGTTCAAATGAGGGCCTACATAAACCAGTGTCAAAAGGGCATATGCTTGTGATAGTGAATGCTGGTGGTGAAAGTGGTTATGTCAAAAATGCTTACCTTCACTATAACCCTAATATAAAAACAGCAGATTATCACGATGCAATGAACTACGACAATTACACAAAGTGGCTTCAGGAACAGCTGATACCAAATTTGCCCCCGAACAGCGTTTTAGTGATTGATAATGCGCCTTATCATAATGTACAAACTGAAAAATGTCCCATTATATCTTCCAGAAATGCAGCAGTGGTTGACAGCGCGAAATATTGCATTTACAAATGAGATGTTGAAAGTCGAGCTATATAACATGATAAAATTACACAAACCTCGGTTCAAAACCTATGAAATCGACAAAATACTCGCGGATAAAGGACATTCCGTTTTACGATTACCTCCGTACCATCCGGATTTGAATCCAATCGAGTTAGTGTGGGCTTCTATGAAGCAATATGTCGCTGAAAAAAATGTCACTTTTAATTTTAAATGTGTGGAAAGTTTGTGTTATGAATTGTTTAATTCATTTTCAGAAGAACAATGGAAAACCAGATGTGAACATGTTAAAAAAATAGAACAAAATTATATCGCACAGAAGCCAGCTTTTGACATCTTGGTGGATGACATAATAATAAATGTAGGATCCAGTAGTGACAGTTACTGTGAAACTGACGAGACGACCTCGGATTCTGAGTCAGATGGTTCAGAAATGTTATAAACCATGACAATAATACTTTATTGCATATAAAATACCAATGTGAAATGTTATCACTTTTTATGGTTGCACGGGTAAAATAAATATTAAATTATAAATATACAGTATAAAAATAAATTGGTTTACAATTTAATTTCTTTTATTTTAAGAATATCAAACATTTAACTATATTTCAAATACATATTTATTACATTACATTAGCGAACGACTTCTAAGAAATTAAAAGACGATTACGCATTAACAAAATACATCCATGTGCATTTTTAACTGTAAGTTTTTACAGAGAAATGGCAATAATTTAGACAATTAAAATTTACAAATTTGTCTGTCCGTATTTTCAAGTAACAGTCTATTGTTCAATATGTCATTTTGCAATACTCCTTGGCTTTTTTTCAAAACGATTAGTACCCTGCGACTTATATTCACATAATCTGTTAATTCCTTCATATACATAATAATTTCTATAGTTTTTAGTGTTGAAACCCTTACTTCGTGGAAACTACTCATCATAATATAAATGAGTTATTTCTGCGTTTATTTATCGGTACGTTTCTATATTTGTGTATCCGATTGTACCTGTATTTCAACGCCGACCCGACCGTACATACTGTCCTTTTCCTTCCGAATGCGTTCTCACTTTATTGTTCGCGCATGCAGTGATAATTTCATAGTTTCAGCATGTTTGCCAAACTTGTACATGCCAGAGAATATGATGATGGGTGGGAAAAAAGGATTTGTTATCCTTCAGTACGGTTTGTCAACAGTTTTTTTGAAATTATCTCTGTTGTATAATACAGCTTGGATAATTTTCCTCATTCTACAGAATTACTTTCATCTATAGATAATTTTAATTAATCCACGATAAATTTTCAATTTATAATATACAAGAAACACAAACAACTTATCATTAATTTAATTTGTAAAATTAGCTTCCGGATGCTTATTCGCAATTGGTGCAAAACCACAAATAATATTTTGACAGGTAAAAGAAGAACCTACACAGGTACAAATGTAGTAAAAACGGAAGCCGGAAAAATGTACCAAAATAAGTGAGTTGATTTTATATTGTTTCTATTCTTAAACCCAAGTCTCCACATATATATAAATAAAAAATCCGGAAATATTTTTCCACTGTTGTCTTCAATACTATTATTACATAATTTCTTAACTGTTTAAAGCAAAGTTAAGTGACAATTTGTTTTAATCCTTAAGCAACTTGTATAAACTACGTGTATATTAAAACATGGTTCTAAATGCATTATTTAGTTAATATTTCGTCATGCTAGAATAACAAGGTTCTATCTGCATTTTTTCCATAAATCATTTTTCCAAACCAGGTTTTAGCGCCATCTGCCTTTAGGCAACTGAGTTAGCAATATAATCAGCCGTATTCCGTATCTCGTATGTTATTTTTAACGATAGTCCGTTATGTTAAAATAACGACCGTATTTAACTATATTGTTAACTCTGATATGATTACGTATCGAGCTTCCTTAACGATATTGTTAAAATTCTATGTTAAAAAAGAAGTAAGTTTTGATTCTTATGAAGCGAGATGGAGTGATACACCTTTAACTAATGTAAAAAGAGATAGATTCGGTCCCGTTAGAGTGTAACCCTTATATAACATAACATCAAAACGCATACCAGTAAGCGCATCACGTGTGCAATTCAATAGAAGGAAAGTTTTAATCCAAGTGTTTTAAATTTAATTAAAAATGGAAAGACAAGTTCGTCTTCCAAAAACAACAAGGGCTCAGTATGAGATGCTGTTGGAGTTTTTAGAGAATAATCCTGTTGTGATTAGAGGAAAGAACAAACCATGCGAGGTTAAATACATTAACAATTTGTGGGAGCAATTCGCAAATAGAGTGAATGAGAAAAAAACGGGACCATTCAAAACCAGCCTACAATGGAAACGAGTGAGTATTTACATAATGCATTTTACATAGAAACCAAATGCTTATCATATTTAATTGAAATACATATTTGAAATCTATATTTTATATTTCAAACCCGTAGTTAGAGTCATCATATTTGAGACTGAACCATTACTTGTTTAATTTAATTAAATTTATCATTAGATTTTCACTGAATGGAAAATGAATACAAAGAGAAAGAGTCGACTCCTACGTGTAGCAGAAATGGGTACAGGAGGTGGTCCCCATTCCGGTAAACAACTGAGCGATTTAGAAGAACGTCTTTTATCTCTGCTATCGAAAATTCATTTAGGAGACGATTCATTACCAGATTCTCTCGGTGGCGGTGTGTATAAAAATGTTAATAATGTGTATCTTTAATCTAAGTGTTGTACAATTTTTCAGAACCAATCGTAACTCACCCATCAGTTGTTGTGGAGATGGTTGAACATACTTATGACCATGGTAACATATACTTAATTATATAATTACTTATTCTATCTGAAATATGTTTCAGATTATATCGAAATTAATTATCAAAATGAAGAACCCGATTTAATGCCAGAAAGTAGAAAGGATGCAGATTTTAATGAGAGTAATGGTTAGTATTTGATATTTCCTAATGAATATTTGATTTTAACAAGTTAATAATTCACTTGCAGATATATCCTTTACTTGTCTGGAGAATGAAGTGGAACCTTGCTCATCCTTTCAAAATTCGACTCCAGTTGAAACTCCAAAAAGTAAATTAACGAAGGATTATAGGAAAAGTGAGTTTCATTTACAAAATTTTTTAATGTTACAATTATATTTCTCATTTTTTTAGAAACTGATTCTAGATATACAACTAATTTAGTATCTGAAGCTGTGCAGGAGTTCAAAAAAGTGCAGGAGGCTCTTGTTGATTCAACGATACAAAATCAGCACGCTCAAAATAAAATTGCAGAAGCATTGATGAATGTAGGCTCTGCACTAACTACTCATAATATAATTTATGAGAAAATGGCTCAGAGCCAAGAGAAAATTGCAGAAGCTAAAATGATATCATCAAGAGCTTTGGAAAAAATGGCCGAGGCAAAATTAATTTCAGCAAAGGCTAAGGAAAAATTGGCCGAGGCTGAAGTGTCAAAATATCACTGAACTGTTATTTGTGTTTTTTTTTCTTATCTTTGTATGTTTTGTATATGTGTTATTTCTGGAAAGTTACTTTATTTTTTATTCATAATTTAACAATGTACATTCATTATTATTCTTTTCATTATTATATTCTTCATTCAATTGAAATGTTTTTTTTAATTTATCCTCTATTCCATTCAAGTACTACATAAACATCTAAAAATATGCTTCACGGACTTTCGAAATTTCAAGAAATAGAGAACGTATAGTTATATCTATACCTAAAAAAATCACAAAAATCCCACATTTTTGATGTTTTATTTACATACAAAAAAAAAATATTTCTCACAGATATTTCGTATTACAAAATCTCACACTTCAGATTTCTACTTCATTAAATACAGTTTAAATTCTTATTGAAAGTGGTTTTGTATTAAAGTGTTCCTTATGATTCGTCCCTGCTGCAGCCATCCATCATCTGAAACAAAGAATAGTATACTAAATTCATTCAATATTTCAAGCTGCATTGCTTAACGATAAAAATCATACCTTCACCTCTTTGTACATTATTATGCCTTTGAGCATCATGAATATTGTCAATATCATAATCATCATACTCTACTTCCTCAACTTGTTCCTGAAGTGTTCTCTTTCGGAGCATGTTGTGTATAATGACACAAGATAGAATTATTTTTCCTGATTTAACAGGATCATAATGAAGGGTTCGGTGCTTTAACAGACAGCGAAATCTTTGTTTCAACACTCCGAAACACCTCTCAATTGTGTTTCGTGATCTTATATGTACTGTGTTATACCTTTCTTCTTGGCTTCCAGGGGCAGCATTTGATATAGGCGTTAAAAGCCAAGGTTGTAAAGGATACCCAGCATCACCTATAAAATATGTTCGTTTATCTACATGATTTATTACTAATGCCTCTGAACTTACCAATTAACCATGAATTCACCAATTCCCCATTTCTAAATATTTCCTCTAAGTGCCGTCTCACAACTGACAAACTCCAAATAGCTGAATCATGAGTGGATCCAGGGAATCTCACATTACAATTTGTAATTATTAAATCTGCATCACATATCTGAAAAATTAAAATGTTGGGTTACCTGTAGAAATTAAATATTTTGCTAACGCACCATTTGAACATTAATGCTATAATAACCTTTTCTGTTGTAATATGCAAGAGCAGGACGATGTGGATCTTCTTCTTGCGGCGAAATTATAGCAATATGGGTACAATCTATGGCACCAATAATACCAGGAAATCCAAATTTCTGTACAAACCTAAAAATATTTAAATTAGCAAACAAATACTGAATATATAAAGCATATTCCTCTTACTTCTCTTTCACTACAGTTCTTTCAGCCTCTGTTCTAGAAAAGATAATCCACTCGTTCAATAGCTGATTAATCATAAAATCAGTGAAGCTACTAAGGATTTTGCTGAGAGTACTTTGACTCAAGCCAATATTAAAACCATGACCAACACATCTTTGGTAGCTTCCATTTCCAAAAAAATTTAAAACTGCTAATACCTACCATCAAAACAATTTATGTTATTGCATTCAAATAAGTGTAAGGTTGAAATTACCTTCAGCTCTACTGGAACAGCTGTTGACCGCTGTGATAGACTAAAGGGTCTATAGAGATTTATTAAATACCTGGCCAAATCTTTTGGAACTCTAAAAAGCTTGATGAATTCCACACTAGTCATTTGAAATGGATCACTATGATCTCTCAATCGTCGCCTTTCGATCCTCAAATGATGCCTGAAATAACAATCATTTTAAGACGATAAATCAGACATACAAATATACTTTCAATTGAATTACCTTTGATTTATGTTCACCACTTCGTTCAATAGACCGAAATTCAAAAAATTTACAGCATTTATCAAAGCAGCCATTCAAAATTAAGTAAATAACCACTGTTTCACAAATTTGTTAATTATGTTGGGTTACTAAAAATAAGAAATCACCACAAATATATATCAAAAACGGATTATATTCCCTTCATTTATTTCGCAAACGAGATCGTTAAGACATAACAAGCTGCCAAACTGGTCCAGTTATTTAACAATAGGTTTTTAAAAATAACGATGGATAAAATAACGATTCTCGTTCAAATAACTATGCGTATGATGATACAGAATCGGAATTTTTGGGCATATCGTTATATAACATAAATTCACGCTTAACGTTAAATAACGTAACGTGTTACGGAATAGGGCCGAATATTAAAGTTCTATCTGCCATTGTTTATATAAATTCTCTAGTATGGCAGAATTCTATTTGAAAATTTTAGAATATCAAGGTTCTATCTAGCGTCAGATAGAACTTTGTTATACTAAATTTGCAGATACACCTCTGTTTTACCAAGGTGCAGTATGACACTATTGTCACGCCTGGGGGGATAGAGGAAATTGTGCCTTAGTGTTTTAGGATGAGGGGTAGCTTACTGAAGGCACTTCCCACCCAGGTCGTGGTTATCTACCCCCTGGTTAGGTATCCTGCTGAAGGCAGAAAACTAACCAAGGGGAAGATTAGATAAACAACAGGAAACAAACAACAAATATATTAACAAGAAACAATAACAATGAATAATTAAATATAACTAACGAATAACTAAATAACAAATCTTAACTAATCTTACCAAATAATCTACATGGTGGCATGTCACATTTACTCACGAAAATAAGTCAAGAGTCACAACGGCCCAGACCCAAGGGTCTGTGTTAGGGACACCCCAGAGGGTGACCCTTACAGACAAACTCAGACTCCGAACTCCTCGTGTCCGACCTCAACAACTTGCTTTTATAGCCAATTCATATTCTACGTGAGAATATAAATTAAACTATTTAAACACGTGTTGAGATCTAACGCAATGACTTTGACCTGGTAAAATGTAATACAAAACAATATAGTAAAATATAAACTAATAAATTAATATGTAGGGCAAACTGCCCTCTCATCGTATGTGACATGCCCCCCTTCCCTTAAAGCCAGCCCCTGGCTTTGCTCGGCTCTGGCTTGCAGGGGTGTATGTATAGGACTGAGTTTTACAAAATTAATAATCCGCCACACTTCTATCAGAATCCGCTCTTCTCGGAGAATGTCCTGTCTTGCCCTCGTCTAGAAACGCCAGGTCCACCGCTGGCTAGACGGATCCCTTTTTGGTATGTTGGTCTGTCTGCAACTACTTTAGAAACCAACCATTATCTATTGCTCCATCTTTTCGAGGCCCATGGTCAACATCAGACAGTACTCCATTACTTCATTCGCCTTTAATACATTTAAACCATACAACTACAGTCTTCCCACCTATGGCTACCATCCATTGGGAAGATCTGCTATTATTGCGATAGAAGTATCGACGCTAACTATTTCCATACCTCGACGGAGACCTTCTTTACTTGTTGAGACAAGACCCATACCATACTCAGGATGAAGGACCCTTCCTCTCTAGAATTCTGGTGCCGAGCAAGCATCTCCTGGATCGCGTCTTCCTTGAGTAGATGTGGGGAAACCGTTAAACATTTAAACATCAAAACAATAACTCGGTCCTAAAACATACAAAAACAACTACTATTAGAATTTGCCTAGAAAGGGCATTAGGGAATTACTATTCTTTACATTAAACTCAAATTTGAACTTATACCGATACGGGTATTTGACTTCCTATACGAACACCTTACCACATTAGTTTCCCCCTTTTTTTTTTAACACTCGTCAGTAAGTGTTATACTTAAATCTTTACATATTGTCCTAATCCTCTTTGTGGGACCATGGCGTATAAAACTCATGGGCGAACCTCTCGCCCCAAATATACAATACTATATGCGCACTGCGCACAAACTCGTCTGCTATCTCCCAGCAGACATTATTCAACTCAATTATAAAACAATGTGCACCCTGCACACCAATTTATCTTCTGTCCCTCAGCAGACATCATTATACCTAAAAAAAAACTCATCCAATATCATTGGCAGGAACCATCATCTGCCCTTCTTGGTGATATTATCACCTATTGTGCTTCATGTGCACTTAAAACATTTCCGCTCTCCTTTAGCAGAGACCATCATCAACAACACCAAATCTCTATGTACACTTTGCACACAAACTTTTCTGCTGACCCTCAACAGAAACAATTATATAAAAAAAATACTAGCAGGAACCCTCAACTGCTCATCCTGGTGCTTTGCTTAAAAAAAATACTTTTCTGTGCTTCCTGCACATTAAATTTTCTGCTGTTTCTCAGCAGAACTTCGTAAATATTAAAAAGGAAACTAAATACCTAAAATATAGAAGTCAAATACTACCTTAAAACTTTTTCATGATAGCCTTTTACTTAACAGGTTGACTACACTAGACTCCCAGTCATCTGTTCTGAAATCTAAAAACAAAAATATTAAATCATCAAAAAAAATAAAAATGTTGTCCCTTCCGCTTCTTTCTAGATCTTGATCTCTATAAAAACTACCCATTTTACAATAAACAAATCCTTTTAAGTAATACCATAGAAACCTTAAGTACCAAACTAATAAAGATTTAAAAAAATATATAACAATTTTCAAACAAGTTCAATAAAACTGATACCCAATGTAACAGATTCCATATTAAAATAAAAAATACTAAATTTCTTATCTCTAGAATATAGAAAAACGACGATGTTTTGGAGTTTCGAAGTTTCTGGTCCGTTGTACTCCTATACTTACTCTTGACATGCCACCTTTATTACTTTAAAGTTAAAAAAATTGAATATACCGAATATTTGGTGTCTGTTTCCTAATTTACGACATATTAAAAAAAAATACTAGGAAGATACGGAATTTACTACCTAATTAAATTAACAAAATTTGAAATCTCTAACCAAGAATATAAATAATAAGATGTTTAAAAAGAAAGGTTCAATGTCAATAATCTGAACTAATTACAGCTGTGTGTGCAGTTTTGCTATTTCGGAATTAAATACACAACACGCTGACAAAGAACTAAATAAAATAACACACCTGACCGTGACCATATCTGTAACCTATATACACATACCACAACAAATATTTAAAAAACACTAAAACCAGAAAAATACCTATTCTCAATTGGTATAGATTATAACATAGATATGGATGGGGTATATTGATGAATATTTATTATTGCACAAAGAAACTGGAAAAAATAATAGAAAATAATACTTAACATTTCATTTCCTTGAAGACAGTTTATTGTTTATCAACAATACATATTGTATACATTATTAAACCTCTATACGATTGACCGTGAAAAAAACACATAATAAGTGACCTACCTATACTTAAACATCTCGTATTTCAACATACACATAATAAAAAAATGCTAAATCTGCACTCAGGTCATAATCCTAAATAAATCAATCATTCCACCGTCAAATTTTATATAAAATAGTATACACACAAAAAAGCTTCATAAAAAACTCAAAAAACAATCCTCAATTTCTTCAAGATAAAAAATATTTATGAAAGTATCTCTAAATTGTGCAATAGAACAAATACAGTAGGTACATAACTTTACAAATTAATTAAAAACACAAGATATTTCGCTTTAAAAAACATATCGAACAGATTAGGAAGAAACTTAAGAAAATTAATAGATGATACTGTTTAGGAAGAAACAGTTCACAGGAACAGCTAATGGCACCTCTATTATGTCACGTCAGTGACATGAGGCAAAAAAATGCTATAAAAAAGGGCTACGAATAGTTAAAATTAAACTGATTAGGAAGAATCAGTACAGGGATCAGAGAACGGCACCTCCACCATGTCACGTCAGTGACATGAGGCAAAAAAAAATGCTATAAAAAAGACAACGAATAGTTAAAATTAAACTGATTAGGAAGAATCAGTTTAGGGATCCGAGAACGGCACCTCCACCATGTCACGCCTGGGGGGATTAAGGAATGTGCCATAATGTTTTGGGATGAGGGGTAGCTTACTGAAGGCACTTCCCACCCAGGTCGTGGTTATCTACCCCCTGGTTAGGTATCCTGCTGAAGGCAGAAAACTAACCAAGGGGAAGATTAGATAAACAACAGGAAACAAACAACAAATATATTAACAAGAAACAATAACAATGAATAATTAAATATAACTAACGAATAACTAAATAACAAATCTTAACTAATCTTACCAAATAATCTACATGGTGGCATGTCACATTTACTCACGAAAATAAGTCAAGAGTCACAACGGCCCAGACCCAAGGGTCTGTGTTAGGGACACCCCAGAGGGTGACCCTTACAGACAAACTCAGACTCCGAACTCCTCGTGTCCGACCTCAACAACTTGCTTTTATAGCCAATTCATATTCTACGTGAGAATATAAATTAAACTATTTAAACACGTGTTGAGATCTAACGCAATGACTTTGACCTGGTAAAATGTAATACAAAACAATATAGTAAAATATAAACTAATAAATTAATATGTAGGGCAAACTGCCCTCTCATCGTATGTGACACTATAACCTTAAATTGTTAAGTCTGTTCTAATCACAGATATAGACAATATAGATCGGAAATGTCATTTTTATAAAATACGTACAATTGAAAGCGTAAAAGAGAGGTTTATGCGACTGCGCATTGAAACGTACAGAGCAGGATTTGTTAAAAATTTAAATCTTAACTTGAATTTAATAAATTTAATGTATAAAGCGTTTTGAGCACAGATTAATAACGCCAAATAACTAATTTACAATTATGGATATTTACAATACATAATAAAAATTTCAATTGACACAAATGAAAGATGACACTTCTGGCATACGCTTCAAAACGATAAAAGAGCAAATGCGCATGAGCATAAACCTCTTATTTTCAATCGCATGGTGTGTGTATTTTTAGGATTACGCCAAATGGTTATTTCCGATCTAGATTGTCTATATCTGTGGTTCTAATTACAAAAAAGTTTGTTATATTTTGTTCATAGCATCGTTGTTTAATACGCAATCAAGTGAATATGAACTCCAGAACATCTAAAATTTTAAATCTGGGTAAGAATTTGTAAAATTTTAATTAAATGTGTAGGTAATTTGATATTATATTGTTCGTCTTGTTTTAGCGAAGTCGGTTGTTAATGATTCCTCTTTGATGCCAAATGATTTAGAAAATGAAAATGAGTGTTCTGATCCGGCTATTTTTGAAGAAAAAGGTTAAGATATTACGAGTACATCCGTAAGTAGTAGGAGTGGTGTTATTACGAAACAGGTAGAGCACGCGCTAAGAAAAAAATAGAAGAAAGCTGGGTTTCTGAATCGATGGATTGTTTTGACATTATTGGGCAGGATATTTTTGAAAGTACCTATGTGTAGATATGAGTCTTAAAAGATTGCCACTATTTTAATACCGTTCATTTTATTTAAATTGCAGTTCCATTATTGGATAAAATTGGTATTTCAAATAAGGTAGAGGTCGAAAACGAAAGAAATGATTTAAAAAAAGGTAGTACCATCACAAAATTGGGAGATAACTTGGATGGTTTGGAGTAAGCTAAAATTTGCTTATTTTGTAAATTTTGGATCGCTTTCTGACAACGAGCTTTTAAGTGTGGCTAAAATATGTGAAAAAAATTTAAGGCCTCCTGAAAACGTTATCTATTCTGAAAGTGCAGCTGGACTATGCACACTTAAAACCCCTACAAACCCAAATGAAATAAAAAAAATTGAATCTGAAGAAGCTGACTTGATCCATAAGGTACATCCTTATGGATCAAGTCAACTTCAACGAATGGATCAAGTCAACGAATGATAATGAAGATTTTCCGCTATATAACGATATTGACAATAACTTACAAATAAATAAATCCAATAATAATGAAGAAGTTAAAAACTTAGAAGATATTTCAGTCGCTGACGAGCTTGTTGCACCAAGTCGTCCTACAAAGCGAAAGAGAGAGAACGTTAAGTAAAGGCTTTGTAAACCAGAAACATGGAAGATCAATCAAAGGCAAAAGATGTATCAGTCTGGAAAAGAGTACATTAGTGTTAGAGGAAAATCAGTTTCAGCTAAAAAAGTAGTTAATAAAGCCTTAGAAAACGTAAATTCTCTTGTGGAAAAAAAATTGGCGAAACAGAAAGAAAATCAATTTTCGAATTATATTACAGTTTCACTCAAAATGAAAAGTATCTTTTCTTGAAAAGTACAACCAAAAGATACGTGAAAGGACGAAAAACTGTAGATCATTCACGAAGAAGTTTTAGATTCAGGTATTTTTTCACTGTTAGGGAGGAAAGATCACGTGTTTGCAAGCTATTCTTTCTAGGCCCACTTAATATTTAACAAAAACCTGTATATACAGCCCATAGTGTGAAATCAGAAAACACACCTAAGAAAAACAGGAGAGGTAAGAGTAGAAGCAGAAAAATTTATGATGAAACAAAAAATATTGTTATGGATCATATATCAAAGTTTCCGGTTCGGGAATCTCATTACCGCCGAGCTAGTTCAAATAAGAAATATTTCGAAGCCACTTTATCGGTTTCAAAACTGTATAACTTATATTTAGAACACTGCAATGAAAACAATGTAGCTAACCCAGTCAAACTATCTATGTACAGACATATTTTTAACACAAATTTTAATTTATCTTTTCATAAACCAAAGAAAGATGTGTGCGAAATTCGATGTATTATCTAAGAAAGAAAGAAAATAACCTGGATGAAGAGAAAGAAATAAGAAGGCACATGGCTGACAAAACAGCGATGAGAGCAGAAAAGGATCGAGACAAAAAAAGCGAGGTTCCAGTTCTATGTTTTGATTTAGAGAATGTTATAACTTGTCTCAGAAGTTATGTTGGAAACCATTTTTATTTACCCAAACTTAGTATGTACAATCTTACAGCTTACCTTTCTTCCACCAATACACTTTATTGCGTAATTTGGATCGAGACTATGCAGGGTAGAACTGGTGCGTTTCGCAAAATTGTGGACAAGATTTTAGAGGATAACAACATAGAAGATCTTATCACTTGGAGCGATAGCTGCGTTCCTCAGAATATTAAAACAGAAGTTTGTAGCTGATCTTTTCTTTTTTTCAAAATATGTTCAGTAGATGCTGTACTTCTTTGAGATGTGGAAGGCGTCGATTGACCCGAAAGAGACACAACGTCATCGATCAAACTATCTGTTTCTGCTGACATCTCTCTAGAAGATTGAGGCATTGATGACGATAATCTTTTATCTGCAAAAATAATAAATTACTATAACTTTAGTTAAAGTATTAGGTAAATTAATTGTCTACCTCTAGTTGTTGAAGTTGAGGCAGATGATGCAGAAGTTCCCATCCTTTTTTAGAAAAGTATGATGTCTTGCTTCTAGATGCTTCTTTAAATTAGATGTTGAGCCACCTTTGTATGAATATTTGGATCCACACAAGTTGCATTTGGCAGATCCAGGAGAAATGACAGTGAAATGAAGCCAAATTGAACTTCTTTTCAGTTTTTCTTCCATCTTAATCCTATAGTAAATTAGTAAATTGTAAATAAATTCGCAGCCTCTAACACTCTTTCAAAATATATGAATTAAACACTTTATAAGAAACTAGCTTTTACCCGCGGCTTTGCTCGCGTGGAATTGGCACATTCACAAATGATTTAATGACTGTCTATTTTACATATATACAAATTTAATTTTTAATCATTTGGTAGGTATATCCTTAGTAAAATAAGTCTGGCCTAACTACTTTTATTATTTTTTTTTTATTAAAAATTTCATGTTTGTCAATCAATCACGCTGCAACCACTAAACAGTTTTCGATAATAATAAATCATACAACACCGATTATGACTAAGTATCTTATAATATTGATCTGTGACAGTTCTACATTGGACCTAATTATCTGTAAGATATAATAATTTGTGTGTCATTTGTATATGTACTTGCGATAAAAAACAACGATAGCGCGTTTTAATAACATCTTGCGTCATCTAGTTTCCAGTATCAAAACTAAATTATAACACGTATGTATGCATGTTGTGTATTAGTTTAGTGCTATTTTTAAATGCATTAATGAGATACTTTCATACAAAATCTGACCCCCTCAATTGTCCGGTTAAAGGGGTGGGGAAGAAATTTTTATACACCAGATGTTTAGTTGAAAGAAGACAAATACATCTGTGAAAACCGCATTCAAATTGAATTAGTAGTTTTCATGTGATGCACGCACAAACATCCAGACAGACAGACAATAAAAAATCTAACCACATTTTTGAGTTTTATATCGATGTACCTGCGACGTCGTTCGCGTGGCGTGTTGATTGTTGTATAAAAAGTAACCTATTTTACTCTTCATGCTTTCAACTATCCCGATACAAAAATCATTCTAAAATTTTTACACACCAGATTCTAATCGAATCAGTAGTTTTCATGTGATGCGCGCACAAACATCCAGACAGACAGACAAAAAAATTCTAAGCACATTTTTGTGTTCTAAATCGATGTACCCGCAACGTCGTTCACGTGGCGTGTTAATTGTTGTATAAAAAGTATCCGATCCCCGTTCAACTCTTATAAAGGGGGTTGATTTCTTAAAATACAATATAAGTACACCTCCGCAACCTCAAAAGAACACACATTTTAATTCAGTCCCTTATTTTAATAGGACTTTCATACAAATTTCCAACCTCCGTTTGAACTCCTTAGGGGTAGAGGTTCGTAAAATCATTTCTTAGCGTACGTCTAGACCCTATAAGGAACCTACATGCCAAATTTCAAGTTTGTATGATTTATAGTTTCTGAGATACGGTGATGAGTGAACTTTCGCTTTTATATATATATAGAATTACATTTAAAATACTATGCATCTGCTTTAAAAATAATAATTAACAATATATTTAATTACTCACCCTTTTATATAAATATTATAAATAATTTGTAATTTATTGGGGATTGCAGTCATTAACTAAGAAAAACTCTTATATAACTTCCAAGCTTTCGAAATTTATTTGATTTCTTTTTCAAGGAATCTACAAATAAACAAAATGGAACATAATGAAAAACAGAAAAAATATAAATGTATATTATTAAACTTACTACGTTGAGATTAATTTGAAACAGAAAAACGAGCAAAATATAAGAAAGATTATTCATATCTATAATTTTTGACAATCATATAATTAAAAATTTTTTATTGACATTAAATATTATTTCCAGTGTAGGACAAATAAATTTAGATACAGGAAGAATATATATATATATATATATATATATATATATGTAATAAATAAAATGAAAGTAAAAAAAAAAAGAAAATTAGTGTTTATCTATATAATTGATTTTTTAATTTATTATCGAAAGGATGTAATTATAAATGCTACTAAGAGTACTAATTTAAGATTTTTTGTTTAAATCATCTTTACAGTTCGTGATATGAACCATTTCTAAGAATAATTTTTTAGTTGAATTAGACTCTGATATTATTACTTTAGTATTTTTAAAATCCATTTGATGTTTTTCGTTAATTACATGTTCAGCTAATCCACAAGAGGATTTTTTTAATTTAATATCACTACGGTGGGATGTTAATCTACCTGATAATGTTCTTTTAGTTTGTCCTATGTATGATTTGTTACAATCTTTACAAGGGATGTTGTAAACAATTTTAGAATTTTCTAATAAAGTTAGAGGTTGTTTAATTTTTGAAAATAGAGAGGAAACAGTTTTAATATTTTTGGTGGCAATTTTGATGTTTGGTATTTCTTTAATAATTTTTATAAGTTTTGGAGTTAAATTGGGTATAAATGGTAATGAAGCATATGAGAATTGAATGTCTTGATAATTTAAGTCGTTTGTAAAATTATTTGTTTGATCAGATACCTGATGTGGTGGATTAAAAACAATATTAGATATTTGAGAATTATTTATAGTTGTATTTCTGGGTGTATTAAATAAAAATTTATTTAATAATTTTTTAGGATATGAGTTTGCTATTAAAATGTCTCTAAGGGTAATTAAATCATTTTCTAAAAAGTCAGGGTAAGATAATTTAGAAACTCTATGCTTCAATGTTGATATTAAATTAATTTTCAGGCTAAAATTAAATCATCCATAAATCTTTTAATAAATGGAATAAAAAAATTTAGTTTTAATTTTGCGGTTGATAATAAGTCATCTAGAACATAGTGACATAATATTGGAGAGATATCACTACCCATTGGAGTACCAAAACATTGTTTATAATAGACATTATTAAATAATAATATATTTAAATCAAAAATGAAGTCTAATAATTTGTTAAAAGATGTTAAGTTTAGTTTGGTATGTATTGAAATTTCATTCCAGTGTTTAGTAATGCTATCTTTAATGGTAGTTAATGGTAAATAATGATAATAGTTTCTTTACATCCTGTGGAAATATAATGTTTGTAAGATTTTTGAACCATTTTTCTTGAAATTTTATTTCATTAAAAGCGTCAATTTTTAATCTTTCGAATTTTTTTATATTGTTTTTTTGAATTTTAAAAAATAAATGATTAAATTTAATTAATTGGCGATGTGAGTATTCTTGGAAAATATTTGATGGTAATATGGTGCTAATTTTCTGTTTCAATTTACATAAATTAGTTTCTAATGCTTTTAATTCAGAAAAAGTGATTTTAATTTCTAGGTTTATAATGCTTTTTTTAAACATATTAAAAAATACAGTTCTTTGATTGTCTAATGAGCTACCTTGATGATTTAAAAGTTCTTCTATGTTTATCAAACTATTTTCTAATTGTTTTGGGTAGCATCCATTTTTTCTAAAGAACCTGGGAAAAGAAGAAATAGCATGCAGACGACATCATCAGTGATCATCCTCTTGTAAGTCTATTTATCCTTTTTTTTTTCCTTTAATGAGCACTTTAAACGACATTACCGAAGAAAATTTACATTTATTAATAGCAGACATTAACTTAAACACTGACGACAACAAAGACAATCATAATAAGACAAATAGTTCTCGATCTAGTTCTCGAAACGTTAATTGTCCAAAAATGAGTCTAAAAAAATAGTGATATTACTAGCTTATGTGCTTACGCTACCTGAATACAACACGGGAGATCATCTCTCGACGTTTATAAAATCAGTTGATAATTTACTTAATTTCTTTACAAATCAAAATCTTTCTGCCGCACAGCAGTTCGTTCTTAATGCTAATATTATTTGTCGAATAAAAGGTGAACCTAGAGATTTTTTCAATTACTCTAATAAAACCGTATGGACGGAAGTAAGACCTTTGCTTTTAACTAAATACGGAGATCGACGATCTGAAGATATTTTAGTCACCCAACTATCCACAACGGTAGAAAAAAACGCAAGAAACATATGATCAATACCACCAACGAATTTTAAATAATCTAAATGACTTATTACAACTTGTATCATTACACGATAACTTTGAAACAGTCAATTTTAAAACACCCTACTTCAAAAATATTGCTCTTAAAACATTTTGTACTGGTATTAATGAACCCTACTGCGAGTATTTGTCTCATTTCAAATTAGATTCTCTCGATGAAGCTCTTCAAAAATGCATTGCTTATGATAATCATAGAAATCAACAGCAATACAAGAATTTCTTAAAAACTCAACAAGCTCCAAAGCCAAAAGCCGGCCAAACTGATCAAACAAACTTTAGACCAAAAAATAATTTTAATCAGCCACCAGACCGATTTCCATCCAATTCAAACAATTTGTCGCTATACAATCATTCAAGACAAGATAATTTCAGAAATCATATAAATTTCAACAATTCTCCCCGTACTAATAATTATTCTACAAAAAATAAAAATTTCAATCGACAATCTTCATCTCCAATTACTACTAGATTTAACCAAAATTTTAATAGATCAACACACCCCCAAAATCATCAAACAAATCCCACTCCTATGAGTGGCATACAAACGATCTCGACAAGAAATGATCAACCTATGAGTACTTCTACCAGAAGAACTCATGCTTTTAACGTAGAGGCTGCTGATAATAAAAACTTTGAGTTTTCGACTAATATATACGAACCAAACGAGCAAGATTTGTATGAACAAAATTTTCAGGAAGTTCCTTTGGAAGAACATCCACCCCCTCAATAGATTTAAATAATATTCGTAACTATCCTCAACTGCCTTACTTTATTCTACCAAAAACGAAATTAAAAGTTTTAATAGATTCTGGAGGATCAGATACAATAATCTCACCTAACACCCTTAAATATTTTAATCCCTCTCATATATACGAGAAACCATTTAATTTGACTTCAATGAAAATAACGCAAAAATTTCATTATAATATTAAAACACGTTTATTTAAAGAAATTAATATTTTTGAAACCATTGATGCTAGAGTTGCTGACTGGAATAAAGAATTTGATATTTTACTAGGAAACTCTGACCTGGAGAGGTTACACGCGGTTATTAATTATCAAAATAAAATGCTGACATTAAAAAGATACAACATTACAATTCCATTTAATACGGTCTACAATAAAATTCCTGTAAATATTTCAAATGGAGAAGTGTTACTTCCAGAAATTGTAATAAACAATGTAAAAATACCCGAGTCTATTCACACGGTTACAATGGCTATATCGACAATATCACATTTGATAATCCAGTACAAATAGACCCAATTAACGTAGAAAATTTAAATAATTACGAAATCTCAAAAGGACCATCAAATTTTGACCCTTCAATTATCCGCACTCAACATTTAAATGACGAAGAAAAAGATAAAATTTTGAAACTCTGTAAAAAATACAATGACATATTTTATGACGAAAAATCACAATTAACTTTTACTTCTGCGATAAAACATGAAATTAGAACCTATGACGAAAATCCTATATATGTCAAGGGATTTCGACACCCAAAAAGTATGCAACAAGAAATAACCAACCAAATTAATAAACTTCTCGATAATAAAATTATAGACCTTCTATATCGCCCTACTCAGCCCCCGTTTGGTTAGTACCCAAAAAGGCAGATGCATCCGGTAAGAAAAAATTTAGATTGGTTATTGACTATCGTAAGTTGAATGAAAACACAGTAGATGATAAATACCCCTTACCCCAAATCGATGAGATATTAGATAATTTAGGCAAAGCTACTTATTTCACGACACTCGATTTAGCCCAAGGATTTCATCAAATCGAACTTCATCCTAATTCTGTTGAGAAAACTGCTTTTACGGTTCCTCATGGCCATTTCGAATTTTTGAGGCTTCCTTTTGGACTCAAAAATGCCCCAGCCACTTTTAAAAGATTGATGGATAATATTTTACGCCCTTTTCTGTACAAATATTGTTTTGTCTATATGGATGTTATTATCTTTTCAAAATCGTTACAGGAACACCTTGTTCACATTTCCACCATTTTCAACACTTTTAGGAAACATAATCTTAAGGTTCAGTTAGATAAGTCAGAATTTTTAAGTAAAGAAGTTGCTTTTCTGGGACACATCATTACTCCAGAAGGTATAAAACCTAATCCTTGTAAATTAGATGCAATACAAAATTATCCTCTTCCAAAAACTGTAAAAGAAATTAAATCTTTTCTAGGACTCATCGGTTATTACCGAAGATTCATCCCCAATTTTGCAAAAATTACAACCTCATTCTCTCGTTGCACTCGCAAAGGAGCTATTATCGACACCACCAATCCTCATTACCTAGAATGTTTTGAAAAATGTAAGCAGATATTATCTAACGCCCCAGTTCTGAAATATCCGGATTTTACAATACCTTTTGTATTGACCACAGACGCCTCAAATATAGCTATCGGCTCTGTTCTAACTCAAAACAATCATCCAATTGCGTATTACTCTCGTACGTTGAATTCAGCGGAACAAAACTACTCAACGACAGAAAAAGAACTTCTAGCCATTATCGATTCCTGCAAACATTTTCGCCCTTATCTCGATGGGAAAAAATTTACTGTAGAATCCGATCATAATCCACTCGTCTGGATTTACAAAATTAAAGATCCTACCTCAAGATTAGCTCGTTGGAGGCTAAAGCTGGAAGACTACAATTTCATAGTTAAATATAAAAAAGGAAAAGAAAACCAAGTAGCGGACGCTCTACCTAGAGTTCAAATTAATGCGTTAACCGGTAGTTCTCTATGAGACGAACCCCCTAACCCTAATGATTTTGACCCAGACGAATTTCTCGAAGAATTCAATATGATACAAGAAAAAGACAATACGGATAACACGCAACATACAGCGATAGAAAATCCTATTGCAGGTATACGAGCCCTAACAACTAAATGTTCGGACAAACAATAATTTATTGAAAAGGTTAATTTTCACAAACTAAATTAATAAATTGAGGAACTACATTAACATATTATTAAAATCTATCATTTACAATAATAATGTGAAAGGTTTGGTTTATAAATACATTGAAATTCACTGTGTGCGAATAAAATAACAAAAATATTGCACAATATCTTGACAACTAAATGTTCGGATTTATCTAGTTACCGTATATAAAATACATAACATTGTTATTTTTACTTATTGTAAGTTGGTAATTAATTGACAATTACTTGTCAGTTACTTGTTAGAAACTGTTTTGCTAAAAATTCTGATAAATTTTGCCCAAAATGGCTAGAGGAAGTGCGACAAATGTAAAAATTCGTGAATTGATTATCAAAAAATATTGTCAGGGTAAAAAAATACGTGAAATAGCGGATGAATTAGATTTAGCTAAGTCGACAGTTGGGGACATACTGAAGCACTATCGGGACAGTGGAAGTATCCTAACTAAAGGCAAAAGTTCGGGAAGACCGAGAAGTGTATCTGATAGGGATCGAAGATTGCTCGTAAAAATTTGCAAACAGGGTCGTCGTAATACTTTAAGGGCTATCACAGCACAGTGGAATACAGAAACAGGACAGAGTTATTCGAGAGAGTGCTGTAGAAAGTGGATACACAAATCAGGACTTAGTTTTTATAAGGTCGGATTAAAAGATTTTATTAAATTCATGATTTTTTATTATTCGTAATGCTTTAGGCGAAAGAAAAACCTCTACTAACAGTGAAGCAGAAAATAAATCGATTAAATTGGGCAAAATCGAAGATGTCATGGACAGTTGAAGACTGGTCCAAAGTCATATTTAGTGACGAGTCGAAGTTTGACGTGTGTGTGGGAGACTTTCGAGAACAAAAACTGAAGCATTTCATAAGGATTGCCTCAAAAGGACAGTTAAATTTCCTAAAGGCATCATGATTTGGGGGTGCATGTCCGCAGTGGGTTTAGGAAGATATGAGCTGGTAGAAGGCACAATTAATGCGGCAAAATATCAGGAAATTTTGAAAAATAGTCTTGTGCCAAGCACGAAAGATCTTTACCCGGACATGAATTTTATATTCCAACAGGACGGTGCTCCATGCCATACGGCGAAAACAACTAAAAAATGGTTTGGGGATAATAACATTAATGTCCTCTCATGGCCTTCGAACAGTCCGGACCTCAATGTTATCGAAACATTATGGCATAAAATGAAACAAAAATTGCGTGATGATCCCCAAAGAACCGTTGCCGATTTGAAGAAGAAATTGGATGAATTATGGCAAAGTTTTGATCCTAATTTATGTCAATCATTAGTGAAAACAATGCCAGATAGAATTGCAGCGGTTGTAAAAGCGCGTGGCGATGTAACGTCATATTAAAATAGTAAATCTATAATTTTCCGAACATTTAGTTGTCAAGATATTGTGCAATATTTTTGTTAATTTATTCGCACACAGTGAATTTCAATGTATTTATAAACCAAACCTTTCACATTAATATTGTAAATGATAAATTTTAATAATATGTTAATATAGTTCCTCAATTTATTAATTTAGTTTGCGTAAATTAACTTTTTCAGTAAATTATTGTTTGTCCGAACATTTAGTTGTTAGGGCTCGTACTTATCTCAGGAGAACCTATAAATATTTCGAAAAATCAAATTGTTTTTATTTCGGAATCCCCAAATAATGACTCAAAATACAGAAAAATATTCGATAAACACAGACACACAGTAAACCTAACCAATAACGGGAAAGAAGAAATTCTGGACGCGTTCAAAAACATACTAAGACCAAATCAAAAATTTGCAATTAAAATACCACACGAATTTAGACCATTCATTTGTAACTATTTTAGAGATAATTTAGACACGACAGTAAAAGCTCACTTTTGCAATACTATATTACAAGACATAGAAGATGAACAAAAACAAATAGAATGCGTGGAAAAGTATCATAAAGAAAATCATAATGGTATAACAGAAACTTACAAACATTTGAAACAAAAGTTTTATTGGCCTTCCATGCAATCAACTATTTCGAATTTAATTAATAAATGCGAAATTTGTCTCAAAAATAAATATGAACGACATCCTTACAAATTACCACAGTTAGGACCTTTACTGGGACAAAAGCCCTTTGACATTTTACACATAGACCTATTTCACTGTCATAAGAATTTATACCTGACTATATTTGATTCGTTTTCTAAATATGCACAATGTTACAAAATCCCTGATAAAACTTCAATCTCCATTCTAAGTAAATTAAGACATTATTTCTCACACCATAATTACCCGAAAAAAATAGTTTGTGACAACGGCACAGAATTTAATTCTTCTCTAATAATAGAATTTATGAAACTACATAAAATAGAGTACTGTGAATAATTCTTCTTCTAACTCTCCGGTTGAACGGTTTCATTCGACCCTAATTGAAAAACTAAGGACATTACGAGAGCAAAACCCTAATGATCCCTTAGACGACATATGTACACATGCCATCCTCATATAATGTTTTATTTTATTAATTTGATATTGTCTTGAAATTATATGCATAATAACTATTATGTACCAAATGATACCTATGGATGTTTAAATTAAAAAGAAGAAGATCTGTAACCTATCTTCTCGTCAATGTGAGATTCTATGATTACTAATTATGTGAGTAAAATGATATGAAAAGATTAATAAATGGTGGTATTATACATATCAAAAAATTCTTAAAACTAATAAAATATGTGAATAGAGTAAAAGTGAAAATGAGGAAATTAATTGTTCATCCAATTATATATATAAAACACAAGAAAGTTCTTTATTAAGGTGAATAGTGCAATATTAATACCGTGACTCCAGGATCTATGAATTCTCTCAGCTAGTCTGCTACAGGATTATCAAAAGAAACCATAAACTCGTTCAAGAAAAAGGTCTTCTAACTGCTTAATGAACTCTGCAACGCTGGTATGTACTTATTCCTTCTTTCTATTTAACACGTACTTGGAAATTCAAGATTACATTCATAGCACCATTTGCTATCACGTTCTCATCTTCTGATTTCTTTTACTTATATAAAAATTAACTTTCTGCTTACCAATATACTTTAGTTTTCTTCTTACAGACGTTTATAATAATATTTAATTACTCAAGACTGATTTATATTGAAATTTTTTAATAAAAATCGTAAAAAATTACAAGAGCAAATTTAACACGTCTTTTCTCTTTCTGAACAAAAAACAAGAGAGCGTCGTTTAAAATCAACAACTTCCAAAACAAAAATAACAAAAAACAACTATCCTAACAATTCTTATTAGTATCTATCTGATGCCTACTTGATAATAACTTAATTTATGACATCCGTGCACTTGATTAATTTCTATTTACAATTTATCTTATACCTAGGATTCTTATACAAATTTTTTATTTATTACTATTAATATTAAAACTTTTCATTTCATTCTTTTAATAAATTTTTTCATTTAAAATTTAAACCATAATAAGAGCTTTTAAATACTCATATGCATTAGTTAATACAGCATATAATTCTACATTTAATTTATATTTGAACTTATTCTTTGCATAAAAAAAAATATTATTTCTAGCATACTTTCTCAGACAAATTTCTTGTTTTATAGAAAGAAAATTACATGATTCCTTTTATTTATAATTATGAATATATCATGTTACTCCTTATATTTTATTTTTAAATTTATGTTTCCTTTTTTAGGAACGAAGAAAAAATTAAAACAACACTAAAACTAAGGAACTTGAAGAAAATTAATACTATTTATATACAACCTAAACTTTGTATTCTGCCCAGGATCAAGAATATTCCTTTTTTTTTTTAATGAATTTATTAATAACTTAATTTGATCTGTTCTTTAATTTATAACATATAATAGGATAATATCACAATATATATATATATATATATATATATATATATATATATATATATTGAAATGGATCCTCCTTCCGGGAACACCCACTTTCAATAAAATTATCGGTCGTGGATTCAAGAATTTTTAAATTGATTGTCCTAAAATAAATTATAAAAATTATAAATATAAAAAATAATTCTTTCTAAATCTTTCTTCCTCCGTTTTTCCACTCTTTCTCTATTTCTTCCTCTTCCAACTACTTTCCAACTCCTTCTTACTGCTGCCTTTCCATCTATTTAATACCTTTCTGCTGCTCAACTCTTTCTCTATACCTTCTTCTTTTACAATTTTCCAACTCTGACCTCTCTGTATCCTCTTATCTAATTCCAATTACCTTTTTATTTCTTTATTTTTTTATATATAAACTCTTCTTGTTTTAATTTAAATTTCAATACTTAATTTTTACAATTTTATTTCATCTGACATTTTTCAAAATTCACTTAATGACAATCTAATCAATAATCATCTTAACAACCTAACATATCCATATCTAAACAAAACAAATTCAAACAAAAAAAATACTTCATCAAGACAACCGATTTAAAAATCATGAACACGTTCCAACATTTCACTGAAAGAATGTGCACCATGAAGAAAAATCCATATCAATTTCCCCCAAATTTGATTTGACTTGGTGAATTACTTCACCTTGTCAAATCAAATTTCCTTTCAGTAGGAAATTTTTCTTCACCATCAGTTGTCAAGCTTTTAATTTAGAATATTTCAATTTTACTATAAAATACACTACCCCTAGCATATCAATTCCCATCACTATATCTAATTTTAACTTCTTCTTTTATTTCTATTTTTTTTTCCTTTTTAACTTTTATCAAAATATAATTTTTTTAAAGTTTTAGATTTGTTCCCCCGCTTTTGGAATTTCCCTAATACATATAAATTTTATAGACCTCCCCTTTCCTAATATTTTCCTACATATAATTTTTATAAATTTTGTAACCTTAACCCTTTCCTGATATTTCCCTATATATAACTTCTTTCTAAATTTAAATACCTTCCCCCTTTCCTGATATTTCCCACGATACAAACTTTTAATAAATTTAAATTGCTTTCCCCTTTCCTGATATTTCCCTCGATACAAATTTTTTATAAATTTAAATTTCTTTCCCCGTTCTTGATACTTCCCTGTATATAACTTTCTGATAAATTTAAATACTTTGCCTCTTTCCTGATATTTCCCTTGATACAAACTTTTAATAAATTTAAATTTCTTTCCCCTTTCCTGATAGTTCCCTCGATACAAACTTTTTATAAATTTAAATTGTTTTCCCCTTTCTTGATATTTTCCTGTATATAACTTTTTCCTAAATTTAGATTGAACAAAATTCCCCCAGAAATAACTCAAAAACATCTTCTTAAATTTTTCAAACACAAATATTTCATCTTTACTGTCAAAACATATCAATGCCTGCCCATCTAACATCTCACGCAGGTATTTTCTTAATTCTTCATGATCTTCACACCATTTTAACTTATTTTTCACAATTCTTATGAAAATTTTTAGATGAATCTTATTAATATTTCCATTAATTTCATGTTCACTTTTACTTATTTTCATATTATTTTGATTTTTATTTATTTTTCTTCTTTCCATTTCTTCCAATAACATTTCACATTCTTTTTCTTGTACTACATTTATTTTTTCTACTTTTTCTTCCATCTCATATATCTTCTTTATTGTATTTTGCATTTCTTCTATTACATTTTTCTTTTCCACATTCTCTTGTTTTATAATTATCTCTAAGTCATTTAATTTTATATTTGTATTAGCATTAATTTCTTTTATTTCATCTTTGCATTCCTTGTTAATAATTGTTTTAATTTTTACTTCTTGTAATTCCTCTAATTCTGTTTTTCTCATTATCATTTCAGTTATTATTTCTGTTTTTGTTTCTTCTAATGTTTCTCTATACATTTCCATTTGCTTCTTTATCTCATTTTTGACTTCTTCTTTTATAGAATCCATATTCTTATTCATGTCTTTTTTTATTACATCCATATTCTTGTTCATTTCTTTCATTTCTTTTTTTATAGAATCCATATTATTGTTTATTTCTTCTTTATTTTTGTTAATATCTTGTTTTATCGCTTCAGTATTTTTGTTCATGTCTTCTTTATTTTCTTTTTTCATAGAATCTATATTCTTGTTTATTTCTTCTTTAATATTTTTGTTCATTGCTTCAATCTTTTTGTTCAAGTCTTCTTTATTTTCTTCAGTATTTTTATTTATATTTTTTAACATTTCCATCATTTGTTCCCATGATGAATCCCTTCTATCCCCTATCTTACTATCCTGATTACCCTGATTATCCTGTCTATCCTGTCCAACCTGATTACCCTGACTTCCCTGAATACCCTGACTATCCTGAGCCTCCTCCTGACTCTCCTGATTATCAATATTATCCCCTTGCTCTAACATTCTATCTGTAATAACCTTTCCCCCTCTTAATTTCATACAACTATTTATTATTTATTTAATCTTTCACTCCGAATCACACACCTTTGTTTTTTTTTATAAAGCAAGCTTGACACCTAATAGTTAAGAAAAATCTCTTACCCTCAGTGTCGAAGCAGCCACACGTTTCTGGGCGCCAATTGAAATGGATCCTCCTTCCGGGAACACCCACTTTCAATAAAATTATCGGTCGTGGAATTAAGAATTTTTAAATTGATTGTCCTAAAATAAATTATAAAAATTATAAATATAAAAAAATAATTCTTTCTAAATCTTTCTTCCTCCGTTTTTCCACTCTTTCTCTATTTCTTCCTCTTCCAACTACTTTCCAACTCCTTCTTACTGCTGCCTTTCCATCTATTTAATACCTTTCTGCTGCTCAACTCTTTCTCTATACCTTCTTCTTTTACAATTTTCCAACTCTGACCTCTCTGTATCCTCTTATCTAATTCCAATTACCTTTTTATTTCTTTATTTTTTTATATATAAACTCTTCTTGTTTTAATTTAAATTTCAATACTTAATTTTTACAATTTTATTTCATCTGACATTTTTCAAAATTCACTTAATGACAATCTAATCAATAATCATCTTAACAACCTAACATATCCATATCTAAACAAAACAAATTCAAACAAAAAAAATACTTCATCAAGACAACCGATTTAAAAATCATGAACACGTTCCAACATTTCACTGAAAGAACCCGTTCCAAGAAGAAAAATCCATATCAATATATATTGAAATGGATCCTCCTTTCGGAACACCCTCTCTCAATGAAGTTATCGGTCGTGGATTCCAAAATTTTTAAATTGATTGTCCTAAAAATAAATTACAAAAATTATAAATAAAAAAAAATCTATCGCTTCTTTCTAAATCTTTCTTCTTCCGTTTTTCCACTCTTTCTCTATATCTTCCTCTTCCAACTACTTTCCAACTCCTTCTTGCTGCTGCCTTTCCATCTATTTAATACCTTTCTACTGCTCAACTCTTTCTCTATACCTTCTTCTTTTACAATTTTCCAACTCTGACCTCCCTGTATCCTCTTATCCAATTCCAATTACTTTTTATTTATTTATAGACTCTTCTTATTATATTATTTTCTTCAACTCTTTATATTTCAATTTAAATTTCAATATTTCTTACTAGTTAAATCAAATTCTATGTATTTAATCAATTTTATTTTTCTAATGACTTTTACCAAATTACAATCTTTGACAATTCAATCAATAATCTTCTCTTAACAACCTAACATCCTATAATCTAAACAAAAACAAATACAATATCAAAAAAAATACTTAATCAAGACAACCGATTTAAAAATCATGACCACGTTCCAACACTTCATTGAAAGAACGTGCACCATTGAAGAAAAATCCATATCAATATATATATATATATATATATATATATATATATATATATATATATATATAAACAAGGTGCCAAGAAAACGCGTATTATAATAAACAAAGGGGGATAACGGACATGTAACGCAACAAAGGATCATGATTACAAGTAGGAATGGTAACCGCAGACATGCATGTTTCTGGCTACAATAGCCGTCATCAGTGCGGCATAACCAAGTAGGGTATTGCACTTGGCTAGCAAAAGTGTTGGGTACTTGGGAGCAACGGATGTTGGGGAAACATGTGTAAAGAAACACAAAAACACAAAATCAACGAACGCTCACACAGGAGTCCTACCGCCATTTTGTGCTTTCGGCCAGCTGTGCCAATGGGTTTTCGGCTAGCAACTAGCGTCGCCACGTTGGCGAAACGGACTCACTGTGATTGAGTCGTTCTAAGCCCAGGAGATGAAATAAACAAGGTGCAAAGAAAACGCGTATTATAATAAACAAAGGGGGATAATGTTATTCTTTTGACAATTAAAGTTAATTTATACATATTTATACAATAGTAATAAAATAACAAAATTTAACAATATATTTTAAAAATTTTTAATCAAAATTTTATAATAATTCGTTCCCATTTTTTACGTTTTTGGTTGTTACTATTTTTGGTAAACTGATAATAAATAATTGACAGATTAATAACAGACATTTAACTTTTTCACCCAATTTTTATAACATACTTTATATCAATTTTTATATAATTCATATGCGTCAATGTCAATAAAAATTTCCATTTTATAATTTTCAATATCAACCTTAAAATTAAATAATATCTTGTAAGTTAATCAATTTAATGTATATGTGTTGTGATATTTATGTATTTTTTACATTTGTAATAATTTTATTCAACATCCTTATAACTAAAACCTCAAAAAGTTGTAAGTAAATTTATTATGTTAAATATTATTATATTTAATTATAATGTTTTGTGGCTTCCCTGACGATGGCTGTAACCACAGCCGAAAGCTAGGAATAAAGAATTTAAAAGAGTACACCTGATCTTTTAATCTGCTGCAAACCCAATAATTTTTATCACTACATTTAATTAGTCAGCAAATAATTCTTTTTCATATATATATATATATATATATATATATATATATATATATATATATATATATATATATATGAACAGTAGTGGTGTTCCGGGTTTCAATCCGTTGGTTGTTTGATTGAAACCCGGAACACCACTACTGTTCATTCTACCATCCGTGAAACACTACATCATAACATATATATATATATATATATATATATGTCGTAGGCAATCGCCGCAATCCGTCATTCCCTGAAAAGCCTAGGCATTACAGGTACTGCCGGCAATCACCGTAATAGAATCATTATTACGGTGATTGACGGAAATTATCCGTCATTTCAGGGACTGACGCTAACGTTTTAGGCAAACGGTGTAACTTTCTGATTGATTGAAAATTACGGCGTTTGACGGTTGTATAGTCCGTCAATTCTTTAGTAAATTGCGGGTTATTAGTCCAGTCAACCTGGAGTACAAATAATATCAAAAAAGTAGAAAAAATATTAGGATATTATTGGGTGTGAGTATGATGTGGATTACGAAGAGCTTTGAAATGTTAGGGAGAGATGGAAAATTATAGTTTTCAAGTAACGGAAGACTAAAAAAGACTTATTAGGTGTGAGTGTGATGTTGATGATTACAAAGAGTCTGCAAATGTTGGGAAGGGATGGAAAATGGATTTTTAAGTAACCGAAAACTGAAAAAGACTTATTGGATCTGAGTGTGATGTTGATATTTCGAAAAATTTGCAAATGTTGGGAAGGGATTTTCACATTTTGTGATGGAAATGGGTAATCGAAGGCTTATTGGATATGGGTTTTATGTTTGGTTACGAAAGAATTAGAAATTTTAAACTTTTGGGAAGGGATGGAATTATCAAGTAACTGAACACTTTTGGGCTGTGCTTTCTTTGATTTTAATTATTTTTCAATACATATAAAGTATTAAAATAATATTGGCAAATTTTGTCAGCAGTTCGCCAACAGTTGGAATACTTCGCCAATGACGGGCCGAATGAAGTGTGTTTGCTGGGCGTGGAGTAATTTTTTTAGTTATTTATTGTTTATATGATAAACTTAAATAAAAAATATAATATTTCAAAGAAAGACTTGAATGGATTATAGAAAAACATGTAAATAGATTATAACTAGGAATCTTTTTTAGCTTAACTTTAGGAACATTTTTTACCCATTTGAACACAAAAAAGTACCTAAGTTTTAGCAAATTATTTTCTAGAGTTATTATTTATGGAAGTAAATTAAAGCATTTACATATAATTGTTTTTGTTTTAATTATGACCTCATCGATGACTAGGTTGACTAGACCATATTACATCGGAATGATCCGGCCCTACATTTGTTTATATAATAGTTAGGTTGTCCTTCCTCACTCATTTCATCGTAATCCCACAGTTTTTTGGCTTTTTTATTGTCCAGAAAATATTGATTCACTTTCTCATAAAATGTACTTTTATGGCTATCCATTTTACTGCATAAAATGACGAAAAAGACACTACTTTTAAGCCAGCACAAACAGCACTAACTTTATAATTCTGAATTGACTAAACATGCATCCGGCTATCGCTGTAAAATTCAATCATTCGTGCGGTTACACCGTTTGCCTAAATGTTTAAACGTCAGTCCCTGAAATGACGGATAATTTCCGTCAAACAGCGTAATAATGATTCTATTACGGCGATTGCCGGCAGTACCTGTAATGCCTAGGCTTTTCAGGGAATGACCGATTACGGCGATTGCCTACGACATATATATATACATATATATATATATATATATATATATATATATATATATATATATATATGTTCCTAAAACGAAAGAAACAGCGCCTGTTTTCGACCTAAATCGCATGAAAGCGCTGACGACTGCATGAAATTGCGACCGCCCATGCATGGGAGTGTGACCTTGTAGAAATATCTAGTGGTAGAAACAGCGACAGAGTCGGACCTCAAAATTAGTAAATTGGTGTGTGGTGTAAACCTGTCTTTTGTGATTAGATGCCGTGATCGTTTAGTTTCGTAATTCTTTTCATTCATAGATAGATGGTGCCAGCAGTATAATTCTTTATTTATGCCGAAACAGTGTTAGTGGTTGTCTACTGTATCTAGCATTTGACTTTAATTACTATGAATAAAATTATTTAGCAACAGAAAAATAACTTAATTGCAAATGTTAAAAAAATAAGTTTTATTTCTAAAGGATCCGGCAAAAGAAAAGTTAAAGTAGTTATTGAAAATACAAAAAAATAAAAACGGAAAAACAAATAAACTTACTAATTGCACATTTTATAATAAAAAAACAGTCAATTATACAGGGTGAGTTATAAAATATAAACAAATTTTACTGGTATTTAAACATAAAAAGTAGCAATAAAATACAATGTAATATGTATGTAATTTAAAATTAGCAATTGAAAATTTAACAATTTTTGTTTTAAAACAAAAGTAAAAAACATGGTGACCAACGCTAAGTTTCTATCAGGGAACTCGAAATGCAAAAAATTTTCTTATGTAGTGAAAAACAACTTCTTAAAATTCTATTAATGACATGAAATTACAAATCTAAACTAGAACTGAATGTAGAACATTTAAAAAAACGTTTTATTTATACAGGGTTTCCAACAATAGGAAAGTTAAAGTAGTTATAAAAAATTAAAAAAAAACAAAATATTCTTACTTATTGCATCTTATAAAGTAAAAAAAAAATAATTTATACAGGGCAATTTATAAAATATCAACAAATTTTACTATAAGTTCAAAAGATAGAATGATCACGTGAACAGCACGCACTCTTTGAATATTACTCTCCCCAACCAACGTCACAAGTTCGATTTGCACCACTCAACAAAAAAGTACCCACCCTCGACGGAGAGAAACTTGAATATTTAATACTGTTAACAGTTTATTTTTTGTTTTTCAAATAATAATAAAACTACGGTAGTTATAATATACTTATACTAGTTTTTACCCGCGGCTTTGCCCTCGTGGAATTGGGACATCCACAAATGATTTAGTGACTGTCTATTTTACACATAAAAATTTAATTTTAATCATTCTGTAGGTATATCTTTAGTAAAATAGGTCTGGCCTAACTACTTTTAATTTTTTTTATTTAAAATTTATTGATGTACAGTATAATAATAGTCGAGGCAACGAAGCACTAAAAAGGTCAAATATAGGAAATCTTTTAGGATAGGACGGATCGGAATGCGGTTTTTTGCATGTGCTTTCTAAAATTATTTATACCATTCTTTCCTACTTTCTACTTAGTACAAACCAGAAGTTGCATTGCTGTAGCCAAAAATGCTTTCAAAAAATGCATTTTTTGAGGAATTTTTGGGCAAATTTAATAACTTTGTAAATAAGAGTCACAATTAGCCCAAGTTAGGTAACCAGGTGGTTTTGAGGTCGCTGATCACGATTATGATGTGTTAATTGACCCCCCGAACACCTGGAGCTCAGGAACGTCGACGAACGTCATCTCCGGGGGACTATCCTGAACTTCATGCGAGGAAGGAGAGAAAATCGAGACCACGGGGTTTTTTGGGTCGCTGAATTTAAATATGGCTCCAGCAAACACCACACTGACACCTGGTTTGCCCTAGCCTGGATGCGGACGTCATCTTTAGAATTTTTCTGGAAATAGTGACAAAAACGAACCGAAATTCATTATGGGGGCATTTTTTGTGCGCTGAATCCAAATTTCATGTGGAAAACGACTCCCCGAACACCTGGTGCGCCCTAACTTGGCTCTGAAAGTCATCCCCGAGGTTTTCCCATACATAACTGAAAAATAGGAACCGACAATCGTTACTGGGGGTTTCTTGGGACGCTGAAGTCAAATATGTTTCCGGCGAACACACCACGGACACCTGGTGCGCCCTTACCTGGCTCTGGATGTCATCACCGAAGTTTTTCCAGACAAAATTGAAAAAGACTAACCGACAATCGTTACGTGAGGTTTCTTTGGGCGCTGAATTCAAATATGACATCGACGAACATTGAAAGATATTCAGTTGACAACGTTATGGTGGCAGAGACAGAGGCTTTAAATAAGGGAGATGTTACCCGTATGAGTACATTTGTCGATGACGAAAACAATGAGCACTTGATAAAGAATTTGATATTTAGTTGCTTATTAGAAAATCGAAGTAATTGATTAATGTGGTTAGGGACCATTCATTAATTACGTAAGGGTATTGAGGGGGAAGGGGGGGGTTAAGAAAATCTCTACAAGTTCTTACGTTGGGGGAAGGGGAGGTAAAATTCAGTCTTACGTAATATTTCGTGAATCAAAATTCAAGATTAAAAATCTAATTCCATTTTGGATTCCAAATTGTTTTCTTAATTTTAAAGTGTATAGTCGATTTTTTATTTTATTTAAATAATTTTTGTTGTTTATTGAAAAAAATAAAAAATAACTTATTTTATGAACAATGTTATGAGTTTGTAGTTTTACTAATTTATGTTTGCTAGTACTATTTAAATTATTCCTTGTTAAAAAATAAAAATTATGGATCCACGTTGAACTGTAAGTTTTAGTGAAACTGATCCTTTCCTCACATAACAGTTTATTATTTAGAAGATAAAGATAGAATTTTACGTAAGAAAGGGGAAGGGGGTTCGAGAAATCTTACGTATACTTACATGGGGGGAGGGGGGGGGCAAAATTGACCAAAATTGTCCTTTCGTAATTAATGAATGGCCCCTTAGGTGAAGTAACGGTTGGATTTTATTTGATTTTAGTTCAAAAAAGTGTTTTAAAATATCAATTACATAAACTTTGACTTTTTATTCATTCTTTTCCTTTCCTCCATACATATTTTAACTAGAATCAACACTTCCATACAGTTATTGAAGTACATTGACGTCAGTCTCTAAAATATCAGGTTTAGTTGACGTTCATGCAATGCACCAGGTATTGGGAGGGCATGTTCGGCGTAAAATTTTAATTTGGCGACTTAAAAAACCCCCCTAGCAATTTTGGGTTCGTCATTTTCACTTGTGTCTGGAAAAACTTCGGTGATGACGTCCAGAGCCAGTTTAGGGCGCACCAGGTGTCCGTGGGGTGTTCGCCAGTGCCATATTTGACTGCAGCGCCCCAAGAAACCCCCAGTAACGATTGTCGGTTCCTATTTTTCAGTTGTGTCCGGGAAAACCTCGGGAATGACTTTCAGAGCCAGGTTAGGGTGCACCAGGTGTTCTGGGAGTCGTTTTCCACATGAAATTCAGATTCAACGCACACAAAATGCCCCATAATGATTTTCGTTTCGTTTTCGTCGCTATTTCCAGAAAAATTCTTGAAGATGACGTCCGCATCCAGGTTAGGGCGCACCAGGTGTCCGTGGGGTGTTCGCCAGTGCCATATTTGACTGCAGCGCCCCAAGAAACCCCCAGTAACGATTGTCGGTTCCTATTTTTCAGTTGTGTCCGGGAAAACCTCGGGAATGACTTTCAGAGCCAGGTTAGGGTGCACCAGGTGTTCTGGGAGTCGTTTTCCACATGAAATTCGGATTCAACGCACACAAAATGCCCCCATAATGATTTTCGTTTCGTTTTCGTCGCTATTTCCAGAAAAATTCTTGAAGATGACGTCCGCATCCAGGTTAGGGCGCACCAGGTGTTCGTGGGGTGTTCGCTGGAACCATATTTGAATTCAGTGACTCAAAAAACCCCGTGGTCTCGATTTTCTCTCCTTCCTCGCATGCAGTTCGGGATAGTCCCCCGGAGATGACGTTCGTCGACGTTCCTGAGCTCCAGGTGTTCGGGGGGTCAATTTTCACATTATAATCGTGATCAGCGACCTCAAAACCCCCTGGTTACCTAACTTGGGCTAATTCTGACTCTTATTTACAAAGTTATTAAATTTGCCAAAAAATCTCTCAAAAAATGCATTTTTTGAAAGCATTTTTGGCTGCAGCAATGCAACTTCCGGTTTGTACTAAGTAGAAAGTAGGTAGGAATAGTATAAATAATTTTTTAAAGCAAATGCAAAAAACCGCATTCCGATCCGTCCTATCTTAAAAGAATAACTTTTAAAATGCTTCATTGCCTCGACTATAACGTAATTTTAACATTTTATTGGTTTCGTTACAGATCATATGCACCGATTTGTTCATAACTCCGACTCGACGTTATTTTTTCTTAAAACTGTACTTCATTTATTTCAGTTTAGAAGGCAAAGCATTCTTTCTACGATTGCGCCGTTAAGATATACAAAATACATATTTACTGATCACGCATCCTTAAATTCTATCTTTGGCTTGAATATAGTTTTTCAAACATAAACAAATAGCAATAAAATAACAAATACATTAGTTAGTACGTTTAAAAACGACCATAAATTAGTCTTAAAATGCAGAATATGTTGAATGCTAGAAAAAATAAAAAAGTTTAAAATTCAATATAACGCCCTAGTATTGTTATTTATTTTTTTTAAGTCAGAGTCTGAGAGTTTTGTTTTTAAAATTAATTTTTGCTTTAGTCTTATAGTGCAGAAGTTTTCTTACATAATCAAATAAATCCAACCTACTTAAAATACTAATAATAAAATTATTTACAAACATAAAATTAACTGAATTTAGAAAAGTAAAAAATAAGTTTTATTTGTACAGGGTCCGGCAATATGAAAGTTAAAGTGTTTATTAAAAAGTAAAAAAAAAACAGAAAACCGAATACTCCCACTTAATAAATATTATAAAATAAATAAAAACAACTAATTGTACAGGGTAAATTATTAAATATCCACGAACTTTATTGATTATTTAACATAAAAAAAATATAATATGAGAAGGTAAAGTACCTACTTAATAAAAAACGAATTTAAACTACAGGGTTTTAAAATGCAGAATAATTTAAAAAATACAAAAATAAAAAAAGTGTAACGGCCTAGTTTTGTTATTTCTGCAAAAATTTGTTTTTAACTAGGAATCTAAAAGTTTTTGATCATGCTAAAAACATTATTTTTTGTCGTAATTAAAAAAAAATCAAGATGGCTACCGAGTTTTGTTATTTAAATTAATATACCTAAGTTTTAAACTATGAGTTCAAAGGTTTTCTTATATAAAAAAACAGCCAAATTAAAAATCTAAAAAATAACTAAATTTAAAACTCTAAGTAATAAAACTAGCGTAAAGGACAGGGTCTTAAAATACGGACTAATTTAAATACTAAAAAAAGTTAAAAAATTTAAAATAACTTCTTATATTTTTTTATTTATGTATTTTTTTACGGTTACTATTGAAACCTGGCTGTTCCAATTTCAAATTACTAAAAGATAGTTGGCGTTTGCCACCATCTGTCACTTTCTTCTCAAGAGCGAAAATTGTTAAATTACACATTGCTTAATTTAATTTAAATAGCTTTTTGAATATTAAGAGCAGAAAGTGCTTCATTGTCGATTAAAATAAAAAAAAATATATTAAAAGCCGCAAAGAAATTTCTGATCGAATTACAAATAAAAAAATTTCTACAATCATATGAAATTACAAAAAAAAGTAGCATATGTGTATTTTGTGTTGGCAGTCCAAAAAAGTTGACGTTTATTTACAGATATAATATTTTAATTTTTTAGCAGTTTTATTCTGGTATTTTTTTTAATTAGATAATCAAACAAAATATTTAGTAGTCTAAGTTTTATTGTAATATACTATAATGGGTCCCTTTTTTATTTACTTATTTTAAATAAATCGATTTAACTACGAATGGCCATTTTTCTTATTACATATTTTGCTTTATTCTTCAGTGGGAAATGCGTCAATATCTTTTTTATCCTATGTTTTTAAATATTAAGATATAAGATAACAGTTATCCATATCTTGTTTTTTAACTTCCCGCTAAAAAAATTAATTTTTTTTTTTAAATCGGGAAGTTATTGGTTTTACCCCGTTTTTCGAAAATCGAGTTTTCATCGGATCTCAACGTTTTGAGGTATTTGGAACCTCACCTGAATATTTTTACGAGGGTGTCTGTATGTCTGTATGTACGTGTGGATGTATGTAAACCTCTTATAACTTTTGAACGGCTTGACCGATCGGAATGAAATAAAAAGTCTTCCAAAGAGTTCCATCTAACTTAGATTACCTGTAAGTTTGAACCGATTCGAACCAGTAGATTTCGAGAAATTTTAAGATAACCGAAAAAAACAATTGCTAAAAATGATGTTTTTTGGGCATATCTTTTTGGCCATTACATCGATCAATTTCATAACCTAATCAGCTCTCAAGCTTAAAAAACCACGTCGACTGCCGTTTTGCAAATTAAAATCGGTTGATTCGTTCGTGAAATATCGTTGTCGAAAAATTTCAAAAATAACTTAGAGATTTTTTGACTAATCGATTTTGCACTCCCGGTAACGTTTTTAGGTCTCAAAAAACTGCATCGAATGCTATCTTGAACATCAAAATTGAATAACGCGTTAACAAGTTATGGCTTTTTAAACATTTCAAAAAAAGTCAAAATACGTCACGTTACTATAGCTTTACGATTAAAACTAGCGGGAAGTTGCAAGGATGGCCTTTAAGGTCTACCCCTTTTCGAATTTTTTTTAAAGAGTGTATATCATTTTTCCATAGGGACCTTTTTGTCACTTACAATAAAATTTATATATAAATCAATATATAAAGTTTTATTTTTCATTAATATTATATATCACGGATCTACACCAACTATCGGCTAAATGTATTATTATTAGTATTATAAAATAAAACATTTGTTTAACTTTATTTATAATACTTTTATAATATTAATGAAACTATATTATACAGAAACTTTTCTTTAGGATCAGTTTTAAAAGATTTATTAAACTTATTGCTTCATGCACCTCTGATATTGTTTTTGGCAGTGTAGGAAAATTTTTATTTTTCTTTCGGTTCATGTTTCGTATTTACTCCAAATCATAAACGGTCAACTCATTTTTATAAGAAGAAGTTGCTATTTCTTTATTAATAATTTTTGAGGGCTTTTCAAATATATCTTTTACAGCTTTCCCTTTGCACACATTGCTGACAATTTTTTTTTCATCTGGCTCATGATTGTGGTTTAAGTTTTAATCAACTAGGATGCTAGTGTTTCCTAAAATTAAAGAATTTTTTTTCAAGTACATAAAAAATTAATCAAAAAAGTAGGTATAGTCCAGCACGAATCGGCGCATGAGTACCGAAAACTATTCCACCTCAATTTTTTTATGCGATTCTCTTTAAATTGCCCTAGTGACGATATAAATGCATTTTGCCAGGGTGCAACCCCGGGCGATATTGTTTATACGGAAATTGTTTAAACAATTACATGCAATTGTTATTTTTCAACCGGACAAATTTTTCTTAGATGCTTTATTAAAATACAAATAAAAAAGGTCTCCTGAATTTTCACGATAAAGTTAATATTTTCCGAGATATGAATTTTTAAAAGTTCGAAAAATCTCAAATTTGGGAACTTTCGACCCATGAAAAATATATTTAAAAAAATAACATATAAATAGTATACATTTTTTTAAATTTTTTATACAATAATTAATAATGTTATTAATAGAGATTTAAAAAAATTTAATTGTTTATACCTGTTTATTAATTGTTAATTTCGCGCGCTCTCAAATACCCGTCGCTTACCTTTCTGGGACTTGAATCGTTTTTAATAATTTATCTTAAAAACTATTAACTTTATTAAAATTGCTAATAAGAGCAATGTTATTAAAAATTTTTTATGGGTCGAAAGTTCCCAAATTTGAGATTTTTCGAACTTTTAAAAATCCATATCTCTAAAAATATTAAGTTTATCGTGAAAATTCGTGAAACCTTTTTTATTTGTATTTTAATAAAGAATATAAAAAAAAAATGTCCGGTTAAAAAACAACAATTGCATGTAATTGTTTAAACAATTTCGGTATAAACAATATGGCCCCGGGTTGCCCCCTGGCAAAATGCATTTATATCACCAGTAGGGCAATTTGAAGGGGATCGCATAAAAAAATTAAGGTGGAATAGTTTTCGGTATTTACCACCCAATAAAATAGGAGTCATTGGGTGGTAAATATTGTAGCCCAAACACATAACTTAAAAATTTACCCACTTCAGTTTTCTTTTCTGTAATATACAGCCAAACCAAGTTGTTGAATTTTACGCCACCACGCCGGGCTTAAAAAATTATATACAATTTTGCACCACAACCTTTTACTGTACAACGCCACTTTTTTTCGCTTGACGATTCTAAAATCTTCTTTTTATAAGACTTGTTGTTCTCAAACAAAATTAAAGTTTTACCACGTTCACTTATTACATACGAAATGTTCTTTTTTTTAATATTTTAATGCACACCACAAACTGAGAAAAATATTAAGATGCTAACTGCATAGGAACTAGCCCAGAAATGTAGTAAGATTACATTACTTCTAATCCAGTCTTGAACACTAATTCATAGTTTTGTTGATTTATTATTATTATGATAGTTGTCAACTGTTTTTAATTAATGAAAGTCATACAGGGTGTGTCACGACGAAGGGACAGTACAAATATCTCGAGATCTATGTTGATTTGAAATCTAAAATTTGTACTTGGCCATTTTCATTGATGGCCTATCTGCCTTAAATAATATCATTAATCTTACACTTCCGGTTATACCGGAAGTCGCCATCAACTTCGTTATTTTAAATAGAACACCCTGTATATTATTACTACGCATAAAATTCTAGACTAATTTTATGTAAGGTAGTCTATATTTTAAATCGTTAGTTTTTGATTTATTCAACTTTTTTCAAAAATTCGACTGTATTTTGAAAAATTAATAACTGGACTATTTCAGAATCAAATGAAACAAAAGTTGCTACGCTTAAACGGTAAGTGATGTTCTTTAATGCCATAAAGAACTAATTTAGTTTTACAACACAGGGTGTTCTTAAACGGTGTGTCATTTTTCAGAACTTTGAATCAGAATAAGTCAAAATTTTCAAATAGGACACCCTGTATATACTTACGTCGTCTTACGTGAAATTTATTTGGCTTTCAAATTGTATTAGGTTTCGCTTTACCTAAAATCAATAGTTTTCACATAAATCAGAAATTATATGAAAGTTAATTTGAGAAAATTTTTAAAAAACATAGCAAACTTTCTAAATTATGAGTTTATAATGCATTTATTACTGTCTTCCTAAAAATTAAGTCTCTATAAAACACCAAGCTTCCATTGAAAGAGGTAAAAATAGTCTTACGAAAGAGATTACCTATTGAAATTATGTATGTAATTGATTTCAAAAAGTTGGCCATGGAAAAAAGTCGCTAACAATCCGTCAATCCGCATTGTGATTATTATTAGGTAGGTAGCATTTTTTGGTCGTCACTCTGTGTTACAAAACTTAGTTACCAACTATTTTTAAAATCATGGCGCTTTTAGGCTATACTAACGAAAATTACTTAAATTTAGTGTTAGTATACGGCAAGTGTCACAAAAATTTGGCCAGAACGTGTGAGACAGTTACCGAAAGATACCCAGACGTCCCACGCCCTAATAGGAAACTTGTAGGTACGATCAGTTATAAAAAATCTAACTATGGTTCATTTAAATCAAAAATTGAAAAGAACAAACCCATATTGAACAATGAAGACATTACTATTACAATACTGGGATACTTCACTGCCGATCCTAAATGATTCTTTACGAGATGCTCAAAGAGACTTTTTCTATTTTAAAGGGGCTCGATGGGGTTAATCTTGTGTTACAAAATATGGGATATGAAAATTTTGAAAGAATAAGCTAAAAGGGTATGGCTTACATGAAAAAAGTTTTAAAAAGTCTTATACTTTACGATAAATAGATTTTTTATATTTTAAGGGGGCCCAGTGGGTTTAATCTTGTGTTACAAAATATGAGATATGAAAATTTTAAACGAACAAGCTAAAAGGGTATTGCCCTACGTTTTAAAAAGTATAAAACACTTATAAAAGTCGAAAAAATATCACTCGGAACTTTTTTATAATATTCTGGGACATAGCTACCCCTGTAAGCTATGTCCCAGAAACGTTTCTGTCTTCACACCGGTTCTATTTGCTATGTACATATTCCAAAATTTCGCAGAAAGAAAATGGACAAAAAGGCTGTTAACGGAATCTTACTTGGTTACGATAACAATGACGAAATGATTTTATAATAAGTCAAGAAGAGTTTAAAAAAAGAGGAAATGAAGGCGAAGATGATGTTAAGTCCCAGAGTACAGTTGAAAGTCAAGAAAATTTAGATCTGCAAAAAGTCTTATTTAAATCAAACTTTATTTGGACTTTAATAAACGTTCTGAGGTTTTACAATATTTTACTGTGAGTGACTGGACTATAAATAAAATCTGAAAAAACTTCCATTTTTTCTCTTCAAACATTAAAATAAATGATTTAAAACAATGTATTTTTTAATATTTAAATTTTAATATTACCTTTCTAAAAACAATTCGTCATCCTAAAAAGAACTAATTTTTGTATATTTGTATACGTTAACTCATATTGTTTATTATTTAAGATAAGACATTAGATGTGTCATCACATTTCTGTGTCTGTAAACACTTTATCTTAATACGTAATAGATATTGGTTTGGGAACAGAAATCTGCGTTTAGTTTGTTTTGAAATAAAATTTAATTGAAAATGCAACCATCAGATATTATTTTTTTAAAGCAGTATACGAGGTTTGTCAAAAAATTCTAATTTTGTAAAGTATCTTTATTTTTTACAATTCAGAAAAATGTTATAAAGTAAGGGTGTTTTAAATTAAAAGTTATGTTTAAATATGCAATTGCAGCAATGCAAATTTAGGTTTTGTGATTATTTACTAATTATTTCGTATTAATTATTCTTGCAAGAAAAAATAGTAAATTATTTTAATAGAATAAAAAATAATATAAGGTACCTAGTAAAACAAGAGGTTATAAAAAAATGAAAAGTAAACGGAAATGCGATAGCAGGATTAATACATTAATTAGAAAAATTCAAATGGGTATTGTTTAATTTATAGAGAACTAGCTTTTAACCGCGGCTTTGCTAGCGTGAAATTGGGATATTCACAAATGATTTCATTTTATGTATAAAAGTTTAATCATACTGTAGGTATATTCTTAGTAAAATAAGTCTGGCCTAACTACTTTTAATTTTTTTTTATTTAAAATTTCATGTTTGTCAGTCAATCACGCTGAAACCAGTGAACAGATTTTGGTAAAAATCACAATTTATAAAAAGAACTTTTTATAGTCAAAAGTTTGTTTTGGTAATTTATGTCATATTACCATTGTTAGATTATTTTAAATGATTGCTAAGTGCAACCTGTTCCTTGGCCAATAGCGCTTTACCGAGATAGATTACGGCAGGGTCCACAGTACAGTTTAAAAAACTTACTAAAAATTTTCTAAATTAGTTTATTTTATTAACAGTTAAAATAATAATTACTGTTTTAACACGTAGAACAAAAAAAACAGAAAAAAACTTCTCTCTCGCGTAATCGATTCCTTTATGATAACGTAACAGAACTGTCAACTGGACTCATCCGCCGCTTAACCAAATAGGCTATGAACAACTTATTTAAAAACTTTCAAAATGATAATATCTAAACACAATTTATATCATATTTAATATCAATTTAGTATAAATTTCGAAATCTATGTATATGCCACACTTGAAACATGCATTGTCATCCAGTTCTTAGCTATCCTAAAAATTTCACAGCTCTAAGTAGTCGGGAATAAAGACAAATACATCTGTGAAAAACGCATTCGAATCGAATCAGTAGTTTTCATGTGATGCGTGCAGAAACATACAGACAGACAGACAAAAAAAATCTAACTACATTTTTGGGTTCCAAATCGATGTACACGCGATGTCGTCCGCGTGGCGTGTTGATTGTTGTATAAAATGTATCCGACCCCCGTTTAATTCTTATGGAGGGAGTTGATTTCTAGAAATACAATATGAGTACACCTCTACAACCTCTAAAGAGCACACATTTTAATTTTCTAGTCCCTGACTTCAATAACATAGGACTTTCATATAAATTTTCAACCCCCGTTTTACCACCTTAGGTGTAGAGTTTCGTAAAATCCTTTCGTAGCGGACGTTTAGACCCTATAGGGAATCTACTTACCAAATTTCAAGTTTGTAGGTTTTATAGTTTCCGAGATATGGTGATGAGTGAACTTTTACTTTTATATATATAGATAAAGAAATATATTTTAAAATGTATTAATTTTTTTATGATCACTATTGGCTTTTCCACAACCACATCCCTTATAGAAAGTTGGTAAATAGTCCAGTTAAAAAAGACATTTGACTTAGCCAGAATTTGCATAGAGTAATTGGCAAAGACATTAAATACATCATTATATATAAAATGTAAAAAATCCACTTCGATCCTACTTCTTATTTTTTTTTTATCTAAGATTAAAAAGTTTTTTCCATTTATCTTGAAAACCGTAAATTTTATCGTAAAAATAGGTCAGACAAAAGTTGTACATCGTTTTTCTTGTACGACTAACCATTCGTGAGATATCGCGGTTTTAAGAATTACAAAATTCATATTTTATATCCAAACGGACCAATAAAACATGCAATTTTTTACGAATTAACAGCGATAAAAAACTCTTCGTAATCCAAGTGTAAAGAAAAGCAATGTTATTAAGCATTAATTAATTCTAAGTATTATAGGTTTAGAAATAGTAACTAGTGTTTAATGGTTAATCTAACTGTTAGAATTTTATATAAAGAGTTAACAGGTTTAAGGAAATAATACTTTTGCTACTCAGTTCTCTAAATTTAAGGTAGGTAAATGTAGCCCCTAAATAATAAACTATCAGATGTATATTACTTGAAAAGATATATGACAATTACAAAATATTAATAAGTCAAACTTAACATTTTTACATAATTAGACTATGGCAACATTTTCAATATATATTCATCTTTACTTCTCCGTTCTTCTCTACTTCGTCTGCTTCTGGCTCGATTTCAAGTAGATAAAGCCGCTGTAAAGGTCTAATAAGTTCCTTAGCTTATCTTACTTTAGCCACTCTTGTAATTCCATCTTTACCAATATACATTTCTTTTATCTGACCTAAGGGTTAGTTAGCTCTTCTGACATTATCACATTCCAAAAGTACAACATTTCCTACCTCTACTAAATTTCCTATGTACTCCTTCCGGAAACGACTTCTTAAATGATCTTTCATAGTTTGTAAATATTTATGACTTTTCTTCAAAGAGGCTTTATAAATGTGTTCTAAATCAGGGATGTTACTATAATAGTAATCTCGTTCTTACTCGAAGCATGCCTTTTTCGTCCAAAAACTTTTAAATTTTTAATATTTTTAAGATTTAACGATCCAAAAGATTCCAGCTGAACAATTTTGAGAAGTGCTGTCTCTGCCTTCTCTATCTCAAGATATGATAGTTCTGCTATCTCTGTTTCTTCTATCTTTTGGAATGAGGGTTCTATCTCTCCTTTCTTTATGTCTGCAAATTTGTATTTCACAGATTTTTGAAATAATTAAAAAATCGAAAAATCCAGCCAAATATTCTCAAAATGTTGTGATATTTGGAAAAAAGAATTTAACCTTAAACTAAAACAATCTTTCAGAAAAGCAATAGAGGTTATGGCTGTTTTTCTTCTCTCAGCATTGGCTTCTGAGCAAAATACGATTGGTAAACTGGGCCACAATGTATCTATTTTCCTTAGCCAACTTTGCCCAACATTTACTGTTTAATAATTGCTTACCATTACAGCCTCTAGTGAGTGGATCTGCAGGATTTAACTCCCCAGGTACAGTTTTTAATATTGTGGTGTGGTTTGAGCAGGCAAAACAACAATTTTTGATTGTTTTGTTGCCTCGGTGCCCATGTTCTTGATCCATCTTTTCGGGTAGTAAAACTATTTCTAATTAGTGATATTCTTGCTTCAGTATTTACTTCGCCTCTTAGGAAATCTAATAACATATTTAAATAATTACTAGTAGAATCAGAATAACCCTGTAAATTCTTGTCGTTCCTATAACGTTCCCAAACTTGTAAAGTTTTTGTTGGTAAAGATGATTCAACTAATGGGAAAAGCATTGCTGCGTACTCATCACTTGTGTTTCCTAATGTCACTAAAGCTCTTAATTGAATTTCTAATTTACAGAATAGAGTTGAAAGTGACATAGTTGATTTACCTTTTATAGCCATTTTCAAAACCAAATTTAAAAGTTCTCTTACATAATATTCTACTAAAAATTCATTTCTAGAAAACCTTGATTTAAGTTGCTGGATAGCTATGTCATAGTTTGGTGCAGAGGGTGAAAAACTTTCAACAAGGTTTCTTGCAGCGGATCCTTCATCAGATGCCCGTATAAAATACTGGAATTTAACTTCTTTATCTATGTGTTCATCCTCATCAATTTTTTTGAACTATCCCCAGAATATTATCCAATTTTTCACCTTCCCATTAATTTTTTTAGCTCAAATTTTGGTAATATGAAATTTCTTTTTGATCCTCCTTCGCTACTGGAAACACTAGCATTGTCTTCTTAGTGAGCTTAATCTTTTTTAGATTTGATTCTTAAAATTCTAGAATATTTAGTCTTGTATTTGATAAATTCTTCTATGTAAGTTTCTGCTGTTTCTACTTCACTCTCTATGTCTTCTTCTGTTACTTGGTCTTTTTTAAACAGCAGTTTTTTAATTTTCTTGTCTAGTTGAAGTAGTCTGTAGGCTTTACTTTCTAATCCATTCATCTTAATTGTCATTTTACCGATATCTACACTTTCTTCGCCTAGTAAGATGTCAAGTTCTCTGCAAGTCTTTGTGAACATTCTTTTTAAGAATATCTCTTTTCCTTCAAACTTTTTATATTCTCCATAATTGAGTCCTGCCATGGTCGCCAAATGTTAAAATTTTATAATATAAAGAGTTAGCAGTTTTAAGGAAATAATACTTTGGCTACTCAGTTCTCTAAATTAAAGAAGGTAAATGTAGCCTCTAAATAAAAAACTCTAAAGAATAAACTATCAGATGTATATTTCTTGAAAAGATATATGACAATTACAAAATATTAATAAGTCAAACTTAACATTTCTAAATAATAATAATAATAATAAGACCATGGCAACATTTTTAATATACAGGGACATTTCTAACATAAAATATACAGGGTCATTTTGAACACTAACAGTTCCATTTGTTTGTGTTCTGTTTAAGATTACATTTGGCAAGCACTATTTTGTATTTATTAATTGGTTATCGTCTGTCGGAATTCTTTGCAGTACTGGAGTGTAAATGCAAAAAAATTTATTGGAATTTATTATGCCTGCCTTCTGTTAGGTTGTTAGTATATTATTTCAGGCCAATTGCAAGCCCTTTTGTCATAATAACGCGAATTATTTTTTCGTGACAGTTTTAAGCACTGTTCTTAAGTAATAAAAGGACAAACGGAAAATCCATTAGTTTGACGTGATCTGTTGACCCTTACTTGATTTACCGCACCTCAAATTAAGAACAACTTGTAAAAGATTGTGGGCGACGCTTCGAATGTCCCACTGACAAACCAAATGATGCATTTGAAAAGCTGCATCCCAATTTTTACGGCTAAAAAGATTATATTTTTCTGTCCAATTTTTTATCACCATAGTCAATCGAATCATAAATATATAATTTAATATATTAATAAGATATCTTGTTGTTCTCTAAGAATCATAAATCAGCCTTTTAACTACATAATTTTTGGTAAAATTAATTATAAATTTATTTTTTAATTTAATTAATTAATTAATTTAAAACTGGAAGTCAAGTAATATGCTATTTTTTTTTTCGATGTCCTTCATTTTCATATGTACTCGACTGTAAAACATCGACTTAGTTAAAGTAATAAGTATTAATATAATTAAAAAAACACGGTGAGCCATATAACTTTGCAGATGCTCATTGATAATTACAAACTAAAAAATTTAATTAAAAATAGACAATCAATCGGACAAATAAAAATATTGATGGCACAATTAATAAAAAAAAAACGGAATCTTATCACATTAAACACTCGATTAATAAGATTTTCTGCGGGTTCATCAGTTCTGTTATTTTTTTAAAATTGTTTATTTACGTTATATCTCTAATGCGTATATCGTGATCGTGTTGTGTTATGACGTTGTGTGTTCAGTGACTTCAGTGTTCGTTCAAGTTAAATGTTGAATTTTGAATTGATTTAGCCGAAACATGGTGTAGTCATATATTGTGGATATTAGATATGTGGATTTATAACATATAATAAGTGTTTTGTTATCTACTTGTGCTTTTAAATAATTATTTTTGTTTTCGGTAAGTATTTATTTAATTTGGTTAATTTAGTCTTATAACAAAAATATTTTTTTTTAATAATGAAAACATTTAAAACTACAATTAAATGAAAAATCTTACTAAAAAAACGCAAAAATGCTTGATGCGCTTTATTTTGTTAGTCATAAAATAGATTGTGTATTGTTTTTTTTTCTTTAAACAAACAGTTAAAACAAATTATTATTATTTGTTAAATAATACAAGATTAGTGGTGCGTCATTGTTTTTAACAGACTTAAAATTGCTCTATTAACAAATAATTGTATAGCAAATTTAACAGAATTTATTTTAAGTGTAAATTTTTTTAAATATTTTTTTAAAATTACCAAAATGTCTTTTTCTTAAAAGATGTATTTTTAAAAAAATATATAAAGAGCTGAGTTAAGTCTACAACATCTTTTTTGTACACTGTAGATTTGCTTTAAAAATGACTATTTATTTACTTATTTGTTAAAAAAAACAACTAGGTAATCTAGGTATCACTTTTTTGTATGATCCACCAAAAAAAATATATCATTTTTTATCTTTATTAAGTCTTTTTAACAATAAAAATAACGCTCAGTAATTTTCAAGATTTTTTGCTGACATATTTTACAATACTACAGTATTTTCATACATATTAAAATATAAAATATATCTCTTTTAGAAAAAATCCTTTAAAATGAAGAAACCTATAGATTATACTGACAACAAAAGCCTGGGTATTTGCAAAAACATAGAAGTGTTTAAATATGATACTTACACATTAGCAAAAAGAGAAGACGGTTATTATATGGGTAAAATATTATTCTCTTCCGATAATATTGAGCTTTTGAGGAGTCTACAGAACAGTATAACCTTGGGTCTTCCTTTGATTGTTATTAAGCGTATGAGGGACGAAAAAATTCCAATAATTAAGGTATTTAATTTTAATTTTAATTCACACGCTAAAACCTGTTTATAGTATATTTTTATTTAATAAACTAAGTTTACCAAATTAATTACTAAATTTATAAGAAACTAATATTATATTCAGAATATTTTAAAAATACTCCTACAAATATTGAAATAAATAAATTAAAAATTGTTAAATCATCAGTTTATAATTTACAGGGTGATAAACTTAAAAAAAAAATTTAATGTATTTACTTTGGAATCAATTTAATTAATTTCCAATTTAATTGAGCAACAATTTTGATACTTTAAAATTATTTAATAATAATTTGGTTGCGTAACCCAAATTATTTTATTTCAATATTTTGGAAATAGTTTAATATGTTTTGAAAAATTAGAAACAACATATTTCCGTTTTTAGATTTAAAATTCTGTAAAAATATCCATGGACGTCATGATAATAATATACCCACAAAACAGCTCCGTAAAAAAACATTCCTGTTTTTATTGTGGACAACATTTATTAATGAAACATTCTACCGAAGATATGGTCAAATCTGTTCTACACTTTAAAAAAGGTAATTATGCCTACAAATTTAAAATTGCCTTACGATACAAATATAATGTATTTGATATAAATTCTTTTAACGACAAAACCAATTTTAAACGGTCTAAAACAAATGCATATATTATTAGAAGAACAAAAATTGTTTACAATGTCATCAACTTTTTAATTTACATAGAAAAACTACTCATGGTTAAGATTTTTTTATTTGTTTTTTAAAATATAATATAAAATTAATTTATTTCGGAAATAATTATTTTATTTAAACAGATCATTTGTTATAAATTATTCGTCAATCTCTAAACTGATAACTCATCGACATTTTTCTTATTATAGCTTTTAATATTTCGCTTTTATATGTTGCTAATTGCCACAGCGTAAATATTGTAAAAATTTATTTAATGAATAATAAGCAACGTAATTTATTGTAAAAATTAAAATAAAAACTTTTTTTTTGTTTTGATTTCCAAAAAACGTTTTTTTAATTATTATTTATAATCTTATTTACAGACTTATTTTTAAATTTTATTTATCGTTTTAGGATCTTTGGTCTACGCCGCAAAAAAATTTTACTGCGTGTATTTGAGGATTACTACCACGGCAAATATGCTCTTAATAAAGAAATGCATCAAACTATTTCAAACTATCCACAACTAAAAAAAAGACTACTCCTGTGATTAGAAGCTATCTGCAACATGATATTCAATACATTAAAAATCGTTTGTTAAAAAAAAAATAGGTTTGTTTAATGTTTGTTTATAATACAAATATTTTTTTTTTATTTCGTATTATTTTTTCTTTTAATATTTTCATTTTAAAAGTCAGTTTGTATAAATGGTTAGATTTTGTGCTTTTAGATATACATAACAAATAAATTTTAAATGTTTTTTTTTGTAATTACCAGTATGTCAAAATGTATGTAAAACTCTTATTTTTATTTAACATTTAAAGCCACCATTTTAATTTTGATCATCCAGTTATATAATTCACATTATTATTTTTATTAGTAATATCAATTTTTTTTCTATTAATTGGGAACTTCTTAAAACTAGAAAACATTTAATTATTTCATTATGTTTTAATTTATAAATATTAACAAAAAAGCAAATATCTTCTTAAAACATATTAAAATATGTATATATTTTTTAAGTTGCAAGGAGTTCCTAGTTAATAGAAAAAATAATAATTAAGTTCCACATTGTTCATTCAATTGTTTTCTTCCCAGTTTATATTTTTGCTCCATTTGTTAATATCTGTTAAAAAACGTCATTGTTTGTGCTTTATGTTGGGTTTTTTGTAGTAAATGTTGTACATAAAATTTGGAGATGTCAATTTTGAGATTGGTGACTTTATATGATTATAATGTACCGATTGTGACCTTTGAGATTGGTGACTTTATATGATTATAATGTACCGATTGTGACCAATTTGCTACACTTATTTGCTACACTTATATTATGGCTAAATATGTCTTATTTTATTAGTATTATAAAATATAATATTTGTTTAACTATTTTTTTTATTTAAGTCTTTTTTCCTGATCACCTTCTTTTAGTAAACCAGTATTTTAAGCATATTTTACATACTTCATGTATTTATATGTTTATATTATGATACATATTTTGTTAAAATATTTAAAAATATTTCAAAGAAAATAATTAATTTAATTGGTTTTTAAATACAAATACAAATAATCTATTTAATAATTTAAATGTAATTAAATAAGCTAACAAATTTATTTTTAGTTTCAAAAAACATTATTTTAATATGATTTTGCACAAATTTAAATTAAAATAGTTTTAGTTGTTTTAAAAATGTGACTAATTTAAATAAACTTTTAATTTAATAAAAAAAATCTCTCCAAGATAAAAATTTTGTGCACAATTTTTAATTAATTTAAAAAAAATCGGCACAACAATGGTTAGTTGAATTTTTTTACACCATTCTAAACAAAAAATTGATACGTTACTGTTTTTTTATTTTAATGTCATTAAAACACTGATTTTTTGCAAATTTTTGTCTCAAATATTGACATTTCAATCTTTATCATTATTTTTTTGCAAATTTTTGAAAAACTGCTTTGTAAAAATTTTGTCACGTCACTGCTTTTTTTAAATACGATTTAAAAATAATTATTATTTTCAAAACTGTTTAAATCAGATAGAAATAAAAAAAAATGCACAATGATTTTTTGCAAATTTTTATTACAAATATTGACCGTTTTATCTTATTTTTTTTTAATTGCCCTTAAAAAAATATGCACGACATTGATTTTTCGCAAATTTTTGTAAAACTCCTTCGTATAAAACTTTGTCACGTCACTGCTTTTTTTTAAATACAATAAAAAAAATCATTATTTTTAATACGATAATATCAGCGCCACCAGTAAAGAACTGTTTAAATTAAATAAAATTGTAAAAAAAAATTGGCACAACACTGATTTTTTAACAAGTATTCACCGTTTAATCTTTACTTTTTGCAAATTTTTATTACAAATATTGACCGTTTATCTTATTTTCTTTTTAATTGCCATTAAAAAATATAAACGACATTGTTTTTTTTTGCAAATTTTTGTAAAACTCCTGCGTATAAAACTTTTTCACGTCACTGCTTTTTTTTTAAAATACAATAAAAAAAATCATTATTTTTAATACGACAATATCAGCGCCACCAGTAAAGAACTGTTTAAATTAAATAAAAATGTAAAAAAAATTGGCACAACACTGATTTTTTTCACAAATATTCACCGTTTAATCTTTACTTTTTGCAAATTTTTATTACAAATATTGACCGTTTATCTTATTTTTTTGTTAATTGCCATTAAAAAAATATGCACGACATTGTTTTTTTGCAAATTTTTGTAAAACTCCTTCGTATAAAACTTTGTCACGTCACTGCTTTTTTTTAAATACAATAAAAAAAATCATTATTTTTAATACGACAATATCAGCGCCACCAGTAAAGAACTGTTTAAATTAAATAAAAATGTAAAAAAAATTGGCACAACACTGATTTTTTTCACAAATATTCACCGTTTAATTTTTACTTTTTGCAAATTTTTATTACAAATATTGACCGTTTATCTTTTTTTTTTTTGTTAATTGCCATTAAAAAAATATGCACGACATTGTTTTTTTGCAAATTTTTGTAAAACTCCTTCGTATAAAACTTTGTCACGTCACTGGTTTTTTTTTAAATACAATAAAAAAAATCATTATTTTTAATACGACAATATCAGCGCCACCAGTAAAGAACTGTTTAAATTGAATAAAAATGTAAAAAAAAAAATTGGCACAACACTGTTTTTTTTTCACAAATATTCACCGTTTAATCTTTACTTTACACGTCACTGCTGTTTTTATATACCGTTTACAAAAATCATTATTTTCAATACGAAAATATCAGCGCCACCACTTGAGAACTGTCTAAATCAGATAGAAATTTTAAGCAACTAAAATTATTAAAAATCCCATACCATAAATGTCGCGCTTTTAGCATCGAATGCAAGTCGCAGATTCTTGCGTTTTAGGAACATATATATATATATATATATATATATATATATATATATATATATATATATAAAAGAAAAAAATTAACGGACATGTACGCAATAAGGATCATAAGGCCACGAGAAATGGTAACCGCAGACATGCATGTTTCTGGCTAGCAAAAGTGTTGGGTACTTGGGAGCAAAGGATGGTAAGGAAACATGTGTCAAAAAACACAAACAACGAACGTTCACACAGGAGTCCTATCGCCAAAAAAAAATGTATATATATATATATATATATATATATATATATATCTGGACCTCAGAGCCAAAGGGTATTAAGTCCACTTTTTTTCATTTTTAAGGTTATCAAGTCTTCTAATGAATTATTGTTTCCCTTTCAAATGACATAACGTATTAAGTCCATTTTTTGTTTTATAAACAAAATATTGTTCTAGAATCTGTATTAAGTCCAGAAGTACACAGTGCCATATAATATTAAAGGTTCTTAATACCCTTTGGCCTTCAAATATCGAATTTCCGTTGGATATTAAGTCCAAATGTAAGGTTAATTTGACGGACTTAATATCTTGTTTCTTTTGACAGTTGAAATATTAATAAGTATTAAGTCCATATTGTGTCCATTTCGGCTGTAAACATTGTATCAAACATTTGCCACCAAAATATTCTAAGATATTTTTTGTGTATTTAAAGACAAGTTTGTAAAATTATATTACCTAATGGAATCTAGATCACATAGAATAGTGACTAGAGCACGGCAACTAGCCATACACAGTGAAAATGGAAATTACGGGATAACAGAAAGTCTAACTTCAAATTCGTCCCTATTTTCCGGTAAGTACCGACCTTTTTGAACATCCTACATCTTCCTTAGCTTTAACATTTTATATCCTAAAATAATGTTGAGTTAAACTTCTAATATTGTAATAAACTTATTACAATGTCTGTACTTTTTGTTTAAGGCCAGACAAATGAATCTGATGTCGGTAAGGTATTAGACTCAAATAATGAACACCTCCAAATTATTCAGGAGAGTATTGCAACTCCCGGCTGCAGTACTTTTATTAACTATGTGCAAGAAATAGATGAAGACAAACATAATAATACGAAAATAATTTCCGACGGTTGCCCCCAAATTTTGGATACACCTCTTGAAGATATATCAGGTAATTTATTATTTAATACAGTTGATGTACATGTTAATTGGATTCAGATAATCAAATGATTCCAGATCCGCACAACGAGCCTAGATGGTAGAGGGTAGCCTGGAGGGACGCGTGGGTGCAAGCTTTTCTTACAGAGTACCTTACGCTGGTCCGGTAGCTGGTATGCTAGCAGGCGCGCACATACTTTACTCCTGTAAGAAACTACGAAGATAAAGTTTTACAGCCACAGGACCATTCAGGCTACCCTCTAACAACCTGGCTTATTGTTCCTAAGACAGGAAAAAACTAATACGCTATTACTTTTACCATTACTTGCAATTATCTATGAGAAATTGTACGTTTATAATAGGACAGGTTGTTTTTAGGATCTGTATCGTCCCTGCCATCGATGGACATAATCACATCTGAATCAGAAGTGTTTCTGGAACTTCAGCCAACTGACGACCTTGAACCTATAAATAATGCAGAAAGCGTTAGAGTTCTAGCGACGGGCTCTATTAATACTGAGGTTTCTATAAATGATGCTGACAAAAAAGTTATTCTTGTACGTCTGCCTAAGACAAACGATGATATGAACGACCCTGACTATATTGCTACATCTGATGGTGGAGAAAGCAGTAGTGAAGAAAGAGAAGAGCAGGAAGAGAGAGCGGAGCAGGAAAAAGAAACTGAGAGCAGAAAAGGTAAAAAGAGAAAAATAAACCCACAAACTTGGAAAAAAAACATCCGAATTGATAAAAGGGCAGCTGGAGAAGAGTACATTTCTGTCGGAAATAAAGTTATGAGAAAGAGAGAAATGAAGGCCCCCTGTGATGATTGTAGGATGAAATGTACTCAAAGAATAACAGAAGATGAACGTAAAATAATTTATTCCCACTTTTGGAGTAGTCAGATGAAAATAGACCAAAAAAGACAGTTTATTTGTAGCGCCATTGAAGAAACCCCTATAGAACGGGTTCGAGTTAGAACAGGGAGGCGTATTGGTAAACGGCAAACATCACTAAAATATTTTTTTACTGTAAACGGTAGAAGAATCCCTGTATGTCGAACTTTCTTCCTTACCACTTTGAGCATATCACAAACGACAATACGTTTTGCACTTGAAAAAAGGCAGGCTAGTGGAGTCGTAACATCATATCAAAGAGGTAAGCACGAACCATCTAACAAAATTGGGCCAGAAATCAGGAACCTCATCAGAGAGCACATCAAAAAATTTCCATGTATAGAATCACATTATTCCCGAAACAAGTCTACAAAAAAATATTTGGGAAGTCACCTTAATATCACACGTATGTACCAACTGTTTTGCGAAGAATGTGAGAGCTCTCATATGCCTGAAGAAGATATTCCAAAAGAATGGATATATCGAGACATTTTTAATTCAGAGTTCAATTCAGCTTTCAAAGAACCTGAAAATGACACTTGCGATGCGTGTGACGAATATAAGATTAAACTTAAAGCAGTGACTGCAGAAGAAGAACGAAATGAAATTCAAAAGGAATATGACGCCCATCTACTGGATGCAGACAATAGGTATAAAATAAAAAGACAGAATAAAGAGGAATGTGATGTCAATAGTGCCAAAGTGTTGATGGTGGACTTGCAGAAATGTTTGCCAACCCCACTTCTCAAAAATGCTCAGAGTTTCTATTCTTTAAAGCTCTGGACATTTAATTTTACAGTGTATGATTCATCCACAAAATCTGCATCTTGCTACATTTGGGACGAATCTCAAGCTGGGCGTGGGGGCAATGAAATAGGATCATGTCTTAGAAAATATATTTTAAGCCTTAATTGTGAGATCAAAAAAATTATAATTTGGAGTGACAATTGTCCTTCACAGAATAGAAACATACAAATTATAATGTGTTATCTTTCAACATTATTAGAAAAACCTTCATTAGAATGCATCGAGCATAAGTATCTATTGAGAGGCCATACCCACATGGAAGTGGATACAATACATGCTCGCATTGAAAAGCAGATGAAAGCTACACCTCAGTTTTCTATTGTAACACCTTGGGATTGGCAGCAACTAATGCGGCTGTGTGGTCCGAAAATAAATGTTGAAGGAATGGAAATCACCGACTTTAAAAATTTAAATAATTTGTATAGCAATAGTGATTCACCTTACCAGAATATCAAGAAAACGGAACATGGTCAACATTTTTTGATCTCAAAAGTGGTACACATGAAATTTTTGAAGGAAAACCCCGGTGTGCTTCATTTTAAAACTAATTTTGAACAAGAACACTTTGAGCGGATTGACTTTAACAAGAATGTTTCAAAAAGATTATCTCGTAGGCTGCAAGACTCAAATAGCATTAACGAGTTTGAATTAACACCTTTGAGAAACGTTCCAAAACCAATATCAACTAAAAAATACAACGATTTGCAAAAATTACTTAAATGGATTCCCAAACAATTCCATTCGTACTTTCAAGGGCTACAACATGCCAATTTAAAGGAAGACGACTGATGTGCTGTAGGTGTAGTCGCCATGTTTAAAAATAACAATTATTATTAATGTAACAACAATAAAATATTTAAAAAGTATGTTTTTTCTTTCCACACAAAATATTATGTCCTCTTTCGTTCTATTATTTTCAAAGCTAAATGGTACTAAGTCACAAAATCTAATGTTATGTCACAATATATTAAGTCCATCTTTAGAGCCAAATGATATTAAGTACATTATTTCACAAAATAATCGTAAAACACAAAAAATTCCTAATTACTTGTGTTTTTAGTTTATCAAGTTCATCATTTCTTGTGTAAAATTTACGCACTCTGTTACACTAGCGATTAAATGTAAAAAATATCTGCTATCCAAACTTTAAAATGGACCTCCTGAACATTTTATGAAACAGGACCTAATACCCTTTGGTTCTGAGGTCCAGATATATATATATATATATATATATATATATATATATATATATATATATATATATATATACCAGGTGTCCCAGCTTTAAGTTTACAGCCTCTAACTACTTACCCTGTATATTTATTAAAAAAAGTTTTAAATAGAATTTACTTAAATTCTTAAAGCCTACAAAACATTGTATTTAGTTTTTTGTATACTTGTCAACTTTATGGTCATTCGAAGGTCAACTTTATTTTTTTAAATGGAAGCATATATTTTTAAATGCTCTATAGTGTTTATTGAAAAAAAATTAATAACTTTTGTCTAAAACATTTTTTTGCTTCAGTTTAAGAATAAAAACGTTTAAATAAAACGAGAACACTGTTAGTCTAGGCACCTATTTCTATGATTAACTACTTATAGAAAGCGTAAATACATAAATTGACGTTGACATTTTCAATAAATTATAATTGTTATAATTTTGTATGGTTAATATTTGAATTAAAACGATAAAATATGCCTTTCAAATTCACTCCCAATGAATGTGTGGATATGTTATTAATTTATGGAGAATGCAATAAGAATTCCCGACTAGCAGCAAATTTGTATCGAGAAAGATTTCCAGGACGTAACCACCCTTCGCACGTAACATTTAAAAAGGTAGAGGTAAAGTTAAGGAATGGTTCTTTTCCTTCAAATTTAAAACATGCAAACCATCAGGCGCCTGCTAGAAGTGAAGAAAATGTAATAAATGTCTTAGCTTACGTAGCAATGAATCCTCATGTTTCTCTTCGAATTTTGGCCGAAGAAATTGGGATTAGTAAAAGTACAATACACAGAATTCTAAAAGCACATAATTACCATCCTTTTAAGATGCATTTAGTTCAAGAGTTAAGGGAAAACGATTTTCAACGAAGACTTGATTTAATCGCACATTTGCAAATTTTGGAAGAAGATAACCCGAATGTTTTTAATTGTATTCTTTGGAGCGATAAAAGTCGGTTTCATAACAATGGTATTGTAAATAAACATAATGCTCATTATTGGTCAAATGTAAATCCCCGTTGGTTAAGAGAAACACGCTTCCAGACAGTTTGGGGTACCAATGTTTGGTGTGGTTTGTTTAATGGGCGGATAATTGGACCTCGTTTTTACGACGGGATTCTCACTGGCCAAGAATATTTTAATTTCTTACAAAATGATTTAACAGGTTTAATGGAAGATATTCCTTTAAATTTAAGAAGAAGCATAATTTGGCAACAAGATGGTGCTCCACCTCACAATGCACAAATTGTAACAAATTATTTAAATAGGGTGTTAGATTCACGAATTATAAATGCTTACTCCAGCCGTGCTTTAGTACGTACTTTGTACCGAGAGTTAATACTTAAGTAATCACCTTTTGGCTGACCAACCGTTTCCCAGGTAATAAAAAATATATGTAATTTTGAGAGTTAAGGGTTTTACGTTGTCAAAAAAAAAATACAGTCCATTTTCTTAATTTTAAGTAGTTTATAATAATATTGGTTTAGTTCTAAGGCTTTTAAATAAAGCTGAGTTGTTATAAACTACCGCAGTTTTATTGAGCTTATTGGGGCTCAACATTTGGTCATCTTCAAGCCGGATTTTGCTGAAGAACACAGTGATTTGGCACTGTAACGGGATTTGAATTGGCTACTGCATTAGCGATTTATGCAAGGTATTTTTACAAATGTGAAGCCGATTCATACAGGGTTGATTACTGGACTAGCACATGGTAGATTGCTGATAAATGGTATATGGAACTGGTAGTAAGCGGACTACTGTTACATGGAAATTTTACATGGTATTATACTAAGAAGGAGTAAAGAAAACTGCTGAAACAAGGTCAGATCTTTCTTTAATATTATTACACGGCATAAGGGATATTGTGAATACGTTTTGCCAGGGATTTTGACAGACTTTTTTGGATTTTTTCTATTGGATTTTTACAAAAAGAAAAACATGGGTTTTTAAAAGAAAAAAGGCAATAACGTTTGGAACATTTAAAATACATCTAATGGTGATTTTCAACTAACATTTGTGCGTTACAGTTTAGGTATTTGGCCGAGTTTTATCTAGTTGATAAAAAATCGGAACTGTGTTTAATTAATTAAGTATTTGTGTGATTTCAATTTATTTATAATTTATTCTGAGCATTAAACAAAATGGGAGAGGAAGATAAAACATTGTTAATACAAAAAAGAGGCAGAATTAAATCAAAAATAACTAGGTTGGAGAACTATGTAAATTCAAATAGAAATAACATGTCAATAGATGTAAATGACTTTGTAGTTAGGGAATCGATGCTTGTAAAAACTTATAGTGATTATGAATATGTACAAGAACAACTTGAGGAAATGGAGGGTTGCCAAGAGAGTGATAGGGTAGAAGTTGAAACTCAATACTTTTCACTGTATAGTAAAATTAAAACAATAATTTTCAATCGGTCACAAGTACTGCAAAGTGCGACTAGTGGGGAGTCAAGTGGGTCTGCGAATAATTTACGTACAAATTCTTCTGAAATTTTATACTCGGCATTACCCCCTACTCAAATCAAACTGCCAAGCATTAATATTCCTATTTTTTCTGGCAAGTATGAAGATTACAGGTCTTTTATTGAATTATTTAATTCTCTTATTAATTGTGATCAACATCTTAATAAAACACAAAAATTTATTTATCTCAAAACGGTTTTAAGGGATGAACCTCTTTTAATGATTAAGGATTTGCAAATTACAGAGTCAAACTATGATGTGGCACTTGATATTTTAAATAAAAGATATGACAATAAATTAATAACAATTAATTGTCATATCAGGGTTTTAATGGAAGCACAAGTTTCAAAAGGTGATTCATCAGGTTTGCGGGATTTTATAACAAAAATTAAACAAAATTATAATGCTCTTTCTGCTCTTGGGGTACCTGTAGAGACATGGGACTTAATTTTGGTTTACATATTGGCATCTAAATTAGATTTTAACACACACAAGGCTTATGAACTGGAGCGTGATTGTACAAAATTGCCAACTTTTTCGGATTTTTTAAACTTTTTAGATAAGCGGTGTTTAGCTTTAGAATCTTTAACAAAACCAGAGTACAAGCAAAAATTTGTAAAGGCGGGTTGTTATTCAATGACTGAATCAACAAATACGGCAAAGGGTAAATGCATTTGTTGTCATTTGGATGCACATCCAATGCATAAATGTAACAAATTTCAAAGGTTTGACTTAGTACAAAAGCGTGAGTTTATTAATAAAAATCGACTTTGCTACAATTGTTTGGGTTTTAGACATACAGCAAATTACTGCAAGTCAGACGGTTGCAGGATTTGTAAGGGAAGACATCATTCTTCATTGCACGAGGACAAATATGGAAAAAGAAATAGCAATTTGGTTTCAAATCCAAATCAAAATACATTTAAGGGACAACAAAGGGACAATGACCAGAATAGTTCTAGGGTTCAGGAAAATATTGATAGAGCACCTTCTGCGTCTACGTCATTGGTATCCACTTCGGATGCAACAAATTTTTCTCCATGTTTAATATCCAGGGTAAATAAACAAATTCTTTTGGCCACAGCAATGGTCAATTTAGTTTGCCATGACGGTTCAAGGGTTCAGGCTAGAGCACTTTTGGATTCGGCCTCTATGTTTTCAGTCATTACATCACGCATGGCAGATAAACTAGGGTTGCCAAAAACTTCGGGTAATATTCATATTTCTGGAATTGGAAAATGTGATGTTCAAGTCACAAGCGTTGTTAATATTGAGATGGAATCTCAATATAATTCAACAAAAAGAATTTCGGCAGTTTGTGGTATAATGCCAAGGGAAATTACTTGTCCATTGCCCCACTCTTACGTTGATAACGATTCTTTAAATATACCTAAGGGTTTGGATTTGGCTGATCCTTCATTTGGTGTTCCAGCAAAGATAGCCTTATTACTAGCAGCTGATATTTATTTCGATGTAATGAGTGGTGGTATTTTAAGGTTAGGTGATGACTTGCCCATTCTCCAAAATACTTTGTTTGGTTGGGTCATAGGGGGGAGTATTCCCAATGCAAATAATATTTGCTCAAATGTTATGGTTTCTTTATATTCACAAGGTCCGAATTTAAACGAATTGATCCCACAATTTTGGAGGTTAGAGGAGGTCACAAATAAAAGACATATGAGGAGGTACTTATCAAAACGCAGTTTTTAACAAAACTTGTTTTTTTTTATGATAGATGGCGTTGGATGCCCGAAAATCAGCTTGTTCGAATCAACTATTGTGTTCCCTGCTAAACGCAGTCTTTGCCATAGTAAATCCTATTTGAAGTTGGGAGTCCAGTCCAAAACGCAGTTTAAGCATCAAGTCGTCCACGTCAAAACGCAACTTTTGATTCATTTTGATTCATCTGACCTTCCCTCGTTTTTTTTCGTGTCGAAGTGCTTGTTTTTTGCGTGATAATGGAAGATAAGAACATTTTGGTCAAAGACGGGTCTAGTGGTACCCGCAAAAAGGTGAAAAGAGGAAATAAAAAGCAAAAAATAAAGGAGATAAGGTAAGTTGATGAAAAAGTGAGGTTATATGTATTTGTTTACGAAAATCGTGTCTTTTTTAGGCATTCAAATCATTTTCCAAACCCGGAGGACTTTGATATGCCATGTAAGCATGCAAGCAAGAGATTTCAATGTAGTGTCATATCCCGAGGAGCTATTAAACTTGCTCGAGAAAAACTCTACGCGGTGCCCAATCGAGTTGTCCAGGATAATAAGATTTCACATCTTTTGACAGTTCGTGCACCAAAAAATAAGCCGCGCTGTAAAAAAGTACAGGAAGTGCGACCTACATATTCATTTTACGATGAAAATAATCAAAAACATGGAGTTTGTCAGAAGTTTTTCGTCCGAGCACTAAACGTTTCCCAGAGGCGACTATTAACGATTTCAAGAAAAATGCAGAGCGGAACTGGAATAGCCGAAACCAGGGGAGGAGATCGTAAATCCAAACATTACCAGAGAAAACGCGAAACCGTTATGAATTTCATTGGCAAGTTAAGAGGGACTGAATCCCACTATAATCGACAAAAATCGAAAAGAATCTACTTACCATCAACTCTAAGCATTGCAAAATTGAGAAAAATGTATAACTCGTCGGTAACTGAAGCCCTGCAAGTAACCAGAACCTTTTTCTATAATATCTTCAATACCAAATTCAATATTGGATTTGGTTCCCCAGCGACAGATGTTTGCAGTTTTTGTTATCAGCTGAAAAACCAACTGAAATTGTCCAAGAGTGAGAAGGAAAAGACCAGCGTTATACTGAAACTTAGGATTCATAAGCTGTCTGCCAAGCAATTTCATAATATGATGAACAGTACTCCAGAGAACAGTGCTTCATATTGTTTTGACTTGCAGCAAGTCCAGGTACTCCCAAAAGTACCTATCCAAGAAGCTTTTTATGCCACTCAGTTATCGCTATATAATTTTTGCATAACTGACATGAAAACAGAAAATCCGGTCTTTTATACTTGGATGGAAACTGACGCTAACAGAGGCTCTAATGAAATCGGGTCTGCGTTGTACAATTTCTTGATACAAGTCGATCTACCGCTAAATTGCGGAATCCTGAGGTTATTTTGTGATGGTTGTTCAGGTCAGAACAAAAATTCGAACATTATAAACATGTTGACATTTTGGCTCCATAATCATGCACCACATAATCTTAAAACTGTTGTTCTAACATTTCCTGTCAGAGGACATTCTTTCTTGCCAGCTGATAGGGTCTTTGGCAGGATAGAGAAAATAACAAAGAAGAGAGAAGAGATCTTGAAGAAGGAAGATTACTGGCAGGTATTTTCTGAAGTAGGCACACTTAGAGTGATAGGCGCTGACTGGGAGTTGTATGACTTGAAAAAGCTAAACAGTTCATTTAAAAAAATTGATCACATCCGAGATGCAAAGAGAATTTACATTGAAAAATCACGTAATTCCAAAACTTCGGCAATAACTTTGCGAGTTGAAGAGTTTTACAGAAATGATATGAATACCCCAAGGGCCTGCCTAAAAAGTGGCAAAGTATTGAACAACATCAGGTTACAGAAGCTGAAATTAGGTAGGAGTGTGAAACCAAAGAAACTAAAGGATGTGGACAGCCTACTGGACAAGTGCTATGGCAGAGTAGATGAGGACGGAAATAAAATTAATTGGAGAGAAAATAAGGAACTCACCTGGTACAAAGAACTTATCAACAACGCATCACTGCCTGAACCAGGAAATGATGCTGAAGAAGAGGAGGTTGAGTCCTGTATTTGCACGGAAGAGGATGATAGATTGAGGATTTGAGTTCAAAAATTATGACAAGCACCCTGTTTTTTGTTTCTATACTAATTTTACTTTTCTTATATCGTTTGTTTGTCAAAAGTTTGGAAATAAAAAATCAAGAATATTTATTTTTTTTTATTTTGGCCAAAACGCAGTTTTTGAAGGGAATTCGGGTCAAAACGCAGTTTCCCAGTTTGTCTGGTTCAAAATGCAGTTTCTTATTTTTTAAAGACGTCAAAATGGGTCAAAAAGTCAAAAAATACTTGAAGAGTTAACAGATCATTTGCCAGGCCTTCCCGACTATCATTTAAGTTATGCCATAATGCTTGGAATTTTGTAAATGTAACGAGTACAAATTTCCATGATTTGGAACAAAAACCATCGGAATTAAAAACTGCGTTTTGATAAGTACCTCCTCATATGTGTCCTGAGGACAAGATATGTGAAGATATTTATTCTTCAACTACTAAAAGGTTACAATCTGGTGTTTTTGAGGTTAGGTTACCCATAAAACAAAAATATACTGCTCTTTCTCTAGGCGAGTCTCTTCCTATGGCTACAAAGAGATTTTTGTCACTAGAGAAAAGGTTTCAAAAGGACCCAATTTTAAAAAGGGAATACGCGGCTTTTATTAGGGAATATTTAAGCATGGGTCATGCACTGGACATTACTAATGATGCTAAACTCTTACAGCAACACAGGTACTATTTTCCGCATCATTGTGTAGTTCGAGAAGACAAATTGACTACAAAATACAGGGTAGTTTTCGATGGATCAATGAAGACTAGTTCGGGTTTAAGTTTGAATGATATATTATTAGCAGGTAGTTTAGTTCAATCTGATTTGTTTGACATTATTGCTAGATTTCGAACATTTAAATTTGTGTTAACAAGTGACATTCAAAAAATGTTTAGGTGTGTCAGAGTTCATTCAGACGATAGGGTCTTACAAAATATTATTTGGAGAGATGATCCTTCACTTCCCATACGTCATTTAGAATTACAAACAGTTACGTACGGATGTAGCTGCAGTTCTTTTCTAGCAACTCGGACGTTAATGGAGTTAGCTAGACAAGGTAAAGAGTCATATCCGTTAGCTGCGGAAACGTTATTGGAACAAACGTACGTGGATGATATTTTGCGTGGGGCGAATACATTGGATGTTTTACATAACCTTCAAAATGAATTAAGTGTTCTCTTAGAGTCTGCAGGATTTTTGTTACATAAGTGGAATTTAAATAACATGGCTTTGGTCTCGTTTCAGGGGGAAAAATCATCCAAGGTTTTAGGTGTTTTATGGGACCCAGTTTTAGACTCATTTCGCGTATCGTTACCAAGTGTGATTGAAAAAGATAGATTTACTAAACGTGAGGTTTTAGGAATTATAGGTCAAATATTCGATCCAATGGGCTTCGTGGGCGTTGTTATAATTTTAGCCAAGGTTTTTATGCAAAAACTATGGGCCAAAAAACTTCAATGGGACGATATTTTACCTGCTGATTTATTAACTGAATGGTTGACATTTTATAGACAATTTCCAAGGTTAAAAGAACTAAACGTTAAACGATGGATATTCTCTGGGAACTTTAAATCGGTAGAATTAATAGGGTTTGCGGATTCAAGCATGATGGCTTATGGCGCTTGCTTATATGTTAGAGCTTTGTACGATGATAATTCTGTTTCTTGTCATCTCGTTTACTCAAAATCAAGAGTCGCGCCACTTAAAACGGTTTCTTTACCAAGACTAGAATTTTGTGCACTTTTGCTTTTAGCTCGGATGTATGATAAGTTTAAATCATGCATGAAATTTAAATTTAACAAAACTATTTTATATAGCGACTCAAAAATTGTGCTATCTTGGATGCAATCATCTCCATCACGATGGACGACATTTGTCGCTAATCGGGTCTCGGAAATTCAGGATTTAACACTGGACGTTGAGCTTAGACATATTTCATCCGATTTAAATCCAGCAGATTACATATCTCGCGGTATTCAGCCTAAAGCATTGTTAGATTGTAGAGTATGGTTTAAAGGTCCTGATTTTTTAAGTGACCCCGGTTGTTTTTTAATTTCAGAACAAATCGATTTGGACACATCTTCATTGCCTGAACAAAGGCAAGTATCTCATTTTCAAGCTACAACAATTATTGATTTGGACATTTTATCAAGGTTTTCTTCTTTTAATAGGATGCAACGATGTATTGCTTATGTGTTAAGGTTTATAGGGAATACTAAGAAGAATAATTTAAAAATTTACGGTCCTCTTTGTGTAGATGAGATATCTAATGCTCGCAATTGCATTTTTAGAATGGTCCAAGAAAAATATTTCTCGAAAGAAATTATATGTTTAAGGGAAAACAAATCCTTACCACAAAATAGTAAAATTTTGTCTTTGGTTCCTTTTTTAGATTCTAATGGTTTATTACGAATAGGGGGACGTTTAGAAAATGCGCCTTTGTCTTTTGATGCCAAACATCCGGTTATTCTTCCGAGCAGTTGTCATGTTACTGACATAATTATTGAAAGTGAACATTTAAGGTTGGGACATGCTGGTCCTCGAGCAGTTCTTAACAGTCTACGGCAATCTATTTGGCTAATAAAATCTGTACGAAGAATAAAGGCGATTTTGCTTAAATGTGTAAGGTGTCACAGATTTAGAGCTGCTGGGTCAAAACAACTTATGGGAAGTTTGCCTGTTGAAAGAACACAACTGATTCGTGCATTTTTGCACACAGGTCTTGATTTCGGGGGACCAATCATGATTAAAGAGTCGAGGTTACGCAAGGCTCGGGTGTCAAAAGCATATATTGCGCTTTTTGTGTGTATGGCAACAAAGGCCATTCACATTGAGTTGGTGACTAGTTTAAATACAGAGGACTTTCTGCTAGCTTTAAAACGATTTATATCTCGTCGTGGTAATCCTATTTCAATAAGCAGCGATAATGCAACTAATTTTAAAGGTGCGAATAATACTTTGCATGAATTATATAAATTTTTTAGGGGGCATGTTTGTCAAATTCAGGATTTTTTATCTAGTAGGGAGATTCAATGGAAATTTATTCCTCCTAATAGTCCGCACTGGGGTGGTCTATGGGAGGCGGGGATTAAAGGTCGATTTATATCTACAGATATTGAGTGTGGCAGACACGTGCCGTGGCAGACAAAATGATATTCTTCCATACAGTAACTATTAACGTATTTATATCTATCGTAACACGGCCGTACAGACGCTTACAGACACGTGTCGTGCCCGGCCAGTATTCTCGGAACGAATATTTTGTCTGCGCGGTTCATGTCTGTACGTGTCTGTGGCTCCTTGCCGGGCAGTGTGAATAGAGTATCGGAACTGCGTACACGTGCTTTCTTTTTTATTTTGCATTTTTACAATGGATAACGAAAAGCTCATAGAATTTGTACGAGATTACAAATACCTTTATGATTTAAGTGATAAAAGGTATAGTGACAATCAGAAAAAGGATCAGGCGTGGAACGAAATAGGAATAAAACTTAATAGTAATGGTGAGTACATATTTTATTTTTTTATAATGTATTTTACACTTTTTTTTAAAGATCTTTAACTCTAACAATATTTAACTTATAAAAATAGACACAGTCACATAATATAATTTACTTAATTTTAATTTGACTTGACAGGCTAATGACGCCTTTATTAGTCTTTCAACAACAATAGTAAGTATGTTGGGTTTTTATTAGACAACATTTTTTCAACTTAAAATTAGTATAGTTATGGTCAAACGACAGGACACCGATATAATCACCTAGTAGTTTAACGCTCCTTCGGGTGAACCGAAAAACCTAGCAAAATTCTCTCTGACATTAAATGCGGCTACCTAATGATTTCCACCCTGTCTAGGTAGGTTTGACAAAGAATATGATGCAATAATGTTTTCTTCATTATGTGAATGCTGAGAACCACCAGATTTTATATAATTATGTAAGATACACGTCGCCATAATAACATTGTCTGCATTATCTGGATCAAGTTGTATTCTCCTGTTATAGATACGAAATTTTTGAGACAAAATCCCAAATGCATTTTCGACAACTTTTCTTGCACGAGATAGTCTATCGTTGAATGTATTTTTTCTTTGGTCATCTAGTTGAGGTTTAGGATATGGTCTCATTAGATAAGTTGTCAAAGGGAATGCTTCATCTCCTATGATAACATATGGCGCTGTAATTTCAGTGCCAGGTAAATTTGTGCTTTCTGGAACGTTAAATGTGTTTGAAATTAATGCTTTTCCGATGTTTGAATTTGAAAAAATACCTCCGTCACTGTTTTTTCCATAAGCGCCGACGTCGACACATATAAACTTGTAGTCAGCGTCCACAATTGCCATCAACACGATTGAAAAAGTTTTTTTATAGTTAAAGAACTGAGATCCAGAGTTTGCCGGAGCAGTTATTTGAACGTGCTGGCAATCAATGGCTCCTATACAATTTGGAAAATTCCAAGTATTCCAAAACTCCTCTGCGATTTTTTGCCACTGTTCTTTTGTAGGGACAGGCATTGTTTCACTCATCAGCCGTTCTATTATTGCACTGCAAACCTCTTTCACTATCTTGTGTACAGTGCTTACTCCTAGTCTATAACTAAATGCTATAGAAACGAAGGAGTCCCCAGTAGCCAAAAATCTGCAAATAAAACATTATGATATTATGATTATGATATTTGTTTTCCTTGTTTCAGGAAATGAATGTAAAAAAGCATGGGCACTGTTGCGAGATGCCTTCAGACGTTCTCATAAAAAGAAAAAAGATACGAAAAGTGGACAGGCTAGTGTTCGTGAAAAAAAATGGAGGTACGAAGAAGAAATGTCTTTTTTGTTACCGTACATGAAAGAAAGGCCGACTATATGTCCAATTCCACCTGTACCCGGTTTTAATGATTATGCACACGCGGAAGAGGTTGCTTAGTCACCTGAGGTTGAGCAACAAACGACTGACACATTTACACCTGAGGTTAGTCAACAAACAGTTGGTACATTGCCAACTACACCCTCCCCAGCTCAAACTCCAAAGCACCCTCAGCCAAAGGGTAAACGAGGCCAAAAAGCAACTGATGAAACACCTAGTACTGTACTAATGAAGTATATAATAGAGAGTAAAAATAATACTCCACCGCCGGACGACATCGAACAAGTTATGGCTGGAGTTGTAACTACATTGCGATCTTTTCCGCCCAGAGAGAGGGCTATTGCAAAAGCAAAGATATTTAAAATAGTATCTGACATGGAAATAGAGATACTGAGCAGGCCATCAACGAGTTCTACGGTATCCACGCCATCAACATTTGACACTTATGAAGACAATACTCCTATGCCAGAAAGAATACAAGATTTTTACCAAGGTTTTCAGCCAGACCTTACTGACGAAAGGGTGTATCGGCACTTAGAATAGTATTCCACTTTGTTTACACAATAATAAATAATTCTGTAATAAATCTTACCTGAGACATACTGCTAGTTTTTCTTTTGGTGACAAGGCTTCCTTAAAAACTGTATCTTGTTTGGTTATCAGCAATTCAATTTTGTTTAGTAAAATGTCAAACTGATACCGGCTCATACGAAAATATATGAAAAATTTTTTTTCATCGTCAACAAGTTCTTTAAAGAGTGTCCAGTATTCTCCTTCTAATTTTCTTTTCTTAAGCATAGGATGTACAGCCATGCGTTTTGCTCTTTTTTTAGTTTTATCTTCTTCTTCTAACAATAATGCAATTATGGACAAATCTTCAATAGAGAAGTGTTTGAATATTTTCAATAACAACTTTTTCTTCTAAAGCTATGCAGTAACTGCCAGTGAGAGCGGACGCCGATGACGGTGTCTGTCAGTATCCGGGATGTCTGTCACGGCACGTTTCTATACGTTACATATAAATAAATGGTGTCTGTCGGTGTCTGTCACGGCACGTGTCTGCCACACTCAATGTCTGTAGATATAAATGGACCTTAAGAGCACTAAATATCATCTGCGAAGGGTAGTTGGTAACGCGGTTCTATCATATGAATGTTTATATACGGTATTAACGCAAATTGAAGCGATACTTAATTCAAGGCCCTTACAACAAATGTCAGATTCAATTTCTGATCTCACATGTTTAACACCAGGACATTTTTTAATAGGGCAACCGCTAACTTCCTTTCCAGAAAAAGATGTTTCTAATTTGGCGAATAATCGTCTGAACATTTGGCAACACTGTTCCAAATTAAGGCAAGATTTTTGGAAACTCTGGTCTACGGAGTATTTAAATTTACTGCAACATCGTCCAAAATGGAAGGTTTCAGAAACCAATTTAAAGGTTGGTGATTTGGTTATCGTGAGGGAGGATAATCTACCTCCTTTGGAGTGGTGTCTTGCAAGAGTTTTAGAGGTAATGCCTGGTCGAGATAATAAAGTGCGTGTGGTTAAAATTAAAACAGGTAATGAGATATTTACTAGGCCAGTAACAAAGTTAAGTCCATTGCCTCTTCAGTTACGGAGTTCTATTGTTGAGGATGACTCCTCAAAGGGGGGAGAATGTTAGATTCACGAATTATAAATTCTTACTCCAGCCGTCCTTTAGTACGTACTTTGTACCGAGAGTTAATACTTAAGTAATCACCTTTTGGCTGACCAACCGTTTCCCAGGTAATAAAAAATATATGTAATTTTGAGAGTTAAGGGTTTTACGTTGTCAAAAAAAAAATACAGTCCATTTTCTTAATTTTAAGTAGTTTATAATAATATTGGTTTAGTTCTAAGGCTTTTAAATAAAGCTGAGTTGTTATAAACTACCGCAGTTTTATTGAGCTTATTGGGGCTCAACATAGGGTATATCCAAACAGGTGGATTGGAAATAGAGGTCCCATTTTATGGCCCGCACGTTCTCCTGATCTGACGCCACTTGATTTTTTTCTTTGGGGCTTCTTGAAAGACTTTGTTTATCAAGTGCGTATAGAAAACTTAAACCAATTAAAAGAGAGGATTCGACTGGGTTGCCAAGCAATTACTAGAGAAATGATCATTGCATCTTGCAATAGAGGAGTGCGGCGCCGTATGGAAGCTTGTTTGCAGGCCGGTGGCGAACAGTTTGAACATTTATTAAACTAACCTTTTTTATTTTTTGCTTATAATTTAATTAAATATTGTTTTCAAAATGATTTTTAATAATTTAAAACAAGAAAAAAAGATTAATACAAATATTAGACTAATATTTTTTTAGGGCTTTTATTTTTAAACTGAAGCAATAAATAAAAAAATGTTTTAGACAAAAGTTATTCATTTTTTTCCAATAAACACTATAGAGCATTTAAAAATATATGCTTCCATTAAAAAAAATAAAGTTGACCTTCGAATGACCATAAAGTTGACAAGTATACAAAAAACTAAATACAATGTTTTGTAGGCTTTAAGAATTTAAGTTAATTTTATTTAAAACTTTTTTAATAAATATACAGGGTAAGTAGTTAGATGCTGTAAACTTAAAGCTGGGACACCTGGTATATATATATATATATATATATATATATATATATATATATATATATATATATATATATATATCTGGACCTCAGAACCAAAGGGTATTAGGTCCTGTTTCATAAAATGTTCAGGAGGTCCATTTTAAAGTTTGGATAGCAGATATTTTTTACATTTAATCGCTAGTGTAACAGAGTGCGTAAATTTTACACAAGAAATGATGAACTTGATAAACTAAAAACACAAGTAATTAGGAATTTTTTGTGTTTTACGATTATTTTGTGAAATAATGTACTTAATATCATTTGGCTCTAAAGATGGACTTAATATATTGTGACATAACATTAGATTTTGTGACTTAGTACCATTTAGCTTTGAAAATAATAGAACGAAAGAGGACATAATATTTTGTGTGGAAAGAAAAAACATACTTTTTAAATATTTTATTGTTGTTACATTAATAATAATTGTTATTTTTAAACATGGCGACTACACCTACAGCACATCAGTCGTCTTCCTTTAAATTGGCATGTTGTAGCCCTTGAAAGTACGAATGGAATTGTTTGGGAATCCATTTAAGTAATTTTTGCAAATCGTTGTATTTTTTAGTTGATATTGGTTTTGGAACGTTTCTCAAAGGTGTTAATTCAAACTCGTTAATGCTATTTGAGTCTTGCAGCCTACGAGATAATCTTTTTGAAACATTCTTGTTAAAGTCAATCCGCTCAAAGTGTTCTTGTTCAAAATTAGTTTTAAAATGAAGCACACCGGGGTTTTCCTTCAAAAATTTCATGTGTACCACTTTTGAGATCAAAAAATGTTGACCATGTTCCGTTTTCTTGATATTCTGGTAAGGTGAATCACTATTGCTATACAAATTATTTAAATTTTTAAAGTCGGTGATTTCCATTCCTTCAACATTTATTTTCGGACCACACAGCCGCATTAGTTGCTGCCAATCCCAAGGTGTTACAATAGAAAACTGAGGTGTAGCTTTCATCTGCTTTTCAATGCGAGCATGTATTGTATCCACTTCCATGTGGGTATGGCCTCTCAATAGATACTTATGCTCGATGCATTCTAATGAAGGTTTTTCTAATAATGTTGAAAGATAACACATTATAATTTGTATGTTTCTATTCTGTGAAGGACAATTGTCACTCCAAATTATAATTTTTTTGATCTCACAATTAAGGCTTAAAATATATTTTCTAAGACATGATCCTATTTCATTGCCCCCACGCCCAGCTTGAGATTCGTCCCAAATGTAGCAAGATGCAGATTTTGTGGATGAATCATACACTGTAAAATTAAATGTCCAGAGCTTTAAAGAATAGAAACTCTGAGCATTTTTGAGAAGTGGGGTTGGCAAACATTTCTGCAAGTCCACCATCAACACTTTGGCACTATTGACATCACATTCCTCTTTATTCTGTCTTTTTATTTTATACCTATTGTCTGCATCCAGTAGATGGGCGTCATATTCCTTTTGAATTTCATTTCGTTCTTCATCTGCAGTCACTGCTTTAAGTTTAATCTTATATTCGTCACACGCATCGCAAGTGTCATTTTCAGGTTCTTTGAAAGCTGAATTGAACTCTGAATTAAAAATGTCTCGATATATCCATTCTTTTGGAATATCTTCTTCAGGCATATGAGAGCTCTCACATTCTTCGCAAAACAGTTGGTACATACGTGTGATATTAAGGTGACTTCCCAAATATTTTTTTGTAGACTTGTTTCGGGAATATATATATATATATATATATATATATATATATATTTATATATATACTAAGACTGAAACGATATTAAACACCTTCAACCCGTTTAATAAACATTTGCAATTCACCATTAAGATTGAAAATGATAATAGTGTACCGTTTCTTGACACACTAGTGATTAGAAATGAAAATAACATGATAACTCTTGATTATTATTAAAAACCCACTTCATCTGGTAGATATTTAAAATATCATTCTAATTATCCCAAAAGTCAGAAATATAATACTGTAACAGCAATGAAAAAGCGAATCACAAAAATATGTGAAAAAAAATTATTACATAAAAACCTATATAAATTGTATAGTACTTTTATTAATAATGGTTACCCAAGCCATATTTTGAAAAAACTTATCTTTAATACAGATTCTTATAATGACCCACGAGAAAAACCCCCTGATGAGGTGATTAACTTCAAAAAGCTACCTTTTATATGTGGTTTAACAAATAATGTTATTTTATTATTTAAAAATACTAACATCAGAGTCTCAAAGTACAATATAAAAAAGAAATCAATCCTATTTACCAAAACCAAATATCAGACGCCAATGTTATATAATATTAATGTTATATATAAACTACTATGTCAAAACTGTGATAGCTGTTACATAGGACAAACCTCTCAGTGGCTCAAACAAAGATTAAGACAACACAAAAGTAATTGCAAAAAAGGAAAAAATACTTGTGCGGTAGTAGAACACCAAAAAAGTACTGGTCACCAATTTGATTTTGGCAATGTTGAAATTTTAAAATTTGAACCTAATTATCGAAAGAGATTATTTCTTGAAATGTACCACATAACAAAAAATGCCAATGCAATTAATTACAAATCAGACACTAACAAATTAAGTAGTATTTATTGCAATGTTTTGAAAAAACAGGCGTAAAATATTCAAATAAAGAATTGATTTCTACCTTGTCACTATCCTGTATATATTTAAACAAGTGTGTTGTTTTTTGCCTTCTTTTTGTTCATATATATTTGATTGATACCGAATGTTTGCTCATTTACTTTAACTTTATTAGATTTTATACTAACGTTTCATGGTTTATATAGTTTTATATTCATTTTCATTATTCTGTAAGTATATTACTCAAATTTTTATAAAAATATTTGCATTGTCAATAATCACGCCACTAAGTATAGATACCAGGAGTCTAAATGTAATGTTGAACAAATTGTCTTAATTTAGGGGACAGAACTATTGCCAGTAGAGTGCGCCATTTTTTAAGAAATACTCGTTTAAATCCTTGCGCGGGAAGTTGTGTTGCTATTGACAGCTTTTATGACAACTATTTTTAAATAAATAAATTAATATTATATATTTAATTTAATTTCGCGACATTTAAATGTCATAATAATAAAAACATCTCCTGATTACTTGCGCAGTCAGTGGCAAAAAATAAAACTATGATCTGGGTTGATTATTGTGACCAGAAATATTATGGAAAATCCTATACCGTGTAGACTCCTGGTATCTTTACTTCGTGCATCACGCATTGGACCTAATCATCTGTAGGGTATAGTAATTTGTGGTTAGTCCGCTCCGATATGCTGTGACGGGAACACATAAAAGAAAATTCTCCATTCTAATAACATTTCATACATTTGATGATGATAAATACGTGTTTTATTATATAGTAATATAGATTTTTAAATATCCTTTCATTGAAATTTCAATTTGAGGTGATTTTTCTCAAATGTGTTTTGCCGCATTTTTCTCGGGGACTGCTTGTCACATGTAACAACCTGCTTTAAGAATGCGGATGGTTTTGTAATTTTAAACTTTGCTATATAATGTCGCAGGCAGATTGTAGAATCCGCCGTGTTGAATATCACTAGTTTTTGACAGTAGGTTGAGGTGCTGCGGGGTAGTGCAGGCTAAACGTAATGTAGCTAAAACAGCGAATTCTACAATCCACTTGCGACATATATATTTGTGTGTTTCAGTACTACCTAGTTACAATATGCCAGGGGTTCACAAGAGGAAAACTACTCGGATGCTGCGTATTGCGAGAAAACTAAAAACCTGTGGCAAATCCATAAGGTATGTTGCGAACGATCTTGGAATTCGTTTACAGCCTCGAAATAAACAACATGTCCGTATCAACACTCTCTATAAAAATAGGCTACCAAAAGAATTAACAGGTTTTTACCGATGATCAAGTTTGAAAAATACTTTCTTCTGGCTTCAACTGTCTATTTCATGTTGTCTCCTAAAGAAGTTTGGAAACTAGCGTTTGAACTTGGTGTGGGTAATAAATTAAAAGTTCCTAAATCTTGGGATTCAAACGAGCTAGCTGGCTCCGATTGTTTTACAAAAATTTTTCAAGCGACATTTATCTTTATCTATTAGAACACCTGAACCCATCAGTTTAGCTCAAAGTATAAGCTTTAATCCATATAATGTCCAAACATTTTTCGATAACCTTGAATCGGTAATTAATTAATATAACATTTAATTACACGACATATGGAACATTCATGAAACTGGAACACCAACTGTCCAAAGATCAACCAAAGTTGTTGCAAAAACGGGTTCAAACAAATTGGTGCTATTATCTCAGCCGAAAGAGGAACACTTCTTACCTTAGCTACTGCTGTCTCGGAAGTTGGCAATTTAATTCCACCATGCTTTACTTGTCCGAGGTTTACTTCAAGGATCATTTCATACGAGATGGACCAATTGGCTTCAAAGAAGATGTAATATTGTCTTGCCCACCTCACAGTACTCATCGCCTACAATCCTTGGACAGGTCAGTTTATGGATCTTTAAAATAATAAATCAGCCAAGATAGCAAAAGACGATAAATGAAATTCCAGGCATAATTGCACAAGTTTTTCATTCGGCGGCAACTCCATCCAATATTGTCGCAGAATACAAAGCATACTATTAATTCCGGTATAATATCAATTTGTACCCAGCAACGTCAAAAATCATAACGATAAGTCGTCCCTTAATCGTCCTAGAATGCCTGAAGACCACAACTTTAGCCCCAATGAACATGTTATAAATCCATCTATCCTTTATAATCCTGCATTGATTGGAAATCATAACCTTAACCTGAATGAGCCTATGGCAATACATGGTACAAGTCGTGTAAGCACTCCTCTGATTGTATCGCGGCAAGTTTTGAAACCACTACCAAGCACCTCCGCAGAAGTTGTAGCTAGCCGACAAAAGAAAATGTAAATCAGCAATTCTAACAGATCCACCGGCAAAGACCTATAAATAAGAGAAAAAAAGGAACCAGATGCGAAAAAAAATTCAAAATAAGGGTTGAAGTAAAAAAAATGAAATAAGGGGGTTTCTAAAAGGAATAAAAACTAGACGAAAAATAATGACAACCAAGAAAACGAAGAAGACAATGAAGTTTTCTGTTTAGTCTGTTTGTCGCCATACTCAGTTACCAAGTCTGGAGAAGTTTTGGTCCAATGCCAGGATTGCAAGTTTGGGCCCATGAAAAATGCACGCCTGGACTACCAAATTATATATGTCCATTTTATTCAAATTCAAATTCAAATTTCAAATTCAAATTCAAATTTCAAATTCAAATTCAAATTCAAATTCAAATTCAAAAATTAGCTTTATTGTCGGATAGTAGAATTATACAATTGACAAAGCCATGCTTAATATACTAATTAATTAAGTAAGGAAGTGCTAGAGTATAGTATAGTTTAGTTAACGTCTATACTTAGCAGTCAATAAAAATAAATCTGTAAACGAAATTAAAACAAACATTGTTAAACAGACATTTAAACAGTATTTAAAAAAAAAAGTAAAGAAAAAAATGATGTAACCGGACTGACATTTTTAACCTACAAAAAATTCATCTAAACCGTAATAAGCATTGGAGATCAAAAACTTTTTTGTTTGTTTCCTGAGTTTTCTGTAGCTTCCAATTTGTCTTAATTCTACCGGAAGATGATTAAACATTTTCTTACCTATGTATACAAAAGAATTTTGAATTAAAGTTAGTCGTGGTATTGGTAATTGTAACATAAAAGGACGACGCACGCTATAATGACTAGATCGTATTAGTACGCTTTGGTATTTTCTATATACTAAACACATAGACTCAAAAATATAAAGACAATACAGGGTTAAAATTTTTTGTTCTAAAAATAAAGGTTTACATGAATGCCTCCTATTTACTTTACACATATTACGTATCGCCCGCTTTTGCAAAATAAAGACATTTTTAAAAATATAGTCGCTACAAGAACCCCAGAAGCAAATTCCGTAGGCTAGATGAGACTCGATCAGTGAAAAGTATGCAGTTCTAGCAACTTCCAAGCCAAGATTATCAGAAATTATTCTCAAGGCAAAACAGTTCGAGGCAATTTTACTGCTTAATCCTTGGACATGGTGTTCGAACTTAAGATTTTGATCTAATGTAATGCCAAGAAATTTTGTTGATTCCAACCTGAAAAGAGCATGATTCTCCAATCGCACATCATTAAGTTCGCATCTAAAATGCATGATATTTGTTTTTTTTAAGATTGAATGATAAGAGGTTTGCGTCACACCACTCTTTTATCTTACACATATCCTCTTGAATGCTGTTGTTCAACCTTATGGCGTCTGTATCAATCCACAGGACGGTCTTATCATCTGCGAAGGCAGTAAATTCACCTCTAATAGGAAGGTGTAGGATGTCATTGATAAAAGTCAAGAACAGAAGTGGTCCCAGTATAGAGCCCTGAGGTACTCCGATATCAATAACCTCCGTAGCAGAGCTAACACCATTAAAAGCAACAGTTTGCGTTCGCTTTGACAAAATCGACCTAAACCACTCCAACGCAATCCCTCTCACCCCATAGACCTCCAATTTTTGGTAATTTATGAGTAAGAGTTTGACTAATTAAAAAAGTACAAAAAATTGCTAATAAATATATCTATATATAAATGTTTGTCTGTATGTTATCGATAAACTCAAAAACTACTGGACCGATTATTATGAAAATTGGTATATATAATAATTTATAGGGACAATACCTCCGGCGCCAGCTAGAAAACTGCTGACTTCGGTACACGTGTTTCCAAGTGTTATAAAACATATTATTACTTAGCATTTTGTATCATAATCGTTTTAATAGAATAATTTAGTTAGTCAGAGTTTAACCGCAAAACATAGCTGCAAAAGGATTAATCAATAGGAACATCACAGGCAGGAATATAAATACCAACAGGCACTACTGACCTTAAATAGACCACGTTTCACTTCTAGTTTAGTACTAGAATGTCATCAATTTCTAACTCAGGCCAGCCAGAATAACGTGGTCACTCTCAGCTGGATCAAAGGACATGGAAACTCTAAAAGGCAACCGCATTGCGAACAATGTAGCAAGGAGAGCTGCAAACTACAAATATGTTAGCCCTCGCCCATCTACCAAGCTAACATTGTCTGCAGTCGTAGACCTTATCAAACAGCACACTCACCAAAACTTTATACAGTGCTGGGATGAAACTACGAACTGTAGACTGGCCAGAGAGTTATTACCTCATCCTGGCAAGGAAACAGCAAAAAAATTTAAACATTCTAGAATAACCTAGAAAGTCTTTCATGTAAAGGTCCTTTCCTTATTCGGCTATCCCGTTGCAATACTTATCCAGAAAATAGTGAAGAAAGTAAAGAGATGAAAGAGGCGTTTTTGAAGTTGATTGAAGTTTATGAAGAAGATTTAGTTTTAAAACTTGTAACCCACTTAATTCAATGGTCCAATCATTATTAATGTAGTTAATATTCATGATTGTAAGTAAATAATAGTGATGTAACCCTACAGACATAAAATAAAATTATGGAAAATATAAACATTAATTTATTTGTTTTTTTTTAGGTAAGTACACGATGGCGCCTCCAAAGAAAAGTCATGTATGGAAGTTTTATACAAAAATTGAGGGAAATGAAAATCTTGTAAAATGCAAAATTTGCCAAAAAAATTTTAAATCTTGTGGCAATACATCATATCTAATTAGTCAAGTAAAAAATATTCACAAGGCTTCATTTTTGGAAATTAATAAAGAAAATTCCAAATTGATGAGCAATGTCGACATTGTGAAACAACATCAAAACCAAATAAAGAAATGTCAAAACTTGCTGTTTGCAACCCTGAAGCTGAACCACTGCCATCCACAAGTAAAGCTGCGTCCAAATATTTACATTTTGATAATCCTGTATCTCCGCCATTTAAACGCCAAGAGTTTTGAAAATATATATGCGTACTCGGAAAGTGGCAATAAAACTTTAAAATTGAATAATGCACTCATCTACATGATTTGCAAAGATAATCAACCATTTACTATTATAGAAAATAAGGGGTTTCGTAATTTTATGTAAGTAACTGCACCACATTACAAGCTTCCAAGTAAGACAACATTAACTCGCTGGGTTGATAACAAATTTGAAGCATTGTCAGCTGAGTTTAAAAATAAATTAAAAAGTGTAGAAAACATAACACTTACAACCGATATGTGGACAGAAACAATGAGTATGAGAAGCTTTCTTGGAATTACAGGTCACTTCGGTATATCTACCGAATTTTTTTCTATTACCCTTGGTGTATACCAATCATTTGACCTCAACACTTCGGATCATATTGCTGAGATGCTCCTGAATTCTTTTGCCGAATGGAAGATTGATGTTGAGAAAATTTCGGCTGTAGTGACGGATAACGCCGCATCTATGATTAAGACGGTCGACCTGGCCTTTGGAAAAAAGCAGATACCGTGTTTTGTGCACACTTTAAATTTAGTTGCGCTAAATGCGATACAACACTGTCCAGAATCACAAAATCTTATAAGTAAGGTCAAGAACATTGTAACATGGTTTAAGCAAAGCAATAGAGCAAGTAATGAACTTGGAAAAGCAACAGAAATAGAAACAAAGCTAATTCAAGAAGTTTCAACACGATGGAATAGCACTTATTATATGATTGAAAGATTTTTAGAGTTACGCACTGTAATTAATGAAATTATATTTCGTCATACAACAGCGCCAACTATGCTCAATGCATCAAAACTCTCAGATCTTTCTTCTGTGTTACTAGTCTTGAGACCGCTCGAAGCTGCAACCAAAGAAGTTTCTGGAGACAGATAATGCACAAGTAGCAAGAAAATACCATTGTTTAGTTTTAAAAATCCAACCTCTTCAATTTAAAGACCCTCCCAATGAATTAAAATCGTTTGTGCTTAATGAAATTGAAAAAAGAATGTGCGCTATCGAGAAAGTAACTCCACTCGCTATAGCCACTGTATTGGATCCTAGGTATAAAATAATTCACTTTAGAGACGCACTTGTTTGCTCTACAGCAGTCGCTAAAATTAAAGAATTAATAAAAGTTAGTACACAAAATGTCGAAATATCCGAATCAGATTTTGATCATTCTGAAAAACAAGAAGACAGCTTTTCCTTATGGGATAATCCACAGCCGTACTTTACTTTAACGTTAGTGTAGTAGGGCTGTGGATAATCATCACAAACTTGTAAGCAAGAGTTGGAAATCATCACAACAGGATGATGCAATTTCTGATGAATTATCGATCTACTTGCGAAGTCCAGTAGTGGGAAGACTCAATGAGAATCCTTTGGAGATTTGGCAAGATCTAAAAATTCAATTTCCCAAACTTTATAAGATTGCCTTCAAGTACTCAACAATTGTTGAAACTTTAGTTCCATCCGAACGTTTATTTTCATAGGCGGCTCAAATAGTTCACTAGCAAAGAAATAGAATAAAAGGTAAAAGATTAAGCAAAACTTTATTTTTGCAAAATTTGTCTAAAGAGCGTTTGTCTTAAATGAGTAAAGTAAAAGTAAGTTTTTGTAGGTAGATTACAGATAGTTGTAAATATGTCTTATTTTTCTTTTATTGTTTTAAAGTTTTCTGGTATCTAATAAAATACTAATAATAATTGTCGTTTTTACTTCACTTACAAATGTATGGCTCATACCAAACAACTTTGGACGCACGTCACATGTGTCACTAAAAATGTTTTCACATGTGTACCACTACAAAATATATTTTTAAACAAATGTGTTCGTTTTATAATAGTCATTAGTTATTACAAACAAATAAATATAATCTTTAAATACATATAGAACTCATAGTTCATGATTTGTATTTATGTAGTTTTAAAAGAACTTACGTAAATGATTTGAATTAATTAAATTTATTGGAGTATAAACCGGGTTTATTGAATACTGGGTATATTTATATTTCACTGGAAATTGCAAGACTTAATGAAAACTTCACTTGTCATTGCATAGCTGCCAAGTCGTTTAATGTTTTGATTTTGTCAGTTTGATATTTGCGTTTTCATTTTCTTTCTAAATCAGTTCTTTTTAGAACAAAAAGTAGTGTTTTTCGTGAGTGCCTATATTTTGAATATGCCGAAAACATTAAATAGTCGCTGCAAAGAGCTTATAGCTTCTTTAATTGAATACTTTGAAAATGAAAGAGATAATAATGGACCACTGTTACTTTTAACAACCGTTAGAGAGGTATTGTATTGTAACGAAACGGTCAGCGTGAGCCAGTGCGCCCCTGGTCCAGTACGGGGCACAGAGCTCACTCACGCGTATCTTCTAGATTCGTCGAGGCTTCTCTAGGAAGCGACGGACCTTGGGTGCGGGAAGAGAGGGGAGTGGCCTGGCACTTTCTAGTCTTCGCTGGAATCTTCGTCTGCCCTATATAGAGGAGTAAAATCGAGCGTCTAAGTCGCTTAGTTTCCGAGAAAAAAAAATTGGAGTAGAACCAAACCAGACTTGGTGCAATACTTTAAGTAGGTCACCTTATATACGAAATCGTTTTTCACGACATTTTTTGGTGGTCGAGACAAGTTTTAGGATGAAAAAACAAAAAAAAAATGATTTTTCGTGAAACATGTTTTTTAACGTTTCCATACCTCTATCTTCGAAAATATTCACTTTATCAAGCTGATTTTTTTTTAAATTAAAGAGCATACATACGCGGTCATGACAGAGGTAGTGAGTCTTCCAAGTTAATTAATTTTTCATATTAAAAATTAGTTTAAAGTCTGAAATTTATATTTCCTGTATTAAAATTTTCGCTAAGCGAGAAACTTTTTTATTTTGAGAAATTTCATCATACATGCAGCGAACGAAATGTAGAGGAAACTATAAGGAATATTTCAAAAAAAAAAACGCCAATCTATCTATCATATTGACTGAGATATGATTTTTTGAAGTTGCGACAGGTATAGCTAGCGCGCGTTACGTTGGAAATATTCGCCGCACTAAGTGAAAAAACAAATATTTGAACAGTACGTATAGTAAAAAGAGACTTGTTTGTTGTGCATGTTTTTCGGTGGCAGTTATTTTTTGCTGTAATTTGTGATGGTTTAATTTCTCGAATTTTATAATAATATGGAGTGTATTATTTGTAAAGAAGCTGTGGGAGATGGTGACAAATCTGTTATACAAAGACCAAGAATACAAGGTTTGTTGTCATTATTATCTAGTGCCGAAAAAAGACAAGACAATATCTCAAAAGACATTATATCGAAAAAAGATGATATTTTGAGTGGAAAAATCAAAATAAAATATCATATAGAGTGCCGTAAGACTTACACTAGTTCTGTGAACATAGCGCATAGTGCTTTACAATCAAAGAGTGTTTCCAGCGATGGGGCTGGTGCTTCAAATTATTCCGGAACTCGACTCAAATCACGCTTCGATATTAGAACCATGTGCCTGATTTGCAATAAGAGTGGAACAAAAAAGAAGAAACTTTTGGTATCTGTTCAAACAGGTAAATTCATAAATTTCACTATGTGCTTAGGTATTGTCTACTTCAATATTTACAATTTTTTTCTGACTTTAATTTTGTAATACATATTTGTTATTGAATTACCATACATGAATAGTTTTTTTCGGCGTATATGATTATTTGGCTTCCTCTTAAAGGTAAATGTTTTTCAATAATAAAAAAAGAAAACATGATTTTTATGGCGCTAATTACCTATCTACTAAAATGAATATTTTCAGGAAGTGGAAAAGCTACGCACCAGAAAATCATGAAAGCTGCAAAAGATAGAAATGATATCCATATGATATCAAAATTAAGCGGATATGAGGATTTATTTGCATTTGATACCAAATACCATAAACTTTGTTATAGCCACTATATATCTAAAAGAAACATAAATTTCCAGAAAATCAAAAACTCCATTCCCAAAAATAGCTCAAGCTCTGAAAATGATTCTATCAAGTCTAGCTCCCTAACAACAAATAGTAGTGATAGTTTTGTTGAGGAAGATATTTCATTACCTATGTCTGAAACTCAAATTTTATTAAGGGCCGCTGCGATAATTCGAAGTGCAATGACTTCATTTGAGCCAAAATGTGGATTTCCTACAGCAGATAATATAAATCAACTAAAGTTTTAGAATGAAGTTCCAAAAATGTTACTTGTCTTTTTGTCATGGCTTATAGATGCAAAACTATTTGCAGAGGTAAGATCTTTTAGTTCAAATTTATATTTAAAGTATGTTTAAATGATAATATTTTTATAGGCTGAAAGTGTACAAACTAATGAATTAGCAGCGGTTCCAAGCAATATCATAATGGGGCTGTTTGACAAATCGCATAAAAAAAGGTCTTTTCACGTAGGACTGGGTCTATATTTGTATCAGCAGATTCCCAGTAAACATATTCTGGACACCCTGTCTCGACTTGGACTAAGTTGCTCTTATAATGACGTCCGCCAACTAACAACTTCACTGGCAAAAGAAGAGATCGAAGACAAAGAAGAAATATATGTGCCTAAATGCTTGGAACCTGTTTCGATTGAAACAAAAAAATATATTCGAGCAAGTATAGATAATTTCGACTTGAACGAGGAAACCATTGACGGAAAACGAACAACACATGCTATGGCTATGGTTGTGTTTCAAGAAAAACAGTGCATACCACCAGTTAGAGAACAAATCAAAGGAGGAAATCTTGCTTTAAGCAGAGAAGAAACTGACTTAAGCTTACAGCGAATTAGATCATATAACAAGCCGAAAATCTGTCCTGTTCCTTCTGAATTCAAAGTACCAATCATCGAGCTGGAAAATTCAAACTTTTCAAAAAATAGCAACATATTTTGGCGATTGATGAAATTTTTGAAAAAAGATTATTCTTTTTTGGGTTGGAGTGATTTTCAAAATATTTTGTCTAAACAGAATATTCCAGTCTCAACTGTTGCGTACCTTCCATTCTTAAACGCCCCACCTACAGAATTTGATACTATTTTTACCGCAATGGTAAGGCTGGTGCAATTAGCAGGAAAATTGAAACAGGATCATATTGTAATAACAGCTGACTTGGCAATTTATTCTAAGGCACGCGAAATATTATGGAACAATCCACCCGAATTATCTGGCAAAGTGACTTTGCAACTTGGAGGAATGCACCTAACAATGGCATTCATTGCAAGTATAGGCTACATTTTTGGCGATGGTGGACTTACTTCTATTTTTGTCGAAACTGATATTTATGCAGAAAACTCCTGCCGTTTAATGCTTGATGGAAAACAGTATTCTCGCGCTATTCGAAGCCTAACATTAGCAGCCGATGCCTTATCCAGACTACTTCACAAATCATTAGATATATGGCATGAAGAAAACAAGGGACAAAGATTTTGGACAGACGAGCTGAAGGAAGAAATGAACATCATCATAAAAAGAAGTATTGAGGAATCTGGAAATGTTGAGGATGTTTTCGACCCACTTGAGAGTTATAACAAAGTGTCAACAGAATTTATGGACTTGGGTTGCGCTTCATCAAAAACATTCAAATTTTGGTGCTTTTTTTTAAAAACCGTCGATCTACTTTGGAGAATGCTGAGTGCTGAGAGAAATGGAGATTTCCAAAATCATTTGAGTGCAGTCTATGATGTGCTGCCCTATTTATCAGCTGCTGGACGAAACCTTTATTCCGAATGGCTTCCAGTTTACCTTAGTGATTTGGAAGATCTGAAACAGCGGGTACCTTATATGTACGAATTTTTGGCTAGTGGACATTTTGTTGTGAAAAGAAGTAGTGAAAAGGCATTTAATTGCGTGGCTTCGGACATGGCTTTGGAACAGTCTATAAACAGAGACTGTAAAAGTAGATCTGGTATTATTGGATTTTCGCGAAGACCATCTGCTTTGCTACGGTGGATGGTTACCCGACATTCTTTAGGGGAATATTCTCAAAATTTCATAGGTATGTCAACATACCTAATACAAAATATGTATTCTGAATATTTTTGGTTTGTTTCAGAATCGATACCCAGATGCGAATCTAAAGAAAGGAAGGAAGGATACTCCTTACAGAAAAAGAACGAAAGCGATGTACTAGCTATGATAAACGCACTGGAAAATGATTGGTGCAACCCATTCGACCTCAACAGTGCTCCTGTCTCTCTTATAAATATATGTACAGGAAAGGAAGTAAATCCTGACATCGAACTGAGTCTAACTAACTTTATTGATGAAGCTGAGAATAACAAAGAGGTTTTTTGGAAGCCGCTTGATCCCTTGAGTTTCTGGAAGCCCAAATCAAGAAAAAAAATTTTGACATTCAAGGAAGGAAACGTGAAAGACAATATTGATAAAAAAAAGGAGTTATTGGTTCGGAATTGATGTTTCGAAGAATAATGTGTGCAGCACAAAACAATGACATTGATTTGACTAAAATATTGTCTCACGAACTGACACTGGTACCAACATCCTTATTCCATGACGACGGTTCTATGAGGAAAACAAATAAATCAGACCTGATAAAAAAAATTGAAGAGGAGTGTAAAGCAGTCGTTGATTCTCCAATAGTAAAATCGCTGATTATAGATGGAATGGTGGCAATTCAAGAACTTAATGAGAAGGAATTTATAACGTTCAACGACTTGGGTAGGATTTTCTTGAAATCAATTCTTAATGCTGGCCGCAGATTTCAAGCACTTCGGACAACTTTAGTTTTCGACACTTACAGAAAAAATTCCATTAAAAATGGGGAACGCTCAAGAAGGGGAGATACCAATGTGCCAGATTTCAACGTTATTGGTAGTCGAAAGATTCAAAAATACAGAATTTTTTTGAAATCATCTAAAAACAAACAGTCCCTTTTAATTTTTCTATCCGAATATTTAACAAAACACGCTGCCGAATATCTGAATGAAAATGAAATATTGATAATGGCTGGAGGATTTAAAGTGTCTGAAAAAGTGGTTTTGCTTCATCGAAATCATTCCAAAATCTTGCAAAATCTGTTTAGCACACAAGAAGAAGCTGATACTCGGATAATTTTACATGCTATTTACGAAACTGCATTTAGCGACCAGATATTAGTTAGATCAGTGGATACAGATGTACCAATTCTACTGATTCACTTTTGTTGTACCGAATCAGACTTGAAGCAAACTGATTTATTTATGCAACTGGGACACGGCTCTACCAGGAGATTTTTATCAATTAAGAAAGTAGTGCAAAAATTAGGAACTACAATTTGTTCTTGTCTTCTGGCTCTTCACTGTCTTACCGGTTGTGACACCACCAGTGGTTTTTTCAGAATAGGAAAAAGATCTTCATTTGAAGTTTTGAAAAAAAATATTGGGGCTCTACAAAAATTGTCTGATTTGCCATTGATGAACAATGAAGAAGCTTTTAAAATTGTTACAAAATTGATTCTACTACTTTACAAAAACAAAGACATTCAGATACAAACTTTGAATGACCTACGAATAAAATTAGCTACTTCAACAAATAAACCATCATCAGAACTTCCTCCAACTGAAGGCGCTCTCTATCAGCATTTTTTAAGGTAAAATTAATAATATACACTATTCAATAATATTATTAAATTTGAATTTCAGGTGTATGTATCAACTTAGAATATGGTACAGTAGCAATTTGTCAACGCCACTTATAAAAGTAGATGGTTCAGGATGGAATTTAACGGACGAGGTGTGCAATCCAACTTTCTCCAATGATAAGCCAATTCCTGACTTTGTTCGTCAATCGCTAAAAATCTATTGTTCGGACAAAAACTGCGCAAACCGTAAATGTACCTGTGTCACAGAAGGCTTACAATGTTGTACTGAGTGTAGGTGCCGTACCTGCAATAACATCATAGAATTAGAAGCAGATCCGGAAGAAATTGACGTGGTAGAATTCTTTTAGAGTAAAAAGTTCGGAACCTATTCATAATTACAAAAATAATTACTCTTGATTAAAAAACTTACTTTACATTTTTGATGAATTCATATTTACTTAAATAGTTCAATACGGTTGTATATTATTTAACAATAATTGTGAATGCATTTCAATAAATTAACTAAAATTTGTTATGCCTGTCTCAATTATCACATACCATATATCGATTTTGATAACCAAATAAATTAACAATATTAATGTATAAAAATTCTACATGTTTTTTGACATCGATTAAACATCGACCTATACACCCCCATGCCTATTATACACACAGAATACGGCACCGATGCACGTGTCGGCGCGGCGGTCGTTGTCGCAACTTTAAAAAATTATATCTCAGTAACTATGATAGATAGACTAGCGTTTTTTTTTTGAAATTTTCCTTATCGTTTCCTTAACATTTCATTCGCTGCATGTATGATGAAATTTCTCAAAATAAAAAAGTTTCTCGCTTACTGAAAATGTCAATACAAAAATATAGATTTCAGACTTTACATGATTTTTTTACACACAAACAAACGAACTTGAAGATTATATTACCTCTGTTAGAAGCGCTTATGTATCCCCTTCAATTCAAAAAAAAAAATAGCTTTGTACCTTACATATTTCCGCAGATAGAGCAATGTAAATGCAAAAAAACATGTTTCACGAATTATTTTTTTTTTTAGGTTTTTTAATTATAAAATTAGTCACGACCACTAAAAAATGTCGTCAAATGCGATTTCATATGCTCAATGATATTCTTAACAAAACCTACTAGGCCTGACTTAGTTCTACTCTGAAAAAAAAAACGACACGATAGCCTCTCGGATTCGCTGCTCTAATATGAATCGCGCGACGCGCAACGATGAAGTCAGAGTTGGGCAAGCGAATTGAGAATAATTTAAGTGCGCGCTTTGCAGATAAATAATTCTTAACATAAATTGTACTGTATTTAGTGTTGTATATTTATTAGTTTAGTGTTTAGTTAATATAATTGTAAATAAATCGAACCCAGACTTTAATTTCGTTACATTGGTGTCAGAAGTGGGATTAAACTGCACCATAGTGCTTAAAGTGTCGGTTACGCGACTATAGTGTTCGTTTAAGTTGTTTTTCGTTTCGGTAGTGACTTTGGTTTAAACTTTTACCTAGATTAAGTTAGTTATTTTTGTTTAAAGACTTTATTGAATTGTTTTTCGTTTCGGTAGTGACTTTAGTTTAAACTTTTACCTAGATTAAGTTAGTTATTTTTGTTCAAAGACTTTATTGAATTGTTTTTTCGCTTCGGTAGTGACTTCGTTAAGACTTTTACGTAGTTCAAGTTATTTTCGTGTCGCGCTTATAATATGCCCTTTGACGTTCACAATTTCTTTTTCTTTTTAGCTCTTTAAGTCTATAAAACGAAAATAGCTAGGTATAAATAATAGGTATAAATAATTAGGTATAAATAGTGTAATTAAGTACACATTAAAAATAAAATGTATGCATATAGAGTAGGTACTCACTCATTTTCTTTCAATATTTTTTCATCACTTTCTTCATTAATAAATCCACTTTGTTTATTCATATTTAAAACAAACACTTTATACACAAATTTAAACTATTTACCACCAATGTATTTTGGTTGACAAGATGACAAGCTGTCAATTCATACAATTACAGATTTAGGCGGAATCGTGTTAGGTATTTTGTATCAGATTTTGTTTCCGGTACGCGGTACATTAGAATGACGTCACGTCCGTTAGAATTACTGAGTTACTCCTAGTGCCGCTAAAGAAGTTTTACTTCAAAAAAAGACAATAATGATTTAAAGTCTATGTAATTGGTTGTTGGCACACAAAACTTTTGAATATCGAGACTCTTTGACTTCATTATCAACAGGGCTTGTTGGAAGCGAAATTATCAATTGTCATGAAGCATTGAAACTAGGGCATCTAAGCATGGCTGAGATTGTTAGCAAAAATTCACAAGACGTTCGTATGAGCTTTAAATATAAGGTAAAACTACTATCAGTTGTTAAGTCAGAAATACATATTGATACAAAATACTTATATACTGTTTTCAAGTCAAGTCTGGTATCTGACAGTCTGTCATCTACATTTTCATATGTGATAGATGTGGGTTTTTGTTATATCAAATAAATTGGCCGCATTTTAAAACCTACGAGGAAGTATTCCATCAATACTACCGGTATATTGTGAATAATTTTAATGATAATGATACAACAATAAGTTTTGTGGAGTAAAATTATATGGGAGATAAAGAAGGAGAAAAATGTCGCTGCTGATGTAGTTTTGTATGTAACCATGCAAATACCTTTAACTCAAATAATTTTTTTATCTAATATCTGCAACAAACAAAAATTTGTTGACTTTTTGGTCAAATATCTTCGAAATAAAGGCATGAAAGTTCTCCAAGCTGATGAAGATGTCGATGTCCTGATATTAAACACTGCAATTGATCGGAATAAGAAAGTAAGTACACAAGTAAGTGTGGTAGGAAATGATGTTGATTTATTAGTTTTAATAGTCAGTCTTTCACCACCATCAGAAAATATATATTTTTATAAAATTACTTCTAGTAAAAGATATGGTAATACGTTATACTGCACATCTGAAAATGATGATATATATATATATATATATATATATATATATTTGTTTTTGGTTGTTGCTAGTTTCGGTAAATATACTTTATATCAAATTTTAGGTATTTCATTTGAGTCAATGTCAAAGTTAATTTAACATCTTAACTTTTAAAGTCAAACCTAAAATACGACGTAAATGTTAAATTAATAATTTTAATCTATTTCAATTTGTATGTGTTGTTATACTTACGTATGTTTTACATTTTTTAATAATCCATGTTTTTATTTATCACCTTTTTAACAACATTCTCAAAAAGTTGTAAGTACACTTTCTCATAGTAGTACTATTAAGTTTCTTTAATTATAATGTATTGTAGCTTCCCAGATGATGGCTGTAACCACAGCCGAAAGCTTGGATTAAAGAATTTATAAGAGTACACTCGTTCCTTAATTTTGCTGCATACCCAATAATCTAAATTACTTTATTTAATTAGCCAGCAAAGAATTCTCTTTCATATATATATATATATATATATATATATATATATATATATATATATATATATATATATATATATATGAATAATGGTATAGTGACTGGTTCAATATAACGTGAAGTCAATAGTGGAGTTGCAGTCAATGTTATGGCCAATGTAAATAAAGAAAACTCTTTTATTTTTGTCAAGCTTTCGAATTTATTTAATTCTTTTTCAAGACATCTATAGTGAAGAAAAAATTGTTTATATAATAAAAATTTTTTTATAATGTTTTGTATGTGATAACTTACTAATACGTGAGGTTATGAAAGAAGCTGCGAATTCTGTTTGATAAAATTAAAGTAAATCATACTATTAAAATACATAAACAATTAAATAAATTTGCTTCTCCATCTTAAGCTTAACAATGAGATTTTATAAACACAATTACAAATGATTATAAATAAATTAAACATAATATTAAACTAATTTTAGTTTACATTGACAATTACTACAAAATCATATTAACAATTCAATAAAAATTGATTGTTCAATTGAAGTTCTATGTAACTATATAACACTGAGTTAAATTACATAACCTAGAATTTTTAAAACTATTTCGTTAATAACAGTACATGACAATTTAAAAATATGATAATTTATAATTTTTATCAATTAATAAATAATTTTCTTTTTCATGTTTATAATTTATTTTTAAAAAAGCAAAAAATTTTGTAAAAGTAGTAAAAAATTATAACTTCGCAATTCATGAAATTTTATCATAAATTTATCATTTTAATTTTTTGATATATAATATTGTTTATTTAAGTGATTTAAGTCGATTTTTCGTATTTATAAATAAATATTATTATTTTTTTAAACAGTTCGATGTTTGAGGCCTGATAACTCCGAAATGGTTCTCCGTACGCATATATTCATTCAGACCATTATTGTAGATCGTTAAATTTCCTACAAGAATATGTATTGATCATAGCTATAAAATAAATCGCTGTCGACTAACAAAATTCAAAAGTAAAAAAAAAAATTTCTGTTATTTAAATGGAAATAAAAAATTAATTACCGCCACCTCTATACATTAATATTAAGGGCTGAGATTTTCACAATATATTTGATTAGGGATACTCTGAAGAATTTTCAAAGTTCTTCGAAGAAAAAAAATAGTTTGTTTTTTTGAAACACTCTAATACATATATTGTAAAAATGGCATTGCGCTAAATAAAGCAGAACAAAATTTAATAAAAAAGGGTTTCAAACACAATATCAAACCATTAATTAACACCCAAAATTTAGAAACTCTTGGTGTTGAGACAGAAGTTATTTTGAAAGATCACCCAAATAGCACAAATCTAAAATATCTCACGGCAAACAATATTAGAAATAATTTTATCAAACTCAGTCCATATAGTAATGAACACCACATAGCTAAAATCATATCTAAAAAATCTATTGACAATAACTTAATTTTTACTAGAGCTGACAAGGGTAATACTGTTGTAGCCTTGGATCATACGGATTATGTGTCTAAAACCATAGATTTTATTAACTCTGGTAATTTTCAAATATTAAACAGTGATCCTACAAACACATTTCAAAAAACAATCAGACAATTAATAGACCAATCTAATAGTATCATAAATTTCAAAGATAAATTCAAATTGATTTCAATGAATCCATTAGCTCCACAATTATATTCGTTAATTAAATTACATAAAGAAAATAATCCAATAAGACCTGTAGTTTCATATGTTACAGCTCCTGCATATAAAATTTCTAATTTCCTTATCAATATAATCCCTAATCATTGCAATTTTAAATCAAAATTTAATATTAAAAATTCTTTAGATCTAATAAATAAAATACAACATTTAAACCTTCCAGTTAACGCTAAGTTAATTTCTTTTGATGTTAAAAACTTGTTTCCAAGTATACCACCCAAGGAAACAGTAAAGTTAGTTGAAAATTTATTAGATAAAAACAACGTAAACCCAGTCATTACATTAGACATTTTACAACTACTTAACATCTGCCTTCAACAAAATTATTTTCAATTCAATAATAAATTCTATAGCAGCAATGAAGGTTTAATCATGAGAAATCCACTAAGTCCTTTATTAGCGAAAATTTTTATGGATGATTTAGAAAACAAAATTCATAACAACCCACTTAGCAAAGAGTTTTTATATTGGCATAGATATGTAGATGATATTTTAGTTTGTTTCACTGGTACAAATAGACAATTAGATTCCTTTTTACGATTTATAAACAACATCCATCCAAACATTACTTTTACTATGGAATTAGAATCAGATAAACATATTAATTTCTTAGATCTGTCTATCAGTAGAGCAAACAATGTTCATGAGTTTTCTATCTACCGCAAACCCACTCATACAGATATTACTATACATAACAGTTCCACTCATCCGTTCCGCCACAAACTTTCAGCTTATGAGTGTATGATCCATAGACTCACAGTAGTTCCCATGTCAGAAGAACATTTTTTCAAAGAATTAAATATTATAAAACAAATTGCATTGAATAATGGATACAACCCAATAATTGTTGATAACATTTTGAATAAAAACTACATAGACAGGCCATAAATGAAGTATATCCAATTTCAAAATCAGAAATCAGAAATCAGAAATTTATTTATCAACAGTAAATACACAAGAGCTTTTTTTTTTACCGGAAAATTTTTCGATTCATCGAAAGATTTTGCCAATCAGTAATATTACGAAAAAAACTGAAATGATAAAATCGCGAGACCGAAGGTCGAGCGATTTTATCTAATTTCAGTTTTTTGAGTAATATTACTGATGGAAAAATCTTGAGATGAAGAGAAAAATTTATCCATTAAAAAAAAGATCGCGTGTATTTTGCTAAGATAAATTAACGACTAATTATATAAAGAAACAATAAAATTTATTCATTCTAAAACAATTAAACTAGTTAAAAGAACAGTTGTTAAAAATACAATTATTAAATATTGGTTGGGGAGTACTGATTTTAATGTTTTCTTCTCGTGTTTCTACGTATGTTGAATATTCTGTTTCCGAGGGTCTCAAATTATTTATAAGTTGTTCATGGTGTTCGGGGTCAATTTGGAGGTATGGTTTAATCGATTGTGATGACGAGTGTCCTGTTATCTTAATAAGCTGTTGATCGCTAACTCCTGCTTTGGCTAATTGGGAAACTGCGCTGGCACGATTTGAATGGTTAGTAACTTTATTATTGATTATGTCCAATCCAATTTTTGCAGCAGAATTTTTTGTCCAAACAGATATGGTATTAATACCTAAAGGAACATTTTTGTACCAACCTTTAGAATTTTTATTTTTCCAAAAAGGATTTGGAGTTAAAAATAATCGGTCAGAAGTAATATGTTCATTTCTTTTTTCTACTAGCAAATGGAATAGTTTTACAGGGCAAATACTTTCGTCACTTTCATTTCTAGTCAACCATTTGCTGTCTGTTAACTTTTTCGAGCCGCCTTGTGCCGTTTTCGAAAATATGGTGTTATATTCAATCCTACCCGTAGGAAGACCATTTTGGTTCTTTTCTACTTTAAAATAATAAATTTTGCAATTAACAGCTTCTCCTCCTCTCCAAGCCAATTCGTAAGAAGCTATATGAAAGAATCTTTTTTGCAGCCCTTCAGGTTCATTTATATTCCATAGTGTTGCCATTTTTATTATATTTTCTTTGTCTATTGCTGAAGAACACGTCTTTCTTTTTGTTGGAATCAATTGAAGTTGTTTTCTTTTGGCATTTCTAGCATCCCGAGCTTCTTTAAAGGTTATGTCTGTAAAAGGATCAAATTTCAAACCATATTCGTTAAAATATTTCTGTTGTAACATTTTAGCAGTCGTGTTCCATATTGTTTTGACCGCAAATTCTTTGTAATCTTCTCCATTCTTTTTTTTCATATTGAAAGCCCAATCTTTTAATATTTTTGCTAGATCTTGTATTGTAGTATTCTCTTCCAACTTATAATTTCGGCTTTGACAAAACTCCATGAATTGTTTCCATATTGATGACTTCGTATTTTTTGTTGACTTCGGTATTGACTCTTCAATATTTTTTGTAATTTGTTCATGTGAAACCTCTCCAAATCGGTTCATACTTTATGTTTTTTGCAAAGAAAAGGTAGTATTGTTTTATATTGTTAAATTTGACAATTAAATACCTGTCAACAATAATGCAAAATTGATACACACCTACTAGATTGAGGAACATGCGATAAAAAAAAGCGATAAAAAAGGATGCACCTTTTTTATCGATGTCAAAATGACAAAATAGTTTGTAGGTATATGACATTTTAACATTGGAGTTAATTTATCAGAAAAAAAACAATTACAAATTTATAAGTATTTACTGAAGGCACGATGAATTTTAAAAATTTGTGTGTGTCTTCAGATAATACTTAGGTATATCTTAACACTATACATAAGTAATAATAAACTAAATTAAAGTAACATCATAAGCAATACGAGTAACTCAATACAAATTGGTTCTATAAAATAAATTATAGCTAGCAAGTAATTTTTTTTTAATCTTAAAACCATGTTATTTTATTTACGATACAGTTATAGTTATTTTTTACCCAGTTTCTTAGTTCGATCTTGGTTAAATTTGAAAGTGATTTCTTTCTTAAACAAATAGGCACAAGATTTAAAAGTCTAGGTCCGGTGAAGTAAATATTCCTTTGGGTAGAAGAAAAACTTTGTAGAGTTGTGGGGTACTGTAATCTAGTCACAGCCCTTGTTTTTATATTGTGGTTAATTGGGTTTTGAAAAACATTAAATTTTAATGAAAACTGTATAATTTTCAAGCAGTATAATTGTCTTATATTTAAAAAATCTGTTTCGGAGAAAAGTAGATCTGATGAGTACATCTTAGGTTTAGATAGTAATATTTTTAAAACGTATTTTTGAGCGATTTTTAATGGCATCAACACAGAATTATATGCTGACCCCCAACATAAAATGCCATAATTTAAAACAGATTCAACCAGACCACAGTAGACCATTTTTGTAAGACCAAGAGGTAGAATGTTTCTAAGTTGAGAAAATTTATACACCAATTTTCTAACTTTTTTTGTGACATAATCAATATGGACGTCCCATTTTAAAAATTTGTCAAAATATATACCTAAATATTTTACAGACTCACATGATTGTATTTTTAATTTGCAGTTACAGGTTCTTAAAGAGAGATTACATTTTGCTTCATGTAGAGTTAGCGTTTCTCTGTTTGAAATGCCCCGCGCAGTCATGGAAAATGAAATAAATTTAGTTTTGTCGACATTTAGGGTTAGTTGGTTTGAATCTAGCCAACATTTTATCTTATGAAGATCCGACTCTGCTCTCGTATACGCATCAAGCCATGTATTACCTGTTACAAGCAACGCAGTATCATCTGCAAAACATATTATTTTACCATTAATTTTAAGGTTTAATAAGCTATTTACATAAATCGAGAACAAAATCGGACCCAATACTGTTCCTTGTGGCACTCCTACCTCTATTTTTTGCGATTTACTGTATGTATTATCTATTTTAGTTTTTTGAAATCTAAAATCTAAATAGGATCTAAACAAATTTTGTGCTACACCACGAATTCCAATACTTTCAAGACGTTTAAGTAAAACTGGGTGAGCAACAGTATCAAACGCTTTTTTTAAGTCCAAAAAAACTACCACTGTTTTAAGGCCTTCATTCATATTATTAGCAATAAAATTATTGACTTCGTTTAATGCGTTATCTGTGCTCACTCCAGGTTTAAACCCATATTGATGCGGTGAAATGATGTTTTTGTCCTGAAGATAACACCATAGCCTCTCTTTAAGACACTTTTCTATTATCTTATTTAGCACACTACATAGAGCTATTGGTCTGTAATTGTTCATATCGGTTTTATCCCCACTTTTGTGTATGGGAACAATTATAGAATTTTTAAAAATATTGGGGTAATGCCCTGTAGAAAATATTGTATTTATTAAGTACAAGAGAGGTTTGATAAGGCTTTTGTGGTGATCTTTGACAACTTTTGAGCAAATACCATCTTCCCCACATGAACTAGTATTTTTTAAAGAACCTATGATAATAATTAGCTCCGATTCGCCAATGGGCCTAAGATAAAAGGAATGGTTACTGTTGCCATATTCAGGTGTTAGAGAATTTATTTTTGATGCAAGTTTTTTCCCTATTGAACTAAAAAAGTTATTAAATTCATTTGCGATTTCCTGAACATTAGAAGTTATTTGACCATTATCTTTTTTAATAATTTTTATACTACTTTTATTAAGGTACTCATTGGAAGCCTCTCGAATGCTTTGCCACATTTTTTTAGGATCACCTACTTATTTTTGTTTTGTAAAAAGTATATTTTGTTTTCTTGATGATTTTGGATAAACAATCTCGATAATCATTGTATTTTTTTAAAGATCTGGGACAGTAGTTGGATCTTACTACTTCTTTTTTTAAATTATTTCTGTGCCGGAAGCATTTTACAATATTTGTAGTGATCCACGGCTTTAAACATCTTAAATTATTAGGTACAGAGATATGCTTTGTGCTTTTTTCGAGATATGTTCTTATTTTATCTGACAACTTTGTGGCAATATCATTCGGGTGACTTTCAGTAAATACCTCTTGCCATGTCTCTTTTTTTAGGTAGTTATCTAGTGCACAAGAATCAATCTTAGAGTAAAACTTTTTTCCTATATTAGGTTCCCGTGAACTTATCTCCAGGCTTAATACAATTGGAAAATGATCCGTGATGTCACTATTAATTACAGCTGCATTACAAGTTTTTTCAGATTTTACAAAAAAATTAGTTGGAATATTAATGTAAGGAAAATAGCCTACGCAAGCTAAGCAATTTAAATAATTTGAAACGCATCCATTAGATTTTTCTAATAAATTTATGTTGATATCACCAGAGAAAATTTCGACACCGCATGGAGAAAAATGACCCTGGGTAAATAAATCTAAGAGAATTTCGGGGTAAACTTGTTCATCTAAAGAAGGTAGACGGTAATGACCTATTATGCCTATTTTAGTTTTATTTTTTTGAAGTTCAATACGTAGAAACCTATGATTTTTTATATTTATAATTTTATGCTGCAAAACTAGATCATTTTTGACATAAATTGCGGTACCGTCACACCAATTAATGAAACTTTCGTTGTAAAACACAGAATAAGCCCTTATACTAAAGTCCTTAATATTTTCCACAATATGAGTCTCTGACATAATAATAACGTCATAGTCCACTTGTAAAGAACTAAGTAGCAATAGGAAATTATCAAAATTTGACTTAATACCTCTTATATTTACATGTAAAACGTTTAGTCCACTAATACTATCGACTGCTATGTTTTGCACTTCACCAACTTTGTTGCATATTTTATTTTTACAAGACCGATAAAAGTCTAGAATGTTGTTATGCTCCATTATAAGAAAAGCGTAAACAAAAAGGCCTATAGAAAAAAAGCCATTTATTCGTCTCCTAAAGATCCCAAAATTTGTTCTAGATGCAGGCTATTACGAACTTTAATGATTTTTTCTCCATCTTTTTTTCGTAGCAGTACCGAACCGTTTTGATACCATACATATTTGTATCCCTTTTCTTTGCATTTTTTCGCCTCTTTTAATAACTTATAAGAGAAATCTGGTAGATACTCATTTACAAAAATATCGTTTTTTTCAATGCTAATTCCACATGCTACTGTATCTAAATCTTGTATTTCTCTGCGTTTTTTTAAGACGCTTCTGACTATTTCGGCTTTAGTTAGAGTTAAAGATACCATAGGTGCTTTATTTTTGAGAGGTATGGCCTTCATTTGAATCAAGCTAGTTTTATCAAAGGAATTGTCAATAAAATTAAGTATTTTATGTGACTTTTCTAACAAAACCTCAACAGTATCTTCTTTTTTAAAAGCTCCATTAATAATAAGTTTGGTACTTACTTTTTCAGCCTCCATTTCCATCAACTTACTTTGAACCATTGACATTTCCTCCTTTAACTTTTTATTTTCCAATCTAGTCTCATCAATCATCTCACCCATAACCTTGTTAAGCTGACGTTGCTCTTCGTACATACCGTTAAAAAAGTCAAGGGACGATTTGACTTCATTCATGTCATTTAGCATCTGAGTTACTTCTGCCTTTAATTCCAGAAGTAAGGAATACACAGAGTCAAAATCTTTTCCCTCAGGAATAGTAGACACACGTCGACTAACTGAAGCTATCGACTCCCTATTAAAATCATTAACATTAACAGTGAGACGTTTACACTTTTTGCAGATCCATGCTTTCTGTTGCTCCGCCAATAGACGCTCTTCAACTTCACTCAGTTTGGTGCAATTAATAGAGTGAAACCACTTTTTACACTCCACGCACTGCATATTAGGGCGCTGCTTTGCAACCCTTGTATTGCATTCGCCACAATTTACTGAAGCCCGAGTCATGTTCAGAAAAATAGCACAAGCCGACAACCGTGTTTATCTGCTATACAGCAAGTCGTACTCAAGCCAGTATAATTTATTTATATGATAAAATTTTTTTATCGTATTTACGTTATTATTAACAAAATATTGAGTTTTTTTACACTATTCGATTTAGAACACTAAATACTATTGCCTATGTTATTCTTGCTAATTTATTTTATCTCCGTATATGCTAATTTAAACAAAATTTACGAGCGTAAAATATAAACAAACATGTCCTGTTGCCAGAACCCGATACATAGAATAGAATCAACAGACAAACAATTTAAATGTCTTACTTACTTTGGTAACCCTAGTACAGATATAGCTAATATGCTTAATAAACATAACGTAAAAACTTGTTTTAGGACTAATAATAATTTAAGTAGATTCATCAAAAATAACAAAACAAAGATTTCGAATCATAATAAATCTGGGGTTTACAAACTAACATGTGGTTCATGTTCAAATATATATATAGGCCAAACTGGTAGATCTTTCAAAAAACGGATTTCGGAACACAAGAGTAGTTACACAAATAATAAATCTAATTCAACTTATTCTAACCATTTAATTCAGGAAAACCACAATTTTAATGAAAATTTTGAAATTTTGCATATCAACAACAAAGGTAGAAAACTTAATTACTTGGAAGCCCTTGAAATTAACAGATTTAAAAATTCTCAATTCTTACTAAATGACCAAACGGATGTAAATAATTCTCCTTTGTTAAATTTATTTCGATAAATATTGTCAATACATAAATAGTTCAGTAGGGATTTCCAACACTTTTAATCCTACCTAATTACTTCCTACCAATCTGTTACCTGTTCTATCCTTCGCAATAGAATAATTTGATAATATACATTTTTCATTTAGTTTATATACTTTCACCTGACGAAGCTAATGTTGTAGCGAAATGCGTCGTGAAAAAAGAAAAAGTTTTTTGTGAAAATTAGTCGTAATATACTCAATTTATATTATAAATAAAGCATTATTATTATTATAACACATTAAAAAGACACATAAATCATAAAACTTATTCTTTTATTTCATATATTTCTAGATTGTCAGTAATGTTTTGTAATTGTTTCTCTAAACGTTTCAGGACATTTTCCCAAAAAATAATTTTACTGGTTCGATAGCAGATAAATAAAAAAATATTTATTAGTCACGTATGCTTCTTCACCAGCCAAAATATGTGAAAAAATAAATTGTGTGCATTAAATACAAGTTCATAGATTTCTCTAAACTTTTCTTCTAATATACTTAATTTATTTTGTCCATATTAAGCAGATATTTATTTTTAACATTTTTTAATGAACTTTAATAATAAAAATAACGATAAAAAATATATTTTAACAAGACGATAAAAATTCACTGCTATTTTAAAAGTTTATATTTTGTACCGTAATTACAATAAAAAAGATATCCCCATGAAAGTTTACTTTCCAATAAAAACACTTTTTAATCAAGATGATAATTTTAAAAATAGAAATAAAAGATAAAAAATAAATTTTAAACTCGCAATGAAAATTCAGTGATACGTTAAAAATTTAAAAATTTTGTAGTAAATAAAAGAAAGTTTACTTTCTAGTTCGCAATTTTTTTAGAAAATATTTTCAGTTAAGAATAACTGCCGAATGAAAAATTATATAAGAATGTGTTTCTTTTTATTAAATAAATCATTACATTTCAAAAAATTGTCTTAAATCATAATCATTTTATCTGTTACCATTCATGAGTTATTATTCATTTAAAATAAAAATGCGCCAGACCGAGATTTAAATTTCAATAAATACATATTACGAGTAAAATAAAAATCTAACCACTGCGAAACAAAGAAACTCTGAGGAAAAGAATAAAAAATAGAATGTAGTGGGAACTTTCGGCAGGCAAATTACTTTGACTGCCCCTTTCACGATTTAATATGCGCATCGTTAAGTTTTATTTATATTTAATGACAACTTAAAAATGCAATTATCTCGTTTCCGGTTGCAAACTTGAAAAAGATGATATAAATAATTTTATGCTCTATCGATTTTATTTAAAACATTTTTCTCTAACTATAATATTTTTCGCGGAAATGTGGAAAAAGCGGTTTTTGGGGTAGTTTTTATTGTTTTTTACAACCCTACGCATCGATTATTAGTCTTTTAATTATTGATTCGTGTTTTACACATAAAAACATATAATTGGTCAAAAATGGAGGGTTTCTGGTCTCATAGCAATTTAAAGTCTCCCTTTATCGAACTATAATGCCGGACATAAATGAGCATAGTGGAGTCCAAAGCCCTTTTAAGGGCTTTGAAAATACGTCCCCTCCAACACAATGTCAACGAAGATTTGTGGAAAGTTTATTCTTTATCTCATTCTTTAAAACTAGTTTATTCGTAACGAAAGATTTACGTTTTTAGCGACAATATGACATGACAGTGATGCCGAATTCATCATTCTTACTTATTTTGTCTTTGTTTACCACTAACAACAGTTTAAATTTTGAGAGAAACATATTGTATAGAGTTTGCATGAATATTTTATTAAGGAAGATGTTAAATGTAAAAAAAAATACATTACAAACTGCTCCGAACCAGTTATCATCAAAAGGAAGTGAACTGAAAAAAATTAATAATATAATTTTTTTTTATAATTGAGCAGAACCATCGAATAATATTTTTAAAAGGGAAAAAATTAGAATTAAAACATTATTTTTGAAAATAATGACTTTTAAATATTATATATTAATTTTGTGATCTAATAAAAAAAAATGGAAATTTTACCCCAAAAAAAATTTGGAATTGTGATGAGACCGGGCTGCATATTCGTTAACTGCACCCATTATAGACCATTTAAAAATCCGAACGTTGCCTTGTTAACTGCAGACGATATAGATAAACTTCGCAATTATATCGTCTACAGTTAACTTATTCTGCAATATTGGTATTCTGTCATTTATGAAGTAAACTACCAGAGTTAGGAAAAACATTTGTTATTATAGTATCCGCGCAACCGTGATAAGTAATTAATAGTCAAATTTTCAGAAGCATGGATTCATTGCCAACAGATTTTCACTATCATAAAACTGATAGTACTACGATTAGGACAACTTTAGGAGACAAAGAGGCAGTAGAGGTAGGCGAAATATTAGTATAAAACTACAATAATATGCTAAGATAATTTATTCCTGTAAAAAAAACACGGTGTTCATAACATAACCTAGGTTTTTCGATCTCACTTGGTCTACCAGTTATAGTTTTTGTGCTGGTGTTATGTAGCTAATTGATAATTAACTATTCTACCTCAATAACAATCATTAAAGTTAAGTTTAAAAGCTAGTAGTGAAAAAATAAAATATTTTTTATACGCGACAATGAATAGTTGTTGTCTACTCGTTTCATTTCGCGCATTGGCTTACATTAAGGGGAAGCTAAATGGGTTTGATAATTTTAAAAAATTGTAAAAAATAGACGATTAATCTAATCCAAATAAAATTTTTGCATTTAGGTTAAATAGAGGGCCTTTATAATCACACACGTTATTAAAGTAATTGGTGTATGTTAAAGGGGTGTTAAAGAGGTTTGAAAATTAAAAAAAATATATATAAACGAATTAACCAATTTAAACAATATTTAGTAAATAGGTTAATTATAGGGATATTCTTAATTATTCATAATATTAAAGTTATTAGCTTACGTTAAGTAAGCTGGTGTTAAAGGGGGTTTGAAAAGTTTTGCATATACCTATAGGTTTAAAAGGGGGACCCTCTACGTAAATTTCTACCATACTCTTATATTTCAGGATTGGATTTCGGAATTAGAATCAAAAACGAAAATAACATGGCGAATAACCAAAACATTCAATAATAAATGTCTAGGGAGGAAAACATTTTCAAACGTATTTACCATTGCCACTTTAGTACGAGATCTTCAACAATAAAAAATAAAACCTCTAATACTCGAAAAAGCAGAAATACAAATTGTCCAGCTACGCTTACAGTAATTATAAAGAGATTCATAAAAAATACTAAATCTAAATGTAAGGATGATCTTACGGAATAATGGCCTTGCGTTATAACATTTAGAAATTATCATAATCACACTGTTCTTAGCGCTGTAGCCTTAAAAGAAAGACCCATCGGACATGAGACTAAAACCGCAATATTAGAATTATTTGAAAAAGGTCATAGTGTTGCATCAGCATATCACACATTCTATTTATCAAAAATGGAAGAATTGGGTGATAACTATCAAGATTTTCTTTTGGATAGGCACTACTTCCCTACAAAAAATGATTTTTCCACGTTGTAGAAAGCAAATTTTAAAAAATGCTTGAGCACTTGGAAAAGAATTTGCAAACTTCTTTTAACATGCAAAATGTGAACTATAAAATCAGTAGAGTTGGAGACCATTATTCGGTGTCAATTTGTACCCCTATTATGCAACGCGTAGCTCGTTGTTTAGTGCAGGCTTCTGAAGTTTTATTTGTAGATGCGACCAGTAATTGTGATGTCCAGAACCATAAGGTTTACTTCTTAGCGACCCATTCTCCTGCTGGTGGAATTCCTGTGGGATGTATTATAAGTAGTTCTCAAAAAATAGATGTATTCAATGCAGGTGTAGAAGGTCTAATCGAAATTATGCCGATAAAAATCTCTCCTGCTGTAATTATAACAGATGATGATATGGGTGAAAGAAATGTTCTCAAGAAAAATTGGCCACAATCAACTCTATTACTCTGCACATTCCATGTGTTGAAATCATGCTGGAAATGGTTAAAATGCGCAAAAAATAAAATAACTCAAGAAAATGTTCAGGACCTTTACAAGCTTTTTAGAAATATATTAATGTCTACAACTGAAGAGGACTTAGAAATGCATAAAAATATTTTTTTCGTTTCATGTAATGAACCCAAATTTAAAGATTATGTGAAAAACATGATAAATAGAATAGAAACATGGTGTCTGTTTTACAGACGGCAATACAAATTACGTGGGACCGATACGAATAATTATGTAGCGGTAATGTTTAGGTTATTCAAAGACATTACTTTAGAAAGGACAAAAGCATTTAATCTATGTCAACTAACCGATTTTGTAACTACCAGCTTTAAATCTTATATCAAACAGAGGATCTTAGATGTTATTTTAGATAGACTTAAAAAGCAAAAATCAAAGAGATATGAGATAAATGAAAAAGACGTTACTGCAAGCCAAGTAGCCGACATAGGAAATATGCAATATGCTGTACAGAGTTGTAAAGATAAAAATAAAACTTATTTTGTCGATATGCAGACTTGCATTTGCACTTGTTACGAAGGTAACACTGGTAAAATATGCAAACACCAGGCGGCAATTATAAAGCTCTTTTTTATTGAGTCAGCAGTCAACGTATTATCAAATGACACAAAAAGAAGATTGTATTTTATAGCTACAGGAAAAGAAGCCAACGAAAATTTGATGGAACCCCTTTTAATCAAAAACGTGAAAAATGCCTATAATCCAGAAAATCCTGAAAACAAAACAGCATCAGACCATGTATATCAAGAAATTAATAACGAAATTAACTGCGAAATTAACAGCGACCAACCAGTACAATTAAGTATTCCATCAGACCAAGAAGTTTTAGAGGTGAAAGAAAAATGGAAAGATTTTTCTGAAGCAATACTAAAAAATCTAGATGACGACACTGCATCATTTTATCCAGCTGTCAAAGTTTTCTTAGAAAACCGAAACAAATATGCTCAGTCCTCAGAATCGTTGTTGTCAGGACTTTACACAGCTTTTAAATATTCTGGTAAGTTTGCAAATTATTTAATTACCTCTATATTGATATTTTCCCAATATTTTCAGGCCTGCCATCAAAAGCTCAAAAAACAAGATGCCAAAGGAAAGGGAAAAAAATTTCCGTCCAACCAACTTCAGTTTCTCGAAGGAAAAGTAAATTTTCAGGGAGAAGATCTCAACAGGCTGGTCGGAAAATTAATATGTTGGACAAAAAGAAAAGAAAAGCACCTCATGCCCTAAATAAATGTGTTGAAATGAATGTTCTTCTAGGAGATAATAAATATAAAAAATAATGTACTTCATGTTTTTTAAACAGTATTTTTTTTGTTTTGTATTTTGGAAAATAAAAGTGACAATGCTTTCTACTGTTTACTTGGTATAAAAAATGATGTTAATTGCAGACGATATAGTTGAAAAGTTTGTCTATATCGTCTGCAGTTAACAAGGCAACGTTCGGATTTCCGAATGGTCTATAATGGGTGCAGTTAACGAATATGCACCCGGGACGCATTATTGTATCGAGCGCCTAGTAAGCCGCAATCGGGTAATGTCGTATTAACCGAAATTTGCTTCGTAACGAGCGTTCGATATTCCGATCAATTGTCAAGCTACCGTACGCTTGTTACTAGCCTTAAATTGCATTCACTTATTAGTTAACACGTTTTGTTATCAGTTAATTTGTATTTTTAATTTATTAATAAATTATGGAGTGGCCTGACAATTATACATACCATATTGTCAATTGCAATGAAATTCGAACAAATTTCAAAACCAAGCAGGAAGTTGAGGTGAGTAAATAAGGGCAAAATTATTTTTATTTACCTACATAACCTAAAAACTTGCCATAACAAGAAACCCGTAAAAGTTGCCAGAATTCAGAATCGCGGTGCTGCCGCCTCTGCAAAACAGTAGTAGCAAACTTTAACGATTTAAATGAATCAACAATATATTTTATTGAATTATTTTCCTTTCTTTTGACTATTAGCACATTAGTATTAAGTATATTTTTCGAAAAAAGTTTTACCACTACATACTTTTATTACACAAAAAAAAACAGCGATTCCAAAAATATTTGTTTCTTTATTGTTTAATTCTATCCACACATGAGTAACATTAGAATAATAAAGTACCGTGCAAAAGGTTCGAGACACCTAAAAAATTGATACTTTTTAAAAGGCTGTAATTCTTAAAATATTTTAAATATTGACACAATCCTAATTTGCAAACCTGCGATAGAAAGCGCTATATTTCGCCTTGCTGTAATGCAGTAATCTTTCTTTAATTTTTTTATAGTGTTACAGGGTGTGTAAATAAAGACGTACAAAATGTTAAATTTTCAACCAGAAATTTGAGAAAACTGGGAAAGCCTAGAAGGCTTATTTTCGGGTTGAATTAGATCTCGGGACGTTTTTGCTATGGTAATAATCTCCAGTTGCTATGGAAATATACAGGGTTTCCCATAGTAGATGGTACATTAGACGTTTATGGAATACTAGACATTAGACTCTATCGATCTAAGATATTTTTAGTGATGCGACGTTGTCTCTTCTACCCGAAAGTGGCAGCAACTTGGAAATTTCAAATAGAACACCGTATATTAGAGCAGTTTTGAATTCTCTCCGAAATTTCTAATAGATTTCATTAAACACTTGCTATACTTAACTTCAACTGTTTTCGGGACAATGACGGATGAAAAGTAGCCATTTCTTAATTTTGAGAGTCTAATAATACAAATCTACAAATCCTAAACGTTTGAAGATAGAGCAAAACGGTTTGCAAACGTCACGAAATATTGGTCTAAGATCTAATTCAACCCGAAAATAAGCCTTCTAGGGTTACCCAGTTTTCTCAAATTTCTGGTCGAAAATTTAACATTATGTACGTCTTCATTTACACACCCTGTATCGCTATAAAAAATTAGAGAAAGATTACTGCATTACAGCAATGAAGAGGCGAAAGAGAGCGCTTTTTATCGCCGGTTTGCATATTAAAATTGTACTGATATTATAAAAATTAGAGCCTTTTAAAAAGTAGAAGTTTTTTAGGTGTTTCGAACCTTTTGCACTGTACTTTATATAGGGTGACAATTTACAAAATTTCAATAGCGAAAAAAATAAAAGTCTCTCAAACAAATATTGTAATGGAGAAAAAGAAGTAAAATTATCTGTAAAATGAAAATATAATCTGATGTTTAGAAATTATACAAACAAGAAATTATTAAACTGACATTAAGGAGAAATTGAAAAAATCTCACATCCAGTGGGACTCGAACCCACCATCACTGCCTTATACGCAGGCATGCTTTAACCACTTAAGCTGTTGGATGATTAAGTGGTTAGGAAGCGAAAGTTATAATGAACTCAAATCCCATCAGATATGACATTCACTCACTTCCTCCTTAAGCACATGTTACATGACGTTAATGAGAGAGAAGATTTGTCAAATCGACAATTGAAACATCAAACTCTAAGTCACTTTATTTGTGCCCTGTCTTATATTTTTATTCGGTTAGAAGACCGGAACCATTGATTTTTAGTAAACTATTATTTTTGAGATAACTCTCAACGTATTTTTGAAATTTAGAAATTATACAAACAAGAAATTATTAAACTGACATTAAGGAGAAATTTAAAAAATGTCACATCCAGTGGGACTCGAACCCACCATCACTGCCTTATACGCAGGCATGCTTTAACCACTTAAGCTGTTGGATGATTAAGTGGTTAGGAAGCGAAACGTTATAATGAACTCAAATCCCATCAGATATGACATTCACTCACTTCCTCCTTAAGCACATGTTACATGACGTTTATGAGAGAGAAGATTTGTCAAATCGACAATTGAAACATCAAACTCTAAGTCACTTTATTTGTGCCCTGTCTTATATTTTTATTCGGTTAGAAGACCGGAACCATTGATTTTTAGTGACTTAGAGTTTGATGTTTCAATTGTCTATTTGACAAATCTTCTCTCTCATTAACGTCATGTAACATGTAGCATTGATCCATCTTTCTTTCTCACTAATACCACAGGAGAAGCCCACGGACTACTGGATGGTTCGACTATGCCATTTTGAATCATTTCTTTAAGGGCTCTGTCTGCTTCTTCCTATTTAACTTGAGGCATCCTTCGGGGTACCTGTCGAATCGGACGTGCATCACCAGTGTCAATTCTATGTTGTACAACATCAGTTCTTCCCAGTTTACTTTTAGAACCAAATACAGGTTTATAACGGTAAAGTATATCTCTTACCTGTGTTTTTTCTAATTTTGACAAAGAGGGGTCTAATTTTGTCATTAATTGTTCAATTTCGTTGGTCTCATCTGTTTCCGCAACATTTATTGTTTCAGGTAATTTGGCCAGGAAGTCTTCTCGTCGAAGGTCGGGGGTTTCATCGTCGTTCGTACATGGGTCGTCTCCTCGCTTCTTTGTCGTTCGACGTCTGCGTGGCAGGTTACCATCCTTCTTGCATCTCCGTCGCCGTGGTGGATGGTTTGGTTTCGGCGGCTAGCTTCCTGTTCTTGTTGAAGCTTTCTTATCTCGGACTGCATTTGCTGGTTGATCTGGTTTTGCTCGTCTCGCAAGTTGGACACTTGCTGATTTTGTTCGTCTCGCAAGCTGGACACTTGCTGATTTTGTTCGTCACGAAGAGTGTACATTTCGGAGCGCAAATGCGATATTTGCTGGGAGAAGGAACTGGATAACTCTTCTGGTAGGGTAGACATCCGTTGTGACAGCTGGGACATATCTTCGCGCTGGCTCTTCATCTGACTGGAAAGCTCCTCTTGCTGGCTCTTCATCTGACTGGATAGCTCCTCTTGCTGGCTCGTCATTCGTCCTGATAGCTCCTCGTGCAGCCGGGAAAGTTGATGAGTTTGTTCTTCTTGTTGGCTCGTCAATCGTCCTGATAGCTCCTCTTGCAATCGGGAAATTGCTTTTTGAACCGGATCATCGAACTCCACAACGTCAGGGTCCATATTATTATTTAGGTAGTAATCACGGAGCCTATTCAACAATACAGATTTGGTCCCAGTAGTTTCCAACTTTAATTCTTCGAGCTCTTTTCTGAGCTCAGCCACCAATAATTCATTTATCTTTTTTCCAGGCATTCTTGTATCTTCACCCCACACCTGACACCAATTTGAAACACTTATGGGGGCTTTTTACACAATTTATTTACAAAATTGTTAAGATACACTGAACTCTGCTGGATAACGTCTAACTACTTGACAATACAATGAACTCTTGTGAATACTTGAACTTGAACTGACGTTAACTGCCCATGCATCTCCTTATATACAACTTTATTTAATCTAGTCAGTGTCTTTAGAAGTTTCTAGAATTTTCTAGAAACATTATTTAAAATGGTCAGTTGATTTTTAGAAACTTCTAAAAATCAACTGTCAAAAACAATCTTTCAACTTAAGGTCCCTTCCTTTACGGTTATCTCGTTACAATACGTTTAGTTAAATTTTCTGTTGTTTTATTCATCTATAATTCCCATTTTGAACCATAAGTCGCTAGTTATACGGCGGTCTATAGACCAAGATTTCAATCCAATCGAGCGTACGGTAGGCCGAGTGATTGTCGTATTACCGTGCGCTCGATACCTGCCCAAATCGGGTATTCAAAAATGCGGCTTACTAGGCGCTCGATAGAAAAATGCACCCGGGACTCCCATATGCAAGACGACTGCAGTCACCATTACGGGCACGGCCAAATCAGCGACTTAGTCGCCGCCCACAAACGCCGCGTCTTTGTCGCAGCTACGCAACCCATGTAACTAAACGGACATGGCCGTATCTAGAGTTTCAAACGCACAGATAGCAGCAGTGTCGCAAAAGAGAGCGACTTTTTGTGGCAACCACAAAGACGCTCCCCTTTGTTTTTAATGCAAGTGGTCCGATTAGCGTCCGCGACTTGAATAAATTGAGGTTAAATTTCAACAGTATTCAATTATATTTCAAGAAGTAAAGATGTTTGACACAGAACTATTTATTTCTGAAATAGAATTACGTCCTGCATTGTATGATTTACAAGTTAGTGACTATTCAAACAGAGATGTAAAAATGAAGTTACGGTTAGAAGTAGCCGATAAAGTACTTCCAGATTTTAATGACAATACGAATGAGATGAAAAATGAAGAAGGTCGTATTTATTAAAAAAATCTGCTATTCCCAACAGTACGTCTTAGTTTACGTCCATTATCAAACTGAATAATTAAAATTAAAGAGTGTTGTGTGGATAATATAATACGTCGCGTCGTTTGGTTTGGCCAGGTTCTTAAATATTTCGACTCGGCGTTTTTGCTGCGGCGTTTGTGTGGCGGCTACAAAGTCGCTGATTTGGCCGATTTGGCTGATTTGACATTGTTTACATAAAGTAAAGAGAAGTGTTCCTTACCTGTATATACTTCCGTAAAACTTTGCTTATGGCGCTACATGTTTCGAGGATGATTTTTCCCAGAGCTTGAGGTGATGTTCTGGTTTAAAACTTGAGACACTCGTATGACCGTCCTGTTGCTAAAAATCGCAAGGTATCACATAACCTTTAATGAGGACATATAGCTTGTCTCATCACAGTATTTTGCTTCTCAATCAAAACATAAACCAGAGAAAGCAACTATTGATAGACTGGTTCTGTCATTCGCAAGTAATCTTCAATTAACTCGCTTATTAAAGAAATATGTGAAGATTGATTTTTCCTCTGCAACCACTTTTTACACTATTGTTTACGCTTTTTCGTAATATTATAAAGGTTAAACCAAGAGCAGCAATGTCGAGATCCTGCTCGCATGAATCCATTGTCAAACTGATGAAACCGGACACGTTAAACTGAACGTCTGTGATCAGTTTAACTCATACAATAAAACTGATCGTGAATGGCGGGCTTTTTTTTAACCGACTTCAAAAAAGGAGAAGGTTATCAATTCGACCATATTTTTTTTATGGATGTTACCGACTTCAAGGAAATCGAAATCAGATGCCTAGTTGTTTCTAATTTTTTAAGAAATAAGGATTTTATTTCTGGCTTTTTGGTGTATTTTTTTTGAAGGAATTTTATTTTCTTTTTTTAAAGTTTTTATTTAAATTCCTTCTAATAAATTTATTTCTTTATCTAACTTTGGTCTTTTGAATTTTTTTTTCAAGATAACCGAGTGTTGTAACCATTATATGTTACGCCACTGCGTTTGATTCATGCGTCGACCTGCGCGCACATTACACACTCAACAGCGGTCAGAGACATTATTCGGTTGTTAACAAAAACACATACAGTCCATTATATACAACGTTTGATGTATTTTGTAAAACATTCAATTTGTTTTTTATTAAAGTTTGTTTGAATTTAACCTGTGTTATTTTCGTCAAGAACCAACAACAAATATAAAGTTGGTACAACCCAACATATGGTCCATCTTCGCTGGATGATTAACTACAACAAAGAATAACGAGTACTCGGAACAAAGAGGAAACAAAACATAGAACAAAACAAGAACTACACACACAGTAAGTCACTCTCCTTATAACATATTATCCTACATTTGTTTACCTTGATATTTGACACAATAAAGTTATAAAATTTAGTTTAGTAAATAAAATAAATCACTATAATGTCCGAGAAAGACGAAAATCAATTACAAAATGGCGGCCAAGTCACAGTGGCCGATAAGTTTTCAATGTTTAAGAAAAAACGAACAGTTATTAAATCAACTGCTACAAGATTTCGAACTTTCTTAGACAATTTCAAGGTAGACCTTCACGAAATAAATGAGTTAAAAGTTAGGTTAGAACGCATACGTGGACTTCTTAATGATTTCGAACTAATTCAAATGGAAATAGACTTGTTAGGTATAGACACAGCACAACAAATTGACGAAAGAACTGCTTTTGAGAATGCTTCTTTCAAATTATTATCTGACGCAACGGTTTTAATACAAATCGCGGATAGCAACTCGAATCCCTCAAGGTCGACAACTCCGCAATCAAATACAAGCCCTTTTCAACAAACCAATAATAACAGTATTATAGGACAGGTTAAGCTCCCTAATATTAGTTTGCCAGAATTTTGGGGAAATTATGAACACTGGGTAGCATTTCACGACACGTTTGTGTCTTTAATTGACAATAATGAACAGCTATCTAGTGTCCAGAAATTTCATTATTTAAAAAGTTGTTTAAAGGGAGAAGCGTTACAAGTCATTCAATCAATAGATATTTCATCTGACAATTACGTTATAGCATGGACATTGTTAAAAGAAAGATTTGATAATAAAAAACTAATTATAAATTCACATATGAAATCGATTTTTGATTTAAACTTGGTTAAAACGGAATCACACGTATTGTTACGAAAACTATTAGATGGTTTCAACAGGCACATAAGGGCATTAAAATCTTTAGGTGAACCGACCGAAAGTTGGAACACCCCCATAATTTACATATTAACAACAAAATTAGACAATGAGACAAAGAGGGAGTGGGAAAAACACATTAGCCACGAACCGATGGAAAACATAACGATTGAAAAATTGACAAATTTCTTATCACAGAGGTGTGTCTGGCTGGAAACCATCGAAAATAAAGGCAAACATGAACCTAAAATTAGTAAAAGTTATCCTACGCGCGACTCTAGAATCGTTAGTAATTTAGCATTGGAAAAAACAACAACGGCACTTACTTGTGCTTTTTGCAAGAAAGCGCATTATAATTACAATTGCGACAGATTTGCGAAAATGACGGTTCCCGAGCGTTTTTCAGAGGTAAAAAGAAATAGATTATGCATTAATTGTTTACGTCCGGGGCATATGACAAACTCTTGTAGATCAGAGGCTTGCAAATACTGCAAAAGCAAGCATAACCACCTGTTGCATTCGTCCGAGCTCCCAGCGAGATCAGCTCAGCCTGCGTCGACGTCGACACCGCAGCAAAACATTGTAGCGTATGAACAGACAACGAATAAGGTAGGTATTGGAAACTTCGACGACGGCGCCGGCGCCACACCGGCGAACGAATCGAACGGGGCAGCCGCTGTGTTTATTTCAAACGTGGTGGAAAGCGAGTTCGAGGAGCGGCGCACTCCTCCAGGTAAGCGTACACTGCTTGCTACGGCGCAAATGCTAGCTTTGGACGATAGGGGAAACAGAATACGTTGTCGCGCGTTACTTGATACTGATAGTGGATCGCAAGTAAATTTTATCACAGAAAGCTTAGCTAAAAAACTAGGATCTAAAATGGAACTAAATGACGTACCTGTTTTCGGAATTAGTGGCTCGGTGAATAAGTTATTTAATAGAACTAAAATAAATTTAACATCAAATGATGAAACTTACAAAATTAAAGATACATTTTTGGTAATAAATAAAATAACGGACAAGCTGCCACAACTCTCAGTTGACATTTCTAATTTTAACATACCACTTAATATTAAACTCGCAGACAACACTTTTTGTAAAACTGGCAATGTGGATATACTACTAGGAGCTAGCGTATTTTTTGATATTTTATTATCGCGAAAGATTAAAGGCGACAATTCGGATTTAATTTTACAGAACACGAAACTTGGATGGATTATTGGGGGTGATACTTATATTAGGGACAATAATCCGCCGGTAATTTGTAAATTAGCTAGGATCGACAATGACTTACATGAACAAGTAAAAAGATTTTGAACGTTGGAAGAGATTAATACGAAACAGTCATTTTCACGGGAAGAAAATAAATGCGAAAAACACTTTATAGAGTTTACAAAACGCGACGAAACAGGTAGGTTTCAAGTAGGTTTACCTATTAAGGGTAATCTTACAGATCTAGGCGATTCTCTGCAAATGGCAACGAAACGATTATTAATGATGGAACGACGGTTTGAAAGGGACTCGGTATTCAAAAAATTATACAAAGATTTTATGAATGAGTATATCGAGTTGGGGCACATGTCTGAAGTAAATGCACCGGAGGCCGGAGAAATTGTTGTTTATTTACCGCATCACGGAGTCAAAAAGGAGGATAGTTCTACAACAAAATTAAGGGTGGTGTTTGACGCTTCCGCGAAATCGACGTCGGGAACTTCTTTAAATGACGTGTTAATGGTAGGGCCGGTATTACAAAACGATTTATTTTCTATTTCTCTGAAGTTTAGAATACATAATGTCGCGTTTACCGGGGATATAGAAAAAATGTATCGGCAGTGTTGGATTAGACCGGAAGACAGGAATTTACAAAGGATAGTTTGGAGGGAGGACTCGAGCAAGGAAATAAAACATTTTACTCTGAACACGATTTCGTATGGAACGGCTCCAGCCTCGTATTTAGCGTGTCGCACATTAGTTCAATTAGCCAATGATAATGAAAAGGATTTTCCGAAGGCATGTAAGTCCATAAAAGATGATTTTTATATGGACGATTTAATAAGCGGTGCTGAAACTATCGATGAAGCTATTCAACTAAAATCGGATATTTCTAATATTTTATCGTCGGCGGGTTTTAGTCTCCGAAAATGGGCATCGAATCAGAACGAATTATTAGATGAGATGAACACGGACGCGAAGTTAGAGACTCAACATCTTATTGTTGAAGACGAAATTATTAAGGTTCTAGGTTTGATCTGGAACACTAATACTGATAGTTTTTCCTACAAGGTTAACTTACCTGATCAGACTAGTGTTACGAAACGTTTTGTATTGTCGATCGTAGCTCGAATATTCGATCCACTTTCGTTAATTGGGCCGATCATCGTACAAGCAAAGTTAATTTTACAACGGTTGTGGGAACTAAACATAGATTGGGATGACGAAATTCCAAGGCATTTGTACAAAATTTGGAGTGAGTTTTACAAATCACTAATAGACATAAGTAATTTTCAAATACCACGGCAAATAACTACTTTTAAATACCTTGAAGTACAGATTCATGGCTTCAGTGATGCATCTGAACGAGCGTTCGGAGCATGCTTGTATGTTAGAGCTAAATCTAGTGACGGTACATATACTTGTAAATTGTCATGTGCAAAATCTAAAATTGCTCCCTTAAAAAAGATAACGCTACCTAAGCTCGAATTAAACGCTGCTCTACTTTTAGCTAGATTATATGAAAAGGCCGTAAAAAACTTACCCTTAAAGTTCGACAAACAAATATTATGGTGCGATTCTACGATAGTGTTAAATTGGTTGGCGTCAGAGTCCAGTTTGTGGAATACATACGTTGCTAATCGAGTTAACACGATCCAAGAACTTACTAGTAATGCCGATTGGAGGCATATTTCTACTCACCTGAACCCCGCGGACATTATCTCGAGGGGTAGTACTGTGGATAAGTTATTAGATAACAAATTATGGTGGCACGGCCCTGCGTTTTTGGGCGAATCTGTAAACGTTTGGCCGGTTTTTAGTCAGGTTAAAGCACCGACTCTGCCAGAAAAACGCAAAACAACTAGAATTACGCTAACTGTTTATGAAGGAGATTTTTTGTTCAATAAGTTTTCTAGTTCTACAACTCTACATCGAGTATTAACTTATATATTACGATTTTTTAACAATTTAAAGCTGAAGCGGGCTAAGAAAATTAGGATTGAAGGTAAACTAACCGTAAATGAATTAAATACTTCTTTAAACTTTTTACTTGAAATGGTGCAAGTCCAAGCATTTTCAAGAGAATTTGAACAGCTTAGGAAGGGTAAACCACTAAATAACAATAGTAAACTTTTGCCATTAAACGTCTTTTTAGATAGTAATAATTTGATTAGAGTAGGAGGTAGAATTAGACAGTCCTCTGAAAGCTTGGATAAAAAGCATCCTGTGGTTTTGCCTTCCACTCACCCTGTAACTAAATTAATAATAGAGCATTTCCACAAAAATATTTTCACGCTGGCCAACAGGCAACATTGTTTGCTATTCGGCAATTTTATTGGCCCATTCATGGGCGTGCAGCCGTGCGAAAATATTTAAAGAAATGTATTGTGTGTTTTAGGGCTAACCGTGTAAGTACTAACCCCTTGATGGGGGACTTGCCGGCAGCACGAATTACCAAAACAAGGGCTTTTTCGGCTGTAGGAATAGACTTTGCTGGCCCTCTTTTAATAAAAAATAGTTTTTTGAGAAATACTAAATTTATAAAATCTTATATATGCATTTTTGTTTGTATGAGCTCAAAGGCAGTTCATATTGAATTAGCGACTGACCTCACAACGGAAGGTTTTTTGAATTGTCTAAGACGGTTTACTTCTAGGAGAGGTTTGTGTACTGACATTTTCTGTGACAACGGCAGCAATTTTGTAGGAGCGGAACGAGAGTTAAAGGTTATTATTAACTCATTTGACAGAGACTCTAGCACTCAAAACTATTTGGTAGAAAATTCGATCAAGTGGCATTTTAATCCACCATATTCACCAAATCAAGGGGGTTTATGGGAATCTTGTGTCAAATCTATTAAAAATCATTTAAAACGCGTCGTTGGTAACTCTTTGTTAAATTATGAAGATTTGAATACTGTATTGTGTCAAATTGAAGCTTGTCTCAATTCCCGACCTCTACTCCCATTATCGCATGATCCCGAAGATTACACTGCCCTAACTCCTTCCCACTTAGTTATGGGTGACATTTTGATGGTCCCACCTATGCGAGATTTCTCCAACACACCTGTTAACAGACTAAAAGCATTTCAACATATGCAACGAATTGTGCAACATTTTTGGAACAGGTGGTCTTCCGAGTAACTCACAACCCTGCAGCAGAGATCTAAGTGGAAGAGGACAACACCAGGTGTGGCTATAGGCGACTTGGTACTTTTGAAGGAAGAAAATCTACCGCCTCTAAGATGGAAGCATGCAAGAGTGCATGAGCTACATCCCGGCAAGGATGGGGTTACTAGGGTAGTAACTGTCACCACCCCTACTGGAACCTATCGACGTAGTGCTTCTCATGTTTGCAAATTATTGATATTTTAGTGTCGCATACGGACATAATCCCTAGTGACATTTTTACGTACAGTTCGCGGTTTATGTAGTTTGAAGACTCATGGCTTCAAGGCGGGCGGGATGTTGTAACCATTATATGTTACGCCACTGCGTTTGATTCATGCGTCGACCTGCGCGCACATTACACACTCAACAGCGGTCAGAGACATTATTCGGTTGTTAACAAAAACACATACAGTCCATTATATACAACGTTTGATGTATTTTGTAAAACATTTAATTTGTTTTTTATTAAAGTTTGTTTGAATTTAACCTGTGTTATTTTCGTCAAGAACCAACAACAAATATAAAGTTGGTACAACCCAACACCGAGGCAAGTATTTCCGTATTACGAAAAAGACGGTATACGAGTTATTAATCTTGGTTGCAATTAAGCACTATGTATTAGGAAAACTTCAAGGTGTAGCCAAAACTTGGAGAGATAGTCTACCATGTAAGAATAGAACATGGGAAGAATGGAAAGAACTGCTCATAGAAACATTTTACTTCCAATCAAACACTGTAGATCTTCAGTTAGAGGCTCAAAATTATAAATGGAAAACGCATTAGCATATCGTAGAATATTTTTTCGAGAAATTGTCAAGATGTACGAAGTGTAGGATGTCCGAACGAGAAACTATAGAATGGATAGTTCATGGCCTCAACGATACAAGGTTTAGTGTTTATCTAGAACCATTAAGTCGATATACCAAGAACAGCCAATTGTTATCTGACTTAAAATCTGAGCGCAACGCATATCAGAAGGTGCAGTAAGTAAAAATGATTTTTTAAGGAACTCTAATGTAAAATCTGAAAAATTATTAGAAAGAAAAATAAACCAATTACTAGTTTTAAATATTCTCAAGTACGTCATTATGCTAAAAATTGTCCTAACAGTGATGTTATTGAAAGTAGAATACATTCAACGTCTGTATTAGTAATTAGTAATCACGATTCTCATGCTTAATGTTTTAAACTTGCTTAGGTTAATGATCATTTAGTAAAGTGTTGTGAAAATGTAAGTAATATGATTTATCATTCATTTAGGAGTTTTATTAGTATTAAAAATATGTATTTTCTTGAAATGGATTATTATATAATTATAAAACACCTAAATAAAAGTGGGGTGTTGATACGACATGTTAGAAATAGTGGCTGTAATTTGTAGGTTGACTTTACGACTTTTCATAACTAGGTATCTATGGAAAAAAATGAACTCATCCAATTCGACTTTTAATGTTTATAAATTTAAAATAAACTTTAAAATAATGTATTATAAAGTACAACATTAATATTTTTTTTTAATAACTGCATAGCTATTTCTAATGTATCGCAAAATAAAAGTTATGTTTTTTTATTTAGAAGTACATACATTACTCTGGTAGAATTTAAAGTACTTGGCACATTTTTTTTTTCAGACAGAAGATGAAAGGTAGAGGGAAGATGTTGCTTGACATGGCTTTGAAAACGGCAGAGATCGAGGAAAATAATGTTATTTATAATTGTCAAATCAAAAATACAGATTTATATGTTTTGAATGTTGTGAAAGAAGCTAATGTTATTGAAGAAGTTGAAGTCAATGAAGAGGCAAGAATTATAAATCAAGTCACTTTTGATGATATAACAATAACAGAAAATGACGATATACTGGAATTCAACTTGGAGGAAATAATACAAAACGAGCAATTTAATAGAAAATGAGAACTTAGAATACCTGGAAAATCAAGAAGACCAAGAACACCTGGAAAATCAAGAAGACCAAGAACACCTGGAAAATCAAGAAGACCAAGAACACCTGGAAAACCAAGAAGAAGACCATAACAATTTAGAAAATATAAAAGAAGACGAAAATTTAGTAGATCAAAATAAAATATTAACACCGCAAGAAATAGGAAGAAAAAAAAGAGGACGAGTGGCTGCGCCTGAAGAATGGCAAAAAAATAAAAACAAAAAATTAAGGATGCTAGGCAAAGAGTACGCGGGATACACAAGACAAGGTGACAAAGTTATGTCTGGTGTCAAAAGATCTTCACGAATACTAAAACCGGGATGTAGTAGTGACTATTGTAAAAAATCTAAAACAAAAAAATGTCATTTATTTCAGGAGAGCCAACGCGAGGAAATTTTTAATTCCTTTTGGAATACAACATGGGAAGAAAAAAGAATGTATGTCCTAAATTTGGTATCTTATATACCAAAAAAGAGAACTTATGTTGAAGGACCATCAAGACGTGAAGGAACTTATTTTTATCATTTAAAGTTAAACCAAGAGAGATTACAAGTATGCAAAAAAATGTGCCTTACAACACTAGGATTAAATGAAAAAATGATTCACTATTGGATAAAAATAGTAAAAATCACGGTCTTGTTGAAAGTGAAGAAAATAAAAACAAAAAGAAGACAGAAAAACGAAGAAGTTCTACAATTTCTAAAAAAAAAAATCGGAAAGAAAAAATTATCTTAAGTCGTTTCTAAACAACTTACTTCAATTGGAATCCCACTACTGTCGAAAAGACACACAACGTAAATATTTTGAGTACCCGTTTCACACAAAGACTGAAATATATAATTTATACAAAGAAAAATGCAACGAAGAGAAAAAAACGTGTTTATCAATATTTACTTTTGAATTAATTTTCAATGAGATGAACTTGGCGATTTTTAAACCCCGTAAAGATCAGTGTGACACGTGCTGTCAGTACAAAGCAAAACAGCTTAGCATTGACGAATATCAAAAACATATTAAAAAGAAAAACATTGCCCAAGCAGAAAAGACATCGGACAAAGAACGCGCTCAAAATGGTGAAATTCATTGCTTTACAATGGATGTCCAAGCTGTAAAGCTTTGTCCAACATTACTGGCCAGTAGTCTATACTACAAGAGAAGACTACAATTGCACAATTACACAATCTACAACTTAGCCACACACCACTGCACGAATTATATTTGGAATGAGAGTGAAGGTGACTTACAAGCTTCATCATTCACTACTTGCCTTCTTTGGCATTTAGAACAATTTTGTTTGAATGATAAAAAACCGGTGATCCTATATTCAGATGGATGTGGGTACCAAAATAGAAACAGCATCCTTTCAAACTCCATCAGTAATTTTTGTGTGAAACATAATATCTCTATTGAACAGAAATTTCTAGAGAAGGGTCACACTCAAATGGAGTGTGACTCTTCTCATGCACTAATTGAAAGGAAATTAAAGGGCAGAGAGATTTACCATCCGAATACATAACTGTTATTCGTGAAGCCAGAAAAAAACCATTTCCGTTAAATATTTAACACATGATTTTTTTCTAGATTTTACAGATAAAAGATTAATGAGGTATGAATCAATAAGACCAGGAAAGATGAAAAATGATCCTACAGTTTCAGATCTTAGGGCTTTAAAGTATTCTTCTCATGATGGACAGATCTTATATAAGACAGATTTTGAGACTGAATACCAAGCTTTACCACAACGAATGAAGAAACTTGCAAAGACTGATTTTGTGCCAAAAAAATTACACGAAAATCGACTGCCTATTTCAGCAGACAAATGGAAACATTTACAAGAATTAAAGTCTGTTTTACCAGAAGAAACACACAATTTTTATGATAACCTACCACATAATTAAGTAACAGGTAACGACAACCTTTTAAAATCATTGGAGCGTCGTGTTGTTATTTTTATAATGATTATTATTTACTTTAGTTTTGTAATAAAGATTTATATCATTTGTATTTCATACCATTTAAAGAATGTGTTCAGTGCAAACTATTCGTTGTACTAGGTATATTGAAGGATACTGTGTTAATTGTTTTAAGATTTTGAAAATCTATCTATATTTTATGTCAGAAAATTTTTGAGATTTTTGTTTATTATGAACAGTGAATAAGTTTATTTTTGTTATTTTATAAAAACATTTAGTATTAAAGGATTCCAACCATGAATTTTTATTAGTTATATTGCAAAATTTTCAAGAAAACCCATTTTCATAATATGGCAAACATAGTTATAAACTTGTACGTTAATTGATTAAAAAGGTCGTATCCTCAGCTTACATGACTGTCATAAAGACGTAAGCCACTATATTTCATAAGTTTTCAACTAAAATTTATAATAATGATTTACGCTATTGCTTTGTCTGTTTTAATAACTCAATAAAACAAAATCAGAAAGATAAACGTCATAATAGTTATTTAATACAGTTTTTTTTGTCTCCTGTAAAATTGTTTGTTACGAGGTTACGACCTGTTGTTTCTAAGCCATCGTTATATTTTTATTTTATGCATTTCTTTTTATTTTCATAAATTATTTGAAATGCGGCAACCTCGCGCTGCATAGATCTCGAAGCAAGCTCTCGCCACAACATGTGCGGTGTGCCATTTCTCAGCCAGGCACTAGGGGAGAGAGAAAGATTTTACCAGCAGCCTATGTGAGCGACGGAGATGGGCTTTGTTGGACATTTCACTAATATTTAAATGGTAAATTCACCGAAAGTTTTGTGCCCGACACAGCCACAGCTATTGCTATTACTGACGTTAAGTAACGCGTGTCTTTTTGTTTTCTATAAACTTGCTTAAACATCTTATTTCCTAGTTTTTAATTTATTGTGACAATGAATAAAATTGGCATCTTAAAAAACTCTTTTAGTGGTTTTTCGCTAGAAGATAAACTACAAATTAAACGTGAAAACATAAAATAAATATTGTGTAAAAATTTGTTATAAAAAAGGACTGTTTTTATTGTTTCCAAACAAAACTAGTTATTTTTGTAAAAATGTTTGCATAATAAAGTTTTTTAGATGTTGCACATATCGCTGTCCCGGTGCAAAACAGTAATATCTCAAAATTTTGTCATTTTAAGATATTACTAATTCTGACTATTATAGGTCCGATACTAAAAGAGAATATATCGATGGAGACTTAAACCAAGCAGAAATGTACAGACTATACAAAAGAAGCTGTCAAGATAAAGGTATTTCTTTTGTAAAAAAGCATAAGTATGACGAAATACTGACTACAAAATTTAACATTGGATTTTTTCAACCAAAAAGAACCTTTTGCGAAAGCTATAACAATAGCTCAGAAGAAGAAAGGATCAATATGAAACAAGAGATAGATTTACAAAAAAAGAAAAAAAAACTATCATGAGAAGAGAAAAACATGATAAGGAAGAAAGCAAGGAAGCCAATTCAAATCTTATCGTTTCTTGTTTCGATCTTCAGGCCATTGTCCAATTACCAAAAAGGGCCAAGTATCAACCTTTTATTATAAAAGAATATTAAATGCCTTTGATTTCACAATTTATGATGCTACCAATAAACAAGGATACGGTTACATTTGGCATGAAGCATGTGCCAAGCGTGGCGCACTAGAAATAGCATCGGTTCTCTATAACTACTTGAAAGAACACTGCTGTGGAACTGGTAAAAGATTAGTCTTTTATTCAGATAACTGTAGTGGGCAAAATAAGAATCATCTTCTGTTAACAACTTACCTGTATGCCGTAAAAACTTTGGACATCCCATTTATAACTCATAAGTATATAATTGTTGGGCATACCCAAAATGAAGGAGATATGATGCATTTACTGATCGAAAGACAAAAGAAATTAGCCACTAAAAAGACGCCTCTTTATGTTCCTAGCCAGCTAGTTGCGGTAATCCAAATGGCTAAGAAAGGGGAAGATCAGTTTGTTGTTAAAGAAATGGACACACAAGATGTCCTGGATTGAAAAGGAGCTACTCACCTTTTCGGTAAAAACGGTAAATATGATACATATGATACATCAGGAGAAAGAATAGTGTGGGCAAATGTTAAAACGTTTGAGGTTCGGAAGGATACAGGAAACACAGTTTTTTACAAAACATCTTACATACAAAAATACATAAAATCATTTAACCTGGATGATAAGATTGTAAAGAAAAGAGATGGCTCTGTAACAATCATTCCCAGAGGTTTATCGACCAAAACAGCAGATGAAAACTCACTTTAAACACCTAGACGAACGTCGAGGAAAGTTAAATCAAAGCAATGTGTTGACTCTCCAGTAAACAATGATACACTATACACTTCAACTCTTAGAGTCAAACAAGCATACCTAATTCCCCCAGGTATAACTGTTTTGAAGAAAGCGGATCCACTGAGTTTGTGCAGGGAGAACCTCATTCCACGTCCATACCATCCTTTTTTTTTAATTTGAGAACTTCCACTGTTGGTAAAGTCGACGAACAACCTGAAGATGATGATGACTAAACTAATTCAACAAAAAAATCTTGTATCCAAAAAATTTGTAGCCTAATTTTACATTTAATAAAAATACTCAGTTTTAGCAAATTTTTGTTTTTTTTTTTGAAGTAAAACTTTTTTAGGCGCGACTAAAGGGTAACGCAGATTTTTTTCTGACGGAAGTAACGCTCAGTAACGCCAACTAGAGGCCATGTCATAAATTAAGATTATTTACTTTTAATTAGCTAACTTAACCGTTAATTCCTTTCTCAATAATTTTATTTGTGAGTGAAAATTTTTTAAAAGATTAAAGTGAAATTAATGAATTTTAGATAAATTACAAAACAAAATAGTTATCACTTGCATAAAATGGCGGATTCCCAAGAACATACATTTCTACAAATACAAGTCTTACAAATGTCATAAAATTTATTCATGAACAATTACTTCACTTCACAATTGAAGATTCCCGACTGTTAAATAGTGATTATCATGAATTACCGATGATTTTTACTGGAGACTTCAATGTGAATTTTCGTTCTCAAGAATCTCAACCGTTAGTTGATTTTTTGAAAGAAAAATTTGATCTAACGATGATTACTAATCCACTTCAATCAACAACGCGTTTCGGCACAACAACAGATGCTGTTGTTCCAGGAAAATTAGAAAATTTAGATAGTAAAATCTATGTTTCACATTTTAGTTATCATAAACCTATTGTTTCATATATAAAAAATAATGATAACTTTCAAATTCCTATTTATAATGAATAATATAAATATAACATTATATCATTTTTTGTAAAGTATATAGACAATAAATATTTAAGTTGAAGTTTAATCATTTCAGCGATTTGTACGTCAAATAAGCTTTACTTCAATCGCGCGTAAAGGTTACACGCACACTTTTTTTCCTATTTTCAACTTTTGTTAATAACAATGCAAAATAACTTTTTTAAATATCTGGGCAATAGTGTAACAACTCGAAGTAGAGTTATTGTAATAATTATTTTAAACTTAATATTTAGAAATGAATTATGTGTAATTTTTGTAAATCTTACCAATAAAATAAGATTCATAATAAGTTTTTTATCATAAACATAGTTATGCATATGAAAAACAAAACCTCAGGATTACTTAACCTCCAATATCTTAAAACTGTTGGTTTTGGGATGTGATATGCAACATTATGCATTAGAGCTTACTTTTTATTTTTGTTCTTTTATATAAACTAAGCAAAATAAAATGAATTACGGATCTCCTGGCTTTAAATTGAGATTGACAAAAATCAAATCAACTTGTATAAAAATATATGTTTTGTTGATAATAAACTGTCATTTTTATCACAATATTTTTAGTTATTACTCCCAAATAAACATCGAATTTTGGGAAATTGTAGTTAGTTATTAGTAGTTGGTACAAAATTATGCCCAGAAGACATTTAAATACATTTCTTATTTTATAAGTGTTAAATATAAACTGTGCTTTTATAAGTCTTTCTGTTCGTGTTGTTTAATATTTAGATATTTTAATAACATGACCAATTATCCAATTAATATTTAATGCGTTGGTTAAAGAGGATCAGGGTGAAGATGTTGATGTTGCATTAAATTTGAATAACAATATTTTGCCAGCTATAGAACATTTAGCTTAACTTATTCACAACTATCAAGCATATCTGGTGGTGATAATTAAAAATTAATGCAAAACGGTTGTACCCAAGTACACTGATATTAAATTTAAAGAACATTTTAGAATGACAAGAGCTTCGTTCCAGGTAAATTTGGAATTTGTAAATTTATTCCGTATTTCTTCAGCGTTTAACTTTAATTATTGGAAACGACATTCATAATTACAATCAGATCCCTTTAGAATTTAGAATAAAAATATGTTATTTGCAATTTGGTTACTGGCCAAGCAGGAAAGTTTTTTGGCTGTAAGGGATCGTTTTGGAATAGCCAAAAGTACTAATAAATATTTTTTATAATTCACGTTCACAAAGTTTCTATTTCGACACTAAAAACAGTATCGAAATAGATTCATTGTAACACTGTTTTTGGTAACTTTTTGTTTTACACAATTGGTTGCACTGCACTGTTTTTCAACGAAAGAGTTCAGGTAGTAAATCAAGAAGTATGTTGTAGTAAATTATTAACTACATTATCAGCGTTATTGCTAAATTCGAAATATTTTATACAAATTTGACAAACATTCTAATTTAAAATCATTAAAACTGACAAGTGTCAAAGTGTCAAGATTGCCAACATAAATAAATATTTCGAAAAATTCTCATTTTATTTATTTTTTATACTTCATTCATAGTTCATTATAAAAAAGAGTATGTAACACTCGAATTACAATGACGGTTTGTAGTACTCGTTCTTTGCGAAACTCACCGCTTCGCGGTTCGTTTCACAAACTGAACTCGTACTACGAAACCTCTGTCATTGTAACACTTGTATTACAATATACTATTGGTACCGCTACTGACACAGTACATTCGGTGGCCTAATGTGGAGCAACCAAGGATATCCTTAAACCTAGTTAACTTATAAATAATATTTATCCCTATTTATCTTTTAAGGCGGGATCCCACGGCGCTAGGACTGCCACTCCACGAGCTAAACTTGCCGATTTACGCGCCGTTGGATAGGGTGGAACGGATGATCTTCCGTCGGAGCGGAGAGTGCCGTCGTTTGTCGGTAAACCAACACAGTTCAAAGGAATTTTAAAGCGGGCATGCGTCCAATTTACACCACTCCAACGGCGCGGGCAAGAACGTCATTGTTTCAGTGTGTATCAGTGTCTCGAGGATTTTCACAAAATGGAGTGGTCTAATGAATTGGTGTTAGAATTTTTAGGTTTGTACGAAGCTAAACCAATTATTTGGAACCCTAGAGATCCAAATCATAAAAATAGAAATTTAATTCATGATGCATGGAAAAGAATTGAAAATGAAATGAATATTAAATACTCCATAGTAGAATTAAAAAAGAAAAAGGACACATTAATGGGAACTTTTAGGAAATTATTGCAAAAGGTTAAAGCATCCACAAGAACAGGAAGTGGCACGAATGAAGTAGTTAAACCGGAGTGGTTTGCCTTTAATTTCATGTATCGCTTTTTAAAAGGGATTTACGCACCCAATCCAACTACAAATTCGGAGGTAAGTCGATTTTATTTTTTAAAGGTAGGTTGCATAGAAAAAAAATTGTAGTAAAACATTTAAGTTACTACGCTGAACATAAAAAAGTTATAATAACCGCTAGAACAAAACAAATTTTGTTTTAAAAATAAATTTTATTACATAAAAAACAGAATTTTAACATTTTAAATTAAACTTCTTATACATTGTTCTGCCAAGGTACAGCTCCTCTTATTGCAAAATATTTTGCGTAAGAATTTCTTATTATTTTTGCATCCTCCATTGGCTTCCTTGCAACTTTTTTTAACGGCAAAAACGATTTCATGTTTGGGTCATTTCTCCAAGTGCCGGGAGTTAAGAAACCCTCAACTTCAGAATCGATTCACTCAGGTGGCATATACCTTGATTTTGATGTTCGACTTTCGCGTAAAAAGTTGTGCAGTAAAACAAATGTCATTGTAATTTCAGTCACCCGGCTAGGTTCAAGCAAGATTGGCTTTCTAAAAATTCTAAATACCGAGGAAAGTATGCCAAAAACATTTTCAACAACTCGGCGTGCGCGGGACAGTCGATAATTAAAAATTCTTTCTTGGGTACCTTTGTTGTAAATTCCTGGATATGGCTTTAGCATACGAGTTGTTAAAGCAAACGCCTCATCTGCTACAAACACATAAGGTAAAGGTACTTCTTCGTTGGCCGATGATTCGCTTTTAGGAAGCATTAATTGATCTTTACTTAATTTTTTATAAAAAGATGTGTTTCTAAACACACCACCATCACTAATACGACCTTGACATCCGATGTCGACGTATATAAATTCATAGTTAGCATTAACTACAGCCATAAGTACTATACTAAAAGTACCTTTATAATTGTAAAATTCAGTTCCACTCTGAAGCGGTGCCTGAATGATTATGTGCTTTCCATCTAAGGCTCCCAAACAATTGGGAAAGTTCCATTTGTTTTTAAATTCTTCGGAAATCTTACGCCATTCATCTGAAGATTTCGGCAACTGAAACCAAACGATATAATTTTAGAATATCAACATTAAAATGTAGATGTATTTAAATTTAGAATAATTATAACTTTTTGTCGGCATAATATCCAATATTTATTCCTATTATTTTAGGTATTACAAGAAGAAGAAGAAAGGGAAAGCATTGACGGAAAAGAAGAAAGCGGTACCCAAGATATTGGGAACGAAGTAGAGAACGTTACTCAAGATATTGGGCATGAAATTCCATCAAAAACTTCTGAAACAAAGGGTACAAAAAGAAAATTTCAAGTCGAAACAGATTTGGACAAAAAAATGAATGAGGCTTATAATGTTTTTAAAAATATTGCACAAAAACCTCCTCCAGATCAGTGTTCCCTATATGCTGAACTTTTGGCGACTAAATTGAGAGATCTAGATCCAGTCACCAGAGAAATGGTGATGTTAGAGATTGACCTACTACCATAATTCCCCCCATACAAATCTTCAAAACCTTCCTTCCAATTCCCGTCAATGCCATTATCCTAATAATGAACCTAACAATATTTTAAGCAGACCTGGATCATCTGCATCATCACACTTTTCCAGCCAATATTCTGGAACAACAAATTCCCCTTTACCATCACCTTTTGAGACAGCAGTGTCCAACGTAATATCCCAACAAGTTATTTTAGCAACCCAAGAAGTATCTCAAGAAGTAACCAGTGAAACAAGTTATGTCAACACTTATGAAAAATTGTAAATTTTTATTGCGTTCTTTTTTGTTTCTTTAATTTAATATGAATAAATTTCTTTACCTTTATTTTATCTTTTAATTCATTTATTAGTGCTCTGCAACCATCTGTAACACATCGGGAAACGGTTTGAGGTGAAAATTTAAACAAATATGATAGGCTCTTAAAACTGTCTCCAGTGGCAAAAAATCTTAGTGTTACCGCTAGCTTTTCTTGTACTGGTATACTCTTTCTCATATTGGTATCAGTTTTAGTAATTAGAGGCCCTATTTTCCCTAATAAATATTCGAAATCAGAAGCTGACATTCGACAAAAATTCTCAAAATATCCTGATGGCTCTTTACGTAAATCTTCCAACAAGTTGGTGGCATTATATCTAAAAAAAATTAAAATCAATTTTGTTTGAAACGATAGGTTCAACAATATTTTCTGTCTGAATCTACAGTACCGTTAAATAAGCACAATTTACAAAAAGAACTTTTTATAATAGAAAGTTTTTTACTGATTTATAGGTCATATTTTGTGTCATCTCAACAATGCACAGCATCCCTGATTTTGCAAAAATATTAAGTCATACAACGCTGTGATTGATCATAGAGAAGATTGTTTCCTTGTTAACAAAATCAAGGGTAGTTGTATCTAAAAACTTTCTAAAACAGTTTATTTTATTACCAGTTAAAATAATAATTACTGTTTTCACATGTAAGAACAAAAAAAAAAAAGAAAAAAAAAACTTCTCTGTCGCGTAATCGATCCCATTATGATAACATAACAGAACTGTCACAAGTGGACTGATCCGCCGCCTAACCAACTACGCTACGAACGATTTATTTAATAACTTTCAAAATAATATTATCTATACACAACTTAGATCATGTTTAATATCAATTCGGTATAAATTTCGAAATCTATGTATATGCCTAAACACACTTGAAACATGCATTGTCATCCAGTTCTTAGCTATCCTGAAAATTTCAGAGCTCTAGGTAGTCGGGAAATAGGTTTAAATTCGATTACAAATTCCACGAAATGACACAGAGACACAGAACACGGCGAAAATATAAAAAACTTTCTAATAAGATCTTATCTCCGTCTATTCCGACCTTGTGAATTCTTTTTTTATTTACATTATATTCCGTAATTCAACCGGTGGTAAGTTTTGGTTTTTGTTGGTTTACCACGGTTGCGGTATTTTATGAAAATATAAGGAACACTCTGACATTGACCAACTGTCACTAGCTTTAAAATTAACCTAATACACCTACGAAAGTAGAAATGGATTGTATAAATAATATTAATATGTTTTTTAATATTATTTCAAGTAGTTCAGAATCTGATTCGGACATTGATGGTAAGTAATGATCTAATGATAATTAAGAAATTACTTTTTAATTTAACATTTCAATAAAAGTTCCAGAAAGAGAACGGATTCCTAGAGTCCAACATTTTATTGAAACAGTGGTAGATCAATATTCAGAAGCAGAATTTAGACGGCATTTTAGAATGTATCGCACTACATTTAATTATTTATTAAACTTAATTAAAGACAATATTTCTACTGATGGTAATGCAATTGGAAGACATACTATTAGTGCAAAAACACAATTACTGTTGTCATTATGGTATTTTGCAACACCAGATACATACAGGTCAATATTTTGATATTATTCTGTTAACAAATCAAATTAAAAAATGGTATTTTAATTATAGATCCATCTGTACGAAATTCAACGTTGGCTATGCAACAGCACACAGAGCTGTACGGCGAGTTACTGACGCATTATGTAGTATTAGTATGGACGTAATTCGTTGGCCATCAGATGATTCTCTAGAAAATATAATAAGAGGATTTCAAAACATGGGATTCCCTAATACAATCGGCTGTATTGATGGAAGTTATATTCCAATCCCACTACCAAAAGACAACGGACGCTCATACATTTGTAGAAAAAATTTTCCTGCTATAATACTTCAGGTTAAAAATGTAAATTATTATATTTTTTTACATTATTAAAAAAACAAAATTATTTTTAGGGTGTATGTGACCATCGTTTATTATTTACACACTGCTATGCAGGAGAAGTTGGTTCAAATCATGATGCAGTAGTATTAAAACGAAGTGAAATTTGGAGATACATGGAAAGTGCTGAAAAATTTCCAAACGACACTCATTTGATAGGGGATAAGGCCTACCCACTAACTCCACAACTATTAACTCCTTATAGGAATAATGGCCACTTAACTCCAGCGCAAATGAATTACAATTATAGATTAGCCGCTACACGAAATACAATTGAACGTGCCTTTGGATTATTAAAAAAACGATTGAGATGCATGAAATTTTTAGATGCTAGAAATATGGAGTGGATTCCAAAATATATTATAGCTTGTTGTGTATTGCATAATATATGCATTTTACAGAATGATATCATTGAATATGAGCACCAAGACCAAGAGGAGGATGACGATGATAATTTTGTAATTCCCAGGGATGAACATGCATTAAGAAGGCGACAGGGACAGCTAAAACGCGAAAGAATATGTGCAGAATTTGTATAATTAATATTATAATTATGAATAAAAATAAATGTGTAGTAGAAAAAAACATTTTACTTATATAACTACAATAACAAAAAATAAATTCTTACAAAAAAATAAAACAAAATATATTTAAAACAGTCTTATGATAACACAATATTTTATGATCATTGGGTATCTTTTTTTTCAAGATGTTGTTTGAACCATTCAAACATTCTTTCTTTCTGGTTCATTCTTTCTTTATGTCGCCGCTCTTTTTCAATTTGGCTTCGTTCAAACGGCGACATTTTTTTTTTTGAAGAAACTAAAAAATGAAAAAAAAATAAGATAACAGTTTTAGGTTTTACAATATATGACCATGAGTGAGCAATGATCTATCATTGGAAACCAATGTAATACAAAATTTACTTTATTATTTTATACTTGCCTGTCTCAGTGGATGAATTTGAGACGTCACTCGCCTCACTAATACTTCTTTTCCGTGAAGAATCATCGATATTTATTCTTGTTTTCATAACTCCTGTGGACGACACAGTTGCAATCGGTTGTATTTGTGGGTTCTTATAAAATATATCATGAAGTTCCTATTATAAACAAATACAAAAATTATGTTTTTATTTCATGTTGTATTCTCACTGAAAACCTAGCATTGTCCTAGCTAGTATCAATGTTAGATCTTCAATGTGAATTTAATATATATTGTAGATAAACGTACATTAAAAAATTTCCATTCTTTTTTGTCGTTTCCTGTTTGAGTATTATGTTTTAACACAAAGTCATATCTTTTCTTTAAATTTCTCCACTTCTCATTGCATTTATCGAAGGGCTTGTTTATCCCTTGTTTTTCGAGATCTAAACTAATTAATTTCCAGACTCCAGAGTTGGAGAACATTGGAGATTCAAATTTATCCTTATTATTTATGTATGCTGTAATTAATGCATATATTTCTCCATCTTTCCATTTATAACAAGTAGTGTTGGAGTTATTGTCATTTTCTTTATCTTCTAACAATTGATCAACTTCTTGCAATTGATCAACTTCTTGCACTTGTTCATCTGGATCTGGAGTTTCTTCAGTAATAGGACCTCTGTGTTCATTACTCTTGACAGTATAACTGTCTGTTACGTATAAAGTTTCTTTCCCCTTAAAACAAGTGTGGATAGTTAACTTAAAGTTCATTTCTTCGACACTCCCTAAATTTTCGCCACAATAATGGCATTTGTATTCTTCCTGTTAATAATAAAAAAGTAAAATTAATTACTTGCATTTTGCAATAAATATTTCGAGGTTAATATATTGAAAGCAACAAATAAAAATTGAAAATTAAGTTTTAACTTAAATACCTACCATTTTTGTATTATTATTATTTTTTATAAACACTAATAACAGTATAACTTTTACGGATGATATTTGATATATGTACGCACGTGTCAAAACAAACGTCAAACGTCTAAACCGCCAGAACCGCCATATTGGAAACCAGAGCAACCGGCGAATTAACTTCGGTGCATTTGGTAACTTTTGGTAACAATTTTTCAGTCATACCGTGTTCCGAATAAAATTTTTTTCAGGGTTGGTTGATTTACGGAACGAAAAACCAGCAACCAGGTGTAACCGGTTGAATTACGGAATATGACTTTAGTGTTACAAACTTTTTACTTGTTCAATTTCCAGTAACAACTTATTTTTATAAAAAGAAAACAAAATCGAACTAAATTTAAACTCAATCAATTATAAAATTTAAGGATCCGTTTTTCAAGATTCACCAGGCAGTTATACGCTTTAAATTAATAAAACAAAAATAAAAAAAATATACGAAAAAGTTTAAGAAGTAATTATTCAGAGCGGTAAAAAACAAGCTGAACGGTGCAAGGTCTTCATACGCACTCTTATAATAATAATATAAATTATTATTTTTTAACTGTTATTATTCCAAGCTTTCAAATAATTTTAATGTGCTTACCTTTCTCGATTTTTATATAAAGACACACGCCACCATCTTTTTTTTCTCTTTTTTTCTTTGTTCTTCTTTTTTAATTTTATAAACCGCTAACATAAAATAATAGGCTGCGGCAGAAGCGACACAAATTTGTTGATCCATCTTTATTTTAAATTTCTTAAATAAAATTTTTTATCGCCAACACTGCTAACATAAAGTAAAGAGTACTGCGGCGCGTCGAGAACTGAATCCAAAATCATAAGACGCGCCGTAGGATCGGCCCGACCGCGTATCCTTGGAACTCAACTCTTGCTCGTGGAGTGGCACTCCTAGCGCCGTGGGATCCCGCCTTTAGGTGTTTCTGCATAATCGCCTGGGTAGTTGGTGCTATCGATGGCTGCCATATTCCTAGCAAACAACTAATAAACAATCCTCAAGACTATTATAATAGAAAGAAATTTCATTCAATTATTTTACAGGGTACTTTACTAGAGCTGGGCGATGATCATCGATGATTGAAAAACATCGATGTTTTAGGAAACGATGTAGATATTTTAACATCGATGTCAAACGTGACCAACATCGATCTATATCGATGATTATTGATCGATGTTTAGAATTAGCTACTAGCTAGCAAGGGTGGATTGGTTTTTATGTATTTTGTGTTGTCGGTCTCCTATTTAAAATTTTACATTTTCATTTCACCGACACGGAGTGAGATGGGTTGAGATTTGGGGAATCACTCACACTCAGCATATTTTTTGTGCTGATCATATTTATATATCTTAGTTCTCAATTTATTTGTTTATTATGACATTATGACTCGGGATTATTAAAAAGTTAATTTAGGCAGTTCTGGTTCTGTGTAGGCGGTATATATTTCGTTAAACAAAACGTGAAATCGAGAATTATATTTATCTATAATATTGGATATATTTTTAAAAGGTAAGCTTAACAAACATATTTATTATATATTATATTATGCGCTAGTGAAAATTAAAATATTTATTGAAGATACAATTACAGGGGACGGAAATGCCACCGAAGAGTGATTTATGGCAGTATTTTAGAAAGGATGATGATACTAAAAACATTGCCATATGTAGATTTTGTTAAAAAAAAATTAAAACTTCTGGAAATACCACAAATTTAAAATGCCATATTCAAGCTGTAGGTACATAAAGAGGTTTTAGAGAAAATAATATTGATTCCACATAGAGAAAAACAAGCTAGTGAATCTGAAATTGCTATGCCATCAACAAGTAGGGTAGACCGGGGTCAGTTGTAACAAGGGACAGTTGTAACATTTGCAATAACTCAATAACTGGGAGGGGTAGAGTAAATGTTATTTGGGTGAGAAGTGTCTCTAGAGAGCCTTAGAACGTTTTCACACGGAGCAATATATCGCGCGCAATATATTGCAGCAATATCGCTCTGTAAGTGAAATACATGCTTTTAAATGAATCGTCTTCACATCTACGCGATGCGATATTTTTTATGGTGGCAATAGCGCTATATCGCGTTGACACGCAATATTCCCTACGAAAATCGCGCCAAATTTTATAGCGACAATAGTAAAAACACAAACAAGTCTAAGCATGTTTTCACACGAAGCGCGATATATAGCTAAAGTTTGTTCATTCTTTTCTAAACATTGTTGCAAGGTGGTGTGTGTCAAAGGTTTTTAAGGTTATGAAATAGTGTTTGTGTTTTATGATGGCTAAGAAAAAGAAATATGATTTTCTCAATGATCCTTTGGACCTTATTGAAAGTATAGAACAAAGGCCTTATTTATGGGATAAAACTGCAGACGAATACAAGGACCGCGTGAAAAAGAATAATGCATGGCAAGAGGTTTGCGAGTTTATTATAGACGACTACGAGACCTTGGGAGACAAAGAAAAATTAAATGCAGGTAAAATACTTAATTTTTTTATTAGATATCTAACTTATAAAGACGTATGCAAATTTTTCTCATATTTTTTCCATTTGCCAAGGGAAAGATCCTTCTGGGCTCATAAAGTAGTTTGCAAATGTATCTCTAACATCATTTGCATATCTTCCACTCCTAATGCTTGCACCTCTCCCTATGTTTTCGAGCCCGTGGTTGCGAGGATCGAAATACAGATCGCTTGAATCAGCTTCGTGTGAACTTTCTGGATCCAAATACACTACAGGAAGTATTATTATACCTCTTGTATATAATTTGAAGCTCTGTCTACATAAAATTTATGTTGAAGATTTTCCACTTGCAACTGATTTAAAAATACAATTAACAGCAGAAGTTGGCAAAATATTAGCTCCTTCAGATCAAATAATTGTGTTGGCTGTTGCGACAACTTTTGACTGAGCTGAGAAAGAAAATTAAGGTGAACTATCATCATTGTGAGGAGGAAGAACACAAGTCAGATACCGAAGTTACCGAGGACATTTGTATTATTTGCGGAGAATTCGTAAAAAACAGAGAATTCTGACTAAGATTTGTGAACTGTTCTAGATGGGCTCACAAGGACTGCACTGATGGAGATAAAAAGAAAACCTATGTGTGCGATTTCTTCCAGTGAACAGAAATGTGGGTAAAAGCAGCCCCCCGGCTGCCATTACCCCTAAGTAGCGGGGGTTACGCCGGCCATTTCTTAGATAAGTTTTCTTTTAATCCCAATTATCCTGTTTCTCATCCCCGAACGTCTTATTTTTAATTGGAGCATTCTAGTTCCCTTTAAAACCTTAAAATCTCCAAAATATAAGAGATTTTCTTTAGGGTGCCTATATTCCCCCACTCTACCCTAGGGGTATAAAACATAATTTGTAAGTTTAATTCTATGAGTTTTCCTTTTAATTGAGACACAATTTGACAGGCGGGTCGTTAAAAAAACACCTAAATTAAAAATTTAAATATAATTTTTAGGAACTGGTGATCATCAAGGATCTTTCATTAATGTGTTTATTGGGATGTCTGGTCGAATGCATGATGCCCGGGTTTTTAGAAACTCAACGCTCTACCATCGTCTTTAAAATGTAGAAAACCCTCTTCTTAATCAAGATCGTCATATTATAGATTATTCTGCTTATCCTCTATTAATAAATTTATTGACATCATTTAGAGACAATGACCATTTAACTGGTGCTTAAACAGATTATTATCAAAGTTTAAGTAGAATTCGTTCTATAATCGAAAGTTCTTCAGGAGACTAAAATATCCAAATTTTCATCTTGGAAACAATACTATTGCGGCAGCGTGTATTATAATTTTATAATTCTGCGAGAAGGCACAGCAGAAATCCATGTCAATATCCAAGATAAAATTCCAGAAGAAGAAATAAATGATATATTAATTAACGAACATTTAGGACTTGCAAAGAGCAATCAATTTGTAAACATTTTTAATGTATAGTTTGAGTTTGTTTTTTTAATATATAGTCCATTTCATCGTTTTTGGCCGATTTGATATTAAAAACCACTGAAATAAGATTAAACTGTCATCCAAGTTACCAATGGCGGAGAGTTTTTTTTTTTCTAAATTAGGTCGTAAGTTTCTGAAACTATCAGTGTGTTTTGACATCTACAAAAATATGACATTAATAATTATTAAATTCAACCCTTCAACAACGAGCCATACATGACGGTTATTAGGAATGTGAATTAAGTCAAGACTTCCGTATTGAATACTTTTTATCTACCGGTGAAACAAGATGCAGTTACGTAAGTGTTGTATTAAAAAACAAACGTCCCTATTTAAATTTCTAACTTGCCTGTATCTGAGAGAGATGTAACTCTAAATTTACTTCGAGTATGATTTGTGTCATCGGCCAAAAACGGTGAAATGGACTATAGTAATTTTATTTTTTTTATGAATTTAAGTCGTATCTTGCTATTTTGGAGTGGCGCAAGCTAAAAAATTAATTTTCCCATAATTTTTTGTCGTATTTAATTGTCTTACGTAATTAATTTACCACGACAAGCAGTACGTGACGGATTAGACTAGATACAGCACACTTTCTTATTCAATGAGTAGATGAACATGTTTCCAATCTGCTCAGCATAAAATGGTGTCTTTTTTTTCTATATTGTGTGGCATTGATGACTGATTGTGATGAATTATCTAAACTGGAAGAAATGGTTATCATGGTTTTGATAGTATGTAGCACAAAATTTAACAATCCAATCATTGCTATAGGCGTCCGAATGATTACTTCGGAAGAAGCTAGAAAATATTTGGAAGACTTAGCTGCAAAACGAAATCCTGATCTTGCTGTTATCGACTGTCTTAAAGTTGACCCTGATAACATTGCGATTTTTGACAAATTATCATTAAAAGCTACTGATGATAAAGGATGGTCTGTAGCCCTTTTAAGATGGGTTAATAGCATTTGCAATAAAGTAATCTTCGTTGGTCAAAACCTAAATATTCATCAAAAATTGGAAAGGATTTGGGAAAAATAAAATTGCAACAGATTATGATTGGGTTTCCCAACACAGATGACTATTACAGTCGTTTTTCTAACCTAAAACGATCTAGTAAACGGTTTTTTAGTTTTTACTAAACAAAATACATCCGTGTGCACACATTCAATTACTTGTTTCAGAAAATGAATCGGTAAAATTCACACGACTTAGAAAAAATGTCTGCTGATGACTTATTTGATTTGATTGATGACATTGATGTCGGGTATCATAACGAAAATCAGATGAGCAGGCTTTGAATTCAGATAAGGGGGGTGATAGTGATGCAGAAGATCATTTCGTACAGGCCAGTTCCAGCGTTGCAGAGATGTGTTCAACGAGAAATTTGATCCACTTCAACTGCGAATTTAGAAGATTTTGATTCAGATGATTGCATTCAGGATCCTGATTATCTCCCAGAAGAAAGAGATAAAAATAAAAGGCGTACTATGATGCATGATATTGAATAAATTGAATCATTCGCTTCAGAATTGGAGACTGAAATCCAGAATGAATTAACAATAAAATGGTGCAAACAATCACACAAGCCTCAAAAAAACCAAAATTATGTCTTTGAACAGAATTATGGAGTAATTGAAAATATATGTAACAAAAAAACATCTGAAATATTGAGTACATTTCTAAATAACGAGTTTGTGCAGCAAATTGTAGAGCAGACACATATTTATGCACAGCAACACAGCCATAATTTTGTTACTGATATTCAAGAAATCAAAGCTTTTATTGGCATATTGGTAATTATGGGGTTTCATCGGTTACCGTGTATTCGCCATTACTGGTCTACTGATCAGAACATGATAGTACTAAGAATAGCCAGCATAATCTCTTTAAAGAGATTCTTAACTATTTTACGATAGATTCATCTAAAATCTAAATAATAACGAGAATGCTCAACGTGTAGAAACTCCCGGATTTGACAAATTATTCAAAATAAGACCCATGTTAGACCACCTCAATGAAAAATTCTCAGACAGCTTTTGTCCTTCAAGGCATTTATCTATCGATGAAAGTATGGTGGGTTTCAAAGGACCTTCTAACAATGAAGCCCACCAAACGAGGTTTTAAAATGTCGTTAATTTGTTGTGCTAAAAGTGGTTACATGCTTTCATTTAAGATTTATGAAGAGAGAGCGAACTGTTTTAGCACTTAATGCGAAATATCTAAATAAAGGCTACTGCGTATATTTTAATAATTTTTTTTCGACGTTTACACTTTTACAGATATTGTTCGACCAAGATACATTTTCTTGTGAAACATTTCGTACCAACAGAAAAAAATATCCCAAAACTTTGTTGGCAATTGACAAAAACATGAAATTAGGGAAGAATGATTCTGCTATGGATCAAAATAGTGACTTGTCTGTAGTAAAATGGCGTGATAGAGGCAAGAAAGCAGTAAATGTGGTAAGCTTATTTCATGACCTCTTAATTTATGCTGATGTTGAAAGACGAAATAAAGCAGGTGTCAAAGAAAAGGTAAAATATCCACAAGCGACTGCAGATCATCATAGTTATATGGGTGGTGTTCAACTTATTGATCAGCTCATGGCTTGCTATCCAACATCATGGAAATCACGTCGCTGGTGGATAAAAATCTTCTTCTATCTTATAGATGCCTCAATAACAAATTCATACATAATGTATAAACAAACAACGGCAAATTCTGGAAAACCAATATTCCATCTACAATTCAGATCGCAGCTGGCAAATAAACTGATAGGTGATTACTTCGGAAGAAAGAGAATAGGAGCTCCGTCAGTTATCCTCAACAAAAATAAACTTAAAAAACTGGATGGCCGAAATGTTTCAGTGAAAACCTGCATTAGAAAAACGAATGTTGGAAGTCACATGCCCGTTCAAATTATCAAATATCGACGTTGTGCCTATTGTAGCACAAAAGAGAACGTGAATGGGTCAAGATTACTTTGCAGTTTTTGTGAAGTTGCTTTGTGCCAGGGTTGCTTTGACCCATTCCATAAATAAAATTTTTATACTTATCTAATACTAATAAACAGTATTTGTTATTACGGAAAATATATTGATAGATCTATTTTTTTTTGTTTTTATGAAGTGGCATTAATAGAAGCTACCAAACTTGACATACTATCTAATGCCATAATAGTTAGTGGCTACTATTTGTACCACTGAAAATACTAGTATTGTGAACATTTGAAGAACTGGAACTCATTCCATTATTTGTATTGAATTATTCATAAATGAATTTGAATTTTATAAAATTATTTTTTTTACAAAAAAAAAGTTGCCCTATAAAAAAATATCATTAGTTTAGATACCGGATTAATAAATACTTTCTCTGAAAAGGTGACTATTACTATAGTTTATCATCATCATCCACAAAATTCCTTGAATTTGAAGATTTGACGTTAAAAGAAGATAGTTTGATAGAAAAAAAAATATTGAATAAAAAAATGGTCATTACTTCCAAGGTTGCCCAGAAGCTGCTCTATTGGACAATTTAGTAGTTGAAAATAAATCCGAAATTACCAAGAAAAGTAAAACTTTTTTACTTCGTAATGGCAATAAAATAGGTCCAGTTCAATTTAAACGAAATAAATGGATAGCACTGAATACTTGTATACTTTTGACAAGGTAATTCAAATCATATTTATAGTAGCAATAGATAACACTCATTATCCGAATTTAATAACCAATTCTAATCTTTCAATATTTAAATTTCTAAAAAAAATATAGAAAACGGAGCAACACAAAAAGTATATAAACAACGTATGGCTATTTTAAATCCTATTTACGATACAAAAAAAAAACTCAAAGAAGTTGATGTAATAATTCAAGTAGCTCCATACATAAATTGTCAAGATAATATTATTAACCTTTGGAAAGTGCTATTTAACGATGTTCCAAGCGTTATTGAAACGACGGTTAGCTCAAATAATTTATGCCAAACATACATTCAAGCTCGGTCACCTATAAGTGCTAATCAAGAGATAAGACGATATGGATTCAAAGCTCTCGAAAAAGCTTTAGAATTTTACCACAAAATTTATGTCGTTGTCGGGTTTGCTATAAAGAAATTGCAACTCATATTGCTGTTCCTGTATCTATTAATTGAGTTAGATATAGTACGGGACAGTAACTGACAAAAAAAAAAACGAAAAAAAAAGTAAACTAAGCGAGATCCCAATCCATTTACATTTGAAGTTAGAAAATGATGATAAATCGAATACTAATTTATGTTATATTATTGATTATTCTTGTTAATATTGATATTTTATTTATATCGATACATTTATTAAAAGTTTATTTTCAGGTTATCAGACGTTATGGCGTTTAGCACAGGTCACTATAGTGTATAATGATTTATTAACAAAACCTGAATCTGCTACGGTTCATACCAAAGTTGAATCCCATGCAGTATTTTATTTGATTCTAAAAAGGATTTGTTAGTATTGATTAAGGTTTTGGCTTTTCTAATAAATTTATTAAAGGGATTCTGTTGCAAAATTTTAAAGTTATTATTGTTAAGAAAGTTTTCAACTTTGTCAATGTAATCTGTTTTATTCAAGATGACCAAACGGGCGCAACCGAATTGGCTCCCGAGGTCAAGTCTGTAACGATTACATCGTTATTTTTGGTCTGGCCTCTTGACTATAAAATATTTTTAATTTTCTTGTTAAATTGTGCGTCGTCGCATCAAATATGGTAGGAGTACGCATTTGCTCGTATGTTTCGACGTTAAATAAATTCATTTTATTTTGAGAATTCATTAAATTCAGTTGATTCTTCAATTTCTTCTACCCTCGTTCTGGTGAGTTGAATTTAATTATTTTAATTTTAGTTGTAAAATCCAAAATTGGTGAATATTTTATTTAATATTTAAGTTTATTCTATTACTAATATTTAATTATTTCGTTCACAATCGCTTGTCAAGAATCAGTTTTTTATTGAGTAAAAAATATAAACATAGTAGTAATTAATTTTTTCTCGAGCTTTGGAGAAAACCTTTAGCGATTGTGTACGAAATTAAGGATTTTATGGTCGGAGATTCATTGCCTTTTTTTATTTCATTAGGGCTGCTGCCACTTTTGAAGAGGGTCCTAGGAAGAAATAGATTTCTCGACACCACGATCTATTTTCCTGAAATCAGCATTTCAAATCTACCATAAAGGATATCGATTTTCCAGAAGCCACCTCCATTTTGTTTTAACAATCAGAAATTGTTTGTTCCGGGGACTACCCATTGGAATTTCACTTTACTACTTGGGCAACTAAGGCTCCGACAGAAGACATCGTAATCCAAAAGATAAGATTAAATTAATTACGATTTTTTTTTAATATTTTCTGACTTAACTTCAAATTGAATTTTTTAAAGTGAAATAAACAATTTAACACTGATTCAAATTTCTTTTATTTGCTTGTCTGTAATTTGGCGCCCTTATATATTTGTTTGGGGGGAGTTAAAGAAAACCAGAAGGAAGCCACGATCCCTGGAGCTAGCAAAGGGTAGTAATTTCATTACAAACTGGCGCCCAACTAAAGTATTCTGGTTTTTTGAAACTTTTCCTAAACATTCACTTTAAATTAATTTTATATTTTCCATCAATTTAATTACAGACATTCAAATATTTTATTAATTGTTTTACTAACACTTAATTTTTTATCATTACTTTGTTGTTGGATTTTATTATCTAGAGATTCAAGGTAAACCACTATGGAATTGGTGTATTTCGTTTATAACTTTAACTGGTTTATTTATCGAAGAATATTATTATCTTTTCTTAAATTTATTTACCTTACAATTATGTTACCGTTAGTAATTTTTCTATACCGATTGTCTCTTTCGATGTTATCGTTACCTTTAAAATATCTCTTTATCTGGAATTTATCTCGATTATTCCTGATTTACAGGCGGAATTCTCTAAATAATTAGGCCCTTCTAGGCAGATTTTAATGTGTTTGTATCGTGTTATCAATATGTCCTTTTTTGTTGCTATCTATGCTTTCTTGGTCGGTTTTTTTTTTTATGACTTTATTGTGTGGTTGTAGGAGTTGCAGTCAAAATTTTTAGTGAATACCTTCAATTTCTGTATTTTGGTTTTTCTTTTTTATCTCTATCTCATTTCTTTCAGTTAGGATTTGGAAGATGGTTATTGGGAATTTTTTTTTTGTTATATCTTGAGTGTGGGTACCTTTAGTTATTTGCCGTGGGCATTTTGGATGTGGTCTGGTAGACCACATTATTACCGTGTAAGGTCTGTGAGACCTTAGTATCTTATAGGGGTCCGTGAGACCTCTTTATCGTGGAGCAGTTGGTAGTAACTGCTTCTTATCGCTTCTATTGGTGTTCCGATGGATGGGACACAATAGAAATTTACCGTATCTTATCGTATTGTGGGATTATGGTCTATTTTGCTTCTTTTTTTTTAACCTTTAAGGTTTATCTTTGTGAAGAAAATAGATTTTCCATATGTTTTTGTACCTACTCGGGGTTTTTGTTTTCCACATGCCATTCTTTCATTTTTTTATCTGTATTGATTTTGTGATACACCAAGTACAGAAATACTTTTAATATCTAGGACTGTTTTTTCACATACCTAGGACATTTTGATAAAGAGTTTGTGATTTTTCTTATGTTTCGTTGTTTGTAATTTTTTGTAGTTACTTGTTTGTGAAAAATATTAAAATATCGTATATATTTTTCTTTTCTCGACATTTTTGAATTCTTTACTTTTGATTGAATTTTTTGATTTCTTTACACTGGAGTCACTTCACTGAAGGCATTAGTTTTATTAACTTTTCAATTTCTATTTTTTAGATTTTTTTTTTTAATTCGAAAACTTTTTCAAAATTCATTTCATCTTTTTAATTAACTTCAATTGTCATTTAATTTTTTTTTAATTTAAAAATTTTTTTTATAAGGGTTGGTGAGTTCAGGTCAGTACTGTACCTTAGGGATAGCATTTATTTGCGAGTACAGGCTGTCGCTGTTCCGCTGTGCCGCACCACCACGTTAGTAAAAATTTTGTATTTTTGAATTCTTAGTTTGTTCCTTTTTCAAATTTTTTTTTTCTTCTTTACTTATTGATTATTGCCTTTCAGTATTCTTAGCGTTTAAGATTTGTTTTCTGTTCCTGATTGATTTCGTCGTTTTTACTTTTATTAACTGTCCTATTATTAATGTTCACATTATTTCCGTTATTGGTTGTCATTTTTAATGATAAATATTTTCGTTTATCTTTTACATTGTCTCCAGTTTGCACAGCGTGTGCGATAAGACGTGTCAAGTTATTTTTGATTCGGATATTGATTGATTTTTCTTTTAAGTGTTAGTCACATTTTTGTTCAATCGATATTTGGTTTCAATTTTTTTTTCTTTGTTCATTGAATATTTGTTTAGCTTCTGAGCTTATTTTGTTCTCATCTGTTGAGTATTTTTCTTATTCAATGATTTTTTGTTGACTACAGTCTTATTCTTTGTCTTTGTTGCTATGGTAAGTTATTATACTTTTGGAGATAGATTGTTTTTGCCTTGTATTTCTTTGCTTTGTGAACATTAATCTCTTGTTTCTTTCGTTTCATCTCGTTATTGTTGTTGTCTTAAATGACCTTAAATAGGACAGTTATTAATTTATTTTTTTTTACCGATTGTGACTTATGCTACTTAAATGTTAGCAAAACCGATTATGACTTTTTGGGTACCCTAGAGGTGCTGGTCAATGCGACCAAAAAAATTTTTTAGAGTGGGGGGACTCTCTTACCGATTGTGACTTACTTTTTGTTCTTTTTGTTATTGCCACTTTTTCAAAATTTTATTTTTGTCTTAACCTCTTTGGCTTTAAATTCTCTCTCTCTTCCCGACTGGGCGTTGTCTACCAAATGGAGAAACATGTTCCCGGGGAAGTTTAACTTTCGGAACTCCCTTGGTCAAGTCCCTTTATTTTTTATATATATTTACCTTTTTCCTTTTTGTTTATTTTTATTTTTTCATGGCTGACATGCCATCTAATAGCGATGCGAATAACCGTTGGTTATGCCTAGACCACCCGTCTTCGCTGAGCTCCTCGCATCCCCTGTCCAGCGTGGAGAAACTTCAGTGTTGACCGTTCCATTGGGTTGGCTGGTACCCCTTGTAAAAATCCAGTCACTTCGTCTTATGACGGTTTAACTACCTGGGTTTCTTCAAAACCCATGGTAATTTCACTTGCTTTTTGAGGAATTCGTTCCACGTTTTAGGTTGGCTAGTACCTTGTAGAAAAATCTAGTCACGTCGTCTTGTGACGGTTTAACTACCTGGGTTTCTTCAAAACCCATGGTAATTTTACTTGCTTCACATGGGTCCCTTCAGGTCCCGGGCTTAGGCCGAAACTATTTGTTTTCCTTCTTCCCTAGAGGTAAAGTGTAGTAAGGTCTCGTGTTCTTGAATTTTTTTATCGAGAATTTTTTTTATTTTTTTTTCATTTTAGAATTACATCAATTTTTGTGGTTACCTACTTAATTTACTAATGTTGTATACCTATTCATCAGTTTTGGATTATTATCATTTTTTTAATTTAAATTTTAGTAGTTTCTCTTTTTAATAAAAAAAAAAAGAATCTTCGATTCCTTTTTTTTTTTCTGCCAGGTTACCGTGGTGTAACGATTACATCGTTATTTTTGGTCTGGCCTCTTGACTATAAAATATTTTTAATTTTCTTGTTAAATTGTGCGTCGTCGCATCAAATATGGTAGGAGTACGCATTTGCTCGTATGTTTCGACGTTAAATAAATTCATTTTATTTTGAGAATTCATTAAATTCAGTTGATTCTTCAATTTCTTCTACCCTCGTTCTGGTGAGTTGAATTTAATTATTTTAATTTTAGTTGTAAAATCCAAAATTGGTGAATATTTTATTTAATATTTAAGTTTATTCTATTACTAATATTTAATTATTTCGTTCACAATCGCTTGTCAAGAATCAGTTTTTTATTGAGTAAAAAATATAAACATAGTAGTAATTAATTTTTTCTCGAGCTTTGGAGAAAACCTTTAGCGATTGTGTACGAAATTAAGGATTTTATGGTCGGAGATTCATTGCCTTTTTTTATTTCATTAGGGCTGCTGCCACTTTTGAAGAGGGTCCTAGGAAGAAATAGATTTCTCGACACCACGATCTATTTTCCTGAAATCAGCATTTCAAATCTACCATAAAGGATATCGATTTTCCAGAAGCCACCTCCATTTTGTTTTAACAATCAGAAATTGTTTGTTCCGGGGACTACCCATTGGAATTTCACTTTACTACTTGGGCAACTAAGGCTCCGACAGAAGACATCGTAATCCAAAAGATAAGATTAAATTAATTACGATTTTTTTTTAATATTTTCTGACTTAACTTCAAATTGAATTTTTTAAAGTGAAATAAACAATTTAACACTGATTCAAATTTCTTTTATTTGCTTGTCTGTAATGTGGCGCCCTTATATATTTGTTTGGGGAGAGTTACAGAAAACCAGAAGGAAGCCACGATCCCTGGAGCTAGCAAAGGGTAGTAATTTCATTACAAGTCTTCATCCGCAAGCGAAAAAAGGGTATAGGTAAATTGGCTCCCAAAATAAATCACTTTCTCTAATTACTTTAAGAAGATTTAATAATATTTTGCAATAAAAATAAAAATATTAGAAAAACATCAAAACAATAAAATAAATCCCTTTCTCTAATTACTTTAAGAAGATTTAATAATATTTTGCAATAAAAATAAAAATATTAGAAAAACATCAAAACAACAAAATAAATCCCTTTCTCGCAGTGTCCAATCGCAATGTTCAAAACAACCTAATTAGATACTTAATACACGCCTACTAAATTTCTGTATAAATATCGAAAACTGATCGGAAAAATATCAGTTCTTGTAAATTTTCTCGCGAAATATAATTACTAAAGTTTGGAATAAAAATGGAAATAGTAGTCACCGAAATGTTAAGTGAAAGAGGGAAACCACTACTGGTAGTTAACTTGTTTAAGTTCAATTTTCAAAAAATGTTAGCTGGTAATGTGAAAAAGTGGCAATGTGCAAAAAGAGGGTGCAAAGCGAATTTAAAAACGCTAGGTGATGATAACACTATAACGGAGTCGAACCTAGAGCATAACCACGGAGCCAACAGCGAAGCAGGAGTAAACCGGCAACTTTTAAGTAATAACTTAAAAAGAAAAGCTGTGGAAAATCTTTGCGAAAAACCAGCAAAAATAATTAATCGAGAGTTATGTGTCAGCAATATTACAAGCATTACGACTGCTGATACAGAGCGCATACGGAAAAACATATACAATCAACGTAGAAGCATCTTACCGAAGCTACCGGTAGATATAGAGAGCACCATTGCTGTTCTTCAAGACATCAACACAGTGACAAGCAGAGACGAAGAATTCCTGATGAAATGTGACGAATCTTTAAAAATAGTTATGTTTTCAACAAACACAAAAGTTAACGAAACATTTTCAGGTGGATTTTTTCAGGTGGATTGCATTTTTTTTCATTGAATATTGCATTTTTGACGCAGCAACAGTGAAGAACAGCTTTTAAACACACCTACAAATACTTATGCGTAGCCAGTCCTAAGTCTGGATAAAGTGTGAAGGGAAGTTTCTAACTTTGCAGTTAAATGCTTATGTAAATAAACATATTAATAAAATAAAATAATAACATTAAATATTGAATTACTAGTAATCCTTGTTCATCGAGATAATCTTCGGGAGCCAATTTACCTATGCCTTGGGAGCCAATTTACCTGTCATTACGGGGGGCGAACTGACCGCGGGAGCCAATTCGACTGCTCCGGACCAAACACTGTCCCTTATCAGCCTTTGAAATTATAAGATTGTCGTTTTTAATTTTAGAGATTTAAGATTTTTAAGTAATTTTAAGTAATTTTTAAATTTAGAAGATTCCCTTCTGTAGCTTTTTAAAGTGTAGAAAAATTCTTGCCTAAAAAGAATTTTATCAAAAAGAGGTGGAAGATTCTTGATAATTCTATTGCTGTTTGTAAAAAATCCTTTTTAGAATAAGGTTTATAAAAACAATGTTTAAGGCTCAGTCTAAGGAGCTGCATTTCGCTCTCAGTAAAAAAAGTTGAAGAGAGGTTTTGTACTTTATGGAAAAATTTAAAATCTGAAAATTTATCTTTTTGTCGTTCTCTGTTAAGTAGAGTTGCTTGTTTTAAAGCAATTAGATTGTTAAGTTTACGTTTCACTCTATTAAATTTCAAAGCCCTCACTTTTTCAATTTCTGAATCTAAGTAGTAAGTAAAGTTATTATCTAATAAAATAAACATCGACATATGTTTTTTACAAAAGTGCCTCGAAGAACAGGTGGTACCCAACTTTGCTAAAGTCAACACTTTACGTAACGTTCCATCTAACATAAAATCTGACATTGAACATAAACTAATCAAAAAGGCCATTTGTAAGCACTATACTAAATTAGATTTTATAAATTGTAAACTTAAAATCATTTTTAACTCTTGTAACTCTAGTATGTCAAATACTTTTTTATCTCTAAATTTTCTTGATCTTGCGATCCGGAGGGGTGGTCCGAATTTTAATTTCAATATATATTGTAAATCCACTCAAACAGATCACGCTATAGACATCACATCCAATCACTCCATTTAACAAAAATTTTCAGCTTTTTATTTCTACATACATCGTCTCCTAAACGTCCCACTTTCAATCCAAATTCAGAACGATGAACTAAACACCATCAAATAATAGAAGTTAATAATGGCTACCACCATACTCTAATAGATCAACTTATCAATAAAATCAAACATAAAAACTTAAAAAAGCTTCCTTTCCCCAGTATTATACCCGATGAACGAATTTTCGTATCTATACCTTTCATTGATCAAAAACTAGCCAATAACATTTCCAAAGTCTCTCATAATTTTTCAGATAACTTCATGATTTCTTTTAAAACACATAATAAATTAGGAAACCTTTTAGTTAATTCTAAAGAAAATTTAGACAAGCTAACGAAAAGTTAAGTTAAGTTGTGGTGATTGCGATGCCACTTACATCGGCAGAACTTGTAGGGCTTTGGGAGTCCGTATAAACGAACACTTAAAAAGACCTGATAAGTCTACTTTTGATCACCATATAAATTTTCACAAACACAATTTCGACCCAGGAACTAACGCCGTCCTTTTGAAGCCTGTAACATCTCGTAATTATACTCGCTTGGATTTTTTAGAAGATATCGAAATTACAGAAGAAATTTCCAAAAATAAGAATTGTCTCAATACTCAAATTGATCTTGGTAGGGACTTCACCCCTCTCCACAGACTTCTTGCTTAGCCTCATAATGTCTTTTCTAAAATCGCTTCACAGTTTTGGAGCGAAATTATAAGAAAGTTATAGATAATAATAATCGCAGTGAAAGAGGTAAACAACATTATGATTAGGAAAAAGAGATGGAGGAACTCTTTTGAAAATAAAAGAAACATCCACCCTGCGTTTTGTTTAAGCTCAAATAGTGAAACAAGAAACACAGAAATTATAACATCGACTGGAAAGCAAGTAAATGAAAACTTTCCCGTAAGTGGACACCAGTGAAACTTATGTAACATAACAGAAGAAATCAAACAACAAGCATCGAATTCAAGAGAAAATTTAATTCGTAAAAGAAAAAGAAAACCAAATTCACCGGCATACCACAGAAGAAACGATATACTGTTAGAAATAAAAAATGATTTTAAAATTTTTTATGAAGAAAAAAATAGACAAGAGGAAGAAAAACTAGAAGCAAACAAACAAAAGAGCTGGAGACGCAAACAAGTTTGTTAAAAAATACTTAGAAGTATTAAAAAATAATCAAGAATATGTTTTTTGTTGTTTGTGTTTTTTTATGTTTTTATGATTTGTTCTTTTGAAGTTTTTTATGATTTGTTTTCTTTTTAATTTATCTTGTGTAAATATTTTGTTAGTTACTTATTATATATTTAATTGTTTTTTTTTAATATCCTAACTTGGTAGGTACTTAAAAAACTCGAACATGAAATTTCAAATCCAATATCAGTTCAAAACTAGTTCAAGTAAACCCAAACACATTTATGTAAACAGCGCGTTCTCAAACGGTAATTATTTATACCCGAATAAAGTTAACGATGTTGTCGCCGCTGTGGGCAGAGCCTACTGAAGAAACACTCCAGAGACGCAAACGCGGGCTCCGCGCACACTGGCCTGTATAAATACATTCTCTACAATACCCACCCAACCGCAAACCCAAAATGCGACGCACCACCAGAAATTCAAACAAAGACCAATTATTTTCACACCTCCCTGCTCTTCTTAATATGAAAACTCCATCTGAGAAAACAGCCACGTCAAGCACTTCGTCCGACACATCCAGCATCATCACAGATTCTTATGAATCTAGCTTATCCGAAATATCCGAAACATCCAGCATATCCTAAGAAAATTCAGTCCCCTACACATTTCCCAAAAATTCTAGAACTCAAAAATCCAAGAAGCAATCAGCAAAGCCGCCTTCTTTCATACCCGCCAAAGCTCCATCATCATCATCTTCTTCCTTAGCTTCTACTTCTTCGCAAAATGAAGCAAACAACACCATTCGCCCAAACCCCCAAATTCAAACACAACGAATGGTCATTAGAAACATCCCGAAAGAGTTCAATTCTCAATCTCTTCTTTTTAAGCTCCTAAACAGCTATGAAATAGCTAGAGATAAAATTATCATGCTCAAAAGTAGAGCATACAATAGTTCTGCAGTTTTTCATACCTGCACCCCAAAAAGCCCTGAAATGCTCCAAAAAAACATTCGTCACTCCACAGGGTCACACAAAGTCATCGTCATCCCGTTTACTGTTACTCCTAAACACTGTCCTTCCCCCAAAAACACCCCTTTAGTCCTTCGTCGTTAAAGGAGTAGACAAAAATATCTCAAACGAGGACTTTGTAGAAATACTTAAAGACCTAAAATTTCCTCATCAAAAATGCTGGAGAATCACCTCAGCCAAAACGAAAAATCTTACTACTCTTATGAGAGTAATCACAACTTCCGAATCGCACTACGTCAATGCCATTACCAATGGCATTCACTTCTTTGGCCTAACTCACTTGGCTGAATCATCCAACTCAAACCCACTTCTCCCAATCCCCAAATTCTGCACCAAGTGCAGCAAAAACGGACACTTAATTTCTGAGTGTACCGCCCAAAAAATCATCTGCCCCTCATGCGGGGCAGAGCACAAACACTCCATATGCCCCAAATCCAACCGCCCAAAATGCCCTAACTGCGAGGGTAACCACTCTGCCTTTTCTCTCAAATGTTCGAAGAGACAGGAGGCTCCATCCAAACCCAAGGAGGTTGCTCCTATCACAATTGCAAAACCCATTGCTCACCTTGAATTAACTTCTGAAATTCAACTTCAAATTCAAATTAACACCATCATTCTTATGAATGCTCTTCCCCTAGAAAGAGAAACTATTGTTACAACCCTCCAAGCGGTAATTCCCTCTCTATTCAGTTAGAATTTAACCATTACAGGAAGCGGCTTCCTTTTCTTACTCCAAACCTGAAAATCTCCAATGGAGGGAATTATTGCAACAGTAAATTGTGCGGGTCTAATCCGCAAACGCCATTCCGTAAAACATCTACTCCTCTTGGAAAGATCCCCCCTCATAGTGTCTCTGACAGACACGCTAGCAAAAAAACCCCCCAAATTTTCAGGGTACCACACCTACTCCATCCCCAAATCTGCCACAATTTGAGGCAATGCAATTCTAATCAAAAGAGGCCTCTCCTCTGAGATTCACACTCTTCCTCACCACCTTTCTGACCTCGACGTAATCGCTGTGAATGTTATTAACAATAACACAATCACCACGATATTCTCATATTACAACAGACCCACTCAAAGATTGTCCCATCCACTATTTACCTACATTTCGTCACTGCCCCGAGCCATTTTGGTTGGTGACTTTAATTCCAGACATATTCAGTTTGGTGATCGAAGGATCAACCTAAACGGCCCAATCTTCTCATAGACCTATCTTCAGAGTCGCTAACACCAACTCAACCTTCTTTGGATACCAAGGATCTTCGATTTCAGACCACATTGTGTGCACAAATACGTGCGAATGATGGGTCGGGAACCGCTGCATTATTGGCAACAGCATCACTTCTGACCATCTCCCACTCTTAGTCAGCACGTCACTCTTTTCTATCCCCCCTCTACGACCCCCTTACATATCATTCAAAAACTTTCAAAAAGTTGACTGAAACAAATTCAGAACGACAATCTCAAACAATCTCTCCCCTGTTCCTCTCCTATTAGGTCCACAAAACATCGATGACTTTGCAGTCGAAATTCAAACCCTCTTCCAAACAGCCACAGACCAAGCTGTCCTCATCTCTTCCATCAACGCCAAAGCCCGCCCCCTCCCCCCAGAAATCATGTCACTAGTCTGCCGAAAAAGGCAAATATATCGACAATATATCCGATCCCACGACCCCATTATCAAAACAGAATGGAACCGACTCAATGCTCTGGTGAGGCTTAGGTTAAATGCTCACAAAGAAAACCTTTGGAAGCAAACTACTGCCAAACTTGACTATAGAGACGGATCCAAATTCTGGAATAAACTCAACCTCCTAACTGGCCAAAAAACGCAACCACATTCCCACATCAAGGTACTTGGTTAAATATTTGACTGCACCGACGAGAAAGCCGAAGCTTTCCGTGCCCATCTCCAGAGCGTTTTTACAGAGTCATTCGACCCAACATTTGATCACCAATTTTTTCACCAAACCCACTCGATCACAAGACAAATCTTGGATTCTCCCAATCCCCCACTTCAGAATAACCCACTTCTTGTCCCCTTTTCCGCTGAAGACATCCTGACCAGATTTCTTCAAGGCAAAAACTCGGCCCCTGGACCTGATTCAATCTCTCGCAGGACCCTGAAACAACTGCCCGACACCATAGCCCCAATCATTCGAGACCTTCTCAATGCATGTCTTCACTCTTCCCCAGCCCCTGGAAGACAGCAAACACAATCTTGATTCCCAAACCACGAAAGGATCAGACTCTTACGGAATCCTACACGCCCATATCGCTTAGTAACGTGCTAGGCAAACTCTTTGAGCTCCTGCTCAAAAACAGAATCTGGGATCACCTAGATTTAAACTCCACAATCCCACCTTACAACATGGGTTTAGCCCATCCCACTCCACACAAAAACCCATAAATGAGCTGCACACATTCGCAGCAACCGCCCTCAACCAAGGCAAAGTTGCATCTGCAATACTTCTTGATGTTCAAAAAACTTTTGACCAAGTCTGGCATGCCGGACTTATTCGAAAGTTACATGACATCGAACTTCCAATCCAAATAATAAAACTCATCAACTCCTACCTGTCCGACCTAACAATTCGCGTCAAAGTAGGCCAATCGCTGTCCAATCATTTTTCGCCACAAGCAGGAGTTCCCCAAGGATCCATACTTGCCCCCCTTCTCTATCTTATCTACACTCACGACGTCCCAAACATCCAAAATATTCAGCTTTATGCTGACGACACAGCCTTATACACATCCGCCAAAACTACGGCTGCCCTCAACACCAAAACCCAACATTTGCTGAATCAGTATACAGACTGGTGCAGAAAATGGAGGGTAACAATCAATCCCCAAAAAACCCAAACGATTACCTTTCGCCACCCTTCCTACAGCCGTAGACCAAATCAATCTTTTGACGATGTCAACTTAACCCTGTGGGGTGAGAGACTCGTAGTAATGGACGAGATTGACTACTTGGGAGTGCGCTTCACGCGCACCCTCAACTGGAAATCCGAAGTCCAACGCACCCTCGATAAATGAGGAAACGAGCCTCACTCCTTGGAGCGTTGTGTGGACGGTTTGGAAGATGTCAACCCAGCACTTTACTCCAAACCTACAACGCATACATTCGACCTATAATAGTCGATTATAGGGCTTTACCATTTATTACCCTCTCTTCCCAACAGAAAAACCGCCTGGCCGCAACGGAGCAAAAAATCCTACGAAAGTGCCAATACCTCGCTCCTTGGCACCCTTCTCATCTCACATACATTCACACAAATTACAAAAATACTATACCAATTCCTCTTCGGTTACAGGAACTCCAACGGAGGTATGCCACCAAGACCCTGCAAGGCCCCAACACCCGGGCTCAGAATACTCTTCCGAACCCCTTGGAATGGAGGTCGCAGAGCCATCCAGAGGAAACCTCAAAGAAAACTTCCACTTCCCCAGCTGAGGCTACTCCAAGCTGCAGGGCAGCTACTTCCAGAGGAGCTCCAGGACCATCTAGAAGAGGCCCCACTAGCTCTACGATAATTAATATACTCTGATACACATTATACTCTAGATATATATTATAAATAATAAAATACATACATAAGAACTAATTGTACAGAAAGTAGGCCGAGGTTTTCTGTGATTTCCCTCGACCCAAGTTCGACCTGTCTCAGTCTAGAAATAGGCTGTTTCAGGAAGAACTTGCTAAATGGTCTTTCTTAAACAGGATAAAGTTGCCACGAACAACTCCTATAATAAAAAGCAAGAAACAGTAAACTGTAGCACTACCCTGAAAAGGACACTAAGTCCTATAGCAGGGTATAGGGAAAAATTGTAATATTTATATTTAATCTTAAGAAAATATGTAAACTTATAAATAAACATTTTTAAAATTGAAAATTGAGCAGCGGCTATAGTTGCTGAACACTTGTGTCAGTAACTGTTGAGTGTAAACTCAGTGCTTTGTGGAAAGTGTGCATTTGATGAGAACAGCGGAAGGTAAGAGTTATTTAGATAGTAAAGCAAAAAAAAAAATCCACCGGGACAGCTCGGTGGAAAAGAAAACTTTTAAGCGGCGGTGTCGTGGTATCGCTATAAACACCGCCGTCGACAAAAATAGAAATATCTACAACACCGAACCAACTTTAACTACAACAGACAATAAAACTAATACTATGACTGACCTAACTAATACTATGACTGACGTAAACACTATTGAAGACGTTGATATGACGGTACAAACAGATAATGCGGGATTTGAAACCCCCAAAATAACTTGCCAAGCTCCTGAGGCAACAACCCCAGTAATAATAACAAAAAATAAATTTGGACTGCTTAAAAATGACACAAATAACCTGCCAAGCACAAGCAAAAACGCTGACAAGACTAAAAACATACAAACTAACTTAACCGTAACCAACAAATAACCATGGGTTCCACCCATAATAGTAAAAGACAAAGTTAGTAATTATACAGCTTTCACGACAGAAATAAGAAATAACCTGGGGCACAACGATTTTCTAATTAAATTCCTTAGAAACCACATTAAAATCATTACAAAAACCAACGCTGACAGACTAAAACTCTTAAACATTTTTGAAAAAGAAAAAATTAACGGGTATACTTTCACTCCGAAAGAATGCAAGGAGAAAAAAGTTGTATTAAAAGCCGCCCCAGGTATGGATTTAGAAGATCTTAAAAACCAAAATGTTACACCTACAAATATCATTAATATGAAAGGCAAATCAGGACCATCTTACTCTTACCTAGTGTCAATGCCAAATGACACAGACATTAACGATATAAAAACAAATGTGACATGCTTAAATAATTTAAAAATTACGTGGGAAAAATACGCGAAAAAAAAATAATTACACGCAGTGCCATAGATGCCAAATCTTTGGACACGGGGAAAAATATTGTTTTTCGGCGCCCTACGCCAGGCTACGACACCCACTTATACATCAGAAACTACTCGACAGACTAGTATAAACAAACAAAAATACAACAAAAAAAAAACAGAAAAACATAAAACCCAAAAAAAACATAAAAAACACAAAACCAAAAAAAAAACATAAATACTAACACCAATCATTTATATATACTTATATTTATCAATAAAATAATAAATAAAAATAATACTAAAACTGTGCTAGTGCTGACAAAACATCAGCTACTAGTATACTCTTTCCAAAGTGAATGTAAAATCTCTTGGTCTTTGTCGGAATATTAAACTACTTTGTTTACCATGCCGACCATTGGCGTGGAATTAAAGAAATTTTTTATTAATTTTTATTTTAAATTTCAAAAGAAAAACGTATATTTATATATTTTGTATCAATTTGAAAATTGTCAAAGAAATTAATTCTTTCAAATTAAAACTTGTTAATTTTAGTTTCTAATAAGAACATTTGACTCATTATTCAAGTGGCACGTAACTCATAATATTTTTATAACAATTGTTTGTAAGTAATACTTATTTTGTCAGACAATCTTAAAAGATAGTCTGTCCAGCAAGGACTACGAGGGGGTATAAGCCTTCCTTGCCTCTAGAAAGGAAAGTGTTGGGTATGTTAGTAAGAATCTAAAATTAGTTTTCTTTTTAAATACAAGTTTTTAAGATACATCACGATAGTTTTAAAGGAAATTGGTTAGAATGACTAACAAGAATTGTCAGAGTCTCCTGAAATAAAACCGGTCCCAGGTTGAATAACTAATGGTGCTATTAGCGATACAACAGGATATTCCTTTTGTATTTTTATAACATGAGCTTTCGCAATTTTGCCATACATTGCTATTAATGCCAATAATTACCTCTCGAATATTATCAAGAACAATTGCGCTTAAGGTTGTTGACTAATTATATTTTGCTAAATGTTTTTTTACAGTACTCCAAACCATTTCGATTGGATTAAAAATAAAGTTGTATGGAGGTAAACGCAAAAGGGTATGACCGTGTCTGCTACAAATGGTGTCAATGACATATTCATTTTTAAAATTCTGACTTTTGATCATTCTTAATTCCTTCTTTACTGGAACCTTTTTAGGAACAGTGATATTTTTGATGGCCATAAATCTTAAAATTTCATTCTTTTTTGTGTTATTATTAGATATTTTGTTTAATATGCGGAAATGATACGACTCATTGTCAATAACAATTACTGAATTGTAAGAAAACCCAATAGATAGTGTTGAATTTCGATTCATAAATAAATAAATAAACGAAAAACTAAAAGAAAGTGGAAAATTAAAAACAGAAAAAATGCGAAAAAAATAAAGTCTAAAAAAAATACCTTTCTATCAAATAATATAACGCCACCGTAAGGTGGCGCAGTTATTATCTTATATATTTAAACGAGAAATTCTTACTATATTAAGTACTATCAAGCCAACCGTAATATATATCTAATATAAAAAATCAATAAAAATCACTAACGCTACTGTGTACTGTAATGGGGAACAAGACTATGCGCGGTATTTAACTCACGCAATTTTCCTCTTTGATGTTTCGTTTGATGTAGCACCGCGCTTAGTAAGAGCCGTCGGCATTACTTTGCATTAATATCAAAGGAGTACGAACCGACTTTGAAATGGCAAACTATATACACAATGTTGCCCTTACTCAAAAAAGTCTTTAAGTATAAGTAATATATACAAAATTGATATCATTAGAAGTGAAAACTGTTTAAATATGAAGAACCTAGTTAAAGTATATATTTTGTAAGAATATTTTTATATTATCTTTCTAAGAGTCATTGACGAACAATTGAATAGTAAAGTAGAGAGAAAATTTTCAAAATATATAAACTTAGGAATATTCGGAAGTATATCTGGCAACCTAGATTCGAAAGTCGGTTCCTTTGTTGGGGTTAGAAAGCGTGGTTGTCTTTTCACATTAATATTAGTTAAACCATAACAATGATTATTTATATTGATGATAAAATGATCAAAACAAAAATAAATAAATAAAAACAAAATTCCTTATCCTTCCCACAACAACACCTTATCGGAAAAAACCGAAGAACCAAAATAAAATACATATTTAAGTATTCTCTACATAGAGAGACAAAAATTTATATAATGATAATTTTATTATTTATATAATCGGGTGTACTACTATATTTATTATTATTATTGTAGCATGTCCAAAAAACTCTAGGCAGCAGATTTTTATTTTTTTTACTTTTTATTATTTTTTCTTACCCAAGCCGACCCTGATCATATTACCTTCCAGAAAATTCTAGGCTTTAACGGTTTAACCGTCAAAACTATCGATTTTTTTAGACCGACCAATCAAATCGGTTGAATAAGATCATGTGGCGCAAGAGGGGTGGTTTGAAGCGACGCGGCTTAATTTTTACCGCGATTTTAGAATTCAGTCTAGGTTGGGTTGCTGTGCTGATAAGTCGTTATGTACAACCCTTAGACTCAAGTACCGGCATATTTCCTTTAGATTTGCAAAGAATTACTTGCGATTTAGTGTTTCTGATAAAGTTAAAGTCAGTGAGTGAGTGTAGAACCTCTCTGATGAAAAAGCTGTCTTGTATTACCGAAGAATCACCAGATTCTACTGTACCGTATAAATTGGGTGTGGCCCCATTTAGATCTCCTATCTAGGAAACAAACTGTAAGTCTTTTAATATAATTACTATCTCTTAACTACCAGAAAGGTTGGGATACCATTTTTTTCTTTGGCACAAAAACTTAATTGTGACCCACCTGAATAATATCTAAGTGTGGGTAATTAACGTAAGAAGTGCTCATCGAATCCACAGTGAAACCGGTTTTTATAAAAAACCCGGTACCTTATCGACAGACTCCTAAAGTGTGCAAATTTCGAAACAGTTCGTCGCATACATACATACATGTTTCAGTTATCAGTGAAAGCGTTGCGCAGAGCCTGAGTAAATATTTTTGTAACACATTTATAGTAAATTTTTGGTTTCTTAATGTTTATCTAAATTTAATTGTTTTATTATAAATTATTATATGGTTCCCCCAATTTTTTACTCGAGTAAAACATCTTTTAAGCTAAAAGTGATTTACAATTTTTTATTAACGTTTGATACTTTTCAATTTCTTTTTAACATCACATTCTGCTTAAATGGGTACACAGAAATAACAATATAAAAATACTTAGCTGTTATTGAATGTGTAATATTGTTTCTATATGTGATTAAACACTAATGTGTTTTACTGTATTTTACCTTATTTAATTTGTTGATATTTTATATGTCTATTTGTTTCGTTCATCTGTTTGACTTATTACTACACACAGTAATAAATATTGTTTATTGTTTATTTATATGTTTTATTTTCTGACCTGGTGTAAGTTATTCTGATCTAATCTCATTAACAACAAGAATAAGGCGTATTTCACTCATAAATTTTAGCTTTTGACTTGATCAAAATATATAGAGCTGTTGTGATAAGTAAGAACAAAAAGTAAGTATAACTTTCTCTTTCTAGTTTTTCTAATAAAAGTGTTTAATTTAAAATTTTAACCAGAACATCTACCGGTTTACTCAATATTACTGCATCTTATCTTACGTCCCTTGTATCTTTCTTATTTTAACTTTATCTATAACATCTAATACATTATTTTATCCAACTTCTAGATTTAATATTTTTTCCATCTGGGTTTCTTATATTTCCCCATCCTTATGATAAAAAAATAAGTGGCGCCCATTTACCTTCCCCTTTTTCCATCATTTCTCTCATTTTCTCTTTAGTCCCTTTTAAATTCTTATATCTTTTCTTTTCCTAGTAAATAGATCCCCTTAAATCTTTCTAGTAAGATTTCATCGAGCTCGTTCGAATCCACGCTCGCTCTCCTCCTACCCCCTGAGTGCCGTTCGCATTTGTTAACCTCGATAAACGAGCCTTTTAACATCTAGAGAAAAAAGAGGTTACACATAAATTTGACGCCCACAACGTGTGGCCCGATGATAAAATCCCTATTTTCCCGACAATAAAATTACACACTTTTAATATCGACAATTTCCGTTACTTTTTCTTATCACAATGGCCAATTTTGAGGTAACTTTTCTAACAGCAGACGAAATTAACTACGAGTTAAAGATCAGAGGAACAGCCACCAACAGAAAGATAGAGGATAAAAGGAAAGTCCTCAAAAGATTGTTAACCAAAGAAACAAACGGTACGTTCACTTTAGAAAACATTAACTTAGAAGACGAAAAAGTAGCAATTAAAAATTCTATCGACAGCGTTTCCAATTTAATAGAAGAATTTGAAGGTTCTGCTTCAGATTCATGTTTTCGTAGAGTAAAATCTAGGATCGCTCACTTGTTAGGCAGAATACAACGTTTACCTCTACCTGAAAATCCTTCCGAGGATGATATAAATTTCCGCGATGAATCTAAAACCACTTGCCTTCTTCTCGAACAAGAAATGATAGATAAAACCATTCCCTTCAATAATTCACCTTCTTCTAGTTCAGTTCCGAATACAGAAGGCACAGTACCTATAATTAACGTCTCTACCCCCGAAAGTAGATATTTAGATCGTTTTCCTTTATCGAAATGGAATATTAAATTTAACGGTGATCCTAAAAGCGTTTTTGAATTTCTAGAAAAAATTAAAGAACTAGCTGAATCCCGCAACATCCTACCTGAAACTCTTTTTCAATCAGCGGTTGAACTTTTCACCGGGGATGCTTTAATATGGTTCCGCAGCATCAAAACCTCTCTCAACTCTTGGGATGAACTTACGAATGTTCTTAAATCAACCTTTCTACCCCCAGAAAATGATGAACAACTCTGGGAGGAAATTAAAGGCTATAAACAGAAAAAGAACGAGTCTATTATTATTTTTGTTGCTCAACTCACTTCTCTCTTCAAACGTCTCTCTCGTGAACCAGCTGAAGTCAGCAAACTAAAATACATCACCCGAAATTTACTTCCAGAATACATTCCTCACGTAACCCTTTCCAATGTAAATACCGTCTCTGATCTAATTCAATTAGTTAAACAATTGGAGGATGCCAAATCACTCTCTTTTCAAAAACCTTCTTTCCAAACCAAAGTATCTGCTATTGACTCTACTAATCAGCGCCCCAAACAACGAACTAATAAACCGAGAACATCTAACTTACCTTCTACCTCCAACAACGTGGCGAGTACTTCTAATCCAACTAATATTTCTAACAGTAGGGATGTTACCTGCTGGAATTGTCATAAGAAAGGACACATTTATTCTAGCTGTCAAAATCAACAAAAATCCTATTTTTGTTATCGTTGTGGTTCCCCAAATGTCACTGTTTCTACCTGCCCCCGATGTTCAAAAAACTAACTAGGGGAGAATGTCGTATCGGTGCACTCTCTCTTTACCGCCCTAGTAAAACCGATATCAAAAAACAAGATCAATGGGAGAAATGGCTAAAAGTTGTTAAAAATTTCTTTCAAAACCCTTTACAAATAACTGCCCCAGTTTTACTGAACAAGTCTACCGATACAAGACCCTACCTATCCATACAAATTTTCTCGACAAATTTCGTCGTCCTGTTGGACACCGGTTGTTCAATTACCGTAATTGGTAATAAAGCCCTCAATTTCCTTAAAGTCAATAATGTACAAATAAATTCTTCTGAACATCGAAATGTTTCCCTAGCAGATGGCACTAACCAAGTTGTCTCTGGTACTGTAGATCTACCTATTGTAGCTAACAATATTTTACATGTCATTAAAGCACTAGTCGTCCCTTCACTACCTTGCACCTTCATTCTTGGAAATAACTTTGTAAAAACCTTCTCACTTATTATTGATTTCTCCAAAAATACCTGGTCTTCCAACAGCACTTCTAAACCCCAGTTTCTCTCTGAGATGGAACCAGAACTAAACATCACATCCCTTAATACTCTCGAAGTTCTAACTCCTGTTCAACAGACACTAGCTAAAAATACTATAGATTCCTTTTCTGCTATCAGTAATACTAACCGGCTAGGTCGTACCGATAAAATACAAATGCATATCGATACCGGGGATGCAAAACCCTTCAAAAAACGACCATTCCCAATGTCTCCCTATATGTCGAAGATTCTTAATGACGAATTGGACGAAATGCTTCGTCTAGGTGTCATAGAACCCTCAAATAGTCCTTGGTGTTCTCCAGTACTCCTCGTCAAAAAAGCTAATGATGAATATTGTAACCTCTTTTTTTTTCAAGATGTTAAAAGGCTCGTTTATCGAGGTTAACAAATGCGAACGGCACTCAGGGGGTAGGAGGAGAGCGAGCGTGGATTCGGACGAGCTCGATGAGATCTTACTAGAAAGATATAAGGGGATATATTTGCTAAAAAAAATAAGATATAAGAATTTAAAAGGGACTAAAGAGAAAATGAGAGAAATGATGGATAAGGGAAAGGTAAATGGGCGCCACTTATTTTTTTATCACAAGGATGGGGAAATATAAGAAACCCAGATGGAAAAAATGTTAAATCTAGAAGTTGGGTAAAATAATGTATTAGATGTTATAGATAAAGTTAAAATAAGAAAGATATAAGGGACGTAAGATAAGATGCAGTAATATTGAGTAAACCGGTAGATGTTCTGGTTAAAATTTTTAAATTAAACACTTTTATTAGAAAAACTAGAAAGAGAAAGTTATACTTACTTTTTGTTCTTACTTATCACAACGGCTCTACTTATTTTGATCAAGTCAAAAACTAAAATTTATGAGTGAAATACGTCTTATTCTTGTTGTTAATGAGATTAGATCAGAATAACTTACACCAGGTCAGAAAATAAAACATATAAATAAACAATAAACAATATTTATTACTGTGTGTAGTAATAAGTCAAACAGATGAACGAAACAAATAGACATATAAAATATCAACAATTAAATAAGGTAAAATACTGTAAAACACATTAGTGTTTAATCACATATAGAAACAATATTACACATTCAATAACAGCTAAGTATTTTTATATTGTTATTTCTGTGTACCCATTTAAGCAGAATGTGATATGAAAAAGGAATTGAAAAGTATCAAAATTTAATAAAAAAATTGTAAATCACTTTTAGCTTAAAAGATGTTTTACTCGAGTAAAAAATTGGGGGTACCATATAATAATTTATATTAAAACATTAAAATTAAGATAAACATCAAGAAACAAAAAAAATTTATCATAAAGGTGTTACAAAAATATTTAGTCAGACCCTGCATAACGCTTTCACTGTTAACTAAAGCATGTATGCGACGAACTATTTAGAAATTTGCACACTGTAGGAGTCTGTTGATCAAGTACTAGGTTTTTTATAAAAACCGGTTTCACTGCGGATTTTATGAGCACTTCTTACGTTAATTACCCACACTCTGATATTATTCCGGTGAGTCACAATTAAGTTTTTGTGCCAAAGAAAAAAAATGGTATCCCAATCTTTCTGGTAGTTAAGAAATAGTAATTATATTAAAAAACTTACAGTTCGTTTCCTAGATAAGAGAATTTAATGGGGCCACACCCAATTCATACGCTACAGTAAAAACTGGTGATTCTTCGATACTACTAGACAGCTTTTTCATCAGAGAGGTTCTACACTTTCTCACTGACTTTACTTTACTTAGAAACACTAAATTGCAAATAGTTATTTGCAAATTTAAAGGAAATTTGCCGGTATTTGAATCTAGGGGTTATACGAAATCGACTTATCAGCACAAGGACCCACGCTAGACTGACTCTTTGATCGCGGTCAAAATTAAAACCGCGTCGCTTTAAACCACCCCTCTTGCGCCACATCATCTTATTCCTCCGATTTGATTGGTCGGGCTCGAAAAATCGATAGTTTTGACGGTTAAAACGTTAAAGCCGAGAATTTTCTAGAAGGTAATAAGATCAGGGTCGGCTTAAGTAAAGAAATATATTAAAAAAATAAAAATTTTGCATAGTGTTTTTTGGACATGCTACACAGCCCCTTCCGAAGAGAAAAAACTGGATAGAAAACATTTTTTAAAGAAAGATAAGCTATGGTTGGAACAACAGTAGTGTGTTTAAAAAACTGAAGCTGATAAAGGTAGTGAACATCAAGATGTAGAAAAGCGATCTTAACGAGAACGACAACTATCTAGGTAGAATTGGGGTATTAGTGTCGGTTATTGAATGTGATATAATATTCACACTATTCTTTAGTGCATTAATATACAAGTGAAACTACACGAGAGTTTGAAGAACAACAAGGTAGGTAAAATGTATCAGATCCGAAGATCTTTGATACTAAGTGACCAGATTTTTATAAACGGTACCGGCCAACCGGAAGATCACAAAGTGATCGGGAACAGGTCTACTCCGAAGTTTCTGCACGGAAACAAAAAAGTGTACAGCTCGGCCTAGACGGGCAGCACTAAGTGGTATCTTTAATGCAAATCGACAAAAAAAGTATTTATATTGCCCTTGATATAAGATGTCAGGACACACGCTACATTCACACACACAAGGAAGAAGGTAAAGAATGCTATGTTCCCATAAGTAAAATTTCCCATAGGAGGCACAACGCGTATTTCCATTTTTAGGAACTCCTATAAAGAAAAAAGCTGAATTTAAACCAAACTGTTTATAATAATTTTGAAAAGGAAGAAAGAAACACGGACGATAGTTATAATTAGGAATCTAATAAGCCTACCGGCTCCATTAGATCCGACAGTCAAGGTAAGTACGTGATACGTTAACATCTGAAAAGATGTTTGGAAAAGTTCCGTCCTGCTTGGTTGACGTTAAAGATATCAACGAATTTACAGTAAGGAAGAGAAGAAAACAGTAATTACTAAAAATATAGTTCTCATTGAGAACATTTAGTAAAAAAATCTTAAGGTAATAGATCACACTAAGACATTAACAGGAATCTAACAAATCTTAAAAACAAATTATCCTAACAGTCTTCAATCCTAGCTGGGAAAAAAAATAGAGTAAGTAAAAGAGGAAAAGAAGGAGAGTAGAAAGAAATTTTATCTATCTTCCTTACAATCTCAACAGACCCACTACCGGAAAGAATTCCCTACGGCTTTCCTAGGCTTATCTCTCGTGACGAATTGCAAGGTCAAAATAAAATTCCAGAAAAAGTAGTTAAGATTGAATTTTGTTAGTCAAAAAAGTAGAGTGATTCCAATAGTAGTCATGTTACGGATCAAAATTCTTTAAACCAACGATACGTAAAGGTATAAAATTGTATGAAAGAACGAAAAATAATTTTTAAAAAATTCAAAAAAATTTTCTCTTTTTTAAAAAAATTTTCATGTGTCTTCCACTAAGGTACGATAATCGTCTTATATCCATATCAAAGATAACAAGTAGTTTATGGATGATGAACGAGAAATAAGGTACTAAAAAAAGTTTCTAAACAAAAAACAGTAATAGATATTACTGAACGATACGATAATTAATTTACAAGTGCTGACGCACTTATACGGTAGGTAAGCGGTAGATAAAGGAAAAACTATTTTTTCCTTCAAGAAAAAAAATTACAAGTGTTAAAACACTCATAAGGTAGATAAACGGTAGTTACGAGAAACATATTTTCTCTTTCGGTACGATAAAAACAAGTGTTAATACACTTATTAGGTAAATGGACGGTAAATGAGGGAAAGTAAATCCTACTTTCGAGACGATAGAGATAAGTATTAAGGTACTTATTAGGTAGGTAAACGGTAGGTAAGAGAAAAGTATTTTCCCTTTTGAGATGAAAAGTTCAAGTGGTAATATACTTAAACGATAGATAAGCGATAGTTATAAGTCTGGATACACTTAAACGAAAAATATAAAAGTGAGGCATGGAGAAAATTATTTAGTGTTGAGTCATAGCGAGAGGTTGAGATATAGAGAAGTCAACGAAAATGGAAAAGGAAAGCTTATACTGATAATTCTGAGAAAACAGAGAAACATTAGTTTCTATTCGGAGAGTTCATCTTCAGAAGAATCATCGGAATCAGAGACATGGGTGGTTCCATTCTAACTGTGATTTTTTATGTCCTGCATTGCTTGTTGTCTCTGGTCGTTAATTAATAATCTATTAATGAAATTTTTGTGTTAATTAGATACCCATCAACATATTTCAACATTTTTTTTATATAATATAACTTGCCACTCAGTGAAAACTCACGATATATCACTTGAATGTCAGTACCGTGTCATGTCTATTTCTAGAATTTACCTATAAATTGGTAATTTTTTTTGTTGCAATAGATGATTTAAACTAATTGCGTCGTAAATTCTAATGTATATGATCAAACTAAAAAATATTGACAATTTTTTTTATTAATGTCTTAAGTTGACATTGAATTCCGGTTCAATAACTTTTGTCTTTAAATTTTTAAGAATTTTTGAATTTGAACTTGGATGACTCGAGCGCCATCTATCTTGAGATTTATGAAACGCCTAGCTAACCATGTTGAAAGTACGTCATCTGAGTGATATTTACAAACATTGAGTTCATGAAATAGTGCAATGAGTTTGTGTTATTTTAAAACTCAATTTTCAAAAAGGTATGTCATAAATTTTCCTGTCAATACCGTGGTATTAATAAACTTTATCAACTATTGATTTTTTCTATCTAAAATAGTAAATTCTTGTACTTGATACTAGTCTAAATTACACAGTAAATGGATATTACCAAATTCATAACCAAACAATTACAATTGTTATTTTAAATGAAAATGTCAGTACCGTGTCTGTCAGTACCATGTGAAAAAATAATTAATTAGCAATAAAATTATTTTAATTAATAATTGTAATTTTTTTTTATGCAGATGGCTCCAATACTTCGTACAAGAAAATTACCTGATACCAGTGACAAAATAAGTCACAGAATTCAACAATCCTCATCAAAAAAACAAGGAAAATATCAAAATAAAATTAGTGCTGAAATAAAACAAAACCGTTTGGAACAAAAACGTATTGCTGAAAAATTAAGGAGAGAAAAAATACGGAAAGATCCAGAGGCTTACGAAAATTACTGTCAGAAAGAAAGAGCAAGAAATGAAAAAAGGAAAAAGGAAGGAAAACTTAAATCTATTCAAGAGCTATCAGAACGAGAAAGGCGAATTCGTCGCAAACAACAAAATTTATGGAAAAACAATTCACGGACAAGACAAAATAAAAATATTGAGTTAACAACAAAGCAAAATGATATAAATAATAATGTTGAATCGAAACAAGCTAGGGTAGGAAAGAAACGAATACAAAAAAATCTACGTAAATGTTTTAGAGACAACAAAAAATTATTGGATGATAATAAAAATCTGCGAATGAAAGTTAATAGCTTACATAAGAAATTACAACGTTTAAATATCAAGAAATCTGACTCATCATCGCCTAAATTTAAAGTTGATAAAATGTTAAACGGTCAGAATGTAAATCCTCAAGTTCGTAAAACATTACTATTTCATGAAGTCATGGTACGGCAACTGAAATCATCTTATCAAGACTCGAAAAGTTCAAAGTTTAAGCAGATTTTGGGTAGAGCAATAAGCGGAAAAATTGTGAAAAAATATCGACAACTATCTGCCATTAGGAAAAATGTTGTCCCTGTCATTTCTTCAAGAGTTCATAGGAGTAATAAACCACTGGAGTATGTAAAAAATGCGAAAAGCAATCAAATATTTATTCAAGATCGAGTGAAAAGTTTTTATGATGAAAATAGTAAAATAATTCCTGATAAGAAAGCTTCTGTAAAAATAAATGGTAAACAAGTAACAAAGCGTTATATGAATGCTACGATTAAAGATTTACATTCTAAATTTTGTTTTCAAAATGCGTATCGCGTTAACTACTCAACCTTCGCAAAATTACGCCCAAAGTACTGTATCGAACCAAAAGTTTCAAATCGAAATACGTGTGCGTGCTTCACTCATGAAAATTTCTCTTTATTAATACAAGCTTTTCACAGTCATAAGTTATTGACAGAAAATACGTCATATAAAATTTTGAGTAGTTTCTTATGTGACAGTAATTCTGAACTATGTCTATCAAGAACGTGTGAAATATGTAAGTTCAAAGAATTACAATTTAATCTGAATGATACTAATCCTACTGATAAAATATTTTATATGAAATGGGAAGTATCTTCAGAACAAAGAGTTAATGAAAAAACAAAAAAACCAATAACTGTTAAAATCACTGCAAAAAAAAAAATTTCATGTACCATAGGGCAAGCAATTAACCATTTCAAACATGAGCTAGATTTATTTGTAGCCCATGAATACAGAATAACTCATCAAAACAACTCGATGAAAAAACTTACTCAGGCTCTACAAAGCAATGAGTTAGGACTCCTCATTGACTTCAGTGAAAATTATTCTTGTAAATATGGGACAGAAGTTCAGTCAGTACACTTTGGGGCTAGTAGAGTACAATGTACTTTACACACTGGTATAGTCTATTCTTCAACATCTTCTCAAGGCTTTGCTACTTTATCGAAATCACTCAGACATGATCCTTCTGCTATTATTGTTCACATAAAAAAAATACTTGACGTTTATCTAGCACCAAATCCAGAGATAAAAAAATTACATATAATGAGTGATGGTCCAACGACGCAGTACCGCAATAAAAAAATGTTTTATCTTATAACACAGTACTTGCCTCAGTGCTATAGTCAATTAGATATTATTACATATAATTTTAGTGAGGCTGGTCATGGGAAAAGTTCAGCTGATGGGATCGGCGGTTATATAAAAAAATTAGCTGACGACCAAGTGAAATATGGCACGGATGTGTCAAATTTTGATACTTTGCTGGCGATTTTGCGAGATCGTGTTAAATCTGTATACATTGATTACGTTACAGAAGAAGAAATATTGAATATTGATTCAATATTACCAAATGATTTTAAGCCTTTCATCGGTACTATGAAAGTACATCAATATACGTGGAATAAACCACAACGTAATTTAATTTTATTTAATTCATTAAGTTGCTTTGATTGTTCTTATGAAAATCCATGTATACACTTTGCTATGGGAAAAATTGATTACTCTGTGTTTGATACAGTCGGAAAATCAAACAAAAAATTGGTAGCAAAAATAAAAAATCCGGATAATTTATCATCAAAATTAACTAAAAATGTTAAATGCCTTGAAAAAAATGTTCCTAATGACAATTTAGAAAAAAATGAAACAGTATCACTGCGAAGAAGTACCAGAATTAAAAAAAAACTGTGATGAAAACCAAAAATTATATTTTAATTAATTTATTTTCTGTTAAATGTTATAAGTATTAAAGTTAGATTAGTAAATGCTATAAATTATAAAATTAATTGTTATAACTGTTATAATTAATTATTAATGTGTTAAATAGTCAACATAAAAGAGTTTAAAAGAGTGATAATACAATAAATGAATAAATTTAATAATTTTTCTGAAGAATGTCTACCAAATTTATTTCATGTCGGTACCGTGGATAAATCAGTCAGTACCGTGGAACGGCAATATTGAAATTTGTTTCTCGTTTTTGATGCTTTGAAGTTGTAGCAAAATCCTTTCAGGCTTTCATTTTTACAATGAAATAGATGAATAATGTGCGTAAAAAAATTGAAAAAGTTTCATTTTAAAATCTTAAAATTTTTAATCAAAAAAGTCACAGTTAGAAAAGAATCACCCACATAAGGCTTAAGGTCTTTTATATGCCAGTTTCCTGCTTTTGATCCATCGGGATTTTGTAACGTATATACTAGTGGAGATAGTTTACGGACAACCGTACATAAGAGATATTTAGGAGCTAATTTGGACATAAACTTATCGGCAGCTTTGGAGAGAACTTTATTTCTCCTCCACACCTTATCACCAACGTTGAATTGAATGTTTCGACGACGAAGGTTATAAGTTTTGGAATTTCTTTGATAGGCATGGTGAAGATTGTGTTGTATTTCAAAAAAAATATCCTTTAACCCTTGTATATCTGAAACGTATTTATCGTATTGTTCAGGGGTATTAAGGGACATAGGACGATCAGCGCCATTAAAGGAATAGTAATTTCCAGATATCGGTACATGTCTCGCGAAATTTAAAAATGATGGAGAATATTTGGTGATTTCGTGTCTAGCGGTGTTGATAGCCTGTCGGATTTTAGAAAGTTCATTATCCCAGTTAGAATGTTCATCGATATAACACCTAATAGCGGTTCCAATGGTTTTATTCGTTCTTTCTACAAAATTACACTGTGGTGAATAGAAGGCATTGAACCATATTTTTTGGACTTTGTATTGATCACAGAGATGTTTCATCATGGGATTGTTAAGGTTTCTAGCGTTATCGCAGATAAGGAATTGAGGAACACCAAACATGAGAAATACTTCATTTTCTATGAAATTAACGATATTTTTGGTGGTGGCTTTTCGTAAGGGTTGTAATAAAGTAAATTTAGAAAACCAATCGGTAACAACTAAGAGCCAGGTATATCCTTTTTTGGAGCGAGGGAGAGGACCAATAAGATCAAGTGCGATAATTTGCCATGGGAATTCGGCAGATTTCTCTTTTCCCATTAAACCTATTTTAGTGGAGGTAGGCATTTTTTGGGCTCCACAAACTTTACAAGATCTAACAAAACGAAGGACATCGTTTCTCATTTTAGGCCAATAATATCGTTCTTGGATTCGGTTCAGTGTTTTGAAAAATCCGAAATGGGCACAGGTAGGGGGATCATGACAAGATGACATAATGTCATGTCTTTGGGGTTTTGGTACGAAAACTTTCCACTCAATTTCATTAGTGGCGAAAGGCAATTTGGAAGGGATTAATTTATAGACCAAGTCATTTTCTACTTTCCATTGAGGATAAAGCTCAGGGTGTTGAAGAATTTTAGTACGGAACTGATCAAAACATATGTCTATACGATTTGCGTCTACTTCAAGGTACGAGATTTGGGGTGTTTCAGGGATAGCACGACTCAAAGCATCAGGAACGAGATGAGAAGATCTTTTTGTATCGGTAGAATTGTTTAGTGAAACTGGGGCAGTTATTTGTGAGCGGTTTTGAAAGAAATTTTTAACAACTTTTAGCCATTTCTCCCATTGATCTTGTTTTTTGATATCGGTTTTACTAGGGCGGTAAAGAGAGAGTGCACCGATACGACATTCTCCCCTAGTTAGTTTTTTGAACATCGGGGGCAGGTAGAAACAGTGACATTTGGGGAACCACAACGATAACAAAAATAGGATTTTTGTTGATTTTGACAGCTAGAATAAATGTGTCCTTTCTTATGACAATTCCAGCAGGTAACATCCCTACTGTTAGAAGTATTAGTTGGATTAGAAGTACTCGCTACGTTGTTGGGGGTAGAAGGTAAGTTAGATGTTCTCGGTTTATTAGTTCGTTGTTTACGACGATGATTAGTAGAGTCAATAGCAGATACTTTGGTTTGGAAAGAAGGTTTTTGAAAAGAGAGTGATTTAGCATCCTCCAATTTTTTGACTAATTGAATTAGATCAGAGACGGTATTTACATTGGAGAGAGTTACGTGAGGAATGTATTCCGGAAGTAAATTTCGGGTGATGTATTTTAATTTGCTGACTTCAGCTGGTTCACGAGAGAGACGTTTGAAGAGAGAGGTGAGTTGAGCAACAAAAATAATAATAGACTCATTCTTCTTCTGTTTATAGCCTTTAATTTCCTCCCAGAGTTGTTCGTCATTTTCTGGGGGTAGGAAGGTTGATTTGAGAACGTTAGTAAGTTCATCCCAAGAGTTGAGAGAGGTTTTGATGCTGCGGAACCATATTAAAGCATCCCCGGTGAAAAGTTCAACCGCTGATTGAAAAAGGGTTTCAGGTAGGATGTTGCGGGATTCAGCTAGTTCTTTAATTTTTTCTAGAAATTCAAAAACGCTTTTAGGATCACCGTTAAATTTAATATTCCATTTCGATAAAGGAAAACGATCTAAATATCTAATTTCTGGGGTAGAGACGTTGATTATAGGTACTGTGCCTTCTGTATTCGGAACTGAACTAGAAGAAGGTGAATTATTGAAGGGAATGGTTTTATCTATCATTTCTTGTTCGAGAAGAAGGCAAGTGGTTTTAGATTCATCGCGGAAATTTATATCATCCTCGGAAGGATTTTCAGGTAGAGGTAAACGTTGTATTCTGCCTAACAAGTGAGCGATCCTAGATTTTACTCTACGAAAACATGAATCTGAAGCAGAACCTTCAAATTCTTCTATTAAATTGGAAACGCTGTCGATAGAATTTTTAATTGCTACCTTTTCGTCTTCTAAGTTAATGTTTTCTAAAGTGAACGTACCGTTTGTTTCTTTGGTTAACAATCTTTTGAGGACTTTCCTTTTATCCTCTATTTTTCTGTTGGTGGCTGTTCCTCTGATCTTTAACTCGTAGTTAATTTCGTCTGCTGTTAGAAAAGTTACCTCAAAATTGGCCATTGTGATAAGAAAAAGTAACGGAAATTGTCGAAATTAAAAGTGTGTAATTTTATTGTCGGAAAAATAGGGATTTTATCATCGGGCCCCACGTTGTGGGCGTCAAATTTATGTGTAACCTCTTTTTTTTTCAAGATGTTAAAAGGCTCGTTTATCGAGGTTAACAAATGCGAACGGCACTCAGGGGGTAGGAGGAGAGCGAGCGTGGATTCGGACGAGCTCGATGAGATCTTACTAGAAAGATATAAGGGGATATATTTGCTAAAAAAAATAAGATATAAGAATTTAAAAGGGACTAAAGAGAAAATGAGAGAAATGATGGATAAGGGAAAGGTAAATGGGCGCCACTTATTTTTTTATCATAAGGATGGGGAAATATAAGAAACCCAGATGGAAAAAATGTTAAATCTAGAAGTTGGATAAAATAATGTATTAGATGTTATAGATAAAGTTAAAATAAGAAAGATATAAGGGACGTAAGATAAGATGCAGTAATATTGAGTAAACCGGTAGATGTTCTGGTTAAAATTTTTAAATTAAACACTTTTATTAGAAAAACTAGAAAGAGAAAGTTATACTTACTTTTTGTTCTTACTTATCACAACGGCTCTACTTATTTTGATCAAGTCAAAAACTAAAATTTATGAGTGAAATACGTCTTATTCTTGTTGTTAATGAGATTAGATCAGAATAACTTACACCAGGTCAGAAAATAAAACATATAAATAAACAATAAACAATATTTATTACTGTGTGTAGTAATAAGTCAAACAGATGAACGAAACAAATAGACATATAAAATATCAACAATTAAATAAGGTAAAATACTGTAAAACACATTAGTGTTTAATCACATATAGAAACAATATTACACATTCAATAACAGCTAAGTATTTTTATATTGTTATTTCTGTGTACCCATTTAAGCAGAATGTGATATGAAAAAGGAATTGAAAAGTATCAAAATTTAATAAAAAAATTGTAAATCACTTTTAGCTTAAAAGATGTTTTACTCGAGTAAAAAATTGGGGGTACCATATAATAATTTATATTAAAACATTAAAATTAAGATAAACATCAAGAAACAAAAAAAATTTATCATAAAGGTGTTACAAAAATATTTAGTCAGACCCTGCGTAACGCTTTCACTGTTAACTAAAGCATGTATGCGACGAACTATTTAGAAATTTGCACACTGTAGGAGTCTGTTGATCAAGTACTAGGTTTTTTATAAAAACCGGTTTCACTGCGGATTTTATGAGCACTTCTTACGTTAATTACCCACACTCTGATATTATTCCGGTGAGTCACAATTAAGTTTTTGTGCCAAAGAAAAAAAATGGTATCCCAATCTTTCTGGTAGTTAAGAAATAGTAATTATATTAAAAAACTTACAGTTCGTTTCCTAGATAAGAGAATTTAATGGGGCCACACCCAATTCATACGCTACAGTAAAAACTGGTGATTCTTCGATACTACTAGACAGCTTTTTCATCAGAGAGGTTCTACACTTTCTCACTGACTTTACTTTACTTAGAAACACTAAATTGCAAATAGTTATTTGCAAATTTAAAGGAAATTTGCCGGTATTTGAATCTAGGGGTTATACGAAATCGACTTATCAGCACAAGGACCCACGCTAGACTGACTCTTTGATCGCGGTCAAAATTAAAACCGCGTCGCTTTAAACCACCCCTCTTGCGCCACATCATCTTATTCCTCCGATTTGATTGGTCGGGCTCGAAAAATCGATAGTTTTGACGGTTAAAACGTTAAAGCCGAGAATTTTCTAGAAGGTAATAAGATCAGGGTCGGCTTAAGTAAAGAAATATATTAAAAAAATAAAAATTTTGCATAGTGTTTTTTGGACATGCTACAATATCGTTTCTGTTTCGATGGTCGAACCCTCAACGATGTAACTAAACACGATACCTACCCTTTGCCAAATATAGATCGAATTCTCTCCCTTCTCAAAGGTACCAAATTTATAAGTTCAATAGACTTACGAAAAGCTTTCTGGCAAGTCCCTTTAGATCCCTCTTCGAAAGAAAAAACCGCTTTCAGTGTTATCGGCAGAGGCTCTTTTCAATTCACTGTAATGCCTTTTGGATTGTGCAATTCTGCTCAAACCCAGCAACGTTTGGTTGACGCTATCTTCAGTCCGGCTTACGAACCAAATATCTTTTGTTATCTTGATGACATTATTATCTGTACAAATTCATTTGAAGAACATATTCGTCTCTTATCTGAAGTCAGAGATAAGCTAAAAGATGCCAACCTAACGATAAATGTCAAAAAATGTGAATTTTTCAAGCCAGAACTAAAATTTCTAGGTTATATCGTAGGGAACAACATTCTAAAAACAGATCCTGATAAAATTTCGGCCATGATCAATTATCCCCGTCCGACAACTTTCACAGAGGTCAAAAGATTTATCGGCATGTGTTCCTGGTACCGTCGTTTCATCAAAGACTTTTCTTCCCTTGTCTCTCCTATTAATGATCTATTGAAAGGTAAAAAGAAAAAACAATCTATCGAATGGACTAGCCAAGCGGAGTTCTCCTTCACCCAAATAAAAGAAGCCCTTGTGTTAACACAGCCAGATTTCTCTAAACCGTTCATAATCCAATGTGATGCTAGTGATACTGGCCTTGGCGGTGTCCTCACACAGTCATTTGATGGTTCAGATGTCGTAATAGCTTATGCTAGCAGAACCTTATCCCGAGCAGAGCGTAACTACTCTGTCACAGAACGAGAATGTCTAGCTGTCATCTTCAGCATTGAAAAATTCCGACCTTATCCACCGTAAGGGATCTTCCCATCTCGTTCCTGATGCCTTGAGTCGTGCCTTCCCTGAACAACCCCAAATCTCGTATCTTGAGGTAGACACTAATCGAATAGACGTATGGTTCGATGAGTTCCGTACTAAAATTCTCCAACACCCTGAGCTTTATCCTCAATGGAAAGTAGATAATGACTTGGTTTATAAATTAATCCCTTCCAAATTGCCTTTCGCCACTAATGAAATAGAGTGGAAAGTTTTCGTACCAAAACCCCAGAGACATGACATTATGTCATCTTGTCATGATCCCCCTACCTGTGCCCATTTCGGATTTTTCAAAACACTGAACCGAATCCAAGAACGATATTATTGGCCTAAAATGAGAAACGATGTCCTTCGTTTTGTTAGATCTTATAAAGTTTGTGGAGCCCAAAAAATGCCTACCTCCACTAAAATAGGTTTAATGGGAAAAGAGAAATCTGCCGAATTCCCATGGCAAATTATCGCACTTGATCTTATTGGTCCTCTCCCTCGCTCCAAAAAAGGATATACCTGGCTCTTAGTTGTTACCGATTGGTTTTCTAAATTTACTTTGTTACAACCCTTACGAAAAGCCACCACCAAAAATATCGTTAATTTCATAGAAAATGAAGTATTTCTCATGTTTGGTGTTCCTCAATTCCTTATCTGCGATAACGCTAGAAACCTTAACAATCCCATGATGAAACATCTCTGTGATCAATACAAAGTCCAAAAAATATGGTTCAATGCCGTCTATTCACCACAGTGTAATTTTGTAGAAAGAACGAATAAAACCATTGGAACCGCTATTAGGTGTTATATCGATGAATATTCTAACTGGGATAATGAACTTTCTAAAATCCGACAGGCTATCAACACCGCTAGACACGAAGTCACCAAATATTCTCCATCATTTTTAAATTTCGCGAGACATGTACCGATATCTGGAAATTACTATTCCGCTAATGGCGCTGATCGTCCTATGTCCTTTAATACTCCTGAACAATACGATAAATACGTTTCAGATATACAAGGGTTAAAGGATATTTTTTTTGAAATACAACACAATCTTCATCAGGCCTATCAAAGAAATTCCAAAACCTATGACCTTCGTCGTCGAAATATTCAATTCAACGTTGGTGATAAAGTGTGGAGAAGAAATAAAGTCCTCTCCAAAGCTGCCGATAAGTTTATGTCCCAATTAGCTCCTAAATATCTCTTATGTACAGTTGTCCGTAAACTATCTCCACTAGTATATACATTACAAAATCCCGATGGATCAAAAGCAGGAAACTGGCATATAAAAGACCTTAAGCCCTATGTCTCTGATTCCGATGATTCTTCTGAAGATGAACTCTCCGAATAGGAACTAATGTTTCTCTGTTTTCTCAGAATTATCCGTATAAGCATTCCTTTTCCATTTTTTTCTTTGACTTCTCCATTTCTCAACCTCTCACTATGACTCAACACTAAATATTTTTCTCTATGCCTTACTTTTATATTTGCCGTTTAAGTGTATTCAGATTTATAACTACCGCTTATCTATCGTTTAAGTGTATTACCACTTGAACATTTCATCTCGAAAGGGAAAATACTTTTCTCTTACCTACCGTTTACCTACCTAATAAGTACCTTAACACTTATCTCTATCGTCTCGAAAGTAGAATTTACTTTCCTTCATTTACCTAATAAGTGTAATAACACTTGTTTTTATCGTACCGAAGGAAAAAATACGTTTCTCGTAACTACCGTTTACCTACCTTATGAGTGTTTTAACACTTGTATCTTTTTTCTTGAAGGAAAAAATAGTTTTTCCTTTATCTACCGTTAACCTACCGTACAGGTGCGTCTGCACTTGTAAATTAATTATCGTATCGTTCAGTAATATCTATTACTGTTTTATGTTTAGAAAACATTTTTTTTATTACCTTATCTCTCGTTCATCATCCATAAACTACTTGTTATCTTTGATATGGATATAAGACGGTTATCGTACATTAGTGGAAGACACATGAAAATTTTTTTTGAAATTTTTTTTTGAATTTTTTTAAAATTTTTTTTGTCGTTCTTTCATGCAATTTTATACCTTTACATATCGTTGGTTTAAAGAACTTTGATCCGTAACATGACAACTATTGGAATCACCTTACTTTTTTTGACTAACAAAATTCAATCTTAACTACTTCTTCTGGAATTTTATATTGACCTTGCAATTTGTCACGAGAGATAAGCCTAGGAAAGCCGTAGGGAATTCTTTCCGGTAGTGGGTCTGTTGAGATTGTAAGGAAGACAGATAAAATTTCTTTCTCTTCTCTTTCTTTTCCTCTATTACTTACTCTATTTTTTTTCTAACTAGGATTGAAGACTGTTAGGATAATTTGGTTTTAAGATTTATTAGATTCCTGTTAATGTCTTAGTGTGATCTATTACCTTAAGATTTTTTTTATTTTATGTTCTCAATGAGAACTATATTTTAAGAATTACTGTTTTCTTCTCTTCCTTACTGCATATTTGGTGATATCCTTAATATCAACCAAGCAGGACGGAACTTTTCCAAACATCTTTTCAGATGTTAACGTATCACGTATTTACCTTGACTGTCGGATCTAATGGAGCCGGTAGGCTTATTAGATTCCTAATTATAACTATCGTCCGTGTTTCTTTCTTCCTTTTCAAAATTATTATTAACAGTTTGGTTTAAATTCAGCTTTTTTCTTTATAGGAGTTCCTAAAAAGGGAAATACGCGTTGTGCCTCCTATGGGAAATTTTACTTATGGGAACATAGCATTCTTTACCTTCTTCCTTGTGTGTGTGAATGTAGCGTGTGTCCTGACATCTTATGTCAAGGGCAATATAAATACTTTTTTTGTCGATTTGCATTAAAGATACCACTTAGTGCTGCCCGTCTAGGCCGAGCTGTACACTTTTTTGTTTCCGTGCAGAAACTTCGGAGTAGACCTGTTCCCGATCACTTTGTGATCTTCCGGTTGGCCGGTACCGTTTATAAAAATCTGGTCACATAGTATCGAAGATCTATTAATCTGATACATTTTACCTACCTTGTGGTTCTTCAAACTCTCGTGTAGTTTCACTTGTATATTAATGCACTAAAGAATAGTGTGAATATTATATCACATTCAATAACTGACACTAATACCCCAATTCTACCTAGATAGTTGTCGTTCTCGTTAAGATCGCTTTTCTACATCTTGATGTTCACTACCTTTATCAGCTTTAGTTTTTTAAACACACTACTGTTGTTCCAACCATAGCTTACCTTTCTTTAAAAACTGTTTTCTACCCAGTTTTTTCTCTTCGGAATAGTCTAAGATCCGGGATTAGAAAAATATACCCTCATCTGTTATTTAGATGAAACAATTTTTTATAAGCTGATTTCAATATCATGAACTTATAAAAACAACCTCTGCCATCATAAGCCTGCTGCAATTAATAGTAATTAATTAATTAACAACTAATTTATTTTTAATTTTTACTTTCTCATGTAGTAAGTTAAAACCGTCAATATTTTATATTATATACCTCACTGTAGTAGGCACCCATCTCTATGATTGCTATACTTACCTGCAGCCAGGTGAGGAAAGGTAGATAAATGTAGCTTATTAAAGTTATTACCCTTACATGTTAATTAAAAAATCCAAGTACAATAATAAACGGCGTCGAATTCTAAACATAATAATGTTTGGCTATCTTATAAAAGGCTGATGCAGCCAAAGATAAATAATAAAAATAAAAATTAGCGGCAGCTATGGGAGCTCATTGCGAAGAGAGAGATAGAATAAATACATATTCCTGCAACGAACGAAGACAGCGTAAAACTCAATTTTCTCCACCATCATCATCTGAGTTTTTTGCTTTATTTTCGTTATAATCATCATTATTTTTGCAGGTATCTTGTAAAATATCATCAATTTGGAGCGGTGTTGCGTCTCCAAAAAACCATCGAAGTTTCAAGTGATTTTCCTTAAACCAACCATACTCCTCCGGATTAAGTTTAATGCAGTCCGCATCAGTCGCATTTAACCACATGGAGTTGACAAATTCTCAAAAGTATATTTTCTTTAATATTGCACACTATTCCGAAAATTCAAAAAAATTCGTAAAAATTTAGAGTTATCTTTCTGTCTATCTTTCTTATACTCCAATTCTTATCTTCTCTCTTTATTCTAGTACGTTTAAATGAGCCTGTGGTGCGCGCGCATAAGTTTTACGCAGTCTTTGTTCGTTGAAGGAATATGTATTATTCTATCTCTCTCTTCGCAATGAGCTCCCATAGCTGCCGCTAATTTTTATTTTTATTATTTATCTTTGGCTGCATCAGCCTTTTATAAGATAGCCAAACATTATTATGTTTAGAATTTGACGCTGTTTATTATTGTACTTGGATTTTTTAATTAACATGTAAGGGAAATAAGCTACATTTATCTACCGTTCCTCACCTGGCTGCAGGTAAGTATAGCAATCATAGAGATGGGTGCCTACTACAGTGAGGTATATAATATAAAATATTGACGGTTTTAACTTACTACAGGTAACTAACATGAGAAAGTAAAAATTAAAAATAAATTAGTTGTTAATTAATTAATTACTATTAATTGCAGCAGGCTTATGATGGCAGAGGTTGTTTTTATAAGTTCATGATATTGAAATCAACTCATAAAAAATTGTTTCATCTAAATAACAGATGAGGGTATATTTTTCTAATCCCGGATCTTAGACTAGAAGGGGCTGTGTAGCATGTCCAAAAAACTCTAGGCAGCAGATTGTTATTTTTTTTATTTTTTATTATTTTTTCTTACCCAAGCCGACCCTGATCATATTACCTTCCAGAAAATTCTCGGCTTTAACGGTTTAACCGTCAAAACTATCGATTTTTTTAGACCGACCAATCAAATCGGTTGAATAAGATCATGTGGCGCAAGAGGGGTGGTTTGAAGCGACGCGGCTTAATTTTTACCGCGATTTTAGAATTCAGTCTAGGTTGGGTTGCTGTGCTGATAAGTCGTTATGTACAACCCTTAGACTTAAGTACCGGCATATTTCCTTTAGATTTGCAAAGAATTACTTGCGATTTAGTGTTTCTGATAAAGTTAAAGTCAGTGAGTGAGTGTAGAACCTCTCTGATGAAAAAGCTGTCTTGTATTACCGAAGAATCACCAGATTCTACTGTACCGTATAAATTGGGTGTGGCCCCATTTAGATCTCCTATCTAGGAAACAAACTGTAAGTCTTTTAATATAATTACTATCTCTTAACTACCAGAAAGGTTGGGATACCATTTTTTTCTTTGGCACAAAAACTTAATTGTGACCCACCTGAATAATATCTAAGTGTGGGTAATTAACGTAAGAAGTGCTCATCGAATCCACAGTGAAACCGGTTTTTATAAAAAACCCGGTACCTTATCGACAGACTCCTAAAGTGTGCAAATTTCGAAACAGTTCGTCGCATACATACATGTTTCAGTTATCAGTGAAAGCGTTGCGCAGAGCCTGAGTAAATATTTTTGTAACACATTTATAGTAAATTTTTGGTTTCTTAAAGTTTATCTAAATTTAATTGTTTTATTATAAATTATTATATGGTACCCCCAATTTTTTACTCGAGTAAAACATCTTTTAAGCTAAAAGTGATTTACAATTTTTTATTAACGTTTGATACTTTTCAATTTCTTTTTAACATCACATTCTGCTTAAATGGGTACACAGAAATAACAATATAAAAATACTTAGCTGTTATTGAATGTGTAATATTGTTTCTATATGTGATTAAACACTAATGTGTTTTACTGTATTTTACCTTATTTAATTTGTTGATATTTTATATGTCTATTTGTTTCGTTCATCTGTTTGACTTATTACTACACACAGTAATAAATATTGTTTATTGTTTATTTATATGTTTTATTTTCTGACCTGGTGTAAGTTATTCTGATCTAATCTCATTAACAACAAGAATAAGGCGTATTTCACTCATAAATTTTAGCTTTTGACTTGATCAAAATATATAGAGCTGTTGTGATAAGTAAGAACAAAAAGTAAGTATAACTTTCTCTTTCTAGTTTTTTTAATAAAAGTGTTTAATTTAAAATTTTAACCAGAACATCTACCGGTTTACTCAATATTACTGCATCTTATCTTACGTCCCTTGTATCTTTCTTATTTTAACTTTATCTATAACATCTAATACATTATTTTATCCAACTTCTAGATTTAATATTTTTTCCATCTGGGTTTCTCATATTTCCCCATCCTTATGATAAAAAAATAAGTGGCGCCCATTTACCTTCCCCTTTTTCCATCATTTCTCTCATTTTCTCTTTAGTCCCTTTTAAATTCTTATATCTTTTCTTTTCCTAGTAAATAGATCCCCTTAAATCTTTCTAGTAAGATTTCATCGAGCTCGTTCGAATCCACGCTCGCTCTCCTCCTACCCCCTGAGTGCCGTTCGCATTTGTTAACCTCAATAAACGAGCCTTTTAACATCTAGAGAAAAAAGAGGTTACATTATATATTATTTATATGATGAAAACACATGTTGACATAATGATGAAAGGTTTATATAATGATAATAAGGTTTTATATGATGATAACGTACATTTATATAATGATAAAAAGCAAAAACAACGACAACGTTTAAACCACAAAACACCACAACCACTAAATATAACTGCTCCGGAGCCAAAAACCGGAGCTACAAAAACAATAAAACCGAAATTAATATGTAATACACAATAGAGAGCAATAAATCTGGTATTATGGTACAGATGAAAAGCCAAGTAGCTAAATATTAACTACATAATTATAATTTAAAGGCTACACACTTAATAATAATAATTAATAATAATAATAATAATGGAGCAGCGGCTCTGAGCGGCTCACACGACACACAGTTGAATGCTAGCTCTCACGGTGAAAGGTTGTGTTAACAGTGTTTCGAGTGAAAAATAGTGATTCAAGTGAAAAGCAGGTATTACTGCACCTAATATTCTAGGATATTAGTGCAGAGGTTGTTATATTCAACCTGTTTTTATTATTTTCCACAAATATTTTGGTGAATGCGCCATAGACGTACTCACCCTTTTTATAATTTTATTAGATTTTTCCACAGGAATTAATTAATTTTATAGAATGGCGTACGGAGGAAGCTACGATAAAGATGCCCTAATTGCTGTTCTTACACAGCAATAAGAGGAATCAAAGAAAGAAAAAAAAGAGATGAAAAGAAAAAAGGAAGAAGCGAAGAAAGAAGTCAGAGAACTTAAAGAAGAACTGAGGAAAATCATTGAAGAAATGGTTCAACAGAACAGGAAAGATGGAGATGAAAAAGAAGAGAAAAGGAAAGTAGCCAAAAAAGAGGATACCAAACCTAAGGAGGAAAAACCGAAGAAAATCAAAGAAAAGCTAAAGATGATTGAAGAGGAAAAGAAACCAGAGGAAAACAACATGGAAGTAACAATGGAAGAAGAACTGAACCAACTCAACCCAGTTGAAGAGGCTTGGCAGTTACCAAAACAACAAATAAAGAAAATTGAAAATCAGAAGAAGAAAAAGGAAAAAGAAAGAACGGAAAGAGAAAAAAGGCAGGAAGAGAATGAAGCTGAAAGAGAAGCGTTAAACACTGGGTCGGCCCCTCCTCGCCCCATATTCATGAAGGATAAGGCTGGTTGGTTGATTTGGAGAAGAGGATTGCTCTCCAGAAACATAAGGTTCAAGGAAGTGAAGTTACTGAGGGATTCAGTGAAGATATTCCCTGAATCCGTGGAGGATTATAGAAGAATGTACAAGTACCTCGAAAAAGTACGAGTAGCTGTACATACGTACAGCCTACCAGAGGAAATAGCATTGAAGATGGTGCTAAGAGGCATCCACACGGACTACACACCAAGTGAAGTCAAGGAAGACCTGGAGAGCCAAGGTTATCAACCTCAGAAAGTACAAAGGATGATTTCAAAGAGGACCAAGCAAGCCTTGGAGCTGGTCTTAGTGGACTTTCCACTAGACCACAAGGAGAAGATAAAAGAAATACGTCTTTGCATGGAGCAAAGAGTCCAGATGACGAATCTGAGGAGGAGGAATGGGTCTACCCAATGTTACAAATGCCAGGGCTTCCACCATACACAATCGCACTGCACAGCAGTCCCACGGTGTGTGCTATGCGGCGGAAACCACAGAGCTCGAGACTGCCCAGTACCTAAGACCAACGCACCAAAGTGCGCAAACTGCGAAGGGGAACACCCAGCGAACTACCACGGATGTCCAGCTGCACCTAAAGCAAGGCCCACCTTTGCAAGGGCAGTTGGACCAAGACCAACAGCAATAAGACCAGGACCAGCACCAGGACCAGGACTGACACCAAGGCTAGTAGCAAGACAACTGACGACCCCGGATAACAACACCTTGGCCAACAACCAAGCAGTGTTGCAACAGCAGATGGTAAGTATGCAAAAGCAGATGACCCAGATGATGCAAATTCTGGGTTAAATGCATTCCCAAATGTTGTCCCAAGTTGGAGAGGATATACTGAAAGCATAAGTCAAGATTTATTTCACGATAATGTCGCACAATTTTTTTTTTACCAGTCATAAATGAACCTCCATCGAAGCATACATCTATTTGTACAGCAATAATAAACGCGATGGAAGACTGTAAGCGAAGAAATCAAAAGACTTGCGTAGTGGCATTTGATCAGCCATTATTTATTAAAGCTTGCGAAATAGTACTTGGTAATGTAAATATGAATAACGTCGTAGTGCGGCTAGGAGGATTTCACACACTGATGTCGTATTTAGGAGCTATTGAGCACATCATGGCTGGAAGTGGATTGGAGAACATGTGGTCAACTGTCTATGCAGAGGAATCGGTTAAAAATTTGATGGTTGGTAAAGCATTTTCAAGAGCATTACGTGCTTATATATTGACATACACAGCAATCGGAGTATTTCTAATTCAATGTATTGACGATGAAATAAACTTAAAACCAAACAAGAATGGACTGAATTTTTGCGTGTTAACTTTCAATCGTGGGACACGAAGCCGCCATGCTACAATGAATGCAAAACAAGTAAAGTTTTAAAGGCAATGACGGATTATTTTTCAAAAACATTGCAATCACTTAAATGCAACGGTCCAACTGCACAGTTATTTGTCCAATATTTTGATATGATAACAATAGCGCTTCAATTCATAGAAGCTGAGTGTTTTGGCATTTGGAAACTCCATTTACAAAGTGTTGAAAAAATAATACCATATTTTCATGCAGCTGGCCATTATTTATATGCTAAATCTGCACAAATTTATTTTCAATCAATGGTCCAATTGGAAATGACTATGGTTGACAAAGAATTTCGGCGCTTTACTGAAGACGGTGCGTTTATCATTCGACCCTTACACAAAGCTTGGGCTGGAATCTGGAGCAACATGACTATAGAGCAAACGCTAAATCGTTATTTTGGTACGCATCTAAAACACGGCAGAGGCGTGAGTCCTGGTGTTGTTGCGAGATATTTAGCTTGTATGCCAGTTTCAGTTGCAATCATGGATGGCTTAGAAAATTATTGTGATTTTACATCAAATACCAGTGATCAACATGTTGACTTAACTGAAAGCAGACAAAAAAAGACAATAATAATTTAAAGTCTATGAATAATTGGTTATTGGCAAACAAAACTTTTGAATATCGAGATTCTTTGACTTCATTATCAGCTAAACAAAAAGGACTATACAATTTTCCAGCTTTAAAAACAAGGGCAAGTTCTCACTCAAATTATGACAACTATGAGACACAACTAAGAAACATTCAGAGTGAATTTGAAAGACGATTTTCCGATTTCAAGCAACTGACTGATATTGTAACTTTCATGGCTTATCCATTTTCTTGTGAAGATGTTGAAAAATCTGCCACTGAAATATCAAACACTTTCAATATGGAGATCCCTGCAGTACAAAATGAGGTATTGCAGATAGTTTCAGACATACATCTTAAAGCCAGAGCAACTGATGCCAAATTTTGGTCCTTCATATCGGAAAACAAATACCCGTGTTTGAAACAAATAGCTCTTCAGTTAACAGGATTGTTCGGATCAACCTACTTGTGCGAGTCTGCATTTTCAGAAATGAAAATTCTTAAAACAAAATATCGCAATCGACTAACTGACGAACATCTTTCAGCATGCCTGCGGCTGGCACTCAGTAATTACGAACCGTCCTTTGATAAGTTTGTGGAGGATATGCAGTGCCATGCCTCGACATCCAAATGAATGCAGTGATCAAAAGAAAAATTTATTTGGTTGCAATAAAATGAGATGTTTAACTTTGTTCAACTTATGTTTGTTTGTTTATATTATACGTATTTGCAATAAATAAATCGTGTTCATACGTCTGTTTTTTTTTTGTAACTAAGCTCCAGGCTACTCCCCATAGTCGATGGTCGTAGGTGTCGATCGCTTGTCGCCTAAATGTTTTGTGGTAGATCGCACACCCTAAAAGTTTGGGCATCCCTGCCCTACACTATCGGGGCATTGTGGAAATAATCCTCATTTATACTCTCAGCTTTTTGGATTATTTAGAATTTGGGGTCATCCCATGGTAAGTGGGAGAGAAGGAATTAGAGTGTTAAAGAAGGTTGCATGCCAGGGAAGAGTTATGAATTATCCCATAACAGCACTAATTTCAAATAGATTCCGAGAGACTTTCTGTACCAATTTTTTTAAAAGACATAGAAGATGGCCCAATTTAGAAATACCGGCAGATAAAAATCACTTATACCTTATGAACTGTATCATCCACAATATGGAGTTGGATTTTAGACATCCCAAATATGCAATGGAACCTTGGACATACGTATCCTTCAAAAAGGTATTTGATGTTCCAGAAAAATTCGAACTATCTGAGTTAATCGCTGACAAAGCAACATCTCACCCGATTTCTGTTCTTAAGCGACATGCAGAAGATAACTTGAACAAAACAATTGGTCCCTCCTGGTCGAGATCTGTGAATATAAAGTGGCTAGAATCAAATTACAATAACCCCTTAGAATTGTTGGAGATGATTCAGAGAGCCGGTTTCCCTATTGATGAAAGATTATTTGCCTGTTATCCTAAAGAAACTGAGATGAAAGTCTATCCTAGATTATTCTGTCTGTTACCTATAATCAAAAGATTATATGTTGTAATAACAGATGCAATAATTGCAGATTGTTACCTTCCTTATTTCCCAGAAGTCACCATGACATTTGACCAGGTAACTCTGCTAAACAAAATTGTAACTAATCTTGACTTTATGAAATGGAATTCTTATATAAGGAAAGAAGAGACTTTAAGAATATTTTCGGATATGGACTCTATGCTGGGACTTCAAAATGTCATTTCAAGAACTCATGAAATGTTTAACTCATCTACTGGATACTTGGCAGATGATACATATATACCAGAATTCACTTCAGATGGAAGATTTAAGCCTGATCCTTGCAACTGGACAGGACATCTTGGTGGAATGGAAGGCTTAAGACAAAAGGGATGGACAATTTTCACTGTCGTTGTTCTAAAATACGTTGCAGAGACTTTTGGGATAAAATGTAAAATTTTGGCACAAGGAGATAATCAAGTGCTTATCTGTACATACAAAGCAGGACTACAAGAGGAAGAGATTAGACAGACTCACTCACTCATATTGAAATTTATAGGACCCCCCCATTAAGTTTGAGGAGTCTTGGTCTTCTTCTCAACTCTTCATGTACGGTAAGATGCCAGTTTATTTAGGAAAACCCATATCTATGTCATTAAAAAGATTAGCAAAAATAAACCGGACTACTAATGAAAACATTCAAACTTTAGAAGCTGCCCTTTCCTCCATATCTGCTAATTGCTCGGCTGCAACACAATTTGACACTGATCCGTTAGTCTCTTAGTAAACTATTATTTTTGAGATAACTCTCAACGTATTTTTGAAATTTAGAAATTAAACAAACAAGAAATTATTAAACTGACATTAAGGAGAAATTGAAAAAATGTCACATCCAGTGGGACTCGAACCCACCATCACTGCCTTATACGCAGGCACGCTTTAACCACTTAAGCTATTGGATGATCAAGTGGTTAGGAAGCGAAACGTTATAATGAATTCAAATCCCATCAGATATGACATTCACTCACTTCCTCCTTAAGCACATGTTACATGACGTTAATGTGAGAGAAGTTTTGTCAAATCGACAATTGATACTTCAAACTCTAAGTCACTTTATTTGTGCCCTGTCTTATATTTTTATTCGGTTAGGAGACCGGAACCATTGATTTTTAGTAAACTATTATTTTTGAGATAACTCTCAACGTATTTTTGAAATTTAGAAATTAAACAAACAAGAAATTATTAAACTGACATTAAGGAGAAATTGAAAAAATGTCACATCCAGTGGGACTCGAACCCACCATCACTGCCTTATACGCAGGCACGCTTTAACCACTTAAGCTATTGGATGATCAAGTGGTTAGGAAGCGAAACGTTATAATGAATTCAAATCCCATCAGATATGACATTCACTCACTTCCTCCTTAAGCACATGTTACATGACGTTAATGTGAGAGAAGTTTTGTCAAATCGACAATTGATACTTCAAACTCTAAGTCACTTTATTTGTGCCCTGTCTTATATTTTTATTCGGTTAGGAGACCGGAACCATTGATTTTTAGTAAACGATTATTTTTGAGATAACTCTCAACGTATTTTTGAAATTTAGAAATTAAACAAACAAGAAATTATTAAACTGACATTAAGGAGAAATTGAAAAAATGTCACATCCAGTGGGACTCGAACCCACCATCACTGCCTTATACGCAGGCACGCTTTAACCACTTAAGCTATTGGATGATCAAGTGGTTAGGAAGCGAAACGTTATAATGAATTCAAATCCCATCAGATATGACATTCACTCACTTCCTCCTTAAGCACATGTTTGTTTAATTTCTAAATTTCAAAAATACGTTGAGAGTTATCTCAAAAATAATAGTTTACTAAAAATCAATGGTTCCGGTCTCCTAACCGAATAAAAATATAAGACAGGGCACAAATAAAGTGACTTAGAGTTTGAAGTATCAATTGTCGATTTGACAAAACTTCTCTCACATTAACGTCATGTAACATGTGCTTAAGGAGGAAGTGAGTGAATGTCATATCTGATGGGATTTGAATTCATTATAACGTTTCGCTTCCTAACCACTTGATCATCCAATAGCTTAAGTGGTTAAAGCGTGCCTGCGTATAAGGCAGTGATGGTGGGTTCGAGTCCCACTGGATGTGACATTTTTTCAATTTCTCCTTAATGTCAGTTTAATAATTTCTTGTTTGTTTAATTTCTAAATTTCAAAAATACGTTGAGAGTTATCTCAAAAATAATAGTTTACTAAAAATCAATGGTTCCGGTCTCCTAACCGAATAAAAATATAAGACAGGGCACAAATAAAGTGACTTAGAGTTTGAAGTATCAATTGTCGATTTGACAAAACTTCTCTCACATTAACGTCATGTAACATGTGCTTAAGGAGGAAGTGAGTGAATGTCATATCTGATGGGATTTGAATTCATTATAACGTTTCGCTTCCTAACCACTTGATCATCCAATAGCTTAAGTGGTTAAAGCGTGCCTGCGTATAAGGCAGTGATGGTGGGTTCGAGTCCCACTGGATGTGACATTTTTTCAATTTCTCCTTAATGTCAGTTTAATAATTTCTTGTTTGTTTAATTTCTAAATTTCAAAAATACGTTGAGAGTTATCTCAAAAATAATAGTTTACTAAAAATCAATGGTTCCGGTCTCCTAACCGAATAAAAATATAAGACAGGGCACAAATAAAGTGACTTAGAGTTTGAAGTATCAATTGTCGATTTGACAAAACTTCTCTCACATTAACGTCATGTAACATGTGCTTAAGGAGGAAGTGAGTGAATGTCATATCTGATGGGATTTGAATTCATTATAACGTTTCGCTTCCTAACCACTTGATCATCCAATAGCTTAAGTGGTTAAAGCGTGCCTGCGTATAAGGCAGTGATGGTGGGTTCGAGTCCCACTGGATGTGACATTTTTTCAATTTCCCGGTAGTCTCTTGTTTTGTTGGAGTCTTCTGTAGTATAGAGGCATTAAATCTTCATGGAAAATATCCATTTTATGGAAGTCCTATTATGAAATTGACTAAAAATCCAAAATTCAAAGTCCCGGGAGATGGTATCGCTTAAAAATTTCAACTATCTCAAGTCTATAAACGGTAGATACAAGATCTTAATGAGCCTTTCTTAATTTCTATTTTAGGATTCCCTACTGCACTGGGAGGGTTTCCTTCCATTCAATTGACAGATCTAATGTTTCATGGATTTCCTGACCCAGTTTCGCTTGCAATTTGGAATGTAAAGATGACTATTCGACAACTTCCGGAATATCTAGCGAAATTAAGATTTCCTTTTGAAGCTATGCTGAATCCTCCCATCAATCCATTTATACTTCCTGAATTGTTGATGAGTTGTATTTATTCCATCAAAGTTTATAAGTTTATATATTTTGTAATTTTTTTTTGTAATTTTCCTGCAAGAAATTGAATGATTTGAGAAAATAATACCATATTTTCATGCACCTGGCCATTATTTATATGCTAAATCTGCACAAATTTATTTTCAATCAATGGTCCAATTGGAAATGACTATGGATGACGACGAATTTCGGCGCTTTACTGAAGACGTTTACTATTCGACCCTCACACAAAGCTTGGGCTGGAATCTGGAGCGATATGGCTATAGAGCAAACGCTAAATCGTTATTTTGGTACGCTTCTAAAACACGGCAGAGGCGTGAGTCCTGGTGTTGTTGCGGGATATTTAGCTTGTATGCCAGTTTCAGTTGCAATCATGGATGGCTTAGAAAATTATTGTGATTTTACATCAAATACCAGTGATCAACATGTTGACTTAACTGAAAGCGGACAAAAAAAGACAATAATAGTTTAAAGTCTATGAATAATTGGTTATTGGCACACAAAACTTTTGAATATCGAGATTCTTTGACTTCATTATCAACAGGGCTTGTTGGAAGCGAAATTATCAATTGTCATGAAGCCTTGAAACAAGGGCATCTAAGCATGGCTGAGATTGTTAGCAAAAATTCACAAGACGTTCGTATGAGCTTTAAATATAAGGTAAAACCACTATCAGCTGTTAAGTCAGAAGTACATATTGATTCAAAATACTCTAACATTAATTCATTGCTTCTGTTTTAAAGGATTTGTTTACTAACGAAAGACAATGAAGATCTTAACAAAAAATCTTTTAATTATGAGTTTCCTTTATCTTTATTTAATCAACACGGAATTATGCGTAAGAACAAAAAGTCCGACTTATATACTGTTTTCAAGTCAAGTCTGGTATCTGACAGTCTGTCATCTACAATTTCATATGTGATAGATGTGGGTTTTTGTTACATCAAATAAACTGGCCGCATTGTAAAACCTACGAGGAAGTATTCCATCAATACTACCGGTATATTGTGAATAATTTTAATGATAAATCTGTAATAGTAATTAATGGATACAACATTGAGTTTTGAGGAGTAAAATCATATAAGAGATACAGAAGAAAGCAGAAAAATGTCGCTGCTGATGTAGTTTTGGATGTAACCATGCTAATACCTTTAACTCAAACAAAATTTTTATCTAATATCTGCAACAAACAAAAATTTGTTGACTTTTTGGTCAAATATCTTCGAAATAAAGGCATGAAAGTTCTGCAAGCTGATGAAGATGCCGATGTCCTGGTAGTAAACCCTGCAATTGATCTGAATAAGAAGGTAAGTACACCAGTAAGTGTGGTAGGAAATGATCTTGATTTATTAGTTTTAATAGTCGGTCTTACACCACCATCAGAAAATATATATTTTTATAAAATTACTTCTAGTAAAAGATATGGTAATACGCACATCTGAAAATAATGAGCTTCAATCATATACAGTGTGACCCATTTCGAATGGAAACACCCCTGTAGAATTCTTATTTATTAACCGATTGGAATAATTTTTTTTTTCTATTTTTAAGTTAAAAAAAGTTTTACTCGAAGACCTAATTTGACATCTTTAATTTCGTTTTCAAGGCCTACTATGCCACTTTTTTGTTGTCAAAAATGAAGAATTTTTATTAGCGATTTTTTTTATTAAAAAATGACGACACCACTGGGTTTAGAGTGGCTTTAAATAGCTCTGATTAAAATTTCATGAATAAATATTCATAAATAAAAAAGTTATGACAACCTAATAGAATATAATAGAATAGAATTTATTTGACTGTAGTTACAAAGTTTAATAAACAGTAAGTCAATGTTAAAACTTAAACTAAATAAAAATACACATCACTAAAAACAGTCACAAAACACATGCAACAGACACACAAACACACACACTCACATAGTTAGGTATATTTCAGGTACAGCTTACAGGTAGATTTGGCTTATAATGATTGAAAGAGTGTTCATCGATCTGTATGGGTAACCCATTTTTAATATAATCCTCAAACTCTAGTACTGAATAAAAAACGGTTTTTTGGACGAATTTTTTCATTACATTTTTAAATTTAGTATGATTTAAGGTTTTAATGTGTTCAGGTAATATATTAAATAAATTATTTTTGATTGAATTATGTTGTGCTTTGGATGTTCTGTATCTTGGACCTTTGACAAAAGTACCAATTCGTTTATTATATGAATGGCCCTTTTAAGGGCTTTGAAAACACGTCCCCTCTAACACAATGTCAACGAAGATTTGTGGAATGTTTGTTCTCTATCTCATTCTTTAAAACTAATTTATTCGTAACGAAAGATTTACCTTTTTAGCGACAATATGACATGACAGTGATGCCGAATTTATCATTCTTACTTATTTTGTCTTTGCTTACCACTAACAACAGTTTAAATTTTGAGAAAAACATATTGTACCGTAAAACGGGGAAAATTTGACCGCTGGGGTAAATTTAACCGAAAACATAAAAAAAGATTCATTGTGGTTTACTTGAGTCACCCTGTATATTTTCTTGAATTATTGCTAATAATTAAAATTTATGGATATCTAAAAATTAATTTTTAAATTGAGAAAAAAATAAACGATATTCAAAGGAGGTTAAATCCTCGATATGGCCAATGAAGGAAAAATGATTTAAAAAAATATCGTTTAACTTTAATATCTGGAAAATGAAGGAAAATTAAATTTTTGGTATTGTATTTTTTTTTTCAATAATATATTATATAACAACACCATATTAGCCACGTTAAAAAAAATATGCTAATATTGGAAAACAATTATTTTTAGTCAATTCGTGTACTTTTTTTATTATTTTGGGGTGAAATTGACCGCAAAGGTGAAGTTGACCGACTTGTAAATTCTTGTCGCTACCACGTGTCTTCAAGAAGGCATTTCAGTATGTTTCGAACTGTGCGAGTGTAAACATTTAACTTTTTAACATGCCGAGAGTGTATACGCGTAAAATAGGTGCTAAGCGATTTAAGGAGTACACTGAGGAAACTTTAGAAAAATGTTTAAGTGAAGTTTTAGATGGAAAAATCAGTGCAAATAAGGCTGCGCAAAAATATAAAATTCCTAAAGGGACACTTATTAACAGAATACATGGTCGACATATTAAGAATCATGGTGGCCAAACTGTGTTTTCGGCTGCTGAAGAAACTGACTTTGTCAACGGACTGGTTACATGTGCAAAATGGGACTTTCCTCTTAACACTCTCGATTTACGCTTAACTGCAAAGTCTTACCTGGATCGCATAGAAAAAGATTCACGGTTTAAAAATAACTTACCAGGTATGTTTTGTATTTTTATAAGCACTTGACATTTTATATTTGTTTTTTGTTTTTTTTTCAGGGTATGAGTGGGCGAAATCTTTTTTATCGCGCCACAGAGACGTTTTATCTGAGCGATTAGGCAACAATATTAAACGATCCCGTGCTGCAGTAGATGTTGAATTGCTATCCTCATTTTTCGACGAACTTTCTAGTACACTAGAGGGGGTTAAACCAGAGGCTATTTTCAATTACGATGAAAGCAACTTAAGTGACGACCCCGGCAAGAAAAAGCTTATTTTCAACAGGGGCGTAAAATATCCAGACAATGTTATTAATTTTTCAAAAAGTGCTGTGACCCCAATGTTGTGTGTTTCTGCAAGCGGTGTTATGTTGCCTCCTTACGTTGTTTATAAGGCGACAAACTTAAACTTATGGGATTCTTGGCGTGAAGGTGGCCCAAAAGGCGCTCCATGTTGTGAAAAAAAATGCTGTGCAAAGGGAACCAGATACAACCGCTCGAATCATGGTTGGTTTGACGCCATCTGTTTTACCGTCTGGTTTAAGACTTCTTTTTTACCCCATGCCAAACTCATTGAAGGAAAGAAGGTTCTGCTAGGAAATAATCTTTCTTCTCATTTTGCAAAGGAAGTTCTACAATTGTGCAAAGAAAATAATATTGACTTCGTATGCCTTCCACCAAATGCCACTCACTTGTGCCAGCCACTTGATGTCAGTTTCTTCGGGCCTATGAAAAATTACTGGAAAAAAATATTACATGAGTGGAAAAAGAGCAACCCAACAACTTTTTAGGTTGAAAAAAGTATATTTCCCAGATTATTAAAAAAACTTTTCGATGAGTTAGCTCCCGTGGCATCCAAAAACGCTCGAAGTGGGTTTTATGCCTGTGGGATTTTTCCATTGTGCAAAGAAAAGCTTCTAGACAAAATCCCTAAAGCGACAGATACCCCTAATGATAACGGCACAGTCGGAAAAATAATAGTTAATTATTTAAAAGACCAACGAAACCCAAAAAAGCGCGATTCGACGATAAAGAGAAAAAAAATAAATGATGTGCCTGGGCGGTCAGTTGCTTTTGAGGACTCTCCGGATAAAATCGATAATGAAGACAATCATAACTTACCTAGCACAAGTAGGGTCCTAAGTGTTAAAAGAAAAATCTGCGATGAAAGTAATGAAATCAGCTCAGATGAAGAGATAGACAAACGGAAGCAACCTATTTTCGAAGACAACATACAAGAAGAATCCGATTATGATGATCAAAAATTCGAAGACAACGATCAAGAAGAATCCGAAAATGGTGATAAAAAAATGCAAGATGATTCGTGGGTAGTTGTAGAATATGCAACTAAAAAAACAATAAAACATTTTATCGGGCAAATTGCGTCAATCGACAGTGATGAAGCATCAGTTAAGTTTGTCAAAAAGTCGAAAAACAACATATTTATATGGCCAAATGTGGAAGACACAGATGTTATTTCGCTTTCTAATATAAAAAAAAAAATTAAATAGCCCCATAGTTTGTCGTAGGGGGCAACTATTATTTGATATCGATGAGACGCGCTTTAATCTTCAATAAACCGAAGCTATTTAGCCATAACTTTTGGGTTTCTTCGGGTTAAAATCCCATTTTAAGGGGTTAAAAGCCCAAGTTTTATTTTGATGACTTGTAGAGTTCCTATGTTTTGTTTTGATAATTTTTTGTTCTAATATATTTTTAACACAAACTGAAATGTGTTTTATTCGGTCAAATTCACCTACATTGCAGAGAAAATACGTTTAACAGGCAAAAATCCATATACGGTCAAGTTCCCCCCAAAGGGGGTGAACTTGACCGAAGACACTTTTTATTTTTTTTCCAAGCCATGATTATTTTTATTTTAATTTTAACGTAGCCTACTTAAAGTAGGCACCTATACCCATAATATACTTGCATATACAAAAATGTAACAAAATTTAAAATATGATTTGTATAGGGTCAAAGTACAAAATCGGTCAGTCACCCCATTTTACGGTATAGAGTTTGCATGAATATTTTATTAACTATGATTTATAAGGCAGAATACTTCACTGCGAGTTGTAAATGATAATTTTTGATTACTTTAATATTTTATAAAATTTATTGTTGACCTTTCCGGAAATTTGAAATTATAAACTTGGATATACAGCGACGTTATTTTTTATGGAATTCGCAGATATATTCTTCCGATATTTGTAAAGGATATATTTTGAATGATCTGTAGTATCTAATGATGGATAAAGGGAAAAATGTGTTAAAACAACTTGACAACGGTACGAAATATATTTAACGAACTAGAAAATAATAGATTTTTTCGAGAAAATAAATTTACAGATACAACATAGAACAGTTGGGAGCAGCTCGTACTAAAATTAAATTGCAGTGGTGGACATATAAAAGATTTAAGTTTGTGGAAAAAGGTAAGGATTAGATCGTAGTCCAAACATAAAAACATGTTCTCAACGTCAGGCCAGCAGAAAAAAAAGGGACGGATTTGGAGGAAGATGATAAATGTAAAAAAAATACAACATTGCAAACTGCTCTGAACCAGTTGTCATTAGAAGGAAGTGAACTGAAAAAAATTAATAAAAATTTGGAACTATAATTTTTTTTATAATTGAGCAGAACCATCAAATAATATTTTTAAAAGGGAATAACATGTTAAGCCGCTGTGAAAGAGTTGTGGCTATTGTCTAATAGATGGCGGATCTAGTACTCCAAGTCAGTTATTACAGTTTGCTTTCCATACATTTCTTTTAGTTGAAAACGTGACAAGCTACTTCAAAATGGCTGCCGGAATTTCGCAGATAGAGTCTTGGTATGCAAGTTCTGATGAAAATCTGGCATCAGGTAGCGGTTATATCTTATCAAACGTCAAAACAAATGTTAACCGAGGTGGTGATTCGAGTGAAAGTGAAAATTCGTCACCAAAAGTGAAGGTAAGTCGTTTTATTCCTTTTTGTGGCTTATCATGTTTTAAGTTCGAGAAATGTGCACTTTCACGAAATGTGGCTTATCAAGTTATTCACACGAAAATTCAAAATTTCAAGATAATATTGTGGCTTATCGTATCTTTAAAACTTCTAGAGACCAAGTTCAGTACAGTTTGACAGTGATGACAGCATTTTGGACCAGAATTTTGAGCCGTCCGGGAGCGGTGAATCATCTGACTCAAGTGAGGTATGTATTTTTTGTAATACTTACCCACCTACATTAGTTATTGAAGTTTATGAGCCATATCGTTGGTTTAATAGCTATTGTAAATTTGATTTCAGGAAGAAAACATACCCCCATCATCTAAAGTCCGGAGGCTGTCGATAGTGATGAGCGAGACGGGTCTTGGTCTTGCGGTCTTGGTCTTACAGAAAATGCAAGACCAAGACCAAGACCAACTTCAGGCTGCAAGATCAAGACCAAGACCGAGCAGTGCAAGACTTATGCAAGACCAAGACTTAGCATTGCAAGACTTACGCAAGACCAAGACCAAGCCTGCAAGAGTCTTGCGGTCTTGCGTTTTTTAAACATATAAACCGAAAAATAAAGCAGCCACGGATTATTTTAAACTCTAACCTTTTTACTAAGCACAACTTGTGCTAACGATCTAAAAACAAAATAAAACTGCCGCGGATATTTTTAACCCCTACTCATTTACTAACCACAACCTGTTTTAACGAAGTATTTTGTGCAATACTTATAAATCACTGTGTATATTTTAAAGAACCTAGGATGACGCTTTATATTATCAGAATATGCATCTAATTACAATATCTAAAGGGCATACCTAAGGCCATAATAACATTAAAAAATCTTTTTCTTTCGTCCAATACTAATAAAATCATATCGCTTTATTTTAATTTAGAATTAACCTTGTATATGTATTTTAAAAGAGTTTATCTTCGACGATTTTGGGCATTTTAAATTTCTAGTAACCTTTCAAATGGCACAATGTTTTTAGAACAAATAATAATATCAATAATTACGATACCCTTAAACAGAGCTATAAATCACCAAACAATAGAAAAGCGGCCGGTAAGGCAAAAGGAATAATTTATATTATTGGTATTTTATCAGACTTTGCAAAGAGTGTTGAATATTGGGGTTGTAAGTAAACATACCAACATTTTTTTGTTAAATTATTATTTTGGAATCAGTTAAGTATTAAGGCGGCTAAAATAGTCTTAATCTGTCCTTCACAGGAATAGGATCGGTAAATAAAAAAAAAGAAGAAAACAATGAGTGACCTGGAATTGTCGTTGTGTGTTAGTGACACTTCAAGTCTTCAAGTGATTCAGAAAGTAATGAAGATGTTACACCGTCGACCTCTCAAAAATTAAAAAGACAATTGCCTCATAAAAGATCCAAGAAAAAAACAAAAATATCGGATACACGGGATACACAAATGCCAACGACTACGCCGAATTTGAAGAGCAAATTTAGTGAATTTTTTAATATTATTCCGAGTAATGATAAAGAAACTGCGCATGGGATTTTTACTTTCATACTTGATTTATCGCTACAGTTTAATATAAAAAAAAACAAAATTTTTATAATGAAAAATACTATCCCTTTCATTTAATCTTTCTTTACTTGTAATGATTTTAAAAACTATTTTTTCCTATTTTTTTTATTTTGTAAAAATGGACCCCAGTAAATTTTCAAAAAAAGTGCAAGACTTGCAAGAGTCTTGGTGCAAGACCAAGATCAAGACCAAGACTGGACCCTGCAATAACAAGACCAAGACCAAGACCGCTTATTTGACTGCAAGACCAAGACCTTGTATGCAAGAACAAGACCAAGACTAACCCGGTCTTGGTCTTGGTCTTGCATTTGCTGATCACTAGCTGTCGAGTCAATCGCCCCAAAAACCTGACCCTTCTAGATGGAGGATGAAAAACGAAGCGACATATAACCAAATGATACGGAAGACAAAAAGAAACCTTGGACAAGAGTATGCCAACAAAAATGACAAGCCTGTAGAAGCACGAGAACTTGGCCCACCTTGCGGATGTAGAAAAAAATGCAGAGAAAAACTTAAAAACACCCATGTTGAAATATTCAACAAATTTTGGGATTTGGGTTCATACGACCTACAGAACAGCTACCTTTTTGGTTGTGTTCAAGTTTACAACAAGAGCGTATAGAAAAAACAGAAGAGGCAACAATCTAGGAGGAGTTTTTCCGTGAAGTATCACGTCAGTGTTGATGGTCAAGAAATAGATGTATGCAAAGTTGAGTTCATGAACCTTCATGGACTCCAGAGATCTAGAGGAAGACTGGACCGTATTGTTAGTTCAAAAGCAAACGGTGTTCTAGTTCCTAAGAAAGACGGACGGGGAAGACATGACAATAGACCTCATAAAATCAACGAAAATCAGATACAATCAGTAAAAAATCATATTGAAATGATACCCAAATACCAGAGCCATTATAGTCGGTCAGATAACATGAGTAAGCTATATCTGAATTATGACATTACTATCTCAAGTCTGTACACAAAATACTATGTTCCATGGTGCCAAGAACAGAATATTGCTCCTGTTAAAGAGCACATCTACAGAAAAATTTTTTGCACTCAGTATAATATTGGTTTTAAAATGCCAAAATCTGATACTTGTGAGACCTGCGATGAGAATCATATAAAATTTGAAACAGCAAGAACTGCCAAAAATTCTGAGGAAATAAATCGCTTGACAACTCTACTCGATCTACACAAACGCAGAGCTAAAGCAATGCAGGACCTACTGAAATCCGAAACTTCACATTCAAAAACAATCTCCAATAAATGTGTTATCACTTTTGATCTCTAACAAGCCATGCCGCTTCCTAAACTCTCAACTGGGCCTGCATTTTACTGCCGCAATATTTGGCTTTATAATCTTGGGATTCATGACTGCACGTCAGACCAAGGTTATATGTATGTGTGGACCGAAGATCAGGCGAAACGAGGATCCGATGAAGTGGCATCTGCTTTGTTGAAATTTCTCAGAGAAAAATCTGATATTGAGGACCTTGTTATTTTCACAGACCACTGTCCGAGTCAAAACAAAAATTGGCTCTTAATGATGTTTTGGCTACAGCTGCTGAAAGAGAAAAGATTCAAAACGATAACTCATCACTTCTTAGTTAGTGGTCAACCCATCTTCCTTCTGATAGAGATTTTGGACTAATAGAAAAAAGGCAAAGAAGATATGCCCCAGAAATATATTCCCCACAGGGTTGGCATAAGGTAATGAGGGAAGCAAACAGCAAGAACCCTTTTATTGTGACCGTGATGCGGCAAGAAGTTTTTTAAACTTCGACCTCTTGTTTCATCGATCAACAAGAATGTACGCACTAACGATAATACCACCTTGGACTTTTCCAATGTGTTCAGTTTTCAGTTCCATGCGGAAAATACTAAGATATTCTTAGTAAGACATAGTGTCAACGGTCCGTACAAAGAGGTTAAAGTCTCTATAAAAAAAGGTAGACCAGTTAACGTGTTGCTCGATGAACTCTCCCCTAAATATGTGAGACCACTGGCAATTGCAGCCATCAAGCTAAAAAATGTCAAGTCGCTTCTTCCATATGTTCCGCCTATTCACCATGTATTTTACAATGGACTGGTTTCTACAGAAGAAACCGAAGAGGAAGCGGCAGAAATCGTGAAATAAAGTTTTTTTAGAATCGTCTCGACTTTCAGCTTCTCCATAGCTGTGATATTATTGTTTTACATGAAACCAAAGAATCTGCTACTTTTAAGTTTCCACAGCTGTGATGATTTTTTAAAAGTTTTTGACGCTTAATTTTCAAAAAGTTACCAATCCCACGGAAAAAGAGGCGGCTATCGTGGCAGAAGAAGTACCCAAACGGACTCACTCATAATCAGCCCTCCTACCAAGGAGACGACAGAACCACTAGTCCCAGCGAACGGAGAGGAAACTAAAACCAAAAGGCGAATGCAAAGGCCAATAAAAAAACAACAAAGAGGATGAGACTAATACCACGGCCACTACGGATCAATCCGCCAACGATGATACCGTAACCGCTGTCTCTTTGATTGAAAATAATGAATGGCAGGTAGAGGTTGCCCAGCTGCATATCACTACAAACTTCGAGGCAATGCCCCAGTTATTATCTGTAATGTTCGAAGAGCTTTCTACAGAAACGTGTCACAGGGGATGTTCGAATATTATTGTTATTTAGTCGTTTAGGAAAAGATAATCCTTTTTTGCAACTAAAATATTTTATTTTACGTAAAAAGTACAACTGACATGAAGTCTAAAACATTATACATAACTACCAATAAACAAAAATAAATATACAGGTGGATACCCTACACTATCGGGACATTGTGGAAATAATCCTCATTTATACTCTCAGCTTTTTGGATTATTTAGAATTTGGGGTCATCCCATGGTAAGTGGGAGAGAAGGAATTAGAGTGTTAAAGAAGGTTGCATGCTAGGGAAGAGTTATGAATTATCCCATAACAGCACTAATCTCAAATAAATTCCGAGAGACTTTCTGTACCAATTTTTTTAAGAAACATAGAAGATGGCCCTATTTAGGAATCCCGGCAGATAAAAATCACTTATACCTTATGAACTGTATCATCCACAATATGGAGTTGGATTTTGGACATCCCGAATATGCAATGGAACCTTGGACATACGTATCCTTCAAAAAGGTATTTGATGTTCCAGAAATATTCGAACTACCTGAGTTAATCGCTGACAAAGCAGCATCTCACCCGATTTCTGTTCTTAAGCGACATGCAGAAGATAACTTGAACAAAACAATTGGTCCCTCCTGGTCGAGATCTGTGATTATAAAGTGGCTAGAATCAAATTATAATAACCCCTTAGAATTGTTGGAGATGATTCAGAGAGCCGGTTTCCCTATTGCTGAAAGATTATTTGCCTGTTATCCTAAAGAAACTGAGATGAAAGTCTATCCTAGATTATTCTGTGTGTTACCTATAATCAAAAGATTATATGTTGTAATAACAGAGGCAATAATTGCAGATTGTTACCTTCCTTATTTCCCAGAAGTCACCATGACATTTGACCAGGTAACTCTGCTAAACAAAATTGTAACTAATCTTGACTTTATGAAATGGAATTCTTATATAAGGAAAGAAGAGACTTTAAGAATATTTTCGGATATGGACTCTATGCTGGGACTTCAAAATGTCATTTCAAGAACTCATGAAATGTTCAACTCATCTACTGGATACTTGGCAGATGACACATATATACCAGAATTCACTTCAGATGGAAGATTTAAGCCTGATCCTTGCAACTGGACAGGACATCTTGGTGGAATGGAAGGCTTAAGACAAAAGGGATGGACAATTTTCACTGTCGTTGTTCTAAAATACGTTGCAGACTTTTGGGATAAAATGTAAAATTATGGCACAAGGAGATAATCAAGTGCTTATCTGTACATACAAAGCAGGACTACAAGAGGAAGAGATTAGACAGACTCACTCAAGATTCTTGGTAGGACTTCAAGACATATTGAAATTTATAGGACCCCCCCAATAAGTTTGAGGAGTCTTGGTCTTCTTCTCAACTCTTCATGTACGGTAAGATGCCAGTTTATTTAGGAAAACCCATATCTATGTCATTAAAAAGATTAGCAAAAATAAACCGGACTACTAATGAAAACATTCAAACTTTAGAAGCTGCCCTTTCCTCCATATCTGCTAATTGCTGCAACACAATTTGACACTGATCCGTTAGTCTCTTATTTTGTTGTAGTATAGAGGCATTAAATCTTTAAGGAAAATATCCATTTTACGGAAGTCCTATTATGAAATTGACTAAAAATCCAAAATTCAAAGTCCCGGGAGATGGTATTGCTTAAACATATAGGTTTCAACTATCTCAAGTCTATAAACGGTAGATACAAGATCTTAGTGAGCCTTTCTTAATTTCTATTTTAGGATTCCCTACTGCACTGGGAGGGTTTCCTTCCATTCAATTGACAGATCTAATGTTTCATGGATTTCCTGACCCAGTTTCGCTTGCAATTTGGAATGTAAAGATGACCATTGGACACTTTCCGGAATATCTAGCGGAATTAAGATTTACTTTTGAAGCTACGCTGAATCCTCCCATCAATCCATTTATACTTCCTGAATTGTTGATGACTTGTATTTATTCCATCAAAGTTTATAAGTTTATATATTTTGTAATTTTTTTTGTAATTTTCCTGCAAGAAATTGAATGATACTTGGTATGCTGTTAGGTATATATATAACAAGTCGTCGCGTCGGTCCCAAGGCAAAACCATGAATGTGCAAAATTGGCAATTTTTACCTATCCACATTTTCAAGCACCTCTAAACCAGTTCTTGACAATGCCAAAACCACGAATCTGCAAGCATCATGGTTTTGGTGGGGATAGGTGTACTGCCTTTGACGTATCTTAGTTTGTATTCGACTGTCGCAACGCGCGTATCCTGAATGAGACACTTTCGTGGTTTTGGCCTTGCATTAAAATTTCCAAGTCAGTGAATGTAATACATTCCTTGTTTTGACATTGTAAGTGTATGGTATACTTTGTAACATTCGTGTATAGATTTTGAGTAGTGGAAAATGAATTATAAAGTGATGAACGTGACATCTAGAACACAAAAAATAATGGAAGCGTTAGGTCTAAACATGAAAGAGATCTAAGGTAATAATATGGTTGACTTTGCATCAAAATACAAAATACATTTTATTTATTTTTCTTAGGTGGCCTGCGATGCAGGAGACATTTATGACACTCTCCTTCCAATACCAAATAATATAACAGGTAGAGATTAGTGAATTATTTTTAAAGCCAAGATATTGTTTTAGATACAATTTCTGGAACCGATGCTCAAGAAAACATACTACCTCTGGCTGAAGTTCAAAATGTTTCAACTACCAAATCAATACTTTCTAGCAATGAAAATCATACAATCAATATAGCAGGTATTAACTACTTGATTGCAGTTTCCTGCTAATCAATTGTCATTTCAGTAAAACGTTTATCAAATAGATGTCAAAGATAATAATAGTACAGCTAATACTATTATGACGTTTTACAGAGTCTTTGAAAATCAAAGAACATATAGACCGTTTACTAAGAACCAACAACTACTTCCCTGGCTATATGCCACGACGGACATTGAATTACAGTTCAAAGATAAACGGGGTTAGTATATCTGCAAGATAGAACTAACCATTTTAGTTTGCAATTCGATAGGATATCACTTGTAGACCGGTTTCGACGTATTGCGTCTCATCAGTACAAGTAGATATCCATCCAGATGCTCTAAGAGCAACTAGATTGGAGATATGTCTGAAATCACACAAATACAGTATCTTTAGTAAAGAAAATGTAAAAAGTGCGATAATAGCGAAACCGGTCTACAAGTGATATCCTATCGAATTGCAAACTAAAATGGTTAGTTCTATCTTGCAGATATACTAACCCCGTTTATCTTTGAACTGTAATTCAATGTCCGTCGTGGCATATAGCCAGGGAAGTAGTTGTTGGTTCTTAGTAAACGGTCTATATGTTCTTTGATTTTCAAAGACTCTGTAAAACGTCATAATAGTATTAGGTATACTATTATTATCTTTGACATCTAATATAGCAGGTAGTTTTTTATTATTGTTTTTGGTGTATTTTTTTGACCAAGATTATCATCTTAGATAAATGTCCAGAAGATGAAAAAGAAACACTATCTCATGTTAAAGAACAAAACTCGGAACAAAATGTTGTTATAACTGAATTTGATAGTGATTATGACAACAGAGCATCGTCGCCAGATAATTATGATCCTGAAAATAAACCTTACAGTACAAGCAGTTCTTCTAGTTGGTCCACTTGCTCTACATCCTCAAGCTCTTCCAGTTCTTCTAAGGACACAAGCGAAGAAGCAAGTAAGTTAAAAGAAAATATTTAAAAATACAAATACTCATTGCTTTTTATTTCAGAAAAACTTCCACTAAAGAGGAAGAAGAAAAACATTGGAGCTTGGAAAAAAAATATTAGAAAACAAAAAAGACTTAGAGGAGAGGCATACTTAAGTGTTAAAAATATATAGAAAGCAGCAAGGCCGTTACTACCATGCGCTTGTGGTGGCAAACCGAAACATAAATGCCTCGAATCTGTTTCAGAAGAGAATAGGTCAAACATTTATGAACAATTTCGGCAACTCTCGTCATTAGATGATCAGCGGAATTTCATTATTAATCATGTTGAACAAATACCAAAAAAAAGAAGCACCAGAAATCTAGAAACTTTCAGAAGGGTCAACACCTGTAATTATTTTCTTACCGTTGATGAACTAAAAAATAAGGTGTGCCGCGAATTTTTCATATCAACACTTAATGTAACAGATTCATTCATAAGAATATCTTTACAAAAACGATCTTCTACTGGAACAATAGAAAAAGACCGCCGTGGTAAACATACTCCTGCTAATAAGTTAACTGATGATTGTTTGCTAATGGTACGTGATCACATTTTATCATTTCCTGCGGTTGAGTCCCACTACTGCAGGGCTTCAAGTAAAAAAAAATATTTGGACCCTACCCTAAACTTGTCCATAATGCACAATATGTACAAATCACAATGCAAAGAAAAAAATATTCGCTCTGTTTCACTCGAAAAATACAGACAAGTTTTTAAAGAATATAACGTGGGTTTTTTCAAGCCAAAGAAGGACCAGTGCAAGATATGTTTGGCACAGAAAAATATGACTGGAGAAGAAAAAGAAGCCCAAGAACAAACTTTCCAGCAACACTTGAGAAGAAAGGAATTGGCACGCAAGGCTCGCAGTGCTGATAAACTGGAAGCAATAGACAATTCTACTATATTAGCATTTAATTTTGACCTTGAAGCTGTACTCACAACTCCAAAAGGATCTGCAGGACAGATATTTTACTTGCGCAAGTTAGCTGTTTATAACTTGACAGTTTATAATATTGGAAATCAAGATGGCATTTGCTATCTATGGGATGAAACCCAGGGTAAAAGGGGTTCAAATGAAATCGCTTCTTGTATCTATAAATACGTATTATCTCATACAGAAGTAAAAGAAGTTAGATTAGTTAGAATGATGTCAGATGGCTGTGGTGGCCAACAAAAAAATTCAAATTTTGCCTGCTATGTGTATGCACCTCATTTCTGTTCATCCTAGCTTGAAAATCATAGATCATAAATTTTTCGAAACCGGACACACTGAAATGGAATGCGATTCCATACATTCTAAAATTGAGCAGAAAGCTAAGCATGTTCCTGTATACATTCCTGAAGGTTGGGCGCAAGTTATACGAGATGCTCGTATGAAACCACGCCCATTTGAAGTAAGGAGCAGAAACTTTGATGATGTTTATGATTTTAAAGAATTGGCAGCTCAAAAATTTGAGATGAACAAAATACCATGGCGTAAAGTTTGCTGGATTCGTTATCTTAAATCGGACATGACAAAGGTGTTTTACAAAATAGATTTTGAACAAGAATTTCATGAGATAAACTGCATGAAAAAATTTCGCGGTCGACCAAAAACAGCGGAGTTAAAAAAAAATCATACGAATGTGAGTTACCCATTGCGAAGCCAAAATATCAGGATTTACAAAAAATGTGTTCTGATTTAACAATCCCAAAAGTTCATCACAGTTTTTACAAGTCGCTTAAAATTAATAATAATATTAGGGATAGATTACCAGAACCAGATGATAGTGAAAACACTGACTCAGATGAAAATTGAACCATTTCACTTTATACTAAAGCTCATTCAAGCTTATGAATTTAGTTCCTTTTGTATTTTCAGTATTTTTTGAGAAAACCTTTTTTCGTTTTTACAGTTTATTTTGCCAATGATTTAGAAGCTTAAGTTGTTTTGTTTTCTTAGATTTATAGCTCCTGAGTTTATCCTAGTTTCCCAATGAAACACACATGTTTATTGACATTTCAAATTAATAAAAATATTTAAAATCATTGTGTCTTTAGGTTTTCTTATTGTACTGTAAGTGATTTGAAAGAAAATTTTGCAATGCCAAATCCACGAATGTGACATTTTGGAAGGTGGGGGCTAATAAACAGAAAAAATAATAAGCAAGGCATAAACTGTCAAAGTAGATCCTATATCTCCCAGGAAATGAATTTATTCCGACAAAAATCTGAATTTTCACAGAGTATCAAAACCTTCAAACCCAAATATCTCCAAATCACGATTTTTCAGATTCATGGTTTTGGCATTGGGCCGACGAAGTCATATAATTAAAATTTACATTGAAGAAATGTTTGAGAATTTTTTTTTTGTGAATTTATTCTCGTAAAATTGTATAAATTTTATCTATGTATAAGAGATCTATATACATTTTGTAAAGTTTTTCAAATTTTCCGGCAACAAAGTGTATAAAACTTGGCATGGTGTTTGGTATATTTGTAACAAGTCATATATGTAAAACGTACATTGAAGAAATTGCTGAGAATTTTTTTTTTGTATTTATTCCATCAAAGTTTATAAGAGATCTATATATATTTTGTAATTTTTTTTGTAATTTTCCTGCAGGAAAGTGAATGATACTTGGTATGTTGTTTGGAATATATGGTATATAAACGATATAAACGAAAACAAAAGGTAAACCTCTTAATAAGTTATCCATAAAGCGTTGAAAAGATTGAGCCGCATTCCTCAAACCAAATGGCATTATGAGAAATTCAAATAGACCACATGGTGTCGTAACGGCTGTCTTACCAATTAAATCTGGATGTATAGGAATTTGTAAATAAGCTTTTGTCAAGACAATAGAAGAAAAATATTTTTTATAATTTTGACAAGTAAAGTGACATTTTTCAAAACTGCTGTAAGTTTTGAAAGTCATTACTTTTCATAACTAGTTTTGAAAAGTAAAACTTTACGTAACTAGTTTTGAAAACTTCATTTCAAAACAAGTTATGAAAAATATAAAGCAAATATAAACAACTAAGAACTATTTTATGCTAACTTTATTAAAGAAATATTTAAAAGCAGACATTTTTTAACAAAAAATTAAATAAGTATACTTAATATTTAAGTCAGAAACTTACCTTTTAATTATATCTGTATTAAATAGAATCGTCATTAGAAAGCTGTCAATGCAAAATAAACACGAGAACTAGATGTATTGTTTTTAATTATTATTAGATAATTATGATTTTTTTTAATTATGGAATTTCTTCAAAATTATAAAAAATCTTGTACGGACTTTTCATAACTCGTTAAGTAAATAACTATTTTATTGTGTAATAATGTCGAAACGTCCTGTATGTTACATAAAGGATACCTGTCTGAAACAGTTTGCGAATTCAACTTACGATAACCACCGCATGGCCTCCAGTCACCATTTTTCTTTTTGACTAAATGTAGTGGACTTGCCCAGGGACTATTAGATGGACGACAAATTCCTTCTTGAATCATAAAATCAAATTCAGCCTTTGCTACCGCTAACTTATCAGGAGCTACTCTGCGTGGTTTTGAAAAACATGGATGTCCATTGGTCAGAATTTGATGACAAACATCTTCTGAATAAGTATGGAGAGCAGATTTTAAAGTATTATTTGTTAAATCATACTTGATTACCAGATTTGATATATTAACATCTATCTCTGGAGAAATACTTCGGATGGTAAATTGTTCAGTAGAATCTAATTTTGCTGGAACAGTTAAAGTTGTTATTGTATCCAAAAGACGTTTCCTACCAACGTCAATTAATAGACCAAACCGTTTAAGAAAATCTGCTGCTAATATAGAAATGGAAACATCAACGATGGTGAAAACAAATGGAAATGTCCGTCGTAATTCTAGATCTAAATTTAAAAAACGCTGTCCATATGTAGCTGTTGGAGAACATGTGGTCAACAGCCTAAGCAGAGGAATCGGTTAAAAATTTGATGATTGGTAAAGCATTTTTAAGAGCATTACGTTCTCATATATTGACATACACAGCAATCGTAGTATTTCTAATTCAATGTATTGACGATGAAATAAACTTAAAAACCAAACAAGAATGGACTGAATTTTTGCGTGTTAACTTTCAATCGTGTGACACGAAGCCGCCATGCTACAATGAATGCAAAACAAGTAAAGTTTTAAAGGAAATGGTGGATTATTTTTCAAAAACATTGCAATCACTTAAATGCAACGGTCCAACTGCACAGTTATTTGAACAATATTTTGATATGATAACAATAGCGCTTCAATTCATAGAAGCTGAGCGTTTTGGCATTTGGAAACTCCATTTACAAAGTGTTGAAAAAATAATACCATATTTTCATGCAGCTGGCCATTATTTATATGCTAAATCTGCACAAATTTATTTTCAATCAATGGTCCAATTGGAAATGACTATGGATGGCGACGAATTTCGGCGCTTTACTGAAGACGTTTACTATTCGATCCTCACACAAAGCTTGGGCTGGAATCTGAAGCGATATGACTATAGAGCAAACGCTAAATCGTTATTTTGGTACGCATCTAAAACACGCCAGAGGCGTGAGTCCTGGTGTTGTTGCGCGATATTTAGCTTGTATGCCAGTTTCAGTTGCAATCATGGATGGCTTAGAAAATTATTGTGATTTTACATCAAATACCAGTGATCAACATGTTGACTTAACTGAAAGCAGACAAAAAAAGACAATAATAATTTAAAGTCTATGAATAATTGGTTATTGGCACACAAAACTTTTGAATATCGAGATTCTTTGACTTCATTATCAACAGGGCTTGCTGGAAGCGAAATTATCAATTGTCATGAAGCATTGAAACAAGGGCATCTAAGCATGGATGAGATTGTTAGCAAAAATTCACAAGACGTTCGTATGAGCTTTAAATATAAGGTAAAACCACTATCAGCTGTTAAGTCAGAAGTACATATTGATACAAAATACTCTAACATTAATTCCTTGCTTCTGTTTTAAAGGATTTGTTTACTAACGAAAGACAATGAAGATCTTAACAAAAAATCTTTTAATTATGAGTTGTCGCCATTTCCTTTATCTTTATTTGATCAACACGGAATTATGCGTAAGAACAAAATATCCGACTTATATACTGTTGTAGCATGTTTAAAAAACTCGAAGAATAAAATTTCTTTTTTTAACGTCCCTTCTTACTTAGGCCGACTCTGATCATATTACATTCCAGATGATTCTCGACTGTAACGAACCCAACGGTCAAACTACAGCCGTACTTTACAACTTAGTAAAGTACGGCTGTGGTCAAACTATCGATTTTTTTCGACTGACTAATCAAATCTCGTGAGTAAGGTCAGGTTGCGTAAGTGGGAGATGTTTAAAGCGACGCTTGTTTTTTTTACCGCGATTTCAATTAATTCGAGTAAGGGTTGAGTTGCGATTAAGACCTTACGCACCGCTTCTCGTTTCAAGTTACCGGCAAATTTCTTTAAAATATCTAAAAATTACTAGTTAGTAAGTGTTTCCGTTATCGTTTATCGTACCGAAGATTCACCTAAGGAATCCCAGACAGTGTTTACTTTAAGTAATCATTGGTTTTTTTGGTACAGAAACGGTTGAAGTCCGTTTTTGTTACTGTTACCGCTTTCTCTGTCACGGGTTAAAATTTACCATAGTAACAGCTAAATTCTTACCTTATAATTCGTAATTATTGTAGGATTTATCGAGGCAAAACCGGTTGATTTAAGTTCGATTATAGTTAATCGCCAACTGTTGTTTATTATTTTCGGCCATAAATTATGTTTAGTTGTTGCTAAAATTGGTTTTGTAAATAATTTATTATTCTTGTGTTATTGTTTTGAAATCAGTACCAAGTAGTTCATCTGATTCATTCTCTTTCTGTCGTTGATAACTTGGATATAGCGGTTCTGTAGCCAGTGTCCCGTCAGATTTATAACTTTATTATTAAAATCGAAATTAAATGGGGAAGTTAGGTTATGTTGGGATTTTTGTTGCCATCTATATAAATAATAAGATTAGTCATATCAAATGACCTCTGTTTGTTTGTAAGTTGTTGGCTGAATAAGCTATGGTTATTGTCCCTATAGTAGTAGAGGCCATCTATTTCTTTCTGAAGTGTGTCAAATCGAGTGAAGGATCATATGTGGAGAAATTCTGTCTTCTTCACCTCAGAGCTTTCGACGTGAACACGTGTTAACCAGAAGATTTTTGAGGGTTTAATTTGTATCCCTGTTCATCGGGGACAACTTAGGTTGGATTTACGAAATTAAGCTTCATTTGTTTCCATCGAATATTGTGGAAGAGATTTTTCTGAATTTTGGTGAATTCGGTGGAAAATACGGCATTGTGTCCGGATATTTAGTAAAATCTTCTGTTGGTGAGTACACGTTTCTTTTATCATGTAATTATTCGATTCTTATGGTCCTTTTGTTCCTTATGAAGGGTAGGAACCCATAAAGCAGACAGTAGTTAGTTTTGGAGATTTAAAACCGTTCAGACGGTGAGAGGTGGTAGGTTACCGCAATTGGCAACGAGGAGATTGATTTACCCGTCTACCAGCTAGGGTGTCACTAGTTAATGAAAGAAACAACCCTATCTTAATAGGTGAGTTACGAAATTTTATTTTTATAAGATTAATAACGCCATTTAATCGCAATCTTGGTTAATATCTTTATTTTACATATGTATTTCTTTGTGTCGTATGTAGGTTATTAATGTGAGACTAGACTCCTTTTTGCTTATTTTTTTTTTACTATTATTAATTAATTTTATGTTAATTTTGATTTAATTTAATTGTTATAATTTTATTGTGACTAGCAAGTCAAATTTAGGTTCGTTGAGTACGTTTAAATCATTAGTTTTGCTCATTAAATGTAAATTCAGAGAAGTCAATTGCTAAATGTTGCATTATTTATTTAAATTCACTTTGTTCTTTCATTGTAGTATAAATTCAAGTTCATGTGTTTAAGTCGTATTAAAGTTATTAAGTCAAACTAATTCAAGGAGTCATTAAAATCTGTTTAAGCTATCGTTGATTTTATATTACGATTTTAGGGTCCTAGATACAGGCGTAAATCCTAGATACAGGGTTTAAGTCCTAGTTACTGGTTAAAAATTTGATGCTGACCTGATACTTAGCCGAGCTTGAGTTTTTTTTGAGATTGGTGTAAGCTATTGGTTCTGGGAACAGGCTTGAATTGGACGCCGGCCTAAGTGTTGGAGCAGACAAGAACAACGAGGAACTGTATCTAGCATTTAACAGATAAGCTAAATTAGATTAAGCGTTAGTTAAGAGTTATTTTTCTTATATTTTTTTTTATATTGCGTGTGATCACACATATATTGGGATAAAATTCTCTATTAATATAATTCATATAATCTTTTTTTTTTGTATTTATATAAATATCAATAGCGTTGTCAAGCACGCGGCTTGACAGTATTGTATTCTTTACTTTTATTAAAGAAGGGTCTAGTTGATATTTTGGTTTTATTTAGCTCACTTATCGTTGTTTTCTGTAATTGTGTAGTTCAGTTGGGACTGATAAATATTCAAAATTTATTTAATTATCTCCAGTGGGTAAAGTAGTGCCTGGAACAACATGGGTTTCTTATTTTGACCGTCTAAATCGGTGGCGCGACTCACTAATATTTGTTTACTTACCTCTACGGCTGAGCTCGGCACTAATTTGCCAGTAGAGAGACCACTACCGAACTCAGCTGGAGTTGTATTTCCTTTAATTAATTTACTTGGTTTTCAAAATTCGATTTTGTTTTAAATTCATTAAAATACGTGGCACCTCTTCGAATCACCAGCTGTGAAGAGCGAATTTATGGTTTTCTACTCTATCTATCTACAAATCTAAACAAGAATGGTTTTCGATTATATCCTTTCGTTACAATTACCGAGAGAAGGAGGCCATATGCTAGTAATGTATCTCAGAAACATTTATAAGATTACGTAAGTTTTTAATATTTTTTTTATATCTGTATCGAGCAATAACGTACCATTTATTTCTATGGAACATTTTATCTTAATTGTACTTATCTGTAACATCCATAAGTGCAGTGCGCAGTTCCGTAATGAAAATATCCGGGAGGTTTTTTTTTGTGTATTGCTTACTTGTAATTTTTTATTTCTTATATTTTTTTGTGCCTACTATCTGTAAACTGTTTTACATATTTATTTATCTTTTAATTTTTATCTCACACTTATTTAATTAAGATCTATCTATACCTTTTAATATGAGTACTTTTTATCTCGAGATAATAGCAAAGCCAAAAGTGATATTTTTTTTATTTTTTTATCTAAATTTTTCCTCTCACTTTTAGTTTTTTTTTAGTACACGAAAATAACAATAGAATTTACTTAGCTGTTGTTTTATGTGTAGTAATAGTTATGTTTTTGAACTAAACACAAATGTGTTTCATAATATGTGTTTACTATGACTTACAGAGATGTATCTTATATTTTTGATTTTATTTTATTGTTGTGTGTCGCCTTTATCTTAACATCTGATAATAAATATTATTATTGTTACCTTTAGATTTTTCTTTTCCTAGCTAGAGCCTGCTACTCTGATCAATACTTTCAGTTTCTCTACTCTATATTTGATTAAAAGTAATAGATTTTGTTTCTTAAATATATCTTATTTTATGAAAGTAATAGATTTTGTTTCTTAAATATATCTTATTTTAATAACGTAATAGATTTTGCTTTTTTGAATATATCTTTATCATACCGATTTGATTAATAACCATAAGGATGAGTAAAAGAGAAGTGTAAGTATAATTTTTCTTTTTAGTATCTTAAATAAAAGTGTGTAATTTAAATTTTAGCAAGAACATCTGCCGGGTTATCTAATTTTACCTTATCTTATCTTATATCTCTTATATCTTTCTTATTTTATCTGGGTTTTTTATATTTTCCCATCCTTAGAATAAAAAACATGAGTGGCGCGCATTTTCCTTGCTATTTCATTTCTTTCTTTTTCTTATAACTTTTAACTTCTATGTTTATCAAATATTTTCCTTTTCCATCATTTCTTTCATTAGCTCTTTTTCGTCCTTTTTAATTTCTTTTATCTTTTATTCTTCTAATAAATATATTTCTTTTTACCTTTTCAAAAGTATTCATTAGCTCGAATGAATCCACGCTCGCTCTCCTCCTACCCCCTGAGTGCCGTTCCAATTGGTTAGCCTCTATAATCGAGCATTTAACACCTTCCGGGAAAAAAGAGGTTACACTGTTTTCAAGTCAAGTCTGGTATCTGACAGTCTGTCATCTACATTTTCATATGAAGCGTTTAAATATCAAAGGGGCTAAGTGCCAATTTTTGCTGATTTGAGTTTGTATCATAGAAAGGGGCTTAGTGCCATCGGGTATAATTTAAGAAAGAAGCCATGTTCCAAAAAATTCATTTGCGCTTTATAAGCCCGTTGATAGATGGCTTTTTCTCGAAGTACAGCGATAGTTTTTAGGTGCTAGTGCCACCTCTGTATATGGTTTGTGTTCTGTGCTGTATGCAACTGTCACGTCACTCGTCTGATAATCATAACCTGCGTATATCCGTATATTGCTGTTGTTTACAATTTTTTGGAATTGTTATTTAAATAAAACCTTCAAAATGGAAAAACACAGGAGACAAAGTGGTACGGAATCAGTAGCAGAGGCTCAAAGAAAGTTGAAAGTGTCTGGTAATACCTATCAATCTCGTAAAAGGAAAGAAATCCCGGCAAAAGGCAAACCAAGCTTAGAGGTAAGTTGACTTAAAATGTTGGTTGATTGTTTTCTTACCTACGTAAAGATCTTAGGTGATATGCAAATGCAAATTTGCGTGCAAAAGTTTATCTTTTGAAACAAGGCTACAGTTATTTGAAAAGTTTTACAAGACGGATTTCGCCACCCAAGGAACTTACTTGATGGGGCTTATCCATGTGGGAAGAGTACACAGACGACGATACGGAACTTACGATGAACCTGAGAGAAGTCACAGACAAGCCACAATCCACTACACTATACCTGACGGTAAAGGCGACATCATTCAAGTTTGCAAGAAAACCTTTATGAACATTTTTGAGGTAACCAAAAAAAAAGTTTTTACTATTATTACTAAAAAGAAAAATGGTGATACAACCTTTACAGATAAAAGAACGCGTACGTGTCCTAATAAGTTTACTGATAATGATATTTTAAGCATAAGAGAACATGTGAACTCTATTCCGCGAGATGAGTCTCATTATTCTCGGGCCAAATCTAGCAAAGAGTTTCTCAGCCCGGATTTAAACGTATTTCGCCTATACAAAGCGTTTAAGGAACAGCATCCTGACAGTTTGGTCACTTATCAGTTTTATCGTCGCAAATAAAAAAAAACATTTAACATCAATGATACCGTACTTGGAAAAAGAGGAACATAAACTTTTTTATAAAAATCTCCTCAATATAGAGTAAGGCACCTAGTCCCTTTTTTATTTTCCTGTTCGTTTTTTTTTAAACTTTGTATGTCGTTATTATGTTTAATTAGTGTTAAAAATCTATAAAGCGGATGTACACATATTTAGTTTTGAATTGTTAATTTCATCATCCTTAATAAATACCAATAAATATCTTTTTATTGAATTACTTCGTTTTTGATTTTTGGCACTTAACCCCTTTGATATTTAAGGAACAGCATGTGATATATGTGGGTTTTTGTTACATCAAATAAACTGGCCGCATTGTAAAACCTACGAGGAAGTATTCCATCAATACTACCGGTATATTGTGAATAATTTTAATGATAAATCTGTAATAGTATTTGATAAATACAACATTGAGTTTTGTGGAGTAAAATCATATGGGAGATACAGAAGAAAGGAGAAAAATGTCGCTGCTGATGTAGTTTTGGATGTAACCATGCTAATACCTTTAACTCAAACAAAATTTTTATCTAATATCTGTAACAAACAAAAATTTGTTGACTTTTTGGTCAAATATCTTCGAAATAAAGGCATGAAAGTTCTGCAAGCTGATGAAGATGCCGATGTCCTGGTAGTAAACACTGCAATTGATCTGAATAAGAAGGTAAGTACACCAGTAAGTGTGGTAGGAAATGATGTTGATTTATTAGTTTTAATAGTCGGTCTTACACCACCATCAGAAAATATATATTTTTATAAAATTACTTCTAGTAAAAGATATGGTAATACGTTATACTGCACATCTGAAAATAATGAGCTTCAATCATATATTATATTGTTCGCGCATGCATTTGCCGGCTGCGACACCACAAGCGCTATTTTCAGTAAAGGCAAAAAAAGTATTATTAGATTATTGCAGAAAAATAATGTCGTTAAAGAAATTTCGCACGAATTTTATAACCCTAATAATACCGTTGATAGCTTAAATGTAGCAGCGCAGAAATTAATTCTCGTATTATATGGGATTACTGACGACACTTTGACCATTGGGGAAATCCGTTATAGACGTTTTACTGCTGTGGTAAGTCAATCTCAGACAGAAGTTCGTCTAGCAAGTTTACCACCTACATCTTTAGCGTTGCTGCAACATGCTAAACGAGTATTCTACCAATTACAGAAATGGCGTAGCAATAATTTGCGACCTAAAGAATGGGGCTGGAAACGAGTTAATACGATAATGGTCCCTATAATGACTACTGATGATATAGCACCTGAAGAATTATTAGAACAGGTAATATGTTTTTACAGCAAAATTAAAAAATGTTTTAATCTAAAAAAAAATGAAATTTTTTCAGATGTTTTGCAACTGTTCGTGATGCACAAGAATATTATTGTACTGACGACAATAATGATTATGAGGATATCGAAAATTCAGATAGTGATACAGAGGCAACAGAAAATGATCGATTAGAACGAGAAAGACAATATGTCACAATCAGAGATGTATTTATTGTTCTGACGAAGAATTATTTAAATATGAATGCGGAGCCATTACAATAATTTTATTTATTTAATTTATTTTTCAATTATCTTATATAGAATTTTTAAAAATCCTTCCCAATCAAATTTGATGATTAAAATTGTTTTGTTAGTGATATTCTAATTCTATCTAGATATATTATTGTCTAATATTTTGTATTTTATATTTTGTGTTTAAAACATTATTTATATTCCTTATTATTATCATAAATTTATTATATAATTATTAATAACTCATATTTATTATAATTTATACATACACTTATGGGGACTTTAACACAATTTACTCACAAAATTGTAAAGATAGTACCTCTTCATCCGATCACTAGACAATTGCAGCTTCCCACGAACCAAGTTGTGTATATTTTCCATTCGATTCTGAAGATCGGCGACATATTCTTCACGGGCCACTTCACCAGGTTTACAACCAAACACCAAGTCACATGGTAGCCTCATTTCTCTACCGAACAGGAACTTTGCAGGCGTTTGGCCCGTTGATTCGTTAATAGCCGATCGAATGGCCATTAGAAATAGTGGGATATGTCGATCCCAATCCCTCTGACACTCTGACACCACCTTTGACAGATAGTTGGTTATAGTCCGATTCATTCGTTCCACCATTCCATCCAACTGAGAGTGCATCGCTGTGGTTCTTGTTTTGTGGATTCCTAATCTTTGGTAAACTTCTTGAAACAGCTTGCTCTCAAAATTTCTCCCCTGGTCTGAATGTAATCCTAGTGGTAACCCAAATCGGCTTACGAATTCTCCAACTAATATATCTGCTAAAGTGGTCGCTTCCTGATTGGGAACTGCATAGGCTTCAACCCGTTTAGTGAAGTAGTCCATTACAACAAAGATGTACTTGTTTCCTAGCATCGCTCTGTGGAAGTGGCCCCAATACATCTACTGCGATTCTTTCAAAAGGACTTCCAACCAGGTATTGCTGCATTTCCGCCTTCGGTTTTCGGTGCGGACCGTTACTGGCAGCACATGTAGTGCATTTACGACACCAATCTTTAACATCATTAGTGCAATTTACCCAGTAAAATCTATCTCGGATCTTTTGCAGCGTTTTCGTGATACCCAGATGTCCTCCAGAACTATCATTATGCATCTGTTTTAAAATTTCCGGTACAGCATTTCTTGGGACCACTATTTTTTTCCTTGTTTCTGTGCCCTCGGAATTTTCTACAAGTCTTTTAACGAGCCCTCCGTCCAAAATTAAAGAGTTCCTTTGGGACCAGTATGCTTTTAAAGCAGGAGAGGATGAGGATATCTCTCTCCACAACGGACGACGGTCCATTCTCTTCCACTCCCTAATCTTTTTCAGAACGGGATCGTTTTCTTGTTGCTCCCCCAGCATAGAGCTCTCATCTTCTGGCACAACCTTAACTAATGCAAGTTTTTCCTCGTTCTGCTTCATGCGGGTATAATGGGGCAATCAGGTCGACATGGCCTTCTACAAAGTGCATCAGCATTACGATGTCTTGTTCCAGGTCTGTGCTCGATTTCAATATCATATTCCTGCAGTTTTTCGAGCCATCTTGCTATCTGTCCTTCTGGGTTCCTAAAGCTAAGTAGCCACTTTAAACTGGCATGGTCTGTTCTAATTAGGAATTTTCTGCCATACAGATATTTATAAAAGTGCTCGACGGATTTTACAACTGCTAAGAGTTCCCGCCGAGTCACACAGTAGTTCTTTTCAGCTTTCGATAAAGTTTTGCTGAAGTATCCAACTACTCTTTCTTTACCATCTTGTAGCTGTGACAAGACGGCTCCAATTCCCACATTGCTGGCGTCGGTATCCAGAATAAGCTTACTGTCAGGAAGTGGATAAGCAAGAATAGGGGCAGACGTCAGCTTCTTTAATAGTTCAAAAGCCTGTTGACATTCCTCATCCCAACAGAAGGACTTGTCTTGTTCTGTCAAAAGAGTCAAGGGTTTGGCTATGTCTCCAAAATTCTTGACATACCGTCGGTAATAGGAACAAAGACTCAAGAAACTTCGCAGCTGATGTTTGTCGATAGGGATAGGCCATTCTTGAACGGCTTGAATCTTAGCGGGGTCTACAGCAACGCCATCCTTGCTTACGTTATGTCCTAAATAGTTAACCTGCTCTGGAACAAGTGGCATTTCTTAACATTCAATGTTAGATTAGCTTTCTGTAATTTTTTAAAGACTTCTTCTAGGTTAGATAAATGTTCCTTAAAAGTCTTGCCCATTATAATGATGTCATCCAGATAAACTAGACAAGTTTCCCATGACAAACCCCGGAGGATGTTTTCCATTAGCCGTTCAAACGTCGCAGGAGCATTACAGAGGCCAAACGGAAGGACCGTGAATTGCCATAGCCCTGATCCACTGGTAAATGCAGATTTTCTTTGTCTGCAGGATTCATTTTAACCTGCCAGTATCCGCTTTTAAGGTCCAAGGTAGAAAACAAAGTGGAACCTGCCAATGCGTCGAGGACATCATCAATCCTTGGCAGAGGATAACTGTTTTTCTTAGTGACATCATTAAGCTTTCGATAGTCGACACAAAACCGCATTGATCCGCCTTTGTTTCTCACTAATACTACAGGAGAAGCCCAAGGACTACTGGATGGTTCGACTATGCCATTTTGAATCATTTCTTTAAGGGCTCTATCTGCTTGTTCCTTCTTAACTTGAATCGGACGTGCATCGCCAGTATCAATTTTATGTTGGACTATATCAGTTCTTCCAAGTTTATATTTAGAACCAAATACTGGTTTATAGCGGTAAAGTAGGTCTCTTACCTGTTTTCTTTCTAATTTTGACAAAGAGGGATCTATTTTTGTCATTAATTGTTCGATTCCGTTGGTCTCCTCTGTTTCCGTAACGTTCACCTTGTGAATTACGGCTGTTACCGGTTCTAAAGTTCCTATTTCCGTGTCCTTTCGAAGAAGAACTGGATAATCGTTTAAATTGATGACTCGGATGGGTACCTCTTTGGCAGATCTAACAAGATTCTTACCAATAAGGAGTCCTTTTCCCAATTCATGGTCATGGTTCTTTGGCTCTATCATAGCTGGGGCTCCATCTGGCTTCGGTCCATCTAACTGAGCTGTTACGACACATTCGCAGCTCGCCGGAAGTTCGATATCACTGACTAGCTTAATCGAGGCATCGTCAACTTGTTTTCGATGCAGGAATATTTCCTCATTACCAGTACTAAGGATACGTCGTTAAAGATCGAAATGAAAACCACAGTGAAGCATAACGTTCATACCCAGAACAACATCTTCATCAACTTCAGCCACCAGCACCGAGTGAACAAGAGAGGTTGAACCAAACTGTAATGTCACCTGCATCTCACCGTAGACTCTAGCAGATTCCCCGGTATGGTACGCAGTGTCCAACTGGTAGGCAACATCTTTTTCCGCATAATGATGGTTGGTCGGATGATAGTTTTCGTAGCTCCAGTATCTACCAGCATGCTGAAGTTCTTTCCGTCGATGAGGCCATCTACATATCAGCTGCCCAGGTCGTGTCGTAGAGTTGCCAATTTAATGGTGTGAGGGACTTCGGGACTGTTTTCCTGCTGCTGGGGTACTTCAGCAGGAGATTTTTCTTTTTGGGGGCAAGTATTTTTTATATGGCCTAGTTCCGCGCAGTTCCAGCATCTCACTGGTCGCCTTCTTTTTGGAGATAACTTCATTAACCTCTCCACTACCGCTTCGACGTCGCTAACGGAATAAACGGCATGGTTGTGGTTACCGGTGACTTCCTTTAGTTGAGCAACTCCTCGTGAAGCCTCTGTCACCGCATCAAACTCCAGGGCAATGGTCAAGGCGTCCACAAGAGTCTTCGGCCGCGCTAACCGTACAGCCCGCTGCAACTCGACATCTCGAAGACCATCGGTAAAGGTTTGGACCGCCAGGCACTCCAAGAAATCTTCCGCTGCTTTTGGATACGAAAACCATACCATTCTTGACACTTCTGCCTCGAACTACTGGATAGTGTCTCCATTTTTCTGCTTTCGGCTCTTCAACTGCATTCGGTATACCGGTTGTAGATGAGTTTGGCCAGAACGCATCTCCACACGATTCACCAATACTTCGAAATTGTCAGCCTCATCCGGTGTCAATGAATGCAGGACATCTAAAGCCTCGCCTCGCAGAGCTATGGTTAGGGACAATGCCTTCTCCTGGGATGACCATCCATTTGCTCTGGCCGCTGCGTCGAATTGTTTAAGGTAATTTGGCCAGGAAGTCTTCCCGTCGAAGGTCGGGGCTTTCATCGTCGTTCGTACCTGTGCCGCCACCCCGTTCCCTCGTTGTTCGACGTCTACGTGGCAGGTTTCCGTCCTCTCTGCATCTCCGTCGCCGTGGTGGATGGTTTGGTTTCGCCGACAAGCTTCCTGTTCTTGTTGAAGCTTTCTTATTTCGGACTGTATTTGCTGGTTGATCTCCTCTCGCAAGTTGGCGACTTGCTGATTATGCTCGTCTCGCATGTTAGCCATTTGCTGATTTTGCTCGTCTCGAAGAGTGCACATTTCGGAGCGCAGCTGCGATATTTGCTGAGAGAAGGAACTGGATAACTTTTCTGGTAGGGTAGACATTCGTTGTGATAGCTCCTCTTGTTGGCTCGTGATTCGTTGCGACAGCTGGGACATATCTTCGCGCTGGCTCCTTACCTGACTGGATAACTCCTCTTGCTGGCTCGTCATTCGTGGCTATAGATCCTTATGCAGTCGGGAAAGTTGTTGCGATTGTTCTTCTTGTTGGCTCGTCATTCGTTGTGATAGTTCCTCTTGTTGGCTCGTGATTCGTTGCGACAGCTGGGAAAGTTGTTGAGTTTGTTCTTCTTGTTGGCTGGTCATTCGTTGTGACAGTACAGAAATTTCTTTTTGAACCGGGTCATCGAAATCCACAACGTCAGGGTCCAAATTATTACTTAGGTAGTATTCACGGAGCGTATTCAACAATACAGATTTGGTCCCAGTAATTTCCAACTCTAATTCTTCGAGCTCTCTTCTGAGCTCAGCCACCAATAGTTCATTTATCTTCTTTCCAGCCATTCCTGTATCTTCACCCCACACCTGACACCAATTTGAAACACTTATGGGGACTTTAACACAATTTACTCACGAAATTGTAAAGATACACAGAACTCTGCTGGTTAACGTCTAAACTTATTGACAATACAATGAACTATTATTTGAACAATGAAATAGACTGTAAAAGACTTGTACACGCTTACTGGAGTAAGAGGAACAGGAAAACAAGTATTTTTCTTAACGAAGCGTGTATTGCAAATAATTATAAATTGTTAGCTGAGCGCTTTCGGCCTAAACACCGGCCATCATCAGAGCTAAAATCCAAGGTAAATCAATACCCCAGGGGAGAAAATGAAAGGTAGACTGTACAGTCATCCAAAATTAACCTATCCATAGGAACTACCATATGGTGATCGAAAAAACAACATTAAACATTTACAAGTTAAAACTTTCAAGCTCTTAGAAGAAGAGAATGAAAGGGAAATTAAAATTAATATTACAACCAGTCAACGAAGGAGTGTGAGGCATCAAAGAAGGAGAAAAGCCTGATTTGGCTTTTCTCCTTCTTTGATGCCTCACACTCCTTCGTTGACTGGTTTTAATATTAATTTTAATTTCCCTTTCATTCTCTTCTTCTAAGAGCTTAAAAGTTTTAACTTGTAATTGTTTGATGTTGTTTTTTCGACCACCATATGGTAGTTCCTATGGATAGGTTAATTTTGGATGACTGTACAGTCTACCTTTCATTTTCTCCCCTGGGGTATTGATTTACCTTGACTTTTAGCTCTGATGATGGCCGGTGTTTAGGCCGAAAGCGCTCAGCTAACAATTTATAATTATTTGCAATACACGCTTCGTTAAGAAAAATACTTGTTTTCCTGTTCCTCTTATTATTTAAACTCCCCCTTAACTATCTATACATCCCCTTATATAAAACAAAAGAACATTCTGGAATGAACGCGAAACATAAATCGAACTTAATTATATACTAGAAAGAAAAAGAACATTCTAGAACAAATAACCTGAAAATAGTCTTTCACGTAAAGGTCTTTTTCTTAAACGGTTATCCGGTTAGAATACTTATATATTCACTCTTGTTAACTTTTATTTATACATACTGTTATGGTCTGAACTAGTTGGTCTTTGTATAGTATGCAAATATGATTAAGACTAGCTAGATAAAAAAATGACAGTATGAATCTATGGTACTTTTATCAAGTGATGAATATAAAATAATTGAAAAAAAGGGGTATAAAAAAGGATACCTGGGAGACGTTTGTTGATTATTGATTTTTGTTCAATCATGAAAATTTTTTTTGAGATTCGTTGTCAAAATATTGAAACGATAAAATTGAATAAAATATATTGGATGAACATTTGTATATTGAAGAATCAGAAATAGAGAGTATGGAAATTGGAGATTGAAAAACCATAGATTTATACTGAAATTTGGTTATCAAGAAGAAAATTAATTTTAAGATAAGTATTTCTTTATTAATAGTGGTATCAGCTGGTATTATTGTTTATAATTGAAATAATTATTAAAGGGTTTGTTTTTGGAAAAAAAAAGGGCAAAATTATAATAAATTAAGATTGATTGTATTTCATTGATTGAACGTTTTTTTTTTGTTTTGTTGTTGTATTGTATTGTACTATTGTATTAAATGTTATGTAAAATGTTGTATTAAATGTTGTATAAAATAGAAAATGAATTTTTAGTAAATGCTAATCTATGAACCCACCCTCAAGAGTCCACCAATATATAGATTGTTATAGCATATCATAACAATATATTGTAAAAATGGCATTGCCCTAAATCAAGTATTATTATTATTATAACACACTAAAAAGACACATAAATCATAAAACTTATTTTTTTATTTCATATATTTCTAGATTGTCAGTAATGTTTTGTAACTGTTTCTCAAACGTTTCAGGACATTTTCCCAAAAAATAATTTTACTGGTTCGATAGCAGATAAATAAAAAAATATTTATTAGTCGCGTATGCTTCTTCATCAGCAAAAATATGTGAAAAAATAAATTTTTTGCATTAAATACAAGTTCATACATTTCTCTAAACTTTTCTTCTAATATACTTAATTTATTTTGTCCATATTAAGCAGATATTTATTTTTAACATTTTTTAATGAACTTTAATAATAAAAATAACGATAAAAAATACATTTTAACAAGACGATAAAAATTCACTGCTATTTTAAAAGTTTATATTTTGTACCGTAATCACAATAAAAAAGATATCCCCATGAAAGTTTACTTTCCAATAAACAATTTTTACTGAAAACAATTATTAATCAAGATGATAATTTTAAAAATAGAAATAAAAGATAAAAAATAAATTAAGAACTGGCAATGAAAATTCAGTGATACCTTAAAAATTTTGTAGTAAATAAAATAAAGTTTACTTTCTAGATCGCAATTTTTTTAGAAAATATTTTCAATTAAGAATAAATTCCGAATGGAAAATGATATAAGAATGTGTTTCTTTTTATTAAATAAATCATTACATTTCAAAAAACTGTCTTAAATCATAATCATTTTATCTGTTACCATTCATTAGTTATTATTCATTTAAAATAAAAATGCGCCAGACCGAGATTTAAATTTCAATAAATAGAATAGAGTAGAATAGGATAAAATTTATTTGACTGTAGTTACAAAGTTTAATAAACAGTAAGTCAATGTTAAAACTTAATCTAAATAAAAATACACATCACTAAAAACAGTCACAAAACACATGCAACAGACACACAAACACACACACTCACATACTTAGGTATATTTCAGGTACAGCTTACAGGTAGATTTGGCTTATAATGATTGAAAGAGTGTTCATCTATCTGTATGGGTAACCCATTTTTAATATAATCCTCAAATTCTAGTACTGAATAAAAAACGGTTTTTTGGAAGAATTTTTTCATTACATTTTTAAATTTGGTATGATTTAAGGTTTTAATGTGTTCAGGTAATATATTAAATAAATCATTTTTGATTGAATTATGTTGTGCTTTAGATGTTCTGTATCTTGGACCTTTAACAAAAGTACCAATTCGTGTATTATATGAATGGCCCTTTTAAGGGCTGAAAATGCAATATCTATTTTAAAACTTTGGTTGGATCAGAATTTACTAACACTAAATCATAAAAAAACTACTTATATGCCTTTTACTATGGACAAATCATTTAATTACCCACTACCAAAGTTAAAATTACACTGCTTTAATTGTACAACACAACACTACCCTTGTCAATGTACAGTTGAAATTGATAGTTGCAAGGTGTAACGATTGTATCGTTAATTTTCGAACAATTCTCCTGGACTATAAATATTTTTAAATTATCTATTGTTTTGGCGTTGTAACGAGTGGGAGACTGCAAAGTGGAAGGAGAGTCGTGGTTTCGTTAATTAATTTTTGATTATATTATGTTCATTTTAATGTTGAATTTTTAAGAAATTCAGAGTTTCCGACCATCTTTGCCCTTCTGTCTCTGGTAAGTTCCTTATTACCTTAGTTTTAAATTTAATAGTTAAATTAATCCAAAATGCGGTGAATATAATATTTTATCTATTTTACTAACATTTTAAATATTCGAATACAATTTCTAAATTCAATTCAAGGTCAGTTTTTGTGGTATTTTATTATTTATACATAAAAGATAATTAATTTTTTCTCGAAATTTGGAGAGACTTATAGCGATTGTGTTCGAAAAATAGTATTTGAAAATTCGGAGTTTTGATTCCAACTTTATTGACAGGGTTATTGCCAACTAGAAGAAGGGCCCTATTATTGGTTTGCAAAGAACTAAATTAAGATTTCGACGAGAGGTTTCATCGGAGATAGTCCGTTGCTGTTCTGATTTCCCGATTAGAAAAGCCGAAAGGAAATTCCTTCCCGTTGCTGTTTTCTAAGTCCACTGCGTAGAAGCTTGGAAAATTCAGCTAGAAGTCTTCCACTGGAAATCAACCTTCTACAGCACATGCTTAAGATACTCCGTTTTCAAGCCACCGATAAAAAACAAAGATAAGAGAATTAATTAATTTTCGTTAACTGTCAAAATTACTAATCAGAATTTTTAGAAATAAACCATTTTAAACTGATTCTAAGTATTTTATTTGTATCTCTGTACTTGGCGCCCTTTTAAAACTTGTTTGCTGAAAATTAGGCAAAAACACAGCAGGAAGGTAACGACCCTCTGGAGCTAGCCAAGGGTATTTTTACGTTACAAAGGAAGTAAAATACCTTGGAATCTTTATTGACACATTTTTACAATTTGATAGCCATGTTAAGTATGTAAATATAAAACTTCGAAAAACTTTGTATAAATTCTACAAATTAAGAGAATTTTTACCACTTAAAACACTTAAAACTGTCTATTATAGCCTAATTGAACCAATAATTTCATACGGTATTACAACCTGGGAATCTACTAGTGGCTCAATAATAGAATCGCTTAGAATCACACAAAAGTATATTATCAAAGTTATGTTAAATAAGTCTAAAATGTATTCTTCTGACCTAGTATTTAAAAACAGTAATCTTATGAATGTAAGACAACTTTATAAAAGGGGTGCTTACGATTTATGTATAAAAATGCCAACTATAAACAAGATTTATCTCATAAGTTAAACACAACGTCTAAGGTAAAACACATTGTAGAAGTTCCTAAATGTGATTATACAACTGTACAAAGACATTTATCATTTATCGGACCAAAACTTTTTAATTCCGTACCTCTCATTATAAGATCCTCTAATACAATAAGTACATTTATGTATAAAGTTTGTAAATATAAGAAATAATTTAAACAAATTTTGTGAATCCGTACCATTTCTTCAATCTTAATCTATTATATCAATTTAAAAAAATGTATAATTAATTACTAGCACCTCTAAATTTATATTTTAGCATATCATAATGTCTACCTGTAATAGCATAAGAAGTACACTTATTATTGCATAACAACTGTTTTAAGTATAGTGGCATCAGACAAGCTTTTTTGTAGCTCATGATGCAAACTAATAATAAATTGTAAACACATAATATTTGGCAATAAATGATTTGTATTTGTATTTGAAAAGGGCTTTGATAACACGTCCCCTCCAACACAATGTCAACGAAGATTTGTGGAATGTTTATTCTCTATCTCATTCTTTAAAACTAGTTTATTCCTAACGAAAGATTTACGTTTTTAGCGACAATATGACATGACAGTGATGCCGAATTTATCATTCTTACTTATATTGTCTTTGTTTACCACTAATAACAGTTTAAATTTTGAGACAAACATATTGCATAGAGTTTGCATGAATATTTTATTAACCATGATTTATAAGGCAGAATACTTCACTGCGAGTTGTAAATGATAATTTTTGATTACTTTAATATTTTATAAAATTTATTGTTGACCTTTCTGGAAATTATAAACTTGGATATACAGCGACGTTATTTTTTTATGGAATTCGCAGATATATTCTTCCGATATTTGTAAAGGATATATTTTGAATGATCTGTAGTATCTGATGATGGATAAAGGGAAAAATGTGTTAAAACAACTTGACAACGCTAAGAAATATATTTAACGAACTAGAAAATAATGGATTTTTTCGAGAAAATAAATTTACAGATACAATAAAGAACAGTTGGGAGCAGCTCGTACTAAAATTAAATTGCAGTGGTGGACATATAAAAGATTTAAGTTTGTGGAAAAAGGTAAGGATTAGATCGTAGTCCATACTTAAATTTCACTTATCAGTACCACTTACACACTTACATTTATAAAATACCATTTTTTGTTAATCTAGACGTTTTCGGACTGGAAGTCTCAAACAAGAAAAAGGGAATATTTCAGCATTAGCACGACTCACTGCTGCTGGTAATATAGGTGATCCAGAAAAGCCATTAACGGGCTTGGAGAAAAGACTATTATATTTAATTGGTGAAGTAGTTACAAGAGGAATGAAAGGAGTCGAAATAAAAGCTGATAAAGTTGAAGTAAAAAACATGCCCTCGACGTCAGGCCAGCAGAAAAGACAAAAAGAGACGGATTTGGAGGAAGATGTTAAATGTAAAAAAAAATACAACATTGCAAACTGCTCTGAACCAGTTGTCATCAAAAGGAAGTGAACTGAAAAAAATTAATAAAAATTTGGAACCATAATTTTTTTTTATAATTGAGCAGAACCATCGAATAATATTTTTAAAAGGGAAAAAATTAGAGTTAAAACATTATTTTTGAAAATAATGACTATTAAATATTATTTATTAATTTTGTGATCTAATAAAAAAAATGGAAATTTTACCCAAAAAAAAATTTGGAATTGTGATGAGACCGGGCTGACGACTGTCCATGTGCCACCGAAAATTACCTGCCCAAAGGGAATAAAACAGGTTGGTCAAATGACCAGAGGCAAACGAGGTCAAAATGTAACCTTGATAACCGCAATAAATGCTATTCAAAATAATATTCCGCCAAAGCTGATATTTCCTAGAGCATAGGAGCTGCAAATCCGTCCAGCTGGTCTAACGAAAAGTTGTTCTTAGAATTTTTAGAACATTTCCAAAACCATGTGAAACCAACAGTCGAAAACCAGTCATATTAACTTTGGATGATCACGATAGCCACGTGAATGTCAAATCTATTGACTTTTGTAAAAACAATGGCATTCTTATAATAACGTTTCATCCCCAAACCAGTCACAAGATGCAGCCGCTAGACAGAACAGTTTTTGGAGAGATGAAGACCTAATATAATAGCACTTGCAGCGAATGGATGACTATGAATCCTGGACAAACTATTACAATCTACGAAATAGCTAAACTTGTGGGAAAAGCATTTCCAAAAGCATTCACTGCATCTAACATCCAGAAGGGTTTTGAAGTTAATGGTATTTATCCCCACAATTAAAATATTTTTGAAGAACATGAGTTTTTATCAGCATATGTAGCTGATCGTCCTGTTGAGGGTCATTAAAACTTAATGATGAACAGAAGAAGGGGGAACAATGTAAAACCACGGCTTCGGAAATAGAAGTCTCTACTCCTTCAACATCAAATACTTTTTAAGCGGGAACTTCTGGAAGTTGTATTGCGCCTAAAATGCTTCGACCCTATTCAAATGCTCCTCCTCGCAATATGAAGAAGTCATTGAGACCAAGAGGAATGTCACCATTTTAATGGAATAAAACCTGTTAAGTTATTTAGAAGAGAACGATGAACAAAAAATCCCGCGGAAAAAGAGGCGGCTATCGTGGCAGAAGAAGTACCCAAACGGACTTACCCATAATCAGCCCTCCTACCAAGGAGACGACAGAACCACTAGTCCCAGCGAACGGAAAGGAAACTAAAACCAAAAACGAATGCAAAGGCCAATAAAAAAAACAACAAAGAGGATGAGACTAATACCACGGCCACTACGGATCAATCCGCCAAAGATGATACCGTAACCGCTGTCTCTTTGATTGAAAATAATGAATGGCAGGTAGAGGTTGCCTAGCTGCAAATCACTACAAACTTCGAGGCAATGCCCTAGTTATTATCTGTAATGTTCGAAGAGCTCTCAGCATGTGATAAAGCTTTCTACAGGAACGTGTCACAGGGGATGTTCGAATATTATTGTTATTTAGTCGTTAAGGAAAAGATAATCCTTTTTACAACTAAAAATATTTTATTTTACTTAAAAAGTACAACTGACATGAAGTCTAAAACATTATACATAACTACCAATAAACAAAAATAAATATACAGGTGGATACCCTACACTATCGGGGCATTGTGGAAATAATCCTCATTTATACTTTCAGCTTTTTGGAGTATTTAGAATTTGGGGTCATCCCATGGTAAGTGGGAGAGAAGGAAGGAAGGAGTGTTAAAGAAGGTTGCATGTCAGGGAAGAGTTATGAATTATCCCATAATAGCACTAATCTCAAATAGATTCCGAGAGACTTTCTGTACCAATTTTTTCAAGAAACATAGAAGATGGCCCAATTTAGAAATCCCGGCAGATAAAAATCACTTATACCTTATGAAGTGTATCATCCACAATATGGAGTTGGATTTTGGACATTCCGAATATGCAATGGAACCTTGGATATACGTATGCTTCAAAAAGGTATTTGATGTTCCAGAAAAATTCGAACTATCTGAGTTAATCGCTGACAAAGCAACATCTCACCCGATTTCTGTTCTTAAGCGACATGCAGAAGATAACTTGAACAAAACAATTGGTCCCTCCTGGTCGAGATCTGTGATTATAAAGTGGCTAGAATCAAATTACAATAACCCCTTAGAATTGTTGGAGATGATTCAGAGAGCCGGTTTCCCTATTGATGAAAGATTATTTGCCTGTTATCCTAAAGAAACTGAGATAAAAGTCTATCCTAGATTATTCTGTCTGTTACCTATAATCAAAAGATTATATGTTGTAATAACAAATGCAACAATTGCAGATTGTTACCTTCCTTATTTCCCAGAAGTCACCATGACATTTGACCAGGTAACTCTGCTAAACAAAATCTACAACAATACCAAGTTGATGTCAGGGTCTAATAAGGGTGCAAAAAGAATTATTGTAACTAATCTTGACTTTATGAAATGGAATTCTTATATGAGGAAAGAAGAGACGTTAAGAATATTTTCGGATATGGACTCTATGCTGGGACTTCAAAATGTCAGTTCAAGAACTCATGAAATGTTTAACTCATCTACTGGATACTTGGCAGATAGCACATATATACCAGAATTCACTTCAGATGGAAGATTTAAGCCTGCAACTGGACAGGACATCTTGGTGGAATGGAAGGCTTAAGACAAAAGGGATGGACAATTTTCACTGTCGTTCTAAAATACGTTGCAGAGACTTTTGGGATAAAATGTAAATTTATGGCACAAGGAGATAATCAAGTGCTTATCTGTACATACAAAGCAGAACTACAAGAGGAAGATATTAGACAGACTCACTCAAGATTCTTGGTAGGACTTCAAGACATATTGAAATTTAGGAAAACCCATATCTATGTCATTAAAAAGATTAGCAAAAATAAACCGGACTACTAATGAAAACATTCAAACTTTAGAAGCTGCCCTTTCCTCCATAACTGCTAATTGCTCGGCTGCAACACAATTTGACACTGATCCGTTAGTCTCTTATTTTGTTGGAGTCTTCTGTAGTATAGAAGCATCAAATCTTCATGGAAAATATCCATTTTATGGAAGTCCTATTATGAAATTGAATAAAAATCCAAAATTCAAAGTCCCGGGAGACTGTATTGCTTAAACATATAGGTTTCAACTATCTCAAGTCTATAAACGGTGGATACAAGATCTTAATGAGCCTTTCTGAATTTCTATTTTAGGATTATCTAGTGCACTGGAAAGTATGGATAGACACCAGTATCAAGAGTAATCGTGACAGCTTTGTTAAAGGTTTATCTTCTGGACTAAAAAATCCCTCAGGAAAAGGGAAACGTCTAATCGTTTTACATGCAGGTTCAGAAGAAGGTTTTGTTGAAGATGCATTACTGTTATTTGAAGGTAAAAAAAGTGGAGACTATCATGAGGAAATGAATGCTGATGTCTTTGAAAAATGGTTTGCTGCATTTTTAAATAAAATTCCTGAGAATTCTGTAATTGTAATGGACAACGCACCATACCATAGCCGCAAATTAGAGAAAATCCCTACTACATCTTCCAAAAAAACTGACATGCAAGAATGGTTGAGATCAAAGAATATTATATTTCAGACAGAAATGGTCAGGTCAGAACTATTATATTTGATCAAACAAAATAAAGAAAAATATAACTTGTACGTTACTGATGAAATGGCAAAGAAATTTAATAAAACAGTACTAAGACTACCATCATATCATTGCGAACTGAACCCCTTCGAGTTAATTTGGGCACAAGTGAAAAGTCAAGTAGGAACAAAAAATACGACTTTTAAAATAAAAGAGGTTAAAGAGCTCTTAATACAGGCTTTAAACGTTGTTTCGACTACTGACTGGCTAAAATGTATCGGACACATTCTCAAAGAGGAAGAAAGTATGGGCAAATTAGATGAGAGAATTGATGCAGTTATTGAAACCATTATTATTTCTCTTGGTAGTGATGACGATGAAGAAAGTGAGCCAGAAAGTGAAGAAGACTGATAGACTGTTACTCTGTTATTTGTTTTATGTAATTTATTAAAATATTTTTTTCATTGTATCGGTTTGAAACAACAAATCTTAATTTTTCTGAAAAATTTCTGTTATAAAGATCATTATCAAAACATCTGCATATTTACCTAAGTCAAATGCGGCACCACCTGGGGCGTACCAGTAAAATCAAATTTGTACTGGAATACAGTTTCCTTAATTAACCCATTGAATGTGAAATTTTATTATCCCACAGTTTTTAGTTAATATATGTATATGTGCTACATTTTGAATTGTACTTATATTATTTATTTGTAATAAAATATAAATATAAAAGTATATTTTTCGTTCTAAATCAATAAAATAATATGATAATTGACTATAAACAGGGATCTGTTCTATGCAAAGGAATGTGTTATTTTGAAAATCAGTCAAAATTCATGTGAATTCAAATAGACCATTCTTGGTTATTAATACTACTTGCAGTAAAAACTGACGTACCTGTATCTACTTTAGTATTCAATTTAATATTATATATATTATTTTAATTTTTAACTATGTAACAAGCCATATTTTTCCTTAAAATAAATATATGTGATTGTTTTTTATCCATTTTTTGCTAAGCTACGTTAAATTTTTTCGACAAAAATAAAATTCAAAATTTAACCTCCTACTACTTACGAAGAGATATTATACTTTGGATGAATATTTCTGTGATATTATTTCTTAACAAAAAATGCTTGCTTCAGCATTGTCTATATCTATAGGAGAACAAAAAAATCAAAATCAAAAATCAATACCTGCACAAAATTTATCTAAAAAGTTAAATGGCGATTAGTTTCAGCACGAAGCCATCATTAGGCCCTAAAAGTAAGTATATAAGTGGTACAAACTACAAACCTTACCACATTGTAACTTAAATATAATTAAAAAGTTTGTAAGTATTATCCATCAATAATCGCATATAAATGAATATATGTACATACAGAAAAAACGAAGTTATCCATTCTCAAATGGGGCAATTCAACATGTAGAGAACAAAAAAAAACTCAAAATCAGCAATCACACAAAATTTATTCTAAAAGTTAAATGGCGATAAGTTTCAGCACGAAGTCATCATCAGGCCCTAAAAGTGAGAATATAAGTAGTACTTCAGCTGCCTTCATCATAATAATCTTCAGACAATGCTTTAACCATATTTAAAGAAAATTCACTTAAATCATCTATCTTATCAATTTTACAATACTATAGCATTGAAATTGTGAAATTGTTCAACAGTTTTGTTGATTTTTATTTTATATAAAAGTTTATTCAAATACGTATAATAATGTTTTCATTTTGTTAATCTTGTTTACCACTTACATTTATAGGTTATGTTTTAAAAGTATTAAATATTTATAGTGGTGACTTTTGTTATTTGATTTCTTCTTATAATATAATTATTGTTAGTTTACTTTGGGACCATCTTAGATAATATAAAAAGTGACCATAAACATTTATTTTCAATTTTATTTAAATGAAAGAAATGTATTTAAATTTGCCGCCCAGTAACTTTTGCGGTTGTAAGTCTGGCTTTTCAAATCACTTCTCCTAGTTTTTAAATAGGGTATAAAGAAACAACTCTAACTTATAAATCTAGCCGCTAGATGTCACCAGTTGCATTATAGAATTGTTCTAAAATCAAAGGGCATGATAGTTCTATATTGTAACAAATAGACTTGTTACAGTATTGAACTTCGTCGGCAGGTTGTTTACGTCCGTAGAGTAGTTCTATACTGTAACAAGTCTATTTGTTACAGTATTGAATTTCGTTGACAGTTGTTTACATCCGGCGTGTTGTAATTGTTACTTCTGTGTAATCAACAATAATAAGTGATTTTTGTTTTAATAAACCAAAAAAAAATATCTGTGGGACGCGTAGCAATTTTCTGTTGCGACTGGCGAAAACTAATAATGTGCAGGATACAAGTATTAATGATATGGTAAGTTTTATTTTAGTTATTTTATTAAGATATAACCTCAATTTCTAATTAATTTAGTTTGTAATAGTATATTGTTTAAAAGTGACGAAAACAGCATTTTCTACAACGAGAGAACAGTTTATCAACCGGTCATAGAAAGAATAAATTTAAATTAAATTAATTTTTGATTTAAGTTGGTATATATTGTATTCAGTACATATTACAGTTAAACCAATAATGCAATTCATAAACATAGAGTTGAGAATCATACCTAATTGGTTTTTCTTAAATTCCAGCTATATAGAAAAACAAATTTACTATTTTTCTTTAGGAATCACCCTCCACATCTGTCAATCCCAGAATTTTATATGGAAACAATGACACTATAGCAGACTACGATTTGCTAAGAACTGAAGAGAATCCTTGTATTTCTAAGAATTCTTCAGAGATAGATTTACATGAATCCAAGGGGTTAACTTTGGTACGTTACATATTGCTAATACATGCATACATTTTTGTGTCAAATGTCATTGGTAAAATTGTTCTTCTTGTTCATAAAGAAATACTTTTTTATTTTTTTAGAACTCCTCAACATCTCTTGATCACAATAAACTTTTTGATAGCGACGACAGCGTGGCAGACAGAAACTACGAGCCATCATCATCTTCAGAGAGTGGCGAAGATGAACCAGAACCAACCGAAGGTGAACCTGAACGAGCACTAATATTGCCAAATGAAACTACCCAAATTAAATCTAAGAAACTGACAAGAAAAAGACTTAGAAAACCAGACACCTGGGAAAAAAATTTCAAGAAAATCAAAAGGAATTTGGGAGAAGAATACGTTAATGCTGCCAAGAAAAAAATAGAAAAAAGAAAAATGAAGGAGCCTTGTAAAGAGAAATGTAGACTTAAATGTGTTTCAAAATTCACAGAAAATCAAAGAGGCAGTATTTTTGAAGCATACTGGAAACTGGGGTCAATAGATAAACAAAGAAATTTTGTTGATAAACGCGTATCTAAAATTTCTCCACAATACAGAAATACGAAAGTAATCGATCACAAAACTTAAAATATTTATTTCAAATCGGAGAACAAGTAATTCGGGTATGTAAAACATTTTTCAAGAACACTTTGGATATCAACAATAGAACTATTTTCACAATAACTAAAACAAAACGAGCATGGCTTTCTTGAAGCAGACAAACGCGGGAAACATGGAAACCAGAAAAGGGTTAAAGCAGAGGTCATTATTGGCATTAAAAGACACATTGACTCCTTCCGTAAAAAAAGGTCTCATTATTGTCGAGCAAGGAAACTAAAGGAATACCTAGATGGCAGTCTCAATATCGCTACAATGTATCGCTTGTATATGGAGAAATGCACTGAAAATAACGAAGAGTATGCAAAATTCTCTATGTGCAAAAAAATATTTAATACGGAGTACAATATAGCGTTTCATGTCCCAAAAAATGACCAATGTGCTTTATGTGCCAATTATGAAAATGGTAGTGAAGAAGATAAAGAAAAAATTAAAGATAAGTATGAGAAACACTTACAAGAAAAGGAATTGAGCAGACAAGAGAAACATTTTGATTTACAGAGATCCGACAATGTTCTTGTGTGTTGTTTTGATTTGCAGGCAGTACTCACTACTCCCAGTGGGGAAATAAGTAGCTTTTATTATAAAAGACGATTAGCTACCTACAATTTTACGATTTATAATATAAAAGAGAATTTGGGCTCTTGCTTCCTCTGGCATGAAGGAATTGCCAAAAGAGGGGCCAATGAAATTGGAAGTTGCCTATATCAATATTTGTTGAGTGAAGAATGCAAAAGAGAACATATAATTTTTTACTCAGATAACTGTACCGGACAAAACAAAAACAAGTTTGTATTTTCTTTCTATTTGTTTTGTGTACAGAATATTGACAAAATCAAAACTATAACCCATAAGTTTTTATTAAAAGGGCATACCCAAAATGAGGGAGACAGCATGCATGACACGATTGAAAGAGAAAAAAATCGCATGCTCAAGAGTGGCCCTATATATACACCTGCCCATTGGGCAAGCATTATAAGATTGGCAAAAAAAACTGGTGCTCCCTATAAACTTACAGAAATTAGTACAAATGATATTTTTGACTTAAAAGCGTTATGTACCCAAATAGGAAACAATTTTGTAAAAAATACAAATAATGAAAAAAATGTTTGGAATGATGTTAAGATTGTGAGAATGGAAAAAACGCAGCCAAACATACTATTTTATAAAACGTCTTACGCACAAACTGATTTTATGTCAATTGACGTGAGACAAAATACCAAGCGTCTCAGTAACAAAGAGCAGAGAACATTATTTGAGCTTGTACCTGCTTATAAAAAAGCTCCGCCTATAGACTCGAAAAAAAAGAAAGATCTATTGGATCTTTGCACAGAAAATTCTATCAAACGAGTCTATTGGCCCTTTTATGAAAGTTTGTCGGATAATTTAAAAGACAGAGAGCAGGAGACAGAATATACCGAATTTTCAAATAGTTCTGAATCAGATTAAATATAAAAATATATTTTCGATTATTTCTGATTATTTAAAGAAATTTTGTGCAATGAATATTTTTTAAGAGAAAGTATTTTTAAGTTTCACAAAAAAAGTTTATTAATACTTATTATCCTATTGTTAGCAATATAAACCATTTTTATTTTTAGCAATGTTTAAATTTAAATAAAATATCTTTTTGGGAGTTATAATAATTTGTTTTATTAAAGAGATCAAAGGGTTCTGAAATTTGTTACATCTCTATTTAATTCGCAAATTTCCAAAAATGTAATTCAATAGTGTAACAACTTGATCAAATTTCAAAATTCTGACAAGTCTAAAGTTTAAAATTAAAAACAAGATGGCCGTTTGATTATTACGCGTATAGTAAGAAATTATGTTTAGAGAATATTTACATTTATTTAGGGTGGAATTCATAGTCGTCACTCATTTTAAACTCACACTCACACTCAAGTCTCACTCACTCGAGGGTGAGTGTCCCTCATCCTCAAAAACGGAATTCATAATCGACACTCAACTCCCACTCCAGTCAGTCAGTGGTGAGTGGAGGATGAGTGAATACGTCACGGATTCGTGACGTCACAGGCATTTACCGAGGGAAATACCCGGTCCGGCCAGGTCATGGTTATTTCGGTAGTGCAGTTTGGCCCGGCAACATGGACAGCAAGCGGAGTGTTTTCTCAGCAGACGAAAAATTAATTTTGCAGCAGCTGGTATCGAAATATCAGCAAGTGATTGAAAATAAAAAAACGGACTGCATTAGCAGCAGTCAGAAAAAAAGAGGCTGGGTGCAGTTAACAAATGAGTATAATTCAGTGGCTGAAAATACAAAGGTAAGATATAACTATTTATTTACATAATACGTACCTACCATAATTTGTGGATACCCGAGAAACCATTTGATTTAAAAAATATGCTAGTATATTGAATTTTTAATTAATTTTAGCGTACCATGCCCCAATTACGGAAATGTTGGGAGAACATGAAATCCAGGAGGAGAAAGGAATTGGGAGTGGAAAAGAAACAAAGAATGGCAACAGGAGGAGGGCATTTTGTACCAGTCGGTGTCACCGATGAGAACATCGATGTACTCAACAGTGTCGGCATCGAATTGAAGACTGGAGGAGTGGACAGCGACACTGTAGAAATGGCTAAATCGGGTACCTGTGAGGAATTCGAGCTACAGGGAGATGTGTTGGTACCCGTAGATGCAGATAACTCCTTCTGCGACTTCGGCGAACAAGAATCCGGTAATTTATTGTTTAATATTGCAGAAATGGAAGAAGTTGCAACAGCACCAGACGAAGTGCCCAAAAGAAAAGGTAATGTAAGATTTACATCGTTAGAGATTAGACAATAACAGTAACAATTTATGTTCCTCAGTTCCGGTCCGGAAAAGAACATTTACTTCCTGGGGGACAGCGATCGAGAGAGAGTTGGAGGTTCGTCTCAAACGTAATAGGGACATGGAAGCGCACGAAAATGAACTGCATCAACTGCGTGAGGCTGAACTCCAAATTAAAAAGGAAACGGCTGAAATAGAAAGGGAAGTTGCAAGGGAGAAGCTGAAACAAGAGAAAATGAGAACAAAAATGGTGGAAAAACAATTTAATAGTATGTAGGTTATTTGTAAGTAGTGATAATCATTTTATACAGTATATTTATAAATCATTAGTAAAGTGTCTTAATATAAATGCATTTCTAATTACATTACCTCTAGCATTATCATGTAGCGGCGCAACAGGTACTGCATTATGAATGTAATTAGGATCTGGAACAAATTGTTCACGTTCGTCGATAGCAATATTATGTAATACTGCAACAGCAGCTATTATTAACCGACATGTGTTTAGTTTATATAACAGTGCGTGCTAAAGACATCGAAAACGTTGCTTCCACTGTCCAAAAGCCCGTTCGATTACATTTCTAGTTACAATTTGTGAGCGATTATAGCGGTGCTCTGCCACAAGACTGCCAGTCCGGCACTGCAATTGAATCTGGATGTACAGGAATTTGTAAATAAGCTTTTGTCAAGACAATAGAAGAAAAATATTTTTTATTGTGTAATAATGTCGAAACGTCCTGTATGTTACGTAAATGATACCTGTCTGGAACAGTTTGCGAATTCAACTTACCATAATCACCGCATGGCCTCCAGTCACCATTTTTCTTTTGACTAAATGTAGTGGACTTGCCCAGGGACTATTAGATGGACGACAAATTCCTTTTTGAATCATAAAATCAAATTCAGCCTTTGCTACCGCTAACTGATCAGGAGCTAATCTGCGTGGTTTTAAAAAACATGGATGTCCATTGGTCAGAATGTGATGACAAACATCTTCTGAATAAGTATGGAGAGCAGATTTTAAAGTAAGTATTATTTGTTAAATCATACTTGATTACCAGATTATCTCTGGAGAAATACTTCGGATGGTAAATTGTTCAGTAGAATCTAATTTTGCTGGAACAGTTAAAGTTGTTTTTGTATCCAAAAGACGTTTCCTACCAATGTCAATTAATAGACCAAACCGTTTAAGAAAATCTGCTCCTAATATAGAAATGGAAACATCAGCGATGGTGAAAACAAATGGAAATGTCCGTCGTAATCCTAGATCTAAATTTAAAAAACGCTGTCCATATGTAACTATCGTACTATTATTGGCAGCATATAAAACAACCGGTGATTATTTTTCTTATCAATATGTCTTGCAGGTAAAAGTGATAAGTCTGCACCAGTATCCACAAGAAAATTAATACCAGAATGTTTATCTTGAACTTGTAAACGGTTAGCACTTAGCAACCTCTCATCTATTGGCGATGAGAGGTTCCTTAAAGGTTTTCCTGATGCGAATTATTATTTACTGGCTTATATCCACATGGAGTGACGCATTTTTTAGCATTTTCTTTATATTTCTGATGATACCAACATATTTCTTGATCTAATACGAGAAAAAAGACGTCCAAATCTTTGTCTCGAAACATGAAGTTTACTTACTTCTTCTGTTAGAGTTTTTAATTGTTTTGCTAACTCAGCAATTTCATCTCTAGAAGATGATGTAGATGCAGATGATATTGTCGGAAGATTAACAGAATGAATTTTATTTGCCATCTCAGCTAATTTAATAAGTGGTTCATCACTTACTTGAAGTATAGCTTGTGTCGAGCTTGGTAATCGTTGTATCCAAATTGCTTTCAAAAAATAATTATTTAACACAGGTCTAGCAAGATTTTAAAGTTCTCGAAGAAATTGAGATGGTCGACGATCTCCTAATTCCAAATACCCAAGGAGTTTTTTCAGCTTTTCTTCTTCTGAGTCACCACATCGTTTAATTAAAGCGTTCTTAGGGGAATAGGGATGTTGACTAATTTCCGGATCTTCTTTTATTTTATAGATAAACTCTTAATAACCGCGAAAAAAATATTTTAATAATAAAAATGGTTTTATTTTAAAGAAAAAATTGATAAATCAGAATAGATTTAAAATTTCCCGCTAAAACCCCCAAAACTGCCATGTGATTTTGATTACGTCACGAACCGATAAACAATGCTCGCGATCTGTCAAACTCTAAGGAACTTGAAAGTTTTCTTGAGAAATAATTCTTTTTAGGCTTTAATACTAGTTAATAATAAATACAAAGTGTGTGTGTGTATGTAGATGTACATGTAAAAAATGAAGATTTTAATATTCAAACAGCCCACAGTATTTCTTACCACAATGAAGTTATAAATATACCTACCTGTTTTTAAACATTTTAAAGTTAACGAACGACATAAGTTTTATTTATTTAATTTTAGTCAAAAATATGACGGATTAATTGGTATTGATTTATTAAAACAATTAAAAGCAACTGTAAATGTAGAGAAAAAACTCCTTATACAGAAATACCAATAATATACGAATTAGAAGAATTAACACAACTAAAAAAGAAATTTAACGTAAAAAATTATTATTTTAATATTCCCGCTAGGACATCCCAAATCGTAAAATTACCCGTTGACATAGAAAGCGGAACAGGACTTTTAAATTATATTAATTTTGGCAATCAAATAGAATCACCTTTGCAGTTGTAAACGTAAATAAATTTTTTGCAACAACCACCATTACTAATTCAAGAGAAGAACCAATAAAAATTAATATTAATAAACCTTTTAAAATTGAAAAATTAGATATCGCAGATATAAATTTTATTAAAAAAATGGAAACCGATTCTGAATTAAACGAATACACCGATAATATTTTAAAATCTAATCTAAAAAATATAGGTACGAGTTGAACATTGTAATTACGAAGAAAAACAGGTCATAAAAAATTTATGTTAAGTTCCGCTGCACAAAAATCTTTCTTTGTAGCAAAGAAATTCGCCACCATCAAACAATCGATTCTCGGCAAGTTAGAACTGTTTCCTTTGATGAATCCAGTCTCCATAATGTAAACACAATTCGATTTATGATAACAAGTGAGTTACAAATACTAATAGCGAGTAATTAGCAAGAGAAATCAAAGAAATAACTCGTTCACACAGTGACACCAAGCGACGCTAAGTTGTTTATCGGTTCATGACGTCATGCGCTGTGATTGGCGTTCACAGTCACGTGATAATGTGTATTAAATAAAGTTTTTTGAATTAATTTTAATTAATAAAATATTATTAATTACGTTTAATAAATATGATTTTAGGTATTTAAATATTACCATTAATCATTTAAATTTAACTTTACATGGATTTACAACTACTGTCAACATGCCTATTGTAGTCATAACTTTGATCTTGTATAATATCAGAAACTACTTTCAAATTTTGAGGTGGAATAGAGGATATAACGTAGTTGTATTTGGTTTGGGATGCCGTTATATTGGATAGCGCAAACTGGGCTTGAACATGAGCGAACCAAATTTGCGGATCTTCCTCCCAAAATGTAGGAAGTTTAACTGAAACTCGATGAACTGTTGAGTTTACATTCGGAGCATTGACGTCGACAGACGTACTCTCGGAAGGAACTGACATGTTTTTGTAATCGTCGGGGTCACCACTTTTTAGTCGTTTAGGAAAAGATAATCCTTTTTTACAACTAAAACTATTTTATTTTACTTAAAAAGTACAACTGACATGAAGTCTAAAGCATTATACATAACTACCAGGGTGAAAAAATAAGGTGGTCTAATTACTCGAACTACTGTATTTCACACAAAGTTTGGTCCTTCTATATCTTTAATATAGATGTCACCCTATGGCGGGATCCTATACTGTTGCGTGCAGGGTTGTCTACATGCGTCTGGAAGTGTGACTGATAAAATTGATTAGAATCATAACCTCACTAATTACTATCATATCCTACACACTTCATCTCTACCGATAGAATATTGTTAGTAAAATGGTTAAGTATTGTATTCTTCCAACTTGTGGTGTAACCCAGAGGTACAATATAGATAAATTGTCGTTCTTTGGTGCACCAAAAGATCAAAAGGTGGAATGGGAAAGCATTATTAACTGTAAATTGAAAGGAAATGCTCGCGTTTGTGAAAAACATTTTTCACAAAATGATATTATAAGAGGTGTTAAACGTGAATATAATGGTTCAGTAATTTTGGATGTAAGTATATTGTTTAAAACACTTTTTCTAGGATTGGAGTTAACTACATATATAGAAATTTAAAATTGATATTTGTTTAGTGCAAAACCAATCCAAGTGATATATTGACTTTGACTGCCATCTTTTGACGGGTAGAAATACTAGATAAATAATTCCTACAGTTTGCTGTGTGCAAAACGGGTATAAGTGTCACTTGTACCCATTTTGTGCCAAATAAAAATCAGATTGTTGAAATCGAGTTTAAGGTACATTGTATTGATACGCTGTTAAAATTTGTGTTTTGTTTGTTCGGTTCGTATTATTGTAAAGATTTTTTTAGTAATTTAAGTGTTTATTCTATTGGTTGATCTCATTATTATTTTGCAATGAATAATTCGGATGCAGAAGGTAAGAAAGCTTTATATAACATGTTTATTTTTCCGGTTTTTTCTCTCTTTAAGATTCCGATATTGCTGATCCGTACGAAACAGATGAGGCAAGTGATTACGTCCCCGAAAATGATTCATCATCATCGGACGATGAGCCAACACACGAAATTGATGCAGAGGCCACAAACAATGAGGAGGGTGATCACAAAACCCCATCAACAATAAGAAAGAGGAAACGGAATGTGAGTAAATGGAAAGTAAACCAGAAAAAATCTCTTAGAAATGCTGGCAAGGCATATATATCTCACAGAAGCATACCTCATCCACCACTTCAACTAGCACTATATCAACATAGTTGTCGATTTAATTGCAATTTAAATGTACTGGAAGCTGATAGACAGACTCTTTTTCAGAAATTTTATGCTCTATCGTCTCACGATTTGCAAAACTCATTTCTATCTTCCTGTATTAAAAAAAAACCTGTTCAAAGAAAAAAAGTGGAAGATAGTGGCAAGAGTTTCAGTACTGAAATTTTTCTCATAAATAAGCGGGTCTGCAAAATGTTTTTTCTTAAAATCTTTGATATTAGTAACAAAAGGTTTACTACTGTTTGTCATTAAAGTAACGCTGTTGGTATTTGTGAAAAAGATAACAGGGGTCAAGGTCCTGGTAGAAAAATAGAGTCAGAAAAACGAAAAGTGGTTATTGAACACATTAAAATGTTTCCAAAATATAGGAGTCATTACTTAGTCCAGCACGAATCGGCGCATGAGTACCGAAAACTATTTTACCTCAATTTTTTTATGCGATCCTCTTCAAATTGCCCTACTGATTATATAAATGCATGTTGCCAGGGGGCAACCCCGTGCCAAATTGTTTATAACAAAATTGTTTAAACAATTACATGCAATTGTTATTCTTTATTGAAATACAAATAAAAAAGGTCCCTTGAGTTTTTACGATAAAGCTAATATTTTCAGAGATATGATTTTTTTAAATTTCGAAAAATCTCAAATTTGGGAACTTTGGACCCTTGAAAAATATATTTAAAAAAATAACATATAAATAGTATACATTTTTTTAAATTCTTTATACATTAGTTAATAATGTTATTAATAGAGATTTTAAAAAATTTAATTATTTATACCTGTTTTTAATTGTTAATTTCGCGCGCTTACAAGTACGCGTCGCTTACCCTTCTGGGTACTGAATCGTTTTTTATCATTTATCTTAAAAACTATCAACTTTATCAAGATTGCTAAAGAAAGCAATGTTATTAATAATTAAATTGTCTACAACTTTTTTTGTATAATTTTTTTTCTGAAATCAATTTTTCAAATGTTATTTAAGCGTAAATCGGAACATGTAATTAAAATTTCTTTTTTATCAGTTTTAATTACTTTTTTGTTATTATCTTAGTAATTTATTTATTTTATTATTTATTAATCACCAATAATAAAATTTAATGGTATTTGACCATTTTTTAAATTTACATAAGTTATAAAAATATATTGGGTACGCACTTAAATGTTGAAAAAAAACATTCAAATGAATAAATAAAATAAAAAATAATTTTATGTATATGTATCATAGTTGGTGCTTGTTAATTCTGAGCTGATTATTCTTTGTTTTTCAGTCTTTATTTCTTTCAAGATTGTTAAACGTTGTTGCACTTATTACAGTGATTTCGTGTATTATTAACACTTTTAAAAGAATATATTTTTAATTTTTGTGGTTTTTTGTTGCAATAAGTGTATGTCATGTCGTTTTTAGTTGTTCCCAAAAAAAGAAAACATTCTGATGATACCCTATCATGTATTTTTTTGTGAAGTTGGAAAAAATGTAGTGAAAAATCCGAAGCCTGATACATATATAATTGTACAACGTGCAGCTTATCGACGAAAAGATGAGGCCGCTATCTGGTTTAAAAATTGGTTTAATTCTTCTCTTGACAAACAACCATTTTCGTGGCACAGAATGTGTTATGCAAGTTACACAAGTGAAGAAAAAATTAGGCGATGAGAAATGCAGCTACATAATCAAGATGAAAATCTTCAGGAAGCCCAGTCGATAGAACCCTCAACTTCAAGTACAATTTATACTCCTCGTCGGTCCACCAGAAATCCAGGAAACGACAGTGATGTGTGCATAATATGCGGTCAGTTCACAAAAAATCAGGTAAAAGCGACGTATGTACTATCTGAACATGATGCAGCTGAAAATTTCTTAACTGTAGCACGCCGAAAAATGGATGATGTTTTTAGAAAAATATGTAAATTCGATTCGGTTGACAGTCTTCTCACTCAGCAAGTAAAGTATCATAAATTGTGTTATAGAAAATATTTATATATTCCTGAAAACTCAAATAATAAAGGTGGCCGACCAAGTGTCAAGATTCCTGATGATATTATTAATAAAGCATTTGAAGATTTATTGAAAGAAATTCAAATCCCTTTATGCAACTCGACGGCCTATGAATTAAGTTTTTTAACTAAATGTCTCAACAGCTATATCGAGAATCAAGAATTAGTTGTTGACAACGAAATAACTAAAGATCTCTTAATTAAAAAATATGGAGAAAAAATCTTATTTTCTCATCCATTAGATAAATCTAAATCAGCAGTCGTCATTATGGTTAATATACCTTTAGAACTATTAGCTGAAAAAATTCGAGAATTGGATGATTCCAATGTGCTGAACAATTAAAAAACGAAGTTATTTCTAACATTGATGTTAATACTTTAGGATATATTTACGATGAAAACGTCGTTAATGAAAGTTTGGAAAATATTGAAATACCACCGACATGGTTTTATTTTCTTCAAATATTATTAACTAATAAAAAATCTTTTTCTGACACCAAATTAAGACGTGCTAAAGTTTTATTTACGGATATTTGTTACGTTATGAAAGGAGTGCATAGTCCAAAACATATAGCTCTCGCTCAAACAATTCATCATTTAACTCGATCAAAACATATCATAAAAATATTATTTAAACTAGGATACTGTGTAAGCTACACAGATTTATTGGATTTAGATGAATTGTTGATTAAAAAAATTATTTATGAACACGATTGTAATGCAGTAAAAAGGCCTGCTAATATTGTGGATGATTCGTCACTATTTCTTCATGGGGCTATTGATAATAATGATTTTTTAGAAGAAACTCTGAGCGGAAAAATACAACACATGTTACAGCAATGATATTATACCAAGAGCAATCTACCAGATCAAAGAATCAAGTTCAGTTAGTGAAAAAGCAAGAAGTGTTGAATATTAATAGTAAGTCTTTATCTTCTCAACCTCTTGATCATTTTGTAGTGACTAATAACAAACCCTTATGTGTTAATTATGTAGACATTAATGTACTTGATGTAACAACTACCCATTACATAGAATTAATTTGGATTCTAAAAATTGAAATTAACCTTACTTTTTGGGTAACTATTTTTAAAGTTTTTACAAATTATGAATATGTTTGACTTATCTTTAAGTTCTTCTGATGATGAGGACTTAGTAGTTATTAGAATACCAAAAGTATATCGAAAAAGAGTTAATTATTTCGAATTATGTGATGATTTAGATTTTTACCATCGATTTCGGTTAAAAAAATGTACTGTATTAGAATTACTACAAGAAATTGAAACAGACATAAGACTTCCTTCGCACAGGTAAGTTTATTGGTTGTAATTATAAAGTGTATATTTAAGGAGTTGTTTGTTTTGTATTTTTAAAGGCAGATGTATAACACCGATGCATCAATTATTGCTAACCCTAAGATTTTACGCATCAGGCAGTATGCAGATATCTGTAGCAGATTTTTGGGAATTAGTAGAGCATCTGCATGCAGAATAATAAAAAGAGTATCTTATGCTATAGCAACTTTACAATCTAGATACATTAAAATGTACGAAAGTCGTAGGGAAATGGAACTAGCTGCTGAAAGATTTTATGAAACAGCTTCGTTTCCCAGAGTTATTGGGGCAATAGATTGGCACCCTAGTCAAAATAGATTCGCCAGGTGGTTTAGATGCTGAAATGTTTAGGTGCAGAAAATCTTATTCTGCAATTAATGTTCAAACTGATGTAGACCTGAAAATTCGGGACATTGTAGCTAGATGGCCAGGATCGGCTCATGATCAAACTATTTTTAATAATAGTAGATTAAAACGTAGATTTGAAAATGGAGAATTTGACAGATACTTGTTGATTGCAGACAGTGGTTACAGTTTGGAATCGTATGTAATGACGAAATTATTATAGACTAGAACATTGGCAGAAGATTTGTACAATGAATCCTTAATTAGAAGAAGGAATATGTAGTTGAACGTCAGTATGGTCTATGGAAACGTCGCACAGTGGGGTAAATGAACATTCTAGTCGGCCAAAAATATTTTCTGCCCGTTTTTGATTAATTTTAGGCTGCTGATTTCGAAAAAAATATTTAAAAAAATCTATGACCTCTGGTTTTTCAAATATCCTATTAATCTTGCAAATAATAACCATTCCCGTCAAATTTATATAATAATTTTTAGTTCAATATCAAACAAAAGATTTTCAAAATTCAAAGTTACTTGCAATGCCTAATAAATAATCCATATTATCAATTCTTCCGTAGCGTTCCACAATATTTTTAATTCTAGTAGCAATTACATCATATTTTTTGTTAGTTTTAGGTCTAACTCCTATTAATAATTGAGATATATGATATCTATTCATTGCGTGACTTTTTTTTAAACTTTTAATGAATTCATAAATATTAGGATATGAATTGCCACATATGCTTTGGAATCCTCGGTGCCAGCCTTCGACATTATTGTTTGTTCTGTAATGGTCGTTTAGCGTTCGCTCATAGACATTCCACATTTGTATGGAAAATTGGGGCGCTCGTCGTTGCCTTCTGTTTCGCCGTCCTATGTAGACATCTTCAAAGTAATCAGCAACGGGAATTGCACTTTCTGGAAAATGTTCATCTTCTACAAGGGTGTCATATTGGTCTGCTACTGACTCGACTGGGACAAAAGCGAGAGCCGCTAGTTTCCTAATCCATAGTGCGAACTTATGTGATTGATTATACTGTGCCTGAAAACAAAAAATAAATTTAATAATAGGGTAATACTGCAGTATCTACAGGTACTTTTATACAGTGTGCCTTAAAAATGTGGAATAATGTCAAAATTAGGTATTGTAGTATAATAATGAGGCTTTTATAAAAAACTAAGAAAATATAAAAAATACTAACCTGTAGCCCTTCTTGTTGAACACGACGGTACAGACTCTGGCACAAGTGAAAAAAACATCCTTCTATTTGTATACCAGGAAATTCTTCTTGAAAAGCCGATATTGCACCTTGTTCGAAACCCATTAAAACAGTGGTTGGCTGCAACCCTGGCCGAATATTTTTAATTTCTTCCAACATTTTCTTGTAAGATGCTTTTGTTTTATTCCACATCAGAATATAGACTACAGGTAGCACAGTGTCGAACTGTCTTACATGTATTGTGTACAGTTGTTTAACAAAAATCGGCACTGTACTAAAAGTGCCATCCACATACCAGTGTTCACTGACAGATAACAAATTTAAATTTTCTTTTGTTGAAAATATCAACATTCGCTGAGGAAGTAATTCAATTGCCCTTTCTTTTATTTCGGATAAAATTCGGATTGCTTCTGGTCGTCCTGCCTGTGCTGCATGGGTATGCCTGGTAACAATCTTTGTGATATTTACGGTATTGCCAATAGTCCAAACTCTTCCATTGCATTCGCCTCGTTTCTCACATACCCATATTGAATGTTCTCCGTCTCTTGTGCACTTCGAAAAAACATAAATAAAATTGTCTTCATCCACAAATTTCCTTCTCCCGCGTTTTGATTCAACGAAACTCATCTTTTCAGTCTTGATAACTACTCAATCATTCAAAGGATACTAATAGTAACCATATAAAAACATTGCTTTTATATAAAGTAAGTAGAGTTTAATTTTATAGCTTTTACATAGTTCTTAGAAATTTGAATCTTTTAATATTATCCGGATTATAGTAACCATCAAAATCCAATTACAGTTTAGCCTTAAAGGATTTAGACAACTTTCAAGTAACTAAACACACACAGTTTTTAGAAATTTCAACCTTTTCATATTATCCGGATTATAGTAACCATCACAATCCGATTAGATGTTGCTTGCAGGATTTAGACAACTTTCTAAGTATACATACATTTTTATTTAATCTATTATATGGTTTTTGGAAATCATGATAAAATCATTAAAGATTCAAGTATCCAAGTACATATTGCACTAAAAATTATTTAAATAAATATATTATTTTAAAGATGATGATGATAAAGATGATAAAGCGAAATGGGGTAAACCAGTCGGAGGCGAAACGGTCGGGGGCAAAACGGCGCCGAGGGCGAAACGGCGGGGGCGAAACGGCAGGGGCTAAACGGCGGGGGCTAAACGGCGGGGGCGAAACGTCCATATCCCGCCATTGACATGAACGACATTTTTCCTGAAGATGAGGATGAAGATAATGAAGATGATGAAAACGATAATTTGCTCCCAGTAGAAAATAATGAAAATATTCCAGAAAACATTAGGAATTTGTTGATTAATGAACATTTTGCAACATTGTAGTTTACTTATTGTTTATTAAATAAAACGATAAGACATTTAATTTTAAGTTAAATTTATGTAATTACAAACAATACAAAATATTATTTACTGGTCATTTAACTGCTGACGTTTTATTTTAATTTCTAAATCTAATAATATTAATTTTTTTTCATGCTCCTCTTCCTCTCTCTCCCGTTTCCTTATCCTGTCATTCTCCTCGGAATCAAAAGTTTTTTTAAGAATTTCTTCCTTGGTTTTACGTTTCCTTGGCAGAATGTATAGGATTCTTTATTCGCGGACGCAGTTTCTCATTAGTCTTGTTTTTTAAATTATTTGGCACATATCTGCTCCAATCAGACTTTTTAATAGTGACTTCCTCGGTAATTAAAGGCTCATTTTCCCTGTTTCTCTACAAAAAATTATATTAATCTAATTCAAATAAAAATTTGAAGAATATACTTTTTCACGCTAGTTGACGGTGTAGAAAACTGAGCTGAGTCAGGCTGTGAAATATTTAAATGCTGAATAGTTTTCTTACAGCTCAATATTGTTGGCTGCAAAATAAATTATTAGTAAATAATCTTATAAAGGCAACTAAGTAGTTGTAATTAGTTTTAATTAATTACTTACTGACTGTGTGGAAAAATCTGAAAGATCTGTAGCTTCTATGTTCTCTACAAAAACTATCTCAGAATCCTGTAAAATAAGGATCGATTACAAAAATATATTCATTTTAAAAGTTAATACTTACACATATTTGCTGTTCATTTATTTCTTCTTGGGAGGATTTAATTCCTGGTATAAAATCCTACGAAAAAATATAAAAAATTGTATATTGTAATAGTATATACACCGAGGTGGAAAGTGTTTCGTTATTGTCGAGAGATGACAGTCAAATACGAAACTGATATTAGATTACATATTGTGAATAAATAATATTTCCGTACTTCAATACAGTAAAGAGCAATATTTACTTACATTACTAGCATCAGTATCAAACATGTTCGGTAACCCCACCACAGTTTTTAAATTAATAATATCTAGGGTTGCCTCAATAATAGGGTCTAAATCTTTTTTTATTGCAGGACCGCCACCAGTTCCTCTTACATATGCTTTTTCTTTGGCTACCTCTTTTCTTGTTCTGGTTTTTAAGTTGTCATATTTTGATTTAATTTGGGAAATACTTCGTACTTCTAAATTTTTGGAATTGAAAGCATTTAAAATTTTTTGCCAAACTTCCTCCTACAAATATAATAATTACAAATGAAAAGAAATAGCTGCATGCTTCATATTATATACTAAATATTCAAACAATTTTCATTTATTGCAGCAATAGTTAAAAAAAAAACTTACGTACCTTCTCTTTATTCGTTACTTTATTTGTTGTTTTACACTCAATTATATGCTTAAATTTTGCAATTTCTTGTAATAATAACAATTCCTCCTCTTTGTTGAAATTTGTGGAGCGAGCTTTTTTAATATTCTCCATTTTTATATTATTTATTTTTTTGAAAAACTTTATAAACTCTAACAACAGTCTTCTTACTTTTAAATTTCAAATATATGACAGATTTCTGTTTTAGATCAAATATACCGTATTTCAGGTTGACCAACATTATAAAAAATGATTAAAGTGCACTTTGCATAAAGAGAGCTTTAAAATAGATTATGAAATCAACTCACGTCACAAGCTACTTTAAAGGTCACTTTAGCTTAAAGTCTACTTACAGTAAAGTCTACTTTGGTGTTCGATTATGAAATTGGCCGTTAGTAAATTAAAGTTTGAAGGAGATGACAATATTCTGCGCAACAATGAAAATGTTGTTCCTAGCTGGTCTCCGTTCTGTCAAATGCTCAGTGATGACTCTAATTCTGTTTCCAAGATTGGATTTTGTCAGCTGGTACCACATGCACCAACTTCACACAATGTTGTATTTACAGCGATGAAAAATTTTATTTTAATAAATGAACAAATAGGTAAAGAATATAGCGTTTTAACTGCAGATATGGCAATATATTTGATAGCTAAAGTTATTCAAATGCAAACTCCTACTCCTTTTCCGAAATTAATATGAAGAATTGGTACTTTTCATTTGAAAAAACTTGCCTTCATTATTTAGGACAGTATTTAGCTGATTCTGGCATTGAAAATATTCTAGTCGATGAGGATGTTTATGGTGAAAATACTGTGCAATCAATCTTTAGTGGCTTACATTATAACGTCGTACGTCGAACATTCTTGCAGCTCATTAGAAGCGACAAATGTTGTTTTGAATGGTCATTCGTATAATGTGAAACATTATATGATACTATCCATGATAGATGGCAAAGTTTGTAATGCTGTAAGTGACACAAAATCAACGCTATGTGCTTCATATGCGGAGCTACATCAAAGGATTTCAACAATCTTGACCAATCTAAAGTAGTTAGAGAGGAAACACTTAGGTTTGGATTATCCATCCTTCATGCACGCATAAGGTTATTTGAATCCATACTCCATCTAGCTTACAAGCTGCCTGTTAGGAAATGGCGAATTCAGTCTGAGGAGGAAAAAGCATTGATACAAGAAAAGAAAAAGAGAATACAGGAAGATTTCAGGCTGAAAATGGGTTTAATTGTGGACGTTCCCAAACCTGGATATGGAAATACTAATGACGGAAACACTAGTCGGAGGTTCTTCGCTGATCCACATCTTGCCGCAGAAATCACAGGTATAGATATTAATTTAATTTTTCGTTTCAAGGTGATTCTAGAGGCCATTTCAAGTGGACATAGGATCGATCCCATGAAATTTGGGGAATATGCGATGGAAACGGCCAAATTATATGTGGAGTTGTATTCATGGCACCCTATGACCCCAACTGTTCATAAAATTTTAATCCATGGTGCGACCGTAATAGAAAGTGCACTTCTTTCCATTGGACAGCTTTCTGAAGAAGCTGCAGAGGCCCGGAATAAGCATTTCAGGCTGTACCGAACGAATTTTGCTCGAAAATTTTCACGGGAATCTTGTAACACAGATGTATTAAACAGATTGCTTTTAACTTCCGATCCGCTTCTATCTGGTATGAGGCCACTACCAAAAAAAATAAGCGAGCCATTTTTGAGGGAGACGTTGGCACTTCTTTTCACTGTGGACCCATCTAACCAAATATCTGGCCAGATTCTGGATTCGGAAAATGATGGAAGTGATGAATCATCAGATGATTAAAAAAAATGAATAAATTAGATTATTTTTTAGTGTATATCGTTTTATTTATTATTTGTTGCACAAAATATAGAAAATGTTGTCTTTATACTTGTTGTTTAAAAGCAGTTAGGAACTTGAAATTTGGTAAAGTAATTTAATTAAATAATTTGCTCTGCAAACCTATGAAAATTTGACGGGAATGGTTATTATTTGCAAGATTAAAAGGATATTTGAAAAACCAGAGGTCATAGATTTTTTTAAATATTTTTTTCGAAATCAGCAGCCTAAAATTAATCAAAAACGGGCAGAAAATATTTTTGGCCGACTAGAATGTTCATTTACCCCACTGTGCGACGTTTCCATAGACCATACTGACGTTCAACTACATATTCCTTCTTCTAATTAAGGATTCATTGTACAAATCTTCTGCCAATGTTCTAGTCTATAATAATTTCGTCATTACATACGATTCCAAACAGTAACCACTGTCTGCAATCAACAAGTATCTGTCAAATTCTCCATTTTCAAATCTACGTTTTAATCTACTATTATTAAAAATAGTTTGATCATGAGCCGATCCTGGCCATCTAGCTACAATGTCCCGAATTTTCAGGTCTACATCAGTTTGAACATTAATTGCAGAATAAGATTTTCTGCACCTAAACATTTCAGCATCTAAACCACCTGGCGAATCTATTTTGACTAGGGTGCCAATCTATTGCCCCAATAACTCTGGGAAACGAAGCTGTTTCATAAAATCTTTCAGCAGCTAGTTCCATTTCCCTACGACTTTCGTACATTTTAATGTATCTAGATTGTAAAGTTGCTATAGCATAAGATACTCTTTTTATTATTCTGCATGCAGATGCTCTACTAATTCCCAAAAATCTGCTACAGATATCTGCATACTGCCTGATGCGTAAAATCTTAGGGTTAGCAATAATTGATGCATCGGTGTTATACATCTGCCTTTAAAAATACAAAACAAACAACTCCTTAAATATACACTTTATAATTACAACCAATAAACTTACCTGTGCGAAGGAAGTCTTATGTCTGTTTCAATTTCTTGTAGTAATTCTAATACAGTACATTTTTTTAACCGAAATCGATGGTAAAAATCTAAATCATCACAGAATTCGAAATAATTAACTCTTTTTCGATATACTTTTGGTATTCTAATAACTACTAAGTCCTCATCATCAGAAGAACTTAAAGATAAGTCAAACATATTCATAATTTGTAAAAACTTTAAAAATAGTTACCCAAAAAGTAAGGTTTATTTCAATAACGACCAATTTCATAATCGAACACCAACGTAGACTTTACTGTAAGTAGACTTTAAGCTAAAGTGACCTTTAAAGTAGCTTGTGACGTGAGTTGATTTCATAATCTATTTTAAAGCTCTCTTTATGCAAAGTGCACTTTAATCATTTTTTATAATGTTGGTCAACCTGAAATACGGTATATTTGATCTAAAACAGAAATCTGTCATATATTTGAAATTTAAAAGTAAGAAGACTGTTGTTAGAATTTATCAAGTTTTTCAAAAAATAAATAATACAAAAATGGAGAATATTAAAAAAGCTCGCTCCACAAATTTCAACAAAGAGGAGAAATTGTTATTATTACAAGAAATTGCAAAATTTAAGCATATAATTGAGTGTAAAACAACAAATAAAGTAACGAATAAAGAGAAGGTACGTAAGTTTTTGTTTTTAACTATTGCTGCAATAAATGAAAATTATTGAGGCAACCCTAAATATTATTAATTTAAAAACTGTGGTGGGGTTACCGAACATGTTTGATACTGATGCCAGTTCTGTAAGTAAATATTACTCTTTACTGTATTGAAGTACGGAAATATTATTTATTCACAATATGAAATCTACTATCATTACTGTCGCATTCCGTTTTTATACTAAAATTGCAAATATTGACTTTATGTTCCCGTGGTGTAACAGGCAACGCTTCTGGCTTTGGTTGATAAGTTTCTAATTTATAACAACTTCACCCAAAATATCGACAAATATAACTTTTAAATTTCAAAACGTTACAGGCGAACAAGCTGAAACTTTGCACATACAATACAAACGGACTTACCAACAAACAAACATCGTTACAACATTTATTAAAAATCAGAAATTGGACATTATGATACTATATTAGTATTGCGCTCTTAAAGGACAAACAGGTTGCCGACCCCTGGTATAGAGTCCACTGGCGCCATGATGGTTGGAGCCGCAAGTTAACTAAAGGTGCAGAATTAATCAAAATTACGTTAATTTAAGCAGAAAAAGTAAAATTTTACTTTTTATATTCGAAAAAATTACAAAAACATGGTGTTAATTTTCGAACTTCACTTGTGCTTACTGTCCGTCAATGCGTTCAATTTGTTATAAATTATTTATTTTTATCCGGTATCATACATATTATTTAAGACAGTTGCATTATGTGCAATATAGAGAGGAATGGTGTGATTAAAAAGGAAGGTTACAGACTAATAATAATACTTTTTTATTATTCAAAAACAATGGGTAGTGCCGCTATGCGAAGCGCGAGAGAAATACTCTTGTCGGTAGTTTTAATCGTTTGATAGCTAGGCGGTTAACAGTAAAGTTCGGATTTCTTCATAAAAAAAATTAATCATACACGATTTTACGGTAAATGTTGTGTCTTCAGATGTGATAGTACATTAAAAGAAAAAACCATAACATTTCATTCATTCCCTTTAAACCTGGAATTGAGAAGACCTGGATAGAATAGTGTAAGTTAAGCCCAAAAAAAGTAAATAGTCATGTTCGCAATTAATTACTTGTTTGCAGTAAATATTTTACATTAGTAAGTAAGTTTTAATTATTTTTTTTCAAATATTATTTTGATACAATACCATTGTAATTCAACATTAAATAATATACTTAATGTACAACAGCTGGAAAATCAAGGAAATGTTTGAAGAAGACAGCTGTTCCATTCATAGACCCAGTACAAGTTTTGACCAAATTTTTCTTTTGACCCTATTTTACAATGCCGCAATACATTATGTGATTTGCATTAAAAACACATTCTCCTTCAATATATTTTCTATACCTTTTCAACTTCAAATTGGGAATAATCAACTTCAAATTGACAATAAACAATTTCAAATTGGGAATAAACAATATCAAATTGAGAATTAACAATTTCAAATTGGGAATAATTAATATCAAATTAAGAATAAACAATTTCAAATTGAGAAATTTGAATTTTTGATTGATTAGAAGGCAAAGCATCAATAAAAACTTTAAACAAAGTACAAGATAACATCTATATACAGTATTTAACGCATCGTGCACGAAGTTTTGTATGTGCGCTATAAGTTTCTTTTATTTACCTTATTTTTCTGCCTTAGCGCTTTAAACAATATTTGAATTGAACTGAAAAGATAAATTTTTTGAAAATTTTTGAGACCAGATGACAAAATTAAATTGAATAATACATTTAATTACCTAAAATCTAATAGAAGAATATAGTAGACAATTGAGCGTCTGTACTTAGAACTGTCATTAATAACTGATTGTTTCATACTTTTTTTTAAGTTAAAAATGACTTACATTAAAAAAGCTCAAAGTAATACTATAAGACAACAGATTTGTACTGTATACAACAATAATGGAGAGTGAAGAGCTCTAGCAGATGCTTTAGGAGTAAATCAATCTACTGCCTATCGCTGGATACACCAAGAAGTTGAAAAACCACGGGGAGGAAAAAAGAAAAGCAAAATTTCGACAGAGCACCGTATCGCTAGAAATCGTTAAATATAAATTATGAGCAACCTGTTTTTGATCTTCCAAATGGAAGAACTGTAGTATATTTTCCAGATGCACCACATATTCTAAAACTCACAAGAAATTGGCTGTTAGATACTGGGTTTAAAATAAACGATAAAATAATAAATAAGCAACCGTTAAATGCATTAATTACACTTATGTCTACTGAGCTTAGTGTATGCCACAAACTTTCTAAGGAACACTTATTATGTGAAGGCCCCCAAAGCCAAAAAGTAAAATTAGCCAAAAAGTAAAATTAGCCACACAGCTCATATCGCATAAAACAGCTACAGCTCTACAAAAATATAGTGACAAAGTAGGTGTTGATAGTAAAATAACTAAAGACACTGCTGAGTTTTTAGAATTATTAAACAACTGGTTTGACCTTGCCAACGTGTGCCATCTAAATGATCATAGAACTCCATTCACCACTTCATATGGACTATGTTTGGAAGAACAAGATGCACTTCTATCTAAAATTTATGAAATAGATCAGATTCTCCATATATAAATGCTATTACTTGTGTTAGAAAGAAGTCAGGAGAAATAAGAATATGTCTCGATGCAAGGAACATAAATAGTTATACTGTTAAACAATATAAAAGTCTTGTAGATATTCCAACCCCGTTTGACTTTGAAGTATAATCCAATATCCGTTGGGGCATATAGCCCAGGAGGTAGTTGTTTCTTCTTAGTCGAACGGTCATTGTCTTTGAAAAATTGTTTTTCAAAAACTTGTAAAGCGTTGAATTATATTTATTATATATTCTTAGTAACCTATCCCATGAATGTGGAAGGAATATTTGGAAGGATTACAAATGCTAAAGTATATTCTAAATTAGATCTTAAGCACAGTTTCTGGTTAATTCCTTTGGAGAAAGATAGCAGACCATACACAGCTTTTATGGTGGATGGAATTGTGTATCAATTTTGTGTTGTACCATATGGACTACAAAGTTCTTGTGCAGCATTAGTAAGGACTCTGCATACCATATTAAACAAACATGAATCTTTCATTCTTCATTATATTGATGATATCTTAGTTTATTCAGAAAATGAAGAGATACATAAAAAACATTTAGAAATAACTTTGAAAGAACTTGAAACAGCAGGATTAAAATTAAATGTAGAAAAATGTCAATTTTATCAGCAAGAAGTAAAATATTTAGGCTATGATTTGAACACAACAGGGGTAAGTATGGATCCAGAAAGGGTACAGGCTATATTAAATTATCAAACACCGAAAAATTTGAAAACATTGAGAGGATTCCTTGGAAATTTAAATTACTATAAAAGATTTATCTAGTAGGGAAGTACCATTAATCGAATTACTAAAAAAGGATGTAAAATGGAAATGGACACCAGACATACTTATGTATACTTTGAAAAGGGTTATTCAAGATCAGAGATACCAGAGGGTACAATTTCCTAAAATTCGTTTTAAATGGGTTTTACATGACTTTATACCGGCCTCCCATAGACCACCAAAGTTTGGAGACTTAGCTGGAATGAAGTTCCAATTAATACCTTTTGTACAACAACATACAAACAGAGATACATAACATTTTGAAAGCTTAGGTGCTCTCACATACTTATTTTTATTTTGAAAAGGACCAGCCTGAAGCAGACGTTCATGTTCCCATTCAAATATTAACCTTGTCAAAATATGTTTAGAGCTCAATAGAGCTGGATGCTTTTTAGCATAATCCAAACCACTCAACTGCAACCTACCCCCCACCCTGAGGATATCATTCGCATCTAAAAATGGAGTAAGCTTATGTAAAAAAAAGTTAAAATACTCCCAAAAATATAAAAAAGAATGGGAAAACGAGGTAGAATTTAAAAATTGGGTTACCCCTAGCAAAACAAATTGTACAGCATTTTGTAAAATGTGCAAAAAAAACAATTTCCGTAAGTTCGACAGGGCGAATAGCTTTGGGTAGGCACATTGCTTCTTCGATACATCAAAGATTGTCAAAATCTATACAAGGGCAACAAACATTATTATCATATCAAAAGCATACTAACATGGAGATAGTAAAGAAAAGTTCTGATTTGTATTTAGCAGCTTTTGTCTCAGAGCATAACCTTCCTTATAATATAATTGATCATTTTGTAAAATTGCTACCTAAAATTGTCCCTGATTCAGAAGTAGCGAAAACAATTAAATGTGGAAGAACAAAATGTTCATCACTAATAAAAAATGTTTTAGGAAAAAAACAACTGATGGATGTTTGCGACATTTTAAAAAATACTAAATTTTCCTTAATAATTGATTAGTCTACAGTCTGAGGTTGTACTAAGCACTTGTGCTTAGTAGTTAGATATCAACACAATAATGGGTTAGTACACCTCTTACTTATACTTTAACAAAAACAAATCAAACGCTTATTTTTTTTAGAATTAAAGATACGTTTCTTGCTCTGTTGCCACTTCAAGGCGCTACAGCTATATAGAAATGTCGTAAATTTTTTTGAGCGCTACTCAATTCCATATAAGAAAAATTTAATAAGATTTGCTTCTGATGGAGCAAATGTTATGGTTGGCCGAAAAAATGCAATTCTTACGAGATTGAAATCAGATATCCCGGATTTATTTTTCTTAAAATGTATATGTCACAGTTTTAGTTTATGTGCGTCTAATGCATGTCAAAAACTACCTAGAGCTGTAGAAGATTTGGTAAGAAATATTCATAACTTTTTTTCTAACAGTTCAAAAAGCATAGAATCTTTTAAAGAATTCCAAAATATTGCTAATGTACTCATTCACATGATTTTGCATCCTTCACAGACGAGATGGATCTTGTTGGAAAGTGCTGTAAATAGGACTCTGGAACAGTATAATGCCCTTGTTTTATTTTTTACTGACGCAATTGCAACTGAAGGTCTTCCTAGTGCTCAGACTATACTTAGCGATTTAAATAATCCTCTTACCAAACCTTTTTTAATATTTTTACAATTTATGTTACCTCGTTTTACAAACCTGAATAAAGAAATGCAAGCAGAACAACCCCAAATACATCTATTATACAATTCAGTTAAGACATCATAGAAATCCCTTTTAGAATATTTTATTAAAAGAGAAGTGATTCAAAGTCAATCATTGCACTTAATAAACTACAATGACCCTGGTAATTATCTCCCCATAGAGGAAATGTATTTGGGGGCCAAACTCTCAGTTTTAATGGTGCATTTAAATCGCGAATCAGCACATGTATTGAAGACTAGGTGTTCGGAATTTTATATAGAAAGTGCAGCTCAAATAAATAAAAGGTTCGATTTTAATAATCCCATTTTACTTAATTTAAATTTAATAGATCCTTCAGTAGCGATGCGTGAAAATTCCAGTAGTATTATACTTCTTGCTAAATATTTTCCAAATTTGGTAAAAGAAGATGAGTATCAGGTCTTGGACAACGAATGGCGAATGTTTCGAAATACTGATATTTGTACTGAATTGGCGTCTCAAAATAATAACCCTAATCCATTTTGGACAAAAGTTAGTAAAATAACTAGAGGTGATCAGACACTACTTACTAATTTTGCTTTTAATATGCTTTCTTTACCACATTCGTCGGCAAATATGGAAAGAATATTTTCTCAAATAAATTTAATGAAAACAAATGTACGTAATAAATTATCCACTACAAGTATTGTAGGGTATTTACACACCAAGCAGTTTTTGAAAAGTAGCGATCGAAATTGTTTTTCGATAGACTTTTCAAAAGCAACATTAAATCTGCACAATGCCAATATGTACAAAAAAACTAATGAACAAGGACTAATAACTTACTCTGATGAGTCTGATGACACGGACAATGATGTCCTTTAGTTTTTTGTAGAGTTAAGAATAAATTCACATAGAATAGAAAACTTTTTAATGCTTGTTAAACATGCAGCTTTATTTAAGTGTAAATCGAGAAATAACGGATTAAGCGGATGACATATTTTATTTTTATTATGATAGATGTAGGTAGTTTTTGACAGAAGCTTTTTATATTTTTTTGCTTTTATGCTGTTTCTATTATTATTTTCGTTTTTCCTGTTAACAAAATGTTTTGATTTTAATAAAAACTTTGTTATTTCTAATTTTATGTATTATTGCACTTATTTTTAGAAAAATATTTTTTTCTACTGATTTCTACTGATTTTTGTAACTGGCAGCTACTGATTTCAAAAAAAGTCATCTGGCAACACTGCGTTAATCAATATTTTATAGACCAGATTTGTGCAATAAATATATATAGAGACAGTTCATATTATATAGTTTCGTGTATTGTTTTACAAATTTTCAAAGCTTCTTGTCTAGGTACCTAATGTACAATATTTAAGGAAAATGAAAAAAATCTTAAATATTTCTGCCAATTTTAACAAAAAGCGAACTAGAGGTAAATCGAGATTCTTTAATAAAATCGGTACTTTATTTAAAAACTACGCTAAATAAGTTTTAGTAAAAAATATCTACATAATCATTTCTACTTTCTAGACGGCAATGGTGGAAGTAGTCCCAAGCAACATTTATGGGTAAAATAACTAAACTATTACTTTACAGTTGACTTTAAAGTAATTTTTACTGGTAACAATAACCTAAAATTAACCACGTAAACACCAATATATTACTAATTTGGGGAATAGTTTATTTCGTTTTTATTACTACAAAATAACTTTGGTAAGCTACTACATTTTTACGTTATTATTACGGTATAAAAACATAATAAATAAGTTACGGTCACGTTAATATTACTTCGAATCTTTTATCTCTCATTTTACCTACACATTTCTTTTTTACATACATATATTATTTCATATAATATTAATAAACCAAACTGTCGGGTGTTACTTCAATTGATACAATTTCTACTTTTAAGTAATTTCACAATTCGAAATGATGAATTATTGGTATTGCAACTAACAGAAACACTTGCGCCGCAAATTTTTCTGAATAAAGTAGTTATTGTACTTATTTAAAAATGATGCGCCTCCTAAATTCGCTAGATCACTAAAAAGTATTTAGCTTTCTACTGAAGAACGAGTTAACATAGAAAACTTCAATTGCATAACACAATATAGGCGACCCAAGATTAAGCGCGGGGAGAGGTAGGCATCTATCACAATGTTAGCGATTCGCAAGGTGTACTTACGGTCTGTGATGATCCTTACTTAAAAAAAATGCCGATTGCGTTAGTGAAGGCAAATCTGCTGTTGGAGATATATGTGCTGCGAGATGCTCTTTGCCTAGCGGTAATCAAATAGTTATGGTGACAGTTTATATCGCTGTCAATAAAAAACTTACAGAAATTATAGATTTTCTTCACGAGGCATTGTTAGTGTACACAGAAGGAGGTTCAAAATTGTTAAAAAACGTTACCATGAACTTCCGCTTATACTTGACGGTGACTTTAACATTCAAATCGATACGGATGATGGATTACGCTTAGTCGAATTTTTAACCCGGGATCGGTCGCATTGTTAGAAAAAATCTAACATTTTTAGTTTTTTGTTCATACAAGTTGATATGTTGGTCTAGGCCAGGGGTGGCCAACAGGTCGATCACGATCGACCGGTCGATCACGACTGTTAGTGCAGTCGATCGTGGCAAGGCAAAAAATATAAATACGTAGACCAGACTGCCCAACGTAATCACCTACTGCTGGACGCATCATCTTGTATAATTTTTCAATCGCTGTTCCGTCACGGTATTTATCCTCTATTTTACGCAGTATAGTCTTTTGTTTTCGGCGCGCGATGACCAATAAGCGGGAAGCGTGTGGGACGCGGGGGAGGGACGGGAGTAAGTCAGTTCAGTTGACGACAGAGACTACCGGGGTTACGACTTAGGGTAGGTTCAGATGACAAGCGCTCAACGCGCGTTTACAACTACATACATTTTATTCAGGCCGTACACATGCTAACGCGCGTTTTAGTAAAGCGCGTTCAACGCTGCGCTAGCGCTCGACTGTTGTCAACGCGCGTTAACGCGCGCTTTGAGATCATTGGTTTTCTATGTTTCCGTTCAGTTGAGCGCGCGCTTTCGACGCGGATAGACGTATTTTAGGGTTCGTCAAGTTCGTGCGAAAATCGTCCGAAATGGAAACCGAAGCTTTTAATACGGAATTATTAATTGGTGAAATAGAGAAACGTCCTGCGATATGGGACATGACAAGTAGCGATTATTCAGATAAGAATTTGAGAAGACGGGCTTGGGAAGAACTCGTCCTTATATTTTGTGAAGGACATGACAATGAAGAAAAGAAGAAAATATTATGTGAGTATATATATTTATTTACATTTACAATCGGTTTGTGTTACAAGTTAAATATAACGATCCTGCCAATCTACTTTTCCTTCATTAATGAAATAGTTTGTTAAATGTACTCGAACATTATCCGCCTGTCGCACAGCACGTCCGGTATAATGTGAGGCTAGATTTTCCAGGGGTGGCGTATAAAGTGTGTCTTCAAAATTGTAGCCATCCCTGATTCTGACATAATTATTTAGTGTACATATCGCTTTTACGATCTTTTCTGCAAAACCGATGTTAACATCTAACGGCCTGTGTAAAATGCGCCATTTATTGCACATTATGCCAAAAGTACATTCAACATACCGGCGTGCTAATGTCAAACGGTAATTAAATATTTTTTTAGCATAAGTTAGTGACCTTCCCCCATATGGACGCATTAAATTCTCCATCATGCCAAAAGCTTCATCAGCCACTATCACATATGGCAACGTTGTCGGTCTATTTTGTATAAACAATGCCTTTGGCTCAGGTAGATCTAATGACCTTTCTGTCAGCTTTTTGTACAATGAAGAATTCTTGAATATACCTGAGTCACTGTTTTTACCGTAGGCACCTATGTCAACCCACACAAAACAATAGTTTGCATCCGCTAGCGCCAATAAAACTAGCGAAAAATAATTTTTATAGTTATAATACATAGAACCCGTGTGTTCAGGCTGGATTAACCGTATATGTTTCCCGTCCAAGGCTCCCAAACAATTGGGAAACTTTGAGTTCTTTTCAAATATCGTGGATATTTCACACCACTTTTCTTTCGTTGGTTTACTCATAACAACGGGCCTTAATTTTTTCCAAATAGTTTCACATACATGTGGTATTATAGTAGCCACAGTAGATTTGCCAATTCTATAGTCGTAGCTTAATGTCCCAAATGAACATCCAATGGCCAAATATCTGGAAACAAACATAAACTATTACTAAATACTGTTTTTTTTTTCAGCGTCATCCCTGCAAAAAAAGTGGAAGAGTTTACGGGATAATTATATGAGAGAGGTGAAGAAAATAAAGACTGTCAAATCTGGATCAGGAGCTTCCAAAACTTCGACATATATTCATTATAATAGACTACGATTTCTACAGGCATCAATTGCCAACAAAGATACAGAAAGTAGTTTCGATGCAGATAATGAATCAACTTCGTCAGAGGTTGCTGAAGTAGAAATAAGTTCTGGCTTTAAGAGTCCTAAATCTACTTCAAGAAAAAAACAAAAATTAAATCCTGCTGATGAAAGATTTGCAAACATATTAGAACAGAGTTTAGCACAGAAAAATGTGTCTCATCCAAAAGAAGATGACGATGAAGACAAGCTGTTTTGTTTGTCACTCGTTAAAGAGATTAAAAAAATTCCGGAATATAGGCGACTTCAAACTAAAATTGCCATTTATAATTTAATTTTGCAAAACCAAAATGAATTTCAAGGACCACAACAACAGACATATGAAAATCAAAATTACCCGGTATCACAACGAAGAAATTATTCATCACAAGAGCAGCGTCATCAGTCATCAGCTTCTGTTGAAGGCTTTCGTTATCATGATTATAGATCACAGCAGTCTAGTGTGTCAAATAATTTTGCACATTATGGTTATACTACAGCAATGGGGTCTCCATCGCCAGTAACACCTACTCCATCGCCAGCACCAACTAATGTCAGCAATGAATCAGAGTTAGAGTTATTCTGCGAGTAACAAAATGTTATTTTTTCTTTAAAAAAATTGTTCCTAAACAAGTTGATTTGATTTATTTGATTTATAGATTATGTTGATTATTAAAAAACTTACCTCAATGTAATTATGAGTTTTTCTTCCGGTGAAATGCTATATCGCACAGCGTTTTTATCTGCTACGAGTTCATCGTTTATGAGAGTCAGTAAGTCATCAAATGACTTGATGGACATTCTGAAGTAGTTAAAGAATTTGGGCTCAAATTGCCTTAACTTAGGATATAAAATAATGTACTGACTTTCAGTCAGCCTGGTTGACAAAATTGGGTGAACCCAATATCTCCGTCTTCTGTTGTGTCGTTTCTGCCGTCTGTATAAAATCACCGATAAAACTGTTTCTACGTCCATCTTCGACAAATGTAGAACTCAAACTGGCCGCAACAACGCGCGTTTAACGCCTGACAAGCGCGCACCATGTGAACACTATACAAAAATTCAACGCGCGCTGAGCGCTTGTCATCTGAACCTACCCTTAACGAAGTTACGACGTTTCAACGATTGTCGATCTAAATCAAAATTAGACTTTGTATTAGGCACGCCTCATTATTGTTTACGTACATTATGGATAAGTGGTTAAAAAGAAGCGCTGAAGGAACATCAAATGAGGAAAGACATGCTTCTGAAGGTTCATCAAATAAAGTAAGCTAATATTTTTAATATTGTTATTACTGCAAACGACCTCTTAATAATTTTCCTATACTACAAGAATCACGAAATTTATATTTAAAATAAGCAAGTACAAATAATAAAACCGATCTTTGCGGAACATTGAGTAATAAGTACCTACGTGCCGCGCTAATGTCATTGACCTCCCAAACGCTTTACAAACAAAGTTTTCACGCTCATAATACATCAAACTATGTATTAATGGTGTATGCTGCAAATTTTTTGAAATGTATTATAAAACAATAATCATTTGGGAACTAATTTTTTAAGCTGTTACCTATTTAAATATTCGAGACGTTATTATGATCAGTTGAAAAACATATTGAGCAGTTATTTCATTATTTTTTATTACTAATTCTTGTTCCCATTACTGCTTAGTTTTAACTGCTGAACTAGTTGTTTAACGTGCCATTTATAATTTTTAACATTCTCATTAAATTGGATTTCTACATTTGTTATTATACAAATTATGTTCCTAAAATTTTACTTTCATTTTTTACAGATTCTTGATAAATGTGCTCCAAAGAAATCAAAAGCTTATCATTTTCACCAAGAATGGGAATTGGACTACTTCTTTACTATGGTGAAAGAAAAATGTTGCTGCCTAATATGCAATACATCCCTGGCAATGACCAAAAAAGGAAATTTAGAGCGACATTTTAATACAATGCATAGTAAATTTCAGACTGACTTTCCACCTAACAGCGAAATAAGAAAGAGTAAATTGCAAGCACTGAAATCGCAATTAAAAGTCCAAGAAAACATGTTTTCTGGGCCTATTGAGCAAAGTAAAGCTGCAACAGAAGCTTCTTTCCAAGTAAGCTACAGAATTGCACAAAAGTGCAAACCTTTTTCCGATGGAGAATACATCAAAGAAATCTTCGAAGAAGTGTCAGATTCGTTGTTCGTTAATTTCAAAAATAAAAACGAAATTAAAAAAGCTGTTCATAAATTACAGCTGTCGCGAAATACTGTGATGCGCCGTATAGAAATAATAAGTCAAAACTTAAACGAACAACTACAAAAAGATATCGCCCTCTGCGTTGCTTTTTCGCTTCAATTTGACGAGTCAACAGATGTCACTGATACTGCACAATTACTTGTTTTTATTCGGATGGTCTTCGAAGATTTCTCGACCAAAGAAGAACTGCTAGGTATGATTTCCTTAAAAGGAAAAACTCGTGGCCTTGATATATTTACGGAATTCAAAGCATATTGTAGCATTCCCAAAAAACCACCTTAAATAATATTATCTTCTCGTCTACACTTTTGTCGGTATGCAACCAACTTTACCTATTCCACAGACAGTTACATATAAATAATATTATATTCTCGTTTACACTTTTGTCGGTATGCAACCAACCTTACCTATTCCTAGGACAGTTACATATGTTGAATTCAAATTCTGACAGGCGGAAGCGGATATCGAACGTAAATACTCGATAAGAACCGAGAAAAGCAACCGGGGAAGGGAACGCATTTTTAGCGACACTTACGATTTTACGTGGCCAGCGAAAGGAAGCTGATTTCCTGGTTTGTGAACATTAATGGCTGCCGGTTAATTCACAGTATTAAGATTACCGTTTGTTCTTGGTTTATTCCGTATCGGAAGTGTATAAAAAAATATTGCATTTCAATTTGGATGTAGATGTGCTTAAATTGGAAGTACAATCTGTTTGATTTATGGTATCAATAAATTCATGGTGCTACGTGCTGTCTGTTGGAAGACTCCATTTTGAAATTTTTATAAAATTATATGGTACCGAGGTAAATGGATACCTAGTGATCTAAAAACCTTATGGATGGTTTTATAGATGATTTCCTATGTGCTGATGTTTAATTCTACATGGTTCTTGGTTAATTATGGTATGTTTAAAGAAGCTTTATTATAATAGAAGCGTGACTACCCGGTCACGAAGTATGATTTTTGGTTCCGGATTACAAGGTAAACTTTAGACTATTCTTTCTGTTATTTCTCTATGTTCGATAATTAGTTGAACTGCGAATATTCTAAGAAACAGTCACAATTTTGGTGCTTATTCGGAAGAATATGCTTTTGGAAACTTTTTATAGTGATTCTATTTAAATTTAAATTGTTATAAGCTTTTAGCGGTATTAAATCAGTTAATAACATTAGTTACTATTAAAATCTATGGAACTATGATTGAATGATAACTATGTAGTGTTTTTAAATTTTGTTTTGTAACTTTCTTCAAAGTGTTGGTGTTCAATCGTAATCTTACATGATTATCGCCTCTATGGTACTTGTATTGATAAATTTCATATTTGTATTCATGTATATAGTAATCTTTAGATATTTAGAACACTCAGAGTGCACTCTTTAGAGAACTGAATTTTGTTTTTAAAGAAAGGAAATATACCTTCAGTATATATTTTGTTTAAATTGAGTTCTCTACATACTTTCGTTTATCGAAAATAAGTTATGCAATTTAGATAGGATCTGTAATATTATATGTACAGGAATATTAGTTTTTTAATAACCGTATTGTCAAATACCGGTTAATATCTTTCACTGTATAAACAGAAGTGTTAGTATTTTGGTGATAACCGTTCTCACTAATACTGGTGATTTTTTTTTTATTTTTTTAAATACATTGTTCTATTGTTTTTTATTGATATTGTTGAGTATTTATTTCTTATACCTTCCCAGTAACTGTTCTGATTCAAACCTCTTGTTTAATAAAGATTTAGATTTTAATAAGACAAAAGGATTCAAGGAATTGTAGAACCAATAAGGTAAGTTTAAAATAATTATTGACTTAAGGATATAGCTCAATTAAAGTGTGTTCCCTAACCATTTCAGATTTGATAAACTATTTCTCAATAGGTTTCTTATTTTCTTTCCTATTTCTCTACAAAAAAAAATAAGTGGCGCCCTTTACCGATTTGTAAATATTTCCTATGTTTCCTTCTTCCTAGATACTCGCCCAATTGCTCCTTCGACCCACGACTCGCTCTCCTCCTACCCCCTGAGTGCCGACCGCATTTGGCTAACCCTTTGTGAGCCTTTAACATCAAAAAAGGGGTTACACAAAAATAGCGCCCAGCGTGTGGGGCCTGAGTATCTTTTCTTTAGAAACTTTTATGTCATTAAATCTTAATAAACTTTTAGTTTTAATTATTCACTCCAATTTGTCTATCGTTACTTCTAAACACACTTTAAAACTTTTCTGTTGTTAGCAAATTAAAAAACTTGAATCCTTTTAAACATGTCTAATTTTGAAGTAAACTTTCTAACTACTGAAGAAGTTAACTATGAATTGAAAATAAGAGGAACAATTACTGGAAGGAAAATTGATGAGAAACGTAAGATTTTAAAAAAATTGTTAGCTAAAGATTCAAATAGTAACTTAACTCTAGATGATTTAAACTTTAATGACGAGAGTCTGGCAATACAGAACTCCATTGATAGTATTTCGAAATTAGTTGAAGAATTTGAAGGTTCTTCAACCGACTCATGTTTCCGTCGTGTTAAGTCTAGGATAGCACATCTATTAGGTAGAATTCAACGAGTTCCCCTTTCCGAATCCCCTACTGCTGATCAGGTTACTTTCCGAAATGAATCTAGAGCCACTTGCCTACTCTTAGAGCAAGATTTAATAGAGAAAGCTACCCCAACTACCCAAATATCTTCTTCTAGTTCAACTACAACTGAAGATAGACCTCCTCCCGTTATTAATATTACACACCCCGACTCTCATTCTATTAAGCTTTCGAAATGGGATGTCAAATTTAATGGCGACCCTAAGTCTGTGTTTAACTTTATTGAAAGAGTAAATGAATTGGCAGAATCCCGTAATGTTAAGACAGAACTTTTGTTCCAGTCAGCTATAGAACTTTTCTCAGGTGATGCCGCGGTATGGTTTCGTACCGTTAAGTCCTCTTTGACCTCCTGGGAAGAACTTATTCAAGCCCTGAAGGCTAATTTCCTTCCTCCCAACTTTGATGATAGTCTCTGGGAAGAAATTAAATCCCGTAAACAACGACGAAATGAACCTATCGTCATTTTCGTTGCCTATATGCTTTCTCTTCTTAGTCGTCTTTCTCGTGAACCTGCTGAATCCACTAAGCTAAGAATTATTCAAAAAAATATCTTGGCAGAACACATTCCTCACGTTACCTTAAGTGACGTTAACACTGTTAAAGATTTGATAACGATTGTTAAGAAACTAGAGGATGCTAATCCGTCTCTTCAAGCAAGGTTTTCCCCTCCCTCTAAAGTATCTGTAGTAGAGCCTAGTCCTTCGTCTTCTACTAACCAATCCCGGCAAAATATTCCCTCAGCAGGAAAACCCTCGTCAGTTAAGAAACCCAACCAATCTTCGACTTCTGATGATAGAACGAAAAAATCTACCGAAATCATTTGTTGGAACTGTCAGAAGACAGGACATTTTCATTCTTCGTGCCGTAAACCTAAAAATGGTCGATTCTGTTATCGGTGTGGTTCACCAAACTTTACCGTCGCAACTTGTCCGAATTGTACAAAAAACTAAATTCCAGAGGTTGTCATGTCGGTACAGTCTCTACCCCTTGCCGTTTTAGCAAATCCGACAAAATGAAACAAGACCAATGGTCAAAATGGTTATGTTATGTCCGAAATTTTTATTTGTCGTATCCCCCGAAAAGAGTAGCTCCAATGATAATAAACAAAACTACTGATTCTCGGCCCTATATATCCATTGAGATTTTTTCTCGCAATTTTACCGTACTTCTCGATACCGGGTGTTCCATAACAATTGTTGGGAACAAAGCATTAAAGTTTTTAGAATACAATAAGATAAATATTAGTCCTTCAAAACATCACAATGTTTCATTGGCTGATGGAACCAACCAATCTGTGTCTGGTGTGGTAGATCTCCCAATAGTTGCGAATAATCATTGTCACCTTGTTAAAGCTTTAGTAGTCCCTTCTCTAGATTATACCTTTATCCTAGGTAGCAATTTCGTGAAAACCTTTTCTCTAATATTAGATTTCTCTTCTAACACTTGGTCCTCCGGTTATAACACAAATCCCCAATCTATTTCTATGACCGATTCTGATTTGACGACTATCTCTTTATGTACCATTGACAATTTGGAATCTTATCAGAAATCTTTAGCCCAAAAAGTTATCGATTCATTTTCCGAAGTTAGTAATACTAAAGGTTTGGGTCGGACCCATAAGATCCAAATGAGTATCGATACTGGTGATGCCAAACCCTTTAAGAAAAGACCTTTTCCTATGTCTCCATATATGTCAAAAATTTTAAATGATGAACTTGATGAGATGCTTCGTTTAGGAGTCGTTGAGCCCTCAAACAGTCCATGGTGTTCCCCTGTTCTTCTTGTTAAGAAATCCAATGACGAATATCGTTTTTGTTTTGATGGTAGATCACTTAATGAGGTGACTAAACATGACACCTATCCACTACCAAATATTGATAGGATTCTTTCCCTGTTAAAAGGCACAAAATTTATTAGTTCCGTTGATTTGAGAAAAGCTTTTTGGCAAATCCCGTTAGACCCCCAGTCTAAAGAAAAAACTGCTTTCAGTATCATTGGAAGAGGATCTTTCCAATTTAACGTTATGCCCTTTGGTTTATGTAATTCCGCACAAACTCAACAACGTTGAGTTGACGCAATTTTTGGACCAAAATATGAGCCAAACATTTTTTGTTATCTCGATGATATTATTATATGTTCAAACTCCTTCGAAGAACATATAGCCCTTTTAACTGAGGTTAAAGATAAACTTAAGGAAGCTGGTTTGACTATTAATGTCAAGAAATGTGAATTTTTTAAGTCTGAGCTCAAATTCTTAGGTTATGTAGTTGGTGATAATACACTCCGAACAGATCCTGAAAAAGTGTCAGCCATGATTAACTATCCCCGTCCCAAAACTTTTACTGAGGTTAAGCGTTTCATTGGTATGTGTTCATGGTACAGACGTTTTATTAAGAACTTTTCATCTCTAGTTTCTCCAATCAATGATCTCCTTAAAGGAAAAAGAAAGAAACAATCTGTTGATTGGAATGATCAAGCCGAGGATGCGTTTATTAAGATTAAAGAAGCCCTTGTTTCTGCTCCCGTATTAACCCAACCTGATTTTTCTAAACCCTTCGTGATTCAATGTGACGCGAGTGACACTGGTCTTGGTGGTGTCCTTACTCAATCCGTGGATAATTCTGATGTAGTTATAGCTTATGCTAGTCGATCCTTATCTCGTCCGGAGAGAAATTATTCAGTAACCGAAAGAGAGTGCCTAGCAGTTATCTTCGCTATAGAGAAATTCCGACCTTATGTCGAAGGTGTAAAATTCCAAGTAATCACTGATCATCATTCTTTGCTATGGTTAAAAAATATTAATAACCCCTCTGGAAAACTCGCTCGTTGGGCAATGAGACGTCGCCAACATAATTTTGACCTTATTCATCGCAAAGGATCTGCAAATATCGTTCCGGATGCCTTAAGTAGAATGTTCACTGATGAAACAGATTTCGAAAAAACCCAACTCTCTTATCTTGATGTAACTACCGACCAGATTGACCCTTGGTATGATGATCTTCGCACTAAGATTCGTAAAAGCCCAAAGGATTATCCACAATGGAAAGTTGAGAATGAATTGGTGTTTAAATTGATCCCTTCTACCTTACCTTTTGCCACTAATAATATTGAGTGGAAAATTTTAGTACCTAAACCACAAAGACATAGTGTAATCTCTTCTTGTCACGACCCTCCTACGTGTGCCCACCTAGGTTATTATAAGACTCTTAGTCGAATCCAAGAACGTTACTATTGGCCCAAGATGCGGCGAGATGTTCTTCGTTTTGTTAAATCCTGCCAAACTTGTGGTGCTCAAAAAATGTCAACTTCAGCCCCGATGGGATTGATGGGAAAAGAAAAATCTGCTAAATTTCCGTGGCAAATTATCGCTTTAGACCTTGTTGGTCCCCTTCCTCGCTCTAAGAAAGGATATACCTGGCTTCTTGTTGTTACCGACTGGTTTTCAAAGTTCACTCTTTTATGTCCCTTAAGGAAAGCTACCACTCAAAATATTGTGAATTATTTGGAAAACGACGTTTTCCTGATGTTTGGTGTTCCTCAATTTGTTATTTGTGATAACGCTAGAAATCTCAACAATTCTACGTTAAAAAATCTCTGTAGTAAATATAAAGTGCAGAAGATATGGTTTAATGCTGTCTATTCGCCTCAGTGCAATTTTGTTGAACGAAGCAACAAAACCATTGGAACTGCTATCCGATGTTATATTCAAGAACATTCTGATTGGGATAGAGAACTTTCTAAAATTCGCCAAGCCATCAATACCGCTAAACATGAGGTTACCAAGTACCCCCCATCGTTTTTAAATTTTGCTCGATACGTTCCTGTAGCGGGAAATTATTATTCTTCATCTTCAGTGGATAGTCCCACTTCCCTAAAAAGTTGTGATCAACATGATCAATATGTTTCCGAAATAGAAGGTTTAAATCTAGTTTTTGAAGAAATCCAACGTAATCTTCACCAGGGATACCAGCGTAACTCTAAAACCTATAACTTACGTAGGCGTGACATACAGTTTCAAGTAGGAGACAAAGTCTGGAGAAAAAATAAAGTACTCTCCAAAGCTGCCGACAAGTTTATGTCCAAGTTAGCTCCAAAATTTGTGTTATGTACAGTCGTCAAGAAGTTATCTCCCCTTGTGTATACCTTGAAAAATGCTGATGGTTCTCGAGCTGGTAATTGGCACATCAAAGATTTAAAACCCTACTATTCAGACTCGGATAACTCGTCCGAAGATGAATCTTGTCATGAGTAGTTCTCATTTGATATGAACTTACCATACCCTTGTATATTTTCCGTTTCTTTTTCTGCTGTTTTCAGTTTTTAACCCCGTTTGGGCGGCGGGAATAGAATAACCCCCAAAGTATTAAACTGCTTGTCGTAAGAGGCGACTAAATGAAACCTTTCCCCTCTCTGTTTAAGTATCCCATGTACTTTCTAGGATTTCTTTGTTTGATTTGTTATCGTCCGTGAAGTGTAAATTCACCAAAATCATTTCATCGTTATCACATCCCTGATGTTATTCTCTGTCTTCAGTTAGTGATACGATTTCTTTTGAGAACTTTAAGTGAATGTATCACTTAAAGTACCTTACCGTTTCTGTATAATTGGAAATTATTTCCTGTTAATTTTGTCCTTATCTTACCGTTTAGTGAAAATAATCACTTAATTCTACCGTACCGTTTAATGAAGAAGACATTCATTATCTTACTGTTAATGTCTGGAAAATTATTTTCTCGTTATATTTACTGTATCCTGAGGTGATTAATCACTGCTTTCGTATCAACGACATTATTAGATGTTGTATTTCCGTAAGGTGTATCTTTACACATTTTGGTTTAGTATGATCAGTACTAGATAGTTTTAACACTATTTCCTTAAGTGGAATTTAGTATATCGTTATGTGAGGATTTGTTTAGAGCCGTTGTGTTTAACCTCGTTTTGTTTGACCTAAGAGTGTTTAATAGCTAGTCTACGATTTTGATTTGTCTGGCGAATATTGATGAATTCAATCACAACCTGTAAGTATTAATGAACACGTTCTCAGCTAGATGTTATTTCTTTTCTTCTCCCAGATTATGATTACTTTGACCTTATCAGTTGTCACGAGAGATAAGCCTAGGGAAGCCGTAGGGAATTCTTTCCGGTAGTGGTCTGTTGAGCTTTTAAGGAAGACAAGTAACCATTAATCCTATCTCTATCTCCTTTTGATTCTTTATTAATTATAGTTGTCTTGTTAGAGTATACCTACTATGACTTTGGAGTTCCATACTATTGGTTACTTCATACCGATGTTGACTTACCGATTTTGTCTCTAAATTATTTTTAGACGTATGATACGCGCAGCTATCAAAACTACAGACAACCATAAAATATTTTTTTTCTTTTCTTATATTTCCTATTTCTAGTTGATAACCATAATTGTGTACGTCATTTCCAATTCTTACTACCTTTGAGTTCTATCTAAAATCGTGCTAGTAGCTACTATTAAATTAGACTTTACGTATCTCGTATTTACCGTGACTGTTGGATTTAATGGAGTCAATAGACTTATTAAATTTCCTAATTATATCTATCGTACCGTGTTTCTTTCTTGCTTTTCAAAATTACTATTAACAGTTTGGTTTAACTTCACCTTTCTTTCTTCATGGGTGTTTCCTAATATGGAATGACGCGTTGTGCCGCCCATGGGAAATTTTACTTTATAGGAACATGGCCTTCTTTTTCTCTCTTCTTAAGTGTGTGAGTAAATGTTATGTGGTCCTGATATTTTATATCAAGGGACAGTATAAACGCCTTTTGGGCGAATATTTTTTTTTGCTTTGCAATATGATGGTTATTTAAACCAACGTTTAGGGCTACCCATCTAGGTCGAGCTGTACACCGGTGTGTGTTTCCGTACAGAAACTTCGGCGTAGTTCGATCCTGATCACTCTGTGATCTTTCGGTTGGCCGGTACCGCTTATAGAAATCTGGTCACGAGAATCTCTAGTAATAACTAGGATTCATTTATACCTATCGTTTGTTCCTTCAGAACAACGTTTAGTTTAACTTGTATGACATATGTTTATTGTTAGTTTTGTCTGTGTGGACAAATGACTACCAAGGTAGTTATTATTACTGTAGGGTGCAATCCTATTGAACTCCGCATGTTTTATTTTATTTAGGTTCTGTTGAGTCACCTTTTGACATTTTCCTTTAGCTGGTCAAGTTTACCCTTGTAATAAGTAAGATCATTCGAATAATGCTACTGTGGTTCCCACCCTAGTAGTTTCTTCTCGAAAACTGTAGTCTCAATGGACCCCAGTTTCCTCTCTTCGTAGGGGGCTGTGTAGCATTCCCAAAAAACCACCTTAAATAATATTATCTTCTCGTCTACACTTTTGTCGGTATGCAACCAACTTTACCTATTCCACAGACAGTTACATATAAATAATATTATATTCTCGTTTACACTTTTGTCGGTATGCAACCAACCTTACCTATTCCTAGGACAGTTACATATGTTGAATTCAAATTCTGACAGGCGGAAGCGGATATCGAACGTAAATACTCGATAAGAACCGAGAAAAGCAACCGGGGAAGGGAACGCATTTTTAGCGACACTTACGATTTTACGTGGCCAGCGAAAGGAAGCTGATTTCCTGGTTTGTGAACATTAATGGCTGCCGGTTAATTCACAGTATTAAGATTACCGTTTGTTCTTGGTTTATTCCGTATCGGAAGTGTATAAAAAAATATTGCATTTCAATTTGGATGTAGATGTGCTTAAATTGGAAGTACAATCTGTTTGATTTATGGTATCAATAAATTCATGGTGCTACGTGCTGTCTGTTGGAAGACTCCATTTTGAAATTTTTATAAAATTATATGGTACCGAGGTAAATGGATACCTAGTGATCTAAAAACCTTATGGATGGTTTTATAGATGATTTCCTATGTGCTGATGTTTAATTCTACATGGTTCTTGGTTAATTATGGTATGTTTAAAGAAAGCTTTATTATAATAGAAGCGTGACTACCCGGTCACGAAGTATGATTTTTGGTTCCGGATTACAAGGTAAACTTTAGACTATTCTTTCTGTTATTTCTCTATGTTCGATAATTAGTTGAACTGCGAATATTCTAAGAAACAGTCACAATTTTGGTGCTTATTCGGAAGAATATGCTTTTGGAAACTTTTTATAGTGATTCTATTTAAATTTAAATTGTTATAAGCTTTTAGCGGTATTAAATCAGTTAATAACATTAGTTACTATTAAAATCTATGGAACTATGATTGAATGATAACTATGTAGTGTTTTTAAATTTTGTTTTGTAACTTTCTTCAAAGTGTTGGTGTTCAATCGTAATCTTACATGATTATCGCCTCTATGGTACTTGTATTGATAAATTTCATATTTGTATTCATGTATATAGTAATCTTTAGATATTTAGAACACTCAGAGTGCACTCTTTAGAGAACTGAATTTTGTTTTTAAAGAAAGGAAATATACCTTCAGTATATATTTTGTTTAAATTGAGTTCTCTACATACTTTCGTTTATCGAAAATAAGTTATGCAATTTAGATAGGATCTGTAATATTATATGTACAGGAATATTAGTTTTTTAATAACCGTATTGTCAAATACCGGTTAATATCTTTCACTGTATAAACAGAAGTGTTAGTATTTTGGTGATAACCGTTCTCACTAATACTGGTGATTTTTTTTTATTTTTTTAAATACATTGTTCTATTGTTTTTTATTGATATTGTTGAGTATTTATTTCTTATACCTTCCCAGTAACTGTCTGATTCAAACCTCTTGTTTAATAAAGATTTAGATTTTAATAAGACAAAAGGATTCAAGGAATTGTAGAACCAATAAGGTAAGTTTAAAATAATTATTGACTTAAGGATATAGCTCAATTAAAGTGTGTTCCCTAACCATTTCAGATTTGATAAACTATTTCTCAATAGGTTTCTTATTTTCTTTCCTATTTCTCTACAAAAAAAAAATAAGTGGCGCCCTTTACCGATTTGTAAATATTTCCTATGTTTCCTTCTTCCTAGATACTCGCCCAATTGCTCCTTCGACCCACGACTCGCTCTCCTCCTACCCCCTGAGTGCCGTCCGCATTTGGCTAACCCTTTGTGAGCCTTTAACATCAAAAAAGGGGTTACAATATATTTGCCAGATTAAGCTATGCATGTATAAACTCGTATCAATGACAACTGATGGAGCTCCTGCAATGACAGGTATTCATAATGGTTTTATTGCTCTTTGTCACAAAGACGAAGATTTTCCAAACTTCATTAGCTACCACTGCATAATTCATCAACAAGTACTTGCTAGTAAGAGATTAAACACGAAACATGTGATGGATATTTCTTTTAAGATTGTAAATTCCATAAATGGAAAATCCCTCCAAAGGCGGCTCTTTAAACAGCAATTAGATGAGAAGGAACCAGAATTGGCAATGCACACTGACGTGAGGTGGTTGAGTCGAGGCAAGTTTTTGCAAAGATTTCGAGATCTATTGGACGAAATAATAAAATTTCTTAATGAAAGGGGTGATGATTATCAGCAATTGTGTGATTTAGACTGGCAATGTGATTTAGCATTTTTAGCAGATTTTACTGGAAAACTGAGTACATTAAATCTGAGTCTACAAGGCAAGAATAAAACATTAACAGAAATGATGAGTTTTATTGCAGCGTTTCAATGTCAAACAGCGTCTATGATAGTTGACATAGAGAAGAAAAAATTTGAACAATTTGTTAACATCAAGGATCACATGGAAAAAAATCCTACCTACAATTTCATTTCTAAGAAATATACGACAGAAATTAGGGCTGTGGTAGCAGATTTCGGAATTCGCTTTGGTGATTTCAGAAAAATTGTGAACTTGGTTCAATTCATCAGTTATCCGTTCAATGATTCCGTTGGCCATAGCGATATCTATGAATTGGCTAGAAAATTTGCAGATACATTTCAAATGGAGCACATGATGTTACAAAACGAAATTATTACTCTGCGCTGCGACATATTTCTTAAAGCAAGGTCGTCCACAGGTCAAGATTTCTGGGCATTGGTGTCCAATGAAAAATTTCCAAATTTGAAGAAATGTGTTGAACAACTTCATTCGTGTTTTGGTTCAACATATTTATGTGAGTCAGCATTTTCCTACTTAAAGCAAACGAAAAGTAAACACCGTTCTCGCTTGACAGACGCTCATACCGATGGTCTAGCTCACAAATGTGTTAAGTGTTTTTTTTTAGAAATTGAGTTATTGACGGTAAATCATATATCAAGTACCAAAGTTTATTGCGCGCAAAGATGCTAAGTGATAAATTTAATTTTGAAACCTCTGGCGCCATCTTTTAATTGGGCTAAGTACTTTAAAACCACAGTTTTCTATAACAAAAGTGCCAACAGCACTTAACACATTTGTGTTTTATTAATCAGAATTTCAAATGTGTCAAGTGGGTACGTCCCACAGTTGTGTTTTGACATTTTTGTTTACATTTTGAGGTTAGTACATGATTGCGCTAGTGTCTGTACGATTTTAGTGCTTTTGTCTGGTTTAAAAACAATAATAGAAGGAAAAATGACATCATGTATTAAAAGAATAATGCAAGCATCTTTAAAAGATAAAAATTTGCAAGAAGGTAAGTGTAATAATTATTGTTTTCATTATTTTTCCCTCTTGGTTTCTTAAAACATTTTGTCAGTAAACTAAAACTTCATTTTTTTATAGATGTTGTGTCAAATAAATTATCTCAGCAAACAAATGTGTCAATATCCGCTGAAGAAACTATTCAGGTTAAAATACCTACAGGAGCAAATTCTTCGAGTTTGCAAGAGAGAAATAATAAAAGTTCTTTAGGTAATTTTAAATAGTGTAATTCTAAGCTTGTATGTAATGGGTGGGGCGACCTCCATCAAGGTGGCTGACCCAAAGTGGAGAAATTTGTCGAAATTTATTTCAAAATTAGGTGCATTTTAGGTGCTATTTAGGTGCGCAAAACAAAAATTAGGTGCACTAACCGTTTTTGAAATATTTACGAAAAACCTTGGGCCAGCCAGCCTTTAACAACCTAGCTGACCCATAAGAAAAAAAAACAAAAAACAAGGATTAAATAATCTTTAAATTAGGTGCTAATTAAGTGCTTTTTAAAACACGAAACATAAAATAAAAAATTTAAAAATTAAACGTCTTAAAATTGAATATATTGATTGTGTATGGCAAAATGCCACATTTCTTCTTGCACTTTGAACCAAAATGGACATCGGCAGTTTAAGAACAGTTAGAAATCGGTAAAAATTTCTTGTCCTGTAATTTTTTTAATGGATAATTCGGAAGGTCACCACAAATATTTTTTTTTATTTTTTTTAACTCGGACCGCTGAGCGAGACTTGCAACCGGTCATTTCCGGAAATGATGATTAATATAAAATTCACTTTGTCAGAGATTTAAGTGCTTATTAAGTGCAATAGTTTCACGAGCAAAGTAAACTGCTAATGAGCAATTTCAACTGAAAATATTTGGCCAAAGTTTTCTTGCGTCTCAACTAAGAGTGTCAATCTGCACTTTTTAAGCACATGATCAAGATCAAGATCATTAAAATTTTCTTGTAATTCTATTACTTAATAATTCTCTCGTCCGAAATGAAATATTTTTTTTAATTTTTTTTTAACTGGGACTGCTGAGCTTGTTACCGGTCACTTCCAAATATAATAATTATTATAAAAAACTTTTTCTCAAATATTTAAGTGCTCAGTAAGGGCAACAGACTCAATAGCAGAACAAACCGCTGATGAGACAAATCAACGTGAAATTCTTAGCCTAAGTCTTAAACTAAGTGTGTCATTCTGCACTTTCTAAGCACTTAAAAACTGGTACAAATACCTACGAAATAATCCCATAAAATTTCCATAGTTTTTTTGCGCGTAGTTCCGGTAATTAATTGACTTTACAAAAGATGCAAATGAGAATTTGATCGACGCTAATTTAGATTTAAAGTTGACAGAAAAAAAAACAAAAATAAACCGAATAAAAGAAAAATTATTTTGGAGGAGAGAATTATTAAGTAATAGAATTACAAGAAAATTTTAATGATCTTGATCTTGATCATGTGCTTAAAAAGTGCAGATTGACACTCTTAATTGAGACGCAAGAAAACTTTGGCCAAATATTTTCAGTTGAAATTGCTCATTAGCAGTTTATTTTGCTCGTGAAACTATTGCACTTAATAAGCACTTAAATCTCTGACAAAGTGAATTTTATATTAATCATCATTTCCGGAAATGACCGGTTGCAAGTCTCGCTCAGCGGTCCGAGTTAAAAAAAAATAAAAAAAAAAAATTGTGGTGACCTTCCGAATTATCCATTAAAAAAATTACAGGACAAGAAATTTTTACCGATTTTTAATTGTTCTTAAACTGCCGATGTCCATTTTGGTTCAAAGTGCAAGAAGAAATGTGGCATTTTGCCATACACAATCAATATATTCAATTTTAAGACGTTTAATTTTTAAATTTTTTATTTTATGTTTCGTGTTTTAAAAAGCACTTAATTAGCACCTAATTTAAAGATTATTTAATCGTTGTTTTTTGTTTTTTTTTCTTATGGGTCAGCTAGGTTGTTAAAGGCTGGCTGGCCCATGGTTTTTCGTAAATATTTCAAAAACGGTTAGTGCACCTAATTTTTGTTTGGCGCACCTAAATAGCACCTAAAATGCACCTAATTTTGAAATAAATTTCGACAAATTTCTCCACTTTGGGTCAGCCACCTTGATGGAGGTGGTGGGGCGACCAAGGTCGGCAAACAGGCCCGTTAGGGCCCTTTTTATGTTTACTTAAAAAAATATAAATGCTACTTTTCCAATGCTATTTATTTAAAAAAAAAATTAAAACATTTTGTTAAATAATCGTAACTGTAACCTATTTTTTATAGTTACTGATGAGTCAAATAAATTGACGTTGCCAACAAACTCTAGTGTTCAAGAAGTCCCTCTATGTACCAAAATATCTAACCAGGCAGAACCTACAGAGCAGGCTGGTACTTCAGGTTTGCAAATAAAGAAGAAATCTTTAGGTAAAATTTATTTTTTTTTCCAATTAAAATGTAATCCTAAACTTATCTTTATTTTAGAAAAACAGATACCTGATACTTCGTATGCTTTAAGTGATGAATCAGAACCATACGCTTCTTCAGGAAGTTCTTATAAACCATCTAATTCCTCTAGTGAATCAGAACATCAAATAGAGGATCAAGATATAAACGAAATACCAGATGCTATACCAAAGAAACGTAGGCGTAAGAAGGCAAATAAAGCAGAATGGAAAAAAACAATTGTTAAAAACTTAAGAGTTAGTGGGAAAAAATATGTTAACCGGTCTGGAAAAGAAGTCTGTGAAAAAAAACCCAAGATAGTTGATTGCACAAATTGCAGGTTTAGATGCAACAGTTTTTTTTTCCAGAGGAACATAGAATACTAATATGCAAAGAATATTATGCACTTGCAGATTATAAAAGGCAAAAAATATATTTGAGCTCTTTAATGGAAAACACTCCCATTCAAAGAAAGAAAACTAACCCAGTCACAAAAAACCGGAATACTTCCAGAGTGTACTATTTAAATAAAATTGAAGGAACCAGACAAAGAGTTTGCCAAAAGTTTTTCTGTGCCACATTTTCATTATCGCATAGAGTCATAGAAAAATGTGTTAAATCGATGAGCGAAACCGGCCTGTTTATTGGTTACGATAAAAGAGCAAATTCAAAAGCTCACAACGAAACTAAAGAAATAGATAAACAGCTTGTAGTGGAACATATTAATTCATTTTCAAGAATAGAGTCACATTATTGTAGGCGAGATTCTACAAAACAGTACCTCTCTCCAGATTTAAATATTTCTACTATGTACCGCTTATACCGAGATTTCTGTGCCTGTCGAAATGTATTACCTGTGTCTCTATTTGTTTATCAAAGTATATTTCATAAATTTGATCCAGCCCTGGCATTTTATAAGCCAAAAAAAGACCAGTGTACTGTTTGTAACGCGTTTGAAAATTCTAAAGAAAAAGAGACTCTGAGAGAAGAATATGAAAATCACAAAAGACGGGAGAAGGAATCAATGGATATGAAAGAAGAAGATAAAAAACGAGCTCTAAAAGAAAAAGGGGCCACGTTTAGAGCAATAACTTTTGATCTTCCAGCCATTTTTCCAGTACCATACGCAGGTGATTGTCAGATATACTACAAGTCACACCTAAATGTTTATAATTTTACAGTTTTTGATTGTTCTACTCGTGATGGCATCTGTTATATATGGGATGAAACCCATGGCAGTAAAGGCAGTTCAGATATCGGGTCATGTCTCCTAAAATATTTGCAGAGTTTACCAGTAACTGTCGAGCATGTAGCATCATTTTCTGATACCTGCGGTGGTCAAAACCGAAATAAGTTCGTTGCTACTGCCATGCTCTTTGCCGTAAATACAATTGAGCACCTCAAAATTATTGACCTCAAATTTATGGAGTCCGGCCACTCTTACCTTGAAGCTGATTCCATGCACTCGACTATTGAGAGAGCTAGAACACATAAAAAGATTTATAGTACTCGCGAATGGTGTTTGTTGTGCTCAGCTGCAAGAATAAGGCCGAAGCCGTATGATGTAAATAATTTAAAGTATTCAGATTTTTACGATCTGCAGACACTTACTGAGAGCATGGTTTATAATACTGCTTCTAACACTAATGGAGAGAAAGTATTCTGGATGAAAATTAAATGGTTACGTTTGCAAAAATGTCAGCCCAATATAATTCAATATAAGTATGACTTATCATCAGATACATTTTACGAAATTGATGTTTCAGAAACTAAACGTAGGTCGGGTCGTAAACGTACTTGGGATTTTGCACAACTGAATTGCAAATATAATAGTCGCATTTCAGTCTCAGAGAAAAAGAAAAAGGATCTCATATACCTATTAAACAAACAAATTATTCCAGATGACTACAGTGATTTTATACTTAACATCCCAACCATACATAATGGCTCTGATCTTGTGGTCCACGCTGATTCAGATTAACTAATGGTACTAGTTATTTTTATTATTGTTCATGTTTAGTTGCAGTTTTTATTATTTTTTATTTTTTTATCGGCACAAATGTGTTATTTCTTAATATTGTTTGAAGTACAAATGTGTTAAGTAAAGCAGATTTTTTGTTTTTTTGAATTATTTCGGAAAACTTTTTTTATATAGTTAGTTTTATGATGTAAGATCAGAAGAAACTTATTTCCCCTCCATACTGTGCAAAAATAGATTTTTTAAAAGGTTAATAAACAATTTTAATTTTCCTCCCAAGTTTATTTTTCGAATACTGAAAACTGTTCATTTTGTACTTACAACCTTTGTGCGCTAGACCATCGATACATTGGATTCTTTAAGGTTGGCAATCTCCAACTACAAACCAGATTATGCTAAACTAGTGGAAGATACTCAAACGCAATGCTCACACTAATATACGTAAATAAGTAGTTAGTACATATAATTTTTACGTTTATGTTTTTTCTCTTAATTAAATAAAAAATGCTACATGATTGTGTACTGAATTATGCAGTTTTATTTAAGATTTCTAGACCCTGTGCGATCTACCAATTACATACGGTAGATCGCACAGGGTCTCGTTAGTGAACAAGAGATCTTGGGTCCAATCAAGTTGGCCACCCCTGGTCTAGGCCATCTCAAGACTTTGACGTTTTTATTACCAATATGGCTGCTGGAGGCAAACAAAGCTTGTTTATACTATAGTTTTGTGTTGAAATCCATGTTGCTTCGTGTTTAAATTGTCTTTTTTATTAGTTTTTGTTGTCGATTGTGAAAATATAGTGTTTAAGTGACTGTATTTAGTGTTAAGTTCTAAAGAAATAAACATAATAAACATATTTTCAGAAGTTGTTGTTAGAAAATTCAGATATTACTAGTAGATATAAACAAAAGATTAGTAAAATCAATAATGTAGATCCATTTTCCCTCAAGGATTCGGATTTAAACTATACTGCCGAAATATTTCCAAATATAACTAATATGAAAATTATTAGCTATTTGATATTTAGCAGTAGTTTTTATACTAGCCAACAGATGAAAAGTTTCAAGAGTTTAAACTCTTATAAATACTTTGAGGCGGGATTCGAGCCATTAAAATAAATGATTTCGTCATAGTGGTTGGAAAAGTAAGTTAAAACCTATTTCTAAATAAATACCAAATAATAAGGTATGTTTACTTTTAGGTAAAACATTTACAAAGAATGAATGAACGTCTAGATGTATGGGTAATGTGCCAACAAAATGTAAGCGTGGAGACTGCACATTGTACACGTATGGCAGGAGCAGGTGAAGTGTGCAGCCATGTAGGAGCAGTATTATTTGCCCTAGAACATCTTAATACTGCTAAAAGTACGACTTCTTCGACAGATGTGCAGGGTTTGTGGAATATACCAAAAACATCAAAAGTGGAATACCACTCTATCAAGCAGATGGATTTTGGTAGAATTATTGCTAGTCATAACATGGTGTAATCAATATATACCTCCTATAACGAAAGAAGAAATGGTAGATTTTCTTAAGCGTTAGAAGAAGGCAGCAGTTCATCTGTAATGATGAAAGTGATGGAACCTTTTGCATCAGAGATGGAGACAGTTACGGAAACGTTAGAATATGAAGCCCTTTCTTATGAAGAGCTGCATAAATTGGTCCCTGCGTATGTAAATGTTTAGTTGGAGGATACAGTATTTAATAAAATTAGAGATGCTACTAAGGGCCAGGTGAAATCCAATGAATGGTTTCAACAGAGAGCTGGTAGAATAACGGCATCTATTTTTAAATTAGCTTGCAAAACATCATTAATTAAAAAACATTTGTTACCCAGTAAATTTTTTGTTTAAAACAAATGCCACAACATGGGGCATTCAACATGAGAAGGATTCGTTAAAACATTATAAAAGCTGCTTTGATCCGGTACATCACAATCTGCAATAATTGCAGGAAGTTGGATCATGTTTGGACAATAAATATCCTCACTTTGGTGAATTCCCAGATGCATTGGTACATTGTGATTGTTGTGGAAATGGTTGCGTTAAAGTTAAGTGCCCATATACTTTAAAAGAAATGTCAATAGACACATTCTCCGATTTAAAATCATAATGTTTAAAGAAATCTGACACAAATGAAATTCATTTAAATAAGAGCCATTCTTATTACTATCAAATGCAGATGGCCATGACTAATACAAGTTTTTGTGTCTTTGTGGTGTGGTCACATAATGAGTTTTTTCACGAAAGGATAGTATTTGATGAAATATTTTGGTTGATTGAATCAAGTAAAGCAACTGAGTTACATGAAACAATAATTTTGCCTGACCTGCTACGTAGATTTTTTACAAAAAGTGTTTACTACAGTGGAATCTCCTGACAAATTTACTAAAGTAACTTGAGTATCATCCAGGTCTTCATTACTTATAAAACATGGATCCCCTCTGGGTGCTAAATGTTTGATAGAAACCGTAACTTCTCTTCCATCGTCATATCTAATCCATTCATATTCAGGATGAGAGTGACTTCATCAACTAAGGGATCATATTTACTTTTTCTATTCTGTTTTTTTGACTAAGATTTTCTGTGTTGTCGAAAGCCAGGATGGTATAGAGGTTCGACTTATAGATTTTCTTTGAAAGGCAAAAAATCTTTCATGGAATGTCGATCATATGGAAGTACGGTCTCCCATTGTTCAACAGCTAAGTTTTTTGTTTCAAGGGCCAAACAAACAGTGTTTCATATGATTCCATTATATCTTTCTACTTGACCATTTCCCTCTGGGTTATAAGGTGTGGTACGACTATGAGATATTCATCTAGATTGGAGATATTCGTTGAATTCTCTGGATATTAAGGAAGATCCATTATCCGAATGAATATAGGCAGGCATTCCAAACGATGTAAAAAGTTGTTCCAGACATTCTGAACTTGTGACGTCAGAACATGGAAAGGCAAAAGGAAACCTGCTGTATTTATCTATAATTGTCAGTATTTTTAGTATTTGAAGGTAAAGGTCTTTTGAAATCAATATTTAGGCGTTCCAGTGGTTTTGCGGCTTTGATCAGGTAACTGTTAAAATTTTTGTAAAATTTTGGCTTAATTTTGTTACAAACTGGGCATGCGGATGTTATTTTCCTGATATCGCCTAATGAATGTAGATTTCTTATGCGAACAAAATGATACATTCTGTAACTCCTGGATGACATAAGTTTTGGTGTAATTTCAATAAATCGTCAGTTGTACAACTTGCTGAAATTCTCGACAGTGTATCAGCTACTGTGTTTTGCTTTCCAGTTCGGTCGTAGCTGTAGCAAGCTAATTCTAGTCTCCATCTCATTATCTTATTGTCACGCTTACCTCCAGGTAAGTCGGGTGTAAGAGTCGGGGGTAAGGAGGTAGCTCAGAAAAAACAGTGAAATAACAAAATAACAAATATATTGACTATTCAATATAAGGGGGTTGAAGAGTCAGAAGGACTCTTCACAAACAATAGAACTAAAATTACTACACTTATCGGTTAGTGGGTTAAGGGTGTATGGAAGAGCAGTTAGTATGGCTTGGATAAGGATTTAAGTTGGTTATAGGACAGGTAGGAACGAATCTACAAATAAACTTATGGGGAATATAAAAAACAATAGTACAATACAATAAGTTAATCAAACAAAGGGCTTACCTTATTACCACTCGGGCACACATCACACTTTCGTACCGAAATATTCTTAATACTTTCTTAAACTCAAATATACGCGAAGCAGCGTTTCTCGAGCCTCTACTCGTCTCGCTTACGACCCGTCGGATCCCCAGTCCTCGTTCGTTGCCTATTTATTCTAGTTTTTTGTTTATACAACGGACGTGGACTGAAGTATTAAATATTTAAAAACCCCACGGTGTATACCGTGTGTTCGGAAAAATTAACTTGACTATAAGTGTGTGACATGCCCCCTCTCTGATAAAGCCAGCCCCTGGCTTTGAAATATACCTAAGCTAAAACCTATTTACTAATTACATTAAATACATTAAGGTTCGAGTACACACTACACTGAGGTCCAGACACTATTCTCGTACTGTTTATTGTTTGTCACACCAATTAGTCTCTTTACGTAACACTGGTTGCCTAACTGTGGAGATAGTTAGGACTGTTGGTTGTTGATGGACCCTGCCGATGTAATATGCCATCCATATATGGCGAATGCTCCCGGCTTATACTGGCTATTGTTTATTTATTTCTTTGAGCTGGCTATCGTTCGGTGTGGTTGACGTCCCATGACTATGATACGGAAGTACCATCTTAGCTTGACCCTTGATCGCTCCAAAGGTAGCGAGGACTTCCATGTCGACATATAATGGAATCGATTAAGAATTTTGCCACATGTTTAGCTTTTGCGTCGGTTAGTGCCGCGGCTTCGACCCACCTGGTGGCATAATCGGTTGCCACTACAATAACTGTTTTTCCGTTCCGACTGCGACGAAATGGACCCAGTATATCTATTCCTACTCTATCAAAAGGCATGCCTACTGGTATCGGGTGTAGAAATCCTACGGGTTTCTGTGTTTCCTGACCTTTGCGTGCTTGGCAATCTGCACATCCTTTAATGTATCTTTCTACGTCTTTCTGTAGGGTTGGCCAGTAGTATCGTGATCTTATCTTTTCCATGGTCTTCGCAATGCCCAGATGTCCTGAAGTCGGTTCACTATGGTGTGAGAACAGTATCTCACCTACTAGATGTCTCGGTATCACCAGAAGATCTTTATCTTTAAAAGGGTTCGTGTTTACTTTATAAAGAACGTTCTCTTGAAGTCTAAAGTTCTTTGCTCTCTTCCTAATACCCATTGGGGCTGATTCTGGATTTAGAATCGCCTGTCGAATCGTTACTATGTCCACGTCCTTCTCCTGCTCTTTGCTTATGTCAAGAGCTTGCAGCAAGAATGTGGGAATTTCTTCGATGTTTTCTGTATCTACTGGCGTGTGTTCTAGGACTGGACTTCTAGACAAGCAGTCTGCGTCTGCGTTGAGTCTTCCACTTTTATGTTTTATCACGTAGTCATACTCGGATAGTTTTAGACTCCACCTAGCCAGTCTTCCTACAGGATCCTTCATGGCGCGCAACCAGCATAATGCATGATGGTCGGTTACGATGGTCACCTTTCTTCCGTAGATCATATGTCTAAGGTATCCTAGTGCCCAAATTACAGCTAGTCCTTCTAACTCCGTAATACCATATTTCTGCTCTGCCTTGGATAAACTTCTACTTACGTAAGCCACTGGATGCATTTCCTGATCGTCACCTATTTGCAGTAATATTGCTCCAATGCCTATTTTACTTGCATCGACCCTTAATTCACATTCTTTAAGTGGATCATAATGTTGCAGAACAGGTGCTGTTGTTAGTTTTTCCTTCAATGTTTCAAAGGCTTTCTGCTGTTCTTCTTTCCATATAAACCCTGTGTCCTTTGTCGTAGCCTTATGAAGTGGTCTAGCTATAGTTGAAAAATCTTTGATAAACTTGCGATAGTAGTTGCATAGTCCTATAAAACTTTGGATATTTTTTATTGATTTAGGTGTTGGGAAATTTCTAATAGCTATTAATTTCTCAGCATCTACCGCTAGACCCTCATGGCTCACTGTGTATCCAAGTATATTAAGGGTTTCTTTGACAAAAATACACTTACTCGGTTTTAATGTCAAATTCGCCTCTCTTAATCTCTGAAACACCTTGCCCAATTTCTGTAGATGCTCCTCTAACGTGTTTGAAAACACTATTATATCGTCGAGGTATATCAAAATTTCTTTCCACTTCATTCCTTGAAATACCTTATCAGCTAGGTGGGAAAAACATGACGGAGCATTTGTTAAACCAAATGGTAGTACGTTGTATTCATACTGACCGTGTCCTTGGGCTACAAAGGCAGTGTACTGCTTCGAACTCTCTTCCAATGGAACTTGCCCGTATCCACTAAACATGTCTAGGGTGGAAAAGTATTTAGCTTCATTTAGATATGTTAAGATATCGTCAATTTGTGGAATGGGATAGTTCGATTTTCGCGTAACCTCATTCAACTTACGATAGTCCACGCAAAATCTTGTCCCACCATCCTTTTTCTTCACCAGTACAACGGGGCTTGCCCAAGGCGAATGGCTTGGTCGTATTTTGTCATGCTCTAGCATCTCCGTTATTTGTTGGTCCATCAAGTCTCGTTCCTTTTGTGACACACAATATGCTCTACTTTTTATAGGGGTGGCATCCTCTACGATTATCTTGTGTTCTGCCAGGTTTGTTTTACCCATTGTCAGGGTAGTCTTAGAGAACACATCTCGGTATTCAGATATCAGATCCTCAAGTTTTTCCTTAAACCCCTGATCGTGTATGTGATGTAGTTCGAAGTCGTCTATACTTAATTCTGACTCCTTGACTGTATTCAAAATTAGGCATTCTTCTTTGTTTGGAGATAGTATCTCCTCTTCTAGATATGCCACTGTGCTGTTTTGATACAGTTTCATGGGTAGGTGGTTTTGGTTATTTACAAGTATTTTACCTTCTAATAATACTTGTTCTGTAGCTCTAGGTACGGTTGTCAGTCCTCTAGTCGTCAAGTTTCTAAAATTGTCCCTTAGACGATAATTTTTTCCCTTGTCCATCCCGGTTACTCTTACTTCAATCCATGTATCTGTTTTTGGTGGACATATTATATCGTTTTTAACAGTTAATCTTCTAGGCTGGTTTATAACGCGCACGTCTTCGCAATTAAGGGGGTTTGTTTCCTCTTCACTTAAATTTTGGTGGTTATTTTCCTCGTTACCTGTTTTACTGACTGTTAATGGTTCTGGCTTTGACGGCTCTTTTATCACTTTTAAATTACTTATATGTTTTTGAATATTATTTTTACATTCTTCCAAATACATATTTTTATATTCATTTTCTATTTTTACTACGCCTATTCTCGAAATTTCTGTTTCACCTCCTCTCTGTCTTTCTAGGAGTATCATGTATTCTCTAGATCCTAACTTACACGCTAAGTATTGTTCCCTTAAATTTATTACTACTTCTAACTTACGTAATGTTTCCATACCTAATATAAATGCTGCGGGTAAAGTGTTCACTACGACTGCCTCACACGAAATTTCCAATTTTCCCATCTGAAGTTTTACCATGGATTGGCCTACTGTCGAGACCCTGGTATCTCCAACGGCCACCAAGACCTTCGTATTACCTGCATCTAGTTTTTTCACATGTTCTTTTCTAATTACATTTAGTTCTGATCCAGTGTCTACTATGATGCTTCTTTTCTCTCCATTTACTAATTTTGCTTGAGTGTCTATTATCGAACATGGATGAAACTGCATGTTGGTCGGTTATTAGTTTAAAATGACGTGGTAATAGAAAGTGTCTCCATTTTCTTATCGATTCCACACAAGCATATGCTTCTTTCTCAACCAATGAGTGCTCCTTTTCTGACTCTGATAAGGTTGTTGAAAAGAATGCTACAGGTTTTCCCGACTGGGTCAAAGAAGCTGCTATGCAAAATTCTGAAGCATCGGTTTCAACCACTAAAAGGTTCACTTTCATCTAAAGACCAAAGAAGTGACTTTGACATGTCTGGTTTTAGGAATTCAAAATTAAAAAACTGTTCTCTACTAAGAGGAAATTGTTTACAGTTGACAAGACGTCTGATTTTGTCGGAAAAACTTTGTATCCAGTTAGAGTAATGAGAGAACATTCCGAGTACTCTCTGGAGCTCGCTTTGTAAGTATTGTGTATTGTTTTCAAAAGATACAGCTGGAAAAGGTGGCCATCAAAAGTTGAGATTACTAGTGAAAGAACCGTACAGGAATTGGAAAGATGCTTTGGAATACTTTAAAAATCATCAAGATAGTATTTACCATAAAGCTGCAATGGAATCCGGGAGCAACTTCATAAGTGTTTCAAAAAATCCTGAACGTGATATAAGAAATCAAGTTGATTCAGCTAGGAAGAGACAAGTACAAGAAAACCGAGAGATGTTGGCTTCTATAGTAGATACCATTAAGTTTTGTGGTCGACAGGAACTAGCATTGAGAGGAACCAATGATTCAGGGCCCTTAAAGCCGAATGATGAAGAGCCTTCTACTAATGATGGAAACTTCAGGGCATTGTTGAGATTGAAAATTAAATGCGGTGACCAAAAACTTAAGAAACATACAGAGAATATGTCCCTAAATGTTACGTATATGAGCTCAACAGTCCAAAATGAGCTGATTGCTATATGCGGAGAAGTTATTCAAAAAGAAATTGTTAATGACATAGTTAAAGCCGGTGTATCTCCATTTTGGTAGACGAAACTGCAGACATTTTAGGAAATGAACAACTTTCTCTGTGTGTACGGTACACAAAAAAAGAAAAAACCTGTTATGTGACAAAAGAAGACTTTTTAGGGTTTACACACCTAAAAGGCACAAATGCTCAATCAATAACTGATTCTATAATTTCATTTTTGTCAGGTCTAGGTCTGGAATGCGAGGATATGGTAGGTCAAGGCTATAATGGGGCTTCTGTCATAAAAGGATCTTTTAATGGTGTCCAAGCTTTGATAAGAAAACAGTATCCAGAAGCTATTTACGTCCATTGTTGCTCTAACTCGTTGAACCTTGCTCTTTGTCACTCTTGCAATTTACAGAGTGTGAGAAATTGTGTTGGCACAGTCAAATCTGTGACAAGTTTTTTCAAAAGTTCCCCTAAAAGAATGACTTTACTGAGAGATAAAATTAAAACAGAAAACCCAGAGTCACAATGGAAAACTCTAACATCGATGTGTGAAACTAGGTGGGTTGAGAACCATAACAGCCTAATAAAGTTTCGTTAACTTTTCATAACTATCATTGCTATCTTGGAAGACCTAAGCAGTGACTCAGACATGGATACGTCTTCCAAGGCGTCATCATTTGTGAAAACATTGACTACTGGGGAGTTTGTTATCAGCTTATGCTTCTTAGCTAAAGTGTTTTCACATACTGTGACTCTTTGTAAGGTGTTACAATCACCTCTATGTGATTTGAAATCTGCAACAGATCATGTTGGAAACATAGTACAGCTCTTTCAGAATATGCGAAAAAATATTGAGATGCAGTTTTCTCGTATCTACAAAACAGCTCAACTGTTACTAGCTAGATAACTAATTTTGCACAGGTTCCGTTTGGTTTGTGATACTCACAATAGAAATACTAGAAACAAAAATAAGCTTAAAAGTCATTTTACTAGACTAACTAAGATAAGTAAATCATTTATAGCAGACTGTATTCAGCTCGACCTAAATAGATACTAAAGCACATATTACATTTTTAGAAACTGTAATCTTAATTCATAACTTTTGTAATGGAGGAGTTTCTTGCCCTTCTTCTCCTACCATAGGATTTTTTCCGAACGTGTGGTAGAGTAGATTTCATCATAAACTTTGACTTTCAATAAGTTCCTGTATCAGGATTACATTGAATAAAAATTTATATTATTTTATTTTTTATTTTATACTAGCTGACCCCGCGGACTTCGTACTGCATAAAACTGATGTATTTTTTGGTTTTTTCAAATTTTTACGATTTTATTTTGTTTTCAATTTTTTTTTTTTTTTTTTATTTTATCGTTTTTATCATATTTTCTCGTAAATGTTCAGCTGTATACTATTTTTTTGATTATATTTTAATGCCATGGTGGCATACTCAGGCTTGGAACTTTATTACTGAACCGCTACATGGCGTTGAAGAAGCTAGTTTTTGTGTTTTTTTTAGTAAAAATTATCCTATGTTAAATCTAATACCTTCAAGAATATGTGTACAAATTTTCATGAAGATCGATTAAGTAGTTTTCGCGTGAAAGCGTAACAAACTTACATTCACATTTATAATATTATAGGGATGTTTTTATGACTTTTCCCACTTTCATAAAAAAAAATAATAATGTTGCATATTTGATATTCAATGTCATTCTTTTACTAATTGATCTGATTTATTAAATAGAAAATACTCTAACAAAACCAAATCATTCATCATCCAATAATATTATATATGGGCAAATTTATTTAAATTTTAAAAATTATCATGAATAACGGTATAAAAATCCTCGGTCCTGACCTGACCCGTGACCCCCTCCGAAACGTTTTTCTGGCTACGACCTTAAGGTACGTTTACATCTGACATTTATTGCGTGATATATATGTCAGATAGTAATTTTGACTAATGTAAACGAACAAAAATTTATGTCTGAGATATATGTATTACACTTCGGCAATATATGTCTACATATATGTACGCGTAATGTAAACACTATTACTTTTGCGAATTCCGACTCGCCTGAGATAAATCGCATTAGTTGACTAGTCGTCTACTTTGCGGAAGTGTCGGACAGTTTGTTTTCGTTTTATTCAGAATGGGTGATAAAAAAGAATGGCTAAAAGGTGATATTGACGAATTAATTAATATGTACCATATTAAACCTGAATTATGGGATGCATTTTCCACTATTCTCCTAGCTCTGGAAAGTCTGTAGTTATAAATTCTCATTGAACCTTGACTATTGAAAGGATACGGTTTCATGATATGTGGCTGCAAAGGAAATGCGTCATCTGCTACAAAAACAAACGTTACACGTAATGATCTTCCTGGGAGTGGCGATTTTTCTAGTTTATTTACTTCCATCTTGATAAAATTTGAAACACCGCTAGCTACAAATACCCCTCCATCAGAAATTCTTCCATTACATCCAACTGAGACGATAAGAAACTTATAATCCGCATCAACAACTGCCATTAAAATAGTACTATGTTGTCCTTTATAATTAAAGTAATAGCTCCCACTATTCTGCGGCGCTTGGATAACAACATGTTTGCCGTCGATAGCTCCCAAACAGTTTGGGAAATTCCATTTCACCTCAAATTTCTTGCTAATCTTCTGCCATTCTTCTGGTGTACTAGGTGCCTAAAACATACATGTAGAATGAAAAAATATATATTATTGTTTTCTAGGGCGATGTTGCGGAGGAAAGTGAACATGAAATCGAGACGCAATGTGAGATTGAAGACGTATCACTAGACCAATCTGAAATGAGTACACTTGGTAATATTAAACCTATGAGCCTGGAAACTCAACAGAATGCCAGAAAGAAAACAAAAACTAATAATTCCAAAGAGAATGACCTACTCATGCAAAAAGCTCTACATGTTTTAAATGAACCAGAGGATGAACATGATATTTTCGGCAAATATATAGCAACTGAACTGAGAACTATTTCTTCTGTTTTTTTGCGTAAGAAGTTGAAAAGAAGAATTCAACAGGCCATATTGGAAATCGGTGACGAAGAAGAGCGACTCAGTTCTATTTCCAGTGCCTGCAGTAATCCCCATTCAGCTGCTTCATATTCGGGCCATACAGATGTTTCTAACCATCCAGTGCAGTTCAATCAACAGCCTTTCGCACAAACTGTAGCACAATACTTGCACACAGAAACTGAGAGTAGTTATTTAAATATGTAAATATTCGTTGTAATAATAAAAACTTACTTTCATATAATCGTTTTTCAGTACTGAAACTATTGCTCTACATACTTCCGGAACAATTAAACTTATTGTGCATTTTGGTATTCTGAATAGATAACTCAGGCTCGCATATGAATCACCTACAAAAAAAGATTACTGTCAACTATTTAAAACACATATGGGAGATATGCTTTGTAATTTTATTTTATTTTCCTACTCACCAGATGCCAAAAATCTTAATGTTACAGCAAGTCGCTCTCGTACATTGATAGCTTTTCTGAATTTGGTATCTTGTTTTGATACAAGAGGCCCTATTTTATTAGCCAAATTTTCAAAATCACATAATTGCATACGAAGAAAATTAGAAAATTGTGATGGATCTTCAACACTGAGTTCACGCATTAACTGGCTATATGCTCCTTGTTCTTCGCGTCTTAAAATCCACTCTCGAACCCATACAGATCGTTTTTCCTTCTTTCTTTTTTTTAACAGGTTCATAATAATCACGATTGCTGCACATTTTCTTTTCGATATTTTCATCGTATAGGCAAATAGGCATTCACTACAGAGACACACCTCAAACTATTGATATACTTTTTTATGTCGGACACTTGTACTTATCTATACAAGTAGTGTCAGATATAAACGCTCATTACATTTATTGCAAATTAAAGAAGATATGGGGTGTCCTACACATGTATACGATATAAATGTCAAGCAATTTATATAGTAATGTAAACCATCAATGAAATTTTATTTCAGACACTTGACACTTATATCTTGACACAAGTCTCAGATGTAAACGTACCTTTAGTCGTTATGTACCTCTCAGAATATAATAAATATTCTCAATTAAAATATTTCTTGCCTCACCATGCTGTACTGAGACAAGATGCTGTCACAACCAAATTGCGCTTCGTATCCAATGCATCATGTAAAACAGCCTCTGGTTTGTCTCTAAATAGCTAGGCACACACAAAAGGGATTTTTAAACGATTTGGTGTGTGACAGTCAAGGACGCTTGGTTTATATGTACGTTAGTGGCCGAAGTCTGAAAAATTCGTGACATATCGGATCCGCTGGTAATACACCGGCAGTTCCGTCATGCCACAGATCTTCCGTTTAGCGTATATACACACGAACCACTAGTGTCCGACACCGGTGGCGACCACCGGTCGGGCGAGTCTTTACACATGAAGCCACTTGTGTCCGACACCGGTGGTTGCCACCGGAGACGCATCAGCAGGGTATACAAGGTTCTTCTTCAATAGCAGTTACAAAATCCTCAGTATTGCATTCAAAATGTTTCTCCATAATAAACGATCAAACAATTTCAAGATATAGACACTAAAAGTGGTTGGTGTGTACACCTTTATTAAAAACAACGTACTGCTAAAAATAAAATATAGGAAAGTGGCCCGGCCGGTGCCGAGGGTAGGACACTAGCGTAGCGGCAATCGAGAAGTTAAAAGTGGTGTGGTCCGCAAAGTGGCTCGTCTGTGATCGTACATTTAAAACAACACTTTAGTTATCTGCCAGTTAGTGTGTGACCACGTGCTTCAGTGCGATTGCCAAGTTTATTTCTATTACTTATTTCTAAGATGGAGTGAACAAAAAAAAATCATAACAGAAGTTATTGAAATGTACCGAGTGTTTGTGGAAAGTAATGGATAAAAGTTATTAAAACAAAAATATTAAAATGGAGGGTTACAACGATATTCTAAATTTTTTAAAGAGTAAAAATTTTAAAAATATAAGCATTAAAGATATAAAAACAAAACTACAAAATTTAAGAAATGCTTTCAGAAAAGAAAAGAAAAAATATCAAGAAAGCAGTAGAAGTGGAGCGGGTGTAGAGGACATATATACACCTACCTCTGGTAAGTTTTAACTGCAGCTTTTTTAAAATTCTTTTATACATCTGTTTAAGGTACTATAATTTACTATTATTTACCACTGATCAAGATACTCCCATAGAATCAGTAGACAATGTCAATACGATAGAATCTACTGAACACATGGATAAAGAAAAGAGTGAATATCCTAATAATAACAATACAATTGAAAATGCTAAATATGGAAAGACACTATGGGATAGAAAAAAGAGTTTGCAGCTTATTTGGTTCCTACAGAGGTGCAAAAAACAACGTGTATATCCTGATTCTGTTTCAGTTACCACCAGAGTCTATAATAGAACATCTTCCTACACTTTGGATGCTGCCAAGAGAATTTGGATCACTCAAGAAATCAAGAGACTCTACAATTCTTTAAACTTTATAAACATAAGATTAAAATTCTTATTCGCTGGGTGTGAAGGGTAGGGTGGGAGAACCACGAATCAATCGCAGTGCTCACCGTGGCTAAAAAGGGAACTTACGGCGGACAGTTAGTCACTTTTTACTAAGGATTTTACATGGATTTCAATTATCCATGCGTCCATTTAAAAAGTTAATAAACATGCGTCACGAAACCTGCTGTATAGTCAACTGCAACAACAATGGCAGAAATAGTGATCCGAAATAAATTTCCACAAGCAAGTTGGAAACGAGAACAACGTATAAAGTAGTGAATAATCGGTGTCAAGAAGAAAAAGCTAATAAGCTAACTTAAAAAGAAACATTTCAAATATTTGCTATATGTAGTATGTTGTAGGAAGCATCACGTTATATTTCTACGTCTTGCATATGTTGAGCCAAAACTAATTCTTTACCTTTGTTGGTTGTTTAAGATTGGAAAGTTATGTCGTGAGTTGTGAGTGATTTCTTGAAAAACAGTTTTAATTATTAATTTGGCCATGTTTAACTAAAAATACACAAAACGTCTGCATTATTATGGTCTACAATGCGATAATCAATTACATTTATTTATTTTTTAATTACTTCCCGTGAAGTCCGCCGTGATAAAGCCCATCTATACTACCTGAAATTTATTGATTGTGACATTTTAAACGGGAAATAAAAAAGATATTATCGACGCTATAGATTTACATGATCAATACATTTGGGTAGAAATAAATTAAGATGTTTCATTGAAAATAATTGTTTGTTTACTTACTTTTCGTAATGACAGTTAGCCATTTGATAATTCAAAGTCCGCCGTAATTGTAAACGCTAGGTAGCGCTGTCATCGCGCACCCAGCGGATACATGGTACTTAATTCAAAACTGGAATATGTGGAATTCTACATACTTGATAGAGAGGTAAGAGATTTCGTTGAAGATGCTGCTCGTGATAACTTTCATAGACTTCTTACTAAATTTAATAAATTCAAATTTAAATCTGATTTCAAAAAACTACATCATCCTAATAATTTTTCTGATTTCAAGTTTCATCCCAGATTTTTGAACCTAAGCCATTCGACATTCACTGAAAAACAACAACATATTCTTAACTTAGGCTTACAATATAATGTTAATTCACCTAATTATTCGAACAACCTCAAACTTCTCGCTGTTGACTCTGAAAACATTATCAATAATTTGCCTCCTACCTTGAACAAAGAATCCATAAGATCTGAAATTTCCTCTACGATTTCTAGATATCTTAACATTTGTGTTAAGAAACGCTTTCTTAATTTTCCTGGTAACTTTACTCTAAATGATGTCAAGTCTTTAAAGAATAAAATTATTTCTGAAAACCTTATCTGCACTAAAGCTGACAAAGGCAATAGTTATCTTAAATAAAACTGATTACATCACTAAAGTTGAATCCTTTCTATCCTCAGATCCCTCCTTTGAATCTATCCCTTCTGATCCAACAGTCACCTTTCATAGAAAGCTTAAACAAAAACTAAATAATTATTCTGAATTTTTTGATCTTCTAGACGTTAAAACTCATTCTTTAGTCCCGATGATACAAGTCACCCCCCTCCTTTATGGACTTTCTAAAATCCACAAAGACAATGTCCCGATTCGCCCTGTTGTGAATTTCACCAACACGCCTGCTTCGAAGCTTTCTTGTTTTTTAAATAATTTTCTTAAAGAAATCACTGATTTCAAAAATTCTTTTTTCATCCTCAACTCAGTCGATCTCACCAACAGGATCTCCTCCATCATTGTTCCCCAAAACTCTTTCTTATTATCCTTAGATGTTTGCAACCTTTTCCCTAGTATCCCTCCACAAGATTGTGTTTCTCTCATTCACTATATGCTCCTCAGGAATAATACTGACCCGGTTTTTGCCCAATATATTTGTAACATTACGACTTTTGCACTTGAACAAAATTTCTTCCAATTTAATGATAAGTTTTTTAGACAGTCAACAGGTTTATGGGTTCTAACCTTAGCCCTCCCTTAGCAGAAATCTACATGAACAACTTGGAGAACCAATATCTTTATAATCCCACGTTTATTAATAACATCGTGTTTTATTACAGATATGTTGATGATTGTATTGTTCTTTTCAATAAAATCGCTACAGATAACAAAAACAAATATCCTTTAGCAACTAAAAGTTTGCTATTGCAAACTTATGTTGACGATACACTGTCAGGGCCGTCAGGGGCTAATTCGTTAGATGAGTTGCAACCTGCTCTTCAGTTTTCCCTGCAACCTTCTACGTCAGGCTTGAGTTTACTGAACCGTAAAGAAAATGTGGAAAGAGTAAAAAGAAAGATTTGTACAAGCCCTGTGCATAGTTTTCAATCTAGATCAGTGTCAGTTCCTTTTACTTTAATATCGCCTAGACCAGAAAATGGAACTGGGAAAGGTAAAGATGGTGAGAAAGGAAAGCGAAAATGTAAAAGTAATAAACAGCACTCAACAATTATAACAGGTACGCCTATGAAGGTTTTATTGGAACAGCTGGAGGAAAAGAAAGCTGAAATCAAAGAAAAGCAGAAACGAGAAGTGAGAAAAAAACAAAACCTGTAAACAAAAAAGTTAAGAAAGTTAATAAAAAAAGAAAACACGAGAGCTCCTTATCCGACGACGAAGACATACTAATATGCGATGACGAAGAAGAATGCGATGAAAATTGGGAACATTGCGGAGACAAATGTACGAAATTAACCGACCACTGTACGATATTTCACTCAAGGTTCGGGTAATACCGTACCTGCATTGTTTGTGAAAATGGTCGAGTAATTTTTTACATGTGAAATATATTTTTATAATGTTTTTGATAATAAAAGTAGATTAGAATATCAGCCAGAGACTTAATGAAAACCATTTCTGTGTCACCTTAATTTCAAATTATCCTTTATTTAAGTTAGGTGTACGGTAATACCCGCCGCTCCCCTACATTAAACTTAATTCTCTTTTAAATCCTTGTGGATTTTATCTTCATAAATGGCTTTCGAATATTAAAAATTCGTTTGATAGCCTAAAAAAGCCTGTCTTCAAAGGTCAACGCTTAATCATAGTAGGAGCAGGAAATAACATGGTTTTGTAAATAATTCATATCTAAGATGGAAATCAAAAACAAAATCTGGAGATTATCATGATGATATGAATTTTAATAACTACAGAAAGTGGTTAGAAGAAAAACTTTTAGTTAATTTGCCACCGAAAAGTGTCATTGTTATAGATAATGCGCCATATCATAACACCCAAGAGGATAAAGCACCAACATCCGCATCAAGAAAGAGCGAAATGCAAGAATGGCTAAAAGCCCGAAATATACCTTTTGCAGATAACATGCTAAGACCAGATTTATATGCTATTATAAACTTGCATCAACCCCAATATGTTAAATATGCTATAGATAAAATAATTCGGAATAGAGGTCATGACGTGTTAAGGCTTCCACCATACCATCCGGATTTAAATCCCATAGAACTGGTTTGGGCAGCTTTAAAAAATTATGTTGGTGCCCAAAATGTAGATTTTACATTTAACATCATACAAAATCTAGCCGATGAATTTTTTAAAACTTTCCCAGTAGAAAAATGGAAGAAAATAACAAATAAAGTGATTGAAATTGAGAAGGAACTCATTTCAAAGGAGCCAATATTTGACGAAGTCATAGAGACTTGTATAATTAATGTAGGTGAAGACTCTGACAGCGAAGATGACTTAATGGAACAAAACAGTGATAGTGATGAAAGCGATGATGATTGACATATAACATTTTTTTGTATTTTGACGAAAATTTTATGTTTATGTATATATGAAAAGTTTGTATAAATTAGATTTAAGGTAGTACCTGGAAATATTATTTTAAACTATAGTAAATATTTACGAAAACGCTCCGTTGTTTTTTTTTGCATTATCCTTAATTACATACATATTTTAATATAATCACGAGGATAATTAGTCATTAACGACACTGCTAAATAGGTATCTTTACCTGTCCAAATTTTTATCTTTTGTGTTTGTAAAATTCACATACATACATTGAATTCTAAATTTTTAAGTTTTTATATTTTCGCCGTGTTCTTTGTCTCTGTGTCATTCCGTGGAATTTTGCAATCGAATTTATACCTATTTCCCGACTACCTAGAGCTCTGAAATTTTCAGGATAGCTAAGAACTGGATGACAATGCATGTTTCAAGTGTGTTTAGGCATATACAGAGATTTCGAAATTTATACTGAATTGTTATTAAATTAAATATGTATACATATTATCATTTTGAAAGACTTCATATAAGCTTGCGGTGGCCTATTTGGATAAGTGGTGAAGCGGTAGATTGTGACAATTCTGTTGGGTTATCGTAATAGGATCGAACTCGCGAGAGAGAAGTTTTTTCTTTTTTTTTGTTCATACATATGAAAACAGTAATTATTATTTTAACTGGTAAAAAAATAAACTGTTTTAGAAAGTTTTTGAATACAACTACCCTTGATTTTGTTAACAAGAAAACAATCTTCTCTATGATCAATCACAGCGTTGTATGACTTAATATTTTTACAATATCAGGGATGCTGTGCATTGTTGAAATGACACAAAATATGACCTATAAATCAGTAAAAAACTTTCTATTATAAAAAGTTCTTTTTGTAAATTGTGCTTATTATAAAATGTGTAATGTTTATATGAAAAATTAAATCATTATCTTTTCTAGTAAGATGACGCGGCAACTTTGCGAAACTAGCTTCAAACCTCATACATTTCGTTATTTACCTCTCTCTCGGTTTTCGCGCAGATCATAACTATTCCTATTCTGGGTTGACTGTATGTCTAAGAGTTTAAGTTTTATATGTCTGGGCGCAGTATCGTAGTCTCTTAAGGCGCGTTCTCATTAGTCGATTTCATTGATCAATATCATTGAATCTATCGCATTGAAGTGAAATAGTCTAATGTGAACATGCATTCAACCATATTGCTCTATCGATTTGCGTTTCAGTAAAGGTGAAACGCATTTCTACTTTTCGTGGTTCTACGGGACTGATTCAATGAAATTGAACAGTGGTTGACCGTAAGAACTGTAGTATTCAATTGCATTCAAAGACCGTTGTGGTTGTTTTGAGGTTATGTTTTGCTGTCGTGTTTTTATGAATGTATTTTTGCTCTCTTAAGAGACAGAAAATTGTATTTTGTGTTAAAAATGTCTAACTTTAAGTGGAGGGATGATCAGATACCAAAATTTTTGGAATTATACCAAAAGGAAGAGTGCACATGGAATATTAAAATTGACGATTATAAAAATGTGTTATTGCGGACCAAAAGTTATGGAAATATCTGTGCCGGAATGCAAATAGAAGGTTTAACGATTACCGACGTAAAAATGAAATAAAAAGTACCCGAACCACGTACAAAACTGAACTGAATAAAATATTAAAAGCCAATAAAAGTGGTGCAGGAACAGATGATCTCTATAAACCTAAACTATTTTGGTTTGAACAAGCTGATACATTTTTGAGAAGTGTTTCTGTTCCTAGAGAAAGCCAATCAAACTTGGTAAGTAATAACTATTTTTTATGTTGTTATTTTTTAAAGATTTATTATACATATTGTTGGAGTTACATAGTTGTTAAGATAAAGTAATATTCCTAAATATTATGAAAAACCATAATAAACATTCTATCATAAAAATCGCGTTTTTGTGCTGCATCTCGGCCGTAGTGATTACTGCCCACCTTTCCTAGTGAAACTATTCCATCAGACTTATATCTGCGCCATTCACCTGGGATAATGGTCCCATTTTCCAAATTTTCAGTATAAACACACCCTCTGAAAAAGTATGCACTGCTAGAGGTGTTACGGAGCCAATTGTGCAGAGCAGATGTTGCTTTAACAATCCATACTGCTGTTTCGATTTTCACTGAAATTGGTTTTTCGTATATTCTGAATCTTGCTACCATGATACCAAAAGCATTTTCTGAAATTCTACGGGCTCGCGAAAGCCTATAGTTAAAAATACGTTGCTGCACATGGGGCACTTCTTGGATATGGTTTCAGAAGATTTGTCCGCAATGGGAAAGCGTCATCACTTACGAAAACGCTGTTAGACGGAATCTTAAGTAAATTGTGTTCCATAGCTTCAGACAAAGATGATTTGGAAAATACCGCAGCATCATTTACTCTACCATTCGTTCCTACATCAATATATGTAAAACAGTAATTAGCATCAACTAATGCAAATAAAATGATGCTAAAGAATTGTTTATAGGTATAGTACTTCGACCCTGTATGTGGTGGCTTGCGAATTACACAGTGTTTCCCATCCATTGCTCCGTAACAAGTGGGAAAATTCAATTTTTTGTCAAACCCGTTTTCAATATCATTCCACTCCTTTTCAGTAGAAGGAACCTACAAAATAGTGCAAGGAATTAACAAACGATGACAAAACTAAACTTTTTGATCATTTCTGGAAGCTGACGTGGTCTGATAAGCAAATTTATGTCACTACACTGATTAACAAATGCCCACCTCAAAGAGCTAGAAATTGGAAACAAGAAGACCAATCAAGACGAGCGTATTTATACTCATACTTTCTTAACAAACAAAGTATCATATTAAAAGTATGCAAAACAATGTTCTGCAAAACTCTCAACATACCAAAAGAACAGTTGGCTATTGGCTTCTTAAAAAGAACATTGATGGAACCCAGGATATTGCAGTACAAAAAGAAATTAATCCTAGGCAGATGAAAATAAACAAACGAAAAGAGGGCTTAATATTATTTTTAAATAGCTTACCCAAGCTTGAGTCACATGACTGTAGAAAGTCTACTAGTAAGCTTTATTTAGGGCCAGTTTGGACCTCCAAATTAGAAATTTACCGGCTTTATAAAAACGATTGGTGTACCCAGAACAACTTATTACCATTATCTGTTGCATATTTTTTAAACATGATTGACGATCAAAACATCGCGTTATTTTCACCCAAGAAAGACGAATGCGACAAGTGTGTAGCTTATAAAACAGGAAATATCAGCATAGAAAAATTTGAAGAACATCACGTTAAAAAAAAGAAGCACGAAATGAAAAACAGAAAGACAAAGAAGCACAAAATTGTAATGTATACACGATGAATTTGCAGTCGGTATTATTATAATAATAATAATAATAAATACGTTTATTACTCAGAAAAAGAAATCTATACAGGTACTTAAATTTTTGTGTTTACAAATAGTTACTGAGTAATGGGTAATTAGTTCAGTTCTCCAAAGCCACAAGGACTTAGAAGTCTGTTCTTCCACTAAAACCCACTAATAAGACAAAATGATATATAATCCTAAATATAAGTTTTAAATTAACAAAATGCTATGGGTGTCCCAGAATTAACTACGGAAACTTCGTATACGTATTCCTTGATGACAAATAAGTAGGGTCTTTCCTATAAAAAAAATTTTTTTAGAGACTCCTGTCAGAGTTATACGGTTTTAATTTAATATCTTCTGATTGGTCCAAGATAAAAAATTAAAAATTTGGGTGAAAAATCATTTTTATAAAGACGCATTTCTCCTGCCACTTTTCACCTGCCCTACCCCATTCTAAGGGTGCAAATCAAGGAACTCCTCTCAATATTTTTTTTGTAACTTTCTTAGCAATTAATATTTTTATTTTTTTACTCCAAACCGAAACGATTTCGCAAAAAACGACAAGGAACAAAAAAGTTTCTAAATAATCAAAACTTCCTAAAATAATTTTTTGTTATTGCAAATATTAATTGCTAAGAAAGTTACAAAAAAAACATTAAGAGGGGTTCCTTGATTTGCACCCTTAGAATGGGGTAGGGCAGGTGAAAAGTGGCAGGAGAAATGCGTCTTTATAAAAATGATGTTCACCCAAATTTTTAATTTTTTATCTTGGACCAATCAGAAGATATTAAATTAAAACCGTATTTTACCACCCCTCCTTAAAGGGTTATAACTCTGACAGGAGTCTCTAAAAAATTTTTTTTTATAGGAAAGACCCTACTTATTTGTCATCAAGGAATACGTATACGAAGTTTCCGTAGTTAATTCTGGGACACCCTGTATAATCCTAAATATAAGTTTTAAATTAACAAATTACAAAATAATATAATGTAGTATTGAATTAAAAACCTTGTATAATTATAGTTGTTGCATAAACAAGAAGCTTTTATATTTATGTTTGAACGTGTTTGGGGCAACAGAAACATCCAGTAGGTTATATGAGAGTAATTCATTGGTAGATTTAGCCATGTTGTATGAGAAGGAGCGTTTAAAGATTTCTTTTCGATGCCTCGGAATGGTTAAGTACTGTTTGCGTCGTATATTTAAGTTATGGACGTCTGTTCGAAATTTAAGTTTATTGTGTAGGTAGGAAGGTACCTTGTATTTTAATATTTTGAAAAAAAAACATGCAAGATGTAGTTTTCGTCGATAGTACATATTTAGCCAATTAAGCTCTTTTAGTTTATGTGATACTCTGAGTCTGCGCCGTATTCCAAATATTAGACGTATACAGGAATTTTGGATTTTCTGTATACGGTTCTTATCCACAACATCTAAACAAGGACCATAGACTGTATCACAAAAATCAAATAAAGAGAGTACTAAGGAGTTGCATAATTCTTTTTTTAACCTAATATCAAGATAGCATCTGTGAGCGTAAATGATTTTTATTTCATCCTGTCCAGTAAATACACTTCCCTATAATCAATTTGGCGCCGGTAAGTAAAACATTACGGTATCAGGTACTGTAATGTGTTGCCTAGCAACGCTGCTCTGATTGCTTAAGGGAAGACAATTACTTTTAATTTTTGACATTTAAAAATACTATAATGACTATAAACTAAAAATAAAATAATTAATTACTTACTTTTACATCCATATTTAAAAGGAAGTCAATGTTATTCAATTTTATATTAACAATTAAACCTTAATAATAAAAAAATTATTTGACAGTGACAGATCGCTTTCAAGGTAATTTGACATAACTAATCAAGTTACGAACTATTTTTAGTCAAGTTACGAACTACTGTTAACATTTTTATGAATTTATTAATTTATAAAAACAGGATGAAATAAAATATAATACGATACATGGTCGTTAGGTGTTATTACAGTCCTCGTTTTCATTTCCAAACTCGGCTCCTACGTCGCCTCGTCCGTAAACTAACTCGTATTGTAATAAGTCACCTACCGACCTTGTAACGTATAATACTATTATACAGCTGTAAGCTATTTTAAGTTTTGACATGATGTGTTCCTTAAAACGAAGTTTAGTATCAATGATAAGCCCTAGACTTTTTCCCGAATTTTTGAACGGTAATGTGTCCGCACCAATTTTTAAATTTACTTGTGACAAAATTTCCTGTCGCATTTGCTCCTTACAAAAGAGCACAGCAGAGGATTTCGTAGGATTTAATTTCAGAAGGTGATCGGATGTTATTTCAGCTAATTTCGTAAGGTCATGATTAATTAGTTCAGAGGCTTCATTAAGATTCTCGGGTGGAAAAGATTTATATATCTGTGTATCATCGGCATAAAAATGATAATTGCAAAATTGAAGTGAGTTCTGAAAGCTGCTAGTATAGATAGTGAAAAGCAATGGTCCTAAGATGCTACCCTGAGGTACTCCAAGAGTTACTTTAATTCTTTGTGACTTTACATCTCCAATTTGAACTCTTTGGTATCGGTCACTGAGAAATGATTTAATCAATGTTGTGGCGTTATCTGTAAATCCCAAATAATGAGTGATTGATAACAAAATTCGGTGATTTAACATGTCAAAGGCTTTAGAGTATTTTTATTTAAGTGTTCTCTGATTTGATTTTCCATAATCCTTTCTAAAGTTTTTGAAAGTACTGGCAAAATATTAATGGATCTAAGTTGATAGAGTTCTGTGGGTTGGCTTACTTTCGGAAGCGGCAAGACAAGAGCATCCTTCCAGTGTAAAGGAAAATAACACTCCTTAATACATTGATTTACAATATGAGTAATATATGGTATGATGAAAGGACAGAATAGTAGAATTATGTCAATATTAATATTGTCCACACCATATGACTTAGTTTTAATGTTCATGATGACCTTTGATATATTTTCTTCAGTGACTTCGTGAAAACTAAAAAGCTCTGTAAAGTTATTTTTTAAATTAGACTGATAGTAATCAATAATTTTTTCGTTGGGTTCACCATTTACAATACTTGTAAAATGTTTATTTAGTATTTCCACATTACTTAATTGTTTAGGAATTTCATTCCTTTTATTCTTTATAATATTTAATTTTTTTAGCTCATTCCAAGTTTGCTTCGAATCTGAATTATGCAGTTTATGTCTTAGATAAGCCTTTTTCTCATTTTTAATTGCCACAGTGGTAAAATTTCTTAGTTGTTTGTAATACTCCCATTTGGCCGTGGTGTTATTTTTTTCAAATTTCTGTAGGGCATCGTCCCTAAGCGCTTGCAGTAGTTTTATATTGTCTGTAATCCAAGGGGCATATGGTTTTCCACTAATTCGCTTAATCTTGATTGGCGAAGTCCCATGTCTCCTCCCTACACTTCAAGACAAAACTAGTTTTCCACAATTTTACAGTTTTTAATCTTAAATCCAAGGATGGTTATTGCTACATTTGGCACGAAGGACAAGGGGGACCGACAGCCAACAATTTCACATCAATATTCTATAGCCTCGTCAGAAACCATGTAATGCAGGAAAATGAAGCCGTAAGCAAGATTATTTTTTAAAGTGATGGCTATAGCTGTCAGAACAGGAATGCATTGCTCTTAAGTGCCCTTTTAAACTTATCCCAAGAAAGTAAAATACAAATTGAGCAGAAGTATCTTGAAAAGGGACACACGCAGATGGAATGCGATTTAATGCATTCAAGTATTGAAAGAAAGCTTAGAAAGAAAATTATAAACGTCCCAGCTGATTACGTAGAAGTATGCCAATCAGCACGTCTCAACCCAAAACCTTATATTGTCAATTACCTAGACTATACATTTTTTAAAAGTTTTGAGAACTTACAAGTTCTTAATTCTATAAGACCCGGAAGGACCACAGGGGATGCGGTTGTCACTGATATCAGAGGCCTGAGATATAGCCCAGATGGGTCCATCATGTTTAATTTTCGTCACTCAGAAGAATGGAAACCTTTACCATGTAGCCTGAATAAAAATAAAATTTCATCGGATGATGCCCTCCCCAACTTTACGATGCACCAATACCAATTAAAAGGAGAAATTTTAACATTTGATGGATTTTTTTTTGTTTTTTTTTTTTGGCTTTGGCATAAACCAATTAGCCAGACCTTTTTTTTTCTTTCATCTTAACAATTTTAAAAATTGAAAAAAAGGAACATTTATAATCAGATATAAATGAACTGTTCAAACTCTCACGCACTAGCATAAATTTTGATGGATTTAAAGATAAACTACCATGCGTTCTATGATAGTTTGAGTCACTTATAAAATAGGTATAAATATTATTGTTTAAGTCTGTTCAGAAACCTGATTATTGTTTTGTATTAATAAAATAAACTATGCTACAAATTTATTGTTTTAAGTTTTTTATTGGTTTACCGATAAACGAAAATGGCATAAGTCCTAAAATATAAATATATAGTGTGTGTATGTATGAAGCAGCGAAGGAGCTTAAAAGTCTACAATATAGACCAGCTGTAAACGTATTGCGCATGCGCTTTAAATACACGGTTCATACCTCGCCTCACAAAGCGTCGTAGACAAACCATGGCGTGACACCGCTTGCATTTGTTGCACAATTTCTGCTCTATGAAAAGTAAGCCAAATTATCTATTACAACTATTCAATCATATTACGTAGTCTATAAAACATTGGCGATTATTATTATTTAAAAGCAAATCTCGGCAAATTGTTTTATTCTTTGATCTGTTTTGCCCAATCACTGATGTAGGGTTGCCAACCGTACTCTAAAATGTCACAAGTTGGTTTAAGTTAAGTAGTCTTTGTGGTCACCCCTTACATTGATTTTGTTTCCACTGTGTTGTTACTTTGTTTTTCCTTTGTTTGGAATACTTTTATCCAATTCGTAATGGATGACGTAATTGACGAACAAGATAATGCAGATCAAGAATCCTGTGTTGGATAACGTAAGCACCCCACCTAAAAAGAGAAGTTGTTGCGAGGAAAAAAAGGTCCCAGAAGTACACACAATCTTAGGAAAATGAATTTTCTTGGCTGAGGAAAGACCCAGAAAGTGATACAAATACAAAATGCATAATTTGTGTTGTAATTTTTTCTATTTCATCAGCTAGAGTTGGACACGTACGTAAAACTGTTTATTACGATTTTAGTTCATGAAATGTTTAATATGTTTTGTTTGTTCAAAAGTTCAAATTTCTCCTAAACCCTTAATTTTATCGAGTTCAAACAAGAGTACATTTTCATTAGTAAATGGATTGGAGAATTTATTTTTGAAATTTAAATATTATTCAGATGGTCTCTATTAAAATTACGGATTATTAACCAATGGGCACAAGCCGTCTCTGCTTATCTGTACGTAACGTAGATTCATTTATACCGTCAAACACAGGACATGGATGTATGAAATCCGTCACTGGAATTTTATAGTATTCCAATGTATAGTTTAGAAATTATGACAAAACAAAGGTTTTTATTTCGAAACTTTAGAGGTCTATAACTCGGAAACGAAGGCTCGTATGACAAAAATTTATTTGAACTTCTAACATTATTTTGACCTCTTCTATTTGCTCCCGAATGTTTGGCATTAAGTTCCTGGACACAATGTATATATAATATATCTTATGTATATGTGTTTCTATTTTATTTTTACCTTTTTTTTAAATCCTAAAATGTATACCTTTACAATAATATTTCAATGTAATAAATATATCAAATTTTTAAATTAGTTTTATTACCTGTTTTTCATTTGGTTTACCAACAGGTGGCTGGGACCGAATCCATACATTATTATTCAGGTAGGACAAAAGTTCGGGACCCAATAAGCACGTTATTTTTGAACTACCTGCTACTTGGGACCCAATAAGCATATGCCCATTTTCGGTTTCTTACCTCTGGGGCCCACCTACTCACGATACTGTTAAATATGTCTGGGTAGACGACTCTAAAAAATGCGTTTTAAATACACCTTGTTCAAGAGGTAAACGAATTATAATTTTACACGCAGGGAATGAAAATGGTTTTGTACCTAACGCTTTACTACTTTCTGCGAAAAACATAAAAGACAGTTCTGCTGATTACCATCAGGACATGAATGCCGAATTGTTTGAAAAATGGCTTAGTGAACAACTGGTGCCAAACATACCGCCTAACTCAGTTATTGTACTGGATAACGCATCATATCATTCACGTAAACTTATTAAAATACCAAATATGAACACTAAGAAAGCCGATATACTAACGTTTCTTAAAGAAAGAAAAATAACTGTTCCCCAAAAAACTCCTGTAAAGAAAGAATTAATAGAAATAATAAAATCACAAAATTTTCAACAAGAATATGCCATAGATAACTTTTGTCGACAAAAGGGGCACACGATTCTTCGGTTACCCCCGTATTATTGCATTTTTAATCCCATAGAACTACTTTGGAGTACTTAGTATTAAAAGTGGCCTTCGTAAAACAAACCAATCGCCGACGTTAGATACTCTAGTTTTCAGTGGCGGATTTAGGGGAGGGCTGTAGGGGCTGCAGCCCAGGGCGGCAGATATTTAAGGGCGGCGAATTTTAGAAGCATGTTTTTTTTAGTTTGAAACTTAAAAAAATATTTAGTTAAAATCAATAAATAAACTTCATAACTAGGAGAGTGGAGGGTTAAAACAAAACAGAAGAGAAACTACTCAGTCACACGTACTGTTAATGATCAAACCTTTCCACATTCCACCTCCACTAATAATACGCAATATCGCATGATGCGATTCGCATCATCCCTCAACGGCCTCTACCAAGCTCCCATCCCCCGAAAACAGCAATGGACTCGTTCGAATCAGCGAAGTGGCGTGATGACATTATACGGTATCCAGTGTTTTGTTGAATGTTGAATGTTCATGTTGTCAGTGATCTCAGGTTCAGGTGAAGTTTTATAGCCCTTTTAAGTTATCGTTCAGTTGTACAGTTGCATACAGTATTTAAATTGCGTACGTTTTGCATTTAATTGCACATTATTGTGAGATGGTAGGCTATTGATGTATCAAACTTTCTTTCGTCTTTCTTCATTACGGTGAGTAAACAAAAGACAATATATTAGCATAGTCTAATTTGGTAATTTTAGTAGGGCGTATTAGTAGATATTTCTTGTAAGCCTGTTACATTTCCAGCATTAAAAAAGAAAGTAAAAACATTAACAATATAATATTTTACCATTTTACCTGGATGGAAATACAAGTGGAATTTTTAGTTCAGTAATAATTGCAGTAATGAATGTGCAAAATTTCAAGTTCCTAGCCCTAGCCTATACAGTTTTCGAGTTGAAAAATCAAACAGAAAGACTTAGCGTTTTACCACCATGATGATATTTTAATTTTACAACAATGTTGAATTTTCATTTCTTCATTACGTTTTTTCAGGAATTTCAATGAAAAAATCATGAGTGACGGCAGAAAGCGTCTAAGCGGTGCTGCTTACAGAAAAGCAACATTACAAAAGAATAAAAGAGAACAGGAAGTAATAAATAAGACCAGTAAAATATTTACTTTCTTCCAAAAACCCGAATCTGGAAATGGATTGCCTGAAAGCAAAAATTTCGTGGAATCAGACCTGCCTACACAAACAAAATTTCCCGAGAGTGAATTAGGCCCGAGTACCAGTTCTTTGAACTCAGAAGAATCAGTGAGTAGCCATGAAACTGCAACACCAACGTCACCAACAACAGAAGAACGGAGCAATTGTTTCAAATACTCTGAAATTGAGTGTACCTCTACATCTGACAATGTTAAGCAGATCCTCAAATCAGTCCCCCATACAAGTTCAAATATTACAGGACTTAACGATAATCAAGAGACAGATTTTGTATGTGACCCTGCTCTGTGGCCAGTAAATGATAACACTCGAGATAGAGTGTTAAGCACTGGTATCAACCAGGATGTTTCAAACTTAGATTTTAGTCGTTCCAAAAGATTCATCGGCGGCCAACATCGCTTCCTAACTCAAACTCTATTTAAAACTAACTTAATTAATGGACAGGAAGTCAAAAGATCCTACCTAATGTACTCCGAAAGTTCTGGGAAACTTTTTTGTATACCATGTCAACTTTTTGGAGGAATTTCGAAACTAGCAAAAGAGGGATTCGATGACTGGAAACACGGAAGCGACTACTTAAAAAGCCATGAAAATTCATCAGACCACAAATCTTGTGTCTTAGTAATGAAAAGAAGAATGACAACGGCCGGAAGAATTGACTCTCAGATTATGATTCAACTTGAGGATGAAAAGAGTTATTGGAGAAATGTTTTGAAACGAGTAGTTGCAGTTGTGAGGTCCTTAGCTGCTGCTGGTTTACCTTTGAGAGGGCATTATGAGAAATTTGGGTCGACACATAATTGTGGAAATTTTATTATGTGTATTGAACTAATATCAGAATTTGACCCCTTCCTAGCGGCTCACATTTCGAAGCATGGAAATCCAGGCCAAGGGCACACTTCATACTTGTCCTCCACCACATATGAAGAATTCCTTAAAGTGATGGGTCAAAAAGTTACAGAGGAAGTAGTAGCTGAAATAAAAGCAGCAAAATATTTTTCTTTAGTGATCGATTCTACACCTGACATTTCCCATGTTGACCAGTTATCTATAATAATCAGGTACGTTCCTGAAAACGGACTTCCAGTGGAAAGATTTCTCTGCTTTCTACCAAATGTTGGCCACAAATCAGAGGAGCTCTTCCATGCTGTTATGGATGTTCTGAAAAAGTATGAAATTGATATAGAAAACTGCAGGGGCCAGGCATATGATAATGCCTCTAATATGTCAGGAAAATATACTGGTCTGCAAGCCAGAATTCGAGAAAAAACACCAACAGCAATGTATTCTCCTTGCAGTGCTCATTCACTGAATTTAGTCGGGGAGCATTCGACTAGTAGTTGCGAAGAAAGTCGTAACTTTTTCATGCTTCTTAACAACCTGTACAATTTCTTTTCGTGCTCTACCAAAAGGTGGGAAGTACTTGCAAGTTGTCTGAATAAAAAACACAACCTAAGCCTTAAAACTTTGTCAAAAACACGTTGGTCAGCAAGGGATGACGCTTGCAAGGCATTAAATGAAGACTGGAATGAAATCATAGAAGCCCTTACAGTTACATCAAATGACGAAACAGAAAAAGCAACCACACGGAGTGAAGCATCCACCTACCTCCGTCAGTTACACAGATTAGAAACTGCTTTTTTATCAATTCTATGGGGAGATTTGCTATGCAGGTTCAATGTAACAAGTAAAAAACTACAGGCATGTGAAACCGATTTATCAAGAGTAGCACTATTATATGCATCTTTATCCGAGTACATACGTAGTCTCAGAAGAGAACTTGAATTCGAAATTTATGAAAATGGGGCACTGGTAAAATCAGAAGAGACTACATATGAAGACGAAAACGTAACAAAACGAAGGCGGATACGAAAACTCCAGTCCGATGAAAGTAGAGAAGGAGAAGTAACGTTGATTGGTAGGGACAAGTTTAGAGTGAATACATACAACGTCATTTTGGACACATTGATTTCTGAAATGGAAAGAAGAAAAACTGTTTATGATGAGCTTCACTCGTTGTTTGGATTTCTTATCAATAATAATGATGGGGAAGAAGCCTCCAATATGAAAACACTTGGAGAATGCAGCAAGAAACTGTGCACTTTGTATCACAAAGATCTCCCTACGGCGGAAGATTTTGCTAGAGAATGTTTACATTTTTTTGGCTTTTTGAAAGAACTGAAAGAAAAAGAACGCCCACTGACAATTATTGGACTCTACGAAGCTCTACACGATAATGCACTTCAAGACTTATATCCTTATGTCGATATAGCATTAAAACTGTTTTTAACAATCCCGGCATCGAACTGTTCAGCGGAAAGATCATTTTCCGTCCTGAAGAGGATCAAAAGCTACGAAAGATCAACGATGACTGAGGCACGTTTGAGGGATGTGGCAATACTGAACATTGAATCTGACATAACAAAGAGATTGGACTTTGATGATGTTATTGACTCCTTTTCAAATTCAAGTTCACGAAGAAAGTGTTTTTGATTAAAGAAGTGGGTTTGCTTGTATTCTGATTCTGTACAATTGTACATACAGTAACAGTATTATTAAAAGATTTTCACCGTCGGTGAATCACCGATCACATATTACTTTCAATATGTTATTTTAATAAAATTTGCATAACAATTAATTGAATTAATTACCTCAAATCAAACTACGTTTTTCGTTTTTTTACTATTAAACATTTAGTTCCACTCCAACTTAAATAAAATAGTATTTATATATTGAAAAAAAAATGTTACAAGTTACAAACTGATAATTTAATCAAACCATAAATTAACTTGGGGGCGGAGATTTGTCGCTAGCCCTTAGGCGGCAAAAGTTTAAATCCGCCACTGCTAGTTTTAAATAATATACGTTCAGTTATCAACGACCCCTCTAACAAGGAAATTTGGAAAAACAGTGTGTCTTATGTAATACGTAAAGAATCAGAATATCACGTTTTGCCACCGTTAAATCAAATTATAATTCAACCAAATATTGATTCTTCTTCCGACGAATTTTCTGACAGTAACTGATTACTATATGTATTATTTTATTACTATTTATTATTATTATCATTATATTATATTTTTTATATTTACTTTGTGCAGCATTATTATGTACTTAGTACATAAGTCACAAGTACGTTTTAGTAACAATGATTACTTGGCATTAAATATTTTGTCATTTAATGAGAGAGGGTTTGGAGTCAAAAAATACCGTAAAAGTGACGAGTTATGGGGTCCTTATCTCTCTTTGAACAACAATTATATTTTTCTTGCAAGCTAATTTATGTTATTAAAATGGCACTTCTAACTGCCGAGCTTTACTAACATACCTATCCCATTCGCTTCCCGGCAAAGGTAACTCACACCTCCTCGTTGTTCTTTGCTGGACAGTGAACTTTTATATTATAATGTCACTGACTAAGTGAGTAAAAAAATCATAAATAAAATAAATTTAAAGAATCATATGAGTAATTTTTCGTACACCCATGAATTCTTAGAAATTCGAACAGCGCGTTGACCACGCCTTATTCAAGTAGGTTTAGTTAAATTTACTAGCAACTACTGATTTTATTTATTCTCCAGTTATAATTAATAAATATCAAATAATTTGAAACAGAATTCCATTGACGTTAACATAGCTATCAATGCCAATAATGTGTTCGTATATCCAGTGGCGTAAATACGGGGGGTGATCAGGGTGATCTATCACCCCCCAAAGACTAAAAAAAAAGCCCGTACGCAGAAGGAGTCCTGCGTAACAAAAGCGAATTTCATATTAAAAAACAAAAAAAGGGATATAGTCAGTGGTTACCGACTATTGAGTACCCTACACATTTGTTATCATTATTTTTGATGTCATGTTTAAAAACCTTTTAATAGATTCGTGGTAAAAAACTCAAACCAAAAACTGTTGCGAAATATTGTTGCTAAATGAACATGTGCTACTTGAGTTTTGATTTGAGTTTTAATGCATTTTTTAAGTTTATTCACAGTTTTATAGTCCAAGAATGTTGTTTGTGCAGCTAGCGGGATTTCTTTTTGTACGAAAACGCTCCATACTAACACACACATGTGAGAAGTAAAACAGTGGTCGCGTAAACACCGGCTGGAGGGAAACAATGCCACTATCGGGTAGTGGAGGGAGAGGGATGTGACTCACGAATGTTTCTAAAAATAGCTCCCTGCTATCGCTCTACTTCCCATCAATCCCATCATAACTCATAAGTCCCTCTACCTGACACCTGTTCGGTTCGTCGTATTTTCGCTTCAGTGACCAGTGTTGTTGAGTGTGCGGGTAATTACTGGATTACTGCTATTGACAGTAATCGACTGTGGTTTTAAATGACGGTGGATTATTATTTTAAATTATTATAGTTTTCAACCTGTTGTCATGTTTACCAGATAGCCTGTGCGTATTGGCGTTATTTTTGTTGAATAATGGCGGCCAAACGAAAAGGCCAGTGTTTAATATCGGACATGTTCAAAACTAGAAAAGTAGAGGACTGTTCTTCGGCTGAACCTGAAAGTAGTGAACCTGTTCAACTTCAACAGCCTTTACTACCTGCAGTAAGTTCATCCTGTTCAAGTTCATCAGTAACTGACGACACAACAACTTTTAACCCGAATGACATAGGCCTTTTTTTAAACAAAGTCATACAAGACGAGGACAAAGTTAAGCTTATTCAAACGTTTTGGCAACCCCCCTCCACCTACAAGTTTCCTGTGCTGGAGAAATTTCAGAAACGAAAGTTAAAATTCCAGCATTCGTGGTTAAGCAAATATCCATGGCTTGTTTACTCGGAAAAAGAAGAAGGAGCTTTCTGTAAATTCTGTTTCCTATTTGCCAAACACGGAGCAGGAATAAATAGCCAAGAACTTGGGTCATTGGTGAAAAATAAATTCACGAACTGGGTGAAATCCCAAGAGGTATTTAAAAGCCACGCTCATACCGAATATCACAATGCGTGCATTACAGATTTTCAAAATTTAAAAAAGACTCTGGAAAACAGGTCGTTGGAGATAATCAATCAAGTTAATGCAGCACGCAACGACGCTATCCTTAAGAATAGACGAAACCTAAAACCGGTAATTGAAACCATAATATTGTGTGGACGGCAAGAGCTTGCCTTGAGGGGACACAGGGACTCTGGAAATGTTGAGACGGAGTCTTTGTGTAGTAAAAAGAATGAAGGGAACTTCAAAGCTCTTTTGAGGTACAGAAGCCAAGGTGACAAAGCTCTGAAAGACATGTTAGACGGGAGTGGAAAAATTAAATACCTTTCGCCTCTGTTACAAAATGAAATAATTGAATCTTGTAATCGCGTTATACAGACAAAACTTGTTGAGGAAGTGAATAATGCGACTTATTTCTCAGTGCTGGCAGACGAAACTAGTGATGTTTCCAACGTGGAACAGATTTCTTTGTGCGTTCGGTATGTTGAAGTGAACACCGAAAATCACACACACACTGTAAAAGAACAATTTCTGCAGTTCGTACCAACAACTGAACTCACAGGAAAAGCCTTGGCAGAAACAATTTTAAATAGTTTAAACAGCTTTGGGTTGAACATGAATGGTTTAAGAGGACAAGGTTATGATGGGGCATCAGCAATGTCCGGTCAGTACAACGGTGTCAACAAATTTGTGCAAGACAAACATCCATTGGCTTTGTATGTACATTGTGCGGCCCACTCGCTAAACTTAGCAAAAACTAGAGCATGTGAGGTCCGTGATATAAGCAACTGTCTCGGTACAATCGAAAAATGTTACGTGTTTTTCAACACACCCAAAAGACAAGCTATCCTATAGGATATAAACGATGTCATTGAAAAATCAGAAATGGATCCAAATGTAAAAACCTTAAAAAGGTTGTGTGCCACGCGATGGGTGGCGAAGTATGATGCAGTTCGAGATTTTATGCATATTCTTGATTTCATCCTGGAATTTTTGGATGTAATTTCCTCTTGGAAGGACGGATCAGGAGCAAACAGCTTGAAGTGGGCAATACTAAACATAGATTTTGTCGTTGCTGTACATGTTATCTCTAATGTTTTTGCTTTCGGAATGCCGTTGTGCAAGGAATTGCAAAGGGAAACATTGGACTTAAAAGAGGCTGTTGTAATGGCTGAAGACTTAATATCAGAGTTGAGTCTTATGCGATTGAAAGCCGAGGAAGAGTTTCGCCTTATTTTCAATCAAGTGAAAGCCCTTGCATTAGACTTAGGTATCGAGGTGAAAATTCCGAGACTATGTGGGAGACAAATGAATGGAAGTAATGCACAAGCAAGTAGGTCCAAAGACCTAACTGAACATGATCGAGTAGAAGAACACTTTAGAATCAATCTATTCCTCCCGTTTATTGAATTTTTCATTCAACAACTCGAGGAAAGATTCAAAAAACACAAGCAGTTTTTGAGGGGTTCCAATGCTTGTTCGATCGGGAGCCCAACAATGAAACGAAAACTAAGCTGGACGCTTTAGTTCAGTTTTATGCAAAGGACGTTTTCTCTAACACCGAAGACATCTATGTGGAACTGAAAATGTGGAGAAAAGAAATCAACAGAACCAAAAATCAGACAGCTTTGAAGTCGGCTCTTTCCAGCCTCGATGCGTGCGAAAAAACATTGTACCCCTCCATACACCAGCTGTTGAAAATCCTGTGCACAATGCCTGTAACGACATGCACTCCAGAGAGGACCTTTTCTACATTAAAGAGAATTAAAACATACCTCAGGAACTCTACTGGACAAGTAAGTGTAACTCATTTATAAAGTTTATTTATACTATTTTAACTTTGAATCAGATGTAAGATTTTATAGAATAGGTTATATATATCTTTATAACTTGAATATTATTATAATAATTATAATTTGTTATAGACACGACTCAATGGACTGGCGATGTTATCAATTCATAGAGAAATTGGAATCACTGTTGACGAGGTGATAGACGACTTTGGAAAAAAACCAAGAAAGATTGACTTTGTAATCTAGTTCTCAAGTTTGAGAGATAAGTGTGAAGCTTAATAAATTGTTTAATGCTGTATTGGAAGTTATTTTTTACACCTTGATAATTAACTAACATTTTTCATAATGTACTAAAGATTGAGAAGAAGGCAACCAAGAAGTTGTAAACTTAAATAGTATCAAAGTGTGTGGTCTCATTTCAAAGTGGTCTCATTTCTTTAATTTTTCAATTGTTTTTATTTTTGAGACTGCTAATTTCTGTATGTTAACAGACCTCTTGCCCCGATATTACAAAATATGTTTCGTTGGCCAAAATTTCAATTTTACTAAACGTTTACACAAAATCAACTATTTTATCTAAAATACAGGAATAACCCAAATATGTCTGGCATAATTAAAACACAAAAATTTTGCTGACGTTCAAAAAGCATCAAAAACCACTATTTAGCAAATATATTTTCAAAAAATTTTTCGGACCCCCTACATGACATTCCTATTTACGCCACTGCGTATATCGCTTTTACAGATTTCAATATTACTTCAAAATGGAGCAAGTGGAGACCTTGTGTATGCAGTCAACCCAGGATAGCAATAGTTATGAGTATTCGATGCGCAGTAAACAAAAAGAGGCGGAGCTTGAAAAGTTCATTTCATTTCGAGGTGCCTAGCTGTTAACATGGATACTTCAGCATTGCGAGGATTTAGCGACGTTGCCCGATAGATATTTTTAACGCTTAAAATATTTAATATACATTTTGCAGATAACATGCTAAAACCAGATTTATATGCTATTATAAAATTACATAAACCCCAATATGTTAAATATGCTATAGATAAAATAATTCGGGATAGAGGACATGACGTGTTAAGGCTTCCACCATACCATCCGGATTTAAATCCCATAGAACTGGTTTGGGCCGCTTTAAAAAATTATGTTGGTGCCCGAAATGTAGATTTTACATTTAACAGCATACAAAATCTAGCCGATGAATTTTTTGAAACCTTCCCAGTAGAAGAATGGAAGAAAATAACAACTAAAGTGATTGAAATTGAGAAGGAGTTCATTTCAAAGGAGCCAATATTTGACGAAGTCATAGAGACTTGTATTATTAACGTAGATGAAGACTCTGACAGTGAAGATGACTTAATGGAACAAACCAGTGATAGTGATGAAAGCGATGAAGATTGACATAAGTATAACATTTTTTGTAAATATTTAGGAAAATGCTCCGTTGATTTTTTGCATTATCCTTTATTACATATTTTAAAATAATCACGAGGATAATTAGTCATTAACGACACTGCTAAACAGGTATCTTTACCTTTCCAAATTTTTATCTTTTGTGTTTGTAAAATTCACATACATACATTGAATTCTGAATTTTTATAAAATGTGTACTGCTTATATGAAAAATTAAATCATAATCTTTTCTAGTGAGATGACGCGGCAACGTTGCGGAACTATCATTAAACCTCATACATTTCGTTATTTTCGGTTTTCGCGCAGGCCATAACTATTCCTATCTTGGGTGTACTGTACTTTGCGACCCTTCAAAATACTGGACCTTCCAAGAAAAAGCTGTCGCCAGTCAGAGAAGTGTCAGTATTAAAAGGAAAGACTTCAAATATAAAAAGGGGTTTGTTAAATTTTCTATTATTGCTCACAATAGCTGCTATGTATCGTACACGCGTAATATTAGTATAAAAATGCAAGAGAACGTTCTAAATCTACATCGTCAGACAGCAGATATTCAAACAGCGAGGCTCAAAGTTTTGATTTTGCAAATAATTGTTTTTTTTGCGGCGATTCTGCAGACGATGCATACATAAAAAATATTATGAAGCATGGGCCCGTTTATAAGAAAGTTAGATTTGTATCAAAAGAAAGCACACAAGTCAATATACTTGCACTTACCGAACAACTCAAAAATATCAGCAAAGATATGAAAGTCTCTGAAGAGAGAATAAAAAACGTAGATTTACTTGCGATACGAGCTCGCTATCACAATTATTGTTTTACTCGATTTTATAGCTATGAAATTCGTAGCAATCTGAAAGGACGCCCGATTACAAAGAGAACGGCTGATATAATTGAATTTATTACTAATTATATTCAAGAAAAGACAGATCAATGTCAATATTCATTGAAACAAATGATCGATAAATATCAAAGTATTATAACGTACAGTATCAAACGTCAGAGCAGCAAATGCGAGAATAAGTAGAGACGCGTCAGATTTGAAAAAGGTATCAGCCTTTTTCTCTGCTCCTTTTTCTTTGTCAATGTTTAAAGATGGATTAATGAGAAAATCTCCAAAAGCTAAGTTGTATGACCTGTTTAGCGAATGTCCTAATGCTTTTCCAAATACTAATCTTGTATATGTGGTTGATGTAAAATTATTGGCGATATTATTAAATTTTACGTTGACTATGTAATGAAATTGAAAGGCGAGAAAGTCGTTGTGTTTGACGGTTACGATAACAATAATGAATCGAGTACGAAACATTAAAACGAGTGAGGCGCGAAAATAAAAATTTATGTTGCGATATTATAATTGATAAAAATACGAAACTAACTGCAAAGCAAGAACAGTTTTTATCTAATGGATAAAATAAGAAACAATTGATTTCATTGCTATGTAATGAGTTTAACAACAATGCAATTAACCTTTAACTACCCGCGCCGGTGTATAAAATACACAATTTCTACTAAAGAAGGGGTAAAAACCGGATGCGGTATCCCCCACTCATGCCCCTCCTTGTAACCTACGGCCGATGTGTTTACTAGGTGCTCATGCCATAGGTGCTCAGATAGTTGTGCTTTGGTGGTTAAAAAATTAACTGGTTTATTGACAATTTGATTAGTGCACTACGGTTTGGTGTATAAAATGCATTGGCGCGGGTAGCTATGTAAGTATAATTTATTTAGTTTTTGTGACTATTTTGGAACATTTTTTTGTTTTATCATTTTAGGAACAAAGTAAAGATAAGTAATCCCAAGAAACTGACAGAGGCGGAATTAGAGGCGCTGGCTCTAGTGGTCTGCGACTCCGATTCCGAAGATAAATTCTTACCCGATGATGATTTTGATACTTCTTCTGACGAGTGCATAGAGAACAATGAACATGACTCCAAATCAGAACTCGAAGGAAAAATAGTTGAAAATAGCAGCAACTTTATCGGCAAAGATAATCTGCCTAGATGAAATAAAACGTCGCTGAAAAGCAAATTCAGTAAAGTAAGCGCGAAAAATCTTGTAAAAATCTTTCCCGGTGCCAAACAACAAGCAAGGGACATCCAAAATGAAGTAGATGCTTTTATGAGAGTATTTACCGATGAAATGATAGAATACATAATTAAATGCACGAATCTACACATTTCAAATCTCAGGTCTCAATTTTCAAGATGTGACGCCAAAGATGTGTCAAAAACAGAAATGCTAGCATTCATGGGTTTGTTATTGTTATCAGGATGTAAGAAGCAAAATCATACCCACTTTTTAGAACTCTGGACAACAGATGGTACCGGTTCTGAAATTTTTTGGGCCTGTATGAGCAAAAACCGATTTCTATTTTTACTGGCTGTTATCTGCAAAATGATCCCCTCGGGTAAAACGATCCCACTCATTTATTTCGGTACCGGTGCTGCCATCTGCCATGTAAATGCATGGGTAACATCCCTCACGTTGACTTTAGTAGTCCTGAATCGACATTAGGTGTGTTATGATCAACGGGGTGAAACAAGTGACAAAAAGGTTGATTTCATACTTGTTCATGTAAGGTAAGTACATTATTGTTATTATAGCAGTGTTTGTAAAGTAATAGTGACGCCAAATTGTAATATGCATGCTGTAAGCTCATCTTATGGGCTACAATTTAACATGTGTTTGTAATATTTAAACATGGCCGACATTGCCGGAAGCTTGGTTTAAACCATATAACTCACTTTTGGGCAAAATGATCCCCTATCTGTTGGGATCATTTTGCCCTCATTTTCAAATAATTATTAGTAATTGAATGTTTTGTCTTGCAGACTTAGAAAATGGTGAATAAATATAAAAGGAAGACTGTAAGGCAAGGATGGGACGAGGATCGAATGCGGCAAGCTATAGAAGAAGTTGGCAATGGTATGCCATACAAAACAGCGGTCAGAAATTTTGAGGTGCCAATAATGAGTTTAAAGAGGCGCTGTAAGGGGAGAAACAAGTTAGCCGTCAATCAACTAAAGAAACTTGGCAGTAAAAACCAGGTTTTCTCTAAAAAGCAGGAAGCAGAGCTTGTTGCCCATATTATAGATATGGAGAGCAGAATATATGGTCTTACCAGCAAAGATGTAAGATCTATTGCATATCAGCTGGCAGTTAGAAACGGAATTGAGCATCCATTTTCCGATGAGTTTAAACTTGCTGAAAAAGACTGGTTAGCAAGTTTTCGCGGGTGACATCCAGAACTTGCATTGAGATCAACTGAAGCAACTTCAGCAGCCCGTGCCCGTGCTTTTAACAGGCCTGTTGTGGCTAAATTTCTCTCATTGCTTAAGGTAGTGTTGGATAAAACGCCATTCCAGCCATTCAGAATTTTCAATGTCGATGAGACATCTGTAAGCACTGTCCCAGCTAAAAACTGTAAGGTTCTGGCCAAAAAGGTGGGAAACAAGTGGGCCGAGTAGTCTCTGCAGAACGAGGTGTCTCTACTACTACTGTAATTTGTATGTCAGCAGGGGGTTCCTTTATCCCACCTATGTTGATTTTTTCTCGAAAGCGAATGAAAGAAGAGCTTAAAGACGGAGCACCACCAGGAACTGCGTTTATGTGCAATGATTCAGGATGGATGAATCTGGAAGTTTTTGCAAAATGGTTTGACCATTTTCTGATTCATGTTAAACCAACAGCGGAAAATCCAGCTCTCTTAATTCTAGACGGCCATCTTTCGCACACTAAGTACTTGAACGTCATTAAAAAGGCTAGAAGCAATTTTGTCACTATGTTATGCCTGCCACCCCACACTACACATAGGTTACAACCTCTTGACATCAGCTTTATGTACCCGCTTAATCACTATCATGATAAAGCACTAGAGAAATGGCTAGCAAATCACCCTGGGAGAGTCGTTACTGTTTTCCAAATATCTAGCATTTTCAACCAATCTTACATGAAAGCCTGTAACCCAATGAATGCCATAAATGGTTTTAAGAAGGCCGGAATCGTTCCTTACAACCCAGATGTTTTCTCTGACATTGATTTTGCAGCTGCTGAAGTCACCAAGCAAGTCGAGCCTGATGACATGCCCCAAAATGATGATGCGAGTGGCCACCACATAATGGAAGCTCCTGCAACGCCTCCTGAGCAAGTCCATCATCGTGAACAGCTGGCAGTTCCTTCAACATCTCATACACACTTTAGTCAACAGGATAACGCACCACCTCTCTCTGTCAACGTTGCCAGTGTTTCCGAAAATTCTACCTCAGAGCTCTCAATTTCTTTTAATATAGGCCCAAAAGACAAAATTTTGAAATTTGTTAACCTAACAGAACGTGGTCCCGGTGTACGAAAAACACTGAAGAAATCGGAAAAACCTGTTTTAGAAGATGCTTTGTTTACGTGGGTTTTGCAACAAAGGCAATTGCATGTTCCTGTAAGTGGTGAACTGATTTGTGAGAAAGCTCGTTCTTTTCATCGCGAGATTACAAATTCCAACATCGGATTTAATGCAAGCCGGGGTTGGTTAGACAAATTTAAAAAACGGCACGGAATAAGGCGTCTAAAAATTTCCGGTGAAAAACTGTCAAATGATAAAGCCGCTATCGGACTATTCCAACTAGAGTTACAGAAAGTTATTAGAGAAAAAATTTAACAGCGGAACAGGTTTATAATGCAGACGAATCTGGTTTATACTGTCGATTATTGCTAGGTTATACTTTAGCCTCTGGCAATGAGCAGTCGGCTTCTGGAAGGAAAATGATGAAGATGAGAGTGACATTCATGCTTTGTGCAAATGCGGCTGGAACCCATAAACTGCAATTGCTTGTTGTTGGGAAATCAAAAAAACCCGCAGGTATTTAAATCAATACGTCTTCCTGTTTGTTATCGTGCACAAAAAAATGCTTTCGTTACGAAAGACTTGTTTCTTGAGTGGTTTAAAAGCCATCTTTTGTCTGTAAATTTGCCTGCTCAGGCATTGTTATTGTTGGATAATTGTCCTGGGCAACCATCAGCAGATGAACTTGTCTCTGAAGACGGCAACACTTTTGCAATGTTCCTGCCACCTAACACCACGGCTTGTATACAACCAATGGATTAGAATGTTATCCAAAATGTGAAGTTAAATTACCGCAAAATAATTTTGATTAACTGTCTTGCATTATGTTCTAAAAACCTCATGGACTCATTAAAATCGATAACTTTAAAGGATACAGTCTTTCTTGTGGCTAATTGCCGGCCAATGTTAAGGCATCGCTAATTAACAAGTCATGGAAAAACTTGCACCCTGGATTCACTGATAATGACGAACCAGAAGATGATGTCCCTTTAGCCCAGCTTTTTAATAGGTTGAGGGGGCACAATGATCCCCAAATAAGTGAGGCAGAAGCTCAAAAATGGGCTGCTGGTGGTGCCAAAAGCGAGTTACAAAGTGTTAAAAGATGAGGAGATTGTGCCAATGTGTGAGGACCATGGGCAAGACGAGGACAATAGCGTTGAAGTTCTCGCCTCTAAAACAGTTGGTAATTCAGAGGCAGTAGGAACTTTAAACACTGCTTTAAAATGGACTGAAGATAACGAATTTGATAACCACGAAGTTATGTTTCTCCGTCGACTTAGAGACCGGGCTTTTGAAATGAAGTGCGAAAAATATAAGCAGAAGAGTGTTACAGACTTTTTCAAAAAAAATTAAACAATTATAACTTACTGTTTATCTTATGTATGGTTACTTTTAATTATGTAGGTACATACATAATTTGTAAAACTGATTAAAGAAACTTAGGTTAAACATGTGTTTTATTGCCATTAAATATGGCATACTATAATCCGGACGCCTCGATAATCCGGAAAAGGTCTTGGTTTTGCATCTCCGGATTACCGAGGCCCTACTGTATGTGCAAAATGTTAAATGAATTTTTTCAGACTGAATCCTCCAAAGATGGTGGTCGTCAGAGTACAGATTTGTGGATACAAACTAAACTTATAGATATATTTGAAAGACGTTCAAGCTATGAAGGTATTTGAGTTATTAAGAAAATATGTATACAAATAATATGTTTTCGAATTTAAGTCTATATGAACTAATTGAGTACAAAGAGATGGTATTAACCGTAATTATAAATGAACTTGAAGAAACAAGAAGAAATATTTAACAAATTTGAAAACGAAATGATTGAGATTAATAAAGAAAATAAAAAAAATTCAGGAAAAAATAAAAGAAATTGAAAATAAATTGAAAGCGAAAAATTTTTGTATTATACGATGGGAAATTATTAAAATAGGCTTTTTTTCTATTTTGTCTTTTATCGTTTTTGTATTATACGATGGGAAATTATTAAAATGTGCTTTTTTCTATTTTGTCTTTTATCGGTTTTGTATTATACGATGGGAAATTATTAAAAAATATTTTTATTGATATCAGATTACTGCATTGTTTATATTTTAGTTCTACGTTCTATGTTTTAATTTTATTATATTTCTCAATTTAGCAGGGGGTCAAAAAACTAGCCAAATCAATGAAGCTACTATCTTATCTTTATTTTCAAATGTTATTTTATTAATCATTTCTCATTTCAGATAACTGGCTTTATGGAACAACGATATGCCACTTACTACCAAAGCCATTTTAAAACAAAAATTAAGTGAGAAAAATAATATTGCTTTAACAAGTGATATATTAACTCTTACCAACTCGACACGAAGTTTCATCGTATAGTGACAGCGCATTTCCTTAACACTGCAGATAACCGCACTTCCGAGCATGAAATAGTGACATTGACAGAACGGAGAATGTAAGGTAAGGTATGTAAAGTATAAAATAAATGTATCAAATTATAAAAAATACAATAGATAGTTAGTTAAAATAAATTTAATGAAATGGCAGATACACACAGCAGATTATATAACAGAATGCTTTGAAAATATTAGCGAAGAGTTTACAATAGAAAAGGATTGCATTTTATTAATCACCACTGATGGTGGTGCTAACATGGTTGCTGCATGTAATCGTGGATGGGACAACAAGAGATTATGCACCAGTTCTACAAATTGTCAATCGTATTAAAGCCATCGTAACATATTTTAAACAATCTGAAACGCAATGGACGATTTACGAGCAGAGCAAGAGGGAACAAAAAAAGAGGGAGAAGTGTTAACACTTATACAATCAGTAAGCACAAGGTGGAATTCTTGTCTTGACATGTTGGAAAGATTTAATACATTATCAGCTATTGTGGCTAAGATTTTGGCGAAACGCACCTGATATAACTTCTTCGGAGTTAAGTGTCATACGAGCTCTTATAATGTTGCTTACCCCATTTAAGCAAGGTACTGAAGAAATTAGCGGCGATCACTACGTGACTTCTAGTATAGCGATTCCTATTGCAAACTTACTTCAGAAAGGACTTCAACAAATGAAACCTTTTACCGAATTTGGTGTCGCTGTTCAGAGGAGTTTGCTAAACTTAGTTATTGCCAAACTAGAACCACTAGAGCGACATTTACATCTTGCTGAAGGCAACAATTTTAGACCCTCGCTGTAAGCGTATTCATTTTAATTCAGATCTGGCTGTTTCCACTTTAATAAGCGCATTGTCAAAAGAAATACGTTTAGAACATAGACGTAGAGGACAAATTTCGCCTGAACTCAGACCCACTATCACAATACCAAACTCAGAAAATTCTTCGCCGTCGTTGTGGTCCGGACTTAAAAAAATTGTTGTAGATATTGCTGCAGCTTCAGCAAACACCAGTTCTCTTTCAACCAGTGATGGTATGCCTAGCGAACTAAAGCAATACCTAGATCAGCCTATAATACCCAGAAAACAGAACCCTACAAAATTTTGGTTTGATTATCGCCATTTTACCCCAGTTCTTTCAGACATAGCTGTAAAGTGTATGATATCACCAGCGTCCTCGGTTTCTTCAGAGTGGCATCTGCCGTAAATCTACCAGTGCCCAATAAAAGGAGTCGGCTTACAGCCGAGCACATAAACCAACGAGTATTTTTAATGTATGTCTCAGATAAATATTGGTATAATTAATAATTAATATTTTTTTATCGTTGTTTTTGATTTATTAAAATATTGTCTATTGATTAGTATTTATCTACTTATGTACCTAAGACGACTGAAGTAGATTACTAGGGCAAGGTCGAGTTGTCTCCCAAGGTAATATACATTAAAAGGTATTAATTTTCACAAATTACACCGTTGTTGCCAAATCAAAATTGTTATTTATAAAAGTACGTTAAACTATTGATACCTTTTTCTTTTTATAAAATGTCTCTCAGGATATAAGAATCATTTAACTACCTTGAAATAGAAAAGTAAGAAAATAATCCTTAGATTTATTTAAACGATAACCTGCAGTTTCACCTTAAATTTTAGTGATCGATGGGTTTAAATTTTCATTCCACAAGTTATTAGCAAGAGACACTCTAAAAAGATGGCTTTGTGCGTCCAGGAAAACGCAGTGCAAAGCTTTTGTTAAAACAAAATTGGACCGTCCAGAAGTGATAGAATCTTCTTTAAACCACAACCATGAGAAATTATCAGAAGAACTTCTAAATAGGCAGACTCTAAGCAATGCTGTAAAAATTAAAGCAATAGAAGATGTTTCGGCAAAACCAATGGGCTTGATTAGAAAAGAGGTAAGAGAATCCCATTGTGAAACTATTACTACTCATGACGTTGAGAGGATGAGAAAAAATATGTAGGTCCAAAATTGCATCAAAACTTCCAACTAATATAGTTGAATTTCATAGTTTATTAAATTCTGTTACATTAAAAACTAATAGGGACGAATATTTTATTCTTAAAAATGATGAAATAAATAATATAGTCATGTTTTCATGTAAAACAAATCTTTTTGCGCTAAAAGAAATTAGTGAATTATATGTTGATGGCACTTTCGATTATTGCCCTAAATTTTTTTTACAATTGTTTACCATTCATGGCTTTAAAAATAATCATTATATTCCTCTAGTTTTCTTTCTTTTAAAAAATAAAAATACATTATCATATAAATTAGCTTTACAATATTTAAAAGAAATATATCTATCTACAACCGGTCACGACTTTCTTCCAAAAACCATAACTTCAGATTTTGAATTAGCAATACACAAAGCAATTTGCGAAATTTTTCCAAAAACACAAATTAAGGGATGTCTATTTCACCTAGGTCAAAGTTGGTATAGAAAAATTCAAACTTTAGGACTTTCTACCGAGTATCAGTTAAAAGACAATTTAGAAACAGATATAACTAAATACCTTACTTATATTTTTCGTTTACCATTCCTTAAAGCAGAAGACGTTGGCGATTGCTTTGTTCTTGATTTCGTTGCAATTCAACCAGATGATGAGAGGGTGATTAAATTTAATGACTATTTAGTTGAAACTTACATAGATGAAATTTCTACCTTTCCTCCTAACATTTGGGCTGAAAACTCTTCTTCTTTAAAAAGGACAACAAACGCATGCGAATCTTTTCATTCGCGTTATAATGCTTCATTTTATAATACACACCCAAATTTTAACCAGTTTATAAAAGTTCTTCTAGATTTTCAAATAGATACCTATATTAAGCTTCAAAGTATTGATACCGTGGTCAAAGTATATGATCGAAAAGTATTAATGAAAAAAAAGTTTTTGGACGATAATTTAAAAAAATTAGAAGACGGCAGCATTACCAATTTTCAATTTTTAAAAAATATTTCTTTTAAATGCAGAATTTAATTTGTATTATAAGTGTGTACAGTGAAAAAGTTTTTATATCATTTTTGTAAACATTATTGTCTTGAAATACAATATATCCGTTAATATAAAAGATACGAAATGAAATAATTTTACATTAATAATTTTTATTGACTAGGTATTGTACTTTATTAACGTTTAAGTATATCGTATTTTAACCCGCCACCTGTATAAGCAAACCATTGTATATTTTCCTTTGTTTTATTATTACCTATAAAGAGGATACCTATGTAACGAACTTAATTTTTTATTGTTTACTTATTTGTATCGAGTATATTTTGTTTTATATTATATAATAAAATAATTATAATTTCCTACGTACTGTTTTATTTTAACAAAATTAGGAAATACCATTCCAAATATTTCGTCAAGATATAAGAAAGATCGATTTGGCAACAACGTTTAGATTTTAAGGTATTATAAGTACTTATGCTAATTACGGATTCAAATCATCCGGGAGACAATTCGACCCTCACCTTTTTGAGAGCAGGTAATATTTTTATTTTGGGAGACAACTCGACTCCGCCGAGATTACTAATCTAAGATTTTTCCATATCGTAAGTATCGATACTCGGATATTTTTAAATAAAAATATCTATATCGATTTTGACATTTTCAAAAATGTCGATATGGATATATATTGATACTTTATTGCATTTTCGACATCCCTACTAGGCAACGACAAAGAAGCTGTAGATTGGGGATGGTGTTTAAGTTCAGGTGTACGAAAACCAATTTATTCGAAAGAACCACTTATACCCGACAATCTTCTAATTCAAGTGTCATGTACAGTCGATAAAAAAAGTCTCCGTACACCAGTTATTCTCCAATTATTTTTGCATACATTTTATGAATTTATTTTCTTTCCACACCACTATAGGTTACATAGTGATACAGTAAACGCCAAATCTAAAGAACCAGCCCAATACTTCAAGTTCGTTTACTTAAAAATCGCCCCGCCCTTTCACAATTTCAACCTTGCCCTTGCTTACGGTCAGCAGCGTACGGGTAGATCATTGTTTGTTTATTGTTTCTGTGTTTTGGTTAAAGTGGCTGGTTTTATTTTTGATAATGCCTTCTATTGTGGCCGAAAAGAAGCGCAGATCTGTTATTAACGGACAAAGTCGTGAAATAATATACAGTGTATTTAAATATTTTGAAGCAACAAAAAAGGAAGGAGGTTCTTTAGAAGATATCAAACTTCACAAGCAACAGGTAAAAATATTCTGTAGTTTATTTGAAATTAAACGTGCGTAGTTTTCCTTTTTTTTGTATTTTACATCTATGCATTTTATTTAATTTTTTTAAAATTTATTTTATTTCTAAAGATTGTTGTTTCCTAGTAAATGTGAAAAAATACCTACTAAAGTTAACATTAATAGGACATTATGGTTTTACAGGTGTTTCTTATACTACCGTTAAAAGAATTTTCAAGGAAGGTAAACAGTCAATGGAAACAACTGGAAAAATTACATTTTCCACACCTAGGAAAAACTTCGTCAAAAAATCAACCGCTACGGATCTCCCTGAATATCAATTAAGGGACATTCGACGAATAATTTATGATTTTCATATAACAGAAAAGTCTCGTGTTACTGTTAAAAGGTTAAATAATAAAATTAAGGAAGATTTAGATATCCACATATCAGAAACTTCATTAAGAAGAGTCCTTAAAAAATTACAATTTAAGTGGAGAAAAACACAAAATAATCGTAAAGTTTTGGTGGAAAAAATGGAAATAAGAACTTTAAGAGTAAAATATTTGAGACAAATAAAATATTTTAGAAGTCAAAATAGACCAATCGTTTATTTAGATGAAACATATATACACAGCGGAAATACTTCTTCCAAGAATTGGACAGACGATTCAACAAAAGGTTTGTTTTCTGTCATTTCTAAAGGCCAAAGGCTTATAATAGTCCACGGTGGGGGAGAAATGGGTTTTATCAAAAATAGTTTGTTGATATTCAAATCAGGAACCACTTCTGGAGATTATCATTCCGAAATGAATTCGGAAAATTACGGCAAATGGTTAAGAGAGAAGTTAATACCTAATCTACCACCTAATTCGGCAATTGTTTGTGATAATGCTAGTTACCACAATGTACAGACAAATCGGGCACCTAATTCCAATTCTTTGAAGAATGATATGATCGAATGATTGACACGATACAACATACCTTTTAATCCAACAAATTTGAAACCAGAGTTATATGAACTGATTAAATCTCATAGGGACCGACATGTAACATATGCATTTGATGAGTTATGTCGAGAATACGGCCACACTGCTTTACGGTTATCCCCATATCACCCCTACTTGAACCCTATCGAATTGATTTGGACAACGGTTAAGAATAATGTCAGTCAAAGGAATGTGACCTTTAAACTTGAAGACGTAAAACAATTAGCAGAAGAAGAATTTGAAAAAATTGGTATGGAGGAATGGAAAAAGCGATGCGATCATGTTGTAAAGGTAGAAGATAAATATTTTGAAAGAGAAATACAAACTGATTTATATTCGGAAATTAATCCTATCGTCATTAATCCTCGTGAGGATTCCAGTGACAATGAGTCTTCTTCTGAGGAAGAATCTGACGAAGACATATGAACATTATTTGTGATTCACTATTTACATTGATTGTATTTACTTATAGACCATATAATATAAAATTAAACATGTTTTTGTTTTTCTTAGATTTACGTAAAATCAGAAGTTATTTAGACTCTGAAGTTTAGAAATGATATTAAATCGGAAGGTCAAATATTATTTCATATCATGTCATATTTTGTTATAAAAATATTAATGTCAGTCAAAATACAAAATACTAGACCAACAGAAGAGCCACTTTTATGTTATTATCAGAATTAAATTTTTCTTCCAAATTGAAGGATTAAGATAAGTAGGGTTTAAGTTCTCGCCTTTGCAAATGGCACTTTCTACTTTTCTCTTGTTAACTAAAATTATTAGTAACATTAACTCACATTTTATTACCTGAAAATAATGATTTTTTTAATTGGTTCTAGAATTACCAATAAGTAAAAATATAATAACTGATATGTATTAATTGATATTGTTATTTAATAACACTAACCAATATGTATGAAAGCATCATTCACTTTTTTCCATTTATTTCATGTCTCAAAATATACACGACACTGGTTTACAACTTTCTAGGTAAGCTACCAATTCTATTTTATTGTAGGCGTGCTGTTAAGGCGCAATTCCACTGAGGCAACATTTGGGCAACATGTAGCATGCGGCACTGACGCATGCTACACACTGTCTTTCTATTGAAGGAACACAAGGCGACAAAAAATGTGTCGTCTTGCCGCATGCAACAGGTTGAACGGTGTTGCCTGACGATTGCGTCATCTTGCGTCATGAATCCACGTGTCGAATAGTGTCGTCGGCTATCCAACTTGATTCGGTTCGGTGCGGCTTGTGGCATGCGAGAATGGAGTGGACGAATGAAACAACATTGTGTTTTATAGAATCATATCATAATTCCCCGGAGTTATGGGATATTAAGAGCCCATATTATAAAGACAAACAAAATTAAAAATGATAAGTTGAAGGAATTATCAGGTAAATATAATTATACTACGGTGATGGAGGTGAAAAATAAATTGTCTTATTTATTAATGTTTAATTTATTTTTAGAAAAATACAATTGTACGGTGTTGGAGGTGAAAAAAAAATCAAAAATCTCAGGTCAGCGTTTCATCGTGAAAATAAGAAATTCAAAGAAAAAAACAGTGGCTCATCTCCAAACAAAAATAGCAAATGGTTTGCCTATGAGCTATTAAAATTTTTATTGGATGTAGATTGTAGATGTACCCAAATCAACATCATCAACTGGTGGTAGTGATGAAGAGGTGAGTTTTTTTTATTTTACTTTATTATATTTTTTATACATATATATAAATATACATATATATATATATATATATATATATATATATATATATATATATATATATATATAACAAGCAAGAAGTCTTTAAATTTTATTGGGTTTGCAGCAATAAAAGATGAGATGTAGGCTCTTATAAATTTATTCCAAGCTTTCGGATATGGTTATATCCATCATCAGGGAGAAACTTAGTGAGATTGGCTCATCAAAGATGTTATAAAAGTTGATAAAATACATCACAATACATATTAAAATTTTTAAAAGTTTACAATTTGTTAAAAAGAAGTAAATAACACGAAAACTTTCCACTCAAAACACTGATAATATTGTTTTTTTACTAGCACAACCAGTTAGTTATTGTTAACTATGTATCTTTTCCATACATTAAAGACATCGCTCACAAACTAAACAGAATGTTCAACAGTTGTAATAACATCAAAATTGCATATAAATCTACTCTCACAGTTAATAAGGTTTACTCTAAAATCAAAGACAAAACCCCAATGCTATCCTTGACGGATGTTGTCTATGTCATTCCTTGTGGGGGTTGTGAGAAGGTATATATTGGTGAAACCTCTAGACGTCTAAAGGACCGCCTCACATCCCATAGGTCTGATAATAGGAGATATCCGGAAAGGAGTGCATTGGGCTTACATGTATTAAACAATGATCACCCAATTGATTATAACAACATCAAAGTGTTAGACCGTAAAAATAATACAACTAAAAGGCTTTTTATAGAAATGGCTTACATCTCCCAAAACAAGAATGCAATGAATCATAGATCAGATATTGGTCCCTTAAATGAAATGTTCTCTTATTTACTTATGTTAGACAAAGATATTAATAATAGAAACAATTCGTTAATAGATAGTCTTTAATTAATTAATACAAAATTCATTATATTTTTCAAAATTCATTATTTTTCCAAATTCATTATATATTTTTCAAAATTCATTATATTTTCAAATTTAAATAAACTCTAACATTAATTATCATTAATCACAGTATAATTTTGTTAAAAATTACAATATAGCTGTAATATGCAACTTCATCAATTTTCAGAATTAATTGTTGATTAAAAATAATTTTGTGTGTTGCGGTTGAGATTTTGAATTTCCCTCTCTTGCTGACAGGTGTGAAGGTAAACATGATTGTTCTATGGTCTCATTAGCCAGTCACCATGTTGTATCTTCTTTCCACGTCCTATGATGCTTGAGTAGTGGGGTTCAAGGTGTCAATGTCAATATTCAAAATTATTTCAGTTATTGCCACCTAACGTTAGAAGGTCATGATTCAAAAAACTAACTGGTTGTGCTAGTAAAAAAACAATATTATCAGTGTTTTGAGTGGAAAGTTTTCGTGTTTTTTACTTCTTTTTAACAAATTGTAAACTTTTAAAAATTTTAATATGTATTGTGATGTATTTTATCAACTTTTATAACATCTTTGATGAGCCAATCTCACTAAGTTTCTCCCTGATTATGGATATAACCATATCCGAAAGCTTGGAATAAATTTATAAGAGCCTACATCTCATCTTTTATTGCTGCAAACCCAATAAAATTTAAACGTTTATATATATATATATATATATATATATATATATATATATATATATATATATATATATATATATATATATATATATATATATATATATATATATATATACATCCCGCTATACTTAGGTCTTCCTATCATTGGCAATTTACATTACTTGGGTCTTCCATGTCAATAGGTCTTCCGTATACGGAAGACTTAATTCTTATCGTGTAAAAAGCATCATTCTATCCATTTCTACCTGTAGAAAAATTTTGGGAAGGACGACTTAATACGGTTTTTTTGAAAATTTTGTATATTTTAGTTCACCTCTTTCCTGCATGCGCGTTGGCGCTGCTGTTGCGTGTATATCCGAGCAAGTATATTTCTAACCATGCTATCGCTTCTTGCTCTTCCAGCGTATATGTTCTTTTCATTTTTCAGCTTTTTCGTCTTCCACAAAACCGGCAACGCTGGTTAGCTATTGCTTACTACATGGTCGTGTTTGAACGGTCTGAGAATAACAATTTTAAGTTCATGGTGTCTCACCACTGTTCATTTGCAGAATTCGCTGTGCGCGCTGAGAAGTATAAACATCGGTTTTACCAATTCGAAAGACACATAAGACATAATGCACAATTGTTTAGTATTTTTTTTTTTTGGTCTATTATTCATCCAAAATTACAGAAAAATCAAAGCCTACCCTTGTATTGTACATTAAAATAAAATGTAAAAATTATATTAATCGTTTTAGAAAACGACGAAATAATTTTTAACCAAAATCCCTTTGGTCAAGAAGTACGATCTGATTAAGCTGGGTGTTAAACCATAACATAAGATGAAAAAAAAATTTAAATTTCACAATTTGTATAGCTTGGCCAATTTAATTTTTTCAATTCTACTAAACTTTAGAAACTAAAAGTAAAATCTCTACTATAACTATAAATGCAGAAAAGAATTCCTGTAAAACAAAAGCTATAAGGTATATACCTACACTGTTACCATGTGATTTTTCGAATATCACGAAAATATATGGTTTTTATAAGATAAGTTGAGTTATTCTACATCAAGCAAAAATTTGTCTTCAGTAATAAGCAGATAAGTAGACTTGTCTTGTTGTTCACAGCCGCGGTGTTCTAATCATATTTTAATAACATAGACATATTTCATGGTGCACTGAGAAATACCTCATAGCTGCAAAAACGTCTTTAGTTATTATTTGTTTGTTCACGTACGAGATGTTTCATTTTTATGTTATATTACGTATTGTTTGTGTATAGTTTTATCTTTGGTGAATAAAATTGTGAACTAGTGTTAAGAAACTGTTTTTATTATAAGGGTTTTTATGATGAATAATAAACGCACATCATTCATTCTCAACTTGTGTAAAAATCAAGAAAGTGGCTCAAGTAAGTAACGCAATAAGTACATTTTATTTTATTTATCGATCATTGAATACGTTTTTTCGGAGAATTATTTTAAATATGAATTCAACGTATTTGGATGTAAATTAAGAGTGCATGAATATACAGTGAGTCAAGGATAGATTTAGATTACCAAAAATGAGTTAATTCGATCTTCTACTCTACAAGCAAATTTGGTAAAATTACCACAGATAAAGTATCTTCATTTTTTAAAATATAAAAAAATAATATTACAAGAAGTAGTTTAAAATGCAACTTTATACCCGTGTACCAACTTTCACATAAGGAAGAATATACAGTGCGGACGTAAATGGTTCCCCCCTATTAACTTTTATTACCTTATTAAATTTTTTGCAGATCTGGATGTGCATGAAGCCCAAGGCAAAAATAGCCAAGGCACGTCGCAGACTAACTCAGATGTACGGGATAATATACCCGATTTAAGAACAAAAGAATGGGTTGGAACCGAAGATTTTTTTAAATTTGGCTACGAAAGGGTAGATTCTCTTCCAAACCAAGATTTAAGCATTAAAGTTTCAACTCCCAATACAAGTTTAAATCGAATTGATTCAATTTATCCAGAAGTCGTTGAAGAGTTGGAACAAAAAAAAAAAATAATCCAAACTATGCCAAATATATCAGATAATGCATTTGCTTTGGAAAAAGATATAAATTATCCAGCTAATAAGAATACCATTTTATTCGAACAAAACGCACAAACAGATGGTTATTTTCCCATTGAATTTGAAAAAAGTCAAGAAGCTGCAGAAAAAAGCGTGGTTGAACTTGAAACTGACCAACCCGATCAAGAAGAAAAGGATAACCAAGAAATAGATAAAGTAGATGTTTCCACCGATGATAGTGTAAAAGATCCCGATTATGACTCTGGCGATGAAGAAATAGAAAGTTCAAGCGATGACGAATTTACAAAATGTTCTAAAAAAAGATTAAAGAAAAGCAGAAGTAACGACAAGAAAATGAGAAGTAGCGACAACAAAAGTGGAAGTAGCGACAAAAAAAGCAGAAGTAGCGGCAAAAAAAGCAAAAGTAGCAACAACAAAACATCAACGAAGATAAAAAATTTGAAAAAGAATGGCCGGACAAGAAAAGAGAGAAAGGTTGCTAAACAATTAAGGAATACTGGGAGTGAATATTTAAATGAAAAGGGAAATACTGTAAAAGCAAGAGCTATGAAACCACTTACAGATTGCCGAATGAAATGTACAAATAAATTTCCAGATGATGTAAGACTGGCACTCTTTAAAGAACACTGGAAATTAGGGAATCATGATAAAAGAGCCAATTTTCTATCTTCGTTGATTTGCATCATGGATAAAAAAACAACACGCGTGCTACTTGAGTCAGACAAAGTTCGAAAATTCTCTTGCAAGTATGAACTCGTTGTAAAAGGTGAACGAAAGTCAATATGTAAAAAATGTTTAATTGCCACATTTGGAGAAACAAATGCTTTTATAAATCAAATAATACAAAACAGGCAATTCTCCGTATCCAGCATAATACAAAACGATCAAAGAGGTCGAAGTGAGCCAAAAAATAAGTGGTCCCAGGAAAGTCTAAACGATGTTGTCGAACATATTTGCAGCTTTCCTGCATATGAAAGTCACTATTGCAGACAAACTACGTCAAAAAAATATTTGCAATCAGATTTAACCATATCAAAAATGTATGCCCTTTACAAAGAAAATAGGGAAAATTGTGTATCAATGACTATCTATGCAAGAAAGTTTCGTGAACTAGGCTTGGCATTCAAAAAGACACTTGCTCTAAGTGTGATACACTTAAAATACAAATTACTTATGCGAATGCGGAAGAAAAAGAAATACTCATTTCCGAGCAAGCAAATCACCACTCTGCAGCAGATGAAGCTTATAAAGCAAAAGGCAATGATAAAAATATTGCAAAGGCAGATCCATCAATAGCTGTGTTTGCTTTTGATTTGCAGCAGTGTCTGCCCACTCCGTACCTTAAATCTACAATTTCGTTCTACAAAAGGCAGTTGTGGACTTACAATCTGACAGTTCATAACTTAGCTACAAATGAAGCCGCTTGCTACATATGGAACGAATCTGTTTCTGGTAGGGGCGGAAATCAGATTGCTTCTTGTTCATATAGGCATATTATTGATTTACCACCTAATATAAAAAAAGTCTGCTTTTATTCAGATACTTGCGGAGGTCAGAATAAAAACAGTCACGTTGTAACTATGTTTATGACGGTATTAAAGGAGAAAAAAATACCCTTGACTGCATTGACCATAAGTTCCTGGTTAGTGGTCATACACATATGGAATGCGATGTGGACCACGCTACAATTGAGAAAGCAAAGAAAAAAACTACAATGAAAATAAATCATCCTTATGACTGGGTTCAGCTAATAAGAAGTTGTAAAAAAATAAATCCCTTTAAAGTAAAGATAATGGAATGTGACGATTTTTTAGATTTCGCAGCATTATTAAAAACTTACTTGGTCCAAAAAAACTTACTGAAAATGGCGAAAAGTTTTTGTGGAAAGATTTACAGTGGGCACGTTATTGCAAAGACAATATTGGAATAATGTATTTTAAATCATCTCTCAATAATGAAGATAGTTTTAAGGCGGTCAACTTTCGCCGTCGAGGAAAACAAGCTGCAGTACTCAGGCTGCCAAAACTCCATAATTAATTAATAAAGATAATAATAATTAATAAAGATAAAAAAAAGAACCTTATGGAACTCTTGCCCCTTATTGATATGGAGTTTAGACCTTTTTACGAAGGTTTATTGGTAGATGATGTTCCCGACATAGATCCAGATTTGATGGAGATAGATCCAGATGAATAATAATTATCTAATAATAGTAGCAGTTTGTACTAATAAAAAAAAAACGTTTTTTTGTAGTTTATATTACTTCTTCCTTTATTAAAAAATCATACTAGTGAATGTTAAGTAAATAAATCAAAGTAAAAACTAACAATATTAATTAAATAAGTTGGTGCCTAACATTTATTTCAAAACACACAGTTGAGATATCTCGACTTATTCTAAAATGTAAATTAAACTATACTTGTGAATATCCGGATAAGTCACTCAACATACACTTGAGATCATTTATTGCAAATGACAATAATATCCTACTTTATACATTACATACATGTCATGTAAAAACACAAATTACATTTCTATAATTTTTTTTTGCTGATTAACCCTAATTTAATTAATATTATTTTGGCTCTCCTGAAAATTTTTATAAAGTCGACTTATGTGCTTATTCACGGGGGCCAGAGATTTATATATACATAAAGACCATAAAGTTAAAGAATTTTTTTTTTTTTTAAATCTACATATAAATTAAATAAATATAACAAATTGACATTTTAAATTAAATATAAAATATTTAAAAATACTTAAATAAAATGGATACAAGACAAAATAGAAGAAATAGAAGGAGAGAAGATGGAATACAAGAATACAGTAAAAATAGGCATGAAACAAAAAGTAATGATGGTATAGGACAAGATGTAGATGAAACAATAGAAAATATTGGTATAAGGGAAAATGATGGATCTTCGGAAGGAGGAGAAAACACAACTATTCAGGTTGTAAAAGTAGATGTGATAGGAGATGCGACTAGTTCAAAACCACATCAAGAGATGAAGAGAATGTTTAAATTTTTGGAAAAAATGGATAAAAATAGTAGAAAAATAGAAAAGAAAATGGATGAAAAATTAGATGAAACTAATAGAAAAATTGATGAAAATAGTAGAAAAATGGAAAATAAAATGGATGAAAAATTAGATGAAAATAATAGAAAAATGGATGAAAATAGTAGAAAACAAGCAAATTATAGAAAAGGAGATAAGGATGAGTTAAAGATTTTAAAAGAAATTATAGAAGGCATAAAATTAGATATTAATAATATTAAAAATGAAATAAAAAATATTTTTAAAGAAATGATGACCAAAAATAAAGATGAATTGGAAGAAGAAATAAAAACAGAAGATATAAAAACAATGAATGACAAATCAATAATTATAATGACCATGAAACCCAATCTCCTGAGATAAAAGTTATGGGGGATTATAAACAGTTTAAATCTGAAAATGAAGACACACCTCTATTAAAAGAAATGTATGACAGAAATATAAATAAAAATAAACCTATGTGTCGATATAAAGGAAAAATTATTTGTCAATACATTATACAGGAAGGAAAAAGTAAAAATAAATATTATAAAGAATATGAGACATATAAAAACAAAATGAAACAAGAATATGAAATTAAAATTAAATAATGAATATGAGGATAAGAAGAACGAAAAAGATAAATATTATAAAAGTGAAGAAATAAAATATGAAAATAAAATATATGAAGTTGATGAAAATAAATATAAAAATGAATTATATTATTATATTAATAAAATTAAATATAAAACTGAATCTAAGTATGACAATGAGAATAAAAGAAAGTTTAAGAATAAAACATACGAAGATTATGATATAAATTATTTTAAAATATGTAATAAGATTAAAACAAGAAAGAAGATTTGGAAGGATATAATGTATAATTATAAAAAAAAAGTTAATTAAAAGAAAATAGGATTAATATAAAATTAAGATTAAAATTAAAACTAAATAGGAAAATAAATAATGGGAAAATATCAGAAAAAGGGGGACGAAATTAATAAAATAAAATAAATAAAAGTTATAAAATTAAATAAAAAAATATAGGAATAATGAATGTTAGATATAGATAAATAAAAATTGAATTGGAAGTAAATTTTAAAAAAATAAAATGTGTCTTAAAAGAAAAATTTATTTTTTAAATTTAGGGGGATTTGTTATGGTATGAACTAGTTGGTCTTTATGTATAGTGTAAATATGTTTAAGACCAACGAAATATAAAAATTTGATAATGTCAATCTATGGAAGTTATCAAGTAATGATAGAAAATAATTATAATTGAAAAAAAAGGTATAAAGGGGTTGCTACGTTGTTAAGGCGATGGTTGATTGAGAAAAGTCAAAGAAATTTTACGGATGTAATTAAAAAAAAATATAAAATTGAATATAATGGAATAATGTAAAAAGTATCGTAAATATAGTTAAATAGAAATAGAATATGGAGTAGAATGTGGAAACGGGATATTTTAAAAGTTTTAAAAGGTATTTAAAAGTTATAACCAATTTTCTGTCAAAATCATAACAAGTTCAACGACCTGTATAATTGAATAGTGGAATACATTGTATTTTATATCATTGTCGAAAATTACTATTTCCATACTCCTATTTTTATTAAACATTTCCCATATCTAAAGTTATTAGTTTTTGAGATATTCAGCAAAGAAGTAATTAGGTATGAAATAGTTTACCAGATGTTAGTTTACAGTTCGAAGTTTACAAAAATTTATAGTCATGGGGAAATAAGTAACAACGCGCAAAAATAACACTATTTTCACCCAAATTGAGTAGGTCTCAATAACATCACATCTGATACACTATTGCATACCTAATTGATAGTTTACATAGGAAAATTAAAATATCTCAAAGAACTGATAACTTTGGGTATGGGAAGTATGGTAATAGTACTTTTCGAAAATAATATAAAATACAGGGTGAGGTGATTCATTTAAAATTTCTGAGAAAATAATGTACTCGAGCTTTGACTCACCATGTATTTGATTCAATGAATATTTGCAAAATCATTTATGTCTGTAAATTTTAGTAATCATTAAAATTGAAAAATAATAAAAAAATCAGAACTTCCGCCACTGAATAAATTTTCAACTGATTTGGTTTTTGTCGCCGTATTTATTAATAAATATTGAGTAATTGTTTAAATTTAACAATCAATCAATACCTTACTTAAATATGATATGATGAAGACGGAACTTATTCAGATAAATCTGGAAGAGTTATGATTTTCAAATGAGAATTAGAAGCACGAGGCTTCCGTATATCTAAATATTGATTGTAATATATGGAAGATGTAGGTACTACAAATGTAATGAAATGTGGCATCACTGTACGGAAGACCTATGTACTGAAAATTTGATATTCTCAATATACTCGGAAGACGTAAAAATAGCATTTCAGTCGGAAGATTGAATGCTATAAAAATGGTTAAAAAGAAAATATTTTCCATTATTTTTTTATCAAATACTATACTAGAATGGGCAAAATGCGATATACTTCAGTGAGAATATATCGTCCCTCCAATGCCAAAAACGCGAATGTGAAAATATTATGTTTTTCACCTATTTGCACCGGCAACAATAATAAATTTCAAGGTTTTCAATGCCAAAAGCACGAATTTGTCTGCGAGCCTATACCCCCTCCACAACCGGTTGGCTGTTTCACGAGAGTGTCGACTTTAGTTTGGTTCCAACGCTCAAAGCGCGAATGTACTTTATTCGTGGTTTTGCCGTTGTAAATATTTCTGGAAATTCAAGTGGATATTCGCGAATGTGTCACATTCGTGATTTTGGCAGTATTGTTGATTGTGTTTAAGCTAATTCGTGGTTTTGGTGCGTCACTGTATTTTTAGAGAAAAAATGAGTTCCCGTTCAAAAAGACTAGTGCAGCTTGGCAGGAAATTGAACGGTAATTAAGTAATTGTATATTATGGTTATTTTTATTTATATATTTTAAGCTATGTACATAATGTCTTAGAAAATCGGATGCCAAATTCACAGTTTCTGTAATCTTTTTCATTTTCTGTCACCTAAAAAATAACACAACATGTACTTGATTTTTAGCAGAATCAAATAACAAATTGACTTTGGTGCAACCAGGGCGTCATGAAATTCTTCCTCGTACTTACGAAAATCAAAATCCAGAAGATCCAACCTGTTCTAAAGATTTGTCTGAACCTCCACTAAATACTGCAGATAGAACATTCGGTCATAATTTGGGTCCTGAAGTTATGGCCATGGAAGGTAAATTTTCGCTTGCTTTGGTTTTTACTAGTTAAAAGTATATTGAACTTTTGAAATTTTTGTGTTTAGCTTACTTATAATAATTTACTTATAATTTATTTCTTATTGGTTTTAGGTGAATTTCCCACGACAAGCTTTTCGTCACAATCTCCTCAAGAATCTTCTAGAACTGATGCTGTAAGTAGTATGGAACTACACGAAAACCAAATTTTTCATCCTGAAAGTCTCCCTTCTATTTCCGGAAATCAATTGTTGGAAAATTTAGATTACTCCGCTTCATCATCTGACAATTATGAACCCTCGTCAAGTTCTTCAGAAACAGATAGTGATACTTCGGAGAGAAATTCAGATCACGAACAAGAAAACCATTCCAACCAGATGACTGAAAAGCCCAAGCAAAAGACAACTCCTAAAAGAAAGTTAAAACGTAAGACGCAATGGAAAAAAAATATTCAAAAAGCTAAACGGGTTAAAGGAGAATCATACACTGGGCATCGCGGAGTTCAAAAACCACCTCGACCTCTTTTACCAGCTCCATGTCTGGCAAAACCAAAACATAAATGTAAATTTTTGGTTAATGAACAGGACCGAGAAAAAATATATAGAGAATTTCGCAATTTAAGTTGTTCTGATGATCAAAGACAATTTCTGTGCAATCACATAGAACAGAATCCAAAAAAACGCACCACGCGAAATCTAGAAAACTCACGAAAAACCTACACTTGTGGTTACTATCTTACAGTTAATGGAACAAAGTTCAGTGTGTGCAGAGAATTTTTCATGGCTACACTAAATGTGACCGATGCTTTTATGAGAAGTTCCATTAAAAAACGCTCTACCAGCGGAATCCTTGAAAAAGATAGACGCGGGAAGCATGCACCTTCAAACAAGTTACCCGAAAACAGTGAAAAATTTATACGTGACCACATTTTATCTTTTCCGTCAGTCGAGTCACATTACTGCTGTAAAAAAAGTACAAAGAAATACTTGGATGCATCTCTAAATATTTCTATAATGTATAGAATGTACAAAGATATCTGCAATTCCGAAAGTTTAAGACCAGTTACGCTGGAGAAATATAGACAAATATTCAAAGAATATAATTTGGGTTTTTTTAAACCGAAAAAAGATCAGTGCAAAAAATGCCTTGCACAAAAAAATTTGACCGAAGAAGAGAGCAAGGCAAATGAATTAGAATACAAAAATCATCTGGAAAAGAAGGAGGCTGCCAGAAGAGCTCGCGACTATGACAAATCTTTAGCAAAAGAAAATCAAAGCATTTTAGCTTTCAACTTTGATCTTCAGGCAGTGCTGACTACACCAAAAGGGCCTGCAGGGCAGATTTTTTACTTAAGGAAGCTGGCAGTGTATAATTTTACCGTATATAATTTGGGAAATCAAGACGTAAGGTGTTATCTTTGGGATGAGACACAAGGTAAAAGAGGAGCGAATGAGATTGCATCCTGCATATACGACTTTATTATGTCACACAATGAGATCACAGCGGTTCGCATGATGTCTGACGGATGCGGTGGACAGCAAAAAAACTCTTTTTTTGCAACCATGTGTCTCCAACTTTGCCTCAATCATCCATCTTTGGAAACAATCGACCATCAATTCTTTGAGACTGGGCATACCGAAATGGAGTGTGATTCTATACACTCCAAAATAGAAAAGAAATCGAAGCACGTACCAGTTTATACGCCTGAGGGATGGGCACAAGTTATTAGAGATTCGCGAATAACACCTCAACCTTTTAAAGTAAGGACCATGATGTTCGACGATTTTCTAGACTTCAAAGCCTTTTCAGCAAGTTCATTCAACTTCAGCCAGATTCCCTGGAGAAGAGTATGCTGTCTCCGTTACATTAAGGGGCAGCAGTCAAAAGTATTTTATAAGACAGACTATGCGGAAGAGTTTATTGAAGCAGATTGTTCAAACACAAAAAGTCGGGGCCGTCCAAAACAAATAGTGTTAAGCAACGCCTATACAAGTTCACTAGCCATTAGCGAGGCTAAATCGAAAGATTTACAAAAAATTTGCAAAGATTTAACCATTCCCAAAGCATACCATAGTTTTTATCAAGCTTTAAAAACAAACAAAAATGTTAGGGATAAGTTACCAGAACCAGATGCTGAGGAAAGCGAAAGTGACACTGATACAGCATAAATACGGAGTTAATTATGTTATTTTCTTTTTTGTGTTTTTTATTTTTGTTCTTCTTATCAGAATTTTTGTTTGACATCTGTTACTGTGAGCTATTTAGAAGGAAATTTAGGTTTTTTTGGAAAAGTATTCAAGTTCAAGTTAATTTTTAACGAAACAGTAAAAAATTATGTTAAATAAAACAGTTTTATTGATGAAGTTTATTTCTTTTTTTCTAACACGAAAAATAGATATGTTTACTTTTTTGCAAAACCAAAATAACGAATGTGCTCTTTTTTCAAAATAGGAAATTTTTATTGATAATTTAATATAAATGTAATTTACGTCTCGAACAATAACCAATATTAATTATACGGTAGCACTCTAAAAAAAAAGGGTTATTTTTAATGTTTATCCAAACATTTAAATTGGAGTTTTCTCAAAACTGCAAAATTGCACATTCGTGATTTTGGCATTGGAGGGACGATATATATTCCTGCTCCTTCTGGTGGATGAGGTAAATACCGTCTTTGGCTGGAAGACTCAAGTATAGAGAGATGTATATATATATATATATATATATATATATATATATATATATATATATATATATATATATATATATATATACAAAAAATTACTGTTAGTATTTATATATAAAAAGTAAAAAGTGACATAAAGTAGTAAAAAGCTAGGCATAATGGTCCTGCCAAGGCACACGGCCTTCATCCGATTGAAAATATCTCATAAATTCATTCCTGACCACTTTAGCTTCAAAAGTTGCCCTTTTTGCTCTATGTGACAAATCCTGCAGACCAGTATCGCCTTGGACGACAGCTCGCCATGGTCCAGGAATAATTGTTCCATCTTGCGTTTCGTTATCTAAAGTTCCTGGTGGACAATGTAATGAACGCGATGTTTTACTCCTTCTCAAAAAATTATGGAGGTAAATACATGTTTTTGTGACAATTTCAGCGTTTTCCAAATTAATCATTAGCGGTTTTCTAAATACACAAAATACACTTGCCAGCAGCGCAAATGAATTTTCCACTACTCTTCGCGCGCGTGAATGCCTATAATTGTATAATCTTTGTGAAGAGCCTTTTTCGTGGTGGCCGCTGAAGGGTTTCATTATGTGTTCCTTTAGTGGGAACGCATCGTCCGTCAACAAGACATAAGGCGATAATTTATTGCTACCAGGAAGAGGTTATGGGTCAGGTAATTTTAGCGTACCTTTAGCCAACTTGTGATAAAACGATGTTTCTCGAAAAACACCTCCGTCAGATATCCTGCCTTGGCAGCCAACATTAGCATATATAAAATTATAATTTGCGTCGGCAACGGCCATTAAAACAATGCTGAAAGTCCCTTTGTAGTTGAAAAACATACTGCCACTGTTTTTGGGATTTTGTATGACAACATGTTTTCCGTCACAAGCTCCTTTGCAATGAGGATAATTCCAGGAAACTTCGTAATCATTTGCTATCTTTCTCCATTCGTTTTCTGAGCATGGCATCTGAAAAAAAAAATTATTAACATTTAATAGATCTATTAATCTCTATTTCAAATTTGAATAAATTTTCAATTATTTTATGACATTTTATTGAAAAAAATTAAATTCATTTTTGATCTACAGGTTGCACCCAGTGAAGATGAAACTGTTGATGTGCTTCATTCCTTATCAGTTCCGTCCCCATCTCGTCCATCAAAAAAATTATTTAAATCTCCCCTTAAGGTAAACAGGAAGAGAAAAGTGGAAGATGATCGTGCGGATGAAGCATATGCCATTTTGAAGGAATCTGTTAATAAGCCAAGGGATGCAAGCACCGTGTTTGGGGAGTATGTCGTCACTAAGCATCGGCAGTATAGTGCCTATACCAAAAATTCAGTAGAACATGCTATTAACAATATACTGTTCGAAGCAGACATGGGGAAATACGACCCAAGCACATTGCAACAACTGACGCCGACGGTTGTTCATCCAGAAACTACACCATCTCCCCAAATGGGAAGCAGCGAATTACTGTCGTTCTACAGCTCCTTTTCAGACGAATCATTATCCTCGTCTACTCAATAATTATGTTTATTATGTATTTTAAGTTATGTTTTTAAAGTTTAAGTTTTATAGTTTTTAGTTACTTTTAATTAATAAGAAAAGTTATTCACTTTATTCACTTGAAATGTGATATTGATTTAATTATGTTTTGCTTCAAATAAAAAAATGGTTATACATATATATTAATATTTTTACTTACCCTGACAAAATCTTGTAGAACGTCCATCATAGCTCTGCAAACCTCTGGAATAATTCGAGAAATGCTTGGCTGAGATAATCGAAATAGATACATAAGCGATGGAAAACTATCACCTGTAGCCAAATATTTCAATGTCACTAATAATCTCACGCGAGGTGTAATTGCTTCCCTAAAGTTGGTATCACATTTTCTTATTATAGGTGAGATTTTTTGAAGTAAGTATTCAAAATCTTCTTTACTCATCCGCGTAAAATTTCGAAATAGAACATCATCGTCAGCAATCAACTTGTTGTACAAATTAATTTGAATTTCTTGTCCATCGACATATAAATTTCTTCTCCAATACTGTGGTGTTTTTCTTTTCCTTTTGCGATCTTTTCGTAATGCGATTACCAAATAAGCAGCAGCCGCCACTGTTTGTAGTGACATGTTGACCAAACTGAGTTGCTTGAATGGAATCACGCATGCCGCATGCTACACCCATGTACGACAACGCGCATGCGACATGGGGCAACAAATTCCGCATGCGACATGCAACATGTGTCCGGGCAACTTGTCGGACGCCTACAATGGGCAACACTAGGAAACAAGTATCCATGCGACATGTCGTTCACTGTTGCCTCAGTGGAATTGCGCCTTTAGCATCATAAATGTCCTTAGTTCTTTAGATTTGGCGTTTACTGTAGCAGATGCTCAGAAATGATTATCATAAACAAAAATCACCATTAATATCAAATTTAAGAATAAGTTTTAATAAAATTTACGTTCTGCTAACGAGAAAAGCACTTTTTAAAAACAGAATCGAATTTTAGTTTGAGAACTTTATTCTACAACTAGCCGCCGCCCGCGACTTCATCCGCGTGGACTTTAGTTTTTTGCCATCGAGTTTCATACAAATTTGCAACCCCTATTTTAAATCCTTAGGGATGGAATTTAAAAAAGTAATTTCTTAGTACACCACTACGTAATAAAACAAATTTATTCTCGAATTTTTAAGACTCTACGCGTCTATCGACAGTTTCATGTCGTCCAGCAGCAGCGTGCTACCGTCTCATCGCTCCACACACCCCGCTCAGTAAAGCGCGAGTGGTATTAGACTATTATTTTTTTAAAACTTTAAAAACTTGCATGCTATATGCATGCAAAATCTTAGCCCGATCGGTTTGAAATTGACAAAGTTTTATACAAACTTTCATCCCTATTTTATCCCTTAGGGTTGGAGTTTATCAAAATCCTTTCTTAGGGGATGCCTAAGTCATAGTAGCTATATGCATGCAAAATCTCAGTCCGATCGGTTTAAAACTGACACAGTTTCATACCAACTTTCATCCCCTATTTTATCCCCTTGTGGGTGGAATTTATCAAAATCCTTTCTTAAGGGATGCCTACGTCATAGTAGCTACATTCATGCAAAATCTCAGCCCGATCGGTTAAAAATTGACAAAGTTTTATACAAACTTTCATTGCCTTGTTTATCCCCTTAGGGGTAGAAATTATCAAAATTCTTTTTTAAGGGATGCCTACGTCATAGTTGCTATATGCATGGAAAATCTCAGCCTGATCGGTTTAAAATTGACAAAGTTTCATACAAACTTTCATCCCCCATTTTATCCCCTTAGGGGTGGAATTTATCAAAATCTTTTTTAGGGGATTCCTACGTTATAGTAGCTATATGCATGCAAAATCTCAGCCCGATCGGTTAAAAATTGACAAAGTTTTATACAAACTTTCATTGCCTTGTTTATCCCCTTAGGGGTAGAAATTATCAAAATTCTTTTTTAAGGGATGCCTACGTCATAGTTGCTATATGCATGGAAAATCTCAGCCTGATCGGTTTAAAATTGACAAAGTTTCATACAAACTTTCATCCCCCATTTTATCCCCTTAGGGGTGGAATTTATCAAAATCTTTTTTTAGGGGATTCCTACGTTATAGTAGCTATATGCATGCAAAATCTTAGCCCGATCGGTTTAAAATTGACAGAGTTTCATAAAAACTTTCATCCCCTTAGGGGTAGAATTAATTAAAATCCTTTCTTAGGGGATGCCTTTATCATAGTAACTATATGCATGCAAAGTTTCAGCCCGAACGGTTTAAAATTGACAAAGTTTTATACAAACTTTCATCCCTTATTTTATGTCCTTGGGGTTGGAATTTATCAAAATCCTTTCTTAGCGGATGCCTACGTCATAACATCTACCTCCATGCCAAATTTCAGCCCCATCCGTCCAGCGGTTTGAGCTGTGCGATGATAGATCATACAAACTTTCATCCCCTATTTTATCCCTTTGGGGGTGGAATTAATCAAAATCCTTTTTTAGCGGATACCTACGTTATAACATCTACCTGCATGCTAAATTTTAGCCCCATCCGTCCAGCGGTTTGAGCTGTGCGTTGATAGATCATACAAACTTTCATCCCGTATTTTATCCCCTTGGGGGTGGAATTAATCAAAATCCTTTCTTAGCGGATGCCTACGTCATAATATCTACCTGCATGCCAAATTTCAGCCCCATCCGTTCAGCGGTTTGGGCTCTGCGCTGATAGATCACTATGTCAGTCAGTCAATCAGTCAGTCAGTCACCTTTGAGTTTTATATATATAGATAATGAAAAAAGAACTGAATTTTTATTATAATTACATTAATTTATAATCTTGTATAAAGTAACAACGTCAACACTTTTCTTGAGCATAGTCATCTATTTCGGTTACGTAACTTAAAGTAATTTATGCGTAAAATTACGTCAAAAAAGTTTCCGTACATTTAACATAATGTATGCAATTTTAACTGATACGATGCAGATCCGAGACATTTTATCAAGTATGCTTGTGTCATGGAATGACGTTAGCAAATTAAATAATAAAATCAGTTCTTGGTTGCGGCATTCGTGTTCTTTTTCGACTGTTACTAAATTGTATCAAAATGAGCGAGAAAAATCGGGAAATTCCTTATTCGGTTCGAAAAATAATAGTAGATTTATGGAAGTAGAAGAAATCTTAAAGAAAAATAGGCGAAATTGTTGATAAGCCACGTTCAACTATCCAATACATTATAGAACAGTTTAAAACTACTGGATCTTTTAAAATAAAATCACGCTCAGGCCGTCCTAGAAAATTATCTGTTCGTGAGGAGCGCGTTGTATTAAGAAAAGTAGCAAGTAATCCAAAGTTAAACGCTCCAAAACTTAACAAGGAAATGAATGAAGAATTTTCAAAAATTGTAAATCCACAAACAATTAGAAGCTGTTTGTATAGAGCTTGATACCATGGAATAGTAGTAAAAAAAAAACCGCTCATTTCTAAAAAGAATCGAGAAAAGCGATTGGAATTTGCTCTAGAATATGTTTCTAAGCCTAAGGAGTTTTGGGAAAATGTCATATTAAGTGACGAAACGAAAATTAATCTTTTTGGTTCCGATGGCAGAGCAAAAGTGTGAAGGAAAAAAGGTACAGCACTGAAAATTGAACACCTTCGTATTCCAGGAGAGGTGACAAGAAAGTTGGTTTTGAGCATGCCCAACCGATTAAGAGCTGTAATAAGTGCTAATGGCTTAAATACAAAATATTAAATTTAGGAAAAGTTCAGAATTGTTATTCTCTCCCTCCCGTGTTTGTCTTTCCACGCGTCCATTATAAAGAATATTTTCTTAATGGAGCTCCGGAAGGAAATCTGGGATTGGCAAACAGAAGCGGCTGGATAAATTCCGAATTACATATTGAAGTGTTAAGACATATTCAGCGTCATACTTTATGCACGAAAGAAAATCCAATTCTAATTATATGTGACAACCACGAGTCTCACATTTCGATTGAAACTGTCAACTATTGTCGTGAAAATGGTATCGTTTACTTATCTTTGCCCCCACATACATCACATAAAATGCAACCGTTGGATGTTTGCATTTTTGGTCCCTTTAAAAGCAAATTAAAAATTGCTTTTAATGATTGGCATCTTCGAAATGTGGGAAAAACCTTATCGATATACAACATTGCTGAACTAACAAAGTCATCTTTTCTGGAATCTTTCACCCCGAAGAATATTACAAGTGGGTTTTCAAGAACATGCATTTGGCCGTTTAATAGACTTGTATTTGGAGATGATGATTTCGCACCAATACAAATATTTGATCCCACTTCTCAAGATATTGGTAACATAACAGGTGAGGCAAATGAAGAAAATGAACAAAGGATAGGTTTTGAAGAGGGGGATGTTAGCAAAAACTGTGAAGAAGATCAGAGAGCAGTTAATGAACCTGATTCCCAAGGGATCCGATTGGACGAAGATTTAACATTATCTCCCAATAATGTTACTCCTTATTCTAATCGAATATTGTCTCCTGAAGTTGTGAGACCCTATCCAAAAACAATAATTGTTCGTCCTCATCGAAGAAAGCAAGAGAGAAGGAAAAATCAAGACTCTTCACTGATACACCCGAGAATGACAGATTACAGTCATTGCACGAAGAAAAAATAAGAAAATAACAAGTTAAATTGATGAAACATAAGGCAAAAGAATTAAAAACTGCAAGAAATGTATTAGGTTTATCAGAAACTAAACCTAAGGTTAAAAGACGACGTTCTGAATCTAACTCAGATTATTATGATGAATCTGTGACATTCAGTGATCATGATGATGAAGATGATATAGATATTGCATCTTATCATGAGAATTCAGATTTGATTTTTGATGTTCCTAATCCTGAAAATGTAAATGTTGATGACTTTCTGCTTATTAAAATTGAAAAGAAAAAAAATATTATTTACTACGTGGCGAAAGTGATATCTAAAACTAATTTAACTGATTATCAAGTGTCATATCTCAGAAAAAAAGCAGGGTCTTGTACGTTTGTATTTCCCAATGTAGAAGATAAGGCAGGTGTTGATTTTGAGGATGTTGTTTTACAATTGCCAAAGCCAAACTTTTCACAGGGTACATCTCGAACATCATCTCTTTATACTTTCCCTATTGATCTAAGTGGATACAATATTCAATAGAAGTTAAATGTTATTAGATTTTCGTAAAATTTTTATTAATATTAATAGAAATTGATGATTTCTTAAGGTTAATTGTAGATTCTGAAAATAAAATGTGTTTAGTCCTTTATTTTTAAAAATTATTTATAACTCTTAAACAATTTCCTAACTGTATCAAAGTACCCCATTCAAAGTATCTATGTGCCCCATACATGGGGCAGAATAATACAAATCCAATTTTTTACTAAATTCATAATAATTTCATCATCATTTAACTTCAACCATTTTTTGCATGCTTTTCTAATAGTGATTAGTTATGCCCTACAGCAAAAAAATATTTATATTTAACTCGTTATGCTCAAAAAAACATTAGATCGAATTTGTCTGTATATATCTGCCCCACTTCCCCCTATCGCCAAATTACAAAAATGTATAGATAGCGATGTGGTAGACGACGTAAATATTAATAACACAGATCAAAATGTGGAAGCAACGCAATTATATAACGAAAGACTACCAATTGCAACATTGGACAAATTCATTGAATTTGAACAGAAAATATTAACGGATAATTCTTATAAAAGAAAAATTGTAAGTTTATTTTTCTTTCAAACAAACATGCATTTGCACTGCTTCATTCTTCATTTGACAATGCATTACCTAAATGAAATAATTATTTTTTTCTTTAGAAAATTTTTGTCGCATTATTTTTATCATTTCATTATTTATCATTTCAAATTTGTTTTAATTATTAACTTGAAAGATAATTTTTCATTGTTATATTTGACAAAGCTTAAAATATCCAATGTGAAAATAAACTATTTATTTAACTGTTTTATAAAATCTACTATAATCCAATTGATATTCAATGAGCTAGACACTAATCTTTGTTTTCAGATTGTAAAAATTTATTATTCCAGTAAATGAAGTACTTCCAATCCTACGAATTTTTTTTTAATATAAAATGAATTACATTTGTTTTAGATTCTTCGTTTAATGCGTATGGTTGATGACAATATTGGAATAACTCGTAATATTGGATGCATTATGCGTACATACTTGGCAAGAGATGTCGCATTACAATTTACGTCAGTAAAAAAAATGGGAGAAAAAATTATTTTTTCTCAAACCAATTTCTTCCAATGCTTATCTGGTAAGTTTTGAAAACTATTAAGAGAATGCATTAATTAAAATTCATATATTTAACGTCAAATTTAATTTAATTACAGAAGTGTTGACCAAAAAATTGTCCAAAAGTCCATCGTCACCATTATCAGAGAGCAAAATAAAGAAATCCTTGCAATCTGTGATTAATAATGTAAAAGATTGGGATGGACAACGATGTATGCGACTAAATAAATCAATGCAGTAAAATGCTGGACCAACGAAAAATAATTAATATAATTAGAATAAACTTTAAGCTATAATTTTTTTACTTCCAAGTGTTAATTAAAACTACTTAACGAACATAATGTATTTTTTATTTAGAAAATGTTTGGTAATCTAACAATTCGAAAACGATTTTATAATTAATATAAGTTGTTATCATAAATAAAGTTTATTTTTAAATAATGTTGACACTCTTATTCGAATATATATACCATACTCTCATGCAGGCGAGGTGGGGAATACATAAGGTAATCCAAGTCAGGGCAATATGGGGCTGTCCTGATGAGGACCATGTAAGCAAATCCTAATCAGGATCAAGAAAGAAAATCCTGATCAGGACCATGTAAAAAAATCCTGATCAGAACCATGTAAGGAAATTCTACTTAGGACCATATAAGGTCATCCTAATAAGGACCTCATGGGTCATCTGCGTTTCATCCTGACCAGGTCCTCGTAAGGTAATCCTGACCTAAACCTTATCAGGTTAGCAGGTTAACCTGATAAGATCCTCATCGGGTCCTTATAAAAAATTCTAGTCGGGTCTGCTAAGTCGATAATTAAATATTTCTTGTTCGTGATTAATACTGTCATGAGAAGGGTATGGTCGCATTAGATATGTTTTTAGAGGATAACCTTGATCACCTAATAACACAAACGGTGATGTAAGGCTAGTATGCGGTAGTTCCCTGCTAGGCGGTAGATTGAATGAATTGGTTTCCAAACGGTGATACACATTGGTCTCATAAAATACTCCACTATCACTCTGCCTTCCATATCCTCCTATATCTACCGCAATAAACTTATAATGAGCATCAGCAATCCCTTGAAGGTGAATGGAAAAGTATTTTTTGTAGTTATAAAACTGTGATCCGGATTTTTTTGGACAGTTTATTCTTATGTGCTTTCCATCAATACTACCAACACAGTGTGAAAAATTCCAAAAATGTTCGAAGTCGTTTGCAATGTCATAAAAATTATTCATTGTTGGCATTGGCATGTGCTTTAAATAAAACACACCCCATATAGCTTTACATGTGTCGTAAATAATATTTGCTATGGTATTATGCACCATTCTAAACGAAAAGGCTATTGATCGGAAGGCAACCCCAGTCGACAGAAATCTAAAAAAAAATTATTAAATAATTTTTTTTAATAATGAAATACAATTTTTTGTAATAAGTATGCTCTCAATTCCAGAGTGATTTGACTACCAAAAAGACAGATTTTTTAAAAAATTTAAGGAGCGAACGAACTAATTTATATTACTTTTAGGTGAGGCCGTCAAAAAAAAAGTGGCAAAATCTTCGAGATACCTATCGCAGGTAATATATGAAAACCTTGCCAACCGGTTCTGGCGCAGAAGGTCATGTTTCTAAGTGGAAATATTTTGAGCAAATATCTTTCTTAAATGATACTCTAGCACCAAGGAGAGTAGTGAGTAACGTTTCTCATACAGAAACAAAGGTATACTCTAAATCTTCAACACCACAAGATGACATTTCCAATTCTGAATCCGATTCAAATATAAAATGTGAGGACGTTTCCCAAGTAGAATCTGAAAGAACATCAAATTCTGATACAACAAGAAAACATGTTGGGAATGCATCTGATGCTACAGAAAAGGGGATATGTGTCGCATCATGTGAAACGCCGAATAAAAAGACTTCCAAAAAGAAAAAACGACTTCAGAAAGATTCAATGGATCAACTAATAGAAATTGAAAAAAAAAATTGCCCATTTGGAAGGAACCGCTTCCCAGCAGAGTACAGAAATTCAGAAAGACGAGGACTATTTTTTTCTAATGAGTTTGCTACCGCATTTACGGCTCATTCCAGAAAATCGCAAACTACAAACTCGTATTAAAATGCAGCAACTGGTAATAGAAGAACAAGAAGTATGTAATCGGAGAATAGACCTGTCTACTTGTCTTCCTCCAACTCCATCACCTGCGACAAGCTCGAAACAAGAAGCCAATAGTCACGATTCACTTTCAGTACCAAAAGCATCAACACAACATCATCAACAAGAACTATACACAATGCGATCTAATAATGAATATAACTTTTCTTCTTTTAATGAATTTTTACGCTTCCCTCAAGATAAATAAATACTGTTTGATTTCCATTATTTGTTATTGAAATATTTTAAGTTAAATTTGGAATAAATGTTTATTACTTTTTTTTAAGCCTACATTTTACTATTGTCTTGCCGCAAATACAACTTTAATCTACCCTGTACACTTTGATAGTACATACTAAAGTAACAACGAGCCTTTCCTCTGGAGATATGCATTGACGAAAATTTGACTGTTTTTCAATTTTTTCTCGAATTTCTTCTAATATGTAATAAAAGGTCTCTTTGTCCATTCTCATATTCTCAAAAAAATTTGCTGGTTGTTCCAGTAGTTGCGGAAAGAGCGTATGATATTCTCCAAATCTTGTCCTGGAGCGAAAAATATAGTTTGTGTGATATTTCTTCTTTTTCATTAATAATATCTTTAAGGCGGTACTCGTTTCTGCAGATAAAAACGCCTGTAAATTCATTTTGTTACAAAGGCAAAATAAAAGCTAACTATGGAGTAGAGAGAACTATGGCAGAACCTTTCAAATGGTTCCCCCGAGAACGGAGCCATACAGACCATCTTCTTCGGCCGTTAACGACAGACAAATCATTCGACCGCAGCCTAAATTGCGAGTATTAGAATGACGAGCGATTATTGTTTTATTATCGTGCGATCGATAGAAGAAACGTATGTTGTATATTATTTTTTTTGAATAGCAATTAATTTTTATGTATTAGACTTAACGAAAATTGTTAAAACAAAGTATTAAAAATTCGTGTAAAAAAATGGTAACTTTTCTTTTAATTAATACAAATATTCACCTTTGCTTAAATATTATCACGAATTTTATAAGAAAAATAAAATACTAACCAACAAATCATTTACAAATAATATTCATTATAAATAAATTTTTTTAAGGCAAAAAGGTGTTGATAATAATTTTATACAGTCGTCCAGAAAACTGAAATTTTAAATTATCGGCACTGGTGTATGTCAATTGTTAATATTTTTTTATAAATACCTTCTTATTCGATTTTTATGCGCGACGTCTCATTCGACGTGGAATTTCAGCAGTTAAAAATTATTTCAATATCATTTGCTGCGGCAATATACAAACGAGTTGGAGCGATAAAACTGATTTTACAACATATTTGCATTGTTTAAACAATGAAGCTAGGCGAAATAGCCATTTAGGGACATACGGCCACACTCAGTACTGGTTCCCAAACAGATTTATGGATTTTCAGGAATCTAGGATTTAGTACTCCTCAAATCGTAGATTGTCTGCACTATTAGGCGCGGTCACTTTTTATTTTTATTTTACATGAAAAAAAAGTTCATAATCTGTTTATCTAGACACAGTTTAACATTTATAAATAAAATATATCACAATATTTTGCAAAAGTCGAACTGGCATGTAGATATTATTTGAAAATTATACCGAAGACGAATGTGTTAAGGAACACAATGGGACAAGAACGTTTGAATAACCTCACTATAATGAATATAGAAAATGATTTACTTAGAAATATTTATTTGATGAGTGTTATTTCTAAATTTGCGTGCATTAAATCACGAAAAGCCATTTGCATGGCACGCATGAGTGACAGGACGGTTCTTATCTCAGTGCTTACGTCACACATCGGTGACACAGACACTTTTACACTAAATCTACCACTTGACTGTTAGCGTTGTATTTAGAAGGTTGTGTTTAGGTGAGCGTGTAACAAAAGGATTATATTTTATAAAATTTTCACCCGTTCGTGGTTTTATTGTTTATCATGAGTGATAATGAGGCAGGTCCGTCTCAAGGAAAAAAACAGAGAATCACATTTAAAAACCCAAAAAAATTAACACACGAGGAGATGTTATCACTTTTAGAAGCATCGGACTCCTAAAATGAACAATTAGGAGTTTTTAGTGATGACGATGATTTCCAGTTTGACCAGGAGTCTGAGGAAAGTTCGGACGAGGATGACAACGGTAAGAAATTCTTTTTCTGTTTTTTAAATAATATATTTCTGAATACAGTTTTAGAACCTCAAACTGTTCAAGTACAAACCCAGTTAGTAAGTTCTACGACTTCGAATACCATCCCAACATGGTCAGACGATCCAACAGACATGAGGGAATTCCAATTTTCAAAAGTGAGCACACTGTTACAAATAATTCCAGGGAACAAAGACCCAATAGATTACTTTCGAGCAATATTTGACAACGACATACTAAAGGCCAATTCTCACATAGCAGCGCCGCAGCAGCGCGTCGCGTAGCCGCAAATGCGGCTCCATAAAGTATTCATTATTTTAAATGGAACGGTTCCCACATAAGCAGAGCAGTGCGGCAGCAGCACAGCGCGTCGACATCTAACGCCTTCGAGAGCGTTGTATGCTGCTCTGTGCCGCGCCGCGCTGCCAAGTGGGTATTAGAAAGCAGCAAACACTGCTGAGGTTGATGTTATTTGGTTAATAAACTACAGAAAGCTAAATAAATAAAAAATAATTTTTATGAATGATCCTTAAGAAAACAACTAGATGGGTTTGGAACAAATAACAACTCCTTTTATAGATTTCTGTAGAATAGAGAAAGATTCTATATTTGTTTATTGTTAATATTCTTAAGTAGATGTCGTTAATTTATTAGAATATTCGTTTGGTATTTTACATAGTCAGCATTTATTAGATATTTCCTTTTTTATGCAAGGGTGCTGTTTTATTTTTTATTGTTGGATATTGAGTAGTTTATTTTTAGTTTTTATTGAAAAATAAACCTAGTACATATATACGTATAAAGGGTACATACAGGTACGTGATCTAACAACATCAAATCGAATGTTGATATTTTGATTTTGTCCTTTGTTTAGTTAGATATTTTTGGTAAAAACAGAAGATGGAAGGCAAAATCGATTTGTGCACCCAACAGCTTCTTTTTTTTCTTTTTCTGATAACAATACAGCAAATACATAATCATCTCTAGACGAGGAGCTCGACATTTTAAAAATCGTTTGTTGTTTTAAATAGTCTAAACACTACTGGGACAAATGTTTCGCAACCGCTTCGCTCGTGATTCTGCTGCTGCTGCACTGCTTAAGTGGGAATGCCATCATGGTTTTTGCATCGCGGCGAAGTTGTGAAGCGCTGCTGCCGCGCTGCTGCGGCGCTGCTATGTGAGAATCGGCCTTTAATCTTATTGTGAGGGAAACAAATAATTACGCTGAACAGGTATTTTTATCGTCTGGTATACGAGAAAAATCACGAATAAGTAGGTGGAAACCTGTCACACCTGATGAAATGTTAACATTTATTGGTTTGGTATTTCATACTGGGACAATAAGATTAAACCGCCTTCAGGATTACTGGAAGACGCATCCATTATTTAATTTACAATGTTTTTCAAAACATATGAGTAGAGATCGTTTTCTACTAATTATGAGATGCTTGCATTTTGCAGAAACTGCACCTGCAGGGACTACAACGGATCGCTTGCACAAAATAAATCCAATTTTAAATTTTTTTAATGAAAAAATGGCGGCACTTTACTATCCTAAAAAAGAACTTTCTTTAGATGAATCCATGGTGTTATGGAGGGGCAGACTGGTATTTCGCCAGTATATCAAAAATAAAAAGCACCGATACGGAATTAAGTTGTATATGCTTACAGAACCTTGTGGAGTAATCATGAAAACCATAGTATATACTGGGGCAATGGACCATTTAGGTGGACGAGGACACACTACAAAAGCTGTGCTTAACCTTATGCACAATTATTTAGATGCGATGCAGGACATGCAGTTTATCTAGATAATTATTATAACTCATTTGAATTAACGTATATATTGACTTGCCGCAATACATATTGTACGGGCACTTTAAATTCTAAAAGAAAGGACAATCCCCGTGCTGTTATCGAGAAAAAGTTAAAAAAGGGCGATACAACTGCAGTATACTCAAATAATATTGTCGTGGGAAAATGGAAAGACAAACGCGATGTTTTATATATCTCTAATGAACATGACAACTCTATGATTGAGTATAATGATAGACGAAATCGTGTCGGGGAAAAACCGAAACCAATATTTTATTATAATAAATTCATGGGTGGAGTTGACTAGAGATGCGCGATTGCGAGAGGTATAGGTTTTCGAATGGTTGCCTATCGAGATAGTTTACTTATCGATTGTTTCGATAGCTTAACGAGATGTTATAACAATCGAAATAATTAATTCGATTGTTACAATCGGAAAATTTGCTCTGTCGAACTCGATATAGGCAACTATTAGAAAACTGACGAAAACCTATACATCTCTCAATCGCGCATTTCTATCGATATATTAGAGAAACCTACAACACAACAATTCTACAAAATGAACTTAAATGTTAAACTACTAGATGGCGTTATCACTTTATAAAATGTACAGAGGAACATAGCCATTTAGTCAACACATAATACAGACATTAATTTTAATTAGACATCTTTGCTTTGCTTTGCATTTTAGATTTTAGTTAGTTAGTGAGACATATTCAATTTCAATAAGCTTTTACAGGAATACGATAGTTTGCGCAAAAATGGTTCGTCCTAGGAAAATTAGGTCTATAGTTTGGGAATTCTTTGAAAAAACTGATACGGGCAAAGAAGTAAAGTGTAAGTTGTGTAAAGTGACAATAAAATTTTTTGGAAATACAACTAATTTAATGGACCACATAAAGCGCAAACATATTATTCAGCTGCAGGAGTTAAAAAAAGAGCAATGTCCGGTAGAAAGTGAGACTGGAACTGAGACCGAAACCCAAATAGCGTCCACATCTACATCTCAGCCTCAGTCACAGTGTCAGTCTCAGCCTATTTCTGCTAAACGTCTTGCTGAAAGTTCGTCATCGTCATCGGCACCAATACCAAAACGGATAAGGCAGTTAAGGTTATACAGTTCTAGAGGCATTTTGGAAGAAAAAAAAAAAAAATAGATAATCGGCTAGTTGAAATGATAGCACTCGATTATCAACCTATGTCCATTGTCGAGGATGAAGGTTTTAAATCCTACACTGAAGAGCTAAATTCAGAGTATAAATTACCGTCCCGAAAAATTCTTTCAGAAAGCCTTATTCCAGCGTTTTATAATGAGGTTAAGGACAAGTTGGTGGGTATGCTAGCAAAAATAAAGCATTTATCTGTTACTACCGATATGTGGTCATCCAGCAGTAATAAAAGTTATATTACTCTTACAGGACACTTTATTTGTGACTTTATGTCATATTCGGTTGTGTTAGCCACTGAAGAAATTAAAGTGTCTCACTCTGGAGAAAATATTGTTGAAGCAATGTTGGTTATCCCTAATAAATTTGATATAGCTAATAAGGTAGTGACTGTTGTAACAGATAATGCAAGTAACATGAAAAAGGCTATTACAGACGATTTAAAAAAGTATAATCATTTTTGCATCGCTCATACACTTAATTTATCAGTGGAAAATGCGATAGAACAAAACAAAGAGTTTTCAGATATTTTAACAAAATGTAGAGCACTGGTGACATACTTTAAAAGAAGCAACTTAGCTGCTTATAAGCTAAGGGAAGTTCAGAAACAGATGAACCAACCTGAATTAGCCCTTTTGCAAGATGTATCTACGAGATGGAATTCGGAAGTAATAATGTTAGAACGGCTACAGCAACTCAAGGTTCCTGTTACTGTTGCACTGACATCATTAAAGAATGCAGCAAGCAACTTAGATGCTGATGAATGGCTTACCATTGAAGAAATAATTCCAGTATTCAAACCTGTTTTGAGAATGACGGAGCAGCTTTCTGGTGATCAATATCCAACAATATCACTAGTTATTCCTTTAATAAGAGGCTTACAAAAATCTTTGCAAAATAAAATTTTCACTACTGATATTGCTAGTCGATTAAAAGAGTCATTGCTTGAGAGAATTTCTAGACGTCTTAGTCATTTAGAAACAAATAAATTCGTCTCAAAAGCAGTTTTCCTCGACCCAAGATTTAAGAAGTCTGGATTTGGAAATTTTGACAATGCTAACACGGCTCAACAATTAGTCATTGAAGAATTATCTAAGATTCTTTCTGAAAAAACTGTTGAGGATGAGTCCGTGCATGATTTATCAGCACCATCATCGTCCACTTCTCGCTCATTAACTGCAGCTAACGATGAAGATGACATATGGCTTGATTTTGATGAAAAAATTGCTGTTCAGTTTTCTATTGTTACACCAAAGACTTCTGCAACTTTAATAGTAAAGCAGTACGTTGAAATGCCGTACTTAAATCGAAAAGATAATCTCTTCGACTTTTGGAAGCAACATCATTATACATTTCCAGATTTATATGAGCTTGCTTGTAAATATCTTTCTATTCCTGCTACATCAGTCCCGTCAGAACGAATTTTTTCTAAAGCAGGTCTAATAACTGCAGACAGGCGCAACAGAATTGGATCTGAGAAAATCGACCAAATTATATTTCTTAACCAAAATATTAAATATATAAAGTAATAGAGAATTTTTACAGTTAAAATTTAAAATGTGTTAGTATTTAACTTTTACCCTTTATTAAAGTTTTTATTATATTTACATAGGTGTGTTTTGTTTACTTTTGATTTACTACCTATTTGATATTTTTTAACGAATTTTATCATTGTTTATGAGAATGTATATTTTATTTATTTATGTAGTCAGCAACTTTTACTTTATTTCTTATTTCAACAAATAAAGAAAACTTAAAACGTCTTCGTCTAGTTCATTCTCCTATCTCCTATACGTAACGTATACATATATAACTTTAACGATAACTTTTCTAGAGAAAAAACAATATACTCCTTTAATAATTACAAATTATTTGTAAATTTATAATTTTCTACCCATCTCGAACTATCCTATCCAATCCAACAATACAATCATTGTTCTGAAATAGATAAATATTCCTAATATTCGTATTCCTAATATTCGTATTAGAATTCGAGAACGATAACTAAAAACTCAACTCAATTCACTATTCAAATTCAGCGCTCTCATCCCGCCAGTCCCGCCACTTCTGACTCCCTCCGCTTTACCAACTCCAACCAATCCAATCATCCAATGCATAAATGCATCCGACTTCCGACTACTTGGCTCGCATTCGATTATTTCGATTAGTTTATTAGTTACCCATTCAACAACAAACAACATTTGAAAGGTTCGACCATCGAGAATCTTTCTCGATGGGTTCGACGTTCGAGAAAGACAAAAACTACAAAAAGTCAAAAATATCGATTGTGAAGAATCGAAATCGAGACATCTCGAAATGTTTTTACAATCGAAACAATCGTTAAGAACCTCTCACAATCGCGCATCACTAGAGTTGACCACCAAGACCAACTCAGTGCCTATTATCCTTGTGATAGGAAAACACTGAGATGGTATAAGAAGTTAGGCATTCATTTGATACATCTCATGTTACTGAATTCTTATTTTTTATACAATAAATACTCGGAGCAGAAATTATCTCTGTACGATTACAGAATCTCTGTATTAGAGCAACTACTTAATATTGAGACAACGAAAACTGCTACAGTAAGAGAAACAGAACACATAATCTCACAAATTACATCCAAAGATGACCAAGGACGTACGAAGAGAAAAAGGTGCCGTATGTGTTCAGAGCGAAAACTACGAAAAATGACTACATATAATTGTGAATCATGTCCTGATAAACCTGGACTATGTGTTACATGTTTTGTTGATTTTCACAAGTAAGTTCCAATACTCTACAGTACGTCGGTGTTACTCTTAGTTATTATATTTATGTATGTATTTCGTATTTTAAGTTCATATGTCTAGTATTTCTTTTAATAAACTTATATTTCTTTCATTATGTATATTTTATATTCCTTAAAACGTCACAACCCAATCGTCACACATGCGTGCCAATGCGCACTGCACAACAAATTCTTGGCTGGGTGCGCATGGCACACATGAGTGACATTTAAAAAAAAATACTAAAAACTCTTTATACAGACATATTAACTATAAATGTTCAATATTTAATAGAAAAACAACATTTTTTTAAAAATATACGGGACCGCTTCTGGTGAACCTCTAACAATCACTGTAGCAGCGAATGGGTTAATGTACTGTTAAAAACATATATAGTACGCAAAAATACTATATATTTGCCATCAAATATCAATCACAATTTTATTTAGCTTCAAGCTTCTAAAAACTGATCACTGATCATTTTTTACAATTTTTGCGATACTGGTTGCCTAATTTCTGGTTCTACTTTGTGGGGTTCGGTTTGCGCTTGCGGCGTTTTGCGATTTTAATTTTCGGTGATCTAACAGGTTATCAATTGTGTTAAAATTTCTATTTTTGATTTGCATTTGTTTAGTATTATTGTTTGGTGACGTGAATTGGTAAAAATGGAAGAAAAAGTAGGAGAAACGACTCAAAAAAAGGAAAATACTTAAAAGCTTACAAAAATATAAAAAGGAATGGGAAAAATCGTACAATTGGTTATCAAATGATGCCAATGATGAATATTCGGCAAGATGCAAAGTTTCCTGTTTAGTTTTTTCGATTGAAAAAAGTGGTATAGGCCAGGTAAAATTATTTAAAACTATTATTTTGTCGTATAAAAAAATTTAACAGTAAAAATTGTCTTCTGTATGCATATTATATAGTTTTTTTAATCCTACTAATTCTAATCATAAAACGTAGTATTTGTTATATTAGTATTTTAGATATAGATATCTATAGATTTTTGAAGGAGATAGATAATAGATGTATGAGAACTATCAACTCGTAATGGTTTTTTACAGGTTAAACAACATAACGAAACAAAAGATCACAAAATGAAAATTGCGTGTTTAGGAAAATCCTCAATGTTAGGCCGTTTTATCAGTAAGGCTTCCACTTCCTAGTCTTCTGGCGGTAGTAGTTGTGAAGATGTTAGCATAACGGCAGCAGAATTATCATTAACTTATCATAATGTTAAAAATAATTTATCACATTATAACAGTATGGACTGTGGTATAAAATTAAACAAGAACATTTATAGCGATTCCAAAATTGCTATTGGTACACATTTAGGTCGGACTAAAATACAAGCTCTAGTAACTAATGTACTAGGACCATATGCTCTAAAAGAGGTTTTAGATGATGTACTTATCAATGATATTTTTTTGTGTACAAACCGATGCAAGTAATAAAAAAAACATAAAACTATACCTCATATCAAACAACTTTGGACGTACGTCACATCTGTCCCTAAAAATGTTTTTACATGTGTACCACTACAAAATCTATTTTTAAAAAAATGTGTTCGTTTGGTAATAGTCATTAGTTAGTACAAATAAATAAATATAATCTTTAAATACATATAGAACTCATAGTTCATGATTTGTATACTTATATGTAGTTTTAAAAAAACTTAGGGTAAATGCGGATAAGAGTACGCAGGTGTATAAGAACGTACGAACCCGTTTTTTTTTATCATCCCGCAATCTAATGATATTTTGTGACATCCCACTTTGAACAGTTTATTGTCCAAAACAGTGGTCATTTACAGAAATTTGTTTTACCGACATTGTTTTACCAATATGGACGTTTATAGAAATTGGATGACGTAACTGTAATTTTTAGTGTGTCGAATTTAGTGTTTTTTGAAGGTAAGTGACTTCACAATGTTTTCAAAACTCTTAAGCCTCCTTCGCCAACCTTTTTCTCACATTATATATTACAACAGGTGCCAGGCATTATAATTTTTGACAAAAAACTGGTATTAACATGAAAAAGTGCACCAATGTATAAGAGTACGCATTTTCAAATGTATAAGAGTTCGAAATTCAAATAATACACTTTTACAAATTATACATTATTATCATTATTATATCAGGTATCTTCTGCTATTTCCAGATTTTTTAATAAAAATGAGTCGGTACAAAAGGAAAACTAACCGAAAACTATGTTTAACCGATGAAAATATGCAACAAATACAACAAAAGTTGGAAGCGGGGTGTAGTAAACGAAGTGTTGCTAGAGAAATGGGCATAAATGAAGCAACACTGAGAAAAAGACTAAAATGTGGAAATGTTCCAGTATCATTAGGAAGATTCAATACTGACATTCCTAAAAATTTAGAAGTTGATTTGGCGCAACAGGTGCGGGAACTTGACCAAATGTTTTATGGAATCACAAAAAAAGATTTGAGAATATCAGCTTTTAACTTTGCGGAAGCAAACAAGCTTCCACACCGATTCAATAAAAATAAAAAAATGGCTGGTGAATCATGGGTGAAAGGTTTTTGCCAACGAAACAATTTAACTCTAAGACATACAGAAAAATGTTCCATGGCGAGAATCATGGGTTTTAACAAAGTTCAGGTAGACCGGTTTTTTGAAAATCTCAAAAATCTTTATTAAACGAGGCAATACTCTCCTAGTTCGATTTACAACATGGACGAGACTGGGCTGTCGACTGTACCAAACAAGTTGCCAAAAGTCATTGCTACTCAAGGTAAAAAACTGGTTGGTAAAGTTGCTAGTGCTGATCGAGGAAAATTGGTGACAGCTGTGTGTTGTATGAGCTCTACAGGATATTACGTTCCTCCGGCACTGATTTTTCCACGAAAAAGAATGAAGGAAGAATTGTTCTTAAATGCACCTCATGATTCTCTGAAGCTCTATCCGAATCGGGTTATATCAACACAGAGTTGTTTTGTCAGTGGCTGGTGCATTTTAAAAATTTCACCAAACCGACTGCTGAACGTCCTGTTCTTTTGATTCTCGACAATCATAGTTCTCACCGAGATTTAGAAGCCATAAAGTATTGTCGCAACAATCACATCGATCTTCTATCGCTCCCTCCTTACTCTAGTCAGAAGCTTCAACCCTTAGATATCGGTTTTTTCAGTGCTTTGAAAAAAACATATGGTAGGGAATGTGATAAATGGATGAAAACTCATCCAGGAAAGGTTATCACACAAATGCAAGTTTCCGGGATATTCAGTATTGCCTATAGTTCCGTAGCCAATATTCAGAAGGCCGAAAATTCCTTCAAGGCATCGGGCATATATCCGTTCAACCCAGATAATTTCGTGGACGAAGATTTTGCTCCTTCTCGTGTGACCGACGCACCTTTAGATGATTCAGGCCAGGTCTTACTTGATATATCAAATAAAATAAATGAAGAGACAATCAACAATGACGGGGGTGAACCCTCAATACCCCCCCAGGTAACACCACCTCCATTCAAAGATGAGCTAGAGGATTGAAGAAACCCGAAAAAATGTACAAAATAGAAAAACGAAGTCAGTGACGAGAAAACTAGTAGCTAGCAGTTCCAGCTCATGCAAAGTGAAAAAATCGAAAAAGGATTTGGATCAGACTAACACGAGTTGTCCAGAATGCAATGAATTGTATTCCGAATCACATGAAGACTGGATCATGTGCAGCCGGTGCCAGAAATGGTGGCACGAGTCTTGCACAACTTATGTTATAGGAGAGTTTGTTTGTGATAAGTGTGCATGAGGAATAGTTGAAGTAGTGTTTTCAAGTTAAGTTATATTTTTCAAATTTCCAGAGTGGATATTCTTTTATTATTTCGTATTTAGCTTGAATGCATTTATATTTCAACTCAAATTCTGTAATTTTGTTTAATTTAGTATAAGTATATACCTATGTACCTACAATTATTTATGATAAATTAAATTTTTATTTTTCTTGTTTACCTCAGTTTTCCCATTATTTAAGCTTAGCTTGCTCCCGAAATCAATTGCGAACTCTTAAACACATCCTTGCGTACTCTTAAACGAATGAATGTGTAAGAGCACGCACTGGTAACAGTTTTCTTAATATCAAATATACAAAAGATATCTGGTTCCATAAACCAAATTAGCTCAAAAATATAATCATAAATATATAAATCATCAGATAAACAACCATAAGCATTAATTTCTGACCAAACTTCTTAAATATACCTCATTATTTGTTAAGTGCGTACTCTTACACACATTTACCCTACGTAAATGATTCGAATTAATTAAATCTATTGGAGTATTAACCGTTTTTATTAAATACTGGGTATTTTAATATTTTCCTAGGCATTGCCTGCCTTAATGAAAACGTCACTTGTCATTGCATAGCTGCCAAGTCGTTTAGTGTTTTGATTTTGTCAGTTTGATATTTTGCGTTTTCATTTTCTTTCTAAATCTGTTCTTTTGAGAACAAAAAGTAGTGTTTTTCGTGGGTATCTATATTTTCAATATGCCTAAAACATTAAATAGTCGCTGCAAAGAGCTTATAGCTTCTTTGATTGAATACTTTGAAAAGGAAAGAGATAATAATGGACCACTGTTACCTTTAACAGCCGTTAGAGAGGTAATGTATTCAATATATTTTATGTATTCACGTAAAATTTACTTTGCAAATTTTAGCGTGTAGCTGCGGCTTTAAATTAAAGTCGAACTACCGTGAGTTCTATTTCACAGACCACCAAATCCAACGAATTGCTTACATCTTCACCCAAAAAACGAAGCTATAAGAAGAGAGTTGTAAATACTGAACTTTTAAATACCAGTGACATTCGTAATACTATTTATGAAATGTATGAAAGAAGTAAGTACATAAAAATATTGCAAATTATTTATTAAAGTAAACAATTTTTTTTAGAAGAACATATAACTTTGTCCTCTTTGGAGATTAAACTAAAGGATAAACAACTGTTTAATGGAAGCCGCATGTCTCTATGTCGTTTATTAAAAGAGATAGGTTTTAAATTCTTAAAAGATGACCCCAGACGAGGACTTATGGAATTATCTCACATTTCTGTAAAGAGAGCAGAATTTTTAAGAACATATCAAAAACAAAAATATGCAGGAATTTATCAATTCGTTTTTATAGATGAAACGTGGATTTTCCAAAATGGTTCTGTAAGTCGTTCTTGGCAAGATCACAGCAAGAGAAGTGTGAAATCTCTTAAAACTGATGGCAAAAGGTGAGACATTTGATAACAAATGATAAATGATGATGTTAAAATAAATATTTTTTGTAGATACATCATTCTCCATGCTGGTAATGTAAATGGCTTTATTGAAGTGAAGGTGCCGAGGCAATATTTTGCTCAAAAACCAACATGATGGATTATCATGGGGAGATGAATCAGACAAATTTTGTGTTATGGTTCGAAAATCAACTATTAAAAAAATTATCTGAACCATCCTTAATAATAATGGATAATGCTCCTTACCATAGCATGTTATTAAATAAAATTCCTAATGCTTCATGGAACAAGGATAACATAAGAGAATGGTTGACAAACAATAAATTACCTTTTGACATGATGTTTAAAAGTGAACTTTTACATATTGTTGCACAGTAAATACAATAATCAAATTAATATAGGTTTATATAAATGTCCTTTTTAGAAATAAACCGCCCCCAAAATACCTAATTGATGATTTGGCCCAACAGTATGGTCACCAGGTATTACGTCTCCCTCCATACCATTGTATATTTAATCCAATAGAATTAATCTGGGAAATAGCCAAAACATATTACAACCGCCATATTAGCTGTTGGATGGTGTATTAAATAAATAAATAAATATTGGAAGAGATGGTCATACAGAAAAGGACTCCTTAAATATGTGGAAGGAAGCACTTCAAACCGTTACTCCCCAGATTTGGAAGAATTCCATTGCTCATACAGAGACAGAAATAAAAAAATGGTATGATCGTGAGCATATTATGGAAAGAATGGAAATTCTTCCAGTTATAATTGATCCCAACGAGGACAGTGATTCCAGCAGCTCAGATGAAAGCGATTAATAATATTATTTATGTAAGGAGGGCGTAAGTAAGTTACACACTTATTGTTATTTATATAGACCATTATTTTCTTTTAAGGAAGCACCTTCCAGAAATACAAATAATACGGAGCTAGTGAAAGTTCCTAGCAAGTTACAACAGAGCAAAGTATTTATAAATTATGAATTTAAAAACATTTTGATTGGATTGGTAAAGTAATAATTTCTGTATTAAATTAAATATTTTGTTAATATTAAATATTCTTATGCTTATAAAAGTTTGTGTTTTACTAACTTGGTGTAAATAAAAAAATACTTTACCGTCAGCCATTTACTTTTAAAATTTGTAGTTAATTGTTGTGGTTTAAAATTTTAAATGTATATTTCGTGCTTTTATTTTCACTTGGCAACAGTGTTAACTTGGTTGTGTCAAGAAATCTGTGACGTGCGTTCAAAGTTGTTTGATATGAACCGTACTTCAATTAGTTATTTAGTATTTTACCGCTAAAAAAGGAGTTCAAACAAAATTGATAGATTTTTACGAAAATCCTGACGAATTCGCTAACGAAATGTTTCTAAAAACGGATATCAGCAATTCTGGCTGCAAAACAACATACCCGTTACTTATCCCGTATTATGGAATATCGCGAGGAAATTTTTAATTTCCTTTCCATCGTCATACCTAGCGGAAAGGGGGTTCAGCGCTGTTACCAATCTCCTAATGAAAAAAAGAAACAGACAATTTATTATTAAAGCATCAGGTTCATCCTTCTCACTAAAAATATTAACTTATTGCTTATGTTATTTTATTTATAGTTTATTTTATGTTACGTATATTTTACATAACAGATACAAAATTTTATTTTGGGTAGTATTAATTTAAATTCAATTAATAAATGTATAAATTAACATGCGTTTTTACTTTAAGTTTTTAACACTAAACTTCACTCCAGTTAGAAATTTACAGGAAATCAATATCAGGTAAGTAGAGGGTCTACCCAACACGGAAAAACATGGCAAGGGGTCTACGACACAAAAAACTTTGGGAAACTGCATTAGAGGAATAAGAGGAAAAAAAAGCAACACGCAGGGCCGAAGTACGGCTATTCCATTGGAGATGGAACTTCAATTGGTGGAGGGCCTTACAACAATGGAAAAGTGGGGTTGGGGTTTAAGTCGGGTGGAAGTCTATTATTATTGGCGAATATTTCCAATTATTAGAAAAGACTCTAAACGACTTAGATTTAAGAGATAAAACACAATTTGTTTGGAATTTGGATGAATCAGGATTTTGTCTTGACCCTTCTAAGATAAAAATTGTGGGAAAGAAGGTAACTGCTTCTTCCAGAACGACAGCAGGAGGTGGCAGAGATAACACAACCGTTTTAATGGCCGCAAATGCTGCAGGACATAAGGCGCCCCCATTAATAATTTTTAAAGGAAAAAATATTTGGGATGAATGGGTTGCGCCTGAAGGCAAAGATTTTCCAGGAACTACATATGCCGCGACAGCCAACGGATGGATGGAATCTGAATTTTTTTTTGAACTATTTTCAGCAAAGTTTCTTAAAAGAAATAGGTGATGTTAGACCTGTCCTTGTAATATATGACGGTCACGTATCCCATATAGATAAACGTCTAATAGAATGTGCATTGCAAAACAATGTAACAATATTAAAACTGCCTCCACACTCTAGTCATTTGCTTCAACCACTCGATTTGAGTGTGTTCCGTTCGCTTAAATTAAGATGGGATGCACAACTTGTCGAGTGGCAAAGGCATAACCAGGGTCAACGAATCCCCAAAAAACATTTTAGTAGGTTGATCGGAAAAATATGGTCTGAAAGAGACCCTGAAATTATAATCAGTGGCTTTAGAAAAGGAGGAACATATCCTTTTAATTCCAATGTTATCTCAGCAGAACACTATGACCCGCTAGCGTTAAAGCGTGGGAAACGTACAAGCAAAACCTTAACATGCCACGTCCAGAAGAGGAAAACAATGGACATCTTGAAGAACCGTCAATTCTGGCACCTCGGATGAGAATAATGTATCATTTCAAGAACTCCTATTAGACATGGTAAAACAACACCAACCTATAGATAGAAAAAAACCGAAGAGAAAAATTGCAACTGGTGCTGAAATAATAACTACTCCAGAAGTACTTAAGCGCCTACAAGAAAAAGAAACTAAGAAACCCTCAAAGAAAAAAAAAGTTTTTGAAATTGTAGAGTCAGAAGAATCATCATCAGAGGAAGGGGAGAAGGAAGTAATATGTGAGGATACCGATAATGACATTGAAGAAGAGCTTAGAGAGGAAGAAGACTTAAACAACTATATGTATCAAACAAACAAAACACTAAAAAATGTGAATTGTAATGACTGGGTGTTGGTGGCTTTTGCATCTAAAAAAACATGTAAACATTATATTGGCCAAATTGTCTCAGTAAAAAAAGCAGCTGATGAAGTGGAAATCAAGTTTACACAAAAGGTGAGGTCATTAGATATGTCTGCTTCAAATTCCTTTATTTGGGCAGACCCAGAGGAAAAAAGTTTTGTGGGAATTGAGGACATCGTACTGCTTCTTCCAGAGCCAGTGGTGACCAAAAGAGGATTACACCGATTCAGTGTCACTTTCACTCATTATAACATTGAATAAGTTATTTGTTTTACCTAGCATAGCGATGGCTAAAGTGCAAAACCTCTTAAGTCAAAATTTTCCAGTTTTGGGATTAATTTACCAATAATTTGTATATATTGATATCTATTATACTGCAAATCCTCATAAGTCTATTTCAACATTTTTAATACCTCTAATGCCATCTATCAAAAACTAGTAAAAACTCTTTAGCAAAAAGGTTAAAGCAGAAACCTATTAAGTAGGACTTACGAGTTTTTGATATTTACATTTGCTTGGATATTTTAAGTAGTAATACAATGTTGCAGGGTTTTACCGGAATGCGGCAAGTGTTTTTTAGGTTGCGTCATGCTCAGGTAACTGTAATTAGCGAGAAAGTTCACTACATATTAATATTTCCTAAACTCATCAGAGGGCGCAACACAGCTCCGCGATTGCGCATTGTGTACCAGCGACACCAGCGTTTCTTGATCGATCAGCTGAGAGATTTGTGCGTTTATAGTTTTGTTAGTTTTGTGTTATTCTTTTATCATTTGGATTCCGCCATTTTTTTGTGATTTTATTTTAAGCTTGTTGGTTAAGAACTTTTTCGACATGGTTTTTAACTGTTGTGTTAATGGCTGTAACAATTATAACAAGTATGCCCAAATGCATATTTTTCCAAAAGATCAAGTGGTAAGTAAAAAATATGCTATTAACTTTATCCTAACATGCATGTCATACATTCTTGCCCATGCCAGGGTTTATATTTGGGAGAAATTTTATGTGGCCTGATGTTAACAATAACAATGGTTACATAAAATCCTGCATCCCTATTTAACAGAATGTTATATGGGTATACATATTAATAATAGTTCACAAAAGATAGAAAAACTAACAAATAAAATTTTATTTTAGCTTTATGATACTTGGATTAATGCAATTGGCCGAGAAGACTTAAAGATGAAGCCTATGGAAAGAGTCCGAAAGTCTTACCGCATTTGTACTATTCACTTTAGTGCAGATGCCCGCTATGTTGGAACCAGAAATAAATCGACCTTAAAGAAGGATGCAATTCCATCTCTATTTCTTAATGCTTCTAACAGGAAAGGTGAGTTTAATCAATTTCCAAATCTGTTAATTATACATGTTTTATGTCATGGATACCAGTAAAGCAACAATACTAATAACTAAGTATTCACGATAAATAAAAGAAATATGCTTTTTTACAGTTTCTTCTGCCAAAATGGTTTTACCTTTAAAGCGTAATTAATCAGAGCAAATAGGGTCACCTGAAGCAGAAACCGTTAACATCTCCATGCCATCAACTTCAAAATTGATTTCTGAAGAAGTTTTACCAGTTTCTTCATCTAAACCTGTTACACCAGAACAAAAAAAGCAATCCCAGGTCATGATGTGTACTCCAACAAAAATTTCAAGTAAGTTTTTTTTTTGTAAAATAAATGATAAAAGATGTATAGATTAAACAAAAACCATTATTTTTCAGGAATTTTTTTTTAATAAATAATGTTTCATAAAATACCTTACTTGTGGCATAATCAGATTTTAAATATGGTTAGTTTTTTTCATTTTTTAGTATGTAAATTCAGTTCATTATATACTGTGTACGTAATATGACTAATATGTAAGTAATAATTAAACTTTAGTCGCATATTCCTTAAAAAAAGGATAAGAATACTGAAAAAAGTGTCTTATACTGCTGAAGTTTTGAAAACAAAAGTAAATAAAACTACTTATGATTTTATTATGTCCCACGTGAGGTGCCAAGGAGTAAAACCTAAGGGAAGGAGGTATTCCCTTGATGAAAAAATATTTTTTTTGTCACTTCTTAAGCAAAGCCCTAAGGGGTACAAACTAATTCGAAAATTATTTGCTGCACCATCGAGAAAAACACTCACAAACCTGCTGGGAAAAATTCCTTTTAGCACGGGAATAAATCCAGCTATCATGGACTCACTCGCAGTTCAGACAAAAAACATGTCAGAAATGGATAGGTATTGCAGCGTTATGTTTAATGAAATGGCCCTAGATCCTACTCTACAATATACAAAAAAAAAAGATATTATTGAGGGCTTTCAAGACAATGGTGGTGAAGAAGGAAGAAAACCAGTTATAGCTGATAAAGTAATGGTTTTTATGGCAAGGGGAGTATGCAAGAAGTGGAAACAACCATTAGCATATTATTTCAATGAAGGTGGAATGAAAACGGACATGCTTGTAAAAACAATAAAAGAGGTGGTCCAATCATGTCAAGATGCTGGTTTGCATGTCAAATCAATTATTTGTGATCAGGGAACTGCTAGCGTTGCAGCCATAAACAAGTTGTATGCCCAGACGAAAGAGTATTTTCTACGAAAAGGGGAAGATAATAGGTTATTTGGTGTCCTCATTGGAGGTAAAGAGGTCGCCGCTCTCTATGATCCTCCACACCTACTTAAAGGTATAAGAAATAATTTATTCAAGTATTCTCTTCGTTTCAAGTGAAGAAAAAATTGAATGAAACTGCAAAATGGGAACACCTCAAAAAATTATTTGAAATTGAAAACGCTGAGGATGATGACTATAAGCTGTGCAAAAAAATAACAGCGCATCACATAGAAAATACTAAAAAAATGTGTGTCTGTGGCAGCACATGTTTTCAGCAACAATGTGGCAGCTGTAATGAAGAGAATGGCTATGGGCAATACCACAAATAATCCGGAGGGAATGCCAAGAGAGGCAGAAGAAACTGCCGAATTTTTACTCTTTATGAATAAGGTGTTTGATATTGTCAATGGGACGTGCATTAAAATGAAACACCCACAAGATTTAAAATGTGCTGTTTCATCAAAAACACTACATAAAAAGTTTTGGATAGAAGCTATAAAAGTATTCCAATCAATGGAATTCTTTTGTAAAAAGAGAGGCAGAAATGTTCCCCCTTCGATAAAAAATTGGATCCATACTTTGAAAGGATTTTTATATCTATGGGATCAATTCCAAAAAGATAATGTTGCCTTTTTCTGTACAAAGCACATGAATCAGAATCCGTTGGAAAAATTTTTTGGCTCCATTAGAAGTCATGGTGTTAGGAATATAAATCCTAACGCAGCTTCCTTTGTAAATTCATTTAAATCGCTAATTGTGAATAATTTTTTATCAAATCATTCTTATTCGTCCAATTGTGAAAATGATAACTTGGAAGGCTTGGACAACCTAAAACTAAACTTCCCCAGTTTCACAGCCAATACCTTGTTTCAGCCTTCCAAATATTGAATTCCCTCAATATAAATCAGACTCAAATGGTCTTTTAAAAAAAGGGAAGCTGACATATGTTGCAGGATTTGTGGCAAAAAAGCTCTTAAAATCCATAAAAAAATGCCAGCAGTGCCGACACGATTTGGTAGAAGGTGACCGAAAAGAACCAGAGTATTTTGTTATAGATGCTAGAGCATATTCTGCAAATGCTTTGCTGGCACCTTCTACTAATTTCAATAAAATTTTTAACAAATGTATATTTTTGTTAAGTAACATTTTGCCTCAATTGTGTCACTTGGCGAACATTACCTCAGTGTTGAGATCATTATTGGAAAATGAATTTACAGAGGAAGTTTTTCATTGTGAGGATCATGATACATTCAGATTATTTCTTAATTATGTTTTAAAATTTCATTTATTTGTATGGTTGAAAAACATTAATAAAATTGTAAAAGGGAAACAAAAAGCTGAAAAATCATCAGATAAGATGAAAATATATGCTGCACAAAAATTTGAAAAGCAATTAAAATATTCAAAAAAAATGAAAAATCTTAAATGTATGAATATAATTTAATACTTAGTGTTAATAAAAATATATTGTAGAAAAAGTGTTTTATTTTTGCTTTCCGTAATCCAAATGTTTAAAATTAACCTGAACATTGATTTGAACTGAAAATTTTAAACATTCCGCCAAATCTTTAGTGTTATTTCCTAAACCCGCAAGGTGGCGCTGGCCGCAGTGTTTAAATATAATGTGAACAGTTTCCTATCTATCTCTCTATATATATATATATATATATATCCTTTATCTATGGGTTGTGTGGTTCACTCTTGTAAATAAACACAGTTTTATTGTTTTGTTTTTAAAAACATGTCTTGTAGCCGTGGAAAAACAATTTTGAATTTAGTGTTGCAAGCTGGTATAAATGGGTAAGTTATTTTTGCCTTTTTCTTATAATATTTATTATTTATTTTTAAGTTTTGACCCTACCTTGTGGAATCTATTCATATAAGTATTGAAATGTAAAATTCCACTAAATTAGGAATACTTATCTTAAAAACTTGACAAACATTTCAAGAACTCAGGTTCTTATCAGTAGTTGAATTAATTATTAATGAATTCAACTATGTACTATCAATCTTCTGATGATTGAGTTCTTGCAATGATTGTTAAGTTTTTAAGATAAGTATTCTTAATTTAGTTTATTTTCACATTTTAATAATTTATTAGTTATGAATTTGATGTTTTTTACAGTACAATACATAGTGGTAGCTCAGAGGAACCTCAAGAAGTTAATAGCGTAGTCGAGGAACCACCACCAGCGATATCAAATAAGGTAAACCTAACCACTGATATGACAAATTTTCAAGATGAAAATTCCGATAGCGAACCTTTCGAAGATAGTGGATCGGAATATATGGTATCAGCCGAGTCTAATGATTCAGATGAAGAAACCCATAACCAGTCGCTAAATTTATTACTAAATGAGACAGAAACAGTAACATCGCCCATAAAGAGAAAAAGATTTAAGGAAATCTGACGTCAATTATTTAAACTGGGAACGAAATAAAAATAAACTGAAAAGAATGAAGGGGGAATCATACCAATCCTGTAAACTAGATAAAGATGACAACAAGTATAAAAAAATTGAACGAGACGAGCGGAAGATGGGACTTCCATGTCAATGTAAGAATTCGCAGAGATCTCTAAAATTTTTTTGCAATATTTTTGAAGACGACGACAGAATAAATATTTTCAATATGTTTTGGAAAAATTTTGATTGGAATCAGAAGAAAACTTATATTGCCAGCCTTGTAGATAAAGAACCGGTAAAGTATCATCGAACAGGTAATTATAAAAATTTGTTTTCATAAATCATATTTTACAAACCTTCATTGCATTTCAGTTAGTCCAGAAAAACAACGAAGTGCTTCGTATATTTTTTTCCTTAAGAAAAATAATTCCCGAAAACGGGTATGCAAGAAAATGTTTTTGCAAACATTAGGTATAGGTGAATGGAGTGTGCAAAATTGGATTAGTCAGGGAGAACAAAACATTGCAGTTCAAACTAGAGACAGATCAAGAAAAGGCAAGATATCCGAAGATAAAGCCTTCCTAATCCAGTTTTTAGAGAAAATTCCAAAAATGGAGAGTCACTACTGTAGGAAAGACACTAATAAATTGTCTTTAGATACGCAGTGGACCAGCGTTAATGAACTATACAAATTTTATACCAATGAATGTGTGGGTGCAAAGGTAGCCAAACTGAACAATACAACTTTTCGTCAGGAGCTCGATAAGCAACGTATATCCTTATTTAAGCCAAAGTAAGGAAAGATCAGTGCGACACTTGCACTGGGCATTCTGTTGGCAAAATAAGTGATGAAAGTTTTCAGCAGCATTTAGAAAAATAACATTAGCTCGTGCTAAAAAGGAAATACTAAAAGAAAACGCTAGTAAGGACGACAGTAAATTTGTTTTTACTATGGATGCACAGGCAATATTAACAGCACCAAGATTACAAGTATCAGCTGCATATTATAAAATGAAGCTAAATGTTCACAACTATAGCTTCTATAATTTGTCCACTGGCAAAGGCCACTGCTATGTATGGCATGAGAGCGTTTTCACACGGAGCAATATATCGCGCGCAATATATTGCAGCAATATCGCTCTGTAAGTGAAATACATGCTTTTAAATGAATCGTCTTCACACCTACGCGATGCGATATTTTTTATGGTAGCAATAGCGCTATATCGCGTTGACACGCAATATTCCCTACGGAAATCGCGCCAAATTTTATAGCGACGATAGTAGAGACAGAAACAAGTCCATGCATGTTTTCACACGAAGCGCGATATATAGCTGAAATTTGTTCATTCTTTTCTAAACATTGTTGCCAGGTGGTGGGTGTCAAACGTTTTTAAGGTTATAAAATAGTGTTTGTGTTTTATTATGGCTAAGAAAATGAAATGATCCTTTGGACCTTATTGAAAGTATAGAACAATGGCCTTGTTTATGGGATAAAACTGCAGACGAATACAAGGACCGCGTGAAAAAGAATAATGCATGGCAAGAGGTTTGCGGGTTTATTATAGACGACTACGAGACCTTGGGAGACAAAGAAAAATTTAATGCAGGTAAAATACTTAAATTTTTTATTAGATATCTAACTTATAAAGACGTATACAAATTTTTTTTCATATTTTTTCCATTTGCCAAGGCAAAGATCCTTCCGGGCTCATAAAGTAGTTTGCAAATGTATCTCTAACATCATTTGCATATCTTCCACTCCTAATGCTTGCACCTCTCCCTATGTTTTCGAGCCCGTGGTTGCGAGGATCGAAATATAGATCGCTTTGTCGCAAACCAAATTATGTAAAACAACAACTGCTTTCACTATATCTTTGGCAAGTTCTTTAGAAACGTTTAGAGGTCTGTGCAGAATTCGCCATTTGTTAGCAAGTATGCCAAACGTACATTCCACAAACCTCCGAGCTCTAGTTAACCTATAATTAAATATTTTCTGAGTGACAGTAAGGTTATGTCCTCCAAATGGCGGTAGCAAATTTGCATCTAAGGCAAAAGCTTCGTCTCCAACCAACACAAAAGGTAAGTTAGTACCTTGCTGTAATGGAACTGGATTGGGAACATTGAGTGACCCATTTTTAAGTTTTCTATAAAATACAGTTTCTTGAAATATTGAGGAATCACAATCTTTGCCATATGTCCCTATATCTACATAAACAAACTTATAATCGGAATCTACCACTGCCATCAAAACAATAGAGAAGTAATGCTTATATTTGAGATTCATGGAGCCACTGTGACGAAATTTTTGAATTCGTATGTGCTTTCCATCGACTGCACCGATACAGTTAGGAAAATGTGACGTCCTTTGAAAATTTGCTGCTATTTCCTGCCATTTTTCCAGTGTGGGTAGTCCTAAATATTGTGTTTTTAAATTCTGCCAAATCTGCTGACAAACCGTCTGCACAATTTGGCTTATGGTTGATATTCCCAATCGATAGCTGTAGTGCAAATCGGTGAAAGTACTTCCACTTGCTAGATATCTAGAAATGACAAAAAATGGAATAGTTAATCACAAGTATTTAATTCTTTTCTTATTGCATACTGTTAATATATTTTATACATTATTTGCAGGAAAAGCCGTACAAGAAAAATGGAAACATATTCGTGATGCGTTTGCTCTTTCACTTAAAAAAAAAAGTGGAGATAAACGAGGCAAAAAATATATTTACTATGACCAGTTACAATTTCTAACGAAAATTCTCACAAAAGATGATACTGAGTCAAGTTTAGTTGACGAAGAAGAAACTGAAGTCGATGTCGTAACAGAAGTAGTGGACTTTGATCCAGATTCCACACCAACTCCTCGCCCTTCAAAACGATCTCAAAGGTCGACAATGAATGAAACTGATAAAGCTATTTTAAAAGCCTTAAAAGTAACTGCCCAACCCCAAACATCAACCGAAATAGATGAGGATGCTGGTTTTTTTGCCTCGATAACACCTTACGTTAAAAAATTTAATGAAGAACAGAAATTTGATTTCCGGATGAGAGTCATGGCTTTAATTCAAGAAATTAAAAGACAAGGTGTAACAATTCCGCCTGGACCTTCGTCAAACACTCCTTCTACGTCGTCATGGTCATCGTATGAAACCCCTACTTATCATCACTTACAGTCTCCACCGAATAGGAATGAAAAGTCATATCTGAATCTGTAACTTTTTATATCAAAGTTCTAAACTGTAAATTATGCAAATAAATCGGTTCTTCTTTTGGTATTCTGTTTCGAATTTTTACAGTAGACTATTTTAACCTATAAATCTATAAGCTAGGAACAAAATTTAATCACAAAAGGCTCAATACATGTTTTGAAATTGGAACTACACTGGAAATTGGTGGATACTTGCTAAACTTCAAGTTGGTATCAGGTACGTATTTATATAAAATATTAACTTACCTTAAAGTAAGTGCAAGCATTTCTTTAGGTGGTACACATAGCCTCATAGTGGTGTCAGCTTTTTGTATTGAATCTGTCAAAGAATGTAAAAGAAAATCGAATGTTGATGTACTCATCCTAAAGTAGTTAAAAAACTTTTCTTCATGTTCTCGCAATTGATCAAAAAGTGTGTAAAATGCACCCTCCATATATCTTTTGCGTATAATAGGGTGCACCCAATATTCTCTATTTTGATTTTTCTTTTTTCTTTGATGTAAAAGAGCCAGTAATAAAATTCTACGTCTTCTCTCAATCTTGATTCAAAACTAATGAGAAAAATGCAACAGCGGATATTCTGTCGTACCATTTATTGTAGCAATTTTTTCTTGTGTGAAAGTCATTCGCAATATATAGCGCACGGAAGCAATTTATTGCGCGCGATATATTGCTTCCGTGTGAAAACGCTCTGAGGGTTCAGGTGGGGTTGAAGCAAACGAGTTCACTTCCATTATCATTGATTACATTAAAAGATTTTATCTCCGGCTACTAAATCCGTTGTTTGCTTCAGCGACGGATGCTGTTACCAAACTCGCAACGTTACGCTTTCTAATGCTCTTTCTTACTTATCAAGAACATTGGGTATTGAAATATTTCAATATTACCTAGAAAAGGGTCACACTCAAATGGAGTGTGACTCGATTCACGCGTGTATTGAGCGTAAGCTTAAAAATCGCGTCGTGTATGTACCAGGATGCTATGTTGACATCTGCTAAGGCAAAAGATCGTTATGAAGTTGACTACTTAAAATATTCATTTTTTAAAGATTACTCGGTAATCAAAACATTTTCTTCAATTCGTCCTGGCAATACTAAAGGAGATCCTAAAGTAACTGATCTCAGAGCACTGGCATACCGTTGTGATGGTGCGATTGAGTATAAATTATTATACCAGGACCATTGGACACCATTACCAAAACGTACAAGAGCAATCCAAGATAATTTGGATATACCCCAATTGCATAACGCTCCTCTAAAAATTAAGCCTGATAAATTTAATCACCTTCAAGAATTAAAAAACTATATTCCAGAAGATTTTAGGCTATTCTACGACAACTTATCTCACTAACTCGAACTTTTTTATTTATTTTTTTTTCGTATTTTTATCGAATAAAGTTTTTAGTTGTGTTCGTATTGTTTCATTAATATTTTTAATAATCTAATTAAACAAAATATTGTATTAAAATCCCTAACTAGATAATACTTTTCATGTCAAAACATCGTAAGTTGAAAAAAATATACAACAAAACCTCATAAGTCGATTTTTTTTGAAAAATCAAATCCAATTTAATGCACTTGCACAGCATTAAAAATAGGTGCAATTATAATGTTTCATATCGGTAAGACCAAAACGGGAACGCCTTATTAAAAAAAGTAATCAGTTTTTTGTCTCTCCTGTAAAATTTAGAAAATTCGACCTTAATAGGTTTTACACTTTAGCCATCGATAGGCTATTTGTATTTACCTTTAATAAAAAAAAGTTTGTAACTTCGAGAGTTTCACGATTATTTCAAATATTTAGATAGCTAACAAAAGAATGAACATTCTCCTTTTACACACTTACCCAGATTCCATTTCTATTGATTCATGGCTGAAAAATAAATCGTAGACACACTTCCCCCATTTGAAGCGGGAAGTGTGTACTAGGGACATAATTTTTAAAAAAATTAAAATATGGTGACATGATTGCTGTGGAAAGTTATAAAATTAACTAGTTGTAGGTATTACACATTAAAGTATTGTATTAAAATATTAGCTTTACATCTTACTTCTTCTGAAAATGCGGTATGTAAATATATCAACTTTAATATTTTGCTACACACTTACCCCACCTGACCTTAGTAGGAATAATGGTGTAAATCATAACTCTTGTATTAGCCGCATAGATGCCAGCACTAGTTGGACTAGCTAGAAAATTTACAAATCAGCTCGAGGGAAAAATGGTGTATGTTCGAGTTACACCACTAATTTTTTTCATACAGCGTAAGCATGTATTTAGTTGACCGTTTAATGGGACAGTCAAACTGGGGCGTAGACTCAAGAGGAAGGGTCTCGACTCATATGGCGATTGGACCATCGAATCGAGTATTGGATTCATAGACGGGGGATATAGCCAATTCTGTGCGTATTTCAAACACAGTATATCAACCTTCGGGAGAAAATTGTAATTACGTTTATATAGACGTAAATGAGTGCATGGCTGGTGGTGAATTTTTAATCAAACCAGTCATTAGAACAAAGAGAACTATTCCTCCTGCCATCAAGGTTTATGAGAAATTTTATTGATGAAATCGGTATGTTTCTGTTGGAATAAAGATGAATTTAAATAAAGATTTTCAAGATGAAATGGAACGTTTGTGAGACCAGTGAAATGGAGGATTCAGGAAGTTATTGGCAGCCATCTGAAGAAAAAAATTATCAGATGAACGAATGCAATCAGTTCGAAATCACATTGAACAGTTCCCTAGTTTTGAGTCTCATTACAGTAGAGCTAAAAATCCAAATAGGAGATATTTATCATCCGATCTGAATGTGACTCTCATGCATAAACTCTATACCGAGTATTGCACAGAAAATGATATTGCTATATTGCTCCAGTCTCCATAGACATCTATCGTAGGATTTTCAACAATGAATACAATTTCCACTTCCATGTGCCTCGGTCCAACACTTGCAGTAAGTGTGATGAATATAAAATAAAAAAAATGTATTGACTGATGAGACAGAAATTAAAGCATTGGAAGCTAAGCATGAATTGCATCTTCGAAAAGCAGATTTGATCCGAACTTCAATGAAGAATGATGCAGAAACATCAAAGACTAATCCATCAATCTACGCTTACACCTTTGATCTTGAAAAGGCTTTAGCCTTCCCAAAATTGACAACATCAGTTGCCTACTACAAAAGAAATATGTATGTATACAACTTAGGCTATCATGAGCTAAAGACTGGTTTGGGATTTATGTATGCATGGGACGAGACAACTGCTTCAAGGGGCTCTCCAGAAATTATTTCGTACATTCAGAAACATTTTGAGTCCCGTGCATTTGAGCTCAACATATGATTTCTTACAGTGATTCATGTACCAGCCAAAACAGGAACTGAAATGTTGCTCTCTTCATGCTCGTACTAGTGCTCAGTGATAACAACATAAAAACATATGATCACAAGTTTATGGTAAGTGGTCATTCTTACCTACTCAATATTAGTGAACTGTGGGCTGACGATGTCACTTCTCCTGTATGTTTTCGCGCTGTGATGTCAAGTCGCAGGTTCTATACACTTTTAGAGGCTCTTCGATTTGATAATTTGAATGATAGAAATCAGCGAATGGCAATAGACAACCTGGCACCAACAAGGAAAATTTTTGACGAATTTGTGACCAAATGCTTGAACAACTACCAGGTAGGTGAGTACCGTCAAATGGGGTAAAGTGAACACTATGGGGTAAAGTTAAAGGCCCATTTACATTTGTCACTTTTGATGATCATCTTGGAGGAATCATCGAAAGTGACAAGTGTAAATTGCCTTTCATTGTGATTTCATCCAAAGTGTACACTTAAGATGAAGGATGAAATATTTCGACCCCCGACCTACTTTTGATGAAAGAGTCGTTCCTCGAAGCGATGATTCATCGAGAGTGAGGGCCCAATGACAAATGTAAACACTTTGTTTATTACGTTTGTTCACTTCACAAACACCGGTTGATTGTTTTGGGTTTTGGTAGTTTTATTTGATTTAAATATTGTGCATACCTATCATCGTGGTAATGTCATTCAAGTGGCAAGATAAACACATGGAACTATTTCTAGAAACTTACCAGCGGTATGAGTGCTTGTGGAATAATAAATGCAGTGATTACAGCAAAACTAACCTACGGGAAAAAGCGTACTCCTCAATGCTGGCCGATTTAAATTTGCCTGGATTAACTGTACTCGACATCAAGGCAAAAATAAAAACTATTAGAACACGTTATGGGGCAGAACTTTGCAAGATAAAAAATTCAGAAAGAAGTGGAGCTAGTGCTGATGACGTTTATGAGCCCAGACTATTCTGGTTTAAACTTGCAGACGTGTTTCTACGCAACATATGCACTCCAAAAGCCAGTTCATCAAACTTGAAGGTGAGTTCTCTCAAATACATATACTTACGTAATTATTTCTTTTTCTCAAAATTATGTATGATTAATTTTTGCTAATAAAAATTCACAAACCAAATGACAAATCAATTTCAAAGCCAAAAATAAGATGTTTATTTATTTTTTTTAAATTTGTTGATTACTAAATCATTTTCAATTGCCATGGTACAATGTGTGTTGTGACAAAACATTCAGCATAATAATTGCGTACTTCTCCTGCTGCCCTGCTGTAGTTATTTGAAGCACCGTGGGTTATTTCCTCAAGACCACTGTGTGGATGTTGGGTAGCGGTACCTGGTTCAACCCTTCCTTCTTCCCAGTTTTCAATATCCAGCATATCTCTCGGGATGTATGGGTGTGTGGGAGTTGAAGTCTTTCGCAGCCAGTTGTGAAGAGCGCATGTAGTTTTCACCACTTGTTCCGTTGTTTGTATTGAGAGTGGAATAGGTTTCTCAAAGATTCTAAATTTCGACACAAGTATGCCGAATGTGTTTTCCACAACGCGACGGGCCCTTGAAAGTCTGTAATTGAATATTTTTTGTTTTTCCGTTAGCTGACCAAATCTGGAATATGGTTTTAAAATATTGGTTCTCAACGGGAAGGCATTGTCAGCGACGAAAATTCCTTGTTCCGGTATATTCAGTGAATTATTTTGCAAGGCCTCATTAAAAGTTGATTTCGCAAATACTGCAGCGTCATTTACTCTTCCATTGGTTCCCACATCGATGTATATGAAATTGTAATTGGCATCAACAATTGCGAATAGTATCGTACTGAAATCTTTCTTGTAATTAAAATACTGTGAACCAGTTTTTGGAGGGCACCTGATGGTGACGTGCTTACCGTCCATAGCCCCACACACATTTGGGAAATTCCACAAAGTTTCGTAGTCTCGCATCACATTTTCCCAGCTTTCAACTGTGTTAGGCACCTGTAACAAGCAATAATTATTAGACAGTGTACATTATTCTATTTTTAGAGCTTTGTATTTGTGTCCACTTTCAATTGCTTTCGGGAATGATTGATTTCATGTAATTTCATGTTCTTTGTTTCAGGAGTTAGAATCGACGATAAAGGGCATTTCTGGAAAAGCAACCGATGATAGCCAACATTTGGGACAACGTGAACAGGAAACTGAGCAAACAGCACACATTCAGGACACTGAGGCAACATCTCCAAATATGATTGCAACCTCTTCGGCGGAAATTAGGAATACTCCAAAAAACACAAAGGGGCGTAAACGTTCCCACAGTAATACCGTTTCAGGGGTTCAGGATGCAATAAAACAATTGAAGACACTATCGGAAGAAAATGAGCAGGATCTGAACGAATTCGACGTGTTTTGTGACAGCCTTGCTATACAGTTGAAAAAAATGCCCTTAGATAGGGCTCTTATCTGTCAAGGACAGCTACAGAAAGTGATGACACAAGAACGACTCTTCCAACTCACATCACACCCCCAGTCTCACTCATCCATGTCGTCCAGGTCGCCTGCTGATTATCAACAGTCGATAGCAACTTCAGGCCCGTACTCTGCGATGTCATCAACGCAAAGCAGCACACATTCACGGCAGTCACAAAACCATTACTACCAATCTACCGAAAAAGATGACGATTATGAAAACAGTGATGTTTTGTCCGATGCCATTTCTTCAGCGGGAATAATAGTTGATGATTTAATGGCTTTATAATAAATTATCTTACGTTATTTTATAGAAATAAAAAACATTTTCAAAATTACTTGAAACTTTGTACACTGTAAACTTTTTATTCTACCGGCAGACAGCTTTTGCTATTGCTGGTATTAAATACTTTTTCTCCTACTGTTTTAAAGTTCAATTAATGTTTTTTTTTGTTTTTTTTAAGTAATGTTCTTCTTTTTCTTTTTTTGTACCCCATCTATTTCATGTAAATAAAGTATGTGTTTCATTCATTCATTCAACTTTTTATTCTGTTAACCTATGAATTAATTAAACTACAAGATATTAAATTTCTACTTACCATTATAAAATCTGCCAAACAGTTGTATATAGCCCTGCATACCTCAGGCAAAAACCGTGAAAATGTGCTTCTTGGAATTCTGTACAGTGCACTTAAGGTACCTATATTATCTCCAGTCGCTAGATATCGTAGCGTCATTTGCAGTTTTATTTTAGGGCTTAAAGCTTCTCGGAACCAAGTATCTTTTTTTCTTATCAACGGAGTTACTTTGTCTAGAAGATATGCGAATTGCTCCTCGTTCATTCTTAAATGATTTCTATACACCTCAGGATTTTCCTCTGCCCATTCTCTTAACAGGGTTGACGAAGCTCCCAGATTTGTCCTCCTTGAAACCCATGGCTTCACCCACCAACGTCTTTGAACACGTTTACGTGATATAATAGCATTCAATTCATGCAGCAGTCCACGTGAAATTAAGGCAATGCCTCTGCGTATAAATTTTTGATTTCTTCTTGAACGAGACATCACTTTTCACAGACACGAACACTGTGCACGAGAGGTGAAACCAGCAAACTGTAGAAAATATGCACTTGCAGTGCGTAGTGAAGAACTGATAAACAACAAACAAGCACGTGTTCGTCGTTGTTTACGGATAGAGGTTAACGGTGTTTTATTTCTATTTCTTAAAAATGGTTTTCAAGTGGAAAGATGATCATACTCCGTTAATTTTGAATTTAATGAAAGAGCGACAGTGTTTATGGAATACGAAAGCAGAAGAGTATAAAAACAAAACTTGCCGAGACAAAGCTTTAAAGGAAATCGTAGCAGAGCTAAATATTGAGGAGGTAACAGTTGAAGATGTAAAATTAAAGATAAAAACAATCCGTACAAGATACTCATCCGAGCTGGCTAAAGTGAATCAGTCAACAAAGAGTGGAGCAGGGCCAGATGATCTTTATGTCCCAAAACTTTTTTGGTATAAACTAGCAGATTCCTTTCTAAATGCAGTATGTGTACCAAGGAGTAGCACAGCAACTACAGTAAGTATGACATTTTGTGTACTTAATATTTGCTTAATATGTGTTTTTTTATTTTAAATCAATTTTGTTCAGCGTACCCACAACTATACTAATAACGTATTATACCGTGCGCTGGCTGGCGAGACAGTTTTACAAATTTTTACATTATCCAATATCAAAATGCATATAAGTCATGTAAAAATATTTTTATTGAATTCGTTTTTATTTAGCAAGTTGTACAATCATAAAAAAATATTTAAATCATTTTCCATTGCCATGGGACAATGTCTGTGAAATAAAACCGTTTTGCGTAATCATCCCGCAAGCTTGCAGCCGTTTTCTTGTAGTTGTTACTTGACACAAGTTTAATATCTCCAAGACCTTGATGTGTGACGTGCCGCCAAGCTCCAGGTAAAATTTTGCCTTGCTCCCATAATTCTGTATCAACCAATCCTTCACTAACGTATGGGTTATTGCGGGTAGAAGTTTTTCTGAGCCAGTTATGAAGAGCACATGTTGTTTTCACTAATAGCTCAGTTGTTTCTACTTTAAGTGGGATGGGCTTTTCAAATATTCGAAAACGCGATACGAGTATTCCAAACGCATTTTCTGCCACGCGACGCGCTCTTGATAGCCGGTAATTAAATATCTTTTCTTGATCAGATAACGTTTTTTTGCTGTAAGGTTTTAAGAGAGAGGTTCTAAGCGGGAAAGCGTCATCCCCCACAAAGACACCATGATCAGGTATATTTAGCCAATTATTCTCCAAAGCCTCATTGAATGTGCATTTGGAAAATACTAATGCATCATTTGCTCTGCCATTTGTACCGACATCAATATATATAAAGTTGTAGTTAGCATCCACAATTGCAAAAAGAATGGTGCTAAAGGTTTTTTTATAATTATAAAAATAGGAACCGGTTTTCTTAGGACATCTAATCACAACATGTTTGCCATCCATAGCTCCGCAGCAGTTAGGAAAATTCCAGAACGTGTAGTAATCCTTCATTACCGTTTCCCACTCCGCAGTTGTGCTGGGAACCTGAAACAACAAAACATATAATTGCATCCACTGAAATATACACGTCATTTTTCTTTTAATAGCATTTTAACAAAATTAGGTCATAATACAACTTTCATTATTTTTATTACAATGATTAACCCTATTATTTTTAATACAAAGAGGAATATCTATCTTTTTTAGATCCCAAAACGTAAAAAAACGCCAACTCTGCATACGCAAGGCATTGATGATACTAATTCAGAGGAATGTATAATAGAAGTTGAGGATACCACATCTGCGGTCGAATCTGCAAATGAAAATATACGTGAAGTATCTGTAAATGAGAATGTACGTGAAGTATCTGCAAAGGAGAATGTGCGTCAAGCATCTGCAAATGAGAATGTATGTAAAAGAGTCAGCGCACAGGGAGACTGGAAAACTCCACGTTCAAAAAAGAGCCGCTTTTCTGAGATTTCGGATGTAGAAAGGGTAATTGATAAATTATCTTCAATTTCTGCAAATAATTCAGCCACAGAGAGTGACAATGAATTTGATCACTTTTGCAAAAGTCTGGCAGCTCAACTTAACCGAATGCCTTTGGATCGCGCTTTACTTTGTCAGGAAAAACTGCTAAAAGTAATGACTGAAGAGCGAATGTCTTTATTCAGATTGGAAAAATCTAGGCAGAATGTTTCTCAATCTACGCCACAGTGGACCTACTCCCCCTCGCCGGATGATGGCATGTCAAACTCGATAACATCCTATGAAATAAATTCCTATTCTGAGACTTCCACTCCCACGGCTTCACCATTTACTCACTTGACACATACTACTGACCTGTCGAATTCTGTACCAAATGCCACTCAAGAAGAAACATATGCAGAACAGCCAGCCGGGGATATAATATCCCAAGCCTTGTCTACTATTGATTATCGGTAAATAAAATGTATTGTTTCATTATAATTTTTTCAATAAAATAAATGTGTGTTATAACAATGATGATGTACCTTGTTATTTTAATGTAAAATAATTTTTAACTATACTTACTTGTATATATTCTTCAAGAACCTTGTAAATGGCAGCCAATACTTCTGGTAAAAACCGAGAAATAGAACATTTTGGTATACGGTATAATGCTTCTAGTGTTGCAAAGCAATCTCCTGATGCAACATATCTCAGTACGATTTGCAGTTTTAGCCTGGGAGGAAGACTTTCTCTCATATTTGTGTTTTGCTTCCTAATTAGTGGCGTCACTTTCTCAAGGAGTTGTTCAAATTGCACTGTAGACATTCTTAAATGGTTTTTGAACATTGCTTGATCTTCTGCAATCCATTCTTCTAACAAACAAGTTGATGCCCCCATTATATTTCGTCGATTTACCCACGGCCTGATCCACCAACGCCTATTTCTTCTACGTTTTATTTTTTCCAGTTTGCTCGAAAGGTATTCACTAATTACCGCAATTCCTACACGTACAATTGGATTATTCGGCGCCATTTTGGAATGAACTGAATAATTCAATTTTGTTGATCAATGTAAACCTCTTTTTTTAAAATGGTCAAATTCACTCTGGATGATTCATCCAAAGTGATCATCCAAAGTGAACCATGTAAATGCGCCTTAAACGAGGATGATCACCCTGGATGATTTCACTCTGAGTGATTCACTTTGGATGTACCTCAAAAGTGATATAATGTAAACCCCACTTAACTCTAACAGTCCGAACTCGTTGATCGACCTTCAACGTCACGGCACGACAGTGCTGCCGCGCCGCGACTTTATACAAGTTTACACAATTTCACGAGGCGAATATTTAGTCTAGTGGATGGCATGTTTGAGGCTGGTAGCGTTCGCTATTGCAGTTTTGTTTCAGTTCATGTTTGCCGTAAAATTGTTGTTGGTTAAAAAGATTGACGTGCAGTAAGGAAAGTATACACCACACGGGTTTTTTGGCTATTTGAGGTAATTATATACTGTATGTAGATCACAATATTCAGTGCGAGTTTACAAACAAAAAATTACACTATTATTTTTTCGCGGAATTATAAAAAATATCAACTTTGTGGGGTAAAGTGGATCACAGAATTTTGAAAGAAATTAGACATTAGATTGGAATATGTTTTCTTATTTTTGTTATTGTTGTTTTCAGAAATATGCCAAGAGTATATAAGAAGAAAATTGGGCCAGCCGGCAAAAAAAATTACAATGAAATATTTCTAATAAGGGCAGTGGCGGCGGTCAACAAAAGAACATTAAATGTCCGGGAAGCTGCAGAACAATATGGCGTACCATACACAACCTTATACAACCGGGTTCATGGTAAGCATCCTTTTAAATACGGCAGACAGCCAGTTTTGCCGGAGGCTCAGGAAAAATTACTAGTTGATGGCTTACTTATTTGTGCAAACTGGGGGTTTCCATTAAAATCAACCGACATAAGATTAATTGTTCACCAATATCTAAATAATCTGGGGCGCCGAGAGAAAAGATTTACAGATATTTTACCGGGTTTGGATTGGTTCAGGGCATTTATGGCAAGAAACCCTAATCTAACAATAAAATTGGCTGAAAACACTAAAAGAGTTAGAGCATCCGTCGACTATGAGATGCTTAATAATTATTTTTCTGAGCTTCAAAAAACTTTGGAAAATGTACCACCATGTAACGTCATAAATTATGATGAAAGCAATTTTGTCGATGACCCTGGCTCAGTAAGGGTTGTCGTAAAACGCGGGGTAAAACATGCACATAGGATAATAGATACGTCTAAAACAAGCACCAGCGTAATGTTTGCGATATCGGGAAGTGGAGCATTATTGCCCCCATACATAGTTTATAAAGCCAAGCATCTTTACCCTGGGTGGTCAGAAGGCGGCTATCCAGGAAGCAGATACAGCAGAACCACCAGTGGATGGTTCGATTCTGCAATATTTTAAGATTAGTTCCTCAATATTCTTATCCCGCACACAAAAAATTTGGTTGGGCCTAAGGTGTTAATAGGCGATAATTTGAGTAGCCATCTAACTCTTAGCGTTATTCAAGCATGCGAATCCAATGACATTCGTTTTGTATTATTGCCCCCAAATTCCACCCACTTGATGTGGCCTATTTTCGGCCCCTGAAGGCTGCATGGCGAAATGTATTGGAGGCATGGAAGCAGAAAAACCGGGGGGTTATTCCAAAGACCGTGTTTCCAAGGCTTTTAAAAGAGGCAAAGAGGAAAGTTGGTGTGAATTCTGAAAAAAATTTGATTTCAGGATTTAAGGCGTGTGGAATAATTCTGTTTAACCCCAACGCTGTCCTTTGCAATATTCCTAGAAATGTAGGCGGAAATGTCCCTATGGAAGATCCCATGGAAAAAGCCTGATCCGATGCCCTTGTAAGTCACTTAGAGTCTTACAGAGCAGGACTCAAGGATGGTATCCAAAAACGCGGGAAAAAAATGGCGGTTCCTGCAGGTAAAAGCATCTTAGCCAGAGATATTATCAGATCCTTGGAAGACGAAGACTCCATCCAGGAAAATCCTGAAAGCCCATTGGAAGCAAACTCAGACTCTGACGGAGAAGAGGATAAAGAAAATAATGGTGATGTGAGTGAAATTGACCTACCGTGCTTTAATCGTGCGGAAAAAAATTTAGAAATCGGTGATTACGTAATAGTGAATTTTTTTACAAATAAACGTGACAGAAAATTTGTTGGCAAAATAGAAAATTTGGTTGGAAAAAATGAGTTTGTCATGAATGCATTAAGAAAAGAAAACGGCAAAAAAACATATTTTTTGTTTACCCTCTTGTTGCTGACATAACAACTGTCAATAGAGAACAAATTGTACAAAAGTTAACTTTAAGCAGTGTCAAACGTGGAAAACATTTATTTTTGAATGCGGATTTCTCTTCAGTAGAATAATTTTGTTGGGTTAATGTTTAATTTTGATTATTTATTTTTGTTTATTTTGAGTTAATTTTTTTAATTTAATTTATTTTATTTAAATGTTTTGTTTTTTGCGTTTTAAAGTGTACCTACGTGACAATTGACGAAATGCTACCGGCATTCCGCGGACGATGCAAATTTCGTCAGTATATAGCCAACAAACCGTCAATATACGACATAAAGATTTACGCCTTGGTAGATTCTAAAATGTATTATGTCTCAAACTTGGAAATCTATCCTGGTAAACAACCCGAGGGAGTTTACAGTTTCGATAATAAAGCAGCAAGCGTAGTCAAAAGATTAGCCAATCACATTTTGAATACAGGTAGAAACATAACAGTGGATAATTACTTTACGTATATTCCATTAGCGTTAGATTTGCTGGAAAAAAGAACAACTCTAGTAGGAACTGTAAGAAAGAACAAAAAGGAAATTCCTCCAATTTTTGTTCAAGCGAAGGAACGTCGGCCATGTAGTAGTATGTTTGTATTTCTAAGAAAGGGAGTTTTGGTATCATATGTGGCAAAAAAAAATCCTATTCTTTCAACCTTACATTCTGGCGACAAAATTGATAAAGACACTCTTGACAAATAATGTAAACCAGAAATGATAACCTTTTATAACGCAACAAAAGGTGGCGTTGATATTGTGGAGGAACTGATATCCCAGTACACTGTTTCCAGAAACTCCTGCAGATGGTAATTAACAGTATTTTATTGTTTATTAAATATTGTTGGAATCAATTCCGAGATTATCTATTCAGGTAACATGGAAAATAAACTCGAGCGTCGAATGTTCCTAAGAGAATTAGCTTTGGAACTTATGAAGCCACAGGCACAAAGTAGACTATCTGTTCCAAATTTAACTCTAAAGCTGCGGGATTCAATAAAGCAACTCGTAGGCGGTGAAGAATAAATTCCAGGACCGAGTGTTAGTGCCAGCGGCATGTGCTCATTGTGTCCACGTCGTAAGAACAGAAAAACCAAGAAAACATGTTGTAGGTGCTCGGCTCACTTATGCAATGAACATTCTATAGTCTTATGTCTTCAGAGACTAGAACTCCCAACAACCCCTAGGTTAGTGTTTTTAGACTAAGACAAGTTACATTAATAATATTTATATATTATTAAGAGACACTTGGATTATTTTTATTAAAATACCCATACATCATAAATGTGAGCAAAATGCTCACGCGCGAGAAACCCTATTTGACGTGGGTAGCGACAAATGACGGGTTAAGATATAAAAATGTAAGATTTTTACTTGTTATATATTTTTAGGTACTGGTTGGTTTATAGTTCAATATTAAAATGGGTGATTATGAGAAAAATATACAGACTGCAAAAGCTATTTGAGGAGGTTACTAGAACATTTATATGAGAAAAGTAACAAGTGATCATCAATCAAGCAATAGAAAAAAAGAAACCACTTTGAACGAAATAAAGGCTGTTGTTGGACTTTTGTACCTAGCAGGCACATTTCATGGTAACAGATTGAATCTCTTCGAATTTTGGAATACTGATGGAACAGGTAAACCAATATTTCTTGTCGTAATGGGTGTCAATCGTTTCCGTTTTCTTCTAAAATACATAAGGCTAGACAACATTACACCTAGGAATGAGAGAAAAAAAGTAGACAAAATAGGTGCAGTTAGAAACATTTTAGATACAGCCAATTATCATATAGCGCAGGTGAATATGTGACACTTGATGAAATGTTGTGGGCTTTCCGTGGAAGACGCAGTTTTCGTATGAACATTTCATCCAAACCAGCAAAATATGGTTTAAAAGTTTTTGCTTTAGTAGATGCCAGAACATATTATACTATCAACCTAGAGATTTATGTAGGAGTTCATCCTGATGGTCCTCATAAGATTAATAACAAAACTGACGATGCAGTAGAACGATTGTGTCAACCCATTTTTAATTCGAGAAGAATCGTCACGATGGAAATAATGGAAAAGCTGCTTAAAGTCCATAAATTAGCCGTTGTTGGTGCTGTAAAGAAAAATAATGGCGTTAATTCAACCTAAAAACAGAGATAAATAATCATCATTATTTGGCTTCACCGAAAATATTACGATTACATCATATGTGCCAAAGAAAAACAAATGTGTCTTACGAGCTTCTAGTTTGCATCACGATCATAATATCGACAAAAGTACAACTGATCAACGAAAACCAGAGATGATATCATTTTATAATATGACCAAGGGTGGCGTGGATTCTGTTGATCAGTTAATACAACTGTGCCAGATATACCAGACGCTGGATAATGGTCATATTTTATGGAATACTAAATATTGTTGGCATTAACGCTTCAATTACATATAATTCTAATGAAACTGCTAGTCTCCCCAGACTACATTAAAAATTTACTTTAATGCGACTATTATTTTTGTTGTTTTAGATGCCACGAAGTAAGAACAAAGTAACTAGACTAAAGCCTAATATGGATAACGTCAAGGAAGCTATAAAGGGGGTTATAGAACAAGGATGGTCAATTCGAAAGGCAGCTGAAGAATTTAATGTTTCAAAATCTTTGGTAGGCCGATATGTCAAGAAAAATAAAGAAAACGAGAATACAACAGTTATGTACAATACCAATAATGCTGTGAAAAGGGTTTTTACTGACGAGGAAGAAGAGCAGTTAGTTCAATATTGTTTGAAAGCATCCAAATTTCACTATGGCATTTGCAAAGAGGAATTTCTGAAGTTAGCACATGAATATGCAGTCATTTTGAAAAAATCCTACTCGAGTGCTTGGGACACAAATAAAGCAGCTGGTAAGACGTTTTATGACTGTTTTATCAAATGACACCAAATTCTAAGTTTACGAAAACCAGAAGCCACAAGCTTGGCTCGTGCTACTGCTTTTAACCAGGCTATTGTTTCCGATTTTTTTCAAAAATACAGGGACTTGCTTCTCAAATACAATTTCACTTCTGAAAGCATATACAACGTAGCCGAGTCTGGGCTGTCTACTGTCCACACGCCCATGAAAGTTTTAGTTCCAAAAGGGGCAAAACAAGTGGGTAACGTGACATCAGGCGAAAGAGGTAGCAACGTCACTATTATTGCTTGTGTCAATGCGCTAGGAAATTCGGTGCCTCCTTGTATGATATTTCCAAGAGAGCACTTTAAGCCCCACATGATTAATGATGCACCCCCAGAAACACTGGGTCTTGCTACTCCCAATGGTTGGTCCAATGCTGAAAAGTTTGAAGAGTTTTTAAACCATTTCATAAAACATGTCCGACCCAATGTCAATAACAAGGTGCTCCTAATCATGGACAATCATGAGTCACTTGTCAATAAAAATTATAAATTTGGTGAAAGAAAACGGCGTAGTCATGTTTACATTCCCCCCTCATACAAGCCACAAATTACAGTCCTTGGACCGCTCCGTTTTTGGCCCACTGAAGCAAAGCTTGCAACGATTGGCTTTTGCATCATCCAGGGACGCCACTGACTATTTATAACGTCGCGGAGTGTTTTGGAACTGCTTTTCCTGTGGCGCTTACACCTTCTAACATACAAAGTGGTTTTAAAGCGGCGGGAATATGGCCATTTAATGATCATATTTTTAGTAAAGACGAACTCATGAGCTCTTTTGTTACCGATAGACCTCTCCTAGATAAGGAAACTGTTTCCGATGGGCCAAACGTGGTAAAAAACACCACTGATTCTCAAGAAAATTTAGCTGTACCTGGTCCATCGAATCCACCGGATCTTCAACAGCAAATAGAAGGTAATCCAGTTATCACCAAATCTTCAATACCATCTACATCTACTCTGTTGTCACCAGAAACCGTTCAACCTTTCCCAAAGGTCCCGCCAAGAAAAACAAAGTCTCGAAACAGAAAGGGTGAGACTAGGGTGTTAACCGATACTCCTGAAAAACAGGAATTAGAGGAGTTAGCCGCAAAAAAAAGGAAAATCGAAGTAAAGAAAAAGGAAAGACTGTTAAAAAGCGAATTTCTAGGAAAAATAATTACGAGACTAGTTCTGAGGAAGACTTTAATCTAACGTTAGAGAGCGATGGCGATTCATGTGAAAATATTCAAAGAAGACTGGATTCAATGCCTAACTTGTAGCTTTTGGGTCCATGAAGATTGCACCAGTTATGAGAATTATTGTCAAAAATGCGGGGAGTCATAGATAAGTCAAAAACAACTGCAACCAAAGATGTTTTCCAAAGATTGAATGTTCTTAAACTGTTATATTCCTATCTGTGAGAGTGTTATTTTATTAGTATTATCACATATAAAGAATATTTATCAAACATGTTTTTCATTACACCCCTTAATTCCAAAAATAAATGAAAAAAAATTTAGTGCTTGTATAATCTTTCGTCCCAAGGTCCAAACGTCACTGTCCCAAAGTACAAGACGTGATTGTACCTTGGGACAAAATCATAAAATCAGATATCAATTTTTTTATGCTCAAAAAGTTATTTGTTAGTAGTTATGTGTATGACAGTTTATTAATATTATTATAGGGAAGTGATATATGAAAAATCAATACATCATGTTAATTAAAACAGAAGTTGTGTGAGCTTGAAAAGAACTGTCCTAAGGTACAAGGATCTCCCCTATACACTCATGGGATTTTTTTCACGTGTTCACTGTAGGGTTAAAGAAATAATAGAAGCAATGAAAATTCTTAGCATTGGTGAAGGGTGTGATGAAGAGAATATTAATGAATGGCTGAACTGCGATAGTGAAGATCCTGGATTCCAAATATTTACGGATGAAGAAATCATTGAGGATCTGAACCGTAATGAGAGAGAAGATGAAAAAGCGACTGAAACTGGGGATGTTTTTGACATACATTCCATCTCACACAGAAGCTTTTGAAGCTCTAGATGTTGCTTTTAAGTAGTTTGAAACAGTGGCGGATCTACGGGGGGGGGGGGTGGCTTTAGGGCTGAAGCCCCCCCAAAACACATCTAATTTTTTTTTTATTTTTGTGCCCGCTCCGTTTATCTAGTTTCATTGGAACGATACGCGCACTATCGAGGAAGCGCATACAGTAACTAGGGGGTTTCCCCCACCCACTCCTTGGAATGGAATGACCGGCAGGGTTGCCAACTCTACGTCTTTTTACGTAGAACTACGTATTTTAAGCCTTACTTGCAAACCTACGAACTTTAGTTCCAGAATCTACGTATTTTCTATCAAAATGGTTCAAATTTGCAAAATAGACTGAATGGGTATAATTTCCCTTACTTTCGCGAAAAAAAGTTAATAAACGTTCCGTTTCATACTAAAAACACTAATCTTCCATTTCAAGAGGATCAGCTAATCAAAGCAAATGAGTTAGGCGTCATATTTCAAAAATAAGATAAGGCGATTCGTCTCAAATGTTTTCCTTATTGACTCAATTTGCACAAAATTTATTAACCTTGCCACATAACAGTGCAAATATCGAGCGTCTATTTTCTGCGATCAATTTGATGAAAACTAACATAAGAAACAGGCTTAATACTGACACGCTAACAGGCTTACTTTTTACGAAAAGTGGCTTAAAAAAAACCGTGAGCCTTCACAGGAACACATTAAACATTTCAATAAATATATGTACAAATTTAATGATAATTATAATTTATTAATTTAAATAAATTGATGATGACTCTGAAAGTAGCAAGTGGTAATTCATAGATTTTTTGTTTGCTAACAGTAATGTTTTTTAAATTTGTTGTTTGTCTGCTGTCTACTACTTTTAGGGTACGTAGATCTACGTATTTTCTATATGGAAATTTTACCATTTCTACGTAATTTTCTAATCTGACCTACGCCTTTTTCAAAATCCGAGTTGGCAACACTGATGACCGGTGACCTTCTCCGCTGCGTTCATTCCTCGCAAACATTGTTGCTCGGTCGCTCGCTTAGTCAGTGCGTACGCTGTTTCGTGATTGCTAACTAATATTATCGTTGTTTTCTTTGTGAAAAGTACTTATCGAACGTATGCATTAGGCGTGAAGTTGAACTAAACGTGTTATTGTTTGTGTTATGGAAATGTCTAAACGTAAACAGACAAGTATTTGGTGATTCTTGAAGAACACAAAGAAGAGTAAAAGTGAAGACGTTCACATGCAAGATGGCGCCGGCGCTGGTCCATCGACAAGTTTTAACGATTACATCGTTATTTTTGGCCTGGCCTATAAATTATTTCAATTTCTTTAATATCTCGTCTATTTTGCTACGTTATTTTTAACCTGGCCTACGACGGTTTGATTTTTACCATTCCGCGTCTATAGAGTCGTCGCAGACTTGATTTCAGTATAAGAGGGGAACTTTTGTTCACTCGGAAATAGTGTCGCTATTTTAATTCCTTTTCAATTTGTGCTTCAAAGTCTGCAGACCTATCTAATACCTTCTCCCTTCGTGGTGAGTAAAAATTAAATTGTTTAAAATTTTTTAGTAATAGTCAAAAACTTGGTGAATGTATTTTATTGATTATAATAGTTATATTGTTCTAACTTTTAAATTATTTCGATTACAATCATTGTTATAAATCAGTTTTTATTGTGTTAAGAATATGTAAACAGATAAAGTGATTAACTTTTTTCTTTCTCGAACTTGGAGAAACCTTGGATGATTGTAATCGAAATTAAGGTTTAGTGAGATGGAATTTTGACGGTTTGAATTTTTATTCATAGGGCCATTGCCAAATTTTGAAGGGTCCCAAGATAGGGCTGTTATTATAAGAACAATTTTTTGGAGAGAAGCTTTGTTAAGCAGAATTTTTACTTGCCGTCATATTCCGATTGTTTCCGCCACCAGGGACTATTCTCGGAAGAATCTACCAGCTTATTTTATTCAAAGAAAACATCTTGCCATCCGCATCTTTAATCCATTTTATTCAAAGAAAACATCTTGCCATCCGCATCTTTAATCCATTTTATTCAAAGAAAACATCTTGCCATCCGCATGTTTAATCCGGTGGTGATTTGGACCGAAATTCCGTCATTCTCGACGTTTTCCGAAGATAGGAAACAGAACAAAAAGATAAGAAATTAGTTTTTCACTATTAATTTATTACTAATTTCATTAATAATTTTTGCAATAAACAATTTAAAACTGATTTAACCTCTTTTATTTGCTTGTCTGTATTTTTGCGCCCTTATATATTTGTTTGGGGGGAGTTAAAGAAAAAACCAGAAAGAAGCCACGATCCCTGGAGCTAGCAAGGGTAATTTAACGTTACAAATTGGCTTTGTACGTTACAAAGTTGAGCGTAACTTCAGACGGAACATACTGATACTGACCCAGGCCAGTCACTTCAGCCTCAGGAAAGCAGACCCATTTACTCTCAGTCGGAGAAATATGACATTGCTAATTATGTTGGAAAATCCAATATTACTGATGAGGAAATGTATAATGTTTTAACAAAAGCTTGGGTTCCAAGTGAGTCCTATGTTTTTCCTACTAATAAAGAATCTGGACAAATCAGAAGATTTAATTTAAAATGGTTGAGTGACAATCCATGGTTGTCTTATAGTAAGCAAGAAGAAGGCGTCTACTGTCGCGTCTGTGTTATTTTTGGGCCCAAAGAGGCTGGCATGAAAAATAAAACACCGCTAGGTAATTTAGTAGTGAGACCTCTTAAAAAGTATAAACATGCCATTGAATTGTTTAGAGATCATAATATAAAGGATTACCACAAACTATCACTTTTAAAAAGTACTAAGTTTTTGAAAAGGTACGAAAACCTAGAAAACAAAATTGATGTTTTATTGGACTCAAAAGTAAATGAGAGGATAAATGAAAATAGAAAACGCTTGGTTCCAGTGCTGTGCGGTACTCGGGTACAAGTACTCATCACTTGTAGGTACTCTAAGTACATTTTGAGGTACTCTGTACTCAGGTCAAGGTACTTTTTAAATCATGTACTTGTACTCAAATGGCTTTGAGATATAAAAAATACCGGGTACTTTTTTTGTACTGAGTAAATTTCAAAATACCCGATTACATTGCTTTGTACTCGAATAAATTTATTATACCCGGGTATATTCATTGTATTCGAATACATTTGCAGTTATAGAGTAAAATTATTGTACTCTAAGTACATTTTCAGACAAGTCAAGACCCGAAAATCCAATCAATTTTTCAGCAGTTCTTGTTTAGCACGCAGAAGAACAGCATCGTTCCGTTTAATCGTTGTGATTTTTTGAAGTAAATATTGAACTTTTCTAGTAGTATTATTTTTAAATACACTGTGAACTCTAACACTGTACCTGTGACTATAAATTTGCCCTAACCTAAATTATCGTTATTTTGAAAATAAGTAAGTAATTTTTTCCTATCACTTATTCTAGGCCAAAAAATATGTTTTTATACAAGTTTTTATTTAACTTTTACTTGTTTAATCGTTTTAAAATTTGGTACACACTTTAGGTTGTCATGACAATAGGTGTAGTTTGATTCTCAAGATAGTACTCATTTGAAATCGTTCTCTTCAAATTTCGAATACTTCCGGACATATCCGTAAAAAACGAAAGGCGAAATTGGTTTTATTTTCTACAGACATACTTTAAGAGATATCGAAAAACTTAACACAAAGATGGTAATGAAAAACTGTTTCTAGTCTTTCTATATCTCTCAAAATAAAAGTCTGTAGAATAAAAAAAAGCCAAATTTCGTTTTTTACGAATAATTTCTGATCCTAATGTATTCGAAATTTTATTTTTTTCTAAACGCCATTTTGTTGGCCTATAAATTGAGCAACTTTCAATGGTCCCCTTGAATTTGGGGCACTCTATACTCTATACCTACACCTTGTACCCAACTGATAAAATTTATTTTTCACCTTTTATATCATTTAAATAATAAGTAAGAGGTAATGTTGTTAAAAATTACAAAACTTGGTTCTTTTTAATCTTTTTCAGGTATCTGGTCTATTTTTCAAAAGGAACTACAAACTCTTTAAGCTATGGACGTAGCAGTCTCTTCGAGTTCAGAAGAAGAAGAAGCAGATCCATTTGAAAATCTATCCGATAATGATCCAGAATATATTTGTCAGCCGGAATCTAACAAAACCAAAGTGTGCAGAAAAAGAAAATTAACAAACTACTTCCATCCCAGGTTCGAAGAAACTGCAACTACTAGTAAACAAAGCTGTAGTAGAGAGAATCCTGGTTCTTCGTCAGATTTGCAGTCCTGTAGCTCTCAACAGAGTACCCAGAACTCTGAGTCAGAAATAGACGTTGAAAAGTTTGCCAACAGTCCGATGTTAGATGGCAAATTCTTCAAGGTTGTACTGTTCAATAACAATAGTAATAGTGTTGAAGCATCATGCCAATTATGCCTGCCAAAGTCAAGGGTAATTAAGGGTTCCTCAGAAAGCACCACCAATTTTGTTAAACATTTGAAGAGAATTCACTCACAACAGTTCACTGAATATGAAAATTATAAAAAAGAAAAACTCAAGAAAAAGCGAGATCTACATACATCGCATAATAAAATGCATCAAACAACCTTACCAACCTTGCGTAATCTGCGTCAGCAAAAATTCGTCAGTCAAGAAGAGTTTAATAAACGGGTTGTCCCAGTGCCGTTTTATCCATTAGGCATTATAGGCAACTGCCTAGGGGCCCTGCCACGTTCAGGGGCCCCTGTGCTACAGGGAAAAGAATAGGCAATGTTTCTTAAACAGTAAAAAATTAATTTGAAAATTTGCTCTGTACATTACATCGACGCTATTTTAGTACATTTCGGAACGCATTCCTTATTAGATATTATTATTATGATTATTATGATAGTTTAAAAGTTTATAACGCAGTAATATAATTGCAAGCAATTTTATCGCGGTAATTTAATTAAAAACGCTCAAAACTCTTTGTTGTGAATGCACACTTACTATACTGGTACCTACCAAGTATGTATATTCTATGGCCAAGCTACTTTCATAAGGTTGGCAGTACTGGTTCGTTGGCATGACCGGGGAATTCCCCGAGTCGTTAAATACGTATTGTATGATGTGTCATAGACATTATTTTCGAACCATTTTCAATTAAATCGTTCAATTTTTACTTCGTGCAATTCGTTTGCAAGTTTTACGGCTGTGAATAAAAAGAGAGTTTTACAATTTGTGTTTTAAAAATTACGAATTTAAGGATAAGTGTTGGATATTTATTTATAAAGACTGCAGAAGTGCTTCAGGCTTTGTGAAAATCGGTGAAACGACGGGTTAAAAACAGTGTAGTGGAAACTAAAGTTTCATTAACTGAAGTTAAAATTACTTTACGTAAGTTTTATTATTTTTTACATATTTTATTACCTGATACAGGATTTGACAAATGTGAAGTGTCGTTTTATTATTCAATTGGATATTTTAATTAATTTCTATGTTATTAAATATTTTTACTTTGGGTGTTTATTAATATTAAGCAGGAAACTATTATTATTATTATATTGTTTGAGCTGCTAAGGTGAAATTTTCTTTACTGTTTTAAAACAAAAGATTATTCCTTTCAGGAACAAAATGTCGGAGGTACCCCGGGTACCCGTAAAGAAAAAGCATCAAAGTGGTTCCGAAAAACGTAAAAAGCGGCAAGAGCAACAAAATAAACTTAATGAACAATTAAAGAAGACACAAAACCTTTTCGAACTCGGATTTAGTCGCGAATTAAAGGAACATCAACCTCATGACACTCCAAGTACGTCTTCTACCAGCCACAAGATGGAAGTAGACCCAGTAGAGGTTCCTTGCGAGCCTTTTGAACAGATTGGCCAGGATCAAGAAACACCTACGTTAGTCAGTGCAGAGGAAGGTGAGGCCGAGACAGGGGTCATACATCAAAACGTAGTTCATCTAGGGGTGGAATACCAGAATGACATTGGCTTATGGCAAAATATTACCAACGAAATGCAAGATTTTTGGTGTACTAGAGACCCTAACGAATGTCAACACTTTGATTGTAATTTTTCTGCTTCGGCCCGACAGTACGACGACAGTAAAAGATTTTTTTCTCAGTCTATGTTTTTTCGGAAACACATCAGTGGTGGTAAAATCAAACGGGAGTGGCTCATGTATTCTCCGTCTACTGGAAAAGTATACTGTTTTCCATGTATCCTTTTTGGTGAAGCACAAAACCGATCACAATTTCAAACTGGATTTTCTGATTGGAAAAATGCGTTGCACCGAATCCAATCGCATGAGAATAATGCAACTCACCGAGTATGTGTACAGACACTCATAAGTAGACGACGCATTCACGGACGAATCGACACTTCTTTATAGATTACATTTAATAAAGAAAAAGAATATTGGAAAAAAGTTTTAGAAAGAATAGTCTCTGTGATAAAATTTTTATCATCCCGTGGATTAGCATTTCGTGGTGACAATGAAATTCTCGGTTCTCAACATAATGGCAATTATTTGGGAATTTTAGAGTTAATCGCAGAGTACGATCCTTTTCTTAGTTCGCATTTAGCAAAATATGGTAATGAAGGCAAAGGAAAACAATCTTATTTATCTGCAACGATTTGTGAGGAACTTATTGAAATATTGGGAAATAAGGTTTTAAAATATATTGTTAATGAAATTATTGAAGCCAAATACTTCTCAATAAGTGTCGATTCGACACCTGATATATCACACACTGATCAGTTGACTGTAGTGCTGAGATATGTTACGTCGAATGGAGAAGTGGCTGAACGTTTTCTTAAATTTCTTCTCATACAGAACCACAAAGGGGAAGAACTAGCCACCGAAATATTAAATTTTTTAAGCCAATATAATATTGATGTAAGAAATTTGAGAGGTCAGTCTTATGATAATGCGTCGAATATGTCTGGTCGTTACAATGGTCTCCAGGCGCATATAAAGAAAATAAATCACCTCGCACACTACGTTCCCTGTGCAGCGCACTCACTGAATTTGGTTGGAGTACGTGCAGCGGAAAGCTGCGTTGGAGCAATCTCATTCTTCGGATTTGTACAGGCAATATACAACTTTTTTTCGGCATCAACTCATCGCTGGGCAATTATGCTCGAAAATCTTGAAAAACGTGATGAACGTAAGCATAATTCGTCATTGGTTCTGAAAAGTGTATCCGATACAAGATGGTGTGCAAGGGCCGATGCTACTAAGGCTTTGGCAACTGGTTACAACAGTTTTCAGAAAGCTTTGCAGTCTATTGCTAGCGATGAGACTCAGACATCACAAGCGATTCACGAAGCTAAATGTCTATTGAATGACTTAAGAAAAAAAGAAAATGCTGTAATGGCCGTATTCTGGGCTGCCATACTAGATCGGATCAATGGTGTCAGCATATCTTTACAAAAGAAAACAATTGAACTACGAACGGCAGTCGATCTTTTAAAATCGCTTTTAGATTTTTTAATTTCACAGAGAGATTTATTTGACGACTACGAGACTAAGGCAAATGAGAAAACTGATACTCAATACAGTGATGAGAATCAGCGTGAGCGAAAAAGGAAAAGGCATCACGATGACGGATCAGCAGAAGAAGTTGTGCTCAGAGGAAAAGAGAAGTTAAAAGTTGATACATATTTGCCAGTACTAGACATGTTATTTACAGAACTGTCGCGGCGCCTAGAAGCTTACCGGGAAATAAATGATCTGTTTGGGTTTCTAACAGATTTCTTGACAAAATCGGACGCTGAAATTAGACAGGCTTGTACAAAATTTAAGGATCATTATTTCGAGGACATTGAGCCTGAGTTTATAGACGAAATGGTGCAGTATAAATACTTCATCTTACAATTAGATGACGCCGGACAAAAAAATATGCCAGCCGAGGAGTCTTACAAACTGATTATTGGTAACATGGCACAGTCAACTTTCCCGAATGTAATGACAGCTTTGCAAATATATAGAAGTCTAATGATTACAAATGCCACTGGTGAACGAAACTTTTCCAAATTGAAATTAATTAAAAACTGTCTTCGTTCAACGATGTCTCAAAACCGTTTAAATTCATTGGCTATAATGGCAATTGAAAATGACGTGTTGGAGAAGATTACCTTTCAGGATATCTTGAACGATTTTGTATCAAAAAAAGTTAGAAGAGTTAATATTTAAGCTATGTATGTTTTTTTTAAATGCATAAATAAACATTCTGTTCATTTGATTCAACATTTTTATTGAATAATATGATGATATACCCAGGTTAGTAAAAAACGGTGTAATTTTGAATTTTGTTGTGTTAACGTAAAAATTAGAAGAGGGTAGGGGGCCCTGGATGAGCATTGCCTAGGGGCCCCGACAGGCATAACCCGGCCCTGGGTTGTCCACTTTGTAGTAAACACCATTTCCGCTGTATCTATCATTGACCATCCCAGTTTCAAAGCGTTGTTTGACGGATTTAATCTAAAAGTCATGGGTCGCAAATCTCTAATGAACGCCATACATACGATGTATCAATCTCACCAAAATGACTTAAAGTTACAAATTAGTAACCAGAGATTTTTGTGTTCAACTGCTGATATATGGTCTTCCAAACGACGTAGATTTATCGGAGTTACTCTCCACTGGTTGGATAGCAATTTGCAGAGAGTATCGGTTGCAATTGCCTGCCAAAGATTTCCTGGAGTCCATATTGCCGAAAATTTACATCATAAAATATGGAATAAAAAATCAGCAGATAATTGCAACAGTCACTGACATGGGAGTAATTTCGTTAAGGCATTTAAAGAATTCACCTTACATGATAACGTAGAAGTTGAAACTGAACCAGAAGAAAATGAAGAAATTAATATGATTAATTTTCCCGATACTGATGAATCAGCAGAATCTGATTTGACCATAGTTCTTCCAACACACTTTCGTTGTGCAAGCCATACTTTAAATTTAATAGCTACTACTGACTGCATGAAGGCTATAAATGGTAATTTATCAGTACGAAATAAGCATATGCATGCTATGGATAAATGTCGAAAATTATGGAACAAGGCAGGAAGACCTGGAACTTCAGAAATTATAAAGGATGTTCTGGGTCACACGTTGAGTAGTCCTGGAGATACCAGGTGGAACTCTTCCTATGATTCCATATCACGTATCTTAGATAAAGACACGAAACCAAAATTACCGACATTACACCAACGACTTGGACTAACAAATTTCACAGACATGGAATTACAGGTACAATACCTAGAAGACTATTGCCAAATACTAAAGCCTTTTGCGACTGCGTTGGATATATTACAAGGTGAATCCAACACCTACTTTGGATTTCTCCTTCCTACTTTAATCTCCCTATCCAATAAATGGAGGAAGATGAAAGCAAATTTTCAGGGACCTCGGTATTTTAGTGCAAGTTTAATTTTGAATGCATGCATTAATGTTCATACAAGATTTGCAACAGTATTTCAGTTGGAATGGAAGGAAGCAATTATTGCTGCAGCCAGTTTTCCGAAATTTAAATTTTGTTGGTTCAGTGTACTAAAAACTGTTGGCAATGATACCCATGTAACATTGGATTCCCTAAAGCAGATGGTAATTTCCGAGGCAGAGTTGTTAATGCCGATTTCTGAAAATGCTGATAGTGATGGCGACAAGGAGGACACTGATAAAGAATACAACGGCTTTTATGATTTTGTTAATGATGATGATGATCTGGCTTTAGAAGATGACATTCAAGTTATTCAAGGTCCTAGTACTCAAATTACAAATATGAAAAATAAAAAACGCGGAAAAATGGAGTTAGAGTTCTTACAATACATTGAAGACAAGAGAACAAATACTTCCATGCTTGACGATTATCCAAACATAAAACAGCTTTTTTTTACGTTATAATACTTGCCTACCTTCTTCTGCTTCAGTAGGGCGACTTTTCTCTTTTGCGACAATGGTTAATGAACCACGACGTCATGCATTAACCGCTCAAAATTTTGAAAAGCTTGTTATTCTTAAAGCTAATAAAATAGGCTTATAAAATTTTTTGCATTTTTATTTTTCATTTATTTTCGTAATGCAGCAGTACCAGACGCCAGATCTTGAGAGTAAAATAATAGCTTTATCTTTCTCTTCCCTTCCTAGCTCCTTCTACCTCCTAGTAACCACCTCTTTTTATATATACCAAAATGTATTCATGTACTCTGTACTGTGAGTACTATTGGCCCTTGAATATTTGTACTTGTACTCGAGTACCTTTTAATTTAAGCCAAGTACTTGTACTCGGGTACATTTTGCCTGTACTCGGAACAGCACTGCTTGGTTCCAATTGTTAAGACCATTATTTTGTGTGGAACTGAAAATATTGCTCGTGATGATGGCACTCTGGACTTACAAGAAAAAGAGGAGCATGAAGGCAAATTCAGAGCCTTGTTGAGATTTAGGATTGATGCTCGAGATTCAACATTAAAAGATAATCTTCAAACTGCTCCAAAAAATGCAACTTTTATTAGCAAAACAACTCAAAACAAGCTTATAAAATGCTGTGGGGATATTATTGTGGAACAAATTATAAAAAAAGTAAAGAAATCGCAGATTTTTTCGTTGATTGCTGATGAAACTCGAGATGCAAGTTCTACTGAGCAGATGACTGTATGCCTTAGATATTTAGATATTGATTTTCGCCAAATTAAGGAAATGTTTGTTGGGTTTGTTGAAGCCAAAGACGAACTCACTGGAGAAAAACTATCAGAACTTATCCTAGGATAGGAACAAGAACTGGGACTCGATATTTCTAATTTGAGAGGCCAATCGTATGATGGAGGTTCAAACATGGCAGGCCATTTTAAAGGCGTTCAAGCGAGAATTAAGCAGTTGAATCCTCTTGCTTTATACATACACTGTGCATCGCAAAGCACACAAGGCGTTTGCAGTTTCTCTACAGCGACTAGCGATGAAGACAATAACAGTGTTAATTATCAGACCATCACTCCAAGTCTCCAAACAAAAATCCCAACTGTGTCCCCGTCAATATTTATTCATCTCTAGCCAGTAGAACTACTCCGAAATATTAAATGTACGATGTATTTAAAAATAAACCCTTTTCGCATTTTTAATCTGCCTTTTATTAACTTTAATGTATTTCATTAGTAAATTAGTAAACAAAACATACTGAAAACCTTTGATATGAAACACACGTTTTCACTCCATAAAACAACGTTAAGCTACTGTTTTGGTCGCTTCATTATATGAAAGTCCTTTCACAAAATTTCCCCCGTTCAGCCCCCCCCCCCCAAAATAAAATTCTAGATCCGCCACTGGTTTGAAAGATAGGACGAATCGGGTCCAACACAATTGTTACAACTGATGCGCAACAGGGACTTGGCTGCAATAAAACACGTTATTTCCAACCAAAATTTTAAATTACATAGGCATTATGTAATTCATTATTTATCGTTACAGATCGATTTTTTATAAATCGTATTATCTTAACGACGCATGTAAAACATGTTACATAATAAAAAATATTAAAACTTAAATATTGTAATTTCATAAACATAAGAAAGTTTTATATTGAAACAATTTGAAAAGTATTTATATTCTTTATAACTACATAACTAAATTTGTACTATATAAATTAATACAATGCCTTAGAGCAATTAGTTATGTATCACTAATTAACCAGTGGTCCTATGCACCATGTTGGGTTACTGACTATAAATAAACTACCAAAAGTAAGAACTTAAATTCACAATGGAAAAAAAACAACTACAAACAAATGTACTGTTTCTATAAATAATAAATGAATAAACATTCTACCAATATACTTCTAAATAAACCATAGAGTATTGATGAAAAGAAAAATAAATGATGCGCTTACAATCCACAAGAATAGAACACAAATGATTAATTCGAAATCCGGTAGCAAACTAAAGATGTATTTGAAGTCAATAGAACACCTTGGGACACATATTTCAAAAATGCATATTGTAATTTTAAATTAAAATGTAGATACATGGAACACACAAGAACATTTAATTTTGTGTGTATAAAAAGGTAAATTATTTCTTCTTCAACAAAAATATAACGTAGTAATGGCAGTGAACTTTCTTTGGGGTTGAATTATAATTATAATAAAGAACAAAAAATAATAATATTTAATTGAAAAATTACAATTAGGTAAATAATAACATGTTGTTAAAATGAATTATACTTACTAATGAGCACCTTACTTATTTCAATTAATAACCGAAGTTATAAGATTTTCTGTAACAGTTAAAACATTATAATTAATTATAGTATTTTAGTTAAACGCTCCTACATTTGACTATCTCATACAATTAGATAATAAACCAACACTCTAACCAATTCTATATATATATATATATATATATATATATATATATTGAGATGATATTAGTTACTATGTTATATTAAATAAGATGTAGAAGGAAAATCTAATGGAAAGTAGAGAAAGGAGATTTTCTTATTTCGGGTCAGAGTGCAAATTTTGTAACATTGGGATTGATTATCATCATCTTCTTCATAATTCCTAAAAAAAAAGAAAAAAGAAAATAGAATAATAATAAAAAAAATTACAAATACATTTCAAAGATTTTTATTTAAAGATTCAAAAATGATTAATCTACATTATATAAAGTTTTGATAATTATGAAATTGATAAATGGGTAAAGTAGATAATTAAAAGTTTATAAAATTGCCAATACGTTAGTAATCAAACATTAATTTTAAATGAATTAGGGGTGTAAGTAAATGAGAAAATTAAATTATAAAAAAAAAAGACATCACAAATAGTTAAATTACATGTTAAAACTTCTACTTACTTTTAAAGTATACGTATTTACCAACCATATTCTAATTTATAAATAGTTCAAATGCCAAATGAAATATTCTGAAAAAGAGAAAATTATTAGTTTGTAGTGCTAGTAAATTTCATAAGAATATAAAAAAAGAATGATCATTGTTTTAAATTGTAATATTGAATCAAGAATTAGATTTTGTTAAAAATTTTATTTGAATAAGAAATTAGTAGGCGATTAGATGGAAAAGATGTATAGATTTAAGTTTGTTGAATTTGTCATTTGTTTTTTTTGTTGATTCTGATAGAATCTCTCTTGTTTTCTGGTTGTTGAAAGAGAAGTTGTATTAAAAATTTGCTCCGTAGAAATTTTGAGTTTTTTTTGAAAGTATTGATAATAGAAAGTATTAAAACAGTTTAAAGTATAAAGAATATCCCAAGGTAACCAGAGAGAGCAATTGGTAAGAGAAATTTATATGATTTTATGAAGAAATAGATATTTTAATTTATGGGGCTGAGCACTTTATGGTATAACTGTATTTTAATTGAGTTAAAGAAGATTAAATGAATATTTAACAAGAAAGAAAGTCATAATTACACTTACCAGAGAAAATAGTAGCCATCCATCGCTTGGTTTTGAAGAGGAAGTGATTATTTGATCTTCATAAAGTTTCCTGAAATCTTTGCTGTATTGGAGGAAGAAAGTAGATTTTCCTAAGAACAGAATCCTGATTCCAGAAGAGGGTGAAGCTTCACACAAATGGTAACAACTTTGCACTCGTTATAATAAAGAGTTTTATATGTGTTTGATTTTTGAAATTTTGATGAACATTTTTATTTCACTGTTTTATGTATTTAACTAAATTATTATTATTATTATTCACCTTTTTGATAAGTTTAATCCAAATTGTTTAGTAACTCAAGTCAGAATATTTCATTTTATATATTTGATGCATATTTGGGTTTATCAACGGTATCTTTGAAGTTTGACACATTTTGAATTAGAAAGGTTAGAAATTTATATGCAATTCACGCCTAGAAAATATTGTTGGACTAGGATAGTGCGGTTATACAGTCATTTTATTGCAAATTTGTGTATTAATTGATTTTGAATCTAGTTTGGTTGAATATTTGAACTCTGACCTTGACATAAGGGAATAGCCGGTAGCATATTTAATTAATCATATTGGAAAATAATTACACTGAGTTAATTCTTACCTATTCACTATTTATATTTAAAATTTAAAATTAATTAAAGGTAAGGAATATTTTATAACATAGTGATTAATATTATCAAAACATATTATTATTATTATTAATATATGTTATAAATTTTGGCGCCCAACGTGGGGCTCTAAACAATCAAAATTAGAGCCGATTCAAATAATTAAAATTTGAGAATTTTGTTAAAATTTTTTTTTATTATTTCGCTCTAAATAATCAAAACGAGAGCCTATTTAAATAATTAATATTTAAAATATTTTTTTTGAAAACTTGATTTGAAATTTTTTTTTGTGATTCATATTAGTTATATTTATCTCGATAGAATAAATTGTGAATATGGAGGGAAAAATGAGATTGAGAGATGGTAAGATAGTAGGAGATGAGAGTGAAAGTAGTGATGGAGGAGAGATTGAGATGGAAAGTGTGGCAGTACAAGTACATGAAGAGAGAGTGTTAGGAGCTGGAGATTATCGAGTGGAAGAGCTGATTCAAACTGGACAGACACAGGAAGAAGCAGAGATGGAAGAAGGAGAGAATTTAATAGAGATAGGGGGAGAGCAGGATCGAACTATGATAGAAATAGAGACAGATGAAACTGCTGGTGAAAATAAGCAGGAAGAACAGGTAGTACAAGCACGACCACAAGAAGAAAGTCAACCTGATATGGACAGGTTTTTACAAATTCTTATGATGAGATTTGATCAGCAGGATAAGAAATTGGAAGAGACTAATAGAAATATCATAAAAGATATTAAAGATATAGATAAGAAATTCGATCAACTAAAAGAAGATATAAAAGAAGATAATGTGAAGATGAGGAAAGATATGGATAAGAAATTTGAGGAAATAAAAGAAGATAATAAGAAATTTAGAAGTGAAATGAAAATTATAAAGGAAGACAATTTGAAGACCAGAGAAGAAGTTAAAATAATTAAAAAGGAATGTGACAAGAAAATAGAACAGCAAAACAAGAAATTGAGAACGGAAATCCAGGAGACAGCAATTGAAATTAAGGGGGAAATAGAAAAAGGTATAGAAATTAAGATAAAAGAAGTAAGTAAATCAATTAAAGAAAATTTACCGGAGGAAATAGAACGTGAAGTCAATAAACATACTGATGTCATAAAAAAAGATATAGGACAAATACGATTACAAGAACAAATTTATGAAGAGGTAGTGGATAATTTAAAAATTAACTTAGGAAAAGAATTTGAAAGACTAGAGGGAGAAGTGGAAAAACAAAAAGGAGTTTGTAGTAGGAATCAAGAATTAACCAAGTATAAATTAAATAAGGAAATGGAAGATATGCAAAAGAAGTTACAAGAAATTATGGATAATAATGTCAGAGGAAATATGGTGGGAGTTCTTCCTAACATGATATCACACTACAACAATACCGGAATTAAATTTGATGGAAACATTAATCATATACATCCAAAAGTATTTGTGAATATAATAAAAAGTAAAACAAAACACATTAGTGACTTCTTGGAGAAAAAACTGTTGATCCGTGATATGTTAACAGGACATCCTTTACTATGGTTCTGCAATAAAGAAAATCAAATGTCGTCAATAAAAGATTTCGAAGAGCAATTTTGTAGATATTTCTGGGGGGAAATCCAACAAGCTACTTTTAGAGAAAAACTGTATTTTGGTAAATATGACTATAATAAAGGAAAAAATTTTAATGCATATGCAATGCAACTATATAATAATGCACAATATTTGGAACCTGCAATGAGGGAAGAGGAAATTGTTTTGTATGTGGCGAGACAGTACAAACATGAAATGACGGAAACAATAGCAATTCATAATATTAAAACAATGGAACAGTTATCAAATTATTTACAGAGACTAGAACGAAGTCTAATGAATGAAAGTAGAACGAATGGGAATGAAAGATTTAATGATAGAAATAGATATGATAATGGGAATTCTGGAGGTAATAGATTTAATGAAAGGAATCGAAATGAGAATAGGAATGATAGTAATTACAGATTTAATAATAGGAATAGGGAATTTAATAGGGGATATAGTAATTTTAATAGGAATGAAACAAGAGCAAATGAATATAGGAATGATAATAGTTATGGTAGAAATGGGGAAAATAGGAATTCTGATAGAAGAAATAGGGAATTTCCAAATAATAATAATTATGATAGGAATGTAGGATCAGGTGATAGGTGGAACAGAGATAATAATTATAGTAATAGAAATTATGATAATAGAAATGTAGTAAATCGGGATAATGAAAGGAGAGATAGAGGTGAAAACAGTAGACAGGTGAATGTTGTAAGTGTTAATCAGAGTGATGTGACTGGTCAAGGCCAGGGACAGAGCGTGGATTTTGCATAAATCGCTCTCATGTGCATAATATCATCTACTCTTCTAAGTATGAACATCCTAGGGAATTTATTGTGAATGATGACGAGGTTAAATTTAATGAACTAAAAAGGTTAATTTTTATAGAGGGGGTTTTCCAAAATATTAAATGTAAAATTATGATAGATACTGGTTCAGAGGTTACTTTAATTAGTCAAAGGGTGGTTTCACAAATCAAACAAGATGATATTATGGTGATAAAAACAAATAAATTATCATTAGTGGGAGCGAATAATAAGAAATTATATGAAACAAGTAATATGATTATGGGGGAAATTTTAATAGGGTGTAAAATGTATAAATTTCAAATGTTATTAATACAAAATTTGAACTATGACATTATATTGGGTTCAGATGAATTAAATAATCATAAGGTTATCATCGATTATGAGGATGAATGTTTAAGATGGGAACAACAAATAATACCATTTATAGTAAAAAAGAATGAAAGTTCGGAAATTAATAAGAATGTTATGTACAACAACATAGAAAATATGGAGTTTGACAAATTAGAAGAAAATTGTGGATTGTATAGGACGGAAGTAGAAATATTATGTAAGAAATATTATAAATTGTTTAATGAAGATATATGTATAGCTACAAATTACACGCACAAGTTGGAGATGAATAAAGATATTAAGAATTTTAAAATAAAAACTTATCCGATACCGTATAAAATAAAAGATGAAGTATATGAAGAATTAAATAAAATGTTGAAGGATGGAATAATAGAAAGATCGGATTCTCCATACATAAATGCAATTACTTGTGTAAGAAAGAAGTCAGGAGAGATTAGAATATGTCTTGATGCAAGAAACATAAATGCCTATACAGTCAAACAATATGAAAGTCCTATGAATGTCGAAGGAATTTTTGGAAGAATTACAAATGCAAAAATTTATTCTAAATTAGATCTTAAACATAGTTTCTGGTTAATTCCGTTAGAAGAAAATAGTAGACCATATACAGCTTTCATGGTAGATGGTATTGTATATCAATTTTGTGTGGTGCCATATGGATTGCAAAGTTCATGTGCAGCTTTAGTTAGAACTTTACATACAATTTTAAATAAATATGAATCATTCATTTTACACTACATTGATGATATTTTAATTTATTCGGAAAATGAAATTGTACATAAAAAACATTTAGAAATCACATTAAAAGAATTGGAAAGAGCTGGACTAAAATTAAATGTGGAAAAGTGTAAATTTTATCAAAAAGAAGTTAAATATTTAGGATATGTCTTGAATACGACAGGGGTAAGTATGGATCCTGAAAGAGTACAAGCTATTATGAATTATCAAACACCTAAAAATTTGAAGACGTTAAGAGGATTCCTTGGAATTATAAATTATTATAAAAGATTAATACCAGATTTGTCAAATAAAGAAGTTCCTTTAATAGAGCTACTAAAAAAAGATGTTAAATGGAAATGGACACCCGAGAGAGAAAAAGCTTTTCAAGAATTAAAATTTGTCTTTACCAATAATTTAAAAGTGTATCACCCGCAATACGATAAAGTATTTATACTTAGGACAGATGCATCGATAGAAAGATTAGCAGGAGTGTTAATACAAGTTCAGGAAGTAGGAGAAGTACCTATTAGTTTTGTATCAAGAGTAACAAAGAATTGTGAGAAGAAGTACACGGTTACGGAATTGGAGATGGCCAGTGTGGTATTTTGTATAACCAAATTAAGGTTTTATTTGTTAGGAGCAAAGTTTATAGTGGAGAGTGATCATAATGCTTTAACGGCGATGATGAAAAATAGGTATGCAAATAATAGGGTACACAGATGGTTGTTATTGTTGCAAGAATACGACTTTGAGATTAAATATATTCCAGGAAAAAGTAACATCATAGCAGATGCATTGAGTAGGGAAAGTGAAGAACAAGGGGACAATAAAAAATTCAAAATAGGTATAAATAAATTATTGGATAAAGAGGGATTATTTACTTTGGAAAGGGTTATACAAGATCAGAATTATTTGACAGAGGTGGAAAAGAAAAGAACTTTTACAGAAGACAATATTATTTATAAAAAACTAGAAAATTGGGATACGTATGTTATTACAACTAATTATGCAAAGGAAATTCTATATAATCTTCATCACGAATATGGTCATATCGGAGTAAGAAAATTATGGATGCTATTTAGGGAAAATTATTATGCAAAAAAGGATTTAACTAGAGCCAAAGAAATATGCAAAGCTTGTACAATATGTCAATTAGCCAAAGAAAAAAATTATCATAATAGCAATATAAATAAATCAATGGTAACACAAAAACCATTACAAATTTTAGCAATAGATTTTATAAGTAATTTAGTGGAGAGTATTCAGGGATGTAAACACATATTGGTCATGGTAGACATATTTACAAAATATGTACAGATGTATCCTTGTAAAAGAACAAATACCAATACAATATTAAAATGCATTAAAAATTATATACAAATTCATGGAAAACCAGAGAAATTAATTTTAGATCATGCCACTTATTTTGAGAATTATAAATTTTTATCTGCATGTCAACATTATAATATACAAGTAAATTTTATTAGCATAAGAAATCCATCATCAAATCCAGCTGAAAGATATATCAAAGAAGTAATTAAATATTTGAGAATTTTATGTATACAAGAACACGATCAGTGGGAAAATAACTTGGATAAAGTACAAAGATATGTGAATGAAACACCTCATGGAGTGACGAAAGAATGTCCAGAGCTTTTATTTAAAGGTAGAGTACCAGAAAGAAAGTGGGAATGGAATAGAAGACAAGAAATCCAAGAAATATTTGATAAAGTTAAGAAAAATTTAAAAAGAAACGCAGAACGATATGTCAAGAGACAAGAAAAGAAATTGAAAAAGAAAACTAAATTTGAAAAGGGAGAACTTGTCATAATAAGAGCTTTACAAGTAGCGGATAAATGGGAAAATTTGTGTGCAAAATTATTAATGCCTTTTGAGGGACCATATGTGGTAGATAATCATAATGCTGAAAACAGCTATCGGTTAGTATATCCGGATACAGGGAGATTAAGGGGAGTTTTTAATATTAAGGATGTGTACAAGTTTATACCAGAAGAGGGGTAGATGATATTAATAGCAAAGTTTTGTAAATAATAGTATTAAGATGTAAATATCAAATTAAGATTGAATGGTTTTATTAAAAAAAGGTTTATACAATCTGTGCAAATAATATTAATTGAGGCTAAAGTTTTTGTAAAATGAGTGTTTATTTATAAAAAAAAAATAGATTAAAATTATAATTTTTAATCCAACATCAATAAAATGTTTGATGTAAAAATTTTAATTGGGGGATTTGAGATGATATTAGTTACTATGTTATATTAAATAAGATGTAGAAGGAAAATCTAATGGAAAGTAGAGAAAGGAGATTTTCTTATTTCGGGTCAGAGTGCAAATTTTGTAACATTGGGATTGATTATCATCATCTTCTTCATAATTCCTAAAAAAAAAGAAAAAAGAAAATAGAATAATAATAAAAAAAATTACAAATACATTTCAAAGATTTTTATTTAAAGATTCAAAAATGATTAATCTACATTATATAAAGTTTTGATAATTATGAAATTGATAAATGGGTAAAGTAGATAATTAAAAGTTTATAAAATTGCCAATACGTTAGTAATCAAACATTAATTTTAAATGAATTAGGGGTGTAAGTAAATGAGAAAATTAAATTATAAAAAAAAAAGACATCACAAATAGTTAAATTACATGTTAAAACTTCTACTTACTTTTAAAGTATACGTATTTACCAACCATATTCTAATTTATAAATAGTTCAAATGCCAAATGAAATATTCTGAAAAAGAGAAAATTATTAGTTTGTAGTGCTAGTAAATTTCATAAGAATATAAAAAAAGAATGATCATTGTTTTAAATTGTAATATTGAATCAAGAATTAGATTTTGTTAAAAAATTTATTTGAATAAGAAATTAGTAGGCGATTAGATGGAAAAGATGTATAGATTTAAGTTTGTTGAATTTGTCATTTGTTTTTTTTGTTGATTCTGATAGAATCTCTCTTGTTTTCTGGTTGTTGAAAGAGAAGTTGTATTAAAAATTTGCTCCGTAGAAATTTTGAGTTTTTTTTGAAAGTATTGATAATAGAAAGTATTAAAACAGTTTAAAGTATAAAGAATATCCCAAGGTAACCAGAGAGAGCAATTGGTAAGAGAAATTTATATGATTTTATGAAGAAATAGATATTTTAATTTATGGGGCTGAGCACTTTATGGTATAACTGTATTTTAATTGAGTTAAAGAAGATTAAATGAATATTTAACAAGAAAGAAAGTCATAATTACACTTACCAGAGAAAATAGTAGCCATCCATCGCTTGGTTTTGAAGAGGAAGTGATTATTTGATCTTCATAAAGTTTCCTGAAATCTTTGCTGTATTGGAGGAAGAAAGTAGATTTTCCTAAGAACAGAATCCTGATTCCAGAAGAGGGTGAAGCTTCACACAAATGGTAACAACTTTGCACTCGTTATAATAAAGAGTTTTATATGTGTTTGATTTTTGAAATTTTGATGAACATTTTTATTTCACTGTTTTATGTATTTAACTAAATTATTATTATTATTATTCACCTTTTTGATAAGTTTAATCCAAATTGTTTAGTAACTCAAGTCAGAATATTTCATTTTATATATTTGATGCATATTTGGGTTTATCAACGGTATCTTTGAAGTTTGACACATTTTGAATTAGAAAGGTTAGAAATTTATATGCAATTCACGCCTAGAAAATATTGTTGGACTAGGATAGTGCGGTTATACAGTCATTTTATTGCAAATTTGTGTATTAATTGATTTTGAATCTAGTTTGGTTGAATATTTGAACTCTGACCTTGACATAAGGGAATAGCCGGTAGCATATTTAATTAATCATATTGGAAAATAATTACACTGAGTTAATTCTTACCTATTCACTATTTATATTTAAAATTTAAAATTAATTAAAGGTAAGGAATATTTTATAACATAGTGATTAATATTATCAAAACATATTATTATTATTATTAATATATGTTATAATATATATATATATATATATATATATATATATATATATATATATATATATATATATATATATATATATATATATATATATATATATATATATATATATATATATATATATAATTAAATAGTAATATTTGCTGAAAAATTAATTATTAGTAAAAGTGGTTATTGGGTAAACAGCAATACTTAACGTTAAATAAAACTCTTTAGAGTATTTTTAATCCAAGCTTTCGTAATTAATTTATTACATTATCAAGGAGCTACAAAATTAAGAGTGACAGAATGCAAGTAGAAATAAATTATAAATTTATACTTACATCTCTGTGAGGTTATAACGTTGTTGTTCTAAAAGAAATTAACATCAGTAAATAATAAATTATAAAATTAAAATGATGTTTTTTATAAGTATTATCAAATTGATGTTTCTCACAAGATATGACATTAATGATTAAATAGTCATGTAACTATGATATCAAAAGTAATAAATTAGAGAACTAACTAAAGGTATTAGGAATAATAAAAAAAAAAATTTATAAATTATGGAAGTATTAAGATATAACAATATTAAAGCTTAGATGTTATTAGCCCTAAGGGATTATCCTGGATGTATATCCCTCTAAGATCAGTATAACTGTGCAATGATATAGAAAAACCAGTTTATGAGTAAATACTAAAAATTATTAGGAATAATAAGAAAAATAATAAATAAACTACACATTTGTAATTAATAAAAAAACAAAATGTAGATTTTCTTAAAAAACTTAAAATAAAAAAGACATCTAACAAATCTAGAGTTTAAAGTTGTTAATGAACAAATAAATATTACAAATTCTCCACAATTAAACTATCTACTTTAATTGAATTTACATTTTGTGATACATAGATAAGATATAATTATAATTCAAATATATTAAGTTATTGTAAAGATCAGCAGATATAGTTTTTTCCTGGTTTTTCTATATCATTGCACAGTTATACTGATCTTAGAGGGATATACATCCAGGATAATCCCTTAGGGCTAATAACATCTAAGCTTTAATATTGTTATATCTTAATACTTCCATAATTTATAAATTTTTTTTTTTTATTATTCCTAATACCTTATAGTTAGTTCTCTAATTTATTACTTTTGATATCATAGTTACATGACTATTTAATCATCAATGTCATATCTTGTGAGAAACATCAATTTGATAATACTTATAAAAAACATCATTTTAATTTTATAATTTATTATTTACTCATGTTAATTTCTTTTAGAACAACAACGTTATAACCTCACAGAGATGTAAGTATAAATTTATAATTTATTTCTACTTGCATTCTGTCACTCTTAATTTTGTAGCTCCTTGATAATGTAATAAAGTAATTACGAAAGCTTGGATTAAAAATACTCTAAAGAGTTTTATTTAACGTTAAGTATTGCTGTTTACCCAATAACCACTTTTACTAATATATATATATATATATATATATATATATATATATATATATATATATATATATATATATATATATATATATAAAGGATCAAAATTCTTGGAGATGCAGTCAAGTTAGGCTTTTATAAGAAAACTCTTTGAAGTGTTTGTCTAGCTTTCGAATTTATTTAATTCATTATCAAGACTTTCTAAAAGATAAAAAATACTGTTAAATACAAATATTTTTTATAAAAATGAAAATTTAAACTTACTCTTCTTGAGGTTAACATTTTCTTAGCAATTTCTACTATTTTATATGAACACATTTACAGTTTATAATAAAATGACAGTTGTTAAAAATTAAATTTCAAAATTTCTAAGGTACTACAAAATCTACATCACAGTAAGTACACTTTATGTAACAAAAAAAATTATATATATTTTAATAAAAAACAATGTATAGTAAAAGCCAAATAAAGTTGCGTGCACGTCACCAAGGTCGTAATTCTATTGTATGGGTGGCTACATTTCTATAGAAAAGTGTATGTTACTTAAGTTTGCTAAACAATCACTACTAAAAATATCCCGAGCAATAAAAAAAATTTTGTAACAAAATAGTGTATATACAATATAGCTTTTTTGGATTTAGACGTCCCTCATTGTAAAATTTTGTGTTAAAATATTCATGAAGAGACCACCAATTAATGACGGAATATTAGTCACTGCCAGAAATATTGTCATGTTGCCGCGTCGTTTGCCGAGTTTTCAATCAGTGTTTGTGACTTTTGTACTCGTAGTGATATCGATTTTTGAGATTATCTTGTGAAAAACATTTATAATACAAACTGTTTTTTTCAAAACAACAAAGCATTTTATTTTTTGATTGTCAAAACAGCTAAATAGTCGATGCAAAGAACTTGTGGCTTCATTAGTTAACTATTTTGAAGAAGAAAGGAAGAATAAATCTCTTTAAAAAGATTGCTCAAAGAACTTGGGTTTAGGTGGATGAAGGATAATCCACGACGAGGACTTATGGAATTACCTAATGTTGTTTTTGAAAGAGTACAATTCTTGAGAAGTTATAAAGAAGCGAAGGATGAAGGTATACATCAATTCGTGTTTCTCGATGAAACTTGGATATTTCAAAATGGCATCATTGGCCATTCTTGGCAAAATAAAAATATAAAGAGTGTTAAAACCACTAAAACGGATGGCAAAAGGTTTGTTGTATTAACATAGATTGTTATATGAACATTTAAATATTATCATTGCAGATATATTATACTACATGCTGGAAATGAAAACGGATTTATAGAGGGTGCTGAAGCAATATTTTGTTCAAAAACTCAACTTAGTGATTATCATGGGGAAATGAACCAGGCGAATTTCTTGAAATGGTTTGAATATCAGTTGCTACAAAACTTAGAGAATCCTTCTCTAATTGTACTTGATAATCCACCTTATCACAGTATGCTATTGCATAAAATTCCGAATACAGGATGGTTAAAAAGTGCTATTGAGGAGTGGTTGACAGAAAGAAACATTCCCTATTCCCATATGATGTTCAAAACAGAACTGTTGCACATCATTTCTCAGTAAATATACAGATATAATCTTACATAATGTCATTTATTTTAAACATTTCTTTTAGAAATAAACCACCAACCAAGTATATAGTGGATAATATGGCAGAACGGTATGGACACAAAGTTTTACGTCTTCCTCCTTACCATTGCATCTTTAACCCTCTTGAATTAATTTGGGGCATAGTAAAAAATTATTACAATAGGCACATTGGTAGAGATGGTAACAGCGCGAAAAACTGCCTAAACATGTGGCATGAGGCAACATGATTACTCCTGATATGTGGAAAAACTCTATAAATCATACTGAAAGAGAAATATTTAAATGGTACGATAGAGAAAGAAAACTAGAAGGTAGATGAACTGAGAACAGGAGATAGCAAATAGATAGCAGAAAGAAAGGAGACCAGCCACAGGAAGAAAAAAGAAAATTATTTTTTATTCAATTTTTTATTTTATTTGTTAGTGATCGATTTTAAGAGCTGAATCCACAACCCTGAATTTTTTATTGACAGGTAGGAGTCCCGGAGGAGGAATTTCATATCAGTATATATTGTTATGGCTTCTACTTATATTTGCTACTGATTAGTGTTTTAATCACTTCTTTTATATATAGACTAGTTGTACTCGCAACGTCGTTCGCGTGGCGTGTGATTGTTGTATAAAAATTTCTTACCCCACCCCATTTAAGGAATGAGAGAAAAAATTTTATACACCAGATGTTAAGTTGAAAGCAGGAAAATACATCTGTGAAAACCGCATTCGAATCGGATCAGTAGTTTTCATGTGATGCGCGCACAAACATACAGACAGACAGACAATAAAATCTAACCACATTTTTGGGTTCTATTTCGATGTACCCGCGACGTCGTTCACGCGGCGTGTTGATTTTTGTAAAAAAAAATTCTTTCCTCATCCCGTTAAAGGGGTGGGGGGAGAAAGTTTAATACACCAGATGTTAAGTTGAAAGAAGACAAATACGTCTTTGAAAACCGCATTCGAATAGGATTAGTAGTTTTCATGTGATGCGCGCACAAACATATACATTTCTACAGTTTTATTATATTTATAGATTATTTTTCTAATTAGAAACCTTTTCTTTTTACTGTAATTATTTTATTTTTTAAACTTTTACTGCAACTATATTTTTAACATGTCTGTCAATTAACAACTCTCTCTATATATATATATATATTCGTACAGCCCGAGACAAGTATCTCGTGAAAAAAGGTGAGGATGCGCCGTAACAAATTTGAAAGTGGGGGTATGGTGGGCGTACACTAAAATCCATTTGTGTGATAGACTTTATGCTGTGAAGATCTATCTACATCTACACCGTTGCCTTGTTTTAATTACTCGCGTTATTTAAATTTAATTTTGTGTATTTGTGTATTCTGTTATTTATTTTTTAGACGAATTTAAATTGATTGATTATTGTTTTTTAATGAAGTTTTTATTTTTGTTTGTAACGTTTGCAACGTTATCTGTGGCCTGGCCTATTGACTATTAAATTTTTATAATTTCCTTGTTAATTGTGCGGCGTCGCATCAGTTTTGGTAGGAGAATCATAATTTGCTCGTATGTTTCGACGTTAAATAATTTCATTTTATTTTGAGAATTCATTAAGTTTAGTTGATTCTTCACTTTCTACTACCCTCGTTTCGGTGAGTAAGAATTTAATTATTTTAATTTTAGTTTGTAAAAATCCAAATTTGGTGAATATTTTATTTGATATTTAAGTTTATTCCTTTACTAACATTTAATTATTTCGTTCACAATCGCTTGTCAAGAATCAGTTTTTTATTGAGTTAAAATATAAACATAGTAAGTGATTAATTTTTTCTCGAACTTTGGAGAAAACCTTTAGCGATTGTGTACGAAATTAAGGAATTTATGGTCGGAGATTGATTGCCTTTTTTTTTAATTTCATTAGGGCTGATGCCACTTTGAAGAGGGTCCTAGGGAGATTGTGAATTCTCGACCCAACCATTTTTTTTGAAATCATCTTTACAACCATACCGTAATCGAAACCACTATTCCTGAAGTCACCACCAATTCTTCTAAACAATCAATAACTGTTTGTTCCGAGGACCACAAAATTGAAATCCAGTTACTACTTTTGTTAACGAAGACTCCGACAGAAGACATCAAAAACTATCAAAGATAAGATTAAATTAATTACAATTAATTTCAATTTTTTTTGCTTATCATCAAATCAATATTTAAAGTTTGAATAAACAATTTTAAACTGATTTATTCTCTATTATTTGTATGTCTGTATTTGGCGCCCTATTTTATTTGTTTGGGGGGAGTTAGAAAAAAGCCAGAAGGAAGCCACGAACCCTGGGAGCTAGCCAAGGGTATTTTCACGTTACATGTTTTCCTTCTACTAGTCACCCACAAAAATCATTCATTTCTTTAAATATCATACTTACAAATAGCCAATGTTACTGTGATCATCAACGTATTGACAACATAGTAAAAATTCTAAAATCTGGTGAAATCTTATCAAGCGTTGATGTTCAGGTAAATTCCATCCTAGTTTGGCCGAATACTTTCTCTCTCTCCGCACTGGAAGCTCCGCTTTGTCACGAGATACTTCTGTACTTGAAAATAGTAATATTATTAGGAATTTCTAATAGAATTATAAACTAGATTTTTGGATTATAATAAAAATGAAAGGGGAAAATGCGAATTCGGTATTGGTTAAAAACTTGAAACAGAGATATTAACAAAATGTTTAAGGGTTTTATGCAAATTTGATTTAGTTGTTTTCGAAATTTTCGAACGTTTATTAACCGAGTAATCATTAAGTTCAATTAACAAGTGACAAGTTAAAAAAATCCTTTAATCATCTAATTGTAGTATTCAACGGTAATTCTATTATTATTTATATTTACAGAAAAATTATACTTTATTACTGATTTTATAAAAAAAGTTTTAAGTACCATTAATTTTTTTTTTTAAATTTTGATTTAATCATCTGATTTATATATTGTAGGCAATATGGCTCTTCAAACAATGATCAGCGAAAAAGGGAAGTTAAAAAAAAATTACAAAAATAAATGTATAATTGCAATTTTGAACTTTTTTAATTTTATTAATCAAACGAAGTTAGAAAAAAATTACTTGAAACAGTTTATCTTCTATTATATAGTTTAACTTCGCTAAAAATCTTCACTAAGTGCAACCTGTCCCTTGGCAAATAGCGCTTTACCAAGATAGATTACAGCATAGGCCACAAAAAAACAGAAAAAAACTTCTCTCTCGCGAAATCGATCCCATTATAATAACATAACTGTCGCAACTGGAATCATACCCGACGCTTATCGAAATAGGCTACCAACAACTTATTTAAAAACTTTCAAAATGATAATATCTATACACAACTTATTTCATATTTAATAACAATTCAGTATAAATTTCGAAATCTATGTACATATATGCATAAACACACTTGAAGCATGCATTGTCATCCAGTTCTTACCTACTCTGAAAATTTCAGAGCTCTAGGTAGTCGGGAAATAGGTTTAAATTCGATTACAAAATTCCACGGAACGACAAAGAGACAAAGAGCACGGTGAAAATATAAAAACTTTCTAAAAAATAATGTAAAATTTTCTAAAAAACAATGCAATTTTACAAATTTGAAAACTTTTTTAGATTTATTAAATTCAAAATTAAATAATATTTGCAGTTATGAATTCGGACATAGGATTAACGGAGAGGGTCTGAGACCGGTAGCTCAGCTGGAAGTTGATCGTAATGATCTGAAGATAGTTACGAATTCGGTATTACCGAGAAAACCAGAGCAAACAGAAAAGACAGAAGTAGTCCATTACAATTCATAACAATATATTGATATGGATTTTTCTTCATGGCCACGTTCTTTCAATGGAATGTTGGAACGTGATCCATTATTTGTAAATTGGTTGTCTTGATTAAGTATTTTTGTTTTTTGATTGTTTTTGTTTAGAATATAGGATGTGAGGTTAAGATTATTATTGATTGAATTGTCATTAAATTAGATAGAAATTTGTCATTCAAAGAAAAGCAATATAAATTTTTTTAATTAAGTACAATTGAATTTGATTTTTTAAAAAGTTAAGAACAAATAACAAACATATAGTCAAAGAAAAGAATAATTAAGTTATAGAAAAAAAGTAAAAAATAAACAGAACTTGGAAGGTACAGAAAAGCAGAGAATTGGAAATTGTAAGAGAGCAGAAAGGCAAGAGATAAATATAAAGACAATATAGCAAGCAGAGAGTTGTAAAATTGTAGGAAAAGGAAGGTATAGAGAAAGAGCTGAGCAGTAGAAAGATAATAGATAAATGGAAAGACAGCAGCAAGAAGGAGTTGGAAAGTAGTAGGAAGAGGAAGATATGGAGCAAGAAATAGAAAGTATTGAAGCAGAAAGAAACAGCGAATAGGAAGAAATCAGAAATTTGAAGGTATAGAGAAAGGGTTGAAGAACAGAAAAAGGAAGTAGAGTAGAAAGAAGAGGAAGAAAATAAATTTTTATATTTATATTTTTTGTTGTAATTTATTTTAGGACAATCAATTTGGAAATCTTGAATCCACGACCGAGAATTTTCATTGAAGAAGGGTGTTCCGGAGGGAGGATCCATTTCAATATATTATTGTTCTAAGAACTATAAGGGTCAAACAAAACCAAAAATAAAAAATAGAATTATTCCACATAAAAGCGATTCCAAAGTAAATCCACTAAGATGTGAGTTAGCGAATAATCATAATAATATTCATTTGTTGAAACACACAGTAGATTTTGAAGAATTGCAAATAATGTGTCGAGAATCAAACAGACAAAAAAGGAAAATACTTAAGATCATCTACATTAATATCTTTAAAGGCAACACTATAAATGCAAAAACTGATATGGGATTCATGAAATACCAGTTACCCTACTTAAATGGTACTGTAAAGTCTATTTATTTTCAGTTGGCAGCACAGTGAATTCATTATAAATGCAAATCCTTCAAAGCCCAAGCAAGGGTGGTTCATGAAAAATAACTAAAAGTAGTATACATTTCAATTGAAACATAGTCATAGTTGTTATTTTTCAAAGAGTCCACCCTGTAATTAGGGATTAACTAACCCAAACACAATAGAAACCCTAGATAATATTGTCACAACAGGTAGCTGAATAGATCCGGTCCTTCTGCTGTTCTAGGATGATGCTAAATCTTGCTTTCTTAGTGCCTCTTGAGTTTGATTTATTGCCTAATTAGTTCAATTTTTCTTGAAACAGTTAGCATTTTATGGGGTTAAGCATGAACTGGGCAGCTTGCAGTTTCTTAAACACGTCTTCATGCTGTGAGAGTCAAAAAAAGGATCGGATTTCTGAACCGCCCGCTGTTCCCAGGTAAGGGATAACTTCAAAGACTCTTTAACCAATATATTTAATCCAGGTATTTGACATTTCGTTCTAGTTTTTAGAACAGTATAAGTATATAAGGTGTTTGTAGAGTAAACTATCTTTCAAATAATTTTTTAATTCTTAAGTCTTATTGTAAAATAAAAAAAAATAGAAAAAATAATGATCTTACAGTAGATTTTTTTTCAGCCATATCAATAGCACTGGAAGCCTTTCTTTGTTCGATTTTTAAATTTGGGATTACAAACGGTGGTACGTCCGTACTATGTTGATGACTGAGCGCCCTTTGTCGTTGACGACTCTGCAGTGGGAGATTGTTTAGTTTGAACTCCTGCCTTTTACTCCTATTAATCTGGTCTAACATGTCTTTTAAAATTTGGATCACTATTGTGAATTGCACCAAGTTCAGCTTTGAGTTATTCGTTTGAAACAAAAGCGAGGACATTACTTTGTCGGCCATTAAATTACCCGAAAGACCATATTTCTTGTCACTCAGGATAAGTCTGTAAATACCTAAAAAAATAAAATAAGCATGTTGAAAAACAATTTTAGAAGATAACCTTGGTATAACAAATCACAGGTCTCCAAAAAAAATATTTTTTAAAATTGTTTGGAATTTGATAACTGATTTTTATGTATTTTTCAGCGCTGATTGCAAAGATGCAATCCATTTTTTTCTATCACCCAAGGTTTTCTCACAAAAAAGTAATTACTTTTTGGTATGATAACAAAATTTTAGCAATTTTTTAAATTTTTTCTTAAGTTAAAGGATTTTATTTTATGTATAATACATGTTATAAACTACATATCTAGTACACTAACATTTCTCTTTAATCTCATAAGTCCTTATAGTAACGCTTTTGCTTTCCCTCGAAGCTTCTTTTATTGCTTTTCCGGCTGTGTACTCGTTGAGGGTCATCTCGTTTTAGCATCCAGCAGTAGTCCGCTATCATGTTGACGTTCCATCTTCCTTGATACCTTCTTTCCATTTCCTTGATATCTTGGTGGAATCTTTCACCCTGCTCTTCACTTATATCACCAAGGTTTGCAGGGAAGTAGTCTAGATGTGAATGGAGGAAATGAACTTTAATGCTCATGTTAAATCCCAGCTTCTTAAAGTTGTCGAGCATGTCTGCGACGATTGTCTTGTAGTTAGGATCTTTTTTGTTTCCTAGGAAACCGGTAACAACTGGTTTAAAAGATGTCATGCTGCTTTTTCGTTTGTTTCCATTTTGTCCACAAAATTGGGATCTCTCATCAGTTTTCTAATGTCTGGCCCGACAAAGACTCCTTCCTTTAGTTTTGCTTCGGATAAACCAGGAAACTGTCCACAAAGATACTTGAACCACTCCCCTTCTTTTGGCAATGCCTTTACAAATTGTTTCATTAACCCCAACCTAATGTGGAGTGGTGGTAGTAATACCTTTTTGGGATCCACAAGGCTTTTCCTCTCAATGTTTTTAACCCCCACCTGTAAGGTTTTTCTCAAGGGCCAATATTAAAAGTACTATGGGCTTAATAACAGTTCATAAAGATGCTAAAAACAAAAATTCAAACTCACTAGAGTACGGAACTATGTATAAAAATATCGAAAAAAGCCAAAAATAGACAAGCAGTTTGTGGAATAACTGTACGTGATGGAATTTTTTCACTATTTTTCCCGAAATTAGCGTTGAAAATACTATAAAAATCACTTATTCAATTTTAAACAATTTTTATGTCGCATACCTGTGATATTAATAAGTATAGGTTTTTATTTATAGTTTTAATTTTTTTTAATTTCAAATAGCAACAAACGAATTTTAGAAAAAAAAGTATAATTCAAATTAAAAGTAAAATAAAAATATGCTACATATTAAACAGTAAGAATTAAGTATAAATTAATGCAAAAAGCACTTACTCCTTTAATTGTCGGCTTCCATTTCGTCGTATTCATCCGACGATGAGTCAGATTCGTTGCCTGGTCCGATAGGAATTACAATGGGTTCGAACAGTTCTTCAATATTGATATTAACACTCCACAATCGTTCTTCTTCCTTCTTCACATGGTTTATGGCATTGGTACAATTTTCCCGTGTTACGTTTCCAAAAGAATTTATCAAGTTGTATTGTTTCTTACCACCTCACCTTTTACCATATTAATTCTATAGGGTTTAATTGACAGTGATAAGGTGGCAAACGTAATACAGTTATTCCTTTTCCTTTCGCCATTTCGTCAATTACATATCTTTTATATTGTAATTTGTGGCGCTTTGCAATTTACATTAATTCAGTTTTCAGCATGGTGTCGTCAAAAGAAATATTCTTGCTTTGGAGCCACTCTTTAATATCTCCTTTTTTCCATGACGTCGTTGGTAACTTTTCTACCAGTTTTGAATGATAACCGGCGTTATCTAAGACAACCACAAGCACTTGGCAAAAAGTCCAATAGCTGGGAAAAATAATCTTCAAAAACAGAGGTCATTTCCTCGTGGTAATCTTTGGTTGACTTTGATACATTTTCTACAAAACCATGTTTACTGCCAATGTGTATGATTATTAGTCTGCGACCTTTTCCTCGAGGAGCATTTAATCCTGTTGAATATCCCTCCAAAAATGCCTGACGGGAATTTGAAATATTGGTGTCCATCCATGCTTTAGAAACAGTGTGTCATTCATTCAACTAAATATCGTATTATGACTACTTATCCCTTACCTAAGAAGATTAAAATATGATGATTAAAAGAAATTTCTTAATACCAAAATAAATCAGTACGTGCGCTACTGATTTAGGGTCTTGCTTACAACATTTTACGATTTAATGACTTTTCTTAGTTAGCAACTCCAAACAAATTGATTTTAAGGAGATCCAAGTACCCTGCTATGTAAAGAATGTCTGTTAAAAATAACATGTAGTAATCTGAATACACTTGACACCCCCGCAAGAGTACACCAAGCTTAAAATTTATTTATTTGTAAACATATCTCAGATCGACCCACATAATTTACGAGCGGATATTGGCAAACTTTTCAAATGTGACATTGTCTCGCCTCTATAAAATATTCAAAGTGGAAAATAGTTTGGTTTATCTAATATTTTTTGCATTAAATGTTTGAGTTGATGTAAATTTTAAGCTAGTAATTGGTAAGTATGTAAGCATAACTTTGTCTTGGTAAACAAAAAAATTGTTTACTTTATTTATTATAATGTGTAAAATACACGTAATTGTTTTATTTGGAGTTTAGCTATAATTGAAGCAGGACTTGTAGGAGGAGCTCACATAAACACAATTCTTTAAGCATTAAATAATTTAACTGGATCGTTAATTTAAAAGTATTAAAAATTAATTACTCCAGCTTTTAAAGAAGTCGCTAATAAATGTTATCAATTCGTTCAATTAGAACATGAAATGACAAAACAGATATTGATTTAAAAAAAAAAGAGTAAATGTATAATAATTACTCAATGTTATTGGCTGAGTGATCTGTTTTTCTATACATTTTTTTGTGCGATTATTGTTATTTTACCCACGACTCATAAGTAAATTGCGTATTTTTTAACCTACATCTCTGTCAGTAAGTGTCAAATTAATGAGCAGTTGTGTTATATTTTCATTTACTGCACTAGTGGAGTAAGTAAACAGAAACCTGTATTATGCACTGAATCACGCCTACAGTATACATTAAATTAACTAACAATTGACATTTCTCAGACAGAACTTCTCATTGAAATCGAATATTTTTGATAACTTATGCCTAAATTTAGATTTTATGTTTGTTATTTTTAGTTTTATACAAAACCATTTGGTAAGTCGCGGGTAAAGCATAGTAGTATTTCACTCGAGGACAAAATTGCAAATTTAGCTCGTTTCTTTAGTCCATTCGCTCGCAAGCTCGCTCTTTGCCAAACACACTCGCTGTAATATGCAATTTACTCCACTCGTAAAGTAATATACTATTACCCACGACTCATAAGTAAATTGCGTATTTTTTAACCTATAACTCTGTCAGTAAGTGTCAAATTATTGAGGAGTTGTGTTATAGTTTCATTTACTAAACTAGTGGAGTAAGTAAATAGAAACCTGTATTATTATGTTGGTACCTACAGTTTTCATTAAATTAAACTAACATTTGACATTTCTCAGACAGAAGTGTCTGCGAAATCGAATACTTTGACAACTTATGCCAAAATTTAAATTTTATATTTTTTTGTTATTTTTAGTTTTATACAAAACCATTTGGTAAGTCGTGGGTAAAGCATAGTACTTCACTTGAGGAACAAATTGCATATTTAGCTCGTTTCTTTAGCCCCTTCGCTCGCAAGCTCGCTCATGGGCCAAACACACTCGCTATAATATGTAACTTACTCCACTCGTAAAGTAATATCTACTATTAAATTTTCAATAAAAATACAAATCATATTCTTTCTAATTAACAAAAGCCAAAACGCTTGACCGAAACGTACTGTACTGTAAATTTAAGAAACTAACCATTATTTTCAGAGAGCTTCTTAAAATATACATGTTGTTTTTATTGGTTTTATGTTGAGGAAGAAGTTTTTAATTTATAAACTACGGTTTTTCTATTCTATTATCATGTTTTCCAACCTTTTTGTGAATTTTTTATTTTGTAAATTTAACCTATTTTTTATTTCCTTTCTCATTGTTTGTTAAACGTCTAGGATTTTTTTATCAAATTAATTACGATTATTTGCATGTTAATTCTTTTATATTTTTACGATTTATTCCAATTTTTTACAATTCTGTCCAATGTCTTAAATATGCGGATTTTTTGTTTCTGAATGGTTATTAATATTTGTTTTTATACAGGTATTACAATTTTTTGTTTTTAAAAACAGAACCGATACAAAGACAAAACAAAATTTTTTAAATTTGTTATGATTTTTATCGACTGAATACAATTTTACAATTTTTTTAGGATTTGTTTTTTAATGATAAGATATTTGTTACTACTATTTTATGTGTTATATTTTGTAACTTTTTCAACTTGTTTTTATAATCTCTAAAATGAATTTCCATTGTTCGGAATGTATTTTTATTTATAATTTTTCATCATTATTCAAACTTTTTTGGATATTTCGACACATTTTATTGATGTTTTTTTATCTCGTGAGATTATTGTATATTTTAAGATTTTTACCGCAAATTTATCATATTTCGCTATATCAGCAGACATAGTAGGTATTTAAGTATTAATATTTTATTTTCGTTTTAGCACTTTTTCTGTAACCATAACCATCTATGAATGTCTTGATTAATAAAATAACCTTTTAACTGCAAAATTTAATACCGTTTTTCAAGATTGTCAACAATTTCTTACAATTTTTCACGTTTTTCAAGATTTTTATATGACTTTCGACATTTTGTTAACTTTTTTAACAAATTTTAAAATTACCTGTCTAAATTTTCTTCTAATTTTCAACAATTTTTTACGTTTTTCAACAATTACGGCTTTCGACATTTTTTCACCATTTTCAACAATTTTTTATGATTTTCATAAACATTTTACGATTTTCAAGGTTGCGTCAAGATTTAAAAATTTTTAACATAAATTTATCATATCTCGTTTTATAAGCCGGCATGCAGCCGGCATAATATACAGGTAAAGTTTCTGTATTCGGCCGACAAATTTTGGACAGTTTTAATATTAAAGTTTATTACGTTATTGTCGTTTTAAAACTTCTTCCGTAATGATTTATTAATAAATTAACCTTTTCACTGTAAAACTTATCTAACATTATAATGCTATTTTATTATTTTAATTGCTTAACTTACATTTTGGTTTTAAAAACGAATTTAAGCCGCCATTTGTTTTATTAGTTAGTCTTCAGATTGTTAGTAAAGTGTAAGTACATGATGAAGAATATAATTTTATTAGTACCGTATGAGACCATTCATTAACGTCTAAAAATTAAAAATTCTAGGCCCAAATCAGCAATATTGATAAAACTTTCGTTTTTATTTAAACGATTACTTATTTTGTAGATATTTTTGAGATAAAGAAATTCCATATAGCAACTTATTTATTTTTAACATAAGTAAGCATATAATAGTTCTTACCTGAGACAACCACCAACTAAACTAACAAAAATTTACAAAACTTTCATTTACAATTACAGTTTTTTGCATTTTATCTCACAATATAATAAAATACAGTAAAAAACGCTACATCAAATTAACTTCTTTTACACAACTGTAGAACTGTACTGAGATAATTTGATTGTAGTTTATTATTAGTGAAAATACAAACTTGAAATGGAAGATGGAAGCTGTAAGCTGTGTAAATCGATGTGATTGTCATCACTGTCATCATTACTGCGTTCTATGATTATGGCTGCCAGTGTTGCCGCTGCTTTCTGAAAAATGTACTTGACAGATAAAAAAATAGAATTTAAAAAAAACTGCTGAATTATGACCAATAGCTTGAAAGATATGAATTAAAAGATAATTTCAATAGGTTTGCAGAAATAAACCTTGTCTTTAAGGTAAATATTAATTGTTAGAAATATTCACATTTTATTCGTATCTCATTTAGTTGAATTGGTACTCCTGACCTTAGCTAATCACAGATAACTTCATCCAAAATTTAACAGCTTTTCACCCTAGACAAAAATTATCTTAACATCGATATTAGCGTCAATTGATACATCGAACAAATTCTCGATGTTTTTCAATTTTTGATAGGGTAAATTGTCTTTATTTTTTGAATTATAAAAAATACTCTTTTCCTTTTATGACAAATATTTATTATTTTATATTTTATATGTTGTTAGTAAATCTTGATCTCTGTTCTGTGTAGTGTAAACCATACGTATTGAAGATTTACTTGATTTACAATAAATAAAATTAATATTCGCTAAAGGGAAACATAAATATATGGAACGTAATTTAACTAGTACAAAAATATGAAAAATAATTCAAACATAAAATAATTTTAATGAACAAAAACAAACATCAATATAAGTCTCAACTCACAAATTACTATTAATAATTAATTTATTTCTTGAAATATATCTTAAACTTACAAATGGTGGCTGTAATCACATATATAAAACAGCAATATCGCATACCTGAAATTTAAAATTTATAACGTAATTTTGCAGTCATGAGGTTTGGTCATGACGGCGATAACCTTGAAAACAAAACAGATTGAAATTCCTATGCAAAAAGCTAAAATTGCTTGCAATGTTGTCATATTAATTTAGTTATAGTAAATATGGGGATAATTCTAATTTAGCCAAAATAAAAATTATTCAATGGTGCGTATAATAGTTATTTACGTAACGAGTTATGAAAAGTCCAATTTTGTTTAACGAGTGTGATGTTGCAGCAAGAGCGTAGCGAGTGCTGCAAATGAACACGAGTTAAACAAAATGGCGTTTTATAACGAGTTCCGTACAAGATTTTTTATAATTTTGACGAAATTCCATAATTAAAAAAAATCATAATTATCTAATAATAATTAAAAACAATACATCTAGTTCTCGTGTTTATTTTGCATTGATAGCTTTCTAATGACAATTCTATTTAATACAGATATAATTAAAAGGTAAGTTTCTGACTTAAATATTAAGTATTCTTATTTAATTTTTTGTTTAAAAATGTCTGCTTTTAAATATTTCTTTAATAAAGTTAGTATAAAATAGTTCTTAGTTGTTTTTATTTGCTTTATATTTTTCGTTACTTGTTTTGAAATGAACTTTTCAAAACTAGTTACGTAAAGTTTTACTTTTCAAAACTAGTTATGAAAAGTAATGACTTTCAAAACTGACAGCAGTTTTGAAAAATGTCACTTTACTTGTCAAAATTATAAAAATTATTTTTTCTACAAGCATGTGTAAAACAACACTTTCCCGCACGCATTTTAATTCAGAAAACATCTCTTTCCCGCACGGAGTGCGGGTAAGGTTTTTTCCCGCACGCATTTTTTTTTAATTAATTGAATATGTTTTCCGATAACTTTTTTGACAAATTATTGTATTATTACCTTTATCTTGTTGGACTACATAGAAATAGTAAAAAAATTAGGATTACCATGAAAATAGGGATTTTTAAAATGTTTGTTTTTTAAAAAATCATAATTTGATAAATCACCCCTGTAAACCTTACTCAAAGCAACAACAAACTCACCTGTTTAAGTAGGTTGCTATCGCTATCAGTCGTGTAGGTATTTATTGACACTATGAAAGATTTAATTGTCACAATCGCATCTTTTCAAATAGGTATCTAATTAATTTTCGAGGTGATTTTGCTAGTAGAAAAAATATTGATCCTAACTCTTGCGGAATTTAACTTTCCGCACTTGTTAGGATAATAACTATTTCATATCACATGCATTGAAACAGCTAGTTTTGATCGCTGTTTTGCCAGTAGAAAAAAGACAATTTCAGACCAATGCAACTGTCAGTCAGAAACTGAAAGTTGTTTCTGCCCTAGGGAAGAAAGAACGTAGTTTCTCCTCTAGGACAGAAACAAATGTAATTATTTCAAGTCTGTCAGAATATTTCTGACTGAGAGTTGCATTGGTTTGAAATAGTCTTACTTCGACTGGCTACAGAGATCAAAACTTGTTGTTTAAATGAATGTGATATGAAAAATATAGTGTGTGGCACGGGTTGAAACAAAGTTGATTTCTGACTATGGCTAGAGTTGACTGCCCAAACGAAGCGAGGGCTGTCATCGCTCGGGCAGTCAACTCTCGCCCTAGTTAGAAATCGTATTTTTTCACCCTTTGCCACACAATATACAATATACTATTTATAGGTACCTGTCCGATAAAAGGAGGTCCATTTCAATGAAATAGCATTTCATTCAAGTTTCATGATGATCGGTTGAGTAGTTTTCGCGTGAAAGCGTAACAAACAAACTTACATTCAAATTTATAATATTATTATAGGGAAGGGATTTAAGGATTTTTTAAACATTATTTGCACCTTTGGTTATATTAAGTGAAGTTAAGTTTTTATATGGTATTGATATGTCCGCTGCTACTAATTATTGTCAAGTCTACTGCACTTCTTCTTTCATGTGGTGATGTTAATCTCGTAGGAGTACCATCGTTTAAATAAATTATTTTTTTTTCATCTATTATATTAACGATAATGTTTCCGTTATGATTAAAAATTTTACTTCCCCAAGCTAAATGATGCGCATTTAGATCCCCCATTAGGTATTATTATCGATCCCTACAGTGTAACAATTATTTGTTTAAATATAGTTTCCTATATTTTATTTTATAGGTGTGAATAAATATTTACAATATTACAATTGTTTACTTTTATTATTAATAATCTGAATTAATTTGTTTGCCAATGATTTTTCACTTAAATATTTTCAAATTTAATGTCTTTATTTACCAAAGTTGCTATGCTTGTTCCACGTTCCAAATCGTTCCTAATTAAATAAAAAAAAAGTGAGAGGTGTCAAAGGACACCCGGATGGAACGAAGTTCCTTTCGATTAATTAGTAAAGGAATTGTAATTTGTAAACACAACAGAGAGTTTGTATATACATAAGCATTTATTATCGTCTGTATAAAATCTCTACTTACCTAACTCTATCAAGAATATCCGGAACTTGTGCAGAAACATTGTCAGGATACATTATTGTTTTTATTTTCTATTATTTTAACATTTATTATCTACAAAAAACCTGTACCTATTAACAAAGTCGCGACACTACTACACTGTTCAAAGCAAAATAGAAAAAAAAAGTAAAAAAATTGCAGTTTTTCTGCTCGCTATAATGTTTGCAATTGGGGACGAAACACATCACCATTTTTACTGCAACAGAATACTATTTAATAGTTAAAGAATACATAATTAATTACAAGATTACCATAATAAAATTTATAAACTTTGAAACAAAACATAACCTCAATTCCACTAAAATGCATATAAAATTTAAACACTTACACTAACTTTCAATGTTTATTCACTATCACAAATTGGATACAATAGGTCGAATGAAAAGTGTCCGGAAAACGTTAAGATTTTTGATTAGAAACCACTATAAATACAAGTAATAGAAAAATCTTTTATGGCATTTTCAATACAAATATGTTTTGTTTGTAGTTTTGTGTTTTGTTTAGAAATAGAAAGATTTGTAAGCTCCTCCCATAGCTGACGTCACACTTTTCTATGCATTGTATTATATCTATCTATGAGAGAGAGGGAGAGTTATTTATTTTTTGGTCTGTGAGAGAGAGACATGCGTTTGTCGGTGCATTGTGTCAGTGCATAGTGTCGTGACAAATTTTGGTATGAATTTTTTTAGGCTAGCTCCTAGCGTCAGCGTAACTGTTCGTAACGCGCGAAAGGGAACTTCGTTCCAATAGATTTTTATATATAAATTATGTTTAGGTTTTAAAAAAGTTTCATTCAGACTGACTATTTCTGGTTGTTCATTCCTTATTAATATTAAGTTGGATTGATTTGAATTTATATTCCACTGGATAATTTTTAATTGTTTATTTGTCATTTTTGTTTATTTTTCCGTTATTATTCTTTGCATATAGTATTTTTTATTCTGTTTAATAAGGAGATTGATTTTATGTTTATTGTTATTCTTTTTTTTTTTAGATCATAATGAATATATACATGTATAAATAGGTACACATATACTTATATACCCTAAATATTTTTTCTATGTAATAAAAACTTATTCCTTTGGTCTGTCCAGATACAAAAAAGCTCTAGACAGCTCAAATTAATTGTTTATCAGCTCTCTTATTTGATGCTTAAATTGTTCCGGTGTATTCAAAAAGAAATTGTAAAGTTCTGTAACTGTGTTCAAATTTGTATTTTTATTAAAACTTTGATCAAAATTTTCCATATTATTTTTACTTGTAGATGCTTGTCGCAATGTTTCTGAATTTGTAAATTTTTTCTCGAATTTGAAAATTACTCCGTTTCTAGAATCTGCAATTCTCCCATTAGGATTTATTAGAGCATTATTGTTTTCTTTTTTGTCGTTCCCTGGGACGGTCCTCTTTGCCGGAGCGCTAGTAACCGAGTCCGCATAATATGTTCTTTTAGATTTAACTCTATTATTCGTGAAGCATTCTTCTTTGATTTATTTGAATTTGATTCTCAGTATTTGGATTTTTTGATTTTTATGTTGGAAATTCTGTACGTGATGGGTAATAGTGTCTTTCATTATTAATCGCACCATTATTGTTGATATGTTCTAGATACGTTTTAGGAATCATTTGATTAGCCTCATAAAATGAAATATTTTCAAATGCCATTGTGTATTTAATTTTTTTTTTGTCTTTTGTAGTTTGGACAAACATTGTGATCCGTAGATTTTTGTGTTGACGATTTACAAAAACGGCATGAAGTTTCACATAACAGCACAGAATCTTCTATCAGCTCATGCGCTTTTCAGCAATTTTTACATTTTTGTTTACTTTTACATTGCGTCTTAGTTTGACCGTAAGCTAGACAATTATAACATTGAGTTACCCTAGAGACGCAGGGTATTAAGGGTAAATTAATATGACACAATTTTACCGATCTGGGAAGGACCGTTCCTTCAAACGTTACCAAAATTGTACCCGATGGTTTATAATCTACTGTGTTATCCTCTTTTGTAATTTTCCTTTTGAATCTTTTAATTTCTGAGGGCTTTCACACATTTCTAGAATATCTTGGAATATCTTGGAAAATAATGGATTCACATGCCTTGCAATGACTTTAGAAGTTACGTAATTTCTTGAAATATATTTATTATATCCATCAATTTTTAACGAATCATTTTTCATAAAATTATTTGCTGCCAGAGCTGATAGATAGTGTATCCCTGTTTTATTTTTACCCATAGCTTTTACCTCAGAAATATCTTTTAATTTTAATTTAAAAACTTTTGTAGCTATTTTCAAGTGATTGTATCTATCGATAAAATGTCCCTTATCTATACCTTCAATGACAACAACAAAGGGACCTGTTGACTTGTTAGAATAAAAAATTGTTTCCATTACTTTTGGTGTTTTTTCTCCATTTCAACATCATTTCCTCACATACTGAATTATTTAAATTTGTTATTTAATTTTTATTTAATATCGGAGGGGAACCCTGTTCCCCGCCTGGGTCCTGCATAGTCCTACGTATAATTCTCCTTTGTCCTTATGTATATCCGGTCCCAATAAAAATAAAAGAAACTTTTCGATTAGGTAACAAAATAAAAGGGTAACGGCACAACAGGTGTTAATTAATTTCTCACCAGACCTAAAATTTAAATTCTTATACCGGCTTGTTTTATTTAAAAAAAAACTATTTCTCGCTCTACACACAACCTTCACAGTAAAGCGTTGAACATCAAATCCTCTAACTACGTTTTGTAACGATTACAGATTCCAGAATAATAATACAACAAATTTTATTGTAGAATAACCGATTGTGTAGACATTATACATTTTTATTAATTCCAATGAAATTTATTATTAAGAGAAACGTAACAATAACTACAATAGAGCTAACAATAGGCACCTAGGTACCAGATAGGCAAATATAAAAGTTAACATGAAATTAAATACTATTTGAAGCATTAGAATAGGCGATTCAAATAGATTGTGTGCTGATCGCGATCTGTTTATTCGCCTGTCACGTCTGAATATTTCGCTTGGTCTTTTGGTATTGTGTTATAAGTTATAATTATTGCAATTTTGCTTTGTTTTATTTGTTGTTCTTGTTCATAATATATCAAAAAAGTTTTTTTCAGAGCTAACTTATACAAACAATTACAGTTTTAACGTAGGTAAGTATAAATAATTAATCGTTTAATCATGCATGTTTTCATAAATACGTTGTTTTAAGGTTATTTATTTCTTTGAATAAAAAATCCACAAACCACACACACACAGAGGGAATCTGAAGCAATTTGCTGATGTTACAATGATTTTTTTAAAGATTTCGACAATGTTAATGCAATGTTTAGCAAGAGTAGCGTTAGTTTTCAAGTAAGTTTTTTTCTAATGTCATTATTTTTTTTTATGAAAAATATTTCAGGTTTCTACTGATACAGTACTAACGTGTTTTCAATCTAAAACCATTGCAACTTAAAAAATATAAGCGAACTCTTGTCGATGTTGGATATGCTTGTAAGAAACTGTAAATGGTTTAATTTTTTCAAAAATAAAGAAAACTAACATTTTACCATTTAAACTATACTTGAACATGTAAAAGAAATTTCCCTTATTCTAAAACCGCCTTATTTAATGTAATTAAATCTATTGGAAACAGATTCAAAAAAGTTGATAATAGTATTGTTACGTTCAAGGGTTCAAATAAAATCACTGCTGAACGAAAATGTCTAATTTATTTACACACACTACAAACTAAATGAACTACAACTATACAACTAAACTGACTATAACACACTACACACTAATTTATGTACAACAATTAACTCCGATTTATATTCACTTATTTATTTGCACTTCGCAGCTCGTAGATCGCTCAATATTTAGACTGTAACTCTAAAAACTTGTCCGTGGTTCGCGGCTCTCAGTATTATATACCTGTTCACCGCTTTCCAGAACATCCTTCGGTAACAATTCTAGAAAGTCTTGCCGGCGCGCGTATAATCGAAGGAATCTCTCGAATATTCCGTTTCGAGAATTTGTCACCGCGTTGTTTACCTGGAGTGCTGTCAGGGCGACAGGGGTGTACTAAGGGAGTCTCGCTCGTTACAGTATATTACTTTACAAGTGGAGTAAATTGCATATTACAGCGAGTGTGTTTGGCCCATGAGCGAGCTTGTGAAATCAAATCCGGAAATGGTGTTTAGAGTTTACATCAAAAGGGTTACTCTTTTTTTTAAATGAAGGAAAACGATATACAATAGTAAATGCTGATATGTATGCTGGATGTCAACGCAGGTTTCTGATTAGTTGTGATTTAGTTTCAGACAGAATGATAAATGATAGAGATTATCATAAAACTATGAATGGAGATATTTTTAAACAATGGGCAACTAAGCAAGTTATTCCTGCATTCAAATATTTAAATAGTAAATGCGTTGTGGTAATGAATAATGCTTATCATTTAATGAAGGTACAAAAACCACCAAGTTTATCTAGCAAAAACGAAGAGTTAATTCGTTGGATGACTTGCCACAATTTACCTTTTGATAGCAATAGTACCAAATTGCAACTCTGGAAAAGTATAAAACCTCGATTAAAACAAATAAATGATAAATATGAAATAGACGAGATACTTAAAGCAGAGGCCCACAAAGTTTTAAAATTACCACCATATAATTGTCAATACAATCCATTTCAATTAGCATGGGCAGATTATAAAATATTTTATAACAAACACATTTCTACTAAGTTATCACCAAAAGATAGAGTGATGTCCACATGGAAAGCAGCAATTAACCAGTGGTCAGAAGATAAGAGGAAAGACTTCATAAGTCATGCCGAAGACAAAATTAAAACCGATTGGCAGAAATTGATCGTTGTAAAAAATGGGGATGATGTGCCACCTTTTATTATAAATTTGAATTCTGATTCAACATAGTGTATAGCATGTTAGTTGAGTAGACGTGTTTTACATGTGCTCTGTTAAAAGCGTTAATTATAGTGGAAAAAGTGCTAAAGAATTCAAGATTTCTGCATAAATATTTTTATTGTGTGTGCCTCTAAGATATCCTGTTAGAAAAAAGGACACTTTTTATTATTTTTTGGAGATATAATCAGTTTTAGTTAAATTGTGCAAAATGCCCATCACAAGAAAGGGAGACGACGATCTACACGCAGCTGTTAAAATAATCCTGACCAAAATATGTACTTCCGATGAGTTTGTTTCACAAATGAGTGAAGCAGTATCTGATGTTTTATCAAAAAGGATTGATTTGAAATTGAAACCACTACAAGGAAAAATAAAACAACTGGAAGAGACTGTTGAAAATCAAAGTAAGATAATTGAAACATTTGAAAAACGAAATGAATATTATGAAAAATACACCCGAAAGAATAACATTATAATTTTTGGGATTGATAATAAGGACAGTAAAAATCAAAAGCTTACAGATGACGTCTTAAATATTTTTAATGATAAAATGAAACTAGAAATACGGGCTAGTGATATTGAAGGATGTTTTAATATAGGTAATAAAAACGAAAAAAATCTGGCAGTATTGGTAAAGTTCTACAATACCCAACAAAGAAACTTGGCATTTTATAATAAAAAGTTACTCAAAAATAGTAAAATAATTATAAGAGAAGACTTGAGTGCCGAGAAACAAAAGCTTTTGAAAGCTGCAATCACGATGGTTGGTAAAGAGGGTCGAGTATGGAGCAGTTTCGGAAATATTTTTCTCCACGACCATTAATGAATGTAATAATTCCGACTTCATTTTTAATAATATAACGTGTTCATTCTCACTCTTGAGATAGAATATTCATTCTGAAACACTTGCTTCTTATGTGTTTTGCATGTATTTCCATTCTATAACTAGTGATAGAATAACATTCTGTAATTGTTCAACATAAATCATAGATTGCCCTGCGAATTTCAAAACTGTCACTCAGTTTGTCAGTGCGACGTTCTAATTGTTTTGCTACATATTTTAATTAAAATAAACAAAAATTATGAGTGAAAAATCAAGTGAATCAGATATGGATTTGGGTAATACTCCTCCTGAAATTACAAATTATGCAAACACCATAAGCGAAAACCTGCTGCCACAAAGATCTAAAAATATGAATATGAAAAGTTGAATATGAAAAGTTTTATACGCTGTTTAGGGATTGGCAACAAGAAAAGAAAACTGACTCCTTTTCTGAAAATGTTTTAATTGCATTTTTTGGCGATTTATTAAAAATAAGCACAATTTACAAAAAGAACTTTTTATAATAGAAAGTTTTTTACTGATTTATAGGTCATATTTTGTGTCATCTCAACAATGCACAGCATCCCTGATTTTGCAAAAATATTAAGTCATACAACGCTGTGATTGATCATAGAGAAGATTGTTTCCTTGTTAACAAAATCAAGGGTAGTTGTATCTAAAAACTTTCTAAAACAGTTTATTTTATTACCAGTTAAAATAATAATTACTGTTTTCACATGTAAGAACAAAAAAAAAAAGAAAAAAAACTTCTCTGTCGCGTAATCGATCCCATTATGATAACATAACACAACTGTCACAAGTGGAGAGTCCGCCGCCTAACCAACTACGCTACGAACGATTTATTTAATAACTTTCAAAATAATATTATCTATACACAACTTAGATCATGTTTAATATCAATTCGGTATAAATTTCGAAATCTATGTATATGCCTAAACACACTTGAAACATGCATTGTCATCCAGTTCTTAGCTATCCTGAAAATTTCAGAGCTATAGGTAGTCGGGAAATAGGTTTAAATTCGATTACAAATTCCACGGAATGACACAGAGACACAGAACACGGCGAAAATATAAAAAACTTTCTAAAAAAAATGGAAATCATCGACTCTCTGGAAAGTATATTCCATCCTAAAAGCTACGATAAACGTTAAACATAACATCGATATTTCAAAGTACAAAAAACTAAAATCTTTGTTAAAACGCTCTTCTGATCACTATGAAGCTAGGAAATCGAAGGTTTTTACTGAAGAAAATGCTAAACAATTTTTAGAAAATGCTCCGGATGAGATATATTTAGCTACAAAGGTAATAAAAATTATAATTTAAATAAGAATCTAATTTTTATTTTTAGGTCGCTCTTGTAATCGGTATTTTGGGGGCTTGTCGCAAGAATGAGCTTTACAACATCAAAATTTCGGACATTAAAGATTTGGGATCAGCAATACTAATTGCAATTCCTAATACAAAAACTAAAAAACCAAGAGAGTTTACAATCACTGGAGATTTTTACAATATTGTAAAGAAATACCTGGCTCTAAGACCTTGTGATGTCCCTTGTGATAATTTTTTTATTAATTTCCAAAAAAATAAATGTACGCGGCAAGTAATCGGCATTAATAAACTGGGCAATATGCCTAAACAAATTGCCATATTCCTGAATCTAGAACATCCACAAGAATATACTGGCCACTGTTTCCGCCGCACTTCAGCGACTACGTTGGTAAATGCAGGTGCAGATATTACAACATTAAAAAGACATGGAGGCTGGTAGTCTTCTCAAGTAGCAGAAGGATATATAGAAAATTCTTTGCAAAATCGAATAGATGTAGCAAATCGATTAGTTTCTTCAATTACTGGATCTAATTCGTCATGGGTATTTTGTCTGCAGAAGAACTGCTTAATATAAGAAAGGGTTTGATATGGAGACTTAATTACCACTATCACTGTTACCAATCACAACCACAATGGGATTATGAGTGGGATATAATGGAGGAGGATTACTTTTATTCCAGGTGGTATGATGGTATTGGTGAGGAGTATTGGGCTTCTATTAAATCCAATCTAGTTTATTTGGTGACATTTTATAATTATTATATAAATAAAAAAAGAAAATAGTAAAAAAAAAATTGTAGTAGTATGTAGATATATTTTTGTAAAAAATAAAATTTTATATATTGAATCGAATTAATTTGTTTCAATTTCTTAGACCATCATGTTTAAAATATTCACTGTCTGATGTGTGTGTGTGTGTGTGTGTGTGTGTGTGTGTGTGTGTGTGTGTGTGTGTGTGTGTGTGTGTGTGTGTGTGTGTGTGTGTGTGTGTGTGTGTGTGTGTGTGTGTGTGTGTGTGTGTGTGTGTGTGTGTGTGTGTGTGTGTGTGTGTGTGTGTGTGTGTGTGTGTGTGTGTGTGTGTGTGTGTGTGTGTGTGTGTGTGTGTGTGTGTGTGTGTGTGTGTGTGTGTGTGTGTGTGTGTGTGTGTGTGTGTGTGTGTGTGTGTGTGTGTGTGTGTGTGTGTGTGTGTGTGTGTGTGTGTGTGTGTGTGTGTGTGTGTGTGTGTGTGTGTGTGTGTGTGTGTGTGTGTGTGTGTGTGTGTGTGTGTGTGTGTGTGTGTGTGTGTGTGTGTGTGTGTGTGTGTGTGTGTGTGTGTGTGTGTGTGTGTGTGTGTGTGTGTGTGTGTGTGTGTGTGTGTGTGTGTGTGTGTGTGTGTGTGTGTGTGTGTGTGTGTGTGTGTGTGTGTGTGTGTGTGTGTGTGTGTGTGTGTGTGTGTGTGTGTGTGTGTGTGTGTGTGTGTGTGTGTGTGTGTGTGTGTGTGTGTGTGTGTGTGTGTGTGTGTGTGTGTGTGTGTGTGTGTGTGTGTGTGTGTGTGTGTGTGTGTGTGTGTGTGTGTGTGTGTGTGTGTGTGTGTGTGTGTGTGTGTGTGTGTGTGTGTGTGTGTGTGTTTTATTTAAAAATATATTTCATTGCTTCATTTAAATTTTATAAAAACAAAAAAAAAGTTAAAAAAAAAAAAATAAAAACTGTATTTTCATTTTAATTTAATCTGTTGTAATTATACTTTAATTTATTTGACTTAGTAAAAAGGTTTCATGAGGCGAGGCTAGGCTAGGCTAATGTTAGAAGGTCTCTGCTAAATATCAACAACAACTCTGCTACACAATATGAAGTAGATGGATCTGTTTGTCTTACACATTTTAATTTTCTATAGCAAGTGAGTTGATGGCTCTGTTGGTTAAAGCGTCAACTTTCTACACATGAGTTTGTGGGGTCGAATTCCACAACCGCAATCACACACAGAATTGTTTTTTCTACATTCATAAAAATTATTCTAAGTTTTATTTGGGCACATCGAGGGTGGTGATGATGAGGGGTGGTCAAGGTAGGGTAACAAAAATGTAGGGTAACACAAATGACAGGTAAAATTACAGGGAAGTTCTTGTAAAGGTGAGTCAAGGAGGGTTTCTGAACTGGATGGCATCGGTCCCAGTAACCCGCCAGCTGGACACGGTCTCAGAATCCCGCCAGAACAACTACTAATGTGTTCATAATCAGTTAACCTCTTTTGTAAATAAACATATTTTAATTTCTGTAAAGCAATTTGGTTTTAAGCAAGAAATATCCACAACTGATGCCATAGTTTCCTTGACTTCTGAAATCTATAAATTTTTAGACAACGGTAAAAAAGTCCTAGCAGTATTCCTGGATCTTGCCAAGGCATTTGACACTGTTAATCATTCACAGTTACTCAGTGTCTTGGAGGATGCAGGAATAAGAGGAATACCACTTAATTTAATGAGGAATTATCTATTGAATAGAAAGCAATTGGTCCGGATAAATAACAAAGAGAGTGAAGAAATGGAAATTAAAACAGGAGTTCCACAAGGAACTATATTAGGCCCTTTGTTTTTTACAATATATATAAATAATTTATTCAACTTGGAAAGCTCTGGACAAATTTTGAGTTTTGCTGATGACACCACAATCCTATACCAAGGCGAAACTTGGGAAGATCTAAAATCAAAGGCTGAAAGAGATTTGATTTTTATTAAAAATTTTTTTGATCATATGAAACTAACAATCAATTTTGAGAAAACGTTTTTTATTCCCTTCACAATATATCAGCAAAATATTCCTAATTATGAAATATTAAGACTAACAACTAATGGAATAATAACAGAAATTAAAGCAACGGAAAATCAAAAGTACTTAGGTGTAATAATAGACAAAAACTTAAAATGGGATAAACATATTGATAATGTCGCAAAAACTTTACGCTGTTTATTATTTAAATTCAAATATCTTTCCAATATACTTGACAAAGCTTACCTTAGAACTATTTATTACTCTCTTGTAGAATCTAGAATTCAATATGGCATTCTGGGTTGGGGAGGAGCATATTATACACATTTAAAACCGCTTGATGTGCTTCAAAAAAAATTCCTGAAAGTGATGTATAAAAAACCTACCTTGAATTCATCTCGTTTATTATTCAAAGAAGCAAACCTTCTTGATATAAGGTCAATTTATATGTACAATATAATAATATATATTTATAAAAACAAAACCGTATTAAGAAATATTGAACATAAATATAGTACAAGAACGAAATGTCATTTAAATGTTCAAACTATCAGATCAAATAAGTCCTTTAGTCAACGGTGTCATTATTACCTTGCAGCTAAAATATATAACTATTTACCAGAAATATATAAAACATATTTAAAAATTATTAACTCTTTAAGCTTTACTAAAAATTTGTTTAAAAAGTTTCTCTTAAATACGGATCGTGAAGAAATTCATAAACTAATTAATTAATGTTAAAATTATACTTGGAACATTACTTTAAGTTTTTCTCTGAGTTTAAGAGGTACTAAAATGGACAGATGATAACCCCATGCGCAACTTTTAGTTTTTATGGGGTATGATTTTGTACCATCTAGTACCAACGTTTTTATTTTATTTTTTTTACCATAGGTATATTGTTTTTGTTTCTTTCTTTACTCTAAAATCATATTGACATAATAATGTGGTAAACTTATACACTAAATTTCCTACTGGTGTCTTTATTTCAAGTAAGCGCATATGTAAAATAATGTATTATATTTTTTTTGTACTTATGTTGATGTATCCAGAAAACATTTTTGATGGAAATAAACTTATTATTATTATTATATTATCTAAATCAGAATATGAAGAAGATATTTGTGAAAGTGACTACGAAACATATTCAACTAGAGAAGAGTGAAGAGCCACAGAATTGTGTCCTAATGGCTGCTTTCTTAATTTTCCATGTCTGACTTGTTGTTGTTTCGAAGGTATATAGTATATTCTGTAATTATTTGTGTCCAATACTTGTTGTTAATGTTTTAAGGTTTATAACCCACATTTTGTTTTTTTTTTTTCATAAAACGATATTAGTTTTCCATTTTTTGATATAACAATATAATGTTTTATTCGTATTTTACTCTTAAGCATTGAATAAATAGTTTTACCAAGCAATTTCGAAAATCTTAAGTCAGGTTGGATGTTATTAACTAAAGATGTAGATAAAACATTTGACGAATTAACAATGCAGCCTTGTATGCATGAAAGAAATTTTATGAGGACTGCTAATCCATATAAATCTATACATCAAGCATTAACAGTTAAACCAGTAGACAATAAAAGAAACAACAGAAAGTCAAAATTTAAGAAGAATGATTTATGTAACTATTGCAAAGAAAAAGGTCATAGGTTTAAGGAATGCAGGAAATGGATAGCTGATGGAAGACCTACCAAAAACAGAGGTGGTAGCAATCTCCAGAATAGTAATGTAAGGAATGTACTTTTAAAAGAACTTGGTATTGGTGTTAAGCTGCCTAATGAACTTTGTGAGTCTTGTATTTATGGCAAAGCACATCGACTTCCATTTGGTACGAGAGTAAAAAGTACTAAACCAAGTCAATTAATAGCAGCAGATATTTGTGGACCTTTTCATGAATCGTTTAAAAAAAAACGTTATTTACTTTTTTTTTTATATGTTAAGTGTTTGTCACTGTTATATGTTAAGTGTTTGTCACCCTGCAAAATGAGTAATAAGTATGGACTTGTCTAAGCGGCACATACCTTTACTTTCAGTATGGTAATACCGCCCGCCTGGTCCGCATCTATTTCGTTGTGTTAAAGTTCAATTATAATTATTGTTATACATATTAGATTTATTATATTATTATTATATTTATGCAGTGTTATAAATATAACATCAGAAGTGGTTTTACCCGTAAAAGTTATCATTTCGGCCGTATTGTACAAAAAACTGATTTCAGTTATAGTGGAGTTTTTGTTAATCGGCAATTTGCGTTTTGTTAATTTTTTTTTTTTGATTCGAACTATTATTGGTACTATTATTTATTAACTAAAAAAAATGAGTGAACCGAATAATCAAAATAATAACTCGGTGCAATCTACTTTAGAATATTTATTACAAAGTTTTTTGGATCGTGCGGATTCTAGGAATTCAAGTACTTACAAACACATCGCTACCGAATTTGAATGTGACCTTGCCAAAGTTTGTACCGGGTAGAGATGACCCTGAACAGTGGGTTAAAGAAATTTCCGACATAACAACAGATTTAGGATGGTCGGATACCATAATAATGACACATATTGCAAGTTGTTTTGAAGGGTAGGCAGGTGAGTGGTTTTTGTGTTGGAGCCCGGTAGGCCACAGGTCGTGGGCTAATTTAAAAGTAGACTTATTAGAAAGTTTTTCGAGCACTGTAAATTTTGGAAAATTAATGCATGAAGCTGTTTATTTTACCTCCGAGAGTTGTCCATCGTATGGCCAATATGGCCGCATTAAATTACAAAATATTAATAATTTAAAATTAGCTTTCTCCCAACAACAGATCGTAAGTTTAATTTGTTTTGGAATTAATGATAAAATATTGCAAGCTCAAATAATACAGGCTGGACATTCTTCCGTAACTTCCTTAATAGGGCATCTAGCTCGTTTAGAATCAAAACCAAATACCAGTAGACAAAATTATAAAAACGAGTGCTGAAAATAAAGACGTAAAAAAGACGAATATATTGACAAATAATAATATAAAATGCTTTAAATGTGGTAAGATTGGTCACCCTAAAAGTTTATGCCCTAATAATAATCAAACACATATTAAACGTGAAAGATACGATTCTCCGTCAACAAGTAACACCTGTGATTATTGCAATAAAGTCGGTCATACTGTAGATAAATGTTTTGCAAAAAGAAAACGTACAAACTTATCCAAAAATATTAATTTATGCCATTCTTCTACAGTTCAAAATAAAGGTGATAATTTAAATTTGTATCCGCTAAATATTAATGGCAACATTTATAAAGTTTTGATAGACACTGGTGCTCAAGCATCTTTAGTCCGTGAAAGCATAGTTAAAAATATGAATTGTTCTCAAATAGAACAGAAAACGACTATAAAAGGAGTGGGTAAAGATTCATTTTCTTCAAAATATATTGTAAATGTAACTGTATTACTAAACAACATACAACTATCACTTAAGATTGTAGCGTGTTTAAAAAACTTTAATAATAAAAATCCTTTTTTATAATTCTTTCTTAACTATGCCGTCCCTGTACGCTTAGTACATCATACAGAACTTTCTCGAATAATAAAATTTAACGACTATCTCTAAGCAGCAATATCGATCCCTTAACTGACCAATAAGGTTCCGACTTTAACATCAGTACCGCGATTTCGATTCATTCTAGCTTCTAGCTTGGGCTTTTGTACGATGAATATCTTACGTACAGCCGCTAGTTTCAGTTCCCGGCAAATTTTCTTATGATATTTAAAAATTACTTGCTATTAAGTGTTTCTGTTATCGTTTACCGTTATCGTACCGAGGATCCACATAAAGGATTCCAGACAGCGCTTCCTTTATGCTTCCTGGGTTTTCTATGTAACAACGACACGTCCGCCATTGTTACGTTAACCGTTTTCGAAACCCACGCTTCGAAGGTTGAGTTTATGGTTTTCCCTAATTATCTATAAATCTAAACAAGAATGGGTTTAGATTATATCGTACCGTTAAGACAAATTACTGAGAGAAAGAAGCCATATACTAGAAATATATCTCAGAAACATTTGGAAGACAATGTAAGTTTTTAACAATATTTTTTATACCTGTATCGAGCAATAACGTACCATTTATTTCTATGGAATATCTTACCTTAATTGTATTCACCTGTAATTAAGTGTGCAGTGCCGTAATAAAAAATTCGGGATGTGTTTTTGTGTTTTTGCTTATCTAAAATTTTTTACTCATATTTTTTGTACCTGCTATCTGTAAACTGTTTTACATATATTTTTTTTATCTGTTAATTATTATCTCGCCTTATTTAATTAAGATCTATCTACACTTGTCTATATGAGTACGTTTTATCTCGAGATAAATGCAAAACCAAAAGTGATATTTTTTAATTTTTTTATCTAAATTTTTCTCTTTCACTTTTAGTTTTCAGTACACCAAAAATAACAATAGAATTTACTTAGCTGTTGTTTTATGGTAGTAATAGTTATGTTGTTGAATTTAAACACAAATGTGTTTATTAATTTAATTTACTGTTTATGATACCGATATATGATTTACTGTTTATAACACTGATATTTTCTTTATTCTATTTTGTTGATTGTATCTCTTATTTATTATCAAACCAGATAATAAAGTCTGTTTAGTGTTTAAATAGATTTTCTTTTCCTAGCTAGAGCCTGCTACTCTGATCAATACCTTCAGTTTCTCTAATCTATACTTTACCAAAGTAATAGATTTCGTTTCTTAAGCATATATTATTTTATTAAAGCAATAGATTGTGCTTTTTAGAATATATCTTTATCTTACCGATTAGATTGACAACCATAAGGATGAGTAAAAGAAAAGTGTAAGTATAATTTTTTTAGTATCTTAAATAAGAGTGTGTAATTTAAAATTTAGCAAGAACATCGGCCGGGTTACCTAATTTTACCTTATCTTATCTTATATCTCTTATATCTTTCTTATTTTAACTTTATCTACAACATCTGATAAATCATTTTATCCAACATATATTTAATATTTTTTCCATCTGGGTTTCTTATATTTTCCCATCCTTATGATAAAAAAATAAGTGGCGCCCATTTTCCTTTCCCTTTTCCATCATTTCTCTCATTTTCTCTTTAGTCCCTTTTAAATTCTTTTATCTTTTATTTTTCTAGTAAATATATCCCTTTATATCTTTCCAATACTGTATCATCTAGCTCGTTCGAATCCACGCTCGCTCTCCTCCTACCCCCTGAGTGCCGTTCGCATTGGTTAACCTCTATAAAACGAGCATTTAACATCACTAGGAAAAAAGAGGTTACAAGATGCATATTGTTACCGATGAATACATTCCATGCGACATTATAATCGGAATGGATTTTATAAGCACCCCAGGTATAAATTTTAAAATTTTTCAAAATAAGCCAATGTTAGAATTTTGTTCACCTAAAGAAATAGAAAATGAGCTCAAAAATTTATTAGATGAATTTAAAGATATAACCACAACTGGAAACAAAATTCCCTCGCTCATAACTACTGGTGAGTTTAAGAAACGATTAACGTCAAATAAAGAAATTAAATATCGTCCTTATCGACTTTCAGTATCAGAAAGAGAAACGATGCGCAAAATTATTAATGACCTAATTGAAAACAATATAATTAGACCATCTTGCTCTCCATACGCTAGTCCTGCATTTCTAATAAAAAAGAAAAATGGAGATTCACGTTTGGTGTGTGATTTTAGAGCGTTAAATAGAATAACAGTAAAAGATCGTTTTCCTCTCCCAAGGATTGACGACCAAATTGATCGTTTAAGTAACAGTAAATATTTCACCACTCTTGATATGGCCGCAGGATTTCACCAAATACCGGTTCACAAGGACTCGATAGAAAAACTTGCCTTTATCACTCCTGATGGGCAATTCGAATATTTGCGCATGCCTTTTGGCTTAGCTAATGCGCCCTCAATTTTCCAACGAGCTATAAACATAGCATTACAAAATGAAATTCAAAAAGGAATAGCTTTAATTTATATGGACGACATATTGATTCCTTCATACACAGAAAAAGATGGTCTTGAAAATTTACGTATAATTTTAAATACTTTAAAAATTAATGGCTTTTCAGTAAATATAAATAAATGTAAATTCTTACAAAAAGAGGTTGAATACTTGGGACGACTTATTTCTAATGGTACTATTAAACCCAGTCCATCAAAGGTTAAAGCATTGAAATGTATGAAACCGCCCACAAATATTCGAGAAATGCGACAATTCCTTGGACTTGCAGGTTATTTTAGAAAATGGATACCTGAGTTTTCAATCAAAACTAGAATTTTATCAAATCTTTTGAAAAAGGATACTCCCTATTTATGGACTGAAGAACACACTAAGGCACCACTAATATTGATAACTTCACGAGCAGGTCCATGCAATTTACTTATAATAGTTCTAAAAATTATTACATTTTGAAAGTTACCAGCATTGGTTTGATCATAAAAATGGTTTACTATACTATCTATACTTTCTAAAAAGAATTGTAATTCATTTACATTGCCGTCGAAATCTGGAATGATTTCGGCATGAACTTTTTGAAAAACTGGAAGTGCCATTTTATGCTTAATTTTATTAATTTTCGAAGAATTATTCGATTTTATATCTGATATATTGATCGAATTAAAACTTTGAATTACTAAATCTAACTCTAAGTCGCCTTGATTATCACTTAAGGATGAGGAAGGGATATTAGAGGAGTCTGACATAAAAGAAAAATCGACTTACAGTACAGTTTTCGTCTGCATCGAAGATCTGGCTGTAGGTTTTCCAAAATATCCTTGGTATACTGAAGTATCCTTGGTTCACCACTAATTAGTCCAACTCTCACACGAACAGTTCTCAAAGTTTATCAAAAGTTTATAAAAATCGCGATTGTCACTTAACTATTAAAATAGCGAAAGTTATCCACGTCGGATTCCTTGTGACAATCCTACTGACTGCGCCAATTACGTAGGTAATATAAAAACTTGATTTTTTAAAAAAATTTATTTTAAAAAATCTACAATCTTCTAATCAACCGAACAAGATAAAAGTTATGTCAAGACTGAAATATTCTAATTAAAACATATAAAAGATAAAAATACATATGCAAGGAAAAGTGATACTGGTTGTTGCTGCTTTCCTAGAATTTGTTACTTGGTCAGCAGATTGTGTTATGTAATTCGCGAAATTTGAAATGGAATTTTAAATAACTTATTTTAAAGCTATTAGTTGTAGTAAAAAAATAATAACAAGTAGTTTAGGCTATATTTGGTACTTATGCATGGTTTTAAACACTTTCCCAAAAATAGTCCACATCCCTATTATGACTATATGTAACATTTTTTAATATTTTCTCTGACTGTCATGAAATGTACAAGATGGTATTTATAATTCATTCACTTCTTATTTCAATCTCAGTAGACTATGCATTTTATTTCTTGGATTGGCACTTCAATTTGTTGGGTTGGTACCTACTGTCGAAATATTGACAGCACATTGTCAAAGGTAAAATTGTTGAAGATTCAATAACGAAATATTTGATGCTTTCTTAGATTCAATATACAATGCCAAAAAAAATAAGTACAGAAATTCACAACAGCATCGTTAGATGTTATGGTATGTTTAGGAAACAAGCTAACAGCTGTGAGAGTGTTTATTTAAATCAATTGGCCGAGGTTTTTCAAGTAAGTACGATTTTATGTGTATTTCTTTTCAATCAATGCTAGTCGCTAACATAAACTTATATATTTTGCATTAGATTAATTGAGAGAGGTTTTTGTAATGAATTTATAAATATGTATCACTTTTTTAAATAAAATTTATATTATTAAAAGAACACATAACCTTTTTTGACAGATATCATAATAAATTATATACAATGTTGTCAGATTTCAAATTTCGAAATTATACATTTTTGTAACTATAATTTAATTCAAAATTTTGTTAAATATTTTTAAATCTCTTAACTACCGTTGTGTAACTGAGGTATATTTTTTGAATCTAATTAATATGACAAACATTCTAAATGCTTAATTTTTTTAGATCAGTGTATCGAAAATACGGAAGATTATTAAAGAAGGATTGAAAAATAATGAGAAAGTCGCAGATAAAGGATGTAAAACTGATACATTTGAGAAGTTTATTTTAAAAAAAGACTTACAGCGACAGATTTGGATGTACCATGCTAAAACTGAACATTTTACTTTAGACAAACTTTTGACTGATGCTAAACAAAATTTTGATTTTAAAGGGGGACGTACGACACTATACAAACTTATAAAATTAATGGGATACAAATTTAAAAAAGTAAATGGACGACATATTCTATGTGAACAACGACACGTTAAAATTAGAAAGATCGCTTTCATTCGGAAATATAAACAACTAAAAAGTCTTGCTGAGAGAGTTAGATTCGTGTACCTAGATGAAACATGGATCTATCAAAATGGTAGTTCAGTGCGTCAGTGGGTGCACGATTCTGACCTAAAAAGTAATCCAGCTCGTGTAAAATCCGAAGGAAAGCGATTTACTATTTTACACGCAGGGACTGATACTGGATTTTTGGAAGGATGTGACTTGTTACTAGACTCTTCGAATACAGACCTTGACTATCACAAAAGTATGAATGGTGACCTTTTTAAAAACTGGGTTGTTAATCAACTCATTCCTGCTCTATCTGTATTTCAAGAAAAATGTGTGGTGGTCATGGACAACGCGCCATACCATTCAGTTCAAATTAACAAACCACCCTCTTTTTCAGCGAAAAAAGCAATGATGCAGGAATGGTTGATTAACAATAACATTAGGTTTGACACAAAAATGACAAAGAAACAACTGTACTCTATAATCTTACCTTATAAAACTGACGAAAAGACATATGTAGTGGATGAAATTTTAAAACAACGAGGACATGAAGTACTTCGACTACCACCATACCATTGTCACTACAATCCAATAGAACTAGCATGGGGGTTTACTAAGACATATTATAACAAACATATTACATCTACTTATCTTGACCAGGAAAGAGTTAAAAAAACTTGGACAGAAGCATTGACTAAATGTACACCAGACATGTGGCAAAATTTTTATAGACATACAGACGAACTTATTTTGGCAGATTGGACTACTTACATGGGAAACTGCTCACATGACAATATTCCTCCTTTAATTATTTCATTGGAGGAATCAGATTCTGACGATTCCGATTTTGGATTTGATAGTGACTCTGATTCTTCCAGTGAAATAATGAAAGAGGATTGATCATACAAATACACCGACAACATTTACATGTTACATCTAAATCTGCATCTGTATTTGTTTTTATTTGCTTTTATGTAATTTATTAAAATATTTTTTTCATTGTATCGGTTTGAAATGTCTAACAAATCTTAATTTTTCTAAAAGATTTCTGTTATAAAGAACATTATTAAAACATCAGCATATTTAAGTCAAATGCGACACCACCTGGGGTGGACCAGGAAAATCAAATTTTTACTGGAGTATAGTTTCCTCAATTAACCCATTGGATGTGAAATTTTATTATCCTACAGCCACTAATACAATAATGTTACACTACGATGCCATTTGGATGTAAAATAGAAGACTTTAAAAAAGATGGATACCTATAGACTTTGAGTACTGTGTTTTTATGTTAAACTCAAAACTGATGAAATAATTTTTTTTACCACTGCTTGAATAATTTAAAAGTTTTATTATACATTTGTAAAAAGGATCTTTTACTATTGCTTGAGTAATTTAAAAGTTGTATTAAACGTTTTTATTAATATATGTATATGTGCTACATTTTGAATTTTACTTATATTATTTATTTGTAATAAAATGTAAATATAAAAGTATATTTTTCTACAAGCATGCGTAAAACAACACTTTTCCGCACGCATTTTAATTCAGAAAATATCTCTTTCTCTTTTTTTATTAAATGAATATGTCCTTCAATAACCTTTTGGAAAATTATTGTATTATTACTTTTATGTTGTTGTACCTACTACATACAAATAGTAAAAAAAAGATTATTTTGCATAAAAATAGAGATTTTTAAAATGTTTGTTCTTAAAAAAATCATAATTTATTAAAACACCTCTGTAAACGTTACTCAAAGCAACACCAAACTTTAATTGTCACAAATTAAAATTTTGTTACATTGTTAGGAGTTGAAAATAAAATTTAAAAAATGAATAAAGTATCTTTTTTATGCTTGTAGAAAAAATATTGATCCTAACTCTTGCGGGAAAGTATAACTTTTCGCACTTGATAGGATAATAACTATTTTCGTTCTAGATCAATAATATAATATGAGAATTGACTATAAACAGGGATCTGTTCTGTGCAAAGGAATGTGTTATTTTGAATATCAGTCAAAATCCATGTGAATTTAAATAGACCATTCTTGGATATTAATAGTACCTACTTGCAGCGAAAACTGACGTATCTACTTTAGTACCTATTCAATTTAATATTAAATACATTGACTTATTTTCGGCAAGTTTTAAATTTGGTTTGCAGATTTAATTACTTAAGATATTTGTAATAAAAACACATATTTTTATTGAAGACGTGACAACATCGTATTTACAATTAATAAGACCACAGAACAATATGAACAGACGAGTATTATACTGGGCGAATTTCATGTAACTAACAGAGCCTACTGAGATGGAAATAAAAAGTGAATGGCTTTTATAAGTAAAATTACAAACACCTTGACAAGCCACTACGTGGTTTAGAACTTTAGACTGTTTAGAGGCTCTGTGCTGTTCTATGTAAAATTTGTACAAAACTCTATGACTGTGATTATACGTTAATAAATAAATAAAAAAAATGTATTTGATATTTTCATTAAATACTTATTTTATCTATTAACTGCTGTAATTTATAACTTCAATTCTTCATTTTCGGGCATATTGTTATACTCTCAACTACTTTCCTCTTTCCACCTCAGTATGTAATATACTATTTACTTAAAAATATTCAATCAATTATAGGTATTGTATTTTTTCAGTCTGATATAAATTTTTGTTGGTAATTTTTATTACGTGGAATAAAAGTTTTTAAAAAGTGTTTTGTGATTATAAAAAAATGGTTAGGGCACATGTAAATTCCTTAACAGTGATATCATCTAATCAACCCCAAAGAATATTTCCAAGGATGTTATTATTATGCGTAGTATATAACATCCTTGAATATTTCATTTCAATTTCTCCGCGAGAGCTGACAACAACGCAATAGTTTACTTTTTGCTCAAGGTGACTACTTACAATTGAAATATTACCATTAATTTTTTCCAAATAAGTTAAACGTTTAATACGGATAACATAAATAAATCGGTACCTTTAAATTACCTATAAATTATAAATACATGCAATGAATTGTGGGTGTAGGCACTGTAGGCTATATACACAAGCAAAAAAAGAAGAAGAAAATTGATATGGCAACAATGGTGCAGAGAGGGCGTTTTAAGGTTTCGTAAAGAGTGTAAAGTAAAGACACAAGTCACTCACACTCACACTTCACACTTCACACTCATCACCAGAAAAAGAAACATGGCGTTAGCGTTTACCACAGACGCGATCAATTCCCATTACAATATTCATTAGAACGATAGTTTTAACTAAGAGCAAAAGTTTACCGATAGTGTAAGTGCATTAGTGTAAAATTTTGATGGTAAGAATAATGATTAATTATAGTTATAAAATTTTCCATTAAAACATTCAATATACATATATTTACATCTACCTGCTGCCGCAAATTTAAGGACACAAAAAAAAACGGTTAAAAAGTTTTTATTTTTACAATAATTCCGTATGTATATCTTGGTTATCTTGTTCTTTTTTGTTATAAATTTAAATATTAAAATATCGCATCATATTCAATATTCTAATATTTTATAGTTAACTCGAGGGTCAATTTATGATTATTGAATTGACCGTAACTTTAACTACAATATTCTAAAGTTGTGTCTATCCCATAAATTAATGGCTTTCCTACCTACTTAGATTACTAGTCTAAGATTCATTTTTTTTTCAACAAATTTATCTGTTTCAATTGAACTTGTAGCTCATTTTAGACCTGAGATATTTTCTCTGTTTTAGAAGAATTATCTGTTTAAAAATAATGAAAAATATTCCCAATTCCTTCAAAACTTTTCCATTGAACTAAATAATATTATTTCTCATATTTATTGTCTATTTACAAGTTTTTAGTTTTTTGTCTTCTTTTTTAGTTGTCATTTAGATTTTTTCTTTTAAGTATTTAAATTTTTGTGATATTGTTCGTTTTTTTTTTGTTTTTTTTCAATTGTCCATTTTACAATTTATTTTTTTTTAAATATTTTTCAGGATAATAATATACCTAATATAATATAATATTTTACAGGTTTACACGTTTTTACAATTTCCTATCTTTTTATATGATTCTTGACAGCTTTTTAACCATATTCATCGATTTTTCAAGATTGTCAACAATTTCATTCAAATTTCTACAATTTTTCACGATTTCTGTGTGACTATTAAATTTTTTTAAGCATTTTTAATTTTTTTTAATATGCTAACAACTTTTTATGATCTTCATAAACTTTTTACGATTTGTATGTTTTTAACATAATTTACGATTTTCAATATATCAGGATTTTTAAATATTTTTCATAATTTTTAGCCTTTTTAAAGATTATCAACTACTTTCTCAATTTTCAACGTTTTTTTCACAATTTCCAACAAAATATCCTTTATCTCCACCTTTAAGAGGTGAATTTTATTAAACCATGAAACACATATCCAATGAAATATTATTAAGGGTCTGAATTTTAATATTTATTAAAATCAGTAGCGATTTGAAGATTTTTCCATACAAACTTTTAACTCCTATTTCCCTTCTTAGTGAGTGTTCACATTATGAGAATAAACATCTGTTCGAATTTCACGTTACTACCATCAGCGGTTACGGCTGTGTGTCCATATTTATTAAAATATTTTATGTCTATAGGCTTCTTTAACAAAGTCAAAATAAGGTAGCAAAGAATTTTCAATATTTCCAAATTTTTAAAAATTAGTACTGGGTAATACTAAAAAGTATCTTATCAAGTTACATACTTTAGAGACTTTGGGAGTAATAATTGAGTTTCTAGTAGGTCAAATAACATTTTAATACCTGTAAAAATCACAAAGTAATGATTTTGAAAAAATGAAAATTTTGGGGTAAAAATTTGAAATTACATAGGTAAGTATGTCAAATATATCACTATAAAACAATTTTCTCTTTTTGGAAAAATTACTAGTGTAAAAATCAAAATCTAATAACAATGTGTAAATTAATTACCATTTTTAAGAGAGGAGAAAAACAATTTTGTTTATTCAAAATTTCAGATATTTTATTCTTCAAAATTTCATATACTTGCTTTGAATATCCAATTACAGAAATAAAATTACTTTTGCACTTATTTTGGCTTTTCTATTCCAATTTTTGGAATTAAAAATAAAGAATTAGTAACCTCATCTACGACACAAAATATGTTATTAGAACGTATCGTATTTCCAGTTTTTGAAATAATTTCTAATGATATTTCGATTTTAGACCCTAACATCTATTCAGATTTTCAGAAAAGGAGATATCTATAATAAGATATACGTACAATTATAAACGATGGTCAAAACTTATACCATTTTCAGCGCTTACTAAGTCCTGAAAATAATAACAGTTTTTGCATTTTACTCCCCTCCCCTTCATGTTCATCTGTACTAAGAGACGATAAAGTAAGAAAAATTAAAAGTTATAACAAAATGGGTATAGATATACTTATCAACGTTCTTAACAATCTTTTACAGTATTTTTTAGCCACTTTTTTTAATTTCACTCCTAATTTGAATCCCCAGAAAAAGACGTGATTTTATTAAATGACAATATCATTTGCACACGATGACTAAACTCTTTTTGATCCAACTCCTATGAAATCTTCTCAGTTATTTTATATGATTTGTCTCATTTTCACAACATCTCCACCTTTTTCACACCTCCTTATTGGCTGAGGTTGATTGCAATTAGCTGATTTCAAAATATAAGTATGATAAAAATATCAATTGTAAACTTTTTTAGTACCCAGAGGAATCTTTTCCAGGTTTGTTTTTCATTTGTCATGTGTTTTTCGTAAAAAACCCTCATGTGCCATTTGACCAAATATCGAAAATCTGATTTTTGCAAATTCCATCCAATTTACTTTTAAATTCCACTCAAAGAGTAGGATGTAGCCAGATACCCAATAGTTTCTTTTTAATCTGCAAGTCTTTTACTTCAAATTAAAATAATAAATATTAGATTTTAAACAAAAAAAAATCAGTTTGACCTATAATAAATCGAAAAAATACCACATCCGGTAGGACTTGAACTTTCCTTCTACCTCAATTACCCACTTTATCTACAGGTGTATTAGTGGTTTGTTGGCGACTAGAAATATAATACAGGACACTAAAAGGTGATTTCAATTTTCGATTTGATAAATAATCTGTCTCTTATCAACGTCATATGTACCTAAGGGCACGGCCAAATCAGCGACTTTGTCGCCGCCACGCAAACTTTGCAGCTACGCAACCCATGTAACTAAACGGACATATCTAGCGTTTCAAAACGCAAATACAGCAGCAGTGTCGCGAAAGAGAGCGACTTTTTGCGGTAATAACAAAGACGCTCCCCTTTGTTTTGAATGCAAGTGGCCAGATTAGCGTCGGCGACTTGCATAAATTCAGGTTAAATTTCAACAGTATTCAATTATATTTCAAAAAGTAAAGATGTTTGACAGTAACTATTCGAACAGGGATGTAAAAATGAAGTTATGGTTAGAAGTAGCCGATAAAGTACTTCCAGATTTTAATGACAATACGAATGGGATGAAAAATGAAGAAGGTACGTGTATATTAAAAAAATTTGCTATTCCCAACAGTACGTCTTAGTTTACGTCCATTATCAAATTAAATAATTAAAATTAAAGAGTGTTGTGTGGATAATATAATACGTCGCGCCGTGTGGTTTGGCCAAGCTCTTAAAAATTTCGACTCTGCGTTTTTGCTGTGGCGTTTGTATGGCGGCGACAAAGTCGCTGCTTTGGCCGTGCCCTAAGGAAGAATTGAGTGAAAATAGTTGAGTCAAGATGTGATAAAAAATGCCAACTAATTACTATAGTGTTTTCGCAATCGACACGGAGTAATAAATCTTTCGGTTCTGGCAGATATATATATTTTTATTTACAGGCTAGTTAAAAAGAGTATTTAAAATATTTGTTAGGTATATTATTTCGGTAAGTACTTAAGTTTTTTCAATAAAGTAATTCAATGAAAGTAACTTTTATACTTATTGTATTTTCTCTAGTTTATTGCAAAAACATGTGTTTTCATCAATATCTGAGAATAAACTTCAAATAAATTCTTATTTTTACAACTAAAACCTAGTTTCAACAACCAAATATTTTTTTGTAGGCAAAATATAAAATAGTAATAAATATCCCTTTTTAGTAACCCCGGACCAAACACAGCATCCCCATAGTTCAAATGTGACAGTACAAGAGCTTCACATAATATTACCTTCAGTTTTTTATTTAGTATTGCTCGATTTCCATATATTAATTTAAGGTTAGCGAAAGCCCTACACAAAATTGAAGTAACATGAGTTGAATAGTGTAGATCAGAGTGTATCATGATACCAAGATTTTTCACAGAATCGACGAAATTTATACTCTCTCCCCCGACTCTAATATTTAGTTTGCTTAGACATCTTTTTTTAGTGGCAGGTTTTCCGAATAGGATAGCAATTGATTTGGTGTTATTTACAGTTAGACAAAATTGATTAGAAATTTTAACTAGTGATTCTATATCTTCATTGATATGTCGACATGTTACTTCAACATTATCCTCGAAAAATGTATAATAAATCTGTGAGTCGTCAGCATAAAAATGATGGGAACAATATGTTATTTTTTTGTGAAATTCGCGAGTATAAATGATAAACAAGATGGGCCCTAATATTGATCCTTGAGGGACTCCATGTCATTGCTAGGAGTAACTCGTGATTAATACGGTCAAAAGCCTTTGAATAATCTAATAGAATCAATGCAACTAATTTATTTTCATCTAGAGCCTCATGGATATCATCAGTTACTTTTAATAAAGCAGTTGTACAACTGTGAGATTTTCTAAAGCCAGACTGATGTACAGGTAAAATATTGTTAGTTTTAAAAAGTTCAGCATTTGTTTATTTGTTATTTTTTCAAAACATTAAATAAGCTTTTTTTTCACTGGATATTGCTCCATTTGTATAGTTACGCAACTCTTTGTAGTAATTCCAGTGCTGTACAGATTTTGATTTTTTGTATTTTGCCAAAGCTTTATCCCTTATCATTAACCGTATCGTGTCTGTCAACCAGGGTGATTTTCTTTTAGTTATTTTAACAGTTTTAATCGGTGCATGAATATTAAAGATGTGTATTAAATTATTATTAAAAATACCAATTTTCTCATCAATTGTAGAAGCATTATAAATGAGATTTAAGTCGGCATTATTAATATCATCATAGAAATCCACGCAGTTAAAGTTACGGAAATCCCTATATGTATAAGTAAACGGCTTCATTTTCAATTTTTTACAATTAATGGTACAATGTACTAAACTATGATCAGCAAAAAGTTTGTGTACACTTGGTTGTCTGACATCAGAATCATTAGAACCTATAATTAAATCAAGTAATGACATTTTAGTATCACAAAATCTAGTGGGTTGATAAATAATTGTTTTAAATCAAAGGTATCTAAAATATTTTGCAGCCTTCTACATTCATTGCTTTCAAGATCTAACATGTCAATATTATAATCTCCTAAACACAAAATATGATCATGTTTATGTTTTATATCACTCAAGACACTTTCAAATTCATCTAAAAATAACTCATACTGAGAAACATGTGGACAGTATGACGTGCCTAACGCGAATTTCTTGTGGTCAATATCTATTGTCAACCATAGTTGTTCAGTTGTTAAACCTAAATTAGAAATGAGTTTACATTTAATTTTGTTTTTCAAATAAACTGCTACTCGTCCACCTCTCGTATTTAGACGATCTTTCCTAAAAATTTTATATCCAGTTAAGGAAATCACATTATCAGCAACATCAGGCCTTAACCAAGTCTCAGATACAGCTATAATATCATAAACATTGTAGACTGTATCCTTAAACTTTCCAAATTTAGATAAGATAGAACGTGCATTTAAATGACAAATTTTTATGTGAGACATTATAAAGAAAAAGCTACAATTCTACTAAAAATAAAAAGTACAAAATTATTTATAAATAATAAAAACAAAATAAAATAAAAGAATAATCTAAATCAATTAAGTATTATTTTATTTTTATCATTTAAAACTAAAAACATCAAATTGTTGAACCGGTTAGATATCTACTGTATCCTTTAAATCCAACAAGGTAATCGTAAATTGCCCTAAGCAAAAGTCGAAAATATTAATTATACTGTGGGTGGAGGCACTCTGTTCTTTTGGCTTCGTGTCTTAGGACTGTACTGAAACCTTGTACGCTTTCGCTTATTTCTAGATGAATCCTTTTCAGTTTTTTGGCTGGGTGTTATATCATCAATATCTGATTCAGACTCCTCAGGTTGATTTTCTAACTCCAGTAGCTCATCAACAGTAAATAACTTGTCGTTAATTAATAACTTATTTCTTTTAATTTTAGCATTTAAATTTTGAGTGTGTGCCTGCTTCAAATGGCGTACCAATACTTTGCGTTTTTGTCTGTCCTCGTAAGAAGCGTCGTTGATAATACTTAATCCAGTGCCCTTCAATTTGCTAATGTTCTTAAATATGGATTTCTTCTTTAATAATGATATAAATTCAATGATTGTAACAGGTGGTTTATCACTGTTGGTGTTTATTACGCGAAAGTCGTTTATATCCGCAATAGTCAGCTGTAGTTCCAGTTTATCATTAATTATTTGCAAAGTGTCACGTAAAGGGTTTGCCTTGTCCTTGATTACTAGACCATATATTGCGATATTGTTTCTACGCAGTTTATTTTCCAGGTACTTTACTTTGTCCTCTAGTTCGGTTATTTTTTCCTGGCACTCAGTAACAGAAGTTGATATACTAATAATTTTCAAACCTATATCATTTTTAATGTCATTGGTTTGTTCTAAATTAATTTGTTGAAACAGCTTGACAAGCTCATTTGTGGTAAGCTGACTAACTGGTTTATCAATTTCCATAGTATAGTTGGACTAGTTTGCATGCGTCTGCTAAACCTCCTTTATTGTTTGTTGATAAGTAAGTATTTTACTTTAAGTAGCAAAATTTATAAATGTTTTCATAAGAAATTCAAATGAAAGGTGCAACTTGCAAACTTTATAATACGCTTAAGATAAAGTATAGTTAATCTTACATTAGCCGGCCAAGATCCGAATATATTCACTTAATTTAAACCACTTAAATTCAAATATTTATGCGGACCAAAATAAACACGTGTATCATCCAGATTTTAAACAAAAATTAGTAGATACAACATTGTGTGAAAACCATTACAATTTCTTTTTTTTTTCCATATTATTTCAATATATTTTGAAATTTCAATGTATTGGAAAAAGAGGAAAGATTTCAAAAAAAAAACTCCAAAATGTTAGTAATTGCATATGTACTTTGTCGATGACTTTGATATTTTCAAAAATTATAAATTTTATTATATATTGCTACAACGGAACTCGGATAATGCCCCATTTAAACACTATTTAAGTCCGTAAAAACCTTTATTTTCGAAATAAATTAGGAGAGAAATTCATAGATACTACTAAAGGCTATAGGCAGGAAAATGAAATTTGCTTAAAGCTGAAGCAAAAATCTTCTTCGAATAGGTATTATAAAAACATCTTGCCATAAAAAGTTTTGGCTCCTAGACCTCGATTTACCTTCCAACAACTTAAATTCTTTTTTTTTTATTTTTTTCCGATCGCATTTTTTGCCTAAAATACTGAAAAAAATGCCAGTTAATTTTCACAAAAATTTGATGCTTTCTTTTTAATTTATTACAGAAAGCTATGCTGTATAAAAATTTAATGGATATATGATCTATATTTTGTATTTTAAGCAATTAAAACCTACAATAAAAAATATTAGTGGTAGTGCTTTTTCTTTTCCTCTCTTTTTTTTCAGTGCACTTTGTGTCTGTATCACGAAAACAAAGAATATCTGAAAAACTTAAAATAAACCAACTTCTGAGTTAAAGTAACTATTTTTACACTAAAAGAATACAGATTACAGATCCACAGATGATAAAATGAAGTTGCAAATCAGCGATCATCGCCGGTTATAGATTTTATTTTTCTGTAACGTGTATCCATGATAGTCGGTGACTGCCTTCTGGAAAACCATCTACGAAGTTGATTGTAAAAAAATTTTGAAAATGCTATGCTATCACCAGAAAACAGCGATTGAATTTCAGGTTTTTCGTTTCTTCAAATACAAGAACTCGGGATATTTTTTTAAGGATTATCTTATGATTTTTTTGGAGTGTTTTTTTTTGTTTTGTAGTGATACATATCTAACTAACTGCTCTATGGCATTGTATTGATTTTTATAATACAACTTAAGTTAGCTATGTAATTTTAATTGCATTTTTAAAATCTATTTAAAAAAATAAGAGTTCAGCTTTAAGTTCTTACGACTTTGGAAGTTATTACTTAAGTCATCTTGCAAACTAAAGGGGTAATGTGCTATCTGAATCATTATCTCTTTATGAAGTAGCGGGTGCAGGGTACACAAACAAATAATTCAAAGTAAATTTAGAGATTGTGACAATTTTCACATTAACAAGTATTTGTCAAAATATACTAAGCTCTTATATTGCATTGCTCTTGTTTTTATGGATATCATAAGCTGCATTAAAAAATAACGTCTCTGTTGCTGTTTATAAATATAATTTATATCTTGTGCAATGATCTGTTGATGATCTTACATAATTCTTCTGTATTCTTAGTTGTTTCTATCGAACAAGGCAAGCAATCAATGCGTATTGGCTAAGACGCCTTTAATGACAAATTTTATGATCTTTCATAAATAGCTTCCGCTATATCACTTCTTTTGTTTTTGAGGTTTCCATCGCTTTTGTTTCTTATGATTTTCCTGACAATCCTAACGATATTCGATGAAAATTGAGTCTTTTGTTGCCACTTCTTACTTTTATGTTGTATAAATTAAGAAAAACTCAGATAATATATTTCATCGTTGTCTGTTAACACGTATATGGATTTGATATTATCTTGCTCTTGTTCTTATGTTAGTCTAAAACAAGTAAAAAAAATATAACTAAAACATCAAAGAGTTAACACATCAAAAATAATTCAGTGGAAGCAGACTAATGATTATGTGATTTACATGTATTTTTTCTTATTTTACCTATAGTTCATTTTTGAAATGGTTTTATTACTTAAATTAATCATACACAAATATCCGTAAACAATTCAAAAAACGCTGCTATATACCAAAATCAACGAAAATAAGAAATAGGTATGTATTGTAAACAAGTCTGATGTGAAAACTTTTGCTTATTTTTTTTTATTTTTTTCTGGAACACGAAGGTTATTTGAAAACTGCGGCAAATATCGCATTGATGCTATAGCGAACTTAAAAATTCATGGTCTTAAGCTGCTAGTTAAACTGTCAACAGTCGCTTTACCCACAAACATTTTAACCCGTAAGTACTACTATGCAGATTTTGTTCCACTACTACTACTCAGTTCATTTTTTTGGATAAAAATGGTCAACAATGAAATTATTTCGAAAGGGAAAATTAAAATGTAAGTTTATTAAAGGCTTACAAAGTAAGAAAAAAAAAATAATTACAATTTGTACATATTAATCCAGAACATTGAAGGCAAACAGGAATTTTGCACTGTGAACAAAAGTTGCTCGTTTTACGATCCTTGTTTGGAGGACACAACCGACATCTCGGTCTTTTTGCTCTGCTTGGTTTTTCTGAGGGTAGAGAAGGTTCTTCAAACGTCAGTTTCAAAATGTCAGCAGCAGTCATACGAATTCTGCGAGGAACATGATTATTGAAAATTCCAGCCGTCATGTGGGGGCCATATAATTGCTTTCCCAGTTCTTTATGTAGTTGTATAGAGAAATTTCTTAGCCAGTGTTGCCAGAGCGATCTACTAAAATATCAGGTCTATAAAGCTGGCAGTGAAAAGTCGGCAGAAACCATCGAAACATGAGTTGGAATTTGTAGCTAAATAGTTGCTAATTAGTTGCTAAAATCACGATTTTGTAGCTCCATTTAGTTCCACAAAAAACAAATTACTGCTATCTTAACAACAAGCTAGCAGTAAAATGACAGGACTAGCCCAGAAAAATTGGACTAATGCGTGTGAATTTGTTGCTAATTTGTTGCTCAAATCCAGTACAGGCAAAAATTCGAAAAACCCTAGAATCAGCTAGAAATTGTTAATAATAACTACCAACCAGTGTCCCTGCTATCTTAATATACAGTTTTTATTAACACATTGATGTTATGGATTTTGTTGCTGGTCGCAGATGTCATCAGCAGAGCTCAGAGAGCCAGCAACAAAATAAAAATTAAAAATCGGCCCAATCAAGTGACCGATAACTAACTCCTAGTGTCCATGCTGTCGGAACACGCAGTTCTTATTGACAAAACTCTGTTATGGATTTTGTTGCTGGTCGCAGATGTTATCAGCAGAGCCCAGAGAGCCAGCAACAAAATAAAAATTAAAAATCGGCCCAACCGGGTGACCGGTATCTACCTCCTAGTGTCCATGCTATTGTGACAAGCAGTTATTATTGACAGAACTCTGTTATGGATTTTGTTGCTGGTTGTGAAAAGCATCAACAGAGCTCAGAGAGCCAGCAACAAAATAAAAATTAAAAATCGGCCCAACCGGGTGACCGGTATCTACCTCCTAGTGTCCATGCTATTGTGACAAGCAGTTATTATTGACAGAACTTTGTATTACCGTTCATTTTTACTTGAGATTTTCTTTTTTTCATGTGAGTTAAAACGAAAAATGCAAAATTAGCTTCGTTCGCGGAACCTATCCGCGACAAGTCAGGAACATGTTGGTAACAAATTGTCACTATACGATGTGCGTATGCTTAATTTACAACAGATCCACAACTCGAAAGCACCGCAAACGATAATTTTAGAATAAATAGCCTTTAATATTAGTGGCTCCCTCGCAACAATTTTAAATTTTATATTAGACCAGGGCGGATCTGTTTTGAGTTGGCTTTTGAGAGGGAACCCGCTAATTTTTGTTGAAATTAGTTGAAAACAACTTATACAACAATAATTAAACTATCCTCCTTCTGGAAAAGTTACGCAACATTGTTAAATATTCAAAAAAATAAAATAAACAAGTAAAAAGTTACTGTTTTTTCTTCTTTTTTTGCTTATAACTTTTAAACTATAAGTTTTGGAAAAAAGTTATACAAAAAGAAAATGTTTGTTAATAAATTTTCTACCAGAAACAATTAATTAGAAAGTCCAAAATTTATTATCCTTGTTGCAATATTGCAATAATAATTACAAAAAGGAGAAAAAAATCTTTTTATTTTTTTTTCATTCCTTTAGAATGCATTTAGGATCTGTATATTCTTCTAAGAAAAAATTCAAAATATGATGAAACAATAAAAAAAATCATAAAATTCTTTTCAATTGATTACGCGGTTGGACATATTTTTAATTTTTATTTTGTTGCTGGCTCTCTGAGCTCTGATGATGCTTTTCACAACCTGCAACAAAATCCATGACAGAGTGCTGTCAGTAATAACTGCTTGTCACAATAGCATGGACACTAGAAGTTAGATACCGGTCACCCGGTTGCGCCAATTTTTAATTTTTATTTTGTTGCTGGCTCTCTGGGCTCTGCTGATGCTTTTCACAACCAACAACAAAATCCATGACAGAGTTATGTCAATAATAACTGCGTGTCACGATAGCATGGACACTAGGAGTTAGTTATCGGTTACCCGATTGGGCCGATTTTTCATTTCTATTTTGTTGCTGGTTCTCTGTGCTCTGCTGATGACATCTGCGACCAGCAACAAAATCCATAACATCAATGTGTCAATACAAACTGTATATTACGATAGCAGGGACACTGGTTGGTAGTTACTATTAACAATTTCTAGCTTATTCTGGGGTTTTTCGAATTTTTTCCTGTACTGGTTTTGAGCAACAAATTCACACGCATTAGTCCATTTTTTCTGGACCAGTCCTGTCATTTTACTGCTAGCTTGTTGTAAAGATAGCAGTAACTTGTTTTTGGTGGAACTGAATAGAGCTACAAAATCGTGATTTTAGCAACTATTTAGCTACAAATTCCCAATCATGTTTCGATGGTTTCTGCCGACTTTTCACTGCCAGCTTGATAGACCTTGAAATATCGCCACGAGCGGATATGAAAAGTCGCCACTTTGTCGCCACATCTTTCAAGTACATGGGAGAGTAAATATGTAAAATAAAACAATGTTTTTTACGGAACAATCGAAAAAAAAACTTTATTATCCTAGAATAAATATAAAAAAGAAAATAAATACATCCCTAAATTTGGCAAAATAACAAAAATAAAACAAAGTCTATTACTCACAACAAAAAATAAATAAAAATAATATTAAAAAAAAATACAAAATACAAGAAAAACAAAACATTCAGTTTGATTCACTATCGGAATCTGAACATAATTTTAAATCATCTTTTGAACTTTTATATATATTGCCCATTCGTGAAAAATGTTTGTCGCTAAAATTATATGTCGTACAACAGTCTTTGTTTTGTTTTAAATCCAATTTGATTCTCAATAGATTGCTTAACATTTGTGCACTCATTTTGTTTCGTTTTTTTCTTTTAATGTCCAGCGTGTTAGAAAACACTCTTTCTACATCTGCATTTCCATGTGGTATGATTAAAATAGCATTAACAATTTTAGCTAGATTTAAAAATAATAATGTGCCATTAAAATTTATAGTTTCTTCTAAATCGGTCCAAAAAGAAACCACCGATTTCTGTTCCCACATCTTTTTTTCTTCAGAAGAAAAATAATGCTGAATTTTTATAATTTCAGAAAAGGCCAAATTGTCATCGCCAATATGTTTAAATTTTTTTAAAACCATTTTTATATTTTTGAGAGAATTTTCATTAAATTTATAATTAAAAATATTAGTTGGTTCAACAAAATCTAAATAATCCATCCATGTTTCTTTTACGGGAAATCTTCTAACAGAATCAGTGGCGGCTTTGTGATAGAAACTAAGACACCTGAATTTAAATTGCTGCACATCGCTGTTATCCAGGCTACCAAATAAAGCAGTTGTTTGCTCACTGAGTCCAAACTGAATTTCTTCAAGAGGTAACAAACTGTGGGGATGTTCAAAATTTAAAGTAAAAAGAGAATTGTCTGAAAGTAATTCTGGTTTGATGAAATTACCGCACAACTGCCTAATAAACCGTTTACTCTCTTTACTGATAATTGGAAAAAGTACTTTTGAGGATTGAAAAAGGCTATAAAATTCATTGAAGAGTGGTAAGATAAAACGAAGAAATTCAAAGTAGGCTTTTACGAATGGATTTTGAAATTCATTTTAAATGATTTGGGCAGTGGAATTTTTATCTTCAAAACAGACTACTTTAAATAATTCCGCTAAAACATCCCATTGCTTAAGAACTCTTTCGACGCATTTAGAAAGCGATAGCCAACGTGTTTTTGCCGGAGCTAAGATCTTATGTTTTTCCTTTCTAAAAAAATTTTGGAATTCCTCTAAAATAGACTGACGTTTGGGTGATCGGGAAAAATATGCGTAGATATTTTGTAAGAGGGATTCAATATTTGAAGGCAGTACTTCAGAAGCTGCAGATGCTACAAGGTGAGCACTGTGACATATACAACCACTGACAACGATATTCTCGTTCTTATTGAGTAAATGGGTTTTAAAAGATTCCTTTACACCCATCATGACACTGGCATTATCAGAACAATATCCAACAATGTTTTCATATTTTAAATTGAAATTATTTACAGCTTTGTTAAACAGCAAAAATAAACCTTTGGCAGATGCTTCATCAGCACATATTTTTATACAATCTAAAATTTGTGTTGTTAAACCTTGGCTCCCGTTAATAAATCTTACAAGTATGCACAACACCCTAGTGTTGGAGATATCTGTGCTCTCATCTACTAGAACAGAAAAAAGTTTGTTTTTCATTGTTTCTTTTAGATTGTCGCAAATAACTGGTGAGAGAACGTTTGTAACTATTGAACTACATTTTGTGCGACTTAATTTTACTTTTCCACTTAAAGAAGAATCTTTAAAAACACTTTTTGAAATATTTACAATATGTTGTACCGAATTGAAGCTAAAATTATGACTGACAACTAACAATGTGTACTTTAAATCAGCAATCATGATGTCCTTTGTTATATTTTGTTGTTTAAATCAGCGATTCTCAAACTTTTTTTTACACGTACCACTTATATAAATTCTGCGTCAATCGCGTACCACATATTAAAAATTAGATAATAAAATTTACTATTTTTGGCAAAAATGTATTTATTTAAAAAATGTTACAAAATAAAACTTACAGTCTAACCCAGTATAAAAATTCAGTGAGAAGGATGGTTCTGCATAGCTACAACAAGTGAATCGATATCAGGAGCAATTGTGCTTAGTTTCAATCGTAAATTTGGATCAAGATTAAGTCTACTGCGAAATTTATTTTTCACTTGCAGCATAGCAGAAAATCCAGTTTCACAGAGGTAGGTGGTCGTAAAAGGAAGTAAAAATAACAATGCTTTTTTTGATAAGGCTGGATATTCATTTTTAATATTTAGCCAGAATTCGGCTAATTGTAATTTTGAAAACCCTATTTTCAAACCCCCATCACAAGATAGTTCTATTAAAGACTCTTTTTCATCCTGTTTTAAGGTTTCAGGAATGCTATCCAAAATAAATGGTTGTCGTATCCAAAGAAACTGAGCATAGTCTTCGTCAAAATATTCTTTAAAACTATCAATTAGCATTTGACAATGCTGTTTTATGTTAAAAATAAGATCATCTTTAATCTTTACTTCATGCTCAACCACAAAATTTTCTAAATTGGTAAACGACTGCAAGTCTTTGTTTGAAACGCTATTTTTCATCATATAACATTTCTTGATAAAAGCATTTATTTTGTCGTTTACAGAAAATCGATTATGTGATTTACCTTGTAAGCTTAAGTTTAGGTCATTTAATCGATTAAATATGTCTGTTAAGTAAGCTAGTGTTGTGAGCCACAATTCATCTAATAACCGATCACGCAATTCAAAATTGGTTTCCATTAAAAACACATGTACTTCAGAACGCAACTCGAAAATCCTGTTCAACATTTTTCCTTTTGATAACCATCTTACCTCTGTGTGTAGCAATAACTGAATATGATCACTTCCCATTTCAGAGCATAGTTTTGAAAATAAACGCGAGTTTAAGGCTCGAGATTTTATGAAATTGACTATCTGAACGGCTTCATGGAGAACATGTTTAAATTCATCGGGCATTCGCTTTGCTACCAAAGCTTCTCTGTGGATACTACAATGGATAAAAGTACAATTTTCTGCAACTAGTTTTACTTTGGCAGTTACACCTCCGTATTTTCCTGTCATGGCTCGGGCACCATCCGAACAGAAACCAACGCATTGTTTCCAGTCTAGTCCATTTTCCACAAAAAAATCATTGACTTTCTTGAATATTTCATCGGCAGTAGTTCGTTCCGTTAACGCCTCACAAAATAAGTACTCTTCTTCGATTTTGGTTTGAAATATGTATCGCACATAAACCATAAGCTGGGCATAGTTTGTTACATCTGTGCTCTCATCAAGTTGTATTGCAAAAAAAATACTATTTTTTATGCGGTTTACCAATTTTTCTTTAACATTTAATGCCATTATTTCAATCCTACGACGTACGGTATCATTGGATAATGGTATAATACTAAGCTGTTTACCTGCATTCTCCCCAAAAATACACGTTACCATATCTTGTGCTGCAGGCAGAACTAGTTCTTCACCGATGGTATGTGCTTTTCCACACTTCGCAATCCTTAAACTCACGAGGAAGGATGCCTCTACTGCTTTTTGGTTACAGCCAGTGAAATTCGACATTACTTTTTTTGTGCCTCTCATCTCCGTTAACTTCCGAACGAAGTAATCCTTAGGTTTATTTTCCAACACTGAATGTTTTGTATTGAAGTGGCGTTTTAAAAGCGAAGGTTTCATACACTGGTTAGAAAGAATTTCCAAACAGATTACACATTGGGGCCTTGGCTCACCATTTATATCCGTGAATGTAAATCCCATATTAATGTATTCAGGATCATATTTCCTAACCGCCACTTTTAGTTTTTTGAAAGAACTCTTTTTGTCATCACCCTGTATAGGCTCCGACTCTGAAGTGGAGCTCGATGGGCCGGGATTTTCAGATGTTCTGTTGTCTCTTTTAAGCCACTTATCCATTTTTTATATGCAAAAATTAGCACGAATCAGTAACAGCAAATTACTCGTTTCGACAAAACCAACCACAACGACTGACGACCACGAGGAAACTGATGACGTGAATCAAGGGCGCCGCCTTACAATTCACCGTGATTCCATTGTTGCCATCAATAAATAAGACATTACGCACCTGTGGTTTTAAACTCACAGCGTTGCCATGCACAACGTAAAAGATAACATTTGTTAGTAAATTTTATTAAAATTCTTCGTTTCTTCTAGTTTATAGAGTACCACCTCTAAGTGCTTTGCGTACCACCAGTGGTACGCGTACCACAGTTTGAGTACCAATGGTTTAAATAGTACATTTAAAGTTTTTGTATTAGCTATTTTTTGGGAGCTTATTTTGTGTTTATTTGTATTCGCATGTTTTATTAAGTCCGATTTTTTTGCTGATAAAGAAACGTTACAACATTTGCATTTAGGTTTTCCATCGCATTCCATTAACCATCCCTCAAATAATGGCTCATCCAACCATTTAACTGAAAAACTTCGTTTTTTCACAATATGTGCTCTTTTTGATTGGGGAGTCTCAATTTCGTCAGAACTACTGCTACTAGTATTTTTTGTTGTTTCATCTTAAAGAAAAATTTTAAAAATAAATACCAATAATATCAAATAAACTGAGCAAATAACTTACCAGTCCTAGAAGTTGACGCAAGACTAAAGTATTTGGTAATTTCACTCATATTAACCCGTAACTGCTACCCACAGATTTAAGTTACGCAAGTAGTACAACTGGGTCCTAGAGACCCATTAAAAAAAGGGGTGAAAAAAAATGAAAATAAACAAAATGTGTATTGAAATGGTAAATAACATATTCCCATGAACATTATAAAGTATAAAATAAATGAAATTGACCTTACAAACAATTGACACATACTTTTTTCGCACATTGCAAACATATGGGATTTTTACACATCTCGCAATTGATGTTTGTTTTTCTGTCTTGTTTAGGAGGACATAATGAGCATCGCTTGCGTTTGGACTTCGAAACAACTTCTAAGGGTTTAATAGGACGTTCTATGTCAATTTTGAAAATATTTGAAGCCACATCACGTAATTTGCGGCTTACTTTTGGATTGGATATTCTAAATCGGATAAGTGGTTGACATAATGCAATCCCAAGTTCTTTTATATATTTCGATCTCTTAATTTCTTTTCCATGTGGAGAAAATTGATACAGAACTCTACCATTGACGGCTGAAACATTAAGAATCATAGAAAATATTGCCATAGGCCATCTACGGGTGCGCCTGGATGTCGAGTAATTCGCACATTTTTGTGATTCCTGAACTTCAATTTGAGCCTCTTCTGGTTCTTCAGCTTCAGTTTCTATCTCGTCATAAACCTCAGAAGAATCGGATTCATCATGTGAAGGTTGCCACTCTATTTCACTCTCGGTATCATGACAACTTATTTCCTCACAATCTGATTCTGAAATATCACTGCCCTCTCCATAGTCCAAAATTTGTTCAGCAGCATGCAATCGTCCCTCATGATTGGTTGAATGCCCTTTAGCAGCATGAAACACCTCTTCGTTATTAGAAGAACTAGAAGAACACCCTTCTTCATTTTCTAAGTCTTCCCAAAATTCATCATTTTGCACAATTTCTAATAGTTCCTCCTCTTTTAATGGTCTATACGCCATTCTAAAAAATATAAATTTAATTGCATAGTGATCTACATTACACGAAATTTATATTTACCTCGTAGCGCCGATAATTTTTACTCGAGTGAATATTAAAAATATAACGTATCTGCTACGCTCGGGTCCTGGGGACCCAAAAACGATCACAAACGGTATAAATGCGAACGATATTGCTTGTGCACTCTTCCACAGCTCAAACGCAACTAAATTAAAGAATACCTAGCGGCATGACCGCGGGCGATGGCGCGATGGTCATATTCTATATAAATTTACCAACTGATGGGTCCCGAGGACCCGTGGATAGCAGTTATGGGTTAACCAAGGAAATATCGGAAATTAAAATAAAGTATACAAATTCAACTCAATTCACATAACATCATGCGTCACCGGCCTTACACACAAGTAGTGAAACAAAGTACCTAAATTAGTAAATTGACAAATTTTACTATCACAATCAATCAGAGACGTACCGAGCCATAGTAACAAGAGGGGGTGTTAATGAAAATTTGCCGACGAAAATTTAGAAATTGCCGACGAAAATTGAAAAGCTGTTCTTAATTGAATAGATTAATTAAACACTTCAAATTAACATAACCCTAAGCACTAAGATTAATAAATAACCGATAATAATTTATTCCCAAGCCTTAAACCCCCAAAATCCTGGTCGTCAGGTAAAATTCAATAATTAAGTAACCATCAAGCTTTGAATAAATGAGCCGCTAGGCTCTGAACCTACAAAGCTATAGTCGTTGAGCGAAAAAGATAAAGTACTTTTTTTCCCCAAAAAACTATCAGAAGAAAAAACCAATAAGCCCTGAATCCATAAAGTTGTAGGTGTCGAGCTTTAATAATTGATAATTATTTGATTGATATTTTTTATGAGTTTTAGAAACAACGTTAAGTTGAAAAAAATATTTTTTTTATTTAACATCAAATGCAGTGAACCCAAACAATAAAACTAATCATTTTAGTTTTTTTATTTTTTAAGATTTAATTTGAACAAAAACGAATTTTTATTAGACAACTATTCTTCTCACTTTCAGTAAAGACCATTGTTCCATTATTTCGACTAAATCTATCGCATCAGTAATGTCCTTTTCAGATGATAGAGCCATAAGATCGTCTACACGATCATCCGTTGAGTTTGTCCGCAAATCACTGTACGTTAATTTCAACTTGCTGAATGAACGTTCTCCCGAAGCTGACGATATTGGGGATGTTAAAATAAGAAAAATTATTTTATAGGCTATAGGAAGTGCATTTTTCAATTTCAAAGAAATTTGGCAAATTTCATCAAAATCTTTGCATTCCCTACAAGCATCTAAAAGTAGTTCTAATTCAGTTTGAGTACAATCTGGGTCAAGATCCTTAATCGAAGGATGCATTGCAATAAGTTCTTCGATTAATTCAATTCTGCAATTTTTTCGACTCACTGGAATTCGAAAAACTTCCTGAAATGGTCGAAACAATCTTAGCATAGATTTCAAGTTATCGGTGATATTGTTTACGAAATTATCTAATACGGATATAAATTCTTTCCGATAAATGAAAACAATCACAGCATGACCCCCATACTTTCAGCTAATGAGACTTGTGGCTAATGAGACCATTAGGGGAACCTACTAATGTTGTTAAACAACCTCATGCATGCATCCGGTTGACTGGCTGAATTAAAATTCTAAAGATACATTATTGTGGTAATTCTTACTATCAACAGAGAGCAAAAACGAAAACATTTCAGTTAGATGTCTGATGTCAGTTCTCAGATTCATTGTATTCTTATTTCGACAAATGTGGGCCATTTCTAGACAGAGCCTCTTAACCATATTGCTTTCACGATCTAAAATTTTAATGTTGTTGTAATCCATGATATGATCATTATTATTGACATGTTCACTTAGTGCAGTTCTATCTGGATATTGTTTACAGTCAGAACGATGGGCCGAAATTCTGTCTTTTAGGCATCTGGATGTCTGACCAATGTAAATTTTGTCACAATTTTGACATGGTATACAGTAAACAACATCAGTCATGGATAACACTGGTGTTTCGTCTTTAACATTAAAAAAAACCCCGTTAAGTGTAAGAACCGTTTTATAAGCTATTTTGATGTTGTTAAGAGGTTTAAAGATTCTGTTTAGCATGGGTGAAATATCTTTGATTTGTTGATGTAACACATCTCAATGAAGTTTCTTTTGAATTGATTGTTGACTCGTTGTAGGATTTTTACACCATTATAGTCTATTGTATGTGCAGTATTATTCACATGTTGGCTGAGGGCCGTAACTCCAGGTTTCTTTACGGTGTCACTTTTGTGTAACGCTAGTCTTTGACTGGTTTGCCCAATATAGGACTTTTTACACACATCACATTTTAAAGCATACACAACATTACTGTTTTCTACCACAGGAGTTTTGTCTTTTAGGTGAGTAAAATATATTCCCAATTTTTTGTAGGTGGAGTTCGCTATAACGATGTTAAATTGTCGAAAAAGACTTGCAATCTGTGATGAAAGTCCTGCAACATAAGGAAGCCTTGTATAGAACAATGCGATGTCTTGTCGGACCCGATTGACCCTTCGTTTGAGTCTCTTAAGCACTTCCACGTAAAACTTGGCGTTGACGGTTTGTCCAGGAGGAACAAATTCATGGTGGACGATGCCTTTGATGTCAAAAAAGACAATGAGCATCGTTTTCACTTTCGATTTGCTCATTCTTTCCTTTTTTTGGCGAGGAGACGCCGGCGTGTGCCACTCGGAAAATTGCCTCTTTGTCTCGGGATCATACTCGAAGATCCAGGACTCGTCACCTGTGATTACGTTATTCAAAAACTGAGGGTCACTTTCACACATGTTCAAATTTTCTTGGCACACTTCCACTCGCCGCAATTTCTGGTCGTCAGTGAGCACTTTTGGGACCATCTTCGCGCACACCTTGCGCATGTTCAAATGCACCGTCACAATGTCATAAACCACAGATTTTGGTAAATTTAACATCTGGGCAATTAAACGAATACTTAGTCGACGGTCTGAGTTCAAAATTTTGCGCACACGAGTCACATTTCCAGCACGGTCTTCATCGGCGACCTCTTCCCGGCCCTCCAAAGAGCCCTGGTGCCACCGAAACACACCACTTCTTGCTAAAGCAACATCTTGGTAAGCCTGCTTGATCATAACAAACGTGTCTCTGTCACAGATTTACCCAGTTTCACACAGAATTTAATCGCGTACCTCTGCTCTAACGAACGCTGCATTTTCGGCTTGCACCACTCACAGAAACACGTCGCGCGAAAATGCCTGTCCTGACTACAGGTGCTCGGACACAACCGACCAGCCGCTTGTTCGTTAGCTAGGAACGCCCTCTACCGAATTCAGTCGGCGCGTACAAGCTCCAAAGAAAATTCAACAAACAATAACTACTTCACGATTTACGAAGTTATCTGACAACGTAGCAAACACACTAGAAAAACAGGAAAATGTTAAGTATACGGATGTTTACGCATCGACTGCTTGAGAGCAACTGACTCTTAGCTCCTCCCACTAACGATGAATTGACCTTGAAGGTTGCAGTTATATCTGTCGAGCTGTAGAACCGGGGAAAAAAGTGACAAAACAATAAAAAGTGAGCAAAAGACAAATATCAACGAAAAAGTAAATATAATTTCAAGTGTAATAATAAAAAACACCGAATCGGAAGACATTAAAAAGCGGCAACGAGAGGAGAGTAGCTCCCCGGAGCAAAATCCAAATAAGGCAATGCCCAAACACAAAAACAGTGCGGTTTCGGAGCAAAATAAAAATAAAAACAAAACGAACGAATTAACTACACCTCTAGAACCTATAATCATTAACAAAAACATCGCGGATGTGGTGTTAAGTGAAGATTCGGAAACCGAAACTGTGCGATTTAAAACAACGGGCGAGGATTTAAAACAGCTTAAAAACGTCACAAATCCTGATTTTATATCCGATTATCAAAAAAACGAAACTGAAATTAAAATAAGTTTCAAAAAATCTGACATTCCAACTGAAGTAACCAAGAAGGTACTAATGGAAATTGACCCTCCAACCGAACAAATCACTACATGCAAGGCACCATCACCAACAACTAACATGGTACAAACAACACCAGAAAACACCACACACTGGAGTAACAAACTAAACAGGTCACAAACAATGTCGTTAAGCCAAGATAACTTCACCATACCTAGAAAAACAATAAAATTGAAAAACCTAATTAAGAAAAAAGCAGAAGAATCACTTACACAAACTGCAAACACATATGACTCACTCAGCGAAACAGACGAAGAGGATGAGGAAACTATCACAAAAGCTAACAAAAAGACAACACAAAAAACCATAAAACGTAAAACGTCGCAAACAAAAGCACAGCAAAACAAAATACAAACCAAAAGAAGCACGTTTTGCCCACCAATCGTCGTGGATGGAGTAGTCGATAATCATAAAGAGTTTGTTAAAACAATCAAAAACATTATTAAAAGTAAACTACAAATAAAATACACCAACAACTCTACTATACTCCTAATAGAGAACGAAGACGAATATTATAAAATTCTAACGACACTCAAGGAAGAGAAAACGGAGCATCATACATATACACAACAAAAGGACAAAGCTCATGCTTTTGTACTCAGGGGACTGGGAGGCAAAACAGAGGCAAGAGATATCGCTGAAGATCTGGAGGACCTCTACGACATTGACGTAAGGGAGGTGTTCCAGATGAACACCAAATTCAGGCCTCTGTTTTTAATAACAATGGACCCAGCAATCACACTGGACTACCTTAATAAGAACATAAAGGTAGTCCTTGACACCAGAGTATACTGGGAGCTCAGAAAAAACAAAAGGCTGGTAATACAATGCCACAATTGTCAGTCATGGGGGCACGCAACAGCAAACTGCGGTAGAGCCCCCAACTGCCTTAAATGTGCAGGTCCACACCACACGAAAATGTGCCAGAAACCAAAGGAGCTCCCAGCAAAATGCGTAAATTGCAAAGGGGATCATCCGGCCAATAATACAGAGTGCCCTGAGTACATAAAAAGAGCGAAAAACATAGAAGAAAGAAAGAACATATTACAAAACAAAAATATAAAATACATACCGGCTCCATTGCCCAAAACAAACCCATGGGATGGGAAAAAAGAAGACAATTTCCCACCACTAAGGGTAAGACAACAAGCACCCCCTCAAGCACCAGAACCTTTACCAACACCACCTCCAAAATCCTTCCATAATCCTTCAGACACTTTTAATGAGGTTAACCAGCTATTTAGGGAACTAAATAGCATGGTTAACTTGGGCGAGCTAGCTAGGGCTTTACGAGACTTAAACGACGAGATGAGACATGCAAAAAATAACTTAGACAAATTCACAACATACAGTAATTTTATACAAAACATCGACAAATATAACTTCTAATTCAATCAAACAAAACATAACAAACTAAAACGGTGTACATTTAACGTAAACAACTTCAAAAACAAACAATATTTACTCAAAAACTTAACACAGAAACATAACTTTGACATTGTCACACAACCGAGTACGATTGACAAAAATATCCAAGAATCTCCCTGTAAAAAACAGAAACAATAACGACATAAACAGCTGACTACGTACCAGTTAAATTCGAAATTAAAAATACATACACAAACGCTGATAAGACAAGACAGGTTTTCGACTATAAGACGACGAACGGGAATAAATTTAAACTTGAAATAAACAAACATACATACTTCCTCTATTAAATAACTAACAGACAAACAATTGACTAGAAACATAAAACTATACATAACATACACACGTAGGAGGAGTGTCCGTCGACAAGTGGTCGGCGCAACCCTTGTAAATATCTGACGGAGCCGGCTGCTTGTGGAGGGACAAGCCCCCGCACCACAAAATGGACACCGGACAGACGGGTAGACGCAAAACAAAACATTTACGTACAGACGTGGTTTTTGAAATTTTCCACGACATAACAACCCACAACAACAAGACAAACAATAACATTGACACAAGACACCCTACTAGCCAGAGATAAACACCTCATTATGCCATTTTAGCAAGGAGGGGGTGCAACATGACAGCACACAAGCAGAGAGAAGAATAGAAATTACATATTTATATTTTATCTTTGTAAATAATATCCTATACTATGAATAAATGTTTTAAAATGAATGTAGAGACGATTCCAAAAGTATCGCGACAGCTCCGGTTTTCCCACCTATCTTTACCGTCGACTCGAACGCTAGCGATTACCCAGTTCGAGAGGTTTTGTAAAGATGGCTCTAGCGAACGCTTTCTACTCCGTCTTTCGATAAAAATAGATTCCAGTGGCGTAACAATTTTAATTTTTTTGGTGAATTTGGTTTTTATTTGGATTTGTAAATTCTGTAAAAAATACGCAAATTAAACAATTTAAATGTTTATTTTTTCTTTCTAGTTAAAAGTTTTATATACATTTTTAATTAAGTTCATCAATTAAGTTTTGCTCAATTTAGCTCATAACAATTCTTACTTTTAAATTGTTATTACCCAGCGAAGACCACGGGGAGGTATGAGCATTCTTCGCCAACGGGATGGAGGGGTGAGGTATAAATTTTAGCGAAGTTACGAGTGTTAGTATATAAAAATAAACAATAAAAAATATCACAGATCAATATCACAGATAATATCACAAAATTGAAACAAAGTCAATTGTAAAATAAAAACTTAAAAATGAATTCTTCAAAAAAAATAAAAAAAATTCTAATAAAACAAAAAAGAAATTCTAAAAAAAAACTGATAAACTAAAAAAAAATTCTAATTCAAACTAAAAAAAAAAATAAAAAAAAAATTCAGTTGTCAGTTTCGTCAATTTGGTCGCCAAATGTAAGATCATTATCTGAACATCCTGAGCTCCATTCTTCGGAACTGCCCGTATTGACATTGAAAACTAAATCTTGGGCAGTGTCTAATAGATGCTCTTTTTTCATTAAATCTAATTCGTACTTATGTACATGTTCGCAAACTCTTTTCCACTCCTCAGTGGTAATGCTGGATAACTTCTGTCTTGCAAGATTTTCGACGTCACAACATCATAAATGTTATATTATGACTTCCAACCCAATTTTTGACCGCGGCCCAAATTTTTTCTATAGGGTTTAATTCTGGGTGATATGGTGGTAATCTTAAAACAGAGTGTCCGTGTTTTCTCATTTCCTCATCTAGAACGTATTTTAGAAAGCGGAGTTTGTGCGATTTTATTACTTCATAGAGTTCGACTTTTGTCATGTCGACTGTATGACGGATGCTCTTGTCCGTTAGCCAATTCAACAAGACTTCCTTTCTAGATGAGGCGGTTGGAAGTCTTTCCATCATTGTATTGTGATAGCTAGCATTACACTATGTAACAAAAATAAAAAAATTCTCAGTTCTTGGGAGGTAATTGTTATTTCCTAGTCTGTTATGTCTTAAAAGTATGGAACCACCTGATATTCCTCGGAAACTTTGCTTTTGTGACCAGGACAATGAGATTCATTAAAATATGCTAAAATTATAAGAAAAACGTGTTTGAGTCTTTTACTACAGAGGAAATCATACAGAACAGCACATATAAATCAAAACTAGATTTTATTAAAACTTCAGAAAACCAAAAACATAAAAGTAAATCAGAAGTGGGTGGTTTTTCGACATTTGCGTTTATACTGCGAGTCACTTTCTCTAATCAATCCCCAAATGTAATCTCCCATCATGTTCTCATTGTATTGTCCTTGGTATCGCCGCCCAAAGTCCATTATATCCTGATGGAAGCTCTCGCCTTGCTCCTCTGAATATGCTCCCATGTTCTCCTTGAATTGTCAAGATGTGCATCCAGAATATGGAGTTTGAGAGACATCCTGCAGCCCATTTTGCCGTAGTTCTCCACCAGACTTTCGACCAGCTCCACGTAGTTTGCGGCTTTCTGATTGCCTAGGAATCCCTGTACCACTGACATAAAACTCATCCAAGCAGCTTTCTCAACACGAGTGAGCTTCATGGGGAATTCCTCACACTCGAAGATTTTCTTTATTTGTGGTCCAACGAAGATACCGGCTGTAACTTTCGCCTCAGAGAGCTTAGAGAACAAGTCTTGTAGGTACTTTGAACGCTGAAAAATTTTTGTCGAGAGCTTTGACGAATTGCTTTATAAGACCCAGTTTGATGTGAAGTGGTGGCATCAGTACCTTCTGGGGGTCCACCAAGGGCTCCCACTTGACGTTGTTCCTTCCCACTGTTAATTTAGTTTGTAAAATATGAAACAACTCTCATTAAATCACAACAAATCTCTAATGTAGTGTGTACTGCATCTAGGGTTTAACCAATGTTTGTAAAATAGTTTTCAAATGCATTCTTCAATTGGTATGCTTTATTGAACGTGTACATACAATATATAAGTATAGGCGATAACGTATTTTTCAAAACAGCGCTGCCATGGTCACAAAAGCAAAGTTATCTTGGGACAATAGCTGTTTTCTATACTGACTAGGAAATAACAATTACAACCCAGGGACAAAAATCTTGTTACATAGTGTTATCTATCACCAACACACTTTTTTCTGGAATGTTGGGAATGAGTTGTGTTCTCACCCAACGCATGAAATTTTCCGTGTTCATGTCATCGTGATAATCTCCAGTCTTTTTTCCAGACTTAAATATTAACAGTCCATTTTCCACAAACCCCTTGTCTCCTCCTGCATGTACCATAATTAGCCTTTGTCCCTTGCTATAAGGCGCTTTTAATGTTTGGTCTGGTTTGGTCGTATCTATCCATGTTTTTGTAGAGGTATGCGAACTATGCAAATAAGTTTCATCGGTATGATTGTAATGACCCTTCAAAACCTACTTGGGTGTCCTTCACTCTTTGTAGAGCCTTCTTCATCGTTGGGCGTTGTTTTTCTATGATATAAAAGTTGTTAATAATGGATCGAATTCGATCTCATTGCCCTTGACTAATAAATGTTTTAGAATTCGGACGACCCCTCTTTTTTTGAGAATTACTTAAATTTAAATCATTTGCAGTTGATGTCGAGGGACGGTCGTCAATGACGACTGATGTTGACATTTTTGTAACATCATCTACTTCTACTTCGTTGGCGAAAATTATTGATTGGAATTTGTAGCCCATTTTTGGCTTCGTTTTTCATAAATTTACTTACGGAGTTAATAATTTGGTAGGCATCCGCCGAGTAATGCTTTCTTCCCATTTTTGCGATGAAAAAATAAAAATACACTCGGTACTTACTCTACAAAACGAAAAACACTCAAACCGGTGAAACGAGGCACAAATTCACGACGCCGCTGGGACTAACAAACACCGCACACAGAATCCGCTTAGCAATTGACTAGTACTAGAATTCTCCGACTGCGCTCTTGAGGCGCTGCGGCGCGCGCTGATCGGAGATCGTCGGCGAATATCCCCACATTGCCGAATTTTACTGGAGCTGTCGCGATATTTTTGTGATCGTCTCTATTTATACTTATAGATACTTGGATTGAGAAATGAGCCATTATTTACGGAGAACTTTTATGCTTCGTAAATATGGAATATAAAATTGGTTTAAATAATTTTCAAATATTATATTTCTTTACGAAGTGATTTCAATACATTCATATTTTTATAGGCATGTTATTAATGACCGTAATAAAAAAAATTCGAAGAAAAATATTGAATAAAATACTCGATAAAATATTTAGGTTTATATAATATAAACACAAAGGGTGATAGGACTCCTGTGTGAGCGTTCGTTGTTTGTGTTTTTTAGATACATGTTTCCATACCATCCTTTGCTCCCAAGTACCCAACACTTTTGCTAGCCAAGTGCAATACCTTACTTGGTTATGCCGCACTGATGACGGCTAACGAGCCAGAAACATGCATGTCTGCGGTTACCATTCTTACTCGTAATCCTGTGATCCTTTTTGCGTACATGCCCACTAATTTTTCCCTTTTGTTTGTATAATATATTCATATATTTACAACTATTCTAAATTGAGTTCAGTATCAGTATCGTCCTCATTTAGGTTTATAACTAAGGGCTTAACACTAATATTAACATTTATATACGAATCTTCAACCTTACTTACATGTTTAATTGAATTTTTCCAGCTTTCACTAAGAATATTACCAACCACTGTTCTAATTAAATCTATAACAGTCGTACTTAATGTAGGTGATACATTTTTAGATCTGACTAGAGTTTAACTGATGCCACATGTCATGTGTTCAATAGGATTGACTATGCAATAATATGGGGGAAGTCGAGGTACTGTATGGCCCATATTTTTAGCCATAGTATCACATACATATTCTTTTTTAATGTTGAATGCCGCTAAAACTTCTAAAAGTTTAGCTTTGTTGTAAGTTTCTTTAAAATAAGACAATTTTTTTCCAATTCTGTGATTAACGCCAAGCTTGTAAACCAATTGTCCGCTGTTACGACCAGATTGGAAAATTGGTTGTGACAATCTCATGACAACATCGGCGGCAGCATTCCTTTGTCTGAAAAGCCCCTCTGGCTGTTGACCACAATAAATTTCCATTTTGGTGGTATAAAATAATTTTGCATCGCTTAGACAGAAATTTTTTATACCGTATTTATTTGCTTTGGAAGGTATGTAGGTACTGCCTGAAGCCGCATCTCCCACGAAATCCAGGCAACATTTCGTCAATAGTAACATTCTGCCCAAGGTGGTAATGCAACTGGCAGTTGTCAGTAAAACAGATAAAAAGGTTTCTGACTGCTGCCAGCTTGCTAACTTCACGTCGTTCTTCTCTTGTTTCTTTATCATCAAAACTCAGACATCTCAGTAAAAATCTGAAGCGTTTCTCAGACATAGCCAATCTAAAAATTTCGATACCTAGCCCATCACTCGCCCAAACATCGGCTATATTTCTGTGGCCGCCTCGAAATACTCCGGCAAGGTATAGCAACCCAAAAAATGCCTTTATTTCAGTTACATCTGTTTGCCGGCAATCTGTGTCTATAAGAAATTTTTCTTTTAAGGAACTTATATCGACGGTCTAACGGCAATACCTCGTAAGTTTTGAAAACATAATTTTACAGACTATGCGAAAAACGTATTATGAAGTTGTTTTTCTCATTTATTTTATGTAATTCACTATACTTATTCAAAAAAATAAGTGAAGGATTATTGGGTGATCCAAAATTAATTATACTTCTGAAATATATTCAAAAGGTGAGTTACGAGGTTTTGAATTTCCTACATTTGACATTACGAGGAATTGCATACTCATCCAATTGAACAGTTACAGTTTTTTATCATTCTTTGTGACATTATATCAGCTGAAAAAGTAGTCTAATCTTTGAAAATTTATCAGTAGGAATTGCATTTATTCTGGAACTTCAACTTAAAAAATAACAAGTCATGAGGTGAATGCGCTAACAAAATTACCGAACTCTAAATAACTTTTACTATTCATTAATATCGATGTCATCATAAAATTTCCAGCAGTCTCTTGGAATCACTAATTTATTCTTTTGAAGATGTTCATATTTCGTTATTGATGTACCTAGCATTTTTTTATGGAGTTGAGGAAAAACTTTATCTTTGAAATTAACGATCTTCTTTGGTCTTCTCGGAAGATCTAAATGATCATCAAAATTGGTTTTGTATTGAATTTTGCCCCCACTATAATGAAGAACCCTGATATCTGTTACTGTTGGATCAATTGTACTTTTCCCAGGTGTTATTGTATCGTATTTCAGAAGTTCTGATTTAAAAATTGAAAATAACATGTTTGAAGCGATAAATCAACAAAGGATTTCTAAACATGGTATTAGTCTAAGAGCTAGTGGCCGGCAGACCATGTGTATGTCACCAAAGATGATACTAATTTAATCACTCACCTATACCTGCCTTACATGAGATGGGGCGTCACTAAGCCCAGCGAAGGTTGCTATGACGTCACTCAGGTAAGACAGGTATCAAAATCAGATCAAGTTCAAAAGCATTTTACCAAAGTTGCCGTTTGGACACATTAAAGAGTATAATTAATGCAACAAAAGAAATGGCAGATGATTTGGCTGGTTTTAACCTCTTGGACGACAATTTTGAAAATTTGAAAAAAAAATTTTTCAAAATTATTTTAACAAATCTGATTTTTTTATATGTTATTTATTATTATATTATAAGCTTATTTTTCAAATGGCAGACGTTTTCGTCGGTTATAATATTCCGGCAGACGACAAAATAACCCTCACAATATGAGTACATGTACCTACTGTAACTACATACTTACATACTTAAACTAACATCATTTTTGCATGCAAACGGATATATTGTGAAAAAAATAAGAAAAAACGATACTTAACTACTATTTTATCATTATGAATGGGGAAGATGGACAGCTCATAAAATAATAGTAATGATTATTATTATAACAACATTCGTTTAATTTATATTAATGAAAGTATAATTAAAGTTTTTATTGATAATTTTTTCTGTTGACATTTACATCGGTTATTATTCGTCAGCTTCATCTTCAAAATTATATCTATTTTCGCTCATCATCTTGGTCGTCATCTGGTGAACTATCTGTAAAAATGAAGTATAAAATTTTTCACTGGATCGACAAAATTTTAAATAGAATTAATCATAATACAATTACCTGATACATCTTGGATAAAATCGCTAACGAAACATGGAAGTTGATCTCCCTCGAACCACTTAAAGACGTATGAGGTGTATTGTTCTTCCCAACCGCATTCCAGTGGGATTAGCATAGTAGGATTTTTTTGACATGCATTTTTCCAGATGCAAGAAATGTAGTGAGCTCTTAAAAATTGTTGGTAAAGTTCAGATTTGCATGGGGGTATTGAACTAGCATTAAAGCTTTTAACTTTTTTATTAAAGTTCTCATTTATGTCAGAAGCTTTGTAACTATTAACAAAGAGTTGGAACCGACTATCATCCACATCCTTAGATTTCTTCGTATTGTACATTAAATTAAACAAATAAATTGTTGAAGAATATTAAACAGGTTTTGTAACATATCCGGTGTTAAATCAGCGCTTCCCAGTGTTGCGAATGCTTTTTGGAATTCAATATTCTTTGTTAACAAGGTGAAGGGTCTTTTTTTTCCTTTATTAAAAAATGCAGGGTTGTAATCACATCCCGTGAAAGAGTGAAAACCAATCAAGCTTTTTGAAAATAATTCACCGTGTAGCTCATAAATTTTTGTTATATCAATAAACCGTTCATGGTTATCAGTCAATATATTTTTACTTATTGGTAATTCTAGAACCATTTAAAAAAATCATTATTTTCAGGTAATAAAATGTGAGTAAATGTTACTAATAATTTTAGTTAACAAGAGAAAAGTAGAAAGTGCCATTTACAAAGGCGAGAACTTAAACCCTACTTATCTTAATCCTTCAATTTGGAAGAAAAATTTAATTCTGATAATAACATAAAAGTGGCTCTTCTGTTGGTCTAGTATTTTGTATTTTGACTGACATTAATATTTTTATAACAAAATATGACATGATATGAAATAATATTTGACCTTCCGATTTAATATCATTTCTAAACTTCAGAGTCTAAATAACTTCTGATTTTACGTAAATCTAAGAAAAACAAAAACATGTTTAATTTTATATTATATGGTCTATAAGTAAATAAAATCAATGTAAATAGTGAATCACAAATAATGTTCATATGTCTTCGTCAGATTCTTCCTCAGAAGAAGACTCATTGTCACTGGAATCCTCACCAGGATTAATGACGATAGAATTAATTTCCGAATATAAATCAGTTTGTATTTCTCTATCAAAATATTTATCTTCTACCTTTACAACATGATCGCATCGCTTTTTCCATTCCTCCATACCAATTTTTTCAAATTCTTCTTTTGCTAATTGTTTTACGTCTTCAAATTTAAAGGTCACATTCCTTTGACTGACATTATTCTTAACCGTTGCCCAAATCAATTCGATAGGGTTCAAGTCGGGGTGATATGGGGGTAACCGTAAAGCAGTGTGGCCGTATTGTCGACATAACTCATCAAATGCATATGTTACATGTCGGTCCTTATGAGATTTAATCAGTTCATATAACTCTGGTTTCAAACTTGTTGGATTAAAAGGTATGTTGTATCGTGTCAACCATTCGATCATATCATTTTTCAAAGAATTGGAATTAGGTGCCCGATTTGTCTGTACATTGTGGTAACTAGCATTATCACAAACAATTACCGAATTAGGTGGTAGATTAGGTATTAACTTCTCTCTTAACCATTTGCCGTAATTTTCCGAATTCATTTCGGAATGATAATCTCCAGAAGTGGTTCCTGATTTGAATATCAAAACCCATTTCTCCCCCACCGTGAACTATTATAAGCCTTTGGCCTTTAGAAATGACGGAAAACAAACCTTTTGTTGAATCGTCTGTCCAATTCTTGGAAGAAGTATATGTCCGCTGTGTATATATGTTTCATCTAAATATTCTAAATAAACGATTGGTCTATTTTGACTTCTAAAATATTTTATTTGTCTCAAATATTTTACTCTTAAAGTTCTTATTTCCATTTTTTCCTCCAAAACTTTACGATTATTTGGTGTTTTTCTCTACTTAAATTGTAATTTTTTAAGGACTCTTCTTAATGAAGTTTCTGATATGTGGATATCTAAATCTTCCTTAATTTTATTATTTAACCTTTTAACAGTAACACGAGACTTTTCTGTTATATGAAAATCATAAATTATTCGTCGAATGTCCCTCAATTGATATTCAGGGAGATCCGTAGCGGTTGATGTTTTGACGAAGTTTTTCCTAGGTGTGGAAAATGTAATTTTTCCAGTTGTTTCCATTGACTGTTTACCTTCCTTGAAAATTCTTTTAACGGTAGTATAAGAAACACCTGTAAAAACCATAATGTCCTATTAATGTTAACTTTAGTAGGTATTTTTTCACATTTACTAGGAAACAACAATCTTTAGAAATAAAATAAATTTTAAAAAAATTAAATAAAATGCATAGATGTAAAATACAAAAAAAGGAAAACTACGCACCTTTAATTTCAAATAAACTACAGAATATTCTTACCTGTTGCTTGTGAAGTTTGAAGTTTGATATCTTCTAAAGTAACTCCTTCCTTTTTTGTTGCTTCAAAATATTTAAATACACTGTATATTATTTCACGACTTTGTCCGTTAATAACAGATCTGCGCTTTTTTTCGCCCACAATAGAAGACATTATCAAAAATAAAACCAGCCACTTTAACCAAAACACAGAAACAATAAACAAACAATGATCTACCCGTACGCTGCTGACCGTAAGCAAGGGCAAGGTTGAAATTGTGAAAGGGCGGGGCGATTTTTAAGTAAACGAACTTGAGGTATTGCACTGGTTCTTTAGATTTGGCGTTTACTGTACCAAGCATTATTATTAAAATATAATCCATTTACTTTTTATTCCTATCTCAGTAGGCTCTGTTAGTTACATGAATTTCGCACTGTATAATACACGTCTGAGTTTACTGTTCTGTGGTCTTGTTAATTGTAAGTACGATGTTGTCACGTCTTCAATAAAAATATGTGTATTCATTACAAATATCTTAAGTAATTAACAGCCACTTGCACCGACTTTATTTTAAAGGACCGTTAGTCTAATGGTCCTTTAAAGTATCGTTATGGATTTTCTATGTTGCACCGACTTTAATGGTCTTTTAAGGATTCTTTAAAGGGACATTTGCTAAGTGGCCAAATTTCTTCAATTAATCTAGTTTTAAAGTCAGTTTAGCTGTTTTGAGGTTAAGTGTTTGTGTTTACATTGTTTTGTGAGCAAGAAAACTAAAAAATTGTAAAGATGGATTATGTCGAATTTATTGAAGATGAGTTGCAAGAGGATGCACTTGAAGATGATGTGGAAATTTTGGATTTTGTTGCTTTTGGTTTTCCTCGACGGTACAATGAACGTCATAATTATTACGAAGAAATGGACCAGCTTAGCTTTTTTCGACGATTCTGGTTGACCAAAGCAACTGTACTTGATCTGTTAACCCAGATTGAGGATCAATTGGAATATCCAGATGACAGGTAGGAACCTACAGATGCAAAATAAAATATTTGTGGCCCTAGTGTTACTTTTTATGATTAAAAGTTGACCTCTATTTTAAGGAATAACAGTTTATCGCCAATGAACCAGCTACTACTAACTTTGCGCTTTTATGCAAGCAGTGGACATCTTATGCAAGTAGCTGACTTTATGAATGTCCATGAGTCAACTGCAAGCAGGGTTGTGGCTCATGTATCAGAGGTGCTTGCAGTACTCCGACCGCGAAAAGTAAAAATGCCTGATCCTCATGAATCTCTTAAGGTCCAGAATGAATTTTACAACATAGAGAAATTTCCAAAAGAACAAGCTGTAATTGATTGTACTCATATAAAAATTCAATCCCCAGGTAAGTAAGTACATATGGCATTGTACAATGATCAAAATAAATTTTTGCTAAATTAAGATGCAATACTTTTAATTTTCTCACATACAATATTTCATAGGTCCTTAATTGTGCCAATTTCTGGATGTTTTCTAGTTTAATGTTGTTTTTTGTAGGAGGAGATAATGCCGAGGTATATAGAAACAGAAAATCATATTTTTCCATAAACGTCCAATGTCTCACCGACGCCAGTCTCAAAATTGTAGATGTGGTTGCTCGTTGGCCAGGATCAGTCCATGATGCCACAATTTTTGCAAATTCTTCAATTAAGGCAAGGTTTGAAGCTGGTCATTTTGCAGTTATTATTGGTAAGTATACAGAGTTATTAGGTCAGCTCGTTTATATATCTATACTTCCCGATTACAACTTCCTCCAAAGATTTGGACGCACACGAATTCCCGTCAGGATAACCAATCTACCTGTTTCATAATTAGGGTCCGTTAAGCCGTCACTCGAGTTCCCGTCAGGGTGAAAACTGACCTGTCCAAAAGGTGTTTATGGTAATTTCGGTAAATTCCCTGAATCATCTGATATTTAGCTGTGTATTTATTGCATATTATTGTAATAATAACAATTATTATAATAGTAAAAGTTTTAAGTTCGTTTTTAGATGTATGAAATAAGAAATAGTTGTAAATAATGTTTTATCTTTGGCACTCTTACACGATATTATTTTACATGGTATTATTGAAATAAAATACGGAATTTTAATTTTACAATTTTATTGCGTACTACTACTGTACCATAAATACATACATATAAAGAAGTCATGCATACATAATATACATATATATTAACAAATTCATTTTAATAATTATAATACAATATAACTAAATTTATAGGCCATACACTTTATAAAATCGTAACGAGAGATTTCTTTATTTTTAAATTGAACAATTTTTTCATTAATAAATTTTATATTGCGTTCTATATTTTTTCGAGTATATCGCATGTCTCCTGATTTGCAACTATTTATTTTTATATACGTATCTGTTTGCATACCTTTAATAGCTTCTATAAAAACATATACATTTGGGTGGTTTATAGGGCAATACTGTCTAAACTTCGAATGAAAACTTTCACATGTGTTTGTGGTGCGTGAAGTGTCTGATGTATTTGCTGCCCAAATCTCGGGTGGAAACTTGGAATCTTCAGCTATGTAGTTCTCTGTCAGGTAGTCTGCGAACAGCGTAACTCTTTCAGCTACGGGTTTGTCTTCCGCCAGTTCAAAAGAAAATGCATCACCTACTTCCGTATGTGGCAAGAAGGTTAATCCATATACATAGTGTAGCCATTTTCCAATATCGGAACTGGCATCTTTGTATTCAGTTGATAACCCCAACTGTCCTATTCTTCTGTACCACGCTTGTGACAGGTGAAATCTACAACCAATAATCTTCGAATTTGGAAAGCTTTCCTTAACACTGGAGTGAATCGCTTGTTCAAAGTCTCTAACGATTATTTCCGGCAAAAATTTACTTCCAAGTTCGTTACTTTTAGTAACAATAAGATCAAATAATTTTACATATGTCGATTTCAGCTTGTTCTTCAACAGACAGAAAGCCACCGGAATGTATGTTGCGTTGTTGTAAACATGAATTGTGAACAACTGAGTAAAATATTTTGGGCAGTAGTCAAACGTTCCATCCATATAAAATTTTGAGTGTTGGCACATAAATGACACGTTACTTGGACATGCGAAAACTACTACTTCGTGTTCTATGTTGTTGATCAGTAGAAATTGTTCATTTTTGGAACTGACAATGTTGAGTAGATTTAAACATTCTTGCAATTCTCTAGTAGATGTGGGTAATTTTGGAAATTTGCTTCTTCTTGCTCTACCCAAATTATTCCTTATATATTCCTTGTAAGTGTTTCCAGCATTGTATTTTGCCGATCCAACTCTCTGTGAACCATTTTCGAAGGCCTTTCATAGACACTATCTTCGATTTTCCTTTTTAGTCCGTTACTTAACTTCTGGCGGTTTAAAAGTTGCTGGTCCACACTATTGTGCTCATGTCCACCGACAGCTTTAGAAAACACTAAATTTTCTTCTTCTCCAATGGTATACACCTTAGCGCGACAATTTTTGTTCACACAACACCAAGATACTTCACCAGAAGACTTTAATAAACGATATTTGTAGAATTTAAAACTGTTCAGTACCAGATGGGGTTTACCCTTTTCACTTAGTATTACTTCAAGCATTTTGTGTATCACTATAGCGTACGACAACAAACGTTCGGAAATATGTATATTAATAAACTGTCGTTTCGAAAACGACAACTTAATATATGTTTCCAAAAGCAATTAGTTGTGCAATTAGTACTGACATACCCCCTCGCCAACCCCAATACAGTTCGTTCGCTATACTTACAAGGGTTTAGGATTAAAAAATTTATTAGTATTCAACTTTTTCATTAGAATTCAGGATTACGATTTTCAGAATTATTTAGTTTATCTGGAAGCGGATTCGGATTAAAAATTTTATTAGTATTCAACTTTTTCATTAGAATTCAGGATTACGATTTTCAGAATTATTTAGTTTACCTGGAAGCGGATTAAATAAACTGGACGGCAATTCGAGTGTGAGATTAAGATACCTGCAAGTGTCGAACGGGAACTCATGTGTATTATATTCGTCATAAGAAACCTGACGGGAGTTCGTGTTCACCGAAAAATTTATCACTGATTACTGATCGGGGGCAAATTACAGTTACCAATCAATATATAAGTAAAGGATTAAAGGTGCACTTGTAGTTAAATTATTTATATTTAATAATAATTAAAGAAATATTTCAACACTGCATTCTTGTAATCCTTCTCCACATTCTACAGTGTCTACTTTAAAGAAAAAAAACTTTTTATTGTTATTTGTTTAATTTTAGGAGATAGTGGATATGGACTTTCAAATGACCTTTTGACACCGTTGGCAAATCCAATCACACCAGGTGAACAACTTTATAATGAAGCCCTAATTCGAACCCAAAACTCGATAGAACGTGTGTTTGGGATCTGGAAACGTCGGTTTCCAGTTATGGCATATGGGCTTCGCCTTAAAATTGACACAATTTTAACAATAATAGTTGCTACTTCTGTGCTTCATAATATTGCCAGAGAAATGAACGAACCAGAGCCTCCTATACCTGAAGATATAAATGAGGCAGAATTAAATTATCTTATAGAAACACAACAATCTGAAATGGATGCCCAAGATCAAGCTAATAGCAATAACTTAATGCAGAACGAAATGATTAGATATTTTAGTCAACTTTGAATTACTTTACTTTTGTAATTTTATTATTTATTAATAAAAATAAATTACTATTTATGTTTGATTCTTGATAGATCAATAAAATAAAGATTTTATAATGTTTTTTTTTATTAATACAAATCTAACAACAGATGTTCAAAAAAAGATCTCACAAAACAAAATAAATAATCAATGAACCCTTAAACTAAAAAAAAAGGAAAAAAATCTGAACAAAAAAATAATGCTTAGATCAGCGAGAGAGCTTCTCAAGCTGTTTTTTCTTTATTTCAATATCAAGTTGTAAGACTTTTTTCCTAAGTTCATGTTCTTCCTGCCCATTTAATGCTTCTCGTTCTAATTTCTGGAGTGTCTGTTTAGCAATTATAATTTTTTGATCCACTAGTATCTCATACCTTTCTGCTAGAGAACTTGATGTTAATGTTTTTATAATTGTGGATGTTGATCTCCTTTTATCAGTGCCCTAAAAGATCAAACATGTATTTTTGATGTGAAACATCTATAGCGGCACGTAAATCAGATTTTTGGCGTGGTGACGGTGACGTCATGACGTAAAAAACCTAACGCATCGATAATAATCGATAAGAGATGTACTGATATCTTATATGAAATTGGTGTCATGTTTTGAGCGACGCGACGGTGGCGCGCCAACAATAGGGGGAAGAAGCTCATCGATTCAAAAATTTGGTGGGACAGGGTAATTGTTTCATAAAAACCTAACTCGATTCCGCCTACTATCTATTCTATATATATAAAAATGTTTGTTTGTATAGGCAACATAATATACCTACATATTTTGCTGACCTGTAAAATTGACAGCTAGTCAATCAAAATAGATTGTTGGTGAATAGTTGTCATATAGTTGTCCGCGTAAAATTTGTGTATTTAGTTTTAAATATGAATAAACAAAGTGTTAATAAAGAAAGTGATGAAAAAATATGAATAAAAATGAGTGAGTACTCTATATACATTGGGGTGTCCGTTATTTCCCAGATTTGGTTTTGTTCTCCAAACACCCATCAAATTTTTAGATTATGACCTAACAAAAATTATCAGACCTTAACCAGCCCTTAATATTCACATTAACCCGTGCCTAAATCATAATACATTTCCCATTTAAATACCGTTTAAAAGTTATTCAACGATAAAGTTGTATTCATAGTTAAATTCATCATTTTCCTATTTTTTATTTAGTATCGCTTTTTGTTTGTACTAAAATTATGAAGTAACTACAAATATATTAATATAGTAACGTACTTCTATATAAATTTGTGTTTTAATAATTTCCTTTTTTAAGATTATTGAATTTAAGGCAATTAAATAAAAAGCTAAACGAAATCACTTTTTAAATTTATTCAATAAATAGTCATCGTTATCTGGAAAAAATCGTAATATTTTATTTTATCATTATGACATATTTAGTTCCTATCACAATCTGTTCTTTTCTGCATATTACTTTTACACAATAATGTCGATGTTTCACATCTGCCAGGCGTCCCGTGACGGCTCACATTTTTTTAAAGTATTACTATATAGTAATCAAAACTTACTCTTCTGACCTGCTTTCTTGCCTGTTGAGTTCTCCGAACTGGAGTGTTTAAAGCAGATGTCCCAGGTTCTGTAGAAAAATTTTCACATCATTTATAAATATATATGTTAATAAAAAACTCTGAATGATGTGACCAAAAATAAAATGGTCTGTTCCACTTTTATCTATGATAAAGTATAATTATGATACCCACCTTCAATTTCAAAAATACCTTGTTTTGTTGCTCCCACTGTATCCTCCTCAGTGGGTCCCACCAAGATGGGATTTATCGGTATTTTTAGATCATCTACTTTGTAGGTTTTCCATGTTTGCTTTTCCTGAAGTATACAAATAAACAATAAAGAAAAATGACCTTTTTTAATGAAACATTTTTCTTTACTTACCAATTTAACAGTTTCTTCTGGTTCAATCTGAGTATCATTTAAATTTATTTCATTTTTGTTGGCAGGTGATGGCTGAATTGTCCAGTTCTCCTTTTCAGAATCAAGAAACTAAAAGTTTTAAAATCTAGTTGAAAAATTTGCTTACATTATAATTAAAGCATTAATTTTTTTCCCGTTCATTTTTCTTAATGGATAAATACTACAATCTACAAATTTATTTTATAAAAATACTTACTGAGGTTTCAAAAACGACATCCGCTGCTGACTCTAGCATTTCTAAATTATCGTCGTCACAGTCGAACCTATTTGAATGTCCCTCTACTGTAAGAGGATCCATGGTGGCCAGAACTAAATTGTCGAAATCGTCGAACTTTTCAGGTGTCGGCAAGCCCCCGCCTGTTTTTAAAGCCTCCTGTCTCATTTGAGATTTTTTTTGCGGAGATTTTGCCTTTTATTGTCATAGCATCTCTTTAACTGATCTGTTGACCTACTATTAAAATAACAAGAAGTAGCGTTATACTCAGCAGTGATTTTTTCCCACGCCTTATTTTTTTCACTGTTTGCAACAGCATTTGTTTTTTTGTTTTCGATAATGTTTTTATATTTTAGTGCTACACTTAATAGATGGGACATCTCTCTTGGAGTGAAATTATGTCCTCTTGATCGTTTTTTTCTCCGTACTTGCCATGTTCATAAAACTAATTTCTCACACCACACTAAATATTTGTTCACAACAGAAAGACAGAAATAAATAATAAAAAATCATAGGTTAGAATTTGGAATGTGTCTAAAATGGCAGAGACGCCACCGAAAAATACGATAAATCCCTAGATACTTGCGAGGTTGCCGGATTATCATATAAATTAAGGATCATTAGTTAAAGCTTCGAAAAAATGAGACTGTGCAAGCGACTTAAACTTAATGGCCCCTTAAAATTTAAAGGTCTGTTAGTTAATTGCGCATTAAAAATAAGTCGGTACAAGTGGCTGTTAAAGTTTTTCTCAGTAAATCATCCTGCTCAAATATTTTTTTGAACTGAAATTTCAAAGGCATTAAAACACCTGTAATTTTGCTTTCTAAATAATCTAAATTACCTTTATGATGTTTTGTAACTAATTCACTATTTATAGTAAATTCTCTAAGATCCGCAATGTAATCTGAGGTTTATAACCACTTATACAACAAAAAGTCTGTACCGAATTCCTTAAAAGGATTTCTACAATTAAAAATTAAACTACAAAACGTGTTAGGTACATTCATATTTTCTTGAAGAAAAATGTCAGCAAACTCTCTAAATATATTTAGTAATGGATCTAATATAATTGCTTCAACACATTTTTGAATATCAAAAACATCTTTCCTAGAAAAGTTATTTTTGTCATGAAGAGTAAGAACAAATTTTTTAATACATTGGGCAATTTTTTTTGTTGCCTCGTCGAATTGAAATGTTTTGATTAAAAGAGGACTAGCCACTGAAACTTCCCTATTATTATTAGACTGATGTTCAAATGATAAATTAGAATCCGGTTTTGAAGATTCTGAATTATTTTTCTGGATAGGTGAATCATGATCCAAAACTATTGCATTAGCTATATGACTTACATGTTCGTTAACGTGTTTCCGATTAACATGTTTTTTAAAGCTACTTAAATTACTAAATATTTGATTACAATCTGAACATCTAACTATAGAGTTTGTTGTTAAATCGTGAACCCGTTTAAAATGCAAAATTAATAATTTTAATGAACTATGTGCCTTTTTGCAAACAAAGCATAACATTTTTAATTTAGGTATACCTAGAAACTTTTTGTGTAGAATCGCTACTTGCTACCTTAAAGTAAATCTTGAAACCTGAAATAATATACAATTTCTAGTAGGTATCTATAATGTTGGGCGGCATTTAAATTTTATTAAGAAACACGAATATAAATTTATTATATTATTTTAATACTTACTACTTAACTCACAATAAACAAGACACAAAATCAAAAAACTGTACTCAACTGTACTCTCTTGACGACACTAAAACAAAGAAGTTACAAATGACCAGGCCCCGGTTTTAGGTGACTGGCGCCCTGGGCAAATGGTCTACTGGCGCCCCCTGTATTACTATTATGTAAAAAGTAAATAATCTATGTTACATATACATTATGAAGGAAATAACAAGAAAACGCGTCTTTCATTCACAAAACTGTAGACATTTATTTTACATACATAATTCACACTTCCAGCAAAGATTACAACATAAAATTATATTTTTAAGATCCTGCTTTGTACAAAGCATTTTAAATGACAGATTTTTTTCTAGCCTTCAATTTGGCAAACTTATTTACTACATCAGAAAAATCTGTACTTAGGGTTAAGTCTTTTTCACAACACAGTAACATGAGACAATTTAACTTGTTGTCTGAAAGAGCAGATCTCTTAACATTCTTCAGACGATTCAAAGCGGAAAATCCTCTCTCTGCAGAGCAGTTGGTGACAGGTAAGGTCAGAAAAATTCTAACAGCTACTTCAAGATTTGGGAAAGTACTCTTCAATTCATTTGTTATTATGTATTCATACACGTCATGGATTCCACTAAATTCTTCCTGCTCCACATACATTTTGAAGTGCAGACATTCATTTTCAAATTCACTTGTCATTAGGGTATGAGGCATAAAGTTTGTTTGCAGCTTGTGATATGGCCTCATTCTGTGATTCTTTTTGAACAAGAGTAGAGAGTATTTCAAATTTATCAGCCAAATGTTCATAAGCTAATTTTCGCCTTGACAAGTTACTTATCAAAGAATCAATGATTCTGATGTAAACTTGAGTTTTGAACATCGTCCTTCCATCAAGATGAGCTTCATTACCAATGGTTTCATCCGCAAAAGTTTTCCTTGTTCTTATCCTTTTGTAGCTGGGAGATTCAACTTGTAAAAACGTCATAACGTTTTGTTCATACTTGTCAAACTCATCTCTCCTGTCGTTTAAATAGCTCTCCAAGGTCTGGAGCTGTGTTTTACCTACTGCTAGGTTGAGGGTTTCACTTTGCAGACTTTTGCTGACTTTATCAAATCTTTCCAAAATGTCATTCCACAAAATTGTAAGGAAGGCTATTTCGAAGTTTCCAAACTTATTTTCTAACCCTAAAGCTTCTACTTGTACTGCAGGCTTCTGAGTTGGGTCTTCCGATATTTGCTTCAGTGATTTTTTTATCTCCTTGTAGCCTTTAACCAAAGCCTTCACTGCGTCGGCTCTTGCTGACCATCTAGTTTGAGAGAGAGATTTTACCAATGGAGTATTACTATTTTCTAATGATGCTTTTAAAATGCTCCATCTATGGGTTGAACAAGAAAAAAACGTGAACAGGTTATTGAGGAATCCAAAAAACATAACAGCATCACTGCAGCACTCTGCAGCTGAAGATCCAACGAGGTTGAGTGAGTGGGCAGCGCAAGGTACAAACTCTGCAAAAGGGTAGTGTTGTTTAATTCTGGCTTGCAGTCCTGCATAAGCTCCAGACATATTGGCAGCATTGTCATAGCTTTGTCCTCGGCATAACTCAATATTTAGTCCTAATTTTGTTACAGTACTCACAACTGCATCTTCTAGGCTACTTGAGGTGTGGCCTATTCCTGGAAGAACTTTGAAGAGACGTTCCTTTGGCTTAGCATCTTTGCAAACATAACGTAGAACAAATGCTAATTGATTGGTGTGTGAACAATCAGGAGTGGAATCTACAATTAAGGCAAAGTAGCGAGAATGTTTTACCTCTTCAACCATTGTTTGTAGCACACAGTCTGCCATTACACTGATAAACTCATCACACGTTTTTGCAGATAAATATGACACATGGCCTGATTTTTTATATCTTTTATTTTGCGCCCCTGAGAATTTGGCGCCCTGGGCAAATGCCCAGTCTGCCCATTTATAAAACGGGGCCTGCAAATGACCGTTAGCGTTATCTGCGTTATCCTAACATACGATCCCCTACCACACGAAAAAAAAATCTTACGTTAATACCCCGTACAACCAAGCTGTATCATTTTGGTATAGCACCTGTATCCAAGTCTTTATTTCTTTATAAACTTAATTTACTCTATGGATAAAGAAAAGATAGGGTTTACATATCGCTGTAGTACAGCTGTTGTATCAAAATGTCGATACATGTTCAATACAGCAACGATACATTTGGGCTTTATTAACAACTTCTGCTCTATATATATCTTATAAAGGATGCATATCGATTCGGTATCTGTTTTTGGAAGGAATTTATACAGTCAAGCCATAGCATGTATAGAGACACATTGCAGGATGCTATGAAGTATAGATATAGATTATAAAAATGCACGGTAAAGGCATATCAGAGGCATATTATACAAAAAGTGAATTATTTAGAATAAAAAAAAATACATGGTTATTTTATCTTCAATTATTCACATCGTATCATTCTAAACACCGGTACCTGTAATGTATAAGGAAAATCTTACCTAATTTTTTATTTGCTCTGTGCCAGATTTGAACCTACCTACGTTACCTTCCTTGAATTGACCAGTGGTTACAGTTGACCTCTAACACCGCTAGGCTACCGCCGTTGTCTGTCTAAGTTTTGGTTTTTATAGTATTTATATCTATCTTTACCCACCTATTGTTTTATACTGCTTTAGCATTAAGTATGCCCAAAGTAAGTAAAAAATGTTTGCGTTACCAAAGAAAAAGCAGTTTTCATAATAGATTTAAAACTAGAAATAGGAGAATTGAAGAAACTTCACAAGGCAGGAGTAATGATAATACGCTTGCTGTTGTTGATGGTAGGTACCTACTTTCAGAGCTCGTTTCAGAGATCCGGTCCACTTTATTTTGGATAATCAAGAGTCTACTGTACTACTTATAGAAATTTTAAATTTATTATGATTTGAGTGAAATATTGAAAATTCTAAAAGCTACTTTTATTTTTACTAGATAACGTAGTTAACGATGAATCTGAGCCCAAGGAGGAACTAATTAACTCGAGTCATATTAATTTAGAAGACAGTAGTGAACCGAATAGTGTCCACTCATCTGAGTTTTCTGGTACTGATGATGAGGAGAGCAAGGATAAGGTCATATTCGCAGAAAAACTGAAAGAATGGGCTCTGACATGTAATATTCAGCAAGTGCAGCTCTCCAAGTTGCTGAACATTTTGGTGAAGTACGGAAGCCACAAGTTACCATTAGATGCACGAACCTTTTTGCAAACTCCACGAAATGTCCCTGTTCGACAGTTAGCTAATGGAAGCTATGTTCATTTAGGAGTCAAAAATTATTTGGACATCTTGTTTAATCAAAGAGAAAATTATTTAAAGTGTATGAATATATCAAACCTAGAGCTTTCATTGAATATGGATGGTACTTCTATTACTACGAGTGGCGGAGCTAGTTTTTGGCCCATTTTAGGCAGCATTAATATTTTTGAAAGATAATCTGTATTTGTAGTTGGTATATTTAATGGTCTTGCTAAACCACAATCATATAACAATTATCTTATGGAATTTGTTGAGGAAATGCAACATCTAGTTGCTAAAGTGGGGTTTACATTATATCACTTTTGAGGTACATCCAAAGTGAATCACTCAGAGTGAAATCATCCAGGGTGATCATCCTCGTTTACATATTTTCTACAGTTTGCTGGTTTCACCTCTCGTGCACAGTGTTCGTGTCTGTGAAAAGTGATGTCTCGTTCAAGAAGAAATCAAAAAATTATACGCAGAGGCATTGCCTTAATTTCACGTGGACTGCTGCATGAATTGAATGCTATTATATCACGTAAACGTGTTCAAAGACGTTGGTGGGTGAAGCCATGGGTTTCAAGGAGGACAAATCTGGGAGCTTCGTCAACCCTGTTAAGAGAATGGGCAGAGGAAAATCCTGAGGTGTATAGAAATCATTTAAGAATGAACGAGGAGCAATTCGCATATCTTCTAGACAAAGTAACTCCGTTGATAAGAAAAAAAGATACTTGGTTCCGAGAAGCTTTAAGCCCTAAAATAAAACTGCAAATGACGCTACGATATCTAGCGACTGGAGATAATATAGGTACCTTAAGTGCACTGTACAGAATTCCAAGAAGCACATTTTCACGGTTTTTGCCTGAGGTATGCAGGGCTATATACAACTGTTTGGCAGATTTTATAATGGTAAGTAGAAATTTAATATCTTGTAGTTTAATTAATTCATAGGTTAACAGAATAAAAAGTTGAATGAATGAATGAAACACATACTTTATTTACATGAAATAGATGGGGTACAAAAAAAGAAAAAGAAGAACATTACTTAAAAAAAAACAAAAAAAAAAACATTAATTGAACTTTAAAACAGTAGGAGAAAAAGTATTTAATACCAGCAATAGCAAAAGCTGTCTGCCGGTAGAATAAAAAGTTTACAGTATACAAAGTTTCAAGTAATTTTGAAAATGTTTTTTATTTCTATAAAATAACGTAAGATAATTTATTATAAAGCCATTAAATCATCAACTATTATTCCCGCTGAAGAAATGGCATCGGACAAAACATCACTGTTTTCATAATCGTCATCTTTTTCGGTAGATTGGTATTAATGGTTTTGTGACTGCCGTGAATGTGTGCTGCTTTGCGTTGATGACATCGCAGAGTACGGGCCTGAAGTTGCTATCGACTGTTGATAATCAGCAGGTGACCTGGACGACATGGATGAGTGAGACTGGGGGTGTGATGTGAGTTGGAAGAGTCGTTCTTGTGTCATCACTTTCTGTAGCTGTCCTTGACAGATAAGAGCCCTATCTAAGGGCATTTTTTTCAACTGTATAGCAAGGCTGTCACAAAACACGTCGAATTCGTTCAGATCCTGCTTATTTTCTTCCGATAGTGTCTTCAATTGTTTTATTGCATCCTGAACCCCTGAAACGGTATTACTGTGGGAACGTTTACGCCCCTTTGTGTTTTTTGGAGTATTCCTAATTTCCGCCGAAGAGGTTGCAATCATATTTGGAGATGTTGCCTCAGTGTCCTGAATGTGTGCTGTTTGCTCAATTTCCTGTTCACGTTGTCCCAAATGTTGGCTATCATCGGTTGCTTTTCCAGAAATGCCCTTTATCGTCGATTCTAACTCCTGAAACAAAGAACATGAAATTACATGAAATCAATCATTCCCGAAAGCAATTGAAAGTTGACACAAATATAAAGCTCTAAAAATAGAATAATGTACACTGTCTAATAATTATTGCTTGTTACAGGTGCCTAACACAGTTGAAAGCTGGGAAAATGTGATGCGAGACTACGAAACTTTGTGGAATTTCCCAAATGTGTGTGGGGCTATGGACGGTAAGCACGTCACCATCAGGTGCCCTCCAAAAACTGGTTCACAGTATTTTAATTACAAGAAAGATTTCAGTACGATACTATTCGCAATTGTTGATGCCAATTACAATTTCATATACATCGATGTGGGAACCAATGGAAGAGTAAATGACGCTGCAGTATTTGCGAAATCAACTTTTAATGAGGCCTTGCAAAATAATTCACTGAATATACCGGAACAAGGAATTTTCGTCGCTGACGATGCCTTCCCGTTGAGAACCAATATTTTAAAACCATATTCCAGATGTGGTCAGCTAACGGAAAAACAAAAAATATTCAATTACAGACTTTCAAGGGCCCGTCGCGTTGTGGAAAACACATTCGGCATACTTGTGTCGAAATTTAGAATCTTTGAGAAACCTATTCCACTCTCAATACAAACAACGGAACAAGTGGTGAAAACTACATGCGCTCTTCACAACTGGCTGCGAAAGACTTCAACTCCCACACACCCATACATCCCGAGAGATATGCTGGATATTGAAAACTGGGAAGAAGGAAGGGTTGAACCAGGTACCGCTACCCAACATCCACACAGTGGTCTTGAGGAAATAACCCACGGTGCTTCAAATAACTACAGCAGGGCAGCAGGAGAAGTACGCAATTATTATGCTGAATGTTTTGTCACAACACACATTGTACCATGGCAATTGAAAATGATTTAGTAATCAACAAATTTAAAAAAAATAAATAAACATCTTATTTTTGGCTTTGAAATTGATTTGTCATTTGGTTTGTGAATTTTTATTAGCAAAAATTAATCATACATCATTTTGAGAAAAAGAAATAATTACGTAAGTATATGTATTTGAGAGAACTCACCTTCAAGTTTGATGAACTGGCTTTTGGAGTGCATATGTTGCGTAGAAACACGTCTGCAAGTTTAAACCAGAATAGTCTGGGCTCATAAACGTCATCAGCACTAGCTCCACTTCTTTCTGAATTTTTTATCTTGCAAAGTTCTGCCCCATAACGTGTTCTAATAGTTTTTATTTTTGCCTTGATGTCGAGTACAGTTAATCCAGGCAAATTTAAATCGGCCAGCATTGAGGAGTACGCTTTTTCCCGTAGGTTAGTTTTGCTGTAATCACTGCATTTATTATTCCACAAGCACTCATACCGCTGGTAAGTTTCTAGAAATAGTTCCATGTGTTTATCTTGCCACTTGAATGACATTACCACGATGATAGGTATGCACAATATTTAAATCAAATAAAACTACCAAAACCCAAAACAATCAACTGGTGTTTGTGAAGTGAACAAACGTAATAAACAAAGTGTTTAAGGCGCATTTACATGGTTCACTTTGGATGATCACTTTGGATGAATCATCCAGAGTGAATTTGACCATTTTAAAAAAAGAGGTTTACATTGATCAACAAAATTGAATTATTCAGTTCATTCCAAAATGGCGCCGAATAATCCAATTGTACGTGTAGGAATTGCGGTAATTAGTGAATACCTTTCGAGCAAACTGGAAAAAATAAAACGTAGAAGAAATAGGCGTTGGTGGATCAGGCCGTGGGTAAATCGACGAAATATAATGGGGGCATCAACTTGTTTGTTAGAAGAATGGATTGCAGAAGATCAAGCAATGTTCAAAAACCATTTAAGAATGTCTACAGTGCAATTTGAACAACTCCTTGAGAAAGTGACGCCACTAATTAGGAAGCAAAACACAAATATGAGAGAAAGTCTTCCTCCCAGGCTAAAACTGCAAATCGTACTGAGATATGTTGCATCAGGAGATTGCTTTGCAACACTAGAAGCATTATACCGTATACCAAAATATTCTATTTCTCGGTTTTTACCAGAAGTATTGGCTGCCATTTACAAGGTTCTTGAAGAATATATACAAGTAAGTATAGTTAAAAATTATTTTACATTAAAATAACAAGGTACATCATCATTGTTATAACACACATTTATTTTATTGAAAAAATTATAATGAAACAATACATTTTATTTACCGATAATCAATAGTAGACAAGGCTTGGGATATTATATCCCCGGCTGGCTGTTCTGCATATGTTTCTTCTTGAGTGGCATTTGGTACAGAATTCGACAGGTCAGTAGTATGTGTCAAGTGAGTAAATGGTGAAGCCGTGGGAGTGGAAGTCTCAGAATAGGAATTTATTTCATAGGATGTTATCGAGTTTGACATGCCATCATCCGGCGAGGGGGAGTAGGTCCACTGTGGCGTAGATTGAGAAACATTCTGCCTAGATTTTTCCAATCTGAATAAAGACATTCGCTCTTCAGTCATTACTTTTAGCAGTTTTTCCTGACAAAGTAAAGCGCGATCCAAAGGCATTCGGTTAAGTTGAGCTGCCAGACTTTTGCAAAAGTGATCAAATTCATTGTCACTCTCTGTGGCTGAATTATTTGCAGAAATTGAAGATAATTTATCAATTACCCTTTCTACATCCGAAATCTCAGAAAAGCGGCTCTTTTTTGAACGTGGAGTTTTCCAGTCTCCCTGTGCGCTGACTCTTTTACATACATTCTCATTTGCAGATGCTTCACGCACATTCTCCTTTGCAGATACTTCACGTACATTCTCATTTACAGATACTTCACGTATATTTTCATTTGCAGATTCGACCGCAGATGTGGTATCCTCAACTTCTATTATACATTCCTCTGAATTAGTATCATCAATGCCTTGCGTATGCAGAGTTGGCGTTTTTTTACGTTTTGGGATCTAAAAAAGATAGATATTCCTCTTTGTATTAAAAATAACAGGGTTAATCATTGTAATAAAAATAATGAAAGTTGTATTATGACCTAATTTTGTTAAAATGCTATTAAAAGAAAAATGACGTGTATATTTCAGTGGATGCAATTATATGTTTTGTTGTTTCAGGTTCCCAGCACAACTGCGGAGTGGGAAACGGTAATGAAGGATTACTACACGTTCTGGAATTTTCCTAACTGCTGCGGAGCTATGGATGGCAAACATGTTGTGATTAGATGTCCTAAGAAAACCGGTTCCTATTTTTATAATTATAAAAAAACCTTTAGCACCATTCTTTTTGCAATTGTGGATGCTAACTACAACTTTATATATATTGATGTCGGTACAAATGGCAGAGCAAATGATGCATTAGTATTTTCCAAATGCACATTCAATGAGGCTTTGGAGAATAATTGGCTAAATATACCTGATCATGGTGTCTTTGTGGGGGATGACGCTTTCCCGCTTAGAACCTCTCTCTTAAAACCTTACAGCAAAAAAACGTTATCTGATCAAGAAAAGATATTTAATTACCGGCTATCAAGAGCGCGTCGCGTGGCAGAAAATGCGTTTGGAATACTCGTATCGCGTTTTCGAATATTTGAAAAGCCCATCCCACTTAAAGTAGAAACAACTGAGCTATTAGTGAAAACAACATGTGCTCTTCATAACTGGCTCAGAAAAACTTCTACCCGCAATAACCCATACGTTAGTGAAGGATTGGTTGATACAGAATTATGGGAGCAAGGCAAAATTTTACCTGGAGCTTGGCGGCACGTCACACATCAAGGTCTTGGAGATATTAAACTTGTGTCAAGTAACAACTACAAGAAAACGGCTGCAAGCTTGCGGGATGATTACGCAAAACGGTTTTATTTCACAGACATTGTCCCATGGCAATAGAAAATGATTTAAATATTTTTTTATGATTGTACAACTTGCTAAATAAAAACGAATTCAATAAAAATATTTTTACATGACTTATATGCATTTTGATATTGGATAATGTAAAAATTTGTAAAAACTGTCTCGCCAGCCAGCGCACGGTACAATACGTTATTAGTATAGTTGTGGGTACGCTGAACAAAATTGATTTAAAATAAAAAAACACATATTAAGCAAATATTAAGTACACAAAATGTCATACTTACTGTAGTTGCTGTGCTACTCCTTGGTACACATACTGCATTTAGAAAGGAATCTGCTAGTTTATACCAAAAAAGTTTTGGGACATAAAGATCATCTGGCCCTGCTCCACTCTTTGTTGACTGATTCACTTTAGCCAGCTCGGATGAGTATCTTGTACGGATTGTTTTTATCTTTAATTTTACATCTTCAACTGTTACCTCCTCAATATTTAGCTCTGCTACGATTTCCTTTAAAGCTTTGTCTCGGCAAGTTTTGTTTTTATACTCTTCTGCTTTCGTATTCCATAAACACTGTCGCTCTTTCATTAAATTCAAAATTAACGGAGTATGATCATCTTTCCACTTGAAAACCATTTTTAAGAAATAGAAATAAAACACCGTTAACCTCTATCCGTAAACAACGACGAACACGTGCTTGTTTAAGTTGTTTATCAGTTCTTCACTACGCACTGCAAGTGTATAGGGCACCATATGATAAACATTTAAAAAACTTCTATAAAAAATTAGAAGAATTTTTGGAGAAAGTTACTGCTGAAAATAAATTAACATTTATAGCAGGCGATTTTAATATAGAATTAAAAGATACTGTATCAAATATAGTAAAAATTAATTTTCTATTAAATTCCTATTCATTTGTATATACAATCAAAGAGTATACAAGAATAACTAATAGTTCAAAAAAATGTATTGACAATATTTTCACAAATTATCAAGATAAATATGAAACATATATTCTGCATTCATCATTTTCTGATCATTTCGGACAAAAAATTAAGTTTTATTTAACACCTACATTAAAACAAAAAGAAAAATTTGTGCGTATATTCTCTGATGAAAATAAAACATTATTTTTAGATAAAATAAAAAATCAAACATGGAATAAAATCTACAGTATGAGTATATATGATGTTAATAAACAATGGGATTGTTTCAGTGGAAGAATCTCACAACTTTTTTGTGAATGTTTTCCCCTGCAAAAAATTCATCTTAAAAAGAAACACTTAAAAGATCCAGAAATTAATGAATGTAAAAATAAACTGAATGCATGGTTAACAGTATCAAATATTAATAAAGAATACAGGAAAATATACAATGAGGTGAAAAAAGAATACGATATCCTATTAGCAAAAAAAAGAAGTGAGTCTTATCAACAAAAAATAATTAAATCCGATAATAAAATGAAATGTATGTGGAATATACATAATGAAATACTAGGTAAACAGAAAACGTCAACTACATTCTTTGAAGGAAATCCAACAAACATTGCTAACAGATATAATAATTTTTTAATAAATTTTATTCCCAGTAAACTTGAACATTTTACAAACTCAAAATTTACATGTAGTATTGCAAGTAACATTCAATCTATGTTTATATTACCGGTCACCGTACATGAAATAATCGAGCTAGGGAAAAAAGTTAAAAATAAAAATACTTGTGGCGATGATAATATACCGGTAAATATAATGAAATTATGTATTGAATTGGTAGCTGATGTAGTCTGTTACATAATGAATAACTCATTTAAATATGGTATATTTCCTGAACAGCTTAAAATGGCTTTAATAAGTCCAATTTACAAAAAGAAAGGAAATAATGATGAATTCGAAAACTACAGACCAATTAGTGTTCTACCAGCCTTTTCGAAAATTTTTGAAATGGCAATGTGCAATAGATTAATTAATTTTATGAAACATTGTGACCTTCTAAATAATATTCAGCATGGTTATACCAAAGGTAAGTCAGTAGAGAGTGCAATAATACAATTTACTGAAGATATTGTAACATCATTTGAACAGAATGAAATATTGCTAGGTATATTTTTGGATCTCTCCAGGGCATATGACTGCCTGAACCACGAATTTTTAATATTTAAGTTGGAAAGATATGGTGTTAGGGGGAATGCCCTGGAGTGGTTTAGATCTTACTTAAGTAATCGTAAACAAAAAGTCAAAATAGTCGAAGATGACAAAATATTCAAATCTGACGTACTTATCAACAACGTAGGAGTACCTCAAGGAAGTATATCAGGCCCTATTTTATTTATAATATTTATGAATGATATTGTAGAAATATTAAATACCGAAAACAAAAAATGTAAAATGACCTGTTATGCTGACGATACTAACCTGCTGATATCAGACAGTAATTTTCCAGGTTTAATCACAAATTCTAATAAACTGATGAAACATGCAGAGAACTGGTTTTTAAAAAACAACCTACTACTAAATATTGAAAAAACCAATATGGTTCTTTTTCATACACAGCAGCAACGACTAGAATGCCCAAATGAGGTCACATTGTTAGATAATAGATTTAAATTAGAAAACTGTACAAAATTCTTGGGAGTGTTTATAAATCAACATTTGTACTGGGATAAACACATAATAGAACTAGGGAAAAAACTAAACCAAATCTGTTATAGCATTAAATTAATTCATAACTATTTAAATGAAAAATCATTAAAAATAATTTACTATGCAAATTTTATATCAACATTAAAATTTGGAATTATTTTTTGGGGAAGTAATTATCATATATCAGAAATCTTTAAAATTCAGAAAAGAGTAATTCGAACGATATTTAATTTAAAATATAAAGAATCTTGCAAAGGCATATTTAAGAAGAATGGTATATTAACAGTATATGGTATATATATATACGAATGTATTGTCTACTTATTTAAAAATAAATCCAAGTTCTGTGCTTGCACAGATATTCATTCTTATCCAACCCGACATTTTAACATCATATATCCTCCGCATAAATTGGTAATATCCGAAAAACATCCATCTTATGCAAGTATTCGTCTCTTTAACAAGCTTCCCGAAAAAATAAAAAAACTGCAAACTTTTAATACATTTAAAAAAGAAGTAAAAACTCTACTCATTAATTTAGAACCTTATACACTAGAAGATTATTATTTAAATAGATAATACAATTTATTTGACACTATTTTCTTTAATGTTAATGTTTATCTGTTTATCTGTATAACATGTAATGTTTTATAAAATAAAGATTATTATTATTATTATTATTATTATTATTATTAGTGAAGTGGATGTTTACACGGTTCACTTTTAATGATTCATCCGCGGTGAATCACCGAAAGTGAACGAAAGTAGAACCCGATTCAACTTCAATCAATGTTCACTCTGGATGATCACTTTCGATGAATACTAGTTTACACGATTCATTTCTATTTCACTTTGGATGATTCATCCAAAGTGATCATTCAAAGTGAACCATGTAAATGCGCCTTTAAGTGTACACTTTGGATGAAATCACAATGAAAGGCAATTTACACTTGTCACTTTCGATGATTCCTCCAAGATGATCATCAAAAGTGACAAATGTAAATGGGCCTTTAGGGATATACGTTCAACAGAAATACATATGAAATTAAAATTAAAGCTATTGTTTGTGATGCTCCAGCTTTGGCTTTTGTAAAAGCGGTTAAAAGTCATAGAGGATATTACTCTTGCACAAAATGCTACACTAAAGGTATAAATATTCAGTGTAATGGAAGTAGTAAAATAGTATATACAGATACTGAGAAATTGCAACTGAGAACAGATAGATTATTTAGAACTAGAAAGACATTATCAGGTGAAAGTGATACAGGGCATCACATGAACAAAGAGCCCAGTGTACTCCAACGCCTACCGATTGTATGATAACAGCATTTTCTTTGGATAAAATGCATCTAATTGATGAGGGAGTAGTGAAAAAAATTATAAAAATTTGGTTAGGTAAACCAGGCCCCCAGAAACAAAGTGCTACTACTATAATTGAACGAAATACTAAACTTTCAAACCTATATGAATATACACCAAGGGATTTCCAAAGGAAACCCAGGACACTCAAATATGCACATTATTTTAAAGCGTCGGAGTGCAGAGTTTTCCTTCTCTATACAGGCCCAATAGTTTTAAAAAATGTTCTTCCAAAACAAATATACAAAAATTTTTTGACACTTAGCCTTGCTGTGCGAATTTTAACATCACCATTATATTATGCAGCTTACAATACTTACGCTCATAAGCTTTTAGAATTTTTTGTAAGAAAATTTATAAATTTGTATGGTTCGACTAATGCTTCCTATAACATTCATGGCCTTTTACACATAGCAGAAGATGCAAAAATATTAGGCCCGTTAGATGAAAACAGTTGTTACAAATTTGAAGCACATATAAAGCAAATTAAGAAGTATTTGCATTCATTCAATTGTCCTCTGCAACAATGCAGCAACCGTATACATGAAAGGTTAAAATATTCATTACCTAAACCACAACCTAATAGACATGTGCCCAAGCATCAACCCATCTTGTCAAACTATTCAGAAATTACAGGGACATATAAATCAGCAGAATTTACGAATTTTCAAATTCGCTGTGATTTAAAAAGTGATAATTGTGTCATGCTGAAAAGTGGAAAAGTAATACAAGTTAAATATTTTAAACGATGTAAAGATGAAACACTAAAGGTCCAGACACACATAACCGGTCCGTCAACGACACGAATGTGGGCCAAGTGTCGTCCGTCAGACGGTCTGCGTCTCTAGTGGCCACATATTACCGACAGGAGAACGCCAACAGGTTTCGTTGTGTTGATACCTAAATATCAGTTAGTCCCTTTTTAAGGTAGCGGTTAGATTATCAAAACCATGTTAGCGAATTTTACAAATAGTGATTTGGCAATTATAGCAATTGCTTTAGATGACGAACAGTTTAAAAAAAGAAATGAAAGAAGAATGAACAGAATATGGATTCAGAGATTCATAAGGCTTTTACTTCTAAGGTTTCTGCTATATTCTTCCAAATTCTATCTTTATATTCTGTATTTCTATACTTTTCGCTGCTCTGATCATAGAGCACCGGGTATTTGCGAACCTCTTCTATGAGTTTTTCAATTTCCATGCTGGGCGACAACGATCCGTCACCGTCAAAAATTAAAACAAAACTAATCCAACCCGATGCTGATCCGTTGCCGTTCCGTCTCTCGGGCGCCAGCCGGTAATGTGTAAGCAGTCTCATTTAATTTCATTGGTCAAATCCTTCACCGTATGACGAACGACACTCGGACTACACTCGTGTCGTTGACGGACCGGTTATGTGTGTCTAGACCTTAATTGGTGGGAATAATCTAGTCAATGTAAGACCACTTATAAATGAAATGTCAGATTTGAAAACATTTCATTTCCAAATTGGCAATTTTGACAGAAACATAAAACAATTTTGTATTGTAAATGACCCTATAGTATGTAAAATGTGTTGTCTACCTACAGATGTTAATATCCAAAATGAGTATTTTCTTGTACCTATTAACCATACTTTGACTAATGAAGAGTACTGAATAAATAATAGATTAATAAATTAACAATCTTTTATTTTAAAGAAAGAACCAATACCTATACAAGTACAAATATCTTATTTATTTGCCAGCCGTGCTGCAGATCGTACCCTATCACATGCATGCTGCATATGATACATATATTCGTCTAAGGCCTCTGCCTGTGTTTTGTTTGTGTTTATTTGCATTGCTTCTGAAAAAAATAATATATGTAAAAAAAACAATTTTTAACGATGAATACATCACTTACCTATTATAAACTTCGTTTGTAGAAGATCACCCGTCCGAAACTTTCCCTCTCGACCAGAATAGTTAATCTGTCCTTGTAAATTCAATGTGTACAGCTCCCTTACAATAATCTTGACGCAAATTTTTAAATTAGAACCACCCAGTTGTTGTAAGAAGCATTTCTATAAAAATAAAATAAAATGGGTAGGTAGATAGTTAAAACGGCTTGATACGAAACCTTACAAAGTCTGAACAAATTTTTTCTTCAGTTTTTAGGGCCTCTTCTAGCAAAATTATTTCATTAATAGAGTCCATGGGCAATGAAATTCCCTCGAGGCTAAAATTTGTTTTTGGAACCACATCCAAGTCTCTGCTACCGCGTTCTCTTTTTCTTTTTTTAATATTTTTGAGGATCAAATCCAATTTTTTGTTTTGAGCTTTAATCAGCAAAGTTTGCTGGTTTATAAATAAGCTCTTTTAATTCATTTACATTACTCTCTGTGGCTAGCCTGATAGGGATTACCTCTTCAGTAACTACCAGTTCATTTTCAACTTGAAGAATTTCTGGAGGTAGCACCTCATCTTCAACAGTATCCGCATCCAAAATATTTTTCATTTGTTGAACAGAAGTGTTTATTTCACGTTCTATGGTAGGAATTATTAAGTTATCTTCTTCACTTGAGTTTGGGTTACTGCTTTCTTCACTTGAAATATCTTTAGGAGACCACGGTGTGACAGGTTTTCTGTATCGTTTTGTATTAATATTAGCATTTGCAGTAGGGTTCACAATCTTTTCAACATCGGTAGTATCTAGTTCACTCTGGTTTAACAGCAACGTTTCAGCCTTGTAAGCATCGCTATAAGAATCTGTAAAAACAAAATAAGTTCCCACATAACCTAATATATCATCGTCTTATCTTACCAAATACCCTGTTGCAAATGGGACGTACTTTGTACTTGGTCCACTTTTTGTACGGCTGTTTACCCTTTTTTGGCGTCGTATCTAACCTGGAAAAGATTAACAATTAGATATATTTTTATAACCTAAAATTGGCAAACCTTACCTCACCATTTTTTACCCACGAAACTGGTAAAACACAGGTTGCCGTAGTTCCATCAAATTCGTAGACTTTATATTTGTTTTTATTTGTCTCACTCATTTTGCATACAAAACGCTAATAAAACAGCAGATAAAACACTTGTTGAACGCCACGCCGGTCGTCGCGTGTAATTTTTATCCACAGAGAGTTTAGAGACACTGGTCACTGACACTGGACGTGAACAGCCACCGATCTGCTGGGTTATATATCACTATTTTTATTTCGAAACAAGCCACAGAAAATGCACTTATGGATTTAGAAAAATGCCGATAAAACTAGAAAATAACGCTCTTCGAGTGAAGAATAGACAGGCACTGCTGTATAGATTTAAACAAAACAATCTATATAGTAACAATATCATATCTATAAATGTTTAAAACGGTGAATATGATAAAGGTACAATTACGTTTTAACATCGAAAGAATACAGGTATAATGTCAAAATTCAGCAAAGTACCGATAAAGGCACGACCTCGCTTGAAGCACGCCAGGATTCAGAAAAATGTTAAGATTGGCTAGAGTAACGATAAAGACACGATTTTCCTTTAACATAGACACGATACCGAAATTTCTGTAAATATTTCAAGTAAAGACCCTATATGGACTGTGTAAATGTAACATCTATACAGTTTAAATATATAAGTAGTAGATTGTACAGATAAAATATTTACAGATTAAACGGTATAGTACCTTTATCGATCTTTACCAGAAAAAAATATCTTTATCGCGTGGTTATACGGGACGTTGTGCTAATGTAGAGTTTACATTGGTTAGGACATTTCAATTATTAAATTATGTATTTTTTTATAAACTATATGAAATTACTTAATTGGCGCAATGTAAAGGAATATTAAATAATAATTTGTGAAGTATTGACTTACGTACCGATTTATTGATGTTAGTTTATTAAACTGAACAAATGTGATACACTGGACGAATAAAGATATTTATCGCCTTATTAAAAATTTCATTCCATTAATAATTAATTTTCATTATTTAATGTAAAATCTATATATATAAAAGAAAGTCGTGTTAGTTACACCACTTATAACTCAAGAACGGCAGAACAGATTTGGCTGAAAATTGGTAGGGAGGTAGCTTAGAGCCAGGAGATGGACATAGGATACTCATTGATGCCACTCGCCACCAGGTGGTGCTGCAGAGTAGCAACTTCTGCCCCGTTCAACCGATTGTCATGAAAATTGGTATGTATATGTATTTTTCCACGGAGAAGGTTTGTATGATATGCTCATTGATGCCGCTCACCACCAGGTGGCGCTGCAGAGTAGCAACTTTTGTCCCGTTTAACCGATTGTCATGAAAATTGGTATGTATATGTATTTTTCTACGGAGAAGGTTTGTATGATATGTTCATTGATGCCACTCGCCACCAGGTGGCGCTGCACAGTAGCAACTTCTGCCCCGTTCAACCGATTGTCATGAAAATCGGTATGATGATGTATTTTTAATGGGTAAGATGAATATGATATATGTATTAATTGAAGTTACTACCAGATGGCGCTTCCATGTATCAAATTCAATACTGATCAATAGATATCTATACGAATTCGTATAAATATAATTTTGAAAAATATATTTTTGGTGAGATAAGTAAAACAAAACTATAAACTTTCTTTTCTTTTCTATCTCTTCTCCTCTTTTATTTTTCTTAAATTTATTTTAGTTATTGGCGTAGCAACGCGCGCCGGGTTCAGCTAGTTTATAATAAAAGTAGATTCATCGAATGAATGATATCGTTGATTAATCCATTAAAATAGATATTGGCTTTTACATAATATCAAAGTATTTTTCATTGGTTCAGTGTAAAAAATGTTGATAAAGCAACTTCAAATTTCTTTTTTCTTTCTTGCCTTTCCTCTTCTTCTCTTCTGCTTTCTTGCTGGAGTTTTTGTTTATAATGCTGAACTACTTCCAACCTGCTATCTAAAAGCTTATTATATTTTTCAGCTAGGTGAGAGGTTGTCATTGGTGTGATTCGAGGCTTCGGTCTCTTCCTTTTTTAACAATTGTTTTTGGTGTAATTTGCTAAAAATAATAGATTATTAGTGGATTATTAGGAAATTTATATTAAATCTCAAATTTACCACAGATTTCTCTATTTGAATGGTATCATTAGGTGTAGAAGTATTGGGCAGATAGTTGTGGTGTTACCTAAAAACAAATTTTTAATGTCGGGAGTTCTAATTGAGCTGAATACTTACACTTAAATTTTTATTCCTTGTGCTAGGCATTGATTGATCAAAAAATGTAATTTCAATGCTGTTGTTATTAGCGTTAACACACTGAACAGCAGAAGCATCTGAATCAATGTCATTAGGGAGCCCACATGCACTTTTAGGATTTATTAAGAACATTGTAATTTCCTGGAAAACATCTGACTTTTTTGCATTGGATGTCCCTCCTCCAGTTTTATATAACTCAAACTTCTGTTCAGCAACAGATTTTCTGGTTTTCTTTTTTTGATTGGCATAAAATGTTTTTATTGACATCACATCCCTATGCGTATTATTCGGGCACATGGAATTAAATTCATTTGCTATTTTTTTCCAATACAAGTTTTTTTTTTCATTAGTGACACCATCTGTTTTTTTGTTTTCTATAACTTCTTTATAGGTATTTTGAAATTAAACTTAACAACAACATTTTTTCTTCATTCGTATAATTAGTTGACCTTTTTTCTTTAAAGAAACGATATCTTCATCTAATCGTTCAGGATTTATGTTTATACCTAATAAAAATAGGATTCATGTTTATACCTAATAAAAATAGTATTAATGGAAATTTAAAATTTTGTTCTTACCTCAACTACAACGAACATCAATATAAATAAAACGCACTAAACTTAATTTAACTTAAATTAATCAAATCGTTTTATTTAAAGCGACTCAAAAAAAAAATCACATAAGAAACAAAAATAAAACCTTTTTCAAAAGTACGACCGATAAACAAACTTCGAAATATGTGCAAAACCAATGACGTATAAAAATGTCAATGTGCAAAACATTAAGAATGCACTCACGACATGCGCACAGCTAACTGGACTGCAAATACCGCAATGTTGCCAATGCGTTTTAAAATTTAAGTTTTCTTTGTAAGGCAAACACAACTTTCGTCTGGTGGAAATGACTAAATATTTAAGCACGCCTTTAAATTTGAGATTGCTTAGTTAAGTTTTGCTTAACTTCTAAGCGGTGGAAATGGTCATTATTTATAGTACCCTAAGATACCACTAAACGTCAAAATCGGGAATTTGCATACAACCAAAAAAAGTGCAGCAAAAAAGTCACAATAGGTACACTATAATCATATAAAGTCACCAATCTCAAAATTAACATCTCTTGATTTTACTTACGGTATTTACTGCAAAAAACTAACACAAAGGTTGACGTTTTTTAACATTTAAAATTCACAAATGGAGCAAAAAGATAAACTAGAAAGAGAACAATTGACTAAACAATCTGGAACTAATTCTTTATTTTACCATGTTTCAAGAAGATATTTGCTTTTTTGTTAATATTTATAAATTTGCAATACGTCAAAATTAATAAGAAAAGCAAATGTCGTTTTAAATCATAATAAATTATTTATATGTTTTATAGTTCCAAGAAGTTCCCAATTAATAGAAAAAAAATGTATGTTAATAATAAAAATAATAATATAAATTATATAACTGGGTGGTCAACTAAAGTTTAAAGAAAAAACTAATATAGGTTAAAAAAACTTTATCCGTATTATAAACAAAAAGCAAACAAACCTAACTTTTTTTAAAGAAACAATTTTTAATGTATTGATTATCATGATGCAGAAAGCTTCTAATCACAGTACTAGTATTTTTTTTTAAATTGTGGATAGTTTAAAATACTTTCATTTATTTCCGCTTTAGAAGGGTACGTAAGAACACATTCGCCGTGGTAGTAATCCTCAGATACACGCCGTAATTTTTTTTGCGGCGTAGACCAACCCTGGGTCGTCGAAGATCCCAAAACGATAAACAAAATTTAAAAAGAAGTCTTTAAACAAAATCATAAATAATTCTTATCTGTCATCTTCTTCAACCTCTTCGTCCATGTCGTCATTACTATCCACCACAGATACATTGACGGAACTCTCAGATGACTCGGCGCTTCACTCTTCTGCCTTTATTTTGTTTATTTGCTGTACTATTCTTTTCTTAAACTGATTTTTTTTATTTTTTTCTTCAACGGGCCTTTCACTTGTTTTCCCTTTTCTTTTTTAAGTGTTTCATTGTGCGTTTGTTCTAAAGCATCTTTAACGGGCGTGCTAGTAATTATAAGTGATGGTATATTTTTCCTACAACGTCTGTTCTGCCTGTTTGCTTTAGGCAAAGGTGGTAATCCTAACTCGATTGTCTGGCTCTGGCATTGTTTATCAGGAGTTTCTAAACTTTTTACAATATAAGCTGTTCCCATCTGTTCTTTGTTGGGAGTTACTGACTCTGGCATACGCTAAAGACCAGATGTGGAAGTGGAAGGCACAGGTTTAGTGCTTGCTGTAGAGTTCAAAAGACTTAGTTCCGATGACAATCTCTCGCTTTGATAAGTTTCCTTAATTAACATTGGTTCAGCGTCAAGTTCTCTTTTATGTCGTTTTTGCAGTTTCAAAGTCAATGTCCGTAAAAATGTCAGAATCAAACGGTTCTACGCCAGATGCCCGAAACCCGCTTATAGCATCCGCGACGGTTGCTACTTTTAAATAGGCCTTTCCAAAGATTGGGGCAATGTCACTAAGTGTAATGGCAATTCCAGGATTGTTTGTCAAAAAGTCATCACAATCCCTACTTTATGCTGTTTTTAAGGGGCCATACACAGACTCATCCAATGGTTGCATTCTGTGACTGGTGTGTGCGGGAAATCCCAAGAGAGAAATATAATTTTCCCTGCACAATGTTACAGCTTCAAAGGTAACATGGCTTGCATAGTTATCCATTACTAGCAGAACTCTATTGTTTTCGCTAGGACGGGCATATTGGATAAAATGTTCCAGGTATTTAAAAAAATTTGCAGATGTCATCCATCCGGTTTCATGTGCAACACTTGCAAATCCAGCAGGCGTGTTGTTCATATAGGCTGGTTGCATTCTTACCCTAGGGAAAATCAAAAAAGGAGGAACAAATGTCCCACTTGCATTCATCACGCATACAGCAGTGACATTAGTTCCTCGTTCCGCAGAAAATACCTTAATTACTCTTCGGTTGCCTTTTGGGGTAGTTATCCTGTGATTTTTTGTGGCAACTGTTGATACACCGGTTTCATCTACGTTGTAAATTTGATTGGAGTGGAAATTATATTTTTCTTTGAGTTCCTTAAGTGCGTTAAATAATTTGGAAACACTTTGGCGATTAAATACCGTAAGTCTAGCTATCGAGGTCGAATCTGGCTTTCGTAGGGAAAAGTTGTATTTCCGCATAAACCACTCAATAAAGTTGCCACGTATTTTAATGAATTTAAAAACAAAAATCAAATTTAGAAAAATAAGGAAATTTAACTAAAGCAAATACAACTCCAGCTGAGTTCGGTAGTGGTCTCTCTACTGGCAAATTAGTGCCCAGCTCAGCCGTAGAGGTAAGTAACAAATACTAGTGAGTCGCGCCACCGATTTAGACGGTTAAAATCGGAAACCTCTGATGTTCCAGGCACTACTTCACCCACTGGAGATAATCAAGTAAATTTAGAATATTTAACGGTTCCAATTAAATTTCACAACAACTAAAAATAACGATAAGCGAGCTAAATAAAACCAAAATGTCAACTAGACTCTTCTTTAATGAACAATTTTTTAAATTTTCACAACTGTCAAGTCTCGCGCTTGACAACGCTAACAATATTTATATATAACAAAGAATTAATAAATGAATAATATTAAAAGAGAATTTTAAATATGTGTGATCACACGCAATATGAAAAAAAAAGGTATAAGAAAAACTAACTCTTAACTAACTAGTTACGACTTAAGACTAATATAGCTTATCTGTTTAATTGATAAATTTTCGCAGTCCTCGGCTGGTCTTATACTTGGGTCGGTTCCAAAATCAAGCCTTATCCAAAACCAAAAGGCTACACCAAACACAAAACGTATGCTCGAACCAAGTATCAGGCCTACTTACAAAAGAAGCCTATATCCAAGACTTATGCCCGTAACTAAAAATGTAGCCGGTAACTAAAAACCCTATTTAAAAATAGGGTTCTTTTCTCGATAACCTTGTGACAACTACTTGTTGCTAACTGCAATGATGAGGAATCCGGACCACGATTCTCTGTCTGAACAGTCTTACTACCAAAATACCACCTGTTCGTTCGTTAAACCACCAAATGAAGATTTGATTAATAATCCGGACTACGCCGTAACTTCCACCGAAATCACCAAAATTCAGAGCAATCTCTCTCACACAATTTTCAATGGAAATGAACGAGGTTAAATTTCGTAAATCCAAACTAAATTGACTTCGATGATCGAAGATTACAAATTAACCTCAAGACAAATCTCAGATGTTTACAGCACAAAAGTTCGTAATGAAAAGGAAGCAAGTCTCCCACGTTCCTTAGGTCACAATAATTTGACATACGTCGAAATAAGATATGGCCTCTACTATTGGAACAAACCGTAGCTTATTCAGCCAACCCTTTACGAACAAACAGGGATCATATTTATATAGGCGACAACAACAATCAAACCTTACCTAATTTCCCCCCCATTTATTTTCGGTTTTATTTTTAAACATTATATAATCTAAAGAAGACTGGCTATCGAATTTCAATAATGGGGTTATCATCAAACGGAGAGAAGATGTAACAAATGAACTAATGACTGATGTCAGAACAATAAACCTAAAAATATTTTATAACCTACAAAATAAATTACTTACAGAAATTTAACAACATTGGGAAATATATGGCCAGAATATATTTATAAATTGATAACTAACCGTAAACGAACTTAAATCAACCGATTTCTTACTTGAATAAACACTACAATGATAACAAATTAAGGTAAGCAATTTAGTTATTTAAACTATATAAATTTTGACCCGTGACAACATCCCCTCCCCTAAGAAAGGAGAAAATCTAACGAAGATTTTCGACGATAACGCAATAGTGCTAAATGAGCAAACAGTCACAATGAAAGGGACAACAAACCCATACGATAGCTAACGACAAATTACTGTAGCAGCCAAGCCAATACAACGCCATATACCATTTCGTGAGAAAATACGAACTAACTACACCACAAAACCCAAAAAAAAGAAAGGAAAAAAAAAACAAAAATTTTGAGTAATACTCGGGAACAAATGCACCCAGTGCAATAAAGCTGCACCAAACTAAAACGACATCGGTCCTTCCATTTCGGAGGACTGCATTCGAAGTCCGCTTAGGTAAGCGGAAGCAATGCACACTTCCAGGGGCGACCTCGCGAAGGATGTTAAACGCGTCATGGTTACACACCCCTGGACCTCACACCATACAGTGTACAAAGCCCTCTCACCCAGCAGCCAACGAACACAATCCACACCCACTTCCGGACCTCCGCCGGTGAATAACAAAGGGACAAGTTAAAAGGTATCAAAGATTCCGGTACTGCTGAGACTTCCACGGGAGGCCCCGCAAGGTCATCTGACTCTGACAGCAGTAGTGAACCCCCGCATAGTGACAGTTTTCCCTCGGGTCCCTGCCGGCGAGCAATCCACCTCCCACTGACAGAGCGTAACCAATGCGGTTCCACTTAAGGCGACACCCCGTGCAGCCCCAGCACCCACCGGAGCCTAAGGCCATAAAGTAAAGAACACGGAGGGACATTTTGGGCCGAAGCCCGGGACCTGAAGGGACCCAGAGTGATAAAGTTCACCCCAGACTAATAACCACAGAAAAAAAAAGAAACCCCCCCAACTAACATAATTCCTAGTAACCTAGGGACTAACAATATAACAAAATTAACAGTCCTAACGTACTCCTAGTACTAAACCGCAAAAAGGACACTAAAACTAACCAAGATTATCATCCAAACTAAACTGGACTAATATCCACGACACAAACCCAACAACATCATTACCCCTAAACTACAACTCGTAGGGTACCAAATTCAGGTACGGTATGCCTAATCCTCGCTCCAGACACAAATAGGGTAACGCAGTGATCAATAAAACACGAAAAAAAAGAAATACTTGGGAGGAGGAAAGAGACGGTAGCATACTAGAAATGCTGATGGAAGCATCACAATACAATTACTGATGGAAGTAACGTAAGATAATACGGATTCGGAGACTAGAAACAAGATAAAATGGAAAACAGATAACGGAAATTCCGAATCCCGTAGTGTTAAGGTTAGGGGACTCTTACCCGCTCCGCCTGGAGTATCCTCGGGTGGTGAAATTCTTTGGCCTCCAGCCACAAGGCACAAAAGGGTCAACGATGGTCGTGTTGACAAGGTCTGAATCCAAATAACGAAAGATACCATAAGTTTACAAAACCTAAGTTCCTGCCAAACAGACTGAAAATTCCCTCAATAAATCCCAACAAATGGTTTTTCCACCGGGCACTCAACAACCAATGGCCCGGTCGGAAAATAAAAGGTTTGGCCTCGAAATCCACACAAAACGTGCCGTAGAACCACTACAAATAAAGCCAAAACCATAAGGTCATTTTAAAGCCAAACAAGCAGGAAAACGATGTAACTAAATATAGATAATGGTAAAGATAAGTTTACTAAGGCAGAACGAAATTTGGATCCAGAAAGTGTTAAGGTTAGGTAGAAATCAACGATGGACTTGCTGAAAGGGTTGGATTCAAGTGACGACGGGTAAGATGGGATTACAATAAACCAACCCAAAGTAACGAACTTGAATCCAAAAAGTGTTGAGGTTAGGGGACTTTTACCCGCTCCGCCTGGAGTATCCTCGGGTGGTGAAATTCTAAGGCCTCCAGCCACAAGGCCGAAACAAGAAATCAACGATGGAATTGTTGAAAAGGTTGGATTCAAGTGACGATAGGTAAGATGGAATAACAGTAAAACAACCCAAGGTATAACGAAACTTGAACCCAGAAGTGTTAAGGTTAGGGGACTTTTACCCGCTCCGCCTGGAGTATCCTCGGGTGGTGAAATTCTAAGGCCTCCAGCCACAAGGCCGAAACAAGAAATCAACGATGGAATTGTTGAAAAGGTTGGATTCAAGTGACGATAGGTAAGATGGAATAACAGTAAAACAACCCAAGGTATAACGAAACTTGAACCCAGAAGTGTTAAGGTTAGGGGACTTTTACCCGCTCCGCCTGGAGTATCCTCGGGTGGTGAAATTCTAAGGCCTCCAGCCACAAGGCCGCAAAGGGTCAACGATGGCTATGCTGAACAAGGGTCTGAATCCAAGCAACGAAAGATACCTATAGTTAACAATACCTAAGCTCCTACTAAATTAACTCCGAAAAATTCCTCTACAAATCCCAACAAATGGTTTTTCCACCGGACACTCAACAACCAATGGCCCGGTCGGAAAATAAAAGGTTTGGCCTCGAAATCCACACAAAACGTGAAATAGCACTACGGCCAAAAAAAGGCCCAAACCATGAGGGTAATTCAAAGCCAACGGAGCAGGAAAACGATGTTACTAAATAAGATAAGGTAAAGATAAGTTTCACTAAAGGTAGAACGAAATTTGGACCCAGAAAGTGGTTAGGTTGGGGGACTTCTACCCGCCCCGCCTGGAGTATCCCCGGGTGGTGAAATTCTTACGCCTCCAGCCACAAGGCGTGAAAAAAAAACAAACATCAAAAAGATACAACAATAAAAGTGTAAAAGAACGTACAACAAACTTCAAAGACAAACAGGTTCTGAACTCGCAACGTGTGAGTTATATCCCAACAAAGATAACTATAAAAAAATATCACAGTTGATATACGGTAAATTACGATAACCTAAAAGATACAATAAATCACAACAAACAAAATCCATCATAAAACTCACACAACGTAACGAATTCAACAACAAACGTATAAGTGACAACTACGAACCTTTCAACAAATAGGCCGCAACTTGTGGTTCAGTTACAATTAGCAACGATGGAAAATGTTAAATAAACTTACCAAAAGTATTAAAATCCATACTCAATATAAAAGTTATTCCGCGATTGGTGTGATCAAAAGTTAATATCGCCAGATTATAAATATTAAAAATACAGTTATTACCTAGCTCACTTATATAAACGCGATTACAAAAATTACAACTACCGGAATTTAAATCCACCCAAAATACAAAATTGGCACAATTACAAAAATTAGCCCCAATAAACAACATGGCCCCAATTAACAAAACGGCCCCAATTAACAAAACCGGCCCCAATTAACAAAATGGCCCCAATCAACAAAATCGGCCCCAATTAACAAAATCAGCCCCACGTTGGGCGCCAAAAATTTGCCACGTATTTTAATGAATTTAAAAACAAAAATCAAATTTAGAAAAATAAGGAAATTTAACTAAAGCAAATACAACTCCAGCTGAGTTCGGTAGTGGTCTCTCTACTGGCAAATTAGTGCCCAGCTCAGCCGTAGAGGTAAGTAACAAATACTAGTGAGTCGCGCCACCGATTTAGACGGTTAAAATCGGAAACCTCTGATGTTCCAGGCACTACTTCACCCACTGGAGATAATCAAGTAAATTTAGAATATTTAACGGTTCCAATTAAATTTCACAACAACTAAAAATAACGATAAGCGAGCTAAATAAAACCAAAATGTCAACTAGACTCTTCTTTAATGAACAATTTTTTAAATTTTCACAACTGTCAAGTCTCGCGCTTGACAACGCTAACAATATTTATATATAACAAAGAATTAATAAATGAATAATATTAAAAGAGAATTTTAAATATGTGTGATCACACGCAATATGAAAAAAAAAGGTATAAGAAAAACTAACTCTTAACTAACTAGTTACGACTTAAGACTAATATAGCTTATCTGTTTAATTGATAAATTTTCGCAGTCCTCGGCTGGTCTTATACTTGGGTCGGTTCCAAAATCAAGCCTTATCCAAAACCAAAAGGCTACACCAAACACAAAACGTATGCTCGAACCAAGTATCAGGCCTACTTACAAAAGAAGCCTATATCCAAGACTTATGCCCGTAACTAAAAATGTAGCCGGTAACTAAAAACCCTATTTAAAAATAGGGTTCTTTTCTCGATAACCTTGTGACAACTACTTGTTGCTAACTGCAATGATGAGGAATCCGGACCACGATTCTCTGTCTGAACAGTCTTACTACCAAAATACCACCTGTTCGTTCGTTAAACCACCAAATGAAGATTTGATTAATAATCCGGACTACGCCGTAACTTCCACCGAAATCACCAAAATTCAGAGCAATCTCTCTCACACAATTTTCAATGGAAATGAACGAGGTTAAATTTCGTAAATCCAAACTAAATTGACTTCGATGATCGAAGATTACAAATTAACCTCAAGACAAATCTCAGATGTTTACAGCACAAAAGTTCGTAATGAAAAGGAAGCAAGTCTCCCACGTTCCTTAGGTCACAATAATTTGACATACGTCAAAATAAGATATGGCCTCTACTATTGGAACAAACCGTAGCTTATTCAGCCAACCCTTTACGAACAAACAGGGATCATATTTATATAGGCGACAACAACAATCAAACCTTACCTAATTTCCCCCCCATTTATTTTCGGTTTTATTTTTAAACATTATATAATCTAAAGAAGACTGGCTATCGAATTTCAATAATGGGGTTATCATCAAACGGAGAGAAGATGTAACAAATGAACTAATGACTGATGTCAGAACAATAAACCTAAAAATATTTTATAACCTACAAAATAAATTACTTACAGAAATTTAACAACATTGGGAAATATATGGCCAGAATATATTTATAAATTGATAACTAACCGTAAACGAACTTAAATCAACCGATTTCTTACTTGAATAAACACTACAATGATAACAAATTAAGGTAAGCAATTTAGTTATTTAAACTATATAAATTTTGACCCGTGACAAAGTGTCGTCCAGCTTTCTTCTTGTTTGTGTTAAATCTGTGTGAAATGTGACGTTTTTCTGCAAAATCATAGATTATCGTGCTAAATTGCTCCTTGGTTAGTCCAAATGCCCGTTTGTCAATGTTGATAATGTACTCTCACAGTTCTTCTAATTCCACATAAAAAAACGTGCTCTTGAATCGACCAGCATTGCAAGGAAATTCCTGAAAATAAAGACCAATCATTGTTTTTAAAAGTATATTATTTTAGGAGAGATTTTAACCGTACTTCCTCAGGATCCCGCTTCAGATATCTTCTAAGGGTTGGTTCCGGGAGATTATATGCTTTTCCCATGTTTTGTCTAACCTCATTTATGGCAATTCGCATGTGCTCTTTACTCCATGATTGTCGTTTCGTTTTACGCTTTTTTATGAACTTTAGATTTTATCTCTAGTTCATCAACTGGTAATAAAAAAAACGAATCTCTACATTTATTTTTAAAGGCTGGTGTTTCTTGGTGATGATTATCTAAATTTTGCTTGATATTATTAGCCATTTTTGTAAAAAATAAATTAAATCCGTTGCTTATTTCTTTCGAGTCAGTTATTATTAGATTGTCATTTTGAATTTTTTTTTATTTCATTATTATTTTGTTTATGCGTATTAGTGGCCTCATTTTTGTATTTCCATGTTTCTTTGATGTTATTTTTAGAATCTTCTATTTTTTGTTTATAATATTTTGCTTTTGTATTTTTAAAAATTGAGTATTTTGTTTTAATTTATTACGTTCCCTTATACATACTAAAATTTCCTCTGTAATCCATGTTTTTTTTGTTTTAAAGTTATCAATAATTATTTTAGTTTTTGTAAATTTTTTTGCATAGTATTTAATTTTTGTTATAAATTTTGAAGCCGCAGATTCAGGATTAGTATCAGAATAAACATCTGTCCAGGATTCTTTTTTAATCGAATTAACAAACACATTTTCATGAAAACACCAAATTTTTTTAGTTATGGGATTTAAAGTTTTTTGTTTAGTTGTTTCCGAATAAAATAAAGCTGAATAGTGATCCGTAATTGATGATTTTAATATCAGTGGTTTCGGTTTAAGATAACTTAAATTTGAATTTATTTTATAAAAAATATGATCTATATTAGACTCGGTTTCTTCCGTTTTTCTCGTTATATTATTTATTGCTTGAAGAAACCCCCGAATTGCAAGAATATTAAGGTATGACTCAACTATCTATTATTTTTTGTTAAATCTAGATTAATGTCGCTTGCAAAAATTTCCACCGGTGCACTATTCTCAGTCACCGTGAGTATTTCATTAAGATCTCTGATAAACAGTTCACAGTTAGAAGCAGGAGATCTATAAGTTGCAATAATTCTATATGTGATATTATCCTTTACACAAAAAAATCTCAGTAAAAGTAACCTCATGTAACCTGATATAATTACCTTTGTTAATAATAAATGAATTTGCGACAATAACAACTACCCCATCGTGACTATTATAATTGGCTGTATTGTAATAAAAGCTATAGTTATTTAATTGATAATCATCTTGCTTTAATATAAATGTTTCTGTCAAAATAAGTATATCAAATTTAATTTTTGTTACATTATTCAAAATACAAATTTCATCTACGTGTTTATAAAAACTTTGTACATTCATAAATAGCTAGCTCGCAGTTTTTGATTTGAAAATCCACTTCTTTTATTTCATCTATATAATCTGTTTTCTCTTCAGTATATTGACTTAACCAATCCAAAAATTGTCCAACATTTACCATGTTAAATAAGCTTTAAAAATTTAAATATACTTAAAAATAAGAAAAACTACCAGAAATACAAAATTAAATGTAAATCAAATGAAAAATTTAAAGACTACAATAATAAAAAGAGTCATAGTAAATAGGCGATAAAAAAATAAAAAGATATTTTCTAGAGTCAGACAGTTACGTAACAATGAGTAAAATTATTGGTTGATTAAATTAATACTGTCAATGTTCTGAATGTAGTGTTTTTTTTTTGTTTGCATAAACATATACCTTACCACTTTAAGTCCAAACATTATTTTGTTTAAATTCCTCAACAAACACTTTAATTAGTTCCAATCTGTCTCATAAGATCCTCACAAACTGTTATTTCTGATCCTTTTAATTCTTACTTTTTAAAGTAAACATTTTTGATTTTTTCACTTAAAAACCGGACCAGGATGGGCCTTTTTTTCTTTCTTTCCTATTCTATAGGCTTTTAAAATATCTCCACTTTTAATGTCCAAACCCATTTTTTTTTAACAATTTGTATACTCTCAGATTTTTTCTTCTCAAAAATTGATCGGAGTTTTTCTTTTCAACTTTGATTTTATTTATTTCAGTTTGTAGTTCTTTCATTTGTTTATTCAAAACCTGAATTTGCTTATTCTGTTCTTCAATTTTTGAAGTGATTACTTCTTATGGGAGGGTAACTGATTTTTAGAGTAAAAAAAAACCGTTTATCATAACGCGTTGTTTATCGTTGAAAAAAGCGTTTATCATAACGCGTTGTTTATCGTTTTTACACATAATAAAAATATCATTTCTCTCTCTCTCTATGCTTTTCCCAAACATCTTATAATGAACGCAAAGAGATAGCAATTCTTGAATTTTTCAAAATTTTTAGATTTTCCAAAATTTTTTAAATTTTCAGAATTTTCAAAAATTTGCAAAAGTTTTCAAAATTTTTAGAATTTTCAAAAATATTCAAAATTTTCAGAATTTTCAAAAATTCTTATAATTTTAAAAATTTTCAGAATTTTTAAAAATTTTTAGAATTTTCAAAATTTTTAAAGTTTACAAAATTTTTAGAATTTCCAAAAATTTTCAAAATTTTCAGAATTTTCAAAAATTTTTAGAATTTTCAAAATTCTCAAAATTTTTAGAATTTTCAAAATTTTCTAAAATTTTCAAATTTTTTATAATTTTCAGAATTTTCATTATCATATTAATGTAGGGGAGACCGGTATCAATTGTAACAAAAATTGAATTTTTTTTTCTTTTCCTATCAAAACTCAAATCTTTTCACAAAAAATACCTGGATATTCTCTTGTATGTGGGGCTAATGATGGCATATTCATATTTTGCAAAATGTGTCAAAATTTAATAAAAACAAACATTTGTATGGCTAGAACATATGTTACTAATGACACCGTACTGGTGTCAAATATAACACGTGTGGTGTCAAATGTAACACGTGTGGTGTCAATTGTTACAATCTAGAAAATAACTTTCCTGATGTTGTGGAACCAAATTTATTAAATATGGATACAAGAAAAACATAAAATTAAACAAACATTCAAAAATCATTACAAATATGGTTGAGAAACGAACAAAATTAACAATGTACAAGCCCTAACAACTATATAATCGGACGATGTACGAAATTAAAAATTATATATATTTATGCTTATTTGGAACTGTTTCTTTGCCTTTTAGTGTGAAAAATCGTTTGACATACTAGTTACCTAACAGAAAACTACATAACAAAGTAACGAATCATTACCAAATTTGCTGGCAAATAAATGTTCGGACATAATTGAATTTATTTACTTTAAACAACTTTAATACGAGGTAACATCACCTTTTGCGGTAATAACTGCTTGTATTCGGGGGTAAATGATGCCATAATGTTTCAATGACATTCAAGTCGGGACTACTCGAAGGCCACGATAAAACGTTAACATTATGGTCACCAAACCATTTTTTCGTTGTTTTCGCAGTATGACAGGGTGCCCCATCTTGTTGAAAGACAAAACGATCACTTCCAAAACATTGTTCTGTGGTTGGAATTAAGCTTCTTGTTAAAATTTGTTGATACTTTTCTGCATTTACATTACCATCAATGAACTCATATTTGCCAACCCCTTTACTACTCATACATCCCCATATCTTTTTTTTTTATGGTCAAGCACAAGCACTGCAGGAAAATTCCTTTAAGGCGCTCTGAGAGTGGTGCGTGTGCGAAGAAAGCGATTCACGTTGTTCTTGAATCGTTGAAGGTTATATTTGGTGGGAAATACGGCCTCAGAAAGGCCGTTCCACAAAGAGGATGTCCTCCAGAAGAAAGAGTTCTTAAACAATGATGTTCGAGGAGTATTAAGTTGAACCACATAGGGATGGGCGGAAGTGGTTTGTCGTGTATTTCTGCTATGAATTGCTCTAGGTGGAATCAAGCGGGCAATGTCAGTAGAACACTTGCCATGGAAATATTTGTAAAAGAGGGTCAAATCACCAACCTGTCTTCGATGTTCTAAGCTGTCGAGGTTCTTGGTTAGCTCGTGGTCACCAATCAGGCAAATGGCTCTCCTTTGGATGGAATCCAACAACCGAAGGGTATGCTTCGGTGCAGAACTCCAGACATGAGAGCAGTATTCCAGTGATGGTCGAATCTGGGCTTTGTAGAGTGTCAAAAGTTGTTGTGGTGTATACAGCTTTTTGGTACGGAAAAGTACACCGAGTTTCTGAGAAGCTGTCCTGGCGATTGTTACCACGTGATTATGCCAAGACATATCTCCTCCCAGATTGACACCCAGTAAGTTAATAGAGGAAGCCAGTGGAATTGCGTGTCCTGCCATGACTATATCTGGTTCTGCAATGTTAACCTTCTTAGAGAAAACTGCTGCCTGGGTTTTTTTAGCGTTAAATTCTACTTGGTTACTGTCACCCTAAGACAAAATTTCTTCCAGGTCTTTATTGAGTCGTGATACTTCATGCTGTCTGCGAAGATGTGCGTCAGCAGCCGATGTTCGAGAATTCAAAGTAAACGATGAGATAAGTGTGCTGTCGTCAGCAAAGCTATAAATTGGATTTTCTGTCTTCGCTAGAAGGTCGTTAATGTATAGTAAGAAGAGGGTTGGGGATAATATGGACCCTTGAGGAACACCAGCATTGATGGTAAAGGTGTCCGAGAGAAACCCGTCAATCGCCACTTGCAGAGAACGGTCCTGAAGAAAGCTAGATAGCCATGAACAGAATCGACCGGGCATACCGTAGGATCGCAGTTTACTTAGGAGCCCCTCGTGCCAGACACGATCAAATGCTTTAGAAATGTCCAGTGCAATAGCCCGGGACTCCCCATGATGTTCGATTGCGCTGCTCCAAAGATGGGTGACATATGCTAGGAGGTCTCCTGTTGATCTGGACTTACGAAAGCCGTACTGATGGTCGCTGATAATATTAAGGCCCTCTAGGTACTTTAGAAGTTGTTGGTTAATAGCTTTCTCCATCACTTTTGATATAACTGAAAGCAATGCGACAGGTCGATAGTTGTTTGGCATGGTTTTCTTGCGTTTCTTTGGTATAGGCTGAACTCTTGCCTTCTTCCAGCAAGATGGAAATATTCCTTTTTTGTAGGATAGGTTAAAAAGTCTACAAAATATTGGTGTTAGCTCATCAGCGCATTCCTTGAGCACTATAATAGGAATTTCATCTGGACCAGAAGCCTTCCTGACATCGAGCCCTTTAAGAATTCGTTTGACAGGACGCTGACGGAATACGATATCAGTCATTTCCGATTGAACTGCTGGAATGTTCGGTGGTGTTTTTCCCTGAAAGTCTACGTTGTAATGAGAAGAAAATAGTTCTGCCAGTAAGTTCGCTTTATCTCCGGCTGTGGTTGCTATTGTACCGTCGGAACGTGTTAGAGGTGGAATATTTGATTTGGTAAAATTTTGACTGACGGCCTTAGCGACTGACCAAAAAGACCTAGATCCGTTAGGACTGGCAAGAAGTTTGTTTTTGATCCTCGTGTTATGCGTCTCTTTGCTTTGATCTATCGTTTGCTTACACTGGTTTCGAGCGGTAACAAGAGTGGTGCGATTCTCAGCCGTTGGATTTTTAAGGCCACTGTCGGTAAGCTAGATTTTTAGATCTGACTGCGCGCTCGCAGTTTTGAAATTGTGATTACACCAACAGTTACTGACGTAATAGTGAATAAACTTTGATACATTGTACTTACTTTTATGGCCAAAAACCTGTGATTCACTATAACTTAATAACGCGTACTAATTCAGCAGCCATGCTTCTGTCAAATACCTTACAGATTTCGCGGAATCTAACTCTGCAGTTGGTTCGCTTTAAATTCCAAAGATGGCGCAACCATGTCCTTTTTATATTTGACACCTGTTACAATTGATACCGGTCTCCCCTATATAAAATTGAAGCAATAGGCAAAGTTTTTCTCAAGTTAAAAAATTTCAATATTAAATAACTCGAGGTCAAACCAATCCTTTAGGCACAATGCTTATAGACGGTACATATACGGACGGCCCAGAAGAAACGCTAGAGTGCCTTTTAAGCGCTCACTTCCCAGGATCCTTACAACCGCAGAACACAGTCCAAAATGATGTGGAGAGAGGGACTAGGATGCGGATGATAAAGGAGGACTGGGATTGCGCTAAGGCTGTGATCACCTTTTCGGGCATTAAATGGGCTCTTAGGGCATTTCAACCATTTAAAGCTCCTGGTACCGATGGCATCTATCCTGTGATCCTACAGGAAGGTGGGGACCAGTTGATACTCCCCTTGGTGCGTCTGTTTAGGACCAGCTTAGCCAGTGGAGTAAAACCAACAGCATGGAGGACCCATCAGCCTTACATCGTTTCTCCTGAAGACCATGGAGAAATTAGTGGATAGACATATAAAGGACAGGGTCCTTGTAAGCCGTCCTTTGCACCCGAACCAACTTGCCTATCAGAAAGGAAAGTCATGCGAAACAGCCTTGCATGCGCTGGTTTGCAAGATTGAAGATGCTATCTTAAACAGAGAAATAGCGGTTGTTGCTTTTCTTGATATAGAAGGAGCTTTCGACAACACTAGTACTCGCTCTATTGTGTCAAAGCTGGTATCAAGGAATGTGGAAAACACTGTGGTGAGGTGGATAGGCAACATGCTCGAAAGTAGGAGAGCGCAAACATCTCTGTGTGGAACGGTAAAGGAGGTCAAGGCACAAAGAGGGTGTCCACAGGGTGGCGTCCTGTCACCGAATCTGTGGAATCTAGTGGTTGATGACCTCCTCTCTGAGCTCAATGCACAGGGAATGTACGCTCAAGGATGTGCTGACGACATTGTTGTCCTAATAAGAGGAAAATTTATGAACACTTGCCTAGAACTCATGCAGAGGGCATTGTTCATAGTGGAAAGGTGGTGTAACCAGGAGGGTCTGAGGGTCAATCCAATGAAGACTGTAATGGTACCATTTACAAGGAAGAGAAATGTTGATATCGCTATGGTACCAACTCTCTTCGGTAATCAGATCCAGGTTAGAAGAGAGTTCAAGTACCTAGGAATAAGACTGGACGATAAGCTCACCTGGAACAGCCATTTGGCATATATAACGCAACGTTCTCAGACCACACTTATGATGATGAGACGGGCCGTTGGGAAGACATGGGGTCTGAGCCCACAAATGACTAACTGGCTATACACTAGGGTTGCAAGACCGATGATGGTGTATGGCTCGATAGTCTGGTGGACCAAGGTGATGCAACCTACCGCTGTAAAGAGATTACAAAAGATCCAGCGAGTAGCGTGTCTTGGCATCACAGGGGCCATGAGTAATTAATTAAGTAAGTAAGTAATTCTTTATTTAAAAATAGGAAACCCTAATATAAGCATAAAAAAAATCAATTAATAAAATACAGTAAAAGGTCTTGCATACAAGGTCTTGGTCTTGGTCTTGCAGTCAAATAAGCGGTCTTGGTCTTGTTCTTGCAGGGTCCAGTCTTGGTGTTGGTCTTGCACCAAGACTCTTGCAAGTCTTGAATTTTTTTTAAAGATTTACTGGGGTCCATTTTTACAAAAAAAAGTAGGAAAAAATAGTTTTTAAAATCATTACAAGTAAAGAAAGATTAAATGAAAGAGATAGTATTTTGCATTATAAAAATTTTGTTTTTTTATATTAAATTGTAGCGATAAATCAAGTATGAAAGTACGAATCCCATGCGCAGTTCCTTTCTCATTACTCGGAATAATATTAAAAAATTCACTAAATTTGCTCTCCATATTCGGCGTAGGCGTTGGTATTTGTGTATCCCGTGTATCCGATATTTTTTTTTTGGATCTTTTATGAGGCAAATATCTTTTTAATTTTTGAGAGGTCGACGATGTAACATCTTCATTACTTTCTGAATCACTTGAAGTGTCACTAACACACGACGATTCCAGGTCACTGATTGTTTTCTTCTTTTTTTTTTTTAATTTACCGATCCTATTCCTATGAAGGACAGATTATTTTAGGCGCCTTAATACTAAACTGTTTCCAAAATAATAATTTAACAAAAAAATGTTGGTATGTTTATTTACAACCCCAACATTCAACACTCTTTGCAAAGTCTAATAAAATACCAATAATATAAATTATTTCTTTGGCCTAACCGGCCGCCGGCCGCTTTTCTATTGTTTGGTGATTTATGGCTCTGCTTAAGGGTATCGTAATTATTGATATTATTATTTGTTCTAAAAACATTGTGACATTTGAAAGGTTTGTAGAAATTTAAAGTGCCCAAAATCGTCGCAGATAAACTCTTTTAAAATACATATTCTAAATTAAAATAAAGCGATATGATTTTATTAGTATTGGACGAAAGAAAAAGATTTTTGAATATTATTATGGCCATAGGTATGCCCTTTAGATATTGTAATAAGATGCATATTCTGATAATATAAAGCGTCATCCTAGGTTCTTTATAATATACACAGTGATTTATAAGTATTGCACAAAAACTTGAGGTCGGATTCCTTAGGTTAAAATATACATATATGAACAAAAAAATACTTCGTTAAAACAGGTTGTGGTTAGTAAATGAGTTAAGGTTAAAAATATCCGCGGCAGTTTTATTTTGCTTTTAGATCGTTAGCACAAGTTGTGCTTAGTAATAGTTTAGTTTATAGTCCTTTCTATTTTTATCTATAATTTTTTTATTTTTTTCGTGATTTTCTATTGTATTTTTTAGTGCAATATTTCTATCTCGTTCTAGATTATTATAATTATTATCTTTTATAAATTGTTTCGGAAGAATGGATGAGTCTTTTCCAAACATAAGATAAATTGGAGAAAATTTTGTCACACTGTGTATTGTATTATTATATTCCCTAACACATTCCTCTGCTAGTTTTGGCTATGCTATCTTTTGATCTCTTTCATTTATTTTACATCTAATTCTGTTAACTAGTGTTTGGTTTAACCTTTCATTTAATCCGTTGGAAAAAGCGCAGTTAACTGCAGTAAATATTACATCTATTTTTTGATCTTTTAAAAATCGTTTGAATCGTGTTGAGTTTATACCGCTATATTGGTCCGTGAGCAAGGTTTCAATTTTTCCATCCTTTAAGACATTTCTAATTAACCTAATAAAATCATCCGCTGTTTGGCTTTTTGATGTTAAGATAAAAGCAAACCTTGTAAAATGATCCACTAATAAATGTAAATATTTTTTTGGTGATTTATTTCCTCCAAAACCACCAATGGTATCTAATGACATAATTTGAAATGGTCCTGTGGCAGGACCTAATTGTGACAAAAGTCTGTATCGTTTTCCTTGTCTTGACTTATTTTTTATGCATACCTCACATTTATTGCATATCTTTTTTATTAACAGTTGCATTTTTGGAATATGATAAAAAGGCCTAATTTTCAGTTCAATTTGCTTTGTTTCGATATGTCCATATTTTAAATGAATCAGTTCAATAATTTTTTTCCCAAAATTTTCTGAAATAATAATTTTATTTTGATTTCGAATTTTCTTCTAAAATATATTCTGTCTTTTAAAAATATTTTTGCTTTTTTGTATTTGGAGTTGTTGTTGATCATTAATAATTTCTTGTAATTCTAATAAATTTACTACTTTTAAACAATCATTATTTTCAAAATGTTCTAAAACTGGATTTCTTGACAAACAATCTGCTTCTTGATTTCTAATTCCAGGGTTATATTTAATAGTAAAATCAAATTGAGATAAATAAAATACCATGTTACCTAATTCTTCATCGGTCCTTGATTTAGTTTTTAAATTTTCTAATGGTTTATGATCTGATAAAACAGTAAATTTATTTCCTATCAACCAGTATTGCCAATATGTGATTGCTTCTTTAATAGCTAAACATTCCAAGTATATTGCTTTTTTTCTCTTTTGTGTTTGGTTTAACTTCTTTGAAAAGTATGCTACTGGTTTCATCTCTCCATTTTCCTGTGGTTGTTTTAACACTGCACCAATACCATCCAAACTTGCATCAGTTTGAATTATAATAGGTGCGTTTGGATCGAAAATCGCTAAAGATGGTGCTTTACTTAAATACTCCTTAATCAAGGCAAACGACTTTTCACAATTCTCTGTCCACACGAACTTTACATTTTTCCTTAATAAATTATAGAAGGGTTCTAAAATTTTGCTTTGATTCGGTATATATTTGTAATGAAAATTTATTTTCCCTAAGAACTGGCGTATGTTTTTTTGATTTTTTGGACGAGGAAAATCTCGTATAGCTTTTAAATTGTCATAAATCGGACGTACTGTATTTTCTTCTATAATATGACCAAGATATTTAATAGACTTTTTTGCAAAATGGCATTTTAAAAATTTCAATCTGAATCCTTCTTTCATTATTGATTCGAAAAGTCTTTCTAAATGTTTTATATGTTCTTCAAATGTTTTTGAAAATATTAAAATATCATCAATGTAAACAACACAAAAGTCATTTAGCCTGTTTTGACGAATAATATTTGATAATATCCTCTGAAATATTGCGGGTGCAGTCTTTATGCCAAATGGTAAACATTTCCATTGCCAATGTCCATCCTGCGTAACAAACGCCGTTTTGTATCGGTCCTTTTCTCTTACAGGAATAGACCAAAATGCGGAATTAATGTCCAAAGCAGAAAACCATTTACATCCTCGCGTCTTCCTTAACATTTCATCAATTAATGAGAAAGGTTGAGGTTCAGGAACCACTATTTTATTCAAATCTCTGAAATCAATACACATTCGCGATTTTCTATTTTCTTCCTTTTGAATGCCAGTGTTACGGGTGCTGCAAATGGAGAAGTCGATTCCTCAATTAAATCGGCTTTAAGCAGCTCCGAAATCTGATATTCTATTTCTTTTTGATAGAACAACGATATGGTTTTTTTGCTATAAATTTATTTTCAAGCAAATTTATATGAGCTTCATGGTTTTTTATTCTTCCAATATCAAATTTATTCCTTGCAAAAATTGATTCATATTGGTCCATAAGATCAATAATTTTCTTTTTGTTAACTACATCTAAGTGATCTATTTTAGCATTAAAATTTTCTACCTCTATATGTTCATTAAAATTTATTTCCGTTTCAGAGTTCCAAAATGTTTCCTCTTTTCTCTGTTCCAAATCAGTATGTTCATGTAATTCTTTGGTTTTTTGAGTAATCCTTAAGTTTTCATCTTGACATAATCTAAATTTCTTTATACTATCCAAACCTAAAAGTAAATTATATTTAAATGAATCTCTATTTACTACTATAATATCCATATAATCTTCAATTTCAAATATTTTCATTTTAAGACGTACAATTCCATCTGTTACAGCTGTACCACTGGTTGTCCTGAATGTGCTTTTATATTTAATTTTTTTATTCTTTAAGTTTTTTAAAACCTTCGAATTTATCATTGTTATATTCGAACCAGAATCATAAATTCCTTTAACTATTTTCTTGTTTTCCAATTGCACATCCAGATCGATCAGTGGTATCACTACCAGTTTTTTTGGTCCGAAAGAGTTTCGTTAATCTCTTCCTCAAGTTCATTATTATTTACTGTCTTGAATTTATCAACGTTGTCTTTATTCCAACACTTGTCCGGCAGGTAAAATCTGTTTTTGTATCCTAATTTTTCGCATACTGAACATGCTTTTCTTTTTTTTTTAAACCCCGAAAAATTGGGTTTCAATTCGATACTATCTACCTGTTTATTTTCGACTTTGGTATAAATTTTTTTTTTGTTTATTGTAGATTCATATTGTCTTATTTTATTCATTACTTGTTCAGTCGTTTTAATTTCTTCTCGATCCAGTTTTTCCTGAATAAAAATAGGTAGCCCAATAACAATAAGATCAATTCTAATACTCTCTTCCATTTTTGGATTTCTTTGTAATAGTAGTCTTTCTTTTTTTAATGCGTAATCTACAAAAGATCCATTTATGTACTTATATAAATAAGTAAATCGAGCCATAGCCCATCCCTTTTCAGCAAATGCTTCTTTGAATGCGTTTTTGAAATCATTCCATTCTGATGTAAGACCATACTTCAATAGAGCTGAAGCATACCAATCAGATGCACTATCTTCTAAAAATAATCTTATAATCTCAATGAATTTATCTTTTTCAATTTTAAAACGTTCACATTCTAATTCAAATGTGCTTAACCATAAATCTACATTTTGGTTTTTACCATTAAATTTTTCTAAAACAAATGACTTTGTTATTGATGATAAATCAATTTGGCGATTTTCAGATTGTTTCAGTTTTTGTAAAATTTGTCCGGCTTCTGTTAATTGTGCTATTTGTGGTGTTGTTTCTACTATCCATTCGCCCAAATAATAATCATTGAAACAAGCATTCATTTCTTCATCAAAATATATTTTAGCCACATCTTTCGGTAATTTTATTTTCACATTACGGAATTGTCCTCTAGTCTTAATTGATTTTTGAATTTTTTGTATTACAGACATTTTTAATAACTCTGTATGCAAGGATAAAAGTTGAAATTCTTCTGGAAATTCATATACAATCTCTTCTAGATCCCAGCGAATAGTTTTTAATTTTACTACTGTTATTTTATTATTGTCGGTAGACGCTTCAACTTGCAATCGTAAATGTACCATAATATGAGGTTCTTCTGACATGACTTTTAAAATTCTTGATTTATAAGTCTTTAACAGGGAAAGAATATTCTATTTTTGCTAAAATACAAATTTATTTAAAACATTATAATTAAAACCTAAAAACTTACCTAAAATACAAAAATCAAGAATTAAAGTTCTTTAACTGCTATTGAAATTTGAAGTATCAAATTATAAAAATATGACAAATACATAAACAAGTCTTATAATTAAATCTAAATCTATAAGTAATAAACAACTATATACTAAGCCTTATAAAGGGAAGAGTTTAAAACATTACAAAGTTTAAATCGCCCCTTTTAACATAATCTCATAACGTCATAACAGGAACATGATAGAGGGCTGCTGTTGTCCTTAGCTTTTCCCCATTTCGAACAGCATTAACAGCAGCTTTCATCTTTCGCGGTGACCAAAAGCATCTTTTATTTGGAGACATCTAAAAAAATGACAAATGTACCTAATACCTTAAAGCTAACTATAAAAATTTAAATATTAATGTAATTTCTTTATAGTTTAACAATAATTATGTACAACCAAGGGTCAAAATTAATTCTAACTGGCAAAAAATATTTCTAATTACTTACATTTAGATCATCATTGGTTCTGCGTGTAATATCGTACAACGTACGAAATTACCCGAAATAGTGGTTTCAAATTCAATATTTTGTAACTCTCGTAAAATGTGTGAAATAACTTTAAAAATAACGTAATCTAAAAATTCAAAGCCTTTTCTTCGTGATGAAATATCAAAAATACTTCCTCAAATCTACTTACAGCTTATTGTGTATTCCCAGGAACTTATATCGCAAGACGTAAAATGACTCAACACTCATTCACTTCGACAACCGTTATGCTACTGATTAGATAGCTTGCGCACAGTGAATTATCTCTTTAACAAAGCACAGATGTCAAGGACTCACGATGAAACCTCTGTCGTTTTAGCCAAAACAGTACTGTACGGTATTAGCCTCCGTACGATAATACCCGCCGCTCCCCTACCTGTCTCAGCACACTCTGAAACGTTACTGGGCTGAAGACATAGACCAAAACATAAAAAAAGACAGGAAACTCATGGATAACAATTGCCTCAACAGATGTGCCATCTATATATCCCGCAAATAATTAATTATCATCATTGCAGATTCCCATTTCCGATTTTAGCTATATTTTCGCGGTAAACTTAAATTAGATTTATTTAAAAAAATTTAGGATTACGGGTAGTAGACTGTAACAACTTTGTTAATATTTAATTTAAAGTTGAATATTGTTTTAATTTTAAATCTATACCAATTTAAAAATTAATGCAACTCAACCCTAAACCAAATTTAATGAAAGTTGTTACGAGCCTGAAATAAATAAATTAAATAAAATTGAAACGCAAGCTTAGGAAACAGTCTATTATAAACAAAACACTACATGGAAATGACTTTTTAAGTTTTTCTTATTTTTTTTGAATAATTATTAAATGCTAATTTGAATAAAAAATCTGAATCTTTATGTCTTAAGGTCAAGGACAAGTCTTGTCTATGTAATGTTTTGCTATATTTTTAATGTAAAAAAATTATTACATTGAAAGTTATGCTAATAATTTCCGAAACATATCAAAATAATGACTCTATATGTGAGTTATCTATTTTTAATACAATGTTTTTTTTAACATTATATTCCAATATATGGCTGGGTAGCAATTCGAAAATATTTTTATCCAATATTTTGAATAACTGCAAAAAATTATAGGATGGATGCATTAACCTTCCTGGCCTTGCTTCTCTTGTACTACTTAAAGCATTTTCTGCAAGGTTATTTTTGCAGTTATTGCAAGAATATTGGGCTGCATTATAGTAGGAGGGACTTCTTCTTCTACACGTCCTCTATGGTAAATATTTTAAGATTGTCAAGGAGCCCTTTGGATTCGTAATCCTTACAGAGTGTGTTTAGGTCAAATTATTGACTATGAGGATTTTTGTGGTAGATAGGAATCAGGAACAAGTAGGATTTACGTTCCTTACTATGTAGCTTCTGATGCATGAGAAAAAAATTCTACTGGGTCTTGGTTCAAAGCCCTCGTTGAGAGGTACTTGAAACCCTTTTCCTGTAGTATCTTCCAAATGTGTAGGAAGCTACGCAGTGTCAAAACTCAATTTTTTTAGGGATAGACTATGTGTTTTAGATTAGTGGGAGAGGTAAAGTACATGGATTGAAGAATGGGAATTAAGAAGTTCCACAGGGCGCCATGAGGGAAATTATCACTCACCACACTCCGTAATTGCTGTCCGACGGGAGGCGATAAAGAGTTACCATTGACACTGTCGCAGTTGCTACTGTGTGGCTAAATACCTGTGTACAATTCTTCATCTTATTTTTTTTATCCGGCAAAACATGCTTATCTGTGAGTTTTACGAATTGGGGGAAAGGTAGGTCCCTGTAATTTATCTATTCTATATAGATCTACTATATGTGACCAATAAGCCTGAGATATAAAACACGAATGGGTTTCAGGTATCGCCAGTTGTGTGTTAATAATATACCGAAAAGTTGGAATTAGAATATAGGATATATCTACTATGAGTACCTTAGAATTGTATACAAAAAACGCAAAAGTATGGATTCCACATCCAGAAGAAGTATGGGAAAATGCGGAATTGCTGGAAAATTACTCACCCACAAAACAATCATTAAATGTTGTAACAGAATCGGGAGAAACCATATCCTTAGTTATAAAATCCGAAGAAGATTTACCGTTTTTAAAAAATCCGCCTATTTTATTTGGAGAAAATGATTTGATATCGTTGTCATATCTTCACGAACCTGCAGTATTGTATAATTTAAAATACCGGTTTTGTCAGAAAAAATATATTTATACTTATTGTGTAATTGTTTTGGTTGCTATTAATCCTTACACTGATGTACCTCTTTATGATATTGACACAATCCAAGCGAACCGTGTCCAAGGAATATGGGTACTTGGATCCACACATTTTTGGTGTGGCAGAAGAAGCTTACAGAAAACTCGAGCGAGAAGAACGATATCAAAGCATAATTGTATCGGGAGAAAGTGGCGCAGGAAAAACCGTTTCGGCCAAATATACCATGCGTTATTTCGCCACTATTGGTGGTAGTACCTACCACAGAAACACAAGTGGGGAAAAAAGTTTTAGCGAGCAGTCCTATCATGGAGGCAATTGGAAATGCGAAAACTACACGGAATGATAATAGTTCGAGATTTGGAAAATTCATCAGGTTACAATTTAATAAACAATTTCATATAAGTGGAGCATCGACAAGAACATATCTTTTGGAAAAAAGTCGAGTGGTTTTCCAAGCACCGGATGAATGAAACTATCATATATTTTATCAAATTTGTACAGCTAGAAGGCAGTTGGACCATCTACATTTAGACCATCCTAATAGATTTCACTACTTGAATCAAGGAGAGAGCCCGAACGTACCAGGAGTTGACGATTTAAAATAATTCCAAGATACCGTAAATGCTTTAAATCTTCTTGGATTTTTCGAATCGGAACAATTCGACATGTTTAAAATTTTGGCCGCTAGTTTACATTTAGGAAACATCGAAATTTTTGAAAGCTTAGTTAAAGTTGAAAACGAAATGCGCCAAGAAGGATGTCCCACCGAGACTACAGATCCGTCAGTAAAAATTGTATCAGAATTACTAGACATCGACGAAACAGAAATGATACAATGGCTTTGTACGCGGATGATAATTTCAATGCGTGAAGTTTTTTAAAGCCAATGACAGTTAAAAATGCGATCACTTCAAGGGATGCATTAGCAAAACATATTTACTCCGAATTGTTTAATTAGATTGTTTCAATGATTAATCGAACATTAGAATCAGAGGAACCGAAATTTAGGTTTGTAGGAGTGCTGGACATTTACGGATTCGAAACTTTTAAAATAAATTCTTTTAAGCAATTTTGTATAAATTACGTTAACGAAAAATTGCAACAGCAGTTTAATTTACACGCGTTTAAATTAGAACAAGAAGAATATATTGTATAAGACATTGAATGGAGAATGATCGATTTTTATCACAATCAGCTTTGCATAGATTTAATTGATGCAAAATTAGGAGTTTTAGATTTGTTAGATGAAGAATGTAAGATGCCACGAGGATCAGATGTTTCTTGGGTCGAAAAACTTTACTCAAAATGCACAAAAAATCCACATTTTTCAAAGGCACGGTTCGGAATATCTTCATTCGTCGTAAGACATTTCGCGAATAAATTATGGGAGACCGGGGATGGTTTGGACACTTTTTCGGTTTTATTTTTTCTTTCTTCATCTAAATATTTTACCGTTTTGGTTTTTACGCTAATGTTTAGAGCAGTCCTTTAGGTTTATTTATTCATAATATAAACTTTTTAAGAGTCATATTCTTTCAAAAAATGCACGGAAATTAAAGGCACTGCATCTGTCCAAACTATCCCCGCCTCCATGATAGGACTGCTCGCTAAAACTTTTTTCTCCACTTGTGTTTCTGTGGTAGGTACTCCCACCAACAGTGGCGAAATAACGCATGGTATATTTGGCCGAAACGGTTTTTCCTGCGCCACTTTCTTCCGATACAATTATGCTTTGATCTCGTTCTTCTCGCTCGAGTTTTCTGTAAGCTTCTTCTGCCACACCAAAAATGTGTGGATCCAAGTTACCAATTCCTTGGCCACGGTTCGCTTGGATTGTGTCAATATCATAAAGAGGTACATTAGTGTAAGGATTAATAGCAACCAAAACAATTACACAATAAGTATTAATATAATTTTTCTGACAAAACCGGTATTTTAAATTATACAATACTGCAGGTTCGTGAAGATATGACAACGATATCAAATCATTTTCTCCAAATAAAATAGGCGGATTTTTTAAAAACGGTAAATTTTCTTCGGATTTTATAACTAAGGATATGGTTTCTCCCGATTCTGTTACAACATTTAATGATTGTTTTGTGGGTGAGTAATTTTCCAGCAATTCCGCACTTTCCCATACTTCTTCTGGATGTAGAATCCATACTTTTGCGTTTTTTGTATACAATTCTTAGGTACTCATAGTAGATATATCCTATATTCTAATTCCAACTTTTCGGTATATTATTAACACACAACTGGCGATACCTGAAACCCATTCGTGTTTTATATCTTAGTCTTATTGGTCACATATAGTAGATCTATATAGAATAGATAAATTACAGGGACCTACCTTTCCCCCAATTCGTGAAACTCACAGATGAGCATGTTTTGCCAGATAAAAAAAAATAAGATAAAGAATTGTACACAGGTATTTAGCCAATCAGTAGCAACTGCGACAGTGTCAATGGTAACTCTTTATCGCCTCCCGTCGGGAAGCAATTACGGAGTGTGGTGAGTAATAAATCCCCTCATGTCGCCCTGTGGAACTTCTTAATTCCCATTCTCCAATCCATGTACTTTACCTCTCCCACTAATTCAAAACACATAGTCTATCCCTAAAAAATTGTGTTTTTACACTGCGTAGCTTCCTACACATTTGGAAGATGCTACAGGAAAAGGGTTTCAAGTACCTCTCAACGAGGGCTTCTAACCAAGACCCTGTAGAATTTTTTTCTCATGCGTCAGAAGCTACATAGTAAGGAACTTAAATCCTACTTGTTTCTCATTCCTATCTACCACAAAAATCCTCATAGTCAATAATTTGACCTAAACACACTCTTTAAGGAGGACGAATCCAAAGGGCACCTTGACAATCTTAAAATATTTATCACAGAGGACGTAGAAGCAGAAGTCCTTCCTACTATAATGCAGCCCAATATTCTTGCAATAACTGCAAAAATAACCTTGCAGAAAATGCTTTAAGTAGTACAAGAGAAGCAAGGCCAGGAAGGTTAATGCATCCATCCTATAATTTTTTGCAGTTATTCAAAATATTGGATAAAAATATTTTCGAATTTCTACCCAGCCATATATTGGAATATAATGTTAAAAAACATTGAATTAAAAATAGATAACTCACATATAGAGTCATTATTTTGATATGTTTCGGAAATTATTAGCATAACTTTCAATGTAATAATTTTTTTACATTAAAAATATAGCAAAACATTATTAGTCGCGTCAACGCCCGCGAAAACCTCGGAATTTTGTGCCACAGGTCGGATCGGGATGCGGTTTTCTGCATTCTCTTCCAAAACGATCATGTAAAAATGTGCCTGAGAAGATTTTCCCCGGAGACCGAAAATTGGCCCGCTGCAGGCCAAAGTGCACGCGAAAAATGCATTATCTGGGAGGCCTTTTGGAAGATTTTCAAATTTGATAAATAAGGGTCAGAACTCGCCCGGATCGGGTACTCGGGGGTTTTCGAGGCCGCTGATCACGAATATAATGTTCAAATTGACCTTCGAACACCTGGTGCACCAGAACCTGACCCAAAACGTCATCTCCGGGAGTTTTCCTGACACAATCAAAGAAGGTCAACCAAAAATAATTTCGGGGGTTTTTTTGGCCCGCTGAATCCAAATCTGGCATCGGCGAGCACCTCACTGGCACCTGGTGCACAGAAACCCGGGCTAGAACGTCGTCTTCGAGAGTTTTCTTGACAAGACTGCCAAAACCCACCCGAAAATCATAAGAGGGCAGTTCTGTGGGGCGGTGGTCCCGAATTTCACGCCGAAACAACTCCCGGAACACCTGGTGCACCAGAACCTCACCCTAAACGTCATCTCCGGGAGTTTTCCTGACACAATCAAAGAAGGTCAACCAAAAATAATTTCTAGGGGTTTTTTGGCCCGCTGAATCCAAATCTGGCACCGGCGAGAATGGGGATGGATGAGAACGAAGGACGACACACTGATCCCGGTACAAATGACACAAAAACCTGCACCTGATGATATTTTGGAACTAATATTCTGTGGATGCACAGGAAATTGTGATCGGATGTCATGTAGTTGCAGGAAGCACGGTCTCCCTTGTAATCTTGCATGTAAAAATTGTGAAGGCTCTAGCTGCACCAACACTGACGAATATTCAGTAGAAACCCTTATAGCGGCGGAGAGAGAGGGCTTAGATGAAGAAGACTGTCCCCTTCACAATATGACAGTTGTTGAGGAAGAAAATGAGAAGAGTTCTGATGTGTCATTTGATGATGGAGTTGATATTCAGCGTATATAAACATTGATGTTATTAATTTATGAACGAGAGAAAGTTTGAGTTGGGTTGAATTTGATCTGAATTGAATAAACAGTTTTTAATCCGAAATTGTATATATATTGACTTCTTTATTTACTTTACATCAATTTCTCTACTCCTCGCATTGTGTAAGTAGAATCAATAATTCCACAAGATGTAAAGATAAAAATCCCAGCGTGGCAGGGGTCGAGAAGGTTGATTTGGACGTGAAATTCGGAACCACCGCCCCACACAACCGCCCTCTCATGATTTTCGGGTGGGTTTTGGCAGTCTTGTCAAGAAAACTCTCGAAGACGACGTTCTAGCCCGGGTTTCTGTGCACCAGGTGCCAGTGGGGTGCTCGCCGATGCCAGATTTGGATTCAGCGGGCCAAAAAACCCCCCGAAATTATTTTTGGTTGACCTTCTTTGATTGTGTCAGGAAAACTCCCGGAGATGACGTTTTGGGTCAGGTTCTGGTGCACCAGGTGTTCGAAGGTCAATTTGAACATTATATTCGTGATCAGCGGCCTCGAAAACCTCCGAGTACCCGATCCGGGCGAGTTCTGACCCTTATTTATCAAATTTGAAAATCTTCCAAAAGGCCTCCCAGATAATGCATTTTTCGCGTGCACTTTGGCCTGCAGCGGGCCAATTTTCGGTCTCCGGGGAAAATCTTCTCAGGCACATTTTTACATAATCGTTTTGGAAGAGAATGCAGAAAACCGCATCCCGATCCGACCTGTGGCACAAAATTCCGAACTTTGTACCCATTTCCGCGAGCGTTGACGCGACTATATATAGACAAGACTTGTCCTGGACCTTAAGACATAAAGATTCAGATTTTTTATTCAAATTAGCATTTAATAATTATTAAAAAAAAAATAAGAAAAACTTAAAAAGTCATTTCCATGTAGTGTTTTGTTTATAATAGACAGTTTCCTAAGCTTGCGTTTCAATTTTATTTAATTTATTTATTTCAGGCTCGTAACAACTTTCATTAAATTTGGTTTAGGGTTGAGTTGCATTAATTTTTAAATTGGTATAGATTTAAAATTAAAACAATATTCAACTCTAAATTAAATTTAAACAAAGTTGTTACATTCTACTACCCGTAATCCTAAATTTTTTTAAATAAATCTAATTTAAGTTTACCGCGAAAATATAGCTAAAATCGAAAATGGGAATCTGCAATGATGATAATTAATTATTTGTGGGATATATAGATGGCACATCTGTTGATGCAATTTTTACCCATGAGTTTCCCGTCTTTTTTTATGTTTTGGTCTGTGGCTTTAGCCAAGTAACGTTTCAGAGTGTGCTGAGACAGGTACTCTGTTTGACTTGAAAAAGTAATAACGGCCGCTGTGTAATTAGATTTGTAAAACTTAACGTACAATTAGGCTAACTGTACCCCAATCACGACAACAAATAATACTGTAAAAAGCAAATTGTAGTCATCACACAAATATTGGTTGAATAGTTATGGAGAAAATCTATTCGGCTAACATACAAAAATAAAAACATGTATATTACCACATTTGTTTACCGCCACAAACAACCATTTGTTACAAAACTGCAATATGCATGTTATAATTTAACAAAGCTTTTCTGCAATAAGATTTTTTTTAATTTGACAGAGAACACGTTATGAGCAACACGAAGCGAGTAGTTCATAGTCCAGGTCGTGAAATCACTTTAAACCTTTACAAGAAGAATATATTGTATAAGAAATTGAATGGAAAATGATCGATTTTTATCACAATCAACTTTGCATAGATTTAATTGAAGCAAAATTAGGAGTTTTAGATTTCTTAGATGAAGAATGTAAGATGCCACGAGGATCAGATGCTTCTTGGGTCGAAAAACTTTACTCAAATTGCACAAAAAATCCACATTTTTCAAAGGCACGGTTCGGAATATCTTCATTCGTCGTAAGACATTTCACGGATAAAGTATGGGAGACCGGGGATGGTTTGGACACTTTTTGGGTTTTATTTTTTCTTTCTTCATCTAAATATTTTACCGTTTTGGTTTTTACGCTAATGCTTAGAGCAGTCCTTTAGGTTTATTTATTCATAATATAAACTTTTTGAGAGTCATATTTTTTCAAAAAATGCACGGAAATTAAAGGCAGTGCATCTGTCCAAACTATCCCCGCACACGGGGATAGTTTGGACGGTACCTGGGGATGGTATGGACAAGCAGTTATGAGCACAAAAAAATGTTTAACAGGAAATCTTTTTAATTCGTGTATTTTTGAAATATAAAAGTAGATAAAAAAAATAACAAAAAACCCGCCTGCATGGATAGCTACAGCTAAAAATCAACTGAAAAGACTGAACCAAGACGAAAATTCAATGACTAGGTATTTAAAAAAAATCAATGATTAGGTACTTAGAACTAAAAACATAAATTAAAACAGTACCAGACCTACGTACCTACGTATTGTACAAATAAAAATATCAGCACGGTAGTCATTCAATTTTTTGCAACATTATAAACAGAATTGCAGTCGGAGGCATGAAAGTGTATGCTATGTTAAATTATTATCCTTTTGTGCATGCCTCCGACTGTAATTCTGTTTATAATGTTGCAAAAAATTAAATGACTACCGTGCTGATATTTCTATTTGTACAATACGTAGGTACGTAGGTGTGGTTCTGTTTTAATTTATGTTTCTAGTTCTAAGTACCTAATCATTGATTTTTTTTAAATACCTAGTCATTGAATTTTCGTCTTGTTTCAGTCTTTTCAGTTTATTTTCAGCTGTAGCTATCCATGCAGGCGGGTTTTTTGTTATTTTTTAATTATTTTTTTATTTATGTCTTTTAGTTTAAAGTGCTTATTCTAAATTCGCTAAAGAGTTCATGTGAAATCATTAATTTCTGAATGGTGCTACAGGACATCTGTGTCGGAGTTTTAAAATATTTATGTGTTTTTGAATCAAATATTCTTAAACAATAATGCCATAGAGTAAAATCGAGAAAAGCTTTTCACAGCGTTTTAATAATTTTGCACCGGAGCTGTGTTTCCAGATGTGAATTAACTATTATAATACTCAATTTCTTTTAATACTGCTTTTTTAAGGAAGATTGCGTAACCGCATTAATTCCCTGAATGAGTTTAAATCATGCGGTTGTTTAAGAAATTTTGTTTTCTTGAAACTGAACAACTTTCCCTTAGAAACATAGATCGAAATATCAAAAAAAAAAAATTGATTTCCCATAGTAAATGAGAAATCAGCTGTAGCATTTTGTATGTCCAATTATTATTATGTTTTTTATTTTTATACCACGTGTTCTTCTCATGAAACTAAACAACTTTCGCCAAGGAACTTGTATCGAAATACAAAAAAAAAAACCGATTTGCTTTGCAGAAAAAATATTCATTTCTGTTTTTATCGTTCTATTTAATATTAAAACCAAAAGTTATATACATATTTAGAATTTGTGTTTAAAATCCTTCATTTTGATACCCCACTCGATATGCTTGGGACAATTTATTTTTTTATTACCTCACAATGTAGCGTCAAACATCCGCCATTCTAATTTTTTTTAAATGTCACCTATCTAAGAACACTTGGGCTATTAAGACAAATCTAACGATACCTCAAATGTGAAAATCCGTTTAGCGGTTCTGGAGATACAAGGTAAGGAAGAATATTACATAGATACAAGATACGCGCTGAAAACATAACCCTCCGGCAGTCCGGTAAAAAATAGATACATCAAAAAGAGTCACTGCAGGCAGAATCCCGATAGTTCAGTGTTAAAATAAAACATGTTTTTAAATCTGGGAAGCTTATCTTCTACCGCTGTCGGCATGATCAAAACCACTTGCGAAAAATTTACGAATGAACCCTTCTTCGTCAGTAGGTTGAAAACGATTAGACGGAACCAGTCGTTTGTAGAACTTTACTTCAAGCCCATCTCTCAACTTATTTTCGACTTTTGCCACAAAGTTCATCGCAAACTTGCCTTTTTTTGTCGGAACTTTTACAATAATGAAGTCGCCTCCAACAGCATCTTTGCCACTTTTAAGCCACTCGTCACTTTCTTCATCCTCTTCCAAATGACTTCTTCCAAGTTTTCATCGGAAGAATTTTTTTCGAAAACAGTCTTCTTTTTTTAAATACTTTCTTCTTCACAACCGTGGCTTTCTTTGCCATCTTCATCCTCTCCTTTTGTTCAAGTTCTTCCTTTGCCGGTGTGTCTGTGGCGATTCTACTCTTCCCACGCTTTCGGCCACCCTGAGCCAATTTCCGTGGCTTAGCTTTTGGAAACGGATGCAGTTGTTCTGGAGAAACGAAAAACGTCGATGTAGAAGCAATTGGTGTAAAAAACAGACGATTTGATGAAGGAGTTGGTTTCTGAGTCTCTGCTGGATAACTTATTGTGATGGAAGGATCCACAACAACATTGTCTGTGCCTACTTCTTCAGACGTTGATTTGATAGTGTCCGAGGAAGTACAGGGGACAAGAGGGTCCGATAAAGGATATGGACGATCTGAGACCGCAGAGCAGAGGAAATCGTGGTCTTGAAAAATGTTTCTATCAAATGGTGATATACCACACTTCAGAAAACCTGATTTCACATTTTCAGGAGATGCAGCTCGATCCCATAGAACATAGCTCAGGAACTGCGTAGATTGATAGAGTCTCATTCGGATGGGCCAACATCCATGAGTGGACTGCTTCACTGTAGTATTTCTTGAACGGACCAAACACGCAACGGTCTAAGGGTTGTAAGTGATTGGAGGTGTGCGGCGGAAGTGTTAAAATTGTTATGCCATTGTTTAGGCACAAATTAACACCTTCCAGACTAAGATGAGACTCGTGTTTATCCATGAATAGCAACACAGGATGTTCCTTATCACACCTCACATTGTCTTTAAATGTTTAAATGTGTTGCTCCAGCCATCATTCGCAATTTGTCGAAGCGGACACGTAGAAATACGAAAACGGGGAGTAAAGAATTGCCATTAGCACAAATAATGCCCATTTTGTGCATCTTATCCATTTCTCTCCCTTATTATCTTCTGAAAAAAATGTATGACAAACTACACATTCAGCGTCACCATTGTCACTATTTTCTTCGTCAGTAGAAACTAAAATTGGATCATCATCATCAGAGGTGTCCTCTTTCAGGAAACGGCACATTACATCAATCACCGGTGTCGGTTTTCTTGCCGATGCCGGGACGACTGTCGAAAGGCTTACCATTAAATTGAAAAATGGCTGGCACGCTATGAGCGCCTGCAAAATCGAATTTATGTAGCAATTATTGCTCTGAAGAATGCAAAAATTCTGCCATTCGATTCGATTCTTCATCATCCATATTTTCTTGCAAATTTTCTTAATGTTTTGGTTTTTCTGACTGGTTTCCAAAAAATCCAGGAACAACAAAATTGACATTATTATTTTGTGATTGTTGTTGTGGTGGCGGTGGTACAATAATAATGATAATGGTGTTGCTGTTGTTGTGGCGGCGCCGGCGGTGGATGGTTAAAGTAAAAATTGTAATGGTATGGTTGTCGTTGTCCTTGTGATGCTCCAGCCATCATTCGCAATTTGTCGAAGCGGACACATGGAAATACGAAAACGGGGGGTAAAGAATTGCCATTAGCACAAATAATGCCCACTTGGGTTATCAGCTCCCCTCGCTCTCTGGAAGTTACCTGACCAACTTGTTTTTCACCCCTTTGTCCTATCACTTTGGCTACCGGAGGTACTGTTGTAACTCCAGTTTCATCGAGATTGAATATATCTGAAGGTCGGAACTTCTTCCTTTGCATAACAAGGTCCAATTTGTCAAAGAATTCGCCAAAGTGGTTTTATTGAAGACAGTCATTCTGGCAAGAGAGGTAGCTTCAGGTTTTCTAATGGCTAACGTAGGATTTCTCTTCATAAATCCAGAAAACCATTCGTCGCCAGCTTGACCTCTTTTTTTCCAGGTTTCGGGAAATTTCAGATTGGCATTTATACGGTGTCATTCCGTAAAACATCTTTGAACACTGTAGTTCCGCCCGTGCTTTCTCCATTTGGTCTGAGAAAACCTGTGGAAGTTTGGTGTAAACGATACGTTGTCTATCCCCATTTCTCGGGCTTTCTTAAGGTACGTTTATACTAGAGATTTATATCATTATAGATATCTCAGGTATCGAGAAATAAATTTCCTTGCAAGTTTTCACTACGACATAAGTGTCACGGGTGTCACGCAATAAAATACCTGACACCTCTGGTTGAGAGGAAATTCTGATATAAATTGCTGTTTTGTTTAGACACATAGAGAATTAAGATCTCTCGACACTTTTTCTGTCCGTCTACCGTCTAGTTTCAGTTAAAATATGGCTTGTAGTAAACGTCAGACTGCTGCAATAATAATTTTATTATTGGACGATAAAAATGAAGGAAAAAGTGAGTGAGGGTGAAGAACTGGTTATTGAGAAGAAGTACTGCAGGGGCTTACACTCAGTTAATTAATGAGCTAAAAGTTGAAGATCCAATACAATTACAAAATTTCGCGAGAATGTCGTCAACAGATATCGATAATTTAATAAATTTGGTGGGGCCATTGATCCAAAAAAATGACACCAAAATGAGAGAAGCACTTTCAATTATTGAAAGGGTGCTTATCACCTTAAGATATTTAGCTACAGGTATGAAAGTTTTATTTTTCTGTGATAGCAGAGGTAAAAAAAACAAAAAATTTTAGGTGACAGCTACATTAGTTTGAGCTATCTATTTCGCATATCAAAGTCTGCAATATCGGGTATAGTTTATGAAGTGTGTCAAGCCATTGCCATTGGCTTAAAGGATTATTTAAAGGTAAGTGATTTTAAATTAATTAATTGTTTACTAGAATCAATTATTATTTATGTAATATACTACAGATCATTATACTCATTTGGCAAAGTATACACAGAGCTCTGACTTAAATTGGATGAAGGATTGTAGACAATAGTTGATGTAGTGGAAGTCGATGGGGTATTTGAAAATTTTACCAAGGAACTCATTTCTTCATCCTCCTCTGCAATTTCCAAAACGAGTTTCTGAATTCCTCTCTTTAATTTTCTTTTTAAAAAATCGTGACGCAATGCCCTAAGTTCACCAGCAATAAACAAACCGAAGGTATCATACTCATCATTTGAAAGTGCGCTTCGTGCTTTCGCAAGTAATTCCTCCTTATCGTTTATTATCTTCGCTTTCTTTTTCACCGGCTTACTGGTTTCTTGGATGGGGCCAGGCGTGCTTTCTTCATTTATATTCTCCAAAGATGCTGAGAGAGCTTTTTTTCCTTCATCACATTGTTCCTAAAAATAGAAATAAAGTTTGCATTATAATAATTAAATTAACCATAAAAAGAATTGTCTTTTAATGCCATTCTATTTTATATTACAGATGCCAACAAGGCTTTAATCCGAGCGTGACCCTCTACACTCTCAGTCTCGGCTCGGCCAGTTAAGTCGAGAAATCAAGGAAGATGGAAGCGTTAGAATTAGCTTCCGCTGTTACGCTATGTGCAATTAATTATTATATGTATGTACATACGTATCAAAAAAATAAAAATAAAAAAGAAGTTGCCATTAATGAGTCCTTCTTTTTCTTTAATTCATTCACAGAGAATCCACTTTGTTCCGATATTCTAATCCAAGCATTATCTAATTTTTTTTGTCTTTGTGAAATTTGTGATTAGGATCCAATAGGATGGATTCTGTTTGATTATTTTTTTCACCTGTCAAAATGTACGTTATAAATTTGTTTACAAGATGGCCGACGATGCGAACGTGTGTCGAGTTTGCTCCGACAACTTTATAGTAAATTCTAAGTCAGTTGTGTGCAAATTATGTAAAAATGTGTTTCATTTAATGTGCGTGTCTTTAAAAGATGCATGGCAAAAAGTTTTAATGGAAAGTACCAATTTATTCTGGTTATGTGATGGCTGTAAAGTGAAGTGCTCCTCATTCCTGAAGAATGCAGACTTCAAGACGAATGATTCTGATTTAGTGATGCAGTTTCTTAAAAAAGAAATTATGCTCAAGGAGCAGCTATTAGAAGAAAAGGAATATTCCAAAAGTGTTCAAAAAGCGCTCATTAAAAGCTATGAAGAAAAAATAAAAGATCTCAAAGTATTGTCCAATGAAAAAAATGGTACAAAAAATCCAAGCAAATAAAAAATGGTACAAAAAATCCAAGCAAATCAATAGTAAGTACAGGTACGCAAAGTAGTCAAGGTCAAAAGGAGAATACCTTGCAGCAAGCAACCACCAATACGTCTCTTCCACAAGCACAGAACAGATTTAATTGTCAAACTGATGGTAATTTTTCATCTTCTACGATTAGTAGCAATGCAAACGGAGGTTTGACCAAAATGACATCTCAACCGTCAACTTCAAACACGAATGACAATAAGATGGCTGCGACAGCAGCGAATTTAAAACAAAAACAAACAAGAAATCCTAATAATAATAAGATTGACCCTACAGCAGTAACAATGGCACTTCCGCAGACACACCAAAATAATGGCATGCGTGAAATACAAGCGCTTGGATCAACCAACGACGATAATGTTGGCTGGGAAAGAGTTAAACCCAGAAATAAACAACGGAACCGCAGATTCGTTATTGGAAGAAATGAAGTTGATACTGGTATCCAAGCAATTCCTAAGTATGTATCACTTTATGTGTCTCGATTGGCACCTAATACGAGACCTGAAGATTTGAAGCAAATGCTTATAAATGATTTTCCCGAAGTAAATTGCGAGAAACATGAGTCCAAACGACCAGAGATTTATGCATCAATGAAAGTGACTATCAATCAAGAGAATTTCAAAAAAGCATGGCGAAAAGAGATATGGCCCAATGGGGCAATTGTATCACGGTTTTTAGCAAAGAAGAGGGTGCCGACAGCACCGGAGGATCCTCAGGTATAGGTACTAATCTCATATTAAAGAATTATAGTCTACAGAAGGAACTGCGTATTTATTATCAAAATGGTCGTGGTCTAAGGACAAAAACTGATACATTATACACAAGCATATTATCTGAAGACTATGATATTATTGCACTATCAGAGACTTGGTTGAATGCAGAATTTTATGACAATGAGCTGTTTGATGATAGATATAATGTGGTAAGAAGAGATCGTGATTTGAATCGAGGCGGAGGTGTACTGATGGCACTCAAAAAAGAAATACCTTATGAAATAATTGAAGTAAGCTGTGATATTGAATGTATTATTGTCAAGATAGATTTTAGAACGACCATATTTTATATGTCTGTTGTTTATTTTACACCTAACTTTTATAGATAAGTATAAAACATTTTTAAATCTCTTTGAAGATGTTATCTTAAATCAAAATTTAAATATGTTAATAATAGGGGATTTTAACTTACCAAGTTTTGAAAATAATAATTATGACTGTGATAAAAACTTTTTTTGCATCAGTTTCTGAATATGGGCAACTTGCAGCAAGGTAATGGAGTATATAATCATATGAATAGATTGTTGGATCTCATATTGTCAAAGCTTACAGTATCAGATGTTATTAGGTCAGATAGTCCACTGATTGCTGAAGACAAATATCATCCTGCTCTTACTTTCACTATCATTATAGATAAATTAGAGTCTAAAAGCATTGTATGAAAAACTATAAATATGATTACTCAAAAGGTGATTTTTTGATGTTATATAATCTACTTGAGCAATGTGATTGGTCTGACCTATTGACATGTGATGATGTGGACAAGTTTTTGGGTCTTTTCTATGCAAAGATGTATGATTTTATGGATGTATCAGTACCAAAATTTAAAGTTAAAATGAATAAATCAGTGGCAAAATTCCCGTCTTGGTTCTCCATTGATCTGGTTAAAAATATTAGATTAAAAAATCGTCTGCATTGGTTAGTTAAAAAAGGTAAGGCAAATGCAGAAGAGTTGAGTATGTATTTAACACTCAGAAAAAATATAAAATTTCAAACAAAAAATGATTACAAATTATATAAACAAAATATAGAAAAGAACCTAACAAAGGATCCCAGTAGTTTTTGGGGATTTTTAAAAGGAAAAGCAGGTCTTAGTGGGGTACCAATGAGGATGGTATTTGGCACCGAGAGCTACGAGGGTACTCAGAATATAGCTAACGCTTTTGCACAGTTTTTTCAGTCTGTATATGCAGAGACTGATGACACTGATTATATTTCAAATAAAGAAAGCTGGGGGCTTTTTAAGTTTCCTAGAGTGGTAGACTCTGATATATTAATTAGCATTAAAATTATTAAAACCAAAAAAGTCCACAGGACCTGATGAGATACCGTCTTATATTTATAAAGGTTGTGCCGAGTTTATAACTAAGCCAATTTTATATTTTTCAAAAACTTTTCTATTTTAAAAAAATATTTATTTGAACAATAGTTAACATAAACAGTATGAAAGCAAACTAGAGAGTAATTATACAATGCAAGAAACCTATATTTATATACTTTTCTTATCTATTGCTGACTCAGATAAAATAGGGAATTGCCAAGATGTAACTCCTCCCTTCTTAAGATTCGAAAAATATGGATTTATTTTTCGAAGTGGATTCCAAAGGATTTTCTTGAAGTTCCATGACTTCTGTTGAAATTTTCTTTTTATTCTTCTTATACTTATTGAATTTGGTTCTGCAGATAAATACGGCCCCAATGAATACAATTAAAGCAACTATACTTAATAACGTCCAAAGCACTGAAGTGTTAATTTGGGTATTTGCAGTTTGCTGAATTGGTTTTAGGTTTTTGGAAAATTCATTGATTTCATGAAGTTCTTCAAAGTCGATTCTTGACATATTGGATATTTGATAATTTTTCATAGATTTTATTTTATAATTTTCTAATTTTGGTAAAATAAACGGTTTTCCTGCAGTTAATTGAATGTTGTTGATATATTTCTTTTCTTTGACCCATATTTCACATGATTTAGGAATTTTTATTAGAGTTGGTTCTGCAACTTCAAAATATTGTTTGGTTTTACATTTAGAGAAGAGTCTTTCTGGTTCAGATGGTATGACTAGGATTTCGTCTCGTGTCACTTGTTGTGTAATTATTTCTTGTATATTTATTTCCAAAATATGGCAATTTTTAGGAGTATTGCCTTGAAGCAAAAATAATGTACAATTATCTGGAGGAATGAAGTTCTGTTGACAATAGTAGTTATTCTCTAACATTGGACATCCTTCTTTTTCAAATTGAATATTTTCATGTTGTTGTGCCAAATAGGGGTAAGAAGGGGTATACATTTTATGGTTTTGAATTATTGGATATAAATGATAAAATTCAAAAGTTTCGGATTTTAATAATGGTACATGTATCGCAAAAATTAAGGTTGATTCAGAAATTGATACCTGTGTTCCTAAAAACTGATAATAAGTTAATATATTTTTAAATTTTGGGATTGTATCTTCATTGTATAATTTATGTAAATAACTAATCATACTCAAGATTTCTGAGCTAGAAATAATTGAGCCATGTAATGTATTTAATTTTGAAAACAATATTGCATTTTCTAAATTGTCTAAAAATGTTATAGTTGATTGACAATCTAAATTGATTTGACTTAATATGCCTTAAAAACTTAGATAACTTTGAAGATTATTAATCTTTTGATAAATAGAGGCACTGATTTTTCCTAAATCATTATTAAATTTTTCTTGATTTTTACTTAAAATTGAAATTGATTTGTTATAATGATCTATTAATTTCTTTTGCAATGAAATTTGTAAATTCGTTTCATGAATGATACTTTTTTGATTTTCTTGTAGTAAACGAATTGCTTGATTATATCTTTCTTCATCATCTGAATCAAGGGTTCCAAAGAGCCACTTATTTGCTTTTCCAATGACATTAATTAAACCTCTTTTATTCCGTATATGGGGATATAAATTTTCGATTTTCTTTTGCACAGTCTCAATTAAATAATTAGTTCTTAATAACATTGTTTGAGATAATCCATGATAAGACACTGGATTTGTTATATTTACATGCTTTATACTGTTTTTTATAACATTAAAATGAGTTATTAAGGCATTTACTTGTTTAATCAAAGCGCCTAAATCTACGTAATGTAAAAAGGTATGTTTACTATAAACTAGTCTAGCGTTTCCTAATTGTATAAGAAGTAAAAGATTTTCTAACTTAGTGATTCTAATATCTTCTGCTTTCGCTGTTTCATAAACATGAAGCATCAGGTATAGGGTCATCAGGAGGTTCAGCTTCATCTGTATCCTGTAACAATATTTTCTTATTAGATCTCGGTTTTCTCGATATGTTTTTGTGATAAGTTCCTTTGTCGGTTTTAATTAGAATACCTTTATCTCTAATTAATCGAGTCTTCTTAAATTTTGGTGATTTTTTATCTCTTGCTTTAGTTTTCACATAGACAATTTCTTCTTTAGAATAGTCTGGGGGATCAGATCTTTTTTCATTTAACTTGGTAATGATTTTATCTTTTGTCTTTTCATTTCGTTCGTTTATTTTCTTGTATAGTTCTTTACTTGTCTGTTTATGATTTTGTACATAGGTTGAAATGACTAAATGATCATCAACATCAAATGGATCAGGGTTGTCAATATGTCCTTTGATTATTTCAAATGGTGTAAATTTAGTTACCGAATGTATAGAGTTATTATAGCTCAAAAGTGAATGTTTGATAATTTGATCAGGAGTTAATTCTTTGTTTTCTTCAGCTATGCACCTATAGTGTTCAATAATACTTGAGTGGAATCTTTCTACAGGTGAATTGGAATTGCTATTTTTGGATGTTGTATAATGTATTTCAATATGATGGAGTTTACAAAAGTCTTCTAAATCATAATTCTTAAATTCTGTACCACTATCAGTTGTAATCTTTTGGGGTAAACCATGGTGTGTTATGAAACTCATGAGGTTATCTAAAATTGAAACACCTGTCAAGCTATTTAATGGATAAGCTTGTCCATATCTTGAGAAAGAATCTATAATAGTCAAATATGATCGGTTTGCAATTTTAAAAACATCCATGTGGATATGTTCAAAAGGCTTAGAGGCTGTAGGAGTTAAATTAAATTTAATTATAGGAGGATTCCTATCATATTTATTCTTTAAACAAGTTTCACAATTGTTAATAAAGTTTTTAATATCCTTGTTTGAAGTGTCACTGTAAATAAATGCGATAGATTTTGATAAGGAAAATATAACGCATAATTTTGTTTTGGATCGATATATTCCTTAATAAAGTTTATTATACTTGCTTCAAGATTTAATTTTGGAAGAGTAACAGATAATCTTTTATTTTCAAAAACTTTTTGTCGATCTACCAGTATTTTATTGGTATCACCACAGGTAAAATAGATTTGGTTTTTATATAGGTTTAATGGTCTTTCTGTAATAGGTATTGAAAATATTGGATTCTCTTTAGATGAATGAATAGTCTCTAAATCTGTTTCTTTCTCTTTGTTTTCAGTTCTTGTGGTAGGTGGTTTAATCTGTGTTTCAGATATTATATTTATTTTTTGTTTAGGTTGATTTTCTTCAAGTATTTCTGAAAGGTCAGAAATATCTAAATCTAATAAAGGTGTATTTTCTTGATCCATTACTTCTAATTCTTTCTGTATGATATCATCAATGTCTCCTAGATTTACATCCAAGGACTCTGTTTCCATTGTATTTAGGTTTGGGTAGCGAGAGAAAGCATCTGCTGCCTTGTTACTTTTTCCTTTTAAATATTTTACTTTTTCTTTATGAACATAAGGATATCTGTAAGATTTAGTATGTATTAAATGTTCTAAATTTTTATCGAGTTTTATATTATTATCGTTAACGAAATTTTCAAATTTATAAAGTTCATATTCGGATGATTGAAAAGAACTGACTTTAAGCGGTTTATTTAAAGTAACTGATATGCAATTATTTGTATGATTTTGTATTTCTATTTGTGTAAAACCGTCTTTTGCAACAGTTATCAAAGGTGGGATATTCAGATTGATTATTGTTCTTTGTTCTACAAATATCTCTCCGTTATCTAAGCTGACTGGTAATTTCTTTTTTACTGTTTCGCCGGAATTCGCTGAGAATGAAAATTCTATATCATCAGCTTCTATATATCTGAATGGAATTTCCACGTGTTGTCCGATTAATCTTTTGTTTGCAAGGTCGATGTTTAAGTTCATAGTTGCTAAATCTTTAATACCGATAACGCCATCAAAGAAGTTATGAAAGTCATATAGAATGAAATTAATATTATAATTACAATTAAATTCTGCAAAGGCTGGAATTAATGCTTGATATCTTATCACTTTGCTTCCGAAAGAAGTTGTTAACGTTGCATTATTATGATAAATGCAATTTGAATAATATTTTTCGATTACTGAGGGTTTTATTACAGAAATAGAACTACCTGTATCAATTAATAATTTTAATTTAGGTTTTTTAATTTCAATAAAGGGCAGAGGGTTATTATGAAAATTGTTCATTTCTGTTATGTTGTTACTTCTGAAAGGCTGGTTTCTTGAAAATTTGGGTCAGACATTGACTGAAAATTTGGTTCGTCATTAAATGTGTCGTTATGATATTCGTCTATATATTGATTATCGTCATTGGTGTATTGATATGGTTCGATATTATTATCATATTGATATAATTCTATATCATGCTCATCAGAATTATTATATTGATTAGTAAACAATTCTTCAACAGTATATTTGGGGTTAGTGTCTAAATTACTTTGGAAGTAATTTCTATTAGTAGTTTGATTAGGAACAATATTTCGTCTTAAATTCATACTAGGAATTCTTGAGGATGTAGACATTGGTTCTGGCTTTGGTTTTTGATTTTCCGGAATATGTTTTGGTTTGAAAGCATTTTTCGGTGGACCGAATACTTGTTGGTTTGTAAAATATTGTATTTTGAGGTATTGATTAAATTTTTATTGGTTGGCATGGCCAATTTGATTTATTTTGTGGGTAATTTGGCTGAAAATTATTTGGTCTATAAAAATTATTCGATTGAATATTTGGTTGGAAATTCCGTATATTGTTTGGAAAATTATTGGGGTTGAAATTATTTCTTAAAGGAATTTGGGTTTGACGATGTTGGTTGCGATTAATGCCATTTGAATTATTTTTATTTATTGGATAATAATTTCTATCGTGTACATTACCATACATTTTCTCAAATTTTTCATATTCTGCTACGTATGCCATAGCATCTTCGAAAGAATCGGGTTTTCTTAAATGCATATTATTTTTCAAAATGCCATTGCATCCAGCAATAAAAGTATTTAACGCGGTTTTATTATAATGATTTATTTGACAAGCTTTATCTGTTGCAGATAATGCAATATTGTTACTTATTCTTTGTACAACACTACTTCTAAGAAGTTGTAGCCTACTACCAAAATTAATTAAATGTTCACCTTTAAGAGGTCTACTTCTAGTTAGCTCTTGGACAAGACAATCTAAATCACGTCTATCCGCAAAACATTGAATTAGGGAAGTTTTGGTAATTGTTTACATTTTCACCCCATCCCCCTAGGGGGTTGGGGTTGCGGGGGGTGTTAAAGGAAGGCTACTCGAGTACATCCCCGTTGAAATTAAGTGGCGGTCACCCTTAGAAATTTTTTTACGAAGGGTTGAATTTTCAAAAATATGGTAAAAATTATTATATTATTTAATATATTATAATATTATCTAACCTAGGTTAGATTAGGTTAGGTTAACCTGAGTGGAGGGTTTTTGAGGTTTTTTTAACCTAACCTAATCTAACCTAGGTTAGATAATATTATAATATATTAAATAATATAATAATTTTTACCATATTTTTGAAAATTCAACCCTTCGTAAAAAAATTTCTAAGGGTGACCGCCACTCAATTTCAACGGGGATGTACTCGAGTAGCCTTCCTTTAACACCCTCCGCAACCCCAACCCCCTAGGGGGATGGGGTGAAAATGTAAACAATTACCGCAGTTTTTAATTTATGCCATGAATCTAACTCTACTCTATTCCCTACCATAAATTGTGCTCTACCTTCTAATTTACCTTGTATGCACTCAAATATATGTGAATTTAATTCTTCATCATTATAAGGAACATAAGTATTGATTAGTTTTTCACATTTAAATATAAATTGACTTAAATAATCTACATTACCATCGAATGGTTTTAAATTATGAATCTTTGATTTAAAGAGATCCCAGTTTACTTGGGGTTGACTTGGAGGCATTTTATTTATATTTTCTTCTAACTTAGTATTAGTTAAAATTTCTGACAAAATATCAATTTCTGTATCTATTATATATTATTTTTCTATAATCTAAACTTAAATATCTTTCCGAAACATAGAAAGGAATGGAAAGGCAAGAATAGGAAATTTGGCACTTACGTTTCTGAAGAACTGGCTCGTAAAAATCCTAGTCTCCGACTCCCTGCAAGCTTGGTTGTCCACAGAAAGGGCACGATTCCACAAAAAGGGAAACTGTTTTTGTTTTCACTATGTTCAAAAGATCGTCCGCACTTAAGGTATTAAAATACCAAAGTCACAAAAATGTCCAGAAATTCGACAGAAGCGGTTCCCGGTTTTCTATAACTCGCACGGATATCCTACTGACTGCGCCAATTTTATATTTTTCAAAAACTTTTCTATTTTTAAAAAATATTTATTTGAACAATAGTTAACATAAACAGTATGAAAGCAAACTAGAGAGTAATTATACAATGCAAGAAACCTATATTTAAATACTTTTCTTATCTATTGCTGACTCAGATAAAATAGGGAATTGCCAAGATGTAACTAGCCTTTAGTTTTTATATTTAATTTAACAATTGTAAGGGTTTTTGTGTCAACGGTTGTCGAAATACCGAGGAGGATGTGTGATCGATAATCTATTACTTTTGCTAATGAATCAGTTCGATAGTCGAATGATTCAGATGAGTTTAGTATATCGTAGCGTTAAGACGTTTTGTTGTTAAATTGTTATTTTTAAAGGGGGAATAATAAATTAAAAACTAAAGAATAGTTTAATTTCTTACAATCAGAAGTGGGATTGATAATAGTGTTTTCTGCATCCAAAATATTCCGAAAACTATTTTTTTCGCGTGTGCCTTTTTTTGTGCAAAATGGGAAAAAGGCGAAGACGCTCGCCAAGTAGCAGTTCAGACAGTGATTCAAGTTCGAGTTCCTCGTCCTCAGCAGACCTAAAAAGGGAGTTAAAGCGACTTAAAAAGCAAGTTATGGAACTACAACAAAATCGCTCAACCTCTAGTGTCGCGTGTTCGGGTGGTGAATTTTTAATCCCAATTTTCGATCCCGGTAAAGATGATCAGTTAGTGGAACGATGGGTAGAACGTGTGAACAAGTTAGCGGTTTGATTTCATTGGGATGACGATGCAATTATCCGCCTAATTTCAAGTCGTATTAGAGGGAATGCAAGGCAGTGGTATGACGAACAAGTAAAGTACGATATTACTTGGGAACAACTGCAGGAAAGTATGATGGAACAGTTTCGTAAGTGTATTCCTTTTTCTAAATTACTCGAAGATGCATCTAGTTATAAAACGATAGCTGGGCAAAGTTTGGGGGATTATTGTTTTCAGAAACTATCGAAATTACGTATGTTAAATTTGGAAATACCTAACGAATATCTCGTTGATGCCGTAATAGGGGGTATTACAGATGTGAATATTGCACGAACGGTACGATCTGCACGCCATGTAGATCCTAATGCGCTTTATGCTTATCTAAACAGCTTAGGTAACATGCCAAACGATACCGAGAAAAATTTTCGCCAGCTGTCCAAGCCTAGTACTAGTGCCCAATCAGATGCACCAAAATTTCAATCATTTCCAAAACATAGAAGCAACAATCATTACATGAATCATTCTTTAAATAAATTTCAAAAAGCTCAAACGAATGTTTCATGTTACAATTGTGGTATTAAGGGACATTTCGCCACGGATTGTCGCAAACCAAAGATAGAATGTTCAAAATGTAAGAGGCTGGGACACACCAGTGATAAATGTTTTGTGGGAGAAAAAAATAAAAAGGAAATTAATTTAATTTCAGATGTTAAGAAAATCGATAATATGTATGTTCATAAGATTCAAGTAAATAATTGCAAATTAACTTGTTTAGTGGATACAGGGAGCTCTAATACCCTTGTAAAATTGTCAATAGCAAAGAAATTTAAATGGGAACAAAAATCAATTAACGAAACTATTCTTCGTGGCTTTATGGGCACTACAGTCACTTGCAATATTTCAACACCAGTAACAGTAAAATTAATGGGAGTTTCGGCAAAAATAAACGCAATTCTTGTATTAGATGGTTATATTAATTATGATTTAATTTTGGGTAGAGATTTTCTTGATCAATCTCATGTGGTAATGATTAAACAAGAAAACCGTGTCCTATTCAGAGAGCTTCCTAAATTAAATAAAAATGTCACCCTTGTTATTGACAAAATAGAAAAAATCCGCACTGATGAGGTAAATTTTGGTGATATTAAACAAACGTATAAATCTGAATGTAATTTATTGTTAAATAAGTTTTCTGATTGCATTTCTTCTTCGATGCGAAACCTCGGTAAAATAAAAACGGTTTTTATGGAAATCAAAACTATTACGGATACCCCTGTTGTTTACCATCCATACCGTTTACCGGTAGTGGAAAAACAAATTCTTAATAAAATTATCGACGAACTTTTGCAATATAATATAATTCGAAAATCTCAATCGCCCTACGCAAGTCCTGCCTTGCTCGTAAGAAAAAAATCAGGTGAACATCGAATGGTTATTGATTATCGCCGGTTAAATGCAATTACCATAAAAAATCGTTTTCATTTACCTCTAATTGAAGAGCAAATTGATAGATTAGGGGGTAACAAGTATTTTATTACTTTGGATTTGGCATCAGGATATTACCAGGTACCAATGGCAGATAATTCGATTCCAAAAACAGCATTCGTTACGACGGATGGTCATTATGAATTAATTAAAAAACGTAACCTCGAAAATGCGAAATTTACGGTTACGTTTTTTAATATATATAATATGTATATATAATTCATTTTCACACAATTTTTTTATAATTAAGTATTACATCAAATGCTCACATTGTCCGACAAATTTATTGCTGCGTTTTTGCTGTCCGACAGCTTAAAAATTTCGTTTATTTCTAGCTCGAAAAAGCAGCAGTTTTAAATTTAGATAATTTTAACCTTTGTTGGACTCGTCAATAGGAAGCTATACACAAAATTTCAAGAATGTATTAATCATTTCGAAAAAAGTGTTATGCGCGGTGGACTATGTGGCTGGTTGGTTTAGAATTAATAAGATGTCACTTAATATTAGCGAATGTTCAGTTGTCACATTTACTCGTAAATTAAATTTCATCATTGAAGATTATCATATACATGGTGTAGTTATAGACAGGATAAATGAATTTAGGGATCTGGGGGTCAATTTTGAGTCAAACATGAGCTATCATAAACATCTTTATAGTATTGTAAATAAGGCATATAAAATATTAGGTTTTATTATACGTAATTCTAGGGACTTTGATATTGACACAATTATAAGGCTCTACAATGCCATTGTGAGACCAAATCTAGAATATGCGTCAGTTTTATGGTCCCCAACAACAGCTTTTAAAACGGATTTAATTGAAAAGGTTCAAAACCGTTTTTTAAGATATCTTTATTTCAGAAAATATAGAGTGTACCCTTATATGATCTCATATTATTCAATGCTAAAGTATTTCAAAGTCGAAAGACTCTCTGCTAGAAGGGATCGACAGTCTCTGATGTTCATATTTAATATTGTAAATAATTTTAAGTATAAAAGCTGTGGAATGGTGAATTTTGTGCATTTTAAGATACCAAAGATTAGGCTGAGAATTATAGATAGGAAACCTTTTTTTGTATGGATAAGTTTATCTCCTATCAATAATATGCTCAGAGTTTGTAATGAATTTTTACACCAGCATCCAGAACTGGATTTTTTCGCTGCAAGTTGTAAAGATATTCAGAAACTTCTGGTGGGCTGGGATAATTTTCAGATGCAATATTAGAAGTTACATAACATATAGATCTATATCATATATGTGCACATATATATTTTTTTTGTCATTGTTAGTCTGTTGTCTTGTTTGTTAGTTTGTAAGTTGCCATCACCTGTGATTACCATTGTAACATTTTTTTTTTGTTTATTACTGGTGTTTGTGATGTGTACCAATAAATAAATAAATCACAATTTTGTGATTTCGTCCAATGAAAACGCTTAATCTTTAATGTTTTATGCTAAATCTAGCCAATCATTACGGTTTATATTGATAAAACCACTAGTGGTTTTACTAGTATTGATAAAATTATAGAACTGTCAAAAATTCAATAACAATATTGAGCAATCAATTTTCTTGTTTATAAGTACCTTACTATAAATTAACATTCATTTATATTATCTAAATATTCTGAAATATATTTTGTTATTATTATTATTATCACAATTCAATTCATCTTAACGATAATGAAAAATCAAATATGTAGGTACTTTAAAACTAACCTGCTTCCTGGTTCTGCATGCATTTAAAACTTTTATATGCCTACAGGCTACAGGCAAATGTGCTCTTGTAGGTAAACTTTAAATAGATATACCTAATAATTTTTATTTTGGTATTTTTCTCTTTAATAATATAATTTTATAAATAGGTATAAAAATAAATATTTATTCAAATTATAACTCTGTATTCACGACGCTCACGACAACTGTCAATACTATCTAGTGTACAGGATAAGTTAATAGGAGGGGAACCGGCATTTCGTTTGTGTTAATTATGAAATATAAGTTGTTCTAGGAAGTTTTTTTACCTTCCTACTATCCCGAAGTAAATGTTACACTCTTTGTCTATGGGTACGGTCGGACCCAGTGAATAAAACTCGTACCTGTTGTGAAGTAAATTTCAATTTAATATTTTTATTAGTTTGTAAAAGCTTTTGTCGTTTCATGTGTTCGATGTATCAAAATTAAAAACATTTTTTTTTTGTAAAAAAATAATATAAGTAATAAAAGTTTGTGTTTAATTAAAATTATATATTTATTCAATGCAACTTTTACAAAACATATTTGAATGATCAGAGCAAATAAACCTCTTACATGCTTGACATCTCGTACGAGATTTTCTGTCTTTTTGCCATCCACAGTATTTACATCTTCCACGTTTTGGACTTTCACTTGTATTTCCACTTGTTCCTGCTACTGCATGTAAATTTATTTTGATTTTTTGTGGAACATTAGTTATCATTCGAGTAGTTCCACATTTTTCTGTAAGATTATATGCCAATTCTTTTATAAAAAGCCTTCTTTTATATAGTTTGTTCATACTGTATTGAGGATTTACATGCATATATAACACATATGCGTTAATTACTGCCAAATCTAAAATGTTATAAAATAAACAAACTGGCCACTTTCTAGTTCCTCTTTTGCAGGTATAAGCTGAAGCTAATTTCTCTGTTGTATCTACACCTCCTTTGGTTCTATTGTAGTCCAAAATAATATCTGGGTTTTTATGTTCTTGCAATGACACCTTGTCATCAAAATGTATTGAGGACAAAAGAATAACAGATTTACCCTTTTTAGGACAATATGAAACTAAAGTCATATTCTTCTGAAACTGAGAAGTTGATGATAGGGCTTCTTTACTTTTATTTGGTTGAAATTGAACTGGAATAAAAGGTTTGTTCTTTCGTAATGTTCCAATTAGAGTTAGTTTGCGTTTTAATAATTCAGTCGCTAAATGGTAGTCAGTAAAAAAATTATCCGTGGTTATGTTTTTCCCAGAATTCTCAATTTCTTTTACAAGTCGTAATACCACATTTCTGCCTTGATGTACTTCACGGGGCTGGTTTTCTGCTTTTCCGGTGTACACTTCTGCACAATACACATAATCTGTTTTGACATCAGATAAAAGCCATAATTTAATTCCATATTTCCCACGTGGTTTTGTTGGAATATACTGCCTGAAGGGACACTTGCCTCTAAATGGTACAAGTTGTTCGTCGACAGTGAGGCTTTCATATGGAACAAACATTTTGGGAAGTTGTGCTAGAAATAAATCAAAAAAACTTCTAATTGGAGCTAACTTGTCATGCCTCCGTCGAATAGGTCTATCTTCTTTATTATCAAATCGCAAAAACGACGGATATTACAGAATCTTTTTAGAGTCATAGTAGCTCTAAAAATGTACCTACCATCAGAATTGCTCCAAAGTTCTTGCAAAGATCCTCCAGCACCTTTATGAACACCAACCAGAAGAAGTAAACCTTGAATAAAAATGCAAAATTTCAAATTTATTTCATAATTTTAATGAAAGTATTTACCTATAAAAGCTTCTAACTCTTCCAGTGATATTTCTTTTACAGTTAGCGTTTTTTCTTTGCATATACGATCACGTTCTCTATTAGTTTCCACTAACAGTAAATTGAGCATTTCATCAGTGAAAAACAATCTCATTGACGATATAGGTTTATCGCTAATTCGTTGAGTGGCATATCTTGTAGGACCTGGCACAGAATTTAGTATATTGACAGATCTAAAAAATATACAAATCAATTAATAAAAAAACACAAATTTAGTAAGAAAATATGTGTAGTACTTGAACCACTACTTACTTTACACGTGACTGAGGCGGTGGATATTTGTACCAAACTGTCCCATCGCGGGCAGTATATTGTACATTTTCTTGTTCAGGTACTTCAATTTCATTTTCCGAATTTTCACGTTCATTTTCATCATCATCCACCGTAGATACATGATCTTCTTCTTCAGAAAATTCTTCTTCGACTACAAACTCTTCATCACTAGTGACGGTTTCTAAATTGATAGATTCATCTTCATTTCCAGAATTTTTCGTAATTCCTCTTCCGTAAGTCCCCTCCTGGAGCTCATTTTTTTGGAAAGCGCTTATTATTCTGTTTTTCACAATTTTCACAACTTTTTGTATACCACACTCTCAACTCTAAACTTCAAGCGATCAAGACTAGTACAAAACTAAAAACACGACAAACGCTTCCGAAAAATTAAAAGTACCAATAAAATGCAATACAAAAACCTTCTCGGAAAAATAACCAAAAAAACATTTGAAAATAGTTGTGGGTACCGGTGGACCCATATACACCAAATGTGTTTTTTCCATTTCAAAGAAGAACCGAAATGCTATTTAAAATGCAAATACGCTAAATTGTAAATCAACCGTACCTTAAGGATAACATGAAACATCACGTCTCAAATTTTCAATATAATGAATATATAAACATTTGAATTTTAATAGTGGGTCCAGGCGTACCCATAGATAATAGAAAGGTTAAATAAAGTAGTTTTTGTACAGAATGGTTCAAAAAATAATCTTCTCAAATACCACACGTCCAGTAATATTATACTAGATAAATTTTTATTTTCCATACTCAAACTTTTTTATTTTAGGCAAAACTACTCAAACAAACTGAATATGATAAAATCACTCGTCCTACGGACTCTTGATTTTATCACATTTCAGTTTGTTTTCGTATTTTTGCCAAATAAAAAAGTTTTCGTGGAAACTAAAAATTTATCGATAAAATTTTAAGGACTCGTGGACCTATTTGCGCAAATAGAAATAAAGTTTTCTTCAACATCGTAGTCTATTCCATCTTTGACTAATTCCCTGACGCTTTCCCAATAGTTAACAACTTGTCGTTTTTAATTTTCGCGTCGTTATTCACTTCAGATTTATATATATATATATATATATATATATATATATATATATATATATATATATATATATATATATATATAATATATATATATAACATTATGTTATGAATTTTATGTGTTTTGTCACTTGTTTCGTTTTTAAATAACTTGTTTTAATTAATTTTTATATAAAATTGAAATCGATTTTAAAGAAAGGGGATTTTTATAAGAGGTGTACACCTTTGTTTTACGTTTTTAATACTTGGTACTTTTAATTCTTTTACCATCGACTTTTTGTTTAAATTGTGAAGTATTTTTTGTGGTCTCTTGTTGGGTGTTATAACAATAAAACACTAGTTTATATGTTCTCCCTTTATTGGGAATAATGTTTCACATGGTTTGTGGTTTAATTTAAACACATTCTTTTGCGCTGATGAAGGTAACAAACAGTTACCGAAAATTTCGCATTTAAGAATAAAAGTTTCACTCTGAATGGCAGTTTAACATCTTTTGCCCATTTGACGTTTCCCGAGTGTTATTCCATTCCTATATATATATATATATATATATATATATATATATATATATATATATATATATATATATATATATATAATAAACAAAGTGCCAAGAAAATGCGTATTAATATAAACAAAAGAGGAAAATTATTGGGCATGTACGCAAAAAGGATCAATAAGGCCACGAGTAGGAATGGTAACCGCAGACATGCATGTTTCTGGCTCATTAGCCGTCATCAGTGCGGCATAACCAAGTAGGGTATTGCACTTGGCTAGCAAAAGTGTTGGGTACTTGGGAGCAAAGGATGTTGGGGAAACATGTGTAAAGGAACATAAAAACACAAAAACAACGAAAGCTCCCAAGTACCCAACACTTTTGCTAGCCAAGTGCAATACCCTACTTGGTTATGCCGCACTGATGACGGCTAATTAGCCAGAAACATGCATGTCTGCGGTTACCATTCCTACTCGTGGCCTTATTGATCCTTTTTGCGTACATGCGCAATAATTTTCCTCTTTTGTTTATATATATATATATATATATATATATATATATATATATATATATATATATATATATATATATATATATGACTGCAACTCCACGATTGACTTCACGTTATATATATATATATATATATATATATATATATAGATTCTTGAGGTTAACTTGGGAATAACCCTTTTTTAAAATAAGGAAGCAAAAGAAAACAGGTGCTTCAATGCGAGTGTCTTTATTCTTTAGTCAAGCTTTCGCCAACTAACGTATGGCTTCATCAGAACTTGCTACAATTGAGAAACAAACTTACAATAGAATATAGTTATTAATTTTTAATTTAATCTTACCAAAAATATGACACAATACTTAAAAGTATGAAGGAACAGGAATAAACATTTTGAAATTGATTTCAAACACGTAATTACAGTTAAGAGTTGTTAAGAAACTAAAAACCACGTTTCTTTGAAATTAGAAAAATCTAGAAGAAAACAGTAAGTCAACTGTCAGACCGGCGTCGTTTACTAATATGACATTTAATCTTCTGTTTTAGATGTAGAAAACCAAGGTACCTGAATAAGTACTTCCTTAAAATCAATTTAAAATTTGTCATCTCCATAATCTATAATGTTTATTATTGTTCCAATTAAGAATTACCTTATATTAGATAGTATTATGTAAATTTACAAACATAAAGTATTGGAAAATGAGTTTTTTTTTTTCTAATCAACATTATAAACAAAAACAGTGGCTGTGTTACCTCAATTAGCAAAGACTAGATAAGTATAAAAACAGAATCCTATTTTAGGTTATGCTTTTATTGTTATTAAATTGTTTTGAGATAACTTGTCATTTTTACAGTTGTTATGTTAGTTTGTTTACAATAGATTTGTTTTTGATGATTATGATATAATAATTACAAAAATATGGAGATACATGTTAGGTAAGTACTAAAATAAACGTTGTTTGTAATAACACATTAAGAATTATTGTTAATTTAAAGATGGAATATGGAAAACCAGACGAACACTTTGCAACAAATACTAGTTATTATTATTGACAGGAGGAAACACAAATTAAGAAACTCTCTCATAAGATTGTGGAAGCCTTTTAATTTTGGTGTAGTTTTGTTTAAGTAAGTAAGTATAAATAGAACTTAATCCATCCACATCTTTTTTATGATTTAAGGCGTTGGAGCAATTATTAATGTAACACATTTCAAGAATTTTTCGATGCGAGTCTTTAGTTGCCTTATCGAGGATAACAGCCTCGTTATACAATACACGGTGGTCATTGTCATTGACATGTATACTAAGACTCGTCGACAAAGGTTTGTGTTTACAATCACTTTTGTGAAGGGCCAATCTCTTTTGGAGACGTTGACATGTCTGACCAATGTAGATTTTGCCACATTCACAAGGGATACCATAAATAACATTGTTGTTCTTTTCAGTTGGAGTGGAATCTTTCAATTTGGAGTAGAATGAATTAAGTTTTTTTAAATTGTAATTGGCTATTTTTATATTGAATTGGCTAAACAGTCTTGTGAGAGGTTGTGTTAAATTATTAATGTAGGGTAGTGTTCCATATTTCACCTGTATTTCATTATTATTGTCGTTGTTAGTTATGTTAGTTGTTGTGGTGGTTGTTTGATGTTGTGTGTCGGTGTAAAGTAATTTATTCAACATTCCTTTGGGGTAATTGTTGTTTTTTAGTGTTTCAAACAGCAGTTTTAGATTTTTTTCTTTAAAAGATTGATGAGAAATTTTAATGATTCTGTTTTTCATAGCTAGAACTGTGTTAACCTTCTGTTTCATCGGATGGTATGAATTAAAGGGGATATATCGACCCGAATTAGTGTTCTTTCTGTACCAATCTAGACAGATAGTGTTTAATGCAGTTCTAACTACTAACGTATCCAAGAAAGGGACCGAAGAGTTAGACTCTTCCTCAACAGTGAATTGGAGATGGTGGTTAAAAGAATTAAAAACAGACAACACATTTTGTACTTCTCCACTAGGTACTGATGTTATCAAGTCGTCTACATATTGATATAAAAAAGGAAATTGGAAATTGACTTGATTAGTAACAAAATATAAAATTTTATTCATTACTATTTCAGCTATCACTGGTGAGGCTGCTCCACCCATCGGTACACCTAATTTTTGTCTATAAAACTGGTCTTTGAACGAGAAATAAGTATTATTATAAAGGAACGTGATAATTTTAACAAACATTGATTTTGGAATATTACAATTAGGTTGTATAAGGTTAAAATGTTCTTCTATGATTGAGTTAATCAAATCTAGTGGAATATTCGTGAATAGAGACACTACATCAAAGGAAACGACAACAAAACCTTCCGGGACAACTATATTATTAATTTTTTGTGCAAAGTCAAAAGTGTCTTTGATTCTAAATTTGTTAAAGTCCTCAAAAGAAACAGCCAATATTTCTGAAATTAGTTTAGCCAAAGGTTGAGTGGGCGAGTTAATACACGATACTATTGGTCGAAGTGGTACTTCAGGTTTATGTACTTTAGGTAAACCATAATATTTAGGGCAAATCCCATTATAAACTGAAATTGATTTTGCTGTTTCAGGTGAAATGTGTTTTTTTCTTTTGAGTTCTCCAACCAATTTAAAACAAGCATTTTCCATAGTGGATGTCGGATCTTTATTCACTGGTACATATGTCTCTCGATCATTAAGCAATTCCAATGATTTATGGATATATGACTGTTTAGCCAATTCAATATAAAAATAGCCAATTACAATTTAAAAAAACTTAATTCATTCTACTCCAAATTGAAAGATTCCACTCCAACTGAAAAGAACAACAATGTTATTTATGGTATCCCTTGTGAATGTGGCAAAATCTATATTGGTCAGACATGTCAACGTCTCCAAAAGAGATTGGCCCTTCACAAAAGTGATTGTAAACACAAACCTTTGTCGACGAGTCTTAGTATACATGTCAATGACAATGACCACCGTGTATTGTATAACGAGGCTGTTATCCTCGATAAGGCAACTAAAGACTCGCATCGAAAAATTCTTGAAATGTGTTACATTAATAATTGCTCCAACGCCTTAAATCATAAAAAAGATGTGGATGGATTAAGTTCTATTTATACTTACTTACTTAAACAAAACTACACCAAAATTAAAAGGCTTCCACAATCTTATGAGAGAGTTTCTTAATTTGTGTTTCCTCCTGTCAATAATAATAACTAGTATTTGTTGCAAAGTGTTCGTCTGGTTTTCCATATTCCATCTTTAAATTAACAATAATTCTTAATGTGTTATTACAAACAACGTTTATTTTAGTACTTACCTAACATGTATCTCCATATTTTTGTAATTATTATATCATAATCATCAAAAACAAATCTATTGTAAACAAACTAACATAACAACTGTAAAAATGACAAGTTATCTCAAAACAATTTAATAACAATAAAAGCATAACCTAAAATAGGATTCTGTTTTTATACTTATCTAGTCTTTGCTAATTGAGGTAACACAGCCACTGTTTTTGTTTATAATGTTGATTAGAAAAAAAAAAACTCATTTTCCAATACTTTATGTTTGTAAATTTACATAATACTATCTAATATAAGGTAATTCTTAATTGGAACAATAATAAACATTATAGATTATGGAGATGACAAATTTTAAATTGATTTTAAGGAAGTACTTATTCAGGTACCTTGTTTTTCTACATCTAAAACAGAAGATTAAATGTCATATTAGTAAACGACGCCGGTCTGTTACTGTTTTCTTCTAGATTTTTCTAATTTCAAAGAAACGTGGTTTTTAGTTTCTTAACAACTCTTAACTGTAATTACGTGTTTGAAATCAATTTCAAAATGTTTATTCCTGTTCCTTCATACTTTTAAGTATTGTGTCATATTTTTGGTAAGATTAAATTAAAAATTAATAACTATATTCTATTGTAAGTTTGTTTCTCAATTGTAGCAAGTTCTGATGAAGCCATACGTTAGTTGGCGAAAGCTTGACTAAAGAATAAAGACACTCGCATTGAAGCACCTGTTTTCTTTTGCTTCCTTATTTTAAAAAAGGGTTATTCCCAAGTTAACCTCAAGAATCTATTATTTACTAGTAACCCGTTACTACCTTCACTCTTTATATATATATATATATATATATATATATATATATATATATATATATATATATATATATATATATATATGGGTATTTCTCTGTAAGCTCGTACAGGTCCCATATAAATTCTGTCCTGGAAATTATTTTTAAAATATGAGAAGAAACCGTGTCTTATTTTAAAGGAAATTAACTATTATTTTAGTAAAATCAGGAGGCCCGCTAAATTTATACGGATTTTCCGAGTTATTGGCGATTTTCCAAAAAATTATGACAGGGAACTGTTTGAGGTATCAGTGGACTGTTTTGAACATGACAGGGAGCTGTTAAGTGAGACAGAGGACTGTTGTACTTAAAAAAAGTCATTTAACATTAATCATTTATTTAATTTTTTTTGATTTTTTGATCACAAAGAACTTAACATTTTAGCAAATTAGCACTCGAAAACATCTACTTTAGTAGAAAACTGATAAAATATTCTCTTTCCCTTTAAAATCAAGTCAGGATTGTCCAACTTTTGGACAACTTGATCAAATGACACGTCTGCAATGTCATTATCATCTATTCTAAAGAGCTGCACTTGTTGGTTACAAATCTTGAGAAAAGTAACACGTAACTCATTTTCATGGACATCAACCGTATTAATTACGGCAGCATAACGATATTCAACATTTTTAGCTAGATATTTCACAAGAACGTAATCTCCAGTATTGTAACATGAATTTTGAATCTGAATGCCACTCGGTACGGTTATGTCATTATCCAATTTTTGAGGGGATTTGTTTAGCATAGGTGCCAATTCAGGCTTAGCAGATCCAAGATCTTCCGGTTCGGACTCTGTGAACACTTCTTCTACTGCTAATCTAGGTTTTGGAGCTAGGTTGATACTACCAATCTTATAATGCTCACAAGATCCGCCACTGCAAAAGCAGCTAAGACTTTTAAGTGTAAGTGTATTACTTTTAGTAGGGAGGCCGAGGATGGAGCTGGAATAAACACCTGCGACCTGATCTACATTTAAAGTGCCTTTAAAACCCTTCTGATTGACCGCTTCCTCTTCAACTTTATCCACCATTGCCTGGATGTCTTGGCCATCGATTGCGATACATGTGATGCCAAGACATCGCTCTTGGATTACTTTAACAAACTGATCAATGTTATAGATGTCGCCTCCAGAATTAACTACAAAATCAGCTGTTCTTTTGACCGTTGCTCCAATACCATCCGGTGCCCCTTTTCCGTGGCCTCTTTCGGTGTAGTTCCATGTAAAGGTTTCAATATCTGGAATTTCTTCAGAGAGTTTGGTAGCCATTATAAAAAACATAGTTTTATTACGATATTGCGTAACAGGGCCATCGCTCAAGAAATGCACTCGTTTAATGCCATGTGGGAGAGTCTGAAAAATCGGTCGTAGATGTGTCCAAATGGCAGCAGGTGAATGGGCTATGTTCTCGGAGACTGTGCAAAACGAAAGGATGGAATTTTGTAGGTAAACTACTACGGTATGCAGGCTCAGTTGTGCTCGAGATCCACCGAAATGAAAGGCCTGTATTTCTTCTGCGTACTTGGTGCAATAATTCTCGCTGAAATCCACGTGGATCAGAACTTCATCATCTAGAAGGCTTGACTTCAACTCATTTATGGCTTTATATTGGTGAACAATATTTCGCTGGTGATTCAAAAATTTATGCAAATCTTTCTGCAAAAGTATTATGAGTTGTCTTGGATGTACTTCAAATCTTTTTTTCAAACATTTGGTCACTAATCGCGGCTTCTTAGTCTTAAAATCTTGGATTTGTTGCCTTTCAAAAATCCACATGTTATATTTTATGACATTTCTGTTATCAAATTCTCTAAATTTCGGTGTTTTATTAAGGCAAGTATGACATGATCTGGCCAAACAATTCACATTATACCGGTCGCAACATAGGTCTTCCAGCAACTTTTGATGACTGTAGTAGGTTAGTATGTTAGCAGTATAAAGTGCGCTGAGCTTCATGTCTATGTTGCTATGAATTATGCAAAGACATGTATCGCGATTTTGAGCGTTTGATTTCACAACCCAAAATGGACGGAGTCGGCAAAATGTTTGGTAGCTAATTTTTAAGTTTCCATTCAAAAACTTTTTGTAAAGATTAAAAACTGTGTCAAGAAGATATCTCTTCTGTTTCTTCACAGTTTTTCTGGTTATAAATTCTTTTTTACCGGCTGCCATATGGCTATTACTGTCGTCTTCGAAGAAATTCTGAACTACCCTTTTATAACTATCAGGTATTTTACATCGTTTAGGTAAAGGTACTTCTAAGCCAGTGAGATAAGATTTTTTTCCGGGTCTACACATCGACTTTATTTCCTTAGGTAGCAAGTACCTGTACTTTTGAACAATATTGCCAGTAACAACTTTTTTAAAGATTAGTTTTTCTTTGGTACGTTTCAATGTGGAATAATTTTCTTTCAGTTGCTTACTAATAACTTCGCCAAACAACGCTTTCTTGACTACTTCTTTTCTTTCATCAGGCTCCTCTAACATTTTTAACATCTTTGTCTTAGGTGTATCTTCAACGTTCTTTTTGTTATTACTTTTAAATCTCGCTAATCTTTTTTTGTACTTCTCAAGCTTTTTCTCTAAACGTTTGATCTTTTCATTTCTTTGCCTATTATACTTCTTTCGTCGCTTTGTGGCTTCTTTTTTTCTTTGCTGTAGACTAGCGCTGGAAACTGCTGGGCTAGAAGCTGAAGATATTTGAACTGGAACTGGAGTGGCGGGTCTTGTACGAGTAGTAACTGCTTCTGTATCTGATGACAACGGCGTATTTTCTCGTAAAAAAGTATTAGTGACGCTTTTTAGTCTCAGTCTTTTGGCTCGGTATACGGTACAGTGTTCTTTCCACTTCTTTAAGGCAGATCTGTGCTCACGAGGTGTTATGTCATTTACTAACTTTCGTAAACCTTTTTCTTTCTTCTTTTGGTACTTTTACTTTTCTTTTTCTCTCATTTCTTCTCTTTTTTGTGGGTCATTTTTTCTTCTTTGGTATCGTAGTCGCTCTGCTTCTCTCTTTTTCTGTAATAATTCCTCTCGGGATAACTTTTTCTTTCTAGGAGCCATATCATATGTGTTCGATCGCCCTGTGTAAAATAATATAAATTTATGTATATGAAAATATTGCAAAGATGATTCTTACATCAATAAAACAGACTGGCGGGTAAAATTATACAAACCATACATAAAAACAAAAACCAAAACGCGAAATACACAGTCCCCTGTTGAGTAAAACAGTCCCCTGCTACATTTTCAGGCAGAGGACTGTTGCCAGGGGACTGTGTATTTTGGATAAATTTGACAATATTTACAAAACTGATGTAAAATGGTGTTTTAAGAACCTACGGATCAATTTTAACACAAATAATAAAATAATTAACCAAACATAGATAGAATTAAAGTAATTAACATAACTATTATTACTTACCAGAGTACTGTGTTTTGTAATGGACCAAACGCGTGTTCACCGATCAAAGGACACTTTAACACTAAACAAAATGACGTCTCGTCGGTGTATTCGTCAAGGTTGCCAACTTTAGAACAATTTGCATTCTTTTTCACTAAACAAACCTTTGTAAATATTACAGTTTCTTTTAATTCTGAATATGTATTTTTGGCAGGGGACTGTTTGGAAATTTTCGGGACAAACTTTACAGATAAACTATGAAAGGCTTTCGCGGCCATTGTCTATGGTATCAATGGTTTTTGGGCTATTAGGCCGGCGTCGATTGTCTTGCTGACTTGACGTTTTGCCAACACGAGCGGTTGGCATCTTCAGAAGTTGCTTCCTGGTTGACAGTCTGCGACTTACTAAGCTTTGCGTGAACGCAGCTCGTATTTATACGTCGGGAAGGAAGTGGGCGGCGCCACAGTTGCTTTCGATTCCAATCGGTTCTGGTCGGTGTTGTTCGTTAAGGGTAGAGTTTTCGCACTCTTTATTATCGGGACCCATGTTTTGTTAATCTTGACTGCTTCCTCTTTTTTATTAAAGTTGTTGGGGTGCTTCTCTATCTCTATGGCTTCTCTATAGAGTCTGGAATGGTATGCTGATGTAGTAGCGAGGACTTGGGTCTCCTCAAACTTAATCCGATGGTCCATAGTGAGGGAATGTTCCGCTACGGCGGATTTGTCTGTCTGCCCCAGACGACAATTGGCCTTTTGCTCTTTAATCCTGGTGTTGATCGAGCGTTTGGTGGTTCCTATGTACACGCTTCCACATGTGCACGGAATGCGGTAAATTCCCGAAGCCGACAGTGGATCTCTTCTGTCTTTTGCCGATCGAAGACATTCTTTGATTTTTCTCGTTGGTTTGAAAATAGTCTTCACATTTTTCTTTCTTAGCAATCGACCAATTCTGTCTGTCACTCCCGGAATAAAAGGCAAAAATGCTTTTGCCACTGGTTGGATTTGCTCATTTTCCTTGGGTCTACGATTTGTTGGTCCAATCGATCTTTTGATTTCCCGTTCTGCATAACCACTAGCCCTTAAAGCATTATGAATATGAGTTAGCTCTGCGTTTAGTGCCTCGGGTTCGCAAATTCTTCTTGCCCTTTCTGCTAAACGCAGAGCTAACTCATATTCATAATGCTTTAAGGGCCAATGGTTATGCAGAACGGGAAATCAAAAGATCGATTGGACCAACAAATCGTAGACCGAAGAAAAATGAGCAAATCCAACCAGTGGCAAAAGCATTTCTGCCTTTTATTCCGGGAGTGACAGACAGAATTGGTCGATTGCTAAGAAAGAAAAATGTGAAGACCATTTTCAAACCAACGAGAAAAATCAAAGAATGTCTTCGATCGGCAAAAGACAGAAGAGATCCACTGTCGGCTTCGGGAATTTACCGCATTCCGTGCACATGTGGAAGCGTGTACATAGGAACCACCAAACGCTCGATCAACACCAGGATTAAAGAGCACAAGGCCAATTGTCGTCTGGGCAGACAGACAAATCCGCCGTAGCGGAACACTCCCTCACTATGGACCATCGGATTAAGTTTGAGGAGACCCAAGTCCTCGCTACTACATCAGCATACCATTCCAGACTCTATAGAGAAGCCATAGAGATAGAGAAGCACCCCAACAACTTTAATAAAAAAGAGGAAGCAGTCAAGATTAACAAAACATGGGTCCCGATAATAAAGAGTGCGAAAACTCTACCCTTAACGAACAACACCGACCAGAACCGATTGGAATCGAAAGCAACTGTGGCCCCGCCCACTTCCTTCCCGACGTATAAATACGAGCTGCGTTCACGCAAAGCTTAGTAAGTCGCAGACTGTCAACCAGGAAGCAACTTCTGAAGATGCCAACCGCTCGTGTTGGCGAAACGTCAAGTCAGCAAGACAATCGACGCCGGCCTAATAGCCCAAAAACCATTGATACCATAAACTTTACAGATGTTTACTACTATTATAAAATTCGAAATGAGACCTTGTTTTACGACAATAATATAATTTAACTATTTTTCTTTATGATATTAACTGCTAAGGGATGTAGTTTAAATGACTTCTTCGTAAATGTCATTTCTAGGCGCGAATACAGTGTCGGGGACAGCCAGAGGACTGTTGTTTATGAGTTTCTTTTACGTGGAGAAAAAAATTAAAAATAGTAAGGGGTTTTAAAAAGAACGGCCCCTTGTAGTTTTAGAGTTAAAGTTTCATCAGGAGATTTTGTTTTTTTTATAATTAAATTACTTTTTGAAAAAATTGGTCGGGACAGCCGATTACAGGGATACAGACAAATACCCATATATATATATATATATATATATATATATATATATATATATATATATATATATATATATATATATATATATATATATAAAAAAAATATATATATATATAATAATAATAATAATAATATACTTATTCATTACACGCAGAAGTATACATATTTTACAAAAGAGTAATAATTAGAATACATTTAATAAAACACATGATGAGTAAATATAAAAAATAACATAATATAATTACATTTAAATTAAAAGATTTATTATAATATTTAGTCAGTGTTTCCTACTAAGACCTGAAAGGTTGAGCGTAGGTTACACTGTTAATTATTTATTAATAATAGTGGGGGGTATAATTTTGGGTAGATTTTTTTTATATGTATATTAGTTTTAAGTTAATAATCAATTATTTTTCTTACATCCTCGTGTTTAATAGTTTTAACATATTTTTTGAAAATATTTTTAATCATGTTTAAGGAATTGATTTTTTTTATATATGTTTTATACATATCAGGAAGAAAATTAAATAAGCGTGGTGCTATGAATTCAAAATATCTAGTTTCAATGGTTTTCTTAGCAACACTAGTTACAATGAAATTTCTTACTTTATTTCGGGTGCAAAATCGATAATCAACAGTATGTAAATTAGGTCGATTTTTAATAAGTACAAAACGAGACTATAGATATAAAGCTGCCGTAAAGTCATCACATTGGCTTTTTTAAAAAGTAGTAATGTGTCAAATCTTATTGGCTTAAAGAGCATTATTTTTAATATTTTTTTCTGTAATGTTTCAATTTGTTCGAGGTGTGCAGGTACTGCAGCTCCCCAACATAAAATAGCATACCTAAGACGAGACTCAACAAGGCCATAATAGAAGGTTTTAAGGTGTAATATATTAACAATTTGTCTGATATATTTAAATTTGTATAATAATATTCTTAGAGTTTTTGCCATATCATTAAAATGAGATGTCCATCGTAAATGGGAATCTATTTTTACCCCAAGGTATTTAATTTCGTTTTTTAAGTATATTTTAATATTATTTGTATTTAACTTAACGACAATGTTTTCATATGTTGGCAATTTATTTTTATAACTTGTAAAAGGAACTATAAATGTTTTTTCATAATTAATAGTTAATCCCTTGTGATTAATATTATTAAATAATATTAGTAGATCCTTTTCAATTTTAATTTTAAGTTCATCCCAGCTATCTGCTGTGTAGATTACAGCCGTATCATCAGCAATTAAAATTAATCAGTTGTACAATATTTTTTAAGACAATAGAAAATAATAATAAACACAATAACTATAATTAATAAACAAATTATTTACATATAAATATATTCTACTTATCAAGATCTCCAAATCTAATATTATGTCTAATAGCTACCAAAAAGTTTTCTAAGTTACGTTTATTAGCTAAATATTCCTGTAATAATATTGCCAATCTGTCTTGCACCATTTGAAAACGGGGTCTCATCATCTTTTGTTTTCCAGGAGTCAGGTCGTACTGAGCTGATTTCGTTAAATCAGCGGCCACTTCTAACCGCATTGTTTTTATCAATTTCCAGATAGAAGGATGTTTGTATCCAACTAAATTTGAAAATCTGTTATTCTATCCTTCTGTTTGGTTATTGGTTCTGTTTCCCCCTTAAAGGGTGGTTTCATGGACGTTCCAGGTGTTTGGAGGAAATTGGGGAGGAATGTTTCTCAAAGTAACTCCAAGAACTCCGGTGGCACCACCGACTTTCATAAAAGTCCCAGTAACATAAGTACTGTCGAAGTACTGAATCAATTCTGGATACTGTTTGGCACAGGAAAGGCTCTTCAGGAAATACATCCAATTTTCCACATCTTCTAGTGGTAGAAATGCCAAGCCATCCAGCATTCCACAAAACTCATTTAATTTTTCATTACTTTTATATTCATTTTTCAAGCCAAGTTCTTGGATCTTCCGCTGGGTATTTTGGCAAAGATGGTAGAAACAACCACGAATGGTCACATGATCCCCCAGGATGGCGTGAATTCCTTGAAAAGCAGCTTTTTCAAAATCAATGTTGATGGTCAATGGATCAGGGTACCGTTCCCTCTCCTGGCATTTGTTTAAAATTGTTTTTAATAAGGACTCATAAGTGGATTGAGTCTTTCTTTGAAGTAAACAATATATGCACGTCGAGAAGAAGTTGTGTTTAGGTACCCTGATCACATAAAGTTGCAGAAATAGAGGGGGTGCCAGGGAGAAATTGCCATCCATGTACCATTCTGAGGCTTGTGAAAGATCTCTTAAGCCGGTTTCTGTCGAAAATATAACGATTCTTTCATCCACATTAGGACCGTTATCGCTTATTAGAAACCGTTGGGAGCTTCCATCAGTAGTCCAATCACCCTCGATTACTAAATCTGATAATGACGTTGGTTCCTTTGGACACCATTTAGATTTATGATTTCTTATAGTTCGATGAACGTGGTCTTCTATTGGAAGTCTGGCACGCGTTTCCGTTGATAGTTTTAAGACTTCTTTAGCGAAGATCAGACTTGGCGTTGCCAAGGTATCCCTTGCTCGACTTTTCATGTTTGCTAGGGCTATCTGCTGGATGGTTGTGTTCCTGAAGAATCTCCGGGCCCTCCCTTGATATGGATGTCTTTAAAATACCTTTACACTTAAAGCTTGAATACTTGCTGCATCGCCAACGAATATGGGAACTGCATTCTTTTTGTTTAGTGTACGAGTAACCGTCGAGAATCACTTTTAAACTGCCTTTAGAATTAGTTATTATCTCCATTTTAACAACGACTAAAATAATACTAAAACAATATTGCCCACACTCTTGGTATTTATATATGGGGGTGATGCTGTTTCTTGTCTAATTCTTAAATTAAAAATTAATTTAAAAGCAATTATCTTATAGCCAACCAGATCCAGTGGCTCTAGTGCGATTACGGCTTATTGCCCACAAAAATCATACGCTTTCGGGATTACTAGTATTAAGGTTGACTTTAAGTATGTCATAAAATAATCGTTTGTACTTTACACTAATTTATATGTATTTAACCAAAAAAAAGTAAAAAAACAATATTATATTGACAAGGGTAAGTCGCTTAACGACTGTATAATTAAAGAGATTTAAATCTCGTGAATAAATAGGAATTGCAAAAAATTTGTCTCAAAATATTATTTCAAAATTTTACACCAACACAATACTTTCCTTCAATTATATACCTTATCTTAGGATATTTATAACTAAGGGAAAGTAAAAATCTATTCCAACGTGACAGGTTTGAATATGATGTCTAAACTAGGCTGTAGCTTTTATCATTATTAGTTTGTTATAAAAATTTTAGGTTTATTTTTAATTTACCATGCCAATAATCAGCATTATTTTTTATATTGTTATATTTTTTTAAGGGGATTTATTTTCCGGAGATTTTTTTTCCTTGGGATTTAATTTCCGGAGATTTTTTATCCGGGGATTTTTTTTCCTCTTACCATTGACCGGTATGGTTTATTGTCGATGATCGACTGAAGACTATTTTGATGATTATAAGTTTATGATAAGATTTTGGAATAAAATGTAATTGTTATAATAATTTCCCAAAACCAATCTTACATTCTACCTGTCGCACCAAAGGAGAATCCCCGCTAAGCACTCATAATCCGTACAGGTAAATAGGTAGCTCAAGTCGGCCGTCTTAACGACATTTCTAATCCTTCTCCGATGTTGAAAAATTTTCGTGGCTCAAGTCGGTCGCCCCGTGAGCGCCGTGGTCGAAAATTTTCAGGTAGTACAAATATTATAGGACAACTAAGCGCCGAGTCCCTTTCAGAAACAAGACGATTGAGCGCCGACCCCCTGCTGTGAAAGTCCCTATCTGTACCTGTACTATATTGGTGTTATAACGTTAAAGTAAATATCGAGATGAGAAGGAAATTAAGGATGCTTTAAATTAACAGACCAATTGATTTTTTTTATTGTATTACTTTCCATAGGCATATGACACGCTTTTTACAAATTCGAACGCTTCGATTTTAGAATTTTTATACAATGTAATTAGATTATTAATATACAGTTTTTGTTTTTTATACTTTGAATTGGAACAAGTAACTGACAAATGAACACTATTAATTTTTATGTAGGAACTAGCGGCCGCCCGCGACTTCATCCGCGTGGACTTTAGTTTTTTGCCACCGAGTTTCATACAAATTTGCAACCCCTATTTTAAATCCTTAGGGATGGAATTTAAAAAAGTAATTTCTTAGTACACCACTACGTAATAAAACAAATTTATTCTCGAATTTTTAAGACTCTACGCGTCTATCGACAGTTTCATGTCGTCCAGCAGCAGCGTGCTACCGTCTCATCGCTCCACACACCCCGCTCAGTAAAGCGCGAGTGGTATTAGACTATTATTTTTTTAAAACTTTAAAAACTTGCATGCTATATGCATGCAAAATCTTAGCCCGATCGGTTTGAAATTGACAAAGTTTTATACAAACTTTCATCCCTATTTTATCCCTTAGGGTTGGAGTTTATCAAAATCCTTTCTTAGGGGATGCCTAAGTCATAGTAGCTATATGCATGCAAAATCTCAGCCCGATCGGTTTAAAACTGACACAGTTTCATACCAACTTTCATCCCCTATTTTATCCCCTTGTGGGTGGAATTTATCAAAATCCTTTCTTAAGGGATGCCTACGTCATAGTAGCTACATTCATGCAAAATCTCAGCCCGATCGGTTAAAAATTGACAAAGTTTTATACAAACTTTCATTGCCTTGTTTATCCCCTTAGGGGTAGAAATTATCAAAATTCTTTTTTAAGGGATGCCTACGTCATAGTTGCTATATGCATGGAAAATCTCAGCCTGATCGGTTTAAAATTGACAAAGTTTCATACAAATTTTCATCCCCCATTTTATCCCCTTAGGGGTGGAATTTATCAAAATCTTTTTTTAGGGGATTCCTACGTTATAGTAGCTATATGCATGCAAAATCTTAGCCCGATCGGTTTAAAATTGACAGAGTTTCATAAAAACTTTCATCCCCTATTTCATCCCCTTAGGGGTAGAATTAATCAAAATCCTTTCTTAGGGGATGCCTTTGTCATAGTAACTATATGCATGCAAAGTTTCAGCCCGAACGGTTTAAAATTGACAAAGTTTTATACAAACTTTCATCCCTTATTTTATGTCCTTGGGGTTGGAATTTATCAAAATCCTTTCTTAGCGGATGCCTACGTCATAACATCTACCTTCATGCCAAATTTCAGCCCCATCCGTCCAGCGGTTTGAGCTGTGCGATGATAGATCATACAAACTTTTATCCCCTATTTTATCCCGTTGGGGGTGGAATTAATCAAAATCCTTTTTTAGCGGATACCTACGTTATAACATCTACCTGTATGCTAAATTTTAGCCCCATCCGTCCAGCGGTTTGAGCTGTGCGTTGATAGATCATACAAACTTTCATCCCGTATTTTATCCCCTTGGGGGTGGAATTAATCAAAATCCTTTCTTAGCGGATGCCTACGTCATAATATCTACCTGCATGCCAAATTTCAGCCCCATCCGTTCAGCGGTTTGGGCTCTGCGCTGATAGATCACTATGTCAGTCAGTCAGTCAGTCACCTTTGAGTTTTATATATATAGACTTAAACTAAATAAATTATAGTGAAATAAAATAGGAGTATCCTGTAATTTTAATGTATTAAATGTTCAAAATGAGCGCCGTTTACTTCTTGACAATAGGCAAGTCGGTTTGTAAATTCTTCTGTGACATTGGCTATAACTTCTGGTGAAATTCTCTGAATCTCTTGGGTTATTATTTTAGCTAATTCTTGCAAATTGTTTGGTTTGTTAATATAAACCTAGGACTTTAAATAACCCCATAGAAAGAAGTCCAGTGGATTGAGATCGGGACTTCGCGCAGACCATTCATAAGTACTCCTTCTCCCAATCCATCTGTTAGGAAATGTCATATCTAAACGATTTCGAACATTGCGAGCGTAATGAGGTGGTGCCCCGTCCTGCTGAAACCAGATATTATTTGGCAATTGCCCATTTACTTCCAGCGCCGGAATCACTTGAGTGTCTAAAAGCTGTAAATACCTTTCTCCGTTTAAAGTTTCTTGAATAAAGAAAGGTCCCACAATTCTGCTATTGTAAATACCCGCCCAAACGTTCAATTTTTGGGGATGTTGCGTATGAGCCTCTCGTACCCAATGCGGATTAGTTTGCGACCAGTTGCGGCAGTTGTGTCGATTAACCGTACCATTTAAACAAAATGTAGCCTCGTCTGAAAACACCACATTCCTGACAAAATTATTATCACGGATGCAAATATCCATAATCGTCTCACAAAATTTTAGACGTCTGTCGAAATCATCTTCATTGAGTTCTTGAACAAGGCGAATTTTGTATGGATGATATTTTTCTCGCCTTAGTATCCTTCCTACTGAACGACGGCTAATTTCGTACGTATTGGCGTGTTCAGTAGTGGATAAATGAGGATTCTCTTCTAAAGATATAGCAATATTTTGAGCTACATTTTCATTTGTTGCTGTTTTTAACCGGCCACTTTTTGATAAATTACTTACGTTCCATTTGCGTTATACCTTTGCACAGTTTTTGTCACTACCGAACGTGATATCTGTCGATTTGGATGAACATTGTTGAAAAGATCACAAACTTCTTGATGCGTTCTTCTCATCTCTCCATACCCAGTCATCATTAATAATTCTATTCTTTCTCTTTCATTTAGTTCGGCCATTTTTTGGTAAAATTTAATACTTACTTATTTTGACAACTAATGTCAATGCTACAAAGATTTTCATGGACTACTAGATATTAGCTTTTTCCTTTCTTTAGATACTTTTGTGTTAATATTTTGGTAGGTATTGAAATAAAAAATATCGAACCCTATATTTTTGGAATCGTAATAAAATGCTTTATTCGAAACCAAAATAATATACAGGGTGTTTCATTAAAAAATTTAAAATCGACATAATTTCCGGTTAAACCGGAAATTCAAAATTGTTGGGAAAATTAAAAACAAATGAGCAATTTACTGTAATACTTACCTTCCAAATTTGAATCTGATATTTTTAACCTTTCCAGAGTTATTCACTTGGTTCCACACATTTGCCCATCACTGTATAAACACATTGCAATGAAAGGTAATGGGTTTTTCTAAGATAATGATATAATAAGCACCCCAGATTAGCACAGCAGGGGGTTCGGCGCTCAATCGTCCTATCGGTAATTAGGGTTTAGAAGGTGTAGGATTAAGAGCAGGTACAGCGGCACTCAATTGTCCCATACCCTTAAAGTGTCATCCAAGTTACCAATGGCGGATAGATTTTTTTTATAAATTAAGTCGTAAGTTTCTGAAACTTATCAGTGTGGTTTGACTTTTACAAAAATATGAGATAATAATTATTAAATTCAACCCTTTAACAACGAGCCGTACATGACGGTAACTAGGAATGTTATTTAAGTCAAGACTTTCGTATTGAATACTTTTTATCTACCGGTGAAACAACATGCAGTTACGTAAGTGCTGTATTAAAAAACATACGTCCTCATTTAAATTTATAACTTGCCTGTATCTAAGATAGATGTATCTCTAAATTTACCTCGAATATGATTTCTGTCATCGACCAAAACCGGTGAAATGGATTATACATGAATACGTCCCTACTAGTCACCACTGCATGCAAATGGAACGCCAAATATAAAGCATGAAACTATATTACAGAAAAACGTTATGTTCTTACCTTAAAAAGTTAGATCAATGATTTCAAAAAGTGAATAAACTACATAAACGTTACAATTTTAAAGCGGAGGCCATATGCTTTTGTCAGGTGGTCTCTCGCAGTGTTGCCCATACGTACAATCGATCGAGGCAGTAGACTGCACATTACGGCGGGAAATTTGATCATGTCCATTGTATCCCCGTGTCCAAACCATCCCCGGTCTCCCCTACAGTATGAAAGTAGTGGGTTTTTGGAAAAAAATCGTGACACTATCTTAGAAGATCAAATATATGTGATTCGTGGTAGTAAAAATCGACTTGTCAGTAAATTATTTCAATCAGAAACTCAAAAATTGGCACCGCTGAGGTCCAAACTGAAGGTGGTTTCTGCCAAACCTACACCTAATGTGCAAAAAACGCACGAACAAACTGTTAGCAATCCCTGAATAAACTAATGTCAACATTAAACGCCACAACTCCACGCTACGTTCGTTGCATTAAACCCAATGACTCAAAAACCGCATTTTTCTTCCAAACCTCACTTGCCATTTAGCAACTCCTTGCTTGTGGAGTTTTGGAAACCATCCGGCTGTCTTACTGACGCTGTTTTTCTTGTCCTATCGTTTGTTTGACGAATTTTAGTTCGATAGAGTGTTTCGTCAGGAATTCAACTCCTATTATACCGTCTTCCGTTAAATCAGGTTTTCATTGCTTGTTGATCGTAGATCTCACATTTCATGGTTAACTTCTTAGTTAACTTCTTAGTTATCGCCGTAAAGGAACCATTTGCTAATATAGTTCTCCCTGTGTGGTTTTCTAGGTGTTGCTGGAATGCCTTTGCAATTTTCCCTCCGGCATAATTTTTAATAGTGCCTGTATCTATTAATGCTTTAAAAGTCTGGTTTCCAATTTTTAATGGTACAAAATGTCGGATGTCTTTTGTTGTGGGCTTTGTAGTTGCAAGGGTACATGGAGTCGATATTTGATTCACAGACCGGAACGACTCCTTATTTCTCCAGTCTGTTACTCGTTTCCATGGCGCCTTATGCAGCATTCAGTGCTATAAACGCCATCCTTGCCACAACGCGAACAGAATTTTTTCCAAGGATTCCTGCAATTTTTCCGAGTATGTCCAGGCTTTTTTTATCTAAAACACCTCAGTCAAAACTTCTCAGTACAGGTAAAGAAAATAGTGGTAAGTTTTTAAGTATATTATTGACAATGACCTAATCTATAATCTTTAAAATTATAGGTAAATCTCGTAAAAAGCCCGAAAATTCAATTTCAACAAAGGTGTCACATTGGGCAAGCGTTAAAGCAAATATAGAAGAACACAAAAAAATCAAATTCAAGAGGAACATAAATTGAGAATGAAGTTAATGCAAGAGAAACACGATGTAGAAATTCAACTATTAAAAGAAGAATCGGAGGTAAAACTTGCTGCGTTAAAGCAAGAAAACAAAATAAAAATAGAAATGTTGCATATACAAAAAATGCAATTATGTAAAAATTCAAACATTGCAGTAGTTAAATAAATTAAATATTTTTTATTTTTGCAAATATTTGAAATGCAATGTTGTTTTTCTACTTTAGTTAGTTTTTCTGTGCGAGGAGTTTATAGTTTATTTAAATCAAATTATAAATTATTAAATAAGACTCAATAAATACTTTTTATTGTTGCAAACATTTGAAATGTTGCAATGTTGTTTCTCTACTATGTAACGTAATTATTACCCTTTGCTAGCTCCAGGGTTCGTGGCTTCCTTCTGGTTTTCTTTAACTCCCCCCAAACAAATATATAAGGGCGCCAAATTACAGACAAGCAAATAAAAGATGTTAAATCAGTGTAAATTGTTTATTGCCAAAAATTAGTAATTAAAGTTATTAAAGAATTATTAGAGATTAACTAATTTCTTATCTTTTTGTATCCACTTCGGAACACGTCGGAAAGCCAGAATAAAGATGCGGATGGCAAGATGTCTTCTTAAATTTAAATGTTCTACAGATGTGGTTGGCAAGATATTTTCTTAAAATTGAATGATCTACAGATGTTGATGGCAAGATGTTTTCTTATAATTAAATGTTCTACAGATGTTGTTGGACTTTTCATGAACATCCGCTTCAAATAAAGTTAATTCATTTTTTAAGGCACGTAAAATTGCAAAATGATCATCCTCAGTGCAAACAACTCTGTTGATTCTACCCGAAATGTGGATAAGTCTAGAATTAATACGCTTAAAAACAGGAGCAGATTTGTCGCCAGTAAACGAGTCAATATCAGGTTTTAAAAAACTAATAGAATCTTTAATACCGAGAATATCTTCATCGAAGAGAAAAGTATTTACAATTTCACTGAAACTCCTATTTGCATTTTCTTGAGCTAACAACCCGGAAAGAAGTTTCCGTTTAGCCTCAACAGTAGGAGGGATCTCGACACCCCTGATTTTTAATTCATAATCTAATTCTTTTGTTTTTAAATGAGAAGGCAACATTGTAGTAAGGAAAAAAGAAAAAATTAAACCTGTAATATTCGTCGAAAAATAAACTCGGTAAATAAAAATTTAAACTCGAAGTATACTCAACAATAGCGGTTAGCCTTGAATCTATCGATAATGAATTCCGACAAAACAAGTAAGATAAAAAGTGATTATTTGTTAGAAAAATATTAATAAAATATTTGCATGTCTGTAATTAAATTGATGGAAAATATAAAATTAATTTAAAGTGAATGATTAGGAAAAGTTTCAAAAAACCAGAATACTTTAGTTGGGCGCCAGTTTGTAACGTGATTATTACCCTTTGCTAGCTCCAGGGTTCGTGGCTTCCTTCTGGTTTTCTTTAACTCCCCCCAAACAAATATATAAGGGCGCCAAATTACAGACAAGCAAATAAAAGATGTTAAATCAGTGTAAATTGTTTATTGCCAAAAATTAGTAATTAAAGTTATTAAAGAATTATTAGAGATTAACTAATTTCTTATCTTTTTGTATCCACTTCGGAACACGTCGGAAAGCCAGAATAAAGATGCGGATGGCAAGATGTCTTCTTAAATTTAAATGTTCTACAGATGTGGTTGGCAAGATATTTTCTTAAAATTGAATGATCTACAGATGTTGATGGCAAGATGTTTTCTTATAATTAAATGTTCTACAGATGTTGTTGGCAAGATGTTTTCTTAAAATGGGTAGCTGGTAGAACCTGCTTACAAGGCTTCTCTCCAAAAAAATTTGCTATTTATAACAGCCCTATCTTGGGACCCTTCAAAATTTGGCAATGGCCCTATGAATAAAAATTCACACCGTCAAAATTCCATCTCATTAAACCTTATTTTCGATTACAATCATCCAAAGTTTCTTCAAGTTCGAGAATAGAAAAAAGTTAATCACTTTATCTGTTTACATATTTTTAACACAATAAAAACTGATTTAAACAATGATTGTAATCGAAATAATTTAAAAGTTAGAATGATATAATTATTATAATCAATAAAATATATTCACCAAGTTTTTGACTATTCATAAAAATTTTAAACAATTTAACTTTTACTCACCAAATGAAGGGAGAAGAAATAAGAATAGAACTGCTGGCTATGAAGCACAAAATTGTAAAGAAATTAAAAATACCGACTCTCTTTCCGAGTGAACAATGGTTCCCCGCTTATACGGAAATCAAGTCTGCGTCGACTCCACAGAATCGTCGCAGAATCGAAAAACTCAAACCGACGTAGGCCAGGCCAAACAAATAACGTAGTAAAATAGACGAGAAATTGAAGAAATAATATATTATTAGGCCAGGCCAAACAAATAACGATGTAATCGTTACACCACGGTAACCTGACGGAAAAAAAAGAATTGGAAATTCTTTTTTTTTTATTCAAAAGATAAACTATTAAAATCCAAAAACATTAAAAAAGTAAATAATCAAAAACTGGTGAATCGGTAAAGAAAAATAAACAATATTAAATAATTAAAGGCAACCACAAGAATTTGTGTACTTCTTAAATAAAAAAAAAAAAAACATTCTCGAAAAAAAATTTAAAAGCACGAAACCTTACTACGCTTTACCTCTAGAGAAGAAAGAAAACAAATTTTTGAGAAAACTCGGGAGCAAGCACCCAGTGCGTTAAAGTACCACCAGACTAAAACGACGTCGGTTCATCCGTATCGGCGAACTGTGGTCGAGGCCCACCGAGTGAGCGGTAACAATGCATACTTCCAAGGGCGACCTCGCGAAAGATCTTAATCGCGTCATGGTTACACACCCTTGGACCTCACACCATACAGTATGCAAAGCCCTCTCACCCAGCAAACGACGAACACAGTCCCCACCCACATCTGAACTTCCGCCGGAAAAAATAACAAAAGACAAGTTACGGTAACAAAGATTAAGATACTGCTGAGACTTCCACGGGGCGCTCTGCAAGGCCATCTGACTCTACCAGCAGTAGTGAACCCCCACATAGTGATAGTTTTCCCTCAGGTCCCTGTCGGCAAGCAATTCACCTCCCACTGGCAGAGCGTAACCAATGCAGTCCCACTTAAGAGCAACTCCCCGTGCAGCCTCAGCACCCACCAAAACCTAAGGCCAAAGAAAAAAGCACGGAGGGACGTTTTAGGCCTAAGCCCGGGACCTGAAGGGACCCAGTGAAGCAAGTAAAATTACCATGGGTTTTGAAGAAACCCAGGTAGTTAAACCGTCAAAAGACGAAGTGACTGGATTTTTACAAGGGGTACCAGCCAACCCAATGGAACGGTCAACACTGAAGTTTCTCCACGCTGGACAGGGGATGCGAGGAGCTCAGCGAAGACGGGTGGTCTCGGCATAACCAACGGTTATTCGCAACGCTATTAGATGGCATGTCAGCCATGAAAAATAAAAATAAACAAACGGAAAAAATATATAAAAAATAAAGGGACTTGACCAAGGGAGTTCCGAAAGTTAAGCTTCCCCGGGAACATGTTTCTCCATTTGGCAGACAACGCCCAGTCGGGAAGAGAGAGAGAATTTAAAGCCAAAGAGGTTAAGACAAAAAAAAAAATTTTGAAAAAGTGGCAATAACAAAAAGAACAAAAAGGTATAGTCACAATCGGTAAGAGAGTCCCCCCACTCTAAAAAAAAATTGGTCGCATTGACCAGCACCTCTAGGGTACCCAAAAAAGTCATAATCGGTATTGCTAACATTTAAGTAGCATTAAGTCACAATCGGTAAAAAAAAAAATAAATTAATAACGGTCCTATTTAAGGTCGTTTAAGAAAACAACAATAACGAGATGTAACGAAAGAAACAAGAGATTAATGTTCACAAAGTAGAGAGATACAAGGCAAAAAGTCTATCTCCAAAGGTAAAATAACTTATCATAGCAATGAAGACAAAGATAAGACTGACGTCAACAGGAATCATTGAATACAAAAGAAAAATTACTCAACTTGAGTAATAAAAACAAGCCCAAAAGCCAAGGAAATATTCAATGAACGAGATAAATTGAAACCAAATATCAGTTGAACGAAAATGTGACTAAACACTAAAAGATAAATCAACTAATATTCAGATCAAAAATAAGTTGACAAGTCTTATCGCTAAGCAAACAAGAGACATAAAAAAGATAAAAGGAAAATTGCTATCATAAAAGACAAGAAATAACTGGAGACAATGAAAAAGATAAACGAAAATAATTATCATTAAAAAAATGACATCAAACAACGGTTATAATGTGAACTTAAAAATAGGACAGTTAATAAAAGCAAAAACGACGAAATCAATCAGAATAGAAAACAATTACTCAAACGCTAAGAACACTGAAAGGCAATAATCAATAAGTAAAGAAGGAGAAAAAATTTTGAAAAAGGAACAAACTAAGAATCCAAAAATACTAATACTTTTTTTTTTCTTTAAATTTTTTAAAAAAAATTAAATGACAATCGAAGTTAATCTAAAAGGTTGAAAAGAATTTTGAAAAAGTTTTTAAGAATTTAAAAAATCTAAGAAATAGAAATTGAAAAGTTAATAACTTATGCCTTCAGTGAAGTGACTCCAGTGATCAGAACAAAAGTGATTTCGTCAAATATTATCATCATTTTCACTGTCAGAGCCATCACTGTCAGACAGGTTCTGATCAAAATCAGAAAAATCTTTTTTTAAATCAGATACATGATAATTCCCTAAATCATTGCCTCTAGTATCCTTAACGTTATAAACCAGTTTGGAAATAACTCTGTTCACAATACAAGGAACGTATTTAGGAGCGAATTTAGCCGAAAATTTATCAATCTTAGAAGACAGGACATGATTTCTTTTCCACAGTTTATCTCCTACATGATATTCAATATCTCTTTTACGAAGATTGTAATAATGCGAGTTCCTATCATAGGCAAGTTTTAATTTTTTGCGAACTTCAACAAATAACTTTGGTAATGATTGAATGTCAATTAAACGACTACTTTTATCGGAAATAGAAGCTAAGTTATTTGCATTATCAGAAATTTTCCCATAATAATCACCAGAAAGAGGAACATTTCTAGCAAAATTTAGGAAGGAAGGGGAATAACCGGTAACTTCATGTTGAGCAGTCCTAATTGCTTGAGCAACGTGATGTATTTTTGAATCCCAGGAGTCATGTGCTTCGTGAATGTAACAACGAATTGCTGTAGTGATACTCTTGTTGGTTCTCTCAGTGTGGTTCGCTTGAGGATGATAAACGGGGTTGTAACGAACATGGACTTTATATTTTTCCATAAGACATTTGAATTCACGACTAGTAAATTGACTACCGTTGTCAACGGATAAAACCTGAGGAACACCGAATATTAAGAAAACTTGATTTTCTAAGAACTTTAATATGTTATTCGTCGTTGCCTTGGGCATAGGGTGAACTAGACAGAATTTGGAAAACCAATCCGTAACAACCAAGGCATATCTGTTGCCTAGTTTGGATTTAGGGTAACAACCAATGATATCAGCTGAAATCCATTGAAAAGGAAAATTAATATTTTTATAATTTACAAAATGAACAATAAAACACAAAATCAATCCCACACAATTTAATGGAGTAAATATCAGTTGGCGACTAGTTTCGGCTGCCAAGAGCCATCTTCAGGCCTACAATTAAGTCAACACTATGAAGAGAAATTTATAAAAAAGGTTAAAAAGGTACATACCTAGTACAAATACAATTTTTGGAACGAAGAAATTACAGGTCACATAAAGGTATTTTTATATACATCCATGTGTTGAGATCAAGTAAAATTTCGGTCTTCAGCGTAAAAAGATGTTCAAACAATCGAAGTTTTAACAAATCAAATGTATGAAAAGTTAAAAAATATAAAAGTTGTGAAATAATAGCTGGCGGAACTTCAAAGATGTACTCCAGGAAGCTGGCGTGGTCAAAAACCAAATATTACAAAGTGATCATTTTATTTTTCTCAGCCTGAACCTATAAATTCTTTTATATAGCCCTCTATCTTAACATAATTTCAAACCCTCATCATTTTTCAAATTGTTACTCATATTGTTATTTGCTATTTTTCAATTCAATTCATTTTTTAAGTCAGCTGTCAAACAATGTATCCATTTCTTCTTCTTTTTATTGATATATTATGTTGTTCAGTTCATATTGCCAAGTTTTCGAATTCACATTTACTTATTGATATTTATAAATATATTTTAGTTTATTACTCATATAGTTTGAGTAATACTATTTAGTAACGTATTTTAAATTTTAACGCCTTTTTCTGTTTAAATTACAATTTGTTATCATTGTCAAGGTCAAGTAATTTCTCTTTCCTTCAGTTTGTCATTGTCATTCGTCATGCACAACGATTTTATAAAGCTCGGTCTGACTCCATTTTTGACGCTTAATTCTCCATGTTTAACAAGAATTATAAGTTAACAATTAATTGTTTGGTCATTAAATCTGGATTTTTCGTTTCTCTAACAACAGTTTTTCCTGTTCTCCAAAAAATTTTTTTGTGTAATTGTGTTCTATGGACATTATTCATTTGTATTTTTGACCACGCCAGCTTCCTGGAGTACATCTTTGAAGTTCCGCCAGCTATTATTTCACAACTTTTATATTTTTTAACTTTTCATACATTTGATTTGTTAAAACTTCGATTGTTTGAACATCTTTTTACGCTGAAGACCGAAATTTTACTTGATCTCAACACATGGATGTATATAAAAATACCTTTATGTGACCTGTAATTTCTTCGTTCCAAAAATTGTATTTGTACTAGGTATGTACCTTTTTAACCTTTTTTATAAATTTCTCTTCATAGTGTTGACTTAATTGTAGGCCTGAAGATGGCTCTTGGCAGCCGAAACTAGTCGCCAACTGATATTTACTCCATTAAATTGTGTGGGATTGATTTTGTGTTTTATTGTTCATTTTGTATATTGAACCACCACATTTGAGAAATGAATAATCTTTTTCGATTTTTATAATTACCCATCAAACCAGCCTTCGGAAGATTAGAGCTTTTACACGAAGAGCAAATCGCACATCTGCGAATGTAACGATAGATATCCTTCCTCATTTTAGGCCAGTAATACAGTTCCGAAATACGAGAGAAGGTTTTAGAAATGCCAAAATGACAACCAGCTTCGCTATCATGAAAATATTTAAGGAGGCTAGCCCTATTACCGGTAGGAACCCGAATTTTCCAATCGGAAAGATTACTCTCGATAGGATTCTTTGAGAATAAATGTTTATAAATAATATTGTTATCGACACGAAATGACGGAAATTTGTCAGGAGACGTCTGAATTTTCTGGATTAAGGATAAGTACCACTTGTCCGGTTTTAAATCGGCAATGTCTAGACTAGCGATATCGGGATTATAAACACGAGAAAGCGCATCGCTCACTACCATGGTAGAACCTTTTCTGTGCTTGATGATAAAGTCAAATTGAGACAATCGTAAAGCTAAACGGGCTAAACGACCCGAAGGATTCGACAATTTGTACAGATATTGAAGAGATGAATGATCAGTTTCTAAGGTGAAAACGGTTCCTTCTACATAACCTCTGAATTTTTCGATTCCAAAAATCGTCCCTAATAGTTCTTTTTCCGTCGTGGAAAGTTTCCTCTCTGCACTAGAAAGGCTACGACTAGCATAAGCAATAGGGTGATCAACACCATCACACTCTTGGTAAAGAATGGCACCCAAACCGGTATCACTTGCATCTGTTTGAATAATGAAGGGAATTGAATAATTGGGACTGGATAAAATTGGGCTAGAAGTAAGGAGTTGCTTGATTTTCGAAAATGCCTTGTCAGCGTTGGGGTTCCAATTTATAGGTTGTCCTTTTTTCCGACCCTTAAGGAGATCGGTAATAGGCGAACAAACCGAAGAAAAGTTTGGGAGAAATCTTCTGTACCAACCAATTAGACCAATAAGTCTCTTAATTTCAGTGGTGTTTTTAGGAATAGGGTAATTTAAAATTGCCGTAACCTTGTCGGGATCTGTACGCAAACCACACTGATCAACACGAAAGCCCAAATATTTCAGAGAATCCTTACAGAACTCACACTTATCCATATTTATGGTCAAGTTTGCTTCTTTCAATCTAAAAAACAATTTTTCTAATACCTCTAAATGAAGTTCGAAAGTTGGGGTCGCAATAATGATGTCATCCAAATAACAAAAGCAATAGGGAATGATAGACGGATCTAAGACTCTATCCATTAATCTTGCCATAGTTTTAGGGGCATTTTTTAAACCAAAACACATAGTCGTGTATTCAAAACTGCCTAAGCCATAAATAGAGAACGCAGTTTTTGGAATAGATGTCTCTGTTAAGGGAATTTGCAGAAAAGCTTTTTTTAAATCAATAGAGGAAAGAAATCTAGCATCTCGTAACTTATTTAGAATTGAGTCAATCTGATGCATAGGATATGAGTCTGAAACTGTGACAGAATTTAGCTTCCTACTATCCAAAACTTTTCGGTAACCATTATCACCCTTTTTCGGAACTAAAAAACAAGGGGAAGACCAAGGCGAATTGGAAGGCCTTATAACACCTAAACATGACAACTCTTCAATTTCTTTCTTCAAATGACCTAACATTGAGGGGGATAGAGGGAATTGCCTTTGACAAATAGGTTTGGCATCACCTGTGTCAATATCGTGGGTTATTAGAGAAGTTCTACCAATTCTGTCAACAGGGGCCAGGTCTTTAAATAAGGATTTTACTTTATCTAATTTGCTTAACTGAACCACAGAAAGAGAAGACACAGGTTGAATAGAATTAATAACACACAACGAGGAAAGTATTGAATAAGATTCAAAGTTTATATCAATCTTAAATAAGTTCAAAAAATCCATTCCTAAGATGAGAGAATGAGCAATCGAAGGAATTATTAAAACCTTTAAGGAATGAGTAACCCCAGATAAAGATAAAGAGAGATAAACAAAGCCAATGCTTTGCTGAGGGTTACCATCTGCCGTAGTGACACGAATTGAATTATCGTAGATAATAGGAAGATTTAAGTGAGAAATCATCTGAAAACCTTGATTACCAAGAATACACGCGTTTGAACCACTGTCCAGAAGAGCAAGCATGTTAATTTTTTCTACCAATATATTTAAATACAACCTGTTATCATTCTGTTTTTTAACAAATAAAGGGCTGGTTTCCAAGCGCGAGATTGCATTACTATTTTTAGGAAAAGTTCGCAGAGAAGATAAAAAGTGTTTTACAAAAATCAGATATTCTTTCCACTCAGATAAGGAGGTTACTGGCTTGATCGATGTTCTCGGACGTTTGTTCTTAATGGGTTTGTAGAATTGTCTGGCAGAATTGCTAAAGAATGACCGGGACGAGTAGCCAGATCTCTGTCTCCGGTCTGAAATTCGTTTTTTGAAACCTTGGAACGACACCACGAGCAATTCGACTTAATAGTGTTCTTTTTCCCACAACCAAAGCAGAACGGAACCTCTTTGCGAGCTCTACACCGATTATAAACGTGACCAAACTTATCGCAATTCCAGCATTTAATCGGTCTAGAATTCGAAAGTACCGATAAATTCGGTTCCCCAGAATTGTAATTGCAGTTTTTTGAAGAATTAAAGGAAGAGACATTCTGGGCTCTATCGCACCAATTTTGAGATTCCTCAATCTTTTTACACAGAATATTTAATTCATCGATAGTTGAAGGAGACTGAAGGGCAAGTTGATTTACGAAAGTAGGAAGAAGATTACGTCTAATCTTAGATACCCTAGTTTGCTCGTCCGGACAAAGATCCATACGTTTGAAGAGGCCCTCCATCGAAGCGATGAAAAGAGCTACACTTTCGCCTCTAGTTTGAAATTTATTATTAATAACATTTTCCAAATCAAATTGAAAATTTGAGGGAATAAAGTCAAATTTAAGTTTATCAACCAGATCAGACCAAGAGGAAAATTTATGACGATTATTCATAAACCAGGTTAAACCTTCATCCTTAAATAAATCACAACTACGTAAAAGTAGATCACTGTCATAAATTCCCCGAGAAACTCGTAACATGTCAACCTTTTCCAAAAAATCGTGAACAGAATTATTACCAGAAAAATAAATGTTCCATTTATGAACATCTAAGTTCTTGTGGAAAAAAGCCGGCGAAGAAATACCAACAGGAGAGTCCAGCATCGTTGGAGTGGAAGTGTTGGACTTTTCATGAACATCCGCTTCAAATAAAGTTAATTCATTTTTTAAGGCACGTAAAATTGCAAAATGATCATCCTCAGTGCAAACAACTCTGTTGATTCTACCCGAAATGTGGATAAGTCTAGAATTAATACGCTTAAAAACAGGAGCAGATTTGTCGCCAGTAAACGAGTCAATATCAGGTTTTAAAAAACTAATAGAATCTTTAATACCGAGAATATCTTCATCGAAGAGAAAAGTATTTACAATTTCACTGAAACTCCTATTTGCATTTTCTTGAGCTAACAACCCGGAAAGAAGTTTCCGTTTAGCCTCAACAGTAGGAGGGATCTCGACACCCCTGATTTTTAATTCATAATCTAATTCTTTTGTTTTTAAATGAGAAGGCAACATTGTAGTAAGGAAAAAAGAAAAAATTAAACCTGTAATATTCGTCGAAAAATAAACTCGGTAAATAAAAATTTAAACTCGAAGTATACTCAACAATAGCGGTTAGCCTTGAATCTATCGATAATGAATTCCGACAAAACAAGTAAGATAAAAAGTGATTATTTGTTAGAAAAATATTAATAAAATATTTGCATGTCTGTAATTAAATTGATGGAAAATATAAAATTAATTTAAAGTGAATGATTAGGAAAAGTTTCAAAAAACCAGAATACTTTAGTTGGGCGCCAGTTTGTAACGTGATTATTACCCTTTGCTAGCTCCAGGGTTCGTGGCTTCCTTCTGGTTTTCTTTAACTCCCCCCAAACAAATATATAAGGGCGCAAAATTACAGACAAGCAAATAAAAGATGTTAAATCAGTGTAAATTGTTTATTGCCAAAAATTAGTAATTAAAGTTATTAAAGAATTATTAGAGATTAACTAATTTCTTATCTTTTTGTATCCACTTCGGAACACGTCGGAAAGCCAGAATAAAGATGCGGATGGCAAGATGTCTTCTTAAATTTAAATGTTCTACAGATGTGGTTGGCAAGATATTTTCTTAAAATTGAATGATCTACAGATGTTGATGGCAAGATGTTTTCTTATAATTAAATGTTCTACAGATGTTGTTGGCAAGATGTTTTCTTAAAATGGGTAGCTGGTAGAACCTGCTTACAAGGCTTCTCTCCAAAAAAATTTGCTATTTATAACAGCCCTATCTTGGGACCCTTCAAAATTTGGCAATGGCCCTATGAATAAAAATTCACACCGTCAAAATTCCATCTCATTAAACCTTATTTTCGATTACAATCATCCAAAGTTTCTTCAAGTTCGAGAATAGAAAAAAGTTAATCACTTTATCTGTTTACATATTTTTAACACAATAAAAACTGATTTCAACAATGATTGTAATCGAAATAATTTAAAAGTTAGAATGATATAATTATTATAATCAATAAAATATATTCACCAAGTTTTTGACTATTCATAAAAATTTTCAACAATTCAACTTTTACTCACCAAATGAAGGGAGAAGAAATAAGAATAGAACTGCTGGCTATGAAGCACAAAATTGTAAAGAAATTAAAAATACCGACTCTCTTTCCGAGTGAACAATGGTTCCCCGCTTATACGGAAATCAAGTCTGCGTCGACTCCACAGAATCGTCGCAGAATCGAAAAACTCAAACCGACGTAGGCCAGGCCAAACAAATAACGTAGTAAAATAGACGAGAAATTGAAGAAATAGGGTGACTGTGCCAGTAATGGACACTCGAGACAAACTTTTCATTTGGAATTCAGCTGGAAGTCACAAACTTTGGAATTTTCAAAAAAAAGAAATGCCTATGTATAAGCTGATGTATTATATATTATGTTAATATTGTCAATAGTTGATTTTCTGAGCTCAATTTTTTTTTATATATAATTAATTGAAAAAATGTCAAATACACCACTAATGGACATATTTGCGTAGGTAATGAACATACTTAGGATGAGTAGTGGACACGGTGTGAATATAAGCAAATTTTATTGAAATTGTTTATAACATGTTCATATCAGGCACATTATAATGTCCTCTGTTGTTTTTGAGAGTGGGTTCATTTATTTCCTTTATAATATCCTCTCTAAAATAATACAAAATATCTTCCTTAATGGGCCATTTCCAGGACCCCGCACCAGCAGTAACCATAGCACTCACTTCCGCTCCTTCACTGTCACTCTTCAAAATCTTTCCTGGAACAAATAATATCCTTATATTCAGGAAAACATCGGATCAAACCATAAAATTAAAACAGGAGAAAAGATAAATTACTAGATGTTAAAATGCCAATTTGAAGAATTCAATTCGGAGCAGCGATATGATGAAAGAAAATGTTCATTAATTGATAAGTAGGCACTAACCTGGAAAGTATTCATTTTCGTAGAAAATTATAACATATTTCCCAGGTATCAAATCCTCTTCATTGTCACTCAAATCAAGGTCTTCATCTTCATATTGAACATTTTCTTCGGAATCTGAAGAGCTCTCATTTTTTGAATTTAATTTTTCTCTCGACTGGGGTATTTTTGTTCGCTTTGTTTTTATATTTTTTTCGAGTTTCTTTTGTTGTTCGTGCTGGTAATATTCACGATATTTTCCACTGGAAACAACAGCTGGGAAAATGGTTTTTCTCCGTTTGGGTTTATTTTCCGGAGTACAAGGAAATACTAAAATTTTTTTGAAAGGAGTTGGTATTTTATAACCTTCTTTCTCTTTATCTTCATATCTCTTATACTGAATACCTTCTGGAGTTTTCCAGGAACGTTCTGGTGTTGCAATATAACCAATTTTATTGTCTTCTGGAGTTTTGGAAGCATTTACGGTATATGAGCAAGAAGCTTCTGGTTCAGGTGGCATCTGATTTTCTTTGTTTGTATCATTTTCAATTTCTGCCTCCTTGTTAGAATCACTTTCCGGTATCATTTCAATTCCATTATTTGCATCATTCGCCGTGTGTTCCTTTGCTTTTGATTCTTGTTGTTTCTCACATGTCTCTGAAGAAATATTTTCACATTCACTTTTGATTTGTTTCCAAATTTTATAGAGGTTAGTTGACTCCAAATGTCCACTCCATTCTTCATTCTTCCTGCAAGTTCTTGAAAATATCTCCAATTCTTCTTTATCAATCCTGTTTTCTATTTCTCTGAGTACAGCTTTCAAATAGTCCTTACTATGTTCATTTTCGTGGGTTACATGTTTCCGATTAGGGATGCATTTAGTGAAATCTACATTATTTTCGTCAAATGGGTAAAGACCAGTTTTCCTGAACCCATTTTTGATCGTTGCCTCAGTCGCATATTTATCAAAAACCAGTTTCAATATAGAACCAAAGGTATACCTGGTAACGTCTTTGGGAAAGTTTTCGAATTTCCACGTTCTAACTTCTGAGACCCATCCTGCTTTGAGAGGCTTAAAAACCGATACATCTGCTGGTTGTAGTATATGGGTCGAATTAGGCAATAATGAAATCAAAACTATGCCATTATCGTCACAGAATTTACTTATTTCTTGGGTCATATGTGACCGGTGCCCATCCATGAAATAGATAACAGGGCGTGTTATATTACTACTTTTCAAATATTGCAAAAAAATGTTTGACATGTATTCGAAAAATACTTGTGAGTTTATCCATCCACTATCAGATCGGCCAAGTGCCCAATCTTCAGGTACAGATTCAGAAATTGCTTTTGGGATCTTTTTGTATGGAAATATTATCATAGGTGGAACAACCTTACCATCCGCTGAAAACGTTGCCAACACAGTAATTTGCTCTTTTTCACAAGAAACCCTCTCGTAAAAGTCCTCAGTTAGTTTTGCTGGTCCCAATACTTTCCCACTTTTTGGGCAAATCTGAAATCCAGCCTCATCACCATTGAAGATACGGCTAGGTTCTTTCAATACATCCTCTAATTTTTCTTCTTGTAAATATCCACGTATTTCATTGAACCAACTGCAGATTCTATCTTGGGTAACAGCAGCTCGTGCTTTAGAGACTGTTTCCGAATACCTTTCTTTTATATTTGGGTGTCTAGTCAAGAACCCTTTGAACCAAGAACGACCCGGTGTAAAGTTTTTTATGTATTTAGATTCCCCTCTAGTTGAAAGATATTTATGCACTGACAACATCAAATTAGACCTATGTACAGGAAATCCTTTTCTTCCCATGGCAAGAATCCAATTAACAAATACTTCCTCCTCCTCATGATTCAATTCAGGAGTAGGCCCCATTCTGCGACTGAGTGGAACCTGACCAGAAAGCTTCCTAATGAGTGTGGAACGGGGAACACCAAATTGTTGTGATGCTTTTTTTTTGCTTATTCCACCATATTTCACAGCATTTATTGCTTGCTGCATTTTTTCATCCTCATAGCAAAAGAATTTTTTTTTCGTTTTGCTTTCGTTTTTAGTTTTTCCCATGATCTGTAAATAAACCAAAATCAAACAGAAAAGTAATAACCTATCGTTCACTTCTCTATAACTAGTCATACACAGTATAGGAGTGGGGTGTCCGTTATTGAATTCTATCTGTTCAGAAATGGTCACCCTATATGTCCATTACCAGACATTAATTAAATTTATGTTTTACTAGTGGTCACCCCCTCCTAAAACTTAATTCTTTGAGGTTGGGAGTCAATTTTCACAAATTACACTTTCACTTGACTCACCTGATTATAACAGTATAACTGCATCAAATAAAAAGTAAAAATAACCACTGGAAGTCTGTGAAATTTCAACAATTTGCTACAACTTCTGCACCACTTTCAATCAGCTGATGACACGATCGCCATTTTAGAAAATTTTATAACTGACAAATGGGCTGACGTGAAGGTTTGTGTCAAATGTCAGTTGTGCAGTATAACCTACCGGACCTTAGAACTACTTTGTTTCATGTCCGAAGTGGGTACAGTACAACTTGCAAGGATTTAGTTGACCTTGAGTGACCATTACTAGTGCAATGTCCATTACTAGTGCAATGTCCATTACTAATACAGTTACCCTAATATATTATTAGGCCAGGCCAAACAAATAACGATGTAATCGTTACAACTATAGTTTAGTTTTTTTGTTTGAGGGGTTTATTGTTTATATAAACCAAAGATTTCTGCAGATGAGAAAGCTTAACTGGATCGAATGTTGCAACTAGTAACTCACGATTTCTCCCAAAATTCTTGAAACAAGTTAATATTGATTTTTACTAATAGACCGTAAGAGCATGACAGGTGGAAGTGTATGATTTTATTCCGCTTGCCTTTTTAATGGTCGATAGTCGGCCCCCAAGTGAGTCTGGAAAGGTGGGTCTGTAACTCCGGACGCTTAACGGCCATATTTAAAAACGCGTTTTTATTTGTAGACAATTTTTAAGTTTTTGCATCATCTTATACCGCTTGCCATTGTAAAATACGTTCATTTACATTCAATGGAGCGTGAATAATGAAAGGCAAGCAATTACAAGCGACCGGCATAGTTCAAAAGGTCACGAAAAACAAAAAAAAAAAAATGCAAAATTGCATGTTTTTAAACTGCTTGCCAATTGGAAAAATGAAAGTTCATATCAAAATAATACGCTAAAAAAATTGGCAAGCACCGGACATTAGATTAACGGTATAAAATTTTCGGGACAACTTGTAAAATTTTTGCGCATAATTTGCATGATCCGAAACTGCTTGCCATTTGAACAGAATGTCATTGGAGTCATTACTGGACAGTAAAACAAATGGCATGCATGTAGAGATGTCCGAAAATAGAGGCAAGCGGAAATAATGTTGTAAAAAAAATTTGCACATTTTGTATGATTTTCAACTGCTTGCCATTTCGTATTTAATTAAAGGGCTATCAGATAAGTACGTGATAAAAAAGGCAAGCATCGGAGTGCACTACAACATGAGAAAAAATCGATTTTAAAAAATTAATTATTTTTTAGAGATGATAGAAAAAATTCGCAAGTTTTGTACAATTTGACAACTGCTTGTCATTTTGAATTTAATTTCAGAATATTCAATTATATATATGTAAAAAAAAGCATTCACGTAACTGCAGGTTGACTGACAAATGTTTACAAATATTAAGAAAAATAAGTGACTTATTATTGAGTTATGGACGTTTTATAGCAAGTTTTTGTTTTTTCAGTATGTTTCAATGTAAAATTTATTTGGTTAAATATGTTTTATAAAGACAGTTTTATTACAAAAAAAAGAGAGCTTTATAAAAAGAGTTTTGTTCCAAAAAAAAAAAAAATTTTACATTAATCCAGCAAAATTCAAATTTTATTTTATTAGTTTTCACTGTCATCCATGGCATCGATGAACTCGTGATCAGAATCAGAATCATCTTGTTCCTCCTCGTCATCTTGGAAGTCTATTACTTCTTCTTCTTCCTCATTTTCACTGGCGGACTCATCTATTGAACCATAAGTTTTTTAATAATGCAAATGTCAGATAAAAATAAAAATAAAAATAGTACAAAAATTTTCACCTGCAATTATGTCTTCGACATTTGGAGGTACTTCATCCCCTGTGAACCATACGAAACTGTACTTATTTTCGCTAATTTTCCATCCAAATTGTTCCGGTAGTAAATCATTATTTGGAATTGGTTCTGATGAATTCTTCCATAAATGGCTAATGTATGAAGTTCTCAAAAGCTGCTGCATAAGTTCACGCTTGCAAGGGGGCAGAGTGCAAGCGTCAAAGTCCCGCAGCTTTTGTCGAAATTCGTCATTTGGCTCAATGTTGTAGCCGTACGTCGTAGAAAAAACTCGAAGACGCGCCTCATCTACACTTTTGTAGCCTCTCAAGCCATTTTTGGCTGTACAGTATAGTTTACAAACGAATTCCTCCATTATTTCAAGTGCCTGTTCGTAATTGTCATTGCCAGGATTTTGTAAGTTGAAAAATGCTTCCTGAAAAGATTCATTGGCGCACTATAACTGCCATGGCTTTGTTTTGCCTTTGCGATAAAACGCCGGATTATAATCACAACCGGTTAATGCATGCAATGCCGGCAAGCCACGGCATATTTTTTCGCCCAATGCATTGTATATTTTCCACATATTTAAATAACGTCGATGATTACCGATGCCAAACATTACCCATATATTTAAACTTTTTGATATTTTCTCCATATTGCCCAGGAGAATGACGAGGATGTCGGTATCGGAGCATTTTATCAGAACTTCTTTGTTTTCACCGAGCCGAGACAGAAAGAATACTATTTTAGTGTCGGCCTCCTCGTGACCTTCACATTTTAAATTGGGCATCAATTCACACACAACTGTCGATTCTCCAGCTGTATATCTTAAGCATCTGTAGAATGAGACAAACACACGTTTGTCTTTCAATATACTCCGGACTTCTGGTACAGAGGCCCAAAAATCCTTTAAAAAAGAAATAAAGGCTTTCTTGAAGCTTACATTTTTCAGCTCAGCCGAAAAATCTGCAGGACGCTTTTGGTCTGGTCCTAAAAAATATTCATTACATTACAAAATTGAATATATTATCGTCATTAATACATCTTTCATATTTCTTCAATGAAATATATATATATATATATATATATATATATATATACCTTTAAACTCATATTGTGCAGTGAAATTGTCACGAATGATATGTTCATTGTCTTTTATTGAACATTTTCTGGTTGGCCATGCTCTGTCTCCGTCGTCTTCAATATGGATTTTTCCAGTGCCTTAGCCAACACAGATTTATCTGTTTTATTGATCGTGCCGTCGATGTGGCATAAAGAGAAGGGCACCGGAGTCAACGGGTAAGTTAAAACCTGACAAAAAATTAAATAAAAAAAAATAACAATGTCAAACATTTCAAATGTAAGAAAATTTCTTATTATGAAAAGAGTATTTCGACAAATAAATTTATGAAAAAATATTTATGATAATTCAAAATATAGCTTTTTTGTAATAGAGAGAAATATTAGTACCTTCTCCATGTCTATTTGTTCTCCTGAGCCCCAAGCAATTCCTAGCAGTCTGCCAAGCAGGTCACGTTGTAATTTGACTTCCAAGATTTTGCCATTTACTTTAATCTTCGATTTTTTTACACAAGTTGAGAAATTAAAAATTTTATTTCTTGAAATAACATATTTACTGAAGCTGCTTGGATCGCTGTGACATGCATCAATCATATCGGCTTTCTTTTTAGCACCAACTTCTTCTATTGTTAATAAGAATGCCGCTACTTGTTCTGGTGCTACTTTTCCAGTAGATACGTTTATCAAAGCATCCTTGCTGACATTGGCAGAAAACGGGTTTACTCGTCCTTCAAGCGTCGTTGTAAAACTTTCAATGTTTTTAGCACTTCGTACTATGCGATGGTGTAAAAGATCGTTGGTCACATCTTGCTTAACATTAATGCCACATTCCTCCATTACTACAGATATAAATGCACATCGTAGACCATGATTAATTGCCCACCTCAAACGTGCATTAATAGAATTCGTAATGAAGGAAATTCCTGTTAACTTTCGCCCAGCATCAGCGTTGATAGTTTGTTCTAGTGTCAAATCTATTGGGATCCGTGAAAAAGGTTTATTCGTTCTTTTGCAACCAAAGCTGCCTCGCTTGAATTTCTCCTTTAAACCTGGATGCGTATTGTCCACATTGTATGTAAATACCATAACAACCACCTGGCATAATTATGATGATTCATTGCGAAGAAAATATTAGTCATTTTGTCAATGATCATACAATATAAATCAAAATCAGCAGATCTAATGCTTCTCTCGAATAGCAAATAGTATTCTGAAATATTGAAATATAAATTTTAAAAAAATTTTAAATTAAAATATTAATTGGATAAACAGCAAAAAAATATTGAATAATTACCAATCAATTGAAGGTAAAGTGCATAAAATTGAGGTGTTTTGCCATGTACTCCATTTAAAGTTTCTCTTTGATATTCCTCGTAAGTTGACAAAATATGTTCTACATCAGAATTTTGCATTGCTTCATCTATTGTACATTCGCCCTTTTGCAAATTTTCCAATGCAGTTTTAATACTGTCGCTGAGTTCAATATTTTTTTGTTCCAAAAAACTACGTAACTGAAGTTTTTGTAAAGATGCGTAAACGATTAAATGTAATCGCTTGCATCTACTGAAATGCTTTCCCGATATCACTCCTGTTACTGAGCCACTTCCAAGAAGTTCACTCTCTACTAATACGGTTACTTAACCGCTACAATTAATATAAGTGCCTGTAATATTAAATTAAGGAATTATTATATAATACAAACATTAATGTACAATCAAAGTACAATGTACAATATAATTTTGCGCATATAAAACTTACCAATCGCTTTGAAAAAAGACATTTCGACGTGGAACCCACCAACGTGAACGAAAATAGATTTGCCTAACGCATCCTTCTCTGTATTTTGCAAGGGAAAGGCCATTTTACCAATGCCTAGATCATAAGTAACTTCTCCATAAGGCTCATTACATTCTTCTGCAATTTTTTTACTTCTGTTCAAAGTTTCAATTACAACAGCATTTTCTGTTGGAGGTTGGTTGATTGGAGTTAAGTAAGAAACTTTTTGCATTGGTTGTTCGTCCGGAGGCAGAATCATGGCGTTGAACCCAACCCACATTGGTGTTGTTATACCGCAGGCATGAGATATAATCCATAATAAATCTAATCTTTTGTATTTTTCAAGATTAATTGGTACGACGTCTCTCAATGGAGAATCTGACGGAAGCACGGTATCTTGTATCCTAGGCTTTTTGGAGTATGGTTGTAATTCTGGAACATAGCCTTCATAAGTACGTCGTCTTTTGTTAGAATTCGTGGACACTCTTGTCGATGACGATTCGTTACTTTCTTCGTTATTAGAGCAAACTGCATCTTCAGTGATTTGATTATCGATTAATTCTTCATTACTATCACAGCCTTGCGCACATTCATCATTGTTGACAATATTCTGAATAACAATGCCTACAGTATCGTTTAGAGAGGTTTTTGCTACGGTAGTACTATCGATAAATCTATCAAAATTATCGAAAGCACATCCGGTCAGCAAACCAGGTTGAAGGAGTACGCCCGATGGACAAATACGATCAGTATTTAAAGTTGTACAAGTTACTTCCGTTTCCAACTCTTCGAGAATGTTGTAAGAGCAAATGTGCCCATAATTGTGTAAAATTCGAATAATTTTTGCACTATTTGTTAAACTTTTTATCGCACTTCCAAGTACTATGTGTTTCGAAGGTAAAATCCTACCATTCGACACAGATGCAATAAGGTCACTAGAAACAGACTTCACTAGTCTCTGTGTCTTAGGACTTTTTCTTCTTCGGTAATTGAAAGCAGCAAGAAGAGTCGTGAAAAATTGTGTGAGTTGTTGCGGAATATCACATTCACCAGCCATTAAGTCTTCAACCGTGATTTTTGAGCCTAATTTGTTTATTTTATTAGTGAGGATTGAACGTCTCAAAATTAAAGCAGCTTTCTGTAATACATCAGAATCGTTGATATTATCCATATTTACCGCAACGCCACCATGGGGCATAATTAATTTATTTTTTTTGCTTCCTTCTATTTTTATTTGTCTGTCGTATTTATTCAATAATTTTCCAAGAATATGTCTTGTATATATAAGCTCTGAGAATTCAATGCTATCATCATAACTTTTCATCTTTTGATATTCTTCCAACAGTGCTTCCGTGAAAATTCGTTTTATTACATCCAATGTGCAAGCATTTTTTAATTTTATAACGAAATTTTCAACATAATGACATACAACTTCAAAGGCAGCGTTATAGCACAAGCGGGTCTTATGCCATATACCTTTAGGTTTACATTTTCCTTTCTTCAATACATTTTCATAATTAATTTTGCACAGCTTATGGTAATGAATACTCTCTTCTTTTTCGATTAACCCTGTTAGTAGAGCTACTTTTTCATAATCGTCTGAATCTACCAACTGTTCAATGAATTTATCCCACAACGAATAATTCTTGCTACTACTTATGCCCTGGCTTCGGCCTTTGACTCTTCGATGATTACTTTGTTCGCAAAAAATACAAATTTGTCGTTTCCGAGGGCTTTTTTTACGGGGACTTTCCGAAGATCCCTCGACATCCTCATATTCATGATCGCTATCATTCGAACTTACATTGTCAAACTCAAGGATGCCAGGAATGTCTGAGGCGTTATTTTGAGCTACATCGGATGAACGACTGAAAAACAAGAGAATAATATTTTGTCGATGACCGTAATTTAAGCAAAAAATAAATAAGTGCTAAAATATTTACATATTGCTTATCGATGCTGTCGGTTCAATCGGCTTATATTTTGACTTAACAGCATTCAAATTGTTACGACATTTCGAATGATATCCAATGTTGTCATTCACTTCGGCCGGCAATTTGATCTCGGAATATTTCAGATTGTACTGTTTCCTTAATTGAAGATTGCCTTTGCACACGTTCAAAGTTTCTTCCGTAAAAGGAATAACTGGTGCCGTGAGCGAACATTGAAGAAAACATTTTCTCTCCTGCTCTGCACCACCGCTGGCATTACTCGCAGACATTATCTAAATATGTTAATTATTTCAAATTAAATATTTTATTTAATCCCTAGTAGTGTAGACGATGCGGCAAACATTTTTGGGTTTGTGTGCAACTTCTCGAAAAAGGTGAAAAAAAATTGACTAAAATTGACTATAAAAAATTACTAGACGCTTATTTTCTAAGTACCTAAACGTCTCGTTACATAATCCTGGGGAAAACCCGAACCGACGTCACACGTGAAATAGCAGACCCGGCGACGGTCGGGGGAAAACCCGGACCCAATTCTACACTAAAATCTATTCACTAGTTATTTAATTAAAATCTATCTACGCCACGTGGCTTTAAATTAGGTTGCTCTTTTTTCAAGGTTAGCCATGGAAACAAAATACTATTTCAAATTGCATTTATAGTTTTGTTACATTTACATTCAACAATATTTATTAATAAATAATATTTTTCCTTGTATTTAATTGCGATTATTAATAAGTAAAACGTGTCAATATTTATATGAAAATTACAACGTTGTTTGTCGGTTGAAATAACATTATTAAAATTTTGTCAGACTTACCAAAATTCGATGAACGTTCAAATTAATTTCTTTATTCACTTTTTCGTAATATTTTTGTAAACACAAACACTAGATCAAAAAAATACGCAGCGACTACACTATATACGTAGTAGTTTCGGAAATAAGACTCACGTTCCCTCTGGTCCCTATTATATACAGACAGCTGTGTTCCCCAAATTCAGACATGCGCTGTGGGGTATATATTTGCCGTATTCGCGCCACTACTTCGAGAACATTCTCGAGGACGCGTTATATTTTGGTTTGAAAATATATATTATTTACAGACCGATCGATATTTCCCTTTCTACGATGCTTCTCATCATATGGTGAGACAAGGTCATATGATGACCTTTGATCCCCACCTTAATTAACGTTTAGGGAAGGAGTCCAATGCTGAGACGCTTGTCGAGACAAACAATCACATTTATCCTAAACTTCCTATTCACATTAAATCCTACATATATAGTCTCTACCTGTATGTCTATTAAACTCCACTCATATACGCAGGAAAGATTCAAATGTTGTGCTACATATCAATGCTTGCCTTTTTTATTACATACTTATCTGATCGCCCTTTAATTAAATGCGAAATGGCAAGCAGTTTCAAATTATACAAAACTTGCGAATTTTTTCTATCATCTCTAGAAAATAATTAATTTTTTAAAATCGATTTTTTCTCATGTTGTAGTGCACTCCGATGCTTGCCTTTTTTATTACGTACTTACCTGACCGCCCTTTAATTAAATACGAAATGGCAAGCAGTTTCAAATTGTACAAAATTTGCGAATTTTTTTTACAACTTCATTTATTTTTTATAATAAGATGGTTTTATTATACATGCTTGCCTTTCGAGTTGTGACATTATTTTATTACGAAATTAATGTTTCTCTTTGTTTGAAGCAGTTTCGGATCATGCAAATTATGCGCAAAAATTTTACAAGTTGTCCCGAAAATTTTATACCGTTAATCTAATGTCCGGTGCTTGCCAATTTTTTTAGCGTATTATTTTGATATGAACTTTCATTTTTCCAATTGGCAAGCAGTTTAAAAACATGCAATTTTGCAATTTTTTTTTTCGGTTTTTCGTGACCTTTTGAACTAAGCCGGTCGCTTGTAATTGCTTGCCTTTCATTATTCACGCTCCATTGAGTGTAAATGAACGTATTTTACAATGGCAAGCGGTATAAGATGATGCAAAAACTTAAAAATTGTCTACAAATAAAAACGCGTTTTTAAATATGGCCGTTAAGCGTCCGGAGTTACAGACCCACCTTTCCAGACTCACTTGGGGGCCGACTATCGACCATTAAAAAGGCAAGCGGAATAAAATCATACACTTCCACCTGTCATGCTCTTACGGTCTATAAGGCATAATTCAAAAGGGTTTATTTTTTAAATTATCTGGGAAGTTGCAGCAACAACCAACATTTTTTTTTCAAACGGAAGGGTATGTCAACTAATATTTTATATTAAATCTTTAAAAATCCCTACTAAGTCATAGTCGTTTTTTATTTATTTATTACATAAGTATGGCATCTCATTTGAAAGGTATTTTTACTAGTAATAAAATGCCATAAGATTATCCTGAAATAACGATAAGTTATTACAAGCATCAATAGTTTTTTTCTTATTTATCAATTTCACCTGATTAAATGTGATTTCAGGATAATCTTATTTATTGCATTCAATTACTAATAAAAATAGCTTTCAAATAAGGTGTCACACTTTAAATTATTTTTTTAACTTAAGATAGTGATAAAATCATATTCAACGGAAAAAATTAGTATCACACAATAGGGATTTTAAAAGCTTTAAAATAAAAAAGTATTCAACCTCTGAAAATTGTTGCTGCTAAAACTGCTAAAAACCTTGAGATACAGACCGCATTTCTTCAGCAGTATTAGGCATTTTAATATAGTCATCATAAAGTCGTGCTATAACTTCTGTTACTTTCCAAATGTGTCTACATGCTGTAGCTTTGTCAACCCCCATAAAGTCGCCAGCTACTTGTAAGAAACTTCCTGTTGCATAAAAACGTAATGCCATTAGCACCTTTACTTCTGGACTCAGGGCATGATTTCTAAAATATATATTTATTTTTTATATTTAATTACTTCCATAAATAATAATATATACCTTTCTGTTGGAGATGTTATTAAATGGGATATTTGATTTGTAATAAATCGAATCCCATCTTTGGAAAATCTGAATCTCTGTAAAAAGTTAGTGTCATTCCACTTCACAAAATGGTTTTCTTTTTGCCTATATATTTGTGGTTGCCTTTCTGGTTGCTGTAATATATTCACTAATTCCATAAAATCATCATCTTCGGAGATTTCATCCATTTTTAATGAATTTTTAATAACTAACAAAATAGAAAACTTGCAGTATTTCAAAACAAATATTAACTACCACCAACCAATGCTACCAACAGGCAGTAGTTTGCCGTAGTTTGCTGCGATACCAACCTACTAAATTAAAAAATACTTCTAGAACTTGGTTTAAGCCGTGAAAATTGACTGCTTTGTTGAACTCTGAGATGAACCTGGTTTAGGATCTGAACTAATATTGTACAACGTTAAAAACCAGGTTTATGTTGAACCGAGGTTAAACTCGCATTGTACAATCGACCCTTAATAAACAAAAAGTTGATAGTCTTATAACATATAAGGGATTTTTTTTAACTTAAGTTAAAATGTCTATGTATCTAGTTTATCAATTTCAATTAATTTACAAAAAAGGACATACCGCACCTTTAGTGATGAAGTAGCACAACTCAAAAAACACGATATTGTAGAAAATGCAGAAAAAACTTTTTATTATTGGGATTAGTTCGTATTTTGTTGATTACTTGCGAGCCTATAATATTTACGAACTAATGCAGTTTCTTAATAGGCAACTACATGTCTACAGTTTATTGTGTTTTGATCTTTTTTGGTGAAATTTTTTTTTCAATAATTTTTTTATAGATTTTGAAAAAAAAATTTGAGTTGGGTCACTTTAGTATCAAAAATTTTTCAAGGTGTAAGTATTATTAATAAATGTTTCAATTTATGACTAATGTTTTATTAAAAACATACAAACTGTTTCAAAATACTTCTGTTTATTTTTATTGAAAAAAATAATTTTATTAATTGAAACCATTTATTTCACAAATACATTATTTATTTATCAGTATTTTATTTACATTAACATAACAAACATTATTTACTTTAGGATAGAGTTGTAAAAATCTGCATAATAGCTAGGAATAAGATTTTTTGATAAAAGCTCCTTAAGGTCTTTCTTTTTATTCTCGCTAAGCTCCATTTTATTCTGATATGCACTTTGGATCATTATTTCTTGTAATGCAGGCATTTTTTTTCTTTTGTTTCTTACATTAATTTCACGAAAATTGTCTTGTGTGTAAGACGTTTTATAATACAAACTAAAAGGATTTTCTTTTTTAAACATCATTACTTTAATGTCATTCCATAAAACTGTATTTCCTGTGGTATCTATATTGTAATTGTATCCCCATTCTTCTTGAAGTTTTTTTAAATCCATGAATGACTCAAAGGTAAGCTCGTGCACTATAAATGGGGGAGATGATTTTTTGGCATTTTTTATTATGGTGATATACTGGTGTGGTGAATATATAGGGCCAGATTTCAAATTTTTTTTGACTTTCTTCTCAATTAGGCTGTGCACATTGTCACCCTCATTTTGGCTGTGGCCCTTAATTAAAAATTTATGTTTGATTGATTTAATATTGGGTTGGGGAAAAAGAAATGTCGTATTTGTGATTGAAATTTAACGCTTTATTTAACATACTTAGAATTATCCGATTTAAGACAAATATGCGCCGTTTTGTTCACAAACTTGTTGCCATTTGGAAGGCAACTTCATTATCCCCCTCTTATAAAACTCCCCCTCCTTATTTGCAAAAAACTCGGACAGCCAGTTTTCGCAAGCCTCTTTTGAGGCCAACTTAGTATCACCGAGAGCGTTTTGCATGGACCGGAAGAGATGGTAATCACTTGGTGCCACGTCCGGACTATACGGTGGGTGCGATAGGACATCCCATCCGAGCTCCCGTAGCTTCTGGCGGGTCATCAAAGATGTGTGAGGCCGAGCGTTGTCCTGGTGGAACACCACACCATTCCTATTGACCAATTCTGGCCGCTTCTGATCAATCGCTTGCTTCAAACGGTCAAGTTGCTCACAGTAGAGGACCGAATTGAGGGTCTGGCCATAGTTGAGCAGCTCATAGTGGATGATTCCCTTCCAATCCCACCAAACACACAGCAAAACCTTCCTGGCCGTCAATCCGGGTTTGGCGATGGTTTGGGCCGGCTCGCCGCTCCTCGACCACGATCGTTTTCGCTTGACGTTGTCGTACGTGATCCACTTTTCATCACCAGTCACCATCCGCTTCAAAAATGGGTCGAGTTCGTTCCGTTTCAGCAATGCATCGCAGGCGTTGATTCGGTCCAAGAGATTTTTTTGCGTCAACTCGTGTGGCACCCAAACATCCAGCTTTTTTTGAAATCCAATCTTCTGCAAATGGTTCCAAACGGTTTTATGGTCTACACCCAGTTCCTGGCCAATCGAACGAATGCTCACATGCCGGTCTACTTGGATGATTTCGACGATTTTATCGGTTTCTACGCCCAGTGGCCTACCAGTACGGGGTGCATCTTCGACATCCACTACACCAGAACGAAATCGATCAAACCAACGCTGTGCTGTGCGAATCGTTACAGTATCGGGCCCATAAACTTCACAAATTTTTGCGGTCGCCTTAGTTGCATTTTTACCTCTCAGGTAGTAAAAACGTAAAATATGACGAATTTCTTGCTTGGTGGACTCCATCTTTACGCGCGATAACTTGAGACTGAAACGTACGATCACAACACTGTCAAAGTGACACTTGTAGCACAGATTGTCAACTTCAAATCGCCATTTATTATAAAGAGATACGATAAGTACAACACAAGATATGTTTAAGTGTTGCTATCTATTGACAAAATACGACACTACTTTTTCTCCAACCTATTATTATAGTAACTTACTGCATATAAATACAAGGTTGCAATAACTTTATTTTTGTTTTGCCCACAGCAATTGTCTGAATAAAACGTTATTTCCATTTCTTCTTCTGGTGAGCTTTTATCAGTGGACAATAATTCAAAATATTTTAATATGGAGGTTCCAATTTCAATGCAACCGCGTTTTGCATCGCATTCATTCCAATAAAAACAATGGACATTACCATAAGCTTGTTTTTTTTTTTCATTATTGGGATCAATTTTACTTAGTTCAACTAAAGTGAAATTATACGCATTTAATTTAGATCTATAATAAAATGCTGATGTATCACCCCTTGGACACTGAAGCACAGCCTGTAAATCATAAGTTATAACTTTTTTAGAGTCTGTTATATTAAGTCGATCGAGATGTTTTTCTTTCCTAGTTGTCTTTCACCAATATTAAGTAATATTTATATGGAATTTTTTGAAAAGAATTTTATTGAAACATCCTATTTTAAACCAAAAATATGGTGGAGATATGTAGATGATGTTTTTGCAATTTGGCCTTACAATCTCAATTTATTAGACAGATTTCTTGAAAATATTAACAATAAAGTACCATCTATTAAATTTACTATTGAAATTGAAAAAGATGAGAAATTACCATTTCTTGATATATTAATTACGAAGGAAACCGATTATTTAATTAATACTAACATTTTTCGTAAAAAAACACATACTAACAGATATTTGAATTTTAATTCCAATCACAGTATGACGGTTAAAAAAGGAATTATAAAAAGTTTATATGACAGAGCTAAAATAGTATGTTCAAATATTGCTTCTTTTAAAGACGAAAAAGAAACAATAAAAACAGTTTTAATGAATAATGGGTATCCCGAAAAATTAATTAAATCAACTTTCAATAAAATTGAAAACCCTCAGAGATTGGATAACCAAATTGACCATACACAAAATTTAAAAACAAAAAAAATTCCATATATAAAAGGTATTTCTGAAAAAATTCAAAAAATTGGTAATGCTTTTAACATAAGGACAATTTTTCAAACAAATAATACAATTAGATCACTTTTAACCAAAACAAAACCAGTTAATTTAGATCAAAAAACAAAAAATTGTGTATATAGTATACCATGTGATTGTGGCAAAGTCTACATTGGGGAATCAGGAAGACCTCTTGAAGTTCGCCTCAATGAACACAAAAATTATCTTAAAAAAGAAGATATAGATAAATCTAAAATTTGTGAACATGCTTTTAATTTTCTAAATCACAAAATAAAATGGACTGAAACAAAAATTTTATGTAAAGAAGAAAATTCTATAAAAAGAAAATTAAAAGAAACAGCACACATTTTATTAAATCCAAATGAATGTATTTCAAATTTTACTTTGGATTTATCTAGATCTTGGCTAACCACCTTAAAAAAAGAATGAGTTAATAATAATCTATATATCTATAGTTACAAAAAAACAAATCAAAATTTTAAAAATCTAAACTGCCAAAAGAGTATAGACCAAAAACATTTTTTATCTTTGAAAACGACAACCGATCTGGTTGTCGAAAGCTCAGAAGAATTATTTTTAAACAAATTATTTTTATTTTTGTTAGGCATTTTCAGTTTTAAAAGACGACCCTTGACAAATTTGACATATCTATCAAGATCAATAAGCAAGGGTCATTTTCAAAATATTGATTTATATTTTTTACAAGTTTGTTTTAGTGGCAAAAAGATCCCCGAATAAAGAAATAAAAAAATGATCAACTATTATTGAGTTTTCCCTAGTTAAATAGTTTTTCCATGATTCCTGTGCCTGTTTGTCTTCAGTAAACGCAGTCTCAACTACATGTGGTTTTTCTTTTATTTTATTAATATCCTCATGAAGTCCCTCAATCAGGTATTGTAGAAATTCCTGGGCATCTTGCTATTCGTACTCTGTGAATGGTGGTGCAAATCGTTCTACCTGAATTTTTAAGGAAGTTGTATCTACAAATGTAGAATTCTCATTAATGTCCCAAATTTCTTTTATGGTGTTAGCAAATGCTTTAATTAGTGCCCCTTTCATTATAGACGTGGTGGTATCTATATCCTGATCATAAGTTTTGTTTTGTAAATATTCCAAGAGAAATGTAGTGTTACTTAAACATTGAATAATACTATTCATAAAACATGTATTTCCAAGATTAGTCAGACCCTTCAGTCCGAAAGAACTGAGAGAAATATTTTTAGGTTTGCTATTAAAATTTTCCAAAATCAAAGATGTCTCAGTAATGGTATTTTTTAAGAGTGTTTTTTTTAAATTATTGTTGGGCTTCTTTCTACTTTTATCCCAAGATTCTTCCCCACTAAAGGATGGATAAAGTAATTGCCTTTTTTTTATTTTTTTGTAGAACATTGCTCCTCTGGTATTTTAAGGAGAAATTCCTTACTTAATGTTAGAACTCGTTTCCTAATTGCTCTAACAGATCTGCTGCATTTTTGGTAAGCTTTTTATCTAGGATATTATTTTTAACCTGAGAAAACCAATTTTCCACATTAGCATTGCTAAATCTACAATATTTATGCGTCGTTCTTTCAAATAAAATTCTCGTCCAAAGAGAAGGTAGGCAAGATATTTTTTTAATATGGTCTTTTAACTGTAGCGCCTACTTAAATTGTCAATTAAAAAAATGATTTATCTTTTAAACTATTGGAGATATGATAAAGGACATTCAGGTCTTTTTTATAGAAAATACATTTCTCTTTCAAATAATTCTAAGACCAAGTTCGTATTTATTGTTTATTAGATACTACATGCATTTATTTATAAAATTTATTTTTTTACTTTTTCGCAATATTTTGCAATAGTTATGAAAAATCATAATTAACAAATTAATAAACTTTTATGAACATTTATTGCAGAATCTTGTAAAGTATACATATAAAAAGGGCTCCACGAAGTTTAAGATTTTTTGGCCAATTATTTATACCTTTTATCCCATTGTTTATGTCAACAGAGATTAGGAAAAAATTTGTTAGTTAACAATTAAATAACTTTTTGAAAAACAGTGGTAAAATGTTTTTTCCAACTGATTTAGTTACTTTCAAGTATAAGGCAAATACTGAAATTTTTTCAAATTTTTAAAATAACATTTTATGTCATAAAAAAATATTTTATCTGATAAACCCCGTTTAGCGGTGGCGCGCGCATGCCGTAAAAGCCGCGCGGAGCCCTATTTTCAACGTCAAATTAAAATTATAAATAATGAAGATAGAGTTCCGGGGAGAATGACTTTTTTTTTTGGAAATTTCTTCCTCTGTAACGAGCTTTGTTCAAAATTGCCTAAATATCAATATTTTTCGAGTTATTAACAGAAACATAAATATCTTCTTTTTTTTATCTTATTTTGTTAATAATAATTGCAATTTTTTGCCTGCACACTTTTCCTTCAAAAAAATTTTTCTAGAGGTGATTTCGAATCCAATGAGCTATTGTTCATATTTTTTGGACCTTTATTTTAATTTTTCACGTTTTTGAAGATGTTGACTAGAATATACATCATCCTTGTCTCTGTCATGCTGACCAAGATGCTCCGACCGTACTTTCCTAATGACTGAGTTTGATTTTATGTTTTGTAAATTACCCTCTACGATTAGATTTTCTGAAGCTTCCTTAACCACTTCTGACCTATATGCAGACGGTTCCACTATTTTTAATTCTTTTTACATATGACGTTTTAGCCTGCAAATGATTATAATTTATATTGGAACTAAATACATGAACTAAAGGTTGTTTGTTTCGTATAATATTTTTTATGAAAATTACAAATGCAAAACTCATGTATACAAAGTCCAAATATTTTGAATTGATTTTTCTTTTTTATGAAACGCTTTGATATTTTATCGCGCAAACCTTATTTACTTCTTCAAAAATTTTTTTGTTTAAAAGATGTGTCCAACTTGTACATAATATATTATTCTTAGAGATCATTTCCAGTTCCTGTCTTGACAATTCAAACATTTCTTCAAAAACGTTACACTCCTGAAAAGACGGATGATTTAAATTTGGTACTTTTAAATTTTTTGAATCTTGGGGAAGAATTTTTTTGGCATTACTTTCCATTTTTTTACTAGAGATCAAAAGAACATTAGATAAACAATCCTCAGATGTTGAAAAGGATTGATTACTCTGAAAAAATTTGGAAGAACTTGATGACGTTTCAGGCGTTTGGACAAGGCTACATTCAAAATTTATATCAGTAATCTCATCAATAGGAGTATTGTTTTTATATTCAAATGTACTATTTTTATTTATTTGAATAATCAAATCGGACCAATGTTTTGAGTATTGCAAATTTTTAAATTATTTTCTGTTTCATTATTATTAACATAATTGTTTTCCTTTACAACTACTACTTGCAAAATATTTATTTTATTTGTTTGACATTTAAACTTTTGGAAATTTTCGAATTTTTTTTGAGAATTCCTTCGAATATGGCTATAAATAATCACACAATTTTTAAGTTCACAGCTACCCAAAAGAAAACTGGCAGCTGTTTTAATTGAAACATCTCTAGGTGATAGTTTTGTTATGTCATTAAAGCTACCTTGGAAATTATTTGCCAAATATTTTGCCAATTCTACACTGCTTAGTTTGGATGGTCTTCCTCTTGAACTGGCCATAATAAGTTTATAATCTTATGGTCAAATTATAACTAACTAAAACTTTGCCAACAATAATTGCAAATCGACAAAATATCACTTTGAATTAAATGTCTCTTTACATTAATCATAATCTCTGGAAAAAGGTTCGTGGATCCCAGTTTATAATACTTATGTGAAATTAGCGCTCAGGCGCCAGCGGTTTATGTCAGCGCCTCTCCCCACCGCTAAGCCCAATTCACAATGTATAATCATAATCTAAGACGAATTACAATTTTCAGATTTGAACTTTTCTAAACTTGATTTTAATTTATAATTTTATTAAGTAAGGTGTTGGTTAGGTGTGATTATTCATTAGGATGTCCGTTATTTACCAAGTTGGCTTTTACACTTTTAGTAAGAGGATATCATCCATAATATCAAAGAAAAACACAAAGTCCGTACCACTTAAATTGTTTATTGTAATCAAATTAAAAGGTTGACAACTAGTTTCGACCATTAAGGTCATCATCAGGTCAAATGCAAAAATAATCGAATACAATAGTATAAAACATTATCTAATCGAAAGAGAATGGTTCCTATGTCTTCAACACTGAATATCCATCGGTGGTAAAGACAAGTGTGTAATGGGAAAGTAAAGAGGTAAATAGACTGGTAATGGTCAGGTGGTACGAAAAAACTTAAGTTCGGAACATTACCATAATTAGTAATGTAAAATTAAAACTTAATACATTAAAAATATTTTAAAACTGGAAACGAATAGAAAATGGTAGTCAGCTACGGCGTCAGAAAAGGTATGGTGATAGATGATCCAGAAATTAGGTGGAATAAAGGTCAAAATAAAATAAAAGCTATAAAGAGCTTGAAGAGAAAGGTCATTAAAGTCAAACTAATATAAAAACCATGTAAGAGATAAAAGAAAACCAGGTGTTTGGTATTTAAAACCAAGGAGATTAACGAATGATGAATAAAAATGTAACAGTGTATGTTGGTCAAGCCAAGCACAAAGGCATGTGAGGAGAAAGGCTTTGAAAAGATGTACACATATGCCGTAAGTTAAATAAAGCATCTTGAATGTCGGCGAAATCAGCTTCAGAACAAATATAGTCCATAACAACACACTAACACAGAAGAAAACATATAACATGAATAAGATGGTAACAGATTCTGTTTCAAGTGACTGTAGACTTGGTAGAAAGCACTGTATGTTGTTACACTTTTGTTTAATTTGTTAGTTTATAGCCTAAAAACAATTTTGAAGAAAAAAAGAAATTTTTTTCGATGCCGTTAAAACCTGCCTAAATGATGATAAGTTTTCACATTTAATTAACATGGGGTTTTGCAGTTTTTAGAAATAACTTTTTTTTCTTGATTATTGTATTCGAAAATTTACTAAATATTAATCTTGGATTGACAACTGTCCACAAAATAGTCCATGAGACATGCTCACTAATTTGGGAAGAGTTAAGTTCAATATATTTAAAGCCACCGTCATCAGAAACCGAATGGCTTGATATAGCAAACGGTTTCAATGAACGTTGGAATTTTCCACATTGTATAGGTGCTCTTGATGGAAATCACATAAATATTCAAGCTCCAGCTAGAAGTGGGTCTCTTTACTTCAATTATAAAAAGAATTTTAGTATAATTCTTTTGGCTGTAGCTGATAGTGCTTATCGCTTTTCATTAGTTGATATTGGTGCATATGGCTCTCAAAGTGATGAAGGTGTTCTTAAAAATTGCGATCGAGAGTGGTTCCATGCATGTACCATCACCAAGTAATTTACCAAACTCTGATAGTAATAAGTTACCATATTTTTTGTTGCTGACGAGGCCTTCCCACTGAGAGAATACATCATAAGGACATTTCCGGGAAAACAACTCTCTCAGACAAAACGAATCTTCAATTATAGGATCTTCAATTATAGGCTGTCGCGAGCTCGACAAGTAATAGAAAATACATTTGGCATTATGGTAGCAAGGTGGAGAATTTTAAAAATACCATAAATGCCAAAGTAGAAAACGTTGATAATATTGTGAAAGCTATTGTTATACTGCACAATTATTGTCAATTCGAATTTTCTACGGAAGATAATAATAATATGTACTGCCCTCCAGGTTATGTCGACTCCAATGATGAGGAAAATGGAAACTGGAGAGATGAACAAGTACCTCTTCGTTCTGTTGGCAGACTTGGTGCAAACATATCCAAAAGATGTTTGTACCAAAATCGAGAAACTTTAGCAAATTATTTTATTTCAAGGCATGGAAGTGTGGAATGGCAAAATACCATTATTAATCGAAGATAAATTATTTAATCAGAATGATATTAGTTTTTGTCTTTTTCAAGGCTAAAATATATAATAATAATAATAATAATAATAATAATAATAATAATAATAACTTTATTTCCATAACTAAAAATTGAAAAACATTAAAAAAATACCTACTAAAGAAAATAAAGCTAAATGTGATAAGTATAAATACTTGTTTCACTAAATAGAAAAAAAAACACAGTTAATTATATTACAAATTAAACCAACAATAAGTTCTTACACAAAAGAAATGCAAATCTAACTAATATACATAAAAGAAAATTACAATAGCAATAATAAATAGTTAAAAAAAGAATGGTTCTTAAATGGCTATTTTTAATTTATTATAAATAATTTAAGTTTTTTGTTTAAACATTGTTTTACTGTTAATTTTTTTTATATTCTCTGGAATGGTATTATAAAACTGCACTGAAACATATGAGTATGATCTTTGTGATATTGATTTTTTTAAAATGCATGGATAATTGTGTAACTCACGATTTCTGGTATGATCTAGACCTTTGTATTTATTATCACTAAAATGGTAATGTATGATGGTGCAAAAATAAAATAATTGACCTAAATCAAATATTTTGGCTTCTTTAAATATAGTCCAGGGAAGTTAGTTTTTCTCGTGACTTCGAATAATCCAGGTATCTGACAAGTTTTTTTATTATTATAGACCTATAGGAAGAAAACCTACTGGTTTCCTGCAGAGATTTCGGAGCGGTATTTTAATTATTAACAATTTAGTGCAAAAAACGCGATTTTTTCGGTTTTTGCATCCCTATTAAAAAGGTAAATGGTTGACATACAATTACAAAATTTTATCTTTAAGAACATTGCAAATGCTTTAAAATGGCGTTTTTTAAAAATTAAAAAATCAATTTGTTGCTCCGCAAACTGCAAAATAAAGCAAAACCGTTATTTGTTAATAACTATTATTAAAATAAATCTGGACCTTTAATATTTTACCCAAAGTTGGGCATTGGGGTACTTAATAAACTCTTAAAATTTCAAACCGATCCATCAATCAGTTTAAAAGTTATTCTATTTGTTTATCCCAGAGAACTTTTTTTTGCAATAACATTAGACAGAAAATAATAAAGATAGGGCAATTCTGCGAATGCCAAATGAAAGTAGATTTTCCGTATTCTAAACTAGGTCCATAGTTTTCGGCTATCCCGGACTGAAGGTCACTTTGAAAAGGTTCCGGGGCGCAGCACTCCTGGTGTCCTGGTTGTGAGCTTCTGGGTGTAGCGGCAATCGGAGACAGCATGGGTGGTACAGGAAATGAGAATGTTCGTGCACTGGCTTCTGGCATGGTACGTAGTGGATGGTCTCTCGGTGACGTAGTCAAAGGTGAGACCATAGAAGGCAACTGGTAGAAGGCCTGAAATTCTCCATTTATTTCCATGGCGGTGGGAGTCTGAGAAGAAATTGCGACTTCCTTCTGGTAAAACGGGTACTGGAGGCTGGGAGCGTCATCATAATACCACAGTTTCTTCGCAAAGTTTATTACCAATCCAGCTTTCTTAATGAAATCTAGGCCGAGTAAGGTTTGCGCACGTGGAGAATTCGGCAGTACATGAAAGGTGGTCTGGATTGTCCGCTCCTGTAGAGTAACTGGCACAGTCACCGTTTCGACAGTTTGAGGTTTGGTGTTCCCATCAGCCAAGGTGACATTCATCCGCTTCTGGTGAAACTCCCAGTTTCTGTCACGAAGAAGTTGGTGAAGTGAAGAACCAGCAAGAGAATATCGAGCTCCACTGTCAAGGAAGGCAGATCCTGCGGTGTCGTGAACTCGGATGGTGACTGCAGGTCGGTCTGTTTCGGTCAGCGTTAAGGATGAGAAGGTAGCTGCTGGCAATGTGTTGCTCAAGCCTGTAGCGTCCCTGTTAAGCTGGATCAGTCTGGCTTTCTCGCTTAGGTCGGCAAAGTCCCGAAGTCCTTCTCGGGGTATCCCTAGACGGACTGAAGAATGGAGAAGTCCATATATCATGTCCAGTTGGACGTTCTCCGCGAGGGGAATCTCGAGTTGAGCAAAAAGTGCTCGTTTTACAGCGATGAATTGCCCAGTAGGAGTTCGGCTATCTTGTTTACTAGCGAATATGGCTTGGTAAACTTGGTAGGCAGGCGGGCGGGGAGCAAACTCGTCCCGAAGCATTCTCTTGGCGTCTTCCCACGTCGTGGCAGACGTTTTGACTCCGACCCACCAGGTATAGGCGAATCCTTCCAGGAGAAGAGACAGGCCCCGGAGTGCATTTTCGTCGGAGATTCCTTCACTCTGCTTAAAGAAATCGGCGCTGTCCAAGAAGTCTTCTACTGCTTCCTTGGTTCGTGTTCCGTTGAATCGGGCCGTGCAGTAGGTGAAATGCTTTGCTGGTGCTGGGGGTGGCTGGAGCTGTTGGAGTAGTTGTCTTAGTTCATCGGCGTTGAGTGCCATAGCTGCTGCTTGTCTTCTTGTGATCGGAATGGTGATGGTGATGATGAACTTGTAAGTGTTCTCGGTCACAAACGCGGTTCGGGCCTCAACGTTGGGCTGCCACTTTAACGGAGAGAATAAACACACGAGATGAACACAAAGTAGATATATTTACAAATGGTACAAGTCACAGATTACAAGTCACATAAGTACAAAACAAATAATTCCGACGCGTGGTCCACCCTAGGACGCACTTGGTTTCGGCTCACACTAGAGCGCTCTGACTGCACTGCCTTGCCTGGCCTTTGAAAGATCTTAGATCCACACTAGGATGCCAAGTGGTTTTCAGAAGAGAAGCTCGGAGTGAACTGGCGTTGTTGAGCTGAAGGGCTTCCTTTTATATGGTCCTGCTCGCTAAACTCTAGGGAGATGGAACTTTGACCAGTCCAGGGCGAGAGTGGTGGAAGGGCTCGCTTCGGTATTGGGGCGCTACAGCAGTGGCTGGCTCTGCGGTGATGACTGGTGGCGCTCGGAGAGGGTAATTACGGAGCGTAATGGAACTATCGGATACGGGGTGTTCTGTTACATCTTCTTTTTTCCTTTGCCTGTTCTTCTGTCATCTTATTTAGTTTGCTGTAAACAAAATCTAAAAAGGTGTTGTTGACGTCGCTAGCAGATGAAGGAGGCATCAGAGAACTGGCAATTTTCTCAGCTGTTTCTATTATTTTTCTACTTCATTGAATTTTTTTTCGTTTTGGAGTTTTTTCTCCCCTTCGGGTGTTTCATTAATCCTGTATAAAAAAAATAAAAAGATACAAAATTATGTTTAGCAAAATAGGGATTAAGAGCACAAAGTAACAGATTTAAAAAAATGTCATTAAAATAACTGTTATAATCGTATCGTTCAGATGAAAACAAGTTTTGTTTACATCGAGTTACCTATCAATTATTTCTCGTCCGGAGATAACAATAAACTTTCAAGTTCTACTTCCGATTGAAGCATAAGTGAATCCGCACTGAATAATTCCTGATGGAAAGTGGAGGAACTTGAACTGGCTGAGGATTCTGGCCTAATATTGGAAAAAAAATTTCTTGGCTTGCAATATTTTTCATAGAATTGCATCTCCTTAAAATACGGCCAGTTCTCCACTGCTTCTTGCAGTCTTCAGTGGACATATTTGTAATTATTGTTATTTCTTGTCACGCAGTTTCTTTCAGTCCTTGATTTTTATAATCTTTATGTTTTAAATTAAATAAATATTCATGCATCTGAATAAGTACCAGAAATAGAGCAGTATTGTCTAAAAAATAATAGAATAAAATAAAACAACAACGAAAATCTATATAGTCCTTATTTTACTTTATCTTCACTATTTAAATTTCTTTTGTCCTCCATTTTGCGAACAAAATTTAATTGTCTTTTTGTTTAAACTATAACAATAAACTATAACTGTCACTATAAACTACAATAATATAACTACGATAAATTAATAAAAACGGTGATAATAATAATAATAATAAGAATAATAATAACGTAAAACACAATAAAAAACCGTCAGCAAACCAACCAAACCAAACCCAAACAAAGAATAATAAAAGTAACAAAACAAGCTGTCAGCTGTGGTAACAAATACCAACAGGAGCAGCTAAAATCTGAGACACGAGCATCTAAATGCGCAAACGCAGTAAATTCGCACAAGGATTTGTTTTGACATACTGGATAATATAAGATATAACTATAACATAACCTTAAATTGCCAGAATTACAAAAGCCGTTATTTTATTTATTATTAATACGGTTTGTTATTTGTATATGTTACATCCCAGAAAATTGTAGGAGAAACTCTTTGTGAGACACAGTGAAATAAAAATAATCATCATATTTTAAAAATGTATTAATTATTCTGAAACATTTAAATTTTTATCAGTTTTTTCTTACTTGCCTTTTTGATATAGACCTTTTAACTTCTAAGTTCTAAGAATGTTTTTTAACTCAAAATGGATGAAAGGATGAAATACATAGATTTTTAGTTAGATAAAGAAAATAATTTGTCCTAACAGAAAATTATTGTAAAAGATAGTTTCCTGATAATGCCAAAGGTTGAAGGAAATGATAGAGAATTAAAATATCAATAATGTTTATTTACAAAATAAATATGTACAATTATTATGATTAATTAAAATGTAATTTTTAAACAATAGTTGTGATCATTCAAAACATCTTCGACAATTTTTGTTTTATTATATAATAATTCATGAATAAATGTGTTTTCATCAACTGTTGGCTTTTTAATGAAGTTTTTTTACTTTTTTTTTTTTAGTTGAGAAAAATGATACTTGTTTTTTAATTTTTTTATTTGCTGGTTCATTCATTTTATTCTTGTCTGTAATTATTTCTTTAACTTGTTTCTCGGACTCCATGGACAAACCAACATTTAATAATAAATTTTCTTTTTTAATATGGTCTTTACATTGTGATAGTAAATTAACATTTGAATTTTTTTATGAATTTGTAATTATTTCATTAAATACTTTAGTGATATCCTCCTCAAATGAAGTGACATTTGTTTGGAGGCAGTTTGCTTGGTGGCGAAGAGTTTCTAAGTGCTTTAAAAATTCTTGCTCATCATGTGTCTGAATAACATGTTCAAAATTGTGCATTTTGCTTCTTCGATTATGTTTTCCCTTTGTATTTTTTATCATTCTTTGAACTGTTTTTTCCCTTGCATATTTTAAAACTGCATTTAATCCCTTATCTAATCTTTGCACCAGAGTTCCATTTAAATGACAATATTTTATTGTTTTGTGGGCAGCTTCTAAATGCATGTTGGTATTAATAAAACATTCCTTTCTATGACATGATGCCCAAAGTTTAAAATTTTTGCTATAATTTGCTCTAAAGTAAATTCCAAATAATTCAGTTTCAGTGTCATTCAGAAAAAAATCTATGGCTCGGTTTAGGTTTAATTCTTCTTCGAAGTTACCCTCATTTTCATAGTTTTGTAAATATTTCAAAATTTTATAAACTATTTCTTTTTTATCTCGATTAGTAATTTTAGTCAAATTTTTTTGCCATGCTCGGTCCACATGCCAAGCACAATAAAGTTGATGTTTAGGAGAACCCATCACATTTTTCCAGGCAGTAAAGAAAACTGATGTAATATCTGTCATAAACGTAGATGTTGAAATTGTGCCAACTCTTTCTTTAATTTTTTTTAAAAATATTTCAAAAATATATGTGTCTTTTCGGTTTGTAAACATGAAGGCACATGGATACCCTTCCCCATATTCATCTATTACCATAAGAGTACTTAATTCAAAATCATATTTGTTTAGTCCATGTGTAGAATCTATACAAATAATATTTTTTCCAAATTTATTAAGCATATATTGTTGTGACGCATTCATTATAATTAAACAAAAGTCAGTGTCACTTAAAATATTACATTTACTACCTTGTGTTTTATAAAACAGAACTGAATTTGCGTTGCCTAGATTTTTTTGTTCTTCTACCCACATGTTGACACTAATTGCATCATTCTCATTTCTTCGGCCATCATCAATGTTTTGAACCCCAAATGATTCAAATGAATTTTTAATATTTGTCACCTCTTTTTTAGTTAATAGATGTATTCTTTTGGGTTCATCTTCATTGATAGTATCCCTTGTTTGCTCTATTATCCTAAAACCCAATAAATTTAAAAACCATGTTTTCTACTGTTAAAATACAAAACAGTATATGTACTTATATAAAAAAAAATATGAAGGTTTGCAGGTCCTACCTTGTAATTGAAACACCAGAGGCTAATTTATTTGCAATTGTATATCTCTCCGATATAGGTATTTTTAAATGTTCAATATTTAAATCATGTTTGTAGTGGCTCTTATACCAGATTATTTTTAACTTTCCATTCTGCTCTTTCACAATAATCTGGCTTGTGCACATAAAATTTAGTTTGCAAGATCTTAGGCTTTTTGTCAATCGACGACCTGTTTTCATTTTGTAAGTCCAAGCACTCCTATTGCAATTAAAATAGGTGGTGGATTTTTTTGTTCCTCCGTGTTTACAATAATTGACATTTTCTTTTATAGAAATAGTATCCAGCCATTCTTCAAATTCTAAAAAAATAATTATTAAAATGAATATCTACCTAGCATAAACAGATACAGAGGTAGGTACCTTTTATTTGACTGAATTCTAGCTCTTCAGTATCACATGTAAAGTTGTGTTGCAAAACTAAGTGTTGCCGCAAATCACTTATATACCGAAATAAATATTTATTACAATCCAAGCATTAAGCTTTGTAAACCTTAAATTCGTAACATTTACTTTTTTCTTCCTTATGATCTTCTTTTAAATGTCTATTGAGAGATTGCTGGTGTCTATAAATTTTGGAACATATTCTTCATTGAACAGTCATTGTAAAATTTATATAACTCACACTTGACAATATAAAATAACGGATTTTGCTTAATTGATTTGTAAGGTTATATCCAGTTCAGTTATGTCTTGTCAAGTCAAAACAAAAAACCAACAAATATTCCGTTCAATTACTGGGCTTGCGCATTTACATGCTCGTGTCTCAGATTTTAGCTGCTCCTATACCAACACTGCCGTTTCTACCAACTTAAGATAGTTGACAGTTGTCTATTTTTAAAATAACGAGATTTGATTGGTCCATTGCCGAACTGCACCCCAACGGCAACAGCAAAAGATAAAACTTGGTCATCTTCGAACGACACCGAACGTCAGCGGAATGAAATCCAACTTGCGAACGTCAACGACTATGGACTTTATAAATACGAGTTAGAAATACCTTGTTTTCAACCTTGAACGGTAACGGCAACTCCAAACTGCAGTGAACGGCAACAGCAACGTCAAGTTTATAAATCCAGCTTTAAGTCAATAATTCAAATGCATCAAAAGAATAGGGATTCAAAAATTGATCTAACACTGGAACACAAAGCAGCACAAAATCAGAGCAGCAAATGAGTTCCACTTAACAATTTGCACTTATATATATATAACAAAATATTTGTTTTTAAAATTTCCGACAAAAATTCCGTCTATAGCAAAAAACAAAAAAGGGGAAACTAGATTAGTAAAAATGATGTTCCTATTTTTATTTACATTGGGCTATTCCTTTTTCTCTTTCATTTGAACAAACTAATATTTTTACTATGGCTTCTCACTTGCTAAAGCAGCATCTTCGTAAAAAAAGTTTTAAAAAGTTTTATACTTTACGATAAATATATTTTTTTTTATTTTAAGGGGACCCGGTGAGGTTAATCTTGTGTTACAAAATATGGGATATACAATTTTTGAAAGAACAAGCTAAAAGGGTATAGTCAACGTGAAAAAAGTTTTAAAAAGTCTTATATTACGATAAATAGATTTTTCTATATTTTAAGGGGGCCCAGTGGGGTTAATCTTGTGATACAAAATATGAGATAAGCAGAGGAGTCCCTTTTACTGACAATAAACAAATGGCAAACCATTGTAATGAATATTTCATTAACATCGGTTTAAATATGCTTAAAGATCTTAAAGACCCAGATACTTTCACTGAAAATGTAACTAGAAATGTTAACTCATTATTTCTCACCCCGGTATCAGATGCTGAACTAATTAATTACATTTCAACTCTAAAAAATAACAATGCACCTGGCAATAATATGATAACAGGTTAGTTAAATTACAGAGTAAAATTAATTTAAACTTACACAATATACAAGAGTGGTTTTGTAGTATTTTATTGTATTTAAATGCTTTCAAGACCAAAGAAGTTATTTTTCAAACTGCTCAAAACGCTACTCACCCGTACATGGATATTCAAATCTCTGGTACATCAGTAAAAGTGTAAAGTTTTTGAGGTTATATCTAGATAGTGATCTTAATTTTACAAGCCATTGTAATAGCCAAAATAGTAACTTAAATAAATACTGTTATTTATTAATACATTTAAAACGAGTTTTAAATAAGGATAGTCAGCTTTCATATTATTATGGAAAAATTTAGTCTTGAATAACCTATAGTCTGATTGTCTGGGAAAATTCTTCCCCTGTGCATAGTGTATTCATTACACAAAAGAGAATTATTAGAATTATCGCAAATGTCTCCCCACGTGAATCAAGTCGACCCTTATTTAAAAAATTTAGAATATTACCTCTGGCAGGTCTTTTTATTTTTGAAGTTGTATTGTATATATATATATAAACAAAGATAAATTTAAAAAGAATGAATCCTTCCATACTACACGGATAAAACATAATTTTCATCTTCCAAACACACAATTACCTATGTCTATGCGTTCGTTGGGTATTATGAGACTTAGGCTATATAATACCCTTCCAGAAAATGTAAAATCTGTCAGAAACGAAAAAATATTTAAAAGTAATATACCTATAAAACCTTCTTCTTGGCTTAAGCCCCTATACAGTTGAGGAATATTTTGTATCTCTCTTGACATGAAATTTTTACATTTTATTATGCATGTAAGATTGTTTGGACTATTTAATGTACAGTCAGTCAAAAAAGTTTCCATACACCAGTCTTTTTTTCATACTTTTCTTAGCTTGTTTAATTTTGTTATAATTAATTTAAATATCTATCAAGAAAATATTAGCAATTTCTTTTAAATTACTACACTTTATTAGAACAAAGGAAACTGAAAAAGAATAAACAACAAAAAATGATGTCAAATTACTCTTCATACGCCAATATCTCTTTTAATAAATCGCAACTCTTTTAAACTCTAATATTTTGTGCAGCTGCCATTTGCTTTTATGATGGCATTAAGTCGTTTTGGAAGACTTAACAATAATTTTCTGGTAACTTCCGGTTGAATGTTCTCCCACTCCTCTCTTATTAAATTTTTTAATTGTTCCTTATTTCGGACATGTTTATTTTTGACACGACGTTTTAATTCTTCCCACAGGTATTTCTAGGAAAAGGCATCTTTCATATATCTTAATGCCATTGAAATTTGAAGGGTGGTTGTTGGTATTTGCATGAATTGAGAGACCGCAGGCCCTAGGTTTTTTGGTGATGTCACCTTTATGTTGTGCTACTCTATTTACTAATCTCTGGTTGCTTTGTTCTTGGTAAGTGAGTAGGCATAGTCAGTAAGGGATTTCATATATAACACCGTATTGTTTTATAATTGGAGTTTTGTCTTTGAGGTTGGTGTAGAGTTGTCCAATGTATGGGGATTAGATAATGCGATTGTAAACCCTTCATGTTGGAATATTCTGACTAGTTGTGGAGTGAGGTTTTCAATGTAGTCCAATTTTCTATATTTCATCATTTGTGTTGAAGCCCTTGGGTTGTTATTGGTTTCTGTTGAGGGGACATTATTGTTCCTTTGGTTCTCAAAGGTATTAGAGAAAAGGAGTTTAGATATAAGGTAATGTGGATAACCATTCGCTTTAAGTGTTAATTTTTTTTTTTAAACTGGTGTGACATATTTTTATGATTCTAGTTTTAAGGGCATTAACCAAATTAAGTTTATATTTGAGAGGGTGGTTTGAGAAGAAAGAAATGTACCTGCCGCTAGCAGTTGGTTTTCTATACCAATCTAATTGGATGATGTTATTTTCATTTCTGTATCTAGGAAAGGGACCTTTCTTTCTGATTCTCTTTTAACTGTGAAATTTAGTTGTTGAAAATTTCTAATGTTTCATCAAATTTATCATTTGGTAAAGTTAGTATTATATCGTCTACATATTGATATATAAAACTAGAAGTGTATGATTTCTTGAGTAGATAATTCATTACCATTTCTGCAAATATTGAAGAGACCACTGAACCCATAGGGCAACCGAAAATTTGTTTATAAAAGTTGCCATTGTAAATAAAATAAGTAGAGTCAAAAATAAAATTAATGATTCTAATAAAATGGTTACAAGGGATCTCACAGTTGGGTTGAATAAGTAACCAATTTTCTTCTATAATCTTTATGATGAGTTCCTTTGACATATTGGTGAAGAGTGCCGTCACATATAGAGATGCTAGAACATGATCAGGCGGTATGCTTTTGTCATTTGCTTTCTCTGCAAATACAAAGAAATCTTTGATACGTGATTCAAAATATTCTTGACCCAATATATTTAGTGGCTTTTGTTATTTTTCTTTAATCCCCGTGCAAAGCCGGGGCGGGCTGCTAGTTCTTTAATAATCGTAAGAACTGGGAGAATAAAAGTGCAATGTAAGAGCAAAACATCTTAATTCATTTGGAAATTTTGTAAAATGGGCACCTCCCAAAATACCATTTATCATTTGTTGCAATCCTGGATTAAGATTCTACAAAAAAAAAGATTGTATTATTATTTTATTAATTATTAATATATATACCTTTTTCCTTTATTTATTGAATGCGTAGGGTTTTTTGCTTGGGATGCACCCGATTCATCATTATTTATTGATGTGCCTTCAGAATCCAAGTCCACGATGCAATTTTTTTGAAAAGTTCTTCGGATGTACTTTGTTTTGTTGGGGCCTCATGCCTCATGGTTATTTATTAACGACTTATTCATGGTGCCGCTACAACTCTGCTCAGTAGCTAATGTATTTAATACCTCTTTGGGTGCTACAATTTGGTCTCCACATTTATCAGTACTTAGTGATAGCTCCTGATTTATGTTTTGATTTTGTTTAAATTTTCTACAATTATTCGAACATTTTTATTAGTTTTATGCAAGTGAATATTTAAAAAATGTGGGTCATCGGATATTTTTTGCACGTAATTGCATGTTAAAAAACAATAATCTAGTATAACAATTACTAAAAATTAGCAATCAAATTGTTTTATAAATGTAAATTGAAAATATAGTTATAAAAAATCTAAATTATAATACAACTAAAAAATAAGTTTTAAAAACAACCATTATAACATGCTATATTATCTTTAAGCCACATATTTTTGACACATTGATAAACAATAAAGAAAATACATGGAGATACTTTTAGATAAATTTCGAGTGGCATATGTTTTTTGAGGTGTCTAGGTTTTGCATCCATATTAATAAAATCATTTTGGTCAAAATGTCCACTACATATAAGTGCATTAATAAAAGAGATTTTTTCTCAACGACGCTGATACATTTGTTGCGTAATTCTGCTGACTTGGGAAATTTAAAGTAATATGCTTTATTTTTTTATACTTATATTACAAACTGTTATCTTTTTAAATTTCAAGAATATTAAGGGCTTACTTATGGAATAATAGATTCGTATGTATACTTGATTGCTCTTTTCTACAAATACAACACTTGTTCACCATTTTTAATTTACATAAAATACTCAATAATACTCACTAACATATATTGTTGTAACATGTACATGTCATTTATATTCTATTTTCTGAATTGTCAAGATAACAAGTAAAGCAGCGGGTGTCACCCAGCAATAAACGATCCGATTATCTATTTTTCCGCAAATTTCCCTTAATCCGATCTAACAATCGAACAAAACACCCGTATTCATAAATATCAAATAACGGTACCGTTTCGATAACGGTCCTGTCAAGGCAACAGCTCCGTTTGATTTTAGTTGGTATTCACTACATAACCAGACGAGATATAACGGCACCGTTACAAAACGAGTGGACACACTGTGGCAACGTTGTGTCGGTAACTAAATCTGTAACGTAAGTGTCAATCATACCTCAACTTTAAACTTTAACCGATATTTGTTTTTGTTGGTTTGATATTTGAAATTCTTGTTTTGTTAAAAGTTTTTAGTTTTTACAGATTTTAATTACATATAAATATATACGTGTGTTCGCAGTAAGTTAGATTAAATATTTATGTCAAATGAACAACTAAAGGGCAATCTATATATATAAAACTCAAAGGTGACTGACTGACTGATTGACTGACTGATATAGTGATCTATCAACGCAGAGCCCAAACCGCTGGAGGGATGGGGCTGAAATTTGGCATGCAGGTAGATGTTATAACGTAGGCATCCGCTAAGAAAGGATTTTAATTAATTCCACCCCCAAGGGGATAAAATAGGGGATGAAAGTTTGTATGATCTATGAACGCATGGCTCAAACCGCTAGACGGATGGGGCTGAAATTTGGCATGCAGAAAGATGTTATGACGTAGACATCCGCTAAGAAATGATTTTGATTAATTCCACCCCCAAGAACATAAAATAGGGGATGAAAGTTTGTATGATCTATCATCGCACAGCTCAAACCGCTGGACGGATGGGGCTGAAATTTGGCATGGAGGTAGATGTTATGACGTAGGCATCCGCTAAGAAAGGATTTTGATAAATTCCAACCCCAAGGACATAAAATAAGGGATGAAAGTTTGTATAAAACTTTGTCAATTTTAAACCGTTCGGGCTGAAACTTTGCATGCATATAGTTACTATGATAAAGGCATCCCCTAAGAAAGGATTTTAATTAATTCTACCCCTAAGGGGATGAAAGTTTTTATGAAACTCTGTCAATTTTAAACCGATCGGGCTAAGATTTTGCATGCATATAGCTACTATAACGTAGGAATCCCCTAAAAAAAGATTTTGATAAATTCCACCCCTAAGGGGATAAAATGGGGGATGAAAGTTTGTATGAAACTTTGTCAATTTTAAACCGATCAGGCTGAGATTTTCCATGCATATAGCAACTATGACGTAGGCATCCCTTAAAAAAGAATTTTGATAATTTCTACCCCTAAGGGGATAAACAAGGCAATGAAAGTTTGTATAAAACTTTGTCAATTTTTAACCGATCGGGCTGAGATTTTGCATGCATATAGCTACTATAACGTAGGAATCCCCTAAAAAAGATTTTGATAAATTCCACCCCTAAGGGGATAAAATGGGGGATGAAAGTTTGTATGAAACTTTGTCAATTTTAAACCGATCAGGCTGAGATTTTCCATGCATATAGCACCTATGACGTAGGCATCCCTTAAAAAAGAATTTTGATAATTTCTACCCCTAAGGGGATAAACAAGGCAATGAAAGTTTGTATAAAACTTTGTCAATTTTTAACCGATCGGGCTGAGATTTTGCATGAATGTAGCTACTATGACGTAGGCATCCCTTAAGAAAGGATTTTGATAAATTCCACCCACAAGGGGATAAAATAGGGGATGAAAGTTGGTATGAAACTGTGTCAGTTTTAAACCGATCGGACTGAGATTTTGCATGCATATAGCTACTATGACTTAGGCATCCCCTAAGAAAGGATTTTGATAAACTCCAACCCTAAGGGATAAAATAGGGATGAAAGTTTGTATAAAACTTTGTCAATTTCAAACCGATCGGGCTAAGATTTTGCATGCATATAGCATGCAAGTTTTTAAAGTTTTAAAAAAATAATAGTCTAATACCACTCGCGCTTTACTGAGCGGGGTGTGTGGAGCGATGAGACGGTAGCACGCTGTTGCTGGACGACATGAAACTGTCGATAGACGCGTAGAGTCTTAAAAATTCGAGAATAAATTTGTTTTATTACGTACTAAGAAATTACTTTTTTAAATTCCATCCCTAAGGATTTAAAATAGGGGTTGCAAATTTGTATGAAACTCGATGGCAAAAAACTAAAGTCCACGCGGATGAAGTCGCGGGCGGCCGCTAGTCTTAATATAAAAGGGTAAGTGTTTACCTGTGTTTATTCAATAAAATCGTAAATTATCATCCATATAATAGCTACACGTACATACCTAAATATTACGTTAAATTTTGGTATTTTGTTAATATTAGATCTATCGTTTTCTTTTTATGATTAAATTCATTTTGTGTAATTAAATTTATCAGTCATAAATAAACCCGACTAAATTACTAATTTTAAGTTGTAATGGTTATTATTAATTTTTTATATAAACTGTTGTAAATAATTTTGAAATCAGGTGCAATGAATTTTTTTTGTGATATGCTTAACCTGTTTTAACTATAATTTAATCTATAAATTGTGAATTTAAATATATTTCATTGTGTTCCTTTATTTTATATCGTATATTTTTTTTGTAAATTGGATTTCTAAATTGTAAATTGTATAATGACACACATGCATCTGATATAATTGATTCATTTACTTATTAATTTCATCGATAATTCTGTTATTGTTTATTATTATGTTTAGTATACCTTTAGATTGTGTTATCAGTAATTTAATCTTTAAAATTGCTTTTTTTTTCTTCTTTTTATTAGGCAGAGTCGGTACTTGTAACTTTAATATATTTTCTTTCTTAAATAATTTAGTGTGTAATTTAATCTTTTAATTTTTTTTTGTAATAAGTAGAGTCAACATTTGTAAATTTAACGTTTCTTTCTTAAATAATTTAACTTTGGAATTTTTGGCTAATGCGCTTTTTTCGACTAGGGTTTTTGGTCCTGGCTGAAATTATTTTTGGACCTGGCGAGTAAAATATTTTTGGTCCTGGCTGAACTTGTCTTTTTTTTGGACCTGGCAAGTAAATTGTAAGATCAGCTTACTACTGAGGAATCAACACCGAGCCTCACCATCCACAGAGCAGCAGGCTATTAACGAAAGCCTCACTACAGATCTGCGGATAAACAGATAAGCCAAAAATTTAATTTTAAGTTAAGACATTGTAAAGAGTTGGCCTAACCTTTGTCTAAGTTATTTAAATATTGTTTATTTTATAGGATTGATTAATTTTGAATCTTTATTATTGCGCTGGGTGATCACTCAATATTAAAACTGCCAAGTTCTTGGCATTATTTGCTGATATTATTATTTACTAACTTTCTTTGCTTGATTATATATTTATATATATTGTAAACTTTACTGTTGGGTTTATTTTCGTCAATATAATTGATAGATCTAACTTTGTGTCTTACTCAGATCATCACCCACTCACCATATTTGTTATTCAATCAATTTTTTTTTTTTAATTAAGATTCTTAAATTCATTATTTATCTCCAGTAAGATAGGTCAGTGCCTGGAACATCAGGGGTTTCCGATTTGAATCGTTAAAATCGGTGGCGCGACTCACACTTTTGTACATACCCTCTACGGCTGAGCTGGGCACAAATTTGCCAGTAGAGAAACCACTTACCCATCTTAACTGGAGTTGGAGATTTCAATTTAAACCATAAGTTTAATTTTTCAAAATTTGATTTTATTTTATTTTTACTAAAAGAACGTGGCAAATTTTTGGCGCCCAACGTGGGGCCTATTTTTTTAAATTGGGGCGTATTTTTTTTTTATTGTGCGAAATTATCACTTTTATCTTGTTTTAAAGTTGTTTTTAATTGGTGAGCTGAGTAAGACTGAGTAACTTGATAACTTTTGGGTATTTACAGCAGATATTTTTATTATTATTAACTTTTTTTTTATGCTAAAACATATTTCACATTTATCGAATTACCGCTAACACCCTAGTGATTTTAAACATCTATATTGTTGCGATTTTATTTTGAGACATATCCGGACATTTGTTTTGCTTTTATCTTACGTGATATTTGTAGTTTATCTTCCCGTATCGTGGGGAATTTTCTTTATTGTGTAATTATTGCTGTCCGGTTATTTTTCTCACTATTTTATTTTACTTTACGTAATGTTATGAATGCATTTCATGTGGTATGTTTATCTTATCTTTTTATCTTATTGTAACTTACCTTATCTCTATCGTGACCTTTTAATTTGTTATCTGTTCTGTAAATATGGATATTCTCGTGTTGTAACTTCTATATCGGAGATCCGAAGACGGTTGAAATGTAATAAAGCAAACACTTTCTGGATCCAAGTTTCCTTTTACCTTTTTATTATCTTGTTTTATCTTCCGTTGCTTGGATTCAGTCCCTTGTCAACATTACCATCGTTGACATTTTTTGTGTGCCTTGTGGCTGGAGGCCTAAGAATTTCACCACCCGAGGATATTCCAGGCGGGGTGGGTAAAAGTCCCCCAACCTAACCACTTTTTGGGTTCAAGTTTCGTTATACCTTGGGTTGTTTTATTGTTATTCCATCTTACCTATCGTCTTGAATCCAATCTTTTCAACAATCCCATCGTTGATCTCTTTTGTGTGCCTAGTGGCTGGAAGCCAAAGAATTTCACCACCCGAGAATATTCCAGGTGGGGTAGGTAAAAGTCCTCCTTCTGGATTCAAGTAATTTCCTTATCTTACCTTGAGTTACCTTTATCTTACCTTTACCTTACGTTATCTTTACCTTACGTTACCTTACCTTACGTTACCTTACCTTATCTTACCTTACCTTATCTTACCTTTTTTTTGTTGTTGCCTGCTTCGTCGACTTTTAATTAACCTCATGGTTTTGGTCTCTTTTTTTTATGCAGTCGTTGTTAGGTACTGCTTCACATTTTGTGGATTTTGGAGGCCAAACCTTTTAGTTTTCCCACTGGGCCATTGGTTTGGGTGTCTGGTGGGAAAAACCTTATTGGTGTGGAGAGGGATCCTCTGTAACGATTCAGAGAATCCAACGACCATCTTAACTTTCCTCTCCTACCTTATTGGTGTGGAAAGGGATTCTCTGTAACGATTCAGAGAATCCAACGACCATCTTAACTTTCCTCTCCTACCACATTTTGGGATTTACCGAGGAATTTTGGTCGACTTAGTGGGAAACATGTGTTCGTTACCTTCCTTACCTTTTGCTACATTACTTGAATCCAGCCAAATCAACAACCATCGTTGATACCTGTCTGCGTTTTTCTTTTGTTTGTTTGTTTGTTCTCTTTTTGGTTGTCTTTCGTGCTGTTTCAGTTTGGTGCAACTTTATTGCACTGGGTGCTTTTGTTCCCGAGCTTAGCTCGAAATCTGTGAAGGTACGTTTGGTTCTGCGACCTTCCTTTTAATTTTTTTTGTTTCTTTTACTTTTGTTGAGTCTTATATGAAGGTATGTATGGTAATTTCTAGCGTGTGGCTATTTCCGAATCCTATTTCCGAATCCTTAATCTGTAAGTCATCTTCGAAAATCTTACGAGTAAGCTTTTCTCCTTTCTAAGGGAGGGGGATGTTGTCACGTGCATAAATCGGCATCAATATATTTAAAAGTTAAGTTAATGTTCCAACGCGATCGTTAGCCTTTTAACGGGTTCTGGTCCGTGTGGTAGGAATCTTATTGACTTGACCCGCGGAGAGAGTAGATAATTTGATTGTTAGGTCGAAAACATATCGGGTTTTTACTGTTTAAGCTAATAGCTAAAATTTTAAATTAAGTAAATAAGTGCATCGATTCCTTTTGATATTAATAATACATTTAGTTTAATGAATTCGATTTAATTTTAACATTATTTCGGAAATCAAATTAATATCTAGCAAAGCCGTTTTTGCACAACGGAACACACTATTTCCCCTTCTATACTCACAAGTGTCATTGCGGGAAGGTATGCGTGAACTAACGTGATTTTAGGGCACCTTTTGCATTTCAACAATTGTACGAACACATCAGTATTACTATCGAATTAAGCGACGCCATTTTGTGAAGTTGAAAGTTCTTCTGGCAATACTCAAGCCATCCATATGGGTTTTTGAATTTCACTTCAATATATTTTATCTAAGCCTCATTTTTGGTTATTCCTTTGCGGTATTTTTGAGTAGGCATATAGATAACTCCATATTTTTGGGATTTAATTAAATGGTGCTTTCTTCGGTAAGTTATACCTCATGCATAATTATATAATGCCTTTTGTTGACACCGTCATTCGATTATAGTGTGATTGCTAAGGAGTTCGTTACGAAGAAGCGTGGACATCCGATTAAGAATCGAAATTTGCTATAGGTTGTTAGCGAAATAACATCGCAGATTGACTGCTTAACCCCTAATCTTAATATAAAAGGGTAAGTGTTTACCTGTGTTTATTCAATAAAATCGTAAATTATCATCCATATAATAGCTACACGTACATACCTAAATATTACGTTAAATTTTGGTATTTTGTTAATATTAGATCTATCGTTTTCTTTTATGATTAAATTCATTTTGTGTAATTAAATTTATCAGTCATAAATGAACCCGACTAAATTACTAATTTTAAGTTTTAATGGTTATTATTAATTTTTCATATAAACTGTTGTAAATAATTTTGAACTCAGGTGCAATGAATTTTTTTTGTGATATGCTCAACCTGTTTTAACTGAAATTTAATCTATAAATTTTGAATTGAAATATATTTCATTGTGTTACTTTATTTTATATCGTATATTTTTTTTGTAAATTGGATTTATAAATTGTAAATTGTATAACGACACACGTGCATCTGATATAATTGATTCATTTACTTATTAATTTCATCGATAATTCTGTTATTGTTTATTATTATGTTTGGTATACCTTTAGATTGTGTTATCAGTAATTTAATCTTTAAAATTGCTTTTTTTTTTCTTCTTTTTAACACGCTTTTATTAACTTCACCTGTATGTATGTATGTATTTATGTTTGTTTGTTTGTAACTCTCCACTCCGCGGCTGCTGCCTAGTAAGCGGTTTGCGCATGTCTGCAGTTTGGGCTAATATTTCGCTCATCTTTAATCTATGTACCGCTTATCGTCAAATTTTATTAACTGGGTGTGCAGCTCAGATGGTAAAGCGCTTGCTTAGCATGCGAGAGGTACCGGGATCGATGCCTGGCAACTCCATTTTTTTTTGTTCTGATTAATTTGGTAAAGATGTGATTATTATTTTTAAATATATAAGACTACCCGTATTACATCAACTTTATCGTAAAAAAGATGACGAATAAATTCAAGGTCGCTATTTCATATGGTTTCATCCAAATTTTCGAATTAGCACTTGTTTTAATGTTCATCAAATTTTATTGTGAACTTTAACAAAAGACAACAATAACAAATTTTGTAAGACGAATGTGTTTGATGGTTGATTTATTAATAGTTAATTAATATTCGAAGTTTGATGTGAGTTTTTTTTTTATTAATTAACTTCACCTGTATGTATGTATGTATGTATGTATGTATGTATGTATGTATGTTTGTTTGTTTGTAACTCTCCACTCCGCGGCTGCTGCCTCGGGTGAGTCCCATATCGTTATTTTTAGTCACTACCTCCCCGTGCCGGGAGTGGGTAATAAACAATACGTTTAATTATAAACGATATGAATGAAATTGTCTTAGAATTAATCTAACAATTCTTTAGATTTTACAATAGTAATTTTTTTTTCCAAGTTCTGAAAACAATACGTTTAATTATAAACAATATGAATACAATAAATATAATTTGAGAAATCAAAAAAACACGCTTTCAAAGCATTTCCAACCAAATAAACGAATAATGATTGAGTAAGGGTGTTGTAATTGTCACAGCAAATTAACGAATCTATTGAAATAAAATAAATTGGACTAAAAAGTAAAAAATAAATATAGTTTAAAAAAACTAAAAAACACGCTTTTATAAAGCATGTTTCTGAAAAACATCGAACTAAAAAGTTAAAAATAATTTTCAAAATAAAATTAAAACAAAAATAAATGAAAAGTACTAGTATTATTGTGAAAAAAGCGTGGGCGCTGCATACCATATTTTTCAAATGTCAAGCGCCCACGCTTTTTTCACAATAATACTAGTACTTTTCATTTATTTTTGTTTTAATTTTATTTTGAAAATTATTTTTAACTTTTTAGTTCGATGTTTTTCAGAAATATGCTTTATAAAAGCGTGTTTTTTAGTTTTTTTAAACTATATTTATTTTATTAGGCAGAGTCGGTACTTGTAACTTTAATATATTTTCTTTTTAAATAATTTAGTGTGTAATTTAATCTTTTAATTTTTTTTGTAATAAGTAGAGTCAACATTTGTAAATTTAACGTTTCTTTCTTAAATAATTTAACTTTGGAATTTTTGGCTAATGCGCTTTTTTCGTCTAGGGTTTTTGGTCCTGGTTGAAATTATTTTTGGACCTGGCGAGTAAAATATTTTTGGTCCTGGCTGAACTTGTCTTTTTTTTTGGACCTGGCAAGTAAATTGTAAGATCAGCTTACTACTGAGGAATCAACACCGAGCCTCACCATCCACAGAGCAGCAGGCTATTAACGAAAGCCTCACTACAGATCTGCGGATAAACAGATAAGCCAAAAATTTAATTTTAAGTTAAGACATTGTAAAGAGTTGGCCTAACCTTTGTCTAAGTTATTTAAATATTGTTTATTTTATAGGATTTATTAATTTTGAATCTTTATTATTGCGCTGGGTGATCACTCAATATTAAAACTGCCAAGTTCTTGGCATTATTTGCTGATATTATTATTTACTAACTTTCTTTGCTTGATTATATATTTATATATATTGTAAACTTCACTGTTGGGTTTATTTTCGTCAATATAATTGATAGATCTAACTTTGTGTCTTACTCAGATCATCACCCACTCACCATATTTGTTATTCAATCAATTTTTTTTTTTTTTTATTAAGATTCTTAAATTCATTATTTATCTCCAGTAAGATAGGTCAGTGGCTGGAACATCAGGGGTTTCCGATTTGAACCGTTTAAATCGGTGGCGCGACTCACACTTTTGTACATACCCTCTACGGCTGAGCTGGGCACAAATTTGCCAGTAGAGAAACCACTTACCCATCTTAACTGGAGTTGGAGATTTCAATTTAAGCCATAAGTTTAATTTTTCAAAATTTGATTTTATTTTATTTTTACTAAAAGAACGTGGCAATATATTTAATCGATAAATTAAAAAATATAATCAAAAACTAGTATACAGCTAAAAATTTACGAGAAAATATGATAAAATCAACAAAACAAAAATTGAAAACAAAATAAAATCGTAAAAATTTGAAAAAGCCATAAAATACATCAATTTTATGCGGTACGAAGTCCGCGGGGTCAGCTAGTAAGTCTGTAATAAAAAGTGAATGTTCAAAAAGAAGTACTTAAAAATTTTTATTCAAAACAAAACATTAATATCAATTAAACGATTATCACTTAAATTAAGGATATTTATATATACATATATTTAATGTTTGTAAGATTAACTTACAAATTTATTAATAGTTTTCTAATAATATTAACATATTTTTAAATAAAAAAAAAATTGTCGAGGAATTGAACCCCGACTACCCAGAGTCAAAAGCATATACCCTAACTCTTCGCTATCACTTGACTGATTAAAACAATATTTAAGTTAGATTTAAATTGCGACCTCTCTTCCCCTCTTGTGTTTTGAAATTAGTAGTGAGAAAATCACGTGGTAGATAAACTCCGCCCATTAGAAGGAGATGTAGGGACTATAGATCTATAGATCTTCTTCTCTTTTGCTCTACAGGAACGTGTTCAGCAGTCTAGGTATTATATGTCTATGTCTATATAAAAATGTTTTTTCTTACTTTCTTACTTACATATATATATATATATATATATATATATATATATATTGTTGTTTTTCCATTGAAGATGATACAATTCCGTATCGAAATGTTTGGAATTAAATAAAATTACAAACTTTCCATTTCTCCTTTGTATTGCTACAACTACACAACCCTTGTATAATACCATACTCGAAGACTCGTACACCCAAAATATATATATATATATAAACAAATTTAACAAAAAAAAAAACTACCACAATTTTGTCTAGAATTTTCGTTTGGTGCCGCTTGCTCGCCATTTTGTACTTCTGTTAGCGTGTTGAGTTACACAAATTTAATAATAAAAAAAAAAGTGGCGTTTTATCAAAATTAACAGTGAAGATCGTTAGTTTAAACTGTACAAAGAAAAAAATTTTTCTATTTAATTTTTCTTGTTGTGTGTATTTTCGCTACAGTACGTTGTATTGGCACATAAATGTTTGCTTAACACTTTTTTGTCATCTTAACAAATTTTATCATGTACGTGTCTACGTGTTTACACTTCTTGTTTTTATTTATTCATCTTTTGTGGCTAATGCTTTAAAAGCTTCTTTGACTCAAGTTAAGTAAGTTCATTTTTTATACTTATTTTTTGAGCTTATACTAACCATAATTTTTTATACAATCAGAATCCTGATGAAGATTTGAAATAAATCGAAAGCTTGATTATTAACAAAGAGTTTTATTACTCACCTTCGGCCTGTTGACTACATCCCCAGATTTGTCACTCGTTGCATACAGTGGTGGATCAACATCGTTCTGTTTATCTCTACTAGTCAATACCTTCCTATTTTGTATATATATATATATATATATATATATATATATATATATAAAAGGGGTGCCAAGTATGCGTACCTATAACAAACAAAAGGGGAAAAATTAATGGGCATGTACGCAAAAAGGATCATAGGGTCACGAATAGGGAATGGTAACCGCAGACATGCATGTTTCTGGCTCGTTAGCCGTCATCAGTGCGGCATAACCAAGTAAGGTATTGCACTTGGCCAGCAAGAGTGTTGAGTACTTGGGAGCAAAGGATGGTAGGGAAACATGTATTAAAAAGCGAAAAACACAAACAACGAAACTCACACAAGAGTCCTATCGCCATTTGTGGCTTCGGCCAGCTGTGCCCACATTTCGGGGCTACGAACAGCGTCGCCGCGTTGGCGAAACGGACTCATTGTGTTTGAGTCGTTCCAAGCCCAGGATGTAAAACAAAAAAGGGGTGCCAAGTATGCGTACCTATAACAAACAAAAGGGGAAAAATTAATGGGCATGTACGCAAAAAGGATCATAGGGTCACGAATAGGGAATGGTAACCGCAGACATGCATGTTTCTGGCTCGTTAGCCGTCATCAGTGCGGCATAACCAAGTAAGGTATTGCACTTGGCCAGCAAGAGTGTTGAGTACTTGGGAGCAAAGGATGGTAGGGAAACATGTATTAAAAAGCGAAAAACACAAACAACGAAACTCACACAAGAGTCCTATCGCCATTTGTGGCTTCGGCCAGCTGTGCCCACATTTCGGGGCTACAAACAGCGTCGCCGCGTTGGCGAAACGGACTCATTGTGTTTGAGTCGTTCCAAGCCCAGGATGTAAAACAAAAAAGGGGTGCCAAGTATGCGTACCTATAACAAACAAAAGGGGAAAAATTAATGGGCATGTACGCAAAAAGGATCATAGGGTCACGAATAGGGAATGGTAACCGCAGACATGCATGTTTCTGGCTCGTTAGCCGTCATCAGTGCGGCATAACCAAGTAAGGTATTGCACTTGGCCAGCAAGAGTGTTGAGTACTTGGGAGCAAAGGATGGTAGGGAAACATGTATTAAAAAGCGAAAAACACAAACAACGAAACTCACACAAGAGTCCTATCGCCATTTGTGGCTTCGGCCAGCTGTGCCCACATTTCGGGGTTACGAACAGCGTCGCCGCGTTGGCGAAACGGACTCATTGTGTTTGAGTCGTTCCAAGCCCAGGATGTAAAACAAAAAAGGGGTGCCAAGTATGCGTACCTATAACAAACAAAAGGGGAAAAATTAATGGGCATGTACGCAAAAAGGATCATAGGGTCACGAATAGGGAATGGTAACCGCAGACATGCATGTTTCTGGCTCGTTAGCCGTCATCAGTGCGGCATAACCAAGTAAGGTATTGCACTTGGCCAGCAAGAGTGTTGAGTACTTGGGAGCAAAGGATGGTAGGGAAACATGTATTAAAAAGCGAAAAACACAAACAACGAAACTCACACAAGAGTCCTATCGCCATTTGTGGCTTCGGCCAGCTGTGCCCACATTTCGGGGCTACGAACAGCGTCGCCGCGTTGGCGAAACGGACTCATTGTGTTTGAGTCGTTCCAAGCCCAGGATGTAAAACAAAAAAGGGGTGCCAAGTATGCGTACCTATAACAAACAAAAGGGGAAAAATTAATGGGCATGTACGCAAAAAGGATCATAGGGTCACGAATAGGGAATGGTAACCGCAGACATGCATGTTTCTGGCTCGTTAGCCGTCATCAGTGCGGCATAACCAAGTAAGGTATTGCACTTGGCCAGCAAGAGTGTTGAGTACTTGGGAGCAAAGGATGGTAGGGAAACATGTATTAAAAAGCGAAAAACACAAACAACGAAACTCACACAAGAGTCCTATCGCCATTTGTGGCTTCGGCCAGCTGTGCCCACATTTCGGGGCTACGAACAGCGTCGCCGCGTTGGCGAAACGGACTCATTGTGTTTGAGTCGTTCCAAGCCCAGGATGTAAAACAAAAAAGGGGTGCCAAGTATGCGTACCTATAACAAACAAAAGGGGAAAAATTAATGGGCATGTACGCAAAAAGGATCATAGGGTCACGAATAGGGAATGGTAACCGCAGACATGCATGTTTCTGGCTCGTTAGCCGTCATCAGTGCGGCATAACCAAGTAAGGTATTGCACTTGGCCAGCAAGAGTGTTGAGTACTTGGGAGCAAAGGATGGTAGGGAAACATGTATTAAAAAGCGAAAAACACAAACAACGAAACTCACACAAGAGTCCTATCGCCATTTGTGGCTTCGGCCAGCTGTGCCCACATTTCGGGGCTACGAACAGCGTCGCCGCGTTGGCGAAACGGACTCATTGTGTTTGAGTCGTTCCAAGCCCAGGATGTAAAACAAAAAAGGGGTGCCAAGTATGCGTACCTATAACAAACAAAAGGGGAAAAATTAATGGGCATGTACGCAAAAAGGATCATAGGGTCACGAATAGGGAATGGTAACCGCAGACATGCATGTTTCTGGCTCGTTAGCCGTCATCAGTGCGGCATAACCAAGTAAGGTATTGCACTTGGCCAGCAAGAGTGTTGAGTACTTGGGAGCAAAGGATGGTAGGGAAACATGTATTAAAAAGCGAAAAACACAAACAACGAAACTCACACAAGAGTCCTATCGCCATTTGTGGCTTCGGCCAGCTGTGCCCACATTTCGGGGCTACGAACAGCGTCGCCGCGTTGGCGAAACGGACTCATTGTGTTTGAGTCGTTCCAAGCCCAGGATGTAAAACAAAAAAGGGGTGCCAAGTATGCGTACCTATAACAAACAAAAGGGGAAAAATTAATGGGCATGTACGCAAAAAGGATCATAGGGTCACGAATAGGGAATGGTAACCGCAGACATGCATGTTTCTGGCTCGTTAGCCGTCATCAGTGCGGCATAACCAAGTAAGGTATTGCACTTGGCCAGCAAGAGTGTTGAGTACTTGGGAGCAAAGGATGGTAGGGAAACATGTATTAAAAAGCGAAAAACACAAACAACGAAACTCACACAAGAGTCCTATCGCCATTTGTGGCTTCGGCCAGCTGTGCCCACATTTCGGGGCTACGAACAGCGTCGCCGCGTTGGCGAAACGGACTCATTGTGTTTGAGTCGTTCCAAGCCCAGGATGTAAAACAAAAAAGGGGTGCCAAGTATGCGTACCTATAACAAACAAAAGGGGAAAAATTAATGGGCATGTACGCAAAAAGGATCATAGGGTCACGAATAGGGAATGGTAACCGCAGACATGCATGTTTCTGGCTCGTTAGCCGTCATCAGTGCGGCATAACCAAGTAAGGTATTGCACTTGGCCAGCAAGAGTGTTGAGTACTTGGGAGCAAAGGATGGTAGGGAAACATGTATTAAAAAGCGAAAAACACAAACAACGAAACTCACACAAGAGTCCTATCGCCATTTGTGGCTTCGGCCAGCTGTGCCCACATTTCGGGGCTACGAACAGCGTCGCCGCGTTGGCGAAACGGACTCATTGTGTTTGAGTCGTTCCAAGCCCAGGATGTAAAACAAAAAAGGGGTGCCAAGTATGCGTACCTATAACAAACAAAAGGGGAAAAATTAATGGGCATGTACGCAAAAAGGATCATAGGGTCACGAATAGGGAATGGTAACCGCAGACATGCATGTTTCTGGCTCGTTAGCCGTCATCAGTGCGGCATAACCAAGTAAGGTATTGCACTTGGCCAGCAAGAGTGTTGAGTACTTGGGAGCAAAGGATGGTAGGGAAACATGTATTAAAAAGCGAAAAACACAAACAACGAAACTCACACAAGAGTCCTATCGCCATTTGTGGCTTCGGCCAGCTGTGCCCACATTTCGGGGCTACGAACAGCGTCGCCGCGTTGGCGAAACGGACTCATTGTGTTTGAGTCGTTCCAAGCCCAGGATGTAAAACAAAAAAGGGGTGCCAAGTATGCGTACCTATAACAAACAAAAGGGGAAAAATTAATGGGCATGTACGCAAAAAGGATCATAGGGTCACGAATAGGGAATGGTAACCGCAGACATGCATGTTTCTGGCTCGTTAGCCGTCATCAGTGCGGCATAACCAAGTAAGGTATTGCACTTGGCCAGCAAGAGTGTTGAGTACTTGGGAGCAAAGGATGGTAGGAAAACATGTATTAAAAAGCGAAAAACACAAACAACGAAACTCACACAAGAGTCCTATCGCCATTTGTGGCTTCGGCCAGCTGTGCCCACATTTCGCGGCTACGAACAGCGTCGCCGCGTTGGCGAAACGGACTCATTGTGTTTGAGTCGTTCCAAGCCCAGGATGTAAAACAAAAAAGGGGTGCCAAGTATGCGTGACTCTTGTGTGAGTTTCGTTGTTTGTGTTTTTCGCTTTTTAATACATGTTTCCCTACCATCTTTTGCTCCCAAGTACTCAACACTCTTGCTGGCCAAGTGCAATACCTTACTTGGTTATGCCGCACTGATGACGGCTAACGAGCCAGAAACATGCATGTCTGCGGTTACCATTCCCTATTCGTGACCCTATGATCCTTTTTGCGTACATGCCCATTAATTTTTCCCCTTTTGTTTGTTATAGGTACGCATACTTGGCACCCCTTTTTTGTTTTACATCCTGGGCTTGGAACGACTCAAACACAATGAGTCCGTTTCGCCAACGCGGCGACGCTGTTCGTAGCCCCGAAATGTGGGCACAGCTGGCCGAAGCCACAAATGGCGATAGGACTCTTGTGTGAGTTTCGTTGTTTGTGTTTTTCGCTTTTTAATACATGTTTCCCTACCATCCTTTGCTCCCAAGTACTCAACACTCTTGCTGGCCAAGTGCAATACCTTACTTGGTTATGCCGCACTGATGACGGCTAACGAGCCAGAAACATGCATGTCTGCGGTTACCATTCCCTATTCGTGACCCTATGATCCTTTTTGCGTACATGCCCATTAATTTTTCCCCTTTTGTTTGTTATAGGTACGCATACTTGGCACCCCTTTTTTGTTTTACATCCTGGGCTTGGAACGACTCAAACACAATGAGTCCGTTTCGCCAACGCGGCGACGCTGTTCGTAGCCCCGAAATGTGGGCACAGCTGGCCGAAGCCACAAATGGCGATAGGACTCTTGTGTGAGTTTCGTTGTTTGTGTTTTTCGCTTTTTAATACATGTTTCCCTACCATCCTTTGCTCCCAAGTACTCAACACTCTTGCTGGCCAAGTGCAATACCTTACTTGGTTATGCCGCACTGATGACGGCTAACGAGCCAGAAACATGCATGTCTGCGGTTACCATTCCCTATTCGTGACCCTATGATCCTTTTTGCGTACATGCCCATTAATTTTTCCCCTTTTGTTTGTTATAGGTACGCATACTTGGCACCCCTTTTTTGTTTTACATCCTGGGCTTGGAACGACTCAAACACAATGAGTCCGTTTCGCCAACGCGGCGACGCTGTTCGTAGCCCCGAAATGTGGGCACAGCTGGCCGAAGCCACAAATGGCGATAGGACTCTTGTGTGAGTTTCGTTGTTTGTGTTTTTCGCTTTTTAATACATGTTTCCCTACCATCCTTTGCTCCCAAGTACTCAACACTCTTGCTGGCCAAGTGCAATACCTTACTTGGTTATGCCGCACTGATGACGGCTAACGAGCCAGAAACATGCATGTCTGCGGTTACCATTCCCTATTCGTGACCCTATGATCCTTTTTGCGTACATGCCCATTAATTTTTCCCCTTTTGTTTGTTATAGGTACGCATACTTGGCACCCCTTTTTTGTTTTACATCCTGGGCTTGGAACGACTCAAACACAATGAGTCCGTTTCGCCAACGCGGCGACGCTGTTCGTAGCCCCGAAATGTGGGCACAGCTGGCCGAAGCCACAAATGGCGATAGGACTCTTGTGTGAGTTTCGTTGTTTGTGTTTTTCGCTTTTTAATACATGTTTCCCTACCATCCTTTGCTCCCAAGTACTGAACACTCTTGCTGGCCAAGTGCAATACCTTACTTGGTTATGCCGCACTGATGACGGCTAACGAGCCAGAAACATGCATGTCTGCGGTTACCATTCCCTATTCGTGACCCTATGATCCTTTTTGCGTACATGCCCATTAATTTTTCCCCTTTTGTTTGTTATAGGTACGCATACTTGGCACCCCTTTTTTGTTTTACATCCTGGGCTTGGAACGACTCAAACACAATGAGTCCGTTTCGCCAACGCGGCGACGCTGTTCGTAGCCCCGAAATCACAGCTGGCCGAAGCCACAAATGGCGATAGGACTCTTGTGTGAGTTTCGTTGTTTGTGTTTTTCGCTTTTTAATACATGTTTCCCTACCATCCTTTGCTCCCAAGTACTCAACACTCTTGCTGGCCAAGTGCAATACCTTACTTGGTTATGCCGCACTGATGACGGCTAACGAGCCAGAAACATGCATGTCTGCGGTTACCATTCCCTATTCGTGACCCTATGATCCTTTTTGCGTACATGCCCATTAATTTTTCCCCTTTTGTTTGTTATAGGTACGCATACTTGGCACCCCTTTTTTGTTTTACATCCTGGGCTTGGAACGACTCAAACACAATGAGTCCGTTTCGCCAACGCGGCGACGCTGTTCGTAGCCCCGAAATGTGGGCACAGCTGGCCGAAGCCACAAATGGCGATAGGACTCTTGTGTGAGTTTCGTTGTTTGTGTTTTTCGCTTGTTAATACATGTTTCCCTACCATCCTTTGCTCCCAAGTACTCAACACTCTTGCTGGCCAAGTGCAATACCTTACTTGGTTATGCCGCACTGATGACGGCTAACGAGCCAGAAACATGCATGTCTGCGGTTACCATTCCCTATTCGTGACCCTATGATCCTTTTTGCGTACATGCCCATTAATTTTTCCCCTTTTGTTTGTTATAGGTACGCATACTTGGCACCCCTTTTTTGTTTTACATCCTGGGCTTGGAACGACTCAAACACAATGAGTCCGTTTCGCCAACGCGGCGACGCTGTTCGTAGCCCCGAAATGTGGGCACAGCTGGCCGAAGCCACAAATGGCGATAGGACTCTTGTGTGAGTTTCGTTGTTTGTGTTTTTCGCTTTTTAATACATGTTTCCCTACCATCCTTTGCTCCCAAGTACTCAACACTCTTGCTGGCCAAGTGCAATACCTTACTTGGTTATGCCGCACTGATGACGGCTAACGAGCCAGAAACATGCATGTCTGCGGTTACCATTCCCTTTTCGTGACCCTATGATCCTTTTTGCGTACATGCCCATTAATTTTTCCCCTTTTGTTTGTTATAGGTACGCATACTTGGCACCCCTTTTTTGTTTTACATCCTGGGCTTGGAACGACTCAAACACAATGAGTCCGTTTCGCCAACGCGGCGACGCTGTTCGTAGCCCCGAAATGTGGGCACAGCTGGCCGAAGCCACAAATGGCGATAGGACTCTTGTGTGAGTTTCGTTGTTTGTGTTTTTCGCTTTTTAATACATGTTTCCCTACCATCCTTTGCTCCCAAGTACTCAACACTCTTGCTGGCCAAGTGCAATACCTTACTTGGTTATGCCGCACTGATGACGGCTAACGAGCCAGAAACATGCATGTCTGCGGTTACCATTCCCTATTCGTGACCCTATGATCCTTTTTGCGTACATGCCCATTAATTTTTCCCCTTTTGTATATATATATATATATATATATATATATATATACATATATGTTCCTAAAACGCAAGAATCTGCGACTTGCATTCGATGCTAAAAGCGCGACATTTATAGTATGGGATTTTTAATAATTTTAGTTGATTAAAATTTCTATCTGATTTAGACAGTTCTCAAGTGGTGGCGCTGATATTTTCGTATTGAAAATAATGATTTTTGTAAACGGTACATAAAAACAGCAGTGACGTGTAAAGTAAAGATTAAACGGTGAATATTTGTGAAAAAAAACAGTGTTGTGCCAATTTTTTTTTACATTTTTATTTAATTTAAACAGTTCTTTACTGGTGGCGCTGTTATTATCGTATTAAAAATAATGATTTTTTTGATTGTATTTAAAAAAAAACCAGTGACGTGACAAAGTTTTATACGAAGGAGTTTTACAAAAATTTGCAAAAAAACAATGTCGTGCATATTTTTTTAATGGCAATTAACAAAAAAAATAAGATAAACGATCAATATTTGTAATAAAAATTTGCAAAAAGATTAAACGGTGAATATTTGTGAAAAAAATCAGTGTTGTGCCAATTTTTTTTTACATTTTTATTTAATTTAAACAGTTCTTTACTGGTGGCGCTGATATTGTCGTATTAAAAATAATGATTTTTTTTATTGTATTAAAAAAAAAAGAAGTGACGTGACAAAGTTTTATACGAAGGAGTTTTACAAAAATTTGCAAAAAAACAATGTCGTGCATATTTTTTTAATGGCAATTAACAAAAAAAAAATAAGATAAACGGTCAATATTTGTAATAAAAATTTGCAAAAAGTAAAGATTAAACGGTGAATATTTGTGAAAAAAATCAGTGTAGTGCCAATTTTTTTTACATTTTTATTTAATTTAAACAGTTCTTTACTGGTGGCGCTGATATTGTATTAAAAATAATGATTTTTTTTATTGTATTTAAAAAAAAAGCAGTGACGTGACAAAGTTTTATACGCAGGAGTTTTACAAAAATTTGCAAAAAAAAAACAATGTCGTTTATATTTTTTAATGGCAATTAAAAAGAAAATAAGATAAACGGTCAATATTTGTAATAAAAATTTGCAAAAAGTAAAGATTAAACGGTGAATACTTGTGAAAAAAATCAGTGTTGTGCCAATTTTTTTTTACAATTTTATTTAATTTAAACAGTTCTTTACTGGTGGCGCTGATATTATCGTATTAAAAATAATGATTTTTTTTATTGTATTTAAAAAAAAAGCAGTGACGTGACAAAGTTTTATACGAAGGAGTTTTACGAAAATTTGCGAAAAAGCAATGTCGTGCATATTTTTTTAAGGGCAATTAAAAAAAAATAAGATAAAACGGTCAATATTTGTAATAAAAATTTGCAAAAAAATCATTGTGCATTTTTTTTTTATTTCTATCTGATTTAAACAGTTTTTAACTGGTGGCGCTCCTATCCTTGTATTGAAAATAATAATTATTTTTAAATCGTATTTAAAAAAAGCAGTGACGTGACAAAAATTTGTATAAAGCAGTTTTTCAAAAATTTGCAAAAAAAAAACAATGTGCACACTTTTTTAATGGCAATAAAATTAAACAAAAATAATGATAAAGATTGAAATGTCAATATTTGAGACAAAAATTTGCAAAAAATCAGTGTTTTAATGACATTAAAATAAAAAAAAACAGTAACGTATCAATTTTTTGTTTAGAATGGTGTAAAAAAATTCAACTAACCATTGTTGTGCCGATTTTTTTTAAATTAATTAAAAATTGTGCACAAAATTTTTATCTTGGAAAGATTTTTTTAATTAAATTAAAATTTTATTTAGGGTAAGTGGGGGAGAGATGGACCATATTTTATAAAATTTGTAATAACTCTTTTTATTAAGAACATTTCTTAACAAATATTTTATTGGTAACTTAACACATATTTAGGAACATTATATTTATATTAAAACTTAAACACAACTTTGAGATTTTTACAAAAAATAACATATTTAATGGTATCTAAAAGTTCATTTCTCCTCCACAGAGAAGGTGAGATGGACCGCTTAAGGAGGAGAGATGGACACTTAAAAAAAAAGACAATGTTTAACTTATTTTAATTTCTTATGCCATGCTTACCACACTGCTGGCACAAATTGGCATAAGTGGTGCAATTCTCGTGTAACCAGCGACCGCATATGGTACATTTTATCCAATCTTCAGTCTTTTTTGTTTTCCTGTAGTCCTCTTTGCAGCCTGCACATTCATTTTCATAGTCTTCCGCTTCTTCCGCAGTATTCTCATCATCTGACAAATCATTTAAAACCATTTCTTCAGAAGTCGTCGTAGAAGAAGAATATTTTCTCTTGTTTGTTCTGATTTTCTTCCCTTTTTCTTTACAACGTATCTCGGTATTAGCTGGCACTTTTTTCTTTTTGGCACAAAGTTTTTTTTTGGTAATGTTTCTTCTCTTAATTATATTTTCTTCTGAGGTAAGGAGAATCGCAATGTTTCTTCCGCGCTTACGTGCGTTTACCACAGAAGTTGATGGTGTTGGCGAAATTAATTCTAAAAGCTTACCCGGTGTTGCTTCCTCTTCAAAACTTCGTTCTGCTTGTTCTACTTCTTCAATAGAATCTTCGTTTCTTTGTGGTGAGTGAGTCTGTGTTTCTTCATGCACTGTATTTGCCTCTTGAATGGTATTATTAACCTGTACATTATTTATGTATGCATAATCCGGAATAGCAGTAGGATCGAATGGAACGATACCGGTAGCACGAAATGCTGCGACTGCATTTTCTACTGTAGCAGACTTATTCCACGATTCTCCTAAAAGTTTACCAAACTGTAATCTCTTTAAAGTACGATTTGTATTTGACCTCACAAAGCGACGACATGCTTGATAATAGAAAGTCTTGAGCGACTTAAAAAAAGCTCGATCTAACGGCTGTAGGTAGTGAGTTGTGTGTGCAGGCAAACAAAATAAAAGAATATCGTTTTCCTCGGCAAATTCCAGCATCTCCAAATTAGAAGTATGGGACGTGTGACCGTCGAGTATTAAGAGAACTTTTCCGGGCATCTTTCTAGGCAGAAAATGGTTTCTTAGCCAGTCAAAGAAAATGTCTGCATTAACGTATGCGGATTTTTCTGACATTCTTATTGCGGATCCAGGTGGCATTCCGTCTAATAGTTCATCTTTCCTGTTTTTTCCTTTAAAGATACAGTAAGGAGGAAGGAACACACCTTCTGCATTACAGCAAGTCAGAACACTAATCGTCTCTCCTTTTTCACCGGAACTGATGGATGCCACACTTTTTGATCCCTTCTCTGCTAAGACTGCACCAGCTCTAGTATTTAGTTGTAAACCTGTCTCGTCACAATTGTAAATATTACCGGGTTTATCATGCAATTCATTATCAGTCAAAATTTGATCCAGCAAAGAAAAATATTCCGTTACAGTTACCCTTGACATTGCCGCTGAACGCGCCACTGAAATATTTTCTGATTGGCGTATTGCTATGTCAGTGTGCCTACGCAGAAAAGACTGCAACCACTTGTATCCCGCTTTACCTGAGAAAAGAAAATAATTTAAATTTTAGCAATACCTTCTATATTTAATTTTGTCATTACCTTCTTCCTTGTCAAATTTATGACTTATGCCTAATCTTTCAGCTAAATTAAAAGCCATAATTCGCACTTCATCTCTGGTAGGTGCGAATCCAGCTTTTTGTAATTTTTTTATGTGTATTACTAATTTTCTCTCGGCTTCTTCTCCTAATAATGACGGAGGACCAAGACGGTCATTTTTGACTGCATTATTAGTTCGTAATCTCCTTATTAAAGTGGATTTCGGAATTTGAAACGTTCTTGCTGCTTCATTAACCCCCATCATATTTGTTTTTATTGCATTAATAGCATTTTGCAGATTTACTGCACTCCATGCTCCTCTAATCGCAGTATTTTTCTTCCTTATATAAACTGTAGGCATATCTATAACGAAATAAAATATGAAAACCAGTGGTCTGTCTCTCCTCAATATGAAAAGTCCATCTGTCCTCAATGCAGAGGTGAGATGGACCACTCATTTTCTACTCAACCAATACAAATAGAACTGAGCTTTTTAGGTTATGTTCATTTGATTACATGTGGTTTCAAGAAAAATATATGAAAACTTCATTCAAACTTACCTAACTGTCTTTTATTCACTTTTTAATTATATTAACAATAATTTTAGCAACACTTTATGGCATTAAATGACGATTTCTTATTTAAAAATAGTTGAATTTCGTCATGCGAACGTTACTTACACCGCAACGACACACACTAGCGCATGCTAACGAAGCGGCGCTGAAGGACAATTTTTAAACATAAAGTCCGTCTCTCCTACTGGTCCATCTCTACCCCACTTACCCTAAATTAGTCACATTTTTAAAACAACTAAAACTATTTTAATTTAAATTCGTGCAAAATCATATTAAAATAATGTTTTTTGAAACTAAAAATAAATTTGTTAGCTTATTTAATTACATTTAAATTATTAAATAGATTATTTGTATTTGTATTTAAAAACCAATTAAATTAATTATTTTCTTTGAAATATTTTAAAATATTTTAACAAAATATGTATCATAATATAAACATATAAATACATGAAGTATGTAAAATATGCTTAAAATACTGGTTTACTAAAAGAAGGTGATCAGGAAAAAAGACTTAAATAAAAAAAATAGTTAAACAAATATTATATTTTATAATACTAATAAAATAAGACATATTTAGCCATAATATAAGTGTAGCAAATTGGTCACAATCGGTACATTATAATCATATAAAGTCACCAATCTCAAAACTGACATCTCCAAATTTTATGTACAACATTTACTACAAAAAACCCAACATAAAGCACAAACAATGACGTTTTTTAACAGATATTAACAAATGGAGCAAAAATATAAACTGGGAAGAAAACAATTGAATGAACAATGTGGAACTTAATTATTATTTTTTCTATTAACTAGGAACTCCTTGCAACTTAAAAAATATATACATATTTTAATATGTTTTAAGAAGATATTTGCTTTTTTGCTAATATTTATAAATTAAAACATAATGAAATAATTAAATGTTTTCTAGTTTTAAGAAGTTCCCAATTAATAGAAAAAAAATTGATATTACTAATAAAAATAATAATGTGAATTATATAACTGGATGATCAAAATTAAAATGGTGGCTTTAAATGTTAAATAAAAATAAGAGTTTTACATACATTTTGACATACTGGTAATTACAAAAAAAACATTTAAAATTTATTTGTTATGTATATCTAAAAGCACAAAATCTAACCATTTATACAAACTGACTTTTAAAATGAAAATATTAAAAGAAAAAAAAATACCAAATAAAAAAAATATTTGTATTATAAACAAACATTAAACAAACCTATTTTTTTTTTAACAAACGATTTTTAATGTATTGAATATCATGTTGCAGATAGCTTCTGATCACAGGAGTAGTCTTTTTTTTAGTTGTGGATAGTTTGAAATAGTTTGATGCATTTCTTTATTAAGAGCATATTTGCCGTGGTAGTAATCCTCAAATACACGCAGTAAAATTTTTTTGCGGCGTAGACCGAAGATCCTAAAACGATAAATAAAATTTAAAAATAAGTTGTAAATAAAATTATAAATAATAATTAAAAAAACGTTTTTTGGAAATCAAAACAAAAAAAAAGTTTTTATTTTAATTTTCACAATAAATTACGTTTCTTATTATTCATTAAATAAATTTTTACAATATTTACGCTGTGGCAATTAGCAACATATAAAAGCGAAATATTAAAAGCTATAATAAGAAAAATGTCGATGAGTTATCAGTTTAGAGATTGACGAATAATTTATAACAAAATGCATTGATCTGTTTAAATAAAATAATTATTTCCGAAATAAATTAATTTTATATTATATTTTAAAAAACAAATAAAAAAATCCTAACCATGAGTAGTTTTTCTATGTAAATTAAAAAGTTGATGACATTGTAAACAATTTTTGTTCTTCTAATAATATATGCATTTGTTTTAGACCGTTTAAAATTGGTTTTGTCGTTAAAAGAATTTATATCAAATACATTATATTTGTATCGTAAGGCAATTTTAAATTTGTAGGCATAATTACCTTTTTTAAAGTGTAGAACAGATTTGACCATATCTTCGGTAGAATGTTTCATTAATAAATGTTGTCCACAATAAAAACAGGAATGTTTTTTTACGGAGCTGTTTTGTGGGTATATTATTATCATGACGTCCATGGATATTTTTACAGAATTTTAAATCTAAAAACGGAAATATGTTGTTTCTAATTTTTCAAAAAATATTAAACTATTTCCAAAATATTGAAATAAAATAATTTGGGTTACGCAACCAAATTATTATTAAATAATTTTAAAGTATCAAAATTGTTGCTCAATTAAATTGGAAATTAATTAAATTGATTCCAAAGTAAATACATTAAATTTTTTTTTTAAGTTTATCACCCTGTAAATTATAAACTGATGATTTAACAATTTTTAATTTATTTATTTCAATATTTGTAGGAGTATTTTTAAAATATTCTGAATATAATATTAGTTTCTTATAAATTTAGTAATTAATTTGGTAAACTTAGTTTATTAAATAAAAATATACTATAAACAGGTTTTAGCGTGTGAATTAAAATTAAAATTAAATACCTTAATTATTGGAATTTCGTCCCTCATACGCTTAATAACAATCAAAGGAAGACCCAAGGTTATACTTTTCTGTAGACTCCTTAAAAGCTCAATATTATCGGAAGAGAATAATATTTTACCCATATAATAACCGTCTTCTCTTTTTGCTAATGTGTAAGTATCATATTTAAACACTTCTATGTTTTTGCAAATACCCAGGCTTTTGTTGTCAGTATATTCTATAGGTTTCTTCATTTTAAAGGATTTTTTCTAAAAGAGATATATTTTATATTTTAATATGTATGAAAATACTGTAGTATTGTAAAATATGTCAGCAAAAAATCTTGAAAATTACTGAGCGTTATTTTTATTGTTAAAAAGTCTTAATAAAGATAAAAAATGATATATTTTTTTGGTGGATCATACAAAAAAGTGATACCTAGATTACCTAGTTGTTTTTTTAACAAATAAGTAAATAAATAGTAATTTTAGTAATGTTAAAAAAAAATTTACACTTAAAATGAATTCTGTTAAATTTGCTATAAAATTATTTGTTAATAGAGCAATTTCAAGTCTGTTAAAAACAATGACGCACCACTAATCTTGTATTATTTAACTAATAATAATAATTTGTTTTAACTGTTTGTTTAAAGAAAAAAAAAACAATACACAATCTATTTTATGACTAACAGAATAAAGCGCATCAAGCATTTTTGCGTTTTTCTTTAGTAAGATTTTTCATTTAATTGTAGTTTTAAATGTTTTCATTATTGAAAAAAAATATTAAATAAATACTTACCGAAAACAAACATAATTATTTAAAAGCACAAATAACAAAACACTTATTATAAAATCCACATATCTAATATCTAAATTATATCACTACGCCATGTTTCGGCTAAATCAATTCAAAATTCAACATTGAACTCGAACGAACACTGAAGTAGTCCATACTACCGTCACATGGTTGCATTATATTTTGCGCTATGGGGTTTTGTAAACACTTTTTTTGTACATTGATCGTTTTACTGTTTAGTTTTCGTGTTTGAAGTAAGGACACACATCAACTGGTCTTATTTTTCTAAGTATTTATTTAAATGAATACAGTTGATTTTTAAAAAAAATATATTTCGAAGTCACTGAACACACAACGTCACAACACAACACGATATACGCATTAGAGATATAACGTAAATAAACAATTATTAAAAAATAACGGAACTGATGAACCCGCAGAAAATCTTATTAGTCGAGTTTTTAATGTGATAAGATTCCGTTTTTTTATTTATTGTGCGATCAATATTTTTATTTGTTCGATTGGTTTTCTATTTTTAATTAAATTTTTTAGTTTGTAATTATTAATAAGCATCTGCAAAGTTATATGGCTCACGGTGTTTATTTAGTTATATTTATACTTATTACTTTAACTAAGTCGATGTTTAATAATTTTACTGTTTTAATGTGATAAGGTACCTATAAATTTTTTGCAACAGTTTAACACTGCTAATTTCAAAACTAAGAAACAAAAAAAAATGATCTACTTCCCCAGCAAAATTAAAAAAAAGTAAAATAAATAATTTCTTTAACGAAAAATTGAAAATGTGTACTACTCTATAAAGAATTAAGCTCTAAAAATTTTTTTGAAAAGCAAATATAAATCGTATATCGTAACTATAATCTTTTTTACCCCAAGAATTTCATTTTAATTTTGACAATTTATTTTTTAATCGACATTGCATATTTTGTACAGTCGAGTACATATGAAAATGAACGACATCGAAAAAAATAGCATATTAATAGTTTTAAATTTTAAAGTTTTAAAGTAATTAATGAATTAATTAAATTAAAAAATAAATTTATAATTAATTTTACCACAAATTATGTAGTTGAAAGGCTGATTTATGATTCTTAGAGAACAACAAGATATCTTATTAATATATTATATTATATATTTATGATTCGATTGACTATGGTGATAAAAATTGGACAGAAAAATATAATCTTTTTAGCCGTAAAAATGGGGATGCAGCTTTTCAAAAGCATCATCTGGTTTGTCAATGGGACATTCGAAGCGTCGCCCACAATCTTTTACAAGTTGTTCTTAATTTTAGGTGCGGTAAATCAAGTAAGGTTCAACAGATCACGTCAAACTAATGGATTTTCCGTTTGTCCTTTCATTACTTGAGAACAGTGCAAAACTGTCACGAAAAAATAATTCGCGTTATTATGACAAAAGGGCTTGCAATTGGCCTAAAATAATATACTAACAACCTAACAGAAGGTAGGCATAAAAAATTCCAATAAATTTTTTTGCATTTACACTCCAGTACTGCAAAGAATTCCGACAGACGATAACCAATTAATAAATACAAAATAGTACTTGCCAAATGTAATCTTAAACAGAACACAAACAAATGGAACTGTTAGTGTTCAAAATGACCCTGTATATTTTATGTTAGAAATGTCCCTGTATATTAAAAATGTTGCCATGGTCTTATTATTATTATTATTTAGAAATGTTAAGTTTGACTTATTAATATTTTGTAATTGTCATATATCTTTTCAAGAAATATACATCTGATAGTTTATTCTTTAGAGTTTATTATTTAGAGGCTACATTTACCTTCTTTAATTTAGAGAACTGAGTAGCCAAAGTATTATTTCCTTAAAACTGCTAACTCTTTATATTATAAAATTTTAACATTTGGCGACCATGGCAGGACTCAATTATGGAGAATATAAGAAGTTTGAAGGAAAAGAGATATTCTTAAAAAGAATCTTCACAAAGATTTGCAGAGAACTTGACATCTTACTAGGCGAAGAAAGTGTAGATATCGATAAAATGACAATTAAGATGAATGGATTAGAAAGTAAAGCCTACAGACTAATTCAACTAGACAAGAAAATTAAAAAACTGCTGTTTAAAAAAGACCAAGTAACAGAAGAAGACATAGAGAGTGAAGTAGAAACAGCAGAAAGTTACATAGAAGAATTTATCAAATACAAGACTAAATATTCTAGAATTTTAAGAATCAAATCTAAAAAAGATTAAGCTCACTAAGAAGACAATGCTAGTGTTTCCAGTAGCGAAGGAGGATCAAAAAGAAATTTCATATTACCAAAATTTAAGCTAAAAAAAATTAATGGGAAGGTGAAAAATTGGATAATATTCTGGGGATAGTTCAAAAAATTGATGAGGATGAACACATAGATAAAGAAGTTAAATTCCAGTATTTTATACAGGCATCTGATGAAGGATCCGCTGCAAGAAACCTTGTTGAAAGTTTTTCACCCTCTGCACCAAATTATGACATAGCTATCCGGCAACTTAAATCAAGGTTTTCTAGAAATGAATTTCTAGTAGAATATTATGTAAGAGAACTTTTAAATTTGGTTTTGAAAATGGCTATAAAAGGTAAATCAACTATGTCACTTTCAACTTTATTCTGTAAATTAGAAACTCAATTAAGAGCTTTAGTGACATTAGGAAACACAAGTGATGAGTACGCAGCAATGCTTTTCCCATTAGTTGAATCATCTTTACCAACAAAAACTTTACAAGTTTGGGAACGTTATAGGAACGACAAGAATTTACAGGGTTATTCTGATTCTACTAGTAATTATTTAAATATGTTATTAGATTTCCTAAGAGGCGAAGTAAATACTGAAGCAAGAATATCACTAATTAGAAATAGTTTTACTACCCGAAAAGATGGATCAAGAACATGGGCACCGAGGCAACAAAACAATCAAAAATTGTTGATTTGCCTGCTCAAACCACACCACAATATTAAAAACTGTACCTGAGGAGTTAAATCCTGCAGATCCACTCACTAGAGGCTGTAGTGGTAAGCAATTATTAAACAGTAAATGTTGGGCAAAGTTGGCTAAGGAAAATAGATACATTGTGGCCAAGTTTACCAATCGTATTTTGCTCAGAAGCAAATGCTGAGAGAAGAAAAACAGCTATAACTTCTGTTGCTTTTCTGAAAGATTGTTTTAGTTTAAGGTTAAATTCTTTTTTCCAAATATCACAACATTTTGAGAATATTTGGCTGGATTTTTCGATTTTTTAATTATTTCAAAAATCAGTGAAATACAAATTTGCAGACAGAAAGAAAGGAGAGATAGAACCCTCATTCCAAGAGATAGAAGAAACAGAGATAGCAGAACTATCATATCTTGAGATAGAGAAGGCAGAGACAGCACTTCTCAAAATTGTTCAGCTGGAATCTTTTGGATCGTTAAATCTTAAAAATATTAAAAATTTAAAAGTTTTTGGACGAAAAAGGCATGCTTCGAGTAAGAACGAGATTACTATTATAGTAACATACCTGATTTAGAACACATTTATAAAGCCTCTTTGAAGAAAATATTTACAAACTATGAAAGATCATTTAAGAAGTCGTTTCCGGAAGGAGTACATAGGAAATTTAGTAGAGGTAGGAAATGTTGTACTTTTGGAATGTGATAATGTCAGAAGAGCTAACTAGCCCTTAGGTCAGGTAAAAGAAATGTATATTGGTAAAGATGGAATTACAAGAGTGGCTAAAGTAAGATAAGCTAAGGAACTTATTAGACCTTTACAGCCGCTTTATCTACTTGAAATCGAGCCAGAAGAAGACGACGTAGAGAAGAACGGAGAAGTAAAGATGAATATAGATAAAAAATAGATAAAGATTAAGACTTGGTTGGCCAAAAGTCCAATTCTAATAAGATATGGACGACCGATCATGAGTCCTAAAAAATTGCAATATACCTGACGATTTTTTATTTTTCAACTTCGTCGAAAAGAGGGGAATATATTGGAAATGACACTGTATATTGAAAATGTTGCCATAGTCTAATTATGTAAAAATGTTAAGTTTGACTTATTAATATTTTGTAATTGTCATATATCTTTTCAAGTAATATACATCTGATAGTTTATTATTTAGGGGCTACATTTACCTACCTTAAATTTAGAGAACTGAGTAGCAAAAGTATTATTTCCTTAAACCTGTTAACTCTTCATATAAAATTCTAACAGTTAGATTAACCATTAAACACTAGTTACTATTTCTAAACCTATGATACTTAGAATTAATTAATGCTTAATAACATTGCTTTTCTTTACACTTGGATTACGAAGAGTTTTTTATCGCTGTTAATTCGTAAAAAATTGCATGTTTTATTGGTCCGTTTGGATATAAAATATGAATTTTGTAATTCTTAAAACCGCGATATCTCACGAATGGTTAGTCGTACAAGAAAAACGATGTACAACTTTTGTCTGACCTATTTTTACGATAAAATTTACGGTTTTCAAGATAAATGGAAAAAACTTTTTAATCTTAGATAAAAAAAAAATTAAGAAGTAGGATCGAAGTGGATTTTTTACATTTTATATATAATGATGTATTTAATGTCTTTGCCAATTACTCTATGCAAATTCTGGCTAAGTCAAATGTCTTTTTTAACTGGACTATTTACCAACTTTCTATAAGGGATGTGGTTGTGGAAAAGCCAATAGTGATCATAAAAAAATTAATACATTTTAAAATATATTTCTTTATCTATATATATATATATAAAAGTGAAAGTTCACTCATCACCATATCTCGGAAACTATAAAACCTACAAACTTGAAATTTGGTAAGTAGATTCCCTATAGGGTCTAAACGTCCGCTAAGAAAGGATTTTATGAAACTCTACACCTAAGGTGGTAAAACGGGGGTTGAAAATTTATATGAAAGTCCTATGTTATTGAAGTCAGGGACTAGAAAATTAAAATGTGTGCTCTTTAGAGGTTGTAGAGGTGTACTTATATTGTATTTCTAGAAATCAACTCCCTCCATAAGGATTAAACGGGGGTCGGATACATTTTATACAACAATCAACACGCCACGCGAACGACATCGCGTGTACATCGATTTGGAACCCAAAAATGTAGTTAGATTTTTTTTGTCTGTCTGTCTGTATGTTTGTGCACGCATCACATGAAAACTACTGATTCGATTCGAATGCGTTTTTCACAGATGTATTTGTCTTTATTCCCGACTACTTAGAGCTGTGAAATTTTTAGGATAGTTAAGAACTGGATGACAATGCATGTTATGATGTTATGATATAAGTTGTGTTTAGATATTATCATTTTGAAAGTTTTTAAATAAGTTGTTCGTAGCCTATTTGGTTAAGCGGCGGATGAGTCCAGTTGTGACAGTTCTGTTACGTTATCATAAAGAAATCGATTACGCGAGAGAGAAGTTTTTTTTCTGTTTTTTTTTGTTCTACATGTTAAAACAGTAATTATTATTTTAACTGTTAATAAAATAAACTAATTTAGAAAATTTTTAGTAAGTTTTTTAGACTGTACTGTGGACCCTGCCGTAATCTATCTCGGTAAAGCGGTAGTGGCCAAGGAACAGGTTGCACTTAGCAATTATTTAAAATAATCTAACAATGGTAATATGACATAAATTACCAAAACAAACTTTTGACTATAAAAAGTTCTTTTTATAAATTGCGATTTTTACCAAAATCTGTTCACTGGTTTCAGCGTGATTGACTGACAAACATGCAATTTTAAATAAAAAAAAATTAAAAGTAGTTAGGCCAGACTTATTTTACTAAGAATATACCTACAGTATGATTAAACTTTTATACATAAAATGAACTCATTTGTGAATATCCCAATTTCACGCTAGCAAAGCCGCGGTTAAAAGCTAGTTCTCTATAAATTAAACAATACCCATTTGAATTTTTCTAATTAATGTATTAATCCTGCTATCGCATTTCCGTTTACTTTTCATTTTTTTATAACCTCTTGTTTTACTAGGTATATTATTTTTTATTCTATTAAAATAATTTACTATTTTTTCTTTCAAGAATAATTAATACGGAATAATTAGTAAATAATCACAAAACCTATATTTGCGTTGCTGCAATTGCATATTTAAACATAACTTTTAATTTAAAACACCCTTACTTTATAACATTTTTCTGAATTGTAAAAAATAAAGATACTTTACAAAATTAGAATTTTTTGACAAACCTCGTATACTGCTTTAAAAAAATAATATCTGATGGTTGCATTTTCAATTAAATTTTATTTCAAAACAAACTAAACGCAGATTTCTGTTCCCAAACCAATATCTATTAGGTATTAAGATAAAGTGTTTACAGACACAGAAATGTGATGACACATTTAATGCCTTATCTTAAATAATAAACAATATGAGTTAACGTATACAAAAATATGATTAGTTCTTTTTAGGGTGACGAATTGTTTTTAGAAAGTTAATATTAAAAAATATATTGTTTTAAATCATTTATTTTAATGTTTGAAGAGAAAAAATGGAAGTTTTTTTAGATTTTATTTATAGTCCAGTCACTCACAGTAAAATATTGTAAAACCTCAGAACGTTTATTAAAGTCCAAATAAAGTTTGATTTAAATAAGACTTTTTGCAGATCTAAATTTTCTTGACTTTCAACTGTACTCTGGGACTTAACATCATCTTCGCCTTCATTTCCTCCTTTTTTTAAACTCTTCTTGACTTATTATAAAATCATTTCGTCATTGTTATCGTAACCAAGTAAGATTCCGTTAACAGCCTTTTTGTCCATTTTCTTTCTGCGAAATTTTGGAATATGTACATAGCAAATAGAACCAGTGTGAAGACAGAAACGTTTCTGAAGACCCCTGTAAGCTATGTCCCAGAATATTATAAAAAAGTTCCGAGTGATATTTTTTCGACTTTTATAAGTGTTTTATACTTTTTAAAACGTAGGGCAATACCCTTTTAGCTTGTTCGTTTAAAATTTTCATATCTCATATTTTGTAACACAAGATTAAACCCACTGGGCTCCCTTAAAATATAAAAAATCTATTTATCGTAAAGTATAAGACTTTTTAAAACATTTTTCACGTAAGCCATACCCTTTTAGCTTATTCTTTCAAAATTTTCATATCCCATATTTTGTAACACAAGATTAACCCCATCGAGCCCCTTTAAAATAGAAAAAAAAATATTTATCGTAAAGTATAATACTTTTTAAAACTTTTTTTACGTAAGCCATACCCTTTTAGCTTATTCTTTCAAAATTTTCATATCCCATATTTTGTAACACAAGATTAACCCCACCGGGCCCCCTTAAAATATAAAAAATCTATTTATCGTAAAGTATAATACTTTTTAAAACTTTTTTTACGTAAGCCATACACTTTTAGCTTGTTCTTTTAAAATTTTCATATCTCATATTTTGTAACACAAGATTAAACACACCGGCCCCCCTTAAAATGTAAAAAAATTTATTTATCGTAAGGTATAAGGCTTTTTAAAACTTTTTTTATGTAGACTATACCCTTTTAGCTTGTTCTTTTAAAATTTTAATATCTCATATTTTGTAACACAAGATTAACCCCACCGGGCCCCCTTAAAATATAAAAAAATCTATTTATCGTAAGGTATACGACTCTTTAAAACTTTTAACTTGTAAGCCATACCCTTTTAGCTGATTTTTTCAAAATTATCATATCTCATATTTTGTAACACAAGATTAACCCCACTGGGCCCCCTTAAAATATAAAAAAATCTATTTATCGTAAAGTATAAGACTCTTTAAAAAATTTTTCTTGTAAGCCATACCCTTTTAGCTGGTTCTTTCAAAATTATCATATCTCATATTTTGTAACACAAGATTAACCCCACCGGGCCTTCCTCAAAATATAAAAAATTCTATTTTACATAAAGTATAGGACTTTTGAAAGCTTTTTTTACGTAGACCATCCCCTTTTAGCTTGTTCTTTCAAAACTTTCATATCTTTTCTTTTTTAACACAAGATTATATTTTAAGGGGGGCCCGGTGGGGTTAATCTTGTGTTAAAAATATGGGATATAAAATTTTTGAAAGAACAAGCTAAAAGGGTATAGTTTACGAAATATTTTTTTTAAAAAGTGTTATACATTACGATAAATAGATTTTTTAGATTTTAAGGGGGCCTAGTGGGTTTAATCTTGTGTTACAAAATATGGGATATGAAAATTTTTAAAGAACAAGCTAAAAGGGTATAGTCCACGTAAAAAAGTTTTAAAAAGTCTTATACTTTACGATAAATAATTTTTTTATATTTTAGCGGGAGCTCGGTGGGGTTAATCTTGTGTTACAAAATATGGGATATAAAAATTTTGAAAGAACAAGCTAAAAGGGTATGGCTTACGAGATTTTTTTTTTTAAGTCTTATACTTTATGATAAATAGAGTTTTTTATATTTTAAGGGGGCCCGGTGGGGTTAATCTTGTGTTACAAAATATGGGATATAAAAATTTTGAAAGAACAAGCTTAAAGGGTATGGCTTACGAGAATTTTTTTTTTAAAGTCTTATACTTTATGATAAATAGAGTTTTTTATATTTTAAGGGGGCCCGGTGGGGTTAATCTTGTGTTACAAAATATAGGATATGAAAATTTTGAAAGAATAAGCTAAAAGGGTAAGGCTTACTTAAAAAAAGTTTTAAAAAGTCTTATGCTTCACGATAAATAGATTTTTTTATATTTTAAGGGGGCCCAGTGGGTATAATCTTGTGTTACAAAATATGAGATATGAAAATTTTAAAAGAACAAGCTAAAAGGGTATTGCTCTATGTTTTAAAAAGTATAAAACACTTATAAAAGTCGAAAAAATATCCCTCGGAACTTTTTTATAATATTCTGGAACATAGTTTACATGGGTCTTCAGAAACTTTTCTGTCTTCACACCGGTGCAAATAGATCCTATTATTATTAAGTGCTTAAGACCTGTTTTCTTACCTGTCCACAGATCAAACGGAGATTTATCTTTTACACCTGATACACCTGTTCTATTTAATAAGTAAGCTGCCGTATTATCATTTCAGCCCATAATGTCTGTGGTATTCCTTCTCTTGCATGCATTATAGCCATAGCAGTTTCTACAACAGTCTCTTTGAGCATCTCGTAGAGAATCATTTAGGATCGGCAGTGAAGTATCCCAGTATTGTAATAGTAATGTCTTCATTGTTCAATATGGGTTTGTTCTTTTCAATTTTTGATTTAAATGAACCATAGTTAGATTTTTTATAACTGATCGTACCTACAAGTTTCCTATTAGGGCGTGGGACGTCTGGGTATCTTTCGGTAACTGTCTCACACGTTCTGGCCAAATTTTTGTGACACTTGCCGTATATTAACACTAAATTTAAGTAATTTTCGTTAGTATAGCCTAAACGCGCCATGATTTTAAAAATAGATGGTAACTAAGTTTTGTAACACAGAGTGACGACCAAAAAATGCTACCTAATAATAATCACAATGCGGATTGACGGATTGTTAGCGACTTTTTTCCATGGCCAACTTTTTGAAATCAAGTACATACATAATTTCAATAGGTAATCTCTTTCGTAAGACCCTTTTTACCTCTTTCAATGGAAGCTTGGTGTGTTATAGAGACTTAATTTTTAGGAAGACAGTAATAAATGCATTATAAACTCATAATTTAGAAAGTTTGCTATGTTTTTTAAAAATTTTCTCAAATTAACTTTCATATAATTTCTGATTTATGTGAAAACTATTGATTTTAGGTAAAGCGAAACCTTATACAATTTGAAAGCCAAATAAATTACACGTAAGACGACGTAAGTATATACAGGGTGTCCTATTTGAAAATTTTGACTTATTCTGATTCAAAGTTCTGAAAAATGGCACACCGTTTAAGAACACCATGTGTTGTAAAACTAAATTAGTTCCTTATGGCATTAAAGAACATCACTTACCGTTTAAGCGTAGCAACTTTTGTTTCATTTGATTCTGAAATAGTCCAGTTATTGATTTTTCAAAATACAGTCGAATCTGTCAAAATTTTTGAAAAAAGTTGAATAATTCAAAAACTAACGATTTAAAATATAGACTACCTTACATAAAATTAGTCTAGAATTTTATGCGTAGTAATAATATACAGGGTGTTCTATTTAAAATAACGAAGTTGATGGCGACTTTCCGGTATAACCGGAAGTGTAAGATTAATGATATTATTTAAGGCAGATAGGCCATCAATGAAAATGGCCAAGTACAAATTTTAGATTTCAAATCAACATAGATCTCGAGATATTTGTACTGTCCCTTCGTCGTGACACACCCTGTATGACTTTCATTAATTAAAAACAATTGACAACTATCATAATAATAATAAATCAACAAAACTATGAATTAGTGTTTAAGACTGGATTAGAAGTAATGTAATCTTAACACATATCTGGGCTAGTTCCTATGCAGTTAGCATCTTAATATTTTTCTCAGTTTGTGGTGTGCATTAAAATATTAAAAAAAATAAAATTTCGTATGTAATATGTGAACGTGGTAAAACTTTAATTTTGTTTGAGAACAACAAGTTTTATAAAAAGAAGATTTTAGAATCGTCAAGCGAAAAAAAGTGGCGTTGTACAGTGAAAGGTTGTGGTGCAAAATTGTATATAATTTTTTAAGCCAGGCGTGGTGGCGTAAAATTCAACAACTTGGTTTGGCTGTAGATTACAGAAAAGAAAACTGAAGTGGGTAAATTTTTAAGTTATGTGTTTGGGCTACAATATTTACCACCCAATGACTCCTATTTCATTGGGTGGTAAATACCGAAAACTATTCTACCTTAATTTTTTTATGCGATCCCCTTCAAATTGCCCTACTGGTGATATAAATGCATTTTGCCAGGGGGCAATCCCGGGCCATATTGTTTATACCGAAATTATTTAAACAATTACATGCAATTGTTATTTTTTAACCGGACAATTTTTTTTATATTCTTTATTAAAATACAAATAAAAAAGGTTCTACGAATTTTTACGATAAACTTAATATTTTTAGAGATATGGATTTTTAAAAGTTCGAAAAATCTCAAATTTGGAACTTTCGACCCATAAAAAATATATTTAAAAAAATAACATATAAATAGTATACATTTTTTTAAATTTTTTATACAATAATTAATAATGTTATTAATAGAGATTTGAAAAATTTAATTGTTTATACCTTTTTATTAATTGTTAATTTCGCGCGCTCTCAAGTACCCGTCGCTTACCTTTCTGGGTCTTAAATCGTTTTTGATCATTTATCTTAAAAACTATTAACTTTATTAAAATTGCTAATAAGAGCAATGTTATTAATAATTAAATTGTCTACAATTTTTTCTCTATAATTTTATTCTAAAATCAGTTTTTCAAATGTTATTTAAGCATAAATCGGAATATGTAATTAAAATTTCTTTTTTATCAGTTTATATTACTTTTTTGTTACTACCTTAGTAATAATAAAATATAATGGTATTTGAACATTTTTTAAATTCACAGTTATACATACATTATAAAAATATATTGGGAACCCACTTAAATGTTGAGAAAAAACATTCAAATGAATTGAAAAATAAAATAAAAAATAATTTTATGTATATGTATCATGGTTAGTGCGTGTCAATTCTCAGCTGATTATTTTTTGTTTTTTACTTAAAGTTATTCAGTCTTAAATTCTTTCAAGATTGTTAAACGTTGTTGCACCCATTACAGTGATTTCGTGTATAATTAACACTTTTAGATGGATATATTTTCAGTTTTTGTGGTTTTTCGTTGCAATAAATCTATGTCATGTATTTGAAAACATTTTATTCTTCTAATTAGAATTGCAATTGCCAAACACTAAACCAGTGTCAATAACAGAAGTTTTACCTTACTTTTTGTTTTAATAACTAAAAAGTAATATAAACTCATAAAAAAGTTATTTAAATTACATGTTCCGATTTATGCTTACCTAAATAAAATTTGAAAAACTGATTTCAGAAAAAAAATTATACGAAAGAAATTGTAGACAATTTAATTATTAATAACATTGCTATTATCAGCAATTTTAATAAAGTTAATAGTTTTTAAGATAAATGATTAAAAACGATTCAAGTCCCAGAAAGGTAAGCGACGGGTATTTGAGAGCGCGCGAAATTAACAATTAATAAACAGGTATAAACAATTAAATTTTTTTAAATCTCTATTAATAACATTATTAATTATTGTATAAAAAATTTAAAAAAATGTATACTATTTATATGTTATTTTTTAAATATATTTTTCATGGGTCGAAAGTTCCCAAATTTGAGATTTTTCGAACTTTTAAAAATTCATATCTCTGAAAATATTAACTTTATCGTGAAAATCCAGGGAACCTTTTTTATTTGTATTTTAATAAAGCATCTAAAAAAAATTTGTCCGGTTGAAAAATAACAATTGCATGTAATTGTTTAAACAATTTCCGTATAAACAATATCGCCCGGGGTTGCCCCCTGGCAAAATGCATTTATATCATCACTAGGGCAATTTGAAGAGGATCGCATAAAAAAATTGAGGTTGAATAGTTTTCGGTACTCATGCGCCGATTCGTGCTGGACTATACCTACTTTTTTGATTAATTTTTTATGAACTTAAAAAAAAATTCTTTAATTTTAGGAAACACTAGCATCCTAGTTGATTAAAACTTAAACCACAATCATGAGCCAGATGAAAAAAAAAATTGTCAGCAATGTGTGCAAAGGGAAAGCTGTAAAAGATATATTTGAAAAGCCCTCAAAAATTATTAATAAAGAAATAGCAACTTCTTCTTATAAAAATGAGTTGACCATTTATGATTTGGAGTAAATACGAAACATGAACCGAAAAAAAAATAAAAATTTTCCTACACTGCCAAAAACAATATCAGAGGTGCATGAAGCAATAAGTTTAATAAATCTTTTAAAACTGATCCTAAAGAAAAGTTTCTGTATAATATACTTTCATTAATACAGTTAAACAAATGTTTTATTTTATAATACTAATAATAATACATTTAGCCGATAGTTGGTGTAGATCCGTGATATATAATATTAATGAAAAATAAAACTTTTTATATTGATTTATATATAAATTTTATTGTAAGTGACAAAAAGGTCCCTATGTAATGGAAAAATAATATACACTCTTTAAAAAAAAACAAGATATGGATAACTGTTATCTTATATCTTAATATTTAAAAACATAGGATAAAAAAGATATTGAGGCATTTCCCACTGAAGAATAAAGCAAAATATGTAATAAGAAAAATGGCCATTCGTAGTTAAATCGATTTGGCAAAACGGATCAGTTAACCCTACCGTTGCCGTCAGCCTCCACCTGTCACTTTTTGCTCTGAAGCAGAGAATTTGTTAATTTTCTAATTGCTTATTTAAATTTAAAATAAGTAAATAAAAAAGGGACCCATTATAGTATATTACAATAAAACTTAGACTACTGAATATTTTGTTTGATTATCTAATCAAAAAAAATACCAGAATAAAACTGCTAAAAAATTAAAATATTATATCTGTAAATAAACGTCAACTTTTTTGGACTGCCAACACAAAATACACATATGCTACTTTTTTTTGTAATTATATATGATTGTAGAAATTTTTTTATTTGTAATTCGATCAGAAAGTTCTTTGCGGCTTTTAATAATTTTTTTTTATTTTAATCGACAAAGAAGCACTTTCTGCTCTTAATATTAACACGCTTTTATTAACTTCACCTGTATGTATGTATGTATGTATGTATGTTTGTTTGTTTGTAACTCTCCACTCCGTTATATAATTATATCTCGAAAAGTTATCGTTTTTTTGAAAAAACACAAGAATACTTTTTTGTTTAGAATTAATTTTTACATCAACTGTCAAATTATGACAGCTGTCATATTGACAGTTTTCGAAATAAACACTATTTTGTGAATATCTCGAAAAATTATCGTTTTTTTGAAAAAACACGAGAATACTTTTTCGTTTGGAATTAAATTTTACATTAACTGTCAAATTATGACAGCTGGCATATTGACAGTTTTCGAAATAAACACTATTTTGTGAATATCTCGAAAAGTTATCGTTTTTTTGAAAAAACACAAGAATACTTTTTCGTTTGGAATTAAATTTTACATCAACTGTCAAATTATGACAGCTGTCATATTGACAGTTTTCGAAATAAACACTATTTTGTGAATATCTCGAAAAGTTATCGTTTTTTTGAAAAAACACAAGAATACTTTTTCGTTTGGAATTAAATTTTACATCAACTGTCAAATTATGACAGCTGTCACATTGACAGTTTTCGAAATAAACACTATTTTGTGAATATCTCGAAAAGTTATCGTTTTTAACACGCTTTTTATTATTATTATTAATTAACTTCACCTGTATGTATGTATGTTTGTTTGTTTGTTTGTAACTCTCCACCCTGCGGCTGCTGCCTCGGGTGAGTCCCATATCGTTATTTTTAGTCACTACCTCCCCGTGCCGGGAGTGGGTAATAAACAATACGTTTAATTATAAACGATATGAATGAAATTGTCTTAGAATTAATCTAACAATTCTTTAGATTTCACAATAGTAATTTTTTTTTCCAAGTTCTGAAAACAATACGTTTAATTATAAACAATATGAATGAAATTGTCTTAGAATTAATCTAACAATTTTTTAGATTTCACAATAATAATTTTTTTTCCAAGTGATTGAAACAATGTGTTTAATCATCAACAATATGAATACAATAAATATAATTTGAGAAATCAAAAAAACACGCTTTCAAAGCATTTCCAACTAAATAAACGAATAATGATTGAGTGAGGGTCTTGTAATCGTCACAGCAAATTAACGAATCTATTGAAATAAAATAAATTGGACTAAAAAGTAAAAAATAAATATAGTTTAAAAAAAAAACTAAAAAACACGCTTTTATAAAGCATGTTTCTGAAAAACATCGAACTAAAAAGTTAAAAATAATTTTCAAAATAAAATTAAAACAAAAATAAATGAAAAATACTAGTATTATTGTGAAAAAAGCGGGGGCGCTGCATACCATATTTTTCGAATGTCAAGCGCCCACGCTAGTATTTTTCATTTATTTTTGTTTTAATTTTATTTTGAAAATTATTTTTAACTTTTTAGTTCGATGTTTTTCAGAAACATGCTTTATAAGAGCGTGTTTTTTAGTTTTTTTAAACTATATTTATTCAAAAAGCTATTTAAATTAAATTAAGCAATGTGTAATTTAACAATTTTCGCTCTTGAGAAGAAAGTGACAGATGGTGGCAAACGCCAACTATCTTTTAGTAATTTGAAATTGAAACAGCCAGGTTTCAATAGTAACCGTAAAAAATACATAAATAAAAAAATATAAGAAGTTATTTTAAATTTTTTAACTTTTTTTAGTATTTAAATTAGTCCGTATTTTAAGACCCTGTCCTTTACGCTAGTTTTATTACTTAGAGTTTTAAATTTAGTTATTTTTTAGATTTTTAATTTGGCTGTTTTTTTATATAAGAAAACCTTTGAACTCATAGTTTAAAACTTAGGTATATTAATTTAAATAACAAAACTCGGTAGCCATCTTGATTTTTTTTAATTACGACAAAAAAAAATGTTTTTCTACAACCGTGCGTAAAGTATTAACTTTACGCACGGTTTAAGGTTCGTAAAGTTTAACTTTTTTTCACTAGTGAAAAAAAAAAGTTTTTTTTTTACTAGTAAAAAAAAGTAAAATAAGCACTGTTTTGTATAAGATTATGCAAATACTTTGATGTGTGTTAGTCTAAAAGTTTTTGATTCCTAGTTAAAAACAAATTTTTGCAGAAATAACAAAACTAGGCCGTTACACTTTTTTTATTTTTGTATTTTTTAAATTATTCTGCATTTTAAAACCCTGTAGTTTAAATTCGTTTTTTATTAAGTAGGTACTTTACCTTCTCATATTATATTTTTTTTATGTTAAATAACCAATAAAGTTCGTGGATATTTAATAATTTACCCTGTACAATTAGTTGTTTTTATTTATTTTATAATATTTATTAAGTGGGAATATTCGGTTTTCTGTTTTTTTTTAATTCTTTCCACTTTATAACATTCTCGCCATGCTTTTGTGATGTCTCATGGGTTTCAAGTCCTCTGCCAAGATGTGCCCAATCACTATACCCTTCACAAGCTAATTGAGATCCTGTGTTACTACCAAATAACTTACAGCAAAAACAATACGCCTTGTCACTAGTTTTACTGTACACAAGCCATTGCCTATGCACCTCTTCTCCATTACTCATGGATCTTTTGTAATAATTGGCAGAAAAATGTATTTTTTCTGAATTTTTAGGAAAATTAAAATTAGTTACTTGTAAAGGACCTTTTTGTATGATTTCATCAAATTTAGCAGCTGTTAATGAAACAGGCCAAACACCTGGATCGTTCGTGTCATAAACTAATTCTTGATCTTCGTTAGAAATTGAGGGGCTTTTAGGAACTTCAGCAGGCTCTGAGGCTGAAGCTGAAGGAGAAGGATTACCAGAGTGGAAAAAATCAATTACTTCATTATTACTTGAACTTGGAATAGATAATATATCGATTTCAGTTTGCTTATCTACGCCTTTTTCAGCTCCATCTTGTTTTAAAAACTTAACTAGTGCACCTTGTTGAGATTTTAAAAACTTTTCACGTTTTTCCTTTTTCTTCTGTTTTTCATAACCACTTTCAAATTTCCTAAACTTATCTCTTTCTCTGGACATGATTGGAAATTTAATGTAAGTTATTACAAGATTTCACAGGGCAAACACAACAATATGCGCAACAACACTTGATCACAATTCAACTATTGAGAACGTTGGCACTGAACTGCCGTCGGCTCGGCGGGAGGGGCGGACAGAGACAGTATAATATAAAGAGACTTTTTGAAAGATAGGGCAAAAGCGGTACAATGTTTGTTTGTTTACCCCCAGAACTCGGCGCTGAGGTGGTGGTAGATAGGAGAACTATACCACCTAAACTCGATCAGCTGGTGAGGTGAAGGTGAGCTGAAATTAATACTATAATGGCGGTTGAAGTGACAGTGTAGCGTAAGTATTATTAGTATTAGTTTTAATTTAATATTATTTTAAGATAGTTTTAAATTCGTAAAGTGTATAAAAGTACAGTGTACAGTTTCAACTATGTCATTACTGAATTATTTTAAATATAAATGCGCTGTGCCACATTGTTCAAGTAAATATTTTTACCCAATTCCCGATCCAAATTTTAATAATAAAAAGTTAGATAATGAGTTTGATACACAACCAATAAGTTATGTGGCAGGTTCTTTGGTAAAAAAATTAAATTTAGATTATAAAGAATGTAACTCAAATCTGAAAACTAATAGTTTGGAATCTCACCATACTTTTACGTACTTTAAAGAGAATGATGATAAAAGACTTCTGACTTAACGTTACGAAAGAAGTTGTTAATTTTTTAGCTAGTGTATATAAAATAGATAAAGTACTGCGGTAATGTTTTTAAGTTTTAGGTACTTGCGTGTAGCCAAAGGATTGGTGTCGTATTTCCAATACCTCATGACACAACACTACGTATTAAAGAACCATGCCAATGTATGGAAACTTCTTAAATATATTAAAATATCTGTATGCATTTTGTAAGATGATCCATAATTTTAAGTTATCGAGGGCGTTGTGCAAACTCTTTTATCGATGGGTTCTCCTTTTAATATTATTCGTGTATTGCTACTTAATATTATTCTAAATTTTCGACCATATTATATATATTTATTTATTTGAAATAACAATCGTACTTCTCTGTGATATTAGCGTAATTATTCTGATGTTTAAAACATATATGTTTATTATATTATATATTATTTATTATTTTATCTATTTTGTAAAAAATCTTTTTCATTTTATTAATTGTCACGGGTCAAAATTTACTATAGTAAATAACTAAATTGCTTACCTTAATTTGTTATCATTGTAGTGTTTATTCAAGTAAGAAATCGGTTGATTTAAGTTCGTTTATAGTTAGTTATTAATTTATAAATATATTCTGGCCATATATTTCCCAATGTTGTTAAATTTCTGTAAGTAATTTATTTTGTAGGTTATAAACTATTTTTAGGTTTATTGTTCTGTCATCAGTCATTAGTTCATTTGTTACATCTTCTCTCCGTTTGATGATAATCCCGTTATTGAGATTCGATAGCCAGTCTTCTTTATATTATATAATGTTTAAAAATAAAACCGAAAATAAATGGGGAAATTAGGTAATGTTTGATTGTTGTTGTCGCCTATATAAATATGATCCCTGTTTGTTCGTAAAGGGTTGGCTGAATAAGCTACGGTTTGTTCCTATAGTAGAGGCCATATCTTATTTCGACGTGCGTCAAATGATCGCGAACGGAGTGATGTAGGAAATTGTCTTTCTTTCGTTACCTGCTTTTGAAGAAGGAAGTTGTGGAACACTATCCAGAAGATTCCTTGGGTTAAGTTTCAAATCGCGGTGAATCCGTAACAAGTAATATTGGATTTTTTTTGAAACTAAACCCCATTTTCCAATTGAATCGTTGTTGAGTTAAATTCTGTGGTTATTTTTGGACGAGAATTGGAAACCGCGTGTCGGATTTTGTTGGTTCTTCTGTGGTAAGTCACACACCTTTTATTCATGTGGTTTGTTCAATCCTAATTTCTTGTTTTATTTCGGTCGAAATGTAGATAGATCAGGAAACAAACAGTAGGTAGATTTGGAAGTTTAAAACCGTTCAGACGGTGAGTTGTGGTGAGTTACCTGCAATTAGCAACGAAGAGATTGATTTACCCGTCTACCACCTGGGTGTCACGAGTGAGTTTATCGAGAAAAGTAACCCTATATTAAATAGGTGAGTCACGAATTTATATTTTACTAGATTAATAACGCCATATAAACGCAAATTTTAATTTGAAAATCTTTATTTTTATGGGTATTTATTCGTGTATTGTATTTAGGTATTATTTATGGGTAACTGGACTCCTTTTAATTCTTTGTACTATTATGAATTAACATTTTGTACTATTATAAATTAATATTGCGTTTAATCTTGATTTAGGTTATTGTTATAATTTTGTAGTGACTAGCCAGTCAAAATTAAGTTTGTTAAGCATATTTTAATTATTAGTCTGATCATTAATTATAAATTCAGAAAAATCAGCTTCTAAATGTTGTAATACTCATTTAAATTCACTTTTATTCTTTCATTGTTATACAAATATCAGTCAATGTGTTTAAATTGTATTTAAGTCAGTAAAGTAGAGTAATGTTATTAAATCAGATTAATTCAAGGAGTCATTCAAATCTTTTTAACCTAATGTTAATGCTTAATTACGATTTTAGGGTTTTAGTTACCGGCTACAGTTTTAGTTACCGGCTAAAAGTCCTAGAAACAGGCATAAGTCTTGGATACAGGCTTCTTTTGTAAGCAGGCCTGATACTTGGTTCGAGCATACGTTTTGTGTTTGGTGTAGCCTTTTTGGTTTTGGATAAGGCTTGAAATTTGGAACCGACCCAAGTATAAGACCAGCCAAGGACTGCGGAAACTTATCAATTTAACAGATAAGCTATATTAGTTTTAAGTCGGACTTAGTTTTAGTTAAAGCTATTTCTCTTATATTTATTTTGTTGTATTGCGTGTGATCACACATTTTGATTAATCTCCTTTTTTTTAATATTGTTCGCATATTCTTTTTCACTATTTTTATATATCGGTAGCGTTGTCAAGCACGAGGCTCGACAATTTTGTAATTATCAATATTGTTCATTAAAGAAGAGTCTAGTTGACATTTTAGTTTTATTTAGCTCACTTATCGTCATTTTCAGTTGTTGTTGTGAAATTTAATTAGAACCGTTAAATATTCTAAATTTACTTGATAATCTCCAGTGGGTGAAGTGGTGCCTGGGACATCAGGGGTTTCCGATTTTAACCGTCTAAATCGGTGGCGCGACTCACTAGTATTTGTTACTTACCTCTACGGCTGAGCTGGGCACTAATTTGCCAGTAGGGAGACCACTACCGAACTCAGCTGGAGTTGTATTGATTTAGTAAAAAAAAATCCTGATTTTTCTAAATTTGATTTATGTTTTAAACTCATTAAAATACGTGGCATAATAATTAACCATTGTTCCTAAATAAAAGTTGTTCCTTATTTTATATGTATTTTTTTAGTGTTTCAAGTGTATATTGGTGTTAAAGTTATTTTTATTAAAAGTTTGTTTATTATTTAGTTTTTATATTTATTTACCTAAATATTATAAAATAATATGCACTTTTAAGCTTATATTTTATTTTTAATATTTTTACACAACAGTAAAAATATTAAAAATGAAAATATGAGTTTTAAAAGTGTATTTCTATATGAAACAGAATTTATACCCTGTCCCGCCAATTTTTTGAATCGATGAGCTTCTTCCCCCAATTGTTGGCGCGCCACCGTCGCTCAAACATGAGACCAATTTCATATAAGGTATCAATACATCTCTTTATTATATATTATCTCTGGGGACGGAAGCCTCGCTGCGCGAGGCCTTCCTCAGCGCGAGGCCTGGAGCGGCTGCTCCACTTGCTCCACCCTAAGGACGGCGCTGGTTTAAAGTACCGTCTTGATTTTATTCGCATAAATATGAATGATGACGTATGTGCAAAGATCCGACGGACAAACTATATATATATATATATATATATATATATATATATCCAAAGATGATACATAAAGTATCTAGTGCCTTACTGTCAAAAGTAATAATTTCAGTTTTGAACTGAAATGGTGTCGGTTAGAAATTTCTAACACTTTAAAAGACACCTTGGATGCTGCGATATAAATAGGTGTCTTTTAAAGTGTTAGAAATTTCTAACCGACACCATTTCAGTTCAAAACTGAAATTATTACTTTTGACAGTAAGGCACTAGATACTTTATGTATCATCTTTGGACATTCTTAGACTGTCACAAAACGCTCTGTTCGTTTTATATATATATATATATATATATATATATACTTGTTTTATTTTAGATATAAGTAATTGTATTACAAAAAAATAATTTTAGTCATTTTCAAAAACTTGAATGAAATAGAAATGAAAATTGTTCAACAAAAAACTGATTTTAAAATAGAAAATAATATATTTGAAGAGATAAATAGCTCTAGAATTTCCAAACATGGAAAACTATTTCTCACTACATTTAGATGTATAATAGTGGGACCTTCTAATTGTGGAAAAACTAATGTTATGGTTAATTTATTGGAACATCCAAATGGGTTAAAGTTTGAAAATGTATACCTTTATTCAAAATCTTTAATGCAACCAAAATATCAATATTTGGAGATGTTATTGAAACCTGTTAAAGAAATTGGCTATTATACATTTAGTGGAAGTGAAAATATAATGCACCCATTTCACGCTAAACCAAATTCAATTTTTATTTTTGATGATGTGAGCTGTGAAAATCAAAACGTAATTAGAGAATATTTTAGTATGGGACGACATTCCAAAGTTGAACCTTTCTATTTGACACAGTCATATCCTAAATGTCCAAAGCACCTTATCGGTGACAATTTAAATGTTTTAATTGTTTTCAAACAAGATGATCTACATTTACGACACATCTACAATGATCACATTGGAACGGACATGGACTTAACGAATTCAAAAATATTTGTTCCATATGTTGGAATATTCCATAATATGGGTTTTTATCAATTTTCAAAGACTTTGAAATCAACAAAGGCCGATATAGAAAAATGCTTGATCAGTTTATAATAAATTCACGTTAAAAGAAAAAAAATCAAGTGTAAATTAAGAATTAGTGAAATAAAAATCTATTAAAAAAATATTATAGCTTTTATTTTTTTTTGTATAAACTTGTATTAATTATTATAACAATTTTTCACCATCTTCTTCACCAGTTTTTTCTTTGTCATCATCATCATCATCATCATCGTTTAATAAGGGGGTCAGTTCAGTCATTCGGCTTGTACTTTTCGAAATCATTTTTTGGACCTCATGAGCATCCTCTTCGACAAAGTTATACCCATAAGTACGTACAACACTTTCGATGACTTTGAAATCATCCATGCTCTCAATTTTAAGTCGCATGTACTTTATGGGCAACTGCTGAAATTTGCGCTTTAATGTTTCGGCCCGTGGTGAGTACGATAACTGCACAAACACTTTATCTCCCTTAAGAGAGATATTTTTTACACCATATCTAAGTAATAATAAAGAGAAATATTTTAAGTAGTATAATAATAGAAAAAACGAAAATTAGAGACTTACCTAAAAAGCGTCTTTATAAAAATCAATAGGTACATCTTTTGGTGGAAAATTAACTTTGTCTTGGGTGAAAATAACTAAAGTTTATGGTACAGATGCCATTTCCTTTTTTGGAATTTTTCATTGAGACACACACACACTACTATTAAAAGCACTAAAACATTTTTTCTACGATCACTATCCAAAGTAGGCTTTTGCACGTTCAAATCTAACTACAAAGTTGATGTTTTACGCGATCTGTCATAATTTGACACTATTGCCGCTTTAAAGCAGAAAGTTTACTTTGTCGCTTGCTTATTTTTATTTAAAATAAATAAAAGAATGACAGTCATGAATAGAGATCAGCGTTTTTTTAAAACATTGTAGACCTATCTGAATATTTTAGTTCAATATCTAATATATTTTAAAACACTAAAACCCACTTTCTTTTTATAAACGATAAACATATTATATCATGTCACTGTGGGGCACAAACAACAACATATCCACTTAACGCCATTCTGATTTATATAAAAACAACTTTAATAAATAAACAAACTCTAAAACATAATAATCGCAAAATACAACACTCAATAAAAAATAATAATGAATGTTGACAGAGAAACTTTGGTTAGGTTTGCGCTTTGAAGTAGGCAACACAAAATACTTCCGTAAATATAAACTAATAGTTATTTTAAAAGTTTCTAGACTAACCTGAATACTTTAGATCAATATTTAATATTTTAAAAAATTAAATCTTACAGAAATAATGATCAAGTAATATTACATCCTTTCTGGATATAAATATCCATTTAAATATAAATAGGCAACACAACATACACCAACCCATAGAATTTAGAAGTTTAAGGCAAGTTGGCCGCGCTTGTCAAACATTCAAACAAAGACTGCAAAAAACTGTGTAAAGGGTTTTTGAATTCAGTTATTGATTGTCTACTTATTTCATAACTGTATTTTTGGTTATAAAAGCTAAAAAATGGATAGTGATAGTGAATATTCCAATACTGCTGAGGCTGCAAGAAATATAACTTTAAATCTGCTTCCAGAAAAATCAAAAATTAAATATGAAAAGGAATACGAATGTTTTATACATTGGTGAAAATTGAGAAATCTCAAAAAATATTCAGAAAATGTTTTATTAACTTATTTTGGAGACAAAAAAATCTAAAATCATCCACTTTGTGGTCAAAATATTCTATGTTAAGACAAACATTGAAAATCAAAGATGATATTGATATTAGTAAATATACAAAACTGATTGCTTTTTTAAAGAAACAGTCAGTGGAGTACAAGGCAAAAGAGTCTTTAACTTTGTCCAGGGAGAATATAGAGGAATTTATTCGAAGTGCGCCTGATGAAGAATATTTATTTAGAAAGGTAAGATTTTAATGTGATTTAAAATGTATCCAATTTAATCTAAATTTGTTTATATAGGTTGTCTTGATTATGGGTATTGCTGGAGCATGCAGAAGAGATGAGTTAGTCAAAATGAAACTTGATGATATAGAGAACAAAGAATCTCTCTTAATAGTTCGCATTCCAGATTCGAAAACTAAACAAAGTCGCATGTTCACAATAATTAATGATACAACAGAAAATGCTATTGATTACGTTACATACTGTAAAAAGTACATAGATTTAAGAAAGCAGTGCCAAAATAATCATAATATGGAACGCCGCTTATTTTTTCGTTATACCAAAGGAAGGTGTACAAATCAACTTGTAGGAATGAATACAATTGGTAAAATCCCCAGTGAAATTGCCAAATATTTAAACTTGCCAGATCACAAGTCATACACCGGGCACTGTTTTCGACGTACTTCTGCTACATTATTAGTACATGGTGGTGGTGATTTAATACAACTAAAAACACATAATGGCGGGAAAAGTAGTAATATAGCGGAAGGTTATATTGATGATTCAATTAAAAATAAAATACAGACGTTTCAAAAAATATCCGGTCAGTCAACCTCTCAAGTCCAAGAAAATTTTGAAATTACGTCAAATCCTTCTAACTCTACTAATAATTGTTCTGAAACATCAACTTCTGGAGTAAATATTAAAAATTGTCAAAATTGTACTTTCAATTTTAATATTGTTAATAATAAAATTACTTCCAATTAGTTTACTAAAATGTTAATGTAAACTGGTTCTAATAAAATGTATAACAAAAACTATATATTTTGATTATCGTGTGATCGTAGAAAAAATCCAGTGTGTAATTCGAGCGGAAAGATCTTTGTCGGTTACGATAAATTGTTTATCTCAAGCGACAAAGTATCACTTTCCGCTCTTAATAGACAAATAGCTATTGTACAAGTACTAAATTATATATGAATAGTTGATTCCTTTTATATGCATTATCTTAGTCTAATCTTTCACATTTATAAATATAACCTATTCTGCTGTTTAATATACACAAAAAAAATAATGAATAAAAATGGTAGCACTTAAACGTCATCAATGTTTTAAATTTCACGAATATTGTCTTCATTATAGTATTTAGGTAAGATTTTTCCATTGTTAGACCATATACCCTTCCTTTTTTATTTGTCTTCGAAATAGTTACTTTTAATAATTTTAAAGTGTCCCTAGATAGATCTTCCCCAAGAATTATACCTGATCCTTTAAAATTCTTTTGATTACGGAAAATAGCATTTTTTACATGTTTTGCACAGAATTGGACAAATATTGGTTTAACATTGTTTTTATCCGGCTTCTTTAAACGAAAACAGTCATTAATAGAAAACTGATCCAACGTAAAATTTAGTTTGCTATTAAGAATCTCCAATATTTCGTCCAGACAGTTTCCATTAACACCTTCTTTTACTCTATAAAATATTATATTTTTAGATCTTCTGTAACTGTCAGATGTCTTCTGTCTAGCTTAATGTTTCAATTGCACAATTTTGGTTACTACTGACAATATCTTCTAAGAAGTTTGAGCAGAAATAGGGCACGCACTACATGAAAATTGAGCGTGACTCATACATATAATTTTTTTGCATATTTTGCAGAAGTACCTTGCTTTTCTTTCTTCTCGGCATAAGTAGCAACGTTTTCTAGAGCTAACTGGAACCTGGTCTGCCGTTAAAGCTAAGTCTGAAGTTCCTGCTACTTCTTGTCTTCGCTGTTTTACTTCTGCCGGAATATTTTTAAGAGTAGCTCTTCGTTGGTAAGTCATAATGCCAATTCTCACAAGTACAGTCGTCTTATTTTTGTTCCACCTTTCTCAGTATTATTTGATAAATGGATTATCTGAGAATTAATTCCTCCAATACTCAGTAGTGTATAGAATAAGACCATTGGCAAACGCCGCGTGTTACGAGCAACATTGTATCCCTCGCAAAGTTTGTCAACTGTATCGACTCTACCTTTTGTAGAATTGTAAAAAGTGATTATTTCAGGTTTGTGATTCTCTCCTGAGAAAGCATCAATAGCATCATCTTCATGCATACTTGAAACTGCAATAACAGTTTTACCCTTTTTGGATACATATTGAAACACTTATGGGGGCTTTTTACACAATTTATTTACAAAATTGTTAAGATACACTGAACTCTGCTGGATAACGTCTAACTACTTGACAATACAATGAACTCTTGTGAACACTTGACTCGAACTGACGTAAACTGCCCATGCATCCCCTTATATACAACATTATTTAATCTAGTCAGTGTGTTTAGAAGTTTCTAGAATTTTCTAGAAACATTATTTAAAATGGTCAGTTGATTTTTTTACAAATTTCTAAAAATCAACTGTCAACAACAATCTTTCAAATTAAGGTCCCTTCCTTTACGGTTATCCCGTTAGACTGCCCCCTCCTTAGATTCAGTCCTCCTGGAATGTTATTTCCTACATCGGAATCCCGCACACTCCCTAAACCAGCCAAACCATCTTCTTGGAGTTGCTGCGCATCTCCACTGTGGTTTCCCTGGTAAGGCGCCAAACGATCATGATGGACCACGACGGGTTTCCCTCTGGGAATTTTCACGATCCGATAAATGACATCGTTAATCTTCTTCTTGATGGTGTAAGGACCTTCCCAGTTCTTTTGTAATTTGGGACAAATACCTCGACGCCGTCGGGAGTTATAGAGCCAGACTAAATCTCCAACTTGGTAACTCTTTTCCATTGTCCGTGTGTCATAGTACCTCTTCATCCGATCACTAGATAATTGTAGTTTTCCACGCACCAGGTTGTGTATATTCTCCATTCGATTCTGAAGGTCGGCGACATATTGTTCACGTGCCATTTCTTCACCAGGTTTACAACCAAACACCAAGTCACATGGTAGCCTCATTTCTCTACCGAACAAGACCTTCGCAGGCGTTTGGCCAGTTGATTCGTTGATGGCCGATCGAATTGCCATTAGAAATAGTGGAATATGTCGATCCCAATCCCTCTGACAATCTAACACCACTTTTGACAGATAGTTGGTTATAGTCCGGTTCATTCGTTCCACCATTCCATCAGACTGAGGGTGCATCGCTGTGGTTCTCGTTTTGCGGATACCTAATCTTTGGCAAACTTCTTGAAACAGCTTGCTCTCAAAATTTCTCCCTTGGTCTGAGTGTAATTCTAGTGGTACCCCAAATCGGCTTACGAATTCTTCAACCAATATATCTGCTAAAGTGGTGGCTTCCTGATTGGGAACTGCATAGGCTTCAACCCATTTAGTGAAGTAGTCCATTACAACAAAGATGTATTTGTTTCCTTCATCGGTCTGTGGAAGTGGCCCCAATACATCCACCGCGATTCTTTCAAAAGGACTTTCAACCAGGTATTGCTGCATTTCCGCCTTCGGTTTTCGGTGCGGACCGTTACTGGCAGCACACGTAGTGCATTTACGACACCAATCTTTAACATCATTAGTGCAATTTACCCAGTAAAATCTATCTCGGATCTTTTGCAGCGTTTTTGTGATACCCAGATGTCCTCCAGAACTATCATTATGCATCTGCTTTAAAATTTCTGGTACAGCATTTCTTGGGACCACTATTTGTTTCCTTGTTTCTGTTCCCTCGGAGTTTTCTACCAGTCTTTTAACGATCCCACCGTCCAAAATTAAAGAGTTCCATTGGGACCAGTATGCTTTTAAAGCAGGAGAGGATGAGGATATCTCTCTCCACAACGGACGACGGTCCATTCTCTTCCACTCCCGAATCTTTCTCAGAACGGGATCGTTTTCTTGTTGCTCCTCCAGCATAGAGCTCTCGTCTTCTGGCACAACCTTAACTAAGGCAACTTTTTCTTCGTTCTGCTCCACTCGGGTACAATGGGGGCAAGTATTTTTTATGTGGCCTAGCTCTTCGCAATTCCAGCACCTCACTGGGCGCCTTCCTTTTGAAGAAAACTTCTTTAACCTCTCCACTACCGCTTCGACGTTGCTGACGGCATAAACGGCATGGTCGAAGTTACCAGTGTCTTCCATCAGTCGAGCAGCTCCATGTGTGGCCTCCGTCGCCGCATCGAACTCCAGGGCAATGGTCAAGGCGTTTACAAGAGATCTCGGTCTCGCCAACCGTACAGCCCGTTGCAACTCGGCGTCTCGAAGACCATCGGTAAAGGTTTGGATCGCCAGGCACTCCAGAAAATCTTCTGCTGCATTTGGATACGCAAACCGTACCATTTTTTCCACTTCTGCCTTGAACTCCTGGATAGTTTCTCCATTTTTCTGCTTCCGACTTTTCAACTGCCCTCGGTATACTGGTTGTAGATGACTTTGACCATAACGCATCTCTAGACGATTCACCAATAGCTTAAAATTGTCAACCTCATCCGGTGTCAATACATGCAGGACGTCTAAAGCCTCGCCTCGCAGAGCCATGGTTAGGAACAATGCCTTCTCCTGGGGTGACCATCCATTCGCTCTGGCCACTGCGTCAAATTGTTTTAGGTAATTTGACCAGGAAGCCTTCCCGTCGAAGGTCGGGGGTTTTATCGTCATTCGTACCTGGGCCGCCTCTCCGTTTCCTCGTCGTTCGACGTCTACGTGGCCGGTTTCCCTCCTTTCTGCATTTCCGTCGCCGTGGTGGATGATTTGGTTTCGGCGACAAGCTTCCAGTTCTTGTTGAAGCTTTCTTATTTCGGACTGCACTTGCTGGTTGATCTGGTTTTGCTCGTCTCGCAAGTTGGCGACTTGTTGATTTTGTTCGTCTCGCAAGCTGGACACTTGCTGATTTTGTTCGTCTCGCAAGCTGGACACTTGCTGATTTTGTTCTTCACGAAGATGTGATATTTGCTGGGAGAACGAACTGGATAACTCATCTGTTATGGTAGACATCCGTTGTGATAGCTCTTCTTGCTGACTCTTTATCTGACTGGATAGCTCCTCTTGCTGGCTCGTCATTCGTCCTGATAGCTCCTCTTTCAGCTGGGACATATCTTCGCGCTGGCTCTTCATCTGACTGGATAGCTCCTCATGTTGGCTCGTCATTCGTCCTGATAGCTCCTCTTTCAGCTGGGACATATCTTCGCGCTGGCTCTTCATCTGACTGGATAGCTCCTCATGTTGCCGGGAAAGTTGTTGAGCTTGTTCTTCTTGTTGGCTCGTCATTCGTTGGGACAGCTGGGACATATCTTCGCGCTGGCTGCTTATCTGACTGGGCAACTGGGACAGTTGTTGAGCTTGTTCTTCTTGCAGCCGGGAAAGTTGTTGAGTTTGTTCTTCTTGTAGCCGGGAAATTGCTTTTTGAACTGGGTCTTCAAACTCAACAGCGTCAGGGTCCAAATTATTATTTACGTAGTATTCACGGAGCCTTCTCAACAATACGGATTTGCTCCCAGTAGTTTCCAATTCTAATTCCTCGAGCTCTCTTCTGAGCTCAGCCACCAATAAATCAGTTATCTTTTTTCCAGGCATTCTTGTATCTTCACCCCACACCTGACACCAATTTGAAACACTTATGGGGGCTTTTTACACAATTTATTTACAAAATTGTTAAGATACACTGAACTCTGCTGGATAACGTCTAACTACTTGACAATACAATGAACTCTTGTGAACACTTGACTCGAACTGACGTAAACTGCCCATGCATCCCCTTATATACAACATTATTTAATCTAGTCAGTGTGTTTAGAAGTTTCTAGAATTTTCTAGAAACATTATTTAAAATGGTCAGTTGATTTTTTTACAAATTTCTAAAAATCAACTGTCAACAACAATCTTTCAAATTAAGGTCCCTTCCTTTACGGTTATCCCGTTACAATATGATACCAATACCATATCTTCTTGAAATCCAAACATACTAGATGGTACTACACGGTTTTTAGCATTTTTAAATTCAACTGGCAATCTTTTCCTGTTTTTTCTTACAGTTCCTTTATATGTCTATGATCTCGAGTAAGTTTTGTTACTAAAGAAAATGTAGTAAACCAGTTATCGCATGTTATATTTCGGCCGCTGCCAGATATTGGAGCTATTAGCCTTTCTACTATGCTAGACGAATCAATGCTTACACAATAGGGACCTTCTGGTTGTCTTCCAGCGTATACTTCCAAATGTAATGTATACCACATCTTTGCATTAACCAAGGCAAAGAGTTTAAGGCCATATTTATTGGGTTTATTAGGTAAATATTGCTTAAAACCGCATCTGCCCCTAAATGCTGCTAATTGCTCATCAATCGTAGCATATTCATAAACTGTGAAAGGCTTTCGCGGCCATTGTCTATTGTATCAATGGTTTTTGGGCTATTAGGCCGGCGTCGATTGTCTTGCTGACTTGACGTTTCGCCAACACGAGCGGTTGGCATCTTCAGAAGTTGCTTCCTGGTTGACAGTCTGCGAACTGTTAACCAGGAAGCAACTTCTGAAGATGCCAACCGCTCGTGTTGGCGAAACGTTAAGTCAGCAAGACAATCGACGCCGGCCTAATAGCCCAAAAACCATTGATACGTAGCATATTCACTTATGGTATAGTTTGCTTTGCAATTTTTAACAAACAGTTCAAAAACCTGAAGTATGGGTGCCAGCTTATCCATTAAAATTCTCTCTCCTTGAGAATTAAAATCATGAAAACGCAGACATCTTAATAGGAACATAAATCGTTCTTAGGACATGGTCAGCCAGAATCTTTCTATTCCAAGTGTATTTGTGTCCCTAATTTCCTTGGTATTAAGGCGACTACTCTTGAGCTAGATATAGAAATACAATCAACGCCCGAATTTCAATTAAATCTGTTGGTCGTGCAGACCTTTCTGTTGCAAAATTTTCAAAATGTCTACGTATATAGTTGTAACTATTTTCAACAATTCTGTTTAATATGTCGTTTGTAAAAAACAAATTCCAACATTTCAACGCAGTCTTTGCTTGTTTTTCGTGCGCCTTAACACCAGGTAAATGAGTTACAATATTGAATTTTCGCGTTCTTACAGTTCTTTTAGTAAAATGTTTTCTCCATTTGGTACCGTCTGCGTCTGGGGCAAGATACAAAGGAACTCTTGTATGCGTGTATATTGGAGTTTCTTCGACGTTTTGTTCTCCATCTTGCTCAGAACAAGTATCTACATCAAAATTATTTTCAAATGCAGCTACATTTCCTATATTATTAAAATCAGATTCATTTTCGCTATTTGAACGGTCATCATCGCTAAATAATTCTGACGGTGTATCAACTCCTTCTAATAATTTTTGAAGTCGTAGTTGTTCCTTTTCGTAATCCATTTTTCTACAAAAAGGTACATTTATCATATACTTTTAAGAGCAAATGAGTAAATCTTACTTACCGAATAGAAATTGTCAAAAACTGTTTTTGTAACACTATCACTGGCGCCTGGCCTAATAGACCCGAATCAAGAATAAATCGTAAACAAAACCACCACTATCCCCGTACACTTTCTAAACTGTAACTAAGGTGCAAGTAGGAGACTAGCTATTGCGACCTTATTGAATCTTCTCCCACCATCAAATTATAGACAAAAATATATTTTCTTGGGTCTCTCAGACGAGGCGCCAGTTCTTGAAGGTTAAGTATGGAACAATTAATTGAAAGTGTTAGGAAATATATATGTTTGTGGAAGTTGATGCAGAAGATTATAAAAATAATGAAATATAAGAAGCTGCTTGGAGAAAAGTTGTTGAAGAATGCGAATTAACTGACGGTATTTATTTATTTATAAGTATGCTTTGTTCTGGTATAGCAGTTGATCTTTCGTAACTGGAAATCCAATTTCGGCCATATGCAGTACCCATTTTACCAATAAACCTTCTTCTGTCGATGACAGGACTGTTGGAGCTCCTGCTGACTCTTGTTTTTTGTATTTTTTATTAATTTTGTCATGCAAGGTCTGGTTGGGTATGTTGTATACCTTAGATGCACGATATATGGTCATGGTTCCATTTTTTTATATCCTCTAAAGCTTTGGCGAGGTCCTCGTTGGAGTACTTTTTGTTTGACATTTCGACCTGTAAAAAAATTAAAATGCAGTAGCTCACTTACTTCTATATCTACCGTAATAAGAGACACGGCCAAAAACAGTGTAGGTAATTGCGGTAACCAGATTAACATAAATTTCTAACTAGTAACTCTTCTCAACAACATAAAATGACTTTAATTGTATAGGAATGCAATCATACTAGTAATAGGTAACAAAAAATATACTGGAAGATACCGATGTTATTTGTGACGAATCTGTTCAAAGTAAAAAAAATGTTTTCTCTTTACACACGTATTTCATATCATAGAGAAATGAAATCGTAATACGTAATTTGATTCCAAGAAACTATGTTATACATTTACTTATCTCATCTTGTTCCTGACAAATTACAAAAAACAAAATCACCTTCCTTTTCTCTATTCCGTAATTGTTACGTAATAATGGACATGGTTGGTTTTTGGTGTAGGTAATTGCGGCAATCAGATAATTTCAATTAACTGGCAAAAAACTAAATGAAGTAACTTGAAACGGTGATCAGTTTGTTTTAAACCCCTTAAAAATAATTACATTACTTAGTTATGAAAATACTTACATCATATGGCAACGTCGCATAAATTGTGTAGTAATTGAAAATTTTTGCTCCACATAAAACTTTCAAAAAACGAGGTCTAACCGCTAAATAAAAAGTGAAAAGTAGTGTAAGCACCTAGGGATGGATTAACTGTAGCATGTGAGTTAAAAAACAAAGTAAAAACAGTTACATTAATACAATAACAAAACGTAAACAATCAAAAAATTCATCGTATTTGACCTTTGATCCTTTGATAAAGCCACAAAGCAGTACTAAATTTCAGACTTAATCCTTTAAAAACTGAAATAAATATTTGGCGATGTTGCCGGTTATTAAAAATTAAAAATTTAATATCAATAAAATAAAAATAAAATAATAGAAATGATTACTTTAGACAATATAAAAACATTATTAGATGAGCAAACGAAGACCATTACAAATGATATTAAAGGAGATAACAAGGCACTGAAAACCAAGCTGCATAAAAATAAAGATAGTATCCTATGTTTAAAAAATCGATGTCTTTATCTTGAAAGAAAAATACGGAAAAATAATATCATAATTTTTGGGCTGGATATTAAGGATCAAAACCAAAACTTAATAACAGAAACATTATTAACTCTAAACCAACTATTGGAATTACAGTTTACCGAGAACGATATCAACAATATATACAAACTTGGACAAAAAGATAGAGCACCAATTGTTGTAGAGTTTGTATCCTATCTAAGGAAACTTAAAGTTTTTAGCAAAACAGAAAAACTAAAAGCTCTAAAGGGTACAAATATTACCATATCAAATGACCTATGCGAAGAGGACAGAAAAAGCCAGAAGGTCCTGAGAAAACATTTTAAGCTAGCCAAACAAAAGAATGTTCCAGTGAGAATCGAAAAGTATAAAATAGAAATTGAAGGAAAGTGGTATACAGCAGCAGAACTAGAAAACAGCGAAAGTGATAGTGAAGAATCCGATGAAAAAAGTGATGAGGGAGAAGATGATTATGAAGAAGGAAGTGAGGTAGAATGCATAGATCATAAAAACACGGAAGCAACACCGAAACCTGATGAAGCCGTAGGCGCAGATAAGCAAACAGAAGAAAAAACTATTACCAAAAAAAGAAAGAAAACCACGCCATCTAAAAGAACACTTAGGAATAAGAAAAAGAAGTAGCCTATATTTATCTATTACTTAGAAAACAAATGGAAAAAAAAGTAAAGTAAAATCATTTTTTCTTCTTTTTATAACAATTTATTTGAATACAATTTCTGTTTATCTAATTTTGTTATTAATATTAACATAAATTATGGATGCATACATACAAAAATTTTAAGTTGAATACGTGGACACTAAAATTGCTAGTGATGTAACAAAATGCAAAGACTTAATGTGGAATGTAAGAGACCTAGATTTTAAGTTGTTTTGTGGGAATATTAGGGGAATTTGTAATTTGCTTATTTTTTTTATTTTTTTATTATTTTAATTCTGAATTTCTTTGTTAATAGTGAAAATAGATTAAGCTTCACACATACATTTTAGATAAGCTCTGCTTTGAAATGTTGTGTGAAATATAAAAAATGCTGACGTTGCACCAACATATTATTTATAGAATAGAGGTTATTCTGTGGAACTCTGTACTTTACATATATATTTGTATTTGTAACCATATATTCTGTAAATAAAATTTATTATTATTATTTAAATTTATTATTATTATTATTATTATTATATCACTCGCAATATCCGTATGAAAATCCGCGCGGAGCTTACGCGTACGCAACACACACAGTACCTTTATGGCGGTTTGGCGCAGACTGACCAAGGTAGACGTGACAACTGAGTCGACGATAGTTACAGTTCTTTTTAACGTGTGTAATTAACGCTCTATTGTACTTACTTAATAGATAATTCTATAAGTTTTTGATACAATTAGAAGTTTTCTGATTTTTAGGCCTAAACCGAAAACTTACGGAATTTCGTACACTTACGTAATATGGTACATCTACTTTATGCTTTGTTCTGGTTAACCGAAAAAACAATCAGAAAGTTGCGCACCTAAAATATCCATGTTTACGGCTTATGTTTTTGTTTACTGCGCTGGTTTCAGATTGTTCAGGTTAGTTTTTTCTGTGATTCAGAAGAAAGCCATTACTTTTATTTGGGTAAATAAAACAAAAACTATAATTTACTTATTTCTTCTTTTTTGCTATATTCTATAGATATATTACAAAAAATAAAAAATATGAATTTGAAGTACTGTCCATAATATCTACAATAGTCTATTTGAAATCCGTGTGCTTTGCCATTAAAATATTTACAGAATTCTTCCCTTACAAAAAAACTGTCATTTTAATACCGAAATCCAGAATGTGTTAATGGCTTTAGTTGACTATCATCAAGGCCTTCAATATCATCTCTCATATCATAAAAATTATGTTTAATTAAAAAATTGTGTAAAACACATGTCGCTTTAACCATTTGTTCAACGAGTTCAACACGACACTTAAATGGTTTTCTATATATTCGAAATCGAGCCGCTAAAATTCCGAAGGCATTTTCCACTATTCTGCGTGCTCTGCAAAGACGGTAGTTGTATATTCTTTTAGGGCAAGCGCACACTACAGACTTTTTATCGGCCGATAGTTTAGTCTGGTTGGGTTGGGTGGGCGCACACTACTCAAACAAAACTGTTCGGTTCGGTGCGGGTGCGCTGACCACCAACTGAAATTTGGTGGTCTGCCTTGTTTTATTCTGTCTTCAGCATCCATTTCACCCCATGTAGGAACAACTAACAATTGCACAAACCTCATCCCATAGTTTCTTTTTAATATTAACATCGGAATATTCTTTTGATGCTTTATTATATAAAGCAGGTCGCTTTTCAACTTCCGCAATTAAATTTTCTACTGAACATTCAGCAATATTCGACATAATTATGAAAAAAAAAATGTAATGAAAACGCAAATATATTCAAAGATAAAGTAGGTACTAGATAATATTTGATATCAGATATCAACAATGGAATGTAGAGTGGAGAGTCTGCAGGCACCGACTGTTTAGTTAGTAAGTCTGCGCACTCTCATAAACACACAGTCTGATTAGAACTCGGCCGATAGTTGTCCAACTTTATAATTGAATCAGAATTGGGAAGCCTATCCAACTTGTTGCTGATTATTCAGTCGGCCGACTAGAATCGCTCAGATGTGCGGACTCACATTACAATTCTATACTAATAAGCATCCAACTAAACTGTCGGCCGATAAAAAGTCTGTAGTGTGCGCTTGCCCTTAAAGTTAGATAAGTTTGATTGTGGATAAGCACGCATTAAGTTAGTCATCAGCGGAAACGCTTCATCGCCTACAAAAACATATGGGGAGACCGGGGTTGGTTGTTACGATTTTTATAAATATATTTTTTATATTTTTTCTATTAATACCACAAATTTTATTATACCGTATATTTATTACTTAACCATTAAGGCATTAAAAACGTAAAAATTAAATCTTAAAAGCTAATGGAAATAAAGTTATTAATAATATAAACAAGAACAGCAAAATGTCACAACTTACCCCGCTTCGAGGTTGGTTGTTACAATGATGGGGTTGGTTGTGACAATATCTTGTGAAGGACCCATATTTAAATATCCATCATCAGAACTACAGTTTATGCAAATAAAAAATGGATTTTCATCTGTACATTCCACATGGGCCCAGTTTGAGCACGCCGTACATGCACCCATTCTTCTTTTGGACGAAAATTTGAAAATGGCTCACTGCAAATAGGACAAAAAACTTCTTCATCCTCAGAGCTGCTTGATGAAACATGTTTGGATTTACTTTTACAAATGTTTCTTTTTTGACCTGATTGCTTTGCCTTTTTGTTTTCTTGTTTCATTTGTCTTTTTTTAAATGTGTTTTCAATTTTCTCTTTATTGGGTGTATCAGTCCAAATGGCAGCCCGGCCCCGTTTTCGTTCTTTTCTGTTTGCTTTTCGCGGTTCTGCCTTTGGCGTTGGGTGCAAATCCTGTGGTGAGAAGTACGATCGATTTTATTCCAGAGGGTCCAGGAACATCCTCGGCTTGTAAATTATTTCTTTCTTAGTTTACCTCTCGTAAAACTGAAGGTAAATTCACCACAACCGCCGAATTTGGAGGAGTTATTTGGGATTGTTCTCGTTTGGTTAATTGAGCTTTTTCTTGTTCGGTTAACTGACCTTCTTCTTGCTTAGTTTTCGCTTGGTTTGGAACTTGTTCTTTAATATTTGGATTGGGACGATCTGTAACACCTGCAGGAAGAAAATCATCCTCTGTGAAAATGTTAACGGGGAAAACTCCGGTTACTTGAAATCCAGCCTGGATATTCTTCGGGGTAGCAACCAAAGGCCAAGCATCTTGAACAATTTTAGGTAAGTCATAAATTGTCATGGTTTTGCCAGGATTATTGCGCATCCAGGAATCGCAACTGGTATATTTTTTAAGGGGCCCATAGACAGATCGATCTAATGCTTGTAGTTTGTGTGAACAATGCGGGGGCATCAAGATCATAATAATCCCATTTTCTTTGCAGTAGTTAATGCCTTTTACTGAAAGGTGTGACTCATGGTTGTCGAATAATAGTAAAACGGTTTTTCTTTAAATGACTTACAATGTTTTGCAAAATGCTCCAGAAAAATACAAAATTCGTTTTCTGTCATCCACCCCGATAGATTGGCGGCTCATATACAGCCAGGAGGGCCATTATTCACAAAGTGGTCTCTGTAGTTTTTTCTCGAAAACAGGAACATCGGAGGGATTAAATTGCCGCTTGCACTGATAGCAAAACAAAATGTTACTAGGGTTTCTCTTTCGGCAGATGTTACAAACCCAATCTGCTTAGCTCCCCTTCTAGCAACGACTCTATCTGGCTTCTGCACAGTTGTTATACCCATTTCGTCGGTATTATAGATGTCTTGCGGTTCAAATTTATATCGAGCAACCACTCCTTCCAGCAAGTCAAAAAATGCAGAAACATTTGTCTTGTTGAAGCTGGTAATTTGACCAAGGCTTGTCGCCTCGGGAACCCTGAGAGACAATCTTGGATGGCGTTTAAGAAAACTTGTCAACCAGTCACCAGATGCCATTTTATTTTCATTTTAGCTGGGGCGAACAGCTATATTATTTTTTACAGCAAATTCGAAGGCTAGTTTGCGAATCTCTTTCGTGGATAAGCCAAAATAGTATTTTGCTTGGTCCAACAAATATTCTTCCAAGTCAGCCTCCATCTCATCTGGTAGTACCTGACGATTTCGTCTATATCCAACATGAACAGGTTCTTCTTATCCTAAAAATAAAAATAAATAAATTTCAATTTGACACCTCAACGCTGACACGGAGAAGTTACAAACAAAGAAAGTCAAAATTGAATTTTATAAATATATAAAAAAACTGGAGCTAAAAAAATAATTTTATACATAAATACACAGCAAGCAGAATCGTCTTTTTGTTTCTCTTTTTTTACAAAATCGCTGTAAAGTCATATGATTTACCACAAAATCAGCAGCTACTGTTCGCAAGGACTTCTTGTTTTCAAGAACCTCTTTAGCAGCTCGTTCAAAAACATCTACATGTGTTTTTCTGCTTTCGGTTTTGCGAATATAATTCCTCATTATCATTCTAAAACATTTTTTTTATGTTGAACGCACAAACAAAATTTTTCATGGGGTAGGTTGTGACGGTAACAACCTGCCCCGTTGAAGGTGTCACAACCAACCCCATTCGCCATTTTCTGCTCTATTCTTAAATATTTTTGTAAACATTGTAATTAGCCGAATAAAAACAATACATTATAAAAGTACTTACCTGGTGTAGTATATCTGGTTGCATACGTGGTAGGCAGAGTTTGCCTACGCGACAGTTGTGTGTAGTCAGTTAGTTGAGAATACATAACATAATTGGCGACGAGTGTTGGAGAATCTGCGTGTTAAATAAATATATGTAAAATAATGGCTCTGATAGGGAATATTGAACATTTCGACCCAAAAAATTCTGACATAACCTCATACATCAAAAGAATGGAGAAACTTTTCGAATGCAATGGTATTGTAAATGAAAAGAAAGTATCTATGTTTTTAACTTTAATTGGGGGAGAGGCGTATGAAGTTTTAAACGACTTAATGGCACCAGTGTTACCAAAGAATTAAAAGATGTAGGTACTTATTCAACATTATAGCCCCAAAAGGTTGGTTATCTCAGAAATATATAAATTTTACTCTAGTAAACAAGATCCAAATGAAGCCTTTAGAGATTATGCCCAAAAATTAAAAAGTCTATCAAAATATTGTGAATTTGGAAGTTTTTTAAAGGAAGCTCCACGTGATAAGTTCGTATGCGGGTTAAGATCAGAAGCAATCAAGAGAAAATTACTAACAGAGGTAAATTTAACATTTGAAAGAGCACTACAAGGAGCCATGAGCATGAAAGTGGCAGAAGGTCAATCCAAAGCAATGGATTCTCAACTAACAGTATCGAAAATAAAGTTACAAGACACGAAGCCCACAAGGTCATACGTTAAACAACCACCATGGAAACAATGTTATAGATGTGCGAGGAGACACAGTCCAGATAGATGTCCAGCTAAAAATTGGGAATGCTATACCTGTCATAAAAAAGGTCATACTAGTCGAACATGTAAGCAAAGAAATGTCAATGTCATCAGGGAAGCACAAGAGAGTGGGTGTAGTGAAAATGAAGAGGAAGACTCCTTGGAACTGGGTTTTATTGGAAATTTAGAACAAGTAGAACAAGAAAGTCCTTTCAAAGTGAAGTTAAAGGTGGAAGGTAAGCTGGTAGAGTTTGAAGTTGATTCCGGTGCATGTAAAAGTGTAATGCATTTAAATGATTATAAAAAAAACCTTTTTATTTCTAGAAATGTTTAATGTGAAATATAAATTAAAAGTAGTTACTGGTCATGATGTAGAAATTGTTGGGGAAATTGAAGTTATTGTAAAAATGGGAGATAATGAATATTGCTTGCCTTTAATAATTATAAATTCTAGTAATAATTTTGTACCACGGCTTGGTCGCAATTGGTTGAATGTTCTTTATCCAAATTGAAAAAAAATATTTTCTTTGAATAGAGCAAATTAAATGATATGTCATCTCATAATTCGGGTAGTTTTGTAGTAAAAGATCAGAAAAAAAATCTTAAAAGTTTAATTAGAAATGAAAACATAAATAATTAAAATCAAAGTCAAACATATTTTCAATTTAATGTCGAAATGAATAAAATAGAAGGTCTGGTAAAGCAATTGAAATTACAATATAATAATGTGTTTAAAGAGGAGCCCCATTTTTGTATAAAAGATTTTAAAGTTAATGTAAAGTTAAAGGAAGGAGTGAAACCGATCTTTCATAGAGCATATGAAATGGCATATGCATTTAAACCAAAAGTCGAGGCTGAATTGTCTAAAATGGTTGAAATGGGGATATTGTTAAAAGTTAATTCTAGTAATTGGGCCAGTCCCATAGTAGTTGTACCTAAGAAAAATTCTAATGAAATTCGAATTTGTGTTGATTTTAAAAAAACTTTAAACACTGTCATAGATGACAAATATTGTATGTTACCATTACCAAATGATATTTATGCAAGTCTAGCAAATAGTAGTTATTTTACAGTAATAGATCTAAAAGGGGCATACCAACAGTTAGAAATAGGGGAAGAATCAAAAGAAATGTTTACTATTAATTTATTTAGATATAACAGGTTGACTTATGGTCTAAAGTCGGCACCAGGAATATTTCAATCCATTATGGATACAATTTTGTCTGGTCTTCGGGGAACAAAATGTTATCTGGATGATATATTGGTCACAGGCTCTACTCTCGAAGAATGTCATTCAAATGTTATAAATTTTTTGAATATGTTAAGGTAAATGAAAGGAAATGTAAGTTCTTTGAAACAAACGTTGAATTCTTAGGTCATATTATCGACTCAGAAGGTATTCATTCGACAAATGAAAAAATTGTATGTATTCAGAAGGCAACTACACCTCAAAATATTACACAGTTAAGATCATATCTGGGTATCCTTAATTACTATGGAAAATTTATTAATGTGCTGTCTACAAAACTAAAACCTTTATATGACTTATGTAGAACTGATAAGAAATTCAGTTGGTCCGATGAAGCTGAGAAAGCCTTTCAAGAGAGTAAGAAGTTACTTACATCAGAAGAGGTTTTAGTCTATTATAACCCTGTACTTCCTATTTACATTACTTGTGATGCTAGTGCATATGGGGTTGGAGCTGTGCTGAGTCACAAAGTAGGTGAAGACTTAAAACCAGTATTTTTTGCTTCCAGTACGTTGTCCCCTGCAGAGCAGAAATATTCTAATTTAGAGAGAGAGGGACTTGCCATAATATTCGCATTAAAACGCTTCCATAAATACATTTATGGTAGAAAATTCATATTAGTAACTGATCATCAGCCTTTACAATTTATATTTGGTAGCAAGAAAGGTATACCTGTCACTGCAGCATCCAGGATCACCCGGTGGGCAATTACGTTATCAGCCTACGACTATGAAATCCAATATAAAAAAGGGAAATTAATTGCAAATGCTGATGGGCTATCTAGAGTACCTATGCCAGCACAATCTCAAATTTCTAGTGGGTTATATTATTTTAATGTAGTAAACAATATTCCGTTAAATTTTGATTATGTTTTAAGTGCAACAAAAAAGGATTTATTACTGCTAAAAGTAATAGATTTCACATTGTCGGGTTGGCCAAAATCAATAAATGATCCCTTATTAAAACCTTTCTTTAAGAAAAGGCATGAGCTATCTGTAGAAAATCATTGTTTATTAGTGGGGAATAAGATAGTGATACCAGAATCGTTACGTCAAGAAATTTTAAATCTGTTCCATGATCAACATCTGGGAATTGTACGATCTAAAATGTTGGTAAGATCTTATTGTTGGTGGCCTGGGTTGACGTGTGATATAGAACGGTTTATTAGTTGTTGCAGTGTGTGCCAAGAGACACAAAATTTTCATAATGGCAATAATCTACTACCATGGCCTACTGCACCTTCAAATTTTTATCGTGTAAACATAGACTTTTTTCATAAAAATAATTATAGTTTCCTAATTATTGTTGACAATAAATCCAAATGGATTGAGGTTAAACTAATGCATGGTGGTACAAATGCGACTGAAACTATCACGAAACTAAAAGAAGTGTTTTTAATTTTTGGTTTGCCGGTGGAAATTGTATCAGATAATGGACCACCTTTTAGTTCAGCTGAATTTATTCAATTTTGCCAGGCAAATGATATTAAACCTGTGAAATCTCCACCATATCACCCCGAAAGTAATGGTATCGCGGAACGGGCCATTCAAACTGTAAAAAAAGTTTGGAGAGAGCTTTACATTTTGATAAAGGAAAAGTAATATCAAAACAACAAACTGCTTACTAAATTTTTTATTTACCTATAGGAATACACCCTCAACAGTTACCGGTCTCACTCCATCGGAAAGCTTATTTAAAACTAAACCTAGAACCCGATTTGATTTGCTTAAGCCTACACATAAAACTAAATTATGGGATGCACAGAATAGTTCAAAAAATTTTAAACTTTACTCGGTAAACGAAGTTGTTTATGTAAAGAACAAATCAACCAAGTTGTGGGTAAGGTGGTAAAAGTACTGAGTTCGACAACCTATTTAGTACAAGTGGGAGATGCTATCCACACTGTTCATGCGGGTGATATTCGGGTTTGTAATAAGGGGACAGCAGCAGAAATTTGCGTGAACAGACCAATAGCAACTCCTGATAATAGATTTCAAGGGTCAAATGAAATGGTAGAGGCATCAGCTAATGATGGTGGTGAATCTCGCGAAGACTCACCTATGACTAGTTCAAGTACTACTTATGAGCAGTTAAATGATTCACCTATTACAGATTTACCTAAAATTGAATCACCTTCTACTAGCTATGATGCTTCTACAACTTCAAAAACAACTCGTTCAGGGAGAATTGTTAAAACTCCTGTTAAATTAAATTTATAATTAATGTAAATTTAAAAATGTTTTTTTTTTGTTTTGAAATGTTAATTTGATGTGAAAAAAAATGTACCTATTTATGTTACATACTTATAAATGGTTATATGATATATATATATATATATATATATATATATATATATATACAAAAGGGGAAAATTATTGGGCATGTACGCAAAAAGAATCATAGGATTACGAGTAAGAATGGTAACCGCAGACATGCATGTTTCTGGCTCATTAGCCGTCATCAGTGCGGCATAACCAAGTAGGGTATTGCACTTGGCTAGCAAAAGTGTTGGGTACTTGGTAGCAAAGGATGTTGGAGAAACATGTGTAAAGAAACATAAAAACACAAAAACAACGAAAGCTCACACAGGAGTCCTATCGCCGTTTTGTGCTTTCGGCCAGCTGTGCCAATGGGTTTTCGGCTAGCAACCAGCTGGCCGAAAGCACAAAACGGCGATAGGACTCCTGTGTGAGCTTTCGTTGTTTTTGTGTTTTTATGTTTCTTTACACATGTTTCTCCAACATCCTTTGCTACCAAGTACCCAACACTTTTGCTAGCCAAGTGCAATACCCTACTTGGTTATGCCGCACTGATGACGGCTAATGAGCCAGAAACATGCATGTCTGCGGTTACCATTCTTACTCGTAATCCTATGATTCTTTTTGCGTACATGCCCAATAATTTTCCCCTTTTGTTTATATTAATACGCATTTTCTTGGCACTTTGTTTATATATATATATATATATATATATATATATATATATATATATATATATATATATATATATATGTACGTATTTCTAAGAAGGGGAAGAATGTAGTATATCTGGTTGCATACGTAGTAGGCAGAGGTTGCCTACGCGACAGTTGCGTGTAGTCAGTTAGTTGAGAATAAAAGTATAAAGTTAAGTCACGTTGTTTTATTCAAGAGTTTATATAGTTTATAAAAGTGTTAAATAATGATAAATACATAACACCTGGTATTGTAAATCGATCACCCTATAAAGTTGTTTTCACCAGCACAGGCAACTCCAATAACAAATATTTTTCAATAATACAAATTACTCCAGAGCCTCGAAAACAACGAAAGCAACGTACCACGTGCGTACTCAAGCGGAACTGAATCATGTTAGGTGGCGGCAAACTAGACGGGCGGTTCTTCCTGAAAATGTCGTTGCGGAGTTGCTGCCATCTATACGGTAGCAGTAAAATGCACTGTAACAACCAACCCTGGTCTCCCCCTTGATATAATGGCTCATCAGATGGTTACTTTAACCCTCCAGTTCTTAGTTTTCTTCCAAAGGTACTATCGTTTAAGATTCCACTGTCGTTAAATCTCCCAATCGATCCTACGTCTATATAAGTAAATTTTCTGTTGGAATCGAGAACTGCTAACAAAACGATGAAAAATGTTTTTTTGTAATTAAAAAAACTTGAACCCGAGTTAGGCGGTGCTTTTATGGTTACATGTTTGCCGTTAATTGCACCAACACAATGATCAAACTGACAATTATCCTTAAAACCTTTTGCAATTTCTTTCCAGTCACTAGTGTTTGGTTTTTCAAGTACCTGAGGTTGCAAGCGTTCCCACAATGTTTGACATACTTCTTCTACAATCTTCGATACTGTCCTTTCACCTATCCTGTAACTATAAGCAATTGATCTAAACGTGTCTCTGAAAAAAAAATTGTTTCAGTGAAAGAAACAAAACTTATATGGAAAAAGCTACGAGATGGCCATGGACAAGCGATAAATAAACGAAAAACAACAACAGGTCAAGCTGCAAATATTGACACCAGGCCCTGAAAATATGAAAATCAAATGAGTTTTCTACTTCCGCATCTAATCAATCGACAAAGAAGTACCAACGCTCTTGTTTCCATTAATGCTATGACAAACGTCACTGATAAAGAAGATTCCACTGCAATTGTTGAATAAATTGATTAAAACCCCGAATTACAGGCATCACAACATAACACTACAAATCAGCCTTCACAACAGAATATAACAAATCAGTCATCACAGCAACAAGCCCATAAGACACCGCCAGCTAACAGACAAATTGACTACATTACTGGTTACTTTGGACAAGAACAAAAACAACGGAAACAAAGGTCCATTGACAGGTATTTGTTTTGAAGAGAACTATTTAATAATGTTAAACCAAAGGAAGACTCAGCCTTAAAAAAGTTTTTTGGTAGCATGCACGACGAAACTAGGAACTAAAAGTTCAGCGAGTGTTGTGCACCCTGTATATTTCTAACTGACTTATTCTGATAACTTGATTTATTTCGTATAACTTTTATTTGAAACTTTTTTTTGAAAACCTATCACAAACCGAAATATTATCAAGTTACGTTACTTTTTGTACACACTGTATATTATATTATCGCACAACATGTGGAGCCGGCTTAAATCTACAGTAAGAGAAATGTCGTTTATTTCTTGTTTTTTCTTTTGAACTGTTTTTTTCGTATAATGTGGGGATTAAGATATATGTATGTAATTTGTATTTTTTTTTTATTTTAAAGAGTATTAAGATATATGTAATTTGCATTTTTTTTTATTTTAAAGACTAAAATACATTTTCTTTTTTAAAGAATACCAACGCAACTTAAAAAAAAGAGCAGGTACAAATATTAAAAAGAAAATTATTTTTGGGTCCCCAACTGGATCTCTAGGAGTTCATTCTCCATTTTATTAAAGTGAAACTTTTATTAGATCGTTTTTGGTTTGTGTTAAGTGCATGTCGCATGTCGGTCGAACGCCGAGTTGGTATAAAGTATAAAGTAGGCGGCGCCTATAGTTTAATACAAAAATGTACGGGAGTGAGCAGATCTGCTAATAAAAACAATCCTACCTATTCGTATTAATACGAACTTCGACTGCGTAAGTATCTACGACATGTAACGTCGACGGTTATATTGTATCTATTCGTATTAATACGAACTTCGACTGCGTAAGTATCTACGACATGTAACGTCGACGGTTATATTTTACCTATTCGTATTAATACGAACTTCGACTGCGTAAGTATCTACGACATGTAACGTTTTAAAAATATTACAGTCGTAAATAATAATTTTTGAAACTGAAAATATGGAACAATAAATTATGTAACATATATTAAATAAAATCTTTTAAAATTAATCAAAACACTTTCATTTTTAAACAAATAAACTTTGTAATTATCCTACCTTGTTGTATATATTTATTTCATTCTTTTGTCGATTTACTGAAGTTTTCACTTCTATCGTGTGTGAATCGCACACACACCTTTTGATTTTGATTTTGATTTCGAGTTCGATTTCGGTTTTGATTTCGAATTCGATTTCGATTTCGATTTTGATTTTGATTTGATAAAGCGATTTTTATACCCTTAATGGAATATGATTCGAAAAATTTTTAGTTAAATGTCTATGGTGTAAAAAAAAGTTTCACTTTTACCGCGGTTTCATAAAACCACACAATGCTTTTTTTTATTTTTTCAAGCTAAGTTTGTTATGTTCCTTCATGTGTCCTTCATTGTTCTTCAACTAATTCTAAATGCTTATACAATAAAATATTATATTTTTTGGCAATATCAGACGACGCCAATAGTTTTACTAATGTTGCTGGCCTTCGTCTACTAATTGGCTTTTTTGTCTAAAAAAAACAGATAGGTTATTTTAGAACACTAATGAGAATCAAATTACATACACTTTCAGTATTTAAAGATGGGTTGATTGGTTGTTCTAATTTTGAAGGTGTATACTTTTTCCAAGTAATTCCAGTACCTAGTTGTTGCAATGACATTGGTTAATTCAAAACAATCTGCAGAAGTTGTTGCATTGATATAAGCAACTGAACATTATCTGCAGAAGGTACTGCACTGACACTAACTTTGGTCTCCTAAAGACAAACTAAATTGGTAAATAATTTTAAAATAATATAAATACTTCAAGCAATTCGTTATTTTCAAAAACATATTCTATTTCCTTATTATTTGATGGAAAACTTTTAATATTAACTACAGCTTTAAATTGATTTCTCAATCAAACCAATGTTTTGTTATAATTGACATTAACAATTGATCAGACTCATCTTTCGCTATTTTTGCAGCAGGACCACCACCTGTCAATAAGGTTTTCTTTCTTTCTTCGGCCAATGTTTTTCTTAATCCTTTTTTCCTATTTCATTTATTTTCCTTTAGTAATACTGTAGATCAGTTTTTTTCTTCTATAATCGCGTATTTATTTGCTATTAAATTTAATAAACGCGCTTTTTCTCCACATGTAAAATTTGGTACCCTTTTGATCATTTTCCGAAATTTGACTTTTTCACTTCCCAACACAAATGTTCTTAGTAACTAATTAACAACAATTTGGGGTTTACCGATAAGTAGACTTTCGACGTGAATTAAGAAATAATACCACAAAAATAAATGTGGTAGTACTGAATTATCGGTGGTCCCAAATTAAAAACAAGCTTAGCTAAACTCGCTTTACATTTTAACGGTGCATTATAATTAATCTAAAGCCAAGCTTTAAAATTTAAGCGCGCTTACTTAACGCTTTACTGAAAAACGGTGCATTTGGCCATAAAGGTTTGGTCTCACAGCACGCCAGAAACAGTTACTGACGTCAGGAGTGTGCGCTGTTTATGTTTATGTGTTCTCACGTCAGTTTCTACTAATTATCAAGTAAGTAGTTTACGGTTCGCACAAACATTTTTGATAAGTTGGTAAGGCTCGTTTTACACTTATACGGTTTGATTCGGTTCGGTGCGTATTCGATTCGTTTTCGGTAGCCGCCGGAAAGTGTGAAACGGTGTGTGTTCGGTACCTAATAGATAACTGATAGAACCGAAAGCCCCCTCGACACGAATCGGTTTCGTTCGGTTTCCATTCGGATCCAGAGTTCACAAATCAATTGGCCGTTTACACACATACGGTTTAGTTTCGGTTCGGTCACGTTTTCAGCAAGAGAAAATATTATTTCATTTTCATTTACTCATTTTAAATTTTGTAATTGACATTTGGCAATGTCTGATTCTCTTCACATTAATATTGATCGGTTGATTACATCAGTCCAATCACGTGTAATGCATATTCGATGAAATCAAACCTTATACTAACCGAGTGTGTGTAAAGAGTTTTCATTCGTTTTAGGCGCTACCGAAAACGAATCGAATACGCACCGAACCGAATTGAACCGTTTAAGTGTGAAACGAGTCTAACAACAAGCGTGGGCGCTGCATACCATATTTTTCGAATGTCAACCGCCCACGCTTTTTTCACAATAATACTAGTATTTTTCATTTATTTTTGTTTTAATTTTATTTTGAAAATTATTTTTAACTTTTTAGTTCGATGTTTTTCAGAAACATGCTTTATAAAAGCGTGTTTTTTAGTTTTTTTAAACTATATTTATTTTAAGCCAAGCCCAGCCTAAATGAAACCTACAGCCAAGTATTTTTGTGTCGGGCCATGCTTCACCAACAAAAGTATGAATTGCCGCTTCAAAATCAATAACAACTTCCTTAGGTTTAAAGAGCAACCCGTGGCTTGAACAGTTTGCGATAATACTTTAAAAGGTTTTTAAATAAATTAATCTTTTTTTGTCCGGCAAAAGACAAAAAACCAGTGGTACATAGTGGCCATTCTTATAGCCATGATAGTAAAGAACTGATAGAAAAATTTACTACAATAATTAAATGTACCGTCCAAATAAACTGTCCACACAAAGTATAAGTTGGTAAAACACGAAACCATCACAATTTCACTGTCACTATCTGCTGACATCAAAAAATATTCTTGTTTATTTGTTTTTTGGTGATAGTTTTTTAAGACCAAGAATACTTCTTGCCTGATTTTTGGTAGCGGTGGCAAAATTGCACGACGTGCTGTGTTGGGGTTTACCCCTGAATTGTTGTGGATTGTAATATGAATTCATCAGTTATTATTGGTACCAATTCCACATCACCCATATTAAATTTCTTCGAAACTTCATTCATATCAGAAGGAAAAGTCTTTTAAGGCGGAAAATCCTTCATCAAAATACGTACCATCATGATTGCATATTCCAACGAAATACTCCAATATTTCACAATCATCGTCAGAGTTACTAGCAGCCAAATTATCATCTACAAAAACATTTATTCCTGGCAACACAGCGATTGTTTATTGTTTCGCTCTTCACCGATTGCGCATCATCATCACCGTTCGAGGTAGTTGGAAGAAATCCAGTCATTATACTATTAACCTGCTCATTAATTTTAGATTTCGCTGTTTTCTTCGAATCATCCTTCTTCTTCTTCGACAAAGTACTAGAAGGATTAACACTACCTTTATTGCTCGAATTACTCACATTTCGTGAATTCACGCTTTTATTCTTGGTCTCTTTATCCTTAATTTTAACCTTTTCAGCATCATTCATCGGTTTTGAAGAACGTGTAGAGACGCTCGACCAATTCGTTCCTCCAATCTTGGCTCTAACGCTAGAAAGGGCATCATGGTCAAGCGTATTATCAACTCTAGCCTAACTGTATTTAGATTGAGTAAATACAGACATTTTTTTCCCATCTCTTACACCCCTTTGTAGTAATCGCAAGCGTTCATCACGTCTAACCTTTATGCCTGCAAAAATATTACACTGAACATTAAACTGTATATTCAGATGAAAAAATGAATACATGTAGCATAACATTTAAGCTTACTAAATGAAAACTTGTTGTTAACTCTCGTTTCTTCCCGATCGGGGTGCGTACTAGGCGCGACCCTTGCGGATATTTTTGAAAACAGAAAATGGGAGAGATAGGCGCAAACATGCCCCCGGCGTTGAAATAACATTTCAAGAATTGAAATGTATATAAAACAAACAAAATATTTAACATAGTCATTAAATAACTTCCAACGAAGTCAGTTATAAGCACTTAATTGTCAGGTAAAGAACAAATATTCTTAACTGCTCGTTTGTATTCGCCTCGAGCTGTTTTGACACTCACGACTCGAACCACTCCATCAGGTCCCGGAAAGGTAGACACAATTCGGCCCAAGGGCCAGCACAATGGTGGAGAGTTTATACACTTGATTAAAACCAACTGGCGAGGTTGAACATTTGGAGAACTTTTCAACCACTTCTGGCGCTGCTGAAGTTCGCTGATGTATTCCTTGGACCAACGATTCCATATAGTTTGTTGCATGTTTTGAATTTTCTGATAGCAATTTAACCTGTTTTCAGGAATACCATCTAGGTGAGGTTCTGGTAATGCTGTCAATGGTCTGCCAATAAGGAAGTGAGAAGGTGTGATTGGATTTAAATCTGATGAGGTGGAACTTAAAGGTGACAGAGGACGGAAATTCAAAATCGCCCCGATCTGAACAATCAGAGTTTGAAAATCGTCATATGTAAAAATTGAATTTTTTGTAACCCGTTTTAAATGTGATTTCATTGACTTCACCCCTGCCTCCCACAGACCGCCGAAATATGGTGATTGTGCTGGAATGAATTTCCAAACCATTCCTTCATTGGAACAGAAAGTTATTAGCTCATCCTTGTTTTTGACATAGCGTCAAGCTCACCTTTCGCTCCGGTAAAATTTGTCGCATTGTCTGAAAAAATGTGAGCAGGTTTCCCGCGTCTGGAGATGAAACGACGAAAGCAGGAAAGGAATGAATCTGAGGTAAGATCGGCAGCAATTTCCAGATGAATAGCCTTTGTAACCAGGCAAATAAATAAGCAAACCCATCCCTTATAAATTTTTGCACCGCGAATCTGGCGCTCCTTTATGCTAAAAGGACCAGCATAATCTAAACCAGTTGAATAAAATGGAGGGGCTGGAGAAAGTCGTTCCTTTGGCAAGTTTCCCATGAGAGGAACTTTGAATAGAGGTTTTGCTCTGAAACAAATTGTGCAAGAGTGAACTGTTTTTCTGGCAATACTTCGACCAGAGATTGGCCAATATGACTCCCGTATGGATGCTAACAAATGGTTTGGACCGGCATGAAACAGTTTTAGATGCTCATGGCGAAACAGCAACTTTGTGAATAGGGCCTTTGAAGGTAATATGATGGGATGACGCCTATCAAAGGACAAATTTGATTGCCCAAAACGGCCCCCAACTCTAATTACACCATTATCATCTAGGAAAGGAAATAACGATTGAATCTTACTCTTTTTTACAACTTGCTGTTTTTTGAGCTGTGCGATTTCAGAGTTGAAGTGCTCTGCTTGGACTATCTTGACAATTTCATGCAGAGCATGTGATAATTCATCCGCCTGCAATGGACCTTGCAATTTTGTGCTGCGAATTTTTAAATTATTGCAAACTCTAAAAACGTAAGCAGTACTTCGAACAAGTGTAAGGAAAATCGAAAAATTTTGAAAATTGAGAAAGGAAGGTTTTACTGATATCTGAAGAACCTGAGAAACCTTTACATCAGGCAGGTCTGTATTATATTGATCCAAAGATTCAGGCCAATTCGATTAACCAATCTGCTTCGTGCCACCATAATTTTGAGGACATTGATGAAAATGGGTTGGTACCTCTGGAAAGCAGGTCGGCTGTGTTTGACGCGGAGTTGACATGAAACCAATTTTCAGGAGAGGTTTTTTCCCGAATCCCAGAAATTCTATTGAAGACGAAAGTCTTTAAGGAAGAAGATGATGTATTGATCCAACCTAATACTATAGTATAGTGGAATCAGTCCAATGAAAAACCTTGTTGTAACAAACTCTACTATTTTTTAGGATTTTGAATGATAATCTTGCAGCTATGGGGGCACCACATAGCTCTAAACGTGGAACTGTGATTGACTTTAAGGGTGTCACCTTGGATTGGGCACAAAGAAGATGAACTGTAATTGTTCCGTCTTGATGCAAGGATCTTATGTAATTGCAAGCTCCGTAGGCGCTTTCGCTCGCATCAGAAAAGGTATGAAGTTCTACTTGAATAGGATTTTGACACCTAACATGCCTAGGAATCTTGAAGTTATTAAGATGACTAAGATCATCACGAAATCTTAAAATGAATCTTTAAATCTTTAAATTGTAACCAGTCGGTTGGTTCACCGGAAAAAGATGGTAAATTAATAGTGGGAAGTTTAATTCCTACAAAATTATCATCTCCAGCATTAATGCGGGCTAAATGATCCACTACATGCTGATTAAGAGTATCATTAGGAATATTTGAGTTATTTGGAGTTATTGCACTACAAGATGGATCATTTTGCTCTAAGAAACTTTCTGCGCGCGCTATTAATGCATGAAAATTATTTTCAAAATCTTCCCTATTTGTATACTCAGTTTCAATTACATCTTCGTCTACTAATTATTCTATTTTCAACTGAATGGCCAGAAATTCATTTAGCACACCTTTAATTGCGGATAATCTGTTTTTGACTTCCTTTAAATCGGTATTGTTCGCATTTTGAATCGATTTTGCAAGCAAATTTTTAAAAGCTGTTAAACGAGCCTTGTAACTACCTCGTTTAACACAAAGTTTTGTAAAATGATTAATGATGTTTATAATTTAAAAAATAAATTTCAATTTGAAAGACTTACCGCCGGTTTCTGGAAGGCTGATTAACGTAAAAATCAACTGACCAGCTGTCAAATCTATGGTCAGGGGTCATTTGAGTTGCTGAAAGTATGGTTAACTGGTTTGAATTGATCTTCTTGTCAGTTGACATAGCCGTCAAATCTTGCTCGTTAATTGTATGTCAAGCGTTATTTTGGGTTTCCGAAAGGGCGATTAAGCGTAAATCAGAGATCAAAGCAGTGTCAAAAGTATTGTCAAGAAATTGGTGCTGTTTGGCGACTTAAGTCGCTATAGATATTTTTATCAAGGTGCATATTATATTTTTCTAGGAAATCTTTACTTTATCGGTATGTATATCAATATCAAAATAATTTTCTTTAAAAAATCATTTATATTATTTTTTTGTTTTCAGACAATTATGTCTCTTTTGGATATAAGTATTTCCAGTTCTTCCAGCAGTAGTAGCGATGAAAATGAAAACCCAAGGCAGCGGACCTTCAAGAAAAGAATGAATCCTTTTGAATTCTACAATGATATTAAGTTCAAAAATCGATATCGCATGTCCAAGGATGTGATTATGTCACTTGTGCATATGATAGAGCCCAAACTAAAGCCATTGACATTGAGGAATAAATCCATTAGTGCCCTGGAGCAAGTCCTATTAACGATAAGTTATTATGCAACAGGAGCATTCCAAATAACTGTGACAGACCATATAAGGGTACATAAATCTACAGCTTGTAGGATTATAAAAAAAGTATCTGCAGTCATTGCAGAACTAAGGCCCCAGTACATATCAATGCCTAGAACAGAAGATGAACGGAATAGAATTAAATCCGAATTCTATTCTATAAGTTCCTTTCCTAATGTAGTTGGAGCAGTAGACTGTACTCATATAAAAATACAGTCCCCTGGTGGTCCTCGAGCTGAGCTTTTCAGAAATAGGAAGGGATACTTTTCTTTGAATGTTCAGGCCATATGTGATGCAAAGTTGAAGATATTGGATGTAATTTGTAGATGGCCTGGATCTGTGCATGATACTACGATTATAAATGATTCCCACATTCGAGCTGACTTTTAAAGTGGTTTGTTTGGCAGTGACTACCTACTGGGGGACAGTGGCTATCCTTGTCGGTCATATCTATTAACACCATTTTTGAGACCATCTACACCAAGTGAGGAAGCTTACAACCAAGCACATATAAGGACAAGGAATACTGTGGAGAGGTGCTTTGGTGTTGTGAAGAGACGTTTCCCTTGTTTGTCTATGAGCATCAGAGTTAAGCTTGAGACAAAAATGAATATAATAATTGCATGTTGCGTTCTACACAATTTGGCGTTAAGTCATAATGACGACATTGAAGATGATATTAATGACATTGAACCCAACCTCCCAGAAGAAGCTTCTATAAATAATGAGAATATATCTGTGAGAACATCTGTGGTGTTGACCCACTTCAATGTTTAATTTTACTAACAAGCGAGCAAGTATGGAAGAACTTTAAGGAGAACATCCACCGCAATAAAATGAAGTGGAAGTGCAGGGTGAATTTTTTTAATCATTTGTATCTTGATAAAGTTATGATAACAGTAAAAATAAAGCAATATATTAGGAACTGATATTATTAATACTTAAATTCTTAAATAACCCTATTCAAATTGAATAAATAACAATCCTGTATCTTGTTCTATATTTTTATTTACAAAGGTTATCATATTCTTTTTTTTTATTTTTAATTCCATATCCAATATGTCATTTCTTTTTCGAGCCAGCTTATTTTCTTCCAATCTGAGCTTATATTCTTCCAATCTGGCTCTCATCTCTAGATTGGCACATTTCAGTTTTTTTTATAGATTAATTCCTTATATTCCTCATTTCTCAGTTTTTTTTTTTTCGTTAAGTCCTTGTTTTCTTCTTTGGCTTTACTTTCCGAGGCTCTGCTCGTTCTCTCTGAGCCTCTGCTCCTTCTGTCGGAGGCTCTGCCACTTCTCTCCGAGGCTCTGTCATTTCTTCTCTCACCTCCTCAGCATCCATCGGTTCTTTCTCAACCTGATCCTCATCTAAAATAGATTTCATTATTTGTAACTAGTTGCTGTAGGTTATCAGTTGTTATTACAAATGGAAATGTGACTAGGAAATAATGAAACGGGGATCATGTGATACGTATAATTAAAATAAATATGCACATACCTTTACTATTATTATAATAATTTGAAGCACTGTCGTGCTTGTTGATCAGTGGCTTAATTTGATTGCCCATCACTGCCAACATCTTCGCACCAACAGTGCTCAGTACCGACTGGTACAAGCCACCACCGGTGGCTAGGACACCTTTCTGAAAATAGATATCATTTTATCTAGATCTTCTACTATAGGTTTACCAAATTCGATAATCATAAATATGTATACAAACCTTATCAGCTACCTCATCCTTTTTTAATTGATTGACCATTTGCCGAATCTCAGAAATTTCACTTTCTGAAACAAATGTCGAAACAAGGAATTCCTGTTTAGTACAAATACTATTCATTATTCACATGTCAAATTTATATGAGGGGACATATTCCGAAGAATTTCTACATACCTCATTTATTTGCGAAGGTCCTGCTACATTGCTGGAAATGCTATTTCTACTCTGCAGATATTTCTTTACCTGGAATAAAATTAAAATATGGGAGGTCAGAAAGCTATATACGTATATATACTATTAAATTGTGTGAAAGTCCACTAATACTGTTGCTATGATTTAAGATAACTGGAGATAAAGACATTCTTAAATACTTTAGTTCGTTTACTCACGTTTTCGTTGGCCACATTTTGCCGTGTTGTCCTTTTGAGATTCAAATAGGCCGTTTGGAGCTGCTTCTGAGTCCTAGGTAATTCAGCAGTACTGTTGAATTCTGTAGTTATTGAGACCCATGTCTCATTTTTTTTTCACAGTTGAAACTGCGTTAGTTGATTTGTTTTCAATCACGTGCTTCCATCTAAGAAAAGAATAATTATAAATATGTATATTCTATCAAGATGTATATGTATAAACACGTTATGTGAATATAATGTTTTAATTAAGATGGTTTACCTTCAATGAAATTAACATGTAGAAATTATTAACAATGTTGTAAATACTTACTTTTCGACTAAATCCAACAGTCTACACTTTTCTCTTTCCGTAAAATTTTTGCCGCGTGGGTTCATTTTTGAATCCATAATAATAATTTATACCTAAGCGCACAAACACAACTAACACAAGTGAGTTTCGAATTCAAATCGACTACAGAGTACATAAATATTGACAGAATCTGTGGTTTAATAGTCTCGCTACAGGGCCACCTCGAGTCAAATCAAAATGATCATAGATTAGTTAAGTTTTCTTTAAACAACATTTCAGAAACCCAAATTGATTTGATATCGCTGTCAAGTTAAATCTTCTGTCAGTTGAACTAATATTTGATCGGCCTTTCAGAAACCGGCGGTAAAATTCCAATTTCTACATTCAGATTAATCATAGTGGTTTAGGCGATTATTTGCATCATTTAAAAAAAAATCAAGAAAGTCGTTTTAGCAAAAGTTTACATGTAATTTATGTAAATTTGAACCTAAGTTGGCCATCTTAATTTTTTGTGAAATGTTGCAAATAATCGCAAAAAAATTAAAATTACCTGTATCATATTATTCACTATCCTCTAAAGAAAACTCGTCGGATGATGAGCAACTGTCGTGATCGCTATTGTTTAAGTTAATAATTAATGGTTCAGTTGCAATGTCCATTCTAGTGTCGAGATCCCACATTTTTTCCATGACTCAGGGGTGGCATTTTCTATAGCAGTAGCTAGTAAGCCTTTTACTTCATCCATTTTAAAAGTCAAGTTTTCTCTCGCCTCTTGGTTTTTTATTTGAGCCCATATTAGCTCGATCGGGTTTAGTTCACAATGGTAAGGAGGCAGGCGGTGTACGATTATGTTGCTCTGACGAGCCATTTCGTCAACAACATATTTCTTTAACCGAGGTATATGTTGCCTTGCAGTATTAAGCAATTGGATTTTTAACATATTATCGTCAAATGGCAAATTTTTTTGAGATAGCCAGTTAATAATATCAGCTTTTCGCCAGGCAGTTGTTGGTGATTGCTCTAATTGTCTACTGTGGTATGAGGCATTGTCCATAACGACAACTGAGTTTGGTTCAAGATTAAGTGAAATCTTAGAAAACCAACTTTCGAACTTTTGGGCGTCCATTTTCTCATGGTAGTCGCTAGTTTTCTTGGACTCAAAAAGTAACAAGCCATTTTCTAAAAACCCCGAATGGCTGCCTATGTGAGTTATTATCAGCCTTCGACCTTTGCCAGCTGGCGCTTTTAATCCTGTCGAGAGGCCTTCAATGAAAGCTTGTCGACGACTTTTTATTTCTAAATCTTGCCATACCTTTGAGACAGTATGGCCTTGATTCAACAAAGTCTCATCTAAATAGTAAATCTTTCTACCTTCACGACGATACTCTCGGATTTTTTGTAAGTAATTTCTCCTCCACAAAATAATTTCTTCTCTTTCTATAAGAACACTTTTCCTACATCTTTTCATAAATTTAATGTTCATTTGCTTCAATGTTCGCAATAAAACACGTCGTGATATTTTGGGCATCGAATCATCGGAACTTATTTCGGCTGCGACTTTTATTAAGGTTGGGATTTCATTTCGGAAAAAGACCGAATGGAATTTCCTACGAATGACATATTTGGTACAATCATCTATCTGAATTTGTTTTCTTCCTCTAGTTTCAATGCTTTTAGAAACTTTATCAGATTTACCTTCATTTTCTTTAAAAGTTTTAATAATTCTGTGAACACTTCTCGTCGACACTTTAGTTAAATCACTACACAGATTAACTATGTCGTTATGCAACATAGTTTTATTCCTTTCTCGAAGCCCACAATATACATTATATATAATAATTTTTTCTCTTTCAGAAAAATTCGGACGACGGCATTTACTTTGACTGCTTTCACCTTCCATATTGCTCACAATTCACAGCAAATTTACTTTACGTATTACTCAACCGATGTTACGACCATGATTATTAAGCTGGCCCTTCGCAGTGGAAGGGTCAATATTTATAGCTCTCTCTCTATCTTACGGCAAATTTAATCTGTCGTTCTTTTTTCCGCTCAGTATACATCTCTGCCTAGAAGACGTTGCCATTTATAAATTTTAGCCGCAGAATATAATTTCATTATTTTAGATTCATTTAACAAAAAATTGATGTTGTTGAATACATGTCATTAAGAAGAAGTTTCTTTAATGAATAAAACACGTTACCGCTATTCTATGACCGTTTAGCTGCATGTAAATAATTAAAATAGAAAATGTTAAAATATATTAAATTACAACCTGACAACATTGTTTCTGTTTTATTGCAATAATATTTCCGAGAATTTAGTGCCTACTATTTTGGAATCTTAGTATAACGATAAATAGGTACCTGTTGTCCAGATCAAAACGATTTTAAGTTCGTATTAGGAACATAGATATGGAATTCTCACCCTTATGCTGAAGGTTCTTACGGTACTGAATCTGCTGCCGCTTGATTAACCGTCGAAAATGGCTGAACTCTGCTTGTAGTGCTTGTAAATTGAAAGTAAAAATGCAGTTTCTTCACACTTTTACTGTAATAATCGCTGAATTGCATTCGTATCGAAGGACCAAATTTGTTGGGGTTTACCCCTGAATTGTTGTGTATTGTAATATAAATAAAACACTGAATATTAGACTGTATATTCAGATAAAAAAATGACTACATGTAACATAGCATTTAAGCTTACTGAATGAAAACTTGTTGTTACTCTCGTTTTGCGGATATTTTTTAAAACAGAAAATGGGGAAGATAGGCGCAAACATGCTGAATTATTTTTTTTTAACCCGATCCAAGTCGTTAGTGGTTAACGTATCGGAGAACGTTATGTTCTTCAATAATTCCTTACGAATAATTTTTGAAGGTTTCTCTTTTAAATCTTCTTGAGCCTTTCTCTTTACACTGTTGCTGATAGCCTGCCTCTGTATTGTAGTATAACCTTCATGATTATGATTTAGATCACTATTCATCAAAAGTTTATTGTTTCCATTGTTGGTATACACTTTCACTGGGCATTTTTTGTTTACACACCGCCATCGCACTTTACCAGCCACCGAAACATGAGCTTTTGAAAATTTAAAATTACTGACAACTAATAAGAGATTGCCCTTTTCACTTAGCATATTCTTAACTTCCATGGTGACTTAATAAACAAGACTGAATATTACTAATTAAAAATCTGACATATCTGTTTTAAACCAAAGTTATTTCTAAGAATCGAACACCCATTCTAATCCCTACCCTTTCAGGTACCGTGGTGGAGCTCGGTAGTGTCCATAAAACATGATAAGGAGCACGAAATTCGATTACATATCTATCGAATAATCGAGACCTTACTCGATTGAATGAATGTGTGACGCGCACTAAACTCGATCGAGTTTGTAGTTCAATTGTCACGAAACTGTCTGTCAACTTAGGTCTTTTGAATTGTGACCTAACTTCACAGTTCTACTTTTCTAAACAAAAAGACGAATGTTCGGGTTGTTTGTAAAGTACACGAAATCGCAAAGAAATAGTTAAAAATGTGCAAACCTAATGAAAAACACTGGGAAATTATTTTCAACTATTTCGATATTTACCCCGCAATACCAACAGGCCGTATAAACGCAGTCAATGGAAAACAAAAAATGAAACAGTTTTGGGAAGAACTATCCCAACAACCGAATAGTTTGGGATATGGGGCAAAAAGCCCTGACAAGTGGCAAAAGGTAAGTAAAAAAAATACAAGATACTTAAGTGTATTTAGTTTAAACGGTGTGTATTAAGAGCATTGCAAAACAGTACAGGGTATTTAGCTTATACATTTTATTTAATTTTAGACTTGGATTGACTTTAAGTACAATTTAAAAAAAAAAGGCAAGTGATATTAAAAACGACCAAGTTAAAACTGGTGGTGGTCCAGGAGAAGGAAAAGTTTTAAATGAAATTGAACTGCGTGCCCTGGAATTCTTAGGGAAGGGATTTATCCATGGAGTTGGTAGTGATGAAGTTGGGATAAGTACCAAGACATCTGCAAAAGTGGCTGTCAAGAGAAATGACAGAGCAGAGGCCCAAACATCACAACAAGATAGTCATGGATTGTACCAAACGGTTAAAACAGCTTACTATAATGATAGCAACTTTTCTAAGAAACAAAAAATATTAGGGTCAGGTGGGGTAAATGTAAACGATTTTTACACTTTTCAACTAAAAATTTACATATTTTGTGTTTAACAGAAAAAATTCAATAACTTTGGTTAATAACTTATAATACCTATTTAGTTTCAGTTATTTTAACCATTTTCTCAAAATTTCATGTTCATATGGGTGATGGTGTAAACTTCAAGGGCTGTTTACAATAACCCCAACGAAAATTAATCGAGTCGTCGCAGACTTGGTTTCAGTGATGAGAGGGGAATTTTTAGTTCGTTCGTGAATAGTATCGCTATTTTTATTCTTTACAATTTGTGCTTTTAAGTATTCAGTTCTTTCCAATACCTTCTCCCTTCGTGGTGAGTAAAAATTAAATTGTATTAATTTTTAGTAGTAATCAAAAACTTGGTGAATTTATTTTAATACATATAATGGTTATATTGTTTCTAACATTTAATTATTTCGATTACAATCATTGTTATAAATCAGTTTTTATTGAGTTAAAAATAAGTAAACAGTTCAAGTGATTAACTTTTTTCTATCTCGAACTTGGAGAAACCTTGAATGATTGTAATCGAAATTAAGGTTTAGTGAGACGAAATTTTGACGGTTTTCATTTTTATTTCATAGGCCGATTGCCAAATTTTGAAGGGTCCTATGATAGGACTGGAAGCCAGAAAACAATTTTTTGTCAAAGAAGCTTTGGCCTAGCCGAAACTATTTTTTTGCCGTATCCAGCCAGTGTCCGCATTGAAGAGTTACTAAAGAAAACATCTTGCCATCGACATCTGTGTCCAGAACCGAATTCTCCGTCGTCCTCACCTAGTCTCGAGGAAGATTCCAATAAAAAAGATAAGAAAATAAATTAATCACTTTTAATCAACTAATATCTTGCAAATTTTTAATTCAGAATTTCTTGAATAAACGATTTTAAAACTGATTTAATCTCTTTCATTTGTATGTCTGTATTTTGGCGCCCTTTTTATTTGTTTGGGGAAAGTCAAAAGAAAAACCAGAAGGAAGCCACCACCCTGGAGCTAGCAAGGGTATATTAACGTTACAAATTTGCGCCCAACGTAGTTGAAGCAATTTCTTTGAGATTTATCGTTATCTATATCTTTTTCTCGAAGGGATTGTTTTGGCTACAAACTGGCGACAGTTAAGGGTTAATTACGTTACAATATATGGAAAACTGTTTAGTTTTTGCTTGGAAAAAACTTATTTTTTTATATTTCAGGAAGTTTGTTGAGTGTTTTCTTTCATTGCTTACGTTGTCATTTTGTTTTAGTATTATTGAGATATTGTTATTAGATTTTTTTACAATGGTGTTACATAATAAAACACTTTGATTTATACTTTGCATTATTTTTCTCCAAATATATTTTAAAAAACTATTATTAACACAGAAGCAATAATAAACTTAAAAAGGCTATATAAATTAAAGTAGTTGTAAACAATGTTTTGTCTTAAATTTATCGCATTCCTATTGGCATTTGGTATAGGGTTACCATTATCAGCATCAACTTCATCTCTGTAGTACTAATTTTCTTCAAAATTAACTTCACCTTCAATACATATATTGTGTAGTGCAGCACAAACTTTTACAAGTTTGCATAGAAACTGTGGATTATACCTAGCAGTATGCTCTTTTAAAAGACAACGGAAACGCATTTTCAGTACACCAAAGCATCTTTCGATAACATTTCTTCCAGACGAATGTGCTTCATTAAATCGTGTTTCAGCTTGATTTCCAGGATTTTTAAATGGTGTCATCAAATACTCTGATAATGGGTAACCCGAGTCACCAATTAGCCAAGATCGTTCGCCAGCTTGTGTGACATTATTTAAGTAATTATTTACTTGTGATTGTCTCCAAATAAAACTATTTACTCAAATCGTGTTATAAGACATTTTACAATGTATACCTGAGCTATCATGGGAGGCCCCTCCAAAATTACTCAAGACATGTATGGTCACATATCATTTGTACGTTTATCGAGTGGTAACCTTTTCTATTTAAATAAAGATGGGGATCTACCCTTGGCTTTAGAATGGCTATATGAGTAGCATCTATTGCACCTATAGTTCCTGGAAATCCCCTCCTATTTATAAATTCCACTTTAATTTCATTTCTTTCTTCTTGGGTATCGGGAAATCGTCGTCATGCATTACATTATCATGGATAGCATTTATTACTAATCTTACATATTATCCAACAGTAGTTTGGCTCATCCCAAAGTTGTATTCTTCGCCTAAACAACGTTAATATGAACCAGTCGCTAAGAATCTAAGTGTTTCAAGTACCATATTTTGAATACTAATTCCTCTGATATTTAGTCTTTCCGGAAGATGTGGATGTAGTAAATCTATAAGCTGTAGAACTTGATGTTGTTTCAGGCGAAATAACTCAGTGAACCTATTTTCAGACAGTCTAAATGGATCAGATTTTACTCGCAATAATCGTCTCGTTCTCAAAGGACGAATATTTCTTTCTCTGGCTCTAGCTAGTCTTTCATGTTCCTGCAATCGGATATGAACAATTGGTAACATATTCAGAGTTACGTTTTTTAGTTATTAAAAAATTTTTAATTGAAATCAAACTATTCAAAACAGTAACATGGGTCAACATAACCACAAAAATGTGAAAAATTCGATATCTCGACAGCTCAAGACCTGTCGAGTACCTAATTTTAATCGAGTCGAGACGAACAATCGAAATTCGTGTGCGACATTTTGATCGAATTCCTAAAGTTGGTCGAGTAATCGAGTTTCATGCTCCCATCACATAAACCGATTATAGGTTATATAGTTTAAGCACAGTTTTTATTGCTTAAAATTTTATTATTTTCTTCTAATATTCGGTTTCTATCTTTCAACACCATTAATTTTTCCTTTTAAATTTCTATTTTTTCTAATTTGAACCATTCCACGTAATATTTTTTCTATTTAAATATAAGCCCTCAATTTTAACGGCTTAAATTATTAAACTTGGCTTTGTCAATACATAACCTAACTTATTTAGCTTGGTAATCTTGGCCATAGAGAAATAAATAATTTTTTATAACGAAATACATAGATATATTTGGTAGAAAGCTGTAATAGCATGGAAGTAGAGGATGAATTATTTGTAGATGATGATGTTGATGTCTTGGACATATAGATTTTGGTTTTCCTAGAAGGTTTTACATTAGACCAAATTACATAGAAGAAATGGATGACCTGAGCTTTTTTCGGAAATTTAGATTAATAAAACCTACAGTAATATTACTTTTAGAACAAATCGAAAGAGAGCTGAAATTTGAAAATGATTTGTAAATAAAATTATGATAATCAACCTATGTAGCTGAAATAGTATTATGTCCATCTAAAGTAAAAATAGTGTTACATAGACTAGTTAAAATGTGCTAATTTTTCAAATATGACATTTACCATATTTTCAGAAACAATAGTGTGTCCCCATTAAATCAATTTCTAACTGCACTTAGGTTTTGTGCTAGTAGTGCCCACCTAATAAACATTAGGGACTTTATGCATATGGACCAAAGTACAGTTTCACAAATTGTAGTTAAAGAATGTGAGGCTATTGCTGGCTTGAGAAATCGCTATATACAAATGCCAAGTACTGCAGAACAAATTATCTATAAACTACCAGAACAATTGTTACCAGGTAGCAAGGTTTCCTCGTGTTATTGGATGCATAGATTGTACACATGTCAAAGTTCGCTCACCCGGTAAGTTCCCTATAAGATATATGCATAATTATAACCTTCATACTTACAGCATTCAAAACAATTTTAGGTGGAAATGATGGAGAAATTTACAGAAACAGAAAATCCTACTGTTCAGTTAATGTACAATTAGTGTGCGATAGTGATCTGACAATAAATAATATAGTAGCAAGGTGGCCAGGGTCAGCACATGATGCTACAATTTTTTCCAATAGCCCCTTGAGAAGAAGATTTGAGGCTGGAGAATTTAAAAATGGCATTCTGCTTGGTATGTTTGTTTGATCATTTCATTTTTAAAGAGTATTTGATGACTCAAATAACAAGAGGTATCAAAACATTAATGCATATTTTTTAGGAGACAGTGGCTACCCCCTTAAATCATATTTATTAACCCCACTTGCAAATCCAATAGCCCGTGCAGAACACCTTTACAATGAATCACACAATCGTACAAGGAACTGTATAAAAAGAACAAATGGAGTATACAAAACAAGGTTCCCTGTTCTGTGTTATGGACTTCGTTGCAGTCTAAATAATGCATTAACAGTGATAGTTGCTACAGCAGTACTGCACAACATTGCTCTATCTATGCCTGAAAATGTTCCTGTAGGCATAAATGCAGAGGAATTAGATTATGTTATAGAACCAGAGCAAATTCCTGTAGTTAATTTACACCAAAATATTCTTTATGATTTCAGGAGTGATATTGTGAATAATCATTTTGCCAATATATAAAATGTAATTTGCAGTTTTCATTTCAATAAAATATTATTTTTAATTTAATCGGGTTTACTTTATGGCATTAGAAATCCTGTATAAAAATCATTTAAATCCATTCACTATAACTAGGTTCTGAGGTGTAAACCTCTTGACTAAATATACAAAAAAAATATAAACTTTTTTATTTGAAACATCTGAATAAAGAGTAACATTTTTAAAGTTTTGCCTTTTGCTTTTCTATTTCTATCTCAAATAATTGAATTTCTAATTGGTGTTTCTTTATTATTAATTTGTTTTCAGTCTCCATATGTCTCAATTAATCCTCTTAATAAATCTTTAAAAATAAAATATGGGTGAAAGGGAATTTTATCTAAATTTGATTGGGTTCCCAAGGGATTATTTTCAACTAGTTGCAATCTTTTATCAAGTAACAAATCATATTTTTTAGCTATGTCAGATGAAGTCATTGGCTTTAGAATGGTTGTTGGTCTTCTCCGTGAATTTTTTTGGAGTGTCTGAAAATAAAAATATGTTAACTTCTATCTAACGTATAAAAACATAACTGTTAAAAAAGTGGTAAACTTAACATTTTCAGCAATTTCAAAACATTAAATCTAGAAATACACATACCTTGCATGTTGATTTTACATGTGCAGGACATAGTGGAGTACTGATAGGTGTTTGTAATTTTTCAGGATTATAGTTTTTCCAGGTATGTACATTATCTTCTCTTGTATTTGCTTTTATAAAATTTTCTTTATTCATATCACTAGTTTCGGTTACTGGTATTATTTTTATATCGACATTAGTGACATTTGTGATGCTCTTAAAATAATTCAATTACATGGTTAGACAAACCAATATTTCTGTGACGACATACACTCAGAGTGATTAATTATGAGATTATTGGGTAAAGTACAGATACATAATAGAATTTGCACATTGGGGTTTTGGACGTTGATATGGAAGTAATACAATATATTTATTATTTGTAAAAATTACCAATCTCAAAGTACAAGATTTGACCTATATCCTAGTATCATATAGAAACTGCTGATTAGTCACTCATTTGTGCATATGTAAACTGAAAAACTTGCTAACAACCAAATAGATATGAAAATCAACAAACTAAAGAGATTTTTACCTGCAATGTTTCTGATCCATCTCCTGTCTCAAACTCATATTCAATTTCTGTATCAATCTCTTGCTTCATGACTTCTACTACTGAAACATCGGCATCATCATCAAAAGATTTGTGAAGGCCAGTCAAAGTTTTTTCATTTATAATGGAACGAAGAAAATCATCACTTTCGTTCTTAATTATATTGTGACGAGGACCACCGCCAGTAAGTAGCACCTGTTTCCTTTCTTCAGCTAATGTTTTTCTAAATTCTTTTTTTCTATTCTCGTAGCATTTTCTTAAAGAAATTGCATTTCTATATGTATTGCTACAAGAAGAATTGAACTCGTCCTCGATAGCTTGCCATGCTTTGTCTTTTTTCATTGAAGATACTCTATCAGTCTTTTTATCTTCTATAATGTTGGCGAATTTATTTGCGATTATACGCATTAAATGTCCTTTTTCAGAATTTGTAAAGTTAGGAACTTGCCTAACAGTGCTCATTTTTAACTCACGTTTTACACTCACCACTGGGATTGCTGAGAATAATGAAAACATAAATAACCTTTATACTCTCTCTCTCTTTCTTAATGGCCTTTGGACTCCTGTCACAATTGGCCAGCACATTAAGTTTGATATGTGTCCCGGATCATCGAGAATGTATCTGGGTCGATTCAATACCCCATCCACTACTTTGGAATGTTGAAGTTACTATAACACTTAAAGCAGTCCACAAAGTAAGTCTATTTCTACAGAAGTATTTGATTGATTTCTAAAAATTTTAAAATGACTATTAAAATCTTGATGTTGACATTTCCTAGCAAGACATTCATGTTGTATGGACATGTAATTCCCATTTTGGCTATTTCATAATACATATCTATATTGGGTAACATATTAATAGGGCAGGTGAATAGTATATGCTCGATACTTTCTTCTTGGCCACATTCGCAGTTAGGAGAATCTGCAAGTGCAAGATATTTTATTTTGCAATAGTTATGAAAAATCATAATTAACAAATTAATAAACTTTTTTGAAAATTTATAGCAGGATCTTGTAAAGTATACATATGAAAAGGGCTCCACGAAGTTTCAAATTTTTAGACCAATTATTTATAACTGTTATCCCATTGTTTATGCCAACAAAGATTAGGAAAAAATTTGTTTGTTAACAATTGAATAACTTATTGAAAAATAGTGACAAAATGATTTCTCCAACTAAATTAGATTCTTTCAGTGTTAGGAAAATACTGATATTTTTTAATATTTATAAAATCACATTTTATGTCATAAAAAAAATATTTTATCTGATAAACCCCGTTTAGCGGCAGCGCGCGAATGCTGTAAAAGCCGAGCGAAGCACTATTTTCAACGTCAAATTAAAATTATAAATAATAGAAATAGAGTTCCGGCAGTTGGGACTTTTTTATTGGAAATTTCCTCCTCTTTCAGGATCTTTTTTCAAAATTCCTTAAATATGATTATTTTTAAAGTTATTAACGAAAAACTAAATACCTTTTTTTATCTTATTTTGTTAATAACAATCGCAATTTTTTATGTGCTAATATACCCTTAAAAAACATTTTTCTAGACGTCATTCCAAATTGAATGAGCTATGGCACATATTTTTAGGAGCTTTATTTCTATTTAACACGTTTTTGAACTTGTTGACTAGACTGTTATTTGCCTACTCCTCTATTAAATCCTCATACCCGGGCAGAACAGCTATACCATGAAGCTCATATCAGGACAAGAAACGTCGTAGAACGACAAATAGGTGTGTAGAAACGAAGATTTCCTATTCTCGCCTATGGATGTCGTTTGAAACTCAAAACAACATTAGAGATTATAGTAGCTGCAGGAGTCCTTTACAATATTTGTATAGAGAATAATGAAGCAGATCCTCCTGACCCAGAAGATTTAAGAAGGTTTTTAAATATTATGGAGGAAGATGAAGTGCCACATATTCCTGTACTAGACAACAATGACTATAATCATTATGGTTTTGAAACTAGGCAAGATATTATAAATAATTATTTTGCAGAATTAGAATAAAAATATATATTTCGTTTTGTAGTGGTTTAGCAATAAAATACAATTTAAATTTAAATCACTTAATTTGTTCAAAAAATATATAATTTTCCATTTTTTCATTTCATTTTCACAAATCAAAACTTTAATACTATTTAAAAAAAATCAATATTAAAAAGAATTACTTAACAAAAATATTAAACTAAACGTAACCTAATAACAATACAAAAATATTAAACTAATAATTTTTAATTAAAATAAAACTAAAATGTTCTTACCGACCTAATAACTAATATCTACAATAGTATATTACACACCGAGGTGGAAAGTGTTTCATTACTGTCGAGAGATGAGATAACTGAATGAGGCGCGTAGCGCCGAAGTCAGTTACATCTCGAGACTGTAGGAACCTTTCTACTGAGGTTTGTATACTATTTTATTCACAATCAATTGTTTCAGAAAATAATTTAAAAATAACAATTTATAAACTATGTTTTTAAAAATGCTACCAGTTTTCCATATTTTGAAATATCAATATTATTATTGATATTCAATGTAGCTTTTAGCATAGAATAGGTAGACCATAATGATGATGCTTTTTTATTTTTGCTAAGTTCACTGAAATATGCTAAGATAACTGTTTCAGATTCGATGTTAACATTCTTCATTGTGCACCATTTCTTATATTGTGAATATACGTTTTCGTAACGTGTTTTACTTTTATCAGGAAGCAAAGATTGAATGACACTGTTAGCCATTTCAGTTATTTCTGGAGGAGTATTTTCCATTTCTATATCACTGTCAGACATTTTACTAAATGAGTTTTCTTTTTAATCTGAAGTTACTGTCAATATAATGAGAAATCGAGAAACGTCATTGTCATAGTCTACTACCTGCAGCAATGAACAATTATATGATTAGTTTAATGGAATAATTAGAGAGTTGTCCGAGTTAAAATTAAGAAGCTTAGTAAATAATAATAAAAAAGAAGAAGAATGACAGGTCGGGAAGTGGCCATTTCCCGACCTAGGTCGGGAAGTGCTACTGTATAAAAAAGTTTTACTTTCTAACTTTTGAAATGTCGATAATGGTTACATTACATATGTGATTGTGAATAAAATATTTTACAAATCTGTTTTTCAATTGTATTTCTTTTGTCTGCATCTCTACTAACATTATTCGTTCCTGTATAAGGAAAAGTTCCTCTTCTCTTTCTGCCTTTCTTTTAGCTATCTCCCTATCGTTCTCCAAGTTTTTTTTAGCGATTTGGAATAACTCCTCCTCTCTCTCTTCTTTTCTTTTTAATATTTTTTTTTTATTTTCAAAATATATTCTTTTTTTACTCTTGCAACTTTTAAATATTCTTCCGACAATTGTGTAGAACTTAATTGTTGCACATTGGGTCTTCTTCTTTTCGTCCATTTAATTTCCAATGGTTCCGATATCCGCTTCCTTAACAAGTTTGTGGAGGTTTTGATGCCATCAACCTAAAGCAAATATGCAACAGAAAATGTTTTCTGTGAACACAAAATTTTAAATGAAAATAAAAGTATCTTACATTTTTTTGTCGCTGTTACTGTTAGCAGCAATTGCTTCAGTTTTTTCCTCCTAAAAAAAGAAACAAAGGTTATTAAAAATGTTTTGTTATGTATAAGGTAAAGAAAAAAAAGTGTTCAAAATGAAACTTACTACAGCCTTAGAAGACTCACCAATTGCTGCCTCATTATTTGTACTTCTCTCAGCCTAAAATACAAAAGTATTGTTAAATTCACATTGCAAAGAATACAGTTTCACAAATTTCAAAATTAAAGTATGTTTTACAATTTCATTAATAAATACGGTATATAAATTTAAGAGACTCACTAGACACGCGACATCTACTTTATCATGTTCTGTTGAGTATGAGCAGGATGGGAGGTCCGAGTCAAAATAATTTGTAAGCCCAAAGACTGTTTTGAGATTTATAATGTCCAACAACAAATCTGTAGATGGATCACTTCTTCAGGGCCGCCTCCCGTTTTGAAATTTCCTTCTTCTCCTGAGCCACTTCCTTTCTTGTATTTTTCTTTAAATTATCATACAATTTTTTTAACGATTCTTTGGATCGCGGTATTCCCTCAGGAGTTTGGCAATTAAATAAACTGGTTATTTTTTCCCAACTATTGTCTTTGTCCCGCCCGGTAACAGCATATGTTCTTTTATTTTCAATAATATTTTTAAAACTAAAAACAATGTTTAACAATTTTGTCTTCTCGCGACTGGTAAAATTAGGATCCCTCTTTTTTTTCCATAATCGTCTTCATTGATTAAATTCATTTTTGTTTAATATTTCACGAATAATGCACACAAATCACAAATAACACAAGCTCACTTAAACAACAAAAGTTCAAAATGAAAACCGAAACACACCCAAGCTTCTGTCGTCTCTGTCTGTCAATTGTCATTGCGCTTTAGTTACTAAATAAAAAGTAACTATGTTCCCACATCTTACCACCACTTAGCTAAGGTTTCGTTAATGCCTATTAGCACCGTTTGTATTAAGTCCGACTTATTGATTAAGCCCGACTTATTTTGACGTATCTAGTTTCTCCGTTAATTTAAGTTTGACTTTGTCGGCTAAGTCCAACTTAACTTTAATCCATCATTTTTGGGAGATTATGCTAGACTTAATTTTAATTTAGGTTTGACCCACGCGCCTATTGTCATTGTTTTATGTTTTAATGTGTCTGAAGAGTATTTTTGCTAAAGATCATTAAAAAAGTACACAGTACAAAGTATTTGTTTTATAATTAATTATTAATATGGAATTATTAATGTTTGACAACGATATTCTTGAAAATGATCTGGAAGTACTAGATATTGTTGAATTCGGTTGGCCTCGAAGAATATTCAGAAGAAGTAATTACTTTGAAGAATTAGATGAATTGACTTTTTTTAAACGATTTAGGCTAACGAAACCGACTGTCCTGAGCCTTTTAGTGGAGATTGAAGACCACCTTGAATTTACAAATGATTTGTAAGTGAAATTTATTAGCCATATACCTACCTCAACAATTTATCAAAACCTTTATCTTTTTAGAAACGATAGTATATCGCCAATGAATCAACTATTAACAGCTCTAAGCTTTTATTCAACAGGGGGCCACATTAGCACTATTGCAGATTATATGGGTATGCATGTATATACTGCTTCCAGAATCATAGCTAAAGTATCAAGAGTTCTAGCCAGCCTTGCACATAACTATATCAGATTTCCAGAAGGTGAAGAGGCTATTGAAGTTCAGAGTGATTTTTTTAATATAGCTTCATTCCCTCGAGTAGGGGAGACCGGGGCTGGTTGGCACACTTTTCACATTTCATTTTTTTAGCGTTATTTGTACGAGTTTTAATATGATTTATAAAGCATAATATTGCCTATAGTTTTGTCTACCATTATAAATAATAATATTCTTTAAAATTTTAAATATAAAGATTTGGCACCCCCTTCCTTACTCACAAAATTTTGTGTCAACCAACCCCGGTGACGGGGCTAGTTGGCACAAGTAATGGGGTTGGTTAACACAACTTTTTGGTTTGGTTTTTATAGTTTTTGGAGTTGGTTTGGACAATAAAACAATTAGAATTTTATAAAAAATATTATTAATACAAAACCAAAAAAAAAACAACAATAAATACTAGAGAAAAAAATTCTGGTGAACGTAACACAAAACAAGTTTTAACCTAAAAAATAATAATTCTGGATAACGAACACAAGACAAGTTTTAACCTAAAAAAATAATAATTATTGAGAACGCATAATTAAATATCGTCATCTGAATCACAATGTTTACAGATGTAGAGTGGCTGATACCCATTGGTACAATCTTCATGTGACCAACCCATACATTTGGTGCACTGGATCCATTTTTCTCCTGGACGGCTATTTGAAAAAGTACCTAAACATATCAAACAGCAGCAGTCTTCTTCCTCTTCGGAGGTTTCGCTATCATCCCCCTTTTTCTTTGAAAATATTTGCTTTTTAGCTTGCTCTTTTTTTTGGTAAATTGCTTGTTGCTTCTTTTCCCTTTTTTCCTTTCTTTCCGCAACTTTCATCTTTTTCTCTTTAATGGCCTCCTTTTCTGCCATTAACTGATCTTTTATAGGCGTATCAGTTAAAATGGCTGTTGCTCTCCTTTTTTTCCTTTTATCTTTTCAGCAGAGGGTTTTGCTGCAACTTTCGGCAAAGGTCTAATTAGTTCGAGTTCAGATAAAACATTTGTACCTGAAGACGGTCCAGCTTCTCTTAAGTCACGTTCGGATAGAACAAATTCTGTATTTCTATTATTTGTTATAGGTTTATCAGGAGTTGGAGCCTCAACTACAGATTGGTCCAAATTTGAAACACTAGAAACCGAATCGTTAGCAGGATATTCACTTGTTTCTGAAGGATTTGGTTTATCTGTACCGTAGTTCGGCAAAAAATCGGCATCTGAAAATATTGCGGGATTGAAAGGCATTATTCCTGTTGTACGAAATCCTGACTGGATATTTATAGGTGTGCAGGCTAAAGGCAAAGTTAATTGTACAATTCGCCGTATATCGTATATTCCAAAAATTTTTCCTGGATTAGCTGTCATCCAAGCGTCTATATGAGTATTGACATATTTCGTTAGTGGGCCGTACACGCTCCTGTCTAAAGACTGAAGTTTTTGGCTACAGTGAGGAGGGAAGGAAAGAACTGAAACACCATTATCTTTAAAAATATTCAACGCTTCAACCGAAAGATGAGAGTCATGATTGTCCAGTAATAAGAGACATGGAACATCTAACATACTCGACGAAGTGCTTAGCGAATTTAATGAAATGTTGTTCATTCATCCACCCTGATGGATTAGCATCACCTGCGCTTCCTTGAGGTGCTTCTCGAAGAAAATGTTCCTTAAAATGCACTCTGGGGAATATAAAGAACGGTGGAATGTTGTAACCCCTTTTTTTCTAGATGTTGAAGGCTCACCAGGGGTTAGCTAAATGGCGAACGGCACTCAGGGGGAAGGAGGAGAGCGAGTCGTGGATCGGGGGAGCAATTGGGCGAGTATAGGACTATAAAAGAAATATCTAGGATCTATTTAGGAATCGGTAAAGGGCGCCACTTATTTTTTGGAAAGAAATAGGAGAAAAATAAGAAACCTATAGAGAAAGAAAATTACTAAATCGGGAATTGTTAGGGAACACACTTTACTTAAACAAAACTAATTAAATATGTGTCTATTTAAACTTACCTCATGGGTCTTAAAGTTCCTTGAATCTTTTTATATAAATCTTTTATATATACTTATCTTTATGAAAATAGAAATAATGTGTAAACATAAAAAAAATTAAATCAGAACATTTACTGGGAAGGTATCAGGAATAAATACTCAAAATGTTTTAGTAACAAAACAAGAAAACAATATATTTCAAGAAAAAACACTGGTATCAATGATTGATAAGTATCAAAAAACTAAAACTCCTGCAAATATAATATTGCGTAGCTTATTTAAGACAGTATGATTACATTACTATCAAAATATATGGAGAACTCAATTATAAGGATATTGGATGTTAAGATTATTTCATTTCATAAAAAACAAAATCTAATTAAGTTCTCAAAAGAAAGAGTGCACTCCGTTATGTGTTATTAACTAAACAATAACCTAAGTAACAATAAAAAACTTATCCACTTATATACCTTAAAGGTAATATTCATATAGGATATAAAATAATCGTAATCACTTGAAAGAATGTTAAAAAAACAAAGGTTAAATACACTGTACTAATATCATCTGATTAAAGTTCTTAAGATCTGAATAGTAACTCGATATTTTTACTAATTGTATGATTAGATAAAATAATTTATTAATTACTGGGAATTAGAGAATTCTCCAGTACAAGTTCAAAAATTTAACACTAACTTGAAACACTGGTGGTTCAACTAACTATTGAACCTATAGTTCTATCGTTAGGAATATTTAAAAGGTTACCTTGATATCCAGAATCAAATTCGAAAAACGTTAATGCCGGAGTTATGCATTTGAATAGAAAATTCCTCATCAAACATACCAAAAATAGGACAGGAACTACATGAGATGATCTACCAGATCGCAGGAAATCTTCTGTAGCAATTATTTATAACATTCTATAAACACCAGGTATTCTACAGCTTCTCTACCAAATTGGTTTCCAAAATTTTCAAAATGGCGTCGCTTCTACAACACTAGGCGGCAACTCAATTCCAATTATACCATAAATCACATAAATAGTACTTTCAGACTTAGTACTTTATTACCAAAAAGAACTGTATTCATTCAAATACATTTACAACACAGAATGAATCTAAAACTAACCGGCAATTTCCACAAATCTAATTACGCGGTAGCTGTTCATATCACACAAGGACGTCCGTTTTCACCGTCCTTACTCTCGTTACTGAACCCAAAAAACATTTTCTTGATTCACCCTGGCAACTAGCAATACTCAGTTTTACGACCACTCGATAGGAACGTAAAAGTGTTGGTAATAATTGTAATGATGTTTGCCTATCAGTCAGAGTTCAAAAGATAAATTAAAATCAAATAAATTTCTATATTGGAGTAAAATAAAGGATGTTTCTTTTGGAATGCTACAATGTAAGTGCCTGAAGCAGAAACAGCTACAGCCAAAGTAACTAGAGACCCTCGTTCTGCGGAGGTGATTCGTCCAATCTTTTTAAAACCCCTCCTAGCCACAACTTTGTCCGGTCGTTGTACAGTAGTTATGCCCGTTTCATCGACGTTCCACATGTCGCAACTCTCAATTTTTAATCGATCTAGAACTGTTTTCAAATTATCAAAAAATAATTTAACTTTTGTTCGGTTGAAACTGGATGCTCGTGCTTGACTCGTTGCCTCAGGCGTCCTTATAGATAAAGTTGTTTGTCTTTTTAAAAAAGCTGACAACCAATCTTCTCCTGCCATCTAATTGACCGTCCAACTTGGTGGCATATTAAGGTTAAGGTGTTGTCCATACTGAAAGGCAAATTTGCGAACCTGTTTTGGAGTAAGTCCATAATAAATATCTGAAGCTTTTTTTAAATAATCAGCAAGGCACGTTTCTTTTTTGTACATATCTGTAACAAAAAATAATACCTATAAGAATACTATTGATTATTCGTTAAGAAAATAATTATTTACCTGTCTGTTGTTTTTGTAACCAATACTAAATGCTTGTTTCTCTTTATAATCTTTGCAGTAACGTGCCAGAGTTCTGTAGGGAATACCATAGTAATCTGAGGCTTTTTTTGCTGTTTTAATACCTAAAACAGCAACCTCATTTACTGCTTGCACGATAACATCTTTTTCTATGGTAGCTCTTTTAGTTTTTCTTTTATAATTTCTCATTTTTTCTAAAAACAAATGAAATAAACTCAATTAAATTTATGCTCACCTCCTGTGAAACTCTTACTAAAATGATGATTCATAAAAAAATGATACTCGGGGTTGGTTGGCACTGCCAACATGCAGGACCGTTGCTAGGCCTTCGGCCGCCCGCGTGCTAGAATTAATTCGGCCGCCCGCTCTGAAAATAAACTTTAAAAAATGAAGTAAATGTTGCAACTTGTAACGTTTTTATTAATAATAATAATTAAACATTAAATTATTTGTGCAAATTAGCACGTATAAAATACATTTAAACATATAATGCAAGTATGGAAGTAATATTAAATAAAAATAAAAAATAAACATAAAAAGAAATAAACGCTTAGGTCTAAATTGTCTATCATAATAAAACGTTATAAAAAAGGTACTTTTCTAGTTTTACTTTCCGCAAATTCTTGAATTGTGTCATTAATATTCAAACTGTCCAAAATATCATGTTCAATAGATATTAATGATAAATTTGTTAATCGTTCTTGCAACATGGTAGACCTTACATAATTTTTAATAATTTTTAATTTTGAAAAAGACCTTTCGCCGGTTGCAACTGAAACTGGTAAAGTTAACATTATTCTTAAAGCAACAAACAGATTAGGAAATGTTGCCATAAGGCTGTTCTCTAAAATAAATTGTAGAATATCCTCAGGTTCACGTTGTAAAGACTCCTTAAAATGTAAATTAAAAGCTTTAATTTCATTATATAAATCACTTCCGTCAATATCGGACTCGTTTAGGGATTCATCTCGAAGCTTTAAATCCATATCTTTACAGTTTTTCATTAAATCTTGGTCTGATATGTCACCGATTTTAAACAAAAAGCCAAAAATGTCACTATAACTTTGTAAACCATCAAACCTGTCACTTAAAGACGATAATATCTGATCAAGGACTTTAAAGAAAAAATTTATTTTAAAATGAATTTTGGGATCTCGCACTGCTTCGTCTTCATGCTCGTAATCAAATTGACGCGAGGTTCTACGACGACGCATGCTATGAACGGGCGGGAAATCCGTTTGTATTTCTAAATCATTTGCAAGTTCGGTAGCTCCTACAAGTACATTCATATATCCCTCATCAGAACGCATTTTTGAAAAAAAATCTATTAGGTTTTCAAGATAATCTACGCAAACTTTTATATTTAATGAAGAACTTTGCATCATTTTACTTAACACATTTACTTTAAATAAGATATCATGCCATGTAATTACTGCGCATAAAACTTTATAATCGTGCAGTTTGAGTCCCAATGCTTGTGCTTTATGTCTAGTAGATGCATCGTATAATACCAAGTTTTCCGAAATTTCAAATAACGCATCATAGACATTGCCGATTTGATACCTTAATGGTTTTAATGCATCGATTCGGCTTGACCATCTTGTATCACTTAGTGGTTTTAAAGTTAATGTTGGCACGTGTCGTTTAAGAACATCCCACCTTTTGGTCGATGCAGAAAAAAATACGTATAAATCTTGGACTAAATCAAAGAAACTTGTTGTTTCATGAGACACATTAGCAGCATCATTGACAACTAAATTTAACGTATGCGCTGAACAAGGAACAAAAAATGCACGAGGATTTATGTCTAAAATTTTCTTTTGCAAGCCATTATGCTTACCTCTCATGTTTGCCCCATTGTCATAGCCCTGCCCACGCATATTATAAATGTTCAAGTTTAATTGAACAATTAAATTAGTTAAAAAATCGCTTAAGCCCTCGCCAGTACAATCAGTTATTGGACAAAATCCCACAAAATGCTCTCTTATTTCTACCTTTTTAGATTCATAATTTAGAAAAACAAATCGAAATATAATTGTTATTTGTTCAGTATGGCTCACGTCTGGAGTACAATCTAATATTACAGAGTAATATTTTGCGGCCCTGATCGAATTCAATATAAATGTTTTTATTCTCATGCCTATTAAAGTAATTATTTCATTTTGGATCGTATTACCCAAATAATGACTCATGTGAATTTGACTCTCCTGTGATTTTTGGACACGAGATACATGTTCACGCATTACAATATCAAATTGCGCTATCATCTCTACGGCTTTCAAAAAATTACCATTATTTGGTTCGTATAATTTGGAAGAAGACCCTCTAAGAGCTAAACACTGTCGCGATAAATATTGGATTATTGAAACAATTCTTTCCATAACATTAAACCAATATTTTTTTTCTGATTCTAAAAGTCTTAATTCCATTTGGTTGACGGTACTTTTTTGATTTAACATTTTAATTAATGATATCCACTGTTTAACGTTTTTGTTATGGCGAACACTTTGTTCGTGCCTTCCTAATATTTCTGATAGATGGTGCCAGTCAGAAAAGCCTATTTGGTTATTTAAATTGCCAATAAATGAAGTGCCAAAAATTTTGCAACAAAAACAAAATACTGCATCATGAGAAATTGAATAAACTAACCAATCTCTCTTAATTTTTTCACCATTTTTTAATGATTTATAATAATAATTTTCCGAAAACTTTCGTCCAGATTCACTAATGGGATATTTTAAGTTTTTAACTTGAATAGGTCCCCTTTCTACCAACATTTTTGCCATACTGCTAGTGATGTTTTCAGGCCACGTCCCTGGATCATCCGATACACTGATAATATTTACATCAATTTCATCTTCATGAGATAATTCAGCAGGCGGTTCGGCTTTTTGCGCGGTGGAAATCTCTGTTAAATTGACTTTATTAAACAATTCCGATCCTTTCTCATCAGAATCAAAATCTCTGGTTTCCTCCTCATTAGAGCCTCTAGCTTCTTCTTCTATATCTACATCCATGGACTGCATGGATGTGCCGCTTGTAGAGGGCATTTCTGTCGAAAATTCTTCAGTATTCGTTTCTTCGTCTGGATTCGTTTCCTTCTTTAAAAAGACATACATGGATCCTGCTAATTTCAATTTCTCCTCCTCACGTCTTGATTTTTGTTGTCGGTAATTAAAACCAGATAATCTCTTTGTTTTTCTTCGTTTCTGGAAATCAAAATTCGCATTATTATTTTTTAAATTTTTGGTATTATTGTAAATATGCATGAGAGAAAGCGCTCTCGATAAGATTAGAATTTCGATGATCGTTAGTTTTAGTTTCAGATGTAATTTCAGATTGTAAAATTAGTTTCAGATTGTAAAATGATTTATTAATTTTAGTTATTTTACGAAAACTAAACAACAACAACAACGCACCTGTTATCTTCTTAAAATTATTTAAAAAAAGAAAACCGAATCCAATTCAATAGACATCAACTTAAAGTTTAAAAAATAAGACTAAATTTACTTACCGTATTGTCCATATTTTCACTGTTCAATACCTCGTCTTTTTCTCACAACAATAAATTTAAAAATGATGTTTATGTCTTTACTAAACTTTAGTTAACACACTAACATTATTAATAACTAACATAAGTACAATAACGAAAATTAGTAATTATAAAACACGACACTTAACTAAAACTAACGAATTTCGGACTCAAGATGATATAACTGATTCGTACGTAAGTGCAAAAATGTAACTGAAACTGACTGGGGGTAGAAATGGGCGGCGTTAAGCACGAATAAATACCAAATACCAAAAATAAACGCTATTACGAATTCATAAAATATTTTGCCCTAAAAGGTAATAAAATAAATGCTAAATTTGAGAATAACATGCAAGTACGTGATCAACAAAGACTATAAACTATAAGATCGACGGCGCTGGGAAAATCCAGTAATTCTGTCTAATGTCTACTCAACAAAGAACTTTACAGTGGCTGTAAAGTAACAAAATAATTGCCTTTGCTACCTGCTACGCCCCAGATCTGAGTACTTAAACACCAATCAATAAATTTTTATGATGTGGGGATAAGTATGGAATATTGCACCAATTTTATACAGATCTTACTTGTTACTTCCGATATTTTAATTTTTTGAAAATGTTGGCAGAGTTGGCCCTGTGAGGCCGCCCCAAAAATTGGCTGCCCGCGTTCCATGAACGCCTTGCACGCCCGCTTCCAACGGCCCTGCCAACATGCCCCGTTTCGCATTTGCCAACCAACCCCAATGCACAAATAAACAAACATGGTGATGTAGCAACATTAAAAGACAATTAATATTTTTATAAAATATACGACAACATAAGGAAATCGGTCCTCTTTAAGACTACATTATCAAAAAATACATAGCTCTTACCTATTTACCTGTACAGCTTACGCAACTAAAAACAATAAAATTACTCGGAGCCGCAAAATATGGTAAAATTGCACTGTTCACTCTTTGGCGCTTCTCGGATCACTGATATTATAATGAGACGTGTAGGACACATGCACTTAACGAACATACTAGGTGGTGGGGCGATACTTCAGCAAACGTATAAAATATTCGCGATTGCCAACCAACCCCGGCTGCCAACCAGCCCCGGTCTCCCCTATTGGCTTGTGTAGATGGTACGCATATCGTCGTCAATATCACGAAGTGGCGTATCTCAGAAAATACGAAAATTGAGTTAGGTCGATTTTAGTACTTAAAAAAGTTTGCTCTACAATGTCACGAAGTGGCGTAAGTCAGTTCTTGATAGTTTTAACGTTATACAAAAATAATAATTGACTTATCTCATATTACTAAAAAATAAAATTTCACGAAGAAGCGTAACTCAAGTTACGCCACTTTGTGAAATTTTAAAACGTTCATATAAATTTACAGCGTATGTCGTATCCAAGTTAAGCCAGTTCGTAAAATTATATTTTTACTTGATCAGTATAGGCCCTGTGTCGTATCTAATTATTTAACTCGTTAGGACTTGCATAATATAGTCCGATTGCCTTTTCAGATTAGTTTGTCTTGTGGCTTCTAGAGATAATGTGTTGCGTTAAGTGCTACTCTCATATTCTAACTCTCTAAAGAATTGTCGGTATAAGTTTGTGATTAGGTGAAAATATAAAATGGATGTACTTGTACTGTGGAAAAATGGATCTAAGAATGTGGTCTATTCCAGTGAACTTAAAAACGTAAAGGCCAATGAGAAAATTGAAATTGGAAGTGAGGTTAAAATGTTTTATAAAAACAAGTGGTATAGAGGAAAAGTAATCGATGTAGAAGACCCACCAGAAAATGCCCAAGAAAGTGATAGTTCTGATGAAAATATTCCGTTAGCAAAGCTACAAAAAAAAAATTTTAAGGAGTGCGATAGCTCTGATGATGATTTAACCTTGGGAAAGCTGGCTAGAAAATATTGTGTTCAGACTAATGATTTACATAATGATTTAAAAAAAGGTAAGATCTTATTTTATTTTTAACCCCCGACGTCCAAAAACGAGGGGTGTTATGAGTTTAGTATGTGTGTGTGTGTGTGTGTGTGTGTATGTGTCGGGGTGTCTGTCTGTCGGTGGCACCATAACTCCCGAACGAATAATCCGATTTCGAAAGAAAAAGATCTGTTTTTTCTATTTCAGGCAGTGCTCAAACCGATCAACAAGTGCTTGATGAAGACATCCAAACTATACCAAATAATTTTTCTGAAAATGATGAATTAATTGACGTGGAGAATAAAAGTCTTAGTGACTATTTAGGGGATATTTCTGATTGTGAGGATCCGACATACAAACAGACGTGTGAGGCACCCTATTGCAAAAGAGAGGTATTTTCCTCTTGTCACATCTGCCTTCGGTTATTATGTTTTAAACATTTTGAAAACTATGGTAATTCTTGCGAAAGCCATTTAAAAGGTGCCAAGAAGAAAAGGCATCGTCTTAACGATGTTGAAAAAGTATCAAATAGCGCAATAACGTTATGACGTGAGCCAGAGCATTTCCTTCAAGAAGGAAAAGGTAAAGAAAATGAGGGCGTCACTAAAAAATTAAAAATAAATAAATACAAATTAGCTAAAAAATTAAGAGATTTTGGAGAAGAATATGTTAGCCCCAAAACTAAAGCTTTAGTACCAGCCAAAGTACTTAAACAAAGATGTAATAGTGAGCTTTGTAAGAAACAGAGTCGGCAGTGTTTAATGAAGAGCAAAGAATGGAAATATTTTCATCTTTTATGAAACTGGGAAACCTAACACGCCAACGGGATTTTATTGTACGCCATGTTAAGATAGAGGACACAGCTCAAAAAACTACAAAAAAGGAAGAGTCCCGACGACAAAAGAGTCGCAAGTATTACCTTGCAATCGAAGGCAACCAGTATTTAGTATGTAAGACTCTTTTTTTGAACACTTTGGGCATCTCCGAACGGACAATGAGAACTTCCCTAGATAAGTTAAATTCAAATGGGATCATCGAAGGAGAAAAAAGAGGTGGTAGGCAGTCAAATGAAGTTATTACGCGAGACAAGGCACTTCGAGATGCCATTCACAAACACATTCAAAGGTTTCCAAAAACTGAGTCCCACTACTGCCGATCAAGTTTAACCAAGGAATATCTTCATCCAGAATTAACTGTTTCTAAAATGTATGCAATGTTTATAGAAGAACTAAATCCCACTGACGACAAACCTTCGATTGACCTATATCGCAAAGTGTTTAGATCATTGAATCTTTCATTTCACAGACCAAAGAAAGACCAGTGCTCGCTCTGTATGTCCTACAGACAAGGCGAGGAAGAAATAAAAGAAAAACTGAAGGATAGGTATAAAAAGCATTGCGATGAGAAAAATAAAATAAGGGAAATAAAAAGTTGTATCAAAGAGAAAGCCCAAAAGGAAAATAGCGAAATTGCATGTGCAAGTTTTGATCTACAACAAGTAATTTACCTACCTCAGTCAAGGGAAAGTGCGTTGTTTTATAAAAGACGTCTTGCAAACTTCAATTTCACGGTGTACGACATTGCTTCAAAGGAATGTCACTGTTTTCTTTGGAGTGAAATAGAAAGCAAAAGAGGGGCATCTGAAGTAAGTTCCTGTGTTTTTAGGGCTCTTCAAATTTATGACTCTAAAAAGCAATTTAAATCGGTTGCCCTATTTTCAGATGGATGCAGTGGACAAAATAAAAATTCAATAACTGCCACAATGCTTTTATATGCTGTAGCTAAATCTTCGTATTTCTACAGCATTGTCCAGTGCGGGGGACATTTTTATACCTGCCCAACTGTATCCAATCATTCGTCTGGCAAGACGTAAGCAGCCGTACATCGTGCACAACCTTCAGCACAACGATTTTCAAGATTTTAAAAAATTTTCCAAGGAGTTAAGAATTTTGTCCATAAGAACCTCGGATACAGGGGAGCCTATAAAATGGGGCGATTTTATGGAATTAAAAGTTAAAAAACATGAGCCGCACAATATTTTACAAAACTAGCCATCTTCAACACGAATACAGGTCTTTTAGATTAAAAAGACAAAAATTTAATTTAAAAGATACTTCCCTTGAAGTTTTGAATTCAGAGCCAAAAAAAATTACTAAGGAAAAATACATGGATTTGAAGTCGATGTGCGAAGGAGATACACCATTAATTCGTATAAAAGAATACCAAACATTCTATTTAAATCTTCTTCATGAGTAATCAAAACAATATTAATTGTTTGTTAAACTTTATTGGATTTAAATAAATCTTTTCTTTGTGTTAACATGTTTACTTTTACACAGAGTTAAATAGTTTTAAAGATTGAAGACTGTGAATATTTATTTTGCCATAATATTAATGTTGTTTTTTTTTGTAACCATACGTATTTTAATAAAAACTTTTTTTTTAGAATTTAACCTAATACTATTTTTTATCTCTTTAATATAACCCCGATGTAACTAAGTTTTTATTCTATGTGTTAGGGCCTCTCAATTTCACGAACGGACGTATCTCTCTTTTTTTCAAAATTTTGGACACTTAAAATAAAAAATGGGTAAATTGTTGCACATATTTAAATAGGTTATATATAAGAGAAGATATACCCACAAATTCAATTTTGTAGCAATAACACCTTTTTGGTAGCAACAACTCCAAACTCGCGAAAATTTTTAAAACGCTCTCCTGAAAAATTGAAAAAAATGAGATACGCCACTTCGTGTTATTGGCGACGATATAAGGATACAATCGCCAGGTAAGGTATTACTTTTGTTTTTGGTTGATTAAAATTTATACACATTTGATTTCTTAGAACATTGATATAAAATTGAACTAATGAATTTAAATAATGACCTTTAACTATTCTAGGTGGTGGCGATCCAGAGGTATTTCGTAACAGAAAAGGGTATTTTTCAATAAACACACAAGTGTTAGGTGACAGTAAATTAAAAATAAGGGATATAGTGGCCAGGTGGCCAGGTTCTGCACACGATAGCACAATCTTTAATAATAGTCGTATCAGAGCCAGATTTCAAGCAAGGAAGTTTATGAATGGTACCATTCTGGGAGACAGTGCTTACTATTCTGCAAATTATTTACTAACACCGGTTCATGACCGCAGAACGAGACCAGAGAATTTATATAATGAAGCACATATTCGAACAAGAAATACTATAGAAAGACTGTTTGGAGTGTGGAAACGCCGATTTCCAATACTAAGCTATGGTATGCGAATTAATCTTCAGACTACATTAGCTATAATTATTAATTATTGCAACAGCAGTACTACATAATGTCGCAATAAATATGAATGAAGGTGAACCTCCACTTCCTGACGAAATAGATATTGATCAGCTGAATTATTTAATTCAACTTGGAGATATTCCAGTTGCAGAAAATAATAATGTGCCCAATGAATCAAGAAATATGTTGATAAATAATTATTTTGCTAATCTGTAGATTTCTAAATATAAGATTTACCAAATTTTGTTTCTCTATGCAACAGCTGTATCGAAATTTGATAATTAGTCAAATTAAATTTGTTAAATGATTTGAAAAAGCAATGATAAAAAAAATCATATGCAAATATCATTGTAAACTCTAGATGTGTTATTTTTTGGCAAAACGGATAAACGAAGAATAAAATTACATACATAATATGACTTTAGACTTTATTTCAGTTAAATTATTTTAATATTATTAAAATGATTAAGCTAATCTATTTTCCCAAATGATTTGAGTCCTCTTAATAGAGTGGAACTTTCAAATAAAGTGTTTTAATAATTGTTATTCGACATTGACTCGAACGTTTTTCTCTTTATTTCAATGTATAATTGTAAGGATTTCATCCTTAAGAGGTGTTCTTTTTTCAAACATTCTACTAGTTCAATTTTTTTATCGGCCAGCATTTCATACTTCTGTCCCAGTGCTGAAGAAGTTAAAGTTCTTACAGTTGACATGGGTCTGCGTCTCGCACTGCTTAATATTTTTTTTGAAGGTGTTTTATCCTAGAATGAAAGTTAATAGCATTAAAAAAGAATATCCGAAAATAGTACCTTTGACATTTTATTTAGATTATTAGGTCTAGTTTCTGACTCATTATTTGGATTGTAAATTTCAATTTCAATTGCACTCCTGTTTTGAAAATTTGTATTATCATATTCATCAGAAGAAAGGATCTGAAAAAGTAAGACCATTTTTTTTTAATATTGTGCAGAGTTCCATAAAAAGTATTGTGTACAAGATTGATATTTTATATTTACAGTTTATTATAGAAATGTTTTACCTTTCTCTTTTTTAACTGAGATGATACAGGTTCTCTAATGTCTTGAGGCTTATATTTTCTCCAAATTCTGTTTGGTAAAGTATTTTCCTCATCTTTGTTTGAAACAACTTCATCGGATTTCTAAAAATATCTTTATGTACTGTAAAGTTGAAGCAAATTAAACAGTTTGCAACTACTTTAAAATAAGTACTTACATTAATAAACAGTGTTCCTTCCGAATCGTTATCAAAAGGATTTTCTAGTCCAAATACTGTCTTTTGATTAACGACATCTAGAAGAAGGTTGCCCGTCTCAGTTAAAATAGGTTTTGGCTCTGGTCCTCCTCCAGTCATATATATATATTTTTTCTCTTCTGCAGCTTTTTTGCGCAAATCTTTTTTCTGATTCTTGTAAAATTTTCTCAAACTGTCTTCACTCCTCGTGCACAAACTTGGACAGTGAGCATTAAACTGTTGAGATATAAGTGCCCACGTTTTATTTTTTTCCTCTAAAGTAACTCCATCAGTTTTTTTATTTTCTATTACGGATTTATGTCGTGATAATATATTAAAGAACACTTCTTTCTCCTCCCTGCTGAAATTCGCTGAGCGCTTTCTTCCCGTCGTGTCCGTCTCAATATCCATTGTAAACTTAGAATATCTTCTAAGATTGTAAATGAATGCAAACGTGCAAAGATCAACACCAAACAACAAATTTTCACGTGCCAGAGCACGAAAATCAAATGTCGATATGTCGAATTATGTCAAAGTCAAAAGTACGTCATGTCAAAACCTAATTTAAGGTAACCAACATAGGTTACTAAATAATCCCCATAAACTAACAACCTAAAAATACTAAACTTACTAAAAAATTCGATGTTGCCACATCAAACTTGGTCTTTGTTAAGTCTTGCTTATTTTAAGGCCGTGCAATAGGTATAAAATAAGCCGGACTTAAAATATTTAAGTCGACTTACCTAAGTCTGACTTTAACATAAAAACGGTGCAACCGGGCCTTAGGGCTTAATGTAAACTATTTGCAGCATATATCATCGTATATACAGGGCTTTTGCACAAATGCATTACTGGTCATAGTTACATATTTTTTAAACGGAATACCTGTAATATATGCTGCAAATATTATAACCCCTAAAATTTTCATAGTCAAGATTTTTTCTACAGGGTGACACAAAAAAGTTAAAGGGGGTGTGAGTTTATTAATCACATGGTAATTACCTACATTCTAAATTTGTTTTTTTTTATTTTAAATTGGTTTTTATCAATCCCTAATCAAGGAAATCAAAAACTGTATTCTTTTGCTTCAGTTAGAAGAAAATATAAACACAGGTATAAAAAAACTATGTTTTTTTTTCTGAAATATATTGAACTTGTTTAACAATAGGGTGTTCATAAAAAGCATTTAGGAATTAGTACTTACCTTTACCTTTTCTACCTACAAAATGAGCAATATAATTATTTTTTTCTACTACCGTGCGTAAAGTAGCCACTTATAATGTCATTGTGATAAAAATTTTTGACATTTACAAGTTTGGCTTTGTGACAGTGACATTTCGGTCCCAACAGTTAGGTTTCCAAGAAATATTCAATAAAAAGATTATTAAAATACATGTTTTTATTTCGCTAAACGAAAAAAGAGACATAAAATTGTTTAAAACAAACGTAATAAAATTAATATTTTACGCACTAGTGTGTAAAGTAATATAGTATTTTAATTTTTTTTAAATTTTATATTTTGATAGAAAAACTTTTGTATTCTACTTGTGTGTAAATCACCTTTTTTTAGCTCATGTGATTGTTGACAATATTCACATTCGTAAAAAAAGACTCACTTTACACACTTGCTGCATAAATAACTACTCTGTAAAACTCATAAAATTTTTGCATTTTAGGTGGACAAGATCCTGAAGTGTATCGGAATCGTAAACGGTATTTTTCAATTAATGTGCAAGTTGTTGGCAATGCTGGTTTGAGAATCAGAGATATAGTTGCTCGTTGGCCAGGATCTGCCCATGGTGCTACTATATTTGCAAATAGTCGGATAAGAGCAAGGCATGAAAATGGAGAATTTTCAAATACTTTTTTGCTTGGTAAGCTTTAAATTTGTGAGCAGTGTACGCACAGTGAATTGGTGACTTGATGATACCAAACCTGTATATTGTATTTTATTTTTAAAGATCCCTTCCGATTCCAAAAATACCATATTATTTGATGAGTGTATCTTAAACCGTTCTCGATATATGCAATTGTAAACCTGCCACAAGAACAATGTGCACGGATATAGAGAAGTTGCAGTATGTAATATCATAAGGAAATGATCTTTAATACGAAAATATAATATACAGGGTGATCCATTTCAAAAAATAAACCTTTGACCTGTAACGCGTTTCTGCAGCATCCTGTATATGCAATAGTATATGCTGCAAATAGCATACATTGTGTAACTAACACTTTTACATGTAAATTTTTTTTCTACAGGGTGAAACAAAATAGTTGAAGGGGGTCCATTTATAATTTTTCATAATAAAATTTTCGATTTGATTGATATACACAATATATACACAACTGTATATCACATCTAAAATTTTAGTATGACAATCGCATAATTTTTTGACAAGCAGGGCTTTTTATAAACAATGACTTTTTCTCGAAAAACTAAAAATAAAAAAGTCTTTCCCCTTGTAAACCCCATCTGTGAACACACTGCAAATAAATAAAGGTGACTGTAAAACTAATATCAACATGGTTGTGATGAATGTGTGCATCTATATTATTTGAATAAAATTTAAAAAATTGGTTTAGTTAGCCTAGTTAGCCATTAGTTAATCCTGTTTTTTTAGGTGATAGTGGCTATATGCTAAAACCGAACTTTATGACACCACTTCAAGATCCGAGAACTAGGGAAGAGCATCTCTATAACGAGTCTCACATCAGAACATGAAACAGCATTGAACGTCTATTTGGTGTCTTGAAGAGGAGGTTTCCAGTATTGGCTCTTGGTATCCGACTAAATATAGATACAGCCCTATCTGTAATTGTTGCATGTGCTGTATTACACAATATGGCAAGGGCAATGAATGAGCCAGAGCCTCCACTTCCCGAGGAAATTGATGAGGCACATCTGAATTTTCTAATTAAAATGGTAAATATCCCAGATGTGCCAAATAATGAAGTTCCAAACTTAAATCATACAAGAAATGCTCTTATAACTAATTATTTTGTTAATTTATAAACCGAGAATATGGACATAAAATATTAAATAAAATGTTCTTGTTTTTATAATGCTATTTCTATAAACCTTTCTAGTAGTCCTATGAGAACCCCAATCAATTAATTTTAAGGCCATGAGGCTTGAAGCTATAGGCTATAGCTAGAGTGTCAGTGTCTGGTAATGGCATGTTGGAAAAAATAATGAAAAATTAAAGTTGGTGTTTTGGGTTTTATTTTTCAGTAGACAAATACCAATAGCAAATAACACTAACATTAATAACCCAATCAAAAAATCGCCTAACCTACATACTACATCTAATCTGGTTTTTCATTTCTTCTGGGCGTACTCAAATTTTTGTTTAATGCTTCTAACTGCCTTTTCTTTATTTCTAACTCCAGTTCAAGAATTTTGAGTTCCAGATCATTTTTTCTTTGCAAGGCTGCCATTCTTACTAAACTTGTGACTCCTGTCTTAAAAAATCTTCATTTACAATTTTTTTATCAACTAATTGCTCATATTTATCATACAATGTTGATGCAGACGTCAGCTGAACTGTTGAATGAGGACGACGACGTGAGGCAAGGATATTTCCTTCTGATCCCTAAAAAAAAATATTTACTAGACTTAATACTATTCAATTGGGTTTTAAATAGACAATGACCCTCTATCTTATGAGATGATCGCCTCTTTAAATTGCCTAAAAGGTTTTCCTGGGGGTTTTCCTTATTTGATGAATATGTTTCACTGTCTTCAATACACTTATTGTGAGTATCTCCATCATATACAATTTCAATTTTATTCCTTGCAAAATGAGCTACTGATTTACCCATTGTCCTTTTTAAATTATTTGGTCTTCTTAGATCATCAGCTTTAAAATGTGACCAATTGCTTCTGGATGGTGTTTTGGAAATGTTTCAATGGTATCCATATCCACTTGGGTATCTATTTCACATTCAAGCACATTATGGTTGTTTTCTGAATTAGTATCTATGGAGGCATCAATATAATAATTATAATGTTTATTCATGTTATCATTAATACAATTCAATTTACAAATACAGAGTAGTAAACATGGAAAAATCACAGAAGCTGTTGTGAACACAGCTTGTTTGTGATGTTTACAATATAACTAAAGACGATGTACAATTAAATATAAATTATTAAATTATAAAATACATATTACAACATAATAAAAAAAACGACAGCACTAATTTCAAGTAGTTATCTTAAAAAATGAGGCAATATCTAGAAAAGAAACTTAAGAAAAACAAGTCCGATCCAGGAACAAAAAGCCATCAGGATTTAGTAAAGATTTAGTTTATGTTTTATTATTTATTATATCCGCAATTAAATGTCTATCTGTATTTTTGATCCATAATTTAAGTTTATATTTAAATGTGTTAATTTTATTGGTGTTTTTTAATTGTGTAGGTATAAAATTGTACAGTTTGGGACCTAGAAAGTCAGCACTTCTTTGTTTTATCGTTTTTTCACACTTCGGTATCTTAACGTTTCCCCCCTTTTTTCTGGTGTTGTAAGAATGTTCAATTTTTTCAATAGTAATTTTATTTGTGTGCATTTTTAAAATTAATTTTTGGGCATATAACTGTCTTACATCTAGTATACTGTTTATGTTGTATAGTATAAGTCGGAAGAATACGCAAGTTTTTTACTGCAGATAATTCTGAGTATCCATTTTTAAAGGACATTAACTTTTTGTAAGTGACTATCGAGTATTCCTCCCCAACCTAAAATTCCATATGAGAGCTGTGACTGAACTAAGGAAAAATAAACAGTTTTTAGATGACTTATATCAAGAAATTCTCTCAGCATTTTAAATCTACTTATCAACCCTCTGAGTTTCTTGCAAATATTATTTGCTTGGAGATCCCACCGTAGATGCCTATCCACAATTATTCCAAGATATTTAACGCACTCAACTTCCGGTATAGATGTATCCTCATCGATTATTATACTTCCCATATTTGGTAAGCTGTTAACATAAGATTTGAATGGCAAATAATTTGTTTTTTGGATATTAAGCGTTAATTTGTTATATTGAAACCATTCTTTAATTTTTTTGAAATCTGTTCCAGCTAATTCTCTTAGAGTCGCCCATGATTCAGCTTTATAAAAAATTGCAGTGTCATCGGCAAAACTTAAAATGGTGCCCTGGATATCTAAACTTAAAAGACTATTTATGTATAGAGTAAAAAGCAAGGGACCGAGTACCGTACCTTGTGGCACACCAAAAGTCACCATTCTCATCTCGCTTTTGGTATCACCAATACACACTTGTTGTTGCCTGTCTACTAGATAGCTTTCTAATAAGTTATATATTTTTCCCCTTAGACCATAACTTTGTAACTTGTTTAGCAGTAATGTATGTGATATAGTATCAAAGGCTTTAGAGAGGTCAACAAATATACTTAAAGCAGGTGTCTTTGAATCAATTGCTTGATAAATATATCTTGTTAATGTGCAAATAGCATCCTCCGTTGATTTACCTTCCCTAAAACCATATTGATATTCAGATATAATTTTGTGTTTATTAAGGAACTGAACTAATCTTGTTTTTAATAACTTCACCATTAGTTTTGAAATAGTTGAAATCAGAGATATGGGTCGGTGTTAAAAACTCGTTTAACAATTTGTGGTCACCCCGTATACTCCCTTTGTGGAAATCAATTCGGCTGCCCTCGACTTTCCGATTTTCTTCCTCGGTTTTAACGGTATAATGTTACCATGTGTGCCTCTCATCGCTCTCTTGTGAAATAACTCTACTTACTTGAGCAACGTTGTGCTAGTGCATCAGCCCACTATTACCTATTTCTAAGATGTTTAGTTATAATAATATATATTCTAAATTCTATAACGTATGAAGTGTACCTATATGTAACTAAGTGAAGATAAAAACTGTCTGGTAAGCCAAAACTATTTTTTTACAATTTGATCACTTTCTACCGACTCCATTCGTAGCGGTGTTGCCATACGCAAACGCATTATCATAAACGGTATTATTATAATTCTTGAAGAATAGTAATCCCTTTAACTCATTTTATTTGTACTTTGTATAAACTTTTGTATTCTCATTTTATTTGTACTTTGTATAAACTTTTGTATTATGTAATATCAAGACTTGTCAAATAGACATAAAAGTACCTCGTTTCGCGAGTGCTGGAGTGCGGTTGCCAGATATTCTGTGTTATTAATATTCTGCACACTTGTTCACATGTTTACCTACTGGTTATTAATAAATATGTATACTTGTTAGATTCTAATTGTACTATAATTTGTATCATTTATATTCAACCTTTCCTTTTCTCACGGTTTCGTGAGTGGTCCTTCGAGTTCTATATTTTAATGAATTTTCATTTCAACTGAATCAATTAAAACTATGTATGGCGCTAATCTGAACCACTGCTCTACTGCTATACCTTTTGTAGTCCTTGTTTTCATTCGAACTGGACTATAATATATCCATACATAGCTTTTGTGGTCCTTCGAGCCGGATATCCAATTGACTTTTATCTGTGTCTTTTGTACGATTCTCTATTATTTCTCTCATATGTTCTATAGCAAATATCTGATGTCAAACTGACATGCAATCCTTCAAATTTATTCTGTAGCTTCAGTCCTCCAACAAGTGTCGGAGATAAACCAGAATATTCCAAAGTTATATTTAAAAACAATTTCTTAGTATCGTGTTTGAACTATCACAGAATAGAAATAATAACTACTAATCGGGCAGTTCGTGAGTGTTCCGGGAAAAGTCTAATGCTTGGCAACACCGCGGATCTCCAACTACAAGTCAAGTGCCGGAGCTACGCACGCATTTTACTGGTAAATGCGCATTCTTCTGTCATCTCTTTTGATCGACGTTTCGTAGAGTCGAACATCCAGCGATCGCTGAAAATAAAGGAAACACCACCTTTGGGTTTCTAAACTATTTGTGTCTTGTTTGTTATTGTTTGTAAATGTATTGATTTTGCTATTTACGAGTGGAATTTTTTCACTCTTATATTTAAAGCATAACATATCTCTCTCATTTAGATATAATCTGTCTCTTCGTAGTTTTGATAAAGCAATTTGAATGTTTATTTTATATAATATTCTCAAGTAAATTCTGTTGAAATTTATTTGTTATTTTGTATTCTCGTATCTCTGCAGTGTGGTGCTGTAATTAATTACTTTGAAAACACAATTTTTCTGTTATTATATTGTTTTGTACTGGTAAATATTTCGGCGTTTATAACTTTGTATTACTGACTGGCAATTTATATTTGAATTCATTTCATATTTTTCATTGTATCTATATTGAATTTTTTATTAATAGGTTTTTTTTATTTGTTTTGTGCAATTGAAACAATATTTCTTAATTTTTTTAGTGCATTTATTGTTGATATTTTTATTAATTAATTTGCACAAATATATTCTTTTATTTGAACTTTTTTGTAGCACAATTGCTTAGATTTTATCTTGGTAATATCTTTTGATTATTTACCTTAGCTGTAAAATGGCACCCACTTGGCGAAATCTTAAAAACAAAAGATCTGGCTGCAAGTGTCAACTTTCCAGAATAGAAAATTTCTTAAAGAATCTCACTGGCTCTGAAGAAGCCTATATTTTAAAGGTCAAACTCGATAACATTAAAACTCAATATAATAATTACCAAACTTATCATCAGGAAATTGTAGGACTAGCTTCTAGTCCTGATGAAATAGAATCCGATAGTGCTCAATCAGAGAACGTTATCGATGACCGATTTGAATTAGTTATAGCTCAATTAACTTCTTTAGTAGATAAAGCAAATCAAAACAGAGTTTATCCTTCTGATAACTCTAATATAGTCCTTCCAAAAATCAATATTAAGCCTTTCACTGGCATAGCTTCCGAGTGGACCTCATTTTTTGATTTATTTACTGCCCTTGTGCTTAACAATCATAAACTTCAAAGTAATAGCGAAAAACTTTATTATTTGAAAAGCCTTTTACGGGGACAACCCTTAGAACTAATAGACTGCCTAAGCGTAACAAATCAAAATTTATCTGTAGCTCTTGACATATTAAGCAAAACATATGACAATCAGTCTAATTTACTTTTTACTCTGTTTGCCAATTTATTGGATCAAAAACCTTTGGCGAAAAGCAACGCTACCAGTTTAAGGGATTTCTATATATCTTCTCAGAAAAACTTAGAATTAATAAAGAATATGTCTCTCTCTTTCGAACAGTATTTCGATTCATTGATAGTATTTCTTTTAGAGCAAAAGTTAGATTTCAATTCAAAAAGAGCTTTTGAAAGTGAAAGAGAGACTGCCGAATTGGCAACTGTCGACTCATTTTTCGAATTTTTAAAGAAACGGTATACGGTGTTGGAAAATTTAAATTTGTTTGAGTCTGGCGGACAAAAGAAGGATTCTAAGTTGGCTGAACAAAAACCGAAAGTCAGTTTGCACTCTAGTATCGGCGATAGAGCAAGGCCAACATCGAACCCCCTCCAGTTAAAATAATCAAAATGTGTTTATTGTTCAGATTCTACTCATTCTCTGTATAGATGCCAAAAATTCTTAGCTCTCTCTCCTAATGATCGACACAAATTTGCTAAGACTGGCAAACTATGTTTGAATTGTCTAAATCCTCTTCATTTGCTTCCTGCTTGCAAATCTTTGCATCGGTGTCTAAGCTGCGGCAAGCCGCATCACTCTCTTCTACATTTTGAGCCAAATTCTCATGGATTAACTCCAAATAATCAACTCCATATTAATACAAATCGTAGTTCTTCTGTACGTAGCTATGCACAAAATCAGGATGCTGCAATTAATCATAACTTGAATTCCGTAGTAAATAACCCTGATCCAACTTCTCATGTTAATGATGTTCCGCAAGCTTCATTGGCAGCCACAAGCTGCGTAAACAAGCTAGTTCTTCTTCCTACGGCTTTGGTGAACGTACATTGCAATGATGGAAGAATTGTCCCAGCTCGCTTGCTACTAGATTCAGCCAGTCAAATGAGTATTATTAAAAAATCTTTTGCAGATAGTTTAAGAATACCTTATCGATCTTATACATTGAACATTTCTGGCCTCGGTAATAACCGGTGCACTTAGAGCACCAATGTCATGAATCTTAAATTCAGCTCACAAGTAGATTCTTCTCGTGTATTTTATGTTACCTGTTCTGTAATTGACAACATTACAAGTCAATTACCCCAATTTACAATTTCACCTGATAAATTTAACTTACCTAGTCACGTGAAGCTAGATCTAGCTGATCCTTTATTTTTCCAGCCAAATGAAATACAAATTTTGATTGGAGCTGATCTATATTTTAATCTTCTAAAAGGTGAAGTTATTAGTATGGGAGACAATTTGCCCACTTTTGTTAATACCTGTCACGGGTCAAAATCTACTATAGTTAAAATAACTAAATTGCTTACCTTAATTTGTTACCATTGTAGTGTTTATTCAAGTAAGAAATCGGTTGATTTGAGCTCGTTTATAGTCAGTTATCAATTTATAAATATATTCAGTGATTGCTAAAATTAATATTATTTGTTTATGGTTTGAATTATTGACATTTCATTTGCATCTGTTTTGTAAGGGGCAACTTCGTTCGTTTGTCAATAATCTGACGTGTAGTGGGTTGCAGCCAACGTTCAGCCATATTTTTAACTTTATTATTGGTAACAAAAATACATAGGGAAACTAAGTAATGTTGGATTATTTATTGTTAGTTAATTAAAATAATAGGATTAAATGTATCAGATAACCTCGGTTTGTTCATAAGTGGTTGGCTGAATTAACCATGGTTATTGTCAGTATCGTAGTAGAGGCCATCATGTTTCTGACTGAAGTGTGTCAAATCTAAGTGAAGTTGGATAATCGAACCCTCTTTCTTTTTGACTCCTGTCTCTCGTAGTGAACGCGTGTTAATCAGAAAATTTTTGGGAACTTAATTGCATCCCTGTACATCGGGGGCGACGTAGGTTGGATTTGTGTAATTAAGTTCCATCTGTCTCCATCGAAAACTGTGTAGAAGGTATTTTGCTGGATTTTGGTGAATTTGTTGGAGATTTCGGCTTGTCCGGATTTTTATTGAGATTTTCTATTGGTAAGTAAGTCATGCTTCAGTATTCATGTGATTATTTGATCTTTATGTTCCTTTTTGTCCCTTATGAAACAGACAGTAGCGGGGTCTGGTATTTTTGGAACCTTTCCTTTTTTTTTGGATAACCATCGTGGTTGGAGCTTGTACGACATTGCATTTAGCAGCGAGGAAATTGTTTTCTTTTGTCCTAAAACTTACCCAACTATCAACTGGGATATCGTCTCACGAAAAAAGAACCCTATTTTGTTTTAAATAGGTAAGTTATATAATTACATTTTAATAATTTAATGACGCCATATAATCAATTTTTGGTTAAAATTCCTATTTTATATGAATATTTCTTTTGTATCGTCCACAGGGTTTTATTTTGTTTAACTAGACTCCTTTTAGTTTTTTTTTACTATCGAAATTGATTTTTGTACTATTACGAATTAATTTTATGTGAACTTTGATTTAAAGTTATAGTTATAATTTTGTAAGGACTAGCCAGTAAAAATTAAGTTTGTTAAGCACATTTTGATTATTAGTTTTGATCATTAATTATAAATTCAGTAAAATCCGCTTCTAAATGTTGTAAAACTCATTTAAATTCACTTTTGTTCTTTCATTGTTATACAAGTATCAGTCAATATGTCTAAATTGTATTTAAGTCAGTAAAGTAGAGTAATGTTATTAAATCAGATTAATTCAAGGAGTCATTCAAATCTTTTTAACCTAATGTTAATGCTTAATTACGATTTTAGGGTTTTTAGTTACCGGCTACATTTTTGGTTACGGGCATAAGTCCTTGAGTTAGGCGGAATTCTGGTGGCTGACCTAATACTTGGTACGAGCTTGGATTATTGTGTTTGGAGCAAGCCTTTTGGTTTTGGATAAGGCTTAAATTTTGGAACTGACCCAAGTATTGGTGAAGCCCAGGACTGCGGCAAACCATTAAATTTACAGATAAGCCATTAGTTTTAAGGCGGGCATAGTTTTAGTTATAGCTATTTTTCCTTGTCTTTTTTTTTTGTTGCGTGTGATCACACCTTTTTGATAAATTTACCTTTTTTTTTTTTATAATTGTTCATATAATTTATTATATAAATATCAATTGTGTGTCAGGCACGAGGCTTGACAGTCTGTATTCTAGATCTTATTTTGTTCATTAAAGAAGAGTCTAGTGGATATTTTAGTTTTATTTAGTTCACTTATCGTTATTTTCAGTTATAGTGCAATTCGAATAGTACTGTTTAAAATTTTGAATTTACTTAATTATCTCCAGTGGGTGAAGTGGTGCCTGGAACATCAGGGGTTTCCGATTTTAACCGTACTAAATCGGTGGCGCACTCACTTTATTTTGGCACTTACCCTCTACGGCTGAGCTAGGCACAATTTGCCAGTAGAGAAACCACCACCGAACTCAGCTGGAGTGGTATTTCGTTTAGTCAAATCTCCTTATTTTTCCAAATTCGATTTTTGTTTTAAATTCATTAAAATACGTGGCAAATTTTTGGCGCCCAACGTGGGGCTTATATTTGTTTAATTGGGCGAGTAATAGTTAGTTTTTTTTTATTGTTTATTAATCGCGTATATAAGTGAGCTAAGTAGAACTTTTTTTTATATATATATTTTAATTATTGGCGTTATTAACATCTGATCACACCAAACGTGAAACGATTTACATAGTTGAATACTTTCTTATTTTTATCTATATATCATTGGTAAGTTATTTAATATTATCCAACGTTGCTAATTGCTACCGAACTGCAATTTGTTGATTATTTGTTGAAAAGGTTGTAGTTGTCACTTATTCGTTTATTGTTGAATTTTGTTGAATTGTTGTTATTTTAATCATATCATGGAGTATAAAATGGATATTTCATACCTTAAAAAGGACATGTTGGTTCATGAACTTTTAGTCCGTGGGATTTTAGTTGATTCACAGCCAACGGCCGATCAGATGAGGATGGCCCTGCGGCCAATTTTAAAGATGGAGAGAGCGGGTACTTTCACGAGACCCCCATATACAGTAGCAGATGTTAAGGGTGAGTTAGAGTCAATTCGTAGGTTGTTGTCAGAGGAAACGGTTCTTACGCTGGAAGGTGAAAATATCGATAGGAAATATAATTCTTCGTTGTCGAAACTAGTCCATATCTACCATCGTACCCAACGCATTCCGGAGTCTGGATTAACAATTGAGGAGAAGTCGGAGAGGGGTAGATTGTTGTTGGAGGTGATAGTTGCCCTAGATTCTCTTGATATTGCTGCTAAGCGCAATCCGGAGCCTAGTTATATTGCCCACGATACAGTTGAGGAATCTTCACCTGTTCATTATACTCAAATGAAACCTTTAAATTTAGAAAAATGGAATGTGAAGTTCACCGGGGATGCTAAGTCTTCTGTTTATAATTTCCTGGATAGAGTTCAAGAACTTCAAATAGCTCGTAACATCACTGAGGAACAGTTATTTTCCAGTGCCATAGATCTTTTCTCCGGCAAAGCATTAACCTGGTATAGGGCCAACATTGATAGGTTTAGCGATTGGCAGAGTTTGTCAGAGTTGTTGTTAAGGCACTTTGAACCACCTGATTATCGTGCCAGGCTATTTAAAGAGATTTTAGAGAGGACCCAAGATACATCGGAAGGGATAATCGACTATTTGTCTTGCATGAAAGCGTTGTTTCGGCGTCATGGTAGTCTTGCTCCTGAAGTGCAATTGGATTTGTTGGTTAGGAACCTGTCCCCTTTTTATGTTACTCAATTGCCTGTTGTTCGAACCATTGAGGAGTTAGAGGAAGAGTGTATGAAATTAGAAACGAAGAAGTATAGGGTAGAAAATTATGTGCCACCTTCCCGTAAAAGAAATCAATTTGTCGAACCTGACTTTGCTTTTGTGGAGGTACAACCTATTCGGGAGAACCCCGATCTTCAACAGTCGGGAATAGGTAGAGTTGACACGACTATTAGTAGAGCTAATCGTTCTTCCAGTGTTCGAATTTGTTGGAATTGTCGAAACCCCGGACACGTCAATAGGAATTGTCCCAACTCTGGGAAGGTTTATTGTTATCGATGTGGTGCCCCTAACGTTACCATTAAGAATTGTTTGAAATGTAAACAGCAGGGAAACGGATCCCGGGAGAATCGTTAGGTCGTGACCTTTTCTCCCAGTGCCGTATTAACACGACCAATTCGTCAGTAAATGTAGTAGACAACTGTACCGTCACCCCTGAAACCACCACCGACAAGTGGTACGCTAGGATGTTATCGAAGGTTCAGGACAACCCCTTAAAGTATCCGTTATGGCGTGTACAAAATGGGGAGGGGATGTTGTCACGGGTCAAAATCTACTATAGTTAAAATAACTAAATTGCTTACCTTAATTTGTTACCATTGTAGTGTTTATTCAAGTAAGAAATCGGTTGATTTGAGCTCGTTTATAGTCAGTTATCAATTTATAAATATATTCAGTGATTGCTAAAATTAATATTATTTGTTTATGGTTTGAATTATTGACATTTCATTTGCATCTGTTTTGTAAGGGGCAACTTCGTTCGTTTGTCAATAATCTGACGTGTAGTGGGTTGCAGCCAACGTTCAGCCATATTTTTAACTTTATTATTGGTAACAAAAATACATAGGGAAACTAAGTAATGTTGGATTATTTATTGTTAGTTAATTAAAATAATAGGATTAAATGTATCAGATAACCTCGGTTTGTTCATAAGTGGTTGGCTGAATTAACCATGGTTATTGTCAGTATCGTAGTAGAGGCCATCATGTTTCTGACTGAAGTGTGTCAAATCTAAGTGAAGTTGGATAATCGAACCCTCTTTCTTTTTGACTCCTGTCTCTCGTAGTGAACGCGTGTTAATCAGAAAATTTTTGGGAACTTAATTGCATCCCTGTACATCGGGGGCGACGTAGGTTGGATTTGTGTAATTAAGTTCCATCTGTCTCCATCGAAAACTGTGTAGAAGGTATTTTGCTGGATTTTGGTGAATTTGTTGGAGATTTCGGCTTGTCCGGATTTTTATTGAGATTTTCTATTGGTAAGTAAGTCATGCTTCAGTATTCATGTGATTATTTGATCTTTATGTTCCTTTTTGTCCCTTATGAAACAGACAGTAGCGGGGTCTGGTATTTTTGGAACCTTTCCTTTTTTTTTGGATAACCATCGTGGTTGGAGCTTGTACGACATTGCATTTAGCAGCGAGGAAATTGTTTTCTTTTGTCCTAAAACTTACCCAACTATCAACTGGGATATCGTCTCACGAAAAAAGAACCCTATTTTGTTTTAAATAGGTAAGTTATATAATTACATTTTAATAATTTAATGACGCCATATAATCAATTTTTGGTTAAAATTCCTATTTTATATGAATATTTCTTTTGTATCGTCCACAGGGTTTTATTTTGTTTAACTAGACTCCTTTTAGTTTTTTTTTACTATCGAAATTGATTTTTGTACTATTACGAATTAATTTTATGTGAACTTTGATTTAAAGTTATAGTTATAATTTTGTAAGGACTAGCCAGTAAAAATTAAGTTTGTTAAGCACATTTTGATTATTAGTTTTGATCATTAATTATAAATTCAGTAAAATCCGCTTCTAAATGTTGTAAAACTCATTTAAATTCACTTTTGTTCTTTCATTGTTATATAAGTGAGCTAAGTAGAACTTTTTTTTATATATATATTTTAATTATTGGCGTTATTAACATCTGATCACACCAAACGTGAAACGATTTACATAGTTGAATACTTTCTTATTTTTATCTATATATCATTGGTAAGTTATTTAATATTATCCAACGTTGCTAATTGCTACCGAACTGCAATTTGTTGATTATTTGTTGAAAAGGTTGTAGTTGTCACTTATTCGTTTATTGTTGAATTTTGTTGAATTGTTGTTATTTTAATCATATCATGGAGTATAAAATGGATATTTCATACCTTAAAAAGGACATGTTGGTTCATGAACTTTTAGTCCGTGGGATTTTAGTTGATTCACAGCCAACGGCCGATCAGATGAGGATGGCCCTGCGGCCAATTTTAAAGATGGAGAGAGCGGGTACTTTCACGAGACCCCCATATACAGTAGCAGATGTTAAGGGTGAGTTAGAGTCAATTCGTAGGTTGTTGTCAGAGGAAACGGTTCTTACGCTGGAAGGTGAAAATATCGATAGGAAATATAATTCTTCGTTGTCGAAACTAGTCCATATCTACCATCGTACCCAACGCATTCCGGAGTCTGGATTAACAATTGAGGAGAAGTCGGAGAGGGGTAGATTGTTGTTGGAGGTGATAGTTGCCCTAGATTCTCTTGATATTGCTGCTAAGCGCAATCCGGAGCCTAGTTATATTGCCCACGATACAGTTGAGGAATCTTCACCTGTTCATTATACTCAAATGAAACCTTTAAATTTAGAAAAATGGAATGTGAAGTTCACCGGGGATGCTAAGTCTTCTGTTTATAATTTCCTGGATAGAGTTCAAGAACTTCAAATAGCTCGTAACATCACTGAGGAACAGTTATTTTCCAGTGCCATAGATCTTTTCTCCGGCAAAGCATTAACCTGGTATAGGGCCAACATTGATAGGTTTAGCGATTGGCAGAGTTTGTCAGAGTTGTTGTTAAGGCACTTTGAACCACCTGATTATCGTGCCAGGCTATTTAAAGAGATTTTAGAGAGGACCCAAGATACATCGGAAGGGATAATCGACTATTTGTCTTGCATGAAAGCGTTGTTTCGGCGTCATGGTAGTCTTGCTCCTGAAGTGCAATTGGATTTGTTGGTTAGGAACCTGTCCCCTTTTTATGTTACTCAATTGCCTGTTGTTCGAACCATTGAGGAGTTAGAGGAAGAGTGTATGAAATTAGAAACGAAGAAGTATAGGGTAGAAAATTATGTGCCACCTTCCCGTAAAAGAAATCAATTTGTCGAACCTGACTTTGCTTTTGTGGAGGTACAACCTATTCGGGAGAACCCCGATCTTCAACAGTCGGGAATAGGTAGAGTTGACACGACTATTAGTAGAGCTAATCGTTCTTCCAGTGTTCGAATTTGTTGGAATTGTCGAAACCCCGGACACGTCAATAGGAATTGTCCCAACTCTGGGAAGGTTTATTGTTATCGATGTGGTGCCCCTAACGTTACCATTAAGAATTGTTTGAAATGTAAACAGCAGGGAAACGGATCCCGGGAGAATCGTTAGGTCGTGACCTTTTCTCCCAGTGCCGTATTAACACGACCAATTCGTCAGTAAATGTAGTAGACAACTGTACCGTCACCCCTGAAACCACCACCGACAAGTGGTACGCTAGGATGTTATCGAAGGTTCAGGACAACCCCTTAAAGTATCCGTTATGGCGTGTACAAAATGGTGCCCTTTATAAGTTCGTGAAGCCTGGTATTCCTAATTTGTCGCATCTTTCAAACGATTGGAAATTAGTGGTGCCTAAAGACCAACGCGGCTCCATTCTAAAACGCTATCATGATTTACCATCTTCTGGACACGTAGGCGTAAATAAGACCTTTGGGAAAATCTCCCATAACCTTTACTGGCCCAAAATGAAAATTGATGTGTCTAGGTATGTTCGTCGTTGCAAGAGTTGTGCTCAGAATAAAGTTGAGCAAGAAGCACCAGCAGGGTTGATGGGCGATCGTCCTGTAATATCCGAACCCTTTCAGGCAATAAGTCTAGACTGCATTGGACCTCTTCCTAAATCAAAAAAAGGCTACCAGTATATTCTAGTTGTTTCTGATAATTACAGTAAGGCAGTCTTCTTATATCCGTGTCAAACCGCTACTGCCAGAAACTTGACAGAAATTATGGAAGGTTTCTTTTTGTTGTACGGTGCACCTATGACTTTAACTTGTGATAACGGTGTCCAAATGAAATCGAACGAATTCCGGAGATTGTGTGAAAAATATAATATCAGAATGTTCTTTACTGCACATTACAATCCACGCGCTAACCCCACAGAACGGCACAATAGAGTTATTAAGACCATGTTACGTACCTTTGTAAAGCAAGACAACCACCGGACTTGGGATGAACATCTTAATGAAATTGGCTGCGCAATTAGGACAACACCGAGTGAAACCACTAAATATAGTCCATACTTTATTCTTTTTGGTAGGGAACACAAACTTTATGGAACGGATTACGAGGATAAACTTCGGACGGACCCAATCGAAATCAATGATTATGCTAAAAACCGTCGTGAGAGCTTCGCGAAGTTATATCAGCAAGTTCGACAGCGTATAGAGTCCGCAAGAGAGCAAAATGCAAATCGGTATAATCTGCGACGTCGACCTCTATCTTTTAGTTGTGGGGATAAAGTTTGGAGAAAGAATGAAGTCCTGTCTGATGCTCTGAAATTCTATTCGGCAAAATTAGCGCCAGCGTATCTTGGTCCTTTTGTTGTAAAGCGTAGGTGTGGTTCTTGGTCCTATGAACTCCAGGATGAATTAGGGAATTCGAAAGGTATTTGGCATGTACAGGATTTGAAGCCTTTTTATGAATCACTCGCTCCAGACGACAATTCCTTGTAGTATGTTTGAATCTTTGGTTGTTTCTCTTTTGTGATTTTCGTTATTTCTCTTATTGTTCTCACTTTTCTGTTTGGGGTTTTGTTTTGGCGGCCTTGTGGCTGGAGGCCTTAGAATTTCACCACCCGAGGATACTCCAGGCGGAGCGGGTAAAAGTCCCCTAACCTTAACACTTCTGGGTTCAAGTTTCGTTATACCTTGGGTTGTTTTACTGTTGTTCCATCTTACCTATCGTCACTTGAATTCAATATTTTCAACAATTCCATCGTTGATTTCTTGTTTCGGCCTTGTGGCTGGAGGCCATAGAATTTCACCACCCGAGGATACTCCAGGCGGAGCGGGTAAAAGTCCCCTAACCTTAACACTTCTGGGTTCAAGTTTCGTTATACCTTGGGTTGTTTTACTGTTATTCCATCTTACCTATCGTCACTTGAATCCAACCTTTTCAACAATTCCATCGTTGATTTCTTGTTTCGGCCTTGTGGCTGGAGGCCTTAGAATTTCACCACCCGAGGATACTCCAGGCGGAGCGGGTAAAAGTCCCCTAACCTTAACACTTCTGAGTCAAGTTTCGTTATACCTTGGGTTGTTTTACTGTTGTTCCATCTTACCTATCGTCACTTGAATTCAATATTTTCAACAATTCCATCGTTGATTTCTGGTTTCGGCCTTGTGGCTGGAGGCCTTAGAATTTCACCACCCGAGGATACTCCAGGCGGAGTGGGTAAGAGTCCCCTAACCTTAACACTTTTTGGATTCAAGTTCGTTACTTTGGGTTGTTTTATTGTAATCCCATCTTACCCGTCGTCACTTGAATCCAACCCTTTCAGCAAGTCCATCGTTGATTTCTACCTAACCTTAACACTTTCTGGATCCAAATTTCGTTCTGCCTTAGTAAACTTATCTTTACCATTATCTATATTTAGTTACATCGTTTTCCTGCTTGTTTGGCTTTAGAATGACCTTATGGTTTTGGCTTTATTTGTAGTGGTTCTACGGCACGTTTTGTGTGGATTTCGAGGCCAAACCTTTTATTTTCCGACCGGGCCATTGGTTGTTGAGTGCCCGGTGGAAAAACCATTTGTTGGGATTTATTGAGGGAATTTTCAGTCTGTTTGGCAGGAACTTAGGTTTTGTAAACTTATGGTATCTTTCGTTATTTGGATTCAAACCTTGTCAACACGACCATCGTTGACCCTTTAGTGCCTTGTGACTGGAGGCCTAAGAATTTCACCACCCGAGGATATTCCAGGCGGGGAGGTAGAAGTCCTCCAACCTTAACACTTCTGGATTCAAGTAATTTCCTTATCTTTACCTTTATCTTTTCCTTATCTTCCTTATCTTACCTTTTATGTTGTTGCTTGCTTCGTCGACTTTAATTACCCTCATGGTTTGGGTCTCTTTTTTTGGCCGTGGTGCTATTTTCACGTTTTGTGTGGATTTTGGAGGCCAAACCTTTTGTTTTCCGACCGGGCCATTGGTTGTTGAGTGCTCGGTGGAAAAAACCACATGGTGGGATTTGTCGAGGAGTTTTGGTCGACTTAGTGAGTAACATGTGTTCGTTACCTTCTCTACCCTTTGCTACATTACTTGAATCCAGCCAACTTATCAACAACCATCGTTGATACCCTTTTTGTGTTTTTCTTTTGTTTGTTTTTTCCCTCTTTGGTTGTCTTTTGTTTTTCTGTCGTCTGAGTTATTTTACCTTTCTGTTTGTTTTAGTTTGGTGCAGCTTTATTGCACTGGGTGCATTTGTTCCCGAGTATTACTCAAAATTTTTGTTTTTTGTTTTTTTTTTCTCTTTCTTCCTTCTTTGGGTTTTGTGGTGAAATTAGTTCGTATTTTCTTACGAAATGGTATATGGCGTTTTATTGGCTTGGCTGCTACAGCAATTTGTCGTTAGCTATGGTATGGATTTGTTGTCCCTTTCATTGTGACTGTTGGCTCATTTAGCACAATTGCGTTATCGTCGAAAATCTTCGTTAGATTTTCTCCTTTCTTAGGGGAGGGGATGTTGTCACGGGTCAAAATCTACTATAGTTAAAATAACTAAATTGCTTACCTTAATTTGTTACCATTGTAGTGTTTATTCAAGTAAGAAATCGGTTGATTTGAGCTCGTTTATAGTCAGTTATCAATTTATAAATATATTCAGTGATTGCTAAAATTAATATTATTTGTTTATGGTTTGAATTATTGACATTTCATTTGCATCTGTTTTGTAAGGGGCAACTTCGTTCGTTTGTCAATAATCTGACGTGTAGTGGGTTGCAGCCAACGTTCAGCCATATTTTTAACTTTATTATTGGTAACAAAAATACATAGGGAAACTAAGTAATGTTGGATTATTTATTGTTAGTTAATTAAAATAATAGGATTAAATGTATCAGATAACCTCGGTTTGTTCATAAGTGGTTGGCTGAATTAACCATGGTTATTGTCAGTATCGTAGTAGAGGCCATCATGTTTCTGACTGAAGTGTGTCAAATCTAAGTGAAGTTGGATAATCGAACCCTCTTTCTTTTTGACTCCTGTCTCTCGTAGTGAACGCGTGTTAATCAGAAAATTTTTGGGAACTTAATTGCATCCCTGTACATCGGGGGCGACGTAGGTTGGATTTGTGTAATTAAGTTCCATCTGTCTCCATCGAAAACTGTGTAGAAGGTATTTTGCTGGATTTTGGTGAATTTGTTGGAGATTTCGGCTTGTCCGGATTTTTATTGAGATTTTCTATTGGTAAGTAAGTCATGCTTCAGTATTCATGTGATTATTTGATCTTTATGTTCCTTTTTGTCCCTTATGAAACAGACAGTAGCGGGGTCTGGTATTTTTGGAACCTTTCCTTTTTTTTTGGATAACCATCGTGGTTGGAGCTTGTACGACATTGCATTTAGCAGCGAGGAAATTGTTTTCTTTTGTCCTAAAACTTACCCAACTATCAACTGGGATATCGTCTCACGAAAAAAGAACCCTATTTTGTTTTAAATAGGTAAGTTATATAATTACATTTTAATAATTTAATGACGCCATATAATCAATTTTTGGTTAAAATTCCTATTTTATATGAATATTTCTTTTGTATCGTCCACAGGGTTTTATTTTGTTTAACTAGACTCCTTTTAGTTTTTTTTTACTATCGAAATTGATTTTTGTACTATTACGAATTAATTTTATGTGAACTTTGATTTAAAGTTATAGTTATAATTTTGTAAGGACTAGCCAGTAAAAATTAAGTTTGTTAAGCACATTTTGATTATTAGTTTTGATCATTAATTATAAATTCAGTAAAATCCGCTTCTAAATGTTGTAAAACTCATTTAAATTCACTTTTGTTCTTTCATTGTTATACAAGTATCAGTCAATATGTCTAAATTGTATTTAAGTCAGTAAAGTAGAGTAATGTTATTAAATCAGATTAATTCAAGGAGTCATTCAAATCTTTTTAACCTAATGTTAATGCTTAATTACGATTTTAGGGTTTTTAATTACCGGCTACATTTTTGGTTACGGGCATAAGTCCTTGAGTTAGGCGGAATTCTGGTGGCTGACCTAATACTTGGTACGAGCTTGGATTATTGTGTTTGGAGCAAGCCTTTTGGTTTTGGATAAGGCTTAAATTTTGGAACTGACCCAAGTATTGGTGAAGCCCAGGACTGCGGCAAACCATTAAATTTACAGATAAGCCATTAGTTTTAAGGCGGGCATAGTTTTAGTTATAGCTATTTTTCCTTGTCTTTTTTTTTTGTTGCGTGTGATCACACCTTTTTGATAAATTTACCTTTTTTTTTTATAATTGTTCATATAATTTATTATATAAATATCAATTGTGTGTCAGGCACGAGGCTTGACAGTCTGTATTCTAGATCTTATTTTGTTCATTAAAGAAGAGTCTAGTGGATATTTTAGTTTTATTTAGTTCACTTATCGTTATTTTCAGTTATAGTGCAATTCGAATAGTACTGTTTAAAATTTTGAATTTACTTAATTATCTCCAGTGGGTGAAGTGGTGCCTGGAACATCAGGGGTTTCCGATTTTAACCGTACTAAATCGGTGGCGCACTCACTTTATTTTGGCACTTACCCTCTACGGCTGAGCTGGGCACAATTTGCCAGTAGAGAAACCACCACCGAACTCAGCTGGAGTGGTATTTCGTTTAGTCAAATCTCCTTATTTTTCCAAATTCGATTTTTGTTTTAAATTCATTAAAATACGTGGCATACCCACTTGGGGTATGTAGTAGCTGGTCCCGTCCCAGAAAATCGTATGATTAAAAACTCTTCTATTCTCTCCTTCTTAGCAGTTACAGACAATCATCTGTATGAGCCTCCAAAGATCAGTGAACTGATAGAAAAGTTTTGGGAAATAGAAGAAATACCTTCTTCCAAAACAGTCCCAAAAGACGAAGAAATTGCTGAAAGGATATTTTCAGAGACAACAAAAATTCTACCTTCCGGTCGATATCAAGTCGACATGCCTTTTATTCCCGACTCTAATAAAAGATTAGGTCATTCCTTGTCAATAGCCAAAAGGAGATTCTGCTCTCTCGAAACCAAATTCGCTAATAATTTGGAATTCTTCGAGACTTATAAAAATGTTCTTTTCAATTATCTATCCGTTGGTCATGCCAAGACCATTCCTTTATCACTATATAGTGCAACTTCCAATGAAATAAAGTATTATGTACTACATCGTGCGGTTCTACGCGAATCCTCGGTTTCTTCGAAATGTCGCATTGTCTTTGATTATTCTTGTCGCTCCGACAGTGGAGTTGCTTTAAACGATCTCACTTTGAAAGGGTTTCAAGTGCAAGATAATCTTTTCGACATCCTTTGTCGGTTCCGAACCTTTAAATATGTTTTGTGTGCGGACATCCAAATGATGTACCGAATGATCGAAATAAATCCCAGTCAACGTCATTTTCAAAATGTGCTCTGGCGTGACAAACCAACTGATCCATTCCAGTGTATCGAACTTTCCCGGCTCAGTTTTGGACTAAACTGCGCACCATTCCTCGCTACTAGAGTCCTTAAAGATATAGCAATGAAAGATACTTTCTTCCCTCTTGCTAGAGAAGCAATATTATCACAAACTTATATGGATGATATCCTTACTGGAGTCAATGAGTTTTCTCAATTGGACAAACTTCACTCAGAATTGAACTCACTGCTTAACAAACATGATTTTTTCCTACACAAATGGCATTCTAATTCATCTTCGTTCTTAAAATCTCTGTCGTTAGATCATACTTCTGAACTCGACTTGAATCTAGAGAATTCTTCCTGTAAAATACTCGGATTGAAGTGGAATTCTGCAAAAGATTCCCTTCAAATCTGTTCAGCCCCTTTACCCGAAATTCCATGTCTTACTAAAAGAGTGATTCTATCAATCATCGCAAGTACCTTCGATCCTTTGGGTTTAGTTAATCCCTTAATCGTGCTAGGTAAATTGATTATGCAATCCCTTTGGAAATTGAAGCTTAATTGGGATACTTCTATAACAGATGTGTCTGTTTTAAAACAGTGGCAAACGTTTACTTCCATTCTTTCGGAATTAAATCGGTTTCCAATTCCTCGACTATTGATGGAGAAGAAGGAAATACAAAAAGTTTGTTTGCACGGCTTCTGTGACGCTAGCCAAGCGGCTTACGGGTGTTGTGTTTATCTAGTAATTACCTATACTGATGGTGCTACATCTTCGCAACTGGTTACTTCTAAATCCAGAGTTAGTCCCTTGAAAAACCAGTTAACCATACCAAAGCTGGAACTTTGCGCTATGGTACTGTTATCTTTACTTTTCCATAAGCTTGTCACTATTCTCACTCCTTGCTACAAGTTTGATTCCTTGAATCTCTGGAGCGATTCTCTTGTCGCATTATGCTGGCTCAAGCGGAAGGAGAATGATCTAACCCCATTCGTAGCTAGACGTGTTAATGTAATTCACGAGCATAACTCAGGTTCCATTTGGCGACATATCCGAACAGAATTAAATCCTGCGGATATACTCACCAGGGGAAAGTTTCCTGCTAACGTACGAAACTTTTGGCTTCATGGATCTTCATTTTTATGTCAAACTCAGGATTTCAATTCTTTGGACTCTTTCACCGCTTTAGATTCTCTCCCTGAACTAAAGAAATCTTCGCTAGTTGCAGCTCATGTTCATTTTAACCCTTTGAAGGAGCTATTCCACTTTTCAAAATTCAGTAAGCTCCAGAGAATTCTAGCTTATGTTCTTCGATTCCTAAACAATTGTAAAAAGGGTGCCAGCAAATTGACTGGTCCTTTATCTATAGCCGAGCTAAATCAGTCTCTTCTTTTAATTATTTCAGAAGTTCAGAAGGAACATTTCCATAAAGAACTTCGGTGTCTTTCTAATAAAACGCCAATAATTGAAAAATCTTTAATCCCTCTCAATATATTTTTGGATAATGATCACATTCTGCGCGTAGGTGGACGCCTGCAGAATGCCGACCTAAATTATGAGAAAAAATTTCCCATATTATTACCTCAAAATGATCCAATCGTTAATAGTTTAATCTACCAGGAGCACTGTAGGCTCGGACACAGCGGGCCTCAAAATGTATTAGAGAACTTGCGACAACGCTACTGGCCCCTTGGCGGAATTCGAGCTATCAAACGAATTCTCGCAAAATGCATAACGTGTTACCGATTACATGCTCAGTTTTCTTCTCAACTTATGCCCCTTTGCCACCTGATAGGATTCAACCGGACCGAGCATTCAATAAAGTTGGAGTAGATTTTGCCGGTCCCATTACCATTAAATCTTCCCGGCTCCGTAAAGCCCCTCTTCTAAAAGCATATATAGCAATTTTTGTCTGTATGGTAACTAAGGCAGTCCATATTGAATTAGTTACCAGCCTATCGACTGAGGCATTCATTGCCACTTTAAAAAGATTTATAGGACGGCGGGGTAACCCCAACGTCATTTATTCGGATAACGGCACCAATTTTGTTGGGGCTCGCAATCAACTCCGAGATCTATCTGCTTTCTTTAAATCACAGCAAAATATCGACTCAATTGCTTCTTATTTAGCTCAAACGGAAATTGCATGGAAATTCATTCCAGCAAGGTCTCCTCATTGGGGTGGTCTTTGGGAAGCGGCTGTTCGTAGTACTAAGGCCCATTTAACACGACTCTTAGGCACATCTAATTTCACGTTTGAGGAAACTTCCACTATTTTAATTCAAATAGAGGCCATCTTGAATAGTCGTCCTCTTTATCCCATATCTAATGATCCCTGTGATCTCCAGCCTTTGACCCCAGGTCATTTTTTGATAGGCGCGCCTTTAACCTCTTTTCTCGAAAGGGATATTAGCGATACTCCTTGTAATCGTCTAACATTTTGGACCCAGTGTTGTAAAATCCAGCAGAATTTTTGGAAACGGTGGTCCAAGGACTATCTGCATCAACTACAGCATCGGCCTAAATGGCAAAAAATAACAAAGCCACTCAGCGTAGGCGACCTTGTGCTAGTTCTTTCAGAGGATCGTCCTCCCCTAAATTGGCCTCTTGCCAGAATATTGGAACTCTATCCAGGACGCGATGGAAAAGCCCGGGTAGCTAAAATTAAAACAAGTGATGGCGAATACACCCGACCGATTGTGAAACTTGCACCTCTCCCACTGGAAGACAAATAATCCTCCAAGTTGGAAGATATTTCAAATCTATCCTTCCTTTTCATTTGTCGCTTTTCATTGTTACTCACTTTACTTGGACCAGCTTCCTTCTTGCTACCTGGTATGCTTTAACTTATTATTTTTATATATATTTTTTTCTAACTTACCCCCCCCCAGTATGTTAAAAACTCGTTTAACAATTTGTGGTCACCCCGTATACTCCCTTTGTGGAAATCAATTCGGCTGCCCTCGACTTTCCGATTTTCTTCCTCGGTTTTAACGGTATAATGTTACCATGTGTGCCTCTCATCGCGCTCTTGTGAAATAACTCTACTTGAGCAACGTTGTGCTAGTGCATCAGCCCACTATTACCTATTTCTAAGATGTTTAGTTATAATAATATATATTCTAAATTCTATAACGTATGAAGTGTACCTATATGTAACTAAGTGAAGATAAAAACTGTCTGGTAAGCCAAAACTATTTTTTTACAATTTGATCACTTTCTACCGACTCCATTCGTAGCGGTGTTGCCATACGCAAACGCATTATCATAAACGGTATTATTATAATTCTTGAAGAATAGTAATCCCTTTAACTCATTTTATTTGTACTTTGTATAAACTTTTGTATTCTCATTTTATTTGTACTTTGTATAAACTTTTGTATTATGTAATATCAAGACTTGTCAAATAGACATAAAAGTACCCCGTTTCGCGAGTGCTGGAGTGCGGTTGCCAGATATTCTGTGTTATTGATATTCTGCACACTTGTTCACATGTTTACCTACTGGTTATTAATAAATATGTATACTTGTTAGATTCTAATTGTACTATAATTTGTATCATTTATATTCAACCTTTCCTTTTCTCACGGTTTCGTGAGTGGTCCTTCGAGTTCTATATTTTAATGAATTTTCATTTCAACTGAATCAATTAAAACTATGTATGGCGCTAATCTTAACCACTGCTCTACTGCTATACCTTTTGTAGTCCTTGTTTTCATTCGAACTGGACTATAATATATCCATACAGTCGGTAATTACCAAGTTCTAATATTGATCCATTTTTATATAAAGGTTTTATTAATCCAATTTTCAAACATTTTGGAAAGTATGCTCTTTCGAAACAGATATTAAATAATATACTTATTGGTTTAGCGATGATATCTGCTACTTCTTTAAGAGTTTCTGCTCTTATAGTGTCTACACCTTGAGCTTTCTTATTTTTAAGACTCTTTAAGACTCTTTATTGTACTTATGATCATTTTCAGTGGTGGGAAAGACATACATCGAAGGTTCTAATCGGGGTATATTTTCAACAAAATTTTTTGGAACTTCAATTTTGCTTGCTAATGTTTCTCCTAGTTTGCTAAAATACTTGTTAAATGCATTTGCTATTTCTAACTTGTTGGTAAGTGTTTCATTTTTTGTATTGACTATTTTCGATATTTTTGTTTCAGATTTTGGTTTTCCACACATGGTGTTTATACATTTCCACATTTTTTGGGACGAATTCTGATTAGAATCAATTATACTTTTTACGTAATCTTTTTTAGATTTTTGTATCAGCTTTGTCAATTTATTTTTAAAATGTTTATATTCTATTTGCAAATAATTGTTTCCCAGATCTTTTTGTAGTTGTAAATATAGTTTATTTTTTTGGGTAATAGAATTTAAAAGGCCTTTCGTAATCCATGGCTTTTTAATTTTTTTGTCTTTTTTTTAATTGAACTGTGCGAGTGTTATTTGTAATGTGATTATTAAGTGTTCCAATAAAGTTATCTATCATTAAATCTAGATCGTTACTGTTTTCAATCAATTTTCGGCAGATAAATCTTTTCTTAAATTTAGATAATTTACGAACTTTTTAGCCAAATGTTCTGAAACTGATTGATTTTTAATAAATAAATAAATAAATAAATAAATAAATAAGGCCTTTATTTAATTAACATATAAACATTATAAGAGTCACCATGAAAAAAAAAACATATTAGGTGTAAACCTGGCGAAGTCTAGCAAATAAATGCTATTCTACTTAACCAGACGTATATACACCATTTTAGCTTTAAATAGTATAAACGTACAATTTTAAGGAATACAAAAAAATGAAAACAAAGTTAATTTTAATGATACCTAAGATAACATAAAATAATATAATTAAGTGAGTACAAAATAGATATTACCTGTGTAAATGTTCATCAAGTGAAGAAAAAAAAACTATTAACTTTAATGCTTTATATTCAGTGGAGCAGCAGCAAAACCAGTAAAATTTACAAGATAAACAAGGTCAGATGAAATTTGAATCAGGTCGTAAACTCACTAGCTATCAAGTTTGAGTCTCAAAGAGAAATTTTCTTAGCTTAAAGTTGAATTTATTAAAATTAAAAAGTCTAAATTCATCCGGAAGAGAGTTGAGTAAACTTATTGCATTATAAGCAAAAGATCTGTTAAACAAGGCAGTACGAAAGCGTGGTATTGTATATTTTGTCTTGCATCTAATATTTACGGAATGCGTGGAGCGTCGCGTCTTAAAAATGTTACGTAAAATATTAAAATTACGGTTATGATGATTCAAGAGTTTATATGTAAAATTACCTAAATGATGTTTCCACCTGTTTTCCATATTAAATGTGATCATGTTTTTTGAGGTCAAAAATTAAACGCGCACAGGCATTTTGCATTACCTGAATCATGTTTTTGTGGAACGCGTCAAGGCAAGGAAAATATATAAAATTACAGTAGTTGAAAATTGAAAGAACAAGTGATTCCGTTAATGTCTTTCTAAGTTTAAAATTCAAGTAATGTCTATTTGCAAAAAGAATTTTTAACCTGGAAAATGCTCTGCGCCTTAACATTTCTGCATGCTCAGAAAAACGCAATTGAGTATCAATAATAACACCAAGATTCCGAGCCTGATCTACAAATTCCAACTTATTGTTGTTAATATAAATATTCATATTTGACTTATCCAGTTTAACCCCACTTTTACTTCCAAAAACCATTAATTTTGACTTTTTAGAATTTAAATTGAGATTATGTTCATATGAAAGGTCGCTTAATAGTTTCAGATCCTCATTCAGAGACTGACTGGCTTCTGGAAGCGCAGAAGTGTCAAAAGGGATATACAACTGAGTGTCATCAGCATATGCCATAACCTGACACTTCTTCAAAGATGTCAGAATATCAGACGTATAAATAATAAATAGCAAGGGCCCCAATATAGATCCTTGTGGTACACCTGATAAAATTGCAAGTTTTTCTGAGCATTTCTGTTTATAACGAATTTTTTGGTATCTCCCAGATAAATAGGAGTTCATTAAAGAAGTTGATGCTTCAGAAAATCCAAAATATTTAAGTTTGGATATCAACAACTTATGGTTGATCGTATCAAACGCCTTTGAATAATCAAGCAGCGCAAGTAAAGTGATGCTGCCATGATCTGTATTTACAAAAATGTCATTTGTTACTTTAGCAAGTGCTGTAGACGTACTAAGGTCGGCCCTAAATCCACACTGAAAGTTTGGTAGTAATTGGTAAGAAAGGAAATAATCATAAATTTGCTTGTACAAAATCTTTTCAAAAATTTTAGAAGCTATCGGCAGTAAACTTATGATACGCAAGTCTGAGAAAACATTAGGATTAGTTACTTTGGCAAGCGGAATTCCAATCGCACTTTTCCAAGCAATTGGGAAATGTTTCTTTTCAATACAGCTATTTATTATGTGCACTAAGAAAATATCAATATATGGACTACAGTACTTAATCATTCTTAAAGATATATCATCGTCACCTAAGCTATCCTTTTTTAATTTATGCAAAATTGTATTAACTTCATCAGTGTCTGTTAATTTAAAAGAAAAAGTATTATGAGCATTAAACAAATGGGAGTTATAAAAGTTAATTTTATTATCGCAATTGTTGCTGACTAATTGAAAAAACTGAGAAAAGTAAGCGTTAATTGCATTAGGATCAGAAATATGAGGTGGTAAATCTTTTTTTGCTGAATTTTTATTATTATGAATATCAAGATTTTGTAGTGCTGACCATGTTTTACGACTGTTGTTTTGGGAAGCAATAAAATTTAAGTAATTTTGTTTTTCACGACGGATCATGGTAACAGTCAAGTTTCTAAGCACCTTGTAATTATTCCAATCAACCAATTTTTTAGTAGATTTAAATCTTTGTAAAGCTTTATTTTTGTCCTCTATAAGTAATCTTAAATTAGGCGTGAGCCATTCAGCTTTGGGTTTTGTAATTTTTCTTGTTTTTAAAGGGGCATGTTTATTAAATAAGCTAATAACAAAATTGTTTAATGTTTTAATCTTATCATCTATGTCATTAATTTTTATTATAGAATACCAATCCAGTGATACAAGATCATTGATGAAATTTTGATAATTAAATGTATTGAAACAACGATATGTCATAATTTTAGGTAAAATTTTAATTTTGGGGGTACTGATTTCGCAATATGTTAATCTATGATCAGAAATTAAATCAGCGATTAATGTTCCATGAGATTTTAGATTCAAAGATTTAGAAATAAATATAGGGTCAATTAAAGTACTTGAGGAGGGCGTTATATGAGTTGCCTCGTTAATAACTTGTAACAAATTGTAAGTCTCCAAGCACGTGAGAACAGGATTGGGAATATTAAAAAAGTTAACGTTGAAATCACCAAGACAAATAATATTGTTATAAATGGAGCAAATATAAGACATAACATTATCAATATCGGACAAAAATGATGTCATGTTGGACTTGGGTGATCTGTAGCAAACTCCTACACAGTATATTATATTGCGTAATTTTACTTTAAAAAATAAACCTTCAAAAACATCACTTACCTGAATATCAAAGTCAATTCTGCTAAACGAAATAGTACTTCTAATGTAAACTAAAACTCCACCACCCCTGCCCTGTTTTCTATCTTCACGAATCATCTTAAAGCCCGGTATAATAAACGATTCAGAAGGAATATTCGGACTTAACCAGCTCTCTGAGACCGTAACTATATCAAAGTTATTTTGTAGTACCAAAACGGAAAATTCATTAAAACCAGTGAATATAGACCTGACATTCAAATGTGCAATTTTCATTGTTAGTTAACCTATGTTAAACATTTTGAAAAGACTAGTTACACAATTCTATAATAGTTTACTAACTGAAGAAGTGTTGTAATAGGTGCACACAGATAGAAATTATATAAGTGGAATTAAAAAACAAATAAAAACAAACAAGTCAAAAGTTCAGTTAATTACTGATTAACTTAAAGTAAAGCTGCTCCACAAAGTAAATATATTGATTATATATATGGTAATACCTAAACCTAAATAAAGAATAAAACTTTCGTAAGGAAAATAGAAACAGAATGTCATGCTAATGCTCACAGCTTAGATAAAATAATAGAAAAAATACTCCGTGTTTACAAATTTCAACGTTAATGCAATTGGATCATGATCAGTCGTGTCATCGCGGATAATAAATGATTTGATTTCACTGAAGAAGGAAATTGAGTTTTTTACATGAAAGTGGTCAAGACATGTTTTGGTTAGTCGACGAGTTATCTGATTTACATATGATGAAAAATCAAAAGTGCTTAGAATGGTTTTAAACTCCTCAACATCATTTGAATTTTCTGATAAAAGGTTCATGTTAATGTCCCCTGTAATAATATGTACTTTTGATTTGCTTCCCTGTAAATAATTTAAAAGACTGCTATTGAATACTTCAGTACAAGAGTTGGGAGATCTATAAATTGCTGTCAACCTAATGTTTTCACTGAAATTTAAAATATCTACTTCTATAGCTTTTGACTCTCCGATGGTAACCAATCTAGATTCGTAATTGTAACATTTCTTTACATAAACAAATGAGAGTTAAATTGTCCATCATTGTAAATTATATCATAATCCTTAAGATGGAATAAATCAAGATCGTGAACTTTAAACGTTTCTGTAAGTACAATTGCATCAAATTCACAATCCGACTAACTTAAAATTACAGCTAAATGATCAAAATGTTTCTGGACACTATATTCATGTGAAGGAATATTTGCATCTTTGTTTACAATTTTGTCTTTAAAATCAGAAAAATTATTTAAAGTAGTTGCTTGTATTGTTTCAACTTCATACTCCCTAATAAATGCATCCATTTTGGAGAAGCCTTCACATGTATATATAAAATGTTGTTTAAATAAGTTTATACTTTTTTATATCAAAAATTGCGAATGGAGCTGGTAATATACGTTTAGTTTAAATACCACTGCCAATTTTAAAAAGAGAAGACTAATAAGAAATTAAAACAGAAACCTAATCTAAAAGGTGAGTGATAAAGTATTTGCGTATTTATTTTTTATTCTTTGTTACTGCTGTTTGACCTGGTTTTTATTGTAGTTGTACCTTTTCCTGAAATTGAATTAGTAGACTTGCTTTTTTCTACAGCTACTTTTGGTTTTACACTTATATCTGAGATGGTTTTATTCGTTTTTGGTGTCTCTTGAGTATTTTTATCTTTAGCAGTACTACTTTCTTCGATTTCCCAAAATATAGCAGTTGCATGATGGTTCGATCTTCCTGTAATGGGCTTGATACTGTTTTAAAACGTTTTGTTCCTCTCTTTGGAATTTTGTTAAGTCTTCAGAAATGAAAATTTTTGTGCCCTTCAATTTTTTTCTTTTTTTTTATAATTTCCTTTTTTTTCCAATAAGAACTTAGTTCAAGTTTTAAAGGAGCGGATTTTGATCTACCAAGGGTGTAAAAATTGTCAACGTCAGATTCGTTTAAATCAACTTCGACTCTATTTTTGATCTCTTTAGTAATGTCCGCTATCCCTATTTCTTGAGGAGATCTATTTAGACCAAAAATAATAAGATTCTTCTTTCTTTGCTGTCTATCTAGGTACTCTACTGTTTCTTTTAGTTTTTGATTCTCTTTTTCCAGAGCTCTTATCCTACTTTATTTTTCTTCAATTTTTAATAATATTCTTGTTTCTGACGAATCTATGGCACTTTTTAACTCTTTTCTATTTTTTTGAATTTCTTCCAAAACTTTTTTCAAACTTTCATCTATAACTTTCCTGACTGTAGTCTCATTCATATTCAAGTTACAGCAATCTCAAATGGACGTAGTTATGCAGAAAGCTCCCAACCCTCAAAAGTAGAGTTTTGAGTAAATCGATATTATTCATTTTTTTAACAGTAATTTAATAATACATATTACAGCTTTATTGAAACATTTAACTTAATATTTTTATCTGGCAAAATATCCCATTATTAACAAAGTGAAACAAAAAGAAAAATAATTCCTTCAATATTTTGAAAAATACAGCCATTTTTTTCGGGGTTGGTTGCTTTCTGCATTATTATGTATTACTAGCTGACCCGGCGAACTTCGTACCGCCTACTAATGTTTTTTTACCATTTTTCCAAATTTTTACGCTTTTGTAAATAATCGATTAGATATGTCATATATTAACTGCGCCACCTTATGGTGGCGTCATAGTACTTAATTACGCAAGAATTGCTAATGTAAATTTATACTATCTCAACTGCGCCACCTTACGGTGGCGTCTTAGTAAGGATCACTCTTCTAAATATATGAAATAGCTGTAACCGGCGCGCGTTGCGACGCCAACAACTAAAATAAATTTAAGAAAAATAAAAGATGAAGAGATAGAGAAGGTAAGAAAGTTTATAGTTTTGTTTCACTTATCGCACCAAAAATATATTTTTCGAACTTATATTTATATGAAATTGTATAGATATCTATTAATCAATATTGAATTTGATACATGGAAGCTTTATTTAATTAAGTAACCACGTTTCCGAACAAACGATGCTCTTTCAATTATATAGTCTATGGCTGTGAATGACATTGACATTCGTTACGCGCGTTTTTTAAAATATGCAAAATTAAATGTCTATTTTTCAATATTTCTGAGAGATTTTCTTAATATTTTCTTCCGTAAGAACCTTCTCCTAATAATAACAAATACAACACAAAAATAATTACAAAAATCGGTCCAGCCATTCACGCGTGATGCCATGACCAAGGAAAACGGGTTTCATTTTTATATATATAGATAGATAAAGAAAAAATAAAATTCAATAGATCTATACAAAAGAAAAATCATTTATTGATAAAAAAAAATTACATCAAACATCTTCAAGTTCAAAATCAAGACTAGCTATGTTATACCCATCAATATCTTCGTCAATGTTATCATCTCCTTGTATTTTTTTGTAAAAATCTTGGCAGTCTGATGGGATAAGATGCATCATATCGTTAAGGTTTGCAAGTTTTTTTGCAGCGATCATCTTACCATTGGGCCATAGCGTACTCATTAAAAAAAAGTTTTCTATTTTGATTTTCGTGGTGTTCCTTCCGTCCTTTTTTTTATATCAATCTTGTGTACAGGTGCGTCAAATGAATCGTGCTGAACAGTGAGCAGGAACGGTTCATCTTTTTTTAATTTAATGGATCTTATTTTTAGCCAGTTTATTTTGTGGCCGTCGATGCTTGTTTTTCTGTTGACGATTTTTTTTTTCAATCATATTGACACTCAAAAAATCACAGGTGTTCATTTCCGTTACTACAAAAGTTTTTTTTTCGACATTGCTTCATTACCTTCACATATTCGGAGGGCAAATACAATCTTTGCTGGTTTTTTAATGCTGACTCAATTTGAGCAAAATCAGAGTCATTGGGTAAAAAACTGTGGCCTGAACATAAAAATTTTAAAGTAATATCAGTCAAAGTAGAGGATTCATGTAAGATAGCTTTTAACATAAGAGTTAGTTTAATATTCCGGTTTTGTCCACCGCATGAATCACTCCAAAGAATAAGATGCTGGACGCTTTTTTCTATGTGAGCATTTATGTGTTTAAGAAGGCAGGAACCTACCTCTTGAGCCCCTCTTCCTGCAACACCTTCAGCCCAAACGTAACAGAATCCCTGATCTTGCTTTCCGTTATGAATACCACATTTGTATACCCAGAGCTGCCTTTTATAGAATACAATGTTTGTCGGTATTCTTGGTAGAGGTAATGTTTTTTCTAAATCAAATGTGAGGCACTCATATTTTTCATTTTCTTTAGCCAACTGAAAGTCACATCTTCTTAAATATTGAGCATTTTCTGCGTCTTTTAGGTGATTGTTATAATCTTTTTGAATGCTTTCTTTTTTTTCCGGGTCAATTTCGTTATCAATTTGTATCTTCCATCTATCGCACCTATTACAAGTATCTTTTTTGAGTGTCTTAAATTTCAAATTAAATCGTTGGTAAAATATTTTTTTATAGGATGGCATGCTTACAGGTTTTTCAATTTCTTGGCTATACATCTCGTACATTTTCTGTATTGTCATTTCCGGTGGCAAAAATTCAGCGCTTGTTTGTTCTCTACGATAGTGAGACTTATATTTTGGAATTTTTTTAATTTGATCAATTACCTCTTGAATTTTGGCTTCTGGAAGTTTATTTTGCCCTCCTTGTCTAATACCTCTTTGGTCAGTTAAAGAAATTTCACCTCTAAATTTCTTTAGGGCGGTATTAACTCTAAATGTTGTGATATTAAACGTTTTAATATACATTTCACGGCATACCACTTTGTCTTGTATTTTATAGCTCCTTGAAAATTTTCTTCTTTCTGAATTCCTACCATAAAGTCGTTTTTTTGGAAGCTGCTGTACTCCCGCTGCGATAAAATTTACCTGGCAATCATATGAGCCTAATGACCAGAATCTTTCAAACTCAAACTTTCGTATCTCGACAGGTACATGTTTGGCACATTTTAAAGTACATTTACAATCGTAATTTATAAATTCTTTTGGTCTAATTTCTCTCCCTTTATAGTTGTAATATATTTCATTGCTATTCCTTTTCTTTTTCCTTTCTGTCCTGTTTTGATTTTTGAATTTCCTCTTTCTTCCTTTTTTTGGTCTTGCCTCGTTAACTTTATCTTCTAAGGGAGTTTCTGTTGAATCACTATCAGCAACTACATAATGGCTATCACCAACGACATGTTTTGGAAATGTTGGTTCATACTCTGAGCTAAAAGATTCATCCCCTAGTGCTTCGTAATTGGGGTCGCGAATAAAGTCATCGTCGTCCTCCGATTGGTTATCTTTGAGGTCATGACCACTGGGACGAGTTATTTCCAAGTGGTAAACATCTAAAATAAAAAACTAAACAGCAATCATCAATCACATAAGAGATGAAGGTAATTTTTTACCATGATCCCTTTGAGTCAATACTTTCTCTTCCTCTCTGACGAAAGCTTTGTTAATAGCTCCACAATCTTCAATTAATGGCGTTTCTTTTGTTATTTCATTACTAGCACATGTAATTTGATTTGTAATAGTATCACCTACTTCTTCATTTGTTCGAGAGGAGTCTAGTACTTTTTCCGTTCCTATTTCATTGAAACAACAGAAAATATATCATCAATTTTCATTTTAACAAATATTACTGGAAACTTACCGCTCTCTTGTTCTTTTTGTTAAAGCAGATTAAAAATCTTACTAGTACGGGAACTGAACATGTTGTAACACAAAACAAAACACTTTTTACTTACAAAATATCATCAAAACACTTAAAGTTTTGCTAATATCACGAGCCAAAATACACAAAACAACAATATAATTTGAGGTTATGCGAAAATGCCATAACGCAAAAAACTACCAACCCACACTGAGGTGTCAACAATTTTGTTGCATTTAACAGATTTGTATTAATGCAGAAGGCAACCAACCCACTTGGTAGCATTAAATCACTATTGGAACCTTTGAATATAAAACATCCATGATACAATAAACACGAGATATGATATCTAGCGGTTCAAAATTCGTCCGGTCCGCGCATATGACGTCAGCAAGAGAGTTGTTATTTGTTTGCTATACAAAATTATTTATTAAAACAATGCTTAAGATCAAATAATTATATTTTATCCTGATAGTTTTTTATTATTCTAGTATATTTAAATGCACCTCTAGCATGTCCAATGTTTCTTATTTATAATTTGTAAAACTGTGAATTGTGTATCTATTTTTCAACTATATACAGGGTGTTGGATTATATTTTGCAACCATCCTAGAGACCAAAAGTCGTAGAAAATGTAAAAATTGGTATTTTATAAAAAAACTTGAATAGGTTTTTGTTTATTACACTTTGGTAATTGAAAAAATAAAAGTGTCAAAATGTATTTCTTTTAAATAGAACATCGTCCTGGTCTAGTATATCTATGGACCTAATCTAATTTGCTTTACGTGAAAGGTTTTTTAGCCATACCAATAGCAATTTAGTTGACTTTATTACTTAAGTTATTAAACAAAGGCAAACTAAGTAGTTAATTCCTCAGTAAAAAGAAGCCAGTATCCTGCTGAATTTACCAGGTAGGTATATCATTTTTTACAAAATGAAAAGCCGGGGGCGAGGGCCTCTCCCCTCCAGATGGATGGAGGATGTTCGTAAAGAAAATTAGAGCGAGATTTTTGGTATTGCTACAATTTTGGAAGCTTAAGGGTTTTAATTATTCTAGGCAAGTGCCATAAAACCCAAGAATTCACAACACGATATAGAAACTTTATATTAATCTGAGAAATAAAAGACATACATAAAACATTTACAAAACTTTATTTAATTAAAAACGAAGGTGGGAAAATTATTATAAAAACAAATAGGTAACTGTTAGCATAATATTGCCAAGAAAGTTTTACAAAAGCAAACCGCAACAATCTTCAGTTAATTATTTTTGACAATTTTCGCTTTTTAGAAACCAAACTGTTATGTGTATCATTCAATTGTCGCATTCTGAAGAACATTCGAGAACGAAAAAATAACAATTTGGCTTTTTCTGCAATTAGTACATGAGAACTCATTTCCAACATTTTTTTTAAATAATTTTTACAAATTAATAAACCATTTTTATTTAAGGATATAAATATTTTTTCACATTCTTGCAACTGTATCATAAGTTCCGGAGTGGGCTTTGATAAGCCTCCCTCACTTAAATGTGAAACCCAGTGGCGTAAATACGGGGGTGATCAGGGTGATCTATCACCCCCCAAAGACTAAAAAAAAAGCCCGTACGCAGAAGGAGTCCTGCGTAACAAAAGCGAATTTCATATTAAAAAACAAAAAAAGGGATATAGTCAGTGGTTACCGACTATTGAGTACCCTACAACATTTGTTATCATTATTTTTGATGTCATGTTTAAAAACCTTTTAATAGATTCGTGGTAAAAAACTCAAACCAAAAACTGTTGCGAAATATTGTTGCTAAATGAACATGTGCTACTTGAGTTTTGATTTGAGTTTTAATGCATTTTTTAAGTTTATTCACAGTTTTATAGTCCAAGAATGTTGTTTGTGCAGCTAGCGGAATTTCTTTTTGTACGAAAACGCTCCATACTAACACACACATGTGAGAAGTAAAACAGTGGTCGCGTAAACACCGGCTGGAGGGAAACAATGCCACTATCGGGTAGTGGAGGGAGAGGGATGTGACTCACGAATGTTTCTAAAAATAGGTCCCTGCTATCGCTCTACTTCCCATCAATCCCATCATAACTCATAAGTCCCTCTACCTGACACCTGTTCGGTTCGTCGTATTTTCGCTTCAGTGACCAGTGTTGTTGAGTGTGCGGGTAATTACTGGATTACTGCTATTGACAGTAATCGACTGTGGTTTTAAATGACGGTGGATTATTATTTTAAATTATTATAGTTTTCAACCTGTTGTCATGTTTACCAGATAGCCTGTGCGTATTGGCGTTATTTTTGTTGAATAATGGCGGCCAAACGAAAAGGCCAGTGTTTAATATCGGACATGTTCAAAACTAGAAAAGTAGAGGACTGTTCTTCGGCTGAACCTGAAAGTAGTGAACCTGTTCAACTTCAACAGCCTTTACTACCTGCAGTTAGTTCATCCTGTTCAAGTTCATCAGTAACTGACGACACAACAACTTTTAACCCGAATGACATAGGCCTTTTTTTAAACAAAGTCATACAAGACGAGGACAAAGTTAAGCTTATTCAAACGTTTTGGCAACCCCCCTCCACCTACAAGTTTCCTGTGCTGGAGAAATTTCAGAAACGAAAGTTAAAATTCCAGCATTCGTGGTTAAGCAAATATCCATGGCTTGTTTACTCGGAAAAAGAAGAAGGAGCTTTCTGTAAATTCTGTTTCCTATTTGCCAAACACGGAGCAGGAATAAATAGCCAAGAACTTGGGTCATTGGTGAAAAATAAATTCACGAACTGGGTGAAATCCCAAGAGGTATTTAAAAGCCACGCTCATACCGAATATCACAATGCGTGCATTACAGATTTTCAAAATTTAAAAAAGACTCTGGAAAACAGGTCGTTGGAGATAATCAATCAAGTTAATACAGCACGCAACGACGCTATCCTTAAGAATAGACGAAACCTAAAACCGGTAATTGAAACCATAATATTGTGTGGACGGCAAGAGCTTGCCTTGAGGGGACACAGGGACTCTGGAAATGTTGAGACGGAGTCTTTGTGTAGTGAAAAGAATGAAGGGAACTTCAAAGCTGTTTTGAGGTACAGAAGCCAAGGTGACAAAGCTCTGAAAGACATGTTAGACGGGAGTGGAAAAATTAAATACCTTTCGCCTCTGTTACAAAATGAAATAATTGAATCTTGTAATCGCGTTATACAGACAAAACTTGTTGAGGAAGTGAATAATGCGACTTATTTCTCAGTGCTGGCAGACGAAACTAGTGATGTTTCCAACGTGGAACAGATTTCTTTGTGCGTTCGGTATGTTGAAGTGAACACCGAAAATCACACACACACTGTAAAAGAACAATTTCTGCAGTTCTTACCAACAACTGAACTCACAGGAAAAGCCTTGGCAGAAACAATTTTAAATAGTTTAAACAGCTTTGGGTTGAACATGAATGGTTTAAGAGGACAAGGTTATGATGGGGCATCAGCAATGTCCGGTCAGTACAACGGTGTCAACAAATTTGTGCAAGACAAACATCCATTGGCTTTGTATGTACATTGTGCGGCCCACTCGCTAAACTTAGCAGTAACTAGAGCATGTGAGGTCCGTGATATAAGCAACTGTCTCGGTACAATCGAAAAATGTTACGTGTTTTTCAACACACCCAAAAGACAAGCTATCCTAAACGATGTCATTGAAAAATCAGAAATGGATCCAAATGTAAAAACCTTAAAAAGGTTGTGTGCCACGCGATGGGTGGCGAAGTATGATGCAGTTCGAGATTTTATGCATATTCTTGATTTCATCCTGGAATCTTTGGATGTAATTTCCTCTTGGAAGGACGGATCAGGAGCAAACAGCTTGAAGTGGGCAATACTAAACATAGATTTTGTGGTTGCTGTACATGTTATCTATAATGTTTTTGCTTTCGGAATGCCGTTGTGCAAGGAATTGCAAAGGGAAACATTGGACTTAAAAGAGGCTGTTGTAATGGCTGAAGACTTAATATCAGAGTTGAGTCTTATGCGATTGAAAGCCGAGGAAGAGTTTCGCCTTATTTTCAATCAAGTGAAAGCCCTTGCATTAGACTTAGGTATCGAGGTGAAAATTCCGAGACTATGTGGGAGACAAATGAATAGAAGTAATGCACAAGCAAGTATGTCCAAAGACCTAACTGAACATGATCGAGTAGAAGAACACTTTAGAATCAATCTATTCCTCCCGTTTATTGAATTTTTCATTCAACAACTCGAGGAAAGATTCAAAAAACACAAAGCAGTTTTTGAGGGGTTCCAATGCTTGTTCGATCGGGAGCCCAACAATGAAACGAAAACTAAGCTGGACGCTTTAGTTCAGTTTTATGCAAAGGACGTTTTCTCTAACACCGAAGACATCTATGTGGAACTGAAAATGTGGAGAAAAGAAATCAACAGAACCAAAAATCAGACAGCTTTGAAGTCGGCTCTTTCCAGCCTCGATGCGTGTGAAAAAACATTGTACCCCTCCATATACCAGCTGTTGAAAATCCTGTGCACAATGCCTGTAACGACATGCACTCCAGAGAGGACCTTTTCTACATTAAAGAGAATTAAAACATACCTCAGGAACTCTACTGGACAAGTAAGTGTAACTCATTTATAAAGTTTATTTATACTATTTTAACTTTGAATCAGATGTAAGATTTTATAGAATAGGTTATATGTATATATCTTTATAACTTGCATATTATTATAATAATTATAATTTGTTATAGACACGACTCAATGGACTGGCGATGTTATCAATTCATAGAGAAATTGGAGTCACTGTTGACGAGGTGATAGACGACGTATCAAAGTGTGTGGTCTCATTTCAAAGTGGTCTCATTTCTTTAATTTTTCAATTGTTTTTATTTTTGAGACTGCTAATTTCTGTATGTTAACAGACCTCTTGCCCCGATATTACAAAATATGTTTCGTTGGCCAAAATTTCAATTTTACTAAACGTTTACACAAAATCAACTATTTTATCTAAAATACAGGAATAACCCAAATATGTCTGGCATAATTAAAACACAAAAATTTTGCTGACGTTCAAAAAGCATCAAAAACCACTATTTAGCAAATATATTTTCAAAAAATTAAAATATCTACATATGGCGAAATAAGTGAAATTAAATACCTGAGGATTCAACGAAGTTGATTACTTCAAACAATTTTTCCTTCGTAAACGTAAAATTAAAATCATAAAATATTGGTTGTTTCCAACTTTTGAAAAGTCCCCTTAACATGACCACTTGTGCATAACTATAAGGTTTCAAAGTCTCATCCCGTACTTTGTCATATAAATAAGATTTTTTGATTTTTGAAGTAAAACTTCTTTAGCGACACTAGGAGTAAAAAAGTTATTCTAACGGACGTGACGTCATTCTAATAACAGAAACCGGAAACAAAACCTAATACTGACACGATTTTGCATGGGCGCCGGCAGCAGGGTGCAAGAGGGTGCGCTTGCACCCCCCTGCTATGAAAGAAAATACCTGAATTTACCAGAAAATTATATATTTTTTTAATTTTTTTATTAAATTATTGTTTGAATAAAAACTAAAGGCGTCGCGGTTGCTGTCCAAATCATTCTACATTCTATATATATATTAGATCATAATAGTGTGTAGATGCAGATGCACCCCCTGAAAATAATCCTGACGGCGCTCATGCGATTTTGCCTCCTATATGAAATAAAATTAAATCTGTAACTGTATGAATTGACAGCTGATCATCTTGTCAATCGAAATACATTGTATAAATAGTTTTTTGTGTATAAAGTGTTTGTATTAAATATGAATAAACAATGTGGATTTATTAATGAAGAAAGTGATGAAAAAATATTGATTGAAAATGAGTGAATAGGTAGGTACTCTATATGCATAAATTTTATTTTTGGTGTGTAATTACACTATTTATACCTAATTATTTATACCTATTATTTATACCTAGCTATTTTCGTTTTATAGACTTAGAGCTAAAAAGAAAAAGAAATTGTGAACGTCAAAGGGGATATTATAAGCGCCAGAAAGATTTGAAGAAAAATGACAAAAATGAAAAAATGACGAGACAGCCACAGTCATTATGATTTGATTAAGTAAGTTTATATACATACATAGGTACATATTATGATAGTAAATAATTGTTTATACGGAATCTTTACGTTGAGTAAAGAAGCATGTTGCACGTTTTTGTTCATAAAAATAATAATATTCAAAATATCTTAACACTTTCTTATACTTATTTTAGGTTTGGTTAGGTAGCCATAAAGGCCATAAAGTCAAGATGGCTAATCTTTTACCACCAATAACAGATCCTTCGTAGACGTGAAGGAAACAAACTTAACTCAGGATTTTAAATTTTATGGAATATGCTATAAAATGCTACAAAATGAAATGGTTATCTAACTATCGAAGGCTCTTGTGTTGTGATGTATTACAATAAGGTAGATACAGCTACAAAATCACACATTCTAAACGTAATGTGTGTATATTTTTAATATTGTTTACCTATTATTGAAGCAAAACTTCTTTAGGCACGACTAGGGGTAGATTCTAACGGAAGATTCTGATGGAAGTAACTGTATAATTTCAGCTATGGGAGGAGTTTAAATTTCCGAAATTTATTTATGAAATTTTCAAACGGTTTCAAATACATTAATGGTATTTATAGACTAAAATCTATGTTTCACATTTTAGTTATCATAAACCTATTATTTCATATATAAAAAAAATAATGATAACTTTCAAATTCCTATTTCTAATGAATAATATAAATATAACATCTCATTTTTTTTGTAAAGTATATAGGCAATAAATATGATTGAATTGTAATTAAATATTTATTTTCCGATACGTACGTCAACAAGTTTTACTTCAATCGCGCGTAAAGGTTACACGCACACTCTTTTTTTTATTTCATCAAAGGATATTACACACACTTTATTCACAGTACTCATATCTGATAAGTTCATAATACTAAAAACACTTTTTAATATACCAGGGGAAATTTGAATTTTCTTTAGCCAGGATCGAAGAGTAGATACCGCAGGAAAGGGGTACCCCTTTTTTAAAAGTAATCTATAGGCTCTGGGACCAGCTGAATATATCACAATGCCTTTTGAAATATCTTCAACAGACCATCTTAAGCGAGCCTTTGAACCTTCTAGTTTTTTTAACTGTTCACTGCTAAATAAATTTCCTATTATATCTTGTCTCTGTTCCAAAATTTTTATTTTTTCTCGAAGCCCAGCAATTAATGTATCACGATCATCTGCTTCAACATTTGTCTCAGTATTGACCCTAAAAACAAATATCAAAGATGATAAATTAAAACCAGAGTCTCATCTAACTACAAATTATGATCAAAATATCAAATACCCAATTTCTCGAGTAAATACATCTGCTTGAGCATCTACCAAAGCCACATCATCCATCGGATTAACATTAACTACATCACCATCAGAAATATCAACTCTACAAAACAAAATACCTGTTTTACTTATCCATGATTTTACAAATAAGCTAGGTATCTAATGTTTACGTGCCACCCTCACTGTAACGTGTTTCAAATAACATACATAAAATTTCATATGACTTACCCTTTTGTAACAGTTTCTATTAACTTATTTTTTTCCCTATTCTTAATGCGTTCGCCCCTGCGAGATGCACTTGTGGATGCACTCTTTTCTTGGAGTTTTTGGGGTAAGTTTTTTGAAGGAACTGCATCTTTTTTTAAACCTCGGTATTTTTTTGGCCTGTATCCAAGCAATTCCTGTTTTAGGTTTCGCTCATAATCTTTATCGGTAAAATGCTTTGAGCATATCCGAGCAGTTTTTACATTAAACTTATCATTTCGTCTGCACAAATGTTTCCATATATCCTCCATTTTCTTGTCTTTCGGAAAGGTAAAAAGTTTTATGTCAGGCGAAAAACCTTTTGCCTGATTGTCGACACCGCATCCGTAGACAGCAAACCTCATCTTATTAAATTTATTGATTTATTCACTGATAATAGTCACTTATAAATAAAATAAACACTTAAAACTGATGTAAACAACGTTTTCATCTATAACAAACAATGGCGCAAAACAACGTTTAACTCTCTTGCTGACGTAACTAGACACGCCCACTCCTGCGCGATATCATATCTTCTGTTTATTGTATCATGTAAAACATCAGGAAGGAGGGATCTGCGTATTGTCAATACTAAAAAGTGCGACGGAAACGGCCATGTTGGACAGCCACTTTATGACTCATTTATTGTTTACGTTTGGTTGTGTTTAATGGTCGTTTCTTTTTTGTGTCTGTTAAATAGTCTATTTGTCCTGTGTTTTTAGTTTTATTTCTTTTGTGTATTTTAGTTACTGTTAAAATTACCCATTTATATTAATATTTTTGACAATTGTGTTATAATTTTAAGTTAATACAAAAACGTATTTCACAGCATGCAAAATCATGATAAAAATGGTTTAGAAAACTTTCCATCCAATTAATAAAATTGGTTTGTGATTGTTTTTTTTAAACACAAGGATAAATTATATTTGTAAAAACTATATAAAAGATGAAAGCGTAAGAAGTATGTATACGAAACTATTTTTATTTAAGGGCCAATAAAGTTATATGTTTGTAACAGTTTTTTATTTCTGCTATTTAGTTTATTTAACTAGTTTCAAATTATTAATCGATTTATATTTGATGTTTTTAATGAATTGTTATAATTCGAATAAAATTTTATTAGTGTTAAAACAATACCAATTAATTAATATATAAAACACTATTCTTTTTTATAAAAGTTTAATTCCGTAGATAAACTAACAATTTTAAATTAGAACTTGAAGAAAACGCTACGAATAATATGTATTTTAATTTTAAAACAGTTTTTTTAGTGAATTTTTAATAAATTGCTTTTTAAATCTGCATATTTTATTTCATATCTGTCTCAATCTTTATATTCAAAGGTCTCAAGTCTCAATACACGCGCCACTGCTGTAACGGAAACAGTCATCCGCCATATGCAACAGCCATCCCGGACGCACTTTTCTGTTTTAAATCCTACTTCCTGAGGTTTTATATTCAAAGATTGAAACCAACCAAGTGGATTGGTATTTTTCTGAAAAAATCGGAATCTTAGAAGGTTAAGAAAATGGGTTGGTTGATACAATTACAGTTATTAATTTACGTTGGTAGGTTTGTGCAGTTTAAAATATTTGACATATAGAAACATTTTATGTGTTTGGTACGAATTTAAGCCTATTGTGGGTTGGTAGCATTCTGCATAACTACGTCCAAATATAACGTGTAGTTGAAGGAAATACCAATTTTAACCCAATATTTACCTTGGTGGAATAGTGTTCGGTGAATATGGTAAAAACTTTGTGTATTACTTTTTTAAATGACAAGTTGATTCGATGAAAATATACTAAATTGTCTTTAATTCTTCCTTCCTACTACAAATTTTTACTCACTAACATTTGCTGATGGAAAAGAGTGTTTACTGTAGACACTAGTTATGTTTTGATAATTTAAACTGGGATAAAACCCTTCACTTTCACAGGACTAGTGATAAGCAACAAAATACACGTCTACACAATGAAACAACAAAAACTGTACAACTGTACAATATGGATAACACAATCATCAGCATTACCTAATGGATGATGCAGTGTTAAAAATGGCATTCTAGAAATAATAAAATTTGCTCAACTCTGATAATAATAATTTGTGGTAGCCTAATGCAAAAGTCAATATTATTGTTAAAAAAATAACTATTATGATAATTTCGAGGATAATTTTTAGAAGGCATTGCTATGATGTTCACAGAAAGATTTCTTACCTTTTTATTGTCGGGTGTCTGCGGTCTTGTTATATTCTTGGTTATATTATCACTGTCAAACTGATTTTCTAAGCCAAATACAGTTTTGTCATTAATTATATCAAGCAATAGATCATCCGAATTGTCTTTCATGCATTTTGTGAAAGGACCCCCTCCAGTTAAATACATCTCTTTTTTTTGTTCTGCCACCTTTTTTCTTAGCTCTGTCTTCTGGTTTTCATATAACTTCCTCAAAGATTCGACACTCCTGAAGCACAAGTTTGGGGCTACCAGGTTAAATTCAGATTCTATTTTTCGCCAAATTTCATTTTTTTCAGAAACAGACACACTATCGGTCTTTTTATTTTCAAGAATCCCTTTGTATTTTGCAGCTAAGGACATTAGCAGTTCTTTTTCACGCACTGTATAATTTGCAGATCTGCTTTTTTTACTGGGAACTGTGCTTTCCATGATCAATTTTATTATTCCACCTTTTTTCCTTTTCCAATCACAAACATAAATAAAAAATAACGGCAAAACTTATTCGTTTAACTATAAACAAACGATTTTATATTTTATTTTATATTATTTTTTTAGTTTTTTGAATATTTCTTCATTTTTTTTTTGTTTTTTATCATTCTCTCTCAGACCAAAACTAGGGAGAAAACAAAAAACACAAGAAACGTCAATTAAAATGCGACGTTGCCAGGTGTATCAAACACTTAACCAAGAAGCAGAACAAAAACACTGGTGCAACGCAACTTAAAATAAACGACCCTTAAATATTAATCTTGCCATAGTAATTCTAAGCTTACACTTCTATTGGTGCAACCGGCCATAAATTATTTTTTGTAACTAGGCGTGTTATTATGCTGAATATCAGTTTTTGTCTTCTTATTTGGTCCAGTAGACGAAAGGGGCTCCATGCCACAGGTGATGTTTATAGTAAATGAATCTTCATCTAAACTCATATTTTTTCCATCCATTTCATAAATGTATACAATGTCGTCATTGTTATTTATAATCTAAAAAAAGTAGTTTATATATGAACAACTTTGAGATTTCAGTGACGTAACTTACTTCTGTGATATCTGCATCAAATGGGTTTTTTAATCCATGAACTGTTTTTTCATTCATAATGGATAACACCAGTTCATCAGATGGATCAATGTACTGCTTTGGCATCGGCCCTCCTCCTGTGCGACAAAGCTCCATCCGTTCATTGGCCTTTTGTTTTCTTATGACCTTCTCTTAGTTCTCGAAATATTTTTTAAGAGATTCTACAGATCTTTTGACTGAACCTGGGCATTGGGAATTAAACTCAATGCAAATTTTTGTCCAAGTTGCCTCTTTTTCTTTTTGAGAAACCAAATCTGTTTCTTTATTTTTTACTATATTTTTATATTTGTAGCCAATATTTAATAAATATTGTTTTTCTCTACTGCTGTAATTTGCTGCTCTTTGCCTTTTTTTGTCCATTTAAAAAAAAAAACAGTAGCCGAAAAAACTGGCAAAAACATTTGTGACAACTGACAAGTACAGAATAAATCATAAATTAAGGTTAAGTACCACGTTTCGTGTTAAGTACGAATAAATTTCGTATATAATTAGATTGATGCCAAACTGCACGCTTGGTTAACTAAACCAAGTTTATCATGAAACGGTGCAAAATAATTTTTTTTAAGCGCGCTTAAAAATTTAACCATACTTAGGTAAGCACGTAATATTTTTGTTAGCAACGCACACATCCTGACATTCGGATTTGTTTTGCGTACAGTATTTTTAGTCACAGAACATTTTTTAGTGTTAGTTGGTAATCGAGACTACATAGTCCTCCTCTCTTTCTCGTTTATTATTTAAGAATTAAAACTATCTAAAATGAGCGATTCTGAAGAAGAAATATTTGCAATTGCAACAGCATTTGAAGAAGAAGAAAATAGAGGAAAGAAAAGAAAACAAATTTGGATTCATGAAATAAACAAGAAAAGAAAAATTTATCATCTATTAGTTTGTATACTACACATTTTTAAAGATCTAGATATGAAGGTGATACTTACTTGATTATTTTAATATTTCCCCAATTTTTGTCCAAATATTCTGCCGTCTTTGTTAATTACTGTAGTCTGTATTTTTTAAATTATATAGCTCATCATATTGTTCGACTAATGATATTAACAATCCGTCATCCATTTTTAAGAATATTGCACTTACAAACTCAAAATAGTGTAAATAAATAGAACTGCTCCGATTAGAATCCTGTCGGTACCTGTCGCACATTTCTTCGAATTTGTGAATGACGTCACTCGGGCGTATCGCATCTACGGATTTTATTCTTTTGGAATTATTCCGAACGGATTTTCGTCTCTACGATGCGTCTGATGCGAATAAGTGTGCTTTACTCATAGAGATGGCTTTACTTCATTTAAAAATATGTAAATAATTATTCTCAAACATTCCGTCCGTCCGATACGAACAAGTGCGCGTCTACCTTAAGAGCTAGTTGAAAATCTCGTGGGCTATGGCATTGAAAATGTATGCGCCGAACTTAATGGCAACAATAATCAAAATCAAAATTATTTAAATGCAGATCTGAAAACGTTGACTCAATTGCTCGTTAAATTCAATAGCCCAGTCAAAGTTGGTTGATTATAGAATTTTTTATTTTATAAAATTTGTACATTATATCGTGGGCTTGCAAGCAAAGAGCACTAAGTCATAAAACATAGTTTTGAGATATTGTTGAAATTAACATTTAAATATAATTATTAATTTTTGCAATCATTATATTTTGAAAACAATTACTGCAAATCAAAATTACATGTGTGGACGTATTTATGTGCCATTTGCAGATATTTTTTTTAAGTAGATAGTTTATTTCAAGGTAATTTTAAGTAAAACATTGAATTAGAGCATTTTACTTGTAGAGCTGTAATAGAAAATTTCAATTAAACTCATCCTATTCTTAAATTTTTATTCAGAAAAATTAACAAAATTTAACCCTCTATGGTACAATATCAAAAAAATTAAAAAACGACAATGTTGCTTTATATTACTATTTACTAGGGTAAGTAAAGTGCAATTCTGCTCATTTTTATTTTTTTTTTGCTTATAATATTATAGAAAAAAGTAGGTACATTTGAATATACATTGTACAAAAACGGCTTAACAGCTTCGCTGCCATCAATATATGTGTATGGAGTGAGAAATGCCGATACTATATTTAAAGTCAATAGGCCTAAAGACGGGTTGTTTTTGCTTTTTGTGGTACTTTGACAAAAGTTTTTTTATTTAGTATTGGATAAATAAAAAAAAACAATAATTCCGCACATGTGCGGGCATGGCACCTAGCTTGAAAGTTGCTACCCAAGTGCCAGGCCCACACAAATGCGGGCAATGTTACTGCTGTGTAATTAATTATAAAAGTATAAATCATTGGTTGATTAACATAAAACAAATAAACATTAATATTCCTAGACGTGTTACACAAACATATAAACATGAAACGTCAAACGTCAATAACAAATATTGTTATATAAACAAAATAAACACATCCTAATGGATAATAACTTGATAATAACTAGGTTGCACAAAGGAACGAATAAGTATATTCATAAAACATTATTTTAAAACAACAAAAGCTTTTATAAAACAAAATAAAACAATTTCAAAGTGAAGAATGATACGGATCGAAACATTCGAAGCAAAGACCAGGCTTTTCATTGCACATTTCACAGTGCCAGATGGTGTCTTTTCGTTTCTTCGATACTTTTGAACACATCCGACACATTTTACGTTTAAGTTTTCCTTTAGCATTTTTTTCAGTTATTTTGCTGATTTTATGCGGCACTTGGGTTCTAGCTCTGCTTGGGGTAGCAACGACCGGGGCACTTTTTTCCGGTAATAATGTATTTATTATTGACAGACGGTAGTCATATAGAGTCATTTTGGGTTGACCTGAATACTTATTATAAATTTTGTAGGAATTTATAAATAGCATTTGAAAAGTATGAATGGCTAGTTTTAGATACCAACGGAGAGTTTTCCTTTTACAAGGATAAAATGCAAGAAGCTGGTCTTGTCTATCAACTCCAGACATGAACTGATTATACTTCGCAATAGCTTCGGGTTTGTCCGCAACTTGTCCTCGTTTGTTTGTAACCGGTACCTTTCTGTCTTCAAACTCTGTTGTTATATACATTACGGGACGTTTATCTTTCCATTTACCTATATGTATTCCTTCTCGAAAAAGCGATACGTTTTCACCTTTTTTTAGTTTTTTTTGGATAACTTCTTGTGGATTTTCCTTTAGATCTTTCCTTAAAGTACCTGTGCAGTACGTGTTGTTATCTAATAGTCGCTTTGCCAATGTAAAGCTGTTATAGAAGTTATCCATGTATATTGAGTGGCCACTTTGAAGTTTCTCTTCCAGCAATTGCATAACTACCTTTTCTGCGTGGCCCTTCCCCGTTACTTCCTTATCGTACCCTCCTGCATAAACACGAAATTTAAGTATGAGTCCATCAGGCTCAGTCAACATGTACAGTTTTATTCCGTATTTATGTCGTTTATTTTTTATAAACTGTTTGAACCTCAAACGGCCTCTCCACAGAACCATACTTTCATCCAATGATAACTCTTTCGCAGGATAATAACACTGGTGTATTTTATTATTAAAATAATCAATAACACTACGAATTTTGTACAAAGGGTCTTCATTTCCTGTATCTGAAGTAAAATGAAGACACCTCAATATTATTAAAAATCTATTTCTGCTCATCTGTTCCCCAAAAATTTTTATTGAGAATAATCTGTGCGTTTTCCAATAGTCCTGAAGCCTGGATAACGGTATAGTGCCCATATGGAATAGTTAACCTAAAAATATTCTCAATTCAGGAATAGCTAATTCCTTCCAGGCAGTTATTCTCGAGTTCTCTGAAACACTATCCAAAAATAATCTCACGGCTTGAGCATTTGTTTCCCTACAAATCATTTCCAGAAATTGTTCCTCGAAAAAGAAATTAAAATAATCAAGTGGGGTCGATCCAACATCCCCAAAAAACTGATTTTGTTTCGAGAAAGTTATATTTTTCAGCTGAACTGTGGTAGTCCACGTAGAACTGGATGCAGTTGTAGATGGCCTGTTCAGCTGCTCAGGTTGGTCGGCAAAAGAAGACGGGGATATATTAATAGCTGACACCTCATCAAAGGTCAGTTGTTCTTCGTCACTGTCGTTATCAGACCACCCCATCAACCTCGCTTCGTCTTCGATATTGTAATCTTCGTCACTACTAAATTCTTCAAACAACTGTTCTTCAATATCGCTATCGTCAAGGTTGTAAAACTTTTTTTTAGTTCGTTTAGGCCTAGAAGGCCCTGCGCTATCAACCATGTCTGTAAGTAAGAAATTAAATATAGTAAAACAATATACTAGAATAACTAAGACTTCTTACCTATTTTTTGCCGTTTATTCACAGTGCAAAACTATAAAGAACACGCTAAATGCGATTTTTACCACTAATTTTACAATGTAAATTAAACAGTACAAAACATAACCAACAAATACAAAAATAGGAAACCGCCACGTGCTATGTGTTTACGGAAGGTTCAACCGCAGTGCTAAACCATAAACCACACACTAAGCCTGAGGCTAGCGAGAAACCGATAAATACAAATTAAGACGACGTGGCCCGCACATACGCGTGACCGGCATACTGCGCGCGGCGGCAGCTCCGCACATATGCGGGGTTGGCAGTGAAGTTGTTAATTTTTTTAATTTTTTATTTACGTTTAATGTATATCTGAATATACAAAATATTGAAATACAAACAAAAAATATGCCTTATACAAATAAAAAATAGCCAACGACTTACATAATAGGAAAAAATGAAATACTACTAATTATGAAAATTATAAAAGCAGTTCCTAAGGTATAAAACACAAAAAACAATCACATTTTAGGCATTATACTTTTGTTATCTTCTGACATCTTAAATTTTTGCATCGGCCTGTTTTGTTTTCATACTGAGGCCAATGATCCAGTTTATCAAGCCTGCAGTCATTATAAGGACGATTTGAGCGACAAGGTCGCTTATCACGATCATTGGTTTCAGCAGGTGCTGTAGAAGTACGACCTCTTTTACGGGGTTTCCCCGCCCAGCATAATGATTGTGCTACTTCGGATTTGAAGTCGTAGAGGGAAAGTTGTTTTTTTTTTTGGTGTTCCGCAGTCATTACTTGCTCGACGATAAAGTAACCATGCTATCACCAAACACATGTAGATCATATGAAAGAATATCTTCAAATAATATTTTTTTGATCTGATCTTGATTCGGTACAATGCTAAAAGAGAGTCGATTAGATCGACACCGCCCATAAATTTATTATAAACTACTACAATATTTGGACATTTGACAGTAATTTCTTGTTTACTGTTTCTATAAAATCTTTTGACTGATGTCTCTGGATAGGCCCCTGCAAAACTACTTAGTAATGTTACACATCTGTTATCTTGCCACTTTACTAATTTCAGTTCAACTGCGGTATCTGATGTTTTATAAACCGCTTTTTTTTCAATAAATGTCCCTCTCCCTTGCTTTTTCAAATCTTTATCATTTGGTAATTTATTATCTGGAACTCTTCGTGTCTGCACTGTACCCAAGCTTGGAATTCCTCGAAGAGCTAGCTCAATTTGAAGACCAGAAGAACAAAACCAATTGTCAAAAAAGAGTAGAAAATTTTTATTTTGTGGAATACGTTTGGACAATCTCAAAACAACATTTGAACTGGTACTTATGTTTGGAAGATCTGCTGGATGTTTTTCAGCCCCACAATATACTTCAAAATCATAAATAATTCCACTGGCACCAGCTAAACAAAAAATTTTGTAACCCCATTTCTTAGGTTTTTTTGGGTTGTACTGTTTTAGACCACTGCGTCCCTTGAAAGGTACAATTTGTTCATCAACTGACAGATGCCGCTCAATTGGAATTTTGTGCAAATTCTTCCTAACAGCTTCGGTTAGCTTCTTTATTTTCATTAGTTTGTCATTTTGATCCGGTATATCGGAATTATCTGTAAAGTGCAAATTTTTTTTCTTTGCTCCCATTTTCTTAGTGGCATCTGTTCTCTATTTATCGATAGTGGACTGTATCAATATATTATTGTTGTAAATTAAATAAACACTTATTTATACTAATTTATTATGAAATTACAACTTGGCAACCGCCATTTCTAAACAAGAAAAAGTTAAGAACATATAACAAACTGAACATGCTTGTATGAAAGTCAAAAACGAAGTGTCACGCAAACGCAACCAGTTTAACACAGAACACAGTAAGAGAGTCGTTCGGTTCTCACTCGAGCTGTGATATAAGTTCGTCAGGCTCACTTTTACCCGAGCTAGTTATCCATTGTCTTTATTCGTGGCGACAACACAAACAAACCTCATAATTTATCAGGTGTGCACGAACATAACGCCAGCCTTGAAGCAATGTCTTCAACAAGGGTTTATAGGTAAAACACATAACTTTTTTACACTTCGGCGATAAATACCATTATTGCTCTGGACATCTACCACTCGTACAATATTGTCTGATCCAGGAAAAACTTTGATTACACGACCTAACGCCCATCGAAGAGGCGGTAATCTTTCATCTTTCAGGAGAACCATTACTCCGGGTTCAATCGAAACGTCGGACAGCTCAGCCTTTCGTTTATTTCTCAGCTGAAGCTCGCTTAAATAATCCAGACTCCATTTCTTCCAAAATGATTGGATAACAACTTGAATTTTTTGATACTTAATTAATCGGTTGATAGGAACATCAGTAACATCTCCTTCGGGTAAGGCAATCAATGATCTACCAATCAACAGATGAGCTGGGGTTAAAGGAACAAGATCTTGAGGATCGGGGGTGAGGGGACAGAGGGGACGTGAATTTAAAATACTCTCAATTTATTGGGAATAATAAAAATAATAAAAAGTTTTTTATATAAAACTTTCACTTTAAATGTATTTTAAAAAATGACATATGTTTCGCATTTAAGCATCGTCAGATTGACATATAAAGTTATATTTTGTTTATAGCTAACTATCTGATGTTGAATAGGTAATATTAAGGTTAGATTAAGTATGGAAGTAATAAGATATAACAATATTAAAGCCTAGATGTTATTAGCCCTAAGGGATTATCCTGGATGTATCTCCCTCTAAGATCAGTATAACTGTGCAATGATATAGAAAAACCAGGAAAAAACTATATCTGCTGATCTTTACAATAACTTAATATATTTGTATTACAATTATATCTTATTTATGTATAAAATAAAGACTCAATCAAAGTAAACAGTTTAATAGTGGAGAATTTCTAAGATTTATTTATCAATTTGATAAAGAATAGTAACAAATTCTTCGTAAGTAAATAGATTGTTACCTATAGCTTTCTTTAAGTAAGTTTTAGTACTTTTTATGCCCGCTTCCCAAATTCCCCCAAATGATGGTGAACGAGCAGGGATAAAATGCCAATTTATCCGTTCCGCAGATAAGATTTCATAAAGATTATTAAATTCTTTACTTAAAAATGTGTACAATTGACGTAATTTATTATTGGCTCCCACATAATTCGTTCCATTATCGGAATAAATATTATGAGGTTTACCCCGTCTGGCCATTAACCGTTTACGTGAATTCATAAAGCAGTTAGTAGTGAGATCAGTAACCAATTCGAGGTGAATGGCTTTACTTGACATGCAGATAAAAAGTGAAATGAAACATTTGTATGTCTTCGCACCACGTCCTTATTGATGTTTGATAAGAAAAGGACCACCATAGTCCACACCCACATTAAGAAATGGAAGAGAGGAGTTTACTCTGTATGAATAGTCAGCGACACTAGGATTCACATGAAAACATTTTACACAGGTACGTATGATTTTTTTACAAACATTCCGTCCATTAATAGGCCAATATTTTTCCCTTACAGAGCTCAACAACATTTGAGTACCGCAATGTAACAATTTTTCATGATAATGACGTAAAATTATATCAGTAAAATGAAGATTATGAGGCAAAAGTATTGGATGATTTTTATCAAATGAACATTTAGCATTTTTTAATCTTCCACCGACTCGAATCAATTGTTCATAAATAAAGGGATTTAAATTTAAAATCTTACTTTTTTTAGAGAGTTCTTTATTATTAATTAAAGCATTATATTCTTTTGCAAAAAATTCCATTTGAACGATTTGTATTAAAAAATTGGAAGCCTTTTCAATTTCATTTAATTTAAGAACGCCAGAGAATCTTTTAATCTTAGTATCTTTCTTAACATTATAAATAAATCTTAACAAATATGCAACAATGCAAACCAGTTTTAAATATTTTGAGTGTTTCTCAATTAAAATTTTGAAACAATTAGACGGTTCTATAGTTACAAGAAAGGTTCGAGAACTAGATTTTCTTTCCGGAATTTCTTGGTCAGAGTTTATTTCAACCTTAGACGTGTAATTTGCCAAGTCATTTTTTAAAAACTGTGGACCATGCCACCACAACGATAAATTGATTAAATCAGAGGGATATACTCCTCGCGACAAAAAGTCAGCAGGATTATCGGTTCCCTTCACATGATACCAATCATTTATATTGGAAACACTTTGGATCTCACTAACTCTGTTAGCAATAAAAGTCTTCCAATTATGCGGTTCCGCTTTAATCCAGGATAAAGTTATTGTGGAATCTGTCCAATAAAACTTTTTATCAATTTTAATTGCAAGCGCCTGACATACTTTATTCATTAGGTTGACCATCAATACAGCACCACATAATTCTAACCGTGGTAGGCTTATTGTTTTTAAAGGAGCGACGCGTGACTTTGAACATAGCAGGTTTACAGAAAATCCATGATTTTGATCATAACATCTAATATATATAGCTCCCCCATACGCTTTCTCGCTTGCATGTGAGAAACCATGAAGTTCTATATTAGAATAATCAGAACTTAGACAATTCCTGGTAATTTTTATTTCGTTTATTGCTGGTAAATCATTCTGAAATTTAAGCCATTGGGTTTTAAGGTTATCAGGTATTTCATCATCCCATGATTGTTTGAGTTTCCATAACTCTTGCATAAATAATTTTCCAACAACGATGATTGGATTGATCAAACCTAGAGGATCGTAAATTTGACATAAAATAGATAAGATACGTCTTTTAGTAAACATGATATCATCGCGATTATTATAAACAGAATACATTAATAGATCTAACATTGGATTCCAGTAAATCCCAAGGGTTTTATTGTTATCATTTTCTCCAATAGAAATAATGTTAGCTTCGATATTGTCATTAATAGAAAATTTATCTAAAAGCGCACGAGAATTGCATTGCCATTTTCTTAATTCAAACCCTGATTGCAATAATATTTGGAATACCTCTATTTGTAATTGTATCAATTCATTTTCTGAGTTCGCGCCAGTAAGCATGTCATCAATATAAAAATCATTCATTATAATATTACTTGCTTTAGAAAATTTATACTCATTTTCATAAGCTATTTGTAAGAGACATCTTACAGCTAAAAAGGGTGCAGAAGCCGTCCCATAAGTGACCGTATTGAGTTTATAACTCTTTAGTTCACTTGTAGGGTTGGATCTCCAAAATATTTTCTGATACTTCTGATCATCAGAATGTATCAAAATCTGGCGGTACATTTTTGAAATGTCCGCTGCCATCACGAACCGGTAAGTTCGAAATCTAATTAAAATATTAAATATATCATTTTGTAATGACGGTCCAACGTATTGAACATCATTTAAAGAAAGTCCGCTGTTGGTAGGACAACTAGCGTTGAATACGACTCGACATCGAGTAGTTATACTGGAGGATTTAATCACTGCATGATGCGGGATAAAATATCCTTCGCCTCTATTAGCCTCCTCATCTGAAAGTTCCGTCATATGACCTAAACTAAGGTATTCTTTCATAAATTGAACATACTCATGTTTTAGATTAACATTATTAAGAAGCTTTTTCTCTAAATTAAAAAATCGATTTTTTGCTATATCTTTAGATTCCCCTAATAGATTTAAGTTATTTTTAAATGGTATTCTGACAATCAACCTATTTTCAGCGTCCTTTGAAAGGGTAGCTTTAAAAAATTCCTCACAATACTTATCATCCTCAGACATTATGGGTTTCGGATTTTTAACATCTTCAATCATCCAAAATTTAGCCATTAAATTATTTAAATCATTTTTAGAATTCGTTGCCAAATTGCTGACAGATGTTTCGGACAGGTCTTGTAAATTACCTGACACTATCCACCCAAGTTGAGAATTTTGCAGAACAAGTGGTTTTGGTTCTATGATTCTGTGACCTCTAGTCAACATAAGCCAAAATATTGAAGCTCCAATCAGAAGATCAATATCTCCAGATTCATTAAAGGTTGGATCTGCAAGCGGTAAACTCTCTGGAATATTTAGGGATGATTTATCAAACGAAATTTTTGGTAACTTCTCTGTTATTTGATTTATCACCAACCATTGCATATTAACTTTAAAATTATTATAAATAGAACTAATGTTAACATCAACTCGACTTTTAATTTTAACCAATCCTTCCCCTAATCCTTTAACAGAATGTAATATAGGTTGTTTAGATAAGTTAATTTTCTTGCAAAATGAATCCGTAATAAAGTTGCTCTGGGAACCACTGTCCAACAGTGCTTTTGCTTAATAAATTTTATTATTTATGTTAACATTAACAATCGCAGTGGATAAAAGAATCTGTTTTGAAGTCGGTTGTGCAATAAGACAATTATCTGGTGAGTCGGAAGCCTTAGTCGACATCGCGGAATTTAGAGAATTATCATTTTCGTTAACTTTTACTTTATCTATATGTAATAAAGAAATATGAGGTTGTTTGCATTTAAAGCATGTTTTAAATTTACAGTCTTGAATATTATGTTTGGGACTAAAGCAATTCATACATAATTTAAGTTTTTTCACTTCAGAAATTCTGTCGTTGATCAAATGTCTTAAAGTCTTTGCAGTTGTACATAGTATGATTTTTGCTACAATAATAACATTTAGGTTCACTAATATGTAGGGAATAACTTGAATTAGAAGATTTAAATTTATTATTTTTTACAAATGCAGTTGCTTTATTTGATTTGTTACTCAAATTTAATTTTTCTAAAATAAGACACCTTTCATTCAAAAACTTTTTCATATCATTCATTGTTGGTAATTTACCTTCAATTTTAAAGGATTCCCAATCTCTACACGAATTATCATCTAATTTTTTTGTTATTATATAAATAATAAGTCTGTCCCATTCATCAATATTTTCACCTAATGATTTTAATGACATTAAATGATCGTTAATATTATCAGTTAATTGTCTGAATTCAATATGAGATTCCTTGTAAACGCGTGGGGCTTCAAAGATTGATTGTATATGGTTATGAACCATCATACTTTTATTTTCATATCTATCAGAAAGTAAAGTCCACGCCACTGTATAACTGTCAGCTGATGTGTCTAAATTAGCAATTAATTTTCGTGGTTCTGTAGTTAATGACATTTTTAAATGATAAAACTTTTCAGTATCTGTTAATTCGCGATTTGTATCAATTAACGCATTAAATAGTTCGCGAAATTCTATAAAAGTATCATATTTTCCATCAAACATCGGCAATTTTATGGTAGGAAGTTTTATATTACTACGACCATTTACCGAACTAACCCTTGAATTCGATTCAGAAATATTATCATGATTTTCCTCTACTATTGATTGTGAATTAAAAAATGTTTCAACGATAGCCCCTGTAAAGAAGTAATTGCATAAAAACTGTTTTCAAAGCTTAATCGTTCGTCTTCACTTTCATCCGGACAACGTAATTCGATTTCACCTTGAATCTCATTAAATTTATGAAATATTAACTGTATTCTAGTAAGTCGACTTCTTTTATTATTGTCTGATTTAGGTCTTGAGAGGATGTATTATTAACAAAGTTCACAAATCTTGTTAATTGAGCCTTGAGTTGACCTCGTTTTTGTTTAAAAAGGTTTATTTGTTCACTCATGGTTAGATATAACGAATTTTTATACGAATAAAAACTATAGGTAGAGACGATTCCAAAATTAACGCGACAGCTCAGGTTTCCCCACCTATCTTTACCGTCGACTCGAACGCTACCGATTACCCAGTTCGAGAGGTTTTGTAAAGATGGCTATAGCGAACGCTTTCTACTCCGTCTTTCGATAAAAATAGATTCCAGTGGCGTAACAATTTTAATTTTTTTGGTGAATTTGGTTTTTATTTGGATTTGTAAATTCTGTAAAAAATACGCAAATTAAACAATTGAAATGTTTATTTTTTCTTTCTAGTCAAAAGTTTTATATACATTTTTAATTAAGTTCATCAATTAAGTTTTGCTCAATTTAGCTCATCACAATTCTTACTTTTAAATTGTTATTACCCAGCGAAGACCACGGGGAGGTATGACTGGTATGAGCATTCTTCGCCAACGGGATGGAGGGGTGAGGTATAAATTTTAGCGATGTTACGAGTGTTAGTATATAAAAATAAATAATAATCAATATATAAAAAATATCACAGATCAGTATCACAGATAATATCACAAAATTGAAACAAAGTCAATTGTAAAATAAAAACTTAAAAATGAATTCTTCAAAAAAAATAAAAAAAATTCTGATAAAACAAAAAAGAAATTCTTAAAAAAAAAATTCTGAAAAACAAAAAAAAAATTCTAATTCAAACTAAAAATAAAATCTTCAAAAAAAAACTAAAAATAAATTCAGTTGTCACTTTCGTCAATTTGGTCGCCAAATGTAAGATCATTATCTGAACATTCTGAGCTCCATTCTTCGGAACTGCCCGTATTGACATTGAAAACTAAATCTTGGGCAGTGTCTAATAGATGCTCTTTTTTCATTTAATCTAATTCGTTCTTATGTACATGTTCGCAAACTCTTCTCCACTCCTCAGTGGTAATACTGGAGAACTTCTGTCTTGCAAGATTTTCGACGTCACCACATCTAAATGTTATATTATGACTTCCAACCCAATTTTTGACCGCGGCCCAAATTTTTTCTATAGGGTTTAATTCTGGGTGATATGGTGGTAATCTTACAACAGAGTGTCCGTGTTTTCTCATTTCCTCATCTAGAACGTATTTTAGAAAGCGGGGTTTGTGCGATTTTATTACTTCATAGAGTTCGACTTTTGTCATGTCGACTGTATGAGGAATGCTCTTGTCCGTTAGCCAATTCAACATGACTTCCTTTCTAGATGAGGCGGTTGGAAGTCTTTCCATCATTGTATTGTGATAGCTAGCATTATCTATCACCAACACACTTTTTTCTGGAATGTTGGGAATGAGTTGTGTTCTCACCCAACGCATGAAATTTTCCGTGTTCATGTCATCGTGATAATCTCCAGTCTTTTTTCCAGAGTTAAATATTAACAGTCCATTTTCCACAAACCCCTTTTTTCCTCCTGCATGTACCATAATTAGCCTTTGTCCCTTGCTATAAGGCGCTTTTAATGTTTGGTCTGGTTTGGTCGTATCTATCCATGTTTTTGTAGAGGTATGCGAACTATGCAAATAAGTTTCATCGGTATATATAATATTTCTACCGTCGCGGCGAAAATCTCTATTTTTTTTCAAAAACTCTACGCGTTTTAACCTTACACCGTGGCTTTTCATAAGTGCTTGTCGATTGTCTGGTGTTTTGTCCCAGGTGAAACCTAATTTTTTTACAACCCTTCCAAAGGATTGTAATGACCCTTCAAAACCTACTTGGGCTTTTTTTACTCTTCGTAGAGCCTTCTTTATCGTTGGGCGTTGTTTTTCTATGATAAATCATTCAAAGTTGATGTCGAGGGACGGTCGTCAATGACGACTGATGTTGACATTTTTGTAACATCATCTACTTCTAAAGCACTTATTTTTTTATTTACTCGATGGATGACATCCTTAGAAACACCCGTAGCTGCCATAATTCGTTGGCGAAAATTATTGATTGGAATTTGTAGCCCATTTTTGGCTTCGTTTTTTATAAATTTACTTACGGAGTTAATAATTTGGTAGGCATCCGCCGAGTAATGCTTTCTTCCCATTTTTGCGATAAAAAAATAAAAATACACTCGGTACTTACTCTACAAAACGAAAAACACTCCAACCTGTGAAACGAGGCACAAATTCACGACGCCGCTGGGACTAACAAACACAGCCCACGGAATCCGCTTAGCGAGTGAATAGTACTAGAATTCTCCGACTGCGCTCTGGAGGCGCTGCGGCGCGTGCCGATCGGATATCGTCGGCGAATATCCCCACATTGCCGAATTTTACTGGAGCTGTCGCGATTTTTTTGTAATCGTCTCTACGCTATCTGCTTTTCGATTATCTTATTCTTTATTTACTATTCTTACCGAATTGAGAAATAGGAAATATTAATAGGAACAAGCTCACCTGAGATTGCACCGGTAGTTATCTTCTGCCGTATGAATATCTTCAGAACATCTATTCTTAAAATGGTAGATATCTTCTACCGCTATCTTGAATATAAATCTTGTAGAATCACTTTCTTATCCGGGTCGATCGGACCAAATTATGTTCTCTATTTATCGATACTGGACTGTATCAATATATTATTGTTGTAAATTAAAATAAACACTTATTTATACTAATTTATTCTGAAATTACAACTTGGCAACCGCCATTTCTAAACAAGAAAGTTAAGAACATATAACAAAGTGAACATGCTTGTTTGAAAGTCAAAAACGAAGTGTCACGCAAACGCAACCAGTTTAACACAGAACACAGTAAGAGAGTCGTTCGGTTCTCACTCGAGCTGTGATATAAGTTCGTCCGTCTCACTTTTACCCGAGCTAATTATCCATTGTCTTTATTCGTGGCGACAACACAAACAAACGTCATAATTTATCAGGTGTGCACGAACAGCATTACTTCCTTTACTTGTGCTATTCCACAATTATTGCTCCAATACCTGCGAGTTCCTGGTACTGCAATTAGCGACATAAAAAAACAAATTACTATAAATTGTTCTAATTGGTAAACATCAATTTGAAAATTTGTATTGACATCTGTTTGTACTGCATACAGATTTGTCTGATCAACTATATTCTTCAACATTTCTTTATCAATGAGCTGGTAAAAATATTCTACGGGACTTTTGATTGTTGTTTCGGTAGGTAATTCTCCTTTCCATACAGGAATATGACTATCAGACTTATCTGAATTTTTCCATAGTAATTCATATTCCTTCTTACCATCTGCAATATTTTTGCGTTTTGTTCCTCCTGACCGAGAGGTGCTTGGCGGCTCTGCTTCATGTGCTTCTTCTACTTCCGGTGGATGTTCTGGTTCCGAATGTGGCTCATCATCCTCATCTTCGGTTTCAGAAAACCTACTTTCATCATCATTTTGACCCTCTGATCCGGACAGATCTAATGAAAAAAATACTATAAACAATTTGTGCAAATATTATAAACATACTAGACCTACCTGGTGGAAAATAAGTCTCATCTAACACGCTGTCATCATCATCTTCCTCAAATTCGGCAGAATCAGAATCGATTGGAGGTACGACAACTTGAACCTTTTGATTACTCTTGGACATGCCATAAAATCTTTTAGGATCCATTACAAAGTTGCATATTTCGATATACAAGCAAACCCACAAATTATTTTTGCAGAAAAAATTGTTTTCAGCAAAATTTCCTACCTGAAGCTAATGTTTATGTATCAAATAACACTTCTGCAAATTTTTGATATTCTATCTCACACTGTAACTAAATAATAACAACTTTTGTTAGGAATCCATGTGCAGTGCTCTACTACCAACGACCAACTGAATGAATCATAGTTGCCCAGACTCAAAGCTTAGATGGCAGCCGTATGTTTAGATGTATAATAGTGTATATTTGCATGTACATCAACCGTTTATGCCCGGACTCCCATAAGTAGCAATACAAAAATTATTTATTTTTTCTATTTTTAAATATACATGATACCATAGAGGGTTAAAATTAAGTGTCTTCTTCAGATTCTTCTTGAAGGTCTACATCTGGTAAAGTGTCTGTGGTTTTTTTATCAGATTTTAAACTTTGAAAAAATTGGTGAAAATTTTCAGGAATTACCCCCTTATTGCACATCGTTAACAAGTCTTCTTTTTTTGCATTACTAATTTTTAGCTGTTCGTGATATAGGTTAGGTAAGCCATTTTTACACTGTTGTTCTTTAACTGCTGGTCTTCCCCGTCGGGTAACTGAGATTTGGATGCCGACATACTCACTACTATAGTCATATCGGTACTGTATGTAATTTGGCCTATCTTTTACATATTTAAAGTTCTTTACCTTAAGCCAGTTTACTTTTTGTCCATTTTCATCGATTGTTTTGTTTTTTAATAAATGAGCGGCTAGTTGTTTAAGGTCCAAGATATCGTCATATTTCAACTCCTCTACTTCGTGTGGTGGTTTGTCTTTATTCCTGCCTCTTTGAGAACGCGCTAATTTGAAAATATTCATCCAATCATTGACGCAATATACAGACATAAATTTTTTCTGCCTTTCTATAGCACTATGCATGGAGTCGACTTCCATGAAGGAGTGGCCGCTTTCCAAAAACTTTTGCTTGATAATTTCCAGTGGAGAATTTTGAACGGCATAAAGTAGCAAAGCGGAAATTTGCTGATTCCGATTTTGCCCCCCGCAAGTGTCTGAAAACAAGGACAAATATCTCACCTGTGGCGGCAAAGTTTGGATATATTTTAACAAGCATGTTCCTATCTCGCAACTTCCTTTCTTCCCGTTAATTTCTGTCCAGCAATAACAAAAAGCTTTATTTGGCGGTGCTGCTTCATAGACTGTCAAATTGTCCATTGTCAATTTTCTCATGTAATATGTCAGTGATATCTCAGATGATGGGATTTGCAGCACACTTTGTAGGTCGAATGTCACTGACATGAACGATTCATCCACTTTTGCCCTCTCCTTGTCTGCTGCTTTAGCTTTTTGGGATTCATCTTTTCTTCTTAAATGTTGTACATAATCCTCCTCCAAGCATTGTTTTTCTTCAGGACTAGCTTGCTGATATCTTGAACAAATTAAACATTGGTCTTTTTTTGGATGAAAAAACGATAAATTGTAATTATTGCAGAATATTCTACGATAAGTAATTAGGCTAACGATTTCTGTGTCAGCACTCTCTTGGCGCTGTTGTTTATATAGGTCATACATTTTTGTTATAGTTAAATTACAGTCCAAGTACTTTCTTTTACTGGATTTTCGCGTATAGTGACTCTCCACAATTGGAAAACTCTCTATGTGTGCTTTCACTTTTGCAATAACTTCTGCTCTTGTTTTATTAGGAGGTGACTTTCTTCCTCTCTTGTCTATATTTTTAAAATGGCCCAATTCATCTTTTCCTTCGAAGGCATACAAGATTACACGATTTGAAATGCACAATGTTTTCATGAAGAAGTTTTGACAAACCTGTAATTTTTCGGCATCTTTACTAAAATGGTACTTTTTAGAATTTTGCCTTCTTTTGGCATTTTCTTTACGGGGGCGTCTTGATGAGGGCACATTACTTGCCACATTGTAGAGGATAAAATCCTTTTTTCTCACATACGAAGCCAAAGTCCAATATTTTTTACATATCGCTTTTCTTTCTTCCTCGCAGAATTTTGCGGTGCATTTAAATTTGCACTTTGAACAATCCACTGGCTTTGGCACCTTAGCAACTTGAAGAATTCCCTTGAAATTGTTGTACGGTAAACCTTCATCCCGTAGTTTCCTATTTTTTTGTCGCTTCCAGGTTTCAGGTCTTTTTTCCATCTGCAGTTTTTGCTAGACTGTTGTTGAATTTCTTCGGACTCTGTTTGCAGTTCTTCATTTCCTTCTATATTAGTATTTGAGGTAGCATCCGACAGATCGTTTATGTCTGGTTTATAGTTTTTATCGGCAATTGAATCATCACAATTACTGAAGTGGTCTTCATGTTGTTCAACAGTGCTAATGATTGGAAGATTTGAATCGCTGTTGTTTAATAAAGCTAGAGGGTGACTGATTGTTATCTCATCGCTCTGAAAATAGAAATTGTGCAAAAATTATTAGATTTTAAATATTTATTACGTAAAACTAACTTACACAGGTAGACGGCTTATTACTATCCCCTTCGAAACTTCGGTCCATTATTGTCTTACTGTTAACTTTAGACATATCAATATTATTTTCTTCATACTGTGTACTTTCAGTGACCATTGGCATAAGCATCAAGAGGGCATATCCTATAGTCAATAATTACTATAATCAAAAAGAGTCTATACAGGGTGTTTTACAATAATTGATTGTCAATATTTAAAGGAGTTATAAGAGTGTGTATGATTTTAGGACAAAACGATCATCAACCTAGGTCTGCTTCCGCTTTATTTATGATATTTATAATATTAAAGGAGATTAATACGGGCACCACTGGTTAAAATAAAAATCATTTAATTTACGAAAAATGTGTCTCTCCACCCATAGTTACACACACACCAAGTTTTAAAAAAATATCTATTGTTGTTTTAGAAATATTTAAAAAATTCAAATAACATATGTTTGTCATCCTGTATTTACAAAAAACAAAGCGCGAACTGATCTTACGTTTATATGAACATTTTGTCTTAAAAACATGTTTAATAATTTTCAATTATGAAACACCTTGAAGACTTTAACAACTTGTAAAATTAAGTATTTTTCTAAATTGCAATCCATATATCATTAGATAGAATAGAATCATATTAAAATCAAGTATCCTTAACGATAATATAACCTCAAATAAACAAAAACTATTTTTTATTGCTTACCTGATTGTTCCTCTCTTTGCTCTTCATTATTTTTCAACAAGGCTTATATTTTCGCACTCCGACTACACATTTTTAAAAAAATTAAGCTTTAAAACCAAATAGATAAACGTAAAAACACCAGGGAAATGCACGTGTTGACAAATAAACAAACACTAAGTCACAGAGTTAATAATTCGCTTACTAGATCGATTGAACCTATGTACAACTTAAACGCAACTAGTGACTTAGTGCCTATTGCCACGTAACTTGTAAGAGTGGAGAACATGTAATAAGCACTAAGGGACTTAATGTGTTTTGCTTGTATTCAGTTTGAACGAAAACCAAATTAGTGCGTTTTGTATAGTGAGCAGTTCCCTTTGCCGTTCATTTAGGACTTAGTGCGATTTAGCAGTACATAGATAATGAATAACTGATGTAAATGGCGTTAAAACCCCCGTTCTGCAAAAAGTTGACTTAGTGCCTTTTGCTTGTAAGCCCACGATATAGATAAATAGATTTTTTCTACAAGCATGCGTAAAACAAAACTTTCCCGCACGCATTTTTTTTATTAATTAGACATGTTTTCCGATAACCTTTTTGACAAATTATTGTATTATTATCTTTATCTTGTTGGACTGCATACAAATAGTAAAAAAAATAAGATTATTTTACATGAAAATAGGTATTTTTAAAATATTTATTTTTAAAATTTTTTCATAAAATCATAATTTATTAAATCACCCCTGTAAACCTTACTCAAAGCAACAACAAACTCACCTGTTTAAGTAGGGTTGCTATAGCTACAGTCGTGTATTTATTGACAGTATGAAAGATTTAATTGTCACAATCGCATCTTTTCAAATATCTAAATAATTTTCGAGGTGATTTTGCTTGTAGAAAAAATATTGATCCTAACTCTTGCGGAAATTAACTTTCCCGCACTTAACTGCTTGCCCGAACGACGCGAAGGCACAGCAAAATGGCGTCGGCCTCACCGGAAGATGTCAAAAACGTGTAGTTTTATATAGCACTTGTAGACCTTAATAGGGCCCTTCTTTTAGTTGGCAATAACCCAGAGACAGAAGGGCAAAGATGGACGGAAACTCTGAATTACTAAAAATTCAACGATAAAATGCACGAAATAAAATCAAAAACTTACTACGAACCATATCTCTCCTTCCAAATATCAGTCCCCACTCGTATCAACGCGGAAACAATAGATAATTTAAAAATATTTATAGTCCGGGAGGATTGTTCGAAAACTAACGATACAATCGTTACAACTTTTGTATTTGTTATATTCTAGAACCGATTTTGGTTTCTGAATTTCCCCAGAACGTTTGCGAACGCTGATCATTTCAGGAACAAACTTGGTATTCCACATAATAACGTCGCGCTTGTCTCTCCATTTCTCAACAAATATGCCTGTGTTACTCCCTTGTGCTAACACTTCTCCCTTTTTCAGTTTTTGTTGCATGACGTTTTTGGGGTTATTTTTTCTGTTGCTCCTCAGAGTACCTAGTAAATAAGTATAATAATTGTCTGTGAAAAGAGTGCGTCCTTTTCCCAATAATTTCTGAACTAAATTTATTACCACTTTTGTAGGTACTGTTTCAGACCGCTCTTGGTCGTCTTTTTCTTGACCACAGTATACTTTCACATCATATAAATAGCCACCTTTCAGACACAGTTTAAACAGCTTTATACTAAATTTATGTCTTTTGTTGCTTATGTACTGTTCGAATTTTAGTTTGCCTTTGAAAGGGACTAACGTTTCATCAATGCACAGATATTCGCCAGGAACAACTTTTGCCTGAAAAGACTCTCTCAGAATGTTCAGAAGAGGAGTTTTCTTATAGAGTCTGTCGTCTGCATGATGCTCTCCTGTATTATCAGCAAAATGCCAAGTTTTCAAAAGCATTTGAAATCTGTTACGAGGGAGAACATTACGAAAATTATTATAATATAAGAAATTTTTTGACCAATAACAGGAAATTGAAGGTTGATTAACAATTCCCATCCACAAAATACACCCTAAAAATTTTTCCATTTCCTCTTGGTCGGTATCTATCCAATTCTGGATCCTCGCCCTTTTGCAACGATTCTTCTCCTTCTCCTGGGCAGCATATCAATTTGTTTCTGTCACAAATAAATTAAAAATTTCGTCAGTTACAATCATTTTGAAAACATCATATGGAGACTTGTCGTACTGATCAAATAAGTCTGCAATTATACCGGGATGGCCTTCTGTGAAATTGAATTGCTTCCTGGTACTGTCAATGACACGATCTCACACAATCGTTCTTGATTGTTGTTCTGCATTCTCGTCATCAGAATCCGTATTGTTCGCGTTTTCACTGATAACCTTTTCTATTATCTCATCAATTTCTGATAAAAGCTCGGCATCAGCTGAATTATTACTTTGCTTGCTTGTGGAAGGCTTCGTCAATTCCTGTTCCTCTTTGGAACTGCTTTTACCTGCGAAAGGTCCCGCAACTGCCTGATCTATTACGGATGGATTCCTTTTTATTTTACCCATGTCGTGCAGCTTCTTTATTCGTTTTCTAGTCCTGTTTTCTTTCTCTCTAGAAGATTGATCCGAATCAGAAGAAGGCTCATAATCAGATATATCTGGCAAGAAGTCAGACTTATCTGATAGCATTTCATCCCAAAGCTTTTGTATTCTGGCTTGGTGTTCTTCGTACGACATTTTACAGACACAACACTGCACATGGAAGAAAAGAACAAAACCAACTACTGATTCAGCAGCAAAAATATGCAAGTCTATGCAAGAATCATCTGGTGGGCGTGGTTGACCCCCACCTATAATCTGGCTTTTCCATGTCATTAGGGCCGCGGTGGGTCAGCGTAACCCACCAAGAACAAATGCTTTTTTTACCTCAGATTCAATATTTGGCTAACTGGAAGGCTAGTGGTTATACTTTTAATGGTTTTTGGTTGAAAAATTAAAAAAAAAAACATACGGCCAGTGGGGCACACTTTTTTCACCTGCATAGTGGCACTTTACGTGTTAATTGATTCCTCGTTAAACATTTCATCGTGATGAAGAGTGGAAGCTAGCAACACAATTCTATTGACTTTTGGAACAAAGGAAACTAAAGAAATGCCTTTTTAAAAGGCAAATAAGACAACAGAGGACAGAAGATCCATAACGGCTTCTCTCAATCAAGATTTGAGATTTGTAGACGAGTGAGGAAGAAAGAATCTTGTTAATTTTAACGCTTCCAAGACAAAGACATGTTGCCTATCCAACAAGAGGCAAACATGCGACTCATCCATTACAAACAACGATCAGACACTGGTAGCGGGCGACTCCATTACGATGGTTGGTATAACGATCTTCCAGGACTTACTATGGAACAAACAGTGAAAGTACAAAAGAAAATGAAACATACAAAATTAAAAAAAAAAAACATATAAACGACAAAAATTGAAGCTACAGATTTGGTTAAAACTATTGTTAATCTGTTCGGTATGTATTTTTAATCCACCTCCATTATTTCATTGGATATATCAGAGTCACTATCAAATCCAAAATCGGAATCGTCAGAATCTGATTCCTCCAAAAAAATAATTAAAGGAGGAATATTGTCATGTGAGCAGTTTCCCATGTAAGTAGTCCAATCTGCCAAAATAAGTTCGTCTGTATGTCTACAAAATTTTTTCCACATGTCTGGTGTACATTATCTTAACGCTTCTGTCGAAGTTTTTTTAACCCTATCCCTGTCTGAATATAAAGATGCAATATTTTTGTTATAGTACGTCTTTGTAAAGCCCCATGCCAACTCTATTGGATTATATTGACCGTGGTATGGGGGTAGTCGAAGTACATCATGTCCATGTTGCTTTAATATTTCATCTACTACATATGGCTTATCGTTACTTTTGTATGGTTAAATTATAGTGTATAATTGTTTTTTTGTCAAATGCGATGTTATTGCTGCTCAACCATCCCTGCATTATCTCTTTTTTTGCTGAAAATGTAGGTGGTTTGTTTAGTTGCACAGAACGATAAGGAGCATTATCCATTACCACTACACATTTGTCTGAAAAATTGGATAAAGCAGGAATGAGTTGATTAACAATCCAGTTTTTGAAAATGTCACCGTTCATAGTTTTGTAATAGTCAATGTCAGTATTTGAAGAGTCTAACAAGTCTCATCCCTCTAAAAACCCACTACTTGTTCCTGCGTGTAAAATTGTAAATCGCTTTCCTTCAGATTTCAAATGCAATGGATTGCTTTTTAAATCAGATTTATGTACCCAACGACGCGTTGGTGTGCCATTTTTGTATATCCACGTTTCGTCTAAGTACACAAATCTGATTGATTCATTGCGCTTTTTTAGTTCCATAAATTTCCGAAGGAAAGCGATTTTGCTGATTTTGATATGTCTTTGCTCACTTAAAATTTGTCGTTCGTCCACTTTTTTAAATTTATATCCCATTAATTTTATAAGTGTGTATAAAGTGGTACGTTCACCCCTAAAATCCAAGTTTTGTTTCACATCAGTCAAAAGTTTGTCTAAAGTAAAATATTTGTTTTTGGAATTGTACGTCCAAATCTGCCGCTGCAAGTTTTTTTTTTTTAAATGAAGTTATCAAATGTATCTGCTTTATCATTCTTCCTTTTATCCGCCGCTTCTTTGCCATTAGCTAAATTTTCTTTTAAGATGTTTCGTATAGATATAACACTTACCTAAACAAAACACGAAAGATTAAAAAAATAATAAAAATTTAATTTAATGGATCAATGAATAAACATTGTTTCATCTATTTGCTATCAAATTACATTTTAATTACCAAACTTTATTAATTAAAGAAAATATTTTATTCTCAAAACATTTTTAATTATGTTATACAATCTGGCAACATTGTAAAATATTGAAAAGTAGTGAGTTTTTAGGTTATGTGTATTTAATAAATAATAAGTAATTTGAATGTAAAAACTGTAAAAGTGTATTTTTTCTAACAATTATCTTTATATACAACTAATAATGAAATTGAAAATGTTTGGAACTATTTGCTAATAAAAATATTGGAATAATCGTGTATAGAACACATATAGTACTTACATTAAAAACCTCAGAGATCTTTTGTAAATATCCGTCTTCTGAAATTCTCTGGTCTTTCCTAAACATGTAATAGCATCGCTGAATGCATTTTTTTGTCTCTACACAAATTTTTTTCGGCATATTTATTTACTTAAATACAATTGACAATTATATTTATGCTATTTGTTGTCAAGCTTGTCAGTTTGTGACTTGCAATGACTTGGTAACTTTCAAACACCAACATAACAAAAACCAATACCAACGTGAATAAATAAAAAGATAGCCTGCTAGATATAAATAAACGTTGAATCGTTAATATTTACAGTATTGATAAGTGGTATATATTCATTTTTGTTTTCCGCTTCCTTATCAATCATATCAATAAATTCCTAAAAAAGTAGTATATTGCTATAATCTAAGAAATATTGAATCATAACACCTACAGTATTAAAATACAAATTTTACTTACAATATTTTCATATTCATTTGGACTGAATTCATAAACTTGCTCTTCAGTATCTTTAGTTTCACAAGTTTTTCGAATTTTCTTGCTGACAGGCTCTACTTTCGAGTCAGAATTAAATTCTGCTGAAAATCCTCTGACAGACTTTTCATTAATTACTTGAATCAACAGTTCATCGATCAGATCCATCTTTAATTTCGGAGATGCAGCACCTCCTCCTGTTAAGTACGTCTTTTTTTGGTTCAGCAAGTTTTTTACGAAGTTCTTTTTTTTGTTTATATATAAACGTTTTAATTGTTTGGCACTTCTGAAGCAGGCAATATTAAATTCAGTCTCAATTTTCTTCCATATTCAATTTTTCTCCTCTATAGTGACTCTATTAGTCTGTTTGTCTTCAAGAATTTACTTATTTACCAGCCACATGAGAATTAATAGGTAAAATTGGAGATTCTTTTGTTTGCACTGATCGTATTCATGTTTTGATTTAAAATATCTTAAAAAAAAGATCTTTTGTTCTCGAGCCAAAATCACAGATTAAGCTACTTTGTAAATTTGATAAGGTTGTTTTCTTCCTTTCTTTCGAACAATACTCTGTTGCCAGATCAGTTTGGTGGATTAACAGATCCTTAGACGGTGCTGGACAGTGCATCCTAATTGAACAATCAACATTTAATTTAGATTTTGTAATCCGGATTACACTCTAAAAGGTGCATCTAGGCATAAATGGGTAATTTTTTTAAATATTATTAAAATTATCAGATGTTGCATTATTTACAAATTATAAGGAAGCATTTTTAATATTGTAAACGGGATCAGAGTCAGAATTTTGATTAAGATCCAAGGCACCGGAGTTTCAGGCTCAATTTTGTTCAGATGATGAGGGAGATTTTTCTAGTGAGGTAGATTTAGAAGGTGAAACTAAGGTTTGTTAAGAAGACACTAGGGATTTCATTGCTCTTCCATTGGGAAAGAAGAGGGCTTCTTCATAGGCTTTCTTATCATAACCTATTTGCAGTACTCTACGTTTATTATCAGAGTTAGCTACTACTTGCTGGAAAGAACGTTTGGTAGTGGAGGACTTGAAGCTATGTATTTATTCTTCTTTGCTTAGGTGATACAGAATTGTTGTTGTTGGAGTGAGTGTTGGATGTATTATTGGAGCCGAAAAGTCTTTAGCATTCATTATAAATCTTTCTTTTTCTAAATAGGATTTAGGTATAGCATCGTTCGCATCGAAAAATGTCATGTTTTCGAAAGCCATTAGCTCTGATATTTTTTTGTCTAAAAAACTCCGGACATTCTTTATCAGTAGCTTTGTAAGGACCTTACAATAAAACATTTTACTACGCATTTATCTGAATGAGCGAGTTTGCCGCAATTACAGCAACGAGACTTACCCTTACAATGAGATTTTGTATCGAAGACAATTGAAACATTGTGTAACTGGGGCAAAACACGTTTGGGCATTCCGTAAAAGTTTATAGATTTGGGCATTATTACCCCCTTAAAGGTAGTGCAGTGGTGGTTGGTTCGTAAGTTGTAGTACCGTTATTAATTACTCTTCTGTTGAGACGTCTAACATTTAAGATTTCAATATCAGTATTAGTACTGCAAGTTTATATAAGTTCTTTGTCATCAATATTAATATCTAGTTCTAACTAAGCCTTTACAAGTACCTAACAAAGTTAAATGGGATGTAAATTTTATAGCCTTTCTCTAAAACATTTTTATTGTTTAAAAATTCATTGGCAGATTGAAAGTTTAAAAATTCTATTAAGATTCTATTCAGCCCTTTACTTAAAATTTTCTTAATGTCTTTTAATATTTTTATGCCATTAAACGTACCTACTTTAATACCAGGTATATTAGTCGATTCTAAGTAGACAAAAAAGGGACCACTATCTTTATCAGTATAAATGTAATTATTTTTTTGTACTTTTTCGATTTGTGAATGGTATATTGTGTATCTAGTATAAAAAGCGATACATTCTCGGACGACAATGTAAATTGTTGGCAGAGGCGTAAATTATATTTTAAATGGACAGTGACGATGATGTCCAGAGGTGCAAAATGCCTCCAGAGTTACTAAACACTGCTTCTAATTTGGTTTTAAATTTATTGCCAAATAAAATCAAGGCGCAAAATATGAATTTGCTTATAAACGTTTTATGGATCATTCCCGTACACAGGTACGAAATAGTATATTCTGTAACCGTGTAACAGACTGTATTTTCTCCACGACCATGTAATAATTCTGTTTATTTAAATTGAAATATGTAGCAAAACAATTAGAACGTCGCACTGACAAACTCAGTGACAGTTTTGAAACTCGCAGGGCAATCTATGTTTTTTGTTGAGCAATTACAGAATGTTATTCCGTCACTAGTTATAGAATGGAAATACATGCAAAACACATAAAAAGCAAGTGTTTCAGAATGAATATTCTATCTCAAGAGTGAGAATAAACACTTTCTATTATTAAAACTAAAGTCGGAATTATTACATTCATTAATGGTCGTGGAGAAAAAATATTCCCGTACAGTACGGAAAAGTTCGTTGCCCAGCAACGGACTAGAATACAAGAATAGTGTATTTTGCGGCTCGAATTTGATCCGAGAAACTAGACATTTCCAAGCGATTTCAGAAAAACGGAATTTTCGATTAAATTATCCGAAATAATATTGTTTTTTTATTAAGAGAACCGGGTTATTAGGAGCAATTAACACTTTCGTAGATATGACAATAAATGCATTAGATAATGGAGAAAAGGTAATTGGTATGTTCTTAGATTTAAGTAAAGCATTTGACTTGGTTGATCACACGATTTACTAAATAAATTAGAAATGTATGGCATAAGAGGCATTGCCTACAAATGGTTTTAAAATTATCTGAACAACCGGAAACAATATTTAGAAATAATAGACAGATACTGCTCAAGTGTGGTGACTGTTGATATTGGTATTCCTCAGGATTCCATATTATGCCCTCTGCTATACCTAATAAACGATTTTAGATTTTTAGTAACTATGTTATATATGCTGATGATAAATCACTAGTGATTAAAGGAAAAAATCAGATGAACCTGTTATGTGAAGCTCAAAATACCGTAAAAAATATTCAATGTTGGTTTCAGGGTAACAGATTAGCATTGAATATAAAAAAAAACAAAATTTATACGTTTTACTCATGGTAAAAATAACTTTGACCAGAGTTTATTAATTAAAGGCAAAAATACAAAATCCATTCAAGAGGTTAAACAAATAAGCTTTCTGGGTGTAACTATAACCGAAAATTTGTGATGGGGTAGTCAGATTCATAGTGTCTACAAAAAACAACCAATCATCTGGATTTTAAAAAAGTTAATAGTGATGCCTACAATACCAGAGATAGGACACTACTAAGATTGCCTCGGTGTAAACTTACTACCACGCAGAACAATTTTAGGTAAAGTAGCAAAATCATTAAGAGACTTGCCAATTAAAAAATTTTAAATTGAATTAAAAAGAAAATCCAAAAACAGAAGGCTTATTATTCAGTAGATGAATATTTTAATGACAACGTAATTGTTTTATAATTTTATATTTACTTGTTTAATTTTATAACTTAATTTTCGTATTTTACTTATGTATGTTATTGTTTAATCAATTTTTATATTGTCTTTGTACAAATTCTTTAACCCTTTATTGTCCAGATATTTAAAAAGAATAGAATTTTTTTATATTTTTTTTGCATATTATGATTAAAGGTGAAATAAAATAGTTCTGTGATTTTTTTAAAAATTTTATTTTCAGCAGTACCGTCAGGTGACCTCCTCAGTGCCATGGAAATTTGAAGCAAAATTTACGACCTTGTTATCTTTTAATGTGAATGCCCTAATTCGTGCATTTGAAATACGGTAATCATAATCACGTCTTGTCATTTTTTTGTTTACTATCATTTGTGGGAAACCGATTCTTGTGCTTCTGATTGTTCCACAAGCCAATGTTTTTTCAAGTATAATGTTTCCAATAAAGCGATGAATATAATATAATTATCAGCATATATAATTTTTTGGTCCTCCGTCCACAAAAACTACTATTAATTACTTCAAAATCGTCCGGAAAATGGCATTTTCCGGCCTAGGCCGGCAAAGTAGCTTTTAGATTATCTAAAGAGATGGCGCTATGAGTTTAAATTTTAAGTCACCAAAAATACATAATAAATATAACTTTTAATTAAATTTAATTAAAAACAACGTACAATATACTAAACTTACCTATAACTTTTTCTAAATGTAAGCAGGATTCTAATTTACATTTATTTTCTCTCACAACTTGTATTATAAAATTTGACATTTATGTCAATTTACAACTACTTATCATTCGATTATGGATATAGTTCATTATCTCTGCTATTTTTATATAAAATTATTAAATATTGATTTTAATATTTTCAATATAACAATTTTCTCTGTGCTGCTTATTAGCCAGAGATAATAGAATTAATTAATTAATTTGTCTATGTTATTAGCACAGTATTTGTATGTATAAAAATTAATTACCAGCTGACATTTTGTCGGCTATCTTCTAGTCAGTGGTCTTAGTTCAGTTAGCACAAGCAGTCAAGTCTTGAACATGACAGAACTTTTGAAAATATTAAAAATTAGTCGAACCAAAAAATAGTGTGTGTTACACGTCCGAAAAATATTTTGCAAGTGCTCGTATTGTTTCGCCTCGGTGCTACGCACCTCGGCTACACAACTTTACTCGCTCTTGCAAAATGTCATTTTCCGTCCTTGTGTCACAAATAACTATTAAATTTGCCCCCATTCTGATTGACTTAGCGAGAGCACTATTTCTTTCACCAAGTCCAAAAGTTTTAAATTCCTGCTTCAACTCTTCATTTTTACCTTGGTAAACTTCGAATGTCGAGACACACCATAATTTATAACCTCTTTTTATTGACTTCATTAGATTATATTGCTTCAGTGTGCTTCTTTCTTTGAAAATACTTAAAAAAAATAATACTGACTATACGCATCGATCTAGACTTCCAGACTGTACATTGACTCAGTGTTCAATATATAGTTTGTCCGTTGGATCTTGGCACATGCATGAAATTATTCAAGAACTATTTTTTATATTACGTTTCTTTTCTACTTATAGAACTTGATACCATAAAATTAAGACGCTAAACAATGACGAAGGTCTATGATCGATTCTTATTGATTTGACAATTTCTAGTTTTGATAATGTCAAATCCAACGTTTTTGTAGTGTGTTTACAAGTGATTGTTGTAATATACGGGTTTTAAACTCAATTTTGAGCCTGGAAGTTAAACTGTTTTAAAGACTATATTTATAACTGTTATTTTAATATCCGAATCCTAAAGGTAAGGATATATTATTTATAAGCTAATAAGAAACAATATTTTCTAACATTTAAATTGACATCTAATTATTTGATTCTAGCCAGGGATTCTGGATATGGGTATGTTCTGACTAAGTCAACGATTACAATCGATTACAATCGCCTATTACTTAGGCCCATTTGCACCATCTATCCCTAAAACTGATACTTAGCAAAGTATCACTTAAATATAAGGGTCACTTATATTTATGTTCTTTTGCATCATTCAGATTTTGACCTGGTTTAACTAAGTAATACTTAAACTAAAGAAGACGTGGCATCGTTGGAATTTTATAGTTATTTTTTCATTCTTGTATTGGCACTGGCCATGTTTTGAAGATTTATTAGTAATAAAGTTAGGTTAGTTCATGGTTTGCGGTATTTTTTAGTAGATTTATATCTACTATTCAGCTGGTTCGCAGGTCACGACTTCGGGAAAATTTCACTACAGTTTTTCGTTTTGGGCCCCCCTGACCTCAAAAACACCTTCCGTTCAAAAGTTTATATATATATATATATGTATATATATATATGTATGTATGTATGTATAGTTCCGATATAACGAAATCTGTGGACACGATAGCGGTCGCATTTCTTAACGGATCGAAATGAAATTTGGTACAAAAATCAATCGTCCCAAAATCTCGGTCGAGTTCGTTAATGGGCCAAATCGGTAAGGCCGTTTGGGCGTGACATCAAATCAAAATGGAAAAAAATTCGTAACTTTTTTACTTTACCCTGTACAAAAAAATGTTAGGGGACTTTTTTGTTTGTGTTAAAGAGACCTACAACTTTTATCTAAAACATTTTTTTCTAAAACGTATACTTTTAATATATTTAATTAATATAAATCTACTGATGCGCCTGGCTTACCAAGGGCCATTTTTTTTATTATTATAATAGTAGATTGTCTGAATTACAAAACGATTATGGAACTAGAAAAAAAGAAACATGCTTTTAAAAATATAGATATGGAAAATAGTGAGTACTTAACTATTATTAATTCTTCTATTCTTAAAATAATTGTAAATATTTGAACCACATGGAGGCCATTCTGCAAAGAGGCAGCGAGGTGTGAACTACAGTGAGCAAGAAAAACAACTGCTGCTCAATTTAGTTTTCCAAGAAAAGCATGTAATTGAATGCAAGAAAACTGATGCGGTGACATGGAGAGAAAAGGAAGCAAGCTAGAAGAGAATCACGTCCTCTTTTAATTCTATATCCCCAAATCAAAACCTTCGCAATATGGATTCTCTAAAGAAACTGTATGAGAATCAAAAGAAGCAAGTGCGAAAGGATGTTGCGAAAGAAAAAGCTTCCTTTACCCGAACAGGAGGTGGTGAAGGGTATGTTGTGAGAGATCCCTCAACAGAGTTAACATTGGCCATAATGAATAAAAAAACGGTATTTGGGTTGAAAAACAATTTTGACTGTGATGCTCAATCAAATGTTCCACTGGAAACCCTAGAATATGTTCAATCAAATAATGTTGCACTTGAAACCGCAGAATATATGCAATCGAATGTTCTACTTCAAACTGAAGAAACATGTGAACCTGAAAGAATAATAATTGAAGTTGAAGAACCATGTGAAGAAACAGAGGTAATAAAATTGATTTTTTGCCATATGAATCTAACTGACTGATTATTTTTAGGATCACAGTGATAAATCATGGGCAACTTACACACCAACGATGCTGAAGAAGCCAGTAAATCCAAAGTTGCAGGTGGTAAACCCAGTCCCACCTCATGTAGAAACATCTGGAGCTGAATTTACTATGAGCACTAATGACATGACATCACCAAACGCTGCGTTTAGAAAGTGGACTTCTCGAAGAAGACCCACATCAAGTTATCTCCCAAGCAGCTCAATTACAAAACAATACAACGAATTATCACAAGCAAAGCTGGAAATTGCCAACCTGGAGTTACAGGCTTTGAAAAAGACAACCAACAAAAAGGAGGAGAGAGAAGAAGTAGAGTTTTTACTACGAAAACGTTCTTTGCAGCTAGATGTACAAATTAAAGAGGAAATTTTGAAAAAAGTTGAAGCATTGTCTCCAAAGGATATATTTCAACATTTTGGTCCTGGAATTATAAATAAAAAATAATTTTGTACGATTTTTTTTTAATTTCAATATATACATACATTATTTATAACTGAGCAAAGTAATTATTTATCAATATTCTTCTCACATCAGGTCCTGCATTTTCATTATAATTAATACCAACTTCAGGAATTTGACCATTCTCTATTAATTGTTGTAAAATGTGTTCTTCAATATCTGCTGGTAGAGGTGGTTCTTCTTCTCCCATACTTCTTGCTATATTGTGAAGTACAGCTGTTGCCACAATAATTGTTAATAATTTGGGGACACGTAATCTGCAACCGTATGCCAGTATAGGAAACCTTCTTTTCCAAACTCCGAAAGTTTTTTCAATAATTCCACGAGTGCGGATGTGTGATTCATTATATAAACGTTCTGCTTCCCCTGCTGGATTATGAAGAGGGGTAAATAAATACCGAGAGGTTTTTTGTCAAATAGAATTTCAGTTTGCAATTAGTTATCGAGATGTCGCTATTATCGCACTTTTAACATTTTCTTTACTAAAGATAATGTATTTGTGTGATTTCGGACATATCTCCAATCTAGTTGCTCTTAGAGCTTCTGCATAGATATCTTCCTTGTACTGATGAAACGCAATACGTCGAAACCGGTCTACAAGTGATATTCTTTCGAATTGCAAACTGAAATGGTTAGTTCTATCTTGCAGATATACTAACCCCGTTTAACTTTGAACTGTAATTCAATGTCCGTCGTGGCATATAGCCAGGGAAGTAGTTGTTGGTTCTTAGTAAACGGTCTATATGTTCTTTGATTTTCAAAGACTCTGTAAAACGTCATAATAGTATTAGGTATACTATTATTATCTTTGACATCAATTTGGGTACATATTTTCCTCAAAATCAAATTTTTTATTGCAATTATTGAATATTGTGGCATCGTGAGTTGATCCTGGCCATCTTGCAACTAAATCAATGATCTTCATTTCTGCATTATATATCACTTGCACATTTATAGAGAAGTAGTTTTTTCTGTTACGGAAAACTTCTGCATCATTACCTCCTAAAAAGCAACTTGTTATATGAATCTTACATATATAACATAAACAATTTTATACCTGGTGATTGAATTCTTATGTGAGTGCCATCAATAGCACCAATAACTCTTGGAAATCTTGCAATATTGTGGAAATCATTTTGTGCTTTATGTACCTCCCCAATGGTTAATGGAAATTTTATATACTGTGGTCGTAGTGCGGCAATACTTTCTGAGACTCTTTTTATTATTCTACAAGCAGTCGATACATCTACACCACCAAAATCAGCAATACACTGTAAATGGGTACCTGTAGAATAAAATCTGAGTGTCATCAATAGCTGATTCATTGGGGAAACGCAGTTGTTACTACAAATGATTATAAACATCAATGTGTACCTAGTCTATAGATTTTCTCAACTTACCGATCATATGGATATTCTAATTGGTTAACAATCAATATTAATAACTGTAAAACAGTATGTTTCGTGAGACGGAATCTTTTGTAAAACCAGAGATCGTCAAAATCATGAAAATGGTCAGGACGAGTACGAATTTGACGAGGTAGTCCATACTCAATTATTTCTTGTCAATATCGTCATCAACCGCGTCAAAGTCACCTATTAATCGTAATAACTTCATACTGTCACAGTCAGACTTCGCTTTACCTCGCTTTTCGCTTGTGTTATCCAAAAATGTTAGGTTAAGTGTCACTTAAATACATTTGAGGGCAGGTCTAACTACCGCTCAAATAGGGCAAGTGCACGATCTGACACTTGACACTAATGACAGACGCCCTAGGGTAAAACATTTGTGGTTAGATTAGGGGAGGCCGGGATGCTAAATTTGCAGTTACTCGAGCGTCGTAGAGACCTATTGGATTCGATAGTTTAGGTCTCAAAATGAAAAAAAGTCTATTACAAGTTTTATATTTTAGCGATGGGGAGAGCCTGTAAAATTTTTTAAATATGTAAAAAAAAAGAGTTGTATAGAAATACTCGAGCGCGTCAGCCATTAGTAGTATAAACGCGCTTTATATTCCTGATAACCATTATATATTAATCTGACAATTAATGTGAGGGGGTTGCCTATAATAAGGGGTTGAAAAACGAAAAAAAAAAAGTTACTCGAGCGTGTCAGAAATTCAAAGTGTAGCATATTAAACCATCAAAAGTGTCGTATTAAAATGTCTGACGGTTTGGGTGTGACATATAAAAATTATTGATTCTTGAATGTGTAAAAAAAAATTGTGACCTTGAAATACTCCGGCGCGTCAGATTTTTATGCAGGGGGTTCATATTGATACAATAGTACCTCTGTAGAATAATCTGACAATTATATTAAGGGATATAGTTATTCTGACCATTTTTAACGAAATTGAACAACAACAACATATTCGCATTTAGATATAAAATAGTTATAATTTATTCATATATAAAATTAAAAATAAGTCATTACAAATTAAAACCCGTATGTATAATTGACGTGCGAAATATAAATGTTAATCTTCATCTTCGCTGGATGATTCATCTTCGTACTTTGTTTCTGCTTCTCCAACTTCCTGGACGTCCTCGTCATCTCGTGGTTCTGTAACCATGAATGGTTATGGTAGATCATTGTGCTGCATTTATGTTATGATATTATCATAATAATATATAAAAAAACGTACCTGAATCAGAAGTATCTCCTAAAATATCAGGTGTTATTACGATGTCTTCATATGCTTCAGGAAGTTGGTTTCCAAGGAACCAAGTCGGTTCCAATTTTCCATCCACATTTCTCCATCCGTATTCCAAAGGTGACATCTTCGTCGGAACATGTTTGTGAGCGTTTCTCCACAAACAAGCGATGTATTTTGTCCGCAGTAAATGCTGTTGGAGCTCTGATCGGCACGGTGGCAAATTACAAGCATCGTAATTACGCACATTGAGTGAGAAAGGTTGTGATGTATCACTCACTTTATACGTTTTATTAAATGAACGTTAGTTTGGGGACGGTGCGAGAGATAGAGAAAGAGTGAGAAAGAAAGTGACACGCGGAGTGGGGAAGATGCAGCTCTCAATCGCTGTACGCTTCACCTTTCCACTACGATTTTACCGACATCGTAGTAGTTTCTCATGCTTCTGACAATATTTCCCATAGTTAAAAAAAAAAACAGAAGCGCGCTCGAGTATTTCAAGATTACGTTTTTTTTTTCAACTTTAGAGCTCGCTAATTTCTCAACGCCACGCTGAAGTCGTCAGATTATTTAGATATACACTTTTCTACATGTGCCCCAGCCATGATAGAGCCAAAGAACCATGACCATGAATTGGGAAAAGGGCTCCTTGTTGGTAAGACTCTTGTTAGATCCGCCGAAGTGGTACCCATCCGAGGTATCAACTTGAACGATTATCCAGTTCTTCCCCGAAAGGACATGGAAATGGGAAGTTTAGAACCGGTAACGGCCATAATTCACAAGGTAAACGTTACAGAAACAGATAAGACCAACGGAATTGAACATTTAATGACAAAATTAGATTCCTCTTTGTCAAAATTAGAAAACAAACAGGTAAGAGATCTACTTTATCGTTATTAACTAGTGATGTAACGAATGTTGGATTTTTCACATTCGCGAATGCGAATGCGATTGCGAATATTTATCTTTAACATTCGCGAATGCGAATGCGAATGCGAATATTTTAAAATTTCAAAAAAAGCGCGCGTAAAATGTTTCACAGGTTTGACGTTTCGTGTCGGCCAAGTTTAAAGTGAACTTAGCCGAGCCCAGGCCGAGCCGATATTGGTTAATTGAATGAATTTAGTCACAGAAAGATCATTCTAAAAGTTTTGTTTTGTTTTGAGACTTTTGAGGTTAGTTTTATGTTATTTTTCAAATTTAACTGATATTTAAAGGACAAAGTGGCATAAAAACATGAGTAAGGCACACATCAGCGAAGTTTGGACTTATTTTACAATATGTGATACTGAAAATGTCAATTGCAAGTTGTGTGATAAAAAGTACTCGCGGAAAGGCAGGACCACTAGTGCTATGAGAAATCACCTGGAAGCTAAACACAAAAATGAATATGAAGAATTGAAGAAAAGAGAACATGAAAAGCAAGGTGCTGCTAAAATTAATTCTTTGGCGTCCTCTTCGCGACAATGTACCAAAACTGACCTTAAACAAATTTTTTTGAGTGATTGCGTTGAAAAAAATCAAAAGTGGGATAACAACAACACCAAGTCTTTGGTGCTGGATAATTTGATTGGCGAAATGATCGCACTGGAGGACTTACCATTTAGTTTTGTAGAATCACTTGGATTTGTGAGATTGATTAACCATGTATGCCCTTCATATAATTTAAAAAGTCGGCAATATTGTACTTCCTTCATTTGTGAGAAATTATACGGCAAGGTAAAAGATAAAATTCTGGAATTAATCAAATCATTTGAAAAATTAGCGTTAACAACTGATATCTGGTCTGACTCTTGCTCTGGAGTGTCGCTGATAAGTTTCACTTGTCACGGAATTACTAATAATTTTGAACGAAAAATGGTTGTATTGAAAGCAGAAGTATTCAATGATGGGCGTCATACAGGAGAAAATATAGCGGCAAAGTTAGAAACTATGTTGTCATCATGGGGAATTCCCAAAGAAAACGTATTATGTATTGTTAGAGATGGTGGCACTAACATGAAAAAAGGTATTTCTTTATTAAGTATTAAAAACATTGATTGTTTATCGCACCAAATCCAACTTGTTGTTAAAGAAGGGCTTAAGTCACAAGAATCTATCATTGCAGTAATTAACAAATGTAAAAAGATAGCAACACATTTTCACCACTCTAATGTAGCTCAAGATGAACTTGTTAATCTACAAGAAAAGCTTAATCAACCAAAGCTCAAGATAATCCAAGAGTGTGTTACGAGATGGAATAGCACCTTTTACATGCTAGAACGCATTTTGAAAAACAAAGATTCGCTGTGCCTTTATGCTTCCACTAGCAACAAAATTTCACTACTAACTTCAGAAGAATGGATACTTGTGGAAAAATTGATTACATTGCTTCAACCTTTTGAAGAAATAACTCGAGAACTAAGTGCAGCCAATGTTTCCATATCATCTGTGATTCCGTTATTGGCCACTCTGGAAAAGGTGATTGATGAATATGATGCATCTGACGAGTGCATTAGGAACACTATACTTGTTTTAAAACAAGAAATGAGACACAGATTTTCTCACTTAGAAAACGACATATTATTTGCTACAGCAACGTTTATTGATCCTAGATACAAAACGAAATTCTTCAAAAATCCTTCAACAAAAGATCAAGTCATGAAAAATATTGTAGATTCACTTGGAGATGAGGACTTAAGTTTGCCGTCATGTTCAAAGGCAAAGCGTCCTAAAATAATGAATCAGGATAATGACAACTTAGGCTCCAGTACCAGTCTTTCAGAAAAATCTGTGACATTAAAAGAAACTATGAAAATGATGATGGACTCAAGTGAAAGCGAGGAAGAACTAGATAATGATAATCCAAATCCATTAGAAGTATTAATAAAAAGAAATATTAATGAATATGTTTTGGATAAACGTATTGAAAATGAAGAAGACCCACTTCTTTGGTGGAAAGTAAATAGAAACAAATATGGTATTCTTTCTCCAGTAGCCAGAGAATATTTGGTTACTCCGCCCACAAGTGTCCCCAGTGAAAGAGTTTTCAGTGGAGCTGGACTACTTTACACACCTCACCGAAACAGGCTTCACGGAGAAAGAGCCTCCAAACTTTTATTTTTAAAATTTAACATTCCATTGCTTCAATTTAATTATTAAAAATTAAAAATTTGATAAGATCTCTAAAGTTTTTTTTTATAAATGAGACTTTCATTTAGAATGTAGAAGTATGATTTAATAAAAATATCTAAGTGTTATCTATTGTATTATTATTTCATATTATATGCATTTGCATATATGCAATTTATGCATGCATAAAGTAATTTCCTTTTTGATTATTAAAAACATTCGCTAAATATTCGCATAATTTTTGCGAATGCGAATGCAAATGCGAATATCGAAAAATATGCGAATATTCGCGAATGCGAATGCGAATATCCGTTACATCACTATTATTAACCTGTATTTGGTTCTAAAAGTAAACTTGGAAGATGTTGTCCAACATAAAATTGATACTGGCAATGCACGTCCGATTCGACAGGTACCCCGACGGCTGCCTCAAGTTAAGAAGGAAGAAGCAGATAGAGGATCGATTTTTTTTTACTAATCTGACGGGTTCCCCTCAGCATACCCCGCCATATGAAGGGTTCATATTCGGTAGAGGTACATTAAAGGGTACAAGGATTCTCCCTATATAATAATCTGACACGCTCGAGTCACTTCAAAAATTCCCGCTTCGCCTCCCCTACTGGTATATGTGGTTTATAGTGTATTTAATCAATAAGACAGGAAATTACGTTTTTTTAAACAATAATAGTATTTTAATTATGCCTAGATTTTGTTCGGTAGTTAATTGTGGTAGTAATAACTCCAGGGATAAAATATCCTATCATAAATTTCCATCCATTTATGACAACAATGGTAGGGTTGATCTCTTGGCCCAAGAGAGGAGAGAAAAATGGATAAAAGCACTCAGAAGAAGTGACCTGGCAGAAAAAAAAATTAAATATGAATATGTTTGTTCTAAACACTTTCTTGGAGGTAAAATTGTTTGTTTTTTTGGTTCTTCTTTTCACTAATTTTGATAACCATTGTAGGAAAACCTAGCAAATTATCTGATCGAGAAAATGTAGACTGGGTTCCAAACCAGAATATGGGGTATAAAAGTACCAATTTAACAACAAAAGAAAGGTTCAATCGTTTACAAAGAATAAAAAATCGTAATAAATTGAAGGTTGAAGTGCAGGTGAGTTTTGAATGGTAACGGAATAAGTAGGTTCAATGTATGTATGAAATATGTTAATTACAGGAAAAATTATCTATTGCTGAAATTGATAGCAATCTTGATAAAGATGAAGAACCCTCCATGCAGCTGCCTGTTGAAGAAATTGAAAACCAAGGTGAAATAGGTGGAGATTTGGCTCAAGATTTGATTTATGCAAATACACAGTTATATCAACTAAGAGATTCACTTCAAAAGTATAAATTTAGTCTTGATTCATTAAAAAATGATTCAGAATAGGTTCGATTTTATACAGGACTAGATTTTGAATATTTCAATATTGTTTTTAATTTTATTTCACCGTTTCTGTCAAATAGACAGTCGAAATCATTGAATAAAGTGGAAATGGTTATGTTAACATTTATAAAATTAAGATTAAACTTGTTATTTAAAGACTTGGGCTATAGGTTTAATGTAAGTCAACAGTCGGCAAGTAGATTTTTTTTTTCTGTTTTGAATGTTTTGTATATTAAATTGAAAATGTTAATACATTGGCCAGAAAGAGACTGTTTACAAAAAAATGTCCCACAGTGTTTTCTTGAAAATTTTGAGAAGACGGTAACAGTAATAATTGATTGTTTTGAAATATTTACTGAGACACCTGTGAATAAAAATGCAGCAGCACAAAATTTTTCTAATTATAAGCACCACAATACAATTAAAATTTTAATAGGTATATCGCCCCAAGGAAGCATAATTTTTATTTCTGAGGCATTTACAGGGCGGTGCAGTGATAAATTTATAGTGGAAAATTCAAAATTTTTGGACAAATTAATTCCTGGAGATTTATTTTGGCTGATAGAGGATTTTTAATTAATGATCAGGTAAGACAGTACTTTGCAGAAGTGCAAATGCCTGCTTTTTTGAAAGGGGCTAAACAAATGATGCCAAAAGATGTGGAAGAAACACGTTCATTGGCCAATGTTAGGATACATGTTGAACGTGTTATAAGTCAGTTACGGCAAAAATATAACATTTTAGGAAATATTGTGCCTCTAACCATGTTAAAAAGAAAAGAAAATAAAGTTCCCGTAATTAATAAAATTGTTACCGTATGTTGTGCTTTGGTTAACATATGTCCCTCAGTAATTTCAACTTGATTCATTTAGTCATTTATAAATTATGATAAAAGTTGAAGAAGTTTCTACAATAAGTAAATAATTCATTTTTTTGTTGGTTTAATCAGTGTTTAAATATTCAGTTTGGTGTCAAAATACGTAGAATTTGAAACACTACGTTATTACTAAACGTTCATTGAGTTTATAGCACCGCCAAATGAAGAAAATTATAATTTGTTATTTCCATTTCTGTTAAATTGTTCAAGCAGTTTCCACTTTTTGTGTATAGATCATTAACAGTAGATAAAAAGTGTTACTATTTTTGTGATTAAAGTCATTATCACTTGATAAAAAGATTGAGTCAATTATTGGCTTTATATTGTTCTGTTATTGTTCAATGTCTACTTCATGCTCGTGTAATGGCACACATCTTTCCATTATTGATACAATTATGCTTTCCACTTGTTCCTGTCTGGAGCCATGCGCCTGGCAAATTCTCTTAATGATTTGCAGATTTCCATTAATCAATTTAAGAACAACCTGACTCAGTTACACATTTCAGTGTAAAGTATGTAATTGTCATTTATTTATTATCATAGTTTAAGCTACGCATGTAAAAAAACGTATCTCTTTGTTTTACCATTTTGATTAAGTTGTCATTTTATTATTGTTTTCATTTTTATCATTGTATTGTATTTTTATTTCTGTATTTTATATTATGAATGTATTTGGACATAGTTCTACTATAAAAAAGTTAGTTTTCATGTTCAATTTTTTATATGGAATTGAGCTTTCTCATCAAATAAATTAATAATATTTTATTAAAGATTCTATTCTAGGTTCTAATGTAAATTTACCGTGTAATAAAACTAAACAAAAACATTTATATTTTGTTTTATTTCCTTCACAAAAATCTCTTAGGAAGAATAAATTAATAAGTACAGTTGAACTTCTATCCAAACATGAAAGTAAAGCCAAAAAATCGAGTTATAGAGAGTTCAAGTTAGAGAAAAACCATATGAGTGTAGATTTGAAGAGAACAGTCCCTTATCCCTACCACTTTTATTTATAAAAAAAATGCAAAACAAAAGTAGTTTTTGGGACAAAGTCAAAATAAAAAACTTCTCTAAATGAAGTGCTTAAGTTAAAAAAAATCCGTATTCGCTTACCAATTCTAAAAACCAATAATGAATAAATATGTAGGTATTATATTATAATAACATAGTTTTACATGCTTTAATAAAACAAAAAATTTCTTGGCTTTCTCAGCCATAAAATATCTAAATTCCAAAACATTTTTATTATATACATACGTCTGTATACAAAAATATATACATGGAAATCTTGTAAAATGTACATGCTAACTGAAGAAGTTCAATTTATAGAGATTCAATTGTAATTGAATTAATTATTTTGGACTTGTTTTAACAGTGAAAATAAAAGTTATAATGTGTTACATATTATTGTCAAATTTGTTAAAAATAACATTGAAATATTATACTAGTAAACTAAAAATATGAAAGTAGCTATTTACAGCGAAATTATACAATATATAAATCAGTTTTTTTTATTAAAATTAACTGACCCACACTTTTTACAGTACCAAGATCCTTTTGGCACTGATTTTAATTTAACGCAGCTCAAGTGAAACCACTTAATATCACAGAAATAGTTACTGCACGTTACCATCTTTCGTCCACTTTCTGGCATTTTACATGTACACCAAAGAGCTTCCTCATAAACCATTGCGTTTTCTTCATCTAATACAACTGCTGTTGATGAAGATGGTATGGCAGCTGATTGATTTGAAAGTTGTAATTCCCTAGTGCTGGGCTTTTCGGTAAAATATTTGCTCAGTAATTCAGGCATTATAACCCGCTCATGAAATAGCATAGCTTTTGCTTTATTTTCTACCCAAAATTCATTATTAAATTTAATGTTTTCATAGAAAATATTCTGTTGTGTCCAAGCCACAAAATAACAATATTTGGTATATGTAACAGCCATTTGCATCTGTACTTGATAATAATAAGCATGATTATTATCTAAGCGTAAACTATCACATATATCAGTATTTGCTTTAACATTTTCTGTCTTGATCCGTTTAAGAAAAGATTGCTTTAAATTAACAATTTCTTCGATTGGTGTATCTTTGACACAATATGGACACTTTATTTCAACACAGCCCTTTCCACAAAAGTCACAAGATACCATGAGATCGGGGCTAGCACCAAATAATGGATTGTTTGTGTCAATAATTAGCCCAACATTCCAAACTTTTAGGTTTACATGTTTAGATTTTAAGTAATTTAAAACAAAGTCATTAAGTGCTTTTTTCTCATGTGCACAACCATATTGAGTATAGGTAGACTTAAATTGGGTCTCAATGGGATAGCATATTCTTTTTACCAAACTAACACTAGGCTTCTCAATTTTCGTATGGCAGACTGATTTAAAATTTGAAGCAGTTATTCTTCCAGCCCTATATGAAAACCAACTTTTAGTTTGTGATTGTTTTCTTGTAATTTTTTCAACCTCATCTACATTAACACTACAATCTATTGTTTTTCCAAGGCAAATTAATTCATTTAGCGTTAACTTGGAATTTTCTTTGCTGTATATGTTTTCCAATAATCCCCTTAATGAAGCCTTTTTATTTGTTGCCTCTCGATCCATTATATCAGCATATGGTTGAAACATCGCCAATACTACACTTTTACGCTTTAATGTAAATAGTTCATCAAAAAATTGCTTTTTTTCGACTTTAGAAGGCTCCCACAGCTCAGGGTCACTATCAATTTCAAAGTCCTGTTCGGCTGCATCAACATTTTCCAAATTATGTAGAGAATAGTCCACCTCTGACACCCTGGCGGCAGCACCAAGTGATGCACTGGGAGGCATCCAATAAGCCTTTGTGTCGGTGACACTGGTTTTCTCATAATGCCTTACTGCATCTTCAACTGCAAACAGAGTGGCTCCAACATGACTGCAGGCCTCTGCGAGTCCAGCAACACAATCACAGTGTGCAGCCAGTATTTCACCATCTTTATGAACAACTATCCATACATTCAAAGGAGGTAAATTAAGTCGCTGTGAGTGCATTACCTATAACAAAAAGAAATATTTGTTTGATCAGGACCTCTCATAATATTTCAGAAAACTTACTTGAGAAATAACAAGAATCCTCTTAGATTTGGAAATTGTTTTTACTGCTAGTTTCTTCACCCATTTACATACAAAAAAATTATATGCATCCAACGATTTATAAGCACGAAACTCTTTTTCAGTTAAGGTACTTTTTTTAAAAACTAGATAGTTTATAATGTCAAAAAATAAAGTGTTTGGAAAATCTTGCACTCTAGTACTACACTGGCTAAATTTCAGGAGGTATGGGTCCACTGCGTTTGTTAGTTTTATTTTTTCCAAGTAACGTTCTTGGATTTCCTTTGGAAGGGTATTAAAATAGTTGCTTTTGTCCATTTTAAGCAGAGAAGCAAGCAATCCAGGCGATAAACAAATCCACAAAAACAACACAATACTCAGAAACCTGACAGCACTGCCTTTAAATATACGCGCTAAATTAAGTTTTCTTTTGGCTGGGTTACTTTATTAAATGTAAAAAACTGTAGAACTATTTGAACAAACGAAAAATAACTCAAACGAACTCGAAACATGTCCAAAATAACCTATGAAATAACTGTAAACAACGATTTGTTTTTCCTTAGGGCGACTGTCAAACTGATTTATGACGTCACGTGGACATGCCCTATTAAGGGAAACTTACTGGCAGATAAGTGACACTTACCGTTTGGTGCAAAGAGTTAGGTTACCCTCTAGCGATTTAAGTGTCACTCAAGTTTTAACTGAAGGTGGTGCAAACGGCCCTTACTGTCAACGAATTTTTTTGGCCGCCATTTTTGTTTGTATTGCTTTCAAAAGATATAGCCTGATAAATAATTGTTATTTTAATACAAAAAATTAATCAATGTGATAAAAATATTGCAAAATGGAAGCTCGCGTTTATGAATATAATGGATATGTTATGAGTGGGAAATAATAGATACAATTGACGTACACGAGAAAATATTGAATAGTAAGTTATTCGCAAAAAGTTAGGCTAAGTATGTTGTAGATAATTTTGATAAATTGCAAGTATTTTTTTACGTAATTTTAGATGCAATATTCGCTGATTCATACTTTCAAGAATGTCAACAAAGAATTGAAAATGATAAAAAAACATTGCCAATGAGAAATGAAACAGATATATTTTACAAAAATTCAAATGTCGACTTCTCTGATGAACTCGCCACGGATTTAAACTTGATAATTCAGAAATCGCACAAGGTAAAAATCATTTTATAAAAATTGCTGAAAATAGTTGAGTATAAATTATTAAATATATATTTATGACGTTGGGAATATTTTTTTGTGTAATTTTAGATTTACATCTCGACGCTGAGTACTTACGATGTGACCAAATTAATCCAGACGACAATTGCAATAAACAACACATATTTGTCGACGAAAGTACAAATAATGGTGATTGTGAACAATCAGGTGTATTTGTAATTAATTCAGATTCTGAATTAGATCAGCAGAAATTACATATGGAAAATGCTGATAAAAACATCGAAAAAGGTACAATACAGATATGAAATCTATATATAGATCTACAGAAGCAAAAAAAAAATTCTATACACATTTACAATTTTTCAAATAACTAGGTATTGTGTACTTATTAATTAATATAGTAATTCCGAGAAAATAACTTGCTAAATAACTGATAATACATATAAAGAACATGATCTGAAAAATGTATTGGTTCATTATGTACAATCGATGTTTTGGAAACATTTGTACCAAATTGGTATAATTATATTATTAATTTTTTTCTAGATTGTCATGGAGATAAGTTCCAATGGACCGATGATACAACAAAACTTCTGTTAGCAGAATACAAATTGCACGTTCTAGATTTTAGAAATAATAAAAAAAAAGAATTCTGTCGAATGGCGGAAAATTGAAGAAACTTTTAAAGAAAAAGGGTATAACATTTCCGTAGATAAACTGAGTTCTAAGTTCCGAAACATGCAAAGATACTATCGAGAAACAAAACTGAATAATTCCACAAAACGTACGGGAAAAGGACGTCTTACTTGGCAGTTGGCAGTGGTATGATGAAATGGAAGACATTTTCAGTAACAATGAATCGATTAATTTCAAGGCATGAATATCGAGTTTACCACAAGAGAATCCACCCGCTGAAAGCAATAAAGAAAATGAAGATGTTTTAGATGTCAGTTCCAAACCAAGGTTTTTTTTTAATTTTTCATAAATTTGTATGGTACCTACTCATTGAAAGAGAAACGTGATATTTAATACTTGTCTTTGTATTTATTTATTTTTTCTTAAACTCTCCTTACAGAGATGATGGAGAATTACCAAAAGATTATCAAGATGCACATGATATTTCAAGTTTACCATATAAATCTGATATGGACCCAGAAAATAATGTCAATAGTAGCACTAGCAATAGAACACCATTAGTTACAAATGGGCGGCCAAAAAAATTATATCATCAACGGAATCAATATTTACAACTGTCTTCTAAAAAATTAGAACTGGTGAGTATGATTGGTAATAATTTAACCAAATACCAATCATCACAGAGCAGAAATGTTGCAACGTGGAAAAGTAGGGCCGATAATCTGGTAAATGTTCTCAAAGAACGCAACAATCTTATAAAGGAACGTACCGCTGTTATTAGAGAATATACTAATGAATTACGTTTATTAAGAGAGAGTCAACAGCCGCACTAAACACTGCAGAATTTCACTTTTTTAATAATATTTTTAGAAAGGGTCCAAAATTATTGTTTCGTTAGTTGATATTAGCATTCATTTCATAATGACGTATCAATAAAAATTGTCATAGACATTCTTGTCATTAGAGTGTTTAGTTTTTCAGAACAAGAAAGTGTCAAGTACAATTTTTATTGGTTTCAACTGTTAGAAGATAAAATAGTATATTATGTATCTAGTAGGAAAAGCGATACATTCCCGGACGACAATGTAAACATTGAGAGTCCGGGAAGTTGCTTTTACTACGAGATACACATACTATTTTTTCTGAAATCGTATTAAATATAATCGTAAATTAAGAAAGTTTTATGAATGTATAACTGTTTTTGATATCATCTTATTTTCTATGAAACCGTTTCGTTGACATTGTTTATCATTGTTGATTAGTGTCACAAAACTGTCAGTTCGGTTAGTTACATATTGCTTAAAATATTTTAAATTATATTAAAAATGGACAGTGACGATGATGTCCAGAGGTGCAAAACGCCTCCAGAGTTACTAAAACACTACTACTAATGTGGTTTTAAATTTATTGCCAAATAAAATCAAGGCGCTAAATATGAATTTGCTTATATACGTTTTATGGATTATTCCCAGCAACACACTAAAATACAAGAATAGTGTATTTTGCGGCTCGAATTTGATCCGAGAAACTAGCCATTTCCAAGCGATTTCAGAAAAAATATTTTGTTTTTAATTATCAGTACAAATTTATTATTATAAATTATTTTTAGTAAATTTAAAAATAGTAAAAACTATATTATTTGACATTATCCCTCATTGCTAATACTGCTGTTGCTGTGAGAATAAATATAAATCGTGATAGACATTCTAGTCATTAGTGTGTTCAGATTTAAAAAAAAATTAAAGAACGCTCGAATAGTACAATTTTTACTTATTATAATATAAAAAATTTAACTATTACTATTAAGATATACTAATTTTAAGTTATTAAATGTGTTAAAAAAGAGAGTTTAAAATATATATTCACTCTTACACAATTGAATGTATAAAGATGTTTAAAAGTAAATAATAGAGAAAGTTAGCACATAAAAAATATCTTTATCTACTCTACCTCATATTATGTATCAATTTTTAGTTCGTGAAAACTGTCATTATAGACAGCAGTGCGTGAAGGATTGAAAGTGTGCGTGAAGTAACAATGTATTTTAAATGGGATTTACTTTTTCGCACTGTTTTTGACACACCTTCATATAATCAAATATCCTTAGCATTCGCGTTGTCATGGTATGTTGCTATGAGAGCATTACATTTCAACCAAAGTCATTCTGACAGTTTTGTAGTTTAAATTTTCAAATTTGAATTTCTAATTATTTTTTATTTGTTTATCGTAGATAAAATATTGTATGAAACTGTGCGTGAAGTGCTTTTTGCGCACTTACGCGACATATAGCACTCGCTTCGCTCGTGCTCTAAACATCGCGTGCGTGCGCAAAAAGCATACTTCACGAACTGTTTCATAAATAACTATTATTTAATTATTAATAAAAATGTCTTAATGTTATTACAGTATAAATAATTTAAAGGTTTACTATTATTATTTATTATCGGATTCTCATGTTTAGTTATTGGATATTGAAAGAAGTTTAAAATTAACGTAGAGACGGAAAGCTGATGAATCTAAAAAAATGTTTATTAATATAAAAGTTATAAGATTCTTATGAGAAATTTAATTTTTCAATATTTAAATTAGTTTATAAAAAAGCCTAAAATATGTATTAAAAGTTGCGAATAAATAAATTTATCAAAGCATTTTGCATTTTAAATAAAAAGTCATGATAACAATAATCTTGTATCACTACATAGTATAAAACAAAGTCGCTTCCTCTGTCCCTTTGTATGCTTGATTCTTTAAAACCACGCAACGGATTTTGATGCGTTTTTTTTTTATTAGATAGAGTGATTCAAGAGGAAGGTTTACATTTGTAACTAGTTGTATTTGCAACGTCGTTCGCGTGGCGTGTGATTGTTGTATAAAAATTTCTTACCCCACCCCATTTAAGGAATGGGAGAGAAATTTTTATACACCAGATATTAAGTTAAAAGAAGACAAATACATCTGTGAAAACCTCATTCGAATAAGATCAGTAGTGTTCATGTGATGCGCACACAAACATGTACATCTCTACAGTTTTATTATATGTATAATAACATCCATTAAATAGTGGAAAAATACTGTTATTTTTGAGGTTTCTAATGTGATATCGTTAATTATCAATCTTTTTCCGCTCACATTGCAAACACAGGTTGAACCCTACGAGATTTATCAAAATAATGTATTAATTATTTTTACACATTGAAAAGGTCTACAGAAAACTCCGCGATGGTATATGTCTATCTCTTATGGATATCCCACAATAACATTTTTTTGTCATTTACTTTTTACGACAAATAATGACTAATTTTCGAAGCGATTTTAATCAACACAGCAATAATTCTTATACAATTAAACAGCTTTAATACATTGTTGATTTAATATAGATCTATATGGTCCTTTACAGCACAAGATTTAAATGAATATTTTCGAAGATATTACAGATTTAAAATTGCGGGACGTAGTGCTTGCGGTGGTACTGGCCCGCCGGAGCGGCGGCAGCGTGTCTATAAATAGCACGTCGGAGGTCGCAATTTTTCCTATAGCACTTTGAATTTTGCAGCGATCAGACGCGTTTATTACGATATTAATCATTATGACACTACCCTAAGGTGGCGCAGTTGAGATGTTATAAATTTACACCTGTAATTCTTACATAACTAAGTACTATGACGCCATTGTAAGGTGGCGCAGTTGATATCTCATATATTTAAAAGAGCAAAACTAACTTATCTAAGAACTACGAAGCCACCGTTAGGTGGCGCAGTTAATATATAATATACCTAACCGATAAATTACGTACTATAAATAATCGTAATAGTACATTACGTAACGAGTGCGGAAAGCAGGTGATCCCATAACGAGTGCGTTCGATGGGATTACCTGCACACCGCACAAGTTACGTATTCTATTTTTCATCACTCCGTGAGGAAAGCTCTTAAATTTGTCTAAAATAAAAGGAAAAAAGATAATAAAAGTAGTATTAGGTCTGATCCGCCTGCACCGCGAAGGCTCTGAGGCAGAATTGGGGGGATGCGGATCTCGCCCATTAAAAAAAATTTTGTAGAGTTAAAAAATTATAACATTTTCATAAAAAAACACTTTTTTATTACAAAATTACGTATAGTTATGAATCTTTGTTAAATACGTTAAATGTAATATTTGAACAGTTGCTTAATTCTATAGACATGTTTTTTTATTCAACTTAAGTAATTATATAATAATTGAGAATCTACAAAATCTTTATTTAGTAATGAAATGTTTGATTGATTATATCGTGGTGCACTTACTACCGCGTTATCAGATGCAAAACTATTAGAAAATTCATCCTGAATTTCTCTTAATTTACTTTCTATCTCATTTATTTTTGATTGGGAAACACTTATTAACTCTGTTTCGGTCATTCATTGCTTTCCGCACGGTCCTGCATGGTCGAAAGCAGTGCTTTCGGCACGGAGTGATGAAAAGTTTTATATTTCGTAACGTTGAAGGAAGCATTGCTTTCCGCACGGTCCTGCATGGTCGAAAGCAGTGTTTTCCGCTTGGAGTGATGAAAACATAGACAAATTCTATTATCTGTGGATGAAAAAACTGGTAACTAATGAGAAAATATGATAAAAAACACAAAAAATTAATCGTAAAAATTAAAAAAAGAAAATTGGAAAAAACATTAGTGTTAGGCGGTACGAAGTTCGCCGGGTCCGCTAGTACAGTATATTACAATCTGTTCATAATATTGTCACGTTTTCGTCTTCCATCAGGATTCTCAGCTTCATTGTTTTCTTGTTCACCAACATCTTGACCTGCAGCTTCGGCTTGACGTTGAACTGCTCATTAACGTTAATATCACCATGTAGTATAAGAAAATTACAACGCACGCGGCAACAATATAATTGGCCATTTGTACGGATTTAACATCCAAGTAAATTAGTCTACGAAATTTACATTTCAGTAAACCAAAAGCATGCTCTATAATACTTCTCAGCACTGCGTGTTGGTTGTTATATTGAACTTGCCTTGCAGTAAGGTGACGGTGTTAATAAATTTTGAAGCAATGGATACGCAGAATCTCCAAGTATGTGTTGATCTGGTCGTAACAGTGGATTTTCAACATCTATCATCCTATCATAAAGTGGACTACTTCTTAGGACGGCTGCATCATGTGCTCGACCAGGTCGCCCAATTAAAACGTCGATGAATTTTCCTGTGTGATCACAAGTACCTAACACATATACACATGTCAGTAAATCTAATATTTTTATCATAGAAATCAGTATGTAATTTATTATTAATAGATATTTACATTTATAAATAACAAACCTTGCAGTACTGTTGAAAATGTTTGATGTCTATTGTAATAATCGTGAGGAATCCCTGGTGGTTGTTTCATTTCAATATGAGTTCCGTCTATGGCTCCTACTACACCCGTAAATCGTAGAACACGTCGACTAAAAGCCTAAGCACAAAAATTGTTGGATCATCCAAATGTTATTTAAGTATAATTTTATGATAGCTACAAAATATATTATGAATTGCTCATTTATTACTCACAGCATCACTTGCAATACATTCTTCTTCAGTTGGCCCTCTTATGTACTGGGGCACAAGATTGGTCAAAACAATTACAATTTGTTTAAATGCTTCATGAGCAATACTTTTTGGCATACCAAAGCGATCAGCAACTGATCGAAAGGATTCTGGAGTTGCTAATACCCAAATAGTAAGTAAAACTTTTTTCTCCAGGGGAAAATTTTCCTGAGGTAGAATGAAAGGTGTTATTACATTTACTAACGCCTGAAAAGTATAAAATATTTAAAAAATGTATTCCCATATGAATTTCAATTAAAAAGTTAATTTGATAAATTTTGTTACTGCTAATGTTTGACGTGACATCCGGAAATGTGAATGAAACTGCTCATCGCTGTACCGCGGAATGATTTCTTCGTAGTAGTAATTAATACATGCAAGCTCATTGCCACGAGGATGCATTTCAAAACCATCTTCATCCTCCAATGCTAAAAGAGCTTCATGAATCTCATTGAGGTCATGGTTAGGACCTACTAAATTTTAGTACATACAATTAAGTATCTAATAAAAAAAATTAAATTGCTATAATAAAAAATATCCAATATTAATTAATATCGATTCATTTTTTGTCGAAGTAATCGTTGACTTATTCTAAACATAACCTATAACTCCGTCAAACACAATATGAATAATATATTATGCGTTTTTATTTGTAGAGTATGCCTGGAAAACCACTTTCCCAAGCACAGCAACTTGTTATGAATGTGTACGAATACTTTGAATTAGAAAAAGAAAATTGAGGACCTTTGGAACCTTTTTTATCTGTTTAAGAGGTAATTTTAAAATGTATATTTTTTATTTACAATCATAGGCGTCGCGTGGGGGCACGAGGGGGCACGTGCCTCCCCAACTAATTGAAGCGTTCAATTTTTTTATTGTTATATACCCAAAAAAAAACAGTTTTGATTTTTATATTTAACTCAAGCTTAGTATAACTACGTTGTTTAATTTTACTAAGATAAGTTTAAACATTATTCCAGTTTAAAAACTATTTTTAATACGTATTATTATACTTGTACTGAATATGTTATTATTTTGAGATGCACGGTCATTTGTATATACGTGACGCCAACGAAGCTAAGAATATTTATTGTTTAGACTCGGCGAAGGCTGGTCGTCCTGATCCCATCACCCCCACCCTCACCAGACCACTTCCACTCTTCCAATGTTAGAGCCTTAAGCGCCCTACAGACGATCAACTTTGTTGTCAATCTTGTTGTCAACAGTGTTGAGGTTGTTGTCTACACACTAGACAACCATATTTCTCAACATCAGTCTTGGTTTTAATGTCGTAGTGAGAAGAACAAAAGATGAGTGAAAATTTGTGGAAATTCATAATTTTGAGTGAGTTCTGTGAAGATGAATGCCTCCTACTAAAAAGAGAAAAATTTGGGCGAAAGATTGGTACCAAAATCGTAGTCAGTTTACTCATTCCAATTTAATGAAAGAGTTACGTATTAGTGCACCTGAAGAATTTAAAAACTTTTTAAGAATGGACAGTAAAACCTACGATTTATTGTTAAAAAAAGTTCAACCGTTAATTCAAAAAAATGATACGAAAATGAGAAGTGCTATTACAGCTAACGAAAGGCTCTCTGCAACCCTGCGTTATTTAGCAAGTGGACAAAGTTTTGAAGACTTAAAATTTCTTACCGCTATATCACCACAAAGTCTTGGAGTAATTATCATAGAGACTTGCAGTGCCCTAATCAAAGTTTTAATGGAGTATATTCAGGTAAGCATGGACATTTATGTTTAAGCAAGTTATTTTGTATAAATACTGTATCCTTTTGATTTCAGGTTCCAAGGACGGAAGAAGGATGGGTAACTGTTGCGGAGCAATTTAAAAAGAGATGGAATTTTCCAAACTGTATTGGCGCTATAGATGGAAAGCACATAGAAATTAAAAAACCTGCCAATTCTGGATCGTATTATTTTAATTATAAAAAAAAGTTTAGCATAGTTTTACTTGCATGCGTGGATGCAAACTATGAGTTCATAGTGGCTGAAGCTGGCGCAAATGGTCGTGTGTCTGATGGTGGAGTTTTATCAAACAGAAAATTTTATGAAGCGTTTAAGGCAAATAAATTTAATATTCCGCAACCAGCCCGTATTCATAATGATTTCTCAGAAGAAATGCCATTTGTATTAGTTGGTGATGATGCATTTCCTTTGCAAACTAACATCATGAAACCTTATAGTGGCGACAATCTTTCTAACGAGAAATTAATATACAATTACAGACTTTCTAGGGCAAGAATGATTGTTGAGAATGCTTTTGGTATAGTTGCATCCAGATTTCGTATTCTTTTAAATGTTATAAATTTGTGTCCAGAAAAAGCAACTATAATTACTTTATGCATTTGTTACTTGCATAATTTTTTAAGAAGAAATAATTCAACCGTTTATTTAAGAGGTAGTGTAGATTTAGAAAATACTGAAACACTTATGGGGGCTTTTTACACAATTTATTTACAAAATTGTTAAGATGCACTAAACTCTGCTGGATAACGTCTAACTACTTGACAATACAATGAACTCTTGTGAACACTTGACTCGAACTGACGTTAACTGCCCATGCATCCCCTTATATACAACATTATTTAATCTAGTCAGTGTGTTTAGAAGTTTCGAGAATTTTCTAGAAACATTATTTAAAATGGTCAGTTGATTTTTTTACAAACTTCTAAAAATCAACTGTCAACAACAATCTTTCAAATTAAGGTCCCTTCCTTTACGGTTATCCCGTTACACTGCCCCCTCCTTAAAATCATTCCTCCTGGAATGTTATTTCCTACATCGGAATCCTGCACACTCCCTGAGCCAGCCAAACCATCTTCTTGGAGTTGCTGCGCATCTCCACTGTGGTTTCCCTGGTAAGGCGCCAAACGATCATGATGGACCACGACGGGTTTGCCTCTGGGAATTTTCACGATCCGATAAACAACATCGTTAATCTTCTTCTTGATGGTGTAAGGACCTTCCCAGTTCTTTTGTAATTTGGGACAAATACCTCGACGCCGTCGGGGGTTATAGAGCCAGACTAAATCTCCAACTTGGTAACTCTTTTCCATTGTCCGTGTGTCATAGTACCTCTTCATCCGATCACTAGATAATTGTAGTTTTCCACGCACCAGGTTGTGTATATTTTCCATGCGATTCTGAAGGTCGGCGACATATTGTTCACGTGCCATTTCTTCACCAGGTTTACAACCAAACACCAAGTCACATGGTAGCCTCATTTCTCTACCGAACAGGACCTTCGCAGGCGTTTGGCCAGTTGATTCATTGATGGCCGATCGAATTGCCATTAGAAATAGTGGAATATATCGATCCCAATCCCTCTGAGAATCTGACACCACTTTTGACAGATAGTTGGTTATAGTCCGGTCCATTCGTTCCACCATTCCATCAGACTGAGGGTGCATCGCTGTGGTTCTCGTTTTGTGGATGGCTAATCTTTGGCAAACTTCTTGAAACAGCTTGCTCTCAAAATTTCTTCCTTGGTCTGAATGTAATTCTAATGGTACCCCAAATCGGCTTACGAATTCTTCAACCAATATATCTGCTAAAGTGGTAGCTTCCTGATTGGGAACTGCATATGCTTCAACCCATTTAGTGAAGTAGTCCATTACAACAAAGATGTACTTGTTTCCTACATCGGTCTGTGAAAGTGGCCCCAATACATCTACTGCGACTCTTTCAAAAGGACTTCCAACCAGGTATTGCTGCATTTTCGCCTTCGGTTTTCGGTGCGGACCGTTACTGGCAGCACATGTAGTGCATTTACGATACCAATCTTTAACATCATTAGTGCAATTTACCCAGTAAAATCTATCTCGGATCTTTTGCAGCGTTTTCGTGATACCCAGATGTCCTCCAGAACTATCATTATGCATCTGTTTTAAAATTTCCGGTACAGCATTTCTTGGGACCACTATTTGTTTCCTTGTTTCTGTGCCCTCGGAATTTTCTACAAGTCTTTTAACGAGCCCTCCGTCCAAAATTAAAGAGTTCCATTGGGACCAGTATGCTTTTAAAGCAGGAGTGGATGAGGATATCTCTCTCCACAACGGACGACGGTCCATTCTCTTCCACTCCCTAATCTTTCTCAGAACGGGATCGTTTTTTTCTTGCTCCTCCAGCATAGAGCTCTCGTCTTCTGGCACAACCTTAACTAAGGCAAGTTTTTCCTCGTTCTGCTCCATACGGGTACAATGGGGGCAATCAGGTCGACATGGTCTTCTGGAAAGTGCATCAGCATTACGATGTCTGGTTCCAGGTCTGTGCTCGATTTCAACATCATATTCCTGCAGTTTTTCGAGCCATCTTGCTATCTGTCCTTCTGGGTTCCTAAAGCTAAGTAGCCACTTTAAACTAGCATCGTCTGTTCTGATCAGGAATTTTCTGCCATACAGATATTTATAAAAGTGTTCGACGGATTTTACAACTGCTAACAGTTCCCTCCGAGTTACACAGTAGTTCTTTTCAGCTTTCGATAAAGTTTTGCTGAAGTAACCAACCACTCTTTCCTTACCGTCTTGTAGCTGTGACAAGACGGTTCCAATTCCCACATTGCTGGCGTCGGTGTCCAGAATAAGCTTACCATCAGGAAGTGGAAACGCCTCTTGACATTCCTGATCCCAACAGAAGGACTTATCTTGTTCTCTCAAACGTGTCAAGGGTTTGGCGATGTCTCCAAAATTCTTGACATATCGTCGGTAATAGGAACAAAGACCCAAGAAACTCCGGAGCTGATGTTTGTTGATAGATATTGGCCATTCCTGAACGGCTTGTATCTTAGCGGGGTCAACAGCAACGCCATCCTTGCTTACGTTATGTCCTAAATAGTTGACCTGTCTCTGGAACAAGTGGCATTTCTTAACATTCAATGCTAGATTAGCGTTCTGTAATCTTTTAAAAACTTCTTCCAGGTTAGATAAATGTTCCTTAAAGGTCTTACCCATTATGATGATGTCGTCTAGATAAACTAGACAAGTTTCCCATGACAAACCCCGCAGGATGTTCTCCATTAGCCGTTCAAACGTCGCAGGAGCATTACAGAGGCCAAACGGAAGGACCGTGAATTGCCACAACCCTGATCCACTGGTAAAGGCAGTCTTTTCTTTGTCTGCAGGATTCATTTTAACTTGCCAGTATCCGCTTTTAAGGTCCAAGGTAGAAAACAAAGTAGAACCCGCCAAAGCGTCGAGGGCATCATCAATCCTTGGCAGAGGATAACTGTCCTTCTTAGTGACATCATTTAGCTTTCGATAGTCGACACAAAACCGCATTGATCCGTCTTTCTTTCTCACTAATACCACAGGAGAAGCCCACGGACTACTGGATGGTTCGACTATGCCATTTTGAATCATTTCTTTAAGGGCTCTGTCTGCTTCTTCCTTCTTAACTTGAGGCATCCTTCGGGGTACCTGTCGAATCGGACGTGCATCACCAGTGTCAATTCTATGTTGTACTACATCAGTTCTTCGCAGTTTACTTTTAGAACCAAATACAGGTTTATAACGGTAAAGTAGATCTCTTACCTGTTTATTTTCTAATTTTGACAAAGAGGGGTCTAATTTTGTCATTAATTGTTCAATTTCGTTGGTCTCATCTGTTTCCGTAACATTTATCTTGTGAATTATGGCCATTACTGGTTCTAAACTTCCCATTTCTGTGTCCTTTCGGAGAAGAACTGGATGATCGTTCAAGTTGATAACTCGGATGGGTACCTCTTTGGCGGATCTAACAAGAGTCTTACCCACAAGGAGTCCTTTTCCCAATTCATGGTTATGGTTCTTCGGCTCTATCATGGCTGGGGCACCATCTGGCTCCAGTCCATCCAACCGCGCTGTGACGACACATTCGCAGCTTGCCGGAAGTTCGATATCATCGATTAGCTTAATCGAGGCATTGTCAACTTGTTTTCGGTGCAGGAATATTTCTTCATTACCAGTACGAAGGATACGTTGACGAAGATCCAAATGAAAACCACAGTGGAGCATAACATCCATGCCCAGAACAACATCTTCATCAACGTCAGCCACCAGCACTGAGTGAACAAGAGAGGTTGAACCAAACTGTAGCGTCACCTGTATCTCACCTTAGACTCTAGCAGAATCTCCGGTAGCGGTACGCAGTCTCCAACTGGTACGCAACATCTTATTTCGCATAATGATGGTTGGTCGGACGATAGTTTTTGTAGCTCCAGTGTCTACCAGCATGCTAATATTCTTCCCATCAAGGAGGCCATCTACATATAAGCTGTCCACGTGATGTCGCAGAGTTGCCAATTTAATGGTGTGAGGGACTTCGGGAATGTTTGGGGTCGAAGTTGCCCTCCAGGAGTCGACCCGTTTAAAGTTTTCCTGCTGCTGGGGTACTTCAGCAGGAGATTTTTCTTTATGGGGGCAAGTATTTGTTATATGGCCTAGTTCTCCGCAGTTCCAGCATCTCACTGGGCGCCTTCTTTTTGGAGATAACTTCATAAACCTCTCTACTACCGCTTCAACGTCGCTAACGGAATGAACGGCATGGTCGTAGTTACCGGTGATTTCCCTTAGTCGAGCAACTCCACGTGAGGCCTCCGTCGCCGCCTCAAACTCCAGGGCAATGGCCAAGGCGTCCACAAGAGTCTTCGGCCACGCCAACCGTACAGCGCGCTGCAACTCGACGTCTCGAAGACCATCGGTGAAGGTTTGGACTGCTAGGCACTCCAGGAAATCCTCCGCTGCATTTGAATACGCAAGTCGTACCATTATTGCTACATCCGCTTCAAATTCCTGGATAGTTTCTCCATTTTTTTGTTTTCGGCTCTTTAACTGCATTCGGTACACCGGTTGTAGATGAGTTTGATCATAACGCATCTCTAGACGATTCACCAATAACTCGAAGTTGTCAGCTTCATCCGGTGTCAATGATTGCAAGACGTCTAAAGCTTCGCCTCGCAGAGCTACGGTTAGGGACAATGCTTTCTCCTGGGATGACCATCCATTAGCTCTGGCCGCTGCGTCGAATTGTTTCAGGTAATTTGGCCAGGAAGTCTTCCCGTCGAAGGTCGGGGGTCTCATCGTATTTCGTACTTGGGTCGCCTCCCCGTTTCCTCGTCGGTCGATGTCTACGTGGAAGGTCTCCATCCTTTCTGCATCTCCGTCGCCATGGTCGATGGGCTGGTTTGGACGACCAGCTTCCTGTTCTTGTTGAAGCTTCCTTATTTCGGACTAAATTTGCTGGTTGATCTCGTCTCGCAAGTTGGCAACTTGCTGATTTTGCTCGTCTCGTATGTTGGTCACTTGCTGATTCATGTTGTCCACTTGCTGATTTAAGTTGTCTACTTGCTGATTCAAGTTGGCTACTTGCTGATTCTGCTCGTCACGAAGATGTGATATTTGCTGGGTGAACGAACTGGATAACTCATCTGATAGGGTAGACATCCGTTGTGATAGCTCCTCTTGTTGGCTCTTCATCTGACTGGATAGCACCTCTTGTTGGTTCGTCATTCGTTGTGACAGCTGGGACATATCTTCACGCTGGCTCTTCATCTGACTGGATAGCTCCTCTTGCTGGCTCTTCATCTGACTGGATAGCTCCTCATGTTGCCGGGAAAGTTGTTGAGCTTGTTCTTCTTGCAGCCGGGAAATTTGTTGAGTTTGTTCTTCTTGCAGCCGGGAAAGTTGTTGAGTTTGTTCTTCTTGTTGGCTCGTCATTCGTTGTGACATCTGGGAAAGTTGTTGCGATATTTCCGAATTTGCTTTTTGAGCTGGATCTTCAAACTCCACAGCGTCAGGGTCCAAATTATTATTTACGTAGTATTCACGGAGCCTTCTCAACAATACGGATTTGCTCCCAGTAGTTTCCAACTCCAATTCTTCAAGCTCTCTTCTGAGCTCTGCCACCAATAGTTCATTTATCTTTTTTCCAGGCATTCTTATATCTTCACCCCACACCTGACACCAATTTGAAACACTTATGGGGGCTTTTTAAACAATTTATTTACAAAATTGTTAAGATACACTGAACTCTGCTGGATAACGTCTAACTACTTGACAATACAATGAACTCTTGTGAACACTTGACTCGAACTGACGTTAACTGCCCATGCATCCCCTTATATACAACATTATTTAATCTAGTCAGTGATATTCTTTTTCGGGAGCCACAGTATCAAAAAGTAAAATAATTAAATCACTAAAAAAGGTTACTTTATTTTCAATGTCATTAATATAATATATATCGTCAAAACTAGTTAGGTGTAAAAGATATTGAAGGTATTCATTGTCAACAGCTTTTAAGTTACGGAACTTTTTGAAACCCCTGTTATTTTCACTTTTTTTGTTATTAATTTCACAGAATACCGCCTGATGATTCGAAATATGTGAAATATCTATATTACCATGTGAAGATGTCTCTAAGTCACAAGTTAGTAAAATAATGTCCAGTAATGTAGCCGTAGTATTAGTAATGCGAGTAGGAGAACTAACTACCTGTTTTAAATCAAAACTACTTATACCATCTAAAAAATTTACCGCATCATTATTTTCTAAATCTAAAAGATCGATATTTATGTCACCGCCACAAATTAAACTATCAAATTCAGGACCTATTTCTGATAAGCTATCCTCTATGTTATTTGTAAATTCCATCATATTACCCTTAGGAGGCCTGTAAAGCACACCGGCAGCAATTTTTTTTTATTACAGGATATTTCTATCCATAACTGCTCCAAACAGCCATCTATTTTTTGTTTTAATACCGAACATTTAAAGTTTGATCTAATAAATAACGCTAGACCACCACCTCTCGTTTCTCTGTCTGCTCGAAATAATCTATAGCCATTTATATTTAATTTAGCATCAGATATCTCCTTCTTCAACCAAGTCTCCGAAATCCCAACCAAATCATAATTACCATTAAATATTAAGTCTTTAATATCTGCAAAATGACAAGTTAATGATTGCGCATTTAAAAATAGTAATTTTAGATTTTTCATACAATGTACCTATATCTAAACAGTTAAATAGAAAACAAAAATATAAATATTCCAATTTTATCAAAGTTTTAAGACCACTTTTTATTTAGTACCTACCTAGAGAAAAACACAGAATAGGTCAACTGCACTAAGCTGTGCCACGCTACTTAATTAATCCCTGATTCTAATTAAACCTACATAAACTTGAGTTTAAATAAGTAATAAACATAAAAGAATTCCTGATTGAGGAAAAGAAAAAAAAAACATCCCACAGACTTAATAATATCACCGTAAGTTATTCAACATCATTAATGTCATTGATTTTTTTCACACCATCTGTACCGTTCATTTTTAAATAAATATTTCCCGAACTGGACCACACTTTTCCTTTATTGTTTATTTTCACTAATATTTCTTTTATTAGATTCTGTTTGCTTTGTTCCAAGTCCTCTTGAATAAATATTTTGGTACCTTTGAGTGTTTTTTTGTTTTTAAAGACCAAGTCTTTAAAAGAACTCGAAATAAATTTTACAATAATAGGTCTAATTTTATCTTGTTTCTTTTTTCCCAGTCGAAAGCAAGAATCGATAGCCCAAGGTTCAATATTATTAATATTCATCTTTTGGCTAAATATATCAGACACTATTAGCATGCAGTCTTCTTTCTCATTTTCTTTGACTCCATAAAAAATAATGTTTTTGTTTTTCATCACTCTATCAGATTTGTTTAATTTTACATTTAGATTCTTGATTAAATTTTCTTGATTTTCGAGCTTCTTATTTAATTCTTCATTAATCTCATTTATTTTTTGTATTTCCGACATGAATTTTTCTGCAATGGTATTAGATATAGTAGAGGCAAGTGCTGTTATAAAATCTTCTGAGGAACAAATAGTTGCAACGAGAGATTTAATTGTATCTTGCAATTCGTGCAGTTCGTCGTCACCTTTTGCAGAATTTTTCCTCGTAATACGAGTTAAATGTGCCATTTCAAAAAATAGAATTGTTTAACGTACCTACTTACTTATCTAAGGAGATTCACAAAGTATTTTTTTAAATATTCAGCACTAATATGTAGTTTAATCGCACTTTAATTCATTTAATTTTGCTTTTATTCACGCAGCACAACAAACAGTGTCTATTCTGGTCGGCACATCGACTACTATCGACGTCATCAATTGCTTTTTTCGCAAACAACTGCTGCGTTGGGGACAATTTTCTATATGATATTGCCCAGCTTTCGGCAAAAATTGCTGCATCATCCTTATTAACGTTTATTTTATGTAGTGCTTCTTTTAATAAACAGTTTCTTTCAGTCATAAGCGTTTCACGGTGGCTGCTTTTTTTTCTTGTAGATGGTTTTACTACTTCATCACATTCCTAAAAGAATAAAATAAAAGTTAATAAATAAATAAACAATAAATGACCATTTATTTATCCCGAGTTCATCATTATCATGTTCACCTTCGAGATCTATTGTAGATGTACCAGCAACCTGAGTCTCCTGGTCGCGTAAAAAATCCAATAAAGTAAAATACCCTAAATTTGGCACATATTCATCTTCGGCACCGGCTCCAGATTTTTCGCCCTGCTCAACTTTTTTCAGCTCTCTTCGATAGCATGTACGTATATTTGTTAGTCTTTTTTTTAGGCTATCGATGTTTGCGGTTGGTTCAATTTGTTTATAAACATCTAAAAGTTTTTCCCATGCAATTTTTTTTTTGTTCCTATCTTTATAAATATTTGTTTTGACTTTCCACAATTCCGGCAACTCTCTTAATGTTTCAAAAAAATGGACCCAAATCGGCATATTTGGAATAGAACACATATTAAAAACTAGACAAATTACTTCCACAACTTTAAATTTTCAACTGATATCGTTGACCTTGTCGTCAACCCCATCATACACCTGCCAACATTGTTGCCAATCTGTAGCTCCGCCCCTCAAAAATCCAAGAGGGTTTGATTTTTTCCAACCTTGTCGTCAACAGTAAATTTCAACTTCAACTAAGCCACACACTTTCAACTTTGTCCCAAACATTATAAGTTTTCAACAAGGTTGACGACCAGGTTGGCAGTCTGTGGGCCGCTTTAGAGCGTACACGGCGCCAGTCTGCTACGGCGCAATACTAGTTTTGTCTTTTACGTGACTCCTTTATTCAGTTCAATTTTAATTTATTAGTTTAAACGTTTGATTTATCAGTGACATGAAGAAGCAGTCGTCTGTGCTTTCGTTTGTTACTAAAAGTGTTAAACCCAGTGAAAATGTTGAGACAAGTACGGAGGAAGATAAACCTTTAAGTGCGAGTAGCTTCAATGACGGTGGTGAAGAGGCAACGCCATCTTGTTCCTTTAAAGAACGCAATGCGGAGATCGCGGAGAGTAGAGATCCTGCTTTAGGAGTTCGATCAGCAGACATTTCCAAAGGCTTATTTCAACCTGTTAATTGCTTCAAGGTAAGCAAAGTCCAATCAAAATCAAGACAGTTCAAAGAAAATTGGTATAAAGAATTTTCTTTGGTTGAGTATAGCCCAATTTTAGACGCTGCATTTTGTTTTCCATGTCGACTATTCTGCCACCATAAGAGTGGGCGTGGGGAAGACTCGTTCACTAAAACGGGTATGAAAAACTGGAAAAGGGGGCTTGAAAAATTCAGAGTACATGAAAAAAGTAAAATGCATCTGAAGGCAATCCAATTTCTTAGTGAGTACAGAAAACCTGGTATGAGTATTGCGGATGCACTATCCTCAGGTTCAAACTAACAGAAAATATTTAAAATTTATCATTGAAACTGTTTTGTTTCTTGGGAAACAAAATCTTGCTCTAAGAGGGCATGATGAAAGTACTAATTCATTTAATAAAGGTAACTTCCTAGAACTTCTTGATCTTAGAGCACAGAACATGGACACAGAAATTCAATTATTAATGAAATCGTCTGTTCATTCATATAAAAGTCCCAAGGTTCAGAATGAAATAATTGAATGCATAAAAAATAAAATGCTTGCAGACATTGTTCAAGAAGTTAGTGAGTCGTTAGCGTACTCGATAATTGCGATGAGACAACCGATATATCAGTGCATGAACAACTAAGCATTTGCATTAGGTATATCGTAAAGGCAGACGGCAACATTGAAATCAAGGAAAGATTTTTAGGCTTTATTGATGTTGTAGCAACTACAGGAGAAAATTTACACAATGTCATAAAAAACTATCTGCAACAGTTGGGGATAAATCTCAACAAACTGCGTGGACAGGCGTACGAGCGGGAAGTTCAATGGTGTGGCTGCAAGATTCCAAGAAGAAGAGCCTAGAGCATTGTACACACACTGCCATGCACATTTACTTGATCTGGCTGTGATGCGATTTTGCGATGAAGTTAGACAGCTACGTGGATGTTTATCTACTGTTAATCAGTTGTATAATGTGATAAATGCGTCAGCTAGTAGGTTTTCCATTTTTGAATCAATATGCAAGCAGAATGGAAATTCCAAAAAAAGACTGGTGAGTCTCTTACGTACAAGACGGACTGTTCGTCACCGAGCCATCAATGCTATTCTCGAGAAGCTCCCAGAAATTTGCGATACTTTGGAAGTAGTGGCAAATGATAGCTCAAACGGCAAAGTAGCAGCTGAAGCAGACGGGCTAATAAAACAAGTCACTACTTTTGAGTAGTCTGACAGACATCTTATCTAAAGAACTTCAAAGTGAATCCATGAACATATCCAAGGTTTCACAAAAGTAGAAGTTATCATCGACTGTTTGAAGCTTGAACGAAACGAAAATTGCTTTGCACAGCTTTGGAACGAGGTAGAAGAACTATCTAAGAAGTAATCCTCAAAAGGCATGTATGTTGAAAAACCGTCACTACCTCGAAGACGCAAGATACCCAAAAGGCTTGAATCTTCAGACGCATCAGAATCATCGTTCTGTTACAAATCACCTGAAGAATCATTTAAAATCGAAGTTTTCTTTGCTGGACTAGATATCATAATCACAAATCTCCAGCTTCGATTTTCTAAGAATGACTACAGCAAAATTAACAATATTGCTCAGTGTCTCTTTGATTGGAATGGCATTGACAATAATACTGTTTCAACCATTCAACAATTTTACAAATTATCCCCGAGCTTCTTCTCCCAGCTTAAGTTTTTCCATTGCTTTGCAAAAAATAACTTTGTTAAAAAAGATATAAAAGCTGTGGGGATATCTTTCCAGGAATTAGCTGATTTTTTTGTTACAAATCACCTTGAAGACATTTCACCAGACGTCATGGAACTGTTGGCAATATCCCTTTCGTGGCCGATTACAACAGCAAGCGCCGAAAGATCGTTCTCTACATTGCGACGGCTTAAAACGTACTTAAGAAGTACAATGAAGGAAGAGCGTCTAAGTGGTCTAGCCCTGATGGCCATCAAACAAGAATTGGCTATGAAGTATATGAAAGATCAAAAACTAAATGCCTTAGTTGAACAATTTTCTCAACGGAACCGAAGGCTTATGCTTTACTAATGTGGCCGATATAAATATGGTGTAATCAACTGTAACAAATCTTTTCATAGCAATAACTCTAATCCTTTTATTTTATTTTTTTTATTATTTCAACATTTGTTCGTTATGTACGGAATTGACCATTTAAAACTGTACTGTGTCAATTAAAGGATATTTGAGTCAGAGTCTGTTGTTTTCAATTTCGTCCTCATATGCATATTTGTTTTAACCTTATCAATTATTAAGTTTTTTAACCTAAAACTATTTATTTTTACAACGATTTTACGTTTATAATTTATTAGTTAATATATCATCGTAAGGTACCTTAACAATTATTATAATGAGATGGATTCATAATACTACTTTTTCTCTACATACACCTTCATAATTTCTTTGACTAAAAAAATTTTATAATCGGCCTAGTAATATTTAAATTACTGTCTGTATACATAATTTCTTTTATAAAAATTCTATCATTAAAGCTTACATTGTTTATAATAATTTTGTTTTATATTAAAACAATAACGAGAAAGATAGGCTTATAGATACAAAAACAGAGCGGATCAGATTATTCCAGATTTTTGATTTCTGGCATGTTGTGACCCCCCAAAATAATTGTCCACGCGATGCCTATGCTTACAATTAAATAATTCTTTATTTAAGAGAGTAGCCGCCACATTGAAAATATCAAGGCGGACAGTATGTACGATAAAAAATGAAGGGAAAATAATCCTATCCTTTCAAGTCCAGGCAAAAATAGAACTCGAACGAAAAGCAAGACAAGTGATCTACCCGAGGGATCTCAAATGGCAGTTCGGAATACATTGTACGATATGTACCAACAAAGTAAGTACTAATTTATACTAAGTAAATGTATAGTAACCAATAATCAATACATGTCAAAAAAATGGAACGTATTTAAGCAATTTATGCTGAATATATGAACCAGTGCTAGATCTCATTTTTATTAGAAATTTACAATGTTAAAATAAAAATTATACTATTTTTTTACATTCTACTAATCAGCATAGTCTGATTTATTCAATATCGAATCTTATTTATTATTTTTTCCAGAGAAGCATGTTACTGTGCGAAGTTTGAGCAATGAATTGAGGGATAAAGAAATAGTGTCTATTGGCAAAACATCTTTGAGCATTTTGTTGAAAGAATTGGGTTTTAAATACAAAACTGATGATAATCGAAGAGCTTTAATTGAACGGACTAGTATTGCTGCTTTAAAAGCCAAATTTATTTGTAAATATATGGAAAATCTTGAGAGCGCGCATCCAAGAGAAGTTGTTTATTTAGATGAAACATGGATTTATTCGAAGGGAAATAAAACAAATTCCTGGCAAGACGAAAGTATTAAAAGTGTACGGAAACCAGAAGGTTATGATGGTAAATGTTTTGTAGTAGTCCACACTGGTTCGTCCAAAGGATTTGTCTCTGAAGCAGGTTTATTATTCTGTTCAAAATCTAAAGTAGCTGATTATCATGGAGAAATTTTCGAAATGGATCACTACACAATTAATTCCCAATTTAGAAGAGCCATCATTGATTGTGATGGATAATGCTTCATACCACAGTGTTCTTTCAGAAAAACAACCTTCCACAGCTTCAAAGAAAGATGAAATTGTTACCTGGTTAACAACAAACAAAACCTGAATTATTACAAATTGTAAAAATGAACGGAAAAGAAAAGGTGTATATCATTGATGAGTTACTACGAGAACATGGTCATGAGGTGTTAAGATTACCACCATACCATTGTGAATTCAATGCTATTGAGTTAATTTGGGGAAATTGTAAATCATATTAAAATAAGTACATTGGTAGGGATGGGCATTCTGATAATGCTGTTATCAATATATGGCAAGAGGCACTTAACAAACGTAATACAAATATTTGGGAGAAACGTGTGAGACATGCTCATGAAATCGTTAAAAAGTGGTATGACTGAGACAAAACTATGGTTGATATTGATATTCCAACAATCAAATAAAAACAATTTTGTACAAAGTTTAAATATATATTAAAAATAATAACCGGCTATTTTTTTACAAACCTAGATTTATATAGAATATATTGTTTATATTAACTATCTGTTACGAAAATGTTCTTTATTTATCAATTTAATTTGATAACATTTATTTATTTAAAAAGCTCAACAGGCTGGAGGCCTAGCGCTAAAAAGATTAGTAACAATTTGTTTTTCTAAAGTCTTTTTATGCTTTTTTTACTACTTTCTTCCATTTACTTTTTCGTTCCAGTTCTCAATGTTACTTTTTTGCAAGACTTAATATACGTTGTCTTTCCATCTCTTTCTTGGTCTTACCTTTCCATTTGTATTGGCTTTTGTGAGAGTATCATTTTCGACATTCTTTATTCTCCCATTCTTTCGATGTTTCCTTATTATCCGTATTTCTAATTTGTTAACACTTGTCTTATTATTTTTAAAGCAAAGCTTTTTATCTTGGTATCCTGGGCTCGAGGAGTTAAATTGTTATTTTCGTACGTAACAATTTTTGCGTCATGAGTCAGTGCTCCGACCCGTTGGGCCCATTAGGGCACCGATTTCGTATATTGGCATATTTTTTTAAGTTCAGAAGATAACATTAAAAGGTTTGCATTTCTCAGAATTCTATGAGTTTCACACTTCTTTTTATTTATTACCTTTTTACTTATTTGAATGCTTGACTACCAAGTATACTATTCTGTTTTTCTGTTTGGATTATATAGTTCATTAATCAACTCAATAATAATAAAACAAGTTAATTCTAATAATTAACAATCGGTAAACATAAGATTCACGATCGAAATGTCCTGAAAAATGTTTCAAATAAGTTAAAATGTTCGTCAGCAATTTATTGAATAGATATTAAGTTTATTCGCTTTATAACCAATTTGTTAATCGGTAATAGATGCAACCCAAAAAAAAAACGTTCGATGTGATATTAGCCACTTCCGAATTCTTTCATCAATCATACTCTTATCGACCTACGTTTAAAGTACTGTCTTGATTTTATTCGCATAAATATGAATGATGACGATATTAAGTTTATTCGCTTTATAACCAATTTGTTAATCGGTAATAGATGCAACTCAAAAAAAAAAGAGTGTGCGTGTAACCTTTACGCGCGATTGAAGTAAAACTTGTTGACGTACGTATCGGAAAATAAATATTTAATTACAATTCAATCATATTTATTGTAAATATACTTTACAAAAAAAATGAGATGTTATATTTATATTATTCATTAGAAATAGGAATTCGAAAGTTATCATTATTTTTTTTATATATGAAATTATAGGTTTATGATAACTAAAATGTGAAACATAGATTTTAGTCTATAAATACCATTAATGTATTTGAAACCGTTTGAAAATTTCATAAATAAATTTCGGAAATTTAAACTCCTCCCATAGCTGAAATTATACAGTTACTTCCATCAGAATCTTCCGTTAGAATCTACCCCTAGTCGTGCCTAAAGAAGTTTTGCTTCAATAATAGGTAAACAATATTAAAAATATACACACATTACGTTAAGAATGTGTGATTTTGTAGCTGTATCTACCTTATTGTAATACATCACAACACAAGAGCCTTCGATAGTTAGATAACCATTTCATTTTGTAGCATTTTATAGCATATTCCATAAAATTTAAAATCCTGAAATAAGTTTGTTTCCTTCACGTCTACGAAGGATCTGTTATTGGTGGTCAAAGGTCAGCCATCTTGACTAGTGGTTTTATGGCCTTTATGGCTACTTAACCAAACCTAAAATAAGTATAAGAAAGTGTTAAAATATTTTGAATATTATTATTTTATGAACAAAAACGTGCAACATGCTTCTTTACTCAACGTAAAGATTCCGTATAAACAATTATTTACTATCATAATATGTATGTATGTATATAAACTTACTTAATCAAATCATAATGAATGTGGCTGTCTCGTCATTTTTTCATTTTTGTCATTTTTCTTCAAATCTTTCTGGCGCTTATAATATCCCCTTTGACGTTCACAATTTCTTTTTCTTTTTAGCTCTTTAAGTCTATAAAACGAAAATAGCTAGGTATAAATAATAGGTATAAATAATTAGGTATAAATAGTGTAATTACACACCAAAAATAAAATTTATGCATATAGAGTACCTACCTATTCACTCATTTTCAATCAATATTTTTTCATCACTTTCTTCATTAATAAATCCACATTGTTTATTCATATTTAATACAAACACTTTATACACAAAAAACTATTTATACAATGTATTTCGATTGACAAGATGATCAGCTGTCAATTCATACAATTACAGATTTAATTTTATTTCATATAGGAGGCAAAATCGCATGAGTGCCGCCAGGATTATTTTCAGGGGGTGCATCTGCATCTACACACTATTATGATCTAATATATATATAGAATGTAGAATGATTTGGACAGCAACCGCGACGCCTTTAGTTTTTATTCAAACAATAATTTAATAAAAAAATTAAAAAAATATATAATTTTCTGGTAAATTCAGGTATTTTCTTTCATAGCAGGGGGGTGCAAGCGCACCCTCTTGCACCCTGCTGCCGGCGCCCATGCAAAATCGTGTCAGTATTAGGTTTTGTTTCCGGTTTCTGTTATTAGAATGACGTCACGTCCGTTAGAATAACTTTTTTACTCCTAGTGTCGCTAAAGAAGTTTTACTTCAAAAAACGTTCGATGTGATATTAGCCACTTCCGAATTCTTTCATCGATCATACTCTTATCGACCTACGTTTAAAGTACTGTCTTGATTTTATTCGCATAAATATGAATGATGACGTATGTGCAAAGATCCAACGGACAAACTATATCAGCGTCTGGAGTATATGCAACGTTGTCAGATTGCAACTTATGACAATGTTAAATGGTATTTGTGTATACGTACATATAAGTAATGTGTAAGTAAAGCCTCCGCAGGTACAGTTTAGACAAAAATATTGGCAAATTTCCCTACAAGCCCGCCTACTCTTACCGCGCATATAATCCAAAACTTATTGACAATATTGTTGCAGGACAACTACCGTAAAATGGGTATATATGGAACGGTATTTTTGGTATTTTCGCACGTATTCTAGGTAGAAGGGGTTTACAAAGGCCATGACAATCTCTACATAAAATGTTGAAAAAAAACATCTATATATTTTTTTAATACTTTTTACCGTTCCATATAACCCATCAATGCGGGATATATAGAACGAAAATAATTTTACCTGTAGTTAGGTCCTTTATTTGTACTAATTTTTGGTCAATATACACCACATAGAAGGGTTATTTGGAACGGTAAAAAAGTACAAAAAAAAACGCGGATTCGATATTTTTTTTACGTCTCTAATTAATAAATAAAAAATCGTTCCATATTAAAGTTTTATTACATAAATATAAGAAAATAAAATATTGTTTACAAACTAAATAGTCAGTCTTTAAGACTTAACATACATAGGTACTAGGAACATATAAAATATCAAAAAAAAAAAATCAAATTCAGGTAAAAAAAAACTAATTCTGATTTAATGGTTAACAACTTGATTAATGAAGGTATTTACGTAAGGCACATATTATCAGTAAATGTGTGGAGTCCTCTTTTAATAAAAGGAGGTCGTAATTTAATTTCAATTTGGTTTAGAGTAGCCACACAAATATCAGGAACGTTTGGAAAAATAAAAATATTTGAGTTGGGTCGATAGGACCTCAGACAGCTTACTAAAATTTTTGTTTTTTTAATTTCTTTTATCTGAGCAACAAATGTTTTAACAGCCTCATTTTTTGAACGTTGATTATAAATAAATTTCACTGTCACAAAATCATCAACAGCAAGCTGTGGAATTGATAAAACTATCTAGTTGTTTCTTCATTTTCAAGATCTCTCTGAGGATAACTGCAAGAAGGAATAGTCTCAGCACTGACCAGCTCTTCATCACATTGTCCCTTATTTTCAATATTCGTTTTTGAACGTGTTGATAAACCTGTTTTTGATGGGCGTTTGGATTTCTTAAGTGGAACTTCCGGAACGGTTTCTTGAGGTAAATCTTCAGGAGCAATTTCTTTACCTACAGGGATATCAATTTTCTTGCTCCGTTTCTTTTTTTCAGTGTTATTTTCTCTAAATAGATTCCCCATTATATCGGAAAAGCTATCATTCAAGGCTTTTGTAACTACCGTTTTGATTTCTCTGGGAATACGTGTTTTTTTAGAACAATTTCTTTGTTAAGAGGAATTATCCCACAAGCTCTAAAACCAGCTAAAACATTGGTTGAATTTTCAATTGTTTTTCGTAATACTCTGGGAAATTCACTTTTTGGTAGACAACCCCGATTTTGCAGTTTCCATTCATTTAAATTTTTTCTCCATAATGCCTTTATTGATTGAAATACGGCAACGTCAAGGGGTTGAAGAAGGTGTGTACTGTTAGGGGGCAAAAACACAAAATGAATATTATTAGTTTTGCAAATCTGTAAAACTTTCAATGACAAATGACTTTCTAGATTATCGCCAATAATAACTTTTTTTCCATCCAACCTTCGAAAATGCACCAGAGCCACTTTTAGGAACCAGTCTTCAAAAATAGGAGCATCGAACCAGCCTGATTCACTACAAATGTAATAACATCCATCAGGGCCTCCCTGCAGCCACTCTGTTATATAAATTTTTTGCTTTGTACACAATATACCGTGGCAAAAATAAACCTGAACCTGAAACTGCAAACATAACTGAAGTCGAAGATTTTAAGAAATCAATAATTCTATGAGCGTGCTTAACCCCTCGCCTGACTATCACTCGTATTTTTCCAGGGTCACCTGTCAGATTTGTCTCATCGTAATTTATGATGTTATCAGGTTCAACATTTTCAAGCGTTGTTGCCAAATTTTCAAAATAATTGGAAATTATTTCTGGGCCTAATTCGGCTCTGACTCTTTTGATACTGTCCGAATTTCTCTGTCTAAGCTCGTCATGACGACCCAAAAGCATTTTACACCATTCGTTGCTCTCTAAAAATACTTCGTGCCTACACCCTTTCTATCTAAATATTGCTTGACAAATCTCTTTAACTCAGTTGTAGTAAATGGATACCCGAATTCAGCGGCCGTTACCTTAGCCGTTACTATTTGGTCTTCTTCAGGTTTATTTAATACAGGTGGTCGACCAAGTAAATCACTGTTTTGTCCTCTATACCTTCGAAAGAGTAGTTTTCGGAACTTGATACGCCTCTGCCGCTTGGCTAAATGACAATCTATTATCAACAACAGCTTCCAATGCTGTTTCTAAATTCGCCAGTACGTAGTTTCGCCTGTAAGCTGTACCTGGCATGTGTTTATGCTTTCTAGGCATGTTCAATATAACCCTGAAAAATACATGTTTCTACTCAAATCGTTGAATTTAAAAACCTGTAAATATTTTTGATTAAATGAACACAGTTTAATGTTTTTGAGGTTATGAGATATTATTCCGTTCATTACAGCAATATAAAATCTTTTCTAGTTTCTGAGCTATGACTGAGACAACTACGGGTAAGTAAAAGTTTATAAACTTGACATAAAATAATTGTTTTTACATGACTTACTTGTTAACACAGTCGACACTAAAACACGTTGTTATGAGCCTCTTATTGTTAACTTACTAACTGGCATCTGGCATCGGTCGTTTGAATTGATGTCAATGGCGTCAATGCTGTCGTACGATATGGCGCGTAATTTAAAAGTTGCACCAAAATTCCATATAACCTCTATTATTCCATATATACCGTGATGTTAGGATTATATCACGATATATACCCATTTTACGGTACCTGAATAAATAGAGAAGTTGTAAATATTACAAATAAGAAATGGTACTGTGATAGGTGTTTAAATCACTTTATTTCAGAGTCAAATTTAAATAAATCTGTTTTAGATTGTAAACTTTTGAACGAAGATATTAATACATCATACATTTACATTACATACGCACTTTCAATCATTACTTACATACCTACACCAGTCATACACCGTTTGAACGAAAGACTTCGCGATCAGCTGATTTTCGGCATTAATAATCGCGAGTGGCAGGAACAAATTATACAAAAACATTCGTCAAATAATACCACATTTGAGGAAGTAGAAGCGACTGCTGTTCTTTTAGAACAGGCTTCAATACAATCCAAACAATTAAATAGTTTGCAATCTACCGCGCAAAATACAGACAATTACGTGAATCGTGTAAACAAAGCCGGTAAATCAAATTATAAAAATGAACAAACATTTTTTAAAAGTGCGAAACCTAAAGTTATCGAGTTGAATCCTTATACAGACTGTCTTTTTTGTGGTGATACAAAACACCGACAAAAGTTCTGTCCCGCTTACGAAAAAACTTGTAGCGGTTGCGGAGAAAAAAATCATTTTGCCTGCGTGTGCATAATTTCCGAGAACGCGCTGATTCGACAAAGCGCTAAACAAGTGAAATACGAGGGACGATCAAAACGTTCTACCCGTTGCGTTCGCGATGACGAAAAAGAACAAACCTCATCTACCGGTAGTGAGACAGAAACTGATTCCGAATATGAAAATTCATATGTGCGAAATATTAGTAAAACCGGTTCAGCAAGAAAAGTGCTTTTACCAGTACCTACTTATAAATAAAATAAGCATTGAAATGCTATACGATTCTGGTAGTGTTCATGCAGTACTGGGAAAAACAATGTATAAAAAAAATCGGTAAGCCAGATTTGTCAAAAACGTCTGACTTAGTTGCTTATGGAGACCAACCAATTAAAACCTTAGGTAAATCGATTGTCACAGTAAAAGCTTTTGGTTATAAAATGAAGCTACCGTTATATGTTACAGAACAAGATGATACCCCACTTTTTGGGTTGGACTGGTGTTTAGCCTTCAACTTACCTTTACCACCAGGTGCAAAAGTTTGTCATCTGAAATCGAAAGACAATACAAATAGTTTGATTAAAAACGTGGGGGGAGAAGTAAATGAAAAAAATCTAACCCAACAATTGATGCGAGAATTTTCCCCACTTTTTGAAGAACGTTTAGGTTCTATCAAATGACACATGGCAAGAATTCATATAGATGGTGACGTCATTCCTAAAGCATTTCGCTCTAGAAGTGTACCCCTAGCTCTACAGGAACAAGTGTCAGTTGAACTTGACAGATTGGTTTCTGAGGGAGTTTTAGAACCAGTTAACACCACATTTACTCCAATTTCCTGGGCCTCACCAATCGTAGTTGCTTTAAAACCAAACGGCAAATTGAGAATCTGCGCCGATTTCAAGGTTACCATAAATAAATACGTCCAATTGGATGATTATCCATTGCCGCGTTTCGAAGACATCACAGCTAAACTTTTCGGCGGTAAATATTTCTCCAAAATTGATCTCAAGGACGCATACTTACAAATGAAAGTTCATCCGGATTGTCAGAAGTTCTTAGTTATTTCTACACCAAAGGGGTATTTTACTTATAAGCGTTTACCTTTTGGAATAAGTTTTGCCCCTGCATTATTTCAACGAACCATGGATCAAATACTTTCTGGAATAGACGGAGTAGCTATCTACCTAGATGATATTTTAGTAACGGCCCCAGATTTACCCACTCATTTAGACCGTCTAAGAAAAGTATTGCACAGGCTGCAAGAATCCGGGATAAAAACCCAAAAATCAAAGTGTGATTGGTTTAAAAATAGTATAACTTACCTGGGACACATTTTCGCTCATTTTTAGGTGCGATTACTTACTACGGCAAGTTTATAAAAAATCTTCATGTACAATGTGTTCCATTACATCGCCTTTTAAATAAAAATGCCCAGTGGCACTGAACAGAGGATGATACCAAAATTGTCAATAATCTAAAGAATACCTTTACTTCCAACGACACACTAACTCACTACGATCCTAATAAAATTTTAGTGGTATCAAGCGACGCAAGTAACATTGGCACAGGGGCCGTATTATCACACAAACTTCCAGATGGTTCTCTAAAACCTGTCGCGTTTGCCTCCCGATCCTTTAATGAAGTAGAGAGACGATATTCTACAATTGATAAAGAAGCATTGGGATTAGTCTATGCTGTTACTAAATTTCACCAGTACTTATATGGTAGAAGATTCACCCTTACAACCGATCACAAACCTCTACAGCACATATTAGGTGAAAATCGACAAACCCCAAAAATTGCAAGCAACAGGTTGTTGCGATGGGCGATGACATTAAATAGCTACAACTTTGATGTAGAGTACACTCCCGGAAAAGAAAATTGTCCAGCAGATTCTCTATCGAGACTTCCGTTAAGTAACACCATTGAACAGAGAACATTAAATAGCCACACCCGACTTTTACATTTAAGAGTAAAGAAACTCCATTTTAATAAAAAAAAATTACAAAAAGAGACATTAAAAGATTAGATATTATCTCGAGTAATAAAATATATTCAACAATCCTGGCCAAATAAAAGACACCTTCAACCTGATCTTTTTCCTTTTTACGAAAAACGCGATGAAATATCTTTCGAAGAAGACATCGTATTATGGAAAGGCCGAATTTGTATTCCATTTTCTTTACAACCAGAAATACTAGCAATGCTTCATGATGGGCATCCCGGAATCACTGCAATGTAGTCATTAGCAAAACTACATGTTTATTGGCATAATATAAATTCTGACATTGTCAAAGAAATCAAAAAATGTCAATACTGTCAGCAAGCACGGCAAAATGTTCAAAATGCGCCACTCCACCCCTGGGGAATTCCAACGGAACCGTGGTGCCGCCTTCATTTAGACTTTGCAGGGCCTTTTGAAGGAAAAATGTGGATGATAGTCAATAGATGGAAAAAGAATAATATAATTTCATTCTGAACGCTTTACAAGTTTTTGAAAAAACATATTTTCAAAGAACAATGACCGTTCAACTAAGAAGAAACAACTACTTCCTGGGCTATATGCCCCAACGGATATTGGATTATACTTCAAAGTCAAACGGGGTTGGAATATCTACAAGATAACTTAAACCCAACCATTCCAGTTTGCAGTTAGAAGGGACAACATAACTTATAGACCGGTTTCGGTGTTTTTGCACCTCGTCAGTATAAGGTATATGTTATCCGTCAGCGAGCTGTAAAGCATAATCACTGACTAAGGATTGAACTAAAATCGTAATCCTTATATATCTTTCAATAAAGAAAGTTTAAAGGACACGCTAGTAGTGACATCCCTACCTCTAACTGCAAACTAAAATTCGACTTGACACAAGACTTTAGTCTTGATCTATAAACGATTAATTACAGAAAACTGTATCATTGTCATATTTAATAAAGCGTGTTTGTCAATAGATGGAAAAAGAATAATATAATTTCATTCTGAACGCTTTACAAGTTTTTGAAAAAACATATTTTCAAAGAACAATGACCGTTCAACTAAGAAGAAACAACTACTTCCTGGGCTATATGCCCCAACGGATATTGGATTATACTTCAAAGTCAAACGGGGTTGGAATATCTACAAGATAACTTAAACCCAACCATTCCAGTTTGCAGTTAGAAGGGACAACATAACTTATAGACCGGTTTCGGTGTTTTTGCACCTCGTCAGTATAAGGTATATGTTATCCGTCAGCGAGCTGTAAAGCATAATCACTGACTAAGGATTGAACTAAAATCGTAATCCTTATATATCTTTCAATAAAGAAAGTTTAAAGGACACGCTAGTAGTGACATCCCTACCTCTAACTGCAAACTAAAATTCGACTTGACACAAGACTTTAGTCTTGATCTATAAACGATTAATTACAGAAAACTGTATCATTGTCATATTTAATAAAGCGTGTTTGTCAATAGATGGAAAAAGAATAATATAATTTCATTCTGAACGCTTTACAAGTTTTTGAAAAAACATATTTTCAAAGAACAATGACCGTTCAACTAAGAAGAAACAACTACTTCCTGGGCTATATGCCCCAACGGATATTGGATTATACTTCAAAGTCAAACGGGGTTGGAATATCTACAAGATAACTTAAACCCAACCATTCCAGTTTGCAGTTAGAAGGGACAACATAACTTATAGACCGGTTTCGGTGTTTTTGCACCTCGTCAGTATAAGGTATATGTTATCCGTCAGCGAGCTGTAAAGCATAATCACTGACTAAGGATTGAACTAAAATCGTAATCCTTATATATCTTTCAATAAAGAAAGTTTAAAGGACACGCTAGTAGTGACATCCCTACCTCTAACTGCAAACTAAAATTCGACTTGACACAAGACTTTAGTCTTGATCTATAAACGATTAATTACAGAAAACTGTATCATTGTCATATTTAATAAAGCGTGTTTGTCAATAGATGGAAAAAGAATAATATAATTTCATTCTGAACGCTTTACAAGTTTTTGAAAAAACATATTTTCAAAGAACAATGACCGTTCAACTAAGAAGAAACAACTACTTCCTGGGCTATATGCCCCAACGGATATTGGATTATACTTCAAAGTCAAACGGGGTTGGAATATCTACAAGATAACTTAAACCCAACCATTCCAGTTTGCAGTTAGAAGGGACAACATAACTTATAGACCGGTTTCGGTGTTTTTGCACCTCGTCAGTATAAGGTATATGTTATCCGTCAGCGAGCTGTAAAGCATAATCACTGACTAAGGATTGAACTAAAATCGTAATCCTTATATATCTTTCAATAAAGAAAGTTTAAAGGACACGCTAGTAGTGACATCCCTACCTCTAACTGCAAACTAAAATTCGACTTGACACAAGACTTTAGTCTTGATCTATAAACGATTAATTACAGAAAACTGTATCATTGTCATATTTAATAAAGCGTGTTTGTCAATAGATGGAAAAAGAATAATATAATTTCATTCTGAACGCTTTACAAGTTTTTGAAAAAACATATTTTCACCGGTCTATAAGTTATGTTGTCCCTTCTAACTGCAAACTGGAATGGTTGGGTTTAAGTTATCTTGTAGATATTCCAACCCCGTTTGACTTTGAAGTATAATCCAATATCCGTTGGGGCATATAGCCCAGGAAGTAGTTGTTTCTTCTTAGTTGAACGGTCATTGTTCTTTGAAAATATGTTTTTTCAAAAACTTGTAAAGCGTTCAGAATGAAATTATATTATTCTTTTTCCATCTATTGACAAACACGCTTTATTAAATATGACAATGATACAGTTTTCTGTAATTAATCGTTTATAGATCAAGACTAAAGTCTTGTGTCAAGTCGAATTTTAGTTTGCAGTTAGAGGTAGGGATGTCACTACTAGCGTGTCCTTTAAACTTTCTTTATTGAAAGATATATAAGGATTACGATTTTAGTTCAATCCTTAGTCAGTGATTATGCTTTACAGCTCGCTGACGGATAACATATACCTTATACTGACGAGGTGCAAAAACACCGAAACCGGTCTATAAGTTATGTTGTCCCTTCTAACTGCAAACTGGAATGGTTGGGTTTAAGTTATCTTGTAGATATTCCAACCCCGTTTGACTTTGAAGTATAATCCAATATCCGTTGGGGCATATAGCCCAGGAAGTAGTTGTTTCTTCTTAGTTGAACGGTCATTGTTCTTTGAAAATATGTTTTTTCAAAAACTTGTAAAGCGTTCAGAATGAAATTATATTATTCTTTTTCCATCTATTGACAAACACGCTTTATTAAATATGACAATGATACAGTTTTCTGTAATTAATCGTTTATAGATCAAGACTAAAGTCTTGTGTCAAGTCGAATTTTAGTTTGCAGTTAGAGGTAGGGATGTCACTACTAGCGTGTCCTTTAAACTTTCTTTATTGAAAGATATATAAGGATTACGATTTTAGTTCAATCCTTAGTCAGTGATTATGCTTTACAGCTCGCTGACGGATAACATATACCTTATACTGACGAGGTGCAAAAACACCGAAACCGGTCTATAAGTTATGTTGTCCCTTCTAACTGCAAACTGGAATGGTTGGGTTTAAGTTATCTTGTAGATATTCCAACCCCGTTTGACTTTGAAGTATAATCCAATATCCGTTGGGGCATATAGCCCAGGAAGTAGTTGTTTCTTCTTAGTTGAACGGTCATTGTTCTTTGAAAATATGTTTTTTCAAAAACTTGTAAAGCGTTCAGAATGAAATTATATTATTCTTTTTCCATCTATTGACAAACACGCTTTATTAAATATGACAATGATACAGTTTTCTGTAATTAATCGTTTATAGATCAAGACTAAAGTCTTGTGTCAAGTCGAATTTTAGTTTGCAGTTAGAGGTAGGGATGTCACTACTAGCGTGTCCTTTAAACTTTCTTTATTGAAAGATATATAAGGATTACGATTTTAGTTCAATCCTTAGTCAGTGATTATGCTTTACAGCTCGCTGACGGATAACATATACCTTATACTGACGAGGTGCAAAAACACCGAAACCGGTCTATAAGTTATGTTGTCCCTTCTAACTGCAAACTGGAATGGTTGGGTTTAAGTTATCTTGTAGATATTCCAACCCCGTTTGACTTTGAAGTATAATCCAATATCCGTTGGGGCATATAGCCCAGGAAGTAGTTGTTTCTTCTTAGTTGAACGGTCATTGTTCTTTGAAAATATGTTTTTTCAAAAACTTGTAAAGCGTTCAGAATGAAATTATATTATTCTTTTTCCATCTATTGACAAACACGCTTTATTAAATATGACAATGATACAGTTTTCTGTAATTAATCGTTTATAGATCAAGACTAAAGTCTTGTGTCAAGTCGAATTTTAGTTTGCAGTTAGAGGTAGGGATGTCACTACTAGCGTGTCCTTTAAACTTTCTTTATTGAAAGATATATAAGGATTACGATTTTAGTTCAATCCTTAGTCAGTGATTATGCTTTACAGCTCGCTGACGGATAACATATACCTTATACTGACGAGGTGCAAAAACACCGAAACCGGTCTATAAGTTATGTTGTCCCTTCTAACTGCAAACTGGAATGGTTGGGTTTAAGTTATCTTGTAGATATTCCAACCCCGTTTGACTTTGAAGTATAATCCAATATCCGTTGGGGCATATAGCCCAGGAAGTAGTTGTTTCTTCTTAGTTGAACGGTCATTGTTCTTTGAAAATATGTTTTTTCAAAAACTTGTAAAGCGTTCAGAATGAAATTATATTATTCTTTTTCCATCTATTGACAAACACGCTTTATTAAATATGACAATGATACAGTTTTCTGTAATTAATCGTTGGATGATAGTCATTGACGCATACACTCGCTGGATAGAAATAGTGCCTATGAAGAACATTACATCTGCTAAAACTATAGATTCTCTTCGCGAGATATTTTCCCGGTTTGGTTTACCCAAATTTATTGTCACAGATAATGGTCCTCAGCTGACATCTAATGAATTTGAAGAGTATTGTTGCGAAAATGGAATTACGCACGTAAAGGTAACACCTTATCATCCCAAAAGCAACGGTTTGGCTGAACGTACAGTAAGAACATTTAAAGAAAGAATGCGCGCTAGTGACCTGACAATAAATCAATCACAAAGACTTCAAAGTTTTCTTTTCTGTTACCGAAATACAATTAGAAGATCAACCAAGAGAACACCGAGTCAAATGATGTTTGGACGCCACCTCAGATCTCATTTTGATATGTTAAAACCAGATGTTACAAAGAATATTGAGTACGAACAAGTAATTCAAAAGAAAAATCATGACCGTACTGCCACTGCGCAACGATATTTTACCGAAGGGGAGAGGGTATGGGTAAACAATCCTTTAGACAAGGGTTCCACACCTGGACAAATAATAAAACAGACCGGCACCCTATCATACACAGTAAACATGAATGGCATTTTACGACGCAAACACTGTGACCAAATGCAAACGAGAACGTCAGACGTTGAACGAAATCTACCTGTTACAAGAAAAATTACTGTTGACGATCTGATACAGCCACGTTCACCTCAAAAAGAAGCACAACCAGAGGCGTTATGTTTACCAGATGAGCATCCAGTTCAAAACGACATAAATTTTGAATCACACGTACCAGCAGCCGATCCGAATGAAGGGAGACCTGCGGATGGTTCCGTTCTAAGGAGAAACCCTACGAGAAACAGGAAGCCTCCTGCTCGCTTCTTAGATTAAATCTCCTTTTCCTTTTGTTTTGTGGGGGAGGAATGTAGTATGCAACCAACATTTCATCGCGGGTATCTATCGAGGCCAGTCAACCACGTGCACATGGTATTTCTCCGTCTAGCAAACGAAGAAGCCACACGCGTTCATACAATTCATACATACATCTTACATACATCATACATTTACATTACATACGCACTTTCAATCATTACTTACATACCTACACCAGTCATACATTCAGTTACTTAGTTGTTAGTTTGTTTTATGTTATAGTTCTGTTAATAATGTTTATATTCTTGTGCCTTTAATACTACACATATACATACATTCTTTTAAAACACCTGTTAAAATATGTCAAAAAAATAATAATATTACCAAAATATATTACTTACTCGAATTGAATGTCCATGTCCAATATACACACACAAACTTATTTTTCACAAATAAATGACTCTTACTGAAGTGTAAATTCAAAATCAAGATGTAAAACTAGTTGTTTTTATGTACGAAAGCAAGTAAGTTTATTGTTGTTCGTTTTCTAAGCAATAATCTAAAAAATTATTTAGATATATGAACACCTGCTATATTTTCCATTAATAGTCCTTTTTGAACAACCAATGAGTAATATAATAGGTAAAATACCTATAATGCAAAATCTGAAAAGGTAAATTAAAGAACACCTACATATTTCCTAAAATATATTTAAATATATTAAATACTATAACTTTTATCAATACAACAAATATATTACATAATTATCGCATGCAGGATGCTGTCTTTAAGTCTTAAAAACTATACATCAAGAAAAATCTAATCTAAGGGCAAAAAAGTAGTTTATATAAAATGCGACTGCTTAACCATAAAGTGGAAGAGTCTTGTAGACTGTCTATTTTGTCAGTGACATTTCAACTATTTCAGTATTTACACTATTAGAAAAGAAATTTTCAAAATAGTGCAATATTAAAATAGTAGTTGAATTATCTAAAAGGATACAATCGGACTTACAGGTTTCTTAAAATTGACAACTTCCTTTTGGGCGGGATCGGTCATTTTATCTTTCCAAACAAATTATTAATGTATGCAAATTGCCATTAAGGTTTTTTTTTACATCAGTAGTTTTAATATTTCCTGTGTTAAATAAGATATATTATTTGTAGTAATCGGTTCTTTGGGTGTTTAATATTTATATAAACCATAAATTTTCAGGTTAGAGAGCTCGACTTTTTCTAGACATGCCTTAGAATTATTTTTAGGTTAAGTTTTGGCTAAAAAATAAGTTTTTATTTTTATTTTTTCAGTAAAAATGCCATCAAATCATGGTATTAAACTGTCTTCTATTATGCATTTTTTTGATAATAACAATAAAATGGTAGAAAGAGGTGAAAATGCTGTGGATTCGGGCCATATTAAAAGTATGCATTTCGGTGCTAATTTGATGACCCTTCAAGGGGTTGTACATGCTAGTATGAAAGAAAAAACTTAAAAATGTGAGGTAAGAATAGCTAGCTTATAATTATTGTCTTAAATTCTTTTTTAAGTTCCGCTTGTACACCTTTTATTTTGAGGTGTAACATTGGTCTAGTTCATCTAAAACATTTAATTATAGTTTATTAGCATAATAATTTGGGTGCATCGCAACTGCGGTACGGTCAACTTACCCTTGCAAACCTGACCCAAAGGATTTTAATCCCCTGTCGTAATTGCGGTACAGACTAATTTTGGGTTTTTCCATTGGTAAAAGGGTAGGTGGTACCTAAGGGCATTTAAATCTCTTTAGAGCAAGTAGTCTCATTTATCAGTTATCTATTGAATCAAAGTGTTTATTATTATACGAGATCAAAATGAAGCGAATGCTAAGCGAGCGTGGAAAAATATTAATTTGTTTTGAGGGATATAAATTTTATAAATATCGCGAAGTTAAAAGTAGTGGTGAAATGTGCTGGAGTTGTACCGTAAAGACATGTAATGCTAAAATTTTTACGATGGGTAAGGAAGAGATCTTTTCAAGAAAAGGAGGAGTACATAACCATGAACCCACCAGTGAACAAATCTTAATAAGACAAGAATTAAATAACGGTATAAAACGAAAAATGAGTGAATTATTATTATTATTCCTGTTTAATTAATGAAAAACCAGCAAAGCTTATCCATGCTGAATTAAATTCACATAAGACAGCTTTAGATACTTTAACCACAAAGGATGTGAATTTAATAAGAAAAACTATAAGTCGCAAAAAGTTACAACACCTACCTAAATTGCCGAGATCTAAAAGTGAGGTACATAAGTGTTTGGACAAAATGGATATTCGAACTTCATTGGATGAACAATTTTTAATTCGAAACGACAGAGTACATAATATAGTGATATTTTCATGCGAAAAAAATTTTGATTTTATGTGTAAAAATGAAATATGGTTCATGGATGGAACTTTTGACTATTGTGAAAAGAATTTCTTGCAATTATTCACAATTCATGTATTTTCAAATGAAGTTTATGTACCCGTTGTATTCTGTTTGCTTCCAAATAAGTCCAAACAAACATACACAAACTTATTTGAACTACTGAAGAAAGAGTGTTGTGAAAAAAACTATGTACTTCGACCAAAATCAATTGTAATAGACTTTGAAATGGCCATTCATGCAAGTGTTAACCAATGTTTTCCAGAAGCAGAAATTGTTGGCTGCAGATTTCATCTCACACAGTCATGGTAAGTGAACAATATAAACTATTTATTTTCAATACATACTTTGTCAACTTTGTATTAATGTGTACCTATAGATTATTTGATAATGCAAGGTTTCTTATTTGTGTGAATTTTAAGTCGAAAAGTTTATATAAAATTGTGTTCTCCAAATCTTGGTTTATTTAATAATTTTGTCTTTATTATAGGTGGCGAAAAATTCAACATCTCGGCCTAACATCGGAATACAAAAGCGAATCTGAGACTGGAATATGGTTGCGCCATTTATTTGGACTTACTTTCCTGAATCCTGATGAGGTTGCAGATTCATTTGTTTTTGATTTTCTCGCAGAACAGCCAACTTGTGAGAAAGTTGTAAAATTTGCAGACTATTTAGTAGACAATTATATTGATGCTACTTCTACATTTCCGCCTATTCTATGGGACTCAAATTCTGCATCGCTATGTAGAACAACGAATACGTGCGAATCATTTCATTCGAAATTTAATAACTATTGTGGATCACATAAACCTAATATATACAAATTTTTGGAATCTTTAAAAAATATTCAGTGTGATACTTACATTAAAATTAATTCTATTAAAAAGAACGTACCTAGATGTATTAGAAGACAAATTTTACAAAATATAAAATTTATTGATTTTAAAATAAATCCATACAAAAACAATGAGATATCTAGAAATGATTTCGTGAAATGTGTTTCACACAATTTGCAATGTCTTTGAAAATTAACAATTATATAGATACTTATATGTTACTATATAAAATTATCTAATAAATTATATTTAGTAAAATATTTTTAGCCTTTTATTTCATTGGGATAAACTAATACGTATAAAATATCTGTGTATTTTTGCCGTACCGCAATTACGAAAGGAAGAGGTCACCTTAATTTGCATAAAGTTGAGCCGTACCGCAGTTCCGACACCGGCTTAAGGATTCTGGGAATTGGTACCGCAGTTACGGTGCGCCCAATAATTTAATATTCTAGTGATTGTAGATAACAATAAATAAATCTGGACAGCTGGAAAATACAAGCTGTTCTTGTCCAAGAGGGATAAAATGCCACTACATATCTGCCCTAGCACTTTTTGGGCATTATAATGTATAAGTAACTGATAAAGAATGCACATGGAATGAGCCAAAAACAAAAGACGAAAATGTTAGGACAGCAGAAGATTTATATCCCACTAAACCCTATTGTGCTGTGGACAGAGAAATGAGTGAGGAAGAAATATACACTTTAAGCTCAAAACTTAGTGAATTGGGAAACACAGTAGGATATGCATTACAAAAAGAAACTGCTGAAGTGCCTCATCAAATACCAATTATTAAAGACATTTTTGTAAGTGATAAAATGACTCAATCATCTGACAAAATAAATTTGTTTTTGGAAAAATGTGTTCTTGATGATTCCAAAATTAAGGAAATTGCTGAGCTTACAAAAGGACAAGGGCGTAATGAAAATTGGTTTTTAGCCAGAAAGTTCCGAGTGACTGCTGGTGTCAGAGCAATCCAGTGGGGGCAAACTCACGTGAAAGATGGTCTGGATGCATTAAAATCATCCTTAGAAATTAATTAAATGCCAACGGAAATGTGGTTATCAAATTCTGTATATTAGGGGCAAGTCCGGATGGATTAGTAGGTGAAAATGCTATTGTGGAAGTCAAATGTCCCTACGCATTTCGCAATGATTTGCTATCAGAAAAATTAAAAAATAATAAGTACATTTGTTATTATAACGAAAAAAATAAACTGGTAGTGAATCAGAATCATAATTGTTACCATCAGATTCAGGGAAATCTATATATTTTAAAAAGAGAAAAATGTTTTTTGTGTATTTGGACCTTAAAAGAAATAATAATAGGCTCCTTGACACATAACTAATTTCATACAATAAATGAGTATTTCTTACAGTATTTAGCTTACGAAAACGAAATATATCGATTTTAATAACTAAATGCGTAAGATTAATTTAAAAAATGTGTTTAATTTGAATCGCCGAAAACGCTGTCGGCCATGTTGTGACGTCATACAAATTGTAAACAAAACGAGTAATTTGACGTGGTGTTATTACAAGTATAAATATTTCGATAAAAATTCCTTATCACTTTCTTAATTTATTTGCTTTATTGAAAAACAATAATAAATTCATTATGGACGTTGGTTTTACAAAAGCAGACAGCACAAATTTGCCAAAAATTGATACATTAATGGTTCGTAATTTCTTTGCCTTGAATTCAGATTTCTGCTCTGCCGAGCTAAGAAATGTCAAGACTTCTATGTAAGTACAGTGCAGTTGTTAAATAGTAGACATAAAAAGGAAGAATGAGTGTATTTATTCTTTTCAGAAGGGATTCAAAAGTACCTACTCATTTATGTCATAAGTATCGTACCTCTGAATAATGTAACTAACATCTATTTGTATTTCTTGATGTGTTTTTGCATTCTCGGACGTTGCAATAACGATAATTACTGTATTTTTGATGGAAATTAATTGAAATCATGTTTTTAAAGTAAAGTAAACTGGAAAATTGTCCGTGTTTATATGTCAAATGATTGTTTACAATACGTATGACGTCATAAAATGGCGGACAGCGTTTTCGCACCTACATGAAAAAATATAGTAATATTTTTTTTACCTTAGTAGCACAAATATTAACTATTTAGGAACTAGTTTAAAAGAGAGTCAACTAGCCTATTGTTGAAATTCAAAAAGATCCATCTTGGGAAGTGAATTTAACTTATTTGGAGGATTATTTTCCCAAATTAAGGTCAATATTTTGTAAATAAAAATACTAGCTTAACATATTCGTTCTATGTAACCAATAGCCTATATAAACTATTACCTAAGAGTAATTCTAAAATAAAAATTAAAAAAAAAAATAACAAACATACTAAAGGAAACCCACAAACAAAATAGCCAAAACATACAGTAATAAATTGACCCGTGTGAAGTTGGCCCCGATTTTTTAAAATTTCATGTTTTTTTATATGGACCTGTTTGTCCATCGTTTGTCCACCCTTAAGATAATTTTTACCAGCAAGCAATCAAAAGATACAGCCAAAACAAGTTTACGGGGCTAACTTCACGTTTTTTCGAAAAACTTCAAATTAGAAATTTGTTCACACCATACGTTTGTCCATCGTTTGTCCACCAATTAGATTATTTTTACCACTTAATTAAACGACTAAAAACACCAAAAAACGTGATTAATGACCCATACATGGTAGTAACTTCCCTATATCAATATTTTTAAAATTTCTGTATTGCATCCGTTTGTCCATCATTTGTCCACGTTTGTCCACCCTTAAGATAATTTTTACCATCAAACAATCAAAAGATACAGCCAAAAAAAATTTAAGGGGTCAACTTCACGATTTTTCGAAAAACTTCAAATTTGAAATTTGTTCACACCATACGTTTGTCCATCGTTTGTCCACGTTTGTCCACCAATTATATTATTTTTACCACCTAATTAAACGAGTAAAAACACCAAAAAACGTGATTAATGGCCCATACATGGTAGCACCTTCCCTATATCAATATTTTTAAAATTTCAGAATTGCATCCGTTTGTCCATCGTTTGTCCACGTTTGTCCACCATTTAGATAATTTTACCAGCAAGCAATCAAAAGATACAGCCAAAGCAAGTTTACGGGGCTAAGTTCCCGTTTTTTCGAAAAACTTCAGATTTGAAATTTGTTCACACCATACGTTTGTCCACGTTTGTTCATCAATTAGATTATTTTTACCACTTAATTAAACGACTAAAAACACCATAAAACTTGATTAATGTCCCATACATGGAAGTAACTTCCCTATATTAATATTTTTAAAATTTCTGTATTGCATCCGTTTGTCCATCGTTTGTCTACGTTTGTCCACCCTTTAATTAATTTTTACCAGCAAGCTCTGAATAGATACAGCCAAAGCAAATTTGAGGGGTCAACTTCACGATTTTGCGAAAAACTTCAAATTTGAAATTTGTTCACACCATACGTTTGTGCATCGTTCGTCCACGTTTGTCCACCAATTATATTATTTATACCACCTAATCAAACGACTACAAACACCAAAAACGTGATTATAGGCGCATACATGGTAGTAACTTCCTTCTATCAATAGTTTTAATATTTCTGTATTGCACCTCACAAACTTAAATTTCTATCCCTTTAAATACTGTTGGGAACAATGAATCATGCTTATTTTCCAAAAAAACGACGAAGAATCAAGTACGAACAAACAGCTCGAGCATTTTTACTCCAAATCCAAGTTTGTCCACCTAATAAAAATAAATTTTCACTTTTAACCCGGCATTACACGGGTTTTCCACTTTTACCATAAGTACACGCTCATTAGAAATGTTGATATAAAAAAACGAAAAACAAAAGGCCCATTGGGTATTTTAGAAATTTAAGATGAAATAACAATTAAAAAAACTCAACTAGATGTACAAAAACAATAAAACTGATTTTCAGTCCCTTCCATTGCTCATTTTTCTGCGCATGTGTGGAAAAATGGAATTGTGTTTTTTCGGCAAATTGACCTTTCAAAGTTCATAAATGGGGAATAGGTGGAACCGTGAAGACTGAATTTGATTATTAGCAGAGTTACAGGCGATTTTCGAAAAATGCGGTCTTTTTGACCATTACGCGTGTGAGTTAAGTTAACGTATAAATAAAGATAAAATAAAGTAATAAAATGTCAGTCCGTTATTCAGTCTGTCTAGCCTTTAGTTATGTAGTGCAAGATAGATGGAATCATATAAATGCAGGTTTTATTGAATGTAAGAACACAATTTTAAACAAAAATAAAAAAGGTGTTTATTCTCATAAATATTAAATCGCCATCATTTGCTAAAATAAAACATAAAATTAAAAAAAATACATTTACTTTGATTATGTTGAAACTGAAATTTTTATTCGTAAAATAAAATCTCTGAAAATAAATAATACATTGTGACCATTGTCGTTTAATTAGGTGGTAAACATAATCTCATTGGTGGACAAACGTATGGTGTGAACAAATTTCAAATTTGAAGTCTTTCGAAAAATCGTGAAGTTGGCCCAGTAAATTTGTTTTGGATGTATCTATTCAGAGCTTGCTGGTAAAAATTATTTAAAGGGTGGACAAACGATGGACAAACGGATGCAATACAGACATTAAAAAAATATTGATATATTGTTACTAACATTTATGGGCCATTAATCACGTTTTTTGGTATTTTTAGTTGTTTAATTAGGTGTTAAAAATAATCTAATTGGTGGACAAACGTAGACAAACGATGGACAAACGTATGGTGTAAAAAAATTTCTAATTTAAAGTTTTTCGAAAAAACGTGAAGTTAGCCCCGTAAACTTGTTTTGGCTGTATCTTTTGATTGCTTGCTGGTAAAAATTATCTTAAGGATGGACAAACGTGGACAAACGATGGACAAACGGATGCAATACAGAAATTAAAAAAATATTGATATAGGGATGTTACTAACATTTATGGGCCATTAATCACGTTTTTTGGTATTTTTAGTTGTTTAATTAGGTGGTAAAAATAATCTAATTGGTGAACAAACGATGGACAAACGTATGGTGTGAACAAATTTCAAATCTGAAGTTTTTCGAAAAAACGTGAAGTTAGCCCCGTAAACTTGTTTTGGCTGTATCTTTTGATTGCTTGCTGGTAAAAATTATCTAAAGGGTGGACAAACGTGGACAAACGATGGACAAACGGATGCACTTCTGAAATTTTAAAAATATTGATATAGGGAAGTTGCTACCATGTATGGGCCATTAATCACGTTTTTTGGTGTTTTTACTCATTTAATTAGGTGGTAAAAATAATATAATTGGTGGACAAACGTGGACAAACGATGGACAAACGTATGGTGTAAACAAATGTCAAATTTGAAGTTTTTCGAAAAATCGTGAAGTTGACCCCTTAAATTTGTTTTGGCTGTATCTTTTGATTGTTTGATGGTAAAAATTATCTTAAGGGTGGACAAACGTGGACAAATAATGGACAAACGGATGCAATACAGAAATTTTAAAAATATTGATATAGGGAAGTTACTACCATGTATGGGCCATTAATTACGTTTTTTGGTGTTTTTAGTCGTTTAAATAAGTGGTAAAAATAATCTAATTGAGGGACAAACGTGGACAAACGATGGACAAACGTATGGTGTGAACAAATTTCTAATTTGAAGATTTTCGAAAAAACGTGAAGTTAGCCCCGTAAACTTGTTTTGGCTGTATCTTTTGATTGCTTGCTGGTAAAAATTATCTAAAGGGTGGACAAACGTGGACAAACGATGGGCAAACAGGTCCATATAAAAAAACATGAAATTTTAAAAAATCGGGGCCAACTTCACACAGGTAATAAATTGTCCTGTTTGTTTGTAACATCTTTAAATATATTGTAACGGGATAACCGTAAAGGAAGGGACCTTAATTTGAAAGATTGTTGTTGACAGTTGATTTTTAGAAGTTTGTAAAAAAATCAACTGACCATTTTAAATAATGTTTCTAGAAACTTCTAAACACACTAACTAGATTAAATAATGTTGTATATAAGGGGATGCACGGACAGTTAACGTCAGTTCGAGTCAAGTGTTCAGAAGAGTTCATTGTATTGTCAAATAGTAGACGTTATCCAGCAGAGTTCAGTGTATCTTAACAATTTTGTAAATAAATTGTGTAAAAAGCCCCCATACGTGTTTCAAATTGGTGTCAGATGTGGGGTGAAGATACAAGAATGCCTGGAAAAAAGATAAATGAACTATTGGTGGCTGAGCTCAGAAGAGAGCTTGAAGAATTAGAGTTGGAAACTACTGGAAGCAAATCCGTATTGTTGAGAAGGCTCCGTGAGTACTACGTAAATAATAATTTGGACCCTGACGCTGTGGAGTTCGAAGACCCAGTTCAAAAATTAAATTCTGAACTAACTCAACAACTTTCCCAGCTGCAAGAAGAACAAACTCAACAACTTTCCCAGTTGTCCAGTCAGATAAGCAGCCAGCGCGAAGATATGTCTCAGCTGTCGCAACGAATGACGAACCAACAAGAGGAGCTATCCAGTCAGATGAAGAGCCAGCGTGAAGATATGTCCCAGCTGTCACAACGAATGACGAACCAACAAGAGGTGCTATCCAGTCAGATGAAGAGCCAACAAGAGGAGCTATCACAACGGATGTCTACCCTATCAGATGAGTTATCCAGTTCGTTCTCTCAGCAACTTGAATCAGCAAGTAGACAACCTAAATCAGCAAGTGTCCAGCTTGCGAGACGAACAAAATCAGCAAGTGTCCAGCTTGCGAGACGAACAAAATCAGCAAGTGTCCAACTTGCGAGACGAGCAAAACCAGATCAACCAGCAAATGCAGTCCGAGATAAGGAAGCTTCAACAAGAACAGGAAGCTAGCCGCCGAAACCAAACCATCCACCACGGCGACGGAGATGCAAGAAGGATGGAAACCTGCCACGCAGACGTCGAACGACAAAGAAGCGAGGAGACGACCCATGGACGAACGACGATGAAACCCCCGACCTTCGACGGGAAGACTTCCTGGCCAAATTACCTGAAACAATTCGACGCAGCGGCCAGAGCTAATGGATGGTCATCCCAGGAGAAAGCATTGTCCCTAACCGTAGCTCTGCGAGGCGAAGCTTTAGACGTCTTGCAATCATTGACGCCGGATGAAGCTGACAACTTCGAGTTATTGGTGAATCGTCTAGAGATGCGTTATGGTCAAACTCATCTACAACCTGTGTACCGAATGCAGTTAAAGAGCCGAAAACAGAAAAATGGAGAAACTATCCAGGAATTTGAAGCAGATGTAGCAAGAATGGTACGACTTGCGTATTCAAATGCAGCGGAGGATTTCCTGGAGTGCCTAGCAGTCCAAACCTTCACCGATGGTCTTCGAGACGTCGAGTTGCAGCGCGCTGTACGATTGGCGCGGCCGAAGACTCTTGTGGACGCCTTGACCATTGCCCTGGAGTTTGAGGCGGCGACGGAGGCCTCACGTGGAGTTGCTCGACTAAGGGAAATCACCGGTAACTACGACCATGCCGTTCATTCCGTTAGCGACGTTGAAGCGGTAGTAGAGAGATTAATGAAGTTATCTCCAAGGAGAAGGCGCCAAGTGAGATGCTGGAACTGCGGAGAACTAGGCCATATAAGAAATACTTGCCCCCAAAAAGAAAAATCTTCTGCTGAAGTACCCCAGCAGCAGGAAAACTAGAACGGGTCGACTCCTGGAGGGCGAAATCGACCCCAAACATTCCCGAAGCCCCTCACACCGTTAAATTGGCAACTCTGCGACATCACGTGGACAGCTTATATGTAGATGGCCTCCTTGATGGGAAGAATATTAGCATGCTGGTAGACACTGGAGCTACAAAAACTATCGTCCGACCAACCATCATTATGCGAAATAAGATGTTGCCTACCAGTTGGAGACTGCGTACCGCTACCGGAGATTCTGCTAGAGTCTACGGTGAGATACAGGTGACGCTACAGTTTGGTTCAACCTCTCTTGTTCACTTAGTGCTGGTAGCTGACGTTGATGAAGATGTTGTTCTGGGCATGGATGTTATGCTCCACTGTGGTTTTCATTTGGATCTTCGCCAACGTATCCTTCGTACTGGTAATGAAGAAATATTCCTGCACCGAAAACAAGTTGACAATGCCTCGATTAAGCTAATCGATGGTATCGAACTTCCGGCAAGCTGCGAATGTGTCGTCATAGCGCGGTTGGATGGACTGGAGCCAGATGGTGCCCCAGCCATGATAGAGCCGAAGAACCATGACCATGAATTGGGAAAAGGACTCCTTGTGGGTAAGACTCTTGTTAGATCCGCCAAAGAGGTACCCATCCGAGTTATCAACTTGAACGATCATCCAGTTCTTCTCCGAAAGGACACGGAAATGGAAAGTTTAGAACCAGTAATGGCCATAATTCACAAGATAAATGTTACGGAAACAGATGAGACCAACGAAATTAAACAATTAATGACAAAATTAGACCCCTCTTTGTCAAAACTAGAAAAGAAACAGGTAAGAGATCTACTTTACCGTTATAAACCTGTATTTGGTTCTAAAAGTAAACTGGGAAGAACTGATGTTGTACAACATAGAATTGACACTGGTGATGCACGTCCGATTCGACAGGTACCTCGAAGGATGCCTCAAGTTAAAAAGGAAGAAGCAGACAGAGCCCTTAAAGAAATGATTCAAAATGGCATAGTCGAACCATCCAGTAGTCCGTGGGCTTCTCCTGTGGTATTAGTGAGAAAGAAAGACGGATCAATGCGGTTTTGTGTCGACTATCGAAAGCTAAATGATGTCACTAAGAAGGACAGTTATCCTCTGCCAAGGATTGATGATGCCCTCGACGCTTTGGCGGGTTCTACTCTGTTTTCTACCTTGGACCTTAAAAGCGGATACTGGCAAGTTAAAATGAATCCTGCAGACAAAGAAAAGACTGCCTTTACCAGTGGATCAGGGTTATGGCAATTCACGGTCCTTCCATTTGGCCTCTGTAATGCTCCTGCGACGTTTGAACGACTAATGGAGAACATCCTGCGGGGTTTGTCATGGGAAACTTGTCTAGTTTATCTAGACGACATCATCATAATGGGTAAGACCTTTAAGGAACATTTATCTAACCTGGAAAAAGTTTTTAAAAGATTACAGAACGCTAATCTAACATTGAATGTTAAGAAATGCCACTTGTTCCAGAGACAGGTCAACTATTTAGGACATAACGTAAGCAAGGATGGCGTTGCTGTTGACCCCGCTAAGATACAAGCCGTTCAGGTATGGCCAATCCCTATCGACAAACATCAGCTCCGGAGTTTCGTGGGTCTTTGTTCCTATTACCGACGATATGTCAAGAATTTTGGAGACATCGCCAAACCCTTGACACGTTTGACAGAACAAGATAAGTCCTTCTGTTGGGATCAGGAATGTCAAGAGGCGTTTGAAATATTGAAGATGCAGCTTACGTCAGCACCTGTTCTTGCTTATCCACTTCCTGATGGTAAGCTTATTCTGGACACCGACGCCAGCAATGTGGGAATTGGAGCCGTCTTGTCACAGCTACAAGATGGTAAGGAAAGAGTGGTTGGTTACTTCAGCAAAACTTTATCGAAAGCTGAAAAGAACTACTGTGTAACTCGAAGGGAACTGTTAGCAGTTGTAAAATCTGTCGAACACTTTTATAAATATCTGTATGGCAGAAAATTCCTGATCAGAACAGACCATGCTAGTTTAAAGTGGTTACTAAGCTTTAAGAACCCAGAAGGACAGATAGCAAGATGGCTCGAAAAACTGCAGGAATATGATGTTTAAATCGAGCACAGACCTGGAACAAGACATCGTAATGCTGATGCACTTTCCAGAAGACCATGTCGACCTGATTGCCCCCATTGTACCCGTATGGAGCAGAACGAGGAAAAACTTGCCTTTGTTAAGGTTGTGCCAGAAGACGAGAGCTCTATGCTGGAGGAGCAACAAGAAAACGATCCCGTTCTGAGAAAGATTAGGGAGTGGAAGAGAAAGGACCGTCGTCCGTTGTGGAGAAAGATATCCTCATCCTCTCCTGCTTTAAAAGCATACTGGTCCCAATGGAACTCTTTAATTTTGGACGGAGGGCTCGTTAAAAGACTTGTAGAAAATTCCGAGGGCACAGAAACAAGGAAACAAATAGTGGTCCCAAGAATTGCTGTACCAGAAATTTTAAAACAGATGCATAATGATAGTTCTGGAGGACATCTGGGTATCACAAAAACGCTACAGAAGATCCGAGATAGATTTTACTGGGTAAATTGCACTAATGATGTTAAAGATTGGTGTCGTAAATGCACTACATGTGCTGCCAGTAACGGTCCGCACCGAAAACCGAAGGCGGAAATGCAGCAATACCTGGTTGGAAGTCCTTTTGAAAGAATCGCAGTAGATGTATTGGGGCCACTTCCACAGACCGATGTAGGAAACAAGTACATCTTTGTTGTAATGGACTACTTCACTAAATGGGTTGAAGCATATGCAGTTCCCAATCAGGAAGCCACCACTTTGGCAGATATATTGGTTGAAGAATTCGTAAGCCGATTTGGGGTACCATTAGAATTACATTCAGACCAAGGAAGAAATTTTGAGAGCAAACTGTTTCAAGAAGTTTGCCAAAGATTAGGCATCCACAAAACGAGAACCACAGCGATGCACCCTCAGTCTGATGGAATGGTGGAACGAATGAACCGGACTATAACCAACTATCTGTCAAAAGTGGTATCAGATTGTCAGAGGGATTGGGATCGACATATTCCACTATTTCTAATGGTAATTCGATCGGCCATCAACGAATCAACTGGCCAAACGCCTGCGAAGGTCCTGTTCGGTAGAGAAATGAGGCTACCATGTGACTTGGTGTTTGGTTGTAAACCTGGTGAAGAAATGGCACGTGAACAATATGTCGCCGACCTTCAGAATCGAATGGAGAATATACACAACCTGGTGCGTGGAAAACTACAATTATCTAGTGATCGGATGAAGAGGTACTATGACACACGGACAATGGAAAAGAGTTACCAAGTTGGAGATTTAGTCTGGCTCTATAACCCCCGACGGCGTCGAGGTATTTGTCCCAAATTACAAAAGAACTGGGAAGGTCCTTACACCATCAAGAAGAAGATTAACGATGTCATTTATCGGATCATGAAAATTCCCAGAGGGAAACCCGTCGTGGTCCATCACGATCGTTTGGCGCCTTACCAGGGAAACCACAGTGGAGATGCGCAGCAACTCCAAGAAGATGGTTTGGCTGGCTCAGGGAGTGTGCGGGATTCCGATGTAGGAAATAACATTCCAGGAGGAATGAATCTAAGGAGGGGGCAGTGTAACGGGATAACCGTAAAGGAAGGGACCTTAATTTGAAAGATTGTTGTTGACAGTTGATTTTTAGAAGTTTGTAAAAAAATCAACTGACCATTTTAAATAATGTTTCTAGAAAATTCTAGAAACTTCTAAACACACTAACTAGATTAAATAATGTTGTATATAAGGGGATGCACGGACAGTTAACGTCAGTTCGAGTCAAGTGTTCAGAAGAGTTCATTGTATTGTCAAATAGTAGACGTTATCCAGCAGAGTTCAGTGTATCTTAACAATTTTGTAAATAAATTGTGTAAAAAGCCCCCATACGTGTTTCAATATGTTACTTTTATTATAATATAAAATTGCTATTTCTAGCTGTAGTATTCCTCTACTTCTTTTATTAAAGGGTACTGAAAACTTTTATCTGCAATTATGAGGTCCCCCTAAGACATTTGTGTCATTATTCCACAATGTGCCACAACCTTTTTGTCAGATGTGGATCCTGCATAGGCATTACTAACAAAAGTTACTACACCAATTGGAGCAACTACAACTAAAAATTTTCAAGCATTTCTATGCTTATAAGAACTGTAGGTTAATCTTTGATTTTCCATATTACTTGGAACTACTGAATAAACCTCAGTACAATTCAATATTATCCTACAATTCTTAAAATTAGCACAAGCAGCAGGCAAACATGCTTGATTTTTTTCCGACTAGGAATAACTTTCATTAGTTGTTTAAATAAAACAGCATGCAATGCATAAATCTATGTCATAACAATATTTCTTACAGTGGTGACACTACAATTGAATCTAATAGCTAAATCTTTGTGAGGTAAATTTAGCCTTAGTTTCATTAATGTCATTATTACTGATCAATTTTAGATATCCAGTTTAAATAATAATTTAATTTAAATTTGTCCATTGTTTCAAATAATGTTTGATATATGGTATTGCTTGGCATACCCGTGTACATCAATATATGTGAATCATTGTCTTTAATGTATTCATAACCAAAAGAAATTGTTGCAGTTTTGAACTTTTCGGTCATATTTTCTAATTCTTGTTTTAAAAAATAATTTTCTGCCATAACTAAGGAATACTTAGAAGGTTCTCGATCTTCTTTCCTGTAATATAAGCAACAATTACTAGCTACTTGTTCATTTACACAAATACATCAAGATTTATTATATTTATAATATCGAAACATGTACCTGATAAGACTAATCTGCTTCTTCCTTTGCACATCATTTCTGGGAAAAGTAAAAAATTTGCAGTTTTTCTGCTCGCTATAATGTTTGCAATTGGGGACGAAGCACATCACCATTTTTACTTGAACATAATACTATCTTATAGTTAAAAAATACATAATTAATTACAAGATTACCATAATAAAATTTATAAACTTCTAAACAAAACATAACCTTAATTCCACTAAAATGCATATAAAATATAAACACTTACACTAACTTTCAATGTTTATTCACTGTCACAAATTGGATACACTAGGTCGTACAAAAAGTGTCCGGAAAACGCTAAGATTTTTAATTAGGAACCAATACAAGTAATAGAAAAATCTCTTATGGCTTTTTCAATGCAAATTTGTTTTGTTTGGAAAGATTTTTAAGCTCCTCCCATAGCTGACGTTACACTTTTGTAGTCCATTTCCCTCACTTTAGGGAGAATTATAAACTTTACGTTCGCGTTCAGTTCGTAGTTGGCAGTTGGCAGTTCAGTTCAGTAGAAGTTAAAATATAGGAATCCTACAGTAAGGTTTATAAAGTCAGTCCGCGTTCAGTTCGCAGTTTCCATTAACGCCCGTACGCCGCGTCCGCGTTCGAGATGGTCAAGATTTAAGTTCGCAGTTGGCAGTTCAGGTATAAACCAATCAAAATTAAAGTTATGCACCGCGTGAGAAACGTCATTACGGGTTTACTTCACACTTCATTTCAGCATTTCCTTTCCTTGTTTTGTTAGGTTAGGTGTGTTCACGGACTCCGTGGGTGTTTTCAAGATTTTTGTTTTTTTTTTTACTGAAAAAATGTCGGAAACGGATGGAGCCACAAATGATGTCACAGCACTTTTAATTGAATGTATTCAGAATTATGAATTTCTGTATAATTTACAAAACAAAAATTATAAAAATAACAATATGAAAAAACAGGCCTGGATAGAGATTTCTGGTGTTCTTGCTATAGATGGTTAGTATTTATTTGTACTGTTGTTTGGGGCATATAAAAATTGAAATTTTTACAGTTGAAGAATGCAAAAAAATGTGGAAGGCCATAAGAGATAAATATACCAGGGAGAAAAGAGAAAGTTCGAAATCAGGTTCGGCAGCACCCGAATCCACCTGGGAATACTTTAATAAAATGAGTTTTTATGGGAAATATACAAAACCCAGGAAGTAAGTTAAAATTTTGTTTTTTTTATTTTGTATTAATTCTTTTTACAGAACTTACACAACATCAGGAGCATCTAGTGTGGAAAGTATACCCTCATCATCTTGCTCAGCTTGGTCGACCTACGAACAAATTTTATCTCCCGAACCCATGGTATATGATGATGAGCAGGATACTCAGACTTAGGATACTCAGACTCAGGATATCTTAATAGAAACCTCCAAAGATGTAAAACCTGGCCCAGGTCCTAAGACTACACCCGCAGCTACCCAAACAAGGACTCCAAAAGTCAGCAAATGTAAGTAGATAATGTATGTTTTATCTCTAGAGGTTAGAGTTTGGCCAAAAAATGTAACTTCTCTTTGAATTCTAGTTGGTCCCATTCCACCAGTTAAAAATCTATAAAAAACGATTTTGCTAACATTTTGTATTTTATATTTTAGCATCCTCTAAAAGAAAACATGATGCCTCTGCTGAAGAGCAATTTATTATTGTGGCTAAAGAAATCGCAAATGGTCTGAGCGACTTTAAGTCCAAAAAAAAATAATGCAAACCGAACCTGTGTGGAATATATTTTTTCCGAATTAGAAGACTTGACACCAGAAGAGGCAAAATCTAAAAGAGTGGAACTTTTAAATGTAATCTCAAAATAAAATAAGTTGTTTCAGAGGTTTTGTTTAACTAATGCCTAATCAGTTTTATTTAGTTTTAGATTGTCTTTTCTATCGCCAAATTAGTTTTAGATTTTGTTTACTATTGCCTAATTAGTATTATGAAATAAAACATACTTTTTAATATTATTTTTTATTATTTAATCATTACAATATAAGTGTCTTTTCTTATCATCACACATTAAAAATTAAGTACTAAATTCGTTAAATACTTTTAATTTCGTAACTATTAACGATAATAACAATATATTATATAGAAAACGTAAAGTAGTTATTCAATTACAACTGTTAGCTTTGACTTATTTCAGAATAATAAAAATAAATGGCGGTCTTGTTGCGCCGATTAGCAGCGCAAAAGAAAGTGTCTATTCCTTACGCGAACGAGGCAGGGTTGCCAACTCAACCAAAGTTTTTGAAAGTCTTAACATTCCGCCCACCTTGAAAGGATACCTTTCAACTATTGTTCGATGGGAAGAGCACATAACTTATTAGCTGCGCGTCGAAATACACGCTTATTTGTTTTAACTTCGGCAATTCGGATAACTCCATCTGATCCCGGGAATACACTGGATACTCTTCCTAACGCCCAGCATAATGGAGGAAGGTTCTCGTCTTTGATAAGTACTAAAGTTCCGATCTGAACTTCACTCGGAGTGTCTTTCTTCCATTTGGTACGAACTTGGAGTTGAGACAAATATTCTTTGTGCCATCTTTTCCAAAATGATTGGACAGCGCATCGAATCTGTTGATACTGGTTCAATCGGTTCGAAGCAATTCTAGTGACGTCGTTTTCAGGAAGTGCAATTAAGGATCGTCCGATTAACAAATGGGAAGGTGTAAGAGGAGTGAGATCTTCAGGATCATCGGATAAGGGACACAGAGGTCGAGCATTTAAGATACTTTCTGTCTGAATCAATATTGTATTAAAATTTTCAAACGTCAACACCGAGTCTCCAATGACTCTTTTAATGTGAAATTTAACACCCTTTATACCGGCTTCCCATAATCCACCAAATGTGGGTGATCACGCTGGGATAAAATGCCAATTAATCCTATCTTTTATTAGCTGATCAGATATCACATCGCAATTGGATATTAAGAACTCATACAATTCCTTTATTTCTCGATTAGCTCCGGTAAAATTAGTTCCGTTGTCAGAATACATATTGAGAGGTTTTCCTCTACGGCCTATGAAACGTTTAAATGCTAATAGGAAAGCGTCTGTGGACAGTCCGGTAACTAGTTCTAAATGAATTGCCTTACTACTCATACAAATAAATAAGCAACTATAACATTTGGACACCTTTCTCCCTCGTCCCTGTCGGTCTTTTATTAGATAAGGCCCTCCGTAATCTACTCCTACGTTTAAAAAAGGTAATGATTCGTTCACCCTAACATCAGGAAGATTGCCCATTAGGTAAGTTGGAATTTTTGGTTTTGCCTTAAAGCATTTTACACAACGTTTAATAATCTTTTTACAGGTATTTTTTCCAGAAATCAGCCAAAACTTTTCACGCACGGAAAAAAGCAGCATTTGCGCACCACAATGCATTAATTTTTCATGTTCATAGCGTACTATTAAATCTGTAAAATGATGCGACTTTGGCAAAATAATAGGATGTTTTTTGTTAAAAGAAACTTTAGAATTGATTAACCGGCCACCTACTCGAATAATATCATTATGAAGAAATGGAGATAGCGGTAAGATTTTACTTTTATTAGATATATCCTTGTTATTAAGTAAACAACTATATTCACGTGAAAAGCATAAAACTTGTACTGCCTTTACTAATAATAATAACGCATTGTTAAGCTCCTCAGCTTTTAAGGTTCCTACATATTTTATAATTGAATGCTTTGAAATATTATTCTTAAACCTTAAAATATATGCGGTTGTGCGTAACAGTTTTAAATAATTTGAAAATCGATTGATTAGATTGTTTATAACATCAAACACATCTGTACTAAAGAGGACTGAAGATTGTGATCTTTTTTCGGGAAGATCACTGCTGATTTCAATTTTATTCTTTAAAATTATGTCAGTAATATCTGCTTCAAGGAAGGATGGCCCGTGCCACCATAACGATGAATTTGCTAGCGTTTGTGGATTACACCCTCTTGATAATAGATCCGCCGGGTTATCCTTTGTACTAACATGGTACCATTCGTCGGTATTCGAAAGATTTTGTATTTTCGTTACGCGGTTCGCCACAAAGGTTTTCCAAACATAAGGTTCTGCCTTTATCCAAGCAAGAGTAATGGTAGAGTCTGTCCAAAAAAATCGAGCATTAAATTTTATTTTTAATGATTTACAAGCCTTGTCTGCCAAGTTGGCCAATAACACTGCGCCACAAAGTTCCAATCTCGGCAGTGAAATCTTTTTAAGGGGAGCTACCCTAGGTTTCGCGCATAATAAATTTGAAAAATAACCTTTATTTTCAACAAAACATCTTAAATATAAGGCACCACCGTAAGCCTTTTCACTAGAATCTGAAAAACAGTGTAATTCAATCTCTAAATAATCGGAAAAAAACGCATAACCTAGGTATAATTAAATCGTTTATGTTATTTAATTCGCTTTGAAATTTAATCCAAGCTATTTTTATTATTTCAGGTACTTCTTCATCCCAAGAAGTTTTTATCTCCCAGAGTGAACAACTTTCCTAAAACCGTTATTGGAGAAATGAGTCCTAAAGGGTCGTATATCTGACAGATTATGCTTAATAAGACGCGTTTTGTGAAAATTTCTGAATAATTAGTTTTTATAGAAATGCGATATTGTAATGTATCTGTATTTGAATTCCAATAAACGCCTAGTGTTTTATTCGACTCATGAATGCCTATAGGTAAAATGTTCGCCTCTAAATTATCATTGAAATGAAATTTATTTAAAATATGATTGTTATTACACATCCACTTTCTTAGTTCAAATCCAGCTTTAGAAAGGATTGTAGTTAAATCCTTTTGAATTTGAAGAACTTCTACTTCTGAATTACCACCCGTAAGTACATCGTCGACGTAAAAATCGTTTTTAATAATATTGCTTGCAATGGGAAAGTCATCAGAATGTTCACGAGCTACCTGTAATAGAGATCTGACCGCTAAATATGGTGCAGAAGCTGTACCATAAGTTACAGTATTCAATTTATAACATTTAAGTTCATTATCAGGATGGGAACGCCAAAATATCTTTTGGAAATTCTGATCCTTTTTATTAACTAAAATTTGTCTAAACATTTTTGAGACATCACCGACAATTACAAACTTATATTTTCTGAACCGTAATAGAATATCGACAATATCATTTTGTAATGTTGGTCCCACATACTGAACATCATTTAACGAAAGTCCAGTATCTGTAGGACAACTAGCGTCAAATACTACCCTGCATCGTGTTGTAATGCTAGAGTCTTTTACCACCGCATGGTGAGGTATAAAATAACCGTCGTTTTTATTTTTCTCATTATCCGGGATTTCACTCATATGACCTAAATCAAGATATTCAGTCATAAAGTTGACATATTCTTTGCGTAACTCATCGTTTTTCAATAAACGCTTTTCCAATTTAACAAATCTATTCATAGCATTCTCTTTTGAATTACCTAATTTGGTGACATTATTTTTGAATGGAATTCTAACTATTAGTTTGCCGCTTTTATCCTTTTTTAAAGTCCTTTCAAAAAAAGTCCTCGCAATATTTTTCATCTTTTGACAAAGGTTCAACTTTGTTTTGAATCTCTTCTATCTTCCAAAAACGCGCAATTTGATTATTTATTTCGAAATCTAGATTGCTACTATCCTCAGTTACAAAATGGCTTAAAGAACTATTTGAATTTAAACCTATGTTTCCCGCGATTATCCATCCTAAGCGAGAATTTTGTAATACGGGTAAATTTGATCCCAGCATTTGTTGACCAGCAGTTAAAATGTTCCAAAAAACTCCTGAGCCCAACAAAATATCAATATCTGAAGATAAATTAAAGTTTGGATCAGCTAAATTTAGATTTTTAGGAATATTGAAAAATGACTTATTAAAAGTAATTCTCGGAAGTTGATCGGTAATTTTATTTATAATTAAACAATTAACGTTTAAAGAGTAATCATCATAATTAGAAAATAATTTTAAATTAACCTTTTGTGTTATTTTTATTATACCCTGTCCAACACCTTTGACTGTATGAATTATAGGAATTCTATTTACTTTTAATTTTTCGCAGAACGATTCTGTTACGAAATTACTTTGAGATCCGCTATCCAGCAATACACGAGCATTAAATGTTTTTTCCGCAATTCTTATTTTTACTACCGCAGTTGACAAGAGAATCTGTTCTGTTCTGACACTATAGAGTTTGAATTATTTAATTCCCTAATATTTGCAGACACCGAATCCTCGCTGACTTCGTTTAAAATAGCGCTACCCCTTCCATCGCTAGAGTCGCTTCCGTAATCATATTCATTCGTCGCGCTGTTGCAAGATGTCTTTTCGATGTGAATTAATGAATTATGAGGTTCATTGCATTTTATGCATTTTTTGAATTTACATTCTCGTGTTTGGTGTTTAGGATTAAAACAATTAAAACAGAATTGTCTTCTTTTTAATTCTTGTATACGTTCCGATATCGATAATTTTAGAAAATCTTCGCATGAATACATGGTGTGTTCTTTATTACAAAAATAACATTGTACCGTTTTATTCATCGCATGTAAAGAATGCGTAGTAAAATTGTTCTTTTTGAATTTATTAAATTTGTTCGTTATAAATGAAGGTTTATTGTTCGCTGCTTTGTCACAGTTATCTATCGCTAGCTTTTCTAACATCTGGCATCTATCTTTTAGGAATTTATTGAAGTCTTTCATAGACGGTAAATTATCTTCAGTTTTATAAGTTTCCCAAGCTCGTCGCGTGGTTTTATCGAGTTTTTGAGTAATGACAAAAATTATTAATCTATCCCACGAATCAGTGTTTTCGCCTAAAGATTTTAGTGATAATAAATGTTCTAATACCGAATCATATAGTTCCCGTAATTCTACATGTGACTCTTTCGTTATCTCGGGTTTTTCAAAAATTGCCTTTATATGATTATGTATCATAAGTGGCTTGTTTTTATACCTTTCTACTAATAAAGACCAAGCTTCTGAATAATTTGTTGCGGTTGTATCAACTTTAGCAATTATTTTCAAAGGTTCATCGCTTAATGAGCTTTTTAAATAATAAAATTTTTGAATAGGTGATAGACATTCATTTGTACCGACAAGAGCAAGAAACATATCCCTAAACTCGAGCCACCCTGTATATTCTCCTGTAAAAGTTGGTGGTTTTATTGACAAGCGTCTCGGGACAGTATTAACTGGCTGTGACCTTGAAAAGTAATAAACGTCAAATGTCAAATATACAACTGTCAAGAACAATCCAAATCCAACTCGTTGCTAATTTTTAAACTCTGGTTATTGGATTGTTTATGTTTACTCGTTTGTGCGTGTTATATCCATCCTGTATATTGCACCATATTAGATAAAATTGCTAATTACAGTATTTTTTATATATTTATCTAAATATGCTGAGATATAATTTTATGTAATGAACTAACAATATTCCTTTTTAATTCAGTCTTAATTTTGATTTCCGACTAACAAGTAGAATTGTAACAAATAGGAGAATAAAAATTATTAAAATTTTTAAAAATTCTCTTAATTACGCTACCCACGTAATTGGCGCAGTCAGTAGGATATTAAGTCGAGGGTAATTTTAAAAAATTATCGTTCGTTTCAACGATTTATCGACAGCTACAAAATTAGTCGGAGTTTGTGATTCGGTAAGGACAATTTTTGTGAGTGCTACACATCGCCTCCTGTCCAACTAATCATTATATGGGTGAAGACAAAAATCGTGGATCCCATTGAGTAAAGTCAGAGTTAAGATTCAACCCCAAGCCCAGAGGACAGACACACATTGCTGCTCTTATTGGATTTAGTATTAAGATGAAAACTATACTGTAAGTGTTCATTTCCATATTATTTTTCAATCCTTATTCCTTAAGAAATATTCATAATTTAATAAAGATAGTTTATGTTAACAAACGATATAGACAGTTTAGTAGACGAGTTTTTTCAGTTATATTTAGAAAAACCAAAAATGGCTAACATTCCTTTAATGAAATTTCAAGCAGATGGTATTCCGACCTTTGACGGAAACCCCAGACAACTTAATAGATTTTTAGTAGCTTGTGAAAATTTTAAAAAAAATTTCCAGAATACAACTAATGTAGCAGATCCCGTAAATGTTTGCATATTAGATACAGTTTTAGGTAAACTAAGAGATAGAGCTGCAGATTTAATTTATAGTAGAGAATATAATACTTGGAATGCAATTAAAAATGCATTATTATTAACTTTTAGTGATCAAAGAAGTATTGATTGTTTAATACAAGATTTAATCACTTTAAAACCTTTTAAAAATGAACCACCTTTAATTTTTGGTATGAGAGTACAAGATGCTAGAAGTTTGCTTTTTTCTAAATTAAATTCAGAAATTGCAAATGCAAATGAAAAACAAATTAAAATTGCTCATTATAATGAATTTGCTTTAAAAACATTCATTAATGGTTTACCGTATAACCTGCAATTAGTAGTAAGATTGAGAGATCCAGATAGTTTGGAAAGAGCTTTAGTAATAGTAAAAGAAGAAGAAAATTTTGTTTATTTTAAGACTGGTAACAGTAGTGATTTGTCAAAACCTAATTATTATAATAATTATAAACCTAATCAACGTGGTAATCAATTCCATAAAAGACCAAACTCAAATCATAATAATTATAGACCAAATTATAATCAAGACAGGTCAAATAATTTTAGACCACATAATAATGAAGTTACAAATTTTAATAATCATAATAATTATCAAAAAGAATGGGTAAATCCGAATCCATTATTTAGAATGCCAAATAATCAGTCAAATCAGAATAATTTCGGTCAACGAAATCCTTACAATCGATTTTCAAACCAACATAATCATTATAATCAACCTAGGGATAATTTCATAAATAATACTCCAAGAAATAACTTTCAAAATCAAAACTCGAACAATTATATTCCAGAACCTATGGATACAAGTTCAGGAAACTCTAGATTAACTAATAGGTCAAAAAATCAACATACTAATTATCAAATAGAATCTGAAAATATAACGAATAATGAACAAAATGAAAATTTTCACTTGGACCCAGATCCAAAAATAGAACCTTGATTAATGTAAATAACATAAGAACAGATTTACCATATATATTCATCCCCGAAATTAAAGCTTATTTTTTAATAGATACAGGAAGTTCTCGTTCTTTGATGATATCAGATGTAGCAGAGAAATTTTATAAAAATTATATAAAACAAGAAGAATTTTTAATAAAAACTGCTCATGGTTTAACTCAACATTCAAGAGTAGTAAACATTCCACTTTTTAAAATATTTAATGACAATATATTTACTAAATTTCATATTTTTAATTTTTCAAACAAATTTCATGGATTAATAGGATCTGATTTATTAAGTCAAATAAATGCTAGTATTAATTTTAGAAATAATGAATTATTAACTCCTAAAACTCGTATAAAAATGATTTATAATCCTCAGATTTTACCAGAAGTTATACCAATAAGTGAGTATAGTAATAATCAAAAATATAAAATTAGAATAGGTCCTAGAGAAGAAAAAGTAACTAAAATTCCAGTAAATTTAAAAGAAGGTTTAGCGATAGTTAATTATACTGAGTTTGCGGATCAATTAGAAATGCCAAATGCGTTAATAACGATTAAAGATAATTTTGCATATACGAAAATAATAAATGCAAGTGAAATCGCAAAGACTATAACATTTAATAGTCCAGTAGAAGTAGAAAAGGTAGATTTAAATGAGGTTAATTTAGTAGAAAGATTAGAAGTAGAAAATTATACAAATTCTAAGGAAGATTATGATAATATATTAAAAGCAAATTTAAGATTAGGACATTGTAATAAAGAAGAAAAATCTAGTATACGTAAATTATGTACGGAATATAGAGACATATCGTCCCTCCAATGCCAAAATCACGAATGTGCAATTTTGCAGTTTTGAGAAAACTCCAATTTAAATGTTTGGATAAACATTAAAAATAACCCTTTTTTTTTAGAGTGCTACCGTATAATTAATATTGGTTATTGTTCGAGACGTAAATTACATTTATATTAAATTATCAATAAAAATTTCCTATTTTGAAAAAAGAGCACATTCGTTATTTTGGTTTTGCAAAAAAGTAAACATATCTATTTTTCGTGTTAGAAAAAAAGAAATAAACTTCATCAATAAAACTGTTTTATTTAACATAATTTTTTACTGTTTCGTTAAAAATTAACTTGAACTTGAATACTTTTCCAAAAAAACCTAAATTTCCTTCTAAATAGCTCACAGTAACAGATGTCAAACAAAAATTCTGATAAGAAGAACAAAAATAAAAAACACAAAAAAGAAAATAACATAATTAACTCCGTATTTATGCTGTATCAGTGTCACTTTCGCTTTCCTCAGCATCTGGTTCTGGTAACTTATCCCTAACATTTTTGTTTGTTTTTAAAGCTTGATAAAAACTATGGTATGCTTTGGGAATGGTTAAATCTTTGCAAATTTTTTGTAAATCTTTCGATTTAGCCTCGCTAATGGCTAGTGAACTTGTATAGGCGTTGCTTAACACTATTTGTTTTGGACGGCCCCGACTTTTTGTGTTTGAACAATCTGCTTCAATAAACTCTTCCGCATAGTCTGTCTTATAAAATACTTTTGACTGCTGCCCCTTAATGTAACGGAGACAGCATACTCTTCTCCAGGGAATCTGGCTGAAGTTGAATGAACTTGCTGAAAAGGCTTTGAAGTCTAGAAAATCGTCGAACATCATGGTCCTTACTTTAAAAGGTTGAGGTGTTATTCGCGAATCTCTAATAACTTGTGCCCATCCCTCAGGCGTATAAACTGGTACGTGCTTCGATTTCTTTTCTATTTTGGAGTGTATAGAATCACACTCCATTTCGGTATGCCCAGTCTCAAAGAATTGATGGTCGATTGTTTCCAAAGATGGATGATTGAGGCAAAGTTGGAGACACATGGTTGCAAAAAAAGAGTTTTTTTGCTGTCCACCGCATCCGTCAGACATCATGCGAACCGCTGTGATCTCATTGTGTGACATAATAAAGTCGTATATGCAGGATGCAATCTCATTCGCTCCTCTTTTACCTTGTGTCTCATCCCAAAGATAACACCTTACGTCTTGATTTCCCAAATTAGGGGAGAGGTGCCATGAATGGGACAATTTTTGAAATTGGAAGAATTTGTGCAATAAATGAGGCATAATAAAAAGAGTTTTTATTTATATCGTAACTATATTTAATAATCTTTCAAAATATAAACAAAAAACAGTGTCTTCTTAAAAGATTTGCGTATTACAGCCATATTAAAAAAAAGTAACATTTGTCCCATTCATGACGGGGTGGCCTTGAATGGGTCATTTACGGTCATGAAAGGGACATATTAAAATAAAACATAAAATAAACAATTTTTTAACAATTATTACAATAATTATTGAGTTAAATATGAGATCAAAAATAAGTCTTAGTAGTTTAATTTAACTTAAGCCTAATGACACAGATTACAAAAAAAGTTAAAGGTACCCTTGATGCCACATTTTTCATTTGCCCATTTTTGACAAAGTTTACATTGGAACCACTCTTCCTTACTGGTCGAAAATTTTTGTTTACAGACACAGCATACATCCTCATAAAGATTTGTAGATTTTTTTAGCTTATGTAAGGGTTCATTATCGCAGTCAGGAAAACTATCATCACTTGAATCTAAATTCGGCATTGTTTGGTCACTATCACTGGATGATTCCAACAGTACCTTGCTTTGTGCTTTCCTATTAGTTTTCTTTTTTTTTCTATACTCCTCTTTTGCAGCTTTCCTTTTTGTCATTTTGTTTTTCTTTGGTATTTTCTTTGCCAGATAATAAGTTTTTAAAAATATCTTCTACATGTGTCACGTCTGTAATATTCTGTTTTTTATTTAGCAAGGCTGTTAAGGATTCTGCCAGTAGTTTGTCTTTTTCGGGTGTTGAGGTAATGACTTTAGTTGTAACTTTTCTCTTGCATTGTGTCTGTTTACGGGGCGGTGCCTTAGGAAATGGGCGCACCATTTCTGGACCCAATAATTGTGCACTGGATAACATTGCGCTCTGGGCGGATGTAGATGGTGCAGTTGTATCAGGTGCTAAGTTTGTATTATTTACTATTGTTGACATACCATTATCTTTGTTATATGATATTACATCCAAGGTTATTGGTATCACCGGAGGCTCACGTTCACTGCTATTGAGTTCTTGGTGGCTGTCTGCAATTATTGGTTGTATGATTTTACTGCTTGGTACTGTTTCTGACTCTAATGGACGATTACTGATTTCAGATGGCAAAAAATCATCATCATTAAAAATATTTGTATTTAGTGGATAAATTCCCGTACTTTTGAAACCTGACGTTATGTTTTGCATGTTAAAGGCTGAGTAATATGCATGTTTTGCAAATTCAGCACGTTTAAGTCCAGCCTCAGCAACTACTTTTGGTGAATTAACAACTGTAGTACATCCCGTTTCATCGGTGTTCCAAATCATATTTGGCGGGAATTGAAATTTTTTGTAACACTCTTCTAAGTTATTAAAAAAATTGGTCACATTGACTTTATTGAAAGCAGTCGTTCGGGCCAAGAATGTGCTTTCAGGTTTTCTTACGCTTAATGTACCTTGTCGTTTCAGAAACTTCTTTAGCCAATCAATAGTTGCTTTTTTATTTTCGTGCCACTTATCGGGAGCAATATCTAATTTCAAAGCATATTGATAGGCCAACTCTCTGACTTGAACAGTTGTCAATCCGCAACACATTTTAGCTGAAGTTTTTAGATACTCCGATAACATATTTTCTTGTTCCAAACTAAAAATTCTACGATTTCCAATGTTGGGACAGTACTGAAAGGGTTCTTGCGTTGCCTTAGCTTTTATCACAAGTCTTCCTAAGTGAGATTTACTAATATTGTATGCACTTGCCACTGAACGTTAAGGCATTTTCTTTTCTATTACTTCCTTAACAGCTTCTTCTATTTTTTTAGGTTGAACTCGATCTCTTTTTTTAGGAGGCATTTTAAGACACAAAACCAACCTAACCTGGAACAAAAATGCAACAAGAAGCAAATACCATCTCAATAATGTTGATAAATATCAGAGTCTTGAATGGGACAGTCATGAAAGGGACGTCCCTTTCAAGACGTATTTAGTTGTCCCAAACAAGACTTTGATGCTCTTTCATCAATAACCGCAAAACATAAAAAAATACGGACAAGTTTATTATAATTGTACACTCACCTTTTGGGTAGCGAAATCCACAATCCAATTTGTAGTACAAAACCTATTTAATGTGAATAAAACAATTTAAAAAACAAACACTTAAAACAACAAATAAAATATTTTAAAGCACGAAATAATTCAAATACGTTTCGCAATTCTGTTTGATTTGAAAACCTAGTGACATTTACGTCAAAAGTATCTATGCGTCAGTGTTGCCAACAGGTAAAAAACGAAAATCGAATACTTAGTTCCTAAGGCGTTAAATTAAATTTGTCCCTTCCTGAACTTGTCCCTTTTATAGCACTTTTCCCCTATATACGGTAAAATTATACACTGCCAGCTTCCTTAAGTAAAAAATCTGCCCTGCAGGCCCTTTTGGTGTAGTCAGCACTGCCTGAAGATCAAAGTTGAAAGCTAAAATGCTTTGATTTTCTTTTGCTAAAGATTTGTCATAGTCGCGAGCTCTTCTGGCAGCCTCCTTCTTTTCCAGATGATTTTTGTATTCTAATTCATTTGCCTTGCTCTCTTCTTCGGTCAAATTTTTTTGTGCAAGGCATTTTTTGCACTGATCTTTTTTCGGTTTAAAAAAACCCAAATTATATTCTTTGAATATTTGTCTATATTTCTCCAGCGTAACTGGTCTTAAACTTTCGGAATTGCAGATATCTTTGTACATTCTATACATTATAGAAATATTTAGAGATGCATCCAAGTATTTCTTTGTACTTTTTTTACGGCAGTAATGTGACTCGACTGACGGAAAAGATAAAATGTGGTCACGTATAAATTTTTCACTGTTTTCGGGTAACTTGTTTGAAGGTGCATGCTTCCCGCGTCTATCTTTTTCAAGGATTCCGCTGGTAGAGCGTTTTTTAATGGAACTTCTCATAAAAGCATCGGTCACATTTAGTGTAGCCATGAAAAATTCTCTGCACACACTGAACTTTGTTCCATTAACTGTAAGATAGTAACCACAAGTGTAGGTTTTTCGTGAGTTTTCTAGATTTCGCGTGGTGCGTTTTTTTGGATTCTGTTCTATGTGATTGCACAGAAATTGTCTTTGATCATCAGAACAACTTAAATTGCGAAATTCTCTATATATTTTTTCTCGGTCCTGTTCATTAACCAAAAATTTACATTTATGTTTTGGTTTTGCCAGACATGGAGCTGGTAAAAGAGGTCGAGGTGGTTTTTGAACTCCGCGATGCCCAGTGTATGATTCTCCTTTAACCCGTTTAGCTTTTTGAATATTTTTTTTCCATTGCGTCTTACGTTTTAACTTTCTTTTAGGAGTTGTCTTTTGCTTGGGCTTTTCAGTCATCTGGTTGGAATGGTTTTCTTGTTCGTGATCTGAATTTCTCTCCGAAGTATCACTATCTGTTTCTGAAGAACTTGACGAGGGTTCATAATTGTCAGATGATGAAGCGGAGTAATCTAAATTTTCCAACAATTGATTTCCGGAAATAGAAGGGAGACTTTCAGGATGAAAAATTTGGTTTTCGTGTAGTTCCATACTACTTACAGCATCAGTTCTAGAAGATTCTTGAGGAGATTGTGACGAAAAGCTTGTCGTGGGAAATTCACCTAAAACCAATAAGAAATAAATTATAAGTAAATTATTATAAGTAAGCTAAACACAAAAATTTCAAAAGTTCAATATACTTTTAACTAGTAAAAACCAAAGCAAGCGAAAATTTACCTTCCATGGCCATAACTTCAGGACCCAAATTATGACCGAATGTTCTATCTGCAGTATTTAGTGGAGGTTCAGACAAATCTTTAGAACAGGTTGGATCTTCTGGATTTTGATTTTCGTAAGTACGAGGAAGAATTTCATGACGCCCTGGTTGCACCAAAGTCAATTTGTTATTTGATTCTGCTAAAAATCAAGTACATGTTGTGTTATTTTTTAGGTGACAGAAAATGAAAAAGATTACAGAAACTGTGAATTTGGCATCCGATTTTCTAAGACATTATGTACATAGCTTAAAATATATGCATAAAAATAACCATAATATACAATTACTTAATTACCGTTCAATTTCCTGCCAAGCTGCACTAGTCTTTTTGAACGGGAACTCATTTTTTCTCTAAAAATACAGTGACGCACCAAAACCACGAATTAGCTTAAACACAATCAACAATACTGCCAAAATCACGAATGTGACACATTCGCGAATATCCACTTGAATTTCCAGAAATATTTACAACGGCAAAACCACGAATAAAGTACATTCGCGCTTTGAGCGTTGGAACCAAACTAAAGTCGACACTCTCGTGAAACAGCCAACCGGTTGTGGAGGGGGTATAGGCTCGCAGACAAATTCGTGCTTTTGGCATTGAAAACCTTGAAATTTATTATTGTTGCCGGTGCAAATAGGTGAAAAACATAATATTTTCACATTCGCGTTTTTGGCATTGGAGGGACGATATTTTATTGCGAGGAAATACCTCTTAGCTTTACAAATAAAATAACTCATAAAATAAATACCGTAGATGAAAATCCAATTTTTTGTAAAAGTTATAAATATCCTGAAGTGTATAGAAGAGAAGTTAATTCACAAATAAATAAGATGTTAGAACAAGAAATTATTCAAACATCGAATTCAGCTTATAATAGTAACATATGGGTTATTGAAAAACGTTTAGATGCTAGTAATAAAAGAAAATATAGAATAGTAATAGATTATAGAAAGCTGAATGAAAAAACAATCAATGATAAATTCCCCTTGCCAGATATTACAAGTATTTTAGATAAATTAGGAAAATCAAATTACTTCACTACTTTAGATTTAGCTTCAGCTTACCAACAAATTTTAGTTCATCCTGATGATGTACATAAAACAGCTTTTAGTACCCAAAATGGCCATTATGAATATAGGAGAATGCCGTTTGGATTAAAAAATGCCCCGGCGACTTTTCAGAGGCTTATGAACAATATTTTAAGAGGGTTGCAAGACGAAGTTTGCATGGTATACTTAGACGACATTATTATTTTTTCTGTATCGCTACAAGAACATATAAATCGCTTAAAACAAGTTTTTGACAGAATTAGGGAAGCTAATTTAAAAATTCAATTGGACAAATCTGAATTTCTGCGTAAGGAAGTTCAATATTTAGGTCACATAATTACACCTCAAGGTATTAAACCAAATGAAGAAAAAATTAAAGCAATAAAAGATTTTCCAATTCCTGAAACTCAGAAACAAATAAAAAGCTTTTTAGGATTACTCGGTTATTATCGACGATTCATTAAAGATTTTGCTAAAATAACCAAGCCTATGACGGCATGTTTAAAGAAAAATGCTAAAGTCATTCATTCCCCTAAATTTTTAGAATCATTTGATGCTTGTAAAAAATTACTTATAAATTCACCAATTCTTCAGTATCCGGATTTTAAAAAACCCTTTATTTTAACAACGGACGCAAGTAATTTTGCAATCGGCGCGGTATTATCTCAAGGCAATGTTCCTAATGATTTACCAGTAGCGTACGCATCCAGAACTTTAAATCAAAGCGAAATTAATTATTCAACAATTGAGAAAGAGTTATTGGCAATAGTATGGGCGTGCAAATATTTTCGACCCTATTTATTGGGTCAACCATTTATTATTTATACAGATCAAAGACCCTTACAATGGTTATTTAATGTGAAAGACCCAAATAGCAAGTTATTAAGATGGAGATTACGGTTAGAAGAATTTAACTATAAAATAGTACACAAGCCAGGCAACCAAAATCGTAATGCAGATGCTCTTAGTAGAATAAAAATAAATGCTGTAGAATCGGAAAGCATTATTAATGAACCAGGTAATATAAACGAAGATGTAGACGACTTTTTAAGAAATCTAATCGACGAAACTTGGAGGAATCCAATTAACCCCGATTCAAATTTACCATCCTAGAGTGGAACACAACAACAAGATAAAATAAAAATTTTACAAGATATTAGAATACCGTCGGACACCGACTCAGCACCAATAGATTCAGAAGAAACCCTTAGTGTTAGTACCATACACTCATGTGACGAATCATCTGGTGTAAATTTTGAAATATTAGATGAAATAATAAATAATAAAGCTAATCAGATTATAATTACTCCAAATGTTCACAATAAAATTGAGACAAAAAGAAATGATTTTCAACATTTAAAGATTTTAGAAGTCAAACTTCCTAAAAATAATGAATCCGTAATTTTTGAATTTATTCGAGATTTCATAGAAATTTTTATTTTTATTTTTATGATGATGAACAATTTTTGAAATTCAGCCAAGTTTATAAAAATAAATTTATTACAAAGGGATTAAAATTAATTAAATGTACTAAATTAATAAATACAATAAGAGATAAAGAAGAACAATTAATGCTGATTAAATTCCAACATGAAGGAAAATGCAATCACAGAGGTACACAGGAAACGTATGAAAGGTTAAAACAAACATATTATTGGCCTTCAATGAAACAAGATATAAATAATTTTATCAATGCATGTATTCTATGCCAAACTGCTAAATATGCTAGAGATAAGCCTTATTTTCCGTTTAGTTTATCAGAAACTCCTACAAAGCCTTTTCAAATCTTGCATATAGATATATTTAGATTTGATGGAAAAGATTATTTAACAATATTAGATAAATTTTCTAAATTAGGTCAGGCTTACTTATTAAATTCTAAAAATGCAACTGATGTATGTAATGCTTTAATCAAATATTTTAGTAGTTATGGTTTACCTGAAAAAATAATTTCTGACCCCGGTACAGAATTTAAAAACGAAACTGTTAAAGAATTATTCAAAATACATAAAATTTATATACATTATACCACACCTCAACATCACGAGAGTAATGCCCCAGTAGAAAGATTTCATAGCACCTTATTAGAACATTTACGATTATTAACCACTCAATATCCAAATGAAAAAGATTTAATGAATTATGCCTTAATTGCTTATAATAGTTCAATCCATTCAACGACTAAATTTAGTCCTTATGAATTAGTTTTTGGTCACACTTTATCAAGAGATCCTCAAGAATTATTAGATGGTACTTTTTATAATGATTACATATTTTATCATAGAAATAAATTAAGGGCTATGTATGAAAATGTAACAGAGACAACTCAAGACAAAAAATCAAAAAATATACTTAAACACAACATTAAAGGTCCTGAACAAATTCAATTTTCAGTTGGTCAAATTGTATATAAAAGTAAAAATGCTAGAAATAAGAAAGAAAATAAATTTATAGGTCCATGTGAAATATTAGAATTACTTACTAATAATAAAGTTAAAATTCAAAATTGTAAAAGTAAGAAAACTCGAATTATACATATAAAAGAATTAAGAAAGCCTGTTTATGTTACAGATTAATCCTAATTAGTGTCTCCGGATGCATCACCAGCCCTTTATTTCATAAAATAGAAGATAATCCTGGATTATTTCCATTTAAATTAGGAAAAGCTCAAAATAAAATTGATAAATGGTCTTTTATTCAAGTATTCGATATTAGTGACTTAATTAAAGAATTTACAAGATTGCATTTATCGGTCGAACATTTAAATGAAATATTTTACAAATATAATTATAGTAAAGGTTATAAGAAAGAAATTTATAATTCCTATCGGGCGCACCGTAACTGCGGTACCAATTCCCAGAATCCTTAAGCCGGTGTCGGAACTGCGGTACGGCTCAACTTTATGCAAATTAAGGTGACCTCTTCCTTTCGTAATTGCGGTACAGCAAAAATACACAGATATTTTATACGGTTTAGTTTATCCCAATGAAATAAAAATGGCCCTTGGTAAGCCAGGCGCATCAGTAGATTTATATTAATTGAATATATTAAAAGTATACGTTTTAGAAAAAAATGTTTTAGATAAAAGTTGTAGGTCTCTTTAAGACAACCAAAAAAGTCCTGTAACATTTTTTTGTACAGGGTGAAGTAAAAAAGTTACGAATTTTTTTCCATTTTGATTTAATGTCACGCCCAAACGGCCTTACCGATTTGGCCCATTAACGAACTTGACCGAGATTTTTGGACGATTGATTTTTGTACCAAATTTCATTTTGATCCGTTAAGAAATGCGACCGCTATCGTGTCCACAGATTTCGTTATATCGGAACTATACATATATATATATATACTAGCTTTTGCCCGCGACTTCGTCTGCGTGTAATTCGAATAAAAGCAAGGTCTTTATGTATCAATAACTGGTGCCCGCGACTTCGTGTGCGCAGTATTAGTATTTCGAGTAGCTTATATTAGCGTGAAAAGAACTAACATTATGACATTAAAATTATAACATACATAATTTTTGGGTCGTATTTGAAAAATATAACAGTCTGACAATATTGAGATATTGAGTAGGATATATATATATATATATATATATATATATACATATATACATATATCCAAAGATGATACATAACGTATCTAGTGCCATACTGTCAAAAGTAATAATTTCAGTTTTGAAGACACCTTGGATGCTGCCATATAAATAGATATAAATATCATTCAACCTATATCAGGGCAAAACCAAACTACAGACACGTGTTTCGCTCTTATTTGAGCTCGTCAGTGTAGTACAGGCTATGTCTCTCAAGTCACTAATCAAGAGACATCCCTGCTATAAATTGAATCTATAGATGTCAATTGCGAAACTGATAAACAGTCGCAAGTGGTTTCATCTTCACTCCTGATATAGGTTGAATGATATTTATATCTATTTATATGGCAGCATCCAAGGTGTCTTTTAAAGTGTTAGAAATTTCTAACCGACACCATTTCAGTTCAAAACTGAAATTATTACTTTTGACAGTATGGCACTAGATACGTTATGTATTATCTTTGGACATTTTTAGACTGTCACAAAACGCTCTGTTCGTTTTATATATATATATATATATATATATATATATATATATATAAACTTTTGAACGGAAGGTGTTTTTGAGGTCAGGGGGGCCCAAAACGAAAAACTGTAGTGAAATTTTCCCGAAGTCGTGACTTGCGAACCAGCTGAATAGTAGATATAAATCTACTAAAAGACTAAAAATATTTTACTAAATATAATTTATTAGATAATTTTATATAGTAACATATAAGTATCTATATAATTGTTAATTTTTAAAGACATTGCCAATTATGTGAAACACATTTCACGAAATCAGAGTCTAGATATCTCATTGTTTTTGTACTGATTTATTTTAAAATTAATAAATTTTTGTTTTGTAAAATTTTTCTTCTAATACATCTAGGTACGTTCTTTTTAATAGAATTAATTTTAATGTAAGTATCACACTGAAGATTCCAAAAATTTGTATATATTAGGTTTATGCGATCCACAATAGTTATTAAATTTCGAATGAAATGATTCGCACGTATTCGTTGTTCTACATAGCGATGCAGAATTTAAGGCCCATAGAATAGGCGGAAATGTAGAAGTATCAATAATATGATTGTCTACTAAATAGTCTGCAAATTTTACAACTTTCTCACAAGTTGGCTATTCTGCGAGAAAATCAAAAACAAATAAATCTGCAACCTCATCAGGATCCAAGAATGTAAGTCCAAATAAATGGCGCAACCATATTCCAGTCTCAGATTCGTTTTGTATTCCGCTGTTAGGCCGAGATGTTGAATTTTTCGCCACCTATAATAAAGACAAAATTACCCATTGTAAACATTTTAGCATTACATGTCCTTACGGTACAACTCCAACACATTTCACCACTACTTTTAACTTCGCGATATTTATAAAATTTATATCCCTCAAAACAAATTAATATTTTTCCACGCTCGCTTAGCATTCGCTTCATTTTGATCTCGTAAAATAGTAAACACTTTCATTCAATAGATAATTGATAAATGAGACTACTTGCTCTAAAGAGATTTAAATGCCCTTAGGTACCACCTACCCTTTTACCCATGGAAAAACCCAAAATTAGTCTGTACCGCAATTACGACAGGGGATTAAAATTCTTTGGGTCAGGTATGCAAGGGTAAGTTGACCGTACCGCAGTTGCGATGCACCCTTCCTATCATATAATCCAAAATCTAGAAGAACAAATTATAAATAAAATTTCGCAAATAAATCCTTTATTTAAAATTACTAACGAATTGCGAAGTAAGAGAGGTATATTAAATGGATTAGGATCTATAATAAAAACTATAACTGGAAATTTAGATTCTAACGATGCTGAACATTATGATAACATGATTGAAATATTAGCATCTAATCAACATAAAATTAAAACAATTGTATCTAATCAAGTTTCACTTTTAGAAAGATCTATAAAAACGTTTAATGAAAGTATTGCAAAATTAGCTCATAATCAAATAACTATTAAAAGTAGATTATTACAAATTGAACAATTTGTAAGAGAAAATGAAATCAAAAATTTAGAAAATTTTGGAGTTATTATTATCGAAATGGTTATATCGCAAATAACTACTGAATACCTGATGATTAATGAAATTTTAGAAAATTTAGAAGAGGCTATTACTTTTTCTAAACTGAATGTGTTACATAATTCCATAGTGAAACCAGAGGAATTATTGAGTGAGTTAAAGCAAATTCGAATATATTTACAAAAAGAAACGAAGCTACCGTTCGAACCAAACATCGAAAATATATTATTATTTGAAAAAACAGCTAGTGTTAAAAGTTATTCAAAATTTAATTGTTTAACATTTATTATTGAAATTGCTTTAGTAGAAGAAGAAAATTATGAATATTTCCAATTATTACCTCTACCTATTAAAAATAATTCCCAATATCAAGTTATTTTGCCTACCAATAATTTCCTTTTTATCAATGAGCACAAATACAGTTTACATAATAAAATTTGTCAAGAAATCCAAGAACATGAATTCTTATGTCAGGAAAATGTACAAGATATTCAAGAAAATTCTCCATGCGAAGTACAACTTTTACAGTACAAAAGAAAAATTACAACCTGCAAAACTTTATCAATTACTTTAAATAAAATTAAGATTCAAAAATTGTCAGATAACCAGTTTCTCTTAATATTAATGAACAAAACAATAATTAACCAAGAATGTAACCAACTTAAGGAAAAATTTCCCTTAGAAGGAACCTATATTGTGGAATTGATAAATCAATGCCAATTAAAAATTGGAAATATAAATCTTAGAACATATCAACACTCCAATTTTAAAGAGTGCTGCAAAGCTACTGAATCAAACTCTTTTGTAAGGGATATAACACAAAACCCGCTTGTAATAACATGCATGAAAGATTAGATGTGCAAAACATGTAGATGGCTTAGATTTATATACAGTTTTGGGTAAAGGATATAAGTGAAATAAGACCTATAAAGAATGCTGGACGGCTAGATATACTTTAAAACGAGGGGTAAACCGCTGGTGAATTTTGGTGTACAAGCTTGCGGTATTAGCAGGAATTAGTGGGTATTACGGGGAATTACCGTGTATTACACAAGTATTACTGTGTATTACTAGGAATTACCGTGTATTACACAAATATTACTGTGTATTACTAGGAATTACCGTTTATTACCAAGAATTCGTGGGAATTTCATGGGTATTATGTGGTATTACTACTGTGTAATACAGGTATTAATTGTATACTAGTTGCTGCGCAAATACATAAATAGTACATGCGCCATAGAAGATAAGTGGAAAATTTTCAAAGAGACAATATTGAAACTGGCAAGACAAACATGCGGATATAGTAGAAGTGGTAAGACCAAGAATCCAAGAACCACGAAACAAACAAGCTGGTGGAGCGAAAATATAAAGAAAGCAATAAAAGAAAAGAAAAGATTGTGGAAAAATTATTTACAAAGTAGAAGTCAACAAACATATGGCCTATATAAAATACAAAGAATCAAAGTTAAAGAAATGGTCAAAGAGGCAAAAAAAGAGGGATGGGAAGAGTTTGCAAGAAAAATGCAGGAAAGTAGTAAAGGAAACAAGAAGCTATTCTACAGAACATTGAGAAACATGAAAAAACCAATCTTAATCAAATAAAAGATCAACCAGGCAATATCTAACAGATGAAGAAAAAATTATCGGGCGATGGCAAGAATATTTCACAGGGCTACTAAATAGTAAAAATAAAAGAGTGGTAAATGAAAAGAGAAATGGGATAGACAACATAACCGAATCAGATATAACTGGAATACAAATGAAAGAACTTGAGGAAGCTTTGAGGAAAATTAAAGTAGGTAAAGCACCAGGATGTGACCAGCTAGATACAGAATTACTAAAATACCTAGGACCAAAAGGAAAGAAAGAATTGCTCGAAATATTAAATATGGCATCGAAAATTAAAAAAAAAAACCTTTGGATTGGAAGATCGCAACAATCTTGCCAATACATAAGAAGGGAGATACTAGGGTATGCGAAAATTATACAGGAATATCTCTCTTATGCGCAGGACTAAAAGTATACGAAATAATAATAGGGAATATTTAAGTTTAAGCAACTTTCATTACCGGCCTTAGAAGCAATCATTCCTGAAGAACATAAAATGAAGAAGCCAACAACATTAAATTTAGATACTATTTCTTTAGAAGAGATAAGTTCCATTGGTAATGCCCTATCAGCTCAAGAAGAAGAAGTTCAAGAAATACCTGATTTCAAGATTATTCATTATTTTAATTATTGGTCAATTCTTGTTTATTTAATACTTTTAATAATATTAATTTTTTGTTTAATTAAATATTTTAAATTTAAATGTCAGAAGAAAGAAGAAAGAAAAAAGAAGAAGGACCAACCTGATGGAATTCAAATTTGATGTCGTACCCTTTTTTTAAAAAGAGATACTCCATTCCAAAGGGGGAGGTGTTATATCCATCCTGTATATTGCACCATATTAGATAAAATTGCTAATTACAGTATTTTTTATATATTTATCTAAATATGCTGAGATATAATTTTATGTAATGAACTAACAATATTCCTTTTTAATTCAGTCTTAATTTTGATTTCCGACTAACAAGTAGAATTGTAACAAATAGGAGAATAAAAATTATTAAAATTTTTAAAAATTCTCTTAATTACGCTACCCACGTAATTTGCGTCATGGAGAATGAAAATTTATTTAAGTGTACAAAATGTAGTACAACATTTACCTATAAAAAGAACTTATATGTTCATCTCCGTAAAAAACATAATGAGAAGATAGACACTCAAAGAAAGCAATATAAAAAAAGTGATCTGTGTAATATGTGTGGGATTATGTTTATCAATAAATATAGTCTACAACGACATCAAATGAATGTACACAACAATACTAGTGCAACAACTAAAAGGAAGCATGTATCACGAATTATGTGTCCGAAAGATCAGTGTTTAGAAGCTGCACCCACATATGAAAAACTAAGAAAACATTTAATGGATATTCATGGTGAAGAATTGCCAATTGAGGATTATAAAAAAAGAACAATATTTAAAAAACACTTTAATAGCTAGAATATAACGTAAACTACTTTCTAAATATTTTCTATATACTATAATTCTATTCTATAATATTGTAAAAGTTAAAATGTTATAAAATTATATCACATCTCAGAATTATGAACAATAACAGTTATTCTTTACAGTAAGAGTGGTCAATTCCTGTATGGATATTTAAAACATTTTCGTCATTTGTCAATAAACCCTGGATTATATTTTTCTCTTCCATTATTGTGGGTTTACTGAGGCAGCTCTCACTTTTTTGCATTTTCTTTTTTGTAGAAAATAATCTTACTTGTTTATCAATTTTTTTGTTTACATTTACGTTTTCAGTTGATTTTAGATTAATAATTTGGTTTTTATTCATCATATTAATAGTTTTGTCCATGTATTTTATAACAGTATTATATTCTTCTTCTGTTAATGATGCATTATTACATAGTCCTAAAATTACTTCCGCTTTTCTTTGAATTTGATTTATGAAATTGACTTTAGGAACAATTGGTGCTATTTTTAAAATAGTTATTTATGATATGAGTGTTAAAAGTGAGGTTTTATTTTGTGAGTGAAAACGTTTGTGAAATGAGCGGAGCGAATTGAACAATTTCACGAACAAAATAAAATCACTTTTAACACAAATACCATACAATGTTTTTTGTACAACTTCCCTATTTTGATAATGAAACGAGCGAATTTGCAATGACAATAAACCAAACCGTGTTAAAAGTAAACTAAACCGTGTTAAAAGTAAACTTGTTTACATGGCAACGTGTTAAAAGTATTTTTAACACGCTGTTATGTAAACAATCGTTTTTAACATTGTTTGCTATCATTAAAAGTGTCACTTTTAATGACAGTTGTACAAAAAATCATTTATATCTTCTTTTAATGGACCACTAATTGCTCCAGTTTTAGTTTCTATTTCAAAAAAATGTTTCATGCAGGCATGAATATGTTTGCAAATATTCATTCTTATTAGATTGTCGACACATGAACATTTAAAAGTATGGATGCAAATATTACAGTCAGTACATCTTAAGCAGTTGTTTTCACAGTCAGAATTTATTTTAGATATCAAGTACTTTTGACTTGGATTTGTCATCGATTGAACATACCATTCATTTTTATCTTCGACAGGTTCAATCATATTGAAAGAAATTTTTTTACTCTTTACATGACTTTGTTTAATTCTTGTAATTCTGTCAGATGTTGCACCTTTTACCGATTTTATTAGATACTTAAAAAAATAATCTCTGGCAAGTTTGACGAGAGCATTTATAGTTTTATCCAATCTCTTTACCTTTTGTCCTTGTAAATAAACATATTTTAAAGTTCTATGTAAAGACTCTAAATACATATTTGTATTTATACCTACACCCAGCCTATAACAGTATGCCCAGCATTCAGGTCTTTGTGAATAATAAGTTTGGAAATAATTTCCAAAAGCAACAGTATCATCATCAATAAATAAATCTTGAATAAAATTCTTTATACTCTTAGAAAAGCTGTCTTTACAAGTACATTGTAACAAAGCTCTTAATGATTTATATACTAAACTTTTTTTTTCTGCACTGCCATTTATTTTAGATAAATTTTTACGCCAGTTTCTGTCCACATGCCATGTACATAAAAGTCGGTATTGAACTGGTCCCATCACCTGACACCATGCATTATAAAATGCAGGTGCATCATCTGTCATGAAACAATTGGCATTAATGATCCCTACAGAATTTTTAATACTATCAAAAAACAATTGAAAAATGGTTTCATCTGAACGATTAGAAATGCAAAATGCAACAGGACATCCACAACCATATTGATCAACAACAACAAGTGTATACAATTGAAAATCATAACTATTGGTACCATGGGTACCATCAATGCAAATTTTCTCAGAACCAAATAGTGACAATTGTTGTTTTTGAAATTGTGTCATCATTATTAAAACAAAGTCTTTATCTCCTAGCACTCCCGAAGTACCCTCGACACCTTGTTCTTTAAATAACAATACCGGACAATCATCTTCTAGAGTTCTCATCTCCTCTACCCATAATCTAACACTTAGTGCATCATTTTGATGTCGTTGTGTGCTATGTGCGATGTTAAAATCACGTTTAATATTGTGGAAATCTTTTTTATCAATCAACAGTTTTCGTTGTGATTCTTCTTCTAAAGCTCCATCACGTATTTCATCAAGAATATGATTAAAGGTTACACCTTCTTTCAATTTTCCTATAAAAAAAAATAAATTCAATTTTTATTATGACAACTGTCCATCAAAAGGTTAACGTAATAAAAGATAAAAGGTTTTATTCCTTTACATATTTATATAATTTGATTTACAAGGTTACCTGCAATTTGTGCACGCAATTCTTGTCTCAAACTTGTTCTTCCTAGTTCATAAGAATGTCCAAGATGTTTCTTCCAAAATTTAACAGATATATTATCTACAGAATGTATTACTTGCATTCTTGAAGGACATGCTTTGCCAATTTTGTTTGTACCCATATTTTTTATAGACCGCACACTGTTTCCTCTAGGAGCATATTGATAGGACCTGTGACAGTCATAAAAAAAATGCTGGCTACCATTAGATAACTTAGTAGAAGAAGAAGTTAACACATAAGATGAAACGGTTTTTTCCTCAATTTCTATCTTCCACTTTTCAAAATCTAAAATAATTAAAATGAATAAAATTAAAAATTGAAAACAAAGAGATATAAAACAACCTTCTTTTGATACAAAATGAAACTCCTCAATTGGCAATTCTTCACCATGAATATCCATTAAATGTTTTCTTAGTTTTTCATATGTGGGTGCAGCTTCTAAACACTGATCTTTCGGACACATAATTCGTGATACATGCTTCCTTTTAGTTGTTGCACTAGTATTGTTGTGTACATTCATTTGATGTCGTTGTAGACTATATTTATTGATAAACATAATCCCACACATATTACACAGATCACTTTTTTTATATTGCTTTCTTTGAGTGTCTATCTTCTCATTATGTTTTTTACGGAGATGAACATATAAGTTCTTTTTGTAGGTAAATGTTGTACTACATTTTGTACACTTAAATAAATTTTCATTCTCCATGACGCACAAACGAGTAAACATAAACAATCCAATAACCAGAGTTTAAAAATTAGCAACGAGTTGGATTTGGATTGTTCTTGACAGTTGTATATTTAACATTTGACGTTTATTACTTTTCAAGGTCACAGCCAGTTAATACTGTCCCGAGACGCTTGTGTTTTATTGTTGGGAGCTTTAAATGGCTACCTGACCTTGATCTAGAACTAGCTACCGAAGCATTATCCTCATCATTATTTTTGACAGACACATCTTTATAAAATGTTTCAATTAAATTTTCAGCCTGAGCAATTAAACTAAAGAAGTTAGTTTCAAAATCTAAACAATATGCCTCTGTATCTTCCTCCGGGAATAACAGTGTTATATCGGCTTGAACATCTTGAAATTTATCATAACAACCCTGTATTCTTTGTAATCTAATATTTAATTCTTTGACAATATTATTTTCGAGATTATTTAAATCTAAACCTTTAAAAATTTTTTCAAATCGAGAAACCTGAGCTTTTATCTGACCACGTTTGGCCTTTAATTGCGTTAGAACTATCTGATCAGTCGGCATTATTGATTATTATCAATTAATCAATCTTAATCGAACAGTAAATGTAAACAATTTAAAATAGCAAATTTATTACTTCAAATAGAAATCACTCTACGAATTAGGATATCAAAAATAGGAATTAAAATTGGAACGACTCACGTGTTTCCAACAAGCTTCGACTCGTCTCGAATAGTAACGGTTCTTCTCCACCTATCTGGCTTTGAATATCGATATAAAACAAAAAATGGCCTCTTTTAGGGATGTGACATTGTTGATAAAAAATCGATTTTTAATCAATCGATTTTTTTTAAGTATGAAAAATCGATTAATAAATAATCGATTTTTCTTAAGAAAATAATCGATTTTGTTATATAAATAGATGTTTTCCTAATTTTTCAATTAATTTCAAAATAAACGCCATATACAATATATCAATAAATTTATTCATTAAAAATAAACAACAGAAACAGTAAGTTCTTTTATAATCAACACAAATTAAAGTTTTAAAAAAATTAAGAATTTTTTTCACATAAATCAACAAAATTAAATTATTCAAATAAAAAAACTAGATATTCGTACTGAAATAGTAAGTTCTTATAAAATCAACGAAAATTTAAATTTTAGAATAATCACATTATAAAAGGTTCAAATTAAAATAAATCAACAAAATAAATTATTTAAATAAAAAAACTAGAAATCCGTAGGCAACGAGTTCAGAAATAACAGCTTAGGTAAGCGTTTGGATAATATTCGGCTCCTTGTCTTTGTTAATATGGCGCCAGCTTTCGAGAATAATCTCTCTGCTGGAGCCGAAGAAGCCGGTACCAATAGGTGCTTACACGCTAAATGTGTGAGTTTGGGATAAGTTCCCTCATAGCTTTTCCAGGATTCTAAAGCGTCTTCTTTTAATCCTATTAGAGGCGCAGCTATGTACAAGCTTAATTCAGATGTCTGAATAATTCATTTATTATTGAATTTTTTAATTGAATGGCCAAATCATGCGATGGATATGTTTTTTCCAAAAACTGTTTCAAGCACATTTTAATAAGAATAGCTTTACTTGCGCTAACATATTTTTCAGTGCACATCTCCTCGCTTACTTTTTCAAACGGTTTGAGAATTTTTACGACCTCTTTCAGTACAGCAATTTCACTAGCTTGAATCATAGGAGGAGCATTAGGGTAATTCATCAAAATACCGCCAACCGTCCCACTCATAGCTATAAACCTTTCAAGCATATGCAATTGTGAATTCCACCGCGTTGAAACATCTCCTACCAGGTGTTTAATTTTTCCTTCCGGTACATTTTCAGCCTTTTGAGAATTTCTCAATTGGTCTGCAGCAACTCCGCTCTGATGGAACCATTGTACGATTCTGCGAACTTTATCAATGAATATTTTTATTTCATTCACCATGACTGAATTTTGCACAACAAGGTTTAATGTGTGGGCTATACAACGAATATGCTTTGCTCTTCCAAATGCTAATTCAATGGCTTTTACTATATTTGCACCATTGTCTGTAGTGACGGCTACAATTTTTTCATCAGAAATTTCCCATTTTTCACACATATTTTTAATGGTGGTTGATAAATATTCGGCGGTATGACTCTCCGAAAGCGGCTCACAAGCTATATTGAAAGAAACAATCTTAAAATTTTTGATAAAATGAATAGTTACTCCCAGATAGCTCTTCATTTGTAAATCCTTCCATTCGTCAATCGTTAAACATATATTGGTAACGGATTGTAACTTTTTGATTACATTAGCTTTTTTTTCCTCGTATTTTCCATCAATGATGCTGGTTATCGTTTTGCGACATGGGATTTTATATAATGGTGCAAGTAATTTAATCAATTTTCCAAACCCTTCTCCTTTGACCACGCTGAAGGGAAGGTTATCGCGGTATATCAGTTCTGCTATAGCGTCTGTAATCTGTTTGTTTTTTGAACCCCCTGATCCAAATTCTAATATTTTTAAGAATGATGCTTCTATCATGCCTTTTTTTGTCGTTTAGGAGTTGAAGACTCTACAGAATCTTCAATTTGAGATGCGGAAGTAGTCAGTAAGGGAGAGTGGGGGAATTGTGCGCACTTAAGCAAGATAGGCTCTCATGGCTAGACCTTTGATTTTATGATACTGATACCTAAACAACTTTAAAGAACACATATTATTCTTTCATTCTGTAAAAGCATATTTTTTTTTGTATTTGTAGAACCAAGTACCACAACAAAAAACAAAAAAAGTGTAAAGAGCACAATTCCCCACCCTACTGGGTAATTGTACGCAGGGGGTGGGGAATTGTGCGCATTATTCTTAATATTTTTTGCTAATAGAAATAGATAAGTCAAGAGGTTTTTACGGTATGTTTATTGATATCTTGCTAAAATAAAAGTATACCTAAGTCTATTAAACATATTTTTAATAAAGTCCATTAAGCATATTTTCTTTAAACAGCGCAATAATCACATAAATAGCCCTCAGCTCGATCAGCACTACTACATGCTGCATCGTTCCATGTGGAACAGCTGACGCATCTATACCACAGCTCCCTATTACGGCCAAACTCATTACAAATGCCACATACTTCATTAGAGTCCTCTCTACGTCCAGCATTGTCAAAATTATCGGAATCGTATTGCTCATCGTCATCGCAAACAGATTTGCTAACATCAGATTCACTACTTGTATCTGACAACTTTCTCTTCTTTTTTGTTACCAATTTCTTTTTTTTAATAATATTTTCTTTCTTCTTGTTATCTGTTAAATTTCTTTTAACAGTCTTAGCCTTCTTGTCGGCTGTTACTTTTCTTTTCTCCTGAGCTATTTCTAACTGTTCTTTCATAGGTGTCGATGTTAGTATTTCAGAGCACTGTTTCCGAGACTTTTTCTTAGGGGCTTCAAGATTTGATTTCTTTTTTGGAATTGAAGCAAAGCTGAAAAATGAGTTATCTGATATAGAAAGATCTTGTTGCGATGAATTAAATCCTTTATACTGATTTACTGGGCATTCGCGTGATGTAGACGGCACAGCAGGGGGCGTTGAGGGTCTCTCAAAATCGGATGTAGAAGGTGGATTCGAGGGTGTATTCTCCACCACAGGAGTAACTTCGTCTGGAGTGGCTCCAACTATCAGCGGTCTTATTTGATTAGCTGGCGCAAAATCATCCTCGGTGAATTTATCCGGGTTTAATGGATATATTCCAGCAGTTCTAAAGCCAGAAATAGCTTTCTCCATAGTGGCTACTTTTAAAAATGCTCTATTTAAAAGTTCAGCCAAGTCGTATTCTGAAATTTTTTCATGAGCCGTATTGGTAAGCTGTAGATCATATTCCTTATAAAGTTGGTTTTTAAAAGGGCTAAAAAATGTAAGGTCCAGTGGCTGAAGGTGGTCAGAAGTATGAGGTGGCAGAGAGACCATGTGAATGAATTTTCTTCTACAGAATAAATAGGCTTCTAACGATATATGACTGGAATGGTTGTCTAAAAGTAGAAGAACCGGATCATTTTCAGTGGGATTGACGATTTTTTCAAAATGTTTTAACCATTCAATAAACAGCTCCGAATTGATCCATCCATTTTTGGAGCAGGCGTAAAGGGCTCCAATTGGTCCATTCTTTTGCAGGGCTGGGGACATTCGCTTTCTTGGATATATTAGCATAGGTGGACAATAGTTACCTCCAGCACTAACGGCAAATACTGCTGTTATTGTTCGTCCACGCTCCGCTGAAATAACAGCTCCAACTTTCTTAGCACCCTTGGGTCCATAAACTTTGGGACACTTTTTTTGAACCACAGTGACCCCTGTTTCGTCCATGTTAAAAATCCTGTTTGGAGGAAACTTATGTTTGTCCATTACAATTTTAAGATTTTCGAAAAACTTCTTGGTTGATTCAGAGTTGAAGGAAGCTATTCTATTTATACTGGTGCCTTCTGGCTGTCTAAGTTTTATTTCGGGATTTCGCTTTAGGAAACCATACAACCAGTCTTTACCAGCTATTTGCTTTTCGGATGAGAAAACATTTCCTATGCCATGTTCTTCAGCATATTTAAATGCTAACCGACGAAGTTCTGTGGGAGTTAAACCGTAAAAAAGCTTGGCAAGTGTAAGCACGTACTCCTTTAGTTGGCTCTCAATCTCGGGAGAAAACACTGCTTTACGACCAAGGCGCGATGATCCAGGATTTTCTTTTTTCATTTGTTTTCTAAATGTTGACTCTGGTATATTGAAAGCTCGACCAACTTCTCTTATTTTTTTCCCATCTCTAATTTCACTCAAAGCTCTCTTTAAATTTTCTGGATTCCAGGAATTCTTTTCTGTTTTTCGCTTGTAATTTCGTGGCATCTGCAAATAAAAAAAAATTTTCATTTAAACCTATGTGGGGAAATTGTGCGCAATACCGCGCACAATTTCCCGACAGCGAGTCATATGTAAAAACTAGTCGTAAAATAAACAAAAAATCGGACGATCATAGCTTACTTTACATTAAAAGATGCCTAAACCTTTACTTATTATTACGTCGCATGCTAAAAATTTATTAAGAATAAATAGACAGCTTACCTTTTAAAATAAGGCACTGGCAAAATTATAAACAAACACCGACATGTGCATTTGACCAAAAACGCTCTCAAACTAACTGTATTTGAATCGGTTTCGCGTATCTGCAGTACTTGATCTATGGTTTGCTAGGTGGCAGCACTTGTTAGATTCCTTAATATTTAATATTTAAGGAGGAATTACTATGCGCACAATTGCCCGCTGCGGACGATTCCCCCACTTTCCCTTGTCATATTCACAGAGTCTTCAGAACATGTAGATGTCGATGGCTTTAAAATCAAGTCTGCAAATTGATTCTTCCTGCGAATTGTTTCCCGACTTGACAGGATGATCCTACAACAAAATTAAATTGGTTAAGAATATCCTTTAACATATGGCCACTAAACTAAAAGAATATTTCGTATAATATAAGCCAATCAAAATAAAACTAAATTTTGACTTGATTGGTCATTGTTTACATCGTAAATCGATTTGTTATCTGAATCGGTAAGTATATCTTTCGATTTGTATACGCCCAACCCTAAACTACAACTGTCAAAATGAAAACTTTGACATGTCAATAATCTTAATGCTCGGGCATTATAAATATAGTCCTGAATGTCCCTGATTGGCCTGATTTACCATTTAGTTGGTTCATAGCAACGAAAATGTTGTACTATGGCATTGTTGTGCGAAAATGTTGTACATGTTGTGATCTTATTATCTAATAGTGAAAACTAATCATTGACAACTCAGTATTTGTTTAGAAAGTGGTCCAGTTTCTTGGTAATTAATAATTGTAATTAAATTTAAATACTGTAATTAAATTCAAGTACTTACCTCTTTATTTTCAATACTAATGATACTAGAGCAGGGGTCGGCAAGTAGTTTTAACTAGGGTCCGGATATTGCTCGAAAATTTTTAAACGGTCCAGAAAAAAAAACAACTGATAATAATTAAGTACAGCTATTTATTACCTAAAATTAGTGTGAAAAATTGCATCGGCGGTCTTGAGCCAGGTTTTTAAAGTTTGGTTCTCGTGAAGAACAGCTAATTCGAAGAGTGTCTTCTAAGTGAGCGTCTGTTAATCTCGAACGATATTTGTTTTTCAAAAAATTCATTTTTGAAAAAGACGTTTCGCATATGTATGTCGAGCCAAACATAGTGGCCAAATTGATAGCAAGTTTTTTGCAATTTTGATATTTTTCTGGGACATGTTTGACCCAAAATTCTTCAGTTGACACCTTTTTATATATTTGCAAAGACACATCTTCTTGCAGATCGATTATTTCCATTTGAAGTGATGGCTTTGGCAGATTAAATAACTTGGCAGCCACATCTGTCCATTCGGCTGCTGCATCAACTTCAAAGGGTGACTTAAGAAACAGAGATAGCTTGCCCATCTCTGCAAAGTCTTGGAATCTTGTGGCAAATTCGTTGCTAAGATCGGCCAAAAATTTTGTAAACACTGCAACGTCTTCTTCAGAGTTCTCCTTATTATATTCCAGAATTGTCGGAAAATGAACAAATTCTTGTCTTGCAATATCTTTTTCAAAGATATCCAGCTTACGACGAAAAGCAGACACGCTTTGTATCAGATCACATATTAATTTCCCATTTCCTTGTAACTCTGTGTTGAGCGCATTTAGATATTTCAAAATATCTTTTAGAAAAGCCACAACCAACATATTGTGCTTATTTGTTACGAACTTAAGGTGCTTCTTAGCTGCCTGCGTATCTAAGTTTTGCAAGAAGGAGGTTACTTGTTCTTTTATTGACCAAAAACGTTCAATAACTTGACCCTTACTTAGCCAACGAACATTGTTGTGTTGCAGTAAGTCAGAATACGCTGAATCACATTCAAAAAGAAACTCCTTGAAATGTCGGTGCTGAAGAGCGGAATGAGATCTTATAAAATTTATTAACTTCACCATCATCACTTCTTTCAGTGTATCGCTAAGTTTTCCACAAAGGGCTGTCTGGTGGATTATGCACTGATATGATATTAGGCCTAAATTTTTATCCCTGATTCTCTTGACGACACCTTTTTCTTTGCCAATCATTGCTGGAGCCCCGTCAGTAGAAAGAGACACCATTTTGTCGTAACTGATGTTAGATTTAGTAATAAATTCATCAATTACCTTGAATAAATCTTCTCCTCGAGTGTTACCTTTTAACGGCAATATTGTTAGCAACTCTTCCCTAAAAGTTTTAGACTAAATGTCAAGAAATCTGACAAAAATTGACATTTGTTCATCATCAGTAATGTCACACGACTCATCAAGTGCTATGGCGTAGCAAGGTGCCTTTTGCAGAAGTTTGATAAGAGTCATCTTAATATCAGCAGCTAAAATTTTAGTCCTTCGTGTATTGCTTCTTGCTGATAATGGAATACTTTGAATTCCAGTGATAACATCTTTTTTTTCTTCAAAAAGTGTTGTGACTACTGCCAACATACATTCCTTCACTATCTCCGAATCCGAAAATGGTTTTTGATGTTTATTAAGCGTCCAGCACACACGTAACGCTGCTTCTGTGGATTTTTCTTGGTCGCTCATGCAACGAACTAGTAATTTTGTGCTTTTATTGTAAGAACTGAGATGTGCCTGAAGTTTTTCTTTACGAGCCTCACTGCCAGGAGGGAAGTTTTTGTGGAATTGCTGATGTGTTGTTTCATAGTGTCGCTTCAAATTTCCACTTTTAACAATAGCAACAGTTTTATTGCATATAAGGCACACTGGAACTGCTTGAGGTCTATCAGGCAGCGTAAAACAATATTGTTCAGTCCATTCTTCTAAAAACCTCCTATTTTCACTGTCCACTTTTCGCTTTTTAGGATCCATATCACGCCTAGGTAAAAAAATATTTTTTATTAAACGAACTAAAACGCAAGAAATCACAAAACAAATGAACTGTTGCTCCACGATTTGCGCTGCGACTGACCGAGCGAGACCATGATACTACAACACGAGAAAGATATGATCACTTGGCGGCCCAATTTTAGACCGATTCGCGCATGACGTCACTGCGTGACAAACTTCTTGCAATACACTGGAGGCGTGCCATATATACGTGTATTTCTGATTCAAAATTACCAACATTCTCGTTTGATTTCGACTATTATTTTTAATATTTTAGGTATTATCAAATATAGTGAACAAAAAACTAAGTCAGTTCACACAATAGTTTTATTTATTTACATAAAAACAGGACATATGCACACAGAAAAATATTGTTAAAGTTTTTCTTTCCCTGCACATGTACGCAATATTTAAAACAAAATATTAATTAAACAACTTCAATTTTTATTAAAAAAATTATTTATTGCACTTATTGGTGCCCCAGGACATAAATTTATCAATTTTAATTATTGCAAATATGCGAAATTATGGTCTATATTTATGTAAAATAACACACATCAATTAGGAGAGTTTTTTATTTATCTATATTAAAGACAAAGGTAACAAAACTGTAAGATATTAAAATAGGGATTTTTTCTGAAATAAAACCTTTAAATGTAATGGAAAAATAGTTATGCCGACGACTTTGTAGTTTTTTGAAAAGAAGCAAAGTGTCAATAAAATGTAAAATAGTATATTATATTAGCAGCGAAAGTGCTACTTTTCTGACGTGGCCGCAGAGTTGGTAACTGCGGCCAAGTTAGAAAAGGCACTTTAGCTCCGAATAATATATGCCATTTTTTCTTCAAACGTTCTTAATTTACAAAAATAACGACAAAAAATTGAATTTTCTTCAGTCTTCTGAGCCGCTGGAAAAGTCACTTTACCTGTCTAGGAGGGAAAAGTAACTTTAGCTGCCGCTGGAGCCGTAAATAAATTCAACAAATGACGTGGCATAGCCTACTTGCTTGTACTCGGTTGTCACAAAAATTTAAACAGGCTTTGCTTCACACTGACAGACTTTGACATTTCAATAAATGACAGGCGGAAAAATGCTTTTCACCAGCGGCAGCGAAAAGTACTTTTCCTGTCGGCGGCAGTGAAAAGTACTTTTCCTGCCGTTGAAAATATAAGTGACAAAAAATTGAAACCTTACCGTGACCTACTGAGTTTAAAAATGTGGTGATTTTCTGACGTTTGAAGAAAAAATATTTTGCAAACTACAGACTTATTATATTAGTTTATAACTTTGGTCATTTTGCGCTTGCGCATATTAGAATTTTCTTTTATATTTTTATTAAGAATTCTAATTTTAAAATACATTTTGCATCTAAAAAAAAGGTTTTTCGCTTCATCACTTAAATTAACATTTTTAGCTAAAGTATTTAAATTTTTAAGGTAATTTTTCTCAATTTTTAGTGAGTCTCCATTATAATTTTGAAATAAATGATCCAGCTCATTACATTTAGTTAAAAAGTCCTCTGTGGGCTTTTGCAAACCCCCTTCCGTTAAATGGTTAACCCAAGAAAATGAAGGCTCATTACATCCTGGAACATAACCAAGCTTTTCTTTCTTCCTTAATCTGAATGCAACATATCCTGCCAGATTTTCCAAACCATCCCAGCGTAATTCTTCTGTCTCGACATTCATGGCTTTATATTCGTCACATAAGTTGTTTTGACAACTGTCATCTTTATTAGGCACATTTAAAACACCTAACATTTCTCCAGTGACAATCTACAAAATTTTAAATAAAAAAAGTAAAATAAATTGACCCAAATTTTCAATCAACTACCTCAGAATTTAAATTGACAGCATCCAGGATAGTTCCGCTAGTACTTGTTTTGTTACCAGTGTCACTCTCTGGTTGTATGTTGGCAGAAACAGATAAGACTTCATCGTTTCTGCCCATCAAATAATTTCTTATCCGATATTTAAATTGAAGTGCGTTAGGGTGGTCATGCAAACCTCCAATGGCCCTTATAACGAAAAATAGACCTTCTAGTGGATATATTGTAATTTAAAATCTTTCTTTAAGTCAATGAAAAGTTTATTTAAAGACTGAATGCTAATAAGGATTCCCTTTTGAAATGGTAGTAATGTAGTCGACCCTACTCTTCTCATTTCTTTGACCATACTTTTCATTTTTTGCAAAATTTCATTCTGTTCTGTTATTGCCAAGCCATAACCTAGTAAAATATAGACCTTATAAATCAATTTAAAAAAGAAATGAACATTTCTTCATCACCTTTAACCCTGTTCCTTGAATCTGGATGGGGAATTTGTGCATTAAATACGTCAAACCAGTTACCTTTTACTGTTAGTAAGTCTGCACTGAGTTTATGTGCAATATTTAAATCTAAATTTTTGGTGATGTTCAATAAGTCAACAATTGGTTTCGAGGTAACTATTTTCCCATTAACAACATAACCATAGTCTAGAAAATGATTTCGCAACAGCTTAATCATGTGTGGCGTATCAGCAAACACATGTACTGCCTTATGACTTATTGGATTTTCAAAACTGCTCTGTTCTTCTGTGATGTTTAAAGAGCTCCAAAGCCCCCGGTTACTTCCTCCTAATAGTACAGTGAACCAAGCTTAAAATGGACCCGAACCTCGCAATTTTAAAGACCTTCATCGATCTTCTTGAAAATTTGGAATTAGGTTCATTTTACCCTCCTCTTCAAACCTGACTTAGTTGCAAAGTATGTTTTTTATTTTTAAGGGGTGAAAACTACCTCTTAACTCAAGTATATTGAATACTAATAAATTAAAGCAGTAATGGGCTAAAATTATGTTCGAATATGTTAAATGTTGATAGTTTTTATTCATAACTATAATATTTTGTAATTTCTATTACTTAACTACCCTTAAAAACAACCCCTTACACAAAAATTATTTAAAAATGTGGTATAAAATTAATATGACTTTTAACTTCAACTTTCAAGTTCATCTGTTTCTTCACCATCAACTTCCTGTTCTTCTTGGTCGATAGGAGGACAATTTTGGCAGCTATCACCAGAACAAGTACCGCAAGTTTGATTGCAGTACAATCCAAGTTTGCGACACCCGCAAGTTGAGCCACACCCTTTTTTGCAATTGCAAAATATCATTTTAAGTAGTTGTTCTGGTGCAGGAATATCCGTCATTTTGTTCGGTACCAAGGTGCCATTCACTTTTGTCCATCCCCAATCAGCAAAATTGAGAGTTTTGTTGCCCAACCAAATTTGGATTTGCAGATAAACTCTTTTGACGTGTTCATCTAGGGCACTTACAGTTGGCACTAGAGATGCCAAATTTACAGCTTTTTTTTTTAGTTGTGGCTTTAATAAAAGATTCGTAGCGCATTCTTTGTAGAAATGCTGCATAATCTTTGAGATTATTCATTGTTTTTACTTGTGTATCTTTTGCTAGGCCAAACAATAAAATGGTGGCATATCTACCAGCTTGAATAATGTCGTCAAGCTGTGCATTAGGATCATAAAAAATTTCGATTCATTCTCTTAAGTCGACTCGTTTTTCCAAGAGTTCAATAAGCTTCTTTTTTCCTTTATTGAAAAATGCAGTCGCAACCAGTGAAACAATGCGAAAAAAGTATTAATTTTCCAGTGTTTGGGTATTCCCATTCAAAGCTTTTGGATGAATAAATGACAGAAGGCTCATTCAGTTTTCCTAATTTTAAGAAATAAATTTCTTCGATCTGAGCTCTGGCAGTCAAAATAATCAGGATGTCTACATCTTCAGCAACGATAACTTTTTGAAATTCTGTGCTGGACTGAATGGCAATCTCAACAATATACTCATCTGCCTCTCCTTTACCTTGATAACAAACAACACCCTGCTCTCTCAGTTCTGTCATAAGTAGTGAGATGAATCTACTTTTATTTTTATAATTAGATAAAAATTTATCTTGAGTTACTGGAACTTGCATATCTTTGGTAAAGTTATACTCTTTTGAACTGACTTTGGATGCTCTACGCTTCCTTTCTGCTGCTTTATTGCTATCTTCTTCATAAGCATCAAAGACAACACTAATGTTAGAGCCGAAATTTCTTTTTAAATACCTTAAGTATTCTTTGCATACTTTTTCATAACTGGTATTTGCTGGCCACTTCACTCTGTATAAAAGCATACCTCCATCGATTATATATTCAGAAGTTTCTTTATTGAAAGTTATATCAATTGTTTTAAACAGAGGATATAACAAAGATTTTTGTGTTTTCCTCATTCCACACTCATCAAATAAAGAAAGAGGATAAGGTGCCAATTCGTATTTTAAATAAAATTCTAATTCCTCTTCGGTCTTTTTCATCACACAAATTCTTTGGAACAACAAAAGAGGATCAACAGCAACGACTTCATCTCCAATTTTCAATTTGCTATTAACCGCGTGCAAAGTTAAAACCTTATCCTTTCTGGAAAGTTGTATACTATCAAAATTCTCATTATTAATTGAATTCATAGGGGCAATTCCAACATTCAAAGCATCAAAACAGTTAATCTCGTCAGTTCCAATGAGCCCTGTGAAAATATTTTGCAATGCTCCCATGTCTTCAAATGGATTATGCTCAATCAAGCATTGCCGCAAGAGCAAAACATCTTTTTTGTCTCGTTGAATTCGCGCGTCTCTTGAATCCACGTGTTGCGCACTTTTACTAAATTCGATGCCACAAAATTTTTTTTGTGTAATTTACTTACATTTTAATCAAAAAAGCAATAAGTTTTCACTTATTAAACACACAATTTTCAATAATAACTGGATAGCACGTGCCACGTTTATTCTCTTGTACTTCGAAATATACTGACGGTTATACCGTAACCGTAAACTATAGAGAAGCATGGGCCAAAAATATGTATGTGTATAAAGATATATAAAGAAAGAAATTTTAAGCAGGTGTTCATTACGAAAGAGCCCCTTCCTCTCTCGAATTTCTCCCAGAGGTATTACGCCTAAAGAAGCGCACCTTTCCTTTTCTATCTTTTACTCATATTATACATGTACATATTATTTTTATACATGTATTTATATATGTGGGAATCCAGATATGTAAATAGAAGACGACACTGCATGTATAAAAGAATAAATACTCTGAAAACTGCCACGTATTTTAATGAGTTTAAAACATAAATCAAATTAAGAATAATATAGAAATTAACTAAAAGAAATACAACTCCAGCTGAGTTCGGTAGTGGTCTCTCTACTGGCAAATTAGTGCCCAGCTCAGCCGTAGAGGTCAGTAACAAATACTAGTGAGTCGCGCCACCGATTTAGACGGTTAAAATCGGAAACCCCTGATGTCCCAGGCACCACTTCACCCACTGGAGATAATCAAGTAAATTTAGAATATTTAACGGTTCTAATTGAATTTACACAACAACTAAAAATAACGTTAAGTGAGCTAAATAAAACTAAAATGTCAACTAGACTCTTCTTTAATGAACAAATTTAAGTAATTGAAAATTTTCACAATAGGATACAAATTGTCAAGCCTCGTGCCTGACACACAATTGATATTTATAAAATAAATTATATGAACAATAATAAAAAAAAAAAGATAAATTTATCAAAAAGGTGTGATCACACGCAACAAAAACAAGGAAAAATAGCTTTAACTAAAACTATGCCCGACTTGAAACTAATAGCTTATCTGTAGTTTAATGATTTGCCGCAGTCCTAGGCTTCACCAATACTTGGGTCAGTTCCAAAATTTAAGCCTTATCCAAAACCAAAAGGCTTGCTCCAAACACAATAACCAAAGCTCGTACCAAGTATTAGGTCAGCAACCAGAATTCTGCCTGACTCAGGGACTTATGCCCGTAACCAAAAATGTAGCCGGTAACTAAAAACCCTATTTAAAACAAAATAGGGTTCTTATTTTCGTGAGACGATATCCCAATTGATAGTTGGGTAAGAAAACAATTTCCTCGCTGCTAAATGCAATGTCGTACAATCTCCAACCACGATGGTTATCCAAAAAAAAGGAAAGGTTCCAAAAATACCAGACCCCGCTACTGTCAATAGAAAATCTCAATAAAAATCCGGACAAGCCGAAATCTCCAACAAATTCACCAAAATCCAGCAAAATACCTTCTACACAGTTTTCGATGGAGACAGATGGAACTTAATTACACAAATCCAACCTACGTCGCCCCCGATGTACAGAGATGCAATCAAGTTCCCAAAAATTTTCTAATTAACACGCGTTCACTACGAGAGACAGAAGTCAAAAGGAAAGAGCGTCCTCGGTTATCAAACTTCACTTTTTGACACACTTCAGTACGAAACATGATGGCCTCTACTACGATACTGACAATAACCATGGTTAATTCAGCCAGCCACTCATGAACAAACAGAGGTTATCTGATACATTTAATCTTATTATTTTAATTAACTAACAATAAATAACCCAACATTACTTAGTTTCCCTATTTATTTTTGATACTAACAATAAAGTTAAAAATGCGACTGATCATTGGCTGCAATACACTACCGTCGGACTATTGACAAAAGAACGAAGTTGCGCTTACAAGACAGATGTAAATGAAATGTCAATAATTCAAACCATAATAACAAATAAAATCGATTTTAGCAACTACTGAATATATTTATAAATTGATAACTAACTATAAACGACTTAAATCAACCGATTTCTTACTTGAATAAACACTACAATGATAACAAATTAAGGTAAGCAATTTCGTTAGTTACTATAGTACATTTTGACCCGTGACAACATCCCCTCCCCTAAGAAAGGAGAAAATCTACCAAAGATTTTCGACGATAACGCAATAGTGCTAAATGAGCCAACAATCACGATAAAAAGGGACAACAAGCCTAACAATAAAACTAATAAAACGCCATATACCATTTCGTAAGAAAATACGAACTAACTACACCTCAAAACCCAAAGAAGGAAAAAAAAAACAAAAATTTTGAGTAATACTCGGGAACAACAGCACCCAGTGCAATAAAGCTGCACCAAACTGAAACGACATTGGTCCTTCCATTTCGTTGGACCGCATTCGAAGTCCACTTAGGTAAGCGGAAGCAATGCACACTTCCAGGGGCGACCTCGCGAAGGATGTTAAACGCGTCATGGTTACACACCCCTGGACCTCACACCATACAGTGTACAAAGCCCACTCACCCAGCAGCCAACGAACACAATCCACACCCACTTCTGGACCTCCGCCGGTGAATAGCAAAGAGACAAGTTAAAAAGGTATCAAAGATTCCGGTACTGCTGAGACTTCCACGGGAGGCCCCGCAAGGTCATCTGACTCTGACAACAGTAGTGAACCCCCGCATAGTGACAGTTTTCCCTCGGGTCCCTGCCGGCGAGCAATCCACCTCCCACTGACGGAGCGTAACCAATGCGGTTCCACTTAAGGCGACACCCCGTGCAGCCCCAGCACCCACCGGAGCCTAAGGCCATAAAGCAAAGTAACACGGAGGGACATTTTGGGCCGAAGCCCGGGACCTGAAGGGACCCAGAGTGATAAAGTTCACCCCAGACTAAAAACCACAGAAAAAAAAAAACAGAAACCCCCCCCCCCAACTAACGTAATTCCCTAACAACCTAGGGACTAACAAAATAACAAAATTAACAGTCCTAACGTACTCCTAGTACCAAATCGCAAAAAGGACACTAAACCAGACCAACATCCAAACTAAACTGGACTAATATCCACAACACCAACCCAACAACAACATTACCCCTAAACTACAAACTCGTAGGGTACCAAATTCAGGTACGGTATGCCTAATCCTCGCTCCAGACACAAATAGGGTAACGCAGTGATCAATAAAACACAAAAAAAAATACTTGGGAGGAGGAAAGAAACGGTAGCATACTAGAAATGCTGATGGAAGCACACAATACAATTACTGATGGAAGTAACGTAAGATAATACGGATTCGGAGACTAGAAACAAGATAAGATGGAAAACAGATAACGGAAATTCCGAATCCCGTAGTGTTAAGGTTAGGGGACTCTTACCCGCTCCGCCTGGAGTATCCTCGGGTGGTGAAATTCTTAGGCCTCCAGCCACAAGGCACAAAAGGGTCAACGATGGTTATGCTGAACAAGTCTGAATCCAAGCAACGAACGATACCTATAGTTAACAATACCTAAGTCCCTACTAAATTAACTCCGAAAAATTCCTCTACAAATCCCAACAAATGGTTTTTCCACCGGACACTCAACAACCAATGGCCCAGTCGGAAAATAAAAGGTTTGGCCTCGAAATCCACACAAAACGTGCCGTAGAACCACTACAAATAAAGCCAAAACCATAAGGTCATTCTAAAGCCAAACAAGCAGGAAAACGATGTAACTAAATATAGATAATGGTAAAGATAAGTTTACTAAGGCAGAACGAAATTTGGATCCAGAAAGTGTTAAGGTTAGGTAGAAATCAACGATGGACTTGCTGAAAGGGTTGGATTCAAGTGACGACGGGTAAGATGGGATTACAATAAAACAACCCAAAGTAACGAACTTGAATCCAAAAAGTGTTAAGGTTAGGGGACTTTTACCCGCTCCGCCTGGAGTATCCTCGGGTGGTGAAATTCTAAGGCCTCCAGCCACAAGGCCGAAAGGAGTCAACGATGGTCGTGTTGACAAGGGTCTGAATCCAAGCAACGAAAGATACCTATAGTTAACAATACCTAAGCTCCTACTAAATTAACTCCGAAAAATTCCTCTACAAATCCCAACAAATGGTTTTTCCACCGGACACTCAACAACCAATGGCCCGGTCGGAAAATAAAAGGTTTGGCCTCGAAATCCACACAAAACGTGAAATAGCACCACGGCCAAAAAAAGGCCCAAACCATGAGGGTAATTCAAAGCCAACGGAGCAGGAAAACGATGTTACTAAATAAGATAAGGTAAAGATAAGTTTCACTAAAGGTAGAACGAAATTTGGATCCAGAAAGTGGTTAGGTTGGGGGACTTCTACCCGCCCCGCCTGGAGTATCCCCGGGTGGTGAAATTCTTACGCCTCCAGCCACAAGGCGTAAAAAAAAACAAACATCAAAAAGATACAACAATAAAAGTGTAAAAGAACGTACAACAAACTTCAAAGACAAACAGGTTCTGAACTCGCAACGTGTGAGTTATATCCCAACAAAGATAACTATAAAAAAAAATATCACAGTTGATATACGGTAAATTACGATAACCTAAAAGATACAATAAATCACAACAAACAAAATCCATCATAAAACTCACACAACGTAACGAATTCAACAACAAACGTATAAGTGACAACTACGAACCTTTCAACAAATAGGCCACAACTTGTGGTTCAGTTACAATTAGCAACGATGGAAAATGTTAAATAAACTTACCAAAAGTATTAAAATCCATACTCAATATAAAAGTTATTCCGCGATTGGTGTGATCAAAAGTTAATATCGCCAGATTATAAATATTAAAAATACAGTTATTACCTAGCTCACTTATATAAACGCGATTACAAAAATTACAACTACCGGAATTTAAATCCACCCAAAATACAAAATTGGCACAATTACAAAAATTAGCCCCAATAAACAACATGGCCCCAATTAACAAAACGGCCCCAATTAACAAAACCGGCCCCAATTAACAAAATGGCCCCAATCAACAAAATCGGCCCCAATTAACAAAATCAGCCCCACGTTGGGCGCCAAAAATTTGCCACGTATTTTAATGAGTTTAAAACATAAATCAAATTAAGAATAATATAGAAATTAACTAAAAGAAATACAACTCCAGCTGAGTTCGGTAGTGGTCTCTCTACTGGCAAATTAGTGCCCAGCTCAGCCGTAGAGGTCAGTAACAAATACTAGTGAGTCGCGCCACCGATTTAGACGGTTAAAATCGGAAACCCCTGATGTCCCAGGCACCACTTCACCCACTGGAGATAATCAAGTAAATTTAGAATATTTAACGGTTCTAATTGAATTTACACAACAACTAAAAATAACGTTAAGTGAGCTAAATAAAACTAAAATGTCAACTAGACTCTTCTTTAATGAACAAATTTAAGTAATTGAAAATTTTCACAATAGGATACAAATTGTCAAGCCTCGTGCCTGACACACAATTGATATTTATAAAATAAATTATATGAACAATAATAAAAAAAAAAAGATAAATTTATCAAAAAGGTGTGATCACACGCAACAAAAACAAGGAAAAATAGCTTTAACTAAAACTATGCCCGACTTGAAACTAATAGCTTATCTGTAGTTTAATGATTTGCCGCAGTCCTAGGCTTCACCAATACTTGGGTCAGTTCCAAAATTTAAGCCTTATCCAAAACCAAAAGGCTTGCTCCAAACACAATAACCAAAGCTCGTACCAAGTATTAGGTCAGCAACCAGAATTCTGCCTGACTCAGGGACTTATGCCCGTAACCAAAAATGTAGCCGGTAACTAAAAACCCTATTTAAAACAAAATAGGGTTCTTATTTTCGTGAGACGATATCCCAATTGATAGTTGGGTAAGAAAACAATTTCCTCGCTGCTAAATGCAATGTCGTACAATCTCCAACCACGATGGTTATCCAAAAAAAAGGAAAGGTTCCAAAAATACCAGACCCCGCTACTGTCAATAGAAAATCTCAATAAAAATCCGGACAAGCCGAAATCTCCAACAAATTCACCAAAATCCAGCAAAATACCTTCTACACAGTTTTCGATGGAGACAGATGGAACTTAATTACACAAATCCAACCTACGTCGCCCCCGATGTACAGAGATGCAATCAAGTTCCCAAAAATTTTCTAATTAACACGCGTTCACTACGAGAGACAGAAGTCAAAAGGAAAGAGCGTCCTCGGTTATCAAACTTCACTTTTTGACACACTTCAGTACGAAACATGATGGCCTCTACTACGATACTGACAATAACCATGGTTAATTCAGCCAGCCACTCATGAACAAACAGAGGTTATCTGATACATTTAATCTTATTATTTTAATTAACTAACAATAAATAACCCAACATTACTTAGTTTCCCTATTTATTTTTGATACTAACAATAAAGTTAAAAATGCGACTGATCATTGGCTGCAATACACTACCGTCGGACTATTGACAAAAGAACGAAGTTGCGCTTACAAGACAGATGTAAATGAAATGTCAATAATTCAAACCATAATAACAAATAAAATCGATTTTAGCAACTACTGAATATATTTATAAATTGATAACTAACTATAAACGACTTAAATCAACCGATTTCTTACTTGAATAAACACTACAATGATAACAAATTAAGGTAAGCAATTTCGTTAGTTACTATAGTACATTTTGACCCGTGACAAAACATCAAAATTTAGACGCTCCGTATTTTTCCAACATTATCGCTAGAAAAATGTATTTGGTTTTTAAACAATAACTCGGCTTCTTTTTAAGCTTTTAGGATTTAGCAATACATCATTTTGTAGGGAATTTCATAAGCTATAAGATCACGAGAATTGCAATCTCCCTAGACCCTTTCGTTTAGAGAATTTTAATGTTTAAGGGCTAAAAAGACGTTCCCTTAGCATTGAAATCAATACTTTAAACGCTTATATCTCATTTGATTTTCAAGTTGCGTGAGTTTAAAAAAAAGCAAAATATTCAGTAAAATAAAAGCTAAATTTTAGGTCAGAACACTTTTATTCGTAAATTCATTGGTTTTTAAGATATTTTGAAAAAATAACGCATTTTTTGAAAAATCGAAAAAAAAAATTTACTTAAAACAAGTTTTTTCAAAATGTAGTTGTTCTAAACAATTGAAACTTTTGGAACGTGTTGTTGGGACATAAACAAAGTTAATTTTACATGGGCTACGATTAATTTTAATTTTAATTTTAATTTTACCGTCATTTTTTTTTTTTTTAATTTGGGGTACTTCATTTATTTCCGTCATAACTTGCTTGATTTTTTTGCTAGAGGCTTTTATAAAAGCTTATTTTGAAGGTCTGAAAAAGTACTTTAAAAATGTTTATTAGCATTTTCTCTGAAAAGTTGATGGTTTTTCCGTTATTCGAGCTCAAACTTTGCATAAATTTACGAAAAACAAAAAATTCGTTTTTAATGACTCATAAGTTGCTTAACATTATAGAAAAAATTAAAGTTAAAGTAATAAATTTCTTTGTTTTTTTATAAGCTTTAATTTTGATAAGAATGATTTTTTCCTCAAAATGCGTAATTTTCGAGTTATTTGCGAAAAACCGTTGAAAAACGTGTTTTTTTTTTAATTTTCAATCGCCAATAACTCAGAAATTATTGAGTGAAATAAAAAATTGTATTCTACATTTTCTTCATAAAATTCAATTTTCTATCGATTCCCGGTGTTATTTTAAACTTTTAAATTTCCACCCCCGAGAAAGGGTGGCATTCACCCCCGGGGTGGAAACATACTTTGGCACCAAGTCAGGTTTGTTATTTGCATCATTTTTGAGCTACTGTCAAAATTTCATACTAATCCATGAAGGTCTTTAGAATTGCGAGGTGAATTGCTTGGTTCACTGTACTATAAGTCACAGTTAAGGGCATACACAGGATAGCCAATATTCTCCAATTTGGTTATAATCTTAAATATGAGGTTTTTTGTCATCTTGCGGTCATAATCATAGAATATTGGCTGTTTCCAATTCCCACATATTCCTCAAACCATAATAACCTGAACATATTTGGTGGGAGCCATAGTCGTGTCATTTTTCTTATCGTAATCATAAACACTTTGTATTTTCATCTCATCAAATAGTAATACACATGCCCTCTCCATTTTTGTTAGTGCTGTATTTTTCATAAGACTAATTACTATGTTTAAGATACCTAAAAATGAAATGTTTACTAAAATACTTATTAAATATAAAAAAAACTTTGCAGCATTGAAAACTTACCTGGTTGAATATTAATTTTACTCGCCCATCTTCTCAGTGTTGAAACTGCAGGTAAAGGATAACCCCTTTTTCTTAGCAAGCGGTATGATCTTGGACCTCCAGCATACAGAGATATTGCTGATGTAATATCTTCAACGCTCCAACGAATTTGTTTATTGGATTTTAGTTTACGAAGCTGCCCTTCGGTAAATATTTGTTCAACATTTTTTTTTCTATCTTTAGTTTTTCCACCATTTCTTTTAGGTATAAATTTTCTTTTTTAAGTTCACTTACTTCACACTTTTCTGAACTGAAAAGAATTATATTGAAAATTAAATACATACTTCAATGATTTATTAAACCCACACACCTTGTAGTTTGCGTTTCAACACTTCTATGGTTACCGAGATGGTTACTGAAAATATTAGTGACCGTTTCCTCTACAACTAATCCTTCACCAACTGCTTTATCTTCACAATTTGTGAGTACTAAATCATGAAGTTCTAAGCTACAAATTATTTTTTTTATGAAAACAATATTTACTGGCCAAAAGTATAACATTTTGCCCTAGTGCAAAACATTCTATTGATTACGGGCTTAGGTTATTTATAGTGACTTATGGACAACAGCAACAATTTCCATAGCTAATTAGTTTCAAGTTTAGTTTTAAACTTTAATATTTTTTGTAAAGCTGTTACAGTTTTAAAATAAAAAAATATGTATTTTAAAATGTTGTTGCAATCAGCATGATTCGAGCTCTCTACTTTGTCTCGAGCAGCAAACTTTATGCATCGTCCAACAAATATACACTTTTTATAAATATAACTATTGTTTAACTAATTTCAAAACAACAACTACATTTTGCCTACAGCCCCAGGTGCACAATTAAAAATTTATATTCTGGTATTTTATTTAGAAGAGTGAATTTGTTAACAAGAAAAAACAGATTAATTAAAATACATGAGTACTTACTTGCCATGTATATTTTTTACGAAATGCCTTTTTTTATTTCTTTCTTGTCGATCTTTTTGGTTAGATGTTTCTGGTTTTATAGTTTTTGGCAGATGGAGTGAAGGCACAGCATTCGGTTTTAACTTCCACTTAACTGTTGGCAACTTCAAAAGTTTTTCCTTCTCACAAAAATCATCATCGACAAAGTGTTTGGAACATATTCTAGCATTATTAATATTAAAATGATGCTTTTGATAACACTTTTGTACCCACAAACTGCAAACGTCTTTGGAGGTTGGAAAACTAAAATATCGGCAACTAGACGTATAAGTTTTACTGTTTTTATTGTTGTTACTGGTACAGCCCACCACAGCACAATAAACCATGGTTTAAAATTTGAGAAAAATTATAACACAGTCATAAAATAAGTGTTTTGCAGGGAATTTAAACGATAGAAAACGAACAAAACAAACTAGAACACAAATAACACGTGTCAACAACTGCCAATTTTCACAATTTTGTCACACGATGACGTCGACGTTGGAAAGAGACAGAAGATAACCATGCGCGTGAGCTTATCTTTCCGGTTGTAGTATCATCGAGCGAGACCGACTGGCAGTCTGCTTTCCCCCGCCCTCGCGCCCGGACCCCCGATTTCCATTCTTGCTCGCGTTTGTTACAAAATACAAAGTCGCAAGCGCGCAAACAGATTAATTAGATTAGGTATGTACTCAGTTAGATTGGTTCAAAAATATTACGTATTTGTTTATACTTGACATACCTACAATACCTACATTACAATATTTGGCGGTCCGAGGTTCAACCTTTCGCGGTCCGCAAACGGACCGCGGTCCGCCTGTTGCTGACCGTTGTACTAGAGTGTTTCCTTTCCATGTGCTGTTTTAAATTGGTAGTATTACTACACGTTTTTAAAATTTTAGGGCAATATTTACATTTAGCATTGCCAGATTTATTGTCAACATGAAAATATTGACGCCAACTACTTGTCGTTCTTTTAGTCGTAGACATTGTTAAAAACGAGACTTTTAATAACACAAGAAAAGCTTTTTGTCCGAAAAACCTTTTGAATTGTCGATTGTCGTTTGTTTACTTTGTTTGAAAAATGAAGTTTCAGCAACGCCAACGAATAATGAATGACATATCAACCGAATGTCAGTAAAATAGTACAGTTCATCGACTAACTCCATCTAGTGAATGTTTGATTAAATGAATCATCTAAACTGTTTTAAAGCACAGAAGGAATGCCATCATAGATGCAAAGATGGCGTTAATGTAATATTATGGAGGTATGATAGTATTCTTTGGGAGTTCGCGGGATCGCGTTCCGGGCTCCAAGCCAGAAGACCAAACGTAATGTCGGGGTGCATTGATTGCATGGTTATGAAAAATCGATTATTAATTAAAAAAAATCACGAATTAAAATCGATTTTTACTATAAAACAATCGATTTTTAATCGATTATTTTCATAATCGATTTTTTTTTCACATCCCTAGCCTCTTTGGCTATACTTCTTCTTCATACATGGAACACATCTCGGCTTTAAGGACCATAATGTCTTTCTTATCATCACACATTAAAAAATAAGTACTAAATTCGTTAAATACTTTTAATTTCGTAACTATTAACGATAATAACAATATATTATATAGAAAACGTAAAGTAGTTATTCAATTACAACTGTTAGCTTTGACTTATTTCAGAATAATAAAAATAAATGGCGGTCTTGTTGCGCCGATTAGCAGCGCAAAAGAAAGTGTCTATTCCTTTCGCGAACGAGGCAGGGTTGCCAACTCAACCAAAGTTTTTGAAAGTCTTAACAATAAGCTTAAAACTAAACACTCAAATATTTATTTGCTAACTTAACAAAAATACTTTTCGGCTACGAACTGAAAGAAATTTTAACTAAATGCTTATTACATCTCTGCCATTTAAAGACTAAAGTGTAAAAGTAATATTAATAAATAATTTAAAAAGAGAGGAAGGACCTCTTGAAATATTTGTCATACTTTTTTGTTTCTAAAACCTAACAGTGCTAAAGATTTTACTCTGCACAAATTCTACCCATATTTACACTCTCTGTCTGCCATGGTACACGACCTGCTACAGATGTTAAATATTCAGCTAAAGAATCTCTGTATCTATAAATTTGTGCACGGGCAATGTTTGCACCTACTCTTCCTACTGATTTTAGTGGTTTTTGTTTCTTACGCCATCTACCTGGCCCATGGTCTCCGTCAACAAATCCCTTAGGACAGTACCAATTATCACTGTTCTTGCCTAATTCTATAAGGCAATAATTGTGAAGAACTGTAACTGCTTTAACAATATGGTCAACATTTTCCACTTTTGCATTTATGGTGATTTTCAGAACACGCCATCTGGCAACTAATATAGAGTCGATTACAAAATAAACGCGACAGCTCTAGTAAAATTAGGCAATGTGGGGATATTTGCCGACGATCTCCGATCGGCGCGCGCCGCAGCGCCTCCAGAGGAGAATTCTAGTACTATTCAGTTGCTAAGCAAATTTCGTAAGCGTTGTTAGTTAGTCCCAGACCCAGCAGCGTCGTGAATTTGTGCCTCGTTTCAGTTCGAGTGTTTTAAGTTTTGTAGAGTAAGTACAGAGTGTATTTTTATTTTTTTCATCGCAAAAATGGGAAGAAAGCATTACTCGGCGGATGCCTACCAAATTATTAACTCCGTAAGTAAATTTATGAAAAACGAAGCCAAAAATGGGCTACAAATTCCAATCAATAATTTTCGCCAACGAATTATGGCAGCTACGGGTGTTTCTAAGGATGTCATCCATCGAGTAAATAAAAAAATAAGTGCTTTAGAAGTAGATGATGTTACAAAAATGTCAACATCAGTCGTCATTGACGACCGTCCCTCGACATCAACTTCAAATGATTTAAATTTAAGTAATTCTCAAAAAAAGAGGGGTCGTCCGAATTCTAAAACATTTATTAGTCAAGGGCAAGGAGATCGAATTCGATCCATTATTAACAACTTTTACATCATAGAAAAACAACGCCCAACGATGAAGAAGGCTCTACAAAGAGTGAAGGACGCCCAAGTAGGTTTTGAAGGGTCATTACAATCCTTTAGAAGGGTTGTAAAAAAATTAGGTTTCACCTGGGACAAAACACCAGACAATCGACAATCACTTATGGAAAGCCACGATGTAAGGTTAAAACGCGTAGAGTTTTTGAAAAAAATTAGAGATTTTCGCCGCGACGGTAGAAATATAATATATACCGATGAAACTTATTTGCATAGTTCGCATACCTCTACAAAAACATGGATAGATACGACCAAACCAGACCAAACATTAAAAGCGCCTTATAGCAAGGGACAAAGGCTAATTATAGTACATGCAGGAGGAGAAAAGGGGTTTGTGGAAAATGGACTGTTAATATTTAAGTCTGGAAAAAAGACTGGAGATTATCACGATGACATGAACACGGAAAATTTCATGCGTTGGGTGAGAACACAACTCATTCCCAACATTCCAGAAAAAAGTGTGTTGGTGATAGATAATGCTAGCTATCACAATACAATGATGGAAAGACTTCCAACCGCCTCATCTAGAAAGGAAGTCATGTTGAATTGGCTAACGGACAAGAGCATCCCTCATACAGTCGACATGACAAAAGTCGAACTCTATGAAGTAATAAAATCGCACAAACCCCGCTTTCTAAAATACGTTCTAGATGAGGAAATGAGAAAACACGGACACTCTGTTGTAAGATTACCACCATATCACCCAGAATTAAACCCTATAGAAAAAATTTGGGCCGCGGTCAAAAATTGGGTTGGAAGTCATAATTATAACATTTAGATGTGGTGACGTCGAAAATCTTGCAAGACAGAAGTTCTCCAGCATTACCACTGAAGAGTGGAAAAGAGTTTGCGAACATGTACAGAAGTACGAATTAGATTTAATGAAAAAAGAGCATCTATTAGACACTGCCCAAGATTTAGTTTTCAATGTCAATACGGGCAGTTCCGAAGAATGGAGCTCAGAATGTTCAGATAATGATCTTACATTTGGCGACCAAATTGACGAAACTGACAACTGAATTTATTTTTAGTTTTTTTTGAAGATTTTATTTTTAGTTTGAATTAGAATTTTTTTTAGTTTTTCAGAATTTTTTTTTTAGTTTTTCAGAATTTTTTTTTTAGTTTTTCATAATTTTTTTTTAGAATTTCTTTTTTGTTTTATCAGAATTTTTTTTAATTTTTTTTGAAGAATTCATTTTTAAGTTTTTATTTTACAATTGACTTTGTTTCAATTTTGTGATATTATCTGTGATATTGATCTGTGATATTTTTTATATATTTATTATTATTTATTTTTACATACTAACACTCGTAACCTCGCTAAAATTTATACCTCACCCCTCTATCCCGTTGGCGAAGAATGCTCATACCTCCCCGTGGTCTTCGCTGGGTAATAACAATTTAAAAGTAAGAATTGTTATGAGCTAAATTGAGCAAAACTTAATTGATGAACTTAATTAAAAATGTATATAAAACTTTTAACTAGAAAGAAAAAATAAACATTTAAATTGTTTAATTTGCGTATTTTTTACAGAATTTACAAATCCAAATAAAAACCAAATTCACCAAAAAAATTAAAATTGTTACGCCACTGGAATCTATTTTTATCGAAAGACGAAGTATTCTAGAAAGCGTTTGCTACCGCTACAGCCATCTTTACAAAACCTCTCGAACTAGGTAATCGGTAGCGTTCGAGTCGATGGTAAAGATAGGTGGGAAAAGCTGAGCTGTCGCGTTTATTTTGTAATCGACTCTACCAAATGTGTTTTCAATAGTTTGCCTGGCCCTGGACAGACGATAGTTAAAAATTCTCTGGGTAAAACTTAGGGTTCTACCTCCGTAGGGTCTCATTATATATTCTTTTAGCGGGAAGGCTTCATCAGCCACAAAAAATGGGGCATTTTGATATTGGAATTTGGTAGATTTTTTAGAGCGGGAATATCTAAATTAGCATTATCTGAACTTTGACCAAAATTGCTATTTTTAAATATTCCTTCATCACTCTGTGATCCATAAGCCCCAATATCAACAAATGTAAATCGATACTGACTGTCACATGCACCTAAAAGTACAACACTGAAGTTTTTCTTATAATTAAAGAATAAAGAACCACTTTTTGCAGGTGCTTGTATATTAACATGCTTTCCGTCTATGGACCCAAGACAATTTGGAAAATTCCATATCTTCAAAAAGCCATCAGCAATTCTGGACCATATCTTATTAGTTGATGGGCATGACAAATAATCTGGACTTAAAACCTCCCCTATGGCTCTACTTGTCTCGTGTATAATTTTTTGCACTGTTGTGTGTCCGATTTGGAAGTTCCAAGCAAGAAATTGCATATTTGTTCCTTGTGAAAGATACCTGAAACAATATTATTTGTAATATAGAATTATATTAGTCTGAGCAGTATAGGTACTTGATTTTTTGCTGAATAATATATTAATTTAATTTTAAACTAGGAACTTACTGCAGTGTAATAACAAGCCGTTGCTCTGGAGATATCCCATCAGATCGAGGTTGTTTTTGAATAATCGGTGTTACTTTTTCTAATAGTTTTGTAAATACAGTAACAGTCATTCGCGTGTATTTAAAAAACTGGGCTGAATCTAGAGCTTTCATTTTTTTGTAATAAACAAAGCCACCAGCTTTTTGTCTGTTTCTCTTTATGGGTCGTGTTTTATACCTCCGCCTTCGTTTCTGCTCCCAGATAGCAATATGAATTCTCGAAGAATGTAGGAAGAGTTCTTATTTATGACTTGGACGTCAGAATAATCTTCAGAATGAACTTTTTAAGAAGTTCTGAAGACCTCGTATGCGCCGCTTTATGAATAAATTAAGAGTTCCTAGAAAAGAGCTCGCAAAGAAGTCTTTATTCCGACTTCTCAAATAAGAATTCTTTAAGAGCTTATGTTTATGATTCATAAAAATGGCTCCTTCAAGAATTCATTTTTCTGAGTTCTCAACAAGGAACTCTTAAACAATTCATATTTTGGAAGTCTAAAATATGATGACATTAAGACTTCTTATTTTAGAGCTGTAGCATTTTATTGTAGGTATAAAAAATTTTCTTTTTATTATTAAATTCAAGATTGTTTATTAAAATGAATGATAAGTACAGAATATTATGAATAAAATGACATGTATTATAGATAAACCATGCATTGTTCTTATATTATAAGTAATATCTTTTTATCTTATTATGATAAAACAAATTTTTATATTTATATTAACAGTACATAAAGGAAAAAATAAGTAAATTTGTTTAATTGACAAAAAAATAATCATATATTGTAAATAAATACTACACTTTCTTTATTATCGTCGCTCGACTCCTCGGATTTTTGATAACGCACAGGTACTTTTCTCTCGCGTTTGGGTGGATTCTTCTCCTTATTATCAATATTCACAAAGGATGTTTCATCACTTGTTGATAAGTTAACAGCAGCCATTTCTACTTGTCTTGCTACATCAAAGGTTTCTAAAAGAACCAAATTTTAAGTTAAGATAAAAAATCCGGGAATTAATAAATTTTGCTTTCAACATAGAGCTTAAAGTATTACACAATTGTTTTTAACATCGATTAGCTTTGTTAATTTTTCATAATAAACATTAATTTGCTACAATAATAGTGAACGTACTGTATGGTCCAAGCAGCCTTGTATATTTCTTCTGCAGCCAATTACTCTTGGGGTTCATTGCTTTTTTACAAGCAGTTGTCGCATTTTCGTTTTTAGGGGGCCATTTGAATATTTTTGTACTGCCATCGACCCAACTTTCTGGTACCGTTGAGCACCAATCCTCACAAAAAACAACGAAATACATCTTAAAAAAAAATAAGTTATTAATAAAATTAAATGTTAGGTTAGTTTTTCCTTTTCTTTTAAACTAAGTGTATTAAAACATAAAATATCAATGAAAATAAAATTGTAATATTAATTATCATGTGTTATCAGAATAAAATGTTAATAATCATTAAAAAAAACTTTGAATTTACCTTAATTTTTCGTTAAAACATATGTATAGTTGTCAAATATTTTTGGTTTCTGGAAATTACACATTTTGGGTGTATTCCGAAATCTACACCAGTGTGCTGGCCAGTGGTAATGACGACATGGATCGACGCCATGCTGGTAATCTATTCCGAAATACTCTGGCCAGCGCAGTGACGTCATGAACTGACACTTAATTGAATTTGAATTTGAAAGTTGTGCTCGAGTTGTTTACGTTTATACTTCAAAAGTTATAACTCTTAACATACAATTTCAAGTGTACGTTTTTCTTAAAAAATGGAAGTAATAGCTATTACGACAATATGTCGTGTCGTTGTTGAGACACAATTCGATTCGTCTAGTGATTCTGATGATGATGATGTTGGGATACTGCTTGCTGTTGATCAAAAGAAAACTGAAGAAATTCCAAAAATTCACAATTACATAGCAAATACTGTTATTCGAATGTCAGATAAGACATTCAAGAGTCATTTCAGGTAGGTGATTTATTGGTAAATTTATTTATAATATATTTATTTCAGAGTTGAAAGAAGCACTGCAGATTACTTGATGGATTTATTGGCATTAGATTTATCTTCAGTACCTGGTAGTGTTGGTCGATGTCCAATTCCTGCTTACACTCAAATTCTCATGGGTCTTTGGATGATGGCCACACCTGATACTTATAGGTAAATAAAATATATATTGGATCTACAGTGTATATAATAATTTTTTTTTTTTTTTAATTAAACCGTCTTCAAAATAAAATGCTCATTATTAATATATTAACTTAACTGCAGAGCTTATTCTTTTGATTTTTGTGGTATTTCTTGGAATATCTTCCACATTGAAGACCAGCCCTTAGTTAAATTTCTATTGAATCACACGGACACTGAGAACCCCCTTTTTTTTAATCGGATATAGTGGGACAGTAGGCGCCAATTATTATGTTTTTATGTTATAAATAATTATTTACATATAAACTTAACTACACAGCTTATTCTCTAGATTTTTGTGGTATTTTCTGGAATATCTTTTACATTGATGACCAGACCTTAACCAAATTTTTATGGGACCAATGAAACTCTTCTCCTTTGAATGCAAAAATAAATTTTTAAATCGTATTATAAATACCGGAGATATTTGGTAACATACATAAAAAAAATGGTCGAATTGAGAACCTTCTCGTTTTTTGAAGTCGGTTAAAAATACTAATTATTCGCATTTGTAGATCTGTTTGCGAACGTTTTGACGTCGGTACAGCAACTGGCTGGAGAACTGTCTGGAGATTTGTAAAGGCGTTATATAAGTATTTGCCAACATTTATTAAGTGGCCTTCTGCTCAAGAAGCTTTAGCAACTTCCAAATATATCGAAAGAAGGTACGGTTTTCCAGGAGTTCTAGGGGCTGTTGATGGAACCCATGTGGTTATTTCATCACCTCATGTTAATGGTCATAATTACATCAATAGGAAAGGAAGGCATTCTATCCAGACACAAGTAATTGTAGCCACATTTTCTTAATTAATAATTATTGTGTCTTGAACTTTTTTTACCTTTTCTACATGATGTATTTTTCTTTTTATGTATAAAATACTTTCTTCACATTCTTATATTTTTTGTAGGTAGTTTGTGACCATACATTAAAATTTATGCACGTCTATGCTGGTGAAGTGGGATCTGTTCACGACTCAAGAGTTTTTCGACTGTCTGGGTTACAGGATTTCTGTACTCCTGCTAATTTTCCTCAAGATACACATCTATTAGGTGATCAAGCTTACATACTACAACCGTGTGTAATGGTGCCATACAAAAATAATCGATTTTTGAATAATGCTGAGCTTCATTATAATACAGTTCATTCATCATCACGAATGATTGTGGAACGATCCATAGGATTGTTAAAAGGAAGGTTTCGTAGTCTTTTAGTCAAATTACCATTCAGACGTACCGACTTAATTTCACATTATATTGTCGCTTGTTGTATTTTACATAACATTTGTATTTTACAAAATGATTTAGTTGACATTCCAATAATCATTAATGGAAACGTTGGAAATCCACCCAATCCACCTCAAGTAGTTGTTAACAATATCTTGCGTTTAAGGGGTAATATTAAGAGAAATCGAATACGTGATAATCTTTAGGTATCCAATAATTACTTTTTTGTACAACTGTCATTAAAAGTGACACTTTTAATGATAGCAAACAATGTTAAAATTGATTGTTTACATGGAAGCGTGTTAAAAATACTTTCAACACGCTTCAGTTTACTTTTAACACGGTTTAGTTTATTGTCATTGCAAATTCGCCCATTTCATTATCAAAATAGGGCAGTTGTAAAAAAACATTGTATTTGTGTTAAAAGTGATTTTATTTTGTTCATGAAATTGTTCAAATCGCTCCGCTCATTTCACAAACTTTTTCACTCACAAAATAAAACGTCACTTTTAACACTCGTATCATAAATAACTATTTAGTACTGAACAATTTGAAGTTTATTTTACTTTTCTACTTATGTATTGTATATATTCAAATATATGTGTAATACTATTTTGTAAAACATCTTGTTTAAGAAAAATAAGCGTTATTAAAGGAAAACTAAAGAAAAAAATGGATAGCGAAAAATCCAAGTACTGGAATGATCTAGAAGGACTAAGACAATCAAAGACGCTCCTGGGAAACTATAACCAGAAGAGATCTCACAGTTGTCTTAACCTGAGTAAGAAAAATCTCCGAATTATAACAGGAATACTAACCGGTCACTGTCGATTAAGAGGACATATGAAGAAACTAGGATTAGTAGATGAAGCAAACTGCAGATTCTGTGAGGTAGAGGATGAAACCTCAATACATATACTTTTAGAATGCATGGCATTAAGTAATTCTAGGGTCATACGAAATAGTAAGGGAAGAACTACCTAATTTAAAACCCAATGATATCCTAAACTTTCTAAGGAAGATAGGACTAGAAGAGCTGCTATAAGTCTGAGGAATCATCAGAAATATAGCAAGAAAAGGGGGACACAATAGATATTATAGGTTGCAGGTGTATCTGTCACCCCTAACATCGTACATACATACATACAAAGTTTGTAATTGGTTAATTGGAACACTAATAAACCAGCAATTTTTATTAATTTCTCTTTATTTCATTCATCACGAGTAACTAAAATACTTAATAAATAAAAATAAATTCCTAATAAGACACTTATTAAATACGTAACTTTATTCATATAAAAACCCAAATACAAAACATTTTTTTTATTTAACTTCCTTACTCTTATTTTGTACTATAAATCTTAAAGATAACATTAATTTAAACTCAAGAACTCAAAAACTCGTAAAATTTAATTTAACGATCACCACGTTGTAACCTTGTTCTCTTTGTAGCAGCAATATCAGACAGACTCTGTGATATTGAATCCAAGCAATCATTTAAGCGATCTAATCTTGACATCTTTTCCTTATGTTTTATGTTATCAGACTTCTGTTTTAATTGTTTATTTACTACAATTTCCTCCAAAACTGAATGCATAGGCTTTGCTCTCTTAGGGCCTGGTTGCGCAACCTGGACGTCTATTTAATTTAAATAATGATTATGTTAATGAATGTCTAAATTAAAATATACTAAACAAATTACCTAAAATCGCAGGAACGCCACTTCCAGCAACAGATAGCGGCTTCACCCACTTTTCTTTATGGAAAATTTCATGCATAACCTGCAGAAAAAAATTTAAAATTGTAGCTAAAATAATCAAAATAATATAAACCACTTTATTTTAAATATTTACCTCGAAATACGGCCAAGAACATGGTATTTCACCTGACTTATTCAGTAAATCCAATTTTTCACGATAGATTCGCTTTAAACAATCTATCTTTGAACAACATTTTGCATAAGATATAGTTTTACCTTCTTTTTTTAATAAAATATTATTAAAATTAGTAACAACTCTGGCTAAAGCAGCAGTAATATCTGTTTTCCGAGACAGTAATTGAACACCTTCTTTTTGGTAGCAGTTGAGCAAAAGCATAGTTTCATTTTGGTTCCAATTGTATGCAGTAGCTGAAATATGTACAGTTAGTTATGAAAAAACCCTATGAATTAAATAATTAAATAAAAACCTATGATCTAATTATACTTGGAGCATGGATATTAATCTCTCATCAATGTTAGTAATATTTTTTATGATTATTACTATTATTATTATAAAAACAATGTATGTACTTACATTTTTGATCAGTGAGTTGATGAGCTGGTATGCCCTTTTTTAGCCGATACATCGACAGGTTCATCTACAGATACTTCTTCAGGGTTTTCAATTTCAGACTGATCATCTTGATGATTAATTGGTATATTTTCAACATTGCACGAATCCTCTACAGAGAGTAATCAATACATTTATTTTGTACTCGATAACAATAATTAGAAGATTATAAGTCACATTATATATACGTGTTTATTGTATAAGTTACCTGTTTGTAAATATTCTACTAGCAAAATTGCACCGTAATCTGGATCTGTAAAATATTATTAATTACAATTCAGTTCTCAAATTTTAAGGTTATTTAACAAAGCTGATTTATCACAATAGTTAATACCTGCGCTTGCTCTTTCATACTCTTCTTTAGATACAGTTAGTGTATAAGACTTTTTATTTCCTTCATCTATTAATACTAATTGTTGTTGAGATGCCATTATTGATGGATACGTGATGTTAGGATTGATGGATAGTATTACGTCAACGTCACTCATACTGTCACAATATTCTGACCAGCGCGGTCTACCAGTACAATATGGCGTCGAAATCATGACGTCATAACTACTGGTCAGTACACTGGTGTAGATTTCGGAATACACAATTTGACTAGTATCGTTGTCTAGTATAGTAATTTGTGACATGGACCGATCAGAGAGAAATCTCTGAACCGATGTTTACTTGTACTTAAAAATAAAGTTAGATGGCATGTCAGTAATACAGCGCGAATTTTGAAGTTGCAATTATTATAATCAGTATAAAACATAGAGATGTATAAAATGTGTCGAATAAATAGATATTAAATTAAATTAAAACGCGGTCACTAATTCCCATTTGACTTAAATCAACACCATTATTACCAGAAATAATATCATCTTGATGTTCAATGGAATTTTCTGGCAATGTGAAATTATTAAGACTTGTACTATCAGCTGAATCTTGTTTATCATCAGAACAAATATTCTCATCATGCCTTGTTAGCAGTGGAGAAGGAATTTCTTGCAATAGTAATCTATTGTGGTCTCTTTTTAATCGCCGATTTTTTTGGCTTTTCGACAATTCTCCGAAAGGCTTTCGGGTAGTCATTATTACCTTAAATTTAAAATCACATTTTTCAGTATGGAGTCACAAATAATTATATCCTTATAGCTTTGTAAAATTCTGCTCACAAAACAAAGACACAATGTTATGAAATATGAACAAGAAAAATTAGATTTTACCTTAATTCGTCATATAATTAATAGGATCCACACTTAATAATTTTTTAAATAATTTTAATGTTTATAAATGATTGGTTATAATTAATCATAAATAAATTATTGGTGTCCGTATTTTTTCTGTTCGTTTTGGTTATGCATATGTAAACAACATATTAAGCGCATGCGCATTGACTCACCATGAGCATGCGCATAAAAATTATATTTTCATTATAAAAAGACATTAAAAAGATGTCTTGAAGGACTCATGTTTTTGATTTCTATGAGAAGTCTTTAAAATGAATACATTATGTTATCATAAAACTGACGTCTTTACTATGAGTTCTTAAAGAGATCATAATTTTGATTTCAATAAGAATTAAAAAATAAGAATACTTATATATGTCATAAAACTGATGTCTTAAAAAAGACATCTTGAAGAATTCTAAAATTTGAGTTCTTAAATATGATGTCTCTATGAACTCATATTTGGACTTCTGTCAGAAGTCTATCAAAAGGCTTCTCGCAGTATTCTTTATGATTTGGATGCTATCTGGGCTCTTTCTGTTTTTTCTTAAAAGCAGCATATATAATAAACATGTTACTGCAAATACACTTGACAGCACATAAATAGTTTCTTCCATTTTTCCACTTACAATTTTTTTTACAAAACAAAAATAAATAAAATCAGCTGAGATCTATCAAAATTGTCAAAATAATTTTCAACCAATCAAATACCTAACTGCCAACTGAAAGTTGCGAGGTTTATAAATGCAAAAAAGTACCAACTGCAAAATGGAAACTACGCGAACGTAGCCAACTGCGAACTGAACGCGAACGTAGAGTTTATAAACACTACTTTAACGTACTTAACGGCATGGTGGTGAGAAAGGAATCCTTTTGATATGTTTCAGCAACTATTCTCCTGGTCGTGTTACAGCAGCTCTTCTGTTATTTGATAAAACAGTGAAAACTTGTATTACGTGTAAAATTTAATTTATTAAAGCATAGCGCCCTTTCTATCCTAATGCCGGATCATCCTCAGTGCGTAATCTACAATACATATTTTTTGTTGTAAGAAAATAAGTCTAAGTTATAAAAAATTAATAAAAAATATACGTAGGTACTGTCATTATAAAAAATTTACCCAAAGGCAAAGCTTCACATAAACATACATATTAAAATTCTCTTAAAATTAATTACTAAAACATATATTTCCTCTGAAAGTTAGCTCCACCTGCTAAATTGAAATTCAGTTTTGAATATACATGTTCACTACGCCATTGTGTGTTTCAGAGTGGCAGTCAGCTGCTTGATGTTGCAATGGCTGGCAAATATACGTCAAATGTCAAATCTTATTCTTGCTTAGCGGGAACTTTGAATTTGGATTTTAAACATTGTGATAATCGAAACTTCTTGTTTGAGGTTATGAACATTTGATACTTTAATTAATTATTAGGTATTGATATGTGTTGTAACCAATAAATTGGAAAATTCATTAAATTTAGAACAAAATCAACTACCGACTTATGAAAAGTTTCATAAATTTTTAACATAAAAGTGCTCAGCTCATGAAACGTTTATAATGGCAAAATACAACTTAATATATCACAAGCGCAACCAAATTCATCACACACTCAACGCAACTCGTCACACACGCATCTCAACTCATTTAACAAAATGCAACAATCCAAACCCGCCTTACAGAATTACGCGATTAATGAATTAATAAGCAATCATTCGCAATTACGGAAATTATATTTGTTTGTTTCTCATTTGTAAACGTCAGTTTCCAAAAACACAATATTAATCAAGAAAGTTTATTTTATCAAGTCAATAACTTGTAAAACTGACAGTTAACTTGCAAAATTTTTACAAGTTAGTAGTATTATTTACATTAGAAAATTTTGTTTTATCGTCATATCTGTTGAAAATCATTTTCTTTCATTTCCAAGCAGCTTTTCAGCATAGACCATTTTGCCCATAAAGTATTAGGGCTGAATCTGGCTGATAGTTGATTTAAGTAGACCAACAAAACATCTTCAGTTACCCCAATCACAATATTTTTGTTTTGCCACTTTTTGAAGTCGTCGTATTCTCGCTCGTACCTTGAAGCTGATTTTGCAGGTAATAAACTTGAAGCTACACTGCTGGCTGCCTCAATAATTTCTTTTGGTACATTCATTTTCGCTTTCGCCAAAACAAATGTAAAGAAAAATAAACAGACATGTTCATGGCAACGCTTCCATAGCTTACGACATTTGCGACAATTTATTGAGATTTTTTTGGAATTTATCTAACCTTTTTACAAATGAGAAACAAATAAAATATAAAACAATACACGCAAGGTAACGGGTTTTACTGGCTCAAGGAGGTATCGTCCATCGTCCATTCGCCAGTAAAAACCCTCTTACCTTGCTAGTAATGTTATATACTATATGCCCGGTATGTAAAGATAACACGAGTCAACACAAAATTTGACTTTGACTTTAAAGTGAAAAATTAGGCCGTAATTAGACGAAAAAAAAAGTATACGACATGACTAAGTTTGCTTTTGTATTTAGGAAATGGATTGAACGATATTTTTCAAAATCTGCCGTTTTAATTTTTAATTGAAAATGAAACCATTCAAATAAATAAGTTTAAGGTTTTTTTTAAGTTTTCTTAGTATAATATCTTACAAAAAAGTGAAAAATAATTTAAAAGTGCACACTTTTACTTTCTCTGAATAAACCCCAAATATAGTCTCCCATCATATTTTCATTGTATTGACCTTGATAACGTTGTGCGAAGTTCAGAATATCCTGATGAAAACGTTCTCATTGCTTTTCTGAATACGCTCCCATGTTGTTTTTAAATTTATCTAAATGAGCATGCAGCATAAAGTCAAAAACCTACATTTCTGGGAAAACAGGAAAAACTGTTACTGAGCTTGGGGGGAAAAACAATTACATAATCAACTTATCATTTCCAAAAATAGGCGGTAGGAAAATCTGATCCAACATTGTTATTGCATAATGTCGATTCCAAGCCTGGAATATTGCGCTTTTTGAGTTGTGACAATTTTTATGTAGTTGAAATTTACAAAGGACTGGATTATTGTGAATTGTGACACTTTTGATTTTTGTTTCTTAAAAATGAGACACTTTTGTGTTTGAAATCGAATGGGATTCCTTTGTAAACTTTGAGTTGTAACATTTTAAAAATGTCACATTTCGGTCTTAATAGGCAAGATAAAAAGAAACTAATAGGTAATCCTGAACAAATAGATTAGATTATGATTGAATAATTTAAAACAAAAAACCAATTTCAGTGAAAAACCAATATAAAACAAATACTTAGATGAAAAACAATTTTATCTATTTTTTAAGTTTTTGTTTAATTCAATGTTTTGATTTTGAATTCGTTTAAAAATTTTACCCCATCAATTGAGATGCCTAATTGAATGTATTTTTATAGAAGTAAAACGTTGCCCAAGGAAATAGATACACAATTTAACAAAAAAGATAAAAGATCTAATTAAATTGAAATTCATTTTAAGTCCATAGATTTTTCCTAGAGAAAATAAGTCAGGTAAATAAAACAACAGTACAATGCATTATAAAAAAATTATATTTAATACTTATTATTAGAACAATGAACATTAAATTTAGTTAACATTAATTGAGAACATTTTTGAAATAAGAGTTGTAGTAAGATTGTAGTATTATGTTTTTATTAACAAGTTCTTGTATGTCTTTCTTTTTATTTTCTGCTAATGGGATTGTCTCTTCATAAGCCTGAACCAACTGGAATGATTGAGGTTCTTGAAACGTCCCTGAATGTTTCCTTTTTCTTAAATTGCGCACATTGACCCTCTTGAAAGATACGTCTTCGTAGGAAGCTTTGTGGAAGAAGGCGAAAGGGTGCTGTTTTTCAACACCAAGAACCTTGATTTCTTGCCATTTGATTTGCGTTCTATCAGCATCCATTGTAAAATTATTACCCCATTCCTCTTGCAGGATTTTTAAGTCATAAAAACTCTCATGAGTCACCTCATTAACATGATATGGAGGACCGTTCTTTTTTGCCATTGTAATTAAAGTTGCATACTGCTGTGGTACATAGATCGGGCAAGCCTTAAGGTGTCTGCTAACCTGTTTTTCTATTACGCTATGAACATTGTCACCCTCGTTTTGAGAGTGTCCACGTATAAGATATTTATGTGTAACACTGCGAAGTTTGGGAAACTTGTTAACTGCGTAGGAATATTCTGAAAGCACGTATTTGTTTTTTTGTTGCCCACAACAGTTATCGGAGTAGAAAACAATATCCTGATTTCTATTGCACCACGTTTTCCTTCTGTCTCGTCCCAGAAGTAGCACTCAACATTTTTCGCATTTAGGTCGCTTATAGTGAAATTAAAGCAATTAACTTTACTTTTGTAGTAGAATGATGATATTTGCCCTTTGGGTACTGGCATTACCGCCTGTAAATCGTATACAGCCACATGAGCCCCAGTCGCATTTTTTTTGTCATTATCCTTTTCCGTACGTGATAATTCCTTTTCTTTTTGGTGCATGTTATAAGCTGAAAGTAATGTCTTTTTTCTGTCTTCGTCAGCATTTTTGAATGACTCGCAGAGATCGCATTGGTCCTTTTTGGGGATATAAAATGAAATGTTGTACTCGCCACGAAATATTCGATTAAACACGGCTGCAGTTGTAAATGGTAAGTTTTGTTTTTGGCGATCGTCCTTGTAGTCGCGGAAAAGATCTGCCAAACTTTTTTCACTGTTGATGAACTCTCGGGTGGTTTGAGGTCTTAAGTAATGTGACTCGACTCTGGGAATGGCTTCAATAAACTGCCTCACACTATTTTTAAGTTCAGGGTCAATGTCCGGATTGGTCTGTCGTTAATATCAAGAGTTGATTTGAAAAACGCTTTACATACTCTAACACGAGTTTTGTTTATCTCAAAATAAAATGCAGAGTTAATTTTTCTGTGATCCTGTGTGCTCGAGTATCGGTATTTGGGTTTTATAAAAGTTGTGTGTCGAACAATGAACTCCCTTTGGCTCTGTAAATTAGCGAGGCCCCAGTAATGATCAAAAATTTCTTGACGAATTAAATTATTTATCTTGCTACTACAAGCGAGTCTACACTTTTCTCCGCATGGTGGACGTACTTTCCTCTGAGGAAATTGCTTTTTGGATTTTGATGACGATTGGTAAGCTTTTCCGGAATTTCTTAGCAATGATGCCTGTTTGTTTATCCAATTTTCAGGCTTTCTTCCCCTTTTCCTTCCTTTTTTTGTGCCCATTTCAACTTCATTTTTATCAACATTATCTGTATCTGTAGTTTTCAAGGAACTGGATCCAACTTCGTGTTTATCTGAACGGTCCGAGGAGCAATGGACAACGTCATGTTCGTTTGAACTTTTCGATAAACTATCAGTGGAACTGTGTGTGAAATTCTTGTCCACGTCTGAATCAGCGACGTCGCTTTCGTTACTGTGCACAGGCGACACGTAGTAAAAACTATTTGGTTTTATTTTTGTTAATCGCATCACGGTAGGGCAATCACGATCATAATTTGTGACAGTATAGCCTTTATCAATTTCATCAAGTGATTCGGTTGACCTTTGAAACATGGATGCAATTGAAGTTTCAATATCAGTTAGTTGGTTATTTTCATTATTAATACTTAATAACGTTGTATCAATTATTTCTTCAGCCCCAGTTGTAGTTGGATTTCCCGTAAAACTTTCTTCTTTTCTTGTGGTGTTAATGTTAGTTTCTTTCGCCATTTGCAAAATTCTCTGAGTGCGGCTTGAATAGTTTTGCATTTTTCAAACAGTAGGGCTTCCAACACTGAAACAAATACCTTTTTCAAAATTCAACCCCAAATAAAGCTCTTCAAAACTAATTGAATGAAATGTCTCAATTGATAAATGGTTTTTTTCTCTTTATCAATGTACAACACGTTTTATGAGAGGGTGAGGTGAAGATCAAAAGATTCACCGACACGAAATTCCAACAGTTTCTTCCTACTTTTGATTAAAATATTTCAATAACTAAAAATCGTAGATACATAATAACAAGCAAATAAATGTTTAGCATTTCATCCTCTGTATAATACGCAATAATAGAAAGTTATGTACGTCAAGGTGTCCCAATGTAGGTTAGGTCAACTTTTTGCAAACTTCGATTAGAATAGGTCAAATAAAAGATTGTAAGGTATACTGTAAGCAAAGAAAATGTTCAGCCTTTCATCCTTTTTCGGTTGAATCATAAACGATGGTCACCGGATCTCTTTTTAAATACAAAAAAGAAAAGAAAAACCCATTTCATTAAAAGTGACATAACTCAAAATGACTTAAACTAATATATCAACAGTGACATAACTCGAAATAAGCAACAGGTTGTTACATTACCTGAGTCAGCTAAATCGACACAACTCCAAATAGAACGTCTTCTTCTCAGACTTTGAAACATTAACAATGTCACAACTCAAAATAATGCAGTTTTGAACTTACTTTTCACTTCAGTTCACCTCAAAAATCAAGACTCAACTGACAATGTGTCACTCTTGCCTATGGAGGGGGACCAGCATTCATAGAGATATTATACATAGAGGGGGCAAGCCAGCCAAAATCGCGTCCGCTCATTAGAAGAAGAAAGAGAACGTCGGTGGTCTTGCATTTCTGTCTCTCCTCGTCACTGATTGGCTGCTTGAAAAGCAGTGTATTAGACATAGAGATAATTATTTTTTATAAAAAAGAAACAATACATCAACAATCAAATATAGAGTCAATATTTAGGTTCAACACTTCAAAATACAGATGATCTACTAAAGGATGTAGTACAGAAGATCATCCATCCTTCGCTTTATCGAACGCTGAACATGATGGGAGAGACCAATCAGCAGAGAGCTAGACAAAGATACAAGACCACCCTGGTTTTCTTTCTCTCTCTAACGGCCGGACGTTTCCACTTACAGGCAGCCATACAGCTTGCCTCCTCTATGTATAATAATATCTCTATGCCAGCATTAGTTCAGCAAGAGTGACACAAGTGCCCTCTGGCGGACAAGTTCTGAAGCTAGGTTGATACAGTTTTAATGATTGATAAAGAGATATTTACCAATTTCTTTCATAGTCATAACTCAAAAACAACGAGTTTTGAGTTGTGTCACTTTAGAAATACTAGTGCGATATCTTCAACTAACTTTTCGTAGTTTTCCGCTTTGTTATTTCCTAAAAAGTCAGAAACTACAGCTTTAAAACTGTTCCAACTCGCTTTTTCAGTACGATTCAGCAACGTTGGAAATTTTTCATCGGCAAAAGTCTGCCTAATTTGCGGACCAACAAAAACCCCAGCTTTAATTTTAGCTTCTGATAACTTCGGAAAAAACTTTTTCAAATATCCTAAAGCTTCTGAAGTTTCATCCAGTTTTTTAACAAACTGTTTCATCAACCCTAATTTAATGTGTAAAGGTGGCATTAATACTTTTTCCGCGTCAACAATCGGCTCAAATTTTACATTTTCTTTTCCGACACAAAGTTCTGTTCTTACAGACCATGACCGTTGAATATAGTGCTTAGCATCCGCTCTGCTATCCCATAAGCATAGATAACATGGATACTTTGTATATCTGCTCTGAAGTCCCATTAAAAATCCCACCATTTTAAAATCTCCAATCAGCTGCCGGTTATACTCTCGATACTTTACAGATTCAAGCAAGATTTTAACACTCTCATAACTTTCTTTAAGATGTACTGAATGAGCGATTGGAAGAGATGGGAATTTATTTTCATTGTGCAATAACACAGCTTTCAAGCTTTTTGTAGAGCTGTCAATAAATAAACGCCATTCGCCAGGATCACAGGGTATGCCAATTTCTTCAAACATACCTTTTATGTCATTGCAAAAACAAAGTCCATCTTCTTTTGTGAAAAACGTTGAGAATATTTCATGTCTATTCCGCTACCAACCTAAAATATAGAAATAAAATTAATATGTCTATTATATTCGATTCACCGCTTAATTGAAAAATGCCTACCTTCCAAACATCTTTTTTAAGAACTACAAACAACATGTGGATCCCATGGCTTGTCTTGATGCCGAACAGGACAGTCAAAGTATGCTTCGTAGGCTTCACAGAGAACGTGGGATGTCTTTAATTCGTATTTTGGGTCTCGAATTTTAATAAATTGACCACATATATAACAAAATGCATCAGCATCATACTTACACTTCCGCGACGAAATTTTAAGTTTTTCTAGTCTTGTATAAAACACCTGATCGTTGTTTATCACTCGAGTGCCATCTGGTGGTACTTTGTGAACGTAAAAACTTGACTCTGATTACGCGGTATTTTTAAATGTATTAAAAATAATTAAAATTTATAAAAAAATTCAAAAATGAGTATTATTACTATAACTAGCACAAAAGCAAACTTTATACCAAAATAAGGTAGTTTCTTTTCATTTTTGTGTATAAATAATCGAAAAATCATGAAATGAACTTTAGAATTTTTTTTTGTAGAGTCGTGATAATCAGAACATTTATCATTGTTCACGATTTTTAAGTTTTAACATAAATGATAGGTACTCAGAAACAAGAAAATTGACTTTGTGTACAAACTGCTCGAAAATGCAAATATTGCAACTCAAATCACAACTCGCTTCTACATAATGACTCGTATCAAGTAAGACAAATGCCTGATAATCGCACTATCACAACACATACGCATCGAAACACACATCCTCAAACTCATGCATTAACAATTTCTAGAAATGAAAATTATTCACAAATAGGCGCGCAATCACACGACTCAACTCAAGATTAGGCAACAGCGGAACCAAATGCAATACCAACACAAGCTCGAAATTGTTTACACGTTGCACCCGATATTAACCGCAATAATTTTTTACACTTTACACGAATCAATTTGAAATAGAGTAACTATTATTATCTACGGGGGAGATATATATTATTGATGAATTCGGAAATCAGCACATATGTAGGGCTTTATTAGACTCAGGTAGTGAGACTAGCTTAATCACGAAAAATTTATGGAATAAAGTTAATTTAAAATGCCAAAATATAAATATACCAATTGCAGGAGTCAATCAAAATATAATTTATATCAAGCAAAGAACGTTCGCTACAATCTCATCTCGTTACAATAATTTTAATACAAATGTCGCGTTTTTAGTATTGGAAAATATTACGGATAAAATACCACCGTTTAGTTTTGCCGTAGAAACTAATTTATTAAAAGAATTTCAGCAGGGGAACCCCGTAACTTATAAAGAATAGAGAAGAGCAAGAGATAGGTATAGAAAGGAAATTTCTTTCTATCGCCTAAGCGCACCGCAGATCGTAGATGTTCGGATTTCTCAATGTTCTCTTACTTGATTATACTAACTTTTTAAAAACATTGGATTTATTTGGGGAATTTTAGTTATATCACGTTATATCATGGTTATATTTCAAATTTCAATAACCTAACTTTTTCTTGAGTGTAATCACGGGGTGTGTTTACATTTGGTTTGTGCTACATTTTCAACGTTATTTTTATTTGATCTCATATCTGTGCTTTTTTGTTTCTTGTTTTATTTTTTAAATATTTTTATTAGTGTTATTTTGGGGTATTATTTTTAATAGACCTTATACACTGGCCCGCAAAATTAACCGGACATCGAAAATTTAGTCCAAATTCAATCCTTAATAACTTCTTTTGTATTGCATTGATTTTGATAATTTTTTGCTGAGTTTTAGTCCATTTTATGATCATCATTTTTTCATATCGAAGCTACAAAAATTTCCAACGGATTTGTTGTTATACAGAGGTTAATAAAAAGTTGATTTTTACTCTAAACTTTTAAGCACCCTGTGGAAAAAACTGACAACCGAATAATGATTCTTTTTGCTGCATTTTCAAGCCCCATCTTTTCTTAACAACTTGTTTTTTTATTTATTCCGATATCTGTATTCTATAAGAAAAAGCACTGGTTTTAAGAAAACAATGCAATAATGTTTTATTAGCAACAAAAGAATTAAAAAATAACATGGATAATGGCGGTATTAAGATTTATTAATTTTTTCTACTAAAATCGGGTATTTTCTCCACGAACATGAATAACGGCCCTCATTCTGTGGGGCATAGATTCAATTAAAGAAGCAATCGCATCTTTGGGTATTTGTTGCCACTCGTTTGTCAGTGCTTCCTCTAACGTAGTTAAAGTTTTGTAACTCGCCGTAGTTCTGCCTAGCTCTTCTTCCCAGTGTATCCCACAAGTGATTAATAGGGTTGAGGTCTGGACTTCTTGGGGGTCAGTCCAATTCATGAACGTCAACTTCGATTAAATATTGCTTAGTTATTTTTGCAATGTGTGGTCGATAAAATTTTATCCTATAAATGGCTTATAAGGCACCACATGTTCTTCTAAGCACTCCCTAATGTATCTATCGGCGTTAATACCCCCTTGAAGTGTCTGTACGGACTTCGAATGAAATACCGCCCCATAACCATCACCCCTCCGCTTCCAAATTGCACTCTAGGAGAGATACAACATCGAGAGTATCTTTTTTCGTGCTTTCCGTCCGTCAGGTGAATATATCGTTAAACGAGACTCGTTTGTGAAAAGAACATTTCGCCATTCATCCAAGTCCCAATCTGCATGGGTTCGAGCAAACTCCAGGACCTGCCTTTGATGACCCGCATCTAATAGAGGACCTGTAGCAGGTACACGAGATGTTAAATTCTGATCCGCTAACCTTCTGCTTACGGTATCAGGTGAAACCAACAAAGAACTTAACATAACAGCCAATTTTGCACTATTTTTAAAAACAAATTCTTGCTAATAAAGCATTATTGCATTGTTTCCTTTAAACCAGTGCTTTTTCTTTAAGGATACAGATATTGGAATGAATAAAAAAGCAAGTTGTTAAGAAAAGATGGGGCTTGAAAATGCAGCAAAAAGAATTATTATTCGGTTGTCAATTTTTTCCACAGGGTGTTTAAAAGTTTAAAGTAGAAATTAACTTTTTACTAACCCCTGTATAACAACAAATCCGTTGGAAATTTTTGTAGCTTCGATATAAAAAAATGATGACCATAAAATGGCCTAAAACTCAGCAAACAATTATCAAAATCGATGCAATACAAAAAAAGTTATTAAGGATTGAATTTGAACCAAATTTTCGATGTCCGGTTAATTTTGCGGGCCAGTGTATATCTAGAGATCAATTGTATTGTTTTATTTAAAAACAAATTTAAAAGGGTAAGTTCTTTATAATTTTTATTAGATATATTTTTTTATTAATTTATTTGTTTATTTTCTATTAAAATAAATTTTTTATAGGCAAAATGATACCTGCATTTTACAATGAATTTTATGATGAAGAACAAGAAGAGCAAAGGTAAGAACTTGCTAGAGAATGGAGAAACCTTAGAAGTGAAACTAATCCTTTCGAGTTGAAAGGTAAAGAGTTCAGGAAGTTATATAGACTTACTAATGAATTAGTACAGGATTTAACCCATTAGTGCCCAGATTAATTTTTTTCACAAATATCAGTTGATTTTTATTAAGTTTGTCTAATGTATCCAAAAATAAAGTATAAATACAAAAAATAATTCAATCTGACTTTTGGAACACTCAGTATGATGTGTTACATATATGTAACGCTAGGCGCTAACGTATGCAAAATGGCTACAACAATTTAGAATTAAACAAACAATTTGCTGCCATGTCTTTTTAAGAAAATTTTATTCAAACACAATAATTATATAATTTCAATTTGTGATACAACCAATTTTTTTTGTGATAACTAGCAAAACAGTCAATGCAAAGCCCCACATCACACTTTAGATATTGAGTTCTTGTCGAGCTCTTACAATCTCTTCCAGCACAACGCCTTCGTTTGTTGTTGGGAATTTTCTCGATAAGATGGTCCATTCTATTGTACCTTATTTCATTACCTATTATCCGTGCATTAGAGGTCGCAGATGGTGTTCTACCAGGTCCTTTGGTAGCCTATAAATATCTTTTCAAGTATACTTGTACTATGGTTCTTCTGAATTCGAGCTGTGAAACCAGGTTACCAGATTTTCTATGTAAACATCACGCATTTTGATTTGAAACGTCGATGAGCATGATGCTTTTATTTGGCAAAACTCTGGAGCGGAAACTTTTTTGGAACAAAATTATGGTAATGGTGACCACAATACTTGGCTTTTGGGAGATAGTAGTTACCCTCAGCAACCATGGCTGATGACCCCAATAAGAAATGAGCCCAGAAATTCTCCAGAAGGCCGCTATAATGCAGCTTTAGTTTCTGCAAGATGCACAGTAGAAAGGTGCATTGGTAAATATAATTATATATCTGTACTGCCCTTCTAAGCATAAAAGTCGTATCTGCATATTTAGCTTATTTTAAGATAACAGGTTCTACAGTATCTTCAGACTTTAATGTATCATTTTCTTAACTTCGGAAGTCTTATCTACACTACAAATACTAGTTTCTGAAGGAAAACTAATGGTCGTATGTACATACAAGACTACATTTTTAAACAAATTTGTCGTATGTGGAAGTTTTAGTATTATTAGACGTATCTACTAAAAGTAATTGTAGATACGACATTTGATTCTAGAATATCGACATACATAACCTAAAAATAATAAGTCACGTGTGATTGTTACATGCAGTTCAGTGTTCAGTGAGTCGGTGTTTGATTTCTAAATTTTTTAATGAAAATTTTTTGTTAAAGTAAGTAAAACCAAAAAAATATTTCAAATACCTAGTCTCATTTATTGTTTTATTTTAGATGGATCATAACAGCCGAGCATTTAAAATATTGTCAGCTTTGAATCGTGAACAGCGAAGTAAAATAAACAACATAAGACGTGTTGTTTCGCGTAGAAAATATGTTCCAGAAAATGAGGATCCTGATTATCAGCTATCAGATAATAGTGAAAATAGCGAATCAGAAGTTACATCAGTTAATGTTAATTTTAACCCAAAAATTAACATACTTAGTGATATACAAATTACAAATTCTTCTAACGAGACTTCTTCAAAAAAGGATATAAAAGGTATTTTAGATAGTATCATAGAAGAAGTTTTTAAAGTTCAAACACATTATACAAAAAAAGGTGTACCGAGAAAAAGAAAGAGGTTTGAAATAAGTAAAGAAAATAGGAAAAAGGCAAGATTAGAAAAGACAGTTAAGAAACATAATTTAAAAACTCCGTGTCAAAGTCAGACTTGTAAAAAAAAATGCACAGAAAAAATAAGTCTTAAAAGAAGAACTGAAATTAATACAGAGTTCTGGAAATTAAATAATAATGAAAGACGAAACTTTATGTTATCCTGTACATCTGAAACCATAACAAAAAGAAAAACTTTACCAGCAGGTGTGACTTCGCGTAGAGGAAAAACCTTTTATTATTATTTAAAAGATGACGGCGGCTGTAAACAAAATATATGTAAGAAATTTTTATTGGCAACGCTCGGTTATGAATTCAAAAATGATAGAGTTCTGAGAGATGTCCTCAACAAAACAAGGAATTCGGGAATTTCAGCTAACAGACCTTTAAGGGGACATTATATTAGAAAAAAATTTGACAGAGATATAATTAAACGTCACATTGAGTCGTTCAATCCTTCAATAGCTCACTATAGGAGAGAACATGCCCCAGAACGTCGGTATTTGCCAAGTGATATTAATATCACCCTTATGTATAAAGATTTCGTAGAAAAAAATCCATCTATAAAGTTATCTTACTGTCTTTATTGGGAAGTTCTGAAAGAGATGAAAATCTCTTTTACCAAACTAGGCCACAAAGAATGTTGGATATGTGAAGTATTTGATCAGCATTCAAAGGAAAGTGGTCATAAAAAATCTGATTTGGAAGAGGAATGTGTTCAATGTAATAAAATGAAACAACACAAAAACCAATATACCGATGCAAGAAAGTTGTATGAAGAAGATAAGGCAGCAGTGGATAATCAGTTAATTGTTTCTACCGATCTTCAGAAGGTACTTAATTCTGTTTAATATACATTTACGGAAATATCTCATTCAAATATTGTTTTAGGTTATTATGCTTCCCCGAATCGAGATGTTTAAAGAAATAATTTTTACACCACGCCTCATTGTATTTAATGAAAGCTTTGTACCAATTGGTAAGAAGGTGGCAGGTCCAACAGCTGTTCTCTGGCACGAAGCCATATCGGGTCGCAGTAAACATGATATCATTAGTACCTTTTATGCATTTTTAAAATCAACGAGAGATAGCCAAAAAGTTAGTTTTTGGCTAGATAATTGCTCAGCGCAAAATAAAAACTGGGCTTTATTTACATTCTTCGTATACATGGTAAATAGTGATGAAATAGCAGCGGAAGAACTTACTGTAAAATATTTTATACCCGGGCACACATTCATGGCAGCCGACTCGTTTCATCACAGTGTCGAAAAGTCTCTGAAATGTACTGGGAAAGTATACGATTTTCCTGATTTTTGTGCGGCCGTAGCTCGATCAGCTACTAATGTTAATATTATAAATATGACATTAAACGATTTTTTCGTATGGCCTGACGGGACATCTCAGTATAAATTAAATCAAATAACTCCCAGACCTTATCTTGCTGAAATGGTACTACTAAAGTTTAAACGTGGTTCAAGGTGTTTTTGGTACAAAAAACAGTACTCTTCAGCTGATGATATTCAAGTGAACTTTTTATTAAATAAATACCAAAAAGGATTACAACCGTCTCCAACACCAAGGAGAGACCATAGGGGTATCACCCAAGAGAGAAAAAGCAATATAATTTCAAAAATAGCTGAAATTGCTCCTAAGAATAGACTTCAATTTTGGGAACAACTACCAACATGCAAAACGGACACCGTCCTTGACGAGGATTAACGAATCTTTAATAACATATTATTTCAGAATGTTATAAAAACTTTTTCAGTAGATAAGACTTTTATTTCAATTTTCTAAATATATTAAACGAACAATTTTAGGTAAAAATGTCGTATCTGTCATAAATCATATTTCCAATTAAAAATTTTTATTTCAAGGTATACTGTTACATCTGGCATAATTTTAAACATAATGTGTACCGTTTTGTTCTTTTACTAATATTAAAATTACGACGGCAGGAAATATTATGCAAAAGCGCTTTTTTCTCAAAACATTGCAATTGTTAGATAAGACTTTTATGTTTAGAAGGGCAGTGTAATCAATATAATATATATTTTTTTATTTTTATAGGAGTTTTGAAAATGGGATTCCGGTTTATTAATAAAGAGAGAGTCTTAAGATATTCCCCTTTCAAGGTTGGGCAAATTATTAATTGCTGTGCAGTTTTGCACAATATTTGTATTATGGGAAATGTACCAATAGATGAGGAAGAAAATAACGAGAATGAGAATGATGATGTTGAATTAAACGACAATGCAGTACAAAATATTGTTATAAAAGGACAGGAAAGACGTCAGCAACTTATTGATGCAATGATGCTTTTATTTGGCAAAACTCTGGAGCGGAAACTTTTTTGGAACAAAATTATGGTAATGGTGACCACAATAATTGGCTTTTGGGAGATAGTAGTTACCCTCAGCAACCATGGCTGATGACCCCAATAAGAAATGAGCCCAGAAATTCTCCAGAAGGCCGCTATAATGCAGCTTTAGTTTCTGCAATATGCACAGTAGAAAGGTGCATTGGTAAATATAATGTATAAATTTGTAATCAATATAATATATATTTTTTTTATTGTTATAGGAGTTTTGAAAATGGGATTCCGGTGTATTAATAAAGAGAGAGTCTTAAGATATTCCCCTTTCAAGGTTGGGCAAATTATTAATTGCTGTGCAGTTTTGCACAATATTTGTATTATGGGAAATGTACCAATAGAGGAGGAAGAAAATAACGAGAATGAGAATGATGATGTTGGATTAAACGACAATGCAGTACAAAATATTGTTATAGAAGGACAGGAAAGACGTCAGCAACTTATTGATGCATACTTTTAATAAATTTGTTTGTTGATCACAAACTTTGGTTTTATTTCTAAATATCACAAAAACATTTAAATATCACAGTCAATAAATCAGGTACCAAGCAAAATACAGAAACTATTCTAACACTAATACAAATAAAAAAAACATTCTTACACTAATAAAAATAAAAACATTCTTAAACTAGTAAAAATATAAAAAAAATCCAACACTAATGAAAATTAAAAAACAAAAAAACATTCTAACATTAATAAAAATAAAAAAATTCAAATACTAATTAAAATCACAAAAAATAATATTACTTAATCTTTTAAGATTATATGATCTACTAATCTTTTAAAGTCGTCCTTCATTTCGGTCATTGCCGATGAGATTGTATTAAGATTATTATTAATTATTTTTAGAACTTCCAATTGCTCACTATGCATCCTATAAATGGATGCATTTTTTTTTGTTTTTGGCGTTTGTTAAGTTTTTTGGATTCTCTTTTTCTTTTTATACTGGCAGATGCTGTAGCTATTGGTGGCGCTGACGACGGTGCTGGAGCAGGAAGTGGTGACGGTTGTGCTGGGGGTAACTGTGGTACAAGGGGCGGTACTTCTTTTCCCCTTCCACATTTTCTTTCTCTTTTTTCTATAATACATATAATATTTAGTTCAATTGTACTTAACAAATCTAACTCTATATATTATACTTACAAAACCGAACTCTGTATTATTATCCTCTGTTATGGACCTCCAACCATAAATGTTTATCAGACGTTCTTCAACATCATTCAAAGGTGGAGCTGAAGATCACCCACCACCAGTTTTTAACTGTTCATTTTGAAATGCAGCTGCTTTGCTCTTAACTTTTGATTTCCATCGTGCGATTGCCTTAACATAATCCAATTAAAGTTACACTCAAGTAAAGTAATGAGAAACATTAAAAAATGTAGTTTTTATTACCTGTTGCCATTTCTCTAAAGATTTTTGCCCATGTCCTGGGCTATTAAGTCTAAATCTTTTCAAACCAGCTTAAATCTTTATTGTCTTCTGATTGGTGCATAAAAGTTTTTTAACCATTTCTGGATATGTTTCAAAAAATTATACCATTAAAGACCAATGGCGTATATTTGTCTTAAAATCGCGTTCCCGTGGATCTGTTAAAATATTGCATAATTAATACCTATTCTGGACATTATTGGCAGTTTTTATTTTATTTATTTATTATTTTTTTTTATGAAAAATGCCGAAACACTTCAATTTTTAATTCTTATTTAAAAAATTTAAAATATTTAAATTCGGACATCAACACCCAAAATTAAAATTAAAGACGGTATTGAGTTGGACGTTGGTGAGTCAGGCACAGCGCCAGGTAAAAGAAAAAGGTACCGTACAGTTGGGCACAAAACTCAAGTCTAGGGGATTAAGGTAAGAAGTTCGTTATAAAATTAGTATTACCAGAAATAAATGTAATTGGTTGTAGATTTTATTTATCTCAATCGTGGTATAAAAAAAATTTGTCATTAGGTTTAAATTTGGATAATAAAAATAATACAGAAATAAGTAAATCGTTGAAACATTTTTTTCAGGCTGCGATATTTAAAAGCAGACGAAGTAAGCGATTGCTTTGTTTTTGGTTTAATGAGTGAGATGCCAGTGGATGAGCGCTTACAAAAATTTTGTGATTATTTATTAGAAACATATATTGATAACGATTCTGCATTTCCACCACATATTTGGGCATCAATGTCAGCTTCTGTTGCACGAACCACAAATGCATGTGAATCGTTCCATTCTCATTTCATTAATTCATTTTACAAAAAAAAAACATCCGAATATTTTTAATTTTGTAAACACTTTAATAGATTTTCAAAATCAGATTTATGTTAAAATTAATTCTACAAACAAGAGCACAAAATTATGTTGGCCAGTTATTAAAAAAAAAAACAGACATTCTCAAGAAAAAAATCGTCGAATATGAAACAAATCAAATTAATAGAATACAGTTTGTCAAGTTTGCTGCTTATAAATATGCGCCGTCAAATTTATAAATTTAATTTAAAATATTTAAAGTATTTTTTCTTATTTTAATATAAGTACCTAAGTACCTAAAAAATCAGTATAATATTAAATAAAAAAATGTTTTAAAATTTGTGTGTATATTTTTTTCAACAAAAATTATTTAATTTTCCTATAATTTAAATAAGTAGTCAGGTAAATAAAAATATCTCTATGCCCAAGTGTAAGGTAAGAGAAACGATTTTCAGGTAAATGTGCCCAACTGTATAACTCCGATTGAATTGTATAATAATTCAAAAAATTTCTAAAAATAACATTTTAAACCTTTATTATCAATATTGTTTTTTAAGTAGCATATTAAATTACAATTACGATTCCCTATTACAAGTTTTTTAAATATTTATCAAATAAATTCTATTTTAATTTCATTTTTTTAACATAATTTTTATCATTTTGAAACTTAATATTTTTTTTGTGGTCGTATCCAAAAGACAATTAAATTATCTTTCAAATAAATTATTGCAAGCTACCCCTTCCTATTTAAAAATAAAATAAAGGATTGCTACCCCTAAGAAGGTGTTGACGTCAGAATTTAAATCTTTGCGTTGAAAAGTTTTAAAAAATAATTAAAAATTAACGTCTTTCGATATTTTTCATAAAAAAGAATAACAACGCCAAAAATGTATTTATACGCTCACTGCATTATAACCTTATAACAAAAAACTTACCCATGTTTAAAAAATCACAAAAACTATTACAACAAACAACCAAAGTTAACGAAAAACTATGACGACTGTGACAGTATGGCGAAAGTGAGGTTAAAAAAGACTATAAGTTCTTATGGTTACTCGCGCCGCCAGTGGCAAAAATAGAACTATGATCTGGGTTGATTATTGAGACCAGAAATATTATGGAAAAGCCTATACCGTGTAGACTCCTGGTATCTAGTCTTCGTGGCCGCAATAATGCGATGAATGACGTCATAGAAAACTGTACCATGCACATTATTAAGGTCGGGACACACATAACCGCACCGTGCCCGATCCGTGTGTCTGCCGAGTGTTGACCATCACTCGGTGGAAGAGTTACGCAATGGTATGTTTTACAAATAGTTCACACATCACCGTATTACGGCCGAGCGTTATCAACGCACCGAGCCCGCACCGAGCACGATTAAAATATTTTATATTTTAACGGTGTCGGTGCGGTGCCAAAAGCTCTTGGTAAACACTTTCGTGAATTATCTCACCACCTCGTATATAAAATAATATAAAATAATTAATGCTTATATTATAATTTTATCATTTAGCTTGCACAGCATTTTCTACCTAGAGAATAATCTTTGCTTTTATTATTCATTGTTAATATTATATGCAAGTAGTTTAGATGAAATTTATTATAAATAAAATATAAAATTTTTTAAAAAACGATTTTTGGATTTCGAAATTATATTTCGTGTATGCTCTCAAAATATAATATATTAAAAACATTATTCTTGTGTTTTTTATTTTACTAAAGTTATGTTACTAAAATTTTTAAACATTGTTTTCGCATCTTACGTACTCAAAATATTAAAACAGACTGAAACAGTTTTCAAACGTCACTAGAAAATCGGATAAGCTACGGACAAGTGTGGTGTCTACACGGACGAGCCGTGACAGGGCCTAGTTACGGCCGACACACGGATCGGGTACGGTGCGGTTATGTGTGTCTCGACCTTTACCAGTGGTTTTTAAGGAAGCGTTGGTGGCCACCGCAATGCAAAATGACAGTACTGGCATAGTGAATGCGGTAGACATTGCGGCGAGAAACAGTTTGTCAACGGTTTAGTACGGTGTGGATGTGTTGTGATTTCGTTTGTTATTATATTATAAAACTGATAAATAGGTATTTATGATTTAAATTACACAGTTTAAGTTATAGTCGAGGCAATGAAGCATTTTAATAGGACATCTTTTAGGATAGGACGGATCGGAATGCGGTTTTTTGCATTTGCTTTCAAAAATTATTTATACCATTCCTACCTACTTTCTACTTAGTACAAACCGGAAGTTGCATTGCTGCAGCCAAAAATGCTTTAAAATATGTATAGAGGAAAGGAAGATAATGAATAGAAAGTCAAAGCTTATGTAATTGACATTTCAAAACTCTTTATTGAACTCAAATTAAATAAAATTCAACCGTTACTTCACCTAATCACATTAATCAATAACTTCGATTTTCTAATAAGCAACTAAATATCAAATTCTTTATCAAGTGACACATCCATAGTCTGCTCATTGTTTTCGTCATCGACTGATGTACTCATACGGGTAACATCTCCCTCATCTGAAGCCTCTGTCTCTGCCACAATAAAGTTGTCAACTGAATATCTTTCAGTGTTGAGGCAAGTTGAACCTTCACAAATTTTACACGCAAGATTGCAAGGTAGGCCTTGCTTCCTGCAACTACACGTGTTCAGATTACAATCTCCTTTGCATCCACAGAATATCAGTTCCATAATATTCTTGGGCGCAGGTTTTTCTTCCATTTTTACAGGCACTAGTGTCTCGCCTTCCTTTCTCCATCCTCACTTTGTTGGGTCAATGGTCAGCTGGTCTCCGTGCAGCCATTGTTGTACTTGAAAATAGACCCTCTTTAGATGTTGTTGAATGGCGTCTACGGTAGGGAGAATTTTGGCCAAATTCATTCTCCCCGTTGTAGCGGTTCCTGAATGACATTGGAGCACTGTACATTGCCAGGATTAGCTGCGCCCCGTTCTCAAAAACTGTTTCGCTGGACAAACCCGCGCAGTGGCAACACTAGTCTACACAACTGTCACTTGTCACCGCTGACGTTCTACAGTCTGCAGTTGAGTTAGGAGTGTTTACTTTCGAGTTTACATTCTAAACTTTTTTAAGGGAGGGTTACACATGAATGAATGTAGGAAATTATGAGACGATTTTCGGTTCGTATTGTCTCGTGAAAAACCTCGAGGACGGTTCAGCGCCAGGTTAGGGGCACCAATTGTCCGTGGGGTGTTTGCCGATGTCATATTTGAATTCAGCGCCACAAGAAACCTCACGTAACGATTGTCGGTTCGTCTTTTTCAATTGTGTCTGGAAAAACTTCGCTGATGACGTTCAGAGCCAGATTAGGGCGCACCAGGTGTCCGTGGGGTGTTCGCCGGTGCCATATTTGACTTTAGCGCCCCAAGAAACCCCCAGTAACGATTGTCGGTTCCTATTTTTCAGTTGTGTTTGGGAAAACCTCGGGGATGACTTTCAGAGCCAGGTTAGGGCGCACCAGGTGTTTGGGGTGTCGTTGTCCACATGAAATTCGGATTCAGCGCACACAAAATGCCCCCATAATGATTTTCGGTTCGTTTTTGTCGCTATTTCCAGGAAAATTCTTGAAGATGACGTCCGCATCAAGGTTAGGGCGCTCCAGGTGTCCGTGGGGTGTTCGCTGGAGCCATATTTAAATTCAGCGTCCCAATAAACCCCGTGGTCTCGATTTTCTCTCCTTCCTCGCATGAAGTTCGGGATAGTCTCCCGGAGATGACGTTCGTCGACGTTCCTGAGCTCCAGGTGTTCGGGGGGTCAATTTACACATCATAATCGTGATCAGCAACCTCAAAACCCCCTGGTTACCTAACTTGGGCCAATTCTGACTCTTCTTTACAAAGTTATTAAATTTGCCAAAAAATCTTTTAAAAAATGCATTTTTTGAAAACATTTTTGACTGCAGCAATGCAACTTCCGGTTTGTACTAAGTAGAAAGTGGGTAGGAATGGTATAAATAATTTTTAAAAGCAAATGCAAAAACCGCATTCCGATCCGTCCTATCCTAAAAGATTTCCTATATTTTTAGTGCTTCATTGCTCCGACTATTATGCGTTATGGTGTTTTTTGTAGCGTAATGTGTTCTGGAATAAAACACACTGAATGGACAAGTGAACAGGACAAAAGATTGATAGATTTTGTTAGAAGTAATGAATGCCTATATAATGTTCAATGTAAAGATTACAGAAAAACTCAACTGAAACAAAGTTTATGGAAGGAAATAGCTCAGATACTTCAAATAACAGGTAATACAAAATACTACTTCCCAATACCATAAAAAATATTTATTTATAATAGTTTACATTGCTGTGATTGATTTAGTTTTCTCGGTAATGCTGTTCATGCCATGGTACAGCACCGGGTCCTTTAAAATATGTTTTAAATGTCTCACGAATTTGGACGTAACTCCGTTTCACCTAATTTTTCAGGAGACACAAATAACTGTACACATGCCAAAAAAAATATAAAAATGTGTTTATTACTTAAGCAGCGGGTGAAGCCAATTGCTGGTCTTTGGAAATTAAGCCATAAAATGATCACTAGCTACTATATTTTAAAATTCTCCCTAAAATCTGGAGTTACGCAGATTACTTGAAAAATTCTGCAATACAACTTGGGACATACACATTTTGCATAATGGGGAGAAGGTTTTCAACAATTAAAGTAAGCGATTTTATTGTTCAAAAAGTATGAAGATATTTATTAAAAATAAGGAGTATGAATAGTATATCGTATAATAAAAAAAAACAAGAGTGGTTATTGTTCCAAAAAACGACACAAATAATATCGCACAGTGCACAGTATGAAATAGCAGAAAGAAAGGTAAGCTATTATTCCAAGTATTAATACAAGTAATATCGCATAGTATAATAGTAAATAGAAGAAACAAAAGTAAATTATTCCAGGTATGAACACAAAACAAAAACAAAAATTAATTACTCTAAGTACAAAAAAGATATCGCATAGGATGAAACGATAAAAAAGAAAAGTTAGTTATTCTAGATATAAACACAGAAAGGTAGGGACTGCCTAAAATATGAGACGGTATCAGTCGTGTGGTAGCTTATCATAAAAGTCGTGGAAATCTGGCTCCATACTTTGTTTCAGCAGTTGTAAATTTTGGTATTTGTCGGTTTTTATTTTTAATCTGCTTTTGTAAAGTTGTGGCAGTCCACTGAGGTTCACTTTCCTGAGGCCATTAATGTTTAGTCTCACTGGTAATGGCTGCCAATCTTCTGGATGCCTAAGCTTATAGAAAATACCATTTCTTGAATATTTTAGTGCTTTCAAATCATTTACCGTTGGAGCACCGACTACTTTTCCAGGTCTTATAGATTGCACAAAGTTTATCCCATCAAATTTCTTAAAAAAATTGTGCAATAGGTACTCGACGTGGTAAGGTGCCTTTAGACAAGCAGTTTTACAAATAGACACATAGTCAGCCGGTACATTGATTTTCTTGTTTCGTCTCTGTCTTTCAATGAGCGAGTGTACACTATCCACTTCCATTTGGGTGTGACCTTTTTAAGTACTTTTGGACAATGGTAAAATTTTTCTTAACTGCAAAATTGAAAAGTCCATTCGATAAGGTAGTGTTTCGGTTGTGATAACCGCAGTCGTCGCTGTATATAATTACCTCCCTCTGGTCCTCCAGTGGGTATGCCTCGAGATGCTTTCCTAAAAAATGAACTATTATGCTAGTGAATTCGTTGCTTATCAATCCCCCTTTAGTTTCATTCCATAGATAGCAGAAGCCCTGCCGACGCTTTATTTCATAGAGCAGGGGTCCTCACTAGGATCTTTTACTGAGCCATTATGCTGATAGTAAATTTTTGTGAGAGCCGCAACTTCAACTTAAATTTAAAATGTCTTTTTCGCCATTTGGTAAAAACTGAAAAATTTAAATTTTAATCATTATTTAATTAACCTGAAATTAAACAGAAACGTTTTATAACTTTGCTATAAGTATATTACAACTGTCATTTTTTAACTTATAGTTTTTTACTAGTAAAATTTATTTTTATTTTTTTAAATTATATTAAATTTAAATTAAACTAATACTTTTTGACCTTTTTTTACTGTGGGCACTATGGTAAAATAGGTAAATTATAAACATTAAAAATAAAGAATATATTATTATGTTTATTACATTCAATAAAATCCAGAAATATACATAATAGAAAAGTAAAGAGCAAGTTCTTTTATTTGTCAATTATAAAACACTTATATCTTTGAGGTGGATGGCCGGAATCTCTCGGCGTTCTGCAAAATGGCTTCAATGTTAGCAGGTTGTGAGGTAGCCGTAATTCTTAAAATGTTGACAACATTCTCATTGGTAAGCCTGGATCTGTACTTGTTTTTTATGAACTTTAATTTGCTGAACGTAGATTCACACACATATGTTGATGCAAAAATACAAAACAGTTTTTGTGCACAGTCAACTAAGTTAGGAAATTTTTCCCCTTCCAACACTTTCCAAAACTCAAAATAACTTTTATCCTTTTTTCTATCCTCAAACATGGTTTTCAGCTCTGTATCTTGCTGAAGATCAATTAGCTCGTTTTTTAAGTCTCTGGCTTCGTATCCAAAAATAGCGAGTTTTGCAACATTAGCAGTTGTTAATGTCCATGGATTCTCTATTAAACGAAATGGCTCTTGATACATCCTGAACTCACTAAACCTCTCAGACATTTCGTTTTTCAGATCGGTAAGGAGTTTTATCAAAGCAGAAACATCTTTCCTTTTATCAGGGTTTTCTTCAAAAAGAGATTGAACAGAAGGGAAACTAGAAAAATCATTGTTTGATAGTTCTTCAATGTACATACTGAATTTTTCTTCTTAAGAAAACACAATACTCATCATTTTCGTAACAATTTTGTTTTGATCTCCTTGCAATCGGGTCAGTGTTTCATTGACAATGACCATTGTATCAGTAAGGAACGCTACTTTTAACCAACAACCAAAGTCATAAACTTCAGGGTACTGTTTTTTCTTAGCATCCAAAAATAGAGTGATCTCACGACGAATTTTGAAGAATCGTTCCAAAACTTTACCTTTGCTTAACCACCTTACTTCTGTATGGTAAAGTACATCTCCGTATTGAGATATGAGTTCTTTCAAAAACTCCTGAAACATTCTGTGGTTCAATTCATTTCACCTTATAAAGTTCACAATATTTACAACTACTTTCATTACATATTTAAAGTTTTTATCAAACTTTACTGCTAAACTTTCTTGGTGAATGATGCAGTGAACATTGATTATATTTTCATTTTCCAAATGGTTCTGTAACAATTTAACGAACCCGATATTTCGCCCTGTCATTGATGGGCAACCAACTGTGCACACTGAAAAAAGTTTTTTCAAGTCAATGCTACATTTATTAAAAAATTTAACTACTGCGTTAAAATAATTACCACCTCGAGTTTGACCACTCATAGGAACTCGTTGCTTGTCAATCCCCCTTCAGTTTCATTCCATAGATAGCAGTAGCCCTGCCGACGCTTTATGTCATAGACATAGAGGGTGAAATTGTGTACAATGAGTTTCTCTTTATAATATAAAGAGGATGTTGGACTTCGGACTAAGAAGTGCAGACTGTAAGTCCATGGTAAACACTTCATTCTGGTATTCCTTATCTTTTGACTTTTCGTCTCTGGCTTCATTTTTCCGTCTTAACTGCTCGTCGTATTCTTCTTGACATAAATTCCCTGTTTCGAAGGCTACGCACGTATCACATAAATCTTTTTTGAGTCTATATAAGTGTATGAACAGAAGAGAAAATAGAAAATCAGGTCGCAGGTTTCGGAAACTAAACTACGTAAATCTTGCTCATTACATAATAGTTCTTAGCAGCTTCGAGAAAAAACGAAGGACCACCTGCATTGCGCTGCAGGAGCTTGTTATCCGTACCAGAGGCAGAGGGATAACCTATATATGAAATAAGGAAATAAATAAAAGTCAATATTTAGATTAGCATTTACTATGATGTGTAAGAAAGATATTATTTACAAACAAGAATAAAAGAGTGAAAAATCCAACTGTTGGATGAAAAAACACTCTGCTAGAATGATTAGACGAACTCAAAAATTAGAGTATAAGAAAAAGACATTTCAATATTAAACATACTGCCAGTATAACAATAGCTCATGGCTAGCAGAAAAGTCCGAAGTTACACAGGAAATAATGTTTATATATAAATTTACAATATTTACATTTAAAGCTAAAACCGCACTTAGCTATCCAATCACAACAGTCACATAACAGTTTTACACAAATATAAATTTAATAGGTAATTGTTATAAAATAGCAACGAAATAAAGTAAAAAAATACATAAATGAGTGGCAAAAAATAGATATAAAAATACCATGAATCTTGGAATTAGCTGTAAAAGTTCTCCGGCATCATTTAACGCGCGGCAACCATGCAATATAAAAGACTTCTGATTTTAAGACGAACCATAAACCTTGATGGTTTTCCTTTTAATAATATGTAATTAAATCTACTTACAATAAGTTCCCATGAGTATGGCACTATAGTAACTTGTAACTTAACAATTAAGTGGTACAATCCCCATTTTCTAGAGGAGAAAATGCTGAATTTTTGAGAGCAGCGATAGATGCATCTTTACTATGAGAGAATATTATTACTACTGAAGTTTAGCGGGTAGAAAAAAACATTTTTAGCGCGAAACAGAGAGCTTAACCTCACAAGGGTATAACGGTCAAGCCGAAGTTATTTTCCAGGGGTGGACGGACCCGCTATTGTACGAATTTTAATGAGAATTTCGTACATACTGGGGGGCGGGGGGTTTGGCTAAGCGAACAAACGAATAATGAAAGAATCACATTAATCAGAAATTGGAAGAGGTGCCAATTTTACTATCGGGCGAATGTATTCACCATCTGCTGTCCTAACATTAGCAGCTCGGACTTTACCGTCCTTGCCTGTAAGTAATTTCGTTATCCTACCCAAGGGCCAGTTTAACGGAGGAGTATCTTCAGTTCGAACAAGTACAAGTTAATTAACAACAAGATTTCTAGAGGGACGTTGCCACTTAGAACGGTTTTGAAGCTGATGGAGGTAATTCACTGACCACCTCCGCCAAAACTCATGCTGGAGTTTGGAACAAAGGTTCCAGAAGGAGAGTCGATTTATAGGGGTCGAAACTAACTCTCTATCAGGGTAGGCCGAAAGGGGTCCTCCAATCAAAAAATGTCCCGGGGTGAGCGGTAGCAAATCGTTAGGGTCATCTGAAAGAGGAAATAAGGGGCGACTATTCAAGATAGCTTCAATTGGTATCAATACAGTGGTTAGTTCCTCGAAAGTTAGGCAAGTTTGACCAATCACTTTCACAAGGTGTGATTTGGCGCTTTTTACGGCCGCCTCCCAGATACCACCCCAATGTGGAGACCTAGGGGGAATAAATTTCCACTCTATCTCAGTGGAATTTAGGAAATTTCTTATTTTCTGAAAATTTTCCCTAGATTTGAAGAAATTAGAGAGGTCCCTCAATTGATTTCGGGCACCTACGAAATTTGAACCATTGTCAGAGAAGATAACTTGGGGATTACCCCGTCTACTTGCGAATCTCCGTAGAGCGGCGATAAACGCATCGGTAGTTAAGTCTGAAACTAAATCGATGTGAATGGCTTTTGTAACCATACAAATGAAAATGGATATGTACGCTTTAAGGCGGGGCCCTTTTTTTAATCGAGAAGATCGGATCCATACTGGTCCGGCAAAGTCGACACCCGTCTTCGAAAACGGGCGACATTTCTAAACACGGTCTAGGGGTAAGGGAGCCATTAGTTGGGTAGCGAATTGCGCGTTAAAGCGAAAACAAATAGTGCATTTTTTTATTAATTGCTTCACTTTCCTGACACCATTAAGTGGCCAATATTTTAAGCGGAGATTTCCCAATACATTTTGAGCACCTGCGTGACCAAGCCTTTTATGCTCTTGTAATATTAGTAAATCAACTATGTGATTATTTTGAGGGAGTAAGACAGGAAATTTTTGATCATAGTCCAAGTTAGAAAGCTCTAATCGGCCACCGATTCTAATTATTCCTTTATTGTCAAGGAAGGGATTTAAAGGAATTAAGGTTTTGTCCAGGATGGTTTTTTTTTGTTGGAGTAAACTGATTTCTTTATTAAAGTGTTTCAACTGAATCTGCTTAATAATGAAGTCGTGGGAAGTTCGAAGTTCGGCTACAGTAAGAGAAGGGGAATTTTCCGAAGAATTTTTTAGCAATTTATTACAAAATCTAAGCAAGAAAGCCATAGAGTTTTGTAGTGCTCTAAAATTAGAAAATCTAGAGAAATATGCCCCCCAAATGTTGGGTTCGACAGAAGTGACAGTTAGAGTTACTTTATTACAGTCAGGTAAATTGTCCATGACCTCGAAAGTATCAAGGGAGTCAAAATCTGATCCTTCACATAAAAACTCAGGACCAGTAAACCAAAATATGCGAATGTCAGAAGAGAAGTTACCACGGGATAACATATCGGCGGGATCGAATATGTCTCCACACGACGCCTTTACTATGCTCTTGGATAGTACGGAGATTGACAAAGGGTCTGCATTAAAAGCTTCCCCGATACAATTAATGGGTTGACCACACCTAATGGATCAAAAACGCTGCTAATTATAGAAAGAACTTTACGCTTAGTTAAAACACCTGGGTTTAAATCCTGATTGGTGCGAACTAAAAGAAAGTCAGAAACAGGGTTCCATCTAAGTCCCAGAACTTTACTGGGGGCTTCATCGAAATTTAAATCTAGTTCGCTATTAGTAGCGGAAGAGATAGAGTTTAGGAATTCCAAGGAATTGGATTGCCACTTGTGGAGTTGGAATCCGTGTTTACCGAGAACGGAAGTTAATTCTGAAAAAATTAACTCTAGGTCACTAAGGGTATTAGTACCCGTCAAAATGTCATCCATATATGTTTGCGTTAAAAGAGCTTGTTGTGCGAGCGGAAATTACTCATTGTTATCAGTAATATGCTTTAATAACCTGGTGGCCAAATAAGGGGCACAATTTTGCCCAAAAGTGAGACAAGAGAGTTGAAGGCATTTGAAAGATTCTGAAGGATGTTCCCTCCAGAGAATATTTTGCAAATGGCGTTGAGTAGGCGAAATATCTATGAAGCGATACATCATTTTGATGTCGCAGCATAGTCCAAAAGTAAAACAGCGAAATCTAAATAGGATGTCGAACAAATTATCTTGTACCTGATATCCCTTTGAGGTTAAATCATTTAGTGAATAACCAGAATCGGTTTTAGCGGAGAAATCCATTACAACCCGAGTTTTAGTTGAGTGAGCAGTTTCGCATAGTACGGCTCTATGAGGGATAAAATAATTGAATTCGATAAATTGATAGTTATATAGAGAAAATGGAATAACTTTAGCATGATTCAAGGCTAGGTATTCATCAATTACAGTCTTGTAATCATTAAAAAACTTGGGATTAGAATTAAATTTTCTCTCAAGAGTGCCAAATCTTTGGCGTGTCATACAAAATGATTGGCCTAATTTTTTACCGTTTTCCAGGAAGGGCATCTTGACTTGATATCTCCCAGATGGAAGGATAATGGTTGTATCTTTGAATTTTTGTTCAACAAATTGCTTGTCTGAACAAGTATTTTCCAAGTTCGGGATTTCTTCCATCTCCCAAAATTTTTCCATGTAATTATGCAAGTCTTTGTCAGGTTCGGCCTGCTCATTATTCACAGCTAAGAAAGTAGCGACGAAACTACTAGAAGACGAATGCGGGTGTAGAAGATTACGAGATACGGGACCTGCCACTACATAACCCAATTTTGTATCAACGAACGAAGTTAGTCCGACGTTTAGGACAGTGGGTTTAATAAGCCTGAAATATAGGTCTGCCCCAATTAGCAAATCAACAGAGCCACTCTTAAAAAAGAAGGGATCTGCTAAACTAAGTTGTACGTTATTGGGTAATTTAAAATTCTCAGAAGAGATAGAGAATTGTGGAAGATTATTAGTAATCTTTTCTATTAGAGAACAAGAAAGTGTGAAGATCTCATTAGGAGAAACAAGCGATTTGAAACGAATTTTATTGACTTCGGTACTATGGGTACAATTGTTACTACCAAGTCCTGAAATATTTAGCTTTTGCGGGTTGCAAGGCAACTTAAGGGTTTGTGCAAGCTGTCGAGTCATTAGACTCATTTGACTAGCGGAGTCGAGTAGTGCTCGAGCAGTCAACCATTGTCCATTGGGACCCTCAATGATTACCAAGGCGGTTGGTAAGAGAATAAATTTATTTGCATTAGATAGGGTAGCTAGAGTAGTGGGGGAAGACACTATCTGTCCAGAATTCGCAGCATTGTCGTGAGCGTTAATATTAGTATTAGGAGTATTTACAAAAGCTGATGTGCTGGGGTTATTATCATTTCGGGCAATATTTACAGGGGAATTAGAATTGGAATGGCCATGAACTTGCTTAGAAGAATTGCCTGATTTAGCCTGACTATCAAAGTGTAAATAAGAATGGTGGGATCTATTACAAGACGTACACCTCTTCATTGATTTGCACTGAGAAATACTATGGCTTTGACTGAGACAGTTTAGACACAACTGTTTACCCTTAACAAATGAATACCTTTCTTTAGGATTTAAGGAAATGAATTTAGGGCATCCGTATATGGTATGACCTTTTCCAGAACAACAAACGCAATCTTGTTTATTAAAACCAATGCGGGAAGACTCATGTTGACTATTATTAGTCGACAAAAAAGTAACCTTATTATTCCTATTAAATTTTTCCTTTACAGGGGGTTTGGAAGCATTAGGTTCAAATAAGTTTAAATTTTCTAAGACTGATTGTCGCTTTTTTAAGAAATCGAAAAATGTTTCAGCGGTAGGAATTTTTCCTAACTCCCTATCGGTTTCGAAAGCTCTTCGCGATTGAAAATCAAGTTTCTGCTCTAGTAAAAAGACAATAAGGGCTTCAAAGTTTTCTTTATCACTTAATTCAAGGTTGATTATCAAATCAAATGTTTTTTGTGACGAAATATAAAATTCTTTCAAGTCCGCCGCTGTTCCTTTTGCTATAGACTTAGATGAAACAAGATTTTGAAAAAGACTATTTAGTAACTTGTATTTATCATCTTAAGTTTCTTGGAGAATTTTTAGAGCAACTTCAAGATTCTGATTGGTTAAGCTCAAAGAATCTATCAATTCTAATGGCTGTCCCCGTAATAGGCTTTTTAAATAATAAAACTTTTCCCCATCTGACTTAAGTTTTGAATTATTTAAAACAACGGCAGTGAACAAATCAAAAAAAAAGAGGCCCATTCGGAGGCCGTACCTGTAAAAGGTTTAATAGAAATTTTGGGTAATACGACATTAGAAAGGTCCGTGTTATCGGAAGCGGTTTTCTTTTGAACAATAGAAGTTAGTTTGGCTATACAAATTTCAAATTTATCACAGACTACATTTTCCTCAATGCCGTCTGCGGACAACAGATCCGAGTCTTTTTTAGCTATTGAAGAGATATCGAGTTGCACTTGTTGATAACTTTCGTAGTAATTAATTAAGCTATCAACTTTAATTTTTAATAAATTAATCTCTTCATTACCATTGAGATCTTTAATGAATTTTTCAATGCGAGATAGTTGGCCCTTTAATCCCCTACGTCTATTCTTTAAACCTACTAAATCCATTTTTGATAGATTCTGAGAGTAAGTAACCAAGTTTCTACAGTATATTATAGGAAATACGAAAATATTCTAATGTACATGTATAAAATATTCAATTGATGCGAATACAAAATCGTATTCAATATAGTCTAGGTTAGTCTAATTTCAAAATTTTAAATAAAGCGATACGAAAAACAAACCATTAAAGTGCGCTAGAGAATGTAACAAATTATTTTACAACATGAGTATCAAGAAAAAATTATAAAACAATTTATTACCCATGATATAAACGTGAAACCATATCTAGTGCATTTACTATGCCAAACAAAGGAACAAATTTAAAACATGTTATTATTTCGGTAAATTATTATCCCACCCGGTATACTACCAAAAATATTTCGATAAATTCTGAAATAACATGAAGGCTATTTTTATCATAACACATGAAACCCCAGTTTTAACTATATTTTATCTACAAACAAGATGTAATAATCTTTAAAAAATAAAACTAAATACCAAGAAAAAGTGCAAACACAGAGCTGTGTGTCTTTGTTATTTTTCTTTCAGGTACCTATCGCCGACCTTTGGGCCCGGCTCCAAATAGCCGTCGTCGTCCACAGCTGGGTTCCAGATGTTCCAAGCAAGTAGCTGATTGCAGGTTGCCGCGATGCCACGTTTAATAAGAGTTGCGCGCACTCTGGAAACCGATTTAAATCTATTTAACTACTATTTTCTTTTCCGAAAGTTGGAAATTTAGCGATTCACTTCGCGAACATTAAGTCCACTGATCCATCAAAAGGTATTAAAAGGAAAGATCTCGATGGGAAAAAAGTATTTTTTATGGAATGTAAAAATATTAAGCGACCTGTCAAATTGACAAAAGGAAAATCCGGCTCAAAGGACCAATAAAACTATATGTATGAACAAAAGAGAAAATAAAAAATCAGGTCGCAGGTTTCGGAAACCAAACTACGTAAATCTTGCTCATTACATAATAGTTCTTAGCAGCTTCGAGAAAAAACGAAGGACCACCTGCATTGCGCTGCAGGAGCTTGTTATCCGTACCAGAGGCAGAGGGATAACCTATACATGAAATAAGGAATAAGGAAATAAATAAAAGTCAATATTTAGATTAGCATTCACTATGATGTGTAAGAAAGATATTATTTACAAACAAGAATAAAAGAGTGAAAAATCCAATTGTTGGATGAAAAAACACTCTGCTAGAATGATTAGACGAACTCAAAAATTAGAGTATAAGAAAAAGACATTTCAGTATTAAACATACTGCCAGTATAACAATAGTTCATGGCTAGCAGAAAAGTCAGAAGTTACACAGGAAATAATGTTTATATATAAATTTACAATATTTACATTTAAAGCTAAAACCGCACTTAGCTATCCAATCACAACAGTCACATAACAGTTTTACACAAATATAAATTTAATAGGTGATTGTTATAAAATAGCAACGAAATAAAGTGAAAAAATACATAAATGAGTGGCAAAAAATAGATATAAAAATACCATGAATCTTGGAATTAGCTGTAAAAGTTCTCCGGCATCATTTAACGCGCGGCAACCATGCAATATAAAAGACTTCTGATTTTAAGACGAACCATAAACCTTGATGGTTTTCCTTTTAATAATATGTAATTAAATCTACTTACAATAAGTTCCCATGAGTATGGCACTATAGTAACTTGTAACTTAACAATTAAGTGGTACAATCCCCATTTTCTAGAGGAGAAAATGCTGAATTTTTGAGAGCAGCGATAGATGCATCTTTACTATGAGAGAATATTATTACTGTTTGTATTAAATGTGTACGTGCTGGTTAAGTGAAAACTTATTTTAATAGAAAAACACTGAAACTTGTAAAACTTATATTGAATTTTATCTCAACAAAAAAATATTGTATGCAGCTCTGTGACACGTCTGATCTCGAATCGGAATGTCGAATCAATGTCACAAACAAGGGTTGCTAAATATTCTAAAATTATACAACGTTGCCAAATCAGACAAATAAACAAAATAAAACAATCAGAAATCTTAACATAACTCCCCCTTTGAAGGGAAACTTCAAATAACATAAATTAATGTTTTTCACAATCAATGTCTTGTTGAAACGGAAGCGGGCACAAATGTCGCACTGACCGAACTATAGTTTTTGAAGCAGTTTTTATTTCTGCAATTCGTGCAAGTCCGTCTTTTCCAGGTAAAAGATTAATAATACGTCCCATAGTCCATTGGCATGGTGGTTGATGATCGTTTTTAATTAAAACTAAAGTCCCATTTTTAAGAGGAGTAAACGGATGTTTCCACTTATACTGATGTGGTAATTGGGATAGATATTCCTTTTTAAATCGGTTCCAAAAAAGCTGATACATCTGCGTGAGTTCTTGTAAATTTGTTAATCGATTCGTTGGTGTATCTGTTAAGTTTGTATCTGGGAGAGACGTGATGGGATGTCCAATAAGGAAATGAGCGGGAGTGAGAGGGATTAGATCACTAGGATCATTGGACTGCGCATATAAAGGTCTTGAGTTCAGAATACCCTCGATTTGCACAATCAAGGAATTGAAATCTTCATAAATTAGAGATTTATTTAGTAGTAAACGTTTTAAGTGATGTTTTAGGCTTTTTACAGCAGCCTCCCAGAGACCTCCGAAATTGGGTGTATACGGTGGTATAAAATGCCACGTAATATTATGTTGAATAGCATAATCGTTAATTGTATCTGTGTTAGCAATTAAAAAATTACCCAATTCGCATAATTCGTTTCTAGCACCTATAAAAGTACTACCGTTATCGGAGTACACATGATGAGGAACACCTCTTCTAGAACAAAATCGTTTAAGACAACTTAAAAAACATTCCGTGGTCAAATTCGATACGAGTTCCAAGTGAATTGCCTTTGTTGAGAAGCAAACAAAAACACAAACGTAACACTTCTGTATAATGAATCCTCTGCCTGCTTTATTTTTAAGAGGAAAAGGACCTGCAAAATCTAAACCGGTGCAGTCAAATGGTAATGAAGGTGTTATTCTTTGTTTTGGTAAATTGGACATTGGACAAGAAGCAAATTTGGGATTAAATTTAAAACAAGTTAAACAATTTTTAACTGTTTTCTTTGCCAGGTTTTTTCCTCGTAGTGGCCAATAGAATTGCCGTATTGATGAAAGAAGTAGTTGTGGTCCGGGATGTAATAGAATTTTGTGCTTGTGATCGAATATTAATTTTGTTAATGGATGACTCGAATGTATTAGTATTGGATGTTTTGCGTTAGCATCCAAAGAGGACATTTGGAGTCTACCACCTACTCGCAATAAACCGTCATTGTCTAAAAATGGTGCTAAACTTGAAAGATTATGTTTTGATGGGAGGTGATCATTCGATTTCAAAATTAATATTTCTTCGCGAAATGTTTCTAATTGAGCTGATCTCAGCAAATGTAGAGAGGAATTATTTATTTCGGAAACAAGCAACGGACCATAATTGCGATAATTAATTTCTCCATTCGTTTGACGAGCATTACCAATAAATCGAAGTATGTATGCTGTTACTTTTATTAACGTTTGAAGATTAGAAAATCTAGTAAATAGAGTAAATGGTTCAATTTTAACAGACAACATTACATTATTTTTCTGTTTTAATTCTGGAATATCAATAGTGAAATCTTCAATAGGTGATGATAATTTTGCAATTGGATGAGATAGAAATTCTGGACCTGTCCACCACAGATCGCGATGAGGTAACTTTTCTGGAGAAACACCCCGAGATGCTAAATCAGCAGGATTTTCTTTGGTGTTAACGTAATGCCAATCGTGACTATATGTTAATTGTTGAATTTTTGAAACACGGTTAGCTACAAATGATTGTAATTGAGTTAGATCCTTCTTAATCCAACACAATGTTATTTGAGAGTCAGACCAATAATAGATGGGTAATGAATTAGGTATGGCTTTTATGACTTGTGCTGATAATTGAGCACCTAATAAAGCAGCGCATAATTCCAATCTGGGAATTGTGACAATTTTCAAGGGAGCAACTTTACTTTTGGAGCACATTAATTGAGATTGGAAATTTCCGTTTGAATCTATGCTACGAAAATAGATACAACTTGCATATGCATCTTGCGATGCATCGCAGAAGCAATGTATATCAAACAAAGAATGATTTAAGCCTTTAATATGTCTGGGAATCTCTAAATTATTTAAATGGTTTAGGTTATTATAAAATTGAATCCATTCCTGATATATATCATCAGGAACTTTATGATCCCAAGCTAATTTGAGAGTCCATAGTTTTTGAATTATAATTTTCGAAATAATTATGACCGGAGCTAGTAAACCTAATGGGTCATAAATTTAAGCAATAATGGAAAGGATTTGGCGCTTTGTAATAGAATCATTCAAGGACATGGTAGAAATTTTGTAAATCAACATATCATTTGTACTGACGAATTGTATTCCAAGAGTTTTGTAACTTTCATTTTTTTCGAATGTTAATACTTCATTAGGAATATTTGAATGTGAAATCTTGTTTAATACAGAAGGATCATATTCCTAAGTATAAAATTTGCTGACTTTAAAATAGAAGAAATATTTTTACATCTTTCTTGTAATTCTGTATGGTCATCTGAACCCGTCAATAGGTCATCCACGTAAAAATCTTGCAAAATTGTTTGTGATTCTTTGGGATACTTAACTGTATTATCAATTGCCAGTTGATTCATACATTTAATAGCTAAGTATGGAGAACTAGTGAAACCGTAGGTCACTGTATTTAATTGATAATAGGAAAATTCTTCATTAGGATTATCTCTCCAAATTATTTGTTGTAGAGGTCTATGGTCTTTGTGAAGTAAAATCTGTCGGTACATTTTACTTACGTCAGCTGAAACAACAAACTTGTATAACCGAAATCTGACAAGAATGTCAAATATATTATTCTGTACTTTAGGTCCCATATATTGTAATTCGTTTATTGACCATCCAGAAGCGCTGGGGCTTGAACCATCGATAACTACTCGAAGCTTCGTGGTAATACTTGTCTCCTTGTAGACGCCATGATGTGGTAAAAAATAGTGTGGTTTATTTGTGTTATCATCTTGAATTTTAGACATATGATTTAAATTAATGTATTCATGAATAAATTCTTTGTATAAATTGTAAAATACATTGTGAGACTGAAAACGCTTTTCTAAAAGTAAAAATCTTTGAATAGCAATATCTTTAGATTCACCAAGTAAATCTGGAGATAATTTTAGTGGTAATTTCACTACAAATTGACCATCGTTATTTCGTGAAGTAGTTTTAGTAAATAGTTCTTCGCATTGAATATCATCTTTAGACATTGCAATAGGTTCATCAACTTCATTGATTTCCCAAAATTTTTGTAATTGATTGTCCTCTGGTATGAGATTGTGTGAAAAATGACATAAAGAAATTGTGGATATACTAACAGCAGTGCCAGCGATGACCCAACCGAGTTTGGTATTTTGTAAAATAGGGGAATTTTTACCCAAATCAATACGATCTTGTAATAGAAGATCCCAGAAGAGACTTGCACCTATGATCATGTCGATCTTATGAGGTATGTTGAAATTGGGGTCTGAAAGCTTAATACCTTTTGGAAATAGACTTGGTGAAATATTGATTTTTTCAAGAGGAATATTTGCTGAAATAGATGGGGTCACATAGCACGTTAAATGAAATTGTATATCATCGACATTGGAAAAGACTGTAAAATTGGTTTTTTTTGTTAATTTAGAAGTAATTTGATTGACACCCATTATCGATAAGTGAGTGGAGAATAACGGTAATCCTAATCGATTAACACATTCCTCGGTAATCAAATGTGATTGAGCTCCTGTATCAAGTAAAGCTCTACATTGTTGAAATTTACCAATTTTGTCTTTTCCTTGAAACGTAACAGTTGATAAAATGACTGTGGAATTTGTAGAGTTTTCTGTTACTAAAAAATTTTGACTGGATTGATCAGATACTAAATTACTTGATAATGGAAGAGAATTACTTGATAATGGAAGAGAATTACTTGAATTGTTTTGATTCACTGAATGCTTATTCTGATTTTCATCTTCATGATGCAATAAAGTGTTATGTTTGCGTCCACATTTGCGACATGAACTCATGGAACACATATCTCGATTATGGCCGATACGCAGACAATTTGAGCACAACTTTAGAGCTTTCACCCTTTCCCACCTTTCACTAACATTTAAATTGAGAAATTCCTGACAATGATAAATTGCATGTTTTTTTTTGCAAAAGTTACATTGAATTTGGTTCAACGACATATGAACTTGTGAACGAGATTGAACATTTTTATTTATTGGAGAATGAGTTTTAGCAGAAGGTGTAAAAGACGAATGCGATTCTTCTTGTGAGTGTAATATATCTTGTCTTTCTTTAAGAAATTCTAAAAATTGATCTAAAGTTGGCAAATCGTTTGAAATGTGATGCTCTTTCCAATTATTTTGTGTGAATTTATCTAATTTATTGTAAACAACATGTATAATAGTCATATCCCATAAAGATTGTTTGGTTAATTTCATACCATCAAGGCATGACAAATGTTTTGATAGATCATCTATTAAACTTCTAAACTGCATAAAATTGTTTTTATTGATTGCATTTAAATTAAAAATTGCTTTAAGATGCGTATCAACGAGAAATTTTTTTCTATCAAATTTAGCACAAAGCATTTGCCAAGCTCCATTATAATCTTGCGAATCATTGAACCCTTCAACTAATCTTTTAGCGTATCCCTCTAGAGCAGATTTTAAAAAATGAAATTTTTGCCCTGGATTTAGAGTTGTATTAGAATCAATAGTATTCAAAAAATTTTTCTTAAACTCTAACCATTGATCATATTCGCCATTGAACGTTGGAAGTTTGATTTTTGGTAAAAGAAAATTTTGTAATGGATCATGACTTATAGTTTGAATAGGTTGGGGTGCAACTGCGTTTTGAGACGAATTTTGATTTATATATTCTTCTAAATATGAAATAGCTGTATAATATTTGTCTTGAAACGGTTCTCGTTCTTTAAATTGTGTTTCTAATAGATCATCCGAACAAATTTGTTCTATACTTTTTTGCAAAAGTTCAAACTCGGAAAGTAACGTAATATTATTATTATAACGCAATGTTATATTATTTATAGAAGGTGTAATTGTTTCCTGTTTTAATGATTCGACAAATTTTGTTAAATTAGTTAATCGCGTTTTGAGAGAACCTCTGTTTCTCACTAATTGTTTAAAATCCGCAACTGTATCCATCTTAATATTGTACAAATCGAAAGAACTGCGAAAACAAGCCTTAAATAGGGCTAATATATGGTTAAAAATAGAATTGGAACAAACTTACATAATTGCATGTGTTGCTGTCCACTCCAGACCAGACAAATAATTGGCGAAACGTCACTGAACTAGGTCGACTAACCCACTGATCAACTTGTAAAATTGATACCGGCTTCTTGCTGAGAAGAATCTTGGCTTTTTTAATAGGAATGTTAATATAATTTTCACTAAATCCGGCTCGAAGGACCAAAAATGTTTGTATTAAATTTGTACGTGCTGGTTAAGTGAAAACTTATTTTAATAGAAAAACACTGAAACTTGTAAAACTTATATTGAATTTTATCTCAACAAAAAAAATATTGTATGCAGCTCTGTGACACGTCTGATCTCGAATCGGAATGTCGAATCAATGTCACAAACAAGGGTTGCTAAATATTCTAAAATTATACAACGTTGCCAAATCAGACAAATAAACAAAATAAAACAATCAGAAATCTTAACAATTACTACTGAAGTTTAGCGGGTAGAAAAAACATTTTTAGCGCGAAACAGATAGCTTAACCTCACAAGGGTATAACGGTCAAGCCGAAGTTATTTTCCAGGGGTGGATGGACCCGCTATTGTACGAATTTTAATGAGAATTTCGTACAATAAGGATAGCCTTTCCTTATCGAATTCCTTGTGGAAGGTTGCTATAGAAGCAGGTTCTTGATAGATTCTGTATACATGAGCTTTAGAGTTTCAGATGGGTTCTAAGTAAAGTTTTGATGTCGATGCCCGACAGTAGTGGGATTCTAATTTTGGCAAAGAGTCGAAAAACTCATGCAAAAGTTTAATCTTGTTATTTTCCTGGACTTGATGAAGATCTGCCAATCTTACTTGTTTAGTTTCTTCCAAACTGTTTTTTGTCCACTTCTTTATCACCCATTCTTTCACACCAAGTGTGTTCAGAAACATCGCTTTACATACCCTAAGTCTACATTTACCCAAATGAAACCTGTTGGAATATGCCCTTCTTGAGTCTTCGTTTTCACCCAGTTTTCTAACAGTAGGACTGACAATAACATGACTGCTTACAAATACTTTCTTTTCTGGCCATGTTTATTCCCAAAATTGTTTAAATATAGCTTGTCTCTCGTCTTCTTGTAACTGACTGCACTGCAAAAGGGATTTCCCTTTCCTGCTCAAAAGACATTTACAAGGATCCTTCAGTGACCTGGGCTGTCTTAATAAATTATATTTACATTTTCCCTCTTCTTTTCTTTTCCCTAAATAAGACTTTCCTTTTTCTCTATCAAGTCTATTCTTATTTTCATTCCAATTTCTTGCATTGGTTTCATATTTCGTAGAATGCTTTCGTTTCTGTTTATCATCTTCTAGATTCCGATTTTCTGGATTCTCGTTTTCTAGATTCTCATCTGGATCAGCATCTATATTCTCATTTGGATCAACCTCTAGATTCCCAACTTCCATACTGCCGTTTTCCAGATAATCGTTTTCATTCATATAATTAGCACTGTGCTCTTCTGAAACATAACTTTGGTTCGCTAGTATGTCTGGATCGAAAATTGGATCATCATTGGTTCAGTTCTGCTGCTGTAATCACAGAATTTTCTTCGAGCTCCACTACGAGGCCTTCTTCAGCGCTGTGTCCCTCTCTAACTGCACTAATCTCTTGTGTTTCCATATTTTCCGAATCGTTGTACGAAACCTTTTCATGAAAGGTCTGCCCATTTTGCAAATTTCTGTTTTTTTGAGCATTATCTTTTCCCAGTACATCTATTAGTTCTTCTGAAATAACGAACGTATTAGTGATTACATTTTTTGCTCTTTCCCTAATAACTTACGGTCAGAATTAATAAAAATCACATCAGCCTGTTGAATGGCTGCCACAGGGTCCATAAAGCTTAAGTTATTCAAATAATCTAGGTCACTAATATTCGAATTTCTCTGTTGAATTGAATTCAACGCCCCACGTACGTTGTTGTGAATTAGTGGAAGTTAATTTTCTGTAGGTAGGTGAGTATTTTTCTGTACTATTAGTCGATGTCGAAAGTATATTTATTTCTCGCAGTAGATTATATAAAATACAGGCACACAATATTAGTTTATCCATGTTTCCGGATGCGTAGAAATTGGCTGAAAAAATATTCGAAAAAATAAACAAAGAATGCCAAAGGCATTTTCAGTTGTCCTGCGAGCTCGATAAAGTCAGTAATTATAGATTCCTTTAGTTTTATCAGTCATTGATTGATTTCGTGGATATGGTTTCATGAGATGTTCATGAAGAGCGAATGCCTCATCCCCGAGAATAACATGGGGTACCAGGATATTCATGCCAGGCAGTGGTTGTGGCGGTGGAATACTAAATTCTTTTTTCAGAATCTTTTGTCCAAATCTACTTTTTAAATATATGCCTAATTTGAAATTTGTTTCATAAAAAAATAAAAGCTTCTTATTTGTTAGCTAAATTAGTACATTACGTTAAAAATTGTTTAGATTTTAACATTTCAGATATAGTTTATTATACAGATTCCACGATTGTGCTATCCTGGTTACAGATAGACCCGTGTCGATTAAAAACTTTTGTATCAAATCGTGTTGCGAAAATGATTGAATTAACTGATATGTATCATTGACTCCATGTATCGTTAGAAAATAATCCTGCTGATTTGATTTCACATGGTGTGGATGCTAGTAAACTTATTAATATGTCATTATGGTGGTACGGATCTAATTTCTTAACGAATAAAAATTTAAGCGCTAGCACATTGAACATAACTAGTATTCCACATGAATTACCTGAAGTTAAAATTTCTAATTTATCATTAGCTATAACCAAATCAAATTTTGATGATTATTTATTTAAAAGATATTCCCGATTTGAGAAATTACGACGCATAATAGCATACTGTTTGCGGTGGAAACGAATAGCTGTTTATAAAGAAAAGTATCCTGGTACTTGTCTTTCCGTATAAGAAATGGAATTTGGATTAAACTTAGTAATAAAATTAGCTCAGTTCCACATATTTTCTCACGATATACACGCATTGAAATAAAAATTTATCAAGTAATAGTCATTTATTAAATTTAAATCCTTTTCTAGACAAAATGGGCATATTAAGAGTAAGGGGTAGGTTAAAGAATTCTTATTTGAATTTTGAAAACAGGCATCCAATAATACTGCTAAAAAATCATGCACTCACAATTTTGGTAATTCGTCATTTTCATCACAAATATTTGCATATGGGTGTTCAAAATTTATTACCAATAATTAGGTTACAATATTGGCCTATTAACGGGAAATGGCTTATTAAAAAGGTATTGAGTTCCTGTGTAACATGTTTTAGAGTTAAGCCGAATCCAGCTGAATTTATTATGGGTGATTTGCCACAATCACGCGTAAAACCATCTTGACCATTTTTAATCTGTGGTACGGATTATGCAGGTCCTATTTTTATAAAAACGGTAACTGTACGGAAGCCTATAAGTACACAGATCTATATATTTGTATATTTGTATGTCTTACCACTAGACCTATACATATTGACTTAGCTCACGATTTAAGTACCGAAAGATTTCTAAATGTGCTTAAACGATATACATCACGACTAGGTAAGCCCAAAGAAATTCACTCAGATAATGGAAGCAATTTTATTGGTGCAAAAAATTACTTTTTAGAATTATATAATTTGATTAACGATACTAAACTTAATCAAAAGGTAGTTGAACAGCTAGTTGCTGATGGCATTACTTTTAAAAGAATTCCAGCTCATCCTCCACACATGGGAGGCCTTTGGGAGGCTGCGGTGAGAGCTGCAAAATACCATTTAAGACGTGTCTTAGGGAATATACTATTAACTTATGAAGAACTATATACGGCCCTAACACAAATCGAGTCATTTTTAAATTCCAGACCACTCTCACCACTCTCTAACGATCCTAACGGTTATATTCCACTCCTGCACACTTTCTGATCGGAAGATCGTTCGCAGCCATTCCAGAACCCGATTTACAGCATCTTGCTATTAGTCGCTTAAATAGATACCATTTGCTCACACAATTCTACCAGACATTTTGGACACGATGGTCCAGCGAATACTTAACACAGTTGCAAAACCGCTAAAAATGGAATAAATCATCCACAATCATGCCTAAACTTGGAGACTTGGTGTTCATAGTCGAAGATAATATTCCACCATTACGATGGCCAATGGGAAGAATTATTCAACTTCATCTAGGAAAGGATAAAGTGATTCGCGTTGTGTCAGTTAAGGTCGCTAGTGGTAGTGTTTTTAAGCGTTCTATTACAAAAACTTGTTTGTTACCGTCAGATGAAACTTATTAGTGTTTTGCTAGTTGTTTGAACTTTATGTTTATCCCGATTCTCCAGTTGATGGAGTTTGTATTTACAGTACTTTAATTTTGTTATGTATGTACACGATTTCATTTTACCTTAATTTATACTGATTGTTTATTTTATTATGTTGAAAGTCCAGCCTTTCAAGAGGGGCGGCTAGGTTAAGCAACTATGTAAATTATTTTAATATTATTTTTTCATACTTGGCAACCCTGCGTGGTTCATGTGCCGAAGAAAAACGAGAGACAAAAATTGTAATAAGAATGAATAAGGGTGTGTGTTATAATTTTGTTCAGTTAAAACAGTTATTCTAATTAAAATGTAATCAAAGCATTATAAATGTTTAATTTTATAGTCCGTCAAAGTTATGAACAATTATTTAAAATTTCTACCTGATGCAACTGTTGCACCAAATACTTGAGTGGTGTACTTTACTCTCATTTTTTGAAGTGTATTTGGTTAGGGGAGACCAGGGAGGCTTGAGACAAGGGAGGAATGAGACACTACATTTATTTCCTGAAATCGGTTAAGCAGAGCCATTAAGTGGTTACTAGTTCATAGCTTTAGTCAAATCTCTTATCCCTTTGCCAGCGAACTGAGCGAACCGCCGTCAGTTATTAGTAAAACGTTGTTATTAGTGCACGTGCAAAATTTCTGCCAAAACTAAAATTTTATTTTGTGATTTTGTTGTAGTTTGGAGCAAGTTAAAGTGAAAATTGAAGTTGATTCCTTAAGCGTAGTGACCACAGGTATATTTTGAATTAGTTATATAGTTATCCAGTGAATTAGATTTTTAACAAGAATTTTAGGCTACATTCTTTTATAAAATGCTACATAGGGAGACATGAGACAGTTGTTTTGGGGAGCCATGAGACGTCTCAACCCTCCCTATCTAATATTTTTAAATAATTAAAAAATGCTAAACTGATTAAAAAATGATTTGATAATATTGTTGTAGATACAATATGCTGCATTTCTGGATTAAAAAGACGAAACGAGTAGTTCCTCCGCCTGATGCTGTGGAAGAATTTCTAAGAAATGGGATGAAAAATCCATTGCTGGCTACGATTGGTATCGCGGCTTTAGACATCGTCATCCAGAATTATCGCTGAGGACTCCAGAGTCAACCAGTTTATCACGATGTACGAGTTTCAACCGCACAAATGTTACCACGTTTTTCAACAATTTGGAATCAGTCCTTAAGCGCGAAAAGTTTGAACCTCATCAGATATGGAATATTGATGAAACAGGTCTTACAACCCTACACAAACCACACAAAGTCCTGGCAGCGAAGGGTGTTAAACAAGTTGGAAACGTCACGTCTGCTGAACGAGGCACATTAGTTACTGCCTGTTGTGGTATTAGTGCTGGAGGGACATTCATCCCTCCGTTTTTCGTCTTTCCACGAGTACATTTTAAGGATTATATGTTAAGTGGTGCTTTCCCAGGAACTGCTGGAGTTGCTCACCCCAGCGGATGGATGTCTTCCGAAAATAATTTTGTTGTTTTCATGGACCACTTCATAAAGCACACTGGTTGTTCCATGGAAAATAAAATATTGCTACTAATGGATAACCACTAGAGCCATATTTCCGTCGATTCTCTAAGGAAAGCAAAAGAAAATGGGATTGTGATGCTCACGTTTCCGCCACACTGCAGCCATAAAATGCAGCCCTTGGATGTATCAGTTTACTTCCCATTCAAAAATTTTTATAATTCGCAGTGTGCATCATGAATGGTTTTAAATCCAGGTCAAACCTTGACGATTTATAATATTGCTTCTTTAGCTAGTCGAGCGTTCGAATTAGCTTTCACACCAAAGAATATTGTATCCGGTTTTTCCATCGACCGGCATTTGTTCTTTAAATCGTGACGTGTTTACTGAAATTGATTTTATGTCTGGCGCAGTGACCGATCGACCACTGGAAACTACAAGTACTACAATTCTAGAAGATGAAGCACCTATATCAAAAACCGGCATGCAAGAGGAAATTTTAAAGCCTGAAAACGTCAAAAGCCCACGTACAAGAAAACAATTCAAACACTACACATAATTTTGTTAGTCCTGAAATTTTGCGACCACTTCCGAAAGCAGGTCCACGAAAGCGGATTACAAGGCGAAAACGTGGTTCCTCAAGAATTTTTACTGACACGCCAGAAAAAGACGATATAGAGGCTGAAGCAAGTGCTCGAAAGATTAAAAAAAATTGTTCCGTTGAAGCATGGCAACCTTCTATCACAAAAGAAAAAATCTGTACAGAAACCTGCAACTCCACCTCACTCTTCTTCGAGTGATGAAGAGGAACGAATCCAGTCGGGCGGAAGTAGCGAAGATATTTCAGATGTTGATAGCTACGAAAGAGACATGCTTCAAATTAAAGCTCTTGAGGATGTCAAGACACTCCAAGTGGGAGACTTCGTTTTAGTCAAGTTTGTCACAAAAACTTCAATTGTGCATTATGTGGGTCAAGTAAGAACAAAGCAAGATGATGAATACGAAATAAAGTTTTTGCGTCGTCACGGAACCACCTGGAAATTTGTTTATCCACCAATTGAAGATTTATCTTTAGTTCAAGAACAAGAAATTATTTTGAAATTACCGTTTCCAAAAAATGTAGGTGGAACAGAAAGAGCCAAATCTACACTGACATTTTGATTGGACCGTTATTATCAAAATGTTCGTTGATTTTCTTTGTTTTTGTTCTTTTTTTCAATAATTAATAAACATTTTCCGAAAGTTTACAACGTCTCAATGCTCCCTATAACCTGTCTCAACGCTCCCTTACCTAGGAAGCGTTGAGACAATTTTCACCATTTTGTAGAAATATACCTAAACAATTAAAATAATATTTTGGAAGCATGAAAAAATATGGCAAGCTAAATGGCACACAATTCACTTGCAATATACATTACCTTTAAATTGCAAATTGTAAAATTTATAATAAATAAAATTCATTTTTTGTCTCGAGCCTCCCTGGTCTCCCCTATCTTATATAATTTTTCTATATAATATATATAAATATTCCCAATACATTTCATCTCGTGTAGAAAATTTTCTTGCCTTCAACCTGAAATGTAGTATTATTTGTTGTTATCCCTATTGACATTAAAAAATGTAAAAATTGATAGATACATAGACAGATAGATAGATAGATAGATATGCTTTATTGGCTAAGAATTTGCATACAAGAAGTAAATCTCATTGTCAAAACCTAAGTTGTTCCTAAAATAAAATGATTTAAACGAGTATTAAATGAAAATATTCATAATCGACATTAATTAACTATTACGTGAAAATTAATCATTACCATTTACCAAACATAGAACTTAGAACTTAGTAAAATGTTATAATAAAATATAAAAAAAGTAACACTAAGATATAAAATGTAACCAATGAATTTACACATCAGTGCGGTAATGGTAATAGTGTATACTGATTAATGAACAAGTAACATTATGAAAAACAGATAAGAATTAAAACATTAAAAGGAGAAATAATAGATTCAGCTAGAGCAAAAATGGCATTTTTAGGCAGTTCTTTCAAAATTTTGAAAGAAATTCCATCGTATCCTGTAGCATTAAGATATTTCATTTTACTAAACGTGTCTCTAATGTCAGCTAAATTGGTAGGCAAGAAAAAGAAGGTATTGGGACTCTTACATTCAGAAGGTAATCCATTGGGTCTTTATTACAGGAAATGTTTTTTGTGAGGTTTTTTGCTATTGAACAGTAGAAATTGTTTAGGTCACTTGGATCCTAACGAATTTCTTGTCAGTTAGTTTATTGACTATATTCCCTAATGTTTTACACTTGTTGGTTGATTTTTGTAACCTTGAGGAAAAAAATTCCTGCTTTGCCTTCTTCAATAGTTTTTTAAATGTTATGCGATATCGAAAATAGTAATTTTTTATAAAGTTGTTGTTTGAGAAGTGTTTTCGCAAAGAGTTAAGGCTACGTAGATTTTTAGCAGAAATTCGAATACCTTTGGTTAACCAGGACTTTGATCGGTTTTATTTTGACATTTCTTATAGGAAAGCATCTGTTAACCAAGGTGCAAATAGTTATATGAAATTTATTTAAAGGATCAATGTCATATGTCACAAAGTTCCAATCCTGCCTGCTACATTCCAAGCGAAATTTTTGGTAGTTATTGTTAATAATTGTGTATAGTTGGAATTGGTAATCATTATAAAAATGTGAGATTAAATGTTCGGTGTAAGACTAAGATAATCTGAAAGAATACATCAATATAATAGCTGCAGTATTTTCAATGCTCTCAAGAATTTTACGTTTTTTCCTTTTCATTATTACTGATCTAGGTTTTAGTGGTATCATTATAGTTTGGCATTCAAAAATATGAGGTACCACATCTTTTTTCAGATAAAGTTTCCCCCAAACATTTTAAACTTTATCCAATTTTCGACGTCGTTCTCCAAACTGTAAAATTAAAATTATGGTATTGAGAAGTTTTGTAAATACTTAGGTACAGTACGCAATAATAACAAGTATTCGCCAAATTACGTCAAAGTGGTCTTCACAGCATCGAATAATAGTCTTTGGAGAATAATAGTCATTCCTCTTTGCAGCTTGAAACCACTTTCTTCTCAATTTTGGGTCAGAAGGTTCAGTCAAAAACAATTTATTTGGAAATTTTGTTGAAGTAGATGGAAGAATTGGCAAAAAACATGAGTTAACACGACTTTTTTTCGGAATTTTAGGGGTATTACTTTGATCACCTGATGTTGATGGATAGTCCATTTTAAATTATTACAAAAAAATAAGTAGAAAATCGAGAAAACTTGCAATTTGTTAAAACACTCCAACGGTCGCAATCAAATCCTACAGATTAGTGGTCGCAATGTATCTGAGGGATACTAGTATATCATCTTCATGAATTGTATTAATAAAAGTCCCAGACTTATGAAATACTTTATTTCAAACACTTTAAACTTAACAAAACATATAAACTTACATTTTAAATCTAGATGATAATTATAATCTTTGACCGAGCCTTTCATTTAGTTTTCCGAATTTACGCACTTTTCGCATACCATTCTGCAATGCTGAAGGCATAAAAATTGTTTGCACCTATAACATGTATATTTACTAAGTCTTGTTATTTTATTTGAATAACAGGTGCTACACCGCTTTCTTTTGGCTGAAACTCCTTCTTCCGAATTATCAGACACTTCTTGCATTGGTGGCTTGAATCTTGCTAATCCTTTTTGCAGATCCAAAGGTATCCCTCTTGTAAGAACACTTCTACGTTGCAAATGTTCAAGTGTAAGCTCATTCGCAAGGGTGCGCAAAAACCTTCTTCTGGGAACTGGAGTATGTTTATTTCCTATATAGATTATTCGTGCATTTATTCCGGCCATGTTTAGCATTGAAAAGAAAATTACCATTGGCCATCTTTTACAATTGCGTGCTACGTTATATGTACCACACATCTTGTCCACAATGTCAACGCCGCATTTTGTATCATTATAAAAAGTAAATAATTCTGGTTTCATTTTGTCACCTGTTTTCGGGTCAAGAGAGTCGTCTTTGTGCAGACTTGATACAATAATTACGTTTCTATTTTGTTTTGGAATATAGGATAGCAAGGGGCAATCATCGTTGAATGCAAAAAGGCTTGAATATACTGGCCTTCGTTTGGTATTGACCAATTCTGGTGGTATCTGTCTCTTATTTTTTTTTTAGTGTACCCACATAAGAGATTCTCTCTTTTTTTAATTCACTGACAAGGGTTATATCGGAAAACCAATTATCTGCTGTGATGTTACGTCCTGTCTTTAGTATAGGCGACGCTAAGCGTTTTACAATATCAACAGGTTTATTGCTTTGCTGATAAGGACCGTCAGGGTGCTTTCCTGCATATATTTCAAGGTTATATATATAGAAGAGTTTTGGGTCAACTAAGGCAAAAATCTTCAAGCCATATTTGGCGGGCTTCGATGGAATATACTGTCAGAATTTACACCTTCCTCTAAATGCCTCTAGTTTCTCGTCTATGGTCAAGTTCTCGCCAGGTGAGTAGCATTTCTTACAATTATCGGTAAAAGCTTCAAATATAGCACGTACAGGTGCTAAATTATCTACTTTTTTTCTGTCATTTCTTGTTTCCGAGTCATCAAAACGAGCACATCGTACTAAAAATTTAAATCTTTTCAAAGACATTGTGAGTCTGAATCTTTCAATTCCATCTCCATCGGATGCCCATAATTCGTCTAAATTTAATCTGTTAGCTCTATAAACCCCAGCTAAATATAAAAGGCCGATAAACGCCTTTATTTCAGTAGGGTCTGTAAGCTCAGCATCTCTTTCTCTCCTGTAGTTGTCTTTAATTTTAACCACATACTGATTTGTGTAGGTTACAATCATATCGAGAATCTTATCATCAAACAGACATTTCCATGTATCTAACACTCCTTCTATTCCAACTGCAAATGTTTTTACTCCCGGTAGATGTATCAAAATATTCTCCTTACTCCTTTTTCTAGGAGTTGGTTTATTTTTTCTCCAAGATGTTATTTTATCTTTCCCAAGAAAATATTCTGCAACATCCTCTTCATCTTCAGATTCGCCCTCTTGCTCCGTTTCGGAATCCTCCTGCCGTTCAGCTACGATATCCGGCTCATCTTCAACTTCTTCTGGGGTTCGGCGGCTCCGTCAAGGCTCGGAGTTCTTGATGCAATACAGAGAAGGGCAGTTCGACTAATAGACGACACCAGTATCACCAAAAACCTAGCCCCATTATCCCACCGAAGAGCAGTGGCTGATCTTTCCTTGTTTTACCGATACATAAACGGATTTTGCTCAGAAGAACTACGCTCTATAATGCCTCCACTTGCCAGACCAGCCAGAGCAACGCGACGTGCCAACTCCATGCACCCTTATACTGTTCAGTGCCCGACATCGAGAACGGATCGATTCGATCGTTCCTTCATCCCCAGGGTCTCCAGATTATGGAACTCCTTACCTCCCCACGTCTTCCCCACTCGTCCTAACTTGCAGGCCTTTAAATATTAAATTAATAAATTACCTCTTCTGTCCCAATAGATGTTCTCGGTACATTTGTATTTAGGTCTATACCTACGAGGACATCCTTAACAAAAAAAAAAAACTCTCTACACTTTCGTTGTCAGAATCCTGTTCCAAGATTTTTTGAAGCTCAGCCACATCATTTGCATTATCAAAGTAGTACCTATCTTTTTTTATCTCCCATGTCTCTAAAATAAAAATAAATTAATTAATTTTTCGGCAAAAGGTCATAAGTATATACACACACTATGTAAATATAATTTTTATAATAGCCACAAATAATTTTATTGTAACATTTGTAAGATTTGTGTGCGAAAATTAGTTCTAAGACGATTTAATACTTAAAAAATTGACAAATATTTGAGGGGATTGTAAAATCAAAATGTCCATACCCAAAAACCTATCAAACGACATGTTACTAGATTTTTTACGAAAAATTATACTTACATAAAAAGATAATTCCTGAACTGGGGCGTTATTCTGTACATTCTTTTCGACCGATATCGTCTCGGTAAATCGGAGTTACCGATGACAGCTCGAAAATGCACCGTTATCGAGAAATTGTACCGATATCGATCGTCTCAGCTGCCGATGACTTCATGTGTCGTAGTTACGTCAAACTTTTAATATCGTAACATTTTATAAGTTCATTTTATAAGTAAATTTTCATTTTAACTGGCAAAAACAGACTATTTGGGACATTTTTAAAGACAAATAATAATTTTAAGTTAATAAAAATATATATTAGTGGTTTTGGTGTTGTGAAGTGTTGATAGTTAGGTTGTAGGTTTTAAAACTTTTGTGAAAGTTAAGTTTATAATAAACTCTCAAGGTTAGTATAAATATCTACTTATAGTTTTTCATCCATATAAAGTGCCAATGCATATGTTGGAGACAGACGGCGAATGCGGCCCGTGGCCGATACATTTGAACATATCGCGATCTGTCCATAATAGAAATGCCACATGCCGAAATACGATACATTCATAATACAATTCGGCATCTGTCTATGGCAATTTGAACACATCCCGAAGTGCGCATATACGCGAAGAGCCGATGCCAATCGGAATAAACATAACCTGAAATTATATGTGTGAAGTGTACACGTGCTGTTTGTTTTTCAGTGAGTTTTGACGTTTTTTACCATAACTACAATTTTTCATCATTTTAATTATGGAGGCTGAAAAAAATTTAGTTGACAAGCATATATTTGAAGGCAAAGTTCTCGAATTGATTGAAAAAAGTAGCGGTAATAATTTTACAACCGTGCTGACCCGTGATCAGTATTTAAATATATTAAATGAAGTCAAACAAAGTATGAGAAAGAAAGAAGCTGGTGAAAAACTTAGCTGCCAAGATTACAGGCGTCTTAATAGATTTGAAATTATTAAAATAGGGGACAAAGAGAAAATTATTGCAAAACGTCGGTCTGAAAGTATTAAAAGTTTAAAAAAGCAAGCAACAGAAATGTTACAACAAAGTTGCTCCAAATTCCCTAAAATTGAAATTGGACAGAATGTTTTGGTTAAAATTCCTGATGTCGACAGAGGACGCTTAGCTCCTCGTAACATTTTGGCTGTTGTATTATCTGAAAAAGAAGATTTATACCAACTTGGTACATCATCTGGCGTACTGGAAAAACTGTATGCAAGGAATGAATTTCAGGTAGGTACTAAATTAATATTTTACATTTTTTAAATTTAATAATATTGTTCTTTTTCAGCCTTCTCAAACAAATTCATTGGGACCTTCTGATGTACCCATTGACCATAAATTCAGTTTACGCACAGTTGCAGCAAAAGAATCAAATTCTATGTCGTAAACAATGTGGTGACAAGAAGTGCAAATGTGTGTTTAACAAAATCAAATGTAACAGCAAATGTCATTCCAGCACTTCTTGTCGCAATAAATAATTAAATAAAGGTTATGTTAATCCCTATAATCCATTCCTTTTAATAAAATAATTGTTTTGTCATATGACCAAAGCGCAATCTAACATTCCGGGATGTGTTCGAATTGACATAGTCAGATGCCGAATTTGGCATGTGGCATTTCTGTAATGGACAGATCGCGATATGTTCAAATGTATCGGCCACGGGCCGAATTCGCCGTCTGTCTCCAACACATACACTACATTTGGAAATAAATTATATTGTAAATTAGAGCTTCAGCCATATAAGGTAAAAGTATTAACAAATGTTATATTACCAAACATGTTTGTATTACATTTTAAAGTTTTTAATTCAAATAAGAAAACTTTATGTTAAATGTAAGTACACAAAATCTATTATCACATAGTATTTTTAGCTATAGTTTTGTTCTATTCCATGAGGTATACTTTTATAAACAATAAAAAATGCTCTTAAACTCATAAGAATATTATGTTTTTTTTATAAAATCTTGCTAGATAGGAATAGTTTAATATTTCCATAATAAAAATACTATGTTAATGAGATCTTGGTAACAGTATTAGCAGTTGAGACTTTTTTCTAGTAGGTATGTATAGGGGTTAATAATATAAATATAAATTGTGAAAATATTAAAAAGAAGTAATATAATTTGTTTTAGTAAACTTAGATCAAAGAAGATGGCTGAGGGTTATCTTGCCTTAGATTTGATGAATCTTGAACATCGTGCTAACTGGCTTGAAAGAAAAACAGAAAGAAGAGCATGGAGGGAAGAGCATGATCCTTTTGAATTAAACAATGATGTTTTTATTGACATGTTTAGATTAACTGCTGACATGGTCATGGATTTGGTGGAAGTGTTAGAAGCTTCTCTAAGAAGAAATAGACCAACTGGGATATCTGTGGAGCATCAAGTAAATAAAACTTTTCTATAATTTTTTAGTATTTTAAAAACAATATTTTTTTTACAGATTTTAACTGCATTGGCATTTTATGCCAAAGGTTGCTACCGAGGGGTGAACCACTATGCCAAAAATGTGACAGTATTTCGCAAATAGTGTAATTTCTCAAGATTTCGCGTGATTGCGCATGATTTCGCGTGATTGCGCATGATTTCGCAAGATTTCGCGTGATTTCGCAAGATTTCGCGTGATTTCGCGTTATGATTCCAGAATAAAACCTACATATTTTTTCATCAAAATGGAGCTTTTAATATATACAATATACAAGTACTAACATATAAAGCTTGATAATATCATCTCAAACACAGACCGTAATTTTAGAGAAAGTCTTTTAAATTCTTTTTGACAGTTTTGAAGGCTTTTTCTATATTTACTTTATCCGCTCTTGTTATCTGAAAAGGTCCATTGCCCTCCAAAAAAATGGGGCCATAAAAAATAAATTTGTTGTTGACAATCTGTTTGTCTTCTTCTTTGGGCCATACATATTTATCCAATTCTAATTTTAAAAATTTAACTTCACTTGTGGTTTCATTTACTATTTCTGTTATTCTTCCAATATACCAAGTTTTGTAGCATACTGCATAATAACCTTTCCTCTCAAGGTCAATATCATTATTGCCTGAAATGAGATCATCGTCAATATTTGTAGTAGATTCCTCATCCTCCACAGAACTTTCATCGTTCAGTTCAATATATTGGTCTGATTCAGAATCAGATGTTTCCTCGGATGTTTCTCTAATTTGGTTTACTGATCGATTTTTTTTTAAGTTTTTTCGAGAGTGTTTCAACTTTAATGTAGCATTGTCTAGGTCTTTAAGGCAGCTTCCTTTATTTTTCTTCAATTTTCTTGAATTACTCATTCCCTTACATCGTTTTAGCCTATCTGTGGACAACCGAGATCTCTTGTTGAAATATAGCCAACATAAAGTTGATTTTTTTACCGTGATATCTTTATTTTTTAATTGAAGTTGAAGAACAGACCTATCCGTTAGTGTTTTTTGCCAGTAAAATCTTTTAAATTCAATTCATCTAGGTTTTTAAAGTGACTTTGTTCAGTTTCAATGTCCTCTTGGTCTTCTTCATTAACGTCTACTACTTGTTCATTTTGAGTAGTATTATTGTTTCCAGATTCCAGTCCTTCTTCTTCTTCTGGAAGCCAATTTATTACAGGAATCGATACGTTATTTAAAGCAGCTTCGCATTCTTCTTCTGATAAATGTATGCCCAAGGCTTCTGCGTCTTTAATTGCTTCTTTTTTTGCTGTTAATAAAACACCTTGTATATCCTCTTGAGTGGGGATGTTTGCACAAGATTTGACGTTTGTTCCTAGCCTGTTATTTCTTTCCCTCGGAAATATGAAGGAATCTCCTAAAACAATGAGACTTGATTAGAACATTAAAATAATAATTATGCATAATATAACGACAAAAAACAAACCGAGTGACTCCAAATGCGCTCAAAATGAATTGGCCCAAAATTAGCCGTTCGTATATATTACAAAATCAGATAAAGTCGGCCACGGGTTAATAAGGCGGATTTGACAAGGTTTATAATTTTATTTAAAATACACAAAAGCAACGATTTTCTATTCTTAGACAAGGAAATGGTGACGTGGAGACTTTTAAAGGCTAGCTGTTTACAGATCGCTATTTTGAAAATTTTTGATCACTGATTTCCTGTATTTTTTATACAGGGTGTTTCATTGGGAAAGGGCCTAACTTTAACTGTTGATGGGGATCACTTTGGTGGTTCCAAAAACCTATATTTAATGTGTCTGCTGTACTTTATAACCGAGATACAGGGTGTTTTATAAATTTATCCTATTTCTTTCGAACCTCATAACTTCCGAGTTACCCTGTATATTATTTTGAGATTTGGTACACGTAATAACCATTACCTAGAGACTCCATCAAAAGCATCTCCAAAAAGATAATGCAGGTCCGGCATGACAAAAAATTTCAAAACTCGTCTTTCCTAAAAACAACACCCTGTATATAGATTTTCTGAAAATTGCTCTTTATAATAGAAAAGGGTATGAAAAATCGAATCTACTTATTTCTTTTTTATTTTTCCGCAGACAATTTTACTACCAAAAATTCACCGTCAAACTTATAATTTATGCACGTTTTGGGGGTTAACAATGGTATCGGAAAGGTTTTTTTTATTTTTACAGGGTAACTCGGAAGTTATGAGGTTCGAAAGAAATAGGATAAATTTATAAAACTCGGTATCTCGGTTATAAAGTACAGCAGACACATTAAATATAGGTTTTTGGAACCACCAAAGTGATCCCCATCAACAGTTAAAGTTAGGCCCTTTCCCAATGAAACACCCTGTATAATTTATACACCCGCCTTATTAACACGTGGCCGACATTTTGTCAACTGTAATAAATACAATAATCGTGACAAGAATGTACCTACCGGAGTCACTGACTATACTATTTATTGCTTGAATTCTGTGTCTTCTTCTAAGTAAGTCAAGTAGATCAAAATTTACAACAGTTGAACATGTCGATGTCATAGATCTTGCTTGCCGAAAAAATTTCTCACAGGGCTGGCTACTGAAAATCCATGGCATCAAGTACTCAGGCTTATCTCTAAATCGTTCAATTAAAATCAATAACGCGTGTGCGTTAAGTTCGACACAAGTGTAACTATTCAGAGTAATCCAATTTTTTGTTAAGGTATTAACATTACTTTCTTTAATCCACGCTCTCCATAGCCGCAAAAAAATAGAATACCAAAGAAGATGAACCCTTCTTTCTACTGCAATTGCCTTATCTAGAAATGAATCCAGTATATATCTCGTTAGAATAAGAAACTGCGAAGTTCCTTTGGACTCTTCATTTTGCGATAGTATGTCCGTCACTCGAGTCGACGACAACTTATCTATCGCATCGAAGTTCATTTTGTCGGTACCTAAAAATGTACATAATAATTATTTTATAGAATATTATTTATATATGTTACAGGCCAAACCGTTTTTTAAGACAAACTAGTTTGTCCTAGGATATACCAGTTTCAGCTAGGATAAACTAGTTTGGCCTGAAATATTAAAATCCGGCAAAAACTAGTTCATCTCGAGTGCATTAAGATAAACAAGTTTGGCCTAGGAGAAACGAACGCACTTGGGACGAACTAGTTTGTCCTAAAAAACGGTTTGGCTTGTAACATATTATGTATGTAAAACTTACTGGACTAGGCAAAAAGGGAAGCGCTGAAAACATTGAAATTTGCTATGAAGACTTTCTTAAGGCATATACTACACGTTAAATACTTACTTTCTAAAAAGCTGGGACATAAAAGATGTTTATCCTTTGAAACGTTTTGAATAAGAGCCATTAGGTGATCTTTTGATACCTCATAGTTTCCCATTTTCAGCCTCACATTTGGATTTAATAATCTTGTTTTAAGTTTTGTTCCAATGTGAACAGTATCTTGAACTGCTACTGGAGAATTAGTTAAGAAAGACGCCTGAAATTGAAATAAAATTTTACAACCGAGCATTAACTAACACTCAGTTTGTAATTGAAGGAACTTGTTAATATGTACCTACCTGAAAATAAGGAGAGTAAAGCGATCCTTGAGTATCATCAGAAGGAAGGTTTGCAAGTGTCTTAATTGCCTTTAAACATCGCGAGTCTCCATCTGCTGAGAACCCTTCGACCGTAATACCAAAATTTCGTGCTTCGTTTTTATGTGTTTCCACCTTAACAAGACTTTCTGTGTATTGAATGCATTATTACTGCCAAATATGGATAAGCAAAATGCAGCAGCTCCATCTACGATAGGTTGCGCCATATATACATAGGCGTTACATGCAAGTTCTTTATTTTCAGTGATACGTTTTATATCAAAAATTGAATTTACTTCGTTTTGATTAATATCTGGAAATCCAGTTTGTTCTGATGTCAGAAGAACATATCCTACTAGTTGGTTTGTCGTCTGATCGTACCGTGGTCTTTTAACAATAGCAGTTTGATCTTCGGAAATAAAAATGCGTAACGGATATTTTTTTTTCTCTAAATATTGTTTTAATGCGTCAAATGCAAGTTGTCCTTCAGTTAATTTTTCATAATTTTCGGAAAGAGTCCTGCTTAACGTTGTGATTGATGGAAGACCTTTAGGTATATTAGTAACCAATGTTTGATATGCTAGACGACCTGCAGTTAAAAATAAGTACAGACATAGTTTTTTTAGTTCATCAGAAAATCGATTAGTAGTTAAGGTTCTTAAAGAGTTCTTAATAATTGTTGCTTTAAGTAGTTCAAAAAATGACAAAGACTTGCTCGAGGGTTCACTGCGAGGTTCACTGCGTGCATGACTGGTACTTGCACTACTTTCAAACTGTTCCTCATTATATTCATGCAAGATGTTGGCAGAAGTTGTCAGTTCTTTTATCAGTAATGAATGTTCTGTTATTTGAAATTTAATCTGTTCACAAATTTCATAAAAGTCCGTTATTTTTGTTTGGCTGGCATCAAAAGTTGAAAGTCTGGATTTATTTTCTTTTTCTGCCCTTGACCGACTTGCAGGTGTCACAGAATAAGAGAGAATAGAGCTACGCGACTTATCAGCATCTACTTCTTGTTCACTTTCTCTGTTTTGTGGATGTATTTCTTGCAAGTTTTCAGGAGTGTTTGTCAAATCTATTTCGATATTTGAAAGAATTTCAGGATTGCCTTCACCTTTACTCAATGCTGTAAAAAAAGAAGTAATCTTAGAGGTAGATTTTGAGCTTACAAGCTGAACGGCTATGGAAGTTTGGTCTTTTACGTGCGTTTTGAAATGTCTATTAAAATTTGAAAACACCCATTTATTCTTGTTGTTTCTCTGTCTGTCAACTTCCGAATAAGCTTTCGATTGCAAATCACATAAATTACAAGTGATTTACACAGTATCATTTAATAATTTAACTTCAACATTTTCCCTTAATCTATTTTTGAGCAAGGCGCTTTTGCGATTCTCATCCAGATTACTTAAAGTTTTATTTTGGTATGTGTTAACAACCAACTTAGTATGTTCTAATATATGCCTCTCGTTTTGCCCTGGTGAGTCATCCTCATTGTCACCTCGATTCTCACAATCTGACGAAGAGTCCTATTCTTGATTCGGTTCATGATTTTTTCGCCTTTTTGCTTTTGGTCCAGACCTTGATCTAGGTTTTGTATTTTTATTCTCAAGCCGTGCTGCTGATGGTTTATTTAAAAAGGCTTGGCATTTATTAATTAAAACCTTAAGTAACTTTTTTTCTCCCTCAACAACAGAAAATTTTGATATATTTCTTATAAATATACCATAAAAACTATTTTTTTCTTCTTGGCTTAAAAGATCTGGTAGTATATTTCTAGCAAACTCTTCAAGCTTCAATATGTCATCATCTTTAATAAGGCTAATAGAATGAAGACTATAGTATCCATTATAAGTCAATAAATCAACTAGATTTTCTGGAAAACTTTGGTCCAACGAGAAATCCTTCAAAATGCCTATTAGCTTAGTTTTATTTTCCTGAATTCGCTCCATTTTTTATCTAAAGTTAAAAAAAATAAGATACCTATAAGATAAAAGCTTCAAAACCGAGTTTAAAACATGACAGTCGAATTAAAAAGTACCAAAATACAAGCTAGAAATCCCAATAAATTTTTTTGGTGGATGGAACAGAAATTATTACTTGAAAATCGTTATTTGTCGTTAAACTTACTTGGATATACCTGTTGCCCGAGCTGTTGCCATCTAGTGTCTAAGAAGTTGCCTCAAAACACTAAAATTTTGAGATATATACGCCATTACAAACGACTTATATAGCCGCGGACGATAAAGGCGGTCTTTTTTTGTATGATATGTTTATATTATTATGAAGATTCAATCAAATGAGCATATTTTCGCTGCTATGACCGATTTTCCTTTGTAACTGAGGCGGCAATAAGTATACGACTTTTACTGTAGGTAGTTTAGAGATCAGAGAAAATCGTCATAATTGAAAAAAGTTAACGATAGTTTTCTGTTTAGTAATATTTATTTGACTGAATTTTTCTTACGAAACTACTGCAATTGTCTCTTTTTCATTACAATTTTTCTGAATAATAAGTTCCGATTGAGAACGTTCCAGTACTTATATAAAAAATGTTGTAAATAATAAATTGGTCTTATCTTGGACCTTTTGTTAATACTTACCGGACGCCAGTACATTCAATGAATCACATATAATATAATAGAAAACGCACAAAACTAAAAAATAGACAATATCCTTTTCTTGTGTTACTTGCACAGACATAAAATAAATGTGCCGCAGAGCAAAACAAACTGTTAACTGGAACGGATTTTAACGCAGACGCATTACCATGCATGTACCACGTTTTTGTCGCAACCCCGCTGCACAACCACAGAGTACAAGATGTGTACTCTGTGACACAACACTCGCCCAACGGCTGATTTTAATGCACCGTTTGATTGTCATGCATTTAACATACTATGATTTATTAGGCAAAATTTTGAAATGAGAAAAATAAGTTTGGAATTCTTAAAATAGCTACCTAATATTTTTAGCGTCGCAAAGTTCGCAATCGCGAACATTTATTTAACTTTAGTACCGGAAAATTTCACTATTTTGCTAATTATTGTGCATGATTGCGCAAGATTTCGCATGATTTCACGGGATTGCGCAAGATTTCCCATGATTTCGCTTGATTTCGCGTGATTTCCCGTGATTTCGCAAATTTGTGACAGTATTTCGCAGGGTGGTTCACCCCTCGGTTGCTACCAAGGTGTTGTTGGAGGGCAATATGATCTGGCTCTGAGTCAGCCTTCAGTGAGCAGATGTGTAAAAGATGTCACTAATGCCATCAATCAACATCTGCTGTATCGTTGGGTAAAATTCCCAATGTCTCCAGCACAACGTGCAAATGCTAGGAGAAAATTTTTAGATTGTGCTCAACCTTTTGAAGGAGCTATTGGAGCAATTGATTGCACGTACATCCAAATATTGGCTCCACAAAGACATGAGGAAGCATATGTCAATCACCATGGAAATCACACTTTAAATGTACAAGTGGTAAGTAGTTGTAAGGCTATAATTAATGTTAGCATGTTCAAATTTGTTACAGAGGTTTTCTATATATCTATATTAAAATATGTCATAAAGTGTTTGTTATAAGTTAACATTTTTTATTCAGATTTGTGATCCTCAATACAAAATTCTTAATGTTAATGCTCGATATCCAGGAGCTCGACATGATGCCTATATTTGGAACAATTCGGCTGCAAGGCGAGCGATGGTTCGTAACTATGAACATGGAGAACGAAACACATGGCTCATTGGTAAATTTTTATTTTACTTCATTATATGTGTTCATCTATATCTAATTTTATTTAAAAATTGTTTCGATAATGCATTTTATTTTTATACATTCTAGGAGATGATGGATATCCTTTGGAACCATGGCTAATGACACCATTGAAACATAAAGTTCCTGGAACACCTCGGTTTTTATATAATGAAGCCTTGTGTTCCGCGAGAAGTGTTGTTGAGAGGCTGTTTGGTGTTTGGAAGTCGGAGTTTCGATGTCTGTCTGCCCAAAGAAAAATGTTGTACGAACCATGTATGGCAGGTAAAATTGTTAATGCATGCGCTGTTTTACACAACATGCGTATTGCTCACCGGATGGACGAAATTATTGTTGATCCTGTGGAAAACCAGGTCCAAATTGCTGCCCAACCTAATCCAGCAGCAGTTGAAAATGCTGTTCTTTCTCGTGCCATTGCTACCAGGATTCAAGAAAGGTTTATAACTCGTAACTTTGGCAGACTATAAATTTGTGTTATTGACTAAACAATAAAAAAAATAAAAGATCTCAGTAGGTCACAGTGCAGAGAAGCCCAAGCGGCTTCCCAACTAACAATTTGATTTTATAACCTTTAGTTAATACAGCGATTCTGTTTTATTATAGTTTTTTGCTGCAGTAGAAATTCAAAATTGTTTTTTAAATGCTGTCCTATAACAAGTATTTGGCCGTTGGGACTATTTAGATTTATAATTTAACAGTAAGAACGTTCTAGAAACAAAATTATAAAAAACTTACAACATCACAATAAAATTGTTTTATACACGTTTATAAAACAATCCATCATACACTGTTAAAAATTTTTGTAAAATTACAATTGTTTTACAATGCAGACTATAAGCAAAATTACAAATCAATGTGTACCAATATTAAATTCTCATACAATTCAAGTAATTTTACAAGTCATTTTAAAAAAACTAAAAAAAAGTTTTGTAATTTTGCAATTTTCATGTATAATTTCTATGTACTTTTTAATTTTACAAAACTTGTTTACGATTCCAATTGTAAGCTTTTTAGATTTACAAGTATTGCTAGTAATATGATTTACTATATACTTTTGTAATATTGCTATAAAGTATACCATTTCATATTACTACGAACTTATTGAAGATTTACAAATATTTTTTTTTATTTTAAAATCTTCATGTATAATTTCTATGTACTTTTTAATTTTACAAAATTTGTTTCCAATTCCATATGTAGGCTTTTTAGATTTACAAGTATTGTTAGTAATAAGATTTACTATAGACTTTTGTAATATCACTATAAAGTATACTATTTCATATTACTACGAACTTATTAAAGATTTACAAATATTTTTACTATTTTACAATTTTCATGCATAATTTCTATGTACTTTTTAATTTTACAAAACTTGTTTCCAATTCCAATTGTAAGCTTTTAAGATTTACAATCATTGTTAGTAATATGATTTACTATAAACTTTTGTAATATTACTGTAAAGTATATTATTTCATATTACAATGAACTTATTAAAGATTTAAAAATATTTTTTCAATTGTGACTGTAAAAGTATAAAGTGCATAGTAATTTTACGGATAATTTCAATTTTTTCAAAGCGAAAAGTAACTTTACTCAACCGATTGGCAGTTTTTCATCAAAATATTTTCAGATTTACAAACATTTCAATTTAATATAGTTTGACATAAAATAACAAAAAAATGTTGTAGTTGAAATTACAATTAAGCTATTTAAAAATTGTGAATTTTGTTTTGTTTTGTCTCTAATGTCAGCTAAATTGGTAGGCAAGAAAAAGAAGGTATTTGGGACTCTTACATTCAGAAGGTAATCCATTGGGTCTTTATTACAGGAAATGTTTTTTGTGAGGTTTTTTGCTATTGAACAGTAGAAATTGTTTAGGTCACTTGGATCCTAACGAATTTCTTGTCAGTTAGTTTATTGACTATATTCCCTAATGTTTTACACTTGTTGGTTGATTTTTGTAACCTTGAGGAGTAAAATTCCTGCTTTGCCTTCTTCAATAGTTTTTTAAATGTTATGCGATATCAAAAATAGTAATTTTTTATAAAGTTGTTGTTTGAGAAGTGTTTTCGCAAATAGTTAAGGCTACGTAGATTTTTAGCAGAAATTCGAATACCTTTGGTTAACCAGGACTTTGATCGGTTTTATTTTGACATTTCTTATAGGAAAGCATCTGTTAACCAAGGTGCAAATAGTTATATAAAATTTATTTAAAGGATCAATGTCATATGTCACACAGTTCCAATCCTGCCTGCTACATTCCTAGCGAAATTTTTGGTAGTTATTGTTAATAATTGTGTATAGTTGGAATTGGTAATCATTATAAAAATGTGAGATTAAATGTTCGGTGTAAGAATAAGATAATCTGAAAGAATACATCAATATAATAGCTGCTCTCAAGAATTTTACGTTTTTTCCTTTTCCTTATTACTGATCTAGGTTTTAGTGGTATCATTAGAGTTTGGCATTCAAAAATATGAGGTACCACATCTTTTTTTAGATAAAGTTTCCCCCCAAACATTTTAAACTTTATCCAATTTTCGACGTCGTTCTCCAAACTGTAAAATTAAAATTATGGTATTGAGAAGTTTTGTAAATACTTAGGTACAGTACGCAATAATAACAAGTATTCGCCAAATTACGTCAAAGTGGTCTTCACAGCATCGAATAATAGTCTTTGGAGAATAATAGTCATTCCTCTTTGCAGCTTGAAACCACTTTCTTCTCAATTTTGGGTCAGAAGGTTCAGTCAAAAACAATTTATTTGGAAATTTTGTTGAAGTAGATGGAAGAATTGGCAAAAAACATGAGTTAACACGCCTTTTTTTCGGAATTTTAGGGGTATTACTTTGATCACCTGATGTTGATGGATAGTCCATTTTAAATTATTACAAAAAAATAAGTAGAAAATCGAGAAAACTTGCAATTTGTTAAGCTAACGACGGAAAGCACAACCAGTGACAGACAGGAATGACGTCATCGGAACTACAGGTCCGTTTTGGCGCGAAAACTTAAACGGTCTATTTAAAACCGCATTTTTTACGTTAAATTAGATTGTTTTAATTTTTTAATATGTTTATGACCTATTTTACATGGAATTCTTTAAAATAAAAACAAAACTAAAAATACTGCATGTTCCCTATTAAAAAGTGGGCTGGTGTCAGTGGATTAGGATCATTGGTATTGTTAGATAGTGGATATAAGGGTCTGGAATTTACGATGCCTTCTACTTGAACTAAAAGTGTCAAAAATTGCTCAAAAGTCAGTATTCTGCGTAAGTGATATTTACGGACTTTACTGCACCTTCCCAAAGGCTCCTACCAGTTCTAAATGCAAAGCCTTCGTGGTCATGTAGACAAAAACGCAAATATAAGCCTTAATAGTCTGATAGTTCCTGGTAACACGATCCTTTAAATTAAAAGGACCTGTGTAGTCAATACCAGTGTAAAAAAAAGGTTTAGATGGAGTCACTCTCTCAGGTGGAAGTTCACTCATGATTGGCTTAAGGGGTTTGCAAGTATATTTGAAAAAAACAATACAATTTCTTATTAATTTTTGAGCGAGATTTCGCGCATCTAAGATCAAAAATCTTTCTCTGATACTAGACAATGTCAACTGAACACCTACATGAAATAATTTATTATGTTCGTGGCGTATTACCAGTTCTGATAAAACATGTGCCTCATAGGTAACAAGACTGGGTGCTCCTTTGTATAGTCGTAACTAGAACGTTTTAATCTTCCACCAACTCGTAATATATCGTGTACATCAAGAAACGGGGATAATTTAAGGATTTTACTATTAGGAGGAACGATCTTTTGTTGTCTAATACTTTGAATTTCTAACTGAAAATGTTCAGATTGGACAAGCTTCACTAGTTTCATGGTTGCATTATCAATTTCTGCAGAAGTTAACTGTTCACACATTCGATTATTCTTACATCTGACGTTGTTGACAAAGCGTTAAACGTATGCAATAACGCGTGTAATCGTACATAAATTAGTAAACTTATTCAACTAAGGGAGGTTCATAAATTCTTTATTGGCTATAGACATAAGACAAGAGGAGTTAATTGGTCAATCAGAGGTAGGAAGCAGAATATCATTAGGTCCATGCCACCAAAAACTGGTGTTGACTAGATCACTGCCCTCCTAACTAACAAAGCAGTATGCCCACTTTTAGTGCTTTTGAGTTAATGAGGTTTTAAAGTTTTTTTCCTGGGCGAGCAAGTAAACAAACATGAAATATTCCACAACTAAGTATAATAATGGATGATCACTTTTTCTAACTACTCTGATATTTGAAATTGATTGAATCAAATAATTTAATCAAAAATAGGCTGTTACTGCGTTTTAGTGTAGTATATGAAATTCAAAATTTGTTTTGGTGCTAGTCAGTTTTGCAGTATTGGAAAAATTTGGGAGTTACTGCGTTGTAGACAAGCGACATGGAATAAAAAAAGGGATGCTGCAATATTAGTGCCTACGACAAAAACAAATGAAAGTAAAAAATGATATAATTTATTATATATATATGTATGTTGCTTGGCAACTTCGATGACATTATTTTATATTCGTTGGACACTTCCATGACTTTTGGTAATTTTCGTGACCGTCACTGTTAGACTTATATGTCAGCTAGGAACTTCCATGACTGTCATCAAAATAAAATTCAAGTATACATATGGAACTTTTTTGAAGAGTCACCAAAATTCATCGTTAACGTTTGATGGCTACATTGATTACTGTCATCAAAATATCCAAAAAATTTTAAAGAGGTATTTTGGTGACAATGATAAAATCCAATATATAAATTAAGAAGTCATCAAACCGGCCACATTATATTCGATGGTCATTTTCATAACTATAACTAGAGATATTGAAATCATTTTTTATTCATTTATCAGATCAAATACGTTACACATTGTTAACAGTAAAGATATTTGGCATGTCATATATTTCAAAATTGACGTAATAGTTAACTACAAACAGTTATATATTTCACTCTGTATAAAAGATAAAAAAAAATCAATTATAAACGTATGTTGTTCGTTGTCGCAAAAATAAATAGTTTTTGCAAACTTGAACAAAAAGGGTATTTTAAATTTACAGGCTTTTCTCGAAAGATTGGGCACTGAAATGACCACAATTTGCGAAGTGCGTAATATAGTTGTATTGACAACACTCATCAAAATTATTAATAGACTCGGTTATTTGTAATCAATCAACAAGATTGCCATATTTTTGGCAGTAACCAAGCGCGACGATGCTTGGTGATCACATAACGTTTTTGAAATAATGGTCACTGAAATGACCACAATATGTAAAATGCGTGTAAAGGTAATTTTGACGACATCAGTCACCGAAATGACCATTAGATGTGAACCATTTTTAGTGTTATGTGCATGCGATGTTGATTTCCAACAGAACTGACGAATGGATAACACTACATGAGCCGAAAAGCGAAAGATAGCCCGAATTAAAAGGATTTCTCAATTTTCGGTAGGATCAAACTAAGTCGGTCACATATATCGAAAAACGGGTTTAATTATCTATTCAAATGATCACAAAGCCAATTTAACCATTTTTTTTTAAATTTTTCTAATATTGGAGTTTCAATGTTCGAGTATACTTGGGTCATTTTGATGACAAAAAACAGTATGATCATTTTTCTGACACGCGGCCAAGCGAACCGACAAGTTTTTTGAATATCCGACCAAAATAGCTTGTGTATAATTGACGGAGAAACTTATTTATTCACTTGCCATCAAATTGAATAATCAATTTGAAATCTTAAATCTATGCAAGCGCGACGATGCTTGGTGATCTCATGATGTTTTTCATATAATAGTCACTAAAATTACCACCATATGTAATATACGTATAAAGGTAACTTTTAACGACATTCGTCACCAAAATGACCATGAGATGTAAAATATTCTTAATGCTAAGTGCATGCCATGTTGATTTCCTGTAGGAAAGACAGAGTGGTACTTGCAAATGGCAAATCTTAATTAGCAGCTTCTTTTATATTTTGCCATCAAATTTAACAAGTCCGAAATATTATTTGAAAATGTCTGTAATTAAAGTCGCAGAATTAGACACATAATGAATATAACAATATTATGATTTTTATATCAACTATTTATTTTGTCGATTATTCACACATGTTACATGTTTTTTATCGATAACATATGATTAAGAATATAATTATTAAATCAAAATTAACTATTTTGAAATAGTTGAAAAGCGGTTTTGCCGACCCTTAACATTTTTTGTAGTATATAAATGAACAAGCTTATATATATTTATCACATTTCTAAATAAAAACTATATAATCTGGTTGTTATATTAAAAGAAACTAATACTAACCAGAATTCTCAATGATCTTACGAACTAAAAATGTTTTTTCTTAAGCTTATCATTTCTTTGGTACAAAAATGGGTCGAAAAGTTTTTATCTATAATAAATAAAGTAAAGATAACATATTCAATATACCTTCAAAAAATAAATAAAAAAAATACCTTAGAAAATATTAGAACTTTTACAAGATACAAAACCGGAGATCTCAACGGTTATGCAAACTTAGATTATTTTTCTTTGATCTTACTAGTAATTTTTTGGTATAAAGAAGGGTTGAATACTTTCAAAACACAGTAAATATGGTATAAACGGTTAACACAATAAACGATAATGAAAATTCCCGCAGACCAAATTGCGTATGGCCTTTGTAATCCGAGGGAATACATTTTGCCCCGAATAAAGTGTTATAGTCCCAAACTCCATTTTTTCTTTTGGTTCGAAGCCCATGTACGCACTTGATCGGTCGTCCTTTTAACCAGATTATTTTCTCTCAAAAATGTGTTGATTTCATTCGTCGACGGCAATTTATTGTTTTTGATTATTGCACCAAATGCATATAAAGCAGCGTCCTTTTCTTGCCGTGACCATCTTTTTTTCGGTTTTTTGCCGTTCGCGTGGTCGTTTCGATTCTCCTTTTGTTTTGACGACAATTTCCTGGACTTTTTCGTTGGCGGTGGTGACTCCGCCGTTGATTCGCTTGAATTATCTGAATCAAACTCGCGAGAGGTCATTTTTTTTTGAGGAATTTTTCTTTTGTTTTTAGTTCTTGGCGCTACAGTTGTCGTCGCGTCACTAGAATAGTCGTTTTCACTCATCTCTCTCTGATTCCAACGACAAGATGATTTTGCCGTAGATTTCGGACTAGCCGTCAAAAAGATATTGTGGTTATCGATACGATCAACAATTTCGGGCGTTTCTTCATCATCATATCCCATCGCAGATCTCAGAAGTTTTGAAACACCTATCATATCGCGCGAAACAACGGATTGTCGGTAATGGGATCGATGGATAGCCTCGTCATGCCCCATGAAGTTCGCGATGTCTACAATCTTGTTCTCACTGACATTTTGAGCCGCGCAAGTAGTCGCCATATGTTTCCGTAAATACGTCCCGCGAAGTCTTTCCGGATATTTCGCTCCGCACTTTTGAGCGTACTGTCGCATGAGAGGACACGCCCTTAAATATTTGAGGCGACCATCCTCGAACCCTGGGATGCCAAAAACATATGGGCTTTTCAGTGGGACTCGCGCGGCTTGACGGTAAGAGAGCACCAGGCTTATACATTCTTCCATTTTTGCGTCGAGCAACACGGGAACGTCGCGTCCTAATTTACCTGTAATTATATTTTATATTAAAGTATTATAAATTGTGAGTGCAGTTTAATAATAAAATGTGGATCCTTTGTAAGTAGTTATAAATAAATTTACCTGTGATTATAAACCGAGAGTAGCGTTGAACGATAGTTTTTTGTTCCTCCGTGAGTTGATTGTACTCTTCTGAATTTGTGTCTGCGTTAATTTTTTCGATTTTTTTTAAATCACTTATTTCGGCTCTTTCAATTTCTCCCGCTCGACGGCGATTAAATATCTGGATAGATATGAGAGTATATTGAAGAAGTTCCAACCAGTCTTCGAACGCAAATTTTTTTTCCAACCTCTTGTAGACTGCCGTCCTTTTTTCGATAACGTAGTCGCATAGCTTTTTTATATCTTCCATTGTCGGTAAAGGCTTTTTTAATTCTCGATGCTTTTTAGCCTGCGCTTCGAGAGCTACTCGATTAACACGGATAGTGTATTGAGACTTGTGAAGGAAGAAATACTTCTCGACGCGTTTTTGATGGTCATCATCGTCTTTCTCAATCGTTAAGAGCTTCAAAAATTCACCGACTGCTGTGACAAAGATCCCAATGCTGATAGCGAGAGATGAGTTTTCCACTTCGCCCGTTTCATCGTTGAATTTAGACAAATTTTTAACAGCAGTAATCATTGTTTTGTACTGGTTTGGATGATATATCGACATGAAGTCTGTGATGTCAGGGTTTATTTCTTTCATCGCTTTAAGCAACCGGCCAAGTGTTCTCAAGCGATTTCTGATCATCGCTTCTTGTTGCGGTTTCTTATATTTATCGCACATAGCGTTACCAAACTTGACCAATAGCGTGTCGTATCGAACTAGTCTGGTAATTTCGTCTTCTCTTAGAACAGAAAAAATTTTTGCGAAACGTGGACATGCGTCTTCGTGGAGTCGACCTTCAATACGCCGTGAAAGGACAATATTGTGGCGTTCGTGTTTGCTCGATGACCCAACACACCTCTTGTAGTGACGTCTAATCGCTTTCCGGGAGAAGCAACCTTTACAATTGTGACAGGTTCTGTACTGCGTCGCCGATCTTGTTTCTTTAGGTCTTCGGCATACCAGCAACTCTCCAGTTTTATTATATTTTACGTCCGTATTGTATATATTGTTGCCTGCATTCCTTAGCGTTTCAAACATTTGCTTCCTTTCGTAGGATTCTAATAATGTAATTGAACATATTAATTAAAACAAACGTAGGAAAAAAATAAAATGGGAATAACGATTTGGTCAAAAATTAACAATTATGAGCATAGCGATAGACAACAAATTGATAAAATTTAAAATAACAAAATGAAATTTTAAAAAAAGTTAAGTAAAATTGAAATAGAAACAAAGTCTGTTGACAATTGAATATTTGTTTTTGATATTACAAGATAGAAAAAATAAAATAAAATTTTACATACTTTTTTTGAGAACAGCAAATTTTTTTACTTCAGGCTCATCTCGGTGAACTATCTCCAAATGACGACGGATTACGGTCTGTAGTTTTTTGCAATACATACAAAAATTTAACTTGCTTTTTGAAGTACCAGGCTTTGCTTGCAGCTTGTCGTCGTCAATTGAGCCAGTCGTCACTGGGACCGGGTCAAAAGATTGATTCCTCGATGTTTCAGTTGTAACGGTTTCATCATTGACCTCTGATTCGGAAAATTGTCCACTGGTCGCTGTGTCATTTTGGGATTGACTAGAGATGTTATACGTGTCATCATTGGGATCATCGATACTTTCTTCTGTTTCATTGACTTCATTTTCTTTGTGTTGCGACAACAAAGATTTCGTTATATCAATCACATCAGATCGATCGCAACAAGGCATAAAATCTTTGTGATGAATTGCGTGTGGGTCTATGCTCCCGCAATTTTCATACTCAGAAATATTAACCCATGTTACGTTCATCACAGTATCAACTGCATTGCTGATATTTAATTCCGGATCGTCGAGGTTGATTATTACGTCGTCAAGATCATAAATGTCCACCGATTTATGTGCTAGCTCGAATTCCGGGTCAGAGATAACCTCTCCTAATGAGCGGCGCTCAGTATTTCCTACGAGGCTTTGAAACTCTGGTAGAGGTGTTGATTTGTTTTGCGCCATGATATCTCCACTTATATCCGAAACTTGTACAGAATTCTTGAAGATGTGAGGCTCGGGTAGAGGTACTGACTTTTCATGCGCCAAAACATCTCCGTTTATATCCGATTCTTGTAGAGAATTATCGAAGCCTTGAGACTCGCTTACAGGTGCTGATTGTTCCTGCATCGGGACATCTTCGCTTGTAGCCGTTTGTTGTAGAGAGCTATCGAAGCCTTGAGACTCGCTTACAAGTACTGATTGTTCCTGCATCGGGACATCTTCGCTTGTAGCCGTATGTTGTAAAGAGCTATCGAGGCTTCGGAATTCTGCTACAGGTACAAATTTTTCCTGCATCGGCACAACTTCGTTTGCAGTCGCTTGTTGTAGACAATTTTTGAGGCTTCGAGACTCGGCTACAGATACTGATTTTTCCTGTGTCGGGATATCTCCGCTCGTATCCAACTGACGTTGAGAATTTCCGTAGGGATTGGTATTCTTTGAGCTTACAACGGAAAAGGTAGTACCGGCTGAAGCGTTGTTTTGAAGCTCAGGCTCAGCTTCAACGAGATGGCTTTTCCTTTGGGCTGTTTCGATAGATTCCATACCTCGTGACTGACGTTGGGTACCTGTATTAGACATAAAATAGCGAGATAAGATTGTGTTACTGAGATTTTTATTTTATATGAGTTTATAATTAACTATTAACCTGGATTTCGAATTTTTGATTTGGGAGTATCCTTCCTCAGTTGTTTTGGCCTTGAATTTGTCAAGGACTTGAAATCATTATTGACTCGACAAGATCGAGTTGTTCGTATACTGCTATTACAAAGGAGACGGGTTACCATCCGATGTGACGTGTCCGAGTTATCTGTAAAAAAAACTACAATTATATAACGTCGAAGAGTAAACTTATTAAAAATAAAATATACCAAAAAATACAAAAAGTAACGAAACAGAAGAAAAGGAATGTTTTAAGCTCTGTCTTTTTCTTCCCCGGTGACTTTTTTAATTCACTTTTTTCTCCTTCTCGATGCTTTTTCTTTCCTCTCATTTTTTAATTTTCCTTTTTTTTCTATTGAAATGGATCAAAAAAACCAGCAAATTATGGTGAAAAGCCTAAACAAGAAAAAAAATAATCACATATTACTACTTCTATATTGATATGCGATGGTAATTTCGATGACAAGAGCTCGAACCTAATTACATATTGTACCTATATACGTTGTTGAACTGACCTATTAATAATTTTCTCTTTTTTTTTTCGTTTTTTATTGGAATAGATCTACAAAAAATTCAGAAAATTGCGATACAAGTCCTGAACAAATAGCGAAAACTACTGTTTAACGTTAACTAAGTATTGCCCAAAATTTGTCGAAAATAGATGTTAGAATTTTTTTTATTTATTACGATCACTTTTTTAATCTCCATCACTTTTTGTAATTTTTTTTTTCTCTATAGACATTAACTTAATAGACATATTCAACTAATCGCGGTACAAAACCAAAACAAATAGCGGAGAATTTTTGTTAGAAGTAAACTACCAATTGCACATATAGTTGTTAAAATGACCACTTGTTACTATTTCAGTATTGATACCCGATGGTTATATCGATGACATTAGCTCGGAAGTAATTACGTACTATTAACACGTTGTTAAAATCACCAATTATAACTCTTCTATCACTTTTTTGTTTATTATTAATATAGATCTACAAAACATTTACCAAATTGCGGAACAAATCCTGAACCAGTAGCAAAAAACTATTGTTAGAGGTTAACTACATATTGCCCATAACGTTGTCAAAGTGACCGCATATTACTATTTCTATATTGATACGCTATGGTAATTTCGATGACAAGAGCTCGAACCTAATTACATATTGTACCTACGTTGTTGAACTGACCTATTAATAATTTTCTCTTTTTTTTCGTTTTTTATTGGAATAGATCTACAAAAAACTCAAAAATCCGCGGTACAAATCCGGAACAAGTAACGAAAACTATTGTTTAACGTTAACTAAGTATTGCCTATAAATTTTCGATAATACATGTTAGAATTTTTTTTATTTATTATACGATCACTTTTTTAATCTCTCACCTTTTGTTATTTTTTTTTCTCAATAGATATATTCAACTAATCGCGGTACAAATCCAAGACGAGGAGCGGAGAATTTTTGTTCGAAGAAAAATACATATAACGCTCAAAGTTATCGAAATGACCACTTGTTACTGATTGATATCCGATGGTTATATCGATGACATTAGCTCGGAATTAAGTACGTACTATTAACACGTTGTTAAGATCACCAATTATAACTCTTCTATCACTTTTTTGTTTATTATTAGTATAGATCTACAAAAAATTCACCAAATTGTGGAACAAATCCTGAACGAGTAGCAAAAAACTATTGTTAGAGGTTAACTACATATTTCCCATAACGTTGTCAAAATGACCGCATATTACTATTTCTATATTGATACGCTATGGGCATTTTGATGACATTAGGTCGAACCTAATTACGTATTATACATACACTTAAAAAAATATCGTTGCGTATAAGCACCTAATTACGATCGCACTCTGATTGAAATCAAAACGATGATTTTACTTACTTTTCCTACTGATCACAAAATGTTTTTTGTTTGTCGATGCACCCTTCAACAATCAAACGCACTTATAACAATGAAGAACACTCGACGTCACTTGCACAATTCCGGGAATCCTTCAATGATAGGAACACATAACCATTGTATAAGGTTAGTCCTCATACAATGACATAACTATCTAGCAAATCAAAATAAAAACGTTTCTTGATTTTTTTTAGTTGAGATTTCACGCGACGGATGGCGCCAGCGGAATATTATCTAAAAAACGCCATCTTATGTGTATTATTTAAAAAAAAGAAAGCTTCAATTTTGAATCCGAAAAATTATATGCTGTTAAATTTTTCGTATTCAGTATGCATCAGAACGCAATCAATGATAAGTTTATATATACAGTCAGTAAAATGACCAGACAATATATAGCTTTCCAATATATATATTCGCAAATTAAACTTTTTTATTTGTATTATCTGGTCGCTTCGGTGACACTATATAAGTAATGTATAGATATCATAGCGACCTTATGCAGTATTCTTTATGTATAGTTAAACAGAACATACTATGTGGTTTCTTTGATGACGATTTTGATCATATGTGGTGTCATCATTGCGACCAAATCATATATATAGGGAATGTTATCAAAGTATCCATTTTATATTTTGTCACACATCAAAAAATATTGAAATTTTTTTGAAACGACTTTGCAGGAGGTTTGTTTAGACATAAATGGACCTTTTTAAATAAAAAAAAGTAGTGTCATGAAAGTTGCTAAAAGACATACATATATATATATATATATATATATATATATATATATTATAACATATATGTGAAAATACATATATATTATAACATATATGAAAATACCTTGAAAATTTTTATTTTAATATAGATGTGGATAAGGTAAGATTCAACTTAATTTCTTTTATTTTAATGATTGTTACTTTAACATAAGTTCTTATCTATTCTCTTTCTAAGGGTCAGAGTTCAAAAAATCTCAACTAATAAATGGATTCAAATTTAACTGATATTGAAAATTTCAAAAAAAAATTAATAAAATTCAACAATTATATACCAAATTATGTTTTTGTATGATAATTCCAATTTAACCTTAACCTCACTTTTTCTTATTGTTTTGTGCGCATAGACACATTACCTTTAAATTTCAAACATCGTTAAATCAAGGGTTATGAAAAATTCTGAATTTTATAATCAATAAATCAAATTAAACTTATCAAAGAATGTAAAAACAACTTATTTAAACAGTGAAACAGTGTACAAGTGAAAATAAATGTTCATCAAATACAGAAAAATCAAACACAGAAATGTTCTTTATTTTTAAAAAAATTGGAAATTGATACCGTGTTTTGAAGCTTTTGTATTCTCTCTGGACAAACTAAGGCACAGGCTATCCTTTCCTATTGGAATCCAACCATTTCCCAGGAACATCAATGATATACGGACACTTTATAGATGTAGACGAATAAATTTGCTTCTCATCCGGAAATAATTTGCTCTTGCATCAAATGGTGAGTAAACTAATACTCTCTTTCTTATTAGAAACTAGTTTTACTTTAGTTAAATTACTCAGGAAGCATTCATATAACTGAACTGCTCAGCACACCATTCCTAACATTCATTTCTCCATATATATGAACTTTAATTCTTACCAGTGGCTATCAGGAGTTGTCTTGTGGCTTTGTTAATACTTTTTACTACTTTTATACTTTCTTTTATAAGTATTTAAATAAAAAAAATCGAAATTTTAACGGAGCGAAATTTATTACATGTTATCACTTCAAAAGCCCAAAAACAAGAGAAAGATTCAGAAAATCAACAATTTAACAACTGAATCCCCAAACAATCTTACACTATCATTATTATGTTCTATTCGCCTACTAAATTATTAATCAAATAAAATTACTAAAAATCTAATACCTAATTCCTTATTTACATTTTAATACAATAGACATTCTTTTAAAATTTGCTAAACTTTTAATGAAATGTTAATTTTATAATATCTTATCTACAATATAATCTAATGTCTTTCTATTTTCAGAATTTTTCATTTGGAAATTAAACTAATAACAAATCACAATATGTCTTGAGAACAAACATTGTCTATTCTAAAAGTAAGTACAAACTTTTTTTATTTCCTTCTATGAGTTCTAATATTTTATACTGAAATTTATGTAAATCTTTACATTGATGTCTTAACATTTGGTTTTCTTAGTTCATTTTATCTTAATTTATATAAAATCGGTTTTAATTACTAAGGTATCGTAAAATTTATAAACTTTTTTAATATTTACTCTCATTATCTATTTGATACATGATTATTAGAACTTTATATGTTATAGATAAATTATATTATTTTGATTCTTTGAATATCTCTTATATGTACTTGTGTATTTTAATTTCTCATTTTGTTTTATTCTTTCTTTTTAGGTATTGAGAAGAAGACGATTATAAATTATACCAAATTTACTACATTTGCACTCTGCCTTGGAATGAGAATATATTTTCCTTTTCTCTATTTTTATTAATTTTCTTTATATGTACTTAATTGAAATAGCATAGTAACTTATATCATCTCAAATCCCCCAATTAAAATTTTTGAATCAATCATATTTTCATATTGGATTAAAAAATTATAATTTCTATTCCCAATTTACCAAATTTATATTTGTTAAATAACTTTGTTTTATACTTTTTATCTTTCTATGTCCTATTGTATTTTAATAAATTTTATACAAATTTCTTTGTTCTATATTTCATATTATAATCTGTTTATATATTATGGACTTGCTTGTGAATAATTATTCATGTACAATGAACACCAAAAAAAAAAATTAATTTCTCTAAGATCATCCCTTGGAAAAATCTTTTATGAAAAATATTCAAACTGTTTATTCATATCAATTTTAATTCTAATGATTTAAAATTTAACTGGATTGCCTTAATGTTTATTCTATAAACATCACCCTATCAAAAACAAAAAACTATATACACCTAAAATTACTATTTACAACATAACATTTATTTACAAGATTGTTCTAAATATCATCTACCCAACATTTTAATAAATTTTTCATTTCCATATTTTTTTATATCACACTCATTCAAAACATTTATTTAAATATACTTTATTTTTCTATTTTTAAACTTGTTCCCCCTTATTTAATAGAATTTCCTATACATCTAACCTAATAAATCTAAATACCTTACCCCTTTCCTGATAATTCCAAATATTCCTAATACTACCTCTAAACTTACATTTCTTCCCCCTTTCTTGATATTTCCAAATATACCTATAACTTTCTTTAAATTTACATTTCTTCCCCCTTTCATGATATTTACAAATAGACAATTTTTCTTAAAGTGCTTGTTTTATCTCCCCCAAGAAATCACTACAGAACTGCTTATGATCCACTGACAAATTTTGCTCTTCTCTGTTACATAACCATAGTAACGAATGTCCTGCTAACATATTTCTAATCATCTTCTTTACTAGTTGTAACTTTGCTTCTCTCATTTCACAATCTGACTTTCCTGTGGTTTCTTCATTTTGCTTTTTAATATCTTCTTTAATTGTTTGTATAATACTATGTCTTTCAGTTTTCTCTGATCTTGAAAAAATTTCAAATCGAGATTCTATAATTTCTTCTCCTATATTCCTATTATCCATTTTTGTAATATTAATTTGTATATTACATGTCATAAGCGGCTCAGCTTGATTTATTACTACTTTAGCTTCCCTAGAAGTATTTTTACTTTCTTTATTATCCATTTTTTCATTATTCTCTTCCAATTTCTCTTCAAATTCCTTATTTATATCTTCTCTTATATATTCTTTTATTTAATCCAATATTTCGTTAATCTGTCACGGGTTTATTTTAGCGTTAGTAATAGATTTCAATTTGTAAACAAAATCGTTGGCCTACCTTAATATTGCAGAATTTATCGAGGCAAAACCGGTTGATATAGGTTATTAATAGTAAAACGCCAACTGTTGATGTATTTCGGTCATAAAATTATTTAGTGGTAGCTAACGATAGGTTTTGTAAATAAGTTTATTATTATTAATTGTGTGACATTTGAAATCCTTGACAATAGGACGTCTGACCTACTTTTTCGTCGAAAACTTGTATATTGAAGTACGGTAGTTAACGTTTGGACATATTTATAACTTTATGATGGAAATCAAAAATAAATGAGGAAATTAGGAAATGTTACGATTTTTATTGTTGTCAATATGAATATTTAGATTGGTCGTATCAAATGACCCCTGTTCGTTAGTAAGTTGTTGGCTGAATAAGCTACGGTTTGTCCCAATGGTAGAGGCCATATCTTGTTCGACGTAAGTCAAATTATTGTGATCTAAGTGACGTTGGAGACTTTCTTTCTTTTCATTACGAACTTTTGTGCTGTAAACATCTGAGATTTGTCTTGAGGTTAATTTGTAATCTTCGATCATCGAAGTCAACTTAGTTTGGATTTACGAAATTTAACCTCGTTCATTTCCATTGAAAATTGTGTGAGAGAGATTGCTCTGAATTTTGGTGATTTCGGTGGAAGTTACGGCGTAGGCCGGATTATTAATCAAATCTTCATTTGGTGGTTTAACGAACGAACAGGTGGTATTTTGGTAGTAAGACTGTTCAGACAGAGAATCGTGGTCCGGATTCCTCATCATTGCAGTTAGCAACAAGTAGTGTCACAAGGTTATCGAGAAAAGAACCCTATTTTTAAATAGGGTTTTAGTTACCGGCTACATTTTTAGTTACGGGCATAAGTCTTGGATATAGGCTTCTTTTGAAAGTAGGCCTGATACTTGGTTCGAGCATACGTTAGTTGTTTGGTGTAGCCTTTTTGGTTTTGGTTAAGGCTTGATTTTGGAATCGACCCAAGTATTGGTGAAGCCTGGGACTACAGCAAAATTTATCAATTTAACAGATAAGCTATATTAGTCTTAAGTCGTAACTAGTTAGTTAAGAGTTAGTTTTTCTTATACCTTTTTTTTTCATATTGCGTGTGATCACACATATTTAAAATTCTCTTTTAATATTATTCATTTATTAATTCTTTGTTATATATAAATATTTTTAGCGTTGTCAAGCACGAGACTTGACAGTTGTGAAAATTTAAAAATTGTTCATTAAAGAAGAGTCTAGTTGACATTTTCGTTTTATTTAGCTCACTTATTGTTAATTTCAGTTATTGTGTAATTCAATTAGCACCGGTAAATATTCAAAATTTACTTAATTATCTCCAGTGGGTGAAGTAGTGCCTGGAACATCAGGGGTTTCCGATTTTAACCGTCTAAATCGGTGGCGCGACTCACTAGTATTTGTTACTTACCTCTACGGCTGAGCTGGGCACTAATTTGCCAGTAGAGAGACCACTACCAAACTCAGCTGGAGTTGTATTTCCTTTAGTTAAATTTCTTTATTTTTCTAAATTTGATTTTTGTTTTTAAATTCATTAAAATACGTGGCAAATTTTTGGCGTCCAACGTGGGGCCATTTTGTTAATTGGGGCCTTTTGTTATTTGGGGCCGATTTTGTTGATTGTGGCCATTTTGTTATTTGGGGCCGTTTTGTTAATTGGGGCCTTTTGTTATTTGGGGCCGATTTTGTTGATTGTGGCCGTTTTGTTAATTGGGACCGTTTTGTTAATTGGGGCCATGTCGTTTATTGGGGCTAATTTTTGTAATTATGCCAATTTCGTAATTTCTAACGTAATTTTGTTTTGGGTGGATTTAAATCCCGGTAGTTGTAATTTTTGTAATCGCGTTTATATAAGTGAGCTAGGTAATAACTGTATTTTTAATATTTGTAATCTGGCGATATTAACTTTTGATCACACCAATCGCGGAATAACTTTTATATTGAGTATGGATTTTAATACTTTTGGTAAGTTTATTTAACATTGTCCATCGTTGCTAATTGTTACTGAACCACAAGTTGTGGCTTATTTGTTGAAAGGTTCGTAGTTGTCATTTATACGTTTATTGTTGAATTCGTTACGTTGTGTGAGTTTTATGATGGATTTTGTTTGTTGTGATTTATTGTATCTTTTAGGTTATCGTAATTTACCGTATATCAACTGTGATATTTTATACAGTTATCTTTGTTGGGATATAACTCACACGTTGCGAGTTCAGAACCTGTTTGTCTTTGAAGTTTGTTGTACGTTCTTTTACACTTTTATTGTTGTATCTTTTTGATGTTTGTTTTTTTTTCACGCCTTGTGGCTGGAGGCGTAAGAATTTCACCACCCGGGGATACTCCAGGCGGGGCGGGTAGAAGTCCCCCAACCTAACCACTTTCTGGATCCAAGTTTCGTTCTACCCTTAGTAAACTTATCGTTACCTTATCTATATTATTTTCTATCGTTTCCTGCTCCGTTGGCTTTGAAATACCCTCATGGTTTGGGCCTTTTTTTTTTGGCCGTGGTGCTATTTCACGTTTTGTGTGGATTTCGAGGCCAAACCTTTTATTTTCCGACCGGGCCATTGGTTGTTGAGTGTCCGGTGGAAAAACCATTTGTTGGGATTTGTAGAGGAATTTTTCGGAGTTAATTTAGTAGGGACTTAGGTATTGTTAACTATAGGTATTTTTCGTTGCTTGGATTCAGACCTTTGTCAACACGACCATCGTTGACTCCTTTTGTGCCTTGTGACTGGAGGCCTAAGAATTTCACCACCCGAGGATACTCCAGGCGGGGAGGTAGAAGTCCTCCAACCTTAACACTTCTGGATTCAAGTAATTTCCTTATCTTTACCTTTATCTTTTCCTTATCTTCCTTTATCTTACCTTATCTTACCTTTTATGTTGTTGCTTGCTTCGTCGACTTTAATTACCCTCATGGTTTGGGTCTCTATTTTGTGTGGCCGTGGTGCTAATTTTTCACGTTTGGTGGATTTTGGAGGCCAAACCTTTTTGTTTTCCGACCGGGCCATTGGTTGTTGAGTGCCCGGTGGAAAAAACCACATGGTGGGATTTGTCGGGAGTTTTGGTCGACTTAGTGAGTAACATGTGTTCGTTACCTTCTCTACCCTTTGCTACATTACTTGAATCCAGCCAACTCATCAACAACCATCGTTGATACCCTTTTGTGTTTTTCTTTTGTTTGTTTGTTCTCTTTCTGGTTGTCTCTTTGTTAGTTGTTGTTGTTAGTTCGTATTCTTTACGAAATGGTATATGGCGTTTTATTGGCTTGGCTGCTACAGCAATTTGTCGTTAGCTATCGTATGGGTTTGTTGTCCCTTTCATTGTGACTGTTGGCTCATTTAGCACTATTGCGTTATCGTCGAAAATCTTCGGTAGATTTTCTCCTTTCTTAGGGGAGGGGATGTTGTCACGGGTTTATTTTAGCGTTAGTAATAGATTTCAATTTGTAAACAAAATCGTTGGCCTACCTTAATATTGCAGAATTTATCGAGGCAAAACCGGTTGATATAGGTTATTAATAGTAAAACGCCAACTGTTGATGTATTTCGGTCATAAAATTATTTAGTGGTAGCTAACGATAGGTTTTGTAAATAAGTTTATTATTATTAATTGTGTGACATTTGAAATCCTTGACAATAGGACGTCTGACCTACTTTTTCGTCGAAAACTTGTATATTGAAGTACGGTAGTTAACGTTTGGACATATTTATAACTTTATGATGGAAATCAAAAATAAATGAGGAAATTAGGAAATGTTACGATTTTTATTGTTGTCAATATGAATATTTAGATTGGTCGTATCAAATGACCCCTGTTCGTTAGTAAGTTGTTGGCTGAATAAGCTGCGGTTTGTCCCAATGGTAGAGGCCATATCTTGTTCGACGTAAGTCAAATTATTGTGATCTAAGTGACGTTGGAGACTTTCTTCCTTTTCATTACGAACTTTTGTGCTGTAAACATCTGAGATTTGTCTTGAGGTTAATTTGTAATCTTCGATCATCGAAGTCAACTTAGTTTGGATTTACGAAATTTAACCTCGTTCATTTCCATTGAAAATTGTGTGAGAGAGATTGCTCTGAATTTTGGTGATTTCGGTGGAAGTTACGGCGTAGGCCGGATTATTAATCAAATCTTCATTTGGTGGTTTAACGAACGAACAGGTGGTATTTTGGTAGTAAGACTGTTCAGACAGAGAATCGTGGTCCGGATTCCTCATCATTGCAGTTAGCAACAAGTAGTGTCACAAGGTTATCGAGAAAAGAACCCTATTTTTAAATAGGGTTTTAGTTACCGGCTACATTTTTAGTTACGGGCATAAGTCTTGGATATAGGCTTCTTTTGAAAGTAGGCCTGATACTTGGTTCGAGCATACGTTAGTTGTTTGGTGTAGCCTTTTTGGTTTTGGTTAAGGCTTGATTTTGGAATCGACCCAAGTATTGGTGAAGCCTGGGACTACAGCAAAATTTATCAATTTAACAGATAAGCTATATTAGTCTTAAGTCGTAACTAGTTAGTTAAGAGTTAGTTTTTCTTATACCTTTTTTTTTTCATATTGCGTGTGATCACACATATTTAAAATTCTCTTTTAATATTATTCATTTATTAATTCTTTGTTATATATAAATATTTTTAGCGTTGTCAAGCACGAGACTTGACAGTTGTGAAAATTTAAAAATTGTTCATTAAAGAAGAGTCTAGTTGACATTTTCGTTTTATTTAGCTCACTTATTGTTAATTTCAGTTATTGTGTAATTCAATTAGCACCGGTAAATATTCAAAATTTACTTAATTATCTCCAGTGGGTGAAGTAGTGCCTGGAACATCAGGGGTTTCCGATTTTAACCGTCTAAATCGGTGGCGCGACTCACTAGTATTTGTTACTTACCTCTACGGCTAAGCTGGGCACTAATTTGCCAGTAGAGAGACCACTACCAAACTCAGCTGGAGTTGTATTTCTTTTAGTTAAATTTCGTTATTTTTCTAAATTTGATTTTTGTTTTTAAATTCATTAAAATACGTGGCAAATCTTATTCAATTTCTTACCATCATCTTCTATTTTCTCCAATATTTCGTTAGTCTCATTCAATTTCTTATTGTTCTCTTCAAATTTCTCTTCAAATTCCATATTTGTATTTTCTTTTATATCTTCTGTGATTTCATTCAATCTTTCATTAGTCTCATCCAATTCTTTATTGTTTTCCTCTGGTTTATTATTCATATTTTCTTTTACTTCATCTAATCCTTCATTATTTTCTTCTAGTTTGTTATTCACATCTTCCTTTTTTATATCTTCTTTCATATCTTCTTCTCTTTCATCCAATGTTTCATTATTTTCTTTAAAATTTTTACTATCTTCTGTTATTCCAATTTCCACAACTTTTATAATTTGCCCCTTAATTTTCCTTCCTGTGTCCTGTATTTCTGTTCTTAATTTCTTGTTTTGCTGTTCACTCTTCTTGTCACATTCTTTTTTAATAATTTTAACTTCCTCTCTGATCATCAAATTGTCTTCTTTAATATTGTTAATTTCATTTCTACCATTATTATCATGATTTCTATTCCACCTATCTCCTGTGCCTCTATATCTATCAAAATTATTATTGTTTATATTATCCCTATTTCTCCTATCAAAATTCCGATTCTCCCAATTTCTACTATTCCTATTGTCAAATTCCCTATTGTCATTCCTATAACCATTTCCTCTAATTTCTCTCCTATTAAAACTACTATATCCCCTATTAAATTCCCTATTCCTATCATTGAATCTGTCATTACCATAATTCCTATTTTCATCCCTATTTCTATCATTGAATCTATTAACCCCATTATTTCTATTTTCATATCTATTCCTTTCATTACCTCTTTCATTCCCACTATTTCTGTTCTCACTCATCAAAATTCTCTCTAATCTCTGCAGATAATTTGATAGATTTTCCATAGTTTTAATGTTGTGTAAAGCTATTGTTTCTGCTACTTTGTGATTAAATTGTCTCGCAATGTACAAAACTATATCATCTTCCCTCATTTTTGGTTCTAAATATTGCGCATTATTATAAAGTTGCATTGCATATGCATTATAATTTCTTCCTTTATTGTAGTCAAACTTTCCAAAATACAATTTTTCCCTAAATGTCTCTTGTTGAATTTCCCCCCAGAAATATTTACAAAATTGCTCTTCGAAATCTTTTATAGAAAAAATTTGGTTTTCTTTATTGCAAAACCAAAGTAGAGGATGTCCTGTTAGCATATTATGGATCAACAATTTTTGTTCCGAGAAGTCACTTGTATACTTTATTTCACTTTTTACAATATTTACAAATACTTTTGGATGTATGTGGTTTATGTTTCCATCAACTTTAATTCCAGCATTGTTATAGTGTGACCTAATATTAGGAAGAAATCCCCATGCATTTCCTTTACGTTATTATCCATAGTTATAATTTAAATTCCCAGACAAATACAAATAATGTGCAAATTTTTATATAAATACCTTTATACCAATAAATATTTTACAAGCAAATACCTGTTTATAATTATTAGTTATAAATAACCCAGAATCACACAAACAAATAAAAAAAAATATTACCAAACCAAGTTTTCTAGAGTTTTGTTTTGATATGCGAAAATTTCTCAAATATTGATTATTTGAATAGGCTCTAGAGCCCCACGTTGGGCGCCAAAATTTATAACATAATATATGCGAAAATACATATATATTATAACATATATGAAAATACCTTGAAAATTTTTATTTTAATATAGATGTGGATAAGGTAAGATTCAACTTAATTTCTTTTATTTTAATGATTGTTACTTTAACATAAGTTCTTATCTATTCTCTTTCTAAGGGTCAGAGTTCAAAAAATCTCAACTAATAAATGGATTCAAATATAACTGATATTGAAAATTTCAAAAAAAAAATTAATAAAATTCAACAATTATATACCAAATTATGTTTTTGTATGATAATTCCAATTTAACCTTAACCTCACTTTTTCTTATTGTTTTGTGCGCATAGACACATTACCTTCAAATTTCAAACATCGTTAAATCAAGGGTTATGAAAAATTCTGAATTTTGTAATCACTAAATCAAATTAAACTTATCAAAGAATGTAAAAACAACTTATTTAAACAGTGAAACAGTGTACAAGTGAAAATAAATGTTCATCAAATACAGAAAAGTCAAACACAGAAATGTTCTTTATTTTTAAAAAAATTGGAAATTGATACCGTGTTTTGAAGCTTTTGTATTCTCTCTGGACAAACTAAGGCACAGGCTATCCTTTCCTATTGGAATCCAACCATTTTCCAGGAACATCAATGATATACGGACACTTTATAGATGTAGACGAATAAATTTGCTTCTCATCCGGAAATAATTTGCTCTTGCATCAAATGGTGAGTAAACTAATACTCTCTTTCTTATTAGAAACTAGTTTTACTTTAGTTAAATTACTCAGGAAGCATTCATATAACTGAACTGCTCAGCACACCATTCCTAACATTCATTTCTCCATATATATGAACTTTAATTCTTACCAGTGGCTATCAGGAGTTGTCTTGTGGCTTTGTTAACACTTTTTACTACTTTTATACTTTCTTTTATAAATATTTAAATAAAAAAATCGAAATTTTAACGGAGCAAAATTTATTACATGTTATCACTTCAAAAGCCCAAAAACAAGAGAAAGATTCAGAAAATCAACAATTTAACAACTGAATCCCCAAACAATCTTACACTATCATTATTATGTTCTATTCGCCTACTAAATTATTAATCAAATAAAATTACTAAAAATCTAATACCTAATTCCTTATTTACATTTTAATACAATAGACATTCTTTTAAAATTTGCTAAACTTTTAATGAAATGTTAATTTTATAATATCTTATCTACAATATAATCTAATGTCTTTCTATTTTCAGAATTTTTCATTTGGAAATTAAACTAATAACAAATCACAATATGTCTTGAGAACAAACATTGTCTATTCTAAAAGTAAGTACAAACTTTTTTTATTTCCTTCTATGAGTTTTAATATTTTAAACTGAAATTTATGTAAATCTTAACATTGATGTCTTAACATTTGGTTTTCTTAGTTCATTTTATCTTAATTTATTTAAAATCGGTTTTAATTACTAAGCTATCGTAAAATTTATAAACTTTTTTAATATTTACTCTCATTATCTATTTGATACATGATTATTAGAACTTTATATGTTATAGATAAATTATATTATTTTGATTCTTTGAATATCTCTTATATGTACTTGTGTATTTTAATTTCTCATTTTGTTTTATTCTTTCTTTTTAGGTATTGAGAAGAAGACGATTATAAATTATCCCAAATTTACTACATTTGCACTCTGCCTTGGAATGAGAATATATTTTCCTTTTTTCTATTTTTATTAATTTTCTTTATATGTACTTAATTGAAATAGCATAGTAACTTATATCATCTCAAAATATATATATTGAGATGATATATGTTACTATGCTATTTCAATTAAGTAAATATAAAGAAAATTTTAAAAATCGAGAAAAGGAAATTATATTCTCATTCCAAGGCAGAGTGCAAATGTAGTTGATTTGGGATAATTTATAATCGTCGTCTTCTTCTCAATACCTAAAAATAAAAAATAAAACAAAATAAGAAATTAAAATACACAAGTAGGTACATATAAAAAAATATTCAAAGAATAAAAATAATATAATTTATCAATAATATATAAAATTCTAATAATCATGTATCAAATAGATAAGGAGAATATTTATTGAAAAAGTGTATAAATTTTATAATACCTTAGTAATTAAAACCGATTTTAAATAAATTAAGACAAAATGAAATAAGAAAACCAAATGTTAAGACATCAATGTAAAGTTTTACATAAATCTCAGTATAAAATATTAGAACTCATAGAAGAAAATAAAAAAAAAGGTGTGTACTTACTTTTAGAATAGACAATGTTTGTTCTCAAGACATATTATGATTTATTATTAGTATAATTTCCAAATGAAAAATTCTGAAAATAGAAAGATATTAGATTAGATTATAATGTAGATAAGATATTATAAAATTAACAATTCATTTAAAGTACAGCAGATTTTAAAAGAATGATTATTGTATTAAATGTAAATAATTAGTTAAGTATTAGATTTTTAGTAATTTGATTTGATAAAGAATTTGTAGGAGAAAGATATTATGAAATTAACAACTCATTAAAAGTTTAGTAAATTGTAAAAAGAATTTCTATTGTATTTAAATGTAAATAAGGAATTAGGTATTAGATTTTTAGTAAATTAATTGTACCGACCCTTACTACTTGAAAGTTCATTTTATTGGGAATAATAAAAATAATAAAAAACGTTAGTTTTTTATATAAAACTTTCACTTTAAATGTATTTTAAAAAATGACATATGTTTCGCATTTAAGCATCGTCAGATTGACATATAAAGTTACATTTTGTTTATAGCTAACTATCTGATGTTGAATAGGTAATATTAAGGCTAGATTAAGTATGGAAGTAATAAGATATAACAATATTAAAGCCTAGATGTTATTAGCCCTAAGGGATTATCCTGGATGTATCTCCCTCTAAGATCAGTATAACTGTGCAATGATATAGAAAAACCAGGAAAAAACTATATCTGCTGATCTTTACAATAACTTAATATATTTGTATTACAATTATATCTTATTTATGTATAAAATGAAGACTCAATCAAAGTAAACAGTTTAATAGTGGAGAATTTCTAAGATTTATTTGTTCATTAACAACTTTAAATTGTGGATCTGCTAGATGTCTTTTTATTTCAAGTTCTTCAAGAAAATCTAAATTTTCTGTTTTATTACAAATGTGTAGAATTTGGATGTCATTGTTGTGTAAGAGTGAGGTTGGATGTTCAAGTAGGTGTTTTGCATAATTTGACTTATCTGGTTGTTTTAATCTATATGCTCTTAAGTGTTCATTAAATCTTATTTCAAATTTTCTTTGTGTTTGACCTATATATATCGCATTACATTTTGGACAATTAATTTTGTAAACACCAGATTTTTTTAAATTTGGTAATTTTGTTTTTACATTTAATAATTTTGTACCAACATTATTTAGTGTTTTAAATGACATTAATGTTGATGTTGCCGAAGATATTATTTTTGAAATTGTATTTGAAATACTTCCACAGTATGTAATATTTTTATAACTTTTAATTTCTTTAGTTTGTTTAGGAAATATTAGTTGTAGTGATATTTTTTGTTCTTTCTTATTAATTAATTTATTTATTAAATAAATTGGATAGCCATTAGATGTAGCTATTTGTTTTATTATATTAATTTCTTTATCAAAGTTAATTTTGTCCATTGGAATTGAAAATGCTCTATGTATCATAGAATTATAAGCTGCTAATTTATGTGTTATAGGATGATTTGAATTATATGGTATGGTTACATCTGTTTGTGTTGGTTTTCTGTATATTGAATAATTTAGTAAATTATTAACTTTTTTAATATTTAAATCAAGAAAATTAATTGAATTATTTTCTTCAATTTCTAAAGTAAATTTAATTTCAGGATGTAAAGTATTAATGTAATTAAAAAATATATCTAATTGTCGTTCGCTACCTATAAATCCTGCTAATACATCATCAACATATCTATACCAAAATATAATATTATTTTTATAACTAGAATTAAAGATTATGTTTTCTAAATTATCCATAAAAATATTTGCTAAAATTGGAGAAATAGGACTTCCCATTGGAAGACCCTCATTTTGAATATATATTTTGTTATCAAAAGTAAAATAATTTTGATTAATGCATATATTAAATAGGTCAATTATATCTGATATTATATTTGGATGGATATTTCTTTCATCTAAAAATTTTTTAACCAGAACTATACATTCTTTAGGAGGTATTTTAGAGAACATATTAGTTATATCAAATGATACTAATTTAGTATTATTTTGTAATTTACATTTATTTAATTTCTTTATTAATTCTAATGAATTTTCTACTGAATATTTAGATTTATAACCATAATTTTTTAGAATAGTATTTAATTTTTTAGCTACCTTAGTATTAGGAGTGTTCACATATGAAACTACAGGTCTAATCGGTTTTAATTCTTTGTGTAATTTGATAGTTCCATATAATTCTGGACACTGCGGATTTTTATTGATCAAGTATTTTTTGTCATAATCATTAAATAAACAGTTTGAATCGTTTACATGTTCTCTTATCTGGTTTGAAAATTTTTGAGTTGGATCATTTTTCAAAATTTTGACACTACTTGACATTATGAAATCATTTACCTTAGATTTATAATCTTCTTTTTTTAAAATTACTGTTGAGTTACCTTTATCTGATTTTGTAATGATTAGGTTATTTTCATCTACTTTATTTTTGATAGATTTTAAAGTTAAAATATCATTTTTAATAATTTTTTGATTTTGACTTTTAAATTTGTCTGGTTTTATATCTTTAATAAGATTTGCTATTTGTAGTTTTTCATAAATAAAATTATCTGAATTAGTTCTCAAAGCTATTTCAGAATCTGTGGCTAAAATTTCTTTTATATTATTAGTAAATTTTGGTGGTATGCAATATTTTAAACCTTTATTTAAAAAATTATTTTCATTATTTGAAAAAATGGTGTCTGATAGATTTACAAACCTAGGGGCAAAATGTGTTGGTATATAATTATTTATTTTGTTATTATGTTTTATAAATTGTTTTTTGGTGTATTGTGAATTCATTAATTTTTTTATTTTTCTTATCTGTTTTTTATATTTTTTGTGTTTTAAAATACTGACCTGTTCTCTAATTTTATCATCTAAGCAGTCAAATTCTACTGAATGCATTGAAAAAGTTAATTCTGAATGAACAGTTTTAATGTAAATGTCTAAAGTATCTCTTATTTTAAACCATTTGTTTCTTTCCTCTTTAATCCACATTTTTTGGGCTTTTTTAACTACTTTTTGTGCTTCCTTTGATTGAGACTTACATTTTATATTTACATAATTGGGTATTAAATTCTTCTTCAGACATTCTTGGTTAAACCAGATGTTTTGGGAAGCCTTACATTTTTTCTTATGTAACTTCATATATAATTGGGTTAATTCTTCTCTCGAAGATGTTTTAATTAAATTAATTGTACCGACCCTTACTACTTGAAAGTTCATTTTATTGGGAATAATAAAAATAATAAAAAACGTTAGTTTTTTATATAAAACTTTCACTTTAAATGTATTTTAAAAAATGACATATGTTTCGCATTTAAGCATCGTCAGATTGACATATAAAGTTACATTTTGTTTATAGCTAACTATCTGATGTTGAATAGGTAATATTAAGGCTAGATTAAGTATGGAAGTAATAAGATATAACAATATTAAAGCCTAGATGTTATTAGCCCTAAGGGATTATCCTGGATGTATCTCCCTCTAAGATCAGTATAACTGTGCAATGATATAGAAAAACCAGGAAAAAACTATATCTGCTGATCTTTACAATAACTTAATATATTTGTATTACAATTATATCTTATTTATGTATAAAATGAAGACTCAATCAAAGTAAACAGTTTAATAGTGGAGAATTTCTAAGATTTATTTGTTCATTAACAACTTTAAATTGTGGATCTGTAATAAAAAAGAAAATTTAGATTTTCTTGAAGAACTTGAAATAAAAAGACATCTAGCAGATCCACAATTTAAAGTTGTTAATGAACAAATAAATCTTAGAAATTCTCCACTATTAAACTGTTTACTTTGATTGAGTCTTCATTTTATACATAAATAAGATATAATTGTAATACAAATATATTAAGTTATTGTAAAGATCAGCAGATATAGTTTTTTCCTGGTTTTTCTATATCATTGCACAGTTATACTGATCTTAGAGGGAGATACATCCAGGATAATCCCTTAGGGCTAATAACATCTAGGCTTTAATATTGTTATATCTTATTACTTCCATACTTAATCTAGCCTTAATATTACCTATTCAACATCAGATAGTTAGCTATAAACAAAATGTAACTTTATATGTCAATCTGACGATGCTTAAATGCGAAACATATGTCATTTTTTAAAATACATTTAAAGTGAAAGTTTTATATAAAAAACTAACGTTTTTTATTATTTTTATTATTCCCAATAAAATGAACTTTCAAGTAGTAAGGGTCGGTACAATTAATTTAATTAAAACATCTTCGAGAGAAGAATTAACCCAATTATATATGAAGTTACATAAGAAAAAATGTAAGGCTTCCCAAAACATCTGGTTTAACCAAGAATGTCTGAAGAAGAATTTAATACCCAATTATGTAAATATAAAATGTAAGTCTCAATCAAAGGAAGCACAAAAAGTAGTTAAAAAAGCCCAAAAAATGTGGATTAAAGAGGAAAGAAACAAATGGTTTAAAATAAGAGATACTTTAGACATTTACATTAAAACTGTTCATTCAGAATTAACTTTTTCAATGCATTCAGTAGAATTTGACTGCTTAGATGATAAAATTAGAGAACAGGTCAGTATTTTAAAACACAAAAAATATAAAAAACAGATAAGAAAAATAAAAAAATTAATGAATTCACAATACACCAAAAAACAATTTATAAAACATAATAACAAAATAAATAATTATATACCAACACATTTTGCCCCTAGGTTTGTAAATCTATCAGACACCATTTTTTCAAATAATGAAAATAATTTTTTAAATAAAGGTTTAAAATATTGCATACCACCAAAATTTACTAATAATATAAAAGAAATTTTAGCCACAGATTCTGAAATAGCTTTGAGAACTAATTCAGATAATTTTATTTATGAAAAACTACAAATAGCAAATCTTATTAAAGATATAAAACCAGACAAATTTAAAAGTCAAAATCAAAAAAAAAATTATTAAAAATGATATTTTAACTTTAAAATCTATCAAAAATAAAGTAGATGAAAATAACCTAATCATTACAAAATCAGATAAAGGTAACTCAACAGTAATTTTAAAAAAAGAAGATTATAAATCTAAGGTAAATGATTTCATAATGTCAAGTAGTGTCAAAATTTTGAAAAATGATCCAACTCAAAAATTTTCAAACCAGATAAGAGAACATGTAAACGATTCAAACTGTTTATTTAATGATTATGACAAAAAATACTTGATCAATAAAAATCCGCAGTGTCCAGAATTATATGGAACTATCAAATTACACAAAGAATTAAAACCGATCAGACCTGTAGTTTCATATGTGAACACTCCTAATACTAAGGTAGCTAAAAAATTAAATACTATTCTAAAAAATTATGGTTATAAATCTAAATATTCAGTAGAAAATTCATTAGAATTAATAAAGAAATTAAATAAATGTAAATTACAAAATAATACTAAATTAGTATCATTTGATATAACTAATATGTTCTCTAAAATACCTCCTAAAGAATGTATAGTTCTGGTTAAAAAATTTTTAGATGAAAGAAATATCCATCCAAATATAATATCAGATATAATTGACCTATTTAATATATGCATTAATCAAAATTATTTTACTTTTGATAACAAAATATATATTCAAAATGAGGGTCTTCCAATGGGAAGTCCTATTTCTCCAATTTTAGCAAATATTTTTATGGATAATTTAGAAAACATAATCTTTAATTCTAGTTATAAAAATAATATTATATTTTGGTATAGATATGTTGATGATGTATTAGCAGGATTTATAGGTAGCGAACGACAATTAGATATATTTTTTAATTACATTAATACTTTACATCCTGAAATTAAATTTACTTTAGAAATTGAAGAAAATAATTCAATTAATTTTCTTGATTTAAATATTAAAAAAGTTAATAATTTACTAAATTATTCAATATACAGAAAACCAACACAAACAGATGTAACCATACCATATAATTCAAATCATCCTATAACACATAAATTAGCAGCTTATAATTCTATGATACATAGAGCATTTTCAATTCCAATGGACAAAATTAACTTTGATAAAGAAATTAATATAATAAAACAAATAGCTACATCTAATGGCTATCCAATTTATTTAATAAATAAATTAATTAATAAGAAAGAACAAAAAATATCACTACAACTAATATTTCCTAAACAAACTAAAGAAATTAAAAGTTATAAAAATATTACATACTGTGGAAGTATTTCAAATACAATTTCAAAAATAATATCTTCGGCAACATCAACATTAATGTCATTTAAAACACTAAATAATGTTGGTACAAAATTATTAAATGTAAAAACAAAATTACCAAATTTAAAAAAATCTGGTGTTTACAAAATTAATTGTCCAAAATGTAATGCGATATATATAGGTCAAACACAAAGAAAATTTGAAATAAGATTTAATGAACACTTAAGAGCATATAGATTAAAACAACCAGATAAGTCAAATTATGCAAAACACCTACTTGAACATCCAACCTCACTCTTACACAACAATGACATCCAAATTCTACACATTTGTAATAAAAAAGAAAATTTAGATTTTCTTGAAGAACTTGAAATAAAAAGACATCTAGCAGATCCACAATTTAAAGTTGTTAATGAACAAATAAATCTTAGAAATTCTCCACTATTAAACTGTTTACTTTGATTGAGTCTTCATTTTATACATAAATAAGATATAATTGTAATACAAATATATTAAGTTATTGTAAAGATCAGCAGATATAGTTTTTTCCTGGTTTTTCTATATCATTGCACAGTTATACTGATCTTAGAGGGAGATACATCCAGGATAATCCCTTAGGGCTAATAACATCTAGGCTTTAATATTGTTATATCTTATTACTTCCATACTTAATCTAGCCTTAATATTACCTATTCAACATCAGATAGTTAGCTATAAACAAAATGTAACTTTATATGTCAATCTGACGATGCTTAAATGCGAAACATATGTCATTTTTTAAAATACATTTAAAGTGAAAGTTTTATATAAAAAACTAACGTTTTTTATTATTTTTATTATTCCCAAGATTTTTAGTAATTTTATTTGATTAATAATTTAGTAGGCGAACATCGCATGATAATGTATAGTGTAAGATTGTTTGGGGATTCAGTTGTTAAATTGTTGATTCTCTGAATCTCTCTCTTGTTTTTGGGCTTTTGAGGTGATAGCATGTAATAAATTTTGCTCCGTTAAAATTTCGATTTTTTTATTTAAATACTTATAAAAGAAAGTATAAAAGTAGTAAAAAGTGTTAACAAAGCCACAAGACAACTCCTGATAACCACTGGTAAGAATTAAAGTTCATATAAATGGAGAAATAAATGTTAGGAATGGTGTGCGGAGCAGATTAGTTATATGAATGCTTCCTGAGTAATATAACTAAAGTAAAACTGGTTTCTGATAAGAAAGAAAGTAATAATTTACTCACCATTTGATGCAAGATCAAGTTATTTCCGGAGGAAAAGCAAATTTAGTCGTCTACATCTATAAGGTGTCCGTATATCATTGATGTTCCTGGGAAATGGTTGGATTCCAATAGGAAATGATAGCCTGTGCCTTCAGCTGTCCAGAGGGAATACCTAACTTCAAAACACGGTATCTATTTCCAAGTATTTTTTTAAAAAAATAAAGAACATTTCTGTGTTTCATTCTTCTGTAGATGATGAACATTTGATATCACTTGTACACTGTTTCACTATTTATATAAGTTGTTTTTACATTTTCTGATAAGTTTAATTTGCTTTCCTGATTACAAAATTCAGAATTTTTCATAACCCTTGATTTAACGATGTCTGAAATTTGAAGGTAATGTGTTTATGCGCACAAACAATAAGAAAAAGTGAGGTTAAGGTCAAATCGGAATTGTAGTACAAAATTGCAATTTGGTATATGATTGTTGAATTTTATTATATTGTTTTTGAAATTTGCAATATTATTTAAATTTGAATCTATTTATTAGTTAAGATTTTTTGAACTCGCACCTTGAGAAAGAGAATAGCTAAGAACTTATGTTAAAGTAACAATCATTAAAATAAAAGAAATTAAGTGGAAATGTACCTTATTCACATCTATATTAAAATAAATATTTTCAAGGTATTTTCATATATGTTATAATATATATGCATTTTCGCTTATATATATATATATATGTTATAAATTTTGGCGCCCAACGTGGGGCTCCAAACAATCAAAACTAGAGCCTTTTTAAAATAATCAATATGTGAAAAATTTTCGCATATCAAAACAAAACTCTAGAAAACTTGGTTTGGTAATATTTTTTATTTTTATTTGTTTGTGTGATTCTGGGTTATTTATAACTAATAATAATAAACAGGTATTTGCTTGTAAAATATTTATTGGTATAAAGGTATTTATATAAAAAATTTGCACATTATTTGTATTTATCTGGGAATTTAAATTATAATTATGGATAATAACGTAAGAGGAAATGCATGGGGATTTTTTCCTAATATTATGTCACACTATAACAATGCTGGAATTAAATTTGATGGAAACATAAACCACATACATCCAAAAGTATTTGTAAATATTGTAAAAAGTGAAATAAAGTATATAAGTGACTTCTCGGAACAAAAATTGTTGATCCATAATATGCTAACAGGACATCCTTTACTTTGGTTTTGCAATAAAGAAAACCAAATTTTCTCTATGAAAGATTTCGAAGAGCAATTTTGTAAATATTTCTGGGGAGAAATACAACAGTCGACATTTAGGGAAAAATTGTATTTTGGAAAGTTTGACTACAATAAAGGAAGAAATTATAATGCATATGCAATGCAACTTTATAATAATGCGCAATATTTAGAACCAAAAATGAGGGAAGATGATATAGTTTTGTGCATTGCGAGACAATTTAATCACAAAGTAGCAGAAACAATAGCTTTACAGAACATTAAAACTATGGAAAATCTATCAAATTATCTACAGAGATTAGAGAGAAGTTTGATGAGTGAGAACAGAAATAGTGGGAATGAAAGAGGTAATGAAAGGAATAGATGTGAAGATAGAGATAATGGGGTTAATAGATTTGGTGACAGGAATAGGGAATTTAATAGGGGATATAGTAATTTTAATAGGAGAGAAATTAGAGGAAATGGTTATGGGAATGACAATAGGGAATTTGACAATGGGAATAGTAGAAATTGGGAGAATCGGAATTTTGATAGGAGAAATAGGGATAATATTGTAACGGGATAACCGTAAAGGAAGGGACCTTAATTTAAAAGATTGTTGTTGACAGTTGATTTTTAGAAGTTTGTAAAAAAAATCAACTGACCATTTTAAATAATGTTCTAGAAAATTCTAGAAACTTCTAAACACACTAACTAGATTAAATAATGTTGTATATAAGGGGATGCACGGGCAGTTAACGTCAGTTCGAGTCAAGTGTTCAGAAGAGTTCATTGTATTGTCAAGTAGTTAGACGTTATCCAGCAGAGTTCAGTGTATCTTAACAATTTTGTAAATAAATTGTGTAAAAAGCCCCCATACGTGTTTCAAATTGGTGTCAGGTGTGGGGTGAAGATATAAGAATGCCTGGAAAAAAGATAAATGAACTATTGGTGGCAGAGCTCAGAAGAGAGCTCGAAGAATTAGAATTGGAAACTACTGGAAGCAAATCCGTATTGTTGAGAAGGCTCCGTGAGCACTACGTAAATAATAATTTGGACCCTGACGCTGTGGAGTTTGAAGACCCAGTTCAAAAAGCAAATTCTGAACTAACTCAACAACTTTCCCGGCTGCAAGAGGAGCTATCAGGACGAATGACGAGCCAACAAGAAGAACAAACTCAACAACTTTCCCGGCTGCAAGAGGAGCTATCAGGACGAATGACGAGCCAACAAGAAGAACAAACTCAACAACTTTCCCAGTTGTCCAGTCAGATAAGCAGCCAGCGCGAAGATATGTCCCAGCTGTCGCAACGAATGACGAACCAACAAGAGGAGCTGTCCAGTCAGATGAAGAGCCAACAAGAGGAGCTATCACAGCGAATGACGAACCAACAAGAGGAGCTATCCAGTCAGATAAGAAGCCAGCGCGAAGAGGTGTCCCAGCTATCACAACGGATGTCTACCCTACCAGAAGAGTTATCCAGTTCCTTCTCTCAGCAAATATCACATCTCCGTGACGAGCAAAATCAGCAAGTAGACAACTTGAATCAGCAAGTGGACAACATGAATCAGCAAGTGGACAACTTGAATCAGCAAGTGGACAACATGAATCAGCAAGTTGCCAACTTCAGAGACGAGATCAACCAGCAAATGCAATCCGAGATAGAAAAACTTAAACGAGAACTGGAAGCTTGTCTACAAAACCAAACCATCCATCACGGCGACGGAGATGCAGGAAGGATGGAAACCTGCCACGCAGACGTCGAACGACAAAGAAGCGAGGAGACGACCCATGTACGAACGACGATGAAACCCCCGACCTTCGACGGGAAGACTTCCTGGCCAAATTACCTGAAGCAATTCGACGCAGCGGCCAGAGCTAATGGATGGTCATCCCAGGAGAAGGCATTGTCCCTAACCGTAGCTCTGCGAGGCGAAGCTTTAGACGTCTTGCAATCATTGACACCGGATGAAGCTGACAACTTCGAGTTATTGGTGAATCGTCTAGAGATGCGTTATGGTCAAACTCATCTACAACCGGTGTACCGAATGCAGTTAAAGAGTCGAAAACAGAAAAATGGAGAAACTATCCAGGAATTTGAGGCGGATGTAGCAAGAATGGTACGACTTGCGTATTCAAATGCAGCGGAGGATTTCCTGGAATGCCTAGCAGTCCAAACCTTCACCGATGGTCTTCGAGACGTCGAGTTGCAGCGCGCTGTACGGTTGGCGCGGCCGAAGACTCTTGTGGACGCCTTGACCATTGCCCTGGAGTTTGAGGCGGCGACGGAGGCCTCACGTGGAGTTGCTCGACTACGGGAAGTCACCGGTAACTACGACCATACTGTTCATTCCGTTAGCGACGTTGAAGCGGTAGTAGAGAGGTTAATGAAGTTATCTCCAAAAAGAAGGCGCCCAGTGAGATGCTGGAACTGCGGAGAACTAGGCCATATAAGAAATACTTGCCCCTATAAAGAAAAATCCCCTGCTGAAGTACCCCAGCAGCAGGAAAACTAGAACGGGTCGACTCCTGGAGGGCGAAATCGACCCCAAACATTCCCGAAGCCCCTCAAGCCATTAAAGTGGCAACTCTGCGACATCACGTGGACAGCTTATATGTGGATGGCCTCATTGATGGGAAGAACTTTAGCATGCTGGTAGACACTGGAGCTACGAAAACTATCGTTCGACCATCCATCATTATGCGAAAGAAGATGTGGCCTACCAGTTGGAGACTGCGTACCGCTACCGGAGATTCTGCTAGAGTCTACGGTGAGATACAGGTGACGCTACAGTTTGGTTCAACCTCTCTTGTTCACTCAGTGCTGGTGGCTGACGTTGATGAAGATGTTGTTCTGGGCATGGATGTTATGCTCCACTGTGGTTTTCATTTGGATCTTCGCCAACGTATCCTTCGTACTGGTAATGAAGAAATATTCCTGCACCGAAAACACGTTGACCATGCCTCGATTAAGCTAATTGATGATATCGAACTTCCGGCGAGCTGCGAATGTGTCGTCACAGCGCGGTTGGATGGACTGGAGCCAGATGGTGCCCCAGCCATGATAGAGCCGAAGAACCATGACCATGAATTGGGAAAAGGACTCCTTGTGGGTAAGACTCTTGTTAGATCCGCCGAAGAGGTACCCATCCGAGTTATGAACTTGAACGATCATCCAGTTCTTCTCCGAAAGGACACGGAAATGGGAAGTTTAGAACCAGTAACGGCCATAATTCACAAGGTAAACGTTACGGAAACAGATGAGACCAACGAAATTGAACCATTAATGACAAAATTAGATCCCTCTTTGTCAAAATTAGAAAAGAAACAGGTAAGAGATCTACTTTACCGTTATAAACCTGTATTTGGTTCTAAAAGTAAATTGGGAAGAACTGATGTTGTACAACATAGAATTGACACTGGTGATGCACGTCCGATTCGACAGGTACCCCGAAGGATGCCTCAAGTTAAGAAGGAAGAAGCAGACAGAGCCCTTAAAGAAATGATTCAAAATGGCATAGTCGAACCATCCAGTAGTCCGTGGGCTTCTCCTGTGGTATTAGTGAGAAAGAAAGACGGATCAATGCGGTTTTGTGTCGACTATCGAAAGCTAAATGATGTCACTAAGAAGGACAGTTATCCTCTGCCAAGGATTGATGATGCCCTCGACGCTTTGGCGGGATCCACTTTGTTTTCTACCTTGGACCTTAAAAGTGGATACTGGCAAGTTAAAATGAATCCTGCAGACAAAGAAAAGACTGCCTTTACCAGTGGATCAGGGTTGTGGCAATTCACGGTCCTTCCGTTTGGCCTCTGTAATGCTCCTGCGACGTTTGAACGGCTAATGGAGAACATCCTGCGGGGTTTGTCATGGGAAACTTGTCTAGTTTATCTAGACGACATCATCATAATGGGTAAGACCTTTAAGGAACACTTATCTAACCTGGAAGAAGTTTTTAAAAGATTACAGAACGCTAATCTAACATTGAATGTTAAGAAATGCCACTTGTTCCAGAGACAGGTCAACTATTTAGGACATAACGTAAGCAAGGATGGCGTTGCTGTTGACCCCGCTAAGATACAAGCCGTTCAGGAATGGCCAATACCTATCGACAAACATCAGCTCCGGAGTTTCTTGGGTCTTTGTTCCTATTACCGACGATATGTCAAGAATTTTGGAGACATCGCCAAACCCTTGACACGTTTGACAGAACAAGATAAGTCCTTCTGTTGGGATCAGGAATGTCAAGAGGCGTTTGAAATATTGAAGAAACAGCTTACGTCAGCACCTGTTCTTGCTTATCCACTTCCTGATGGTAAGCTTATTCTGGACACCGACGCCAGCAATGTGGGAATTGGAGCCGTCTTGTCACAGCTACAAGATGGTAAGGAAAGAGTGGTTGGTTACTTCAGCAAAACTTTATCGAAAGCTGAAAAGAACTACTGTGTAACTCGGAGGGAACTGTTAGCAGTTGTAAAATCCGTCGAACACTTTTATAAATATCTGTATGGCAGAAAATTCCTGATCAGAACAGACCATGCTAGTTTAAAGTGGCTACTTAGCTTTAGGAACCCAGAAGGACAGATAGCAAGATGGCTCGAAAAACTGCAGGAGTATGATGTTGAAATCGAGCACAGACCTGGAACCAGACATCGTAATGCTGATGCACTTTCCAGAAGACCATGTCGACCTGATTGCCCCCATTGTACCCGTATGGAGCAGAACGAGGAAAAACTTGCCTTAGTTAAGGTTGTGCCAGAAGACGAGAGCTCTATGCTGGAGGAGCAACAAGAAAACGATCCCGTTCTGAGAAAGATTAGGGAGTGGAAGAGAATGGACCGTCGTCCGTTGTGGAGAGAGATATCCTCATCCTCTCCTGCTTTAAAAGCATACTGGTCCCAATGGAACTCTTTAATTTTGGACGGAGGGCTCTTTAAAAGACTTGTAGAAAGTTCCGAGGGCACAGAAACAAGGAAACTAATAGTGGTCCCAAGAAATGCTGTACCGGTAATTTTAAAACAGATGCATAATGATAGTTCTGGAGGACATCTGGGTATCACGAAAACGCTGCAAAAGATCCGAGATAGATTTTACTGGGTAAATTGCACTAATGATGTTAAAGATTGGTGTCGTAAATGCACTACATGTGCTGCCAGTAACGGTCCGCACCGAAAACCGAAGGCGGAAATGCAGCAATACCTGGTTGGAAGTCCTTTTGAAAGAATCGCAGTAGATGTATTGGGGCCACTTCCACAGACCGATGTAGGAAACAAGTACATCTTTGTTGTAATGGACTACTTCACTAAATGGGTTGAAGATATGCAGTTCCCAATCAGGAAGCTACCACTTTAGCAGATATATTGGTTGAAGAATTCGTAAGCCGATTTGGGGTACCATTAGAATTACATTCAGACCAAGGAAGAAATTTTGAGAGCAAGCTGTTTCAAGAAGTTTGCCAAAGATTAGGCATCCACAAAACAAGAACCACAGCGATGCACCCTCAGTCGGATGGAATGGTGGAACGAATGAACCGAACTATAACCAACTATCTGTCAAAAGTGGTGTCAGATTGTCAGAGGGATTGGGATCGACATATTCCACTATTTCTAATGGCAATTCGATCGGCCATCAACGAATCAACTGGCCAAACGCCTGCGAAGGTCCTGTTCGGTAGAGAAATGAGGCTACCATGTGACTTGGTATTTGGTTGTAAACCTGGTGAAGAAATGGCACGTGAACAATATGTCGCCGACCTTCAGAATCGAATGGAAAATATACACAACCTGGTGCGTGGAAAACTACAATTATCTAGTGATCGGATGAAGAGGTACTATGACACACGGACAATGGAAAAGAGTTACCAAGTTGGAGATTTAGTCTGGCTCTATAACCCCCGACGGCGTCGAGGTATTTGTCCCAAATTACAAAAGAACTGGGAAGGTCCTTACACCATCAAGAAGAAGATTAACGATGTCATTTATCGGATCGTGAAAATTCCCAGAGGGAAACCCGTCGTGGTCCATCATGATCGTTTGGCGCCTTACCAGGGAAACCACAGTGGAGATGCGCAGCAACTCCAAGAAAATGGTTTGGCTCAGGGAGTGTGCGGGATTCCGATGTAGGAAATAACATTCCAGGAGGAATGAATCTAAGGAGGGGGCAGTGTAACGGGATAACCGTAAAGGAAGGGACCTTAATTTAAAAGATTGTTGTTGACAGTTGATTTTTAGAAGTTTGTAAAAAAAATCAACTGACCATTTCAAATAATGTTCTAGAAAATTCTAGAAACTTCTAAACACACTAACTAGATTAAATAATGTTGTATATAAGGGGATGCACGGGCAGTTAACGTCAGTTCGAGTCAAGTGTTCAGAAGAGTTCATTGTATTGTCAAGTAGTTAGACGTTATCCAGCAGAGTTCAGTGTATCTTAACAATTTTGTAAATAAATTGTGTAAAAAGCCCCCATACGTGTTTCAATATAAACAATAATAATTTTGATAGATATAGAGGCACAGGAGATAGGTGGAATAGATATCTTGATAATAATGGTAGAAATGAAATTAATAATATTAAAGAAGACAATTTGATGATCAGAGAGGAAGTTAAAATTATAAAAAAGGAATGTGACAAGAAGAGTGAACAACAAAACATGAATTTAAGAACAAAAATACAGGACACAGGAATGAAAATTAGGGGGGAAATTGAAAAAGTTTTGGAAATTAGAGTAACAGAAGTAGGAAAATCAAGTAAAGAAAATTTACCTGAAGAAATTGAACTTGAAGTCAACAAGCAAACTGAAGTTTTGAAAAAAGAAATAGGACCAATACAATTACAAGAGCAAATTAATGAAGAGGTAGTGGACAATTTAAAAATTAATTTGGGAAAAGAATTTGAAAGACTAGAGGGAGAAGTAGAAAAACAAAAAGGAGTCTGCAGTAAGAACCAGGAATTAACTGGGTTAAAATTAAGTAGAGGTATAACTCAAGAGGAGTACAGGATGCTTAAAAAATTTGAAGAATTTATGAAGAAGCAATATGAAGAAATGAGAAAAGATAAGAAGAAGTGGAGTGAAGAGTTGAAAGAAGATATGAATAGGAAAGTAAAAGAAGATGAAAATAACAAACCAGGGGAGAATAATAAGAAATTGGATGAGACTAGCAAAATATTGGATGAAAGAGAAGAAGATATAAAAGAAGACATAAAAACGGAATTTGAAGAAAAACTTGAAGAAAATAATGAAACATTGGATGAAAGAGAAGAAGATATGAAAGAAGATATAAAAAAGGAAGATGTGAATAACAAACTAGAAGAAAATAATGAAGGATTAGATGAAGTAAAACAAGATATGGATAATAAAGAAGAGGAAAACAATAAAGAATTGGATGAGACTAATGAAAGATTGAATGAAATCACAGAAGATATAAAAGAAAATACAAATATGGAATTTGAAGAGAAATTTGAAGAGAATAATGAAATTATTGATAATAAAGAAAATGAAACTACTTTTAAGGAAGCTAAAGTATTAATAAGTCAAGCTGAGTCGCTTATGACATGTAATATACAAATTAATATTACAGAAATGGATAATAGGAATATAGGAGAAGAGATTATAGGATCTCGATTTGAAATTTTTTCAAGAACAGAGAAAACTGAAAGACATAGTATTATACAAACAATTAAAGAAGATATTAAAAAGCAAAATGAAGAAACCACAGGAAAGTCAGATTGTGAAATGAGAGAAGCAAAGTTACAACTAGTAAAGAAGATGATTAGAAATATGTTAGCAGGACATTCGTTACTATGGTTATGTAACAGAGAAGAGCAAAATTTGTCAGTGGATCATAAGCAGTTCTGTAGTGATTTCTTGGGGGAGATAAAACAAGCACTTCGAGAAAAATTGTCCATTTGTAAATATCATAAAAGGGGGAAGAAATGTAAATTTAAAGAAAGTCGTGGGAATATAGAGAAATATCAAGAAAGGGGGAAGAAATTTAAATCTATAATAGGTATTAGGTATATTTGGAATTATCAGGAAAGGGGTAAAGTATTAGATTTATCAGAAAATTAGATGTATAGGAACAATTATAAAATTATAAAAATAAATTATATTTAAATAAATATTAAGAAGGAGGAATGAATGTGATATAAAAGGGTAGATGATATTTAGAACAATTTTGTAAATAGATGTTATGTTGTAAATAGTAATTTTAGGTGTATATAGTTTTTTGTTTTTGATAGGGGGATGTTTATAGAATAAACATTAAGGAAATCCAGTTAAATGTTAAATCATTAGAATTAAAATTGATATGAATAAACAGTTTGAATATTTTTCATAAAAGATTTTTCCAAGGGATGATCTTAGAGAAATTAATTTTGTCTTGGTATTCATTGTACATAAATAATTATTTACAAGCAAGTACATAATATATAAACAGATTATAATATGAAATATAGAACAAAGAAATTTGTATAAAATTTATTAAAATATAATAGGACATAGAAAAATATAAAAAAATATGAACCAAAGTATTTAACAGTTATAAATGTGGAAAATTTGGAATAGAAATTATAATTTTTTAATCAAATATGAAAATATGATTGATTCAAAAATTTTAATTGGGGGATTTGAGATGATATATGTTACTATGCTATTTCAATTAAGTAAATATAAAGAAAATTATAAAAATCGAGAAAAGGAAATTATATTCTCATTCCAAGGCAGAGTGCAAATGTAGTTGATTTGGGATAATTTATAATCGTCGTCTTCTTCTCAATACCTAAAAAGAAAAAATAAAACAAAATAAGAAATTAAAATACACAAGTATCTACATATAAAAAAATATTCAAAGAATAAAAATAATATAATTTATCAATAACATATAAAATTCTAATAATCATGTATCAATAGATAAGGAGAATAATTATTGAAAAAGTGTATAAATTTTATGATACCTTAGTAATTAAAACCGATTTTAAATAAATTAAGACAAAATGAAATAAGAAAACCAAATGTTAAGACATCAATGTAAAGTTTTACATAAATCTCAGTATAAAATATTAGAACTCATAGAAGAAAATAAAAAAAAAGGTGTGTACTTACTTTTAGAATAGACAATGTTTGTTCTCAAGACATATTATGATTTATTATTAGTATAATTTCCAAATGAAAAATTCTGAAAATAGAAAGATATTAGATTATATTGTAGATAAGATATTATAAAATTAACAATTCATTTAAAGTACAGCAGATTTTAAAAGAAGGATTATTGTATTAAATGTAAATAATTAGTTAAGTATTAGATTTTTAGTAATTTGATTTGCTAAAGAATTTGTAGGAGAAAGATATTATGAAATTAACAACTCATTAAAAGTTTAGTAAATTGTAAAAAGAATTTCTATTGTATTTAAATGTAAATAAGGAATTGGGTATTAGATTTTTAGTAATTTTATTTGATTAATAATTTAGTAGGCGAATATTGCATGATAATGTATAGTGTTTGTTTATTTGTTTTTTTTTTTTTCTTTATTACAAAAAAAAAAATATATAGTATATTATAGCTTATAATTATTATTATTATAGCTTGTAATTGTAACTGTAATTATATTAACAAATAAACAATAATATTATATTATAAATATATTATTATTATAAGATTGTTTGGGGATTCAGTTGTTAAATTGTTGATTCTCTGAATCTCTCTCTTGTTTTTGGGCTTTTGAAGTGATAGCATGTAATAAATTTTGCTCCGTTAAAATTTCGATTTTTTTATTTAAATACTTATAAAAGAAAGTATAAAAGTAGTAAAAAGTGTTAACAAAGCCACAAGACAACTCCTGATAACCACTGGTAAGAATTAAAGTTCATATAAATGGAGAAATAAATGTTAGGAATGGTGTGCGGAGCAGATTAGTTATATGAATGCTTCCTGAGTAATATAACTAAAGTAAAACTGGTTTCTGATAAGAAAGAAAGTAATAATTTACTCACCATTTGATGCAAGATCAAGTTATTTCCGGAGGAAAAGCAAATTTAGTCGTCTACATCTATAAGGTGTCCGTATATCATTGATGTTCCTGGGAAATGGTTGGATTCCAATAGGAAATGATAGCCTGTGCCTTCAGCTGTCCAGAGGAAATACCTAACTTCAAAACACGGTATCTATTTCCAAGTATTTAAAAAAAAAAATAAAGAACATTTCTATGTTTCATTCTTCTGTAGATGATGAACATTTGATATCACTTGTACACTGTTTCACTATTTATATAAGTTGTTTTTACATTTTCTGATAAGTTTAATTTGCTTTCCTGATTACAAAATTCAGAATTTTTCATAACCCTTGATTTAACGATGTCTGAAATTTGAAGGTGATGTGTTTATGTGCACAAACAATAAGAAAAAGTGAGGTTAAGGTCAAATCGGAATTGTAGTACAAAATTGCAATTTGGTATATGATTGTTGAATTTTATTATATTTTTTTTGAAATTTGCAATATTAGTTAAATTTGAATCTATTTATTAGTTGAGATTTTTTGAACTCGCACCTTGAGAAAGAGAATAGCTAAGAACTTATGTTAAAGTAACAATCATTAAAATAAAAGAAATTAAGTGGAAATATACCTTATTCACATCTATATTAAAATAAATATTTTCAAGGTATTTTCATATATGTTATAATATATATGCATTTTCGCTTAAATATATGTTATAATATATATATATATATATATATATATATATATATATATATATATATATATATATATATATATATATATATATAATTTATCATTCCTTTTCATCTGCATTTCTTAGGTCGATCGCGTTGTCATCAACAGGAAGTGTTTCCCAAAATACTCGTCTATTTTTTGGTATTTCTCGATGTTGCGTTTTCTCTCATTTGTGATTCCTCTTGGTTTAATTATTCTTGGTGGAAGATCCAGTCGACGTATAGCTTTCTTATTTAGGAAATTCATATGATAAATGAGTTTGTTTTTTCCTCTCTCCGCAATGACTTCCACAATTTCTTCCACAATGTCTTTCAATGTCTTGGAATCAATTGTTTGATTTTGTAAGAGGAAGAATTATCGCGCCAAACAAAGAAGTCCTCCAGATTCATTTCCTTCACGGTCACTTTGACTGAATTTGCAGCTTGTACACAATTTACAAAATCTGCAAAATCATAGACTTTCTTCTTTTGTTGTAGAGATAGCTCCACCTGGTGGTGGAAACTGTCTGCCGCCATAAATGTATGTCCTGCTCAAAAAATATCGCAAAGTCAGTTTATTTGTTGCTGTTTCAGGTGAATTAATGATATATGTCAGATAGGAAAATAGGGCCCAGTTTTTATTTTGTCCGGAACAGTTATCTAACCAGAAGGTTCTGTTCTCAAAGTCTCGCATGGCGATGAGGAAAGCGTGAAAGGTACTGATCAAGTCTTCTTTTTTTTTCCGGAGATGCATTCATGCCAGAGGCAAGCGAAAGGTTTGATCTGCTGCTTCTTGCCAATCGGTACAAAGCTTTCGTTAAACACAATAATTCGTTGACAAAATATCACCTGCTTAAACATGTCGATCCTGGGCAGCATTATAACTTTCTCTAAATCCGCAGAAACAATTAGGGATGTTTCATCGGAACCAGCATTAGCAGCATCAGTCCTGTATTTTTCACGGGCATTCTTTGCCTTACTTATATGATTTTCCCATGCCTTGCACGACTCGCAGTCTGGTATTAGATTTTGTTGAGTATGTTTTGGATCATGCATCTTAAAAATTTCACATGTTTCACATTCCTCGTGACCCAATTTAGTGAATGAAATATTACAGTCCTTTTTTTTTATGGTCAAGCACTTTCTTTATAACTCGTAAGAACACTTTATGTCGGGATGTTTTGCCATGAAATCCTTATGCATGTTAGTGATGTTGATATCGCTAGCTAAATACCTTTTGTTCGGCGCATGTTCTCTTCTATAATGGGAAATGGTAGGTCCAAAAGATTCAATATGTGTTTTGATTACACTTCGATCCGTTTTAGAAGTTTTGCGGTGCTTTCCTCGTTTATCTTGCCCGCTCGTAGCATTACTTTCCTTATTAATAACATTGGTGATAGCTCGGTCGTTTTTGCGATCATATCCCAGTGTAGTTAGAAAGAACACTTTGCAGATTTCCACTTTTTCACCGTTGGCATTTTTCAAAAAGTATTTACAAGACCTTGTACTCGACATTACAGAACCTCTTCGCCGTTTCACTTCCATAGTTGAAATACTTGCCGAAAGAAAAATTTGACGTTCCTGCCAGGACATCATCCAGTAGTCCCTATTGATTGATATACGCTGATCTTCCGCAATTTTTCCAACACATCCTTTCTTGCATGATCCACAACCTGTTCGAACCGTTAGTTTAGTTTTAACTTATTCCAGTTTATCAGCATTCCTTTCTGCAACGGTTTTACAAAACTTCTTCATTTTTCTAAATTCTCCCGTTCTTTTAGTGTATTGTTCATCAGGGTGAATGACTTCAGCCACTTCTCCACTCTGGTGAGTTGAGGTTTTCTTTAATGTTCTACGAATCTTGCTCAAAGGTTGATCAGATGAAGCATCAGAGTCAGGTAAGTAATGGGGTTCGTCCGCAGAGTCGTCAGAATCTAATAGGCGCATGTTTGCATCTTGAATTGTGTTTATTGAAGAACATTGTGCTTCATCAGTAGCAGCAACCAGAACGTCTTGGGTGTGGCGTACTGGTGATGATGGGGTATCAGAATCAGGTAGGTCATAATGATGAGGATCGTCAACAACAGTGTTTTTAGAATCAAGCAATGGAATGTTTGCATCCATGATTTCATTTGAATGGATCAGCAAAAGCAATGATGGCGCATTGAATTCAGGTAAGTGGGGATAACCTGGCTCCTCAGCGGCCATAATTTCAGTTGAAGGTGGTTCTGGCATTAATGAAGGGCCGTCTAAGTTATCTTCAGATGGCGAAGCAGCAATTGAACCAGATTTGGAGATATCAGCATTGTAGAGGCTCAGCGGATTCAATGTAACATACTCATTTGATTCTGTCTGTTCGATCACATTGCTGGATATAGCTTGCACATCACTTACATTTATTATCACCTTATTCTGAAGACCCTTCTTAATCAGTTTCCACCGATAACCGTACTTTTTGTTCTCCATAGTAATTTACGGAGCAAATCTGAAGCAAGTGAAAAACCCACATTCAAATAACATGAATAATAATTCTTAATTAGGTATTAGCCCAGAAGCACCTTTAAGGTTTTTTTAAATGGCAAGTAGGAAACTGATCAAACAACTGAGACAAATGTACAATATTTTTGATATAAATTAATATAGTTGTTATAATAAAGAGCTCAAGTAAACTCCCGAATTTAAAAGAAATAGAAAGAAAGAAGTAGGTAAATGACAATAAACATTATGAAGAAAGTACTTACCAATTACTCGAAATAACTTTTTCCAAACTAACACTATCACTTTTTTAATTACTTGCTGATAAAATACACAAATTATGCAATTGTTGGTTATGTTTATGTTATCTTCTACACATTCAAACGCGACTGAGATCTGCCGCACATACAATAAAAATGTTTGCATGTCACCTGACCCTAGACATAAACGCAGTATCTCCAGGCAAAATTGGAGATGCTGCGTTTTAGTCAAGCAAATGTCAGATACTGCTCTTTAGATATGTATGAACATCAAAAAGTGGACATACTGCGAACGTTTTAGCCATTTATTTGAATATGGATTGCCAATACTGCTTTTTTGCTTAGTTAGACAGATACAAAAATGTTCTAGATATGTTAGAAATGCAGTAACTCCAAAATGACAAATTAGGAGTTACTGCGTTCTAGCTTAGGAGGGCAGATCAATGACAGAAATTCCACGAGATAATAAATTCGCTGGATTTTTATTAGACGGTATATGAAACCACTGATTGGGTTTAGAAAGTGTTTGAATTTGAGCTATTCTATTAGCTATAAAGATCTTATATGGATGAGGAGAAGATTTTATCCAAGATATGGTAATAGAGGAATCTGAAAAGTAATATACCTTATCTATGGCGAGATCTAATGAATTTTGCACCTTTTCCAGCCAATAAAAGAGCGGCGCACAATTCAAGTCTCGGGATTGTCAATGTTTTTAATAGAGCGACTCTGCTTTTTGCACATAAAACATTTGAATATAGCGCAACAGTATTATCCACGGACCCTGCATAGATCACGGCACCATATGCCGCCTCCAATGTGTCTGCAAAGCCATATAGTTCAGTGGTTTTTAGAGAATGACACAAAACGTGCCTTGGAACTTTAACGTTGTTCAAACTTTGAATTTGAGATATAAAATTAGACCACTGACAATGCAACTTTAATGGAATTGATTCATCCCATGAAAGCCGCAGTTGCCAAAGCCTTTGCAGGATTATTTTAGCAGTGATGGTAAAGGGAAGTAAAAGACCCAAAGGATCAAAAATTTGAGCCACTATGCTTAAGATGGCTCTCTTGGTGTTCGAACTTTCAGGAATATTTTCCTTGATAACATAAAAGCCAGGAAGTCACCTCAATGATCCCAAAAGAGGCCTAATGTTTTTGTCGGTTCATCCATGCATATATTCAGATGACATTTCATTCTGGTTCAATATTAAAGAAGAGTTAAACAGAAACTTCCTTAATGGAAAGCCATATCTACCCAGAATCTCGGTGATATTCTTTTTTATGTTTAATACTTCTTCTACATTTGATCCTCCAGTTAAAAGATCATCAACATAGAAGTCCCGTTGTATAATTGAACTTATATTAGGATGCGTATTGGAGAGGTCATAGGCTATTTGGTGTAAACATCTAATGGCAAGGAATGAGGAAGAAGATAAACCGTATGTTACAGTATTAAGTTCATATGTCAAGAGTGGGTCAGAAGCCTTGTGCCGCCATAAAATACGTTGTAAGCAGCGTTGTTCTGGAGCTACAAGGATTTGGCGATACATTTTCTCAACATCACCAGCCAAAACGAAATTGTGTTTACGGAAACGAATGAGGATAAAGAATAGATCATGTTGTATCGTTGGGCCAGTTAATTAATTATTAAGAGAAAAGCCAGATGAAGTTTTGGCTGACCCATCGAATACAACTCGCGACTTAGTGGTAGAACTGTCTGCTTTCATTACACAATGATGAGGTAAATAGTACCCTAGATTGTTAGAATTCGTATTTGGGAGAGACATATATGATTTAGAGAAAGATACTCATCGATAAATGCAGAGTATTGATCCTTAAGAAGTTTGTTTTTATTTAATTTATTTTCCACTGCGTAAAATCTTTTTTCAGCAAGTTCTCGCGATTCGCCTAATTTAGAAATGGATTCCTTTAAAGGTAAATTTACTATAAATCTTCCAGAACTGCCCCCCGTTGTATGAGTAACGAAATGTTGTTCGCAAAATAAGTTTTCCTGGGAGATATAATTTTTAGGAGGATAATCATTAATCATCAGATTCATTGATTATGGCTAAGGTTAAATGATAAACTGTGCTAATTGATGCATTTGAAGTACAATTAATTGGGCCAGAAATGATCCATCCAAGTAATGTTTTTTGTAATACAGGGCAATTTTTTCCCAACTTGACCGGAACACAAGATATCCCAAAACATGCCAGCGCCTATAAGCAAGTCTACAGGTTTACTAACACTAAAATCTGGGTCTGCCAATATTAAATCTTAAGGAATTTCTAAAATGTCTTGGTTAAATGATACACATGGAATGCAAGTAGTGATTTTGTCAACTATTAGGCAAGGAACTATACTGCTGTAAGCTGTGGTTCTAGAAAGAAACTTCACATCTGCCTTAGAATTAATGTTTAAGGTAACCTGGTTTAGTCCTAAAACGGACATACTGATTTTGATAGGGGAGAGACCTATTTTTCGCATAATTCCTTTGTAATGAAATTGCTTTGCGATGCGCTATCAAGGAGAACACGACAGTTATGAGAAGTGCCAAGTTTGTCTAAGACAATAACTACGGCAGTAGAGAGTAATACGCAATTTTTATTTTCAATAGAACATAAAGCATTAGATGGACCTGGAACAATATTTTGATCATTTGAAGAGGAACTAGAATCTATCACTTCCGTTACATTGTTGTTATTTGAGACTGATTCTCTACTAAAGTGTAAAAGTGTGTTATGAAGTTTACCGCATTTTAGACATTTACTGGATATGCAATCCTTAATCGAGTGATTTCCACGAAGGCAATTTATACAGATCCTATTCTGTTTTATATGTTCAAATTTGGCCTTAGGATTAAGTTTTAAAAATTTAGTACAATTTTGAATTATATGATTTTGTTTACATAGTGAACAGGAATAGTATATTACACTACAAGGGCAGAAAGTTTGAGATTCCTGCACTGCGCACGATATTGCCCGAGGCGAAGCCGAGGAATAGTATATTACACTACAAGGGCAGAAATTTGAGATTCCTGCACTGCGCACGATATTGCCCGAGGCGAAGCCCAGGGCAATATCGTGCGCAGTGCAGGATCTTAAACTCTCTGCCCGTGTAGTGTATACTATTTTTCTTTATTTGTGGCCGAAAGTACGTTGACTGATAAATCAAGTAAGGTTATGTGTCAATGCCCGCCCGACATTTGCGGCACGAGCGAAGCGAGTGCGGTTGGTCGGGGGCGGTTATCGAATACATCTCAATAGATAAAAATAATAATAATTTTTTAAAATAAAATTAATCAGAATAAGTAGTTAGATTTTTATTAATTTTTGACTACTTAATTACATCAAAATCTTAGCGAGTTAGCAACTTTTTTAAATCAATTATTGCACATTTTCTTTGTCATTACAATCATTGCCAATACATGAGCAATAAAAATTATTTATAATGTTATCATTAAATGTGCAATTATTGTAAGTATTACATGGATTAGTGTTAGAATTTGAGTACGATTTATTTTCTTTATTAACAGTTTTAAGAGAAAGTTTGGATCTTTTTTGTGGTGGTTCACTAGCTGGTTTCTTATTAAAAACATTTATTGGTGCTTTTGCAGTGAAATGGGTATGCTGAGCTAATGCTGATCTTTGAGAATTCGTTGTATATTCAGTTGTTGCAGTTGGCTTTGTTGTTGATGATGATGGTGATGATACAGTTTTTTCCGGCATACTTATATTATCAATTGCAGCTAAATCTTCAGAAGTTAGTGTAAGGTCGTCATTAAAATCGCAGTCGGTATTTTGGAAATTTGTGTCGTTTTCTGTAATATTTGAATATTCGTAGATTGTTTTAAAATATTATTATTATTAACTTCCGAAACAGGTGTACTAATTGATCCAGTAATTTTATGAAAAATCATCTCTCTATTCCGTAACGAATTTTCAACACATCCTGTAAATTTATAAAGCATAAATTAGTGAAATAGAGAGAAAAAATAGAATATATATATACCTTGTGCTATAGCTGTTGATTTCCAACCACCTAATTGCTTCAGCATCGTAGTATTGGCACCTGAATTGGATAATAATGTTGCAGCAGTTCGTCTAATGCAATGGCCAGTGTAGCATTTTGGATCTGGCAATTCTAGATCTACAGCGATACGGTAAGGTGCTGTGCCGATCATATTTCTTCCAATATTTTGCTGAATACATTTTCCTTTTCTATATTGAATGAAAAAATTTTCGGAAAATAATCCTTCTGGTCTTAGAGACACATACTTTTTGACCTTTTTATAATAAAGTTGCCCAATTACAAACTGCCTAGGCACATCATTTTTAGTATCATTAACGGAAACAAGATAACGGTCTCCAAGATATTCTACGTCTTTCCTTTTCAGTTTATATATTTCTTGACATCGAAGAGCCCCACAAATGCCAAATATCAAAATAACCTAAAATTATAATAGACATAAGAGTGTTATTATACATATAAGAAAATTATTAATGTAGATTTATGTAAGTAAATATTCATACTAACCTTTTGATCCAAATGTGTTGTATCCGGTGCACTATCAAGAAATTTTGAAATATCAGGCCATTTCAATACCAATGATTTCTTAGACCTAAAGCCTTTAGAATTATTTTTAATTAGACTTTTAAGGTTTTGAAATTTACCAATGTCAATGTTCTTAATACTATTTAATGTCTTTTTCAGCATTGACCAAGTACTCCATATAGTTGAAGGTCGCAACGTCTTACTTAATTCTTTGAAGTAAACTATTAGATTACTTTCTTCCGAATTAGACAAAGAATTTTCATGTTTTTTTTGCCATTTTTTGTATGCCTCATAGTTAAAAATATATTTATGAGCGGATTTCTTAGGTAATGTATCCGTTCGTACAATAAGATTAGCTTCCAATTCAAAATTTCTTAGAATTTCCTCTTCGTCTGAAGATTCATCAGATGATGACAACACATTCATTTTTATATTATTTTTTACTCAACACAAATATAATTAATAACGATAACGAAAAAAAAAACACAAAAGCAATTTTGAGGTTATTCGTACGCACTGTGAACTGCGTCAGCTGTAATGATTGCTGTCGTATCTCGTATCGCAGCCTCGTACATCATTTCAGTGCATGACTAGTTTATTTTTGCGCACTAGAGCAGTGCGCATGCACGCTCCTACCGAAGCATAATTGTTAGACTTTCGGCCTCGTAATCGATGCAGCCAGTACGTACTTTCTGCCGTGGATAAAGAAAACATTATTAGTGGAAGTTAAGGTTTTAAATTTATGCGTAGTATTAGAAGCAATTTTAGGGTTTATGGATTTGTTATCTACTTGTTTAGTTTTCAATAAACTACACCGATCCTTTAAGAACTCAATAAAATCTGGTAAATTGGGTTTTTTGATTTTTTTAATTTTTGATAATTTTGAATCCCATTTATGTTTAGACTTATTGTCCAGTTTTAAATAAATTATATTAATTAAAAGTGAATCCCAATGTTCAGTAGGTTCACCAAGGGTTTTTAGTACTCTTGTATTTTGGATCAAGATATTGTGTAGAGGTTTTAATTCTGAATGTGATTCTTTGTTCACAGGTGAAAGTTTTAGTAATGCTCTAATATGATAATCCAAAAAAGTTTAATTATCTTCGTATTGCTCTAAAAGGGTTTTCCAAGCTATATCGTAGCTATCATCAGAAATTTGTAAATTTCGCAGAGAATTTGCAGCATCAGCTTTTAGTGCAAGTCTAAGGTAGTGGAATTTTTGTACCTTTGAAAGATTCGGTTCGTTATGAATAACGGACTGAAATGTATCCCGAAAGAATAGCCAATCTCCACAGGATCCATCGAAAGAGGGTAAGTTTATATCAGGTAGTTTAAGACCAGAGTTGAACATAAAGGTAGGAATCAAAATATTACCCGTAGGATAAGCCTGAGTTGTATCTGAGCTATTGGTATTTGGAGGTAAGTAAATTTTGAGTACTAAAGGCGTTATTGTTTACTACTGATGGATTATTATTCAGCGAGTCGTTAGGATTATTAAGATTGTGAGGGTCAATATGAGGTGTTCATACTTCAGCTAAAGAAGTAGTTGGCAACGAAGCATTGTTTTGACGATTCAGTTGTGTGTTGACCGAAAGCTTTGCACTAGAACTGATGCTAACTTTGTCATTATTATGAATCTGTTATTGAGATTTAGCTAAGGCTACAACTTTAAAGTATTTCTCTTCAAAATCTTCACGCTCTGCTTCATCTAATATTATTTCACCATCATCATCAAGTGATGCTAACTCTAATTCACTCTGAATGTTATTGAATTCTTCTAATACAGTTTGAATGCCGTATAATCTTAGCTGTAATTCATCAAAGTCTTCGGTTTTTGTTATAATAAATTTATTTACATAATTAGAAAAGCGTGTAAGTGATGCCTTTAGAATTTTACGTTTACCCCTTTAAGACCATGAGATTTTCTGATTTTTCAGACATGATAATGATATGAGTTATTAATAAATAAAACCAGTATTTACAACTTAGAACGATAGGACACAATTTGGCGCTACTAAATGCGAAAGGAAGGAAACAAGTGAGTAAAAGATTTAAAAGCGGTGCTATAAAATGCGCAAGATTAAATAAGGGACCTTAATCGGTGCTACGAAATGCTTAAAGTAAGATAAATGACCTAAATTGGTGCTAAAAAATGCGCAAGAGTAAATAAAAATACCTTAATCGGTCCTACGGAATGCTTAAAGCAAGAAAAATGACCTAAATTGGTGCTACAGAATGCGTAAAGCAAGAAAAATTACCTAAATTGGTGCTAAAAATGCGCAAGAGTAAATAAAAGTACCTTAATCGGTGCTACAGAATGCTTAAAGCAAAAAAAATGACCTAAATTGGTGCTAAAAATGCGCAAGAGTAAATAAAAGTACCTTAATCGGTGCTACAGAATGCTTAAAGCAAGAAAAAATTAACTAAATTGGTGCAAAAAATGCGCAAGAGTAAATAAAATGTAACTTTATATGTCAATCTGACGATGCTAGTTCAGCGAAACATGTCATTTAAAAAAATTTTTTAATTAAAGTGAAAGTTATATAAAAAACAGAGAGTTTTTTATTACTTTTATTATTCCAAATAAAAATGAACTTTCAAGTAGTAAGGGTACGTACAATTAATTTAAATAAAAGTACCTTAATCGGTGCTACAGAATGCTTAAAGCAAGAAAAATGACCTAAATTGGTGCTAAAAATGCGCAAGAGTAAATAAAAGTACCTTAATCGGTGCTACAGAATGCTTAAAGCAAGAAAAATGACCAAAATTGGTGCTAAAAAATGCGCAAGAGTAAATAAAAGAACCTTAATCGGTGCTTTAGAATGCTTAAAGCAAGAAAAATGACCAAAATTGGTGCTAAAATATGCGCAAGAGTAAATAAAAGTACCTTAATCGGTGCTACAGAATGCTTAAAGCAAGAAAAATGACCTAAATCGGTGCTTGATGTATGTATTTATATGCTTTGTAGTTAGCAAACAGTAGTTATGAATTGATTATTTGCTTAAAATCCCCTTAAACGGTTTTATATAAATAAAAATTAAGAGTATTTAGTAATTTACAAAATTTGAAACAATATTTGACACTCCAGTTACTAAATAAAAGGTTTTAACTGGAAATAAAAAAAGGAACGGACCCAGCTTTATGATTTTCAGTGTAGACACTGTAGACTGTCCCGCTATAACAATGGCTGCCAAAATCTGTTCACCCTGCTTCGAATATTCGCTTATTTCATCCGTCTTCGAAGGACCATATTAATAATTGTGTATAGTTGGAATCTTCCGATTCTATATTTAATATTTTTGTTAATAAAAAACACTTTGAAATTTGTGAATAACTTGTAATAATGTTACTAACTACAAACAAGAAATACGTTTAATCTTAAAGACAAAACTATTGAGAGTCATCTCTTTTTCGGGAATAGTTCATTTACGACGACTAAAAATTCGTTTGCGAACCGTACGTTTCCTCCTTTTCACCGTAAAACTTAATGGGACTTTTGCTAGAATAGCATTATGGTCTGAAATGGCTCCATTGTTTCCCATATCTGATACTACAGCTCAAACCTTTAATCCAATAGCCATACATCTCTTAATACAGTCCAATACCAAGGGTTTTAGTTCAGTCGCGGCACATCCTCTATTTACAAATACATATCTCTAGGGCTGCTTCCAGTTGTCGCTAATTCCTCTGGCCATTAAAACCAGTGCACTATTTGCTATTTGCCCATTGCTAAATTATGTAATCCCATAATTTCTTCTTTATTACTGTCATCCAGCATTCAGTGACATCTCAACCATTGTTATTATGCAGTTTCTGTTTATTTTTGGGTTGGTTTGTAATTTCCTTTTTAAAGCCCTAAAAACAAAATCATTTAAACCTGGTTGTTTTTGAATATTTTAAGTAAACTTTTGTAAACATCTAACAGAAGAAAAACAATGATCTTTAATTAATTTTCTGTACGCTTTTGGATCCATATAGTACAACGATAAAGCGTACTGTTTATAACGTCTTCCATTCTTTTTTCTGTCTTGTAGTTGTAGTATCATTGTGACCATATCTGATATTTTCCCGGTCAAATATTGGTCACATCCTAAAATAAAACAAAAAAGTACCATTTTATATGTTGTGTAAAATATCAAATATATATATTTTTGTATAACTTAGTTTTATGGCACAGATTATAATTTCATTTACAATTGTGGAATAGACAATAATATTGTCAAATGTTTGCCAAGACCAACATCTGCTATTACCAAACAATTGTTAAAAATCGAGTAGATTCAAAATGTTAATTTTGTTTGTAAAAATATTTTTTGTTTTAGGTGAAAGTGGTTATATATTAAAAAATTATTTCCTGACATCTCTTGCTAACCCACTCTTAAGATATGAACATTTATTCAATGAGTCTCACATCAGAACCAGAAATGTGATCGAAGATGTTTTGGTGTTTGGAAAAAGAGGTTTCCTGTATTGGCATATGGAGTGCGACTCAAACTGGAAACATCATTACAAGTGATTATAGCAACAGCTGTTTTGTATAATCTTGCGAAAAACATGAATGAAGAGGAACCTCCATTGCCTGAAGACATCAATGAAGAGGAACCTCCATTACCTGAAGACATCAATGAAGAGGAACCTCTATTACCTGAAGACATCAATGAAGAGGAACCTCCATTACCTGAAGATATCAATGAAGAGGAACTAAATTATTTAATTGCTGTTGGTGATGTTGGAGGTGTACCAGACTTTAATGAAAATTTAAATGTAGATCATTTTAGAAATCAGTTAATAAATCAATATTTTGCTGAGCTACAACAGCGGCAGCTTTAGACACTTTTAGTTTCGTTTTCTTTATACCTGTCAATTCCACTGAAATAAAAACCTTAAAATACATCTAAATGGAAAAAAAAGATGTTATTACATTCTAAATTGCTGTTTTAATATACTACATGTTTCAAGGAGTTGTAATAGTAGCATCTCATTATTTGAAAGGAGACAAGCTTTGGTATATGATCAAAATTGATTTTTTAAATGTAGAGATTCTTAAAAAAAATAAAATGGGATTAAATTAAGGTAATTCTTAAGATATAAAACCTTAAAAAACTGCTAACATTAAAAAATTAACAGTTACATAATGCTTTACTTGAGCTTTTTCAGTTTTTCTTTCTCCACCTCAATTTGCAATTTTAGTAACTCAACTTTGAGTTCTCTTTCAGTTCTAATTGTTGTAATTTCTCCTTCAAATTTTTGTTGTTGCTGACTCACTAGTTCCAACCTTTTATCAAGTAGTGTGTCATATTTTTCTGTAAGCTCCGACCTTGATTGTGATTTTATCATAGTTGTTGGACGACGCCTTGAGGCAGAAAGTGGTGTAGTTTTTTTGGACTTTGGAGAGTCAATGTCATTTCTTAAAACCAATAGAAAAATATACTTACAACTATGTTCTTCTCAAAACCAAAAAATGTTTTCTGTCATTACATTTTGCTGTATACTTTGTATATTATATTTAATTTGGCGATAGTAAGCAATACACAAATGCAATGTTATTGGTGCAAGAATATTTATTGAACATGGCTACATACTTGAAATGTTTGTAAAAGTATTTGCTTTTAAGCAGTATATAGAGTTAGCTGATTATCCAGAGATTTTTGATGAAATTTTTAATGGTTATGGAGATAATCATATTTAAATCCAGGCTTGAAGTCATCTAAATGTTTAAGAAGTTCTACGAGAAACTGGTATAAGTTCTTTCTTTATTAACAATAAAAAAACTTTTGTTTTATTATAAATATTGTACGAACATTGTCACTATTTCACTAATCACTATTTCCTTAGTATATAAGTTTATTTCTGTTGTTTCAAGTTGTAATAATTATCAGATTTTCCATTTTCATTTTGTTTAATAAGCCAAGTTTTTAAACATTCGTTTAGTTTTCAATTGCTTGTTTAAAAAAAGTTAGGTTATAAATTTTCTTCTATTTCTAAATTCTCAACGCCATCATGTCATTTGGTATATAAGAGTAGTAAATTTTTATATTTATCCAATAGTATATAATTTATTTAAACTTGCATTGAATTCTGCCCATGAAAAAAGAGTCAGTGTCGGGTAAATAAATAAATTAATATAATCTAAATTCATAAAATTGAAATCATAAAAACTAATTTGCCTATATATAAATTTTAAATAAAATTCAACGTTCAAAATTTATAAACTAGAAGGCAAATTTTAATTATAGCATAATAACTTATATATTATAATTCTTAGCAAGTTATATATATATATATATAAAAATAATATATTTTGACTGATCAAATATTATAAACAATTTGAAATTTTTTTGGGGATTGCAGTCATTTATTAAGAAAAACTCTTATATAATTTCCAAGCTTTCGAAATTTATTTTATTTCTTTTTCAAGGAATCTACAAATAAACAAAATGGAATATAATGGAAAACAGAAAAAATATAAATGTATATTATTAAACTTACTACGTTGAGATTAATATAAAACAGAAAATCAGCAAAATTTGGGAAAGATTATTCATATATGAATTCTTCTTGACAATCTTATGATTTAAAAATTTTTTTATTGACATTAAATATTATTTCCAAAGTAGGACAAATAAATTTAGATACAGGAAGAGAAAAAAAAATAAAAATTATATATATATACATACAGGGTGTTTCATTGGGAAAGGGCCTAACTTTAACTGTTGATGGGGATCACTTTGGTGGTTCCAAAAACCTATATTTAATGTGTCTGCTGTACTTTATAACCGAGATACAGGGTGTTTTATAAATTTATCCTATTTCTTTCGAACCTCATAACTTCCGAGTTACCCTGTATATTATTTTGAGATTTGGTACACGTAATAACCATTACCTAGAGACTCCATCAAAAGCATCTCCAAAAAGATAATGCAGGTCCGGCTTAACAAAAAATTTCAAAACTGGTCTTTCCTAAAAACAACACCCTGTATATACATTTTCTGAAAATTGCTCTTTATAATAGAAAAGGGTATGAAAAATCGAATCTACCTATTTCTTTTTTATTTTTCCGCAGACAATTTTACTACCAAAAATTCACCGTCAAACTTATAATTTATGCACGTTTTGGGGGTTAACAATGGTATCGGAGAGGTTTTTTTTTATTTTTTAGCTTGAAATGGAATCCATTCAATGCATCTAGAGAAGCATCCTAGAAATTCAATTGAGTGTGTATGTTTACGAGTACAGACCACTAAAAATGTGATTACAGGGCCGTACTTAGAACATACTCATTCAGTATGTTTCGAATATCTCGAACACCCTGTATAAGCATATGTATCAACAAAAGTAAAATACGAGAAATAAATTTATACTTCAAATAACGAAGAGATTTTCATAAATTTAAATAATTAACATGAACAGAAAACAAGAAATTCTAACAACATTGTTCAAACAAAAAAAGTCCAACCTACAAAAATTGCTCAAAATGACCTCCATTCTGCTCTATGCACTTTCTTGCCCTTTTTGTAATATTGCGAATGGACCTTCTAATCACATCTGGATTATTTCTGATTTGTCCGCAGGCATTCTCTATTCTTCGAAGAAGTTCTTCTCTGCTATTGATGTCGGTAGCATATACTTTTGATTTTAGATATCCCTAAATATGGTAATCCACAGGATTGAAGTCAGGTGACCTTGAAGACCAGTTATTGGGACCACCTCTGCCTATCCATGAATTAGGAAAATTTTCATTTAAAAAATTCCTCACTATTACTCTGTAATGCACCGAAGCACCGTCATGCTGATAATACATTCCTGCTACATTTACGTATGCATCATCTAATAGCACTGGTAAAATATTCTGCAGAAAATCCAAATAGACTTCGCCAGTCAGTCTATGTGGAAAGATGTGTGGTCCTATTAATTTATTATCAATGACACCGCACCAAACGTTAACAGAAAATTTGTGTTGCGAATGGGCCTCTATTGTAGCAAATGGATTTTCTTCTGCCCAAATGTGCGAGTTCCGTAAATTATAAACGCCGTCTCTTGTAAATTGAGCTTCATCCGTGAATAGCACTCTACTTAAAATTCTTGCATTTCGAATGATCCAATTGCTAAAATTCATTCGTGGAATTTCGTCCCCTGCTTGAAGTCGCTGTACTTCTTGTATATGAAATGGATAAAGGTTATGTTTTTTTAGTCGCCGCCAAACAGTAACATGAGGTACATTTGTAGCATGTCCAATTCTTCTTGTACAAATTTCCGGATTATTATCAACAATATTCAAAATATTTTGTTCCATATTCATATGCCTTCTTTCCTGATGTTCATTTAATGTAACCGTTGGAAATCTGCCGTGTTCTCCTAAATAATTAAAAACACGAATAAATGTTTTACGGTTTGGTAACCTTCGGTTAGGGAACCTTCTTCCGTATTCAGTTTGTGCAGCTGTACCATTACCATTACAAAATCCATAAATAAATAAAATATCTGCGTATTCTCGGTTAGAAAATTGATGAGGCATAATGATTTAATACTCACTAGGCAAAAAGAAAATACTGTAGGGAGTTCAAAACATCAAACACTGTTTGACAGAAACTAGAAGCAAATGACACACACTTCAATGATGTGTCTATTCCATAGCCTACTTAAAGTATTATCTAGTTTATACGAGTACTTTTAACGTTTTTTGAAGTATAAATTTATTTTAATTTTTGTAGGTTGGACTTTCTTCGTTTAGACAATGTTAGAATTTCTCGTTTTCTGTTCATGTCAATTAATGAAATTTATAAAAATCTCTCCGTTTTTTGAAGTATAAATTTATTCCTCGTATTTTACTCTTGTTATTTTAAATGTAGAAGTGCATAGTTTCCAGATACATATCCTTATACAGGGTGTTCGAGATATTCGAAACATACTGAATGAGTATGTTCTAAGTACGGCCCTGTAATCACATTTTTAGTGGTCTGTACTCGTAAACATACACACTCAATTGAATTTCTAGGATGCTTCTCTAGATGCATTGAATGGATTCCATTTCAAGCTAAAAAATAAAAAAAACCTCTCCGATACCATTGTTAACCCCCAAAACGTGCATAAATTATAAGTTTGACGGTGAATTTTTGGTAGTAAAATTGTCTGCGGAAAAATAAAAAAGAAATAGGTAGATTCGATTTTTCATACCCTTTTCTATTATAAAGAGCAATTTTCAGAAAATGTATATACAGGGTGTTGTTTTTAGGAAAGACCAGTTTTGAAATTTTTTGTTAAGCCGGACCTGCATTATCTTTTTGGAGATGCTTTTGATGGAGTCTCTAGGTAATGGTTATTACGTGTACCAAATCTCAAAATAATATACAGGGTAACTCGGAAGTTATGAGGTTCGAAAGAAATAGGATAAATTTATAAAACACCCTGTATCTCGGTTATAAAGTACAGCAGACACATTAAATATAGGTTTTTGGAACCACCAAAGTGATCCCCATCAACAGTTAAAGTTAGGCCCTTTCCCAATGAAACACCCTGTATATATACACATATATACACATATATACATATACACACATACACATACATACATATAAAATATGTAATAAATAAAATGAAAGTAAAATGAAAATTATTTTTATCTATATAATTGATTTTTTAATTTATATATATATATATATATATATATATATATATATATATATATATATATAAACAAAGTGCCAAGAAAATGCGTATTAATATAAACAAAAGGGGAAACATGTTTCCCCAACATCCTTTGCTCCCAAGTACCCAACACTTTTGCTAGCCAAGTGCAATACCCTACTTGGTTATGCCGCACTGATGACGGCTAATGAGCCAGAAACATGCATGTCTGCGGTTACCATTCCTACTCGTAGCCTTATTGATCCTTTTTGCGTACATGCCCAATAATTTTCCTTTATATATATATATATATATATATATATATATATATATATATATATATATATATAACGAAATCTGTGGACACGATAGCGGTCGCATTTCTTAACGGATCGAAATGAAATTTGGTACAAAAATGAATCGTCCCAAAATCTGGGTCGAGTTCGTTAATGGGCCAAATCGGTACGGCTGTTTGAGCGTGACATCAAATCAAAATGGAAAAAAATTCGTAACTTTTTTACTTCACCCTGTACAAAAAAATAATAGGGGATTTTTTTGTTTGTCTTATATATAACTTTTATCTAAAACATTTTTTTCTGAAACGTATACTTTTAATATATATTCAATTAATATAAATCTACTGATGCGCCTGGCTTACCAAGGGCCATTTTTTTTTCTTCGCTGCGCTGAACTTCATGTCAATGTTGCTTTGAACTATTTAATAACATGTACCGCGATTTTAAGTGTTGATGTCACAACCCAAAATGCACGAAGTCGGCAAAATGTTTGGTAGCAAATTTTTTACGTTTCGACTCAAAAACTTTTTGTAAAGATTGAAAACTGTGTCTTTTGTTTCTTTACAGTTTTTCTGGTTATAAATTCTTTTTTACTGACTTTGTAGTTCTCTTTTCTAACTATGTATTAGGTATTTTACATCGTTTAGCTATAGGTAAATCTAGGCCAGTGAGATAAGATTTTTTACCGTGTCTGGACAACGAATTCATTTCCTTAGATAGCAATTACCTGTACTTTTAAACAGTGCAGAGCCGTCCATATGGGCAAGTCGGGCGGCGCCTAGGTGATTGAGGCGCCGCTCTGAGATTTTAGACCGGATAAAAGCTACAAATGTGGTAGCAAAATAGTTATTATCCTAACAAGTGCGGAAAGTTATACTTTCCCGCAAGCAGTTAAGTGCGGGAAAGTTAATTTCCGCAAGAGTTAGGATCAATATTTTTTCTACAAGCAAAATCACCTCGAAAATTATTTAGATATTTGAAAAGATGCGATTGTGACAATTAAATCTTTCATAGTGTCAATAAATACACGACTGTAGCTATAGCAAACCTACTTAAACAGGTGAGTTTGTTGTTGCTTTGAGTAAGGTTTACAGTGGTGATTTGATAAATTATGATTTTTTTAAAAACAAACATTTTAAAAATCCCTATTTTCATGTAAAATAATCTTAATTTTTTTTACTATTTGTATGTAGTCCAACAAGATAAAGGTAATGATACAATAATATGTCAAAATGGTTATCGAAAAACATATTCAATTAATTAAAAAAAAAAAATGCGTGCGGGAAAAAACCTTACCCGCACTCCGTGCGGGAGAGAGATATTTTCTGAATTAAAATGCGTGCGGGAAAGTGTTGTTTTACACATGCTTGTGGAAAAAAAATGTTTTTATGTTTAAGATTTTTTTTTGTGACAGTAATTTTAAACTCAATTATCAAATTACAAAAAAATAAATTTAGCAACCCCCTATCATTTTTACAATTTTTCATCTCAGCAGTTTGTCAGTATTTTGGAATTTAGATGAATGCAAATGCGCTAAATACATTTTATTGATATCATAGTAATTATTCAAAGGCGATCTTTCAAAGCGTTATTGCCCTTCAATAAAATAAAGCACAATAAAACATTTTATAAATACTGCCAAAATGCAAAACAAATTTTTGAGTTTAGCGAGCAGATGACCAAAAAGAATTCTCAGTTACCGAAAGTGAGTGCATGGTGCAATATCGAGAGTTGTTTTAGTATTTGTGTTTTTGCGATACTTAATAATTGTGAATATTGTGATGAGTGATAAAAAAAAGAAATTGTCTGGCTACCAAAGTAAATAAAAAAACGCAAACGAGAAGAAAAGTGTGATAAGAATGCCACAAAAATACAGCAATATTTTGTGTCTTCACCGTCCACATCAAACCAATCGCTAGGTGTCGAGGAAGAGATTTGCGAAAGTGAGGAATTAAAAAACATGTCCATGTGCTTTTTTTAAAGATATGTATATATTTTTAAAAGCTATAAAAAATTCAGTATTTTATTTAAACATTAAATAAATATATCAATGCATTTAAAATGCGTTTGGTACCTATAGTGGGCGATATTTACTCATTTGTGTGTTTGTATTTTAAGATGATGCGCCTAAAGAATTGCCTGGACCTGCACTTGATGCACCGCCGCCACCAAAAGAAAGATCAACACCAGCACCAGCGTTTCCCAAAGATGATCCAGGATTTTGGCCAGAAGTTTTGACTTCAAACATTGTTGAATATTTAATAGAAACCCCGATTACGCAAGTAAAAAATTATAATTTTCCGCGTGATTCTTCGGGACGAAAATTTTCGGATTGTTATTATAAAAGACATTTAAGAAATGGTAAAAAGTTTCATAGAGAGTGGTTGCTTTGTCCTAACTCAAAAAATGCGGTTTTTTGTTTATGCTGCAATTTATTCGATTCAAAAAACAAATCACCATTTTGCTTCGGAACAAACGATTGGAAACATTTGGCGGAATCTTGCAGTAAACACGGAAAAAGTACTTGCTCATTTTAATAATTATAAAAAGTGCACAAATTTAAGTCAATCATTAAAAACAAAAACTACAATTGATAGTATTAATTAAAAAAATATAGAAATAGAAAAACAGTTATTAAAAGAATAATATGTCTTGTACAATTTTTAGCTACACAAAATATTGCTTTTCGTGGCCAAAGTCGAACGTTGTTCGACCGCAATAATGGCAATTTTTTAAAATGCATTGAAATGATTGGAAATTTTGATTCAATATACAGCGTGCAATAAATTCGGAAAAAATGCCGACTTATCTTGGAGATAAAATCCAGAACGAAATAATTTTAATATTAAGTGACCGTATTAAAAATGTTATATTGAATTTATGTCGAAATAATAAATATTTTGAAATTATATTAGATTGCACACGTAGAACAAATAAGTATAATTATTAAATTTGTTAGTTTTAATGAGGAAGAAAAAATATTAGATATAAGAGAGCATTTTATAGCATTTTGTCCGATTATAGACACAACCGGCGCTGGCTTAACAGATTTTATTATTAATAAATGTTGATATTCTCCGTTTATTAATAAATGTGCTGAATTAAATTTGGATATAAACAATTTACAGGGCTATGACAATGGTTCAAATATGCGGGGTAAAAACAACGGTCTGCAAAAAAGACTATTAGATATAAATTCTCGCGCTTTTTTTGTACCTTGTGCTAGCCATAGTTTAAATTTGGTAGTAAACGACGCTAAGAGTCTCAATTATCACACAACTGGATTTTTTAATCTTATTCAAGAATTGTTCAAATATATTTCAACAAAAAGATGGGGTTTATTAAAAAAATATTTATCAAATTTTACTTTAAAACCATTGTCCGAAACAAGATGGACAAGTCGCATCGATGCAATTTACCGGAAACATACGATGCTTTATTTGATATTTCAAATAACAATTTATTTGATCAAAAAAATTTGTTCATTTACATTCATTTGCTCGCTGAAAGTTTGGCATTTTGAGTAAAATAAATTTTGTTAGTAAAATTCTACAATCTACTGATTAAAATGTCCAAGTACCTTTAGCTTCTTTATCAGATTTAAAAAAGTTTTTAACCGATATGCGAACTGACGAAGTGATGCCATAAAAATTGCTAAAAAATTAGGAATAGAAAATAAATTTGAAAAGTGTAGATCCTTAAGACGTCGTAAAACTCAAAAAAATTTTGATTACGAGCAAGCAGATGAACGAATAAATTATCCAAAAACTTTGTTTAGGATAAATGTTTATTTTTATATTTTAGATCAAGCCTTGTCCTCTGTGGACGAAAGATTTAATTTATTAAATAATCATCATAATGTTTTTAATTTTTTATTTAAATTAAGTGAAGAACAAGAAAATAGTGCACTAAAAAGTAGCTGCAATTGTTTAGAAAAAAAAACTATCAACAAATGGTTCAGCCGATATTGACGGAGACGATTTATATGACTCCTACCTTCTCAGATCAGGAAATAGGGGTTCTTCTATTTTCTGGGTGGCTTTCTGTTTTCCTCTTCTTTTTGGACGGTATTATGCTTGTGAAAAGTAGGGTGACTATAATCAATGATGTTGTCCTAATAATCCATGTATGTCTCGAGGGTGTAGCTTTATTTCAAGATTTCTTGTTCTTAGAAATTTGCTTAAGGTTTTTACTTGCTTAATTTGGTTCATATTGAGTTATTTGTTGTGAAACGTCTCTTGGTTTTCATCCTTGTCTGAGTAGTTAATTTCTATCTGGGGTAGTTGAAAAACAAATTGTTTATGGCTAGTTTCCTTAGATTGAAAGGTTTGTCTATTTATTGAAATCGTTCAATTTTCTACTGAAAGGCTTTTATACTTCATATATTTTATCAGCATCGAAAAATGTTTTGAGTGTTGTCCTGTTGGCTGGTATGATCATTTTGGTTATCAAATTTATTTGCGATATCGTTGGCTCAGAGAAGTAAATTTTCGTTTGTGGACAAGCATTTTTTTCAGTTTTGATGAGGCCTACTAAACAGGTTTGGGGTTTGTAAAGGCTGATCTGAACCAGAAATACCAATCTTCTATTCCTGTGCATGTCTCTGATGTGTTCCAGAATTCTTCAGCGTTGAGCAGCACATAGGGTTCTTCGGAAATGATTGTGTAGTTACGGGGTACAAATTAAATAATAATTTATATTGTGAACTGATATTTTATAATGAACTAGCTGTACCTGGCGCGCATTGCTACGCCAACAACTAAAATAAATTTAAGAAAAATAAAAGATAAGAAGATATAGAGAAGGAAAGAAAGTTTATAGTTTTGTTTTACTTATCGCACCAAAAATATATTTTTCCAACTTATATTTATACGAATCCGTATAGATATCTATTAATCAGTATTGAATTTTATACATGGAAGCGCCATCTGGTAGTAACTTCCATTAATACAAATATCATATTCATCTCACTCTTTAAATATACATCATCATACTGATTTTCATGACAAACGGTTGAACGGGACAGAAGTTGCTACTCTGCAGCGCCACCTGGTGGCGAGTGACATCAATGAGCATATCATACAAACCTTCTCTGTGGAAAAATACATACACATACCAATTTTCATGACAATCGGTTGAACGGGACAGAAGTTGCTACTCTGCAGCGCCACCTGGTGGCGAGTGGCATCAATGAGCATATCATACAAACCTTCTCCGTGGAAAAATACATATACATACCAATTTTCATAATAATCGGTCCAGTAGTTTTTGAGTTCGTTGAGTACATACAGACATACAGACAAACATTCATTTATATATATATATATATATATATATATATATATATATATATATATATATATACAAAAAGGGGAAAATTAATGGGCATGTACGCAAAAAGGATCATAGGGTCACGAATAGGGAATGGTAACCGCAGACATGCATGTTTCTGGCTCGTTAGCCGTCATCAGTGCGGCATAACCAAGTAAGGTATTGCACCTGGCCAGCAAAAGTGTTGGGTACTTGGGAGCAAAGGATGGTAGGGAAACATGTATTAAAAACCAAAAAACACAAACAACGAAACTCACACAAGAGTCCTATCGCCATTTGTGGCTTCGGCATACTTGGCACCCCTTTTTTGTTATATATATATATATATATATATATATATATATAAATGAATGTTATATATATATATATATATATATAGATAATTACTTGTGTAGAAAGTGGAGAGTAATAATTCTAGTCAATGATATTGTAGTTGTCTATAGTGTTGAAAAATGAAAAACAAAGTTCTAGGTTTATAAATGAACGGATTTCTTTTGATAAGTTTTTCACCTGAATTTATAAAATTATTTGGTTTTCGTTTAATTTTTTGAAATTATTGCTATATGTTTCTAAAAGTTGATGTATAAGACTTTGTTGTGTTTTTAGGTCGTCGTGGATAGTCTGTTCATTTGAATTTAATTTTGTTAAGTATGGTTCTATAGATTCTCCGTCTTCTGAATCTAGGTTAACAAAAAGACGTTTTTGTATTTATTCTATAAGTTTAATAAATTGGAAAATTATCATAGTTTGGATGTTAAATGTTATTGGGAATAAATTCCTTATCGTCGATTCGTGTTTCGTTATTGATGTTATTGCTTTTCTGAGGTTTAAAGTTATTTATGTCTGTTTGTTATTTGTCAGGTTGCATAGTGTCTTTTCCTGCTTTCATAGGTTTTGTTACTGTGAATTATTATTTCGATTATTGGTTTTGAATATTTTCTTTTTTTTGGGAAATTGTCAGGTTATAAATTGAATCTAGAAGGGATCTGATATCGTCGAAATCAAAATCGAATATTTCATTTAATTTCTTTGCAATTAAGTTATCTATGTCTATACTTTGCATTTGGGTTTGATTTTCCTTTTTTATAAACGATTTTTCAATTGTAGTGTGGCCTACTCTATGAATATCGAACTAAGTAAAATCTTCATGAGAATGTGAAGAGTATCATCATTTAAATTAAGCAAGTTATCTCCTGTCAAGATTATTTAATCTTAATATATGAAGCCCTTTTTTTTTAATTTTGATTACTTTCCAAGAAATTTGACATTAAAATTTTTTCGTAATTTTCACAAAAATCAAAACATTTCGAAAACTTCAAGGTTAAGGTATAGGAAACTTGCTTTATTTAGGTCGTAGAAGCCAAAATTGAAGTAATACAGGGTGTTCCATTTAAAAAAATTCGAAAAGAGGTTGACCTTAAAGGCCATCCTTGCAACTTCCCGCTAGTTTTAACCGCAAAGCTATAGTAACGTGACGTATTTTGACGTTTTTGACTTTTTTTGAAATGTTTAAAAAGCCATAACTTTTTAACGCCTTATTCGATTTTGATTTTCAAGATGGTATTCGACGCAGTTTTTTGAGACCTAAAAACGTTACCCAGAGTGCAAAATCGATTAGTCAAAAATCTCTAAGTTATTGAAAAAAAAAACACTTTTTTTGAAATTTTTCGACAACGATATCTCACGAACGAATCAACCGATTTTAATTTGCAAAACGGCATTCGACGTGGCTTTTTAAGCTTGAGAGCTGATTAGGTTATGAAATTGATCGAGGCAATAGCCAAAAAGATATGCCCAAAAAACATTATTTTTACCAATTGTTTTTTTCGGTTATTTTGAAATTTTTTGAAATCTAGCGGCTCGAATCGGTTCAAACTTACAGGGAATCTAAGTTAGATGAAACTCTTTGGAATGCTTTTTATTTCATTCCGATCGGTCAAGCCGTTCAAAAGTTATAAGAGGTTTACATACATCCACACACACATCCACACGTACATACAGACACCCTCGTAAAAATAGTCAGGGGAGGTTCCTAAGAATAAAAATAAAAAAAATCACAATTTGTGTGGCTAAATGAGTGTGTTATTTTGTAACTCTTAGGTTGACGAGTTTTCAAATTTTAGGTTGTCATAACTTTTTTATTTATGAATATTTATTATATTTATGAAATTTTAATCAGAGCTATTTAAAGCCACTCTAAATCCAGTGGTTTCGTCATTTTTTAATAAAAAAATTCGCTAATAAAAATTCTTCATTTTTGACAACAAAAAAGTGGCATAGTAGGCCTTGAAAACGAAATTAAAGATGTCAAATTAGGTCTTCGAGTAAAACTTTTTTTAACTTAAAAATAGAAAAAAAAATTATTCCAATCGGTTAATAAATAAGGATTCTACAGGGGTGTTTCCATTCGAAATGGCTCACACTGTATATGTGGAATCCGGTTATTAGAATCACGGATAATGTTATCAGCCGTTTATTGTTATCATAATCAGTTAGTCCCAAAATCTGCATACAAATCTATATAAAAATAATCCGCATATTGTGATCAAACTTCGGTTACTGTTATCAATTATTTTCAATAAATAGGTATAAACAGATGTAAATTTTAGGGAATTCCAAAATAAAAGCAAACAATTTCGTTCATTATTAGAAAAATAATACTCGTAGGTAAAAGAGGGTTTATACCTGATAACAGACTAACGATGTTATTCCCAGAACAATTAGATACATAATGAGATTTCATTGGGTTTTTGCTGGGGGTTCAGTGTTTCAACTCATTTTTCAATTGAAGACGAAAGTCGTGAATAGTGTTTAGCTGTGTACTTGTGATTTAGTGTATATATGATGGCAGATGATAGAAAAAAACGTGTAGATTTATCTCTTCAAGCAAAAAAGAAAATTTTAGAACGTTTTGATAAGTTTCCTAAAATGAGTCAACGGAGCCGTGCAACTAAAGATTTCTCAGCCACTCTTATGTAAAATTTTAAAAAACAGAACTTGTATAGAATCGTCGCAAATTTCCAATGAAAATATGGATCGAAAGAGAAGTCGATCTAGAAAAGATAGTCAAGTTGAGTCGGCATTAAAAATTTGGTTCAGCAATGTTCGTGAAAAGAATGCTCCAGTTAATGGACCTATTATGCGCCAAAAGGCTGAAGAAATAGCAAAAACTATGGACAAACAACATTTTACTGCAACTGATGGCTGGTTCAACAGATGGAAAAAACGAGAGAATATCGTCTACAAACAACTCCACGGTAAAGAAAAAAGTTCCGATTTCCGAGCAGCTGAATGGCCAAAAATTATTGCCGAATATTCACCTCAGGATATCTATAATGCAGACGAAACTGGTCTTTACTTTCGTGCAATGCCTGAGCATACCTATTTATTTAAAAATGAAAATTGCAAAGGATTTAAAACGTCCAAAGAACGGGTGACAGTTCTTTGTTGTGCCAATATGATAGGCGAAAAACGAGAACTTTTAGTTATTGGAAAAAGAAAAAGCCCTCGGTGTTTTAAAGGTGTTAAAAAATTGCCCGTAGACTACTTTTCTAGTGCTAATGCTTGGATGACAAGTTTTATTTTTAGCAACTGGTTAATTAAATGGGATCAGGAATTAAAGCGGAAGATTGTCTTATTAATAGACAACTGCACAGCAAATTCCAATAAATTGTCTTTACAGAACATAAAAATAATTTTCTTGCCTGCTAACACCACTTTAATTATCCAACCATGTGACCAAGGAATAATACGCACCTTAAAATCTTATTATCGTAGGAAAATTAGTGAGAAAATTCTGTCTTAGATTAGACGCACTGCATTTATTAGTAATGTCGTGGAACCATGTATCTAAGACGACAATTGAAAACTGTTTCCAAAAAAGTGGATTTTTAAAGATCAATGAAGCTTCTGCTGTTGTGGAACAGGACTCAGATGAACTAGAACTTGAAACTTCAAGTCTGTCCAGAGTTCAGTTCGAAAATTGGGTCGATATTGACAAAAATGTAGAAGTAGAAGCGGCTATGACTTTGACGGAAGTATGTGCGGAAGTCTGTAATCAATCTACCTCAGCAGAAATTATTGAAGGCAACGAGGAAATTGAGAATGAAGAAGTTGAAGTTCCCCCTACAAATTCAGAAATGCGAGATACCTTGAGAGTTCTTCGTCGTGGTGTCCAACATAGGGCACTAAATTTCTCAAAACATTATGAGTACCTAGATTACATCGAGGAATTGATTAATTTAAATAAAAGGCAAAGAACTATTAATGACTTTTTTAAATAAATTTTGTTTTATTATTGTTTACTAGTGTGTATCAATTTTAATCATTAAACATAAAAGTTTATGCATAAGTTTTTTTCAAACCCTGTCTAATCTTATCAATCGGTTATTGTTATCAAAATGTATAGGTCCCATTGTGATTACAATATATATATATATATATATATATATATATATATATATATATATATATATATATATATATATATAACGAAAAAGAGTATGATCGACTGATCAGTTGAAAACCAAAAATTGTTTTGTGAATATCGGGTAGCAGCCTTTGTAAAGAATAGCCCAGGCTGTAGGGGAAAATAAGGATGGTTTTGCGCTGTAATTCGGGAATTAATGTGACCTGCATTATAAAGGAGAATATGTAGAGCAATCCCTCAGTTTATTCAACAGAAAATTTTTGGTTAATATTTATTTCTGAGCTTTCAAAGGTAAAAAATACGTATTTTCTGTATTTTTTTAATTTCTTGCCTAAAGTAGGGTAAATCCGGGATATATGCCCACCTTTTTTAATTTTACTTATATCTCCTTGCATGTTAATAACACGTAACTAATTTTACTATGTGCTTTGACTTTGGTCCTTCATTTAATCAAGTTTTATTGTTTTTTGTAGACTCGTCAATAAATAAACCGCATATTCTAAATATATATAAAGATTGCAAACCGGAATATATGCCTCACATGCGGTATATACGCCCCAGTCCTCATTTTTGCAAGGGATAAATGCCCTTCGGAAGAAAACATACATTTTAATTAACACAATCTTTTATTTAAGCTCAAAACTCTTTAACTAAACATGAACAATAATGAACACTTCAATGAAAACATTACAGAAATCAGTTAACTTAGATATTAAAAAACATAATCATATTAAAATTTGTAATAAAGTTTACGTTACTATTTAACTAACCATAGACAACATTGAACATATTAATCAAAACCCTGAAGAGATCAATCATGGCACAAAAAAATTATAATCAACTGTAGGCAAAATTACCTATTTATCTAGTATTTTTTTGCAGCAATAATCTTGATTCAGCCACATTTGTTGCAATAATTTCGATAAAGCGTGCATGTCTCATGAAGCTAGCTTTGGCACATGACACACTGTATCCAATCTATTTTGGATTTGGTGTTAGTATAACTGTCAAGACATTCAACACAATGATCTTTATCTACATTTATATCACTTGCTTCATAATTTTCATCATTAGAACTATATATTAAACCCGGCATTGCTTTTGTGGTTATCTCTTTGGTTTTGGAGCAAATTTTGACGCGTTTTTTTTGTCCTATTTTTTTAATATTTTCGACTTCAAAACTACTGTCATCATTCTCTTTATTATCATCTTCACTAGCAGTAGAGCCCGCTCATTGGCCCAGAGCCGACGTGTGGTATTGCTTACAACACAGCACGAAGAGCTGTTCGCCAGTGGATGGGCATAGAACATCGAAAGAGCTGGGAAAGAACAGAAGGTAAAATACAGTCAAAGAGAATGCTGCAGACACCTACTGGTGCTATAGCGGCAGATGCCCTTGGGCTGAGGAGGAAGACCCTGCGGAAAGTGGTTGGCTTCATCAGCGGCCACTGGGTATTTCGCGGACACCTACATAAGATGGGAATTCAAGTTGAAAACCTCCTATGTAGAAAATGCGGTGAGGAGGAGGAAACAGCCTTCCACGTGATATTCATGTGCCCAGCCCTGCAAGGTCTGCGTGTGAGATCCCTTGGCCTACCGACTGGAGATCAAAGGGAAGAACGGGCAACCATAGTCAAAAGAATCTCTTTGTTCATTAAGAACCTGGGATTTGACGAAGAATGAGGACCTGTGAATGAGGGTGCACAATAAGCTGTACTAGCTGCGATGCAATCGCATGGACCACCTCTAAGCCTGGCCCTCTTTAAAAAAAAAAAAAAAAAACTAGCAGTAGAATACAATTTCGCAGCTGAGCGCTTTCTTTTTGGTTTATTTTTTTCTTTTCCTTCTTTATTGGTACTAATCTTGTTTTTTTTTGTCTTTACATTTTTATCTCTGTCAATGCTATCTGCAGTCGTATCTGTATCACTTGAGTTATTGTCAGTTTTTGTTTGCTGTATTGCTTTTACTTTACCTTTGGTTCTTTTCAAATTAACTTTTTCTTTATCTTCTTTCTGAGCCTTCTTGGTTCTTTTCACAGGTATCCCTTTTGTAGCTTTTCCTTTCTTTTTTTCCATTATTTTGGTATTAGAATTTAGTACTTCAGCACCTTGTTTACTCCTCTTTGCGAAAGGAATCGGCAGGGTAGGAATTGATAATGATTAGTGAAGTAGTTTCGATGAAGTGTCTTTTTTGGCAGATGTGGAGATATTAGGCGATACTTCTGCGTTTACAACGGAATTTATGGCTGTCGGATTATTCAAATCTACCAAATCATCTGTGGGTACCGGATTGTTTTCATTAGCTAAATGAGATGTAACTGACATATTACCTATTACCAGAGAATCATCTGCCACCTCCACCTCCATTGCAATATTACTGTCATGAAGTATACTCGGGCTGCCTGGAATATCTAGTGTCGTATTAGAGGTGCTGGGTATATTAGCTGGACTGTTTGTTATTGCATTTTCACTCATGAATTCATTTTCTGGTATAGCATTGTAATTAAGTGGATATATTCCACTACCTCTAAACCCCGCTATAGCGTTGGCGGAAGTTGTTGCTCTAATCCATGCTCTTCCAATAAGTTTTCCGGCGTGTTGACGGTTGATTCTTTTTTGCAGTAAAAAAAGTTTTAAAAGGTTTAAACACCGCTCTGTCTAGAGGTTGGAGTGCAGATGTAATGTGGCTGGGTAGACAAAGAAGAATTACACCATTACCCTGTGCTAATTTTAGCATATCAATGGCAGAAGAATGTGAGCTGTGGCCATCCAAAATAAGCAAAACTTTTCTTTGAGGTTTCATTGGAATAAAATGGTCTTTCAGCCATTTCAGAAATAGCTCTGCATTTATGTAGGCAGACTTTTTATTCATAAAGACTTTGCCACGTATTTTAATGAATTTAAAACAAAATCAAATTTAGAAAAATAAAGAAATTTAACTAAAGGAAATACAACTCCAGCTGAGTTCGGTAGTGGTCTCTCTACTGGCAAATTAGTGCCCAGCTCAGCCGTAGAGGTAAGTAAACAAATATTAGTGAGTCGCGCCACCGATTTAGACAGTCAAAATCGGAAACCCCTGTTGTTCCAGGCACTACTTTACCCACTGGAGATAATTAAATAAATTTTGAATATTTAACGGTTCCAATTGAATTACACAATAACAGAAAATAACGATAAAGTGAGCTAAATAAAACTAAAATATCAACTAGACTCTTCTTTAATGAACAATTTTCTAGAATACAGACTGTCAAGCCTCGTGCCTGACAAAACAATTGATATTTATAAAAAAAAAAAAATTATGCAAACAATAAAAAAAAAAAATTTATGCAAACAATAAAAAAAAAAATTTATCAATAGGTGTGATCACACGCAATACAAAAAGCAAGAAGGATAAATTTTAACTAAAACTATAACCGACTTAAATCTAGTTAGCTTATCTGAAACGCTAGATACAGTTCCTCGTCGTCTTATCTGCTCCAACACTTAGGCCTGCGTCCAATTAAAGCCTGTTCCCAGAACCAATAGCTTACACCAATCTCAAAAAAAAACTCAAGCTCGGCTAAGTATCAGGTCAGCATCAAATTTTAAACCAGTAACTAGGACTTATGCCTGTATCTAGGACCCTAAAATCGTAATATAAAATCAACGATAGCTTAAACAGATTTTAATGACTCCTTGAATTAGTTTGACTTAATTACTTTAATACAACTTGAATACATTAACTTAAATTTATACTGCAATGAAAGAACAAAGTGAATTTACATGAATAATACAACATTTAGCAATTGACTTCTCTGAATTTACATTTAATAAGCAAAACTAATGATTGAAATGTACTCAACGAACCTAAATCCGACTTGCCAGTCACAACAAAATTATAACAACAAATCAAATCAAGATTCAACATAAAATTAATTTGTAATAGTACAAAAATATTAATTTATAATAGTTAAAAAAAAACTAAAAGGAGTCTAGTTATACAAAAATAAAACCTACATACAATACATAAAGAAATACACATGTAAAATAAAGATATTAACCAAGATTGCGATTAAATGGCGTTATTAATCTTATAAAAATAAAATTACGCGACTCACCTATCAAGATAATGTTATTCTACTTCTTAAACTCGTGATACCCTAGCTGGCAGTTGGGTAAAAACAATTTCCTCGTCGCTAACTGCAATGATGGGGCAAATTCCGACCACGATTGCTGTCTAAGTGGTTTTAAAATACCAGTCTTCCCTACTGTCTGCTTCATAAGGAACAAAAGGACCATAAAAATCGAGTAATTACATGGATAAAGAAGCGTGTACTCACCAACAGAAAATTTTACTAAATACCCGGACAATGCCGTATTTTCCACCGAATTCACCAAAATTTAGAAAAAATCTCTTCCTCAATATTCGATGGAAACCAAAGAAGCTTAATTACGTAAATCCAACCTGAGTTGACCCCGATGTACAGGGATGCAAATTAAACTCTCCAAAAATTTTCTCGTTAAGACGTGTTCACTTCGAAAACTCTAGATGAAAAGACGGAACTCTCCCAAAAATCAACCTTCACTCGATTTGACACACTTCAGAAAGAAAAATGATGGCCTCTACTACTATAGGGACGACAACCATAGCTTATTCAGCCAACAACTTACGAACAAACAGTGGTCATTTGATACGTTTAATCTTATTATCTAAATAGCTAACTACAAATATCCCAACATTACTTAATTTCCCTATTTATTTTCGATTTAATAATAAAGTTATAAATATGACCGAACGCTGGCTGCGAAACCACAATATACAAGTTATCGACGAGAGGGTAGACCAGATGTACTACTGTCAATGATTTCAAACAACAACACAAGAATAATAAACTTACATACAAAACCAATTTTAGCAACAACTACTTATGGCCAGAATATTGTCACGCCTGGGGGGATTTGAGGAAATGTGCCTTAGTGTTTTGGGATGAGGGGTAGCTTACTAAAGGCACTTCCCACCCAGGTCGTGGTAATCTACCCCGTGGCAGGTATCCTGCTGAAGGCAGAAAACTAACCAAGGGAAAGATTAGATAAACAACAGGAAACAAACAACAAATATATTAACAACGAAACAAGCAATAACAATAAATAATTAACATATGAATAACGAACTAAATACAATAATCTTAACTAATCTTACCAAATAAACTACATGGTGGCATGTCACATTTACTCACGAAAATAAGTCAAGAGTCACAACGGCCCAGACCCAAGGGTATGTTTTAGGGACACCCCAGAGGGTGACCCTTACAGACAACCTTAGACTCCGAACTCCCCGAGTACGACCTCAACGACGCTCTTTTATAGCCAATTCTTACGCTACGTGAGAATAAGAATTAAACTATATAAGGTCGCCTTGAAATCTAACGTACTGACTTTGGCCTGGATAATTACAATTAAAAATAATACAAAATAATACAATAAAATATCAAACAATTAAACTACCCTATTATCGTATGTGACATGCCCCCCTTCCCTTAAAGCCAGCCCCTGGCTTTGCTCGGCTCTGGCTTACAGGGGTGTATGTTTAGGACTGAGTTTTACAAACTAATTATAATCCACCACACTTCTGTCAGAATCTGCTGTTCTCGGAGAATGACCTGTCTTGCCCTCGTCTAGAAACGCCAGGTCCACCGCTGGCTAGACGGATCCCTTTTTGGTATGTTGGTCTGTCTGCACCATAGTCCCATAGCTCCATCTCTCGAGGTCCATGGCCAACATCAGACGGTACTCTACCACACCATTCACCTTAATACATTCTTTTAACCATAAATCTACAGTCTTCCCATCTTTGGCTACCATCCATTGGGAAGATCTGCTATTGGGATAGGAGTATTGAAGCTGACCATTTCCATTCCTCGACGGAGACCTTTCTTACTCGTTGAGACAAGACCAATACCATACTCAGTATAAGGGCCCATTCCCTCTAGAATTCCAGTACCGAGCAAGCATCTCCTGGATTGCGTCTTCTTTGAGTAGATGTGGGAAAACGTTAAACATTTAAACATTAAAACAATAACTCGGTCCTAAAACATACAAAAACAAATACTATTAAAATTAAATAATCAATGTAATTTGCCTAAAAAGGGCATGAGGGAATCATTACTTTAACACTAACATTAAATTTAAATTTTATTTGACTTTATTTACAAGCTATTTACCTTTAACTACGAAAACAAAAATAAAATATACATTTAGGTGCCCAAGGTCTTACCCTGTACTAAACACCTTATAAATTACACCATTGGATGCCTAGGGTTTTTATCCCTATACTAAACATCCCATATATTATCCCATCGGGTGCCCAAGGTCTTATACCCTGTACTAAACACCGCATAAATTACTCCATTGGATGCCTAGGGTTTTTATCCCTATACTAAACATCTCAGATATTATCCCATCGGGTGCCCAAGGTCTTAACCCCGTACTAAACACCGCATAAATTACTCTATTGGATGCCTAGGGTTTTTATCCCTATACTAAACATCTATTTAATATTTTTGAAACTTTCGGGCCAGGTAAGGTTTCTAGGCCATTCAGTGAAACCTCTCCTCTCCCTAGTTTCCTGTTAAACTCATCTCATTACTATAGCACTTGTTGAAGCTTGTTTACTACTTGATAAAGCCAAACAAAAATGTCAATCACAACAAAAATATTTAAAAACTTTAAAAATACACCATTATTTGGTTCCCTTCCGCTTCTTTCTAGACCTTCCTATACAATCCTGATACTAAAATATATTAATTTATTTAAATTAAAAAAAAGTTACTAAAACTGTAGTAAAAGCTGAAACAATGTAAAATATTATCTAAATACTGGATTAAATCTTTAAATATAAAAAAATTAGTATTTTAAATAAACTATTATAATTTATTTATTATTAATAAATAATATACAAAAAAATCCTTTGTTTCTACAATACTACGTTTAGAAACAATAATTTTATGTTGGAGTCTCGGAGTTTCTGGTCCGATGTACTCTTACTTACTTTTGACATGCCACCTTAATTTCTCATAAAGTTTAAAAAATTGATTATACCGAATATTTGGTATTTTAAAAAAATTACAGAAAAGCAATGAAGAATAGACTACCTAATTAAGTTAACGACAATTGAAATCTTACCATGAAAATAAATAATAAGAAGTTTAAAAACAAAGGTTCAATGTCAATAATCTGAACTAATTACAGCTGTGTGCGCAGTTTTGCTATTTCGGAATTAAATAAACAACTACATAGCTGACAAAGAAATAAATAAAATAAAACATTTGACCGTGACCATATCTGTAACCTATATTATACACATACCACAATAAATAATTAAAAAAGATCACTAAAACCAGAAAAATACCTATTTTTAATTGGTATAGATAGATTATTACATAGATATGGATGGGGTATATTTATGAATATTTATTATTGATTGCACTAAAGAAACTGGAAAAAGATAAAAATTAACACTTTACATTTTTTTACTTGAAGACAGTTTATTGTTTATCAACAATACATATTGTATACATGATTAAACCTTTATACGATTGACCGTGAAAAAAACACATAATAAGTGACCTACCTATACTTAAACATCTCGTATTTCAACATACACATAATAAAAAAATGCTAAATCTGCACTCAGGTCATAATCCTAAATAAATCAATTATTCCACCGTCAAATTTTATATAAAATAGTATACACACAAAAAAGCTTCATAAAAAACTTCAAACTTCAATCCTCAATTTCTTCAAGATAAAAAATATTTATAAAAGTATCTCTAAATTGTGCAAAAGAACAAATACTGTGAATAAGTTCACAAATCAAATAAAAACACAAGATAATTCGCTTTAAAAAAACATATCGAACGGATTAGGAAGAAACTTAAGAAAATTAATAGATGATACTGTTTAGGAAGAAACAGTTAACAGGAACAGCTAATGGTACATCTACCATGTCACATCAGTGACATGAGGCAAAAAAATGCTATAAAACAAAATGGCTACGAAAAGTTAAAATTAAACTGATTAGGAAGAATCAGTTCAGGGATCAGAGAACGGCACCTCCACCATGTCACGCCAGTGACATGGGGCAAAAAAATACTAGAAAAAAAATTGCCACAAATATTTAAAAATAAACTGATTAGGAAGAATCAGTTATAAGGGATCGGCCAACGGCACCTCCACCATGTCACGCCTGGGGGGATGGGAGAATGTGCCATAGTGTTTTGGGATGAGGGGTAGCTTACTGAAGGCACTTCCCACCCAGGTCGTGGTTATCTACCCCCTGGTTAGGTATCCTGCTGAAGGCAGAAAACTAACCAAGGGGAAGATGAGATAAACAACAGGAAACAAACAACAAATATATTAACAACGAAACAAGCAATAACAATAAATAATTAACATATGAATAACGAACTAAATACAATAATCTTAACTAATCTTACCAAATAAACTACATGGTGGCATGTCACATTTACTCACGAAAATAAGTCAAGAGTCACAACGGCCCAGACCCAAGGGTATGTTTTAGGGACACCCCAGAGGGTGACCCTTACAGACAACCTTAGACTCCGAACTCCCCGAGTACGACCTCAACGACGCTCTTTTATAGCCAATTTTTACGCTACGTGAGAATAAGAATTAAACTATATAAGGTCGCCTTGAAATCTAACGTACTGACTTTGGCCTGGATAATTACAATTAAAAATAATACAAAATAATACAATAAAATATCAAACAATTAAACTACCCTATTATCGTATGTGACAATATATTTGACGATTATCTATAAACGAACTGAAATCAACCGATTTCTTACTTGAATAAACACTACAATGATAACAAATTAAGGTAAGCAATTTAGTTATTTACTAAGGTAAATTTTAACCCGTGACAACATCCCCTCCCCTAAGAAAGGAGAAAATCTACCGAAGATTTTCGACGATAACTCAATAAGTGCTAAATAAGCCAACAGTCACGATGAAAGGGACAACAAGCCCATACAATAGCTAACGACAAATTGCTGTAGCAGCCAAACCAATAAAACGGCATATTCGCATTCTTAATTCGTAAACAATAACAGCTCACAACACAACAACACCAAAGAAAGAAAGAAAGAAAAAAAAAACAAAGTTTCGAGTAATACTCGGGAGCAAGCACCCAGTGCGTTGAAGTACGACCAGACTGAAACGACATTGGCCCTTCCGTTTCGGAGGACTGTATTCGAAGTCCGCTTAGGTAAGCGGAAGCAGTGCACACTTCCAGGGGCGACCTCGCCAAGGATGTTAAATGCGTCATGGTTACACACCCCTGGACCTCACACCTTACAGTGTACAAAGCCCCTTTCACCCAGCAGCCAACGAACACAATCCACACCCACTTCTAGACCTCCGCCGGTGACTAACAAAAAGAGACAAGTTATGGTATCAAAGGTTCCGGTACTGCTGAGACTTCCACGGGAGGCCCTGCAAGGTCATCTGACTCTGACAGCAGTAGTGAACCCCCGCATAGTGACAGTTTTCCCTCGGGTCCCTGACGGAGCGTAAGCAATGCAGTTCCACTGAAGGCTACACCCCGTGCAGCCCCAGCACCCACCGGAGCCTAAGGCCGTAAAGCAAAGAAACACGGAGGGACATTTTGGGCCGAAGCCCGGGACCTGAAGGGACCCAGAGTGATAAAGTTCACCCCAGACTAATAACCACAAAAAAAAAAGAAACCCCCCAACTAACATAATTCCCTAGCAACCTAGGGACTAACAAAATAAACCGTCCTAACGTACTCCTAGTACCAAAACCGCAAAAAGGACACTTGAAACCTAAACAAGACCAACATCCAAACTAAACTTGACTAATATCCACAACACAAACCCAACGACAACATTACCCTTAAACTAAAAACTCATAGGGTTCAAAATGCAGGTACGGTATGCCTAATCCTCGCTCCAGACTCAAATAGGGTAACGCAATAATTAACAAAAAAAAAAAAAAAATTGGAAGGAGGAAAGAGACGGAAGCATACTAGAAAATGCTGATGGAAGCAACACAATACAATTACTGATGGAAGTAACGTAAGATAATACAGATTCGGGGACTAGAGACAAGATAAAATGAAGAACAGATAACAGAAGTTCCGAATCCTGTAGTGTTAAGGTTAGGGGACTCTTACCCGCTCCGCCTGGAATATCCTCGGGTGGTGAAATTCTTAGGCCTCCAGCCACAAGGCACGAAAAAGTCAACGATGGTCGTGTTGAACAAGGGTTTGAATCCAAATAACGAAAGATACCATAAGTTTACAAAACCTAAGTTCCTACCAATCAGACTGAAAATTTCCTCAATAAATCCCAACAAGTGGTTTTTCCACCGGACACTCAACAACCAATGGCCCGGTCGGAAAATCAAAGGTTTGGCCTCGAAATCCACAAAATGTGTCGTAGAACCACTACGAATAAAGCCAAAACCATAAGGTCATTCTAAAGCCAAACGAGCAGGAAACGATAGAAAATAATATAGATAAGGTAACGATAAGTTACTAAGGTAAAACGAAATTTAGATCCAGAAAGTGTAAAGGTTAGGGGACTCTTACCCACTCCGCCTGGAATATCCTCGGGTGGTGAAATTCTTAGGCCTCCAGCCACAAGGCCAAAACAAGAAATCAACGATGGAATTGTTGAAAAGGTTGGAGGAAATTCTTAGGCCTCCAGCCACAAGGCCAAAACAAGAAATCAACGATGGGATTGTTGAAAAGGTTGGATTCAAGTGAAGATGAAATAACAATAAGACAACCCAAGGTATAACGAAACTTGAATCCAGAAGTGTTAAGGTTAGGGGACTCTTACCCACTCCGCCTGCATGATACAATAAACAGAAGATATGATATCGCGCAGGAGTGGGCGTGTCTAGTTACGTCAGCAAGAGAGTTAAACGTTGTTTTGCGCCATTGTTTGTTATAGATGAAAACGTTGTTTACATCAGTTTTAAGTGTTTATTTTATTTATAAGTGACTATTATCAGTGAATAAATCAATAAATTTAATAAGATGAGGTGTGCTGTCTACGGATGCGGTGTCGACAATCAGGCAAAAGGTTTTTCGCCTGACATAAAACTTTTTACCTTTCCGAAAGACAAGAAAATGGAGGATATATGGAAACATTTGTGCAGACGAAATGATAAGTTTAATGTAAAAACTGCTCGGATTTGCTCAAAGCATTTTACCGATACAGATTATGAGCGAAACCTAAAACAGAATTGCTTGGATACAGGCCAAAAAAATACCGAGGTTTAAAAAAAGATGCAGTTCCTTCAAAAAACTTACCCCAAAAACTCCAAGAAAAGAGTGCATCCACAAGTGCATCTCGCAGGGGCGAACGCATTAAGAATAGGGAAAAAAATAATAGAAACTGTTACAAAAGGGTAAGTCATATGAAATTTTATGTATGTTATTTGAAACACGTTACATTGAGGGTGGCACGTAAACATTAGATAGATTATTTGTAAAAGTAAAACAGGTATTTTGTTTTGTAGAGTTGATATTTCTGATGGTGATGTAGTTAATGTTAATCCGATGGATGATGTGGCTTTGGTAGATGCTCAAGCAGATGTATTTACTCGAGAAATTGGGTATTTGATATTTTGATCATAATTTGTAGTTAGATGAGACTCTGGTTTTAATTTATCATCTTTGATATTTGTTTTTAGGGTCAATACTGAGACAAATGTTGAAGCAGATGATCGTGATACATTAATTGCTGGGCTTCGAGAAAAAATAAAAATTTTGGAACAGAGACAAGATATAATAGGAAATTTATTTAGCAGTGAACAGTTAAAAAAACTAGAAGGTTCAAAGGCTCGCTTAAGATGGTCTGTTGAAGATATTTCAAAAGGCATTGTGATATATTCAGCTGGTCCCAGAGCCTATAGATTACTTTTAAAAAAGGGGTACCCCTTTCCTGCGGTATCTACTCTTCGATCCTGGCTAAAGAAAATTCAAATTTCCCCTGGTATATTAAAAAGTGTTTTTAGTATTATGAACTTATCAGATATGAGTACTGTGGATAAAGTGTGTGTAATATCCTTTGATGAAATAAAAATCAAAAAATCTTATTTATATGACAAAGTACGGGATGAGACTTTGAAACCTTATAGTTATGCACAAGTGGTCATGTTAAGGGGACTTTTCAAAAGTTGGAAACAACCAATATTTTATAATTTTAATTTTACGTTTACGAAGGAAAAATTGTTTGAAGTAATCAACTTCGTTGAATCCTCAGGTATTTAATTTCACTTATTTCGCCATATGTAGATATTTTAATTTTTCATGAAATGATTTCTTTGATTAAGAATAATTTGTTTTAGGTTTTCAAGTTGTGGCCATGGTAAGTGACTTGGGAGGTGGAAACAGAGCACTTCACAATGAACTAAATATTAATCATGAAAACACCAACTTCACAAATCCCTTTAATGGTCATCCAGTATTTGTTTTTGCTGATGTTCCACATTTAATGAAGTTGATAAGAAATCACTTTGTTGACCATGGCTTTTTAATAAATGGTAAAGAAATCAATAAAACTATAATTGAAGAACTTTTGGCAGTAACGAGCACTTCAGATTTAAGGATAACTCACAAAATTTCTTTGGAGTCATTGAATGTACAAGGTGCTGCCCGTCAAAAAGTTAAAAATGCCACAAAGTTGTTTTCCCATACCATATCTATGGCCATTACTCGATGTGGAACATTGGGTATCTTAAATCAACCAAACTGGACAGAGTGTGCAGATTTTTTTAAATTGGTAAGAATATCTTTTATTTTTATATTCTTTATAAAATAACAGAACTTTATTTTAACTTTTTCATGTTTTTAAGGTTAATGATTGGTTCGATGTTTTAAATGTAAGAGTTCCAAAAAGTGACTCTAGGGATAGAACGAAAGCTTATGGACTTGCATTGGAAATCCAGAATAATATAATAAATAAGATGAGCAACATTATGGAAAACATGAGAGTAAAGGGCAAAAAAACTTTACTTCCATTTCAAAAAGGTAACATAATACAACAAGAGTTATCTTAATTTTAGAATTACATAATTTATCATTTTGTTTGTTTTAGGTGTAATTATGACAAATACATCTTTAAAATCATTATTTGAACATCTGAGGGAAAGATTTTCCATAACATATCTTTTAACATATAGACTCAATCAAGATGTTCTAGAAAATTTTTTTGGGGTTATAAGGGCTAAGGGAGGGCTTCATGACCATCCAGATGCCCTTCAATTTAAATATAGATTAAGATCTTATATTCTGGGTCGGAACGAGGGCTCGCTTTCAAGTTTTGGAAACATTGAAGAAGATGATACTCCCGATGTACCAATTGAGGAAATAAATTTATGTGGGCAATATTTCTCCTCACTTGACAATGACAATGAATCTGAGGAGATTTGTGAGCCACTTGATTCAGTTGACACTGAACTTACTGATATTCAGTATGATGGGTTAGAGAACTTGGCAGGGTACATATGCCATAAAATTAAAGACCTTGATACCTGTACCTCTACATCAAGTTATACATGGGTTTCACATTTAAGTGAGGGAGGCTTATCAAAGCCCACTCCGGAACTTATGATACAGTTGCAAGAATGTGAAAAAATATTTATATCCTTAAATAAAAATGGTTTATTAATTTGTAAAAATTATTTAAAAAAAATGTTGGAAATGGGTTCTCATGTACTAATTGCAGAAAAAGCCAAATTGTTATTTTTTCGTTCTCGAATGTTCTTCAGAATGCGACAATTGAATGATACACTTAACAGTTTGGTTTCTAAAAAGCGAAAATTGTCAAAAATAATTAACTGAAGATTGTCGCGGTTTGCTTTTGTAAAACTTTCTTGGCAATATTATGCTAACAGTTACCTATTTGTTTTTATAATAATTTTCCCACCTTCGTTTTTAATTAAATAAAGTTTTGTAAATGTTTTATGTAAGTATGTCTTTTATTTCTCAGATTAATATAAAGTTTCTATATCGTGTTGTGAATTCTTGGGTTTTATGGCACTTGCCTAGAATAATTAAAACCCTTAAGCTTCCAAAATTGTAGCAATACCAAAAATCTCGCTCTAATTTTCTTTACGAACATCCTCCATCCATCAAAGTCTGGAGGGGAGAGGCCCTCGCCCCCGGCTTTTCATTTTGTAAAAAATGATATACCTGGTAAATTCAGCAGGATACTGGCTTCTTTTTACTAAGGAATTAACTACTTAGTTTGCCTTTGTTTAATAACTTAAGTAAAAAAGTCAACTAAATTGCTATTCGTATGGCTTAAAAATCTTTCACATAAAGCAAATTAGATTAGGTCCATAAATATACTAGACCAGGACGATGTTCTATTTAAAAGAAATACATTTTGACACTTTTATTTTTTTAATTACCAAAGTAATAAGCAAAAACCTATTCAAGTTTTTTTATAAAATACCAATTTTTACATTTTCTACGACTTTTGGTCTCTAGGATGGTTGCAAAATATAATCCAACACCCTGTATATAGTTGAAAAATAGATATACAATTCACAGTTTTACAAATTATAAATAAGAAACATTGGACATGCTAGAGGTGCATTTAAATATACTAGAATAATAAAAAACTATCAGGATAAAATATAATTATTTGATCTTAAGCATTGTTTTAATAAATAATTTTGTATAGCAAACAAATAACAACTCTCTTGCTGACGTCATATGCGGGGACCGGACGAATTTTGAACCGCTAGATATCATATCTCGTGTTTATTGTATCATGCTCCGCCTGGAATATCCTCGGGTGGTGAAATTCTTAGGCCTCCAGCCACAAGGCCAAAACAAGAAATCAACGATGGAATTGTTGAAAAGGTTGGATTCAAGTGACGATAGGTAAGATGGAATAACAATAAGGCAACCCAAGGTATAACGAAACTTGAATCCAGAAGTGTTAAGGTTAGGGGACTCTTACCCACTCCGCCTAGAATATCCTCGGGTGGTGAAATTCTTAGGCCTCCAGCCACAAGGCCGAACAAACAAAACACCAAACAGAAAAGTGAGAACAATAAGAGAAATAACGAAAATTACAAAAGAGAAACAACCAAAGATTCAAACATACTACAAGGAATTGTCGTCTGGAGCGAGTGATTCACAAAAAGGCTTCAAATCCTGAACATGCCAAATACCTTTCGAATTCCCTAATTCGTCCTGGAGTTCATAGGACCAAGAACCACACCTACGCTTTACAACAAAAGGACCAAGATATGCGGGTGCTAATTTCGCCGAATAGAATTTCAGAGCATCCGACAGGACTTTATTCTTTCTCCAAACTTTATCCCCACAACTAAAAGATAGAGGTCGACGTCGCAGATTATAACGATTTGCATTTTGCACTCTTGCGGACTCTATACGCTGTCGAACTTGCTGATATAGCTTCGCAAAGCTCTCACGACGGTTTTTAGCATAGTCGTTGATTTCTATTGGGTCCGTTCGAAGTTTATCCTCGTAATCCGTTCCATAAAGTTTGTGTTCCCTACCAAAAAGAATGAAGTATGGACTATATTTAGTAGTTTCACTCGGCGTTGTCCTGATTGCGCAGCCGATTTCATTAAGATGCTCATCCCAGGTCCTGTGGTTGTCTTGTCTCACATATGTACGTAACATGGTCTTAATAACCCTATTGTGTCGTTCGGTGGGGTTAGCGCGTGGATTGTAATGTGCGGTAAAGAACATTCGGGTGTTATATTTTTCACACAGTTTCCGGAATTCTTTCGATTTCATTTGAACACCGTTATCACACGTTAAGGTCATGGGTGCTCCATACAACAAAAAGAAACCTTCCATAATTTCTGTCAAGTTTTTGGCAGTAGCGGTTCGACACGGATATAAGAAGACTGCCTTACTGAAATTATCAGAAACAACTAGAATATACTGGTAGCCTTTTTTTGATTTAGGAAGAGGTCCAATGTAATCTAGGCTTATTGCCTGGAAGGGTTCAGATATTACAGGACGATCGCCCATCAACCCAGCTGGTGCTTTCTGCTCAACTTTATTCTGAGCACAACTCTTGCAACGACGAACATACCTAGACACATCAATTTTCATTTTGGGCCAGTAAAAGTTATGGCAGATTTTTCCAAAGGTCTTATTTACGCCTACGTGTCCGGCAGATGGTAAATCATGACAGCGTTGTAGAATGGGGCCGCGTTGGTCTTTAGGCACCACTAATTTCCAATCGTTTGAAAGAGGCGACAAATTAGGAATACCAGGCTTCACGAACATATAAAGGGCACCATTTTGTACACGCCATAACGGATACTTTAAGGGATTGTCCTGAACCTTCAATAACATCCTAGCGTACCACTTGTCGGCGGTGGTTTCAGGGGTGACGGTACAGTTGTCTAATACATTTACTGACGAATTGGTCGTGCTAATACGGCACTGGGAGAAAAGGTCACGACCTAACGATTCTCCCGGGATCCGTTTCCCTGCTGTTTACATTTCAGACAGTTCCTAATGGTAACGTTAGGGGCACCACAGCGATAACAATAAACCTTCCTAGAGTTGGGACAATTCCTATTGACGTGTCCGGGGTTTCGACAATTCCAACACTGGAACACTGGAAGAGCGACCAGCTCTATTAGTAGTCGTGTCAACTCTACCTATTCCCGACTGTTGAAGATCGGGGTTCTCCTAAATAGGTTGTACCTCCACAAAAGCAAAGTCAGGTTCGACAAATCGATTTCTTTTACGGGAAGGTGGCACATAATTTTCTACCCTATACTTCTTCGTTTCTAATTTCATGCACTCTTCCTCTAACTCCTCAATGGTTCGAACAACAGGCAATTGAGTAATATAGAATGGGGATAGATTCCTGATTAAGAGGTCTAATTGCATCTCTGGAGTAAGACTAACATGACGCCGAAACAACGCTTTCATACAAGACAAATAATCAATTATACCCTCGGTGGTGTCTTGGGTTCGTTCTAAGATTTCTTTGAAAAGCCTAGCACGATAATCGGGTGGTTCAAAGTGACGTAAGAACAAATCTGACAAACTTTGCCAATCTCCAAACCTATCAATGTTGGCTCTATACCAGGTTAATGCTTTACCGGAGAAAAGATCTATGGCACTGGAAAATAACTGTTCCTCAGTGATGTTACGAGCTATTTGAAGTTCTCGAACTCTATCCAGGAAATTATAAACAGAAGACTTAGCATCCCCGGTGAACTTCACATTCCATTTCTCTAAATTCAGCGGTTTCATTTAAGTATAATGAACAGTTCGAGTGAGGTTAGGGGAATTAGGAAGAGCCGATACACGAGAACTATTATGAACGGGTGAAGATTCCTCATCTGAATCGTGGACAATATGACTAAGCTCCGGATAGCGCTTAGCAGCAGTATCAAGGGAATCTAGGGCGGCTAACACCTCCACCAACAACTTACTCCTCTCCGACTTCTCCTCAATTGTTAATCCAGACTCCGGAATGCGTTGGGTACGATGGTAGATATGGACTAGTTTCGACAACGAAGAATTATATTTCCTATCGATATTTTCACCTTCCAGCGTAAGAACCGTTTCCTCTGACAACAACCTACGAATTGACTCTAACTCACCCTTAACATCTGCTACTGTATATGGGGGTCTCGTGAAAGTACCCGCTCTCTCCATCTTTAAAATTGGCCGCAGGGCCATCCTCATCTGATCGACCGTTGGCTGTGAATCAACCAAAATCCCACGGACTAAAAGTTCATGAACCAACATGTCCTTTTTAAGGTATGAAATATCCATTTTATACTCCATAGTATACGATTAAAATAACGACAATTCAACACAATTCAACAATAAACGAATAAGTGACAACTACAAACTTTTCAACAAATAGGCAACAACTTGTGGTTCGGTATCAATTAGCAACGATGGATAATGTTAAATAACTTACCAATGATATATATATATATATATATATATGTATATATATATATATAAAAGGAAAATATGCAACTATGTAAATCGTCTCACGATTGGTGTGATCAGGTGTTAATAACGCCAATAATTAAAATATTAAAAAAAGTTACTACTTAGCTCACTTTATATAAACGCGATAGTAAATAAAAAAAAACTAACAATTTATTAATTACTCGCCCAATTAAACAAATATATGCCCCACGTTGGGCGCCAAAAATTTGCCACGTATTTTAATGAATTTAAAACAAAATCAAATTTAGAAAAATAAAGAAATTTAACTAAAGGAAATACAACTTCAGCTGAGTTCGGTAGTGGTCTCTCTACTGGCAAATTAGTGCCCAGCTCAGCCGTAGAGGTAAGTAAACAAATATTAGTGAGTCGCGCCACCCATTTAGACGGTCAAAATCGGAAACCCCTGTTGTTCCAGGCACTACTTTACCCACTGGAGATAATTAAATAAATTTTGAATATTTAACGGTTCCAATTGAATTACACAATAACAGAAAATAACGATAAAGTGAGCTAAATAAAACTAAAATATCAACTAGACTCTTCTTTAATGAACAATTTTCTAGAATACAGACTGTCAAGCCTCGTGCCTGACAACACAATCGATATTTATAAAAAAAAAAATTATGCGAACAATAAAAAAAATAAATTTATCAATAGGTGTGATCACACGCAATACAAAAAGCAAGAAGGATAAATTTTAACTAAAACTATAACCGACTTAAATCTAGTTAGCTTATCTGAAACGCTAGATACAGTTCCTCGTCGTCTTATCTGCTCCAACACTTAGGCCGGCGTCCAATTAAAGCCTGTTCCCAGAACCAATAGCTTACACCAATCTCAAAAAAAAAACTCAAGCTCGGCTAAGTATCAGGTCAGCATCAAATTTTAAACCAGTAACTAGGACTTATGCCTGTATCTAGGACCCTAAAATCGTAATATAAAATCAACGATAGCTTAAACAGATTTTAATGACTCCTTGAATTAGTTTGACTTAATTACTTTAATACAACTTGAATACATTAACTTAAATTTATACTGCAATCAAAGAACAAAGTGAATTTACATGAATAATACAACATTTAGCAATTGACTTCTCTGAATTTACATTTAATAAGCAAACCTAATGATTGAAATGTACTCAACGAACCTAAATCCGACTTGCCAGTCACAACAAAATTATAACAACAAATCAAATCAAGATTCAACATAAAATTAATTTGTGTTAGTACAAAAATATTAATTTATAATAGTTAAAAAAAAACTAAAAGGAGTCTAGTTATACAAAAATAAAACCTACATACAATACATAAAGACATACACATGTAAAATAAAGATATTAACCAAGATTGCGATTAACCCTAGATTACTAACCTTCCATTATAGTACCGCAAATACTAACCATTCGTAATTCTTACGATTCCATATTAAAAAAAATCATAAAAAAATTCTAAAACAATTTTAATAGCAACTGTTACATAAAAGTATTATATGACATTATAATAAACTGCAAATAGTGAAAAAAAAAACACAAATTATTTTCCAGCATCGCAAGTTACACAACAACGTGCTCGATGTTCCGCGCAGAAAGCGCGCTTACAGTGACTACAAAAAAGTGTTGTCATTCTACGTTTCTTCGATGGGCAGATAAAAACAAGTAGTGCGCTTTGACACAGTAGGTTCCCCTTGATCCTCTCGTAGTGGAATTTCAATTATTTCACTTATCATGAGTTTGAGTTGAGCGTTGCAAAGTTGGAATTTTGAAGCGCTGCTGTAGCCATGGTTTTGTAAGTTGGGCCTGTAGTTGATTCATAAAGTCTTTCCTTGAGATAGTGGGTTTTCGCATTCTTTGTAAATTGTGATTTAAAATAATCCAAGAGTTTATACACGCCATGTTAAGCATGCCGTAAAACATGCATATTGGCCACCTTCGAGTTTTTCTTGAACAACTTCTATGTCCACACATCTGGTCAAACGCATCCACGCCGCCCTTGGTTTTATTATAGAACACGATCATATTTGGCTTTCCAGTATCTGGGCAGATAGTTGATCCTTCATGCATTGTGGACAAAACTAGAACGCTTTTATTTTTTTTTGTTTTGCATGAAACTAGTGTCTTTTCTTTATCGTAACAAAATATTGTGTTTCCAACCTCCCTGTTCTTCAAGTTGATCAATTCAGGAGGCACTTCACGTTTGTTATGTCGCATGGTGCCAACCATTGTTAGGTTGTATGGTGGCTTCAAGAGATCGTCCGCCAGCGGTACCGAAGTAAACCAGTTGTCCATAGTTATATTCCGATTACTTCCATGGATACTTCTAGTCAATTTTTTGACATAGTACTCTCCTAAGGGTAGTCCGTTAGTATCTGTATTTTTTCCAAGGTAAGGCTCAGCAGCAAACATGTATTTTGTTCCTACATCACAACAAATGACGATCTTTATCCCATATTTTGAAGGCTTATTCGGGATGTACATTCTGAATGGGCAACGTCCTCTAAATCCTAACAGCTGCTCATCAATGGTTACATAACTACCAGGTTTATAGGATTGATTGCAATTTAGAATGAACTCATCCCAGATCTCTCGAATGGGGGCAAAACGGTCTAGTCGCCTTCTGTCTACACGTGTATCTTTATTATCAAACCGCAGATTGTCTAATAAAAACTCAAATCTCTCACAGCTCATCGTTGCTCTGTAAATAGAACCGGACTTTTTATAATCAAACATCTCTCTGGTGCTGAGATGGTTGTCCTTTTGGGCTCCTGCAAATATAAGAAGGCCAATAAACGCATTTAATTCCTGTTGATTAGTATGGGAGACTGTGGACTTCGCAACTTTGTAGTTTTCAGCTTTAGTTGTAATCTCTCTATTGGTATGGATCAAAATTTTTTCATGAATAGACGTATTCAGTAAACAATGAAAAGCATCCAATGGTGTCTGGGCTTCTCGTGCTACTCCGGAACTTCCCTGTATAATATGCAGAACATTTCGTTTGGCAATTCTTTTGCGCACGGGGACAGCAGTAGTACACCAGCGGTGCCCGTTTTTACCCTTGAGACCCGGTTTAAGTTTTTGATTTTCAGTCATTGAACCATTTCCGACGTCAGTTTGGTTATTTTCTAAGTAATTTTGTTCATGTTCTTTGCCACTTTGCTCATTTTCTAAGACCTCCAATTGTTCAGTTTCCATCGGTGCTTCTACCTCACTTTGTTCATTTTCTAACACTTCCAAACGTTCATTTTCCATAGGTGCTTCAACCTCACTTTGTTCATTTTCTAACACTTCGAAATGTTCAGTTTCCACTGGTGTATTTTTTTGTTTGTAACTTTTTGGTTGCTGACGGTAACTTTGTTCAGAATCGCTGCTTTCTTCGTCAGATCCAGCAGGTTCATATTCTGATCCAGACGGGCTAAAATCATTCTCCAAGTTGTCTGCATCTTCCGAACCGCTACCTTGCTCTTCATTTTCATCATCGGAGAAGCCAAGAGGCACAGCTAGATCTTCTAACTCTGTCTGGGTTAACGGTCTCATATCTTCCCAACGCTTTCGCTTCGCCATTGTATTACAATAATACCTAACTAAGAAAAAGAGCGTCTGAAATGTTCGCAATTACGGTACCGTAAACACTAACGTACACACTAACCTGTCGTAAAATTTACGAAACGACACTGATAACACACGTGTGCACTAAACTGTTTGCCACCACAGACTGCGGAAACTATTTGTTGAACTGTCTAATGAAGCTAGACGAGCAGGCAAGATTGTGCGAATAATACATAGTTGCCAAATCGTGAAACGACTGACCGCGTTCGTGAATTTTACGAATGGTTAGTATTCTAGGGTTAAATGGCGGTATTAATCTTATAAAAATAAAATTACGCGACTCACCTATCAAGATAGGGTTATTCTACTTCGTAAACTTGTGATACCCTAGCTGGCAGTTGGGTAAAAACAATTTCCTCGTCGCTAACTGCAATGATGGGAAAATTCCGACCACGATTGCTGTCTAAGTGGTTTTAAAATACCAGTCTTCCCTACTGTCTGCTTCATAAGGAACAAAAGGACCATAAAAATCGAGTAATTACATGGATAAAGAAGCGTGTACTCACCAACAGAAAATTTTACTAAATATCCGGACAATGCCGTATTTTCCACCGAATTCACCAAAATTCAGAAAAAAATCTCTTCCTCAATATTCGAAGGAAACCAAAGAAGCTTAATTACGTAAATCCAACCTGAGTTGACCCCGATGTACAGGGATGCAAATTAAACTCTCCAAAAATTTTCTCGTTAACACGTGTTCACTTCGAAAACTCTAGATGAAAAGACAGAACTCTCCCAAAAATCAACCTTCACTCGATTTGACACACTTCAGAAAGAAAAATGATGGCCTCTACTACTATAGGGACGACAACCATAGCTTATTCAGCCAACAACTTACGAACAAACAGGGGTCATTTGATACGTTTAATCTTATTATCTAAATAGCTAACTACAAATATCCCAACATTACTTAATTTCCCTATTTATTTTCGATTTTAATAATAAAGTTATAAATATGACCGAACGCTGGCTGCGAAACCACAATATACAAGTTATCGACGAGAGGGTAGACCAGATGTACTACTGTCAATGATTTCAAACAACAACACAAGAATAATAAACTTACATACAAAACCAATTTTAGCAACAACTAATTATGGCCAGAATATATTTGACGATTATCTATAAACGAACTTAAATCAACCGATTTCTTACTTGAATAAACACTACAATGATAACAAATTAAGGTAAGCAATTTAGTTATTTACTAAGGTAAATTTTAACCCGTGACAACTTTTGACTTTTGAACCATCCATAAATTCGTCTTTTTTATAAACTCCTTTGATTATGACCACCGGAGATAGAAAATTGCCTGCTGCATTGCAACAAGCTACAACCGTCAATGTTTCACCTTTTTCACCTGATGTTATGGAGTGAATGGACCTCGTTCCTTTAGTAGCCAGCACTTTACCTACTTTATTGTTTGATTTGAACACCAATCTCGTCCATGTTATATATACGATCAGGCTTGTCCAAAAGGTCATTTTCTTCGAGAACTCTAATCAGTAAGTAATGACTATTTTATCGTTAAAATGCTATTAATAACAATCTGCACACTCTACTCCTTATTTTAAAGAAAAAATAAAATTAACTTACTTGTTACATCTAAAGTTATGGAGGGTCAAAAATCTGTCACTAAGTAAAACTATGACTGTTTATCTCATCGCTGCCATTAATGGGTCTATGCACATCCACACGCACCAACGGTTTCTGGCAGATTGAAGCGAGCGGAGAGGGCGTTCGTATTATAAGACAATCTTTTGTCCGCGCTTTTTAGAAGTGACACATTAAGATCGTGGCGTCTATCCCGCTTAGGCACATAATATCCCGGACTTACCCTAAGCATTATAATAAGCATTTTTTGTATAAATTATAACAGTATCTTAAAGGATCTTTAGTTTGAGCCGTAATGCGTTTAATTTATTTCAATTGTTATTGCAAAAATAAATAATAAAGGTTAAGATAAAAAACTTAATATTTATTGTAAAATTGCTTTTTTGTCAATTTTAAAGGTATAACGTTCAAGCCCAGTTAATTCCAAATTGAATAAGATGTTGTGGGCCCCGATCGGTTATTTTGTGTCTGAGATACATAAATTAGTTTATCTCGCGACCTTCAACTTTCAGTGCCTATTGGATTGCCAAAAAAATGGTAGAGGGTTAATTTCGGTCGCATTTTCTTCCATAAGCCTTAAATTTTCATATTGTGTTGGAAATTAATGAAAAAGAATTTTTTCTAAAAATAGTATCGCATTTTCACCTATATTTTAGGTTTTGAAACATTCCTTTTGGTTAATTTGGAACAAAGTGAGCTAAGCAACTTTTCTATTTTTTATACTAAGAAATTTAATTTTCATATTTCTAAATAGAAAACGTTTATTTAAATAAATGTTTAATGACAGTCTTATCAAAATTACTCTTTCAATTGAACCGATCAGTTTTTTAATTGGGGTAATGGAATGGAATATAAAATAACAGTAATTAATTTAATTTGTAAGTAGTTATTAAAATTATTTACTGAATACGTCCTCAAAATTCCGCATATAATTATTTAGGTAAGGTCCTCAAACTGCCGTATTTGTATATTGGCAGTTTGAGGACGGTCCTTAAAGGGGTGCCAAGTAAGCGTACTTATGACAAACAAAAGGGGCAAATTCACGGGCATGTAAGCCAAAACTTTTCTTTTGTTCTTCTATCATCCCATTTTATATTAGGAAGGTTTTTTTTCAACTATAATTTTGAAGGCAACATCACATACTATTTTTAGATTTGTTCCCATGTGTAAAGCTAAAGATGGAGCTTTGAAGTTCTTCTGTGATTCGTCATAACCGCTAATGAGTTTGACTGCTGATATCAAAGTCCCAAACATATCTGGCCGTACTACATAGAACAGTCCGTAAATTTCTGTATTCATTGATTTTACAGTTATTAGCATTCTGGCCATTTCTCTAATTTTATTAGAAACTACAGTAGCAATTTGTTGTCTTTTATGTTTTGCTAAAAGTGTTTCACAGTATAAACAAATTAACGGATCGTTCTTTGCCACTGCACTTATATCGTCTGTTCGCATTATACCAAATACTTCATTTGTTATACGAGATGTTCTTAAATATTCGTGATTTTTTGACAGCATCGATGCCATAAACGTTTGAGACTTTGTTAAACAATGTTTGCCCGGATTAATAACATCAACTGGCTTTTGTTTGCACTGTTTAACATGTTTGTATAACAGTTTTCTACTAAAATGTCCCAGACAATAGGTACCGTCAAACGGGGTTAAGTGAATCAAAAATTGAAGTTATTTTGCAATAACTATTATTCCATTAACAGAAAAATTCCGCAAAAATTAATCAAGATTCTTTACGTCCTTGTCAATTATATTCTATGTTAGTAAATTTCCTACCGCTAGTGGCGGCTCATTTATTTTTTTTTTAAAGTGTGATTCACTTTACCCACCAATATGGGGTAAAGTGAATCGGGTATTAAACTGAACGATTGATTTACTTTTAAAGCACTTGGGGCAAAGTGAATCGTTACTAATGTTTTTAAAAAACAAAAATAAGTACAAGATAAAAATTCGAACAAAAAAAAAACACTAAAAATAGACAAAATTCACATTTATTTCATATATTATTACAATATAGAAAACAGAACAAAACGTAACATTCTTCAAATTAAAAAAACAATACTACACATGTAAAAACTTATAAACTTAAAAAATTATAAAACAACACAAAAGAAAACAAATAAATAAATAAAATAAAAATAAAACATTGTAAAATAAGTGAAACGTAAAAATTATTTGTTTTGCCTATTCTAACTCTTGGAACTCTTCGGGTTTTAAATTAAACACATAAGTGCCCCTTTTTATAAATTTATCACTGACAAATCCGGAATATCCGGATAAATAAAATATCCTTTTTCAAAGCCTTTTTTCCGGAAAACATTCATTGTTATTTCGTCTGCAATGGACTCCACTTTCCCAATAAAATGTCGGTTTCTTTTTGAGGTGGGAAATTTAGCCACTATATAATCTTCAATTTTTAGCTCCTCGCTATTTGTACTCAAGGAGGACAATGGTTCTATATTTTCTTCTTCACTGTCGTTCACATTTTCTTCAATTCCTTGCTCACCTTCGCTTGATGAAATATGTTCAGTTGCCTTTTTTTAACGCTTTTTTGGCTCCTCATCAGTAATAGAGTTGATAATCAAATCAGCAGTGGCAATGCGTGATATTTTCACCTTTTCGCTCCTTTTTAGTAGTGCACTGCCTCCAGGCCCCGTTTTTAATTACTCGAGATGATCAATAATTGCTTGACTCCACGATCGCTCTTGTGTTCCATCGGTTTGAACGTTCCGTGGAATTTTTTGAAGAACTCTAGTGGGATTAAAAGGAATTATCCCACAGGGTTCAAAACCAGCTAGACAGTTTTCTGCTGATTATCATTTAAATGAAAATACCTAATTATATAGATATTTGCATAGTGATTCATTTTACCTCATAAACTAGAGTAAAAGGGAAAAATGCAACAAAAAACCTAGGTTTTGTATATTTTTACAACTTTTCTCTCGGCATACAGTTCTTAACAAACCTAGAAACATATTTTATGTGATACCCATCGCAAATATTAAAATTGGAGCTCTCCAGAAGTAAACGTTTCAGCAATTAATAAAATCGGCGAAAAAACGCGGGAAAAATACATTACCGTATTCTACTTACTTATTCTACAGCGCAGCATTCAACACCTTTCTATATGTCGCATCCAGGATCAACAAAAGCATACTGCAGTTAGATCCATTGGGAACGACTTAGTATATCGACCACAACCAAAAATATCCAAAATACACCGATTGATTCACTTTACACTCACCGATTCACTTAACCCCATTTGACGGTACATACAAAATAATCTGTATTTGGGTTTTTTGAATTTCTTACAGGATTGAGGATATTCCTTTCGGTTTTCAAATGAAAATATCCTTGTTTTCTAAGTGCTGTAACAAGAGCTAAGCGCTCTTTGCTTCCGGGTTTCAGACTACGAATTTATTTAACATTAGTGTTATTTGACTTGCCAATTTTTTGATCTAGTTGCATCATTTTAAATGTCGATGTCAACATCTAAAGATGAATTTGAAGATACCGATGATGAATAATCCGTTGATGGTATGTACTCAGTTCTTGAACTTTCAAACTGCTCTGAATCATCTTTTACTTCGTTATCAATATCATATGTACTGTCTGGAATTTTATATGACGTATGTGTGTGATCGTGCTGAATTTCTTTGTTTATAATGGACTGTATAAAAAAAATGACTGGTTTTTTGTATAATAGCTTAAATATTGAACGTGAACGTGTACATACAATGACAATGACAACTTTTTATAACTGCTTCTAACAACTCTAAGCGTTGCGACGGACACAGGTCCGGATTAAGCACGCACATAGGCGCCCACCTTGAAAGTTCTTACTTTAAAAATAATATAAAACAAACAATAAAATATTAAGCAATACAAAATGAACATTAAACTATTAAACAAATATATGATAACAATATCAAATTTAACAAATCTGCAACCTTACAATCTAAGTATCACTAATCAGTCTAAATCCACTGGCAACAGGCATACCCTTGCCAAGGATTTTTTAAATATATTGCCATTTGACACCTTAACTGACACAACACGCACAATGTTGTCCTTTCCGCTGTGCAATTCGACTATCCTAGCCATTGCCCAGCGAAGTGATGGCATATTGTCTTCAATTAGGACTACAAGGTCTCCTACCTTAGAGCCTTGTTGATTGTTGGTCTTCCATTTGCTTCTTACTTGTAATGTTGTCAAGTATTCACGGTTCCATCGTGACCATATTTCGTAGGGTTTACCTCGTCTCGAAATAAATGTTTTTAATGAGTTTAAAAAACTATCTGTACTTAAATCTTTCACTAGTTCAATATGAACTGCCTTTATCGCGAAACAAACGGTGATGTTTATGTAAGTTTTTACATTTTTTGCACGGCGCAACGTTCCATCTTTAATCCAAATTGGGCCACAATAATCTACACCGCACCGTGAAAACGGTCTACTAGGCGTAACACGCTCGCTAGGCAAATCGCCCATCAAAAAACGTACCGGTCGCGGATTTAAGCGCGTACACCTGACACAACCGCGAATAACGCCCTTAACTGCAGACTTACCCCCAATGATCCAATATCTCAATCTTAAAATTGCCAGCAAATTTTGACTACCGACATGAAAATGTTTAATATGTTCGTACATTATTAAAAGTCGAGTGAAATTATGCTCCTTTGGTAAAATAAGTGGATGTTTTTTGTTATACTCTAACTGGGAATGCCTGATACGCCCACCGACGCGTAAAAGATTGTCATTAGTGTCTAAAAACGGATTCAAACATAAAATTCTACTAGAGCTCCTTAAAGGCTTCCCATCTCCAAGCAAACGAATTTCCTCAGAATAGAATTCACTCTGAACCACTCTTATGAAACACTTCAATGTAGTTTGTTTAAATCGTAAACAGTCAGCTGTAACATTTAATAGTAAATTAATTTATTTAAATATGTGATGCAAAGTATAAAATCATGAATGTAAATGCACGCTATCCTGGAAGTACTCATGATGCTTCAATTTGGGGGGATTCAACTGTTAATCATACCATGCAACAGATCTTTAGAAGATATAATGATAATTTTTTTCTTTTGGGTGATTATATCAACATCAATGATAATCAAAGGATTAATCCTGATCTACAAGCTGGACGTCTTGTTAGAGAACAAATTATAATCCAACATTTTAGACATTAAAAATCTTTTCAATAAATAGAATAATTATGTTGTATGGTGTTTGTTTTATTTCCTTTTTCAAATCAAATTGCATAATTATTAAAAGTGCAAAAATCAATAATTTACAAATCATCTCTACAAGCCAGAGAAATAAGGTACTAGATATACATGAGATAATTTTCTGTACTTGCAGTAGCTCTTTCTGCAGTAGGTACTATAGATTTGGGTTTCTTTCACAATTAAAAATTAAATTCTAAGGTGTTAAAACGCTTGAGTAGATTTAATCCCAAAATAAATAACTTGAACTCTTAAGAAAAGTGAATTAAAATTTATAAACAAGAAAGACCAAAAATCAATGCGCTGTTCTTTTCTTACAATACTATCTGACCCTAATTTTTAATATTAAAAAAATGTTATGAGAACAAAATTGTTTTATTTTATAACTTAAGAACAATATAACAAAAATATCACAATACAAAATAAAGAAATCGTGTTATTATAACGAACAATAAATAAATTTATAGTATATATAGGAAATCAAACAGACCTTAATACAAATAAAATTAAAAAAACAACAAAAACTACAAAACAAGCTACTGTTATTATAATAAGAAAATAGTCTTAACACATTAAAAAAAAGGAACAAAAATATCAAAATATAAAATAAAGAAAATATGTTTATCATAACTAAAAAAATATTTTCTGTTTAATTAAATATATAAATTAACAAGAAACAAAACAAACCTGACATTAACCAAACAACTATGTACATGTATATACATATTCATTATCTTATGGCTTATGGCAATTGCTGTTTGGCAATCAGTTGTTTTATGTCTTTTAATTCTTTTAAAATTTCAACTTGTTTTTCTGCATTTTTTTTAAAGGTGTAACTTTTCTTTTCTATATTTTTCTGTATTTGAGAAATGCTCAGTTTGTGCAGAATGGAAGTCATCAAACATGGCACTTCTCTGAGACATTTCCCGAAGCATCTCTGCAGACAACTTTTGAGAATTCTCAAGTCTTCTAGTTTTAGCTAGCCATTTTTCTTTTTGTTGTTTTAATTAATGGTGTGGCCCTTAAGTTCGTATATGAGGAATGGTCTTCAGTTATATGAGAAATATGTTTCTGCTCATGAATAATATCCTCTGGGCCATCTAGATTTAATAAAACTGGACCGAATAATTGCTGGGAAGTTGATAGTTCAGATGCAACTAAAAATGATTTTTGGGAAAAATGTTTATGTGCATGATTTAATTCAGCATTTAACTAAATCTTTTTCATAAAAATTTAGGTGATAATATTGTATCACTTTCCGACATTAAATACAATTAAAGATGTTACTGACAAAAAAATTATCCAGTACAAAAATAATATTAATGATTTGATCATAGAAGTAAGTAGAAGATTTCATTGTTTTCGAGATATTGAGAGATCATTATCAATAATTCGGAACCCAATTATAACACAAGTGGATTCTGCTCCGAGCAACCTTTAACTCGAACTAATTGATTTGCAAAGTGACAAAGTTTTGTGCGATGTTTTTAATAAAGAGAAAGATGTAATAAATTTTTACAAACAATTAAGTGAAATTAAATACAGTAACTTAAAAAAATTAGCAATGCAAATGCTCGTTATATTTGGTTCTACTTATATATCCGAGCAAACATTTTCACTTATGAAGTTTAATAAAAACTGTCAAAGATCAGGATTAACAGATACACATTTAGAAGCAGTATTAAGGACGGCAACAACTAAATTTGAACCAAATATTGACAAAATTAAATATTTCCTCATATTTTATTGTTTATTAAATAATAGTTATTTATGAAACAGTTTCATACAATATTTTATCTACGATAATCAAATAAAAAATAATTACAAGAAAGCAATTTATTTTCAATTCATGTACAAGATACTAACAAAACTAATAATGCTCTCATAGCAACACCATGGCAACGCGAATGCTAAGGATATTTGATTATATGAAGGTGTGTCAAAAACAGTTCGAAAAAGTAAATCCCATTTAAAATACATTGTTACTTTCCGCACACTTTTAATCCTTCACGCACTGCTGTCTATAATGACAGTTTTCACGAACTAAAAATTGATACATAATATGAGGTAGAGTAGATAATAGTTATTTATGATATGAGTGTTAAAAGTGAGGTTTTATTTTGTGAGTGAAAACGTTTGTGAAATGAGCGGAGCGAATTGAACAATTTCACGAACAAAATAAAATCACTTTTAACCCAAATACCATACAATGTTTTTTGTACAACTTCCCTATTTTGATATGAAACGAGCGAATTTGCAATGACAATAAACCAAACCGTGTTAAAAGTAAACTAAACCGTGTTAAAAGTGAACTTGTTTACATGGCAACGTGTTAAAAGTATTTTTAACACGCTGCTATGTAAACAATCGTTTTTAACATTGTTTGCTATCATTAAAAGTGTCACTTTTAATGACAGTTGTACAAAAAATTATTTTTAAAACTAAAATTTGTTTTTATAAATTTTAAATGTATATTTATATGTGTGTGCGTGTGGGTGTTTGTAATATATCATTAATAATGCAAAATTATAAAAATTTGTTTATGGCCCGCAGACATTACTATGTTTTGAATGTGGCCCGCAAGAATAAAAGTTTGGTCATGCCTGGTATAGACACCATTCTCTTTGCAAATTTCATAATGATATATGGCTGCAGTAATTATCTACAATCAAGAGGACTGGTTCTTTTTTGGATGACTTTGTATGATGTTAAAAATGCATGAGCCACTCAGTAAATAACGATTCGTTTATTAAGCCATTATCCAAACACTAGCTGGACCATTTCTTTGAAGTTCTTTAGTCATTTTTTTTCTGGGGAAAATAAACATGGGTGGTATATAAGTTCTTGTTGCACTGAATGCACAAACCACAGTGACCGTTTTACCTCTTTACCAAGAAGTCCCTATACCTATTCATTTTTTGCCTTTTTCTCCCATAATTTTTATTGGGTTTTGTACAGTGGTAATACACATCTCGTAAACATTGTAAATACGGTCGTGTGTAAATTTAAATTTGTTTACTACATTTTCAATATTATTAAAAAATAGTTTTACTTCTTTCAAGTTGAGTGCGGTTATTCTATTTAATCTATTAACTAATGGGTGGTATTTAACAGGCTACCAAATTTTCCCAATCTTTTTGTACAAAAAAATACTTTTGTTTACCAACAATACTAAATGCTCACCAAAATTAAGATAATACATAATCTAAAAATGGCAGTCAAATATTAACATCATGCTTATCTCTTATATTATTTTTGTTCCTAAAAATAACTTTTCTTTGGTAAAAAAGCTAAATGATTACCAAATTTTATTTCACATTTAATTCTAACGCTACACCCAGATATTTAATTTTTGTCATTGTTTTATTTATTTAGCAGTTAAAAAATTCTGTTTGTCTAGCAAAAATACAGAAATTTTACTATATTTTATACCACATTAAATTTTAAAAGTGTACCCAGTTTTTACATTCTTGTTGTATCACTTATAAGAAAAATCTATTATGTTTTATTAGATAAGTGTGAAGAATTCTTGGAAATAAATTAATATAATTCTTAAACATAAAATTAAACACAACATTAACAAAACAAAACTGTAAATAATACTTATTAAGTCTTACAAATTTTTGTAAATAAAACAATATATGTAATTCTTTTAACAAAAAAATCAACACAACATTAACAAAACAAAAACTAAAATGAAACATACACTTATTGTACTATTAAGGCTTTCTTGGCTTTAGTTGGCCGTTTTTTTTTTTGTTTTTCTCCAATTGGTACATTTCTTGCTTCACTAGGTGCTTCAACAAGTTTCAGGCGAATGGCTAACCCTACTAAATATTTACAAACGTAATTTCTAAGGTAATTGCATGTGTCATTCAGCCAGTCAGACCTGTGGTATGTAACTGTACTTCCCACTCGCTGAAATGTTATTTTATGTAGTCTTGTAACGTCTCCCACATATCTTCAAAAGTTTCGCATTCCAGTGCACCTCCACCTGGAATTCTGTAACACTTTTTTATTTCACTAGTATGTATTAACGATATTTTTTAGACAGTTTGGCCCACTGATAAGTTTTTGTCCATGTTTGCAAAGAAACCGGTGGCATGAGGCTAAACTTTTTCTGGCTGTATAGTGTACTTATTTGACCAATCATTCACTATTTCTAAAGCAATGATTAAGAATCGAGCAAGCCGATGCCGCTCACGAATTGTACCTACAAATAATAACTAAATTAACAATACCAATTCACGCCATTTATTGCAATTATACCTTTGTCTTTTATTATTCTGTTAAAGGACTCCAATGCATTATTTGTGGCAGGTGTCCCCAGCGCAGCGCCCATACACCAACAACGATTTTGAGTGAGCCATTCGTCTTTGAAATAAAGTACAAAATTGTTTTCGTCTTTCCATTTATCTAGAAATTTTTCGCAGGCCCTGTCAAAAAATTTAGCTGTTGAAGCACATTGCAACGAATCAATATCCTTTAGTACTTATGTCCTTCTGGCACTTCTTCTGCACAGATTGCTCAACTCGTACTTGAATCTTCTTTTTTGCATGCGCCCAGCACATTCGTATAATTGTTTCCTGACCGAATACTTGCAAGAACGCATTTTGAATACTTTTGGCTGCGTCGCATACCAAAACTTTACAAGTTAAATTGCAGGAATACAGTGAGAGGACTACATCCTTTAACGTTTGAAACAAAAACACAAAAACACCTGTTTGTTCAGCGGTTGTAACAGCAAGACCAAAAGGTCTATCAAGCTGGCAGTGAAAAGTCGGCAGAAACCATCGAAACATGATTGGGAATTTGTAGCTAAATAGTTGCTAATTAGTTGCTAAAAACACGATTTTGTAGCTCTATTCAGTTCCACAAAAAACAAGTTACTGCTATCTTTACAACAAGCTAGCAGTAAAATGACAGGACTGGCCCAGAAAAAATGGACTAATGCGTGTGAATTTGTTGCTAATTTGTTGCTCAAAACTAGTACAGGAAAACCCCAGAATTGGCTAGAAATTGTTAACAATAACTACCAACCAGTGTCCCTGCTATCGTAATATACTGTTTGTATTGACACATTGATGTTATGGATTTTGTTGCTGGTCGCAGATGCCATCAGCAGGGCCCAGAGAGCCAGCAACAAAATAGAAATGAAAAATCGGCCCAATCGGGTAACCGATAACTAACTCCTAGTGTCCATACTATCGTGACACGCAGTTATTATTGACAGAACTCTGTCATGGATTTTGTTGCTGGTTGTAAAAAACATCAGCAGAGCTCAGAGAGCCAGCATTAAAATAAAAATTAAAAATCGGCCCAACCGGGTGACCGGTAACTTACTCCTAGTGTCCATGCTATCGTGACCCGCAGTTATTACTGACAGAACTCTGTCATCTATTTTGTTGCAGGTTGTGAAAAGCATCAGCAGAGCTCAGAGAGCCAACCGCGTGATCTATTGAAAAGAATTTTATGATTTTTTTTGTTGTTTCATCATGTTTTGAATGTTTTCTTGGAAGAATATAAAGGTCCTAAATGCATTCTAAAGTATTGAAAAAAAAATAAAAAGATTAGTTTCTCCTTTTTGTAATTATTATTGCAATATTGCAACAAGGATAATAAATTTTGGACTTTCTAACTAATCGTTTCTTGTAGAAAATTTATTAACAAACATTTTCTTTTTGTATAACTTTTTTCCAAAACTTATAGTTTAAAAGTTATAAGCGAAAAAAGGAGGAAAAACAGTGATTTTTTACTTGTTTTTCTATTTTTTTGAATATTTAACAATGTTGCGTAACTTTTCCAGAAGGAGGATAGTTTAATTATTGTTGTATAAGTTGTTTTCAACTAATTTCACCAAAAATTAGCGGGTTCCCTCTCAAAAGCCAACTCAAAACATATCCGCCCTCTAATATAAAATTTAAAATTGTTGCGAGGGAGCCACTAATATTAAAGGCTATTAATTCTAAAATTATCATTCGCGGTGCTTTCGAGTTGTGAATCTGTTGTGAATTAAGCATGCGCACATCGTATACTGACAATTTGTTACCAACATGTTCCTGACTTGTCGCGGATAGGTTCCGCGAACCAAGCTAATTTTGCGTTTTCCGTTTTAACTTACATGAAAAAAAGAAAATCTCTAGTGAAAATGACAACAACTGAAAAACCCACCTGAAAAAAAAATTATAAAAAAATATATAAAATATGTATAAAAAATATATTTTAAATAGCTCATTTTTGGCCGATTTTCGTAAATATTTTATATATTTTAAAAATGTTCAAAATATATCTTAGAATATATATAAAATACATGTATTCAAATACTTATACTAATATAAAAATATATATATACAGAGTTCTGTCAATAATAACTGCGTGTCACAATAGCATGGACACTAGGAGTTAGTTACCGGTTACCCAGTTCGGCCGATTTTTCATTTCTATTTTGTTGCTGACTCTCTGGGCTCTGCTGATGACATTTGCGACCAGCAACAAAATCCATAACAGAGTTTTATCAAAAAAAAAAAAGAAAAAAAAAAGAACTGCGTGTCACGATAGTATGGACACTAGGAGTCAGTTAATGGTCACCCGGGCCGGCCGATTTTTAATTTTTATTTTGTTGCTGGCTCTCTGGACTCTGCTGATGCTTTTCACAGCCAGCAGCAAAATCCATGACAGAGTTCTGTCAGTAATAACTGCGTGTCACGATAGCATGGACACTAGGAGTAAGTTACCGGTCACCGGTTGGGCCGATTTTTAATTTTTATGTTGTTGCTGGCCCTCTGAGCTCTGCTGATGACATCTGCGACCAGCAACAAAATCCATAACATCAACGTGTCAATACAAACTGTATATTACGATAGCAGGGGCACTGGTTGGTAGTTATTATTAACAATTTCTAGCTAATTATGGGGTTTTTCGAATTTTTTCCTGTACTGGTTTTGAGCAACAAATTTACACGCATTAGTCCATTTTTTCTGGGCCAGTCCTGTCATTTTACTTCTAGCTTGTTGTAAAAATAGCAGTAATTTGTTTTTTGTGGAACTGAATGGAGCTATAAAATCGTGATTTTAGCAACTAATTAGCAACTATTTAGCTACAAATTCCCACTCATGTTTCGATGGTTTCTGCCAACTTTTCACTGCCAGCTTTATAGACCTAAGACCAAAGGGGTGAAAATGTTTGTTTCTATCCGTGGTTCCAGCTATGAGGACTGGAAACCCCTGCCAAATAAGTTTATAGGTCGCGACAGCATGAATAGTGTTGCATTGATGCGATAAACCAATTAAATATTTGGTCGATAATAAAAATCCAAATCTTGGATTTGAGTCATCTTTAGAAACTTCGTATCCAGCAACAAAAAGTAGAAAGGGAGACATGCACGAACATATTTCATTTTTAAGTAACAGAATAAATTATTTGATGCACAAGTAATTTTTTGAGAAAGGCTACATATAAATGGATATCATGAATATTTATTATGTGCAGCATGGACACATAACTTAAGCGCTCTAAATTTGGTGAACATTTAGTAAAATCGGTAAACATAATAAATTTAAAATGTGAGAAATAATAAAACAATTCAACATAGCTATTTAAGTGGTGCTAATTATTTGGGTTTCATTAAAAATTTTTAATGTCTATTAAATTTTTTGGCGGACATTGTTAGGGATGTATAGTTTAATTTGGTCTACATTATATTTGATCCCTTAACTAATTGGAGTTTCGCTTTACAAATAAAGATAATCAATCCTTTCCTGCTCTCTTTTTTTTCTATATTAAAAACATGGTTTATATTAATCTTCTTGCCGTAGGTAAACACAAGTCTCCGCAGTTCACCTGGAGTTATACCAAAAAACATTATAGATCATTTTTAAATGTGTTGGGTCAACTCCTCTTCCTGCTTTTTAGAAAATACAGGTTTCCGGCCCAGCTTTCCTTTTTTTGACTGTGCTAACTTCAGTCTACCCCGTAATGTAGACTCTGATATAACGAAACTTCGTTCAACTTTCCTTATTTTTCGTCCAGCTCGGACAGCTTCTATTGCAGATATTAACTCTTTCTCACCATAACTAGATTTATTGGATTTTCTATCATAAGTTCTCGTCATCTAATATATAAAATACTACTATAAATTTCATATGGGGTAAATCCCTTTCCGTCTTCGCGGAATTGCCGGAAATATACCGTATGTCTTTCTAGATAAAATAATGAATGTTATCAAATATTCGCCGAAATGAATATTTATCTACTTAACGTATTTTCGGTACGCAACAACTATATACAAAGTGTAATTAATCGTTTACAGACAGAACATTTATTGATAGTAATTACTAATATATAAACGAACACACAAAAATACTATAAACTATATATTGTTATGATTTTTTTGGTAGGGCTAATATAATATCATCTACGTATTTTTTGATGAAACCCAGTTTATATGGTAAGTTAGGTACAATATTATCCAATAGGTCGTCCATCACGTAATTAGCCAAGGTAGGCGAAATTTTACTTCCCATTGGTGTCCCAAAAGTCTGCTGGTAGTAAAATGAAACTAATAATATACTTGAAAAATTGAATAGTTACGACAGATACATACAATTTACGTTAGAACTAGAGGATTTTAATTGTTCGGTACCCTTCCTTGATACGAAGTTCATAAGAGACCACCGCATCATTTCGATTGATTGGTACAGAAAACCGGTGAGCTCTGGACGATATCTGAACTACTGGTCCTGCCACAAACAATCGATGAAGGTAAACTTACTTAAACAGATGAAAGAAAGGATACTTAACATCAGTGATGTCAGATATCAAAAAACTAATTTACATATATTAGCTAAAATGTTTACTGACAATTCCTATCCTCTAAAATTGGTTAAGTTAACCATGTGTTATTGAATACTTCTTCCAGAAATAGTTCTAACTACGTCCACAATGGTGAGTCAAGCAATGTAACGCCGATAAGGTATGTTAGCCTTCCTTATATACAGTCACTAACACCTAAACTGAGCATCTTGTACAAAGATATCCTAGGATTAAAAATAGCCTATCGATCGGCTTGCACCATCAATAACGTTTTTGCCAAACTAAAAGATAAGACAGATAAATTACTAGAATCTGATGTAGTTTATACCATACCTTGTGGAAATTGTAGCAAAGTATACATAGGTCAAACCTCACGTAGGTTGAAAGATCGTTTAGTTTCGCATAAGAGTGATGCCAGGCTCCATCCGGATAGAACTGCGCTAGGAACCCACTACAATTCAACAAACCATACCATTGACTATGATAGTGTTCGCATTCTAGACAGAGAACGTAACCTCAGTAAGCGTGCCTTCCTTGAAATGGCTCATATATCTAAAAACATGACAGAGTGTATGAATAAAAGATCGGATATAGACAACTTAAGTGATATTTACGCGTACCTACTTACCTGTGACTGAGATCATAAGCTAGTAAAATGTGCACGGTTGTGTTAGCTTTTAAGTTGTTATGACTATAATATCTTCGATTTTGTTTATGTTTACTTTTCATACTGAGTACAATAACCATGGAGTAGTCTCCATGACAATAACCGTAAATAGACTGCCTAAGTCGTGACGTCACAGCGATGGGCAGATCTTTTTTTGGCTTCAAACAATCTCGTTGTCAATGTTAAATCCTCATAAGGAATTTTTCTTTTAGTGTTTTTGTGAATATTGTGATAAAATAAGACTTTTCAGTTGGATATATTGTTAAAGGAACTTGCTATTTAAGTGTTTTTTATTCGTTTTTGCCCAGGTGAGTTAATGTAACGTATTAATTCTGCTTTAAACTTGTTTGAGGTTATGTCTATTTAATTTTTGTTGACTTTTCGAGTATAAATACATTCGTTTTTAGGGTTTTAAGATCTAATACTGCTTCAATGGGTATGTGGTTTGTTTCGGACTGTAAACATTACAGTTTAAAGCATCCATGTAAGTTTTTTCGGTTTCCAAAAAACAAGACCGAGAGGAATAGATGGATTTCTCTCATAAGGTAAAAGAATGCTAACATTCACTTTAAAAGATTTATGTTTTAAATTTATTTATTTACAGAAGAAAAGATAGAGATCCAAGTGAATGTGTGTGTGATTATCACTTCTTAAATAAAGAATGGACCAACTTTATTTAATTTCAATGTTCAGAAGAAGTTTAATATAAAATCACCAGAAAAAAGGTATGAATTTTGTGGCAGAAAATCCATTAGTCTAATCAACCACTTTTTTTAGGAAGCGAGCTGTAAAAAACCTAAGTTTAATTCTGCAGCAAGTTCCATCATATTACATATTACAAATTTCAATTATTTTTCAATTGTGTGCAGCCATCACAAACTTTCAATATCCCCCAATTAAAGAAGTTGAGGAGTATTATTGAAGGACGACATATAATTTGGAGTTTCAAATATTTTTTATTTTAGCAGTACAGTTTTTACATAATTAAAAAATATTAAACCACAAGCATTGTTTTAGTTTATTTTACTTACAAGTTTTGTGTAACATCTACAGAAAAACAACCATAGTACATTCAATACACCAATTTAAAACAGTTTATTTAAAAAAATCTTTATTGACAAAATAGCATTGCACATATACAGTAAAAGTTTTAAAACTTTTATCAATTTAGTAATTTGTACATTCATATAGGCTAGATTTTAAGATTATTTTAAAATATACATGATATATATGATACTTTTAATTTATTTTTTTATTTATGATTTTTATACTAATTATCTTAACAATTTTACAAATTTCTTAAATTGATTTTAATAACGTTTAAAGAGAGATAAGGACCCCATAACTCGTCACTTTTACGGTATTTTTTACTCCAAACCCTCTCTCATTAAATGACAAAATATTTAATGCCAAGTAATAGACGGAGAGCTGGCTACAGAAAAAACAATGTATAAGGTACATGACATTTGACTAGCTGGATAAGTTCGATTAAAGTTCTCAAACACTAAGCACCCAGTCTGTCTGCGTGGTTAGGAAGATTAAGTACGTAATAGCCGATCAAAATCGATAATTTTTGAAAGAAAAAAAAATGATAAGACTCACGGATAAAAGTTGTGTCAATATGAAGGATTTGTTGTTAGGAAATGTGTAAATTATTGGCAGACATTTTCATGAAAGTAAAATGGTCGGCAGACGGCAATAAAGTGGTGTTTTTTTTGTGAAAAAAAAAATGATAAGCCTCATGATTAAAAGTAACGCCAAATAAGTATTTAACATTAATTAAAACTAAATCCAAAATGGCAGACAAAAAAACGAATGATAACACCGAGGCAGATGGCGATGAACATCGTGGTCCCGAGCGCGCTTCACGCTTAAGAGGGGGTCATATCGGAATTTTGGCGCTGCAGGGATTCTTATATTCGAATTCAGGGTTTCATTTTGCATCAGATCGGGATTATCGGGCACAAAAATGGTTCACCGTATTAATAAAAATCTTGGAAAACAGAGTTTGAACGGATCCGGTGCCTCGATCGGCTAGAATGAATGAGTATAAAATATAATAATCATACGAAATGCTCAGACATGTAGATAATTAAAATATTTATTTTATTAACAAATATTTTTAGAAAAATGCTGATTTAATTGGTTTCGCTGCACGTGTCTGAATCATCATACTCCATGTCATTTTCACTTTCGCAATCAATGTCACTTTCTGACTCCACGTCGTTGGATTCTGAAAAAAACAATTGAAAATGAAACATGAAACACGAATACAAAAAATATAGATTTAAAAGAATCACAAAATATTCTCACCTTCATCCTGCTCTTGATCAATAATAACATCTTTCACAGTGGATGGTACCTGAGGTCCTGTGAACCACATGAATTCATATTTTTCATCTGTTTTTACCCATCCAAGGTTTTCAGGTTGCATGTTAGTCGGTATTTTTTTGTGAGCGTGGGTCCATCCATAGTCTTGCGATGTATAATGTCCTGAGAAGTTGTGGTAGTAATTCAGCTTCACAAGGAGGCATTGATGAAGCTTCTAAATTTTGTAATTTCTTTTTTTGGAAAGGCACATTGATATTTTTTATTTTATAGTTTTTCAAGAACAACTTGAATCGAGCATCATTAACAGACTCAAGCGATTTCATCGCATAGGTACATACAACACACAAAATTTTCTATGATTGGAAATATTTTTTCTCTATCGCAATCGACCCTTCCCAATTCATCAAATGCATTTTGAAATTCTTCGCTAGATTTCAACAGTTTAAAAGGTCGCGTTTTACCTTTTCTAAAAAAGGCTGGATTGAATTGTAAATCGTTACCTGGGTTTCACGCGTTCACTGGCTGCGATTTCAATCCAGCCTTTTTTAGAAAAGGTAAAACGCGACCTTTTAAACTGTTGAAATCTAGCGAAGAATTTCAAAATGCATTTGCTGAATTGGGAAGGGTCGATTGCGATAGAGAAAAAATATTTCCAATCATAGAAAATTTTGTGTGTTGTATGTACCTATGCGATGAAATCGCTTGAGTCTGTTAATGATGCTCGATTCAAGTTGTTCTTGAAAAACTATAAAATAAAAAATATCAATGTGCCTTTCCAAAAAAAGAAATAACAAAATTTAGAAGCTTCAATGCCTCCTTGTGAAGCTGAATTACTACCACAACTTCTCAGGACATTATACATCGCAAGACTATGGATGGACCCACGCTCACAAAAAAAATACCGACTCACATGCAACCTGAAAACCTTGGATGGGTAAAAACAGATGAAAAATATGAATTCATGTGGTTCACAGGACCTCAGGTACCACCCACTGTGAAAGATGTTATTATTGATCAAGAGCAGGATGAAGGTGAGAATATTTTGTGATTCTTTTAAATCTATATTTTTTGTATTCGTGTTTCATGTTTCATTTTCAATTGTTTTTTTCAGAATCCAACGACGTGGAGTCAGAAAGTGACATTGATTGCGAAAGTGAAAATGACATGGAGTATGATGATTCAGACACGTGTAGCGAAACCAATTAAATCAGCATTTTTCTAAAAATATTTGCTAATAAAATAAATATTTTAATTATCTACATGTCTGAGCATTTCGTATGATTATTATATTTTATACTCATTCATTCTAGCCGATCGAGGCACCGGATCCGTTCAAACTCTGTTTTCCAAGATTTTTATTAATACGGTGAACCATTTTTGTGCCCGATAATCCCGATCTGATGCAAAATGAAGCCGTGAATTCGAATATACGAATGCCTGCAGCGCCAAAATTCCGATATGACCCCCTCTTAAGCGTGAAGCGCGCTCGGGACCACGATGTTCATCGGCGTCTGCCTCGGTGTTATCATTCGTTTTTTTGTCTGCCATTTTGGATTTAGTTTAAATTAATGTTAAATAATTATTTGGCGTAACTTTTAATCATGAGGCTTATCATTTTTTTTTTCACAAAAAAAAAACACCATTTTATTGCCGTCTGCCGACCATTTTACTTTCATGAAAATGTCTGCCAATAATTTACACATTTCCTAACAACAAATCATTCATATTGACACAACTTTTATCCGTGAGTCTTATCATTTTTTTTCTTTCAAAAATTATCGATTTTGATCGGCTATTACGTACTTAATCTTCCTAACCACGCAGACAGACTGGGTGCTTAGTGTTTGAGAACTTTAATCGAACTTATCCAGCTAGTCAAATATCATGTACCTTATACATTGTTTTTTCTGTAGCCAGCTCTTAGACTATAATCATTGTTACTAAAACAATTGATATAAAATCTCTGGAAGAAAAACATATTAAGTACATAATAATGGTGCACAAAGTAAATATTAAATATCTGCTAACACTGCAGAATAATATAAAGTCACATTGATAAACGCTCTATCTAAATTTTATACTAATTATCTTAGCAATTTTACAATTTTCTTAAATTATTCAATTTTCTAACAACTTTGATAAGTAATGTTCTATGTAGAAATTTTCCAAGAGTGAAATGGTTTCTTTCCATGATTCATCAAAGTCTACAATTGTCACAACTACTTCTTTCAATGTATAAATACATAAATAACATTTTTTCTTTTTTAAAATATGTAAAGCTCCTTAATTTGGTGATAATAATTGTGATTTGTATTTAAGAACATGTTACCCTTATCGTCATAAAAAATTATATATTTATTATAATTCTTCAATTTTTCGGACAACTGATCATTTCTAAAGGAATATGGGCATTTTACTTTCAGAATGGCTTCTTCTTCATCAATTATTCCATCAGGGCTAGCACCAAGAAGTCCTGAATTTGTTAGCCATACTCCAGTTGGCCGAATATTTAAATCATAAACCTGTGTCAAATGATCTAGAGCATCTTTTTCATGAGTTCTACCCCACTGGATTGCTTTGATACCATCCAAATAGTATTCACCTAGAAAAATAATGAATTAATTATAATAAAAAATGTATGTCAAATTAAACTAAAGTAAGAAAATGCTATATAAAATACCGTTTTTGAAAAGACTACTTTTTGAATAATTAAACAGAGGCGCAATTATCAAATTATTTATGACAAAAGTATGTAATAGATATCGATGGCCTAGAATCAATACCTCGTAAGTACACTTTTTTTGAATTTTAAGGTTTTAGCGCCACTGCATTGTTGTAAGTCGTTTCTACATCCTGGCAATAGCTCTTAACTGCCAGACCAATAAAAATGCTTCAGTTTGTCACGTGCCAATACCTCGCGTGCAAATGTTAAATGCAATTGCTCGTAAGAGTCGTAAGCGCCAGATTGCTAATGGCCGTTTCTGTAACCCAGTGTTTTGTGGTGTTTTTTGTGAAGTGTTTATTATACAGGTAAGTTTATTAGATTACTACCAGCTAATTGTAATTGTTGTTACCTTAGAATGTTTGTTTAGTAAAGAAATTTGAGAAAGATAGTGATTTACTTCTAATTATATCAATTTATTTATGACTTGTACATAAGAGATATTGGTTTAATGAATAATTTGAGTACTTACGTGGTATTAGCAATTATTTATTAGGTTAGATTTTTGTTTATTATTGATACCTATAACTAAAACCAAATGAAAACTGAAAATTATTAACCTACTCGTCATATTATGGTATTTGCCAGAAATTTAATTCATTATATTATTACAGAATGAACAGTCGCGCAAGCCGAATGGTATTAATGGCTCTCGAGTCCAAAAAAAAATCACCATCCCCCATCGAAAACATCAAAAGCATAGAAAAATACTCCGTTTCTAACTTGCCAATCCAACTTGATGATGGATTTATTTTAGAAAATTGTGAAAATAATTTGGAGTTTGAAGGAATGCAGGTTCCTGAAGTTATGACTGCACAAAGTGTTGACATTTTCAAAACCAATCTCTGTTCTGAAGACACTAACGAAGTAGAACTCGCATCCAGCCTACGAGTTGAAAACGTGGAGACGTTTGAAATAGAAATCAATGATGATCCTGGGAAAGAGGTAGAAGACGATACCGACGAAGAATACGTAATGGAAGATGGTAAAGAATCATCTTCTTCCACATCAGAAGAAGAAGCGGAAGAAAATGCGCCGAAAGAAGCAGAAGATCATCCGGTAGTAAATGCGGAAGTGGAAGGTTCCCAAAATCTAAAAAGAAAACGATCACGCAAGCGTTTTGTAAATAGGTCCCAATGGAAGCGCAATAATAATAAATACAAACGGATGAAAGGGCAGGCTTATATAGGGTATACGAGATCAAAGGAAAAAGTATGGAAAAACGATACACAGAGAGAAGCAAAGGCTATGGGCAAAATGTGCAAAGGAAAACACGCCAAAATTTATGAATGTAGCAAGCTTACTGATGACGTCAGAAGCATAATATTTTCAAAATTTTGGAGTGAAATGACCTGGGAACAGAAGAAAATCTTTGTTGTGAATCATGTGGATATTTCGAAACCAACTCGCCGACGCACGGAAAATCAAGAAACCCAAAAGAGCTCAACATTTAAATATTTCTTGAAAGATGCAACCACCAAAATGAGGGTATGTAAGAGCATGTTTCTCAGTACCCTTAGTCTAGGCGAATGGTCAGTTCGGTCATGGTGCCAAAATAGTACTTGTGGTACTCTACCATCAGTTGATGTTGTGAATGCGCGTAGATCTTCTAATCGCGAAGCTAACGGCACAATATTAAAAAAAGTCGAACAACGGAAATTTCTTGAAACATGGCTAGATAACTTGCCAAAACTACCGTCCCATTACGCAAGGCGAGATACTAATAAACAATACATTGAAGACAGTTTCATAAAAAGTAAATCCGAGCTTTACAAAAGGTACACAACTGATTGCACCAACATCAAGGCACTAAGTTCTTTTACATTTGACAAAATTTTCGATAGAAAAAACTTAGCGATTTTACAGCCTAAGAAAGACCAGTGCGACGTGTGCTGCGCCTACAAAGCAGGTAATTTTGAAACCGTCACAGAGGAGGATTATCAATGTCACATTGCAAATAAAGATCGAGCTAGAATCGAAAAACAAACTGATAAAGAAGCTAGCATTTTAGGCAATTGCAACATGGTTATACGCCTCAAAATTATATTTTAAAATGAAATTAAGGGTTCATAACTTTACTGTATACAATGTTGCTACGCATCAGAGCACTAATTTCTGGTGGCATGAAGGAGAAGGAGGCGTGACTTCAACGCATTTTGCAAGCTGCATTATTGACTATTTATACACACATTTCCAAAATAGAGACAAGCCCATTATTCTATACTCAGATGGATGTGGGTATCAGAACAGATGCACTGTTGTATCGAATGCTTTGCTGACTTTTGCTGTAAAAGAGCGGAAAACGATTAAGCAGAAGTATCTTTGCAAGGGACATACACAGATGGAGTGTGATACGGTACACAGCCTGATTGAGAGACGTTTGGATAGAAGAGACATTCATTTACCTGCAGAATTTATTTCAGTTACAAAACGAGCAAGAGAGAAGCCATTTCCTCTAGATGCTAAGTATTTAACACATGATTTCTTCAAAAACTATGCCTCTCCAAACTTTCAATGGTATAACTCCTTAAGACCACCAGGAACCTCCTACGTTACAGATATAAAATGCCTTAAATACACCCCCGAGGGGATTATATATTACAAGACTGATTTCGACTCAGAATACCTCCAACTAAGAAAAGGTAAAATTTACCAAACGTTATACCTACTTACCCGCAATTATACCGCACCAAACCCAAAATTTCTTTAGAAAAATATGAACATTTAATGGAGATAAGCCAGGTAATGGAACCGGACTACGTTAATTTTTACAAGAATTTGCCGCATGAAACTTCAAAAAAGAAAGGAAGGCAAACCGATCAAGACTAACAATAATTAATACTTGCAGTACTTTGATCGAGTGATCAATTTAACTGAATAATTTTTTTGTTTCATTTTTAAGTAACACGTAATATTTTTTTGATTTCTTTAATAATTAATAAAATTTAAAATAAAGATAAGGAATTTCCTAGCCAGCAATACCACCTACTTGTCAAACACTATAAGTGAAATACCTCGTAAGTGCTTGCATTTTTTTGAGAGCATATAAATTGTAATTTTTCTTTAGAAGTATATTTATTTTACAATAATAAAATCACAATTGCAATTGTAGATTAAACACCAGAATAACATGGGAACTACGCAGAAATATACGAAAGATAATTCAATGTCACCGATGCCAACAATGGGGACATGCTACGACAAATTGTGGACGTGAACCATGGTGCCTAAAATGTGCGGGACCACATCTAACACATTTATGCACCAAACCTAAATCCATAGATGCCAAATGTGTAAACTGCCAAGGAAACCATCCGGCAAACTACATAGAATGTCCGGAGTATGTAAAAAGACTTAATAACTTGGAACAAAGAAAAAACGATACAAAAAACCAAAACAAAACTTTTTTACCAGCTCCAGCACCGAAGAAAAACGTTTGGGAAGAAAGAAAGCGTCAAAAACCAGAAGAATTCCCAAAACTGCCTACGAGAAAATCAGCAGCACCAGTCGCAACCCACAGACCTAAGCAACTTTGAAGAAGTTAACACCCTCTTCAAAGAACTAAATCAAATGGTGAATCTGCTAGAACTTGCAAGAGCACTTCGGGACCTAAACACACAACTTAAAAATGCAGTAAGTAAAATAGAAAAATTTACAATCTACAATAACTTTATAACAAACATAGACAAATACGACATTTAATTAAATTCGAACGTAAGGACATAAATACACTAAAAATATGCACATACAATGCAAATGGACTGAGAAATAAAATAGAACTCGTTAAAATATTTATACCGAAAAACAAACTAGACATAATAATACTGACAGAAACACATCTTAAACCAAATGACAAGTTATACGTAAAAGGATATAAACCACACAGACAAGACAGAACTGTCACAGACAGAAGACAAGGGGGGTAGCTATACACATAAAAAATCATATAAATTATGTAGCACTGGATAACACAAACGCCGAGTGTGAACACAAAATAATCAATTTGGAAAACGATATAATAATAATTGGAGCATATTTCAGCCCCGCATTTAGATTAACAGAAATGAAGTTAAAGAACTTTTTTGGGGTAGGAAGCAAAGTTCTTCTAGTCGGCGACCTTAACGCCAGACATTACTTATGGGACAAAAACTGCATAACACCAAACGATAACGGCAAAATAATAGAAAATTTTTTAGAAAAACAAAACCTCTCAATCTACCATACTGACGAACCCACCTTATATCCCTTCAACAATACAACCCCAAGTACCATTGACATAATAATTTCTAAAAATATAATAATTCAAAACATACGGACAATAACAACATTGACCTCGGACCACATACCAGTTTTATTTGAACTAAAACATAAACAAACAAATCCCAACAGACAAAATCAGGTTTACAGACATCGAAACACAAATTGGACAGCTTTCCGAACCGAAATAAACAATAGACTAGAAATAAACTCTGATATACGGACCAAAACAGACATCGAAACTAAACTCTATAAAATAACAAAAATTATATCACAAGCACGAGACAAAACGACACCAAAACGTCTAATAACAGAAGGGCAAGACATTTTACCAGACGAAATATTAGATAAAATAAAATACAAAAACTACCTACGTAAAAAATGGCAAAAATAAAGACAAAACGAAGACAAAGACGAATTACAAGAACTGGGCAGACAAATAAACAAGGATATATGCGAACACAAAAACAAAAAATGGAATGAACTGCTAGAAACAGTAAGCCCAAATGATAACTCCATCTGGAAAATAACAAGAAAACTGACAAAGACAAGAACAAATATTCCAACACTAAAAGAAACAAACAACTTACTATACAATGACAAGACAAACGGATTGGCAAGACACTTTGCTTCCTGCTTCCAAAACAAAGAAAGAAACAATGAAAAACAAAAATTCATAACAAAAGAAATGGAAAAACTAAGAAAAACAGAACCAGCACATTATCCGATTAAGGACTATGCAACACCAGACGAAATAAGAAACATCATTAAAAAATTAACAAACAAAAAAGCTCCGGGCCCGGATCAGCTACATCCAATCCTATTTAAAAACATCCCAAGAAAAGCAATCGTACAGATCTGCTATATAGTAAATGCCATATTAAAATTGCAATACTATCCGGCAAATCTAAAACATGCTATAATAATCCCTATATTAAAACCAAACAAAAACAAAAATTTGATAAATAGCTACCGCCCCATATCATTATTAAACGTAACAGCAAAAATTATTGACAACTGCATACTAAACAGAATAAATAAGACATTAACAGACAATAAAATTATACCTGACATACAATACGGCTTTAGAAAGGGCCACAGTACAGTTGCTCAAATAATTAACATAGTAAATTATGAAAAAACAGGATTCCGTCAGGGACAGAGCACTGTATTAGCGGCCCTGGATATGGAGAAAGCATTCGACACAGTTTGGACAACAGGACTAATTTACAAACTACATAAAAAAGGATTTCCGACATACATAACAAAGACTATACAATCTTACTTGCAAGACAGGACATTTAAATTAAAAATAAACAATACATACTCAGAGACGTTTGTTATGGAGGCGGGAGTCCCGCAGGGGTCAGTCCTGTCACCAACTCTGTACAACATAATGGTACACGACAGAGGAGGCGGTCAGGACGGCACTATATGCGGATGACACTTGCCTCTATAATAGATCGGACATGCCGGAAATAGCGGCTAGAAAAATCGAAATTCACGCAAATAGGACACTAATACCATACTTACGGGACAACAAACTTAAAATAAATGCAACAAAAACCGAAATCATAACAATGACAAAAAGAAGAAAACATCAAAACAAAATCTTTAAAAACATTAATATAGACGGACAAGAAATAAAAGACAAGACAACTATAAAATATCTAGGATTTACATTAGACAAAAAGCTAAATTACAACAAACATATCCAAAACTCAATAAACAAAACACTAGGACTAATAAACAGACTTTACCCCATTCTAAAAAGAACAAGCAGTATGACAAAAGACAACAAAATTTTAACGTACAAACAGATTATACGACCGACACTGACGTACGGATTCCAAGTCTTCTGCTCGACCCACAAAAACAAAATAGACAAATTACAAAGACTTCAAAACCGCTGCCTAAGACTGGCATTAAACAAGGAATGGAGTACTCCGATAACGGAACTTCATCGTGAATCAGCCATGCCAACCATTAAAGAATACATAATAAAGAACTCGGACAAATTTTACAAAAACTCACTACCGGACGAAATTAGACATAACATTACAAACACCAGAGCACAAGACAATCCAGACCGGAGGCATGGCCTGATGCACGAGAAGCTTCCGTTGTTCACAGAACCAAGAGACTGACACAACAAATACCGGACGGACGGCCATAACAAAACAATACAAAGAAAAGACAGACATGGTTTTTTGACAATTTTTCCATGACATAAAATACAGCAGACAAGAACGAACTACAAAACACTAAAAAAGACAACTCTTGCAAGCTGCAGAATCACCTTATGATGCCCAAGACGCAAGGAGAGGGTGGACCAAAGGAACTACGACGCAAGATAGATTATATATATCCTTTGTACATATGTTTTTAATTATATATAATAACTTGCTATAAAATAATAATTTAATAAAGAATTTTAAACTGAACTGAACTGCAATTGTAGAAGTGTAGATTATTAATTATGACAAATGGAAGGTTTTTTGTTCATACTGAAAACTTTGAAGTTTTCACTTACGAGGTATTGATTCTAGGCCATCGATATATGATTTGTTACTCACCTAGAAGTGTGTTGAACAAACTCACTGGGAATCTGTTTCTCCTACACGCTGCAATTATAGCTCCAAAGTTGCTGGCAGTCATAGATACCTTGTAACTTTTGTCTTTCATACTGTCAAATACTTCTCCTCTGATAATCTGAAAATCAGAGTCAAAGTCCATTTTTTTCACATGACTGGATTCTAAGGCGTTTTCACCCTTTTTTTTTATAATTTTGTTGTCATCTATAAAAGCATTGATGCTAGAAAGTTTTAGAACATGTTTAAAAGCCATTATTTTCTTAACACCAAATGGATCTGAAAATAAAACAAACAAAAAGGTACTGCAAAACTTAAACAGACATAACCTCAAACAAGTTTAAAGCAGAATTAATACGTTACATTAACTCACCTGGACAAAAACGATTAAAAAACACTTAAATAACAAGTTCCTTTAACAATATATCCAACTGAAAAGTCTTATTTTATCACAAAAACACTAAAAGAAAAATTCCTTATGAGGATTTAACATTGACAACTGGATTGTTTGGAGCCAAAAAAAGATCCGCCCATCGCTGTGACGTCAGACTTAGGCTGTCCATTCCAATGTCGTGAAGTGACAGTAGCTCTTCTTCTCTTTGTTAAGATTTGACTTTGCTTTACCTTAGTTTATATACAGCCAATCGAATTAAAAATCCGTAATCATTAGTAAAATATGTGTTTGTAAATCTGAATAAGGTAAAGTCAAATAATGACATATGTCGGATGTTAAATCTTTTTATAAAAAAATTAAGTTTGTCTAGTCCTTTTGTAATTCCACGCTGGTTGTAAAAGCTAGAAAACAGTAACAATACTAGGTTTTGCTGTACATTGTAAGGTATAATTAGTATTACTTACCTATTATATTATACTTACTATTACTTAGTTGTTCCGAACTTACGCCGCTAGATACTGCCTCAACTGTAAGTTTTGACCAAGTTTTTGTTAGCATCTATATTAAAAGTTTATATTGTAGATTTTGGAGAGCGCTATATTTAATAATAACAGAGGGAATAGTAGGTATTGATTTGCATTGTAAACCATATTTAGAATTACTTACCAAGTGTATTATACTTACCACAACATAGTTGTCCTAACTAACACCTCAAGATACAACCTCAACTGTAAGTCCTTCCAGGTCTTTTGGTTAACACCATTATTAAAATTAACTTTTGTAGATCGATCCCTGAAGATGGTCAAATATTGACCGAAAGCTTGGATGTATAAAAGAGTGAACTAAATCGATGTTTTATTGCTGCACACCCAATAATATTATATCTCTATTAAATAACATTATTGTAGCTCCCTGATGATGGCTGTAATACTAGCCGAAAGCTTGGAATAAAGAATCTTAAAAGAGTACTCTTATCATATTTATTTGCTGCATACCCAATATCCAATTTAGATTTAATTATATATATATATATATATATAGTGTAACGGGATAACCGTAACGGAAGGGACCTTAGTTTGAAAGATTGTTGTTGACAGTTGATTTTTAGAAGTTTGTAAAAAAATCAACTGACCATTTTAAATAATGTTTCTAGAAAATTCTAGAAACTTCTAAACACACTAACTAGATTAAATAATGTTGTATATAAGGGGATGCACGGACAGTTAACGTCAGTTCGAGTCAAGTGTTCAGAAGAGTTCATTGTATTGTCAAGTAGTTAGACATTATCCAGCAGAGTTCAGTGTATCTTAACAATTTTGTAAATAAATTGTGTAAAAAGCCCCCATAAGTGTTTCAAATTGGTGTCAGGTGTGGGGTGAAGGTACAAGAATGCCTGGAAAAAAGATAACTGATTTATTGGTGGCTGAGCTCAGAAGAGAGCTCGAGGAATTAGAATTGGAAACTACTGGGAGCAAATCCGTATTGTTGAGAAGGCTCCGTGAATACTACGTAAATAATAATTTGGACCCTGACGCTGTTGAGTTTGAAGACCCAGTTCAAAAAGCAATTTCCCGGCTACAAGAAGAACAAACTCAACAACTTTCCCGGCTGTAAGAAGAACAAGCTCAACAACTGTCCCAGTTGTCCAGTCAGATAAGCAGCCAGCGCGAAGATATGTCCCAGCTGAAAGAGGAGCTATCAGGACGAATGACGAGCCAACATGAGGAGCTATCCAGTCAGATAAAGAGTCAGCAAGAAGAGCTATCACAACGGATGTTTACCATATCAGATGAGTTAATCAGTTCGTTCTCCCAGCAAATATCACATCTTCGTGAAAAACAAAATCAGCAAGTGTCCAGCTTGCGAGACGAACAAAATCAGCAAGTATCCAGCTTGCAAGACGAACAAAATCAACAAGTCGCCAACTTGCGAGACGAGCAAAACCAGATCAACCAGCAAGTGCAGTCCGAAATAAGAAAGCTTCAACGAGAACAGGAAGCTAGCCGCCGAAACCAAACCATCCACAACCTGTATTTGGTTCTAAAAGTAAACTGGGAAGAACTGATGTTGTACAACATAGAATTGACATTGGTGATGCACGTCCGATTCGACAGGTACCCCGAAGGATGCCTCAAGTTAAAAAGGAAGAAGCAGACAGAGCCCTTAAAGAAATGATTCAAAATGGCATAGTCGAACCATCCAGTAGTCCGTGGGCTTCTCCTGTGGTATTAGTGAGAAAGAAAGACGGATCAATGCGGTTTTGTGTCGACTATCGAAAGCTAAATGATGTCACTAAGAAGGACAGTTATCCTCTGCCAAGGATTGATGATGCCCTCGACGCTTTGGCGGGTTCTACTCTGTTTTCTACCTTAGACCTTAAAAGTGGATACTGGCAAAATGAATCCTGCAGACAAAGAAAAGACTGCCTTTACCAGTGGATCAGGGTTATGGCAATTCACAGTCCTTCCATTTGGCCTCTGTAATGCTCCTGCGACGTTTGAACGACTAATGGAGAACATCCTGCAGGGTTTGTCATGGGAAACTTGTCTAGTTTATCTAGACGACATCATCATAATGGGTAAGACCTTTAAGGAACATTTATCTAACCTGGAAGAAGTTTTTAAAAGATTACAGAACGCTAATCTAACATTGAATGTTAAGAAATGCCACTTGTTCCAGAGACAGGTCAACTATTTAGGACATAACGTAAGCAAGGATGGCGTTGCTGTTGACCCCGCTAAGATACAAGCCGTTCAGGAATGGCCAATCCCTATCGATAAACATCAGCTCCGGAGTTTCTTGGGTCTTTGTTCCTATTACCGACGATATGTCAAGAATTTTGGAGACATCGCCAAACCCTTGACACGTTTGACAGAACAAGATAAGTCCTTCTGTTGGGATCAGGAATGTCAAAATGCGTTTGAAATATTGAAGAAACAGCTTACGTCAGCACCTGTTCTTGCTTATCCACTTCCTGATGGTAAGCTTATTCTGGACACCGACGCCAGCAATGTGGGAATTGGAGCCGTCTTGTCACAGCTACAAGACGGTAAGGAAAGAGTGGTTGGTTACTTCAGCAAAACTTTATCGAAAGCTGAAAAGAATTACTGTGTAACTCGGAGGGAACTGTTAGCAGTTGTAAAATCCGTCGAACACTTTTATAAATATCTGTATGGCAGAAAATTCCTGATCAGAACAGACCATGCTAGTTTAAAGTGGCTACTTAGCTTTAGGAACCCAGAAGGACAGATAGCAAGATGGCTCGAAAAACTGCAGGAATATGATGTTGAAATCGAGCACAGACCTGGAACCAGACATCGTAATGCTGATGCACTTTCCAGAAGACCATGTCGACCTGATTGCCCCCATTGTACCCGAATGGAGCGGAACGAGGAAAAACTTGCCTTAGTTAAGGTTGTGCCAGAAGACGAGAGCCCTATGCTGGAGGAGCAACAAGAAAACGATCCCGTTCTGAGAAAGATTAGGGAGTGGAAGAGAATGGACCGTCGTCCGCTGTGGAGAGAGATATCCTCATCCTCTCCTGCTTTAAAAGCATACTGGTCCCAATGGAACTCTTTAATTTTGGACGGAGGGCTCGTTAAAAGACTTGTAGAAAATTCCGAGGGCACAGAAATAAGGAAACAAATAGTGGTCCCAAGAAATACTGTACCGGAAATTTTAAAACAGATGCATAATGATAGTTCTGGAGGACATCTGGGTATCACGAAAACGCTGCAAAAGATTCGAGATAGATTTTACTGGGTAAATTGCACTAATGATGTTAAAGATTGGTGTCGTAAATGTACTACATGTGCTGCCAGTAACGGTCCGCACCGAAAACCGAAGGCGGAAATGCAGCAATACCTGGTTGGAAGTCCTTTTGAAAGAATCGCAGTAGATGTATTGGGGCCACTTCCACAGACCGATGTAGGAAACAAGTACATCTTTGTTGTAATGGACTACTTCACTAAATGGGTTGAAGCATATGCAGTTCCCAATCAGGAAGCCACCACTTTAGCAGATATATTGGTTGAAGAATTCGTAAGCCGATTTGGGGTACCACTAGAATTACACTCAGACCAAGGGAGAAATTTTGAGAGCAAGCTGTTTCAAGAAGTTTGCCAAAGATTAGGTATCCGCAAAACGAGAACCACAGCGATGCATCCTCAGTCTGATGGAATGGTGGAACGAATGAACCGGACTGTAACCAACTATCTGTCAAAAGTGGTGTCGGATTGTCAGAGGGATTGGGATCGACATATTCCACTATTTCTAATGGCAATTCGATCGGCCATCAACGAATCAACTGGCCAAACGCCTGCGAAGGTCCTGTTCGGTAGAGAAATGAGGCTACCATGTGACTTGGTGTTTGGTTGTAAACCTGGTGAAGAAATGGCACGTGAACAATATGTCGCCGACCTTCAGAATCTAATGGAGAATATACACAACCTGGTGCGTGGAAAACTACAATTATCTAGTGATTGGATGAAGAGGTACTATGACACACGGACAATGGAAAAGAGTTACCAAGTTGGAGATTTAGTCTGGCTCTATAAGCCCCGACGGCGTCGAGGTATTTGTCCCAAATTACAAAAGAACTGGGAAGGTCCTTACACCATCAAGAAGAAGATTAACGATGTCATTTATCGGATCGTGAAAATTCCCAGAGGGAAACCCGTCGTGGTCCATCACGATCGTTTGGCGCCTTACCAGGGAAACCACAGTGGAGATGCGCAGCAACTCCAAGAAGATGGTTTGGCTGGCTCAGGGAGTGTGCGGGATTCCGATGTAGGAAATAACATTCCAGGAGGAATGAATCTAAGGAGGGGGCAGTGTAACGGGATAACCGTAACGGAAGGGACCTTAGTTTGAAAGATTGTTGTTGACAGTTGATTTTTAGAAGTTTGTAAAAAAATCAACTGACCATTTTAAATAATGTTTTTAGAAAATTCTAGAAACTTCTAAACACACTAACTAGATTAAATAATGTTGTATATAAGGGGATGCACGGACAGTTAACGTCAGTTCGAGTCAAGTGTTCAGAAGAGTTCATTGTATTGTCAAGTAGTTAGACGTTATCCAGCAGAGTTCAGTGTATCTTAACAATTTTGTAAATAAATTGTGTAAAAAGCCCCCATAAGTGTTTCAATATATATATATATATATATAAAAGGGGAAAATTATTGGGCATGTACGCAAAAAGGCAAAAAGGATCAATAATTTTCCCCTTTTGTTTTTCTTGGCACTTTGTTTATTATATATATATATATATATATATATATATATATAATAGTAGAAGGGTAGTCTTGACCGACTATTTGAACAAAAAGAATTTTTAATTTTCTTGGGGATGCGGTCTAGGGCTGAAGTAAAACTCTTTTTTCACTAACGCCGAGCTTTCGGAAATTTATTATTTCCTTTTTCAAGGCTGCAATATAAAGACAAATGTTGTACAATATAATAAATTGGTACTTATACAAACGGTATAAAAATTAACTTACGTGCAAAGTGAGTTTCCTTATGGCTATTGTTATAATGAGGAACATAATGTATTTATTACAACCATGTTTTAATTGTTTTAAAATTTCAAAATATAAGACACTACATACACTCAGGTGCAAAAAATTTGATCCATACGATTTTTTCAATAAAAAATTAAGATCTTTGGATATTAAACTTTAAAATAAGTTATAGATTGAAAAATACGTATTGAATATCAATAAAACCCATAGTTTACAGAAAATAAATCTTTAGTTTATAGAGCCATTCACCATAATACAGAAAATTGAAAAATGAATGAAAACTTCTTGAATAAAAAATGGCAATACAAAAATGTGGTGTATGCAGTGATAATTAATACCTAGTGTTTCCTCCTCGGGTTCTTATAACAGCTTGAATACGGCGTGGCATCGAGCTAATCAACCTATGGATGTCAGTTTGGTCCAATTCTCTCCATATTTCCTGAAGAGCCGCACCAAGCTCAGCCAGGTTGTTTGGACAAGGTATTCGTGCTCGATATTGCCTTTCCATTATGTCCTACAGATGCTCAATTGGATTGAGATCAGGACTGCAAGCTGGCCAATTCATACGGACAATTCCCACCTCTTCTAAATAATCATTGACGATCCTAGCACGGTGCGGACGCGCATTATCGTCCATGAAAAGAAAATTGGGTCCGATGAACGGGGCAAAAGGTATCACATGCTCATCAAGAATGGTCGTTATGTATCTTGCACCCGTCATAGAACCGCCATCCACGATAGCTAGGTCAGTACGAGCTTCGTAACTTATACCACCCCAAATCATCACTGAGCCTCCTCGATAGCTTATTCTTTCTGCAATATTGCACTGAGCAAATCGCTCTCCTTGCCTCCGCCAAACTCTTTCGCGGCCGTCTGGTGACCTCAAGCTAAACCTGGACTCATCTGAGAACAATACACTTCGCCAGCCAGTCTGCGTCATTCCAGTTTTTATGTTCTCTTGCAAAGGCAAGTCTAGCTCTGCGATGCTCTACGGATAATAGTGGACATAGGGCTGGTCTTCTGGATACTAAATGAGCTTCAGCAAGTCGACGTCGAACTGTCCACCTGCTTACATCCACATTTCTCACTTCATTCAGACGATTGGCCAGTTGAACTGATGTGTTATGCCGATTTCTCAAACATGAAGTTACCAAAAATCGGTCATCTCGTTCGGATGTTGCCCTTCTACGACCGGAACCTGGCCTCCTTGTGAAGTTGCCGGTTTCATTGAATCGCTGAACTGCTCTTTGAACCGCCGAACGACTAACACCTAACACATCAGCTGCATAATACTGGCTACGACCATCTTGAACTAAAGCCACCGCTCTAGCTGCATCCGTCGGAGTTAAGAACATTTTATTTCAATTAGAATTAAGAATGCAACGGGTTTTGACACTACAGGATATATTATTATAAAAATTATAAAAATTACTGCAAAGTTAAAATAAAAATATGAAATAAAACTAGTTGGTCGTGATATTTATCAAGAAAGAATTCTATTGTAGGTTTTTTTTTATAGAACAAAAGTAAACATATAGTGTGGATGTTAATAGTTATTTACGTAACGAGTTATGAAAAGTCCAATTTTGTTTAACGAGTGTGATGTTGCAGCAAGAGCGAAGCGAGTGCTGCAAATGAACACGAGTTAAACAAAATGGCGTTTTATAACGAGTTCCGTACAAGATTTTTTATAATTTTGACGAAATTCCATAATTAAAGAAAATCATAATTATCTAATAATAATTAAAAACAATACATCTAGTTCTCGTGTTTATTTTGCATTGACACCTTTGTAATGACAATTCTATTTAATACAGATATAATTAAAAGGTAAGTTTCTGATTTACCTAAATATTAAGTATACCTACTTATTTAATTTTTTGTTTAAAAATGTCTGCTTTTAAATATTTCTTTAATAAAGTTAGTATAAAATATTTCTTAGTTGTTTACTTATATTTGCTTTATATTTTTCGTAACTTGTTTTGAAATGAACTTTTAAAAACTAGTTACGTAAAGTTTTACTTTTCAAAACTAGTTATGAAAAGTAATGACTTTCAAAACTGACAGCAGTTTTGAAAAATGTCACTTTACTTGTCAAAATTATAAAAAATAACATGTATGAGTACATTAGAAATTTTTTAAAAAATACATAAAACCAAAAATTATATTTCTAAATTGTTATTGTTGTGTTGTAAATTATTTTCCAAAAGATTAGAGTAAATTATACTAAGGGAATCAATGTCTTTTCTTTTGTTGATGCATCCCTTATCTAGGAAAATTTCCACCATTTCTAAGAATTGTCTTTTATTTTTATTATCTCCGGTATTAAGTATTTTTACATTGGAAAAATCAATGTTGTGATTTTCGTTCATTACATGCTCAGATAGGGCACATGTTTTTTTAAAAAGTCTACAATCACTTTTGTGTCTAGTAATTCTATCTTGTAAGATGGTGGAAGTTTGTCCTATATAATTTTTGTTACAGTCTATACATCGAAGAGAATATACTACATTAGATTCTTTTAAATTAGTATCATTGTCTTTTAGCCTGGAAAAAGTGTTACCAATTTTTAATATTTGTTTTCCACATATTTTTATACTAGCAATATTGTTCAAAATTTTTTCTAATTTATGATAAGTTTCTCCGCAGTAAGGTAAAGAAAAGTAATAACAAATTTGATTTTCTGTTAAAGTAACGATGTTGTTAGGAGAAACATTGGTTGGTTGGTTGTGATTATCAACCGTTGTTTTAATTTCTGGAAGAATAGGTGCATTTTGACAGTTATTGAAATTTACTGTTATACTATTGTTCGAATTTGCATTTAAATTTAAATTATTTGTATTGATCGAATTATATAAGAATTTGTTGAGGAAAATTTTTGGATAAGAATTGTTAACTAATGTGGTATAAAGTTTTTTTAAATTTTTGTTGATATATGATGGATGACAAATTTTATGAATTCTGTTTTTTAGTGCCAAAACGAGATTGATTTTCATTTTTTTGTGTGATATGAATGAAAATTTATGTATCTCCCAGAATATGTGGGTTTCACATACCAATCTAATTTGATAACATTGTTTTCTGTTCTTATAAGTTTTGTGTCCAAAAAGGGAACACTGTTGTTCGTTTCAATTTCCAACGTAAATTGAATTTTCGAGTTGTAGCTGTGGAAAACATTTAATATTTCTTCAACGCCATCGTTGGGAACAGAAGTGACAATATCGTCTACATATTTTTTTAGGAATGGTAATTGAAAACTTAGTTTGGAAATACATTCATTTAATAAGTCATCCATTACATATTGTGAGGCTATGGGTGAAATTGTAGCTCCCTAGGTGTACCCAAAATTTGTTTATAAAATTTTCCATCAAATTTGCAGTAAGTTGTGTTAAAAATGAATTCTATTATTTCCAGAAATTTTTTTGGTTTAAAGTGGTGTTAACTGATATCTGTGGCCAATGTTCAATAATACTCTTTTTTATCAAACTGTAAGGAATGTTGCTATATAAAGACACTACGTCCAGGCTAATTATTACATAATTTTGAGGTAATTGATAATTGTTTATGAAATTAGAAAAAACAAAACTGTCTTTAGTGAAATAATCATTATTTTTGTTATATGAAATGGTTAATATGGTTGTGGCAAACTCAGACAATTTACTAATAGGTGCATTGATTGATGATATAATTGGTCTTAGTGGTGTATTAGTTTTATGAATTTTTGGTAGCCCATAAAATTTAGGGGAGGTTTGATTGTAAATAGTAAGTTGTTTGGCTTGCTCTGTCGTTATGTTTTTACAGTTTTTCAAAGAAGATACCAATTTGTTAGCTTTTTGTTGATAAGTAGATGTCGGATCTCTGTTTAAAATTGTGTAGTAATTATTATCAGACAAAATTTTAAGTGATTTGGCTTTATATTGTTCTGTTCTCATAATTACTGTTACGTTGCCCTTATCTGCTTTTGTTACAATTAATTCAGGATGTGATTTAAAAAACTTTTTGGTTCTGAATAGCAAATTACGTAAGAAACTGTTGTGAGATGGTTTGTTAACAAAATTAGTAATGACATTAGTTACTTTAGCCCTTAAGACACACACATATATATATATATATATATATATATATATATATATATATATATATATATATATATATCAATTAAAATAAACACGAAATGATAACATCACCCCAAAAAGAATAATATGATTTAGTATTTAAATTTTTTCTGTAGCTTCTTTGTCGCATAATAACATCTATTGACTTTTTTAGTTGGGGATCTTTTGCCAATAAAAACAAACTAATAAAAAATATAAATCAATATTTTAAAAATGTCGTTTTCAAAGATGATACAAAATTCTAATATATACTTCTTAATGCAAGTTTGGGTTTTTTTCAATCATATAAAAAAACTAACTTGCATTAAGAAATATATATTAGAATTTTTTATCTTCTTTAAAAACGACAACCGATGTGGTTGTCGAAAGCTAAGAGTCATTTAAAAAAAAATATTCTTATTTTTGTTAGGCATTTTCAGTTTTAAAAAAAGATCCTTCACAAATTTGACAAATCCATCAAAATTAATAAAATATTGATTTATATTTTTTATTAGTTTGTTTTTAGTGGCAAAAGATCTTGGGGAGTAAATAATATGATTTAAGTCTTGGAACAAAATTTAAACCGTAGTTTATATGGCTTTGTACAACTCTATGAAATCGATCTAAGGATTAATTTGAAGATTGTAGTTTATTCTAAACGACAGATTAATCTAATATTGTACAACCGGCCCTTAGTATTTGTACTACAAATAATAATTTTCATAATCATTTTTTGGTTAAATTTAATAAAATAAAATTTATAAAAACAAGAAGCAACATAATTTTATTGTTTTTCTCAAGTTAAATTTTGTAGAGATTTAAAGTGGTTTTTAAAAAATTCGAAAAAACTTTATTTTTGTAAAGTGAATTTCTAAACAGCCTACTGTATTCTGCAAAAGCTAGATAGCTAGATATGATTGAACAATAAAATGATAATAAAATGATAAAATATTTTAATATATTTATATAGGGTTTAACGGATACAACTCTTCCACCCTTGGAGAGAAATCGTAGGGGCAACAATAGGATTTCTAAATTCCATGTCTCGGGTGTCTACGTATCCATTTTCTTCATTCGGGGTTGACTGACAAAATTTCTTCTTATATATCTTGAAACTGATTGCTAAAATAAATATTATCAAACAAAAATACAATATTACTGTCCATATGCTAATTTCGCAGTTACTTTTTTTAGTTTCCATCGTTTTGATCACAGATTAATAAATCTTTGGTTTCGATGTTTCTATCTATTTATTACTTGACTTGGTGATGATGACGAAGGTGTGATGACTGATTTTTCTTTCAGAATATTTTGGAACCTCAATGTTCAAAGGAGAAATAGTTGAGTGGGAATATTGGGGTGGTGGACAAAATATTACAGAAATTTACCATTGTTCATTAAAAATGGAGGGTAAAAAGTAAATACTTAAATTTTGTAAAATTTTCAAGGTAATTATATTGGTACAGATGTTTCTTTCAAACAAAATAAAAACCCTTGACGATCCCATGTCTATACATTCCTTTACAAAGCTTTTACAACAACATAAACAGATAAATGTATTGAGCATGACAATTATTTATAATTTCTAGTAACTTAAGGACTAAACTTTTATGATATGAATACAATAATATACAAAAAATACGTGAGAAGAATAATAGCAACAAAATCTTAAAAAATAAAATTTAAACTAAGATAAATAATTCTACGAAACAATATCTTTTATAGAGTTATGTTTTCATTTACATTTTGTTATTGTCAGTTGTCAGGAATGCCAATATTATAATTGAGATTATAATTTTCAAACTATGAAATGTGATTGGCTAATAACTATTTAATATTCGACTTACGTATCAATCATATTAACAAAGTACTCAGCAAAACTACTATTGCTTTTTACGGTAAACTGCAAATCATTTAATTGCTGTACCTGTTTTAGATTTACATCGGCGTGTGAAGGGTAAAACCTTTTAATACTGGCACTGTTTATCCTAATGAAAATCAAGTCTAATATTCTTTGCTTATGATAGCTTTCAAAGTCACTAATAAAAAATCAGTAAGTTGTGGTAGATTGTAAGCTTTAGTACGCTCAAGAGGAATGTCTTTAAATAATCTAAACATTACCTCAATAAAGTTGTTTGTATCCGATCCACGAGTTAGTTGCCCTATTCTAAAGAAGAGACACCAAGATTGCAAATCGGAATCAATTCTGGTCTTAATATATTTTGCGTGATTAAAAAATTTGCATTGTGTTTTGAACGTTTCTAAACTTGAATCCAGTTCTAACTGAGTTTTTGAATAGAAAATGTTACTAAATAACCGGTAATGTTATCGGCGTGATTCCTTTGGAATACAATTTTTTGCACTGTTTAACCACTTCCAAACATGAAATATACAAAGAAGCATAGTTAAAGAGGGCCAGTACTTCTGAAGAACTTTCTCTCAGTCATATCATCATCAGTTATTATAAGTTTTGGATTTAATTTGACTGGACTAACTTCAATCATATTTTGAACAGCCATATCAAACACTTCTTCTTTTTGACTCGTAGCAATAATGCATCCTAATGGTATACCTACAGCAACGAAATGTGTTGCAAAAAAGTAAATCTTATGATTTTGAACATCACAGTTGCTGCTGGCGTCCACAAATAAGATTTCTGACTATTGCCAAATTTTCTGGCTCGCTCTCTTCATTAATGGGGTACAAACGATACTGCGTAGTGATCTCCGATTTGGCTAATCTTGAAAGAAATCCCTGTCGCTTTACTGAGATTTTCCTCCAATTTCTCCAACATATTTTCTCCTGCTCTCTCTCCGTAGGTAGTTTTAAAATGGCGCCTCCATAAATTTTCGAAATCGGATTGTTTGGGACAGTAATAACGATCTGTCGACAAACTGCCAAACTTCTCACCAAATTCCTCCAATTTCTTGAAACAAAAGCTATGGTAAGCTGAAGCTGCAGAATGCCCCCTTTTAAAATATTTTATGACTTTCATTTAGTGTCTTCGCCTAAAGGTCTCTTAATTAATGCCGCAGCGCTCTCAGTAGTGTGATTATGTGTCAATATAAACTCAATCACACAGGGCCATTCGCTTGCACGATTGTCAGGACATTTGTCACGAGATCTTCTTTTGGGAACCTGACAAATTGCTTTAATCATTTTAGCTGGACACTCTATGTTTTTAGATGGATGGGGCCGCTTTCTGCGTTGATTCAACTTATGTACAATGGTTTTCAAATGGCAATGATACTCTCTCCTAAAAACATGTTTCCTTGCCTTATCAACCGGTGTTCTTATGGTTCTTGTTATAGACCACGTGATCTTGCTTAACTCAGATAATTCGATGACCCATTTCAGAAATAAATTTTAAAATAAAGATAATAATTTTTTCATTGAAATTTAATTGGAAAAATGGACTTGCGCCCGTCTTGTTTTATAGTTTAATTAAAATTTAAAACGACAATCGACCATTGAAAGTTGTGCTTCGCAACGCTGAAGATGTTTCACAAATTGTTAAAAATAAAAAAAAAGTAAATAAAGAAAGAAACATTTTTTTAGAGGTTGATATGACAGCTGTACAAATGATCAACATGAAACAGCTTAGAAAAGAAGTCAATGAAAGAAAAGCGAATGGTGAACAAGTTTTTATCAAGTACGTGAAAGGTATCCCACAAATATCAAAAAACTAACATCAATAAAGGCGTGCTCGTTGTGTATATATTATCAAAATGCTGGTGGTCTCAGAACTAAAATAAATAATTTGCAGCATAATATTCTTTGTTCTGTTTATGATATTATTGTTATTGTTAAATCTTGGCTTAAATCTGACTTTAAAGAAAAACTGGGCTTATTAGGTTATAATATTTTTCGATTAGTTAGGAACTATAATATTTGCGGTAAATTTCGGGGGCGTATTTTAATGGCAATAAAAAAAATATATCGGTCAATTATAAGAATAGTAAGCTTTTACTATGCGGCGATTATAATTTGCCTGAGGCTACTTGGTACAATGATGGTTTTGGTTTGAATGTTCTTTTCCCAGATAACTCTAAAGCATTCTTTTTACTTAATACCTTTAGTTATCTTAATTTTTATCAAATAAATACTATCCCAAACTATACTATTTTTCAAAGTTCTTGTGACGTTGTTGTTTTTGAAGCTGTAGATTTGCTACTAAACAATAGTGTACACCACTCTCCAGTTTCTTTCTATTTAAAACTGGTAACAAATTATCACCACTACGAGGAGTATTTTTGGGATTTTCAAAATGCTAACTACAGTTTAAACTGGAGTACTATATTTAATTCATGCACGATTGACATGGCTTCTGTTAAATTTTATGATATATTGTATCAGGCCTTACATATCTACGTTCCTGTCAAGAGATTTAGATCTTCCAATTATCCCCATTGGTTCTCTTATGAACTTGTCAATCTAATAAAGCGGAAAAAAGATGTTTGTAAACGTTACAAAATATCAGGAAATTTTATCTATCAACTTAGAACTCGATGTTCACAAGTACGCAATGTATGCTATAACCGATATATATCCAAACTTGAAACTAATATATGCTCCGACCCTACAAATTTCTGGAAATATTACAATAACAAAAGGTCTAGCTACCGATTACCTACTACCATGCAATTCTGACGGAAAGATTGCTAATTGTAATAATGACATTGTTAACCTTTTTGCTTCTTATTTCTCTTCTGTTTACAGCCATGATAATCCTAATCAAATACCAGAATATACCTACAAAACTAATTATGTTAATGTTACTAGTTACAATATTGACATTAAGGACATCATTGATACTATTTTGTCCAAACCTTACAAACTTTCCTATGGTCCTGATGGTATTTCACTGTTTTTCCTACAAAAATGTACTTTCACACTAGCAAAACCTTTGCATCATTTATTTAATTTATCACGATCTTCAGGTATTTTTCCAGCTTTCTGGAAGGAAAGCTATCTTCGTCCAATTTATAAATGTGATACCAAGGATGATATTAAAAACTATAGACCTATTTGCATTTAGTCAGAGATTCCTAAGTTACTAGATTGCATTGTCTCAAAAAAATTATCATGGGATACTAAGTCATTAATCAATAGTGAGCAACATGGATTTATGTCCGGTAAATCTGCAGTTACTAATTTTAGTTCTGTATAAAATTTTTATTATTGGTGCTTTTGAACAGCGTTCTCAGGTTGATGCGATATATACTGATTTTACGAAAGCTTTTGATCGTGTTAACCATGAACTTTTGTTAGCAAAACTCAGCTCTATAGGTATTGCTGGCTCCATTATTTCTTGGCTAAGTAGTTAGAGGACGTACACAGTATGTTAGATATGCTGGCTTTATTTCTTCGGCGATATCTGTCTCGTTAGGTGTGCCGCAAGGTTCACATTTAGGTCCTTTGCTTTTTAATATATTTGTAAATGATGTAGCGGAGGTTATAGTACACTCGCAAATGTCGAGTTTTGCTGATGATTTTAAAATTTTTTGTCTATAAAAACCATTGAAGATACCAGATTACTTCAAACTGATATAAATAACCTCGTCAGATGGTGTAATATAAATCTGCTCAAGCTAAACCCAAAGAAATGTCATCAAATCACGTTCCATAGAAACAACAATCCAGTTCAGTTCGATTACATGTTAGACAACTATTCACTTCATAAAGCTGATACCGTAAAAGATCTAGGTATAACGTTTGATCCCAAATTATCATTTTAGTAACATTATTCATTAATTACGTCAAAGGCATTGAAAGTATTAGGCTTCATTATGAGATCTTCTAGTCCCTTTTCTATAAATTTAATAAAATTATTATATTGTCCATTGGTGAGATCTAATGTTGAATATAATTATTGTATCTTATGGAATCCTTACCGTTAAAGGGACATCAATTTAATCGACAGTGTTCAACATAAATTTTTAAGATTTGTTTCATATAAGATGGGTTACCACTGGAGGAAGTAATAGTTATGATAACATTATGGCAATACTTAATTTGAATTCTCTTCAGCATCGCAGAATGGAACTATCTCTCTGGTTTCTTCTTAAGCTACTAAATGGTACAATTTTTTGTCCAGATTTGTTGAAACAAATTTAATACAAGCAGAAGGACCCGTTAAATAAATTAATCAAAAAATCATTGAAATAGTGTTTAATAATATAAAGCTGTAAGTTTGATAAAAATATACAATTTCATAAACCTTGCAGCCCCTTTGTTTTTCTTCATATTCTCGAGAACGAGAGGAGCATCTAAAGACTGAAAAAACTTCCAACCAAAAAAACAAAATTTAAAAACCAAATACATACCGGCACCACCACCCAAAACTAATGCCTGGGAAGCATGAAAAAAACACAGAAGAATTTCCACCACTGAGAAGTAAGAAACAAGAAAACAATGAAGAACAAGCAAAAAAAACCCCTGCATCAAGGAAGAACACCCAACAGACAAATAATAACAGTAGTAACAGACAAACAACAACCAACATACAAACCGCAACTTTTGACGAACTAACTGCATGTTGTAATGAACTGAACAGTCTAGTAAATCTGGAGGAGCTGACCAGAGCAGTAAAAGACCTGTTAGAGCAAGACTGCTCAACCCCAGGCCCGCGGGCCACGTTGTGGAAAGTATTTTAAATGGCCCGCGCAAGTGAGTTTTGAAATCCGCACCAAACTGAAAAATCCCGCCAAATTGCCTGTTGCGTAGGAACGTAGTACCTACATTAAGGGGGGTTTACACGAGACGTGAGCCACGATCGTGGCTTACGAAAGCGTGGCTTACGGTATGTGTAAACAATCAATTCGTATTTCACGATAGTGAAATTATCGTTCACAAACCTGTCATGACTGGTTCGTACAATATCAAACCATGTTGGATATTTCAGTCGTGAAAGCTACATTTATATTATTTCAATGTAAAGCTTATAATGTTGCCTTCAAAATAAGATGTCGTGAAATATGATAGCTTTATTAGAACCCGAGTTATAATAAAAAATCTGCGATCAAAACCATTAGGAGTGATATTTTGCAATATTCGGTAACTATATTTGCAATATTCGGTAACTATATTTGCAATATCTCGGGTTCTAACAAACGGATTTTAATTTTTTAAAGCTTATTTTTTTTGTTTTTTCTTAATGATCAAAAAAGTATTTGAAAAAAATTTCGTATCTCTCTTAGTTTTCTAGTTATAATTGTTTAAACAATTAAATTGTTAATAACAATTTACCCGACCATTTTTCGAAAAAACAGGTTTGATATTAGGATTCAGCGAGAAAAAATACATAAAAAAACATTTTTGATCAACAGGAGGAGAATGGGCCACGGAAACCCCCCTAGCTGCCCGACTATAATGTGAACGATATTCACCAAGCCATTATCTATCTTTTCTTTGATAAAATAAAAACGCACATCAACATGTTTCAATCTCTTATTATTTTCAGGATTAGTTGCCACTTTAATTGCTGACTGATTATCTTCATACATTATAATAGGTTCATCTAAATCAAATAAACAAAAATCTTTTAAAACTTTTACTAACCAACAAGCTTCGCTAACTGCTAAACTTAGGGCTATATACTCTGACTCTGTTGATGATATTGAAACACATTGCTGTTTTCTACTTGCCCGTAGAATTGTACAATTTAGTAACTTAAAAACATAACCAGATGTTGATTTTCTATCATAAATGTCCCCTCCCCAATCAGAGTCTACAAATCCACATAAATTATTCATATTATCTGGTTTAAATATTAACTTAAGATCTAGAGACCCTTTTACATATCTCAATACTCTTTTCAAAGCCTTATGCAGATTATTGTTTGCCTTATCTTGATATCTACTTAACAGACTAACACATTCACATAAATCTGGTCTGCAACCTTGAACTGCATACATTAGGCTTTCAATAATTTGCCTGCAAAGCTTTTGTAAGTCTGGATCATTTTCTGTATTCTTAAAATTAAAATCAGTATTTACATCAATCGGGGTATTAATAGGTTTACAATTCTGCATGCCGAATTTCTGTAAAATTTTCTTTAAATAATTTTCCTGACTTAATTCAGTATATCCCTCATCCAAATTTTGTCTAACATTTATACCTAAATACTGAGAGATAATTCCTAAATCTTTCATACAAAAATTGTTACTCAACAAAACTTTTAAATTGTTGACTTCGTGTCTGTTTGTTCCCAAAATTAATAAGTCATCAACATAAATCAAGATATATAATCAACTATCATTTGTACATTTTGAGTATAGACAATGATCATTTTCTGATCTAACACCCTCACTTTTCATTAAATTATCAAAAGTAGTATTCCAACATTTAGGACTTTTCTTTAAACCATAAATCGACTTATTAAGTTTGCAAACAGTTTTACTATTTTCTCTATTTTTACTTGGCAAGGTCATAAATACCTCCTCATTTATATCTCCATAAAGAAATGCGCTCCGTACATCCATTTGATGAATAGGTTTACATAACTTAATTGCAACTACAAGAAGGATTCTAAATGTTGTTAATTTTGCCACTGGGGCATATATATCATACAAATCATCACTGCTTTCTTGTTGAAAACCACGAGCCACTAAGCGCGCTTTAAAATCATTTTCATTTTTTATTTTAAAGACCCATTTACTTTCTATAACTTTTTTATTAACCGGCCACGGCACTTCACTCCACGTATTATTTTCGCGAAGCACGGTCAGCTCTTTTACCGGACACTGCCTCTTCGAAAGTAACTGGCTCTTCTGCATTCGAGTAAAAGCACATATCAGCTTCACTCATATCATACTCTCGCATCCATGCTGGTTTCTTAATTTCACGTTTTCCACTTCTCACTGTCACTTCTCCAGAAATTTCTTCTTCCGATGAAGTATCTTCTTCTGGTTCCTCCAAATTTCTTAATATTTCAATTTCAGGATCAAGAATAACATTATGATCATCATTTTCGGTTACGTCTTCATCCTCATTTTCAGAATCTAATAATACAATTTTGTTATCATCCCTTATATGTGTCCCTTTTTCTTCTATCTCGGGAATAAAGACCACATCTCTGTGTATTTGTACCTTATTTTTGTTTGGGAAGTATACTCGATAACCTTTAACTTCTTCTGAGTATCCCACAAAAATTCCAATTTCATTTTTAGCATCTAGCTTTCTACGTTTTTGTTTCGGAATGTGTACACTAACTTTTGATCCAAATTCTTTGAAAACTTCAACATTACAATTCTTTTTATACCATGCCTGAAACGGTGTTTGATCCTTTTGTGGGCTTTTTCCTGCACGATTTATTAAAAATATTGCAGTATTTGCTGCCTCAGCCCAAAAAGATTTACTCAGGCCAGAACTGTGTAATAATGTTCTTACAGATTCTACTATTGTCCTATTTTCTCTTTCTGCTCTACCATTCTGTTCAGGGGTAGGTATATATGCAAGTTTTTTGGTGAACTATTCCTTTTTTGTTACATATTTTTGAAATCTTTTCATTTACAAACTCCAAACCGTTGTCTGTTCTTAATATTTTTATCTTATTTCCAGTAACATTTTCTGCCATAGCTATAAAGTTTTCTATGTTTCTTTCAACTTCCGATTTATTCTTTAAAAAATAGATATATCTATATCCAGAATAATCATCTTTTAATAATAAAAAGTATTTTGCCCCACCAAGTGATTCAGCTTCAATAGGACCACATAACGTTGTCGATATATTGATGTGTATTAGACGTGTTTATATTTGCTCGTCAATAAGTGGTATTTTTCTTAGTACTTAGTACATACTTTACTTTAAACTTTTCACCTATTACAAAGTGTATTTTAGTGCATCCTCGGGTGTATTCTACAAACCATAAATCCGATTTTCAAGTGAGTAATTTGATTTAAACTACCCTAGCTGCACTTCTAATTCAGGTATAAAATCGTATATCTTAACTTATTAGCGCAAAAAGTGTGTCAACTTTTTGTGGAAGCGATATCGATATAAACAACTATTTCGATTCCGGTTTTACGATGCCTACCTGTTCTCTCTGTACTCAAGGAGTCACCGCTAAATCACCAGGACTAAAATGCTGTGGTGCCTGCCAGAAATTTTATCATGCTAAGTGTGTCGCCCTGACCAAAGCAGACGTGACACGATTTCTTACACCAGGCCTATCCTGGACCTGCTCTAACTGTAGAGGAACGACTGAGTTGAACAAGAGACGATCAATTATCGTCGCGGAAGACGACTCTTTTGTCACACCGGATGGAGAAACCCCCTCAATATCAATATCTACATCAAATGTGTTAAATGATATACAAAAGGACATAGCATCTATGAATACAAAATATGGTGAATTATTACAATCAGTCAACTTCTGTAGTGATGCAATAACGGCTTTTGAAAATACTATTTGTACCCTCACTAACAAAATTAAGGATATTGAGAAGCTGACTAAAGAAAATCTAGATCTTAAAAATGAAGTTAAATCGTTAAATTCTCGAGTAGATGCACTTGAGCAACATTTGAGAGCTAATGATGTCCAGATTTGCGGAGTGCCTTTCAAAACAAATGAAAATATTCTGGATATAGTTTCTCAAATTGGTTCAGCCATCGATTTTCCAATAGATAGCACTGATATTGACTCAGTTTACCGCTCTGCATCTTTTCGTGCAGATTTGCCAAAGCCTATTATTTTAAAATTCTCCAAGAAACTTAAAAAAGATGATTTTCTGGCTGCTGCAAAGGATAAACGCCGGCAAAACGGTAGCACCAGAGGAATCAATGTTGCACATATCTCCAACGAGTTATACATCAATGAACATTTAACCACTAAAAATAAAAAATTACTTCGTGACACTAAGATAGCGGCTAAATAAAAAAATTACAAATACATCTGGACCAGAAATTGTTTCATTTACGTGCGCAAAGATGATAGATCCAATATAATCAAAATATCCGGCATTGAAGATATTAATAAACTGACCTAATCTCTGAAACCTCAAGTAACTGCTCATATATTCTGACCTTTGCTTTAACATGGCTGACGACTTCTGTTTATCACTTATATATCAAAATGTGAGAGGATTAAATTCAAAAATTCATGTTGTTTCTCGCAACATACTCAATTGTGAACAAAATATCATTTGCTTAACCGAAACCTGGCTTAATTCATCAGTGTTAAGTGAAGAAATCTTTTCATCATATAAAGTTTATAGAAGAGATAGGGAGACATGTTCTACAAACAAATTAATAGGTGGAGGCGTTTTAATAGCTGTATCAGACGAACCAACTAGCTATCCTGAAGATTCTTGGATCTCTGAAGCTGAGGACATCTGGGTTACCGTCATCCCTCAACATGGACATCAAAAAGTACATATCGGATGTGTTTACATACCACCCAGAGACATGGCAGCATTAAACTTCTTTTGTAATAAGCTCATTGATATATGTCTAAGTAATATTACTGATACTTTTTTGATTTGTGGAGACTTTAATCTCCCTGAAATCAATTGGATACAGGATGAAAATGATGCAAACCATATAATTATAAAGATCAAAGATCCAGTTTATTAATCGACACCATGTCTCTGGTTGGTATGCGCCAGTACAATTCACATGTAAATAATTCAGGACATACTTTAGACCTTATTTTTAACAATAATTTCTTAACCAAAAGTGCGTGTCTATCTACAACTCCTCTAGTTTCTGAAGATCTGTCCCATAATACCCTGGAGATCGACTTACATATTTCTTTTCACAAATTTATTAGGGTTAGTAACCAACATCGTTGGAACTTTAAATTATCAAATTTTAATGAAATTAACCGTCTCTTAAATACAGTAAATTGGAATTTAAAGTTTCAGTCACTTAACATAAACGAAGCAGTTGATTTGTTTTATAGCATCATAGACAATGTCATGAATTTGAATGTACCTAAATTTCCAAACTGTTATAAAAAATATCCTCTTTGGTTTTCCCCGTCTACAATAAAAGTAATTAAAGAAAAGATCAAATTCCATACTCGATGGAAAAAATTCAGGAATAACTTATTTGACGTTTAAAATTTTGCGAGGGAGATCAAAATTTTTAATAAATGAAGATTACAAAACATATTTGATTAACGTTGAAAATAATATCAATCAGAACCCTAAATACTTTTGGCAGTTTATAAAAAACAAGAGGAAGGCTAATAACTTTCCTAACCACTTGCTAACGTCTCAAGGTTCCACTACCGATCTGCATGAAATTTGCAACATATTCTCCAATTATTTTGCTTCTGTCTTTGTCCCTAGCAGTGCTAGCAATTTTAATAATAACCACATTAAGGAGGTCCTTTCGCCGCCAATGTTAAATAAAAAATATTAGATTATGAATAAATTTAATTTTTTTCTAATAGTTAAAGACCTTATTTATCGAATAGTGAAGTTTTAATCATACCTTACCGTGCAAATTTTTGAAAAAAAAAAGTTTTAAAATGTTAGTATTTGTACAGAGTCTTATGAGAAAGTAAGTCCTTAACGATATTTTTCGAATTATACTATCAGTCACCGATTAGATGGAATAAAGAAAAACTGAAAATTAGATTTTTGAAATATCCAGGTTCCTTTTTTGCAATAAAATATATTAGTCACCGTGCAATTTACTGAGAAATTAATAATTAAAAATCAAAAAGAATCTCAAGTAACTTACATTAAAATGGAGTCAAAACATTTGGCAACGTTGCGTAGCGGGCGTACTAATTCCTTCAATGTAAACTTTTCTTTTTTTGCACTTACAAAATTATCACACCATTGTTTACGTTTAAGACTCACAAATTTACAAGCATCCTTGCCACGAGACATTCGAATATTATGATTAAGCATTTTTATTCAATTTACTCATTCACCACATTGACAGCTAAAGCTTAAACATGGTTAAGGTTAGGATTGTGTGGATACAAATATTGACAAATATGAGACAGCGTTGTCAAATCACAGACAGGCTATTAACAGCTAATTTACAAGAGTTAAATTAACTTCTGTATTTAACTATTTTTTTTTTAATTTTCAAAATTTCAATTATCAATGCCTCATATACTATTTATTTTTTAATTTTAGGAATTTTTATGGGTTTTTTATTTTAATTTATCGAGTATTGACTACAACACTTGTTTTGACTAATTTGCAGCGAAAGGACCTCCTTAATACTCCTCTGAATATCTCGAATTATAATATTACACGCGAAATTATAAAAAAGAAAATTGAAAATCTGCCTGATAAAGGTCCTGGACCAGACGAACTCTCTGCACATTTTATTAAAAATTGTAAAGAGTCTCTAGTTGAGCCTCTTCACTGGCTATTTAATAAATCACTCACTGTCGGTCAATTTCCCGACAAGTGGAAAATGGCATTCATTACAACAATTCATAAATCCGGAAATAAAAAGAAAGTTGAGAATTATAGGCCAATTTCTAAGTTAAATATCTTTAGTAAGATATTTGAAAGTATCATCTTTGACTTTCTTTATTTTGACGTAAAAAACATACTTAATATCGAACAGCACGACTTTATGAAGAAACGCTCAACAGATACAAATTTATTTGTATACGTTGAGTACATACTGAAAAGTTTAAACAACAGGCATCATGTTGATACCGTGTATCACATGCTCTATCCTGTAGGTACTATAAAAGATCTCGGCTTAATCTTAGACTCAAAACTGATCTTTGACAAACACATCCTTCATACCGCGCGAAAAGCCAATAAACATTTAGGTTTCATATATAGAACTTGTTTCGAACTTCGAAATCCTAATACTGTCAGAACATTATATATGGCACACGTCAATAGCATTTTAATGTTCGGTTCTGTAATTTTGAATTCTTGTTACTCTGTGTACATTTCTAAACTGGAATCTATCCAAAATAATTTTATCTCTTACTGTAATAAGAAATTTTTTCCAGATAATAATAGACACCAAATTCGTTCAAATTTGAAACTAATTCCCCTAGAACATAGTAGGCAAATTGCGGACGTTATGTTTGTTCATAAAATTGTTAACAATAATATTGATTGCATTAGTATTACAAATTCCATAAAATTTCATATTCCCTCATATGCCACTAGAAATCATAACACCTTTTATTTTGACCAAGCATGCACTAATTATTTCTACAATTCTCCAGCACATAGAATCGCTAAAACCTACAATAAATTGTCAAATATTGTAGAAGTAGATATCTTCTCTCACAATGCACTCACAATTAAGAAATTATTAAAAAATCACTTTTTAGAAAATTAATTATGTTCATTATTATTTCCTGTTTACTAATTAGTTTTATATCGATAAAAATGTAAATATTTTATTATATTGTAGTGGATACTTTTTTGGGCTTGTCCTGTTTGTATCCCAAACAAACAAATAAATAAATAAATAAATAAATAAATAAATAAATAAATAAATAAATAAAGTCACTATGGATAAGCTCACAAGTATTCTCTGCTCTTGATTCACTAACTGAAAATGGAAGTCTATGCTGTTTACCAGCAAGACATATTTCACAAAATGGTTTTGGATCATCAGTGAATTGTATATTATTTCTTTTTAAAACCTTCTTTACTTGATCAAAATTTTCTATGCCAATCATGTATACTTATGACTGCATTACACTGTAATGGCTGCATATCAATGTTTTGGGTAAATTTTTTAATTTTAAACTGCATTTTATATAAATTTCCTTGTCTTTCTGCTATAGCTCTTACTTTACCCTTTATATCTATTAATTCACATTTATTTTTATTTGAATGCATTTCATAATTTTTATCCAGTGTAGTACTTAATGAAAACAAATTTACTGACAAATCTGGTACATATAATACATTGTTTAAATCTGTACTCACCCATTCGCTTCCATTCCAAGCTGTTACTTGTACTGTACCTATACCTTGTACATCTACTAGTGTTCCATTTCCTACTCTAACTTGCCTTTTTTCTGGTAGTTTTTCCATTAGTCTGAATTGTCCTTTGTCGAAACACATGTGTTCTGTAGCTCCACTGTCCATCCACCAATAGTCTGGTTTCAATTTGACTTTGTCTAATACATCATCAGAACAATTTAATACAATTGATTCACTTACAAGGGCTTGATCACCTGCTTTTCTGTTATCCCTTTTCTCTTCTTCTTCTTTTCTCTTCTTGAACCAACAATCTTGCATTAGATGTTCTGGTTTCTTACAAAAATGACACTTCTTTTTGCTTGTTCTGCGACAATCTTTCTTCATATGACCAATTTTATTACACTCAAAACATTTCATGTCTTTTCTTGACTTGACGAACTTTGTTGTCGATGCTAATGCCGTATGTCTTTCTACATTTTTACCTCTTTCTTCTTCCAACATTAATTTTGACATAAGATCAGTCAATGTTTGCTTATCTGTGGGTGTTGACTCCCAAGCTGATATAAAATGTTTCATATTTTCGGGTAATGACATTAATACCTTGGTAATTATCATTTTGTCACTTATTTCTTCTCCCAATGACTTTAATGTGCCTTTTATTTCCTCTAACTGTGACATAAATTCTGCTGCTTTTCCTTCTGGATATTCTAATGAAAAGAATCTTTGAGTCAATACATGTACACTTACTTGACATTGATGCTCATAAATTGCTTTAAGCTTTGTCCACATTTCGGCTGCTGTTTTGCATGACAAAATATGTGTAACTACTTTTTCTTCTAGCCTAGAGACTATAATTTCTTGTGCTTTGGCATCTTTACTATCCCATTCTTCTGTAGTTGTAGCTGGTCTCTGTACTGCTCCACTTACTATCTCAAAATATCTTTTGGACTTTAGCGTGATCTCTACCTGAAACTTCCATGTAGTCCAGTTTTCTCCATTGAGTTTTGCAGTGCCTATCAATCCTGTCTGGTCCATCGTTTTATGTGTGTCGAACGTCGTATTCTTACTAACTGACCCCAAACACTGGGTATTTTCTTTTATCTGCTTGTTGCTTGCCGGCGTCGATTATTTTTTGCTTAATTTTTAATTTAACACCCTTTTAGGCGAAACTGGGCCCATAACCTGTTGGATTTGGTGTTAAATTAAGTTTTTGAATAAACAAATAACGTGAACCAGGTTTTATTATTTTGAACTTTTATTTTACTAACATATAAACTAATACAACCACGTTTTACTACTGAAACACGTATGGGGGCTTTTTACACAATTTATTTACAAAATTGTTAAGATACACTGAACTCTGCTGGATAACGTCTAACTACTTGACAATACAATGAACTCTTCTGAACACTTGACTCGAACTCACGTTAACTGCCCATACATCCCCTTATATACAATAAATTAAACAAATGAACATTCTGGAACTTTCTAGAATTTTCTAGAAACATTATTTAATCTAGTCAGTGTTATTTTTAGAAGTTTCTACAAATCAACTGTCAATACCAATCTTTCAAATTAAGGTCCCTTCACGGTTATCCCGTTACACTGCCCCCTCCTTAGATTCATTCCTCCTGGAATGTTATTTCCTACATCGGAATCCTGCACACTCCCTGAGCCAGCCAAACCATCTTCTTGGAGTTGCTGCGCATTTCCACTGTGGTTTCCCTGGTAAGGCGCCAAACGATCATGATGTACCACGACGGGTTTCCCTCAGGGAATTTTCACGATCCGATAAATGACATCGTTAATCTTCTTTTTGATGGTGTAAGGACCTTCCCAGTTCTTCTGTAATTTGGGACAAATACCTCGACGCCGTCGGGGGGTTATAGAGCCAGACTAAATCTCCAACTTGGTAACTCTTTTCCATTGTCCGCGTGTCATAGTACCTCTTCATCCGATCACTAGATAATTGTAGTTTTCCACGCACCAGGTTGTGTATATTCTCCATTCGATTCTGAAGGTCGGCGACATATTGTTCACGGGCCATTTCTTCACCAGGTTTACAACCAAACACCAAGTCACATGGTAGCCTCATTTCTCTACCGAACAGGACCTTCGCAGGCGTTTGGCCAGTTGATTCGTTGATGGCCGATCGAATTGCCATTAGAAATAGTGGAATATGTCGATCCCAATCCCTCTGACAATCTGACACCACTTTTGACAGATAGTTGGTTATAGTCCGGTTCATTCGTTCCATCATTCCATCAGACTGAGGATGCATCGCTGTGGTTCTCGTTTTGTGGATGCCTAATCTTTGGCAAACTTCTTGAAACAGCTTGCTCTCAAAATTTCTTCCTTGGTCTGAATGTAATTCTAATGGTACCCCAAATCGGCTTACGAATTCTTCAACCAATATATCTGCTAAAGTGGTAGCTTCCTGATTGGGAACTGCATATGCTTCAACCCATTTAGTGAAGTAGTCCATTACAACAAAGATGTACTTGTTTCCTACATCGGTCTGTGGAAGTGGCCCCAATACATCTACTGCGATTCTTTCAAAAGGACTTCCAACCAGGTATTGCTGCATTTCCGACTTCGGTTTTCGGTGCGGACCGTTACTGGCAGCACATGTAGTGCATTTACGACACCAATCTTTAACATCATTAGTGCAATTTACCCAGTAAAATCTATCTCGGATCTTTTGCAGCGTTTTCGTGATACCCAGATGTCCTCCAGAACTATCATTATGCATCTGTTTTAAAATTTCCGGTACAACATTTCTTGGGACCACTATTTGTTTCCTTGTTTCTGTGCCCTCGGAATTTTCTACAAGTCTTTTAACGAGCCCTCCGTCCAAAATTAAAGAGTTCCATTGGGACCAGTATGCTTTTAAAGCAGGAGAGGATGAGGATATCTCTCTCCACAACGGACGACGGTCCATTCTCTTCCACTCCCGAATCTTTCTCAGAACGAGATCGTTTTCTTGTTGCTCCTCCAGCATAGAGCTCTCGTCTTCTGGCACAACCTTAACCTTAACCAACACGTATGGGGGCTTTTTACACAATTTATTTACAAAATTGTTAAGATACACTGAACTCTGCTGGATAACGTCTAACTACTTGACAATACAATGAACTCTTCTGAACACTTGACTCGAACTCACGTTAACTGCCCATACATCCCCTTATATACAATAAATTAAACAAATGAACATTCTGGAACTTTCTAGAATTTTCTAGAAACATTATTTAATCTAGTCAGTGTTATTTTTAGAAGTTTCTAAAAATCAACTGTCAATAACAATCTTTCAAATTAAGGTCCCTTCACGGTTATCCCGTTACACTACCTTACTTGAAGGGCATAATTCTAATTTGCACCCGGTTGTGACGTCACATTAGCAATGCTGGTTGCATATGCTCAAATAAATAGTTTTCCTTATAAACTGGAGGCCTCTCACATAACTTTACTAAGTACAGACAGTCATTTGATTTCAAATAATATATTACCTGCAAAATTTTTTGAAAACGATTTTCTGCAATTAAAAAATAAAATAACTATAAACCTTGATAAAGGTTTTGGAACTAAATAATATATGAATTATTTCCATAATGCTTGGTATGTACATCAACGAAAAAATGTCAAAGACCTTCAAATAAAAAAAAGATATAAACTTGAGAGCTAAAATATGTGAATAGATAATTTTTACTACCAACAGTAGATTATAGTGTTAGATGTAGATATTGCAGGATATTTTCTTTATACTGCTTTTTGTACTTTGCTTTTATATTTATTACTACATAAGTTATTATATAAGAAATTGTTTTGTTTTTTATTTAAGGAAAATTTGTAATCTAATCATTGTTAACCAGTACAAAGTTACAGATAGTAATAAACATTATTTAAAAAAAAGTGAGAGGTGTCAAGGAAGTTTGTCACTGGGCTACCTACTTCGTGTTGGAAGTAGCTTATTTTAAAACATTAGAGCAACTAATAAACATATAGACTAAAATGGGTCAATAACATATTGAAATATAAAGCTGGGTTTCGGTGGGTAACATACATTTTTTTAAACTGCTCACTTAATTTACTTATTTTTAAGAACGTTGGTAATACGTTGTAAAATCTTGGTGCTAAATAGAAGAAATGCTTTTGGCCAATTGATTTTAATGCCCTAGGTATATAAGCAATTAGTTGTTTTAGACTATTTTGATTTACATAAGTGTAAATTATTACTGCTTTAGAGTATACCTGACGAACATCGAGGATACCGGCTTCTATGTAAATCTCGTCAGATGGAAAGATAGGTGGGCTTATTACCTATACAATATTGTAATAAATCGTTTTTGCAGTATTTCGAACTGATTTAAAAATGATTTCCGAACTCTTCCCCACGCGAGAATTCCATATTGGATAATAGATTCAATTAGATTAGACCATAATCCAATACCTTAAGATGGAACACACCTAAGAAAACTTCTATATTAATTGCGCTTGACCTGTACATATAAATAAAAATAAATAAATAAGAGGTGTAGTGAAATAATAATGTATTTAAATGTAAGGACACATTATAGTATATACAAGTGTTAACAAAACCAAATCTATAAATAAAATATTTAATTTTGCACATGGTTATACACAGAGTCTATTAGTGAGTGATTCTTTTTCAATGGAATATTATTAAATTTAGTGTAATCATGTTTATTTTCTATTCTAATTGTTGATTTTATAGGCCTTCCAGCAGTTAATCTTCTTTTTCCCTGAAGTTGGGATTTTCTTCGGCCGATCGCAGTAGGTTGAACACCTATTTTTGTTGCTGAAACCAACTTTCTTTTTTTGACTCTACTAAATTTTGCAAATGTTGTCAAAGCTGATGATAGCGCGTGTGGTCCGCTTGAGCAATACCTATAATAATTTTTGCAAAATGTGTTGGCAGCCTCAATAGTTTCCGGATCTATTCGTTCTACAATATTGTCAAAAACGGCTTTCAAATTATGTCTTGTTACTTCTAGATCTGAGTCTGCTGTTATACTAGCTGTACTGGAAATACGAGGTGATGTAACATCAACACATTTAGGAGGCTCGACTATTTCTGTATTATTTAAAATAATACTTTCATCAATCTGTGAGAACCAGTTGTTTGGCGGATGATGGCCAGTAGCAACATAAAACATTATATTTCTAATTGAAGAACTATATGTATTCACACTAAGTTGATTGTTTGGTGACAACTCTGATAAGATAGCACTCTGGTGTTTACATAGACTTCCGGTAAATCCAACTTCACACATACAGATTCCTAAATTCACGTCAATAATATAATCATTCCCATTTAAATTTTTTTTTATATATACTCCATCACTTATCTTCACCAGGTCTTCAATGTTTACATCTTTTTTATCAGGTAAAAATTTCCTTAATTGAGCATTATTGAAGCGACCATTTGCAAAATCTACCAACCTTAGATTGTAATATGAATCAAATCTTGATACAATGAGGTCAACTAGTTGCACTATATTATATGCTTTGGTTCGTTTTAATACAATATCTTTTAATGCTCTAACAGCATATTCAACATAATTATTGGTATTATTACCCCTAATTAAATATTTATGCCTATAATACATGCACCAGCTTCCTTTTATTGACCACCAAGTTTTTTTTACATATTCAGTAAATCGGCGATTTCATTTTTATAACCACCATGCTTACTTTCAATTATCCATCTCCAAACAGCTCTTAAAACATGTACTGTACACAACAGTAAGTTACTATTTGGCCATATATGCTCAAGAGATATTCTTTCAGTTAGATCATTATCAGTAATAATGTTTAAAGGTCCATTATAACTTCCCCTACTAAAAAACATATTTTGCTTACAATCTAGGGAATTGTATAATTCAAGAGCCCTCTGGAACATTTTCTGACATCCAGAAGATGTTATAATATAGCCTAATGGCAATCCACCAGCCACGCTATGGGTATATAGTAGGTATATGCGATGATTTGATCGATCACAGTGACCACTTGCATCTAGGAATACTAACTCACCCGCCTGCTTAACTTTTTGATGGACTCGCTGCATAAGTGGTGTTAATATACACACTATGACATTATTATCTAAAATTTCAACAATTGATCTACCTCCTGTTTCATCACTCCATTCTTTTAACCTTGACTGTAATTTAAGTATATTCACTTTATCACTGCCTACCATTTCACCATATGTCTGTTTAAATTCCTTATAAAACACATTATAGCAATATTTTAAATCTGGTATTTGGTTTCGATCTGCTGCTACCCTGAAATTAAAATATATGTAACAAGCTGTACTGGGGGTGAGTTTAGCAACAAGAATTACCGAAAATACTCTTCACCATATTTCACCAATGCATCTGATTGTAGGATATGATGGGCACTTGCTGGCGAATGGCCATTTAAAAATAGAGCTCGTAATGTTTCTGTTGTCTTTTCATCAACATCTCGGTAGTTGAGAGCCGCTGCTGTGTCATTTAAACTATGAGTGTGACTATTTTGGAAACGGATGATTGTTTTTGGGATCATATTTAAATCAGAATTAGATGTTGGAATTCTGCAATACAAAAAATTTTGTTGATCATTATACTTGAAATAATTAAATTTTATTTGAGGGAAAACAATTGAAGTAGGTTATGAATAATATTAGTCGATACTACTTGATCTAATAAGAACATTGTTTATTAGTGAAACATTTTATTATTATTATTGTATTTACCTTTTTATATGTAATTCTGCTGGGCAATTTACAGACTTCATTCGTCGTTTACTATTTTCTTTCGCTATGTACCAAGAACAGCTATGTTGACAACGATATATTATTTTGTACATGCATTTCCCACCTTTCAAGTTTGGAAAAGTCTTTTTCACACGCCATTGTACAAATGTTTTTGTTGATAACAGCTTTACCCAGTCCTAAAAGTCAAACAAGGAATTTGTAGTTTATAAGAGAGTTCAGAGCTCCACTAAGTAATTAAGTTTTTGAACTACCTACATTTAAAAAGCACACTTACCTTAATTTCTGATTCATTTCTTAAGTTACATTCAAAATGAACATTTCCATTTTCTTCAGTAAAATTGACATAGCAATACTCTTCAGGTAAATTGCATAGCTTAATTATATTCATTTTTCTAAATAAGTTGTTAAATAATAATAAAATTTAAAATACTTGCAGATGACTTTGTATTACGTTCGTAGCAAATGACGATTAATGACATATGACATGAGAAGAAAGAGAAGGATTGTGTTATGCAACCAGCATTACTAATGTGACGTCACAACCGGGTGCAAATTAGAATTATGCCAAGGCTAACTGTTTTCTTCTTTTTTTACACATAACATGACATTTGTCATGGCCTCTTTCCTAATAATAAATAGTTTTATTGTCAGTTTCCAACACTCTCTGTATCCTCTTATCCAATTCCAATTACTTTTTATTTATTTATTTATTTATTTATAAATTCTTCTGATTATATAATTTTCTTCAACTCTTTTTATTTCAATTTAAATTTCAATATTTCTTACTAGTTAAATCAAATTCTATGTATTTTATCAATTTTATTTTTCTAATGACTTTTACAAAATTCCAATCTTTGACAATTCAACCAATAATAATCAAAAATTTCCAAAACAACTTATAAACTCAACAAAAACAAATCTGGACCTCAGAGCCAAAGGGTATTAAGTCCACTTTTTTTCATTTTTAAGGTTATCAGGTCTTCTAATGAATTATTGTTTCAGAAGTCCAGAAGTACACAGTGCCATATAATATTAAAGGTTCTTAATACCCTTTGGCCTTCAAATATCGAATTTCCGTTGGATATTAAGTCCAAATGTAAGGTTAATTTGACGGACTTAATATCTTGTTTCTTTTGACAGTTGAAATATTAATAAGTATTAAGTCCATATTGTGTCCATTTCGGCTGTAAACATTGTATCAAACATTTGCCACCAAAATATTCTAAGATATTTTTTGTGTATTTAAAGACAAGTTTGTAAAATTATATTACCTAATGGAATCTAGATCACATAGAATAGTGACTAGAGCACGGCAACTAGCCATACACAGTGAAAATGGAAATTACGGGATAACAGAAAGTCTAACTTCAAATTCTTCCCTATTTTCCGGTAAGTACCGACTTTTTTGAACATCCTACATCTTCCTTAGCTTTAACATTTTATATCCTAAAATAATGTTGAGTTAAACTTCTAATATTGTAATAAACTTATTACAATGTCTGTACTTTTTGTTTAAGGCCAGACAAATGAATCTGATGTCGGTAAGGTATTAGACTCAAATAATGAACACCTCCAAATTATTCAGGAGAGTATTGCAACTCCCGGCTGCAGTACTTTTATTAACTATGTGCAAGAAATAGATGAAGACAAACATAATAATACGAAAATAATTTCCGACGGTTGCCCTCAAATTTTGGATACACCTCTTGAAGATATATCAGGTAATTTATTATTTAATACAGTTGATGTGCATGTTAATTGGATTCAGATAATCAAATGATTCCAGATCCGCACAACGAGCCTAGATGGTAGAGGGTAGCCTGGAGGGACGCGTGGGTGCAAGCTTTTCTTACAGAGTACCTTACGCTGGTCCGGTAGCTGGTATGCTAGCAGGCGCGCATACTTTACTCCTGTAAGAAACTACGAAGATAAAGTTTTACAGCCACAGGACCATTCAGGCTACCCTCTAACAACCTGGCTTATTGTGTGGATACCCTAAGACAGGAAAAAACTAATACGCTATTACTTTTACCATTACTTGCAATTATCTATGAGAAATTGTACGTTTATAATAGGACAGGTTGTTTTTAGGATCTGTATCGTCCCTGCCATCGATGGACATAATCACATCTGAATCAGAAGTGTTTCTAGAACTTCAGCCAACTGACGACCTTGAACCTATTAATAATGCAGAAAGCGTTAGAGTTCTAGCGACGGGCTCTATTAATACTGAGGTTTCTATAAATGATGCTGACAAAAAAGTTATTCTTGTACGTCTGCCTAAGACAAACGATGATATGAACGACCCTGACTATATTGCTACATCTGATGGTGGAGAAAGCAGTAGTGAAGAAAGAGAAGAGCAGGAAGAGAGAGCGGAGCAGGAAAAAGAAACTGAGAGCAGAAAAGGTAAAAAGAGAAAAATAAACCCACAAACTTGGAAAAAAAACATCCGAATTGATAAAAGGGCAGCTGGAGAAGAGTACATTTCTGTCGGAAATAAAGTTATGAGAAAGAGAGAAATGAAGGCCCCCTGTGATGATTGTAGGATGAAATGTACTCAAAGAATAACAGAAGATGAACGTAAAATAATTTATTCCCACTTTTGGAGTAGTCAGATGAAAATAGACCAAAAAAGACAGTTCATTTGTAGCGCCATTGAAGAAACCCCTATAGAACGGGTTCGAGTTAGAACAGGGAGGCGCATTGGTAAACGGCAAACATCACTAAAATATTTTTTTACTGTAAACGGTAGAAGAATCCCTGTATGTCGAACTTTCTTCCTTACCACTTTGAGCATATCACAAACGACAATACGTTTTGCACTTGAAAAAAGGCAGGCTAGTGGAGTCGTAACATCAGATCAAAGAGGTAAGCACGAACCATCTAACAAAATTGGGCCAGAAATCAGGAATCTCATCAGAGAGCACATCAAAAAATTTCCATGTATAGAATCACATTATTCCCGAAAGAAGTCTACAAAAAAATATTTGGGAAGTCACCTTAATATCACACGTATGTACCAACTGTTTTGCGAAGAATGTGAGAGCTCTCATATGCCTGAAGAAGATATTCCAAAAGAATGGATATATCGAGACATTTTTAATTCAGAGTTCAATTTAGCTTTCAAAGAACCTGAAAATGACACTTGCGATGCGTGTGACGAATATAAGATTAAACTTAAAGCAGTGACTGCAGATGAAGAACGAAATGAAATTCAAAAGGAATATGACGCCCATCTACTGGCTGCAGACAATAGGTATAAAATAAAAAGACAGAATAAAGAGAAATGTGATGTCAACAGTGCCAAAGTGTTGATGGTGGACTTGCAGAAATGTTTGCCAACCCCACTTCTCAAAAATGCTCAGAGTTTCTATTCTTTAAAGCTCTGGACATTTAATTTTACAGTGTATGATTCATCCACAAAATCTGCATCTTGCTACATTTGGGACGAATCTCAAGCTGGGCGTGGGGGCAATGAAATAGGATCATGTCTTAGAAAATATATTTTAAGCCTTAATTGTGAGATCAAAAAAATTATAATTTGGAGTGACAATTGTCCTTCACAGAATAGAAACATACAAATTATAATGTGTTATCTTTCAACATTATTAGAAAAACCTTCATTAGAATGCATCGAGCATAAGTATCTATTGAGAGGCCATACCCACATGGAAGTGGATACAATACATGCTCGCATTGAAAAGCAGATGAAAGCTACACCTCAGTTTTCTATTGTAACACCTTGGGATTGGCAGCAACTAATGCGGCTTTGTGGTCCGAAAATAAATGTTGTAGGAATGGAAATCACCGACTTTAAAAATTTCAATAATTTGTATAGCAATAGTGATTCACCTTACCAGAATATCAAGAAAACGGAACATGGTCAACATTTTTTGATCTCAAAAGTGGTACACATGAAATTTTTGAAGGAAAACCCCGGTGTGTTCATTTTAAAACTAATTTTGAACAAGAACACTTTGAGCGGATTGACTTTAACAAGAATGTTTTAAAAAGATTATCTCGTAGGCTGCAAGACTCAAATAGCATTAACGAGTTTGAATTAACACATTTGAGAAACGTTCCAAAACCAATATCAACTAAAAAATACAACGATTTGCAAAAATTACTTAAATGGATTCCCAAACAATTCCATTCGTACTTTCAAGGGCTACAACATGCCAATTTAAAGGAAGACGACTGATGTGCTGTAGGTGTAGTCGCCATGTTTAAAAATAACAATTATTATTAATGTAACAACAATAAAATATTTAAAAAGTATGTTTTTTCTTTCCACACAAAATATTATGTCCTCTTTCGTTCTATTATTTTCAAAGCTAAATGGTACTAAGTCACAAAATCTAATGTTATGTCACAATATATTAAGTCCATCTTTAGAGCCCAATGATATTAAGTACATTATTTCACAAAATAATCGTAAAACACAAAAAATTCCCTAATTACTTGTGTTTTTAGTTTATCAAGTTCATCATTTCTTGTGTAAAATTTACGCACTCTGTTACACTAGCGATTAAATGTAAAAAATATCTGCTATCCAAACTTTAAAATGGACCTCCTGAACATTTTATGAAACAGGACTTAATACCCTTTGGTTCTGAGGTCCAGAAATACAATATCAAAAAAATACTTAATCTAGACAACCGATTTAAAAATCATGACCACGTTCCAACATTTCATTGAAAGAACGTGCACCATGAAGAAAAATCAATATATATAGTTTTATGTCATTCTATTTATTGTGTTTTATTACGACCGATATCCCGTCAACGTTTCCAATTATATATATGTGAAATGAATGGGTACGTATTCTTTAATCGTTATTTTATTTACATTGTAAAATAGTGCGATATTACATCTACATCTACGGTTAATATATATTTCATTATATGGAGAAGGGGGTCGTTTAAAATTTCCTAAGCTTGAAAGGGGTCGCTATATAAAAAAGTTTAACGGTTAAAAAACCTTTTCGCCAACAAATTGACTTCGAAAGCAGAAAATTCTTCAGAAGATTTTGCAGATTTCTGGAAATTAGTACCAAAGGCAGAATTTCCTCCATAACTGACCTGGCGTTACAGTTTTTAAGTAGTTTTGGATCCACATATGTGTGTGAAAAGGTTTTTTCAGACCTTAATTATGTAAAAAATAAATACCGCACATCATTAACTGAGCAACATATTTGTGACTTGTTGTTGCTGTCAACATCGGATTTGTCGCCTAACATAAGTAAATTATTAAAAGGCAAACAATGGCAGAAATCACATTGATTGTAGCAATGACTTACCGTAGTTGTAGATCTGAGAAGATACATCCTTATGTTAAATTTTCTTTCTTTATTTAGCTGCTAAATTTTATGCTTGTTCGTATGTATTATTACCTAATAAACAATAATTTAATTTAATTTCTTAATATTGGGTTTTTATTACGCACATTCTGAGAATAATTGAAATACTTAAGTACGCCATACATGCTATGATAAATTGTTACGATTTAACTCTACTGTTCAAATTACACCGATAATCGCTAGGTGTATGGGGTAAAACTGCCCTCTTTTCTACGATTTTTAAGAACGGTACCGTCGAACGGTTTCAGTTTCAGTTTAAAATTATATATTAAATTTTAAAAATATTTACAGAGTTGTATATACATAAATAAAACAATATATATAAACGTCATCTTGATAATAGTCTTGCCACGCCCTCTCCTTGCTCTTGAGCATCATAAGGCGATTTTGTTGTGTTGTTGAGCGTTAAATTGAGAAATTTCCAATTTCTGTCGAGTGTTTGTACGTCTTTGTAGTTTATGTCGAACGGAATAGTACAAAAATTTCAATAGATTTATCGGAATAAAATAAAAATGGGGTCTCGTGAATGGCTTGCACAATTGTTGACAGTTTTAACGGTACCGTTAAATCGTAAAGATTTATCGTAACGATTTATCGTAGCGTGTATGGTAAGGGACTTAACGACGAACTGTACAGTTTTAACGATACAGTTAAATCGTTATCAATTTATCGTAGCGTGTATGGCACCCTTTAGGAATTGTAAGTGGCCCGTCATGAAGGTGGTGAATCCACCGCTTACTATTTTAATAAAATATTTTATTTTGGTTTTAATAATAAAAATATTTGTAATTATAAATATAAAAGGCAATTTTAACATAATTAATATAAATTTTTACTATTTATATAAAAAATTAAAAAATTAAAAATAAAATCATGCATAAGCCATCTATAAAACAACAGCTGAACTTTTAATTCTAATTTTTATTTACAGTCGATAAAATAGAATTGTATGATTGATGATAGTTACTTACTAATTTGTGATTTTTTTTTAAAGTTGGCAATACTGCACTTACGTCAGCCTCAATGTCAGTCACAGTGTTTTCAACTTAGCACATTATGTGCTAAATTTAGCATATTTTCTTCCAAGCTAGCACATTTTTATAGCGTTTAGCACATTTTAGGATTCAGCACATTTTTTAATTTTTTAGCACATCTAATAATTTATTGGCCAAAAATAAAAATAAAATATTTTAATTCGACACCAGCAAGGCCGTAGCCAAGGGGGGGGGTTAGGGGGTCAAAACCCTCCCCCCGAAATCTTGAAATTTAGTTAATGCGAATTAAATCACAAACAACACACAACAGAGGATCCAACACATTTTACATAATTGTGCATTGCAACAAGCATACTTATATTTATATTTGTTTGAAAATGACCTCCAATACTACACAATAATTAACAATCGTATCGAAAATCAGTATTTTTGTTGTTGCGTATTTCGCGGGAAAGATGCAGTGGGTGTATGTGTGCGCGCGCTTTGTCTCCCACCCAGCAGGGCTCACTGGCTGCTGACCTCACTCACGGCTTTTCGCTCTTACGCATTGCACTCTCTCTATCGTGCTCGTAGGCTTGTTGTGTTGACGAACGGTTGACGAGAGAGCGCGCCAACCTCATTCTCTTTTAGTTTAGCGTCCGACAGTCGATCGACAACCAACAACAAATGTGAATGTGTCTGTGAACGCCCTTGATGATTGTAAGAAGTTTTAATTTATCGACTGAAGAAAATTTTTAGAGAAAGGTACGTATTTTAAATATAATCATAATGTACCTAAATGCAAAATAATCTAAGCTAATATATCCAATTTTTCGATTAATTTGGTAGTTGACGTGTATATAGCGATTATGTAAACGCGCTCGCATCACTAACTTTCTAAAATTAAGCTTTTGTTTATTGTTTTGTTGTTGATTATTTACAACTTTTGAATTGTTTTAGGATACAGTATCACAATGGCTAAACGTACGAGCTCGCAGATCCTCTTATTGAACTTTTTTAGTAAAATCAAGAAGAAATCTGATGTCTCAAATGATACGGAGCCAAAAAATTCCACTGAGCCGGTCGCAGGTACCTCCAGCGAAAATGGAACATTGCCATTACAAGATAATATTGTTGATTGTTGAAATTAACTGTGATGATGAAATTGTCTTTGATTTAGGCAAATATCTCAATATCCCCACTGAAATAATAGACCCTGACACAAAAATAAAACTGTTGTGTATTCCGTGGGTACCAGTAGTAGATTTTCGATTTCCTGCCAGCGGAAAGAGGAATCTTAGATTTCAAAGTCAGTGGCTCCATAAATACCCATGGCTTGTTTATTCAAAAAAGAACGATGCAGCACTTTGTAAGTATTGTGTATTGTTTTTAAAAGATACAGCTGGAAAAGGTGGACATCAAAAGTTGAGATTACTAGTGAAAGAACCGTACAGGAATTGGAAAGATGCTTTAGAATACTTTAAAAATCATCAAGATAGTATTTACCATAAAGCTGCAATGGAATCAGGGAGCAACTTCATAAGTGTTTCAAAAAATCCTGAACGTGATATAAGAAATCAAGTTGATTCAGCTAGGAAGAGACAAGTACAAGAAAACCGAGAGATGTTGGCTTCTATAGTAGATACCATTAAGTTTTGTGGTCGGCAGGAACTTGCATTGAGAAAAACCAATGATTAAGGGCCCTTGAAGCCGAATGATGAAGAGCCTTCTACGAATATGGAAACTTCAGGGCATTGTTGAATTTGAAAATTAAATGCGGTGACCAAAAACTTAAGAAACATACAGAGAATATGTCCCTAAATGCTACGTATATGAGCTCAACAGTCCAAAATGAGCTGATTGCTATATGCGGAGAAGTTATTCAAAAAGAAAGACATAGTTAAAGCTGGTGTATTCTCCATTTTGGTAGCCGAAACTGCAGACATTTCAGGAAATGAACAACTTTCTCTGTGTGTACGGTACACAAAAAAAGAAGAAACCTGTTATGTGATTAAAGAAGACTTTTTAGGGTTTACACACCTAAAAAGCACAAATGCTCAATCAATAACTGATTCTATAATTTCATTTTTGTCAGGTCTAGGTCTGGAATGCAAGGATATGGTAGGTCAAGGCTATGATGGGGCTTCTGTCATGAAAAGATCTTTTAATGGTGTCCAAGCTTTGATAAGAAAACAGTATCCAGAAGCTCTTTACGTCCATTGTTGCTCTCACTCGTTAAACTTTTCCGTTTGTATAAACTGTTTGATTTATTAATATAAATAGATGATAACTAATTTTGCACAGGTTCCGTTTGGTTTGTGATACTCACAATAGAAATACTAGAACCAAAAATAAGCTTAAAAGTCATTTTACTAGACTAACTAAAATAAGTAAATCATTTATAGCTCGACCTAAATAGATACTAAAGCACATATGTACATTTTTAGAATAAGAATTGATAACTGTAATCTTAATTCATAACTTTTGTAATGGAGGAGTTTCTTGCCCTTCTTCTCCTACCGGGCGCACCCGAACTGCGTCCAAAAATGAGTCAGGTACAAAGGCAATTAAAAAGGGATATAATCCCCTGCCTGAACTGCGTTCAAACTGAATGTTTAGATGTTAATGATATAATCCGTAATTACCTGAATGACCCTTTTAAGATGAATATTGTATTCATAATATTTAAAAATTGAAAATTTTAGTATAATTTCTATCTTTGTAGTAAACGGTTCAAATTTCATCTATTTTTTTAATTAAAAATGCAGTTCACGCAGATGTTAAGTGAAAGGGGCAACCCTATAATCATTCACGAAAAATTCAAATTTCGTAAATTTCGTGAAATGAAAAAAACTGATGAATGGGTGTGGTATTGTACCAATAAAAAATGTGCAGCCAAAGTATATACCATTAGTGAAGACCTTGTCTTTTCAAAAAAAAGTGGTGATCATAATCGTGTTTTAAATGAAGATGTCTTACAAACACAAAAGATAAATAATTCGGTGACGCGACAAGCTGTAGATGAGTTGGCTGAAAGACCTTCCAAATTAATTCATCGGGAATTGGCGGAACAAAACGAAACTTTAGACAGTATAACCCTTAAAGACATGCGATACATTCGTAATAATATTAATCACACCAAATTAAAATTGGTGCCAAAGTTACCTAAATCTATAAATGAAGTTCATGAGTTCTTAAATAATGTGAATACTAACAGCACAAAAGACGAACCATTTTTCCTAATTAATGATATGGAGACTAATACTGTAGTGTTCTCTTGTTCATCCAACATTGAATTTATTTGCAAGCAAGACGTATTGTTTGTTGATGGTACATTCGATTACTGCACAAATTTTTTTTTGCAACTTTTTACCATCCACGCATACGCAAATGAAATGTATGTACTTGTTGCCTTTTGCTTGTTAAAAGACAAAAGTAAAATAAGTTATGTGAGAGTGTTCCAACTTATAAAGAAGAAGATTCATGACATGGGATTTATCCTGAAACCAAAATGTTTGGTAATAGACTTTGAGCAAGCTATTCATTCGAGCGTGTCAGAAGATTTTCCAGAAGTGCAAATAATAGGTTGTAAATTTCATCTTGCACAATCATGGTGAGTAATACTCTTTTTTATGATAAATATTTCCCTAAAAAATATTTCATTTGTAGGTGGCGTAAAATATAAAAACTTGGTCTGAGTACAGAATATAAAGATATGGGTTCCACCATTGGGAAATGGCTACATAATATATTTGGGCTGTCCATTTTATCTCCACCAGAAGTACAGGAATCATTTGTTGAAGATTTTATGGCCGAGAAACCAGATAATGAAAGAGTTACTCAGTTTTGTGACAATTTAGTAGAAACATATATCGATAGTGAGTCTAAATTTCCACCAAAAATATGGGCAGCCAAAACCTCATCTCTTTGTAGAACTACAAACACTTGCGAGTCATTTCACTCCAAATTTAGCGCTTATTGTCCTACTCCACATCCTAATATTCATATATTTTTAAAGTCGTTAATTAATATACAAACATATAAATTTTACCTAGTCGTTTTTACTTATATATCCCATCCCGCAGTTCGCATGTTTTAATTTGTAAATACTAAATCAAAATATTTTTTGAACGCAATTCGGGTGATGGGGTTGGATTGTCAAAATATTTTTTGAACGCAATTCGGGTGTCGGCTTATAGGGCTGGATTATTTTGGACGCAGTTCAGGTGCACCGCTCCTACCATAGAATTTTTTCCGAACGGGCCGTAGAGTAGATTTTATCATAAACTTTAACTTTCAATAAGTTCCTGTATCAGGATGACATTGAATAAAAATGTATTTTCTTTTATTTTTTATTTTATTTTATATGTTTTTATGACTTTTCCCACTTTCATAAAAAAAATTAGTAATGTTGCATATTTGATATTCAATGTCATTCTTCTACTGATTGATCTGATTTACTAAACAGAAAATACTCTAACAAAACCAAATCATTCATCATCCAAAAATATTTTATATGGGCAAATTTATTCAAATTTCAAAAATTATCATGAATAACAGTATAAAAATCCACGGTCCTGACCTGACCCGTGACCCTCCCCGAAAAGTTTTTCTGGCTACGGCCTTGGGCAACAATGATGTCTTTTGGTTTAGCCCGCTAATCCTTTATAAAATTATAAATAAAAAAACGGATTTATATGTTTGGATACTGACTAATATACGTGACTTTTTCTAGACACAACAATTATTATTCTCGGTAATTATTTAGAATTGGGGCTCCAGACAAAAATCGATCCAAAAAATTTTTCACCCCCTAAAATCGTTACTGTAGGGTAGAATGAGATAATATAAGACGGGGGAGAAAAAAAAAATCAAAAACACTCTGTGGAATGTACTATACGATGACTTATTACGACTAGACCTTGGACATGAAGTACGAACAGTTGCTTACGCTGATGACTTAGCAATTTTAATAAATGCAAAAGACTGATCATCTCTTGAAAAAAACGCTAATTATGCATTGAAAAAAGTTAGCAGGTGGATGAAAAATCATCGACTGGAACTCGCCCCTGAGAAAACTAAAGCAGTAATACTTAGAGGCCACGGATGGAGAAAGGTACGCGCTAAAATCAAATTTACTGTTGATGAAGTAGAGATCAAACCAAAAGAATCAACAATTTATCTTGGCATTACCATTTCAGACAATGGATCATTTGGTAAACACATCAAAAGAGTATGCGCCAAAGCTGAGGATAGACTTACAAAACTATCTCGCCTAATGCCAAACATAAATGGACCTACGAACAAAAAAAGAGCGGTATTGGCGCACCAATATGGAATAATACTTTAAAAATACATTCATACAAATCTATGTATGAAAGTGTCCAAAGAAAGACAGCAATAAGAATAGCAAGCGCGTACCGAACTGTATCCACTGTGGCAGTTCAAGTAGTTGCAGGCACTATTCCCATCCACGTGCTAGCTGACGAGAGATATAGAATTTATAATGCAAATAAAGATAGACTAGAAGAAATTAGGAAAATGGAAAGACACCATACTTTGGAAAAATGGCAACAAGAATGGACAGATCCTATTAATTCAAATGGCTTATGGACAAAAAGTCTAATCACAGTTCCTTACAGGTCACGGATGTTTTTTGGCATATTTGAAAAGATTTAAAAAAAGAAACTCAGATATTTGTCAACCGTGTGGTGTAGTAGATGACCCACATCACACAGTTTTTAATTGCACTAGATTTAACAGACAAAGAAATTTACTTGAAATGGAATCAATAGAAATAATATTATCTCTTTAATGATCGAAAATAAAGAGAAATGGTCAATAATAGAAAAATTTTTAATAACAATACTAAATAAGCACAATTTACAAAAAGAACTTTTTATAATAGAAAGTTTTTTACTGATTTATAGGTCATATTTTGTGCACAGCATCCCTGATTTTGCAAAAATATTAAGTCATACAACGCTGTGATTGATCATAGAGAAGATTGTTTTCTTGTTAACAAAATCAAGGGTAGTTGTATCTAAAAACTTTTTAAAACAGTTTATTTTATTACCAGTTAAAATAATAATTACTGTTTTCACATGTAAGAACAAAAAAAAAAGAAAAAAAAACTTCTCTGTCGCGTAATCGATCCCATTATGATAACATAACAGAACTGTCACAAGTGGACTGATCCGCAGCCTAACCAACTACGCTACGAACGATTTATTTAATAACTTTCAAAATAATATTATCTATACACAACTTAGATCATGTTTAATATCAATTCGGTATAAATTTCGAAATCTATGTATATGCCTACACACACTTGAAACATGCATTGTCATCCAGTTCTTAGCTATCCTGAAAATTTCAGAGCTATAGGTAGTCGGGAAATAGGTTTAAATTCGATTACAAATTCCACGGAATGACACAGAGACACAGAACACGGCGAAAATATAAAAAACTTTCTAAAAATAAAGAGGAAGAAGATCGTGAAAACAATGAAGAAAACAATGAAAATAATGAATAGCCTAAGACAATTTCTGATGTATACCATTTAAATGGTTTTCCAGAAATTGTCTCATAGAAAAAAGAGAGGTTTTTAGAGGGTAAGCAGATTTTGCAGTCCCTCGCTACTACTACTACTACGTATAATAATTAATTAATAAAAAAAAGGTTAGGTTAGGTTAGGTTTGGTTACACCGGAGTGGAGGGATTTTGAATTTTTTTTTTCTCCCCCGTCTTATATTACCTCATTCTACCCTACAGTAGCGATTTTAGGGGGTGAAAAATTTTTTGGAGCGATTTTTGTCTGGAGCCCCAATTCTAAACAATTAGCTTATTCTCAATTCTCGTTAATGTTTACCTTATAGATTCTAATTAATTTACTAATTTATTGGTGTTGTATAGTTGATTTGCTGAACTAAGAATCTATTTATAGAAATTTAAAAAAAAAAACATTGGGTAAGTATTCGAAAATGCAATTTGTTTATTTTGATAATAATTATTTTAACCCTGCAGTAGACGCGCCCCGACTGAGGGTCCGATCGAAAACCGACGGCTAACAAAAGGGAACGTTGCAGTAGTTGTCACTCCAAGAAAAATCGTCCTACAAAATATTTTTGTACATTCTGTAAAAAATATCTATGCTTAGAACATGCAAGTATTATTTAAAAAAATTGTTCTCAAAAAAGGGTCCTGAAAATTAGGATGCACAAAATGTTTTTACCAATCATTTTTTACTGTTTTTTATTCATTTATTTAATATTTGTTAAGCAAAATTACAATTTATTTTATTTTTGTAACTTTTGTATTATAAAACATTTGTACAATTAACTGAAATAGTTTTTTTTGTAATTGGACTGTGTGTCCGGACGCGTCTACTTACGTTAAGAAATTAAAGCGTCTACTGCAGGAAGGGGTAAGTGAATACAAAATGAAATTTACTAATGGATACTTAAGGGTTTTTCTCCTGTAAGTCGTTTATGATACGTTCTAAATTCTTTCCATTTATTTCAATCTTTGTTCGATTACAAACTGTTTGTTTTCGTGTTGTTAATTCGATTGTTAAGAATTTTTCGGTGTAAAACTTTGTGATAACATAGAATAAAGATAGTGACTTACAGAAAGTGACTAAGTTTAATTTGTTATTTAGTGTTTAATCAATAATTATTAATATAACTTATTAAATTAGCGTGCAGAAAGTGGCTGAATTTAGTTTAGTGCCCATAATACCTAAGTGTTAAATTTTAAAATTATTATTTTAACGGAGAGAATAAACACACGAGATGAACACAAAGTAGATATATTTACAAATGGTACAAGTCACAGATTACAAGTCACATAAGTACAAAACAAATAATTCCGACGCGTGGTCCACCCTAGGACGCACTTGGTTTCGGCTCACACTAGAGCGCTCTGACTGCACTGCCTTGCCTGGCCTTTGAAAGATCTTAGATCCACACTAGGATGCCAAGTGGTTTTCAGAAGGGAAGCTCGGAGTGAACTTGCGTTGTTGAGCTGAAGGGCTTCCTTTTATATGGTCCGGCTCGCTAAACTCTAGGGAGATGGAACTTCGACCAGTCCAGGGCGAGGGTGGTGGAAGGGCTCGCTTCGGTACTACGGCAGTGGCTGGCTCTGCGGTGATGACTGGTGGCGCTCGGAGAGGGTAATTACGGAGCGTAATGGAACTATCGGATATGGGGTGTTCTGTTACATTCTCCCCCTCATTGCCTAGAAGTCGCCTCGACCTAGGAAATGTTCTCAGGAGCTGGATTCTTCCTGGGTCGTCCTCGTCCTCGGATTGGCTTTGTGGGAGCTGGCACGGGAGCGTCGTCGGTGTCACTCAGTGGAGGCCGGTATGGAGTCAGTGCCGACACATGGTAAACTCCTAGAGGGTGAGTACGATGCTGCGGGCGAGCGATCTGGTAGCTACTGGGTCCATGCTGCTTAATTATAACATATGGTCCGTCTCGGCGAGGATCAAACTTGGAGGTGCGCTGCTGAGTCTTGTTGCTTAAGGCGTGTGAGGTGACGTAAACATAGTCACCAGGATGTAATTCTGGGGACGGACGACGCTTGGCGTCAACGTAGGTCTTTCGTCGATCTTGCTCTTTCTCATGAGTTTCTTGGGCCAAGGCTAGGGTATCCGCTAGGCGTTGCAATCTAGGCGTCACTTCTGGAATGAAATTTTCCTGTTGAGAAATCGTTCTCAAGTCGTGAGTGATTTCGATTGGGGATCTCAGCTCTCTTCCGAAGGTAAGGTATGCTGGTGAAAATCCAGTGGATAGGCAAGGTACTGAATTCATAGCGAATCTGATGGTAGCCAACTTTTCGGGCCAACGTGTGTGGTCATTTTCTACCTGGATGGCGAGTTGAACTTTCAAGTCTCTGTGTCGTCGCTCGATAGGATTGGCTGCGGGGTGATATGCAGGTGTAAGACATTGATCAATGCCTAGGCAGAAGGTCACGTGCTGCATTACGGAACTCACAAACTGAGGACCGTTATCGCTGATGATTCGACGTGGTAGACCATAACGTAGGCAGATTTCGTCAACCAGCTTCCAAGCGCATTCCTCTGCGGTGGCTTTAGTTAGTGCGAACAGTTCTATCCAACGAGTAGCGGTGTCTTCAATGGTCAAAATCCATTTCTCTCCTGCGGAGCCTTCAGGAAGAGGACCTACTAGGTCCATGGCGAGAATCTCGAATCGTTTCTGCATAACGGGAGTCTGAAGAAGACCTGGAGGAACTAGATTCGATGGCTTGTATTTTTGACACTCAGGGCAAGCCTTGACGTAGGCGGCGACGCTGCGTCGAATGCCGGGCCAATAGAATCGTCTTAGGAGTCGTTGCAAGGTTTTCTCCAACCCATAATGTCCAGCTGTAGGGGAGTTGTGACAGGCTTGAAGTACTTTCTTTTGTTCGTTGCCGGGGACAACTAATTGGGCTTCCTCGGTGTCATCTTTGGAAGGGTAGCGATATAGGATGCCATCGGAGTATAGATATCCTCTGGAAGTCCAAGGAGACGTAACTTCGAGAGATCCGTCTTCAAATGCGTCTATGATTTTCTGGAGCTCGGGATCAGTTTTCTGCGCATCTCGGAGTGTAGCTGCGTCTACGGTTGCAAGATCAAAGCTAATGAAATGAAGCTGCATAGCTGGTTCGTTTTCGTCAGGCCACGGAGGTCGCGACAGAGTGTCAGCCACAACATTTGCTTTGCCAGGTGCGTGCTTGATTTGCAGGTTGTAAGGTTGAAGCTGCAGAGCCCATCGTGCAAGTCGTCCACTAGGTGACTGAAGCGTCATGAGCCATTTAAGCGGTTGGTGGTCGGTGACGATTATCACAGAAGTTTCCTCTAGGTATCCTCTGAAACGTTGAACAGCCCATACGATGGCAAGCGCTTCACGTTCCGTGGTGGAGTAGTTCCGTTCTGGTGCGGTCAAAAGGCGGCTTGTGTATTCAACAGGTCGTTCGTCGGTGCCCTCCCCCTGGAGTAAAGCGGCTCCTAAGGCGTACGCACTAGCATCGGTACGCAGGGTGAATGGTTGTTCGTGGTCAGCTTGTCTTAGAATTGGAGCTGTGGTTAAAGCGAGTTTCAACTTGTTGAAGGCTTCCTGCTGGGCAGTCTCCCATTCCCAATGGGCATTCTTGCGTGTTAAGCGACTTAGAGGTTCGGCTACTGCTGAGAATTGTGGAATAAACTTCCGATACCAGCTGCAGGTTTGTAGGAAGGAAACCAGTTGCTTCTGATTGCGTGGCGTTGGAAACTCGGCGATAGCTTTAGTTTTCTCTGGATCGGTGCAGATTCCTTGGGTGCTAATTATGTGTCCCAGGTATCGTGTGTGAGTGCTTCCAAACCGACATTTTGGACGGTGTAATCGTAGTTGGTAGTCTTTAAGAGTAGCGAAGACTTCTCCTAGTTCTCTTAGGTGATCATCAGGGCTTTCGGAAAGCAGAATTAGATCGTCTAGGTACGCCAAAAGCCTTAAGTGAGGTAGTTTTCTCCTGAATCGGTCCATGAGACGTTGAAACGTAGCTGGAGCGTTCCTAAGTCCAAATGGCATACGGTTATACCGGTATGTACCAAATGGCGTGATAAAACATGTCTTGTCACGATCGACGGGACGGATGCTGATCTGGTGGTATCCAGCTCTTAGATCCATAGTGGAGAGGCAACCAATTCGTCCTGTGGAATGGAGGAGATCGTCCAACCGTGGCAACGGGTACTGGTCTGCTTTAGTAATGGCGTTTAAGCGTCGATAGTCGATGCATAACCGCATTCCTCCTCCTGCCTTAGGTACCAGGACGGTAGGTGCAGCCCATGCGCTTTCGCATTCCTCAATAATTCCTGCGTTGAGGAGGTCCTGGACTTCTTGCCAAAGTTGTTCGCGCTTTCTCGGTGTAAGCTGGTAGGGCGGTACGCTAGTAGGAGGTTGGTCCGCCGTATCTATTCGGTGCTCAGCATAAGGAGTGGGTGGTCCCTGAGCGGCAAAAACGGTTTCATGATTCTGAAGGAGACGAGTTAGTTCATCCTTTTGTGAAGACGTGAAGGCATTGGCTTCGTCCTCTCGAAGGTCTAACGCTAAGAAGTGAACGGAAGTCGGGTCATCTACGGGATCATTCCAGAAGGCGTCGATTTGCTGAATAGCGTCTTGGAGGACGTATCCGTACTGGGAGAACAGGCGTAGCTGAACTTCACGAAACTTGTTCTGCTGAGTAGATTCTCTGTATTCTAAACTAGGTCCATAGTTTTCGGCTATCCCGGACTGAAGGTCACTTTGAAAAGGTTCCGGGGCGCAGCACTCCTGGTGTCCTGGTTGTGAGCTTCTGGGTGTAACGGCAACCGGAGACAGAATGGGTGGTACAGGAAATGAGAATGTTCGTGCACTGGCTTCTGGCATGGTACGTGGTGGATGATCCCTTGGTGACGTAGTCAAAGGTGAGACCATAGAAGGTAACTGGTAGAAGGCCTGAAATTCTCCATCTATTTCCATGGCGGTGGGAGTCTGAGAAGAAATTGCGACTTCCTTCTGGTAAAACGGGTACTGGAGGCTGGGAGCGTCATCATAATACCACAGTTCCTTCGCAAAGTTTATTACCAATCCAGCTTTCTTAATGAAATCTATGCCGAGTAAGGTTTGCGCACGTGGAGAATTCGGCAGTACATGAAAGGTGGTCTGGATTGTCCGCTCCTGTAGAGTAACTGGCACAGTCACCGTTTCGATAGTTTGAGATTTGGTGTTCCCATCAGCCAAGGTGACATTCATCCGCTTCTGGTGAAACTCCCATTTTCTGTCACGAAGAAGTTGGTGAAGTGAAGAACCAGCAAGAGAATATCGAGCTCCACTGTCAAGGAAGGCAGATCCTGCGGCGTCGTGAATTCGGATGGTGACTGCAGGTCGGTCTATGTCGGTCAGCGTTAAGGCTGAGAAGGTAGCTGCTGGCAATGTGTTGCTCACGCCTGGATTGCAAGTGGGGCAGTTCCTCCGGAAGTATCCAGGTCGTTGGCATCCATAACATCTTAGGGTATCCCTGGAGGATGGTTGACTACTAGGCTGGCTTTCCTTCTCGGCATGTCCATTGGCTTGAAGGCTTGCAGCTCGCTTTCGACATACTGAAATGTCATGCCCAGTGTTGCGACAGAACTGGCAACGGAGTTTCGGTTTCTTGCTAGTCTCGGGTTTGCTGTTGTCTTCCTGACGTGAGGTAGCGTCCCTGTTAAGCTGGACCAGTCTGGCTTTCTCGCTTAGGTCGGCAAAGCCCCGAAGTCCTTCTCGGGGTATCCCTTGACGGACTGAAGAATGGAGAAGTCCATATATCATGTCTAGTTGGACGTTCTCCGCGAGGGGAATCTCGAGTTGAGCAAAAAGTACTCGTTTTTCAGCGATGAATTGCCCCGTAGGAGTTCGGCTATCTTGTTTACTATCGAATATGGCTTGGTAAACTTGGTAGGCAGGCGGGCGGGGAGCAAACTCGTCCCGAAGCATTCTCTTGGCGTCTTCCCACGTCGTGACGGACGTTTTGACTCCGACCCACCAGGTATGGGCGAATCCTTCCAGGAGAAGAGACAGACCCCGGAGTGCATTTTCGTCGGAGATTCCTTCACTCTGCTTAAAGAAATCGGCGCTGTCCAAGAAGTCTTCTACTGCTTCCTTGGTTCGTGTTCCGTTGAATCGGGCCGTGCAGTAGGTGAAATGCTTCGCTGGTGCTGGGGGTGGCTGGAGCTGTTGGAGTAGTTGTCTTAGTGCATCGGCGTTGAGTGTCATAGCTGCTGCTTGTCTTCTTGTGATCGGAATGGTGATGGTGATGATGAACTTGTAAGTGTTCTCGGTCACAAACGCGGTTCGGGCCCCACGTTGGGCGCCACTTTAACGGAGAGAATAAACACACGAGATGAACACAAAGTAGATATATTTACAAATGGTACAAGTCACAGATTACAAGTCACAAACAAATAATTCCGACGCGTGGTCCACCCTAGGACGCACTTGGTTTCGGCTCACACTAGAGCGCTCTGACTGCACTGCCTTGCCTGGCCTTTGAAAGATCTTAGAACCACACTAGGATGCCAAGTGGTTTTCAGAAGGGAAGCTCGGAGTGAACTTGCGTTGTTGAGCTGAAGGGCTTCCTTTTATATGGTCCGGCTCGCTAAACTCTAGGGAGATGGAACTTCGACCAGTCCAGGGCGAGGGTGGTGGAAGGGCTCGCTTCGGTACTACGGCAGTGGCTGGCTCTGCGGTGATGACTGGTGGCGCTCGGAGAGGGTAATTACGGAGCGTAATGGAACTATCGGATATGGGGTGTTCTGTTACATTATTAATTATTTAGTGCTAAGTATTATTATCATTTATTTAAATCGTATTTTATCGCCCTATAATGCCGCCTAAGTATAGTCAAATGTACCCTTCAGAATGGGAGAAAATGGCAGAATTTAAACTGAATAATATGAAGTTTATAGTACAACAATGCCCGTTTAAAAAAAAAAAAGTGTGTGCGTGTAACCTGTACGCGCGATTGAAGTAAATCTTATTAGACGTACATATCGCAAAATAAATATTGAATTACAATTCAATTATATTTATTGTCTTTTGTGTCGGTACTTGAACTAAAACAAAGGTTCCAGGTGATATTAAATTTGGGTGTAGGTTTTTCTTGTCTTAATTGTAAGATGTACCAGCTTCAATAGTAATTGGTTTTTGCGTAGTCGGCTGACGAAGAGAAATCGACATTAAATCATCATCATCGGATGATGATGAGTAAATAGTGTTGTAAATGCTCCCTTTCGTCAATTGCAGCAAATCTTGTACATCAATTATATCCATAGGCTCTTTTGGTTCTGGTGACTTTATTGAGGGTATTTCGTTGTTTCCTGGTTCATAGTTGGGATATAAACAATCAGATAATACAGTCATTTTTAGTTGTTTTTCAAAGCGGTCGTGTCGGTATGTTTTAATTATAACGTCTGGTTCTCTCTGCCATGTAATTTGTGTAATATTCATAATACCTGGTATGGCATCTAAGCTTTTCGGACCCAAGTCTTTTGCTCTAGAAATGTCATCATCGGTAATCTCTTTTACCAGTATAGTAGACTTCTTAAACAAATTCACCAAGTCTGAGGATGTTTTTATGTCATGTCCCATTAACACATGCCTATCGGCAGTACTTTTGCCACCTACGCCACCTACGCCATCCATAGGTCCTTTGCCATGGCCAGGTTCATTGTATGTCCAAGTATATTTAATAATCTGTTTGAATTCCTTTATCAATGTTTGTAGCCAAAGGGTAGTTCGGTTACGGTATTGCGATGTTGGTCCATCAGAGTAGATATGAATGGTGTTGATATCTTTATTTTCCAATATTATTTGTAAGATTGGCTTCATATGAGCCCATACTGCATGGGCTTGATGATCCAAATTTTCACTCACGGTAGCAAAAGATCTGGATTTTAAACCTTTGTCAACGTTTCGTGTATAATATACACCCGTATAAATAGACAATTGAGTTTTTGCAAAATGTGTCGACTGGATTTCATTTTCGTATTAAGTAGTATAATTTTCCGAAAAATCTATTTGTATTATTACTTCTTCTTCAGTTAAATTTTCTTTCATCTCTTTTTTTAGTTTGTTGTAACTATATATGCCATACAGATGTTTTTTTATGGCTGGAATATCTTCAATAAAAGCCGATTTTAATTCATTCACTGTACTTGAAATTGAAGCCTTTTTTGTGATCTTGAACTTCTTAATCTCGCCTTTTACAATTTTTTCTTCAATAACAGACTTCCATTGGAAATACGTCACGGAATCTGCATTATCAGGTGACTCGATCTTCGGATTTGCACAAGTACCACACAAACCATTCATGCAGTCATAAGACGTTGTGTCGCAACTATAATCCTCGATGGTTTTTTCTCTACTTGATTAACTAATTGTTGTAAGGTTTTAAATTTGTTCAGTTTAAGTTTGAAATTTTCGTGTTTGACACATAAATAAGATTCCCTGTCTCTGAATGTTGGTGCTACCACCAAAACGGTTTTGCTCTTAATAATGTTGCATAAGATAAATTTATCCCAGTTTGTTGAACAAATTTTGGCGTTAGTTCTTTAACTGTGAATAAAAGGAGGCGTTTCTGCTTCTTAATACCGTTTCTCTTCACAAAATCTCTCTTGCCTGGACACATCCTGCTGATATCATCTCTTTGGAAGAAATCTTTTACTATTCCACAAATTTCTTGCGTCAAAACAACCTCACGAATTTTGGTATCAGACTTTAGAATCGATGCTTTTCTTTCTTTTGGCAAAAAAGTCTTCGTCATATGAAGTAATTTATATTTCCTTACTAGGTTACCGCTAACGCATTTTTGGAAGATTTCTCTTTCTTTGGAATTTTTTCTTAAAGTACAAGCCTTTTCTTCGAATTGTGCAGTCAGTACTTCGTTAAATAACAGACTCTTGCGCACTTCCGGAGGCACGTCGATATTTTTAATCAATGCGTCTACTTTGCTGCTAGGAGTAATTGGTTCCTGATCATTTTCCTGTTCTCTCTTTTCTTTTCTTCCTAGTCTTTTCTTTAAAGTTTCGTATTTGCGTTTTATGTTAGCAATTGTTTTCTCTTGTTCTTTTATTTTATGATATGCTTTGGCTCTATCCTTCCGAACAAATTTTCTTCCCACTGTTTTTCTTACTGAATGTCGTGCTGCAGCTGATTCATTATCAGAATTGGGCGGAGTATTGTTTATTATACTAAATATCGCCTTCTTCTTTTCTCTGTATTTTTTCGATGCTTCTTTCCACATTTTTCTTTGCTTTCGCTTTTCTCTCTCAGTCATCTCACCAACATTTTTTACTTTCTTTTCAGCTTTTTTTTTCTGATAATACTCTCTATCCTTAGCTCTTTTAATTTCTCTCTCTTCCTCCGTCATCTTATCTAAAAATGTCCTTTTTCTCGCATTTGCTTTCTCTCGTTGTTGCAAGTAAGCCAAACTATTTTTTTAACCTGCTTTTTTGAGCGCTTTATTTTTTTCAACGACAGGAGTCTCCATATTGCTAAAAAATATTAAAAATAATATTAAAAAATATGTTTGACCAACAAACACTGAATAAATTATTCAATAGTTATATTAACAGGATGCATTTCATCAAAAATGTCATTCCGGGAAAACCATCATCATTCCGGGAACAGCATCATCATTCCAAGAACGCTCCGTCAAGTCCGGGAACGATCTCGAAATGACCGTTCTCGGAATGACTTTTTCAAATAAACGCGGGCTTTTTAGACGGCAGCCATTTTTGACATCCTGTTCGGATTGGTAAATAATTATATTGAAGAGCATAAAAAAAAGATCCAAATACTATACAATAATTTTTTTAAAAGGCCTACAATTAAAACAAAGGAATTGTTGCAGGATCCTGTTGACAATGTCAATGACTCTAACGATGACGATGACTCAAACAGTGACGGTGAAGAACCTGAAGAACAACTCCGGGATCTTACCCTTTAAGTTAGGGGAAGCAAAAATTAAAGTTGGCACACACACATTTTTTCATTACATTGACATCAAACCAATTCACTCAGAAATCAGAAATCTAGAAGATAATCTTTGTAGAATATTTAAAGTAAACAAAACCGCAATAGAAAATAATACTTACGGAGATTTCCTAAAAACAATGAAAAACCATGTAAAATATGAATTGCAAAGTGTGAAATCAAAATTTTATTCTATATTCCCTTTTAATATTAGACAAAAGCGTGGTACAATATCAAAAAAATTAAAAAAACGACAATGTTGCTTCATATTACTATTTACTAGGGTAAGTAAAGTGCAATTCTGCTAATTTTTATTTTTTTTTTTTGCTTATAATATTATAGAAAAAAGTAGGTACATTTGAATATACATTGTACAAAAACGGCTTAATGTTTTTAATTTTTTATTTACGTTTAATGTATATCTGAATATACAAAATATTGAAATACAAACAAAAAATATGCCTTATACAAATAAAAAAAAGCCAACGACTTACATAATAGGAAAAAATGAAATACTACTAATTATGAAAATTATAAAAGCAGTTCCTATCAGGTACAAAACACAAAAAACAATCACATTTTAGGCATTTTACTTTTGTTATCTTCTGACATCTTAAATTTTTGCATCGGCCTCCTGTTTTGTTTTCATACTGAGGCCAATGATCCAGTTTATCAAGCCTGCAGTCATTATTAGGACGATTTAAGCGACAAGGTCGCTTATCACGATCATTGGTTTCAGCAGGTGCTGTAGAAGTACGACCTCTTTTACGGGGTTTCCCCGCCCAGCATAATGATTGTGCTACTTCGAATTTGAAGTCGTAGAGGGAAAGTTGTTGTTTTTTTGTGTTCTGCAGTCATTACTTGCTCGACGATAAAGTAACCATGCTATCACCAAACACATGTCGATCATATGAAAGAATATCTTCAAATAATATTTTTTTGATCTGATCTTAATTCGGTACAATGCTAAAAGAGAGTCGATAAGATCGACACCGCCCATAAATTTATTATAAACTACTACAATATTTGGACATTTGACAGTAATTTCTTGTTTACTGTTTCTATCAAATCTTTTGACTGATGTCTCTGGAAAGGCCCCTGCAAAACTACTTAGTAATGTTACACATCTGTTATCTTGCCACTTTACTAATTTCAGAGCTTTTTTTTCAATAAATGTCCCTCTCCCTTGCTTTTTCAAATCTTTATCATTTGGTAATTTATTATCTGGAACTCTTCGTGTCTGCACTGTGCCCAAGCTTGGAATTCCTCGAAGAGCTAGCTCAATTTGAAGACCAGAAGAACAAAACCAATTGTCAAAAAAGAGTAGAAAATTTTTATTTTGTGGAATACGTTTGGACAATCTCAAAATAACATTTGAACTGGTACTTATGTTTGGAAGATCTGCTGGATGTTTTTCAGCCCCACAATATACTTCAAAATCATAAATAATTCCACTGGCACCAGCTAAACAAAAAATTTTGTAACCCCATTTCTTAGGTTTTTGTGGGTTGTACTGTTTTAGACCACTGCGTCCCTTGAAAGGTACAATTTGTTCATCAACTGACAGATGCCGCTTAATTGGAATTTTGTGCAAATTCTTCCTAACAGCTTCGGTTAGCTTCCTTATTTTCACTAATTTGTCATTTTGATCCTGTATATCGGAATTATCTGTAAATTGCAAATTTTTTTTTATTTGCTCCCATTTTCTTAGTGGCAGCACTTCCTTTACTTGTGCTATTCCACAATTATTGCTCCAATACCTGCGAGTTCCTGGTACTGCAATTAGCGACATAAAAAAACTAATTCCTAGAAATTGTTCTAATTGGTAAACATCAATTTGAAAATTTGTATTGACATCTGTTTGTACTGCATACAGATTTGTCTGATCAACTATATTCTTCAACATTTCTTTATCAATGAGCTGGTAAAAATATTCTACGGGACTTTTGATTGTTGTTTCGGTAGGTAATTCTCCTTTCCATACAGGAATATGACTATCAGACTTATCTGAATTTTTCCATAGTAATTCATATTCCTTCTTACCATCTGCAATATTTTTGCGTTTTGTTCCTCCTGACCGAGAGGTGCTTGGCTGCTCTGCTTCATGTGCTTCTTCTACTTCCGGTGGATGTTCTGCTTCCGAATGTGGCTCATCATCCTCATCTTCGGTTTCAGAAAACCTACTTTCATCATCATTTTGACCCTCTGATCCGGACAGATCTAATGAAAAAAATACTATAAACAATTTGCGCAAATATTATAAACATACTAGACCTACCTGGTGGAAAATAAGTCTCATCTAACACGCTGTCATCATCATCTTCCTCAAATTCGGCAGAATCAGAATCGATTGGAGGTACGACAACTTGAACCTTTTGATTACTCTTGGACTTGCCATAAAATCTTTTAGGATCCATTACAAAGTTGCACCCTGCATATTTCGATATACAAGCAAACCCACAAATTATTTTTGCAGAAAAAAATTGTTTTCAGCAAAATTTCCTACCTGAAGCTAATGTTTATGTATCAAATAACACTTCTGCAAATTTTTGATATTCTATTTCACACTGTAACTAAATTAACAACTTTTGTTAGGAATCCATGTGCAGTGCGCTTTTTGACATCCTGTTCGGATCTGTTATTGTAAAATATTTGAGGTTACTATTGGCTACAAAACACTATAAAACGTGTGATGTACGCTACATAAATAACAAATTGAAAGTTACTTACCACTTATTTTCAAAATTGTTTTGGCGAAAACTTTCTCGAGCTTAGTTAGTTTACATAGTTCACATCACTGTACCACAGACAACTAAAGGTTGCGTTTAAAAACTAATTTTTTATCGAGAATCAAAGTTGCGTTCACTGAAATGACACTTATATTGTCGGACACAATATTTTAAATTCGTATACTCTAATTTATTATTATTTTTTAATAATAATGTCAATAAATTGATATTAGAGAAAATTATAGGCCATTAAGTAAGAAAAACGTTTCATTTTATTTTATTTTATGAATATTTTCGAAGATACTTTTCTAAAGATTGGTTTGTAGGACACGTTCCGGAAATGATATTTTGTAAAAATTTCTTCAAATAATAATGAATATGCTTTATTTTTGCTTTATAAAATATAATGTACAGTTAATATGGACAGAGTTAATAATATTTACACTAGAGGTTTGCTTAACTGAACTAAATTCTGACATTTATTTGCTGGCAAAGCAAATTCTCCACCTTGGCGATTTTGACCAAAAAGTTATAAAAAAAATGATTACATTTTTGAATTTGTGAGAAAATTTCCTATCTTTTAATAGGTTATAACTTTTTGTACGTTTACAAATAAAAAAGTTATCGAACTTTGAAATTTTTGTAGTTTTTTAATTTTTACATTTTTATTAACAAAAGTTCGAAATTACGAAAAATTAAAAAAGCTATAGTCTGGCCGTCGAAAAGATGGAATAATCACGAGACAAATGTACTCCTTATTTCAGCCCACAGTTTATATCATCTTTGGTATGAGTACAGTCTAAACTGTCCTTCGTTTACTGCAGTTTAGAAGGCGTTACATCGTAAGATTAAGCCCTTCAGATGCCCGTATTCACTGATCAAGAATCCTTGAATTCCATCTTTTCAGCGGCCGGGGTATAGTAATTTTTTTATTTATTAACGTACATAAAGTTATAACCTATCAAAAGAAAGGAAATTTTGTTAGAAATCCAAAATTTAAATTAGTTTTTTTTATTTCTTTTATAGTTTTTAATATACGGGGGAATTACAAAATCTTTGTTTAAATTTATAATTCCCTCGTATATCAAAAACTATAAAAGTTAAAAATTAGTTATTAAAGAGTATTTGTTATAAAAATTTAAACTGAACAATATGAAGTTTATGGTACAACAATGCCCGTTTAAAAAAAAAAGAGTGTACGCGCGATTGAAGTAAAACTTATTTGACGTACATATCGCAAAATAAATAATAAATTACAATTCAATTATATTTATTGTCTATATACTTTACAAAAAATGATATAATGTTATACACAATTATATTATTCCTTAGAAATAGGAATTTGAAAGTTATCATTATTTTTTTATATATGAAATAATAGGTTTATGATAACTAAAATGTGAAACATAAATTTTGAAAATTTTAAAAATCTTTAAAATTTTGAAAAATTTAAAAAATTTAAAAATTTTGTGAATTCAGAATTACTTCCGTCAGAAAAAAAATCTGAGTTACCCCTAGTCGCGCCTAAAGAAGTTTTACTTCAAAAAATCGTTATTTTTCTCAACCAGTCGTAAAAAGCTTCGCTTCTAAATTATATAATGCAAACGATCTCAATATTTGTATATTTGTATACTACCTAATTTTTTGTAAATAAATACAATGTACAGTGTAATATAATAATTTTTTATATTTTGCACCTATAATATTTTTAATTATGTCACCCAAATGAGTACTATAATGTTTCATTAAAGCACTTAACTTTGGAAACTTTTCCTGTATGCGGTTGGTAGCATTGGATAGTATGATACGTCAAATAAATAAACATCACGAAGGTAACCTCCTAACTCGTAACAAACAAGGAAAAGTTTGTTTGTTTGTTTGCTACCAACTCATTTAAAAAGAACTAAAATAAAATACAAAATTTAAATTTATTTTAAAAAGCAATAAAATAGCAAAATAGTGTAACGTTTACAATGTTATTTTTTGGCCTGGCTATATACTATCTAATTTTTATAATTTCTCGGCTATTTTGCAACATTATTTTTTGGCCTGGCCTACGTACTATTTAATTTTTACAATTCTTCGTCTATCGGAGTCGCCGCAGACTCGGATTCAGTGATGAGAGGGGAATTTTTAGTTCGATCGTGAAAAGTGTCGCTATTTTAATTCTTTTCATTTTGTGCTTCTAAAGTAATCAGTTCTTTCAATACCTTCTCCCTTCGGTGAGTAAAAAATTAAAATGTTATAATTTTTAGTAGTAATCAAAAACTTGGTGAATTTATTTTAATAAATATAATGGTTATATTGTTTCTAACATTTAATTATTTCGATTACAATCATTGTTATAAATCAGTTTTTATTGAGTTAAAAATAAGTAAACAGTTCAAGTGATTAACTTTTTTCTTTCTCGAACTTGGAGAAACCTTGAATGATTGTAATCGAAATTAAGGTTTAGTGAGACGGAATTTTGACGGTTTTCATTTTTATTTCATAGGCCGATTGCCAAATTTTGAAGGGTCCTAAGAAATGACTGGAAACCAGGAAACAATTTATTTTGACAAAGAAGCTTTGGCCTAGCCGAAATTAATTTTCTGCCGTATCCAGCCTGTGACCGCACTGAAGATTTTTTAATGAAAACATCTTGCCATCGGCATCCTTAAGCAGGACCGAATTCTCCGTCGTCCACATCCTTTTACGAGGAAGAATCCAAAAAAAGATAAGAAACTAGTTATTCACTATTTTTTCATACTATTAACTCTGAAAATTTTTAATTCAGTAATTTGAATAAACAATTTTAAACTGATTTTTTCTCTTTATTTGTGTGTCTGTATTTTGCGCCCTTATTTAATTGTTTGGGGAGAGTTAAAACAAAGAAAGCCAGAAGGAAGCCACAACCCTGGAGCTAGCAAGGGCATTTTCACGTTACAATATAAAAAGTATTATAAACAACTTATTTCATATGGCTGTTATGACATTCGTCCTTTAAAAAACTCGTCGCTACGCGATTCGTTTTTTAAATTTGGACTCGTGTCATAACAGAGCGCCATATGAAATGCGTTGTTTAATATACTATTATAAAATACGAGGTATGTTCAGAAAAAACGGCCAATATTTTCAACATATACCAATATAAGGAAAAAAATCGATTGTACGTAGCCTATGAAAATTAAAATTCCCATTTCCTCGCATTTTTTATTTATTTGTAATGAAAAATGCGCGTTAAGATGTTTTATTTTTTTGCATAAAAACGGCGCCCCATACGACAAAAAGCTAAAAGGGATATTTTGGCACAAATTAAACAAGGATTTCCAAAATTATTTTTAGTTTGAAATATCTGTGTCGTACCATTTTTTCCTTCAAAAGAAAAACTATAACACCCTGTACCTCGAAAACGAAGTATTTGCGGACAAAAGTTGTACAGCAAACTGTCATTATGTTTTCATGTAGAATCACCCCCTGAAGTTTGTCGCACCTATTCACTAACAACCTTGTATTTATTACAAATTAAGAGCAGTAGTTAAATTTATTGTAGTCACTATTTCGAATAGATACTATGAAACGTATGCAAATTGTAAATGATTGGTTCCTTTAAACCTTTAACATTATTTGTTTTAGATCATTTTTGGTTCTTGTTACTGAAATAAAGACATTTTCATAGACCACCCCTTACACTTTAATACTGTTAGATTTATATAAAACATATAAGGTACGTGTTGGTACGATGCAAATAAGAAACTATAAACAATTATGGGCAATCATTTCTAACGAAATGAAGTTAAAGAATATTATAGTATCTCCGGCTCATTGTGAGAATCGATGGAGAGTCTTAGAAAGAAATTTCAAGAAGTATGTTGATAATAAAAATCAAACAGGAGGCATGAGAAAATATTTTGAATTTGTGGAACAAATGGAAGAAATTTAAGAAAAAAAGAAGTCGATTCGTCCTACTGTGTTGTTATCAGCCACCACAGTTTCCTTACCTTCGGAATGTAGAAGTGAAGAACAACCTGGGTGCTCAGGGGTATTTGCAGAAGGACTAAAACTGCAAAAAGAATTTGTAAAAAGTCAAAACACAGAGCAAAAACCGCTTTAAGAAAATACTGGCTCACTTAATTGCCCCAAAAAACGGGTATCGAGGCAAAAAAAGTTTAGTGTATTGGAACTCATGAGAACAGAAAAAAATGAACGCGCTAATGAAAGATTAGCGTTTAAACGCGAAAATGCAAAAAAAAAATATAAAATTCAATTGCGCAAGCAAAGTGCACGTGAGAAAAAAAATAATTTGCTGGAGGAAGCGAATAAGTTAAGGAAAGAGAATAATTCTTCTTTTAATAAAATTATTAGAAAAATAATAATTTTGTCATCATTTTGAATGCTAATTTTATTTACATGAAAGTTTATTTTGTTTGTTTAATTAAAGAGGGAGACTGTTTATTATTTGTTTCCTTTTTTGCCTCCCATCTAAGTGATCCGCAGTTTCATTATCAACCCCATCTTGTTAGATGATTTCCAAACCGTTATCATCATTCTCTTCAATATTCTCTGGAAATTCATCTTCTATTCCCAAATTACGAAGCACGCAACATGCTCGAATAAAATTGGCAATATCATCATCAATATCATTGTCTAAACTTTTGTTTCAAAATTCCAAAACAATATTGATTAACATACCGTGTCCTTGATAATCCAATGTTGTAATTTAGTAATAAATTTATAAGACATGGATAACCACTGTCTCCTAAAATATAATGGTCTCCACATTTTTCTTGTAAATTATGTGATATGCTCTACTATCATGTACTGATCCTGGAAAACCAACTAATTTATCTCTGATTTTTCTTCTGTGGGCACAAACAACCTGAAACTAAAATTTTTGTTACTCATGATCCGATTACAAGAATGCCAGATATACCTGCATTGAATAACATTCTTTTCCGTTTAGATACGACTTGCTATCCTGAGGTGGTTTATCTAAGCGAATGTGAATTACAATGATCACGCTTATGACATCTCTGAATGCAGCTAAAGAAAACTGTTCTTTGATAAACAATTGTTCAGTTGGAGTTGACCACACAATACCTTCTTGCGATAGGTTACTCAGAAAATATGTCATTCTAAAAATTATTTTATGCACGATCGGGCGGTAAACTACTATTATTATATATATTTAGAGCGGACGTAAAGTGCCACTTTAGCGCCCGTGGACTACTTTAGCGCCCGCCGGTCGGTAAAGTGTAAATGGCGGGCAGTAAAGTAATTTTTTTATCTTAATTATTGAAATACTTGCAATCATCTAAACTGACAATGAGTCTAAATAAAAATGGCTACCACCTATTTTGACTTTGTTGCCAGGGTAACGAGAACATAGGTACATAGATTATTGTTTTAAAATATTATTTCTAGCCTCTGTGCATATTAGTTTCAATCAAATTATTTATTTTAAATAACGAATGAATACAAATTATTCGGTAAATGGTTATACAGGGTAATTAATAATATCGAGGTTCGAGGTATAAAATTTATGCAACTTGAAATGACATTTATATTAAATTTTTCACAAAAAAAATATCCTTTATAAGTTTTGTAACAGGCGCATTTTCACTTGGGGCAATTATAAAAATTCTTAATAAAATATGAGCGTTTGTTTACTTTCAAATTCCTAGTGTATAGCTGGACGTAATTTGGGTATTTAACCAAGTTCGACCATTTTTTTATTTTATTTTTCCATAATTTCAATTTGTTACTTTCCTAAAGCTTTATTGTATCAAATTTTCGCTCTAACTGCATTTTTCCTAACCTCTAATTGGCATCAGGATTTGCTACTTCTGTTATTTGGATATTAGCATTTAATATTATGACAAACCAAATATTTTAAGTTGTAAACAGTCAATTATGTCTACTTCTTCTTCTACTTTCTTTCCGCTAAATCCGATCTACCATTAATGCAGTAATCATTTAAATTAACAACAGAATAGTAAAAGGCCTTCTAGCAGTTACTTCATGCCAACGCGTTAATGCAGTAATCATTAAATTAACAATAGAATAGTAAAAGGCCTTCTGGCGGTTACTTCAAGCCAACGCGAGTGATTTCCGGCACTTTCTTCTCAACCTTCTTGTTGTAAAGTACTAAAGTGTGTTTATTGGAGAAATTTTGTCGGGTTGGATTGTAATCACGGAGCACCATTGCCGCTTAATTGTGGATTTTAAAACCGAACCCTTATTTCCAACTGGGCCATTGTATTAATCTACGTTTGGTTGTTATTTTGTTGATTATCTTCGTGTTCAGTAGGAAATGCCACGTGTGGGATTTATACAAGATTTTTTGTCGGTAAGTGCACACTTTATTCAACATGGCAATCCTATTCTTATTGTGATTTCTCATCGATTCATAGATTTAACATCAGTACATTATAAGGCGGCTATTGGGTCTAAAAATCAACGCCCCGAACTATTGAATGTCCTCGAGGTAGAATACCCTTCTTCCACCTAGGTGAGTTATTTATTGAAATCTCTCTATCCAGCGATATTGTTTTAATTTATTTAATAACGCCATACAATTACAAAATCTAAATTTGCTTGGTTTTATTTTTTTATATATATATTATGTCAGTCTTATAAAAAACTAGATACCTAACCTTTTTGTTCTTCCATTTGAAATGCTTAATGTATTTTATATTTAAAATTTTTAAAACTGTGAATTGTGAATTTGCTTAGTTTCAATTTTTAATTATTAAATCTGGTAAATTCAATTTGATGAAGTTGTAGTTAATTGGTTGAATTAATATAGCTTAACTCAATGACCAGTTTCATTACAATCTTTTATTTTTCTCATATAATTATTAGGCTAAATTATTAATGCGGCGGCCCCAAATGCGCACTTTTTACCTGCTGCAAAAGTTGGGATGCACGAATTGCCCACCAACACCCAAACAGGTCGTTTTCAATATATCCCAAATGCGCACCAAATTAATGAGCCGAAGATAATTATGGTAGTAACAAATAATAAAATGTGGGAAAGTTTAAGACAATACGCTTTATTCAAATACTGATATAAATACAATACGTAAAAATACTTAATAGTAGGTACTAGTTTGCTTTTTTTGGAAAATATCCTAACCGCTTAACATATTCTAATCTACTTATTTCTTTCCTGACTAACAAGTTCATATTTTCTCCAATAAACTCTTGCTTATGTTTCGTGCTTTTATCTTTGTTGCGGTTATTTTCTTGAGGCGAACTTTGCAATTTTATATATGTTTCCGTTTGAAATTTGCATAAAATGCTGAGAAAATTAAACAAAGATGGATGCGTTTTGTAAAAATTTTCATTGAACTTGGCGTGAAATGATTCGCAGCAGTTTGTTGTATGCTGAATGGAATTAGTGAAACTTGCCCAAAGTTCTGGCGGATAACTAGTATTTTCGTCAATATAATTTTCTATTAAATAATCTGCAATTTTAGTTACCCGTGTGTCACTCGGTTGTATCGAGACGAGGTCGAAAATAAAACAATCAGAAACTTCCTGAGGGTGGAGATAACATAAACCAAAAATATAATTCAACCATTTTCCCACTTCAGATTGGGCATCACGATATTCGGTTGACCTTGGTTTTGAATTTTCCTGAACCAGCTTTGTCCTAGATGGAAACGGCAACATAACAATTGAACGTGTGGCCATGCTGCGAGTACTGCGCGATGTATTGCCTTTTCAAAATCTGCAAACACAATTTGCGGACTAAAACGTATTGATATCTCTTGACATTTTTCTGTGATGATCTCAAATGCTCGTTGATAAGTAGCAGTCAACTTATTTGGTAACACACAGTACACTAATGGTATAAAATGACCGTTTGAAATAATATGCAATGTGAATAATTGCATAAAATGCACCAAGCAATAGTTGAATGTTCCATCCAAATAGATTTTATCTGCCGAACATAGAGCTTGGAGATTCGAACTACAGCTAATTATTATTATGTCCTGTTCTTCGTCGCAGGCAGTTATGAAATTCTCTCCTCGGATAGTAGGTTGTGAATAAGTTTTCAATAATTGTATCGTCTCTTTGGCATTTTTGTGAAGAGGTGGTTGTAGCTGTTTTTTCTTGTAATAGATGCTCTGTCTTATGTTACCCACATCCTTGACGGTTAATGTTTCCATTGCTTCGATATTCTCGTTGGTTGCCAAATGTAAGATTTTAGAAGGTTTTTCTGCAATATCTTCACAGGCTTTTCTTTTCGCTGAACTACTTACTGGAACAAACAAAAGTTTTGTTATTGGCATTGAATCACGATGAATAAAATGAGAGAAAATACGATCTTGATCAATAAAGCAACGTATGACAGATACATAGAAAGTTTTTTTGGTTCAAGATAATACTGCGGATTGCGAAAATACATTGGCTGTCGTTAGTTAGGGTTCAAAAGTGAATAAATACATACCTATTTGTCTGTTTAGTTTTTTTACATCGATATTGTGAGAATGGTCCAAGACGCTCCTCGAAATGACATTCCCATGTACTAGGGTCCACACTTTGGCCGGACATAACTTAACACTACACCGCCAGAATTTTTCATTTGTCGATTTTAAAACTTTACAGAACAAAAACTTCGCATTTTCTAGTATTAAAACTTCACTGCCGCGTTGGTTCACGATGATTTTTGATTCCATTGTAAACGTCGATTACGCACTCTGATCCAAAACCTACTGAATTTTATAAAAATCTTTTTGCTTTATATAAACACATAAGGCTTCAAAATTTACTTTATTATTATTAGTTATTAATGATCCCCATCCCTGTATTATATTGGCTTATCTTAATCCTACGTAATGACCCTCGAAAGTCCTTGGTGCGCAATTAGGATATACAAAAGCAGGTAGATACGATATCTACCCTTTTTAACGACCTTCTGGTGGGCATTTCGCCTACGCCCTATTAATGAATGTAAATGGTTTTGAGAACCGTTAGTAATTGTTATTTCTCTACTAATAAGAATATTGTAACTAATTGATCAGTTTTATTTTGTAACAAGTTGAATCTCCGTGAGCAGTTGTATCATGATTTTGCATTTTGGTAATTTAGTGTACGACATTTAAGGGTCCTTGGTACAGGCTTATTTCCTTGGTACAGGCTTATTACCTGGATACTGGTTTATTACCTTGGTACTGGTTATAACATTTGTTGGTATTAGCAGTATTTATATTTTGGTACTGTTCCTGGTTTTGATCAAGAACCAAACAGCGTTGGATTTTTGGAGATTGGAAGCTACCACCGCCAGTACAGATAAACATTATAAGCCTTTGCATATTGTAAGATCTTATTTGGAATTGTTGTTTGTAACTTAGTTTTAAGTCGTGCGTGTGATCACACTAAATTCTTACTTATTTTATTGATTTTTAATATTGAGGCGCTAGTGTAACTTGAATTTTGTAATTTGCGTTGACCTCAAACATTTGTTTTCACCTTAAAGGAGGGTCTAGTTTTGAGATTGATTTGTTTCATTTAGCTCATCTTATTTCATTTCATGGGATTGTGTAAAATTTGTTAGTGCCTATTAAATCTAGGGGTTTCCGGCTTGTACCGTCGAAGTCGGTGGCGCGGCTCACTTGTGTATCATCCCTCTACGGTTGAGCTCGGGAATAATTTGCCAGTAGAGTGACCACTAGCAACCCTCGCGCAATTCATCTATTGTTGATATTGGATTTTTCTTAATTATTTATTTATTCTTAAGTGAACCTTAGCAGTTAACTAAGGAAAAACCGTGGCAGTTTTATTACTAAAACAATTGTGCAATTTTTTTTATACATAATTATTAAAACGGTTGCGCATTTAAGTTTGTATGTATTTCGGGTGTAAACAGCGTTTATGGACCTTACGTGTTAATATTTACACGTTGCGGTCCATAAACGCCTGTTTTGCACCCTTGATATATAAATAACTATTACGTAGTGTACTTAAAGCAATATCGAATCTATCAGCTACATCTCGGTACGAAGCTGCTTCATGTCCAGCAAACCACAAAAATATAACTGTGTAATCAAAGCACTGATTTTTCCGTATTCTCCACTTTGATGATAAAAGAATTGAGATTGGGAAAATCTTTCAGCAATATTATTGGCAACGTATCTACTAACTCTAAAATGTTCCAAAAATTCTGTTTCATTATAATTGGGAACAGTTTCCGTTAAATAATTTTCATTTTTTGTTTTTGCTATTTCAAATGCTGCAAATAATTCCTCGTCACTTGATGACATACATCTGAAACTAAGAATTTAGATAAATGTATGATCAAAACTATAGTTCACTAAATATACGGTATATTTACCTACCTAATTTTCTTTGTAGAAATTGTCAAACACTAAAATATTCTATAAACTCAAAAATTCAAATCACACAAAAGCTTACAAAATTGCACAGCAAAACCTTTGGGTTTGTAATAGGGTAGGCAAAACTGCGCAGGACTCCAACTAGAAATTTTCGTTCCATCAGCGGATTATTCTAACTATTGGCAACTGATTTGAAACTCAGAATTTACTCTCTGTGAACAACTGATTTTTATTCATCGGTTGGCAATTAATCCTCTACGAACAGTCTCAATATAATACGCATGCCTCGTCACGTTGCTGATGGTTTCTGATTGTTGTGCGAACAAACCTATTAGGAATATTTTTTTTTGTGATTACGGTTTATAAATAGTTTAGCTGGCTAGAGTGCCTTAAAATATAGAGTCCAGACAGGAGACAATTTTAATTCGAATAAAAAAGAAGATTCAACTTAACTTTTTTTAATGTTAAGCGGGTTTTGCGTCTTGACCACGAATTAGGCAATCCAACGATCTGTCAAAATAAATTCAATATGGCGGCCACGAAGTATAGATATCTATATCATACATACAATGGTAATTGAGCATGTTCGTACGCTATTGCAGATATAAGGTGCTCATACACAGCCACACTGCCACGTAGGGATTGAAACCTCAAATACGGTCGATGAATCAACCACTCAGAGCGAACCATAGAGAAAAATAACTAACACCGTTTGCTCCTTATATTAAAATCAATAGAAAACCAATCCGAACTGTTTATTAAATCGATGGTAAATGATCACTGAAGATCACATAACAAGTTTTAAGAATTAATTAATTTTTTTATACATGTAGTTCTCCAGAATTAAAGCGAATCGGTAATTTGCTCTATTATATATTTTACATACGAGTATTTTTTTAGTTCAACCCCGTATGCGTCGAAAACTGTAAATGGAAGCAAAGATTTATTGACCACAACAAACCTCAGCAACATTATAAATAAAAAAAATGAAGGATGTTCCACCAGCATGTTGAACGTGCAAAGTAGGAATCTACACTTCGTGATGGCAGCGACGGTCAAATAAATAACAAAGTTATTGTAGAGTGTGTTTATCCATTGGTTTTCTTTCTGTTTTTTGGCTGTAAATTGTGGATTTTGATTAGTGAAGTGTTTGTCTTATGAAATGCCTTCGATATGTATTATGGTTGGTTGTGGAAACCGTTCTAATCGTGATGAAGTTTCGTTTTATCCCGTTCCCGCAGAAACAAAACACAGATTTTAACGGAGAAAAACGATTTGACCAAACTTGGCAGGGCTGCATGGATTGCGGCAATAAAGAGAGACGATCTGACCGAATCTATATTGAAACACCAGAAAGTTTAATATTTTTAAAAACACTATTCCAATTACTATGTAAAAAAATGAAAAGGTCAATATGCTAGATAAAGCTGTTACAGTATGTTGTGCATTGATTAGTCTTTCTCCTATTATTCCTTTATAGTTTTAATATTTAAATAGTTTATGATTGTTTTATGACCAAATCTATTACTTTGCAACTTTTATTATTTCTTTACATTCAATGAATGTTTTATATTAGTTTGTTCTTAAATTAGCAATAATTCTTGTCTCTTCATAATATGTATAACGTTTATGTACTAAGTGTTATTATAATAATATATTTTTACATAGCTTTGGCAATAAGATCAAAATATTTGAACAATGAGGCGTTCATTGATTTTACTCATGTTAAAACTAGAAATATGTATTGTAATGTACTCATGTCAAAATAATTGTTTGTCTAATGCATTATATGTCTAACATTTTAGGGTTAAAATTTTTAAAGAAAGAAATATTCAACAAGCAATGCCAAAAAAAATCAGTGTAGAAATACACAACATCATTAAATGTTAAGGTATATTTAAGAAACAAAGCAACAGCTGCGGAGTTCTTATTTAAATCAATTGGCTCAGATCTTTACCAACGTAAGTACCTATTTTTTTAATCAACAAAGACTAATAGCTAACATAAAGTTATATATTTTGCATTAGATTAATTGAGAGAAGTTTTTGTAATGAATTTATAAATATGTATCACTTTTTAAAATAAAATTTATATTATTAACCGTTTTTGACAGATATCATAATAAATTATATACAATGTTGTCAGATTTCAATTTTCGAAATTATACATTTTTGTAACTATAATTTAATTCAAAATTTTGTTAAATATTTTTAAATCTCTTACCAATCTTTGTGTAACTGACGTATATTTTTTGAAACTAATTAATATGACAAATATTCTAAATGCTTAATTGTTTTAGATCATGTTTGGAAAATACGGAGAATTATTAGGGAAGGATTGAAAAATAATGAGAAAGTCCCAGATAAAGGAAGTAAAACTGATACATTTGAGAAGTTTAGGTATTTTAAAAAAAGACTTACAGTGACAGATTTGGATGTACCATGCTAAAAATGAACATTTTACTTTAGACAAACATTTGACTGATGCTAAACAAAATTTTGATTTTAAAGGGGAACGTACGACACTATACAAACTTATAAAATTAATGGGATACAAATTTAAAAAAGTAAATGGACGACATATTTTATGTGAACAACGACACGTTAAAATTAGTAAGATCGCTTTCATTCGGAAATATAAACAACTAAAAAGTCTTGCTGAGAGAGTTAGATTCGTGTACCTAAATGAAACATGGATCTATCAAAATGGTAGTTCAGTGCGTCAGTGGGTGTACGATTCTGACCTGAAAAGTAATCCAGCTCGTGTAAAATCCGAAGCAAAGCGATTTACTATTTTACACGCAGGGACTGATACTGGATTTTTGGAAGGATGTGACTTGTTACTAGACTCTTCGAATACAGACTTTGACTATCACAAAAGTATGAATGGTGACCTTTTTAAAAACTGGGTTGTAAAGAACATTATCAAAACATCTGCATATTTAAGTTAAATGCGACACTACCTGGGCGGACCAGGAAAATCAAATTTTTACTGGATTATAGTTTCCTTAATTAACCCGTTGGATGTGAAATTTTATTAACTACAGCCACTAATACAAAAATTTCACACTACGATGCCATTTGGATGTAAAATAGCAGACTTTAAAAAAGATGGATATAGAATTTGAGTACTGTGTGTCAAAACTAATGAAATAATTTTTTTTACCACTGCTTGAATAATTTAAAAGTTTTCTTATAGATTTGTAAAAAGGATTTTTTTACTATTGCTTGATTAATTTAGAAGTTGTATTAAACGTTTCTAGTTAATATATGTATATGTACTACGTTTTAAATTTTACTTATATTATTTATTTGTAATAAAATGTAAATATAAAAGTATATTTTTCTACCAGCATGCGTAAAACAACACTTTTCCGCACGCATTTTAATTCAGAAAATATCTCTTTCTCTTTTTTTATTAAATGAGTATGTCCTCCAATTAACTTTTGGCAAATTATTGTATTATTACTTTTATCTTGTTGTACTACATACAAATAGTAAAAAAAAATCAAGATTATTTTGCATAAAAATAGGGATTTTTAAAATGTTTGTTCTTAAAAAAATCATAATTTATTAAAACACCTCTGTAAACCTTACTCAAAGCAACAAAAAACTTTAATTGTCACAAATTAAAATTTTGTTACATTGTTAGGAGTTTAAAATAAAAATTTAAAATAGCAGCCCTAGATCAATATACTCCTGGACAATCAGCTCTAGAAGTCCACATTATTGCTGAAGAAGACGTCAAGTATCATTTACTACAGTTTTATGTGCAGTTCAAGGTACTGGATTTTCTTCAGGTATTTATTGTTTTTAAATTTGAATAATATGTGCATTATTTATGTAATATTCGTAGTATTGTAAAGTTTGATCGACCATAGTAAACATACGTAAATTAGATTGTAAGTTATTGAAAATTAAATAACAATCGACGTAGTTGTTTCAACTGAACTCTTGTCGTTTAGACGAATTTATAAATTCAGTATAGGAAATTTCTATTTCAAAGTCTGTGTTAAAAATAATGTTTTGAACATTACAATATTCAAAATAAATATTTTTCTTTGACTGTAAAATTTCTTTAATAAAAATTTAGTTAAATAACTTTAATATAACTGTAAAAAAATATATAGTTTGATCTGTATTTAGCAATTATTTTAGCTAGTCAAAATGACTGATACCGCCAAAGAAAATGTTGAGGAGCGTGCGGAAGAAATAAATCGTTTACGCGAATCGATAGAAAATTTGCAAGCACAATTTGGCGCGAACGCAAACGCTCAAACGAATGAGAATCACAGAGTTCATGTAGATGCTTCGCGGGCCCCTAAAATTCCTCCAATTGGCTTTTTCAAGTAGATGCGACGCTACGTCGTTCTGGTATCATTCATGACGCCACAAAGTTTGACTATTTAGTCATGGCTCTGGATGATGATGCTATGTCATGCATTAGTCATATTATATCGGCTGAAACCTTACCAGCCAATGCGTTTGAGCAGGCAAAGGCGTGTCTCATTAAAGACTATTCTCTTTCCGACGAAGAGAACTTACGAAAACTGTTGAAAGCGCAGGTAAATACTAACTGCAAACCGACTCAGATTTTAAGGCAACTAAAGGAACTTAATTCTGTCAGTAAACTTGATGAAAAAGTTCTAAAATCAATATTTTTTGAGCAACTTACTGATCATCAAAAAGAAATTCTTACATTAATGTATGATAAAGGTTTAAATACTCTGGCTGAAACAGCTGATAAGCTGGTTGCAAATACGACTTCTTCAAATAATCATATTTATGCAATCACTTTAAATGATTCTGAAGCTAAAGCTTCTTCTTCAAACTTTGATGATCCAATTTCTCGTTTAGAAAAGAAAATTGATTTATTGATTGAAACAATCAAAAAGTGTAATTTAAGTAATGACCGTTCTCGTAGTCGTTCAAAAAGTAAAGATAGATCAGGATTGTGTTATGCGCATTCAAAATTTCCTGATGATGCTCGTACTTGCAGAGATTGGTGTTCTAGATATACAGAATGGTCTGCTCTTAATAAGGATAAAAAAGACAAAAATAAAAACTCTGCTTGTACTGATTGTGTACTAATACTGTTAAAGAATCTAAACGTTTATTTATTGCGGATCGTAAAACGAATCAATTCTTTCTCATAGATTCAGGTGCTGATGTATCGCTTATTCCTGTTTCTTCGAAAATGAATAAAAGTCCTGAGCAAACAAGACTTTATGCCACTAATAATACTTTTATAAATAGTTACGGTGAATCTTCCCGAACGATAGATTTAGGTCTTAGACGTTCTTTTCCTTGGAATTTCTGCATAGCCGATATACCTTATCCCATTTTAGGTGCAGATTTTCTCTATCATTATGGTCTATTGATAGATATTCGCAATAGCTGTCTCATTGATAATAAGTCTAGTCTTTCGACTACCTGTATTGTAAAAGAGGCATCGATTCATTCGGTTTCAGCTATTCCCCCCGATTCCAAATGCGCTGAAACTCTTGCGGAATTTTCACAAATTACAAGTACCAGTCCTATTGTTCCACCTGAAAAATCAAAAGTTCGACATCATATAATTACCAAAGGCCCTCCTGTCTCAGCTCGTTCTAGACGATTATATCCGGCTAAATTGAAAGCCGCAAAAGAGGAATTTGCTACTTGGTGTCAAGCAGGTGTTTGTCGTCCGTCCAGTAGTCCATGGGCCAGCCCCATGCATATGACTTTAAAAAAAGATGGGACTTGGAGAGTATGTGGTGATTACAGACAACTTAATGCTGTCACCATTCCGGATAAATATCCGACTGCGCATATTTATGATTGCACTGCCAATCTTCATGGCAAAAAATATTTTTCCTCTCTCGACTTGCTTAGGGCGTTTAATCAGATCCCTGTAGCAGAGGAGGACATTGAAAAGACCTTTTGGTCTTTTTGAATTTTTATATATGACTTTTGGACTGCGAAATGCTAGTCAAAGTTTTCAGAGATACATTAACAGCGTTTTAGGCGATTTAGATTTTGTTTTCATTTATATAGATGATATACTGATCGCTTCCACTACGCTTGAAGAGCATTATAATCACTTGCGTATTGTTTTCGCGAGACTTCGGGATGCTCATCTTCGATTAAATATCAACAAATGCATTTTTGCTGTTGAAGAACTGGAATTTCTAGGTTATATTATCAACAGTAAAGGAATTTTTCCAACCAAGGCGAAAGTTAATGCAGTTTTAAATTTTTGCTAAACCGGAAACTGTTGCTGAATTGCGAAGATTTATAGGAATGGTAAATTTCTACCATCGAAATCTCCCCAATGCTGCAAAAAAACAAGCACCTTTAAATGCTTACTTTAAAAATTCTCGTAAAAATGACAAATCTCAAATTATATGGTCATTAGAAGCTGAAGAAGCATTTGAAACAGTAAAATTTGACTTTGCAAATGCTGCTCTTCTTGTTCATCCCCGTGTAGACTCTGAAATACAGTTAGTCACGGATGCTTCGGATGTAGCTGCTGGTGCTGTTTTAGAGCAAAAGTCAGCTGATGACGAACACAAATGGGAACCTCTTGCTTTCTTTTCCCAAAAATTTACTCCTGCTCAACAAAATTATAGTGCTAACGATTGTGAGTTAACAGCAATGTATCTAGCAGTAAAATATTTTTTAGAAGGTCGTGATTTTAAAATTCGTACAGATCACAAACCTCTTTTTTATGCATTTTCGCAAAGTCCCGAAAAAGCATCACCACGACAACAGCGAAAATTGTCATTTATTACTCAATTTACAACTAGAATAGAGCACATACCTGGCAATGAAAATGTCGTTGCTGATTGTTTGTCTAGAATCGATTCTCTCACATTAAGTTCTAATGTTAATATTGAATCAATTGAAAAACTTCAAAAAGAAGATAAAGATTTACAAAATTTGCTCAAATCTGATAATACTTCTCTTAAATTAAAACTTGTACCATTTAATAAAGATCACTCCATTATTTGTGATATTTCTGGTGAAACTATTAGGCCTTACATCCCACCACCATTGAGACGAGATGTATTTGATATTTTCCATCGTCCTTCACATCCTAGTGGAAAAGCCACAGATAGGTTAATTCGTAAAAGTTATGTGTGGATGAATATGCATCGTGATATTTCACTTTGGTGCAAAACATGTCCAGATTGTCAACAATCAAAAATTTCACGACATGTCAAGCTTTTACCTGAGCATTTTGTTTCTCCTGATGGTCGATTCGATCATATTCACATTGATATTGTTGGTCCTTTGCCACCGGCAGACGGATATACTTATTTGGTAACAATAATTGATTGATTTTCTCGTTGGATCGAAGCAGTTCCAATCAAGAATATTGAAGCTTCATCCGTTACCAAAGCATTTTATGACACTTGGATCTCTAGATTTGGTGCTCCTAAAACACTTTCAAGTGACCGTGGCACACAATTCGAATCGCAACTTTTTACCTCACTACGTTCCATTTCTGGTAGTGAGACGATACGTACTACTCCTTACCATCCTAAGTCCAACGGACTAATTGAGCGTACATCGCCCATTAAAAGCTGCCTTAATGTGTCACAAAAACACTAATTGGGTACGCACCTTGTCCACTCTTTTGTTAGGTTTAAGATGCTATGTGCGAAAGGAGACCGAAGCGTCACCAGCCGAGTTTTTTTTTGGAAAAGCCTTACGTTTACCAGGTGAATTTTTCGCAGAAGACGAATCATCCCCTGATCCGACGGCATTTATTGACGAATTTAGGGAATATATGCGTCAAGGACGACCAATTCCGGTATCGCACAAATATGCTAAAAATAAACGAGCATTTTATTTTAAAGACTTGTACCCTTGTACGCATGTTTTCAAACGTGTGATGACTAAAAAATCACATGAAAAACCTTATGTTGGTCCATACAAAGTCATTAAAAGAGTGACAGATCGTGTTTTTCAAATTGACATTAATGGTGTTTCTCATTCTGTTTCGGTAGAATCGCTAAAACCGGCATATTTTGTTTCTGGAGATGCGAATGATCCTACAATCGCTCAAAATAATATTCCTTAAAAGAGTGAATCGAACATTACCGATAGTTCGTTAACATTAGTCGATCAAACTCGTGATTTTAATGAAAATTGTCATAGTAATGATAATGCACACTCGTCGGAACATCTACCAGTTAGTCAACCCATATTAAAAACATATGTTAATAAAAAGAAACTGTTATCTAAGAATGAAACATCTGTTACAAATACTGTGCAGTGCGTGCAACCAGTATCAATTCTCAAAAGTGCGTTAAACGAGAATTCTATCAATAGTGATAACCATCCAGTGCGTAAGAAAAGTGTCACGTTTAGTTAAAAAAACAAGTACCTATTTGGTGTAAACAAACAAAATTTCAAAGTAAAAAGTTTTTTATTATTGTTAGTTGTATACAAATCTGTATTACAAATATATATTTTTTTCGTTTATAAGTTTACACATTAAAATACGGTGTAAAACCATTATTTGTAGTCAAGTTGTATCACACTTGGTTTTAAAAATTTTATGTTCAAAAGTAACAAAGTAACATTAATTTTAATAATTTAGTCATTTTTTTGTTAACGCTTCTTCTAGGAGGGGAGTGTGTGGGGAATGCCTATTTTAAATAAAGAATTTGACGGCCGAGTGGCGCCGACCTCCTCCGAGCATACGCGGAAAAAGACCGGGGATCGAGAGTTCTTCTCAGACCGCCATGTTGTTTTCTTTTATGATTGTCGTTGTACTTCTGTTCTACTATTTTATTGTGATAATAAAGCCTTTCTATTCTTGTTAGTTGACTGTTGGATTTTTAACCTTCACTACTAAGAAAATAAGTATTTGAACACGCAGAGGATTATGTGGGATCCTCGTATATTTAGTTAAATACCGAAACATGTATATATGCCAAGTCGGCATCCCCACACGTGGTTCCCTAATGGCGTCGCGAAACAACAGAACGAAAAGTGTAGTGACGGTAAATTGGATTTTGTAAGTTAAAAGTAAGTTTTCGTGTTCCTACTTGATCTGAAATATTTTCTTTAAGATTTGAGATAGATAAATATTATTTTTTTCCTGAGAAAAAGTAACTATAACGTGTTAAATGGCGCGATTAGTTTGTTGTCATCTAACCTTAACATTGAGCTAAATTTGTTTGTATGTTGAAATGTAGATGCAGGAGGAATGGGTCGCCAGGATGCAGGAGGTTTGGGTCTGACCCATTCCTCCTACTCATTTGAATTACTACTTTCTTCTTCTTATTGTTGGCCACTTGGATAAGCGCATTCAGCCAATTACTACTTTATTTAGGTACATTAGGTAAACTTATTTTCTAGAAATGCCTAGAGTTTGGACCAAAAAGACTGACCGTATAAGAAAAAGTCCACAAGAAATCAGTGCAGCCATTGAAGAAGTAAGTAGGGGCACATCAATAAGGGAAGTGTCTATAAATTACGGGATATCGTTCTCGGCATTACAAAGACACGTGGCAGCATCCAAAAATAAAGAAAACTAAGTTCATAAGCCAAACCTAATGGTGCGCCAAGTTTTCACTTCAGAGCAAGAAGAGATGTTGGTGAAATATTTACAGAGATGCTCAAAAATGCATTATGGCCTTACTTCCTCCGATACTAGCTTACAAGTATGCTAAAGCATTGGAAATTAACACACTAACAAATTGGGATGAAGAGCAAAAAGGAGGAAGAGAATGGCTATTCGGTTTTCTTAGAAGAAATCCTCGATTAGGCTCACGGACACCTGAAGCTACTAGCTTAGGCAGATCGACTAGTTTTAACCAACATAATGTGGGACAATTTTTTAATAACGTGCAAGACGTTTATAGCCGATTTAATTTTACTGCCGATGATATCTGGAATTGTGACGAGACAAGTTTAACTACTGCGCACAAACTTTAGAGAGTACTAGCAGAAAAAGGGTTGAAACAAGTGGGCCAAATTACGTCAGGGGAAAGAGGCCAACTGGTAACTATGTGCTGTTTCATAAATGCTGCAGGAAATACAGCACCACCTGCATACATCTTTCCAAGGCAAAGAAATCTGGACATAATTGGTAATTCATTGGTAATTCTGCCCCTCAAGACAGTTTAATCCTGGGACATCCCAGTGGTTGAATGACTGGAGATAATTTTGTAAAAGTTTCTGACCACTTTATCAAACACGCACGATGTTCGAAGGAAAGGACCGTGGTCTTGTTTTTCGACAACCATGATAGTCATGTGTCAATAGAAATTATCACAGAAGCTAGAAATGCAGGCGTCTACCTTATTACTTTCCCTCCACATTCCAGCCACCGACGGCAACCATTGGATGTTGCAGTTTATGGCCCTCTCAAAACTCGCTATAACCAGGCTTGCGATGACTTTATGGCAACTAATCCAGGAAAACCTATTACAATTTACAATATTGGTGCATTATCTCAAAAGGCATTTGTTCAAGCTTTAAATAAAAGCAATATCATAAAAGGATTCGAAAAAACTGGAATTTGGCCGTTCAACAGGGACATATTCTCCGAAGACGACTTTTTAATGGCAGCTGTTACAGATCGCATATTAGAAGTTTCAGATAAACCTGAACCTTCTGCCAGTGCAATGCAATAGATCGTGAAAGACCAGTGATACCTCACCTCCTTCTGCTACTAGTCGAGTAAATGCGACACCGCCTCCTTCTACTAGCCAAAAAAAATGTGGCATCTCCTGCTTCTACTTGCCAAGAAAGAGCGACACCTCTCCCTTATACTAATCGAGTGTGTACCTAAGTTTATACCTATAAAATATTGGTAAATTTTGAATTACTTACCAACTCCATATTTTTATTTTAGCGCCTCCGAGAAAACATATTAAAGTTGGACGAAAATCAGGACGAACTCGTATATTGACTGACACTCCGGAAAAGGAAGAAATTGAAGAACGAAGTAAAAGGAAAGTCAAGTTGAATTTAATAAAGGAAAAAAAAGAGAATATAAAAAAGATATAAAGTTAGCATGATAGCAAGCGAAAGACAGGCATCTGCAAAGCAAAGATCGCAGAAAATGAGACCTCTAGTGATTCAGAATCATTTGAGCCGAAGATTCTAGCGACAGCGAATTTATTCCTGAGTTATCAGAAAAAGATTTTGATTTTTCGGGTAAAAATGTAGACTTTCTTGTAGTTAAGTTTTGTACGAAGACCACTATAGTTTATTATGTGGGGCGTGTGGAAAAGGAATTAGATGAAGAATACCAAATCAATTTCCTTCGTAAAAAGGGAAATGGGTTTATATTCCCACTTGTTCAAGACATATCTAGTATAAAAAAGCAAGATGTTGTGTTAAAACTCCCATCTCCCTTTAAATCGGGTTCTGTTCTTTATTTTGACGTAGATCTCACAAGTTTTGAAAAATATTTTAATATTTTTCGTTTCAATTAACCTAAATAAAATATTTGAACTAACCAGCTTCGTTTTATTAACTAATATATCCGGTAAAGACCAACTTTTGTAAGTAACCCATTCCTCCTGCGCCATGACCCAAACCACCAACAAGCAGAAGGGATGGGTCGGATTGACACCATGTAATATTATACTCTACACTATCTACCAATTTTTAATTTTTTTATTTCGGTTACTGAATATGTGTCAATACGATCCCTGAAAAAGTTGGTTTGCAAAGTTAATCATATGATAATTAATGACTATAAAGTCAAAAATGACCCATTCCTACCCACTCTCCCCTATGCATGGTAAGTTTAATAAAAATAATAATTTACAACTTTTGGATTTTTTTCAGAAATTTGTCAATATTTTCCAATTTTTGTTTGCATTTTTATGCAATTATCAAGATTTAAAAAAAAAATATTTTTCCGAATTTTTCATTAATTTCCTAGAAATATTTCTAAAATTTTTCAGATTCTACCAAAAATTTTTTATTTTTAATTTTTATTCAATTTTTTAAAATATGTAAAAAAATTTACATTTTTTTAATATTCTCGATTTTTCTGAATATCTAAGCAAATTTTTGAAATTATTGTAGTTTTTTTTTAATTAAACAAAATTACCGAAAACTGTTTAACCATTTTCAATAACTGTGTCAGATTTGACTTTATCGTGTAAACGTTAATAGTTATTATCCTAACAAGTGCGGAAAGTTATACTTTCCCGCACGCGAACTGCCGATGCCCGAACGACGCGAAGCGGAGTTCGCGCAAGCAGTTAGTTGCGGGAAAGTTAATTTCCGCAAGAGTTAGGATCAATATTTTTTCTACAAGCAAAATCACCTCGAAAATTATTTAGATACTTGAAAAGATGCGATTGTGACAATTAAATCTTTCATAGTGTCAATAAATACACGACTGTAGGTATAGCAACCCTACTGAAACAGGTGAGTTTGTTGTTGCTTTGAGTAAGGTTTACAGGGGTGATTTAATAAATTATGATTTTTTTAAAACCAAACATTTTAAAAATCCCTATTTTCATGTAAAATAATCTTAATTTTTTTTACTATTTGTATGTAGTCCAACAAGATAAAGATAATAATACAATAATTTGTCAAAAAGATTATCGGAAAATATCTCTAATTAATAAAAAAAAAAATGCGTGCGGGAAAAATATTTTCTGAATTAAAATGCGTGCGGGAAAGTGTTGTTTTACGCATGCTTGTAGAAAAAATTCGTTATAATCTACGTTTACACAGGATTTTTATGTTTTCTTTTAAGATTTTTCACAATCTTTTTTGGATTAGTGAAATTTGAATCGCAATATTAGCCAGCTTGTGTGAAGATCGCGATCTGTCTATTTGCCTGTCACGAGTGTCATGTCTGTGAATATTTCGCTTGGTCTTTTGGTCTTTTGTTATAATTATTATCACAATTTTGGCACGAAGTTTTAAGACTACCACCATATAATTGTCAATACAATCCAATCGAATTAGCATAAGCAGATTGTAAAATGTTTTATAACAAACACATTTCTGCTCAGTTATCATCAAATGATGATGTCCATATGGAAAGCAGCAATTAACCGGTGCTCAGAAGATAAGTGGAAAAACTTCATAAGTCATGCTGAAGAAATTAGAATCGATTGGGAGAAATTAATGGGTGTAAAAAGTGTGGACGATGTGCCACCTTTTATTATAAATTTGAATTCTGATTCATCTGAATCAGAATCCGAAAATGAAGAAAATATTTGTGAAAGTGACTACGAAACAGATTCATCTAGTGAAGAAATTATTTTGATGGTTGTTGATTGACAAATATTTCTGGATATTTTTCTTAACAAAATAAGTATATAACATGCTGGTACAATATGCTCTTCTAAAGGGAATTTGTAAAATTAAAAAGTTTTTAGCTGCATTTGTAATCAAATGTTTTAATAAAGAATTATTTGTAATATTTTGTTTGATTTAGCTTAATTTGTAAGTTTGTAAAACCTTTAAATTATTCTAATCTAGTATTTATATATTGTTACAAACCCAAATAAAATAATGTTCAGTTTAAATTGCATAATTAAAATAATTACCTTTTCATTCTGAAATTTTGTATAAATGACCATCCAGAAATGTGAAGAAAAAACTAAATATTTGCCAAGTATTCCTTTTGTTCAAAGAAGTTTCAAGATAAACACAATAAAAGTAGATTTTAATTTCATGATTCTTTAATTAGTACAGATATAAAATATCTCCTTGGTTGTTTATACATGGATCAATACATTTTTACAGTGTTTTAGATCACCAAAATTTAAATTAGAATTATTCGCATATAATTACGCGTTAAATTGATTCATAAAACATAAAACTGATTAAGTATTAATATGCACAGTTTAAAGGGATTCTAGATATTACTTTCAAGCGTAATATTTACTTTTTTTCGATCACATCAGAAATAACCTCAATATAACTATAAAACTTTTGACACATCGCGATGACATATAATTCCCTAACTAAAGTTCTGTTTCCATTGAATCTAGTAATAAAGTTAAATATGATCTCATACGTACCCAGCCCACTTAATGACACTTCTATCTGATTCGACTATACATATATTATATTTTTTTTTGTTTTTTTCCAATTTTGCTACTTTTTCATCTTTTTCTCCTAAATGTCAAAATACAACAAATTTATCTCATTTTTCGACGATTTTTAATAAACTTTCTTATTTTGCAATAACTTTTGAGAAAATTTCTAATTTTTCGACAACCTTTCAGAAATTTTCTTATTATTCGACGATTTATAAGAAATTTTCTCATTTTTCAACCATTTTTGAAAAATCTCTTAATTTTTCGACGACTTTTGATAAATTTTTTATTTTTCTACTATTTTTGAACAATTCTTCAAAGATTTTTGACAAAAAAATATCAAATTTTTAAACTGAATTGTCAAAAATGTCAAATGTCAAACACGACAAATGTAAAATGTCAAAAAAGTAGCAAATCAAAGGGTTTGCATTTGAATTGTCAAACATAACAAATGTCAAAACCCAATGTTTTGCGATTTGTAAAAAATGAATTGTCAAAAATGTCAAATGGCAAAACCAAAGGTTTGGCGGTTTGAGAAATATGGGATTATCAAAAATGTCAAATGTCAAAAATGGCAAAACCGAAGGAACACGTACTGGAGTCCAATATACAGAATATAGCTATGCCAAAGATCGAGTGTAAGGAGTTAGACTGGAGGGTCATTCGAAACATAGTGAAAATAATCTTTCAAGATACCGAAGTCCAAGTATTGGTTTGCAGCAATTCGCCCAGTGTCCAGTTTACAACGAAGACCGTCCCCTGTTTTTTCCATACAACTGGAAATTATAGAAGAGGATCCGACTGCAGATACAATCATTCCCATTCAGCTCTATAAAAAGTTCCAGGGGGAACTATCTCTTAAGGAGGGGGCAATGTAATGCGACTCCGGCTCTGTCCTTGTTGGCAATATGGGCGAGTCCGCCTCTGTACGCCGTAAGCATCATCAGAGAAACAGGCGACGCGTCGAATGACGGAGAATGTTCGACAGCGCGCGATAAATCATCCCGATTGTACGAGAAGCTTGACGCATGGGACTAGGAAGATCTCTACGCTTCAGTGGCGTAACTATAGGGTGGCAGGGGTGGCAAAATGCCACGGAACCCCGGCCCAAGGGGCCGCGAGCTCAAAATTATTTTTTATTTTTTAGAAAGTTTTTATATTTTCACCGTGTTCTTTGTCTCTGTGTCATTCCGTGGAATTTTGTAATCGAATTTAAACCTATTTCCCAACTACCTAGAGCTCTGAAATTTTCAGGATAGCTAAGAACTGGATGACAATGCATGTTTCAAGTGTGTTTAGGCATATACATAAATTTCGAAATTTATACTGAATTGATATGAAATATGATATAAATTGTGTATACATGTTATCATTTTGAAAGTTTTTAAATATGTCGTTCGTAGCCTAGTTGAATAAGCGTCGGATATGAGTCAAGGTGACAGTTCTGTTATGTTATCATAATGGGATCGACTACGCGAGAGAGAAGTTTTTTTTTGTTCTACATGTGACAACAGTAATTATTATTTTAACTGTTAATACAATAAACTAATTTAGACTATACTGTGGACTATGCCGTAATCTATCTCGGTAAAGCGCTATTTGCCAAGGGAGTAATAATTTAATAATAGTAATATGACTTATAAATCACCAAAAAAAAAACTTTCTACTATAAAAAGTTCTTTTTATAAATTGTGATTATTTACACTGTACCTAAAAATTTTATTTTAGTTGAAAAGTCCATTTTTATAAGTTCTGCTTAAAATCCAAAGTGAGACAACTAAAGACCATATTACAATTTTAAGTTCATCGTTAAGCATTTCAACCAACCTAAATAAAAAGATGTTGATTCATTTTTAGAGATGTACGCGTTACCCGTGACGAATAATTTTACGTACTTATGACCGTCAAAAAACCGTCAATCAAAATACCCGTAATTGGACATCCCTATTCATTTTAGAACGCATCCCTTGGTTTCTACATATTTTTTCGCGATACGTTGGCAGCGCGGGTTAGCATTGACGATCGGAGAATTCCCCATTCTGTTTTCACTTTTTTCGTGACGCTGCTGCCGGGGCGAGTTAGCAGCACTGTGTTAGGTTAGGGGAATTCCGAAATTGATATTGACTGCGTGAATATTGTGACAATTGGTGATTTATATCTTTGATTTTTCGTATTTGTAATTGTGAAAGTTAGATATTGAAATGTCTAGTTCCAGAAAATATTTAAGTGGGAGCGAAAAACGAAAGAGAAAGAGGGAGACTGAAGAAAAAAATAAAAAGCTACCTAAAATTAGTCAGTACTTGAAAAATGATGAGTTAAATAATGAAAAGTCTAGTGAACAGTGCTCCAAAAGTGAAAAATTGGACCTTACTAAAAGTATAATACCAGAATTATCAGATGCAGCACCCAACACTAGTGACTATCCAGATCCAGAACAACCACAAGAAGGTACGAGCAAAAATCAAAGATATTTTAGCATGAACAATATTGTATCTTCGCTATATGTTACTGATAAGGGTAATTTTAAAGAGCTAACTGATCCAGTGAAAAGGTTCGTGATTGAAACCGGACATTGTAAACCTAAGGGCCCTTTCTTAAAAGATAGTGACAATAGATCTTTTCTAGAAAAACATTACTATATTGTTACCAAGTCTAGCGTGAAACTTGAACGTACATGGCTATCCTATTCTTTAATACTTCAGAAGGCGTATTGTGAACCGTGTTGGTTATTCGCAAATCGGGCTTCTAAGAAAATACAAAATGTTTGGATTGAGGGCTATGACGACTGGAAACATATTATAGCATACAGAGACACGACACATCAAAAATTCATCTGGATTCCTGTATTACGTATCAATAGTGGCGGTTACATGGAACAATCCATGAAGAGCAAGAGTCTATGATCAAAAAAGAAAAATCTTTTTGGCACCAAGTGCTTTCTAGGCTCCTTGATGTTACTCTGACACTTTCAACGTGTAATTTAGCCTTTCGTGGCCACCGAGAAAACGCAGATAGCAGTGACCCAAGCTCCAAAGGAAACTTTTTGAGTATTGTGGAGTTATTAGGAAAATACGACCCGATTTTACAAGAATTGTTAAGTAAACCAAAGGGCCAGATAAAATACTTAAGTCCAAAAATACAAAATGAGCTAATTTCTGTCCTGGTTCTAAAAGTAGAAAATGCACTCATAAGTGAAATAAATGCCGCACCATTCTACTCTATTGTAACCTCTTTTTTCTCAAGATGTTAAATGCTCGTTTTATAGAGGTTAACCAATGCGAACGGCACTCAGGGGGTAGGAGGAGAGCGAGCGTGGATTCGAACGAGCTAGATGATACAGTATTGGAAAGATATAAAGGGATATAATTGCTAGAAAAATAAAAGATAAAAGAATTTAAAAGGGACTAAAGAGAAAATGAGAGAAATGATGGAAAAGGGAAAGGAAAATGGGCGCCACTTATTTTTTTATCATAAGGATGGGAAAATATAAGAAACCCTGATGGAAAAAAATATTAAATATATATGTTGCATAAAATGATTTATCAGATGTTGTAGATAAAGTTAAAATAAGAAAGATATAAGAGATATAAGGTAAGATAAGGTAAAATTAGGTAACCCGGCAGATGTTCTTGCTAAAAAGGTAAATTACACACTCTTATTTAAGATACCAAAAAAATTATACTTACACTTTTCTTTTACTCATCCTTATGGTTGTCAATCTAATCGGTAAGATAAAGATAGATTCAAAAAAGCACAATCCATTGCTTTAATAAAATAATATATGCTTAAGAAACGAAATCTATTACTTCAATAAAATATGGTATATTTAAGAAACAAAATCTATTACTTTGGTAAAGTATAGATTAGAGAAACTGAAGGTATTGATCAGAGTAGCAGGCTCTAGCTAGGAAAAGAAAATCTAGTTAAACACTAAACAGACTTTATTATCTGGGTTGATAATAAATAAGAGATACAATAGGTAAACAAAATAAAATAAAGAAAATATCAGTGTTATAAACAGTAAATCATATATCGGTATCATAAACAGTAAATAATATTATTAAACACATTTGTGTTTAAATTTAAAAACATAACTTTTACTACCATAAAACAACAGCTAAGTATAATTCTATTGTTATTTTTGGTATGTTTAAAACTAAAAGTGAGAGAGAAAAATTTAGATAAAAAAAATTAAAAATATCACTTTTGTTTTTGCATTTATCTCGAGATAAAAAGTACTCATATTGAAAGGTATAGATAGATCTTAATTAAATGAGGCGAGATAATAATTAAAAGATAGAAAAGTATGTAAAACAGTTTACAGATAGTAGACACAAAAAAAATATAAGAAATAAAAAATTACAAATAAGCAATACACAAAAAAATCACATCCCGGATATTCTCATTACGGCACTGGCACTATACTTATGGATGTTACAGATAAGTACAATTACGATAAAATGTTCCATAGAAATAAATGGTACTTCTTGCTCGATACAGATATAAAAAAAATTGTTAAAAACTTACATTATCTCTTAAATGTTTCTTAGATACTTTTTTAGTATATGGCTTCATCCTCTAGGTAATTGGTGTTAACGGTACGATATAATCTAAAGCCATTCTTGTTTAGATTAATAGATAATTAGAGAAAACCATAAACTCATCCTTCGAAGCGTGGGTTCGAAAAAGGAAGCGGTAAACGTATAACAATGGCGGTCATGCTGTTGTTACGTAGAAAACCCAGGAAGCATAAAGGAAACGCTGTCTGGAATCCTTAATGTGAATCCTCGGTACGATAAACGATAACAGAAACACTTCATTGAAAGTAATTTTTAAATATCTTAAGAAAATTTGCCGGGAACTGAAACGAGAAGCGGTGCGAAAGATCTTAATCGCAACACAACCCTTACTAGAATGCTTAAAAGTCGTTAATCTGGGGTGACGCGATGCCTTTTTTCGCGCCTAACAAGCTGATCATAAACTCAAGCTCTTATTGGTCGTTACGTTAAGAAAATCGATATTTTAGTACTCAAGACGGCCGTTCGCTTCAGCGTCTAAATAAAATTTAGGGCAGAGTCGGCCTAAGTAAGAATGGACGTTAAAAAAAGGAATTAGAGTTTTTTAAACACGCTACACTATTATATACGACACAACTCAAGATATTTCAAAAATTGATCAAATGTGTGAACTTTACCGTTATTGTATGATTAAAAAAGATAATAATGGGATCCCAAAGGCACTTGCATTAAAGAATCATTTTTAGGATTTCATGTTGAGGATCAAACTGCCTTAGCAATGTCCGAGCAAATTATTAAATCCATAAATGACAAAAATATTTCTCTAAATAAGTGTCGAGGACAAGGATATGATGGTGCTAACACAATGAAAGGGACTTACGGTGGAGTTCAAAAACTCATAAAAGATGTCGAGCCAAATGCCGTATATGTTCACTGTGCTGCTCATAATTTAAATCTAGTTCTCAATGATGCAGTGAGAGAGGTTATTGATATGCAAAATTTTTTTGAAACAGTTCAACAAATTTATAATTTTTTTGGGCATAGTATCAAAAGATGGAATATTTTATCAAGTCTTATATCTAATAAAAAAAGTGAGTCTTCAACTTCAATAACATTAAAAATAGATGGGCAGGACGTTATGATGCCGTTTTTGCTTTAAAAGTTCGGTTTTTTGAAGTCCAAAAAGCGCTAACGAAAACAATTCTGTTAACTGGCAAATTAGATGAAAGAAATGAAGCTGTTTCACTCAAAAAGAAGATCGAAAACTACAATTTTATTATGTTATTGAATTTTCATTGCAAGATTCTACTTACTATCTATGCAGCCTCTAAAGCACTTCAGTCTAAAGCCACCGATCTTTCAAATGCCTTAAAATGTTTGAAAATTTGTATAGAAGAATTGGAAAGGTATCGACATGAATTTGAAAATTTAAAAATAGAAGCAAATAGTGTAGCAGAAAAATGGTCCATCACCCCTAAATTTTCTAAAACTCGTCAGAGAAAGGTAAAACGCCATTTTGATAAGCTTTGCGAAGATGAGCGTCTCCAAGATCCGGAAAGTTTTTTTAAAGTGAACATATTTTATCGAGTATTGGACATCATTATAAATCAACTGAAATCACGTTTTCTTCCAATGAATAAAATTGTTTCAAATTTTAGTGTTTTGGAGCCTTCTACTTTGAAAGTTTTAAACGACACTGATCTATTAAAAAAAGCTCTAGAATTTGTTGAGATATATAAAAAGACATATCTGAATCATTTGTCAGAGAAATTCTCAGTTTTCGATCCACTTTCAGAGACGAAATAGAAAAATCTTCATGTATTAGAGACCTTGTTGATTTGATAATAATAATAAAAAATCATTTTATGTCCTGCAGCTTTCCTAAAGTATGCACTGCATTTATGTTATTTCTAACAATTCCTGTGACTATAGCTAGTGCTGAAAGATCATTTTCAAAACTAAAATTGATAAAAACCTATTTAAGAAATTCTATGGGACAAGACAGGTTATGTAACTTGGCTATTCTGTCTAATAAAAATTCTATGACCCGATCTTTAAACTTTGAAGATGTTATAGACACTTTTGCGGAACAGAAAGATCGAAGAAGAGATTTTTCTTAATAAATATCTTATTGAAATTGAATTTTTATTTTTATTTCATTGTAAATGTATGCAGGTTTCCTCACGATGTTGTTCCTTCACAGAACAGCTAGCGAATAGATGATGAATGCTTCGAGATATTATGTTCTATGGATGAATGTGAACTCTCCAATACAACATATACAACGTGTAATTGAGTACGCTGAAAATCTCGAAGTTCATTAAAATTACTGAGTACAACGTGACGATTTTTACTGATAGGGCCCCATCAAAAGAATTTGCCACGGGCCCCAGATGGTATAGTTACGCCACTGATGTAAAGTTTAATTTACAAGTACCTTGGCTTTTTATTTTTCTTTTTCTCTTATTCTGGTTTATTGCAGCTTTGTTTGTTTTGTTTCTGTTGCATTTATAATATATCATTGTATAGTTTGGATTATTTCTCTTTGTTGATAATATAACATAGTTACACATGTACTGTTCTTCTACAGCCGTTTTCCAAGTTTCAAATTCTAAAAAATAATATTTGTGTTACATTAATGTAATTAAAGCGTGCAAATGCTTTTGTACAAAATAGATATTTCCCTATGTTAAAATTTTTATAAATCTTACCATTTTTGGATGCAAAAATAAGATCCTGGATTTCGAAATACTTATTGTGCACTGTTTCCAGATGAACAATTAAATCCTGATTCTGTTGAAAAGAGGAATTACAGTTGCTCTCAATGCATTTACTATTCCACACAGATTTGTCATAACTAATGGCAAAGGTTTTAATTTTATGTATATTCCGTATGTGTTTATTCAGATTCTTTTGAACAGAAAAAAAAAATGCCGCAATATTTACAACATCCAACCATTCTCTTAAAACACGATCGACGAACTTAAAGACAAAGTACTTAAATCCTAAATCGCAGATGATAAATAAAGTAACGAACATAAACCATAGCATAACCTAACCAAAGAAAAAGAAAAGTAACTTTAACAATTGACACACCAACCAAAGTACGTGACATGCGCATTGAACGGAACCGCGTTTGGTATTTAGGCGCTCGTAAAAATTGAAGCAGACAAGATGTTGAAGACTAGTAATGACGGTGAATCTTTAAATATTGGCGATGTGTTAGTGACGATTCCATCAGTAGATAGAAATCCTCTAGATTTTCAAAATGTAATGGGAATAGTGATGGAATGTAAAAATGGTTTATATAAAATTGGAACAAGTGAAGGTATAATTAAAGATTATTTGGCGAAAAACGTATTATTAAAGTCAGGACCGAAAACCCTAAGTTTAGATGATGTACCAAAAAATGTTAATATTAGTTTAAGACAATGTTCAGCCTCTCAGTCATTAGTTGGTGGACAAGGAATGAATAAATGTAATTGTAGGGCTCCAAACACACAATGTCAAACTAGGCAGTGTAGTTGTTTTAAAGCACAAGTTTTATGTGGCTCTAGATGTCATTCTAGTTTGCATTGTCCAAATAAATGAAGATTCTTAAATTATAAAAAAAATGATCATAATATTTAATACATCTTGTGATATATAACTCATAAGTAAATAAATTAAAAATTGTTTATATCTATTTACTTTATTTAAATTATTATACTATAATAAGAAACATTTAATTAATAATATGAATGAATAAAATCAAAATATTTTTTTATAAATTGAATGAACTGATAATATAAAAGACAAATAATCTAGAAATAACTAGAAAATTGTTTTGAATCACTTTTAAATTTTTTTTGTATAATATAATTAGCTTCAGTATAAAAATTCTTGTTAATTAAAACATTTCTTTAATAAAAAATTACTTAATAAACCAATTTAATTATTTATTTAATTTAATAAACCAATTACTTTGTATTATACAGGTACTTTACTCTCGAGTAAAATTCATATTTTTCGACATATCTCGTATACGGCTTAAAAAAATTGATATCTGATGGTTCTATTTTGGGTTTTATAAAGAATAACTTTTTTTCATAAAACTAAGAATAAAAAAGTTTCCCATATAATACCGACTTAATTGGACACACTGTATAACGGTCTCGTCAACTTCGGACGAATGAAATGGCCCTCGGCCGGCTTCGGTTAGGTAGTTAGCGAAAATCACACTGTATTAGCTCCACTTAGGCATCATTTAAATAATTATTTTAACGTTTAAACAAATCTATATTTTTTTCCATCATTTCTGATAGCTAAAATTCAAATAGCCATATCTCCTGGGGGCACAAGATAGTCATCTAAATAATAAATTGAAGATTTTGATACTATCTTTATGACGAAATATTTTAAAAATATTAATAGTTATTATCCTAACAAGTGCGGAAAGTTATACTTTCCCGCACGCGAACTGCCGATGCCCGAACGACGCGAAGCGGAGTTCGGGCAAGCAGTTTAAGTGCGGGAAAGTTAATTTCCGCAAGTGTTAGGATCAATACTTTATACAACTACTGCTCTGGAAGTAGAATTTGAGAGGAATATAACAAATATTTTTTTCTTTTGACACATCTAGCAATAAATTTGTTGTTGCATTTTTAGCTGATTCAACTAGTTCAGGTGGAGTTAAACATCTTGTTAAATCGACCATTATTTTAAATAGTACACTTTTTTTAATTACCTACACTTTCTTTTTGCGTTTAATACAGTTGCGTTGTGACAGTTGTGACATAAATTAAAAAGGGTTAGGACTAATCGAGTAGTCTCTCTAGTCAAATAAAAACGACGGATAGTTTAGGCGGAATCCGTGTAGTTATGTGGTCATAACCAAACATGTGCGTTTATGAAATACATATAGTCAAGTATGTGACTATTGTGTACTTCGGAGATGACATACTGCGCTCGAAAAGTCAACTTCCAGAGCAGGCGTTGTATAAAATATATTATCCGGGGCACCCGTATTCCGGTACGGTTTCGAGGGATAGTTGCAGCCGTCCGAACTCCGGTACGCGTAATTACAAACCCCAAGTGGTTTCAGCGCTTTTGACAGGAATGAACTGTCGAACTCTGAAAGGCTGTATGACACCGGCTGTGTGAGTTGTAAAAATAAATTGTACTATAATTTAAATAAATATAAAGTATACCATACAACTGTGAGTTGTAGCTTAATAGTAGCCTAATAATGCCAATGAATGGGCCTCTGCTACCATAAGTTCTCAAAATGTGATTAAACTTTCGCTTAAAAACAATAACGATACAGTCAAACCATACGTTGTATTTGAATGTCTTTTCCAAAAAAAAAATACTACTAACAATTATCTCCAACTTTCTCACAGACGAAACTTACCTACTTAATAAATAAAAAAAAACTAGCTTAGTAACTTTTCAGTGACATAAATTATAAGTCACAAATTCTTACTAGACTTTTGAAGAAGATTAATATTAATAAACATATTAAACTAAATTATAAATAGCACCGTTACAATGCTGATAGTATGCTGTTTTTTTATATATACAAATGTATTTGAATTTAAAAGCTTACAATTTGTTTAAACGTGTGTACGGGCTTCTCCGACAAGCCTTGGCGGGACCCGAGCGTTCCAGCGCAGCGCTGAGACCACTTAGGGTTTGTAATTACGCCTCCGGTACGCAACCCAAAAGGGTCAATAACCCTACATCTGAATTCCGGTACGAATACTTAGGGGTTATCATTAAGTTATTATGGTGTATCCGAATTACGGTACGGTCAGGCCAATTTAGTGATTGATATACCGATGGCAGATACCTTCTACTTACTACCTGCTAGAAAAAAAGGTTCATAATCCAACAGTAATTTTCGACGTATTTCCCTAATTCCTTAATTGCACATAAAATCTCTTCCGATTTGATTTTTGTGTAGTAAGCAGGTAAATTTGATTTATAATTGTGAGTTTTGATGTATTGTTAAAATCGGTACAATAAAATTTTTGTTTTATGAAGCATTCGTTTGTTTCAGAATAAAATTAATTTAGTATATTTACGATGGCAAGTTTTGAAAAAATGTTAAGTGAACGTGGTAAACCCCTAATTTTACACATGTGTTGGAGCTGCATACCGTGAAAATATACACTATGGGCATGGACGATATCTTCTCCAGAATTAGCGGAGTCCACAATCACGCACCCATACCGGTAGGTATGGTGGGTAGCATGCCATACATACAAAAAATCACTCCAAAAGTAACAAAAATTCTAGCAGAACTACAAGTGACGATGGCCAATAAAACAACAGAAATAGTAAACCAACTTTTTAGTAAACTGAAAGACAAAGTGAATGATCCAACGTTATTTACCAAATTAATTGTAATAGTTGTGAAATGGTATACATAGGTCAAACGTCTAAACTTTTAAAAGATAGAATCACCTCCCACAAAAGTGATTTAAGATTAAATAAAGAATATTGTGCAGTAGTTAGCCACCATATTGAAACTGGTCACTATTTTAACTTTAACAACCCGAAAGTTTTAACCTGTGTAAATAATTACTATAAAAGAAATTTCTTAGAAATGGTACACATCAACAATGAACCATTAGCAATGAATAAAAAATCCGATATAAAAAATCTAAGCATCATATATGCAAATACAGTAGAATCCGGATATAACGACCTATAAGGGACCGGAGATACTATGTCGTACTAACCGGACGACGCACAAAACGGAAGAACTATTTCTAAGTACATATGTACATATAATTGCTAAAACTTTGATTTTCTTATTTAATTAAATAAAACATTTTATAGGAAACAAAAGCTTTATTTTTATACACACAAGGTATTTAGGTAAGTAGTTTTTAAACATTATAAATTACAAACATAAGTACAAAATGTAGTGTACCTAATTGAAAGAGATAAAATACAATACTAGAAAAAGCACTGTGTTACTAACGTAGAAAGTCTGTTATTTGAGTTTGTCTTTGACAAACTTTTGCTCGGTAGTAAAAACTTCGTACGGCATTGTTAATTCGTGACATCATTGTTTTTATATGATCATCATTAAAGTTAGTCTGAACAAACACGTTAAGCATTTCTGCAACCTTCAGAGCTTCAGAAACACTCAAGGTCGGATAAATCTCCTCTGTTTCGTCATCATCACCGTCGCTATCTTTGCTATTCGCGTCTTGGGCGATGATATTTTCCACGATGTTTTCATCACAGGGCTCTTCACACGTGGCAACAGCTTCATCGACACACGCGTATTGTTCAAAGTCTTCATTTGTTATGGGTAACTGATGCTTATCAATAGCCCTCGCCCAAACGCTCAGCGGTACGTCGTCTTCTTCGTTAACATCGTCTGAGTTTGAAGCTATGGTACATTCTAAATTGCTTCGGACAAAACCAGCGTGTTTGTAACAGTTAAAAATTGTCCCTGGCTTGAGTTGCGTCCAGGCATCTTGAATCATCAGAATAGCATCAAGAACAGTGATCTTTGAGTACCCATCACCACTGCCTCGGCAGCCATCTTGAAACTGAATCATTTTTAGGACAAGGTTTTTACGAAAATGTGCTTTCAAAGCTCAAATAATCCCTTGATCCATGGGTTGCAACACTGATGTCGTGTTTGGGGGCAGAAACACCAGAGTTATACTTTTTAAGTCTGTAATGTGGGGATGTGCAGGACAGTTGTCAACTAACAACAGGATTTTCCTGTTCTTTTTCATAAGTTCACGATCCCAAGCGCGTACCCATTTGGAAAAAATGTCAGCAGTCATCCACGCTCTTCGATTACTCTCATAATCCACTGGCAAATGTTGTACATTTTTAAAGCATCTGGGGCGTTGTGATTTGCCGATTACAAGAAGTTTTTTTTTAACTGTGCCACCATATTGGCTGCCACCATCACAGTTATTCTCTCCTTTGATAATTTTCCTCCTTTACATTTTTCACCTTTAAATTTCAACGTTTTGTCTGGAGTTAATTTATAAAATAGCCCAGTCTCATCTGCATTAAAAATGTCATCATCACTAAATTGCGCACGTAAAGTGGGCCAAACTTTTTCTAACCAATCGATTACATCACTCTGATTAACTGACAACGATTCGCCAGCAATCTTACCACTGACGATGTTGTGTCTTACTTTAAAACGGTTTATACAACTCATGGAACACGTGAAATTTTGGATGTCTTAACTGTCTAGCAAAAAAGTTTGCTTTCTCTTGTAACAGAGGTCCATTAACGGGTATTCCCCGGTCGCGCTGAAGCTTGAACCACTGTAACAATGTCTTATCCACCTGCTCATGAGTAGACGTCCTTACACGTTTACATTTCAAAACATTGGAATTAAACAGCGGCTCAATCTTATCTTTGTTCTTCTTTATTGTGGATATTGTAGAATGAGATACGCCAAACTCCTTTGCGAGCGTGGCATTTGATTCACCCGCTTCTAATCGGTGTAATATTGCACTTTTTTCTTCAATTGTAAAACGTTTCATAGAACTCATTTTGTAAAAATTTGTAAACTTGTCGTGACAGGTGACAAATACTAACTGTGATTTACGCCTTTACGCGCGCAAATAACGAGAACTGGGCGGGGACGTCGAGGTATAGGTGCGTAGGTTGTGTAAACAAAAGATTGCGTGTCGTTTTAACCGGATGTATTATCATAAAAAATGGTCGTTATAAGCGGTTGGTCCCTTAAACCGGAGTCGCACTAAACGGTTATATTTTCTCAGTAATTTACTATGGAACCTAACTTGAGTAAACATTATTGTCGCTAAAACCGGTTAGTCGTTATAAGCGAAGTCGTTATATATGAATTCTACTGTATCTTAAATTACGATTTCAACAAAAATATAAAACGAACGGATTTATCCAATACGATATAAGTAAATTTAAATAAAAACTTGTAAGGCACAATTGGAGAGGATAATTTGGTGGTTCGAGAACACAAAAAACACTTACCATTAATTGGTTCGAAAATGGAAGCATATAATATCTTGTGCAGTGCAGTAAAAAGAAAAGCTTTAGAAGATATAACCGAAAAACCGACAAAAATTATATATAACTAAATTTTAAGTAGCAATCAGTTACGTGAGTCAGAACACCTTACCACTTCAGCATAAAGTTCTGCTAGTAGATGTATTTATACTTGCCTCCACTCCCAAAATCAATACAAGAAGCACAAAATGTCCGTTCTAGGACGTTCTGGCGCGACCGATCTGGCGCGACCGATTTGGCGGGGCCGTACTGGCGCAGGTCCGTTGGGGCGCAGACCGCTTCGGGCGCAAGGCCTATCTGGCGCAGGTACGTTCTGGCGCGAGAACTTTATGGCGCACATTAATATTTTTATTTATATTTCGCACATTAGCCAATACATTAGTTATATTTCAGTCAAAAATTGTATTTTATTAAAACATGTTTCGAGAGTTTATATATCATTACTGGTTAAATAATAATAATCGTGATAATTCAAACTATGCCAAACATTTAATAGAAGAAAAACATATTTTTAATGATAAACCTGATGTTTTACATATACAACCGAAAGGCCATAAACTGAACCTCTTAGAATCTCTGGAGGTTAATAAATATAAACATTCTAAATTGCTTTTAAATGACCAACTAGAATTAACAAATTCACCCTTACTTAATCTCTTTACCTATAAGTGGGAAGTTCCGAATCTGGTATATGTATTCCTGTGCACAATGTTAGAATAATTATAATAAGGTGTCCAATTACTCGGAATCATAAATCATAAATCTCTCTCAAAATGATCTGGAAAAACCAAATTTGTCATTTTTATTTTGATAATATTTTTGGTTTATTATACGATGTATTTATAATATATTTAAATACAGTCTGAAAATTGTGTTTTATATAACAACCCTGATTATTAGGGAACATTTTTATAAAGATTTTGATGGTTTAATTATTTATTTTGTACATCACATTAAGTAGCAGTACGCTTCAAGTTTTGACTTTATTTTTTACCGTGGGCCTACTTTTTTCCGGTGTTTTTTTCCACGGGACCGTTTTTCCTGCATTCAATAGTAGTATAGGAGTATAGGTCATGAAAATTTTGTATCAATTATTTTTGTATCTATGACATAATGTATTGTTATGTGTTATTATTTTTCCAGATTTTACGTGAATCTAGACAGTGGTTCATCGATGGAACCTTTCGTTCTACTCCTCCACTATTCTACTAAGTGTACGTCATTCTAGTAGAAAAATTAGGTGGGGTTCATCCAATAATATATGCCTTACTGCCAAATAATCAAAGTGGAACATACAGACGTCTCTTGGATATGTTGCTTGAACTAGAAGTACTCTTAAATCCACAGCGAGTTTCTTGTGATTTTGAATTGGCTGCAATAAATGCTTTCTAAAAAAAATTTCAAGACGTTCAAATGGAAGGCTGTTTTTTTGTTCACTTGGTTAAGAATTTTAAAAAACATCTTAATGAACTAAATCTTTTGGATAGATACCAGAACGACCCAGATGTTGCCAACATGGCAAAAATGATAACTTCGTTGGCCTTTGTACCTATCGAAAATCTCGATGAGGCGCTAAAAAGTCTCACAAAAAAACTTTAGCCAGAATTGTTTTCAAACAGACGAGGAGGTTGGCGAAGACCACCTATGTTTCCACCAACTTTATGGTCTGTTTATGGAAGGGTTACCAACGACATTCACAGAACCAACAATTTTGCTGAAGCTTCTCATAGGAGGCTTCAAACGGAGTTATTGATGGATCATCCATCAATTTGGTCATTTATTGATCTACTGAAGAAGGTGCAGGTCTCAATAGATATGTATATTGAATAATTAATAGCGGGACACGCACCCCCTAAAAAACTGAGAAAATACGTTGAATGTGATAAAAGAATTAAGAATATTGTAGAGAATTTCAATAATATAGGGTTGATAGAATATTTAAGAGGATTATCTTATAATTATAATATGGATGCCTAAATCATGATTATTAGTTTTATTTTTATTTTTTATGTTTGATTTGTGATATTGTAAAAAAAATATCTTATTAAATTTCTATAATATAGTTTACTTATTTCACTTATGCCATTTTCAATATTGGCAATAATTATTTCTGTTGGCATTTTAACTTCTTCATATGCATTTTTTTTCTAACTTAAATGTATCAGATCAGGTTTTTAAAATGTATTGAATGTTCCGATTTTTAAATGGTTTTGTTTGTTGACGTTTTAGTATTTTTAACTTTATTAAATTAACACTTTCCAAAAATAAAAGAAATTAAAGTGCCTTGCATCTAACTTATGTTTTCAATTATGTGCGCCATACAGTACTCGCGCCAGATAGGCCTTGCGCCCGAAGCGGTCTGCGCCCCAACGGACCTGCGCCAGTACGGCCGCGCCAAATCGGTCGCGCCAGATCGGTCGCGCCAGAACGGGCCATTCCGCAAAACGTCATAGATACATTGGATATAAAAACCAATAAAAATGAAAATTTTGTTATTGACAATGAAAAAGATAACAATATTGTTATATTTTCATGCATTACAAATTTGAATATGTTATGTTTGATTCAGAGAATCTATATGGATGGTTCGTTTAGCTATTGTACAATTTTTTAAGCAATTGTTTACAATCCATGGGGAAAAGAATGGTTATTATATTCCTCTTGTTTTTTATCTACTACCAAATAGGGAGTAAATTACATAGGTTAGATTGTTCAAATTAGTCAATAAAAAATGCAGCGAATTAATTGATTCGTTATTGGTTTCCAAGTAATTACTGATTTTGAAGTTGCTATCTTGTCTGCAGTAAGCGATGTATACCTGCAGTCAAAAAATGTTGGTTGCTGATTTAACATCGGACAAGCTTTTACCGTAAAACTCAACATCTGGGACTTTCTGTTAAATACCAAAATAAAGATTCTGATATAGAAAAATGGATTCGAAGTACTTTCGGACTAACCTTTTTGGATGCTAATGAAGTTTGAGATTGTTTAGCATTCGATTTATATTCAAAAATACCAGAAAACGAAAAATTAGAAAAATATTGTGATTATCTGATTGACAATTATATAAGCAAGAGAAAGTCATCCATATCTCAAATGTGGTCAAATGGTAATACCAAAGAAAGCTCAAAGTCTCTTACCACAAAAAGAAAAACATTTTATTTAAGGGACCATTGTAATACTTTCGAAGTTCGCCACCCTTAAGTACTAATAATGAAACAAGTGTTCAGTTAACTTAGTTTATTAATAATAATTACTTTTTGGGTTACCCATGCATTTGCACGCGACTCACTCTGCTTAGTCGGCGTTCCCAATAATCTTATAATAATATCAACAATTAATTAATTAAGGTTATAAATATAAATCTTTTATATACAGGGTATATACTACATACATACTACATCTCCCCCGCGGCTTTAAAATAATTTTTTATTTATTTTTTAATAAAAATTATTTTTATCCTTAATTCTTATTATACATACATTCAAATAAACTTAGTTACTAATTTTTTTTTAACGTAGTAAATCACTAAAAAATGGTTATAAATAATACATAGGAAAATAGATGAAAGAAAATGAAGCCAAATTTTACTAGGTATATCTAATACAATAATTAACCTAATGATAATACTTCTTAGTTCTATTTTTATGAATTACAATTTCTTTCCTATCTTTAATTATGGTTACATTTGGGCTGTCCTCCTTAACTACTAAGTATGGACCTTGAAAACATGGACTTGTTAACTTATTTCCTGCTTCATTTTTTACTAGGATTAAGTCACCTTTTTTATAATGAACTAAATTGGTTTGTTTGTCATAATTTTGTTTTCTCTTAATTTTTGATTCTAATAAATTACTTCTCGCGTCTTCGTTCGCTTTTTGTAGCCTATATTTTAATTCGATAGGGTAGTTGTCAAAGTTATAAATAGGATCAATGTTATTAGTTAAATTTTGTGGAATATTGCACTCTCTCCCGAAAACGAGTTCAAAGGGTGTATATTTTGTTTCACTATGAACTGTCGTGTTATATGAAAAGCACCAATACGGAATCCACGAACTCCAAGTGTCACTAACATTTTCGGTCTGTATTCTTAAATATGCACCTAAAACTTTATGCGAATTCTCTAATGCACCAATGCTTTCGTGGTGGTAGGCCGTTGAGAAAATTTGTTTTATACTTAAGAGAGTGCATTATTCGCTCATGGTGGAAGAGATGAACTCAGATCCTCTATCCGTAGCGATTTCTTGTGGAATTCCATATCGCAAGATAAAATTTTCCACAAAAACCTTTGCTACAGATATTGCATCCTTGTTCTTTAAAGGATATGACTCTATAAATTTTGTAACTTCGCATTGCAGCGTTAAAATATACGAAAACCCTTCAATGTCTGTTGGTAAAGGACCTACAATATCTAAATATACTTTTTGAAATGCGCAATTCGCCGTTGAAGTTATTACCATCGGCTCCCGTGTGTAATGATTAGAATGTTTTTGTTTCTGACACTTATCACATTTTTTAACAAAATCCCTAACGTCTCTAACTAATCCTGACCAAAAATAATACTTTTTTATATTGTTTATCATTCTATTTATACCAGCGTGACCACTTGTGGGAAGCAAATGAAAATCATTTAGTATAATTCGTTTTTCGTCATTATCTACTACTCTTTTAACTCCTTTTATAACATTTATACGGGGGCCCCTCCAATATAACATGCTTTTTATTCTTTTACCTAACCATTTTATAAAATTCTTACTATGTTCGTCTTTTAAAATAAATAATTCTTCTACTTTTGCTTTATTACATATTTCAGTCAGATCCCTCAACACTTCGTCTCGCGTCAGTGCTGATAGGGTAGTGTTCTGACAATAAAACAAGGTAGAGCGTTCTGATACGAAAAAAAAATTTCCTACACTTATAGTCACGTGGTTTTGGAGTGATTTTAATTTTATTGATGTTGTTATGACTAGTTCAGTACAATTTTTTGGAGGTTTTAAAATTTCTACAATGTTCGGTTGATCAGGCCTAACAGGTGTATCGATTTTTCTTCCTTCTACTTTTTTGCACTGATTCCTCGTCATAACAGCTACAATATTATTGTTAACGTTTTTAAGTTCGTCCGAAGTTAAAGTATTTATTTCGTAATTTAAATGTGCTTTATAAAACTTCAAAAAATTTTCCCCAAGTATCCCATCAGTGTGACATGGTAACGATTTAAAAATAGCAAATAGCAAATAGATGCTCCAGAATCTATTAAAAATTTTTGTTTTTTATTATTTCCGTAAAAGGAAACCGAATTAGCGCATTTGTTTGAATAAGTAAATATTTGTTTAGTTTGATTTTTAATTTTAGGGACGAAAAAATGTTTCCTCGCTATGTGGCTCACTACTGGGATTACTTGGTTCACCTACATTACTTAGCGCCGCTGGCTCAGCAAAACAAACATTGTTATTATTATTTTGTTGAAATCCTCTGCCGTTACCTCGTCGAGTAACTGACCGTCCTCTATTCCCCGAAACCGCTGACTCCTATATCTATTGTTGCCTTGACACCCATAAAAGTTGTCATTTCTTGAATTTTGATGACTATCATTATTTGCGGTATTATTGTTACTAAAATTATTATAATTTTCCGAAAAATTTTGTCCTCTATTATTATTGTTACTAAAATTGTTTGAAAAATCTCGACCTCTATTAAAACTCCTATAAAAATTTTGACTACCGCGTCCTCTACCCCTATTATTCATACTAAACACATGGTGACTTTCTGATGATTGCCAAGAATTTTCTCCGTCTTGTGCCTCTTTTATAGCATCCTTTAAAAACTGAAAATTTCTAGACGCAATAATTGTACTAAGCCTCTGATTTTTAAGACCGTTCGCGAATCTTTTTATTGCCGTACTTTTATTGATAGGCCTTAAGATGTCATAGACAGCCGGATCATCGTTAGATTGAGCAATGGTTAAATTAATAAAAATATCTTCAAGTTCTCTACCGAATTCTTCGATCGATTTATTATTTTGTTTGGCGTAAAATAGCTTTGCTTGAAGAGCTGTACTCGATTTTTTGGTTAATAGATAAGTTTTTATATCGGTTATAAGATTTTCAAGGGAATCGTAGCTAGATTTTAACCTTAGTTTAGCACTAGTAGAAAGTCGAGTTTTTAAAATAAATTTTAATAAAAGAGGTTTATCGTCCTCTTTAAGAATTGAATCATAAAATTCCGCTGCCTCTATTAACTTCCTTGTTGTCTCTTCCGACTCATTTAGAACAGGTAAAAGATTAGATGCCGCTTTTAAATCAAACGATGCCATATTCTGTACTAAATTATCGCTTCTTTCACTGCAATTTTGACTAAACGTCAATATTTCCTTATATATAGCTTTAATTTTTGAAACAAGGTCTTTAATTATTTCAATATCACTCTCAACGATTTCCGAATTACTAATTTTTTTATTTACAATAGTAATTTCCCTCTCAAGCTTACCGAAAATAACTTTAGCTTCTTCAACCTTATTCTGTGTACACGGTAATTTACGCATTTCGTAGCTAGTTTTTACTAATTTAGTTCTAATAGCCTGTAACGCGTCAAAAATTTCTCTAATCCTATCTCCCATAGAATTTACTGGGTGATTAAATGAACTTAAATAAACTAACAATAAAATAGTTTTAGTCAGTTAACAGGTCCTTATTTTCTTACCCTTATAGTGTAAAAATAATTAAAATACTTTTAACTTACATGTAATTGTAACCCACGATATAATCTTCTTTGTTCACCTATATTTTTATTACTTTAATTAAATGATTATTTATTTCTACTTTATATTTTCCATTTCCTTATATTTTCTAAAATAACCTTATTTTTACGCTCTTTTTTTAAAAAAAAAAACCTAAAAGAGAATTTTTAAACTGCTTCTTCTCGGCTTAAGGCGTCAGTGGATCCACGGAGGACTTCTCTATTAACTTCACGTCTAATTGCTTTCTTTAACCCCTTCTGGCATTTTTTAACCAATAAATAAATTGCTCCTACCAATAATGCTGCTACTAATATAACTAACAAGTATTCAGACAGTGTTAGACCATTCTTTGTTGAAATTTGACCTCTTGCGTCTCCATTTGATGCCTGATTTATAACTATTTCTTCTTTAGAATTGGCTTTTCCCATTTTTCTTTATTTAGCCATTCACAACTTCTTGCTTTTTGATCTTAGTACTTAAAGAGCTGGCAGGATCGCCATGTAATACTTTCGAAGTTCGCCACCCTTAAGTACTAATAATGAAACAAGTGTTCAGTTAACTTAGTTTATTAATAATAATTACTTTTTGGGTTACCCATGCATTTGCACGCGACTCACTCTGCTTAGTCGGCGTTCCCAATAATCTTATAATAATATCAACAATTAATTAATTAAGGTTATAAATATAAATCTTTTATATACAGGGTATATACTACATACATACTACACCATCAACAGGCCCTCAAAAGTATGCACAAAAAAGAAATAACATTCAAAAATGTGGAATTAAAGCCAACTATTCCTTTTGCAGTTAGAGAGACAACATAACTTATAGACCGGTTTCGGCCTATTCGGCCTCGTCAGTATAAGGTATATGTTGTCGTCAGCGATATTTTTCTGTAAGGACTGTCGGATAGGATTTAAAAAAATCCCATTATTATTACGGCAAATTAAAGAACTCAGAAATGAAGTCAAAGAACTGAAAGATGAAGTTAGTACACTTTAAAAAGAAAAAAATACATTAGAAGAAAAGTTAGTAGAAAAGGAAAATGCTGAAATGGAAACTAAATTGGAAGAATTTATTAGTGAAATGGAGGATAGAAAAAAGAAGTCTAATAATGTTATGATTTTAAATATCAACGAATCGAATGCCGCAAATAGAACTGACAGAATAGAAGAGGAGAAAAGGACAGTGAGACAAATCCTAGCACATGCAAATATTACCGTTAATGATTTTAAAGTTATTAGAACGGGAAAATATGATGGAAGTAAAATGCGATAAACAATCTAAATTAAATGATATGATTAATGCTGGTAATACTTAAAAAACAATTAAATATATTAATGGAATTCCAAAAAATAGTTAAGAATAACCCAAAAAACTAAATTGTAATTTAGATAAAAATAAGTCGACAACAATAGATTTTAAAGCAGATATATAAATGGATTCTGTGCAATCACCTGTAAGCTTATAGATTTGTAAATTTTACGGTCTGTAACGCGCGTTCTTACAGACAAAATAAAAAGTGCAATTCTGAACAAACGTCTGTAAGCGGTGCGCTTATAGTTGATAATTTGAACTACTTCTATAGAAACAGCTAACTTTACTCATGTTATTGGTGTGATTGCGTACTTATCAGCTGGAAATTTATAGGTTAAGGTGTTGAGTGCTTTGATTTTCTTTGTATATTTTATTTGCAATTTGGTTCTTTTTAAATAAAATGAGGTAACTATTTACAAAATATTATATTTTATTTGTTTATTGCAATTTATGGTTTTGTTTCGAAGTGACCCTAGTAGAAATTTATCTTGGCGCGATATTGGCCAGATGTTGGAACCAATATTCGACAATATTGGAAATAGAAAAAAATGTTAACATTTTCCAATATACGTCCAATATTGGCGCAATATTGCACAATATTGCGCCAATATATAGCCAACTTTAGGCTACATTGGAAAGCAATATTGCCCCAATATTAGCCAATATTGATTTTCCAATGTAGCCTAAAATTGGCCCGCAATATTGGCGCAATATTGGTAGCCACGATAGGTTACAATGGAGTGCCAATATTGGGGCTATATAGCACCAATATTGGTAGTCAATTTAGGGTTTTCACTGTCACACATTGGAAGCGAATATTGCGCCTATATTGGCAACCAATACAACCCAAAATTGCGCGGCGAATATTGCGCCATTATTGGGCCGATATTGGCAGACCAATAGAACCCAAAATTGGGCGGCGAATATTGCGTCAATATTGGTGAAACATATAGCCCCAATATTGGTATACAATTCAGAGCTAATAGACATACATTTTCACCTAATAAATCAATAAGTTTGAAAATTTTATCGTCCGAGACGCTCTTCGATTAACAGATTTCGCTATGTTTTTTTGTGACGTATAACTACTGCTATACGAAAACTAGAAAAATTTCTAACTATAGCAGTCAATCTTATCGCACTCAACTTTCATCACAGTTATGGGATTCACGTAAAGAAACGACTAGCAGTAAGGTCACGCCTCCTAAACAGTCGCTGCGATGACAGTCCACTGCTATGTAAAACCGCCGCTTTAAACATTTACTGCAGCGCCAGCCAGCCAGCGCATCGGCGATTGAATTTAGTATTGCTAGAACTGTCGCATTGCACATACTGTTTTTACGCGATGGAATGGTCGAAAGAATTCACCACTCATTTGATCGAGTTATTTCGGGAGCAACGTGTTTTATGGGATCCTACCTTCTTAGATTTCAAAAACAGGAATAAAAAACACGACGCGTGGGCAGAATTGAAAACAAATTCGATTGAAGTTGAAAAAAAATGCGTATGCTTATTGGGCAGTTCCAGCGGGAGTTGAAAAAAGGGAGGAGTGGCGATAGAGCTGATGCTCCGTATAAAACAAAATGGTTTTTTTTCAAAATGCTTTTATTCTTAAAAGACAAAAATGAGACACGACATTCCACTGAAGGTGGTCTATCTCCCGAACAAAGTGACAACAAAACTGCAGACGTAAGTCGAGAGGTAAGTACCCCACATTTCAAATTAATTATCAATTTGAAGTCAGTAATTATTCTGCCACGGCACTTTTCCCTCCTCACTGGTAAAGAACGAAGAAAATTCTTCTCGTATTTCCTTGCCTAGCACACTGGGTTTTCTAGGAATTCTAATGAGTCTTAGCAAAGTCCCATTTGGCTGACCTTCGACTCTTCATGTACCTGGTCTTAGTTCCCTGGTAAACGTGTCTTCTGAATCTAAAGTACCTGGTGGACAGTAGGATAAAGATGACTGACCTTTCATAAGAAAATTGTGGAGATAACAGCATCCTAAAACTATATTTTCTGCTCTTTCGGGCTCAAGAAGCATTGGTTTTCGTAACTACACGCCTAGCTCTACTTTGTCTGTAATTGTAAATTCGCCCCTGTGAACCTTTCTGTTGAGTGCCTGGGGGTGTCATAATATGCGGTTGCAAAGCAAATGCCTCATCACCTAGAAATACGAACGGTGATGGTGATGTTCTTCCCGGTAATACTTTCATTGGTGGGAGATTCAAGGAAGATGTTTCAAGTAGCTGTTTAAATGTTGTGTTAGCATATACTCCGCCATCAGACAAACGTCCTTGGCAACCCACATTTACATAAGTAAAACACTACTTAGCGTCAACTATAGCTAAAAGCACTATGCTGAAAAATCCCTTGTAGTTGAAATAGTCGCTTCCAGTGTTCATTGGAGCTTGTAAACATATCTGTTTTCCATTCATACTACCACAACAGTGAGGGTAATTTCACATCTGATTGAAATCGTCTGCAATCTTTAGCTATTCTTCTTGATATTTAGGCACCTAAAAAAAATGCTTCAGTTTTTTTATCTTGTAGGAAGAACGGCAACCAGAGTCACATCCAGAAGTGCAACGTGATACAGAAAAATGTCCAGAAAAAACTGTGGAAAAAACCATTGCTACCACAAAAGGTATCAAGAGAAGAATTTTAGATGCGAAATCTGAAGAAGCTTACGCGGTAATGAAACAAATATCCAGTAACGTGTAAAAACGAGATGACTTCGATGTGTTCGGTGAATATGTAGCCGGGATCTTGCGGAATCTCAAAAGCAAGTCGATTCTAGTCCTCGCGAAATATGAAATAAATAATGCTCTCTACCGAGCGGAGATAGCAGACATACCTTCGAATACACCTCAGCCATTTACTACTCCAGAGTCCGATACACCTGCATCTACTCCACTTTCACCAATTACAATAGACACTGACACCCACTCATACAATAGACCTGGGTCATCTACCATGACGTCCGCTACTTCACCAATTCAAACTGACAATGATACTTACGCAGGCGCAGAAGAAGAAGACATGAGTGAGAAGGAATTAAGCTTCACAAAAATGCTTCTGAATTTATAAATGTCCTGATATGTTCTATTTCCAATTGGATGAATAAAGAGGTTTAAAAAATCCTATGTACTTACTTTGATTTTGTCGCTTAAACAGTCAATGAGAGCGTCGCACACTTCTGGTACAATATTCGAAATACTCTGCTTAGAAAATTTGAATAAATAGCTCAAACTTTGGTAGGAATCTCCACTTGCTAAGAATCTCAACGTAACCGCCAATCTTTCTTTTACTGGTATTGCATCTCGAAATGTCGTGTCTTTTATGCCTACTTTATGGCCGATTTGATTTATCAGGTATTCGAAATCAGAACTTATCATCCTTAGGAAATTTTTAAAACTACCATCACATTTAATGGGTCTATGTCATCCATTGCTAGATCCTTCAAAAGAGTTGTTCCACTATATGTTCTTCTAGCTCTCAACGATGGCCGTACCCAAAATCTCCGTTTAGATTTCACTCGTCGCCTACATAAAATCACGCAAGCTGCTGCTTCCAAAATTACATCCTCTACGTTTGAGGTCATTTTCAATACTACAGATGCCACTGCTTCCAGATGAGCACTTTTGTTTAGTTTTATTTTGTTACATAGTCTGGATGTCTCTGCTATTTTATAACAAGTTATATAACAAAGTTGTATAACACATTTGTTGTATAACTTTGATAATAACATGTTTTGTTACATAGTCTGGACCCGGCTTTAGGGTAAGGTGGGGTAATACCGGACAGCGGGGTAATACCTGACAGCGTTATTTGTGCAACCGACTGCATATTATCGAATTTCGCGCGCATCACAGGCTGCCGGTTACATATCTGAATCTCAGTTCTCAGTTTGGTCGTCGCCACGTGCTTGGAAGCAGAATTATATCAAAGGTTACAAAATTTAGTGCGTGATTAACTGATTTTGAGGTGAGTACTGATCATTTCTATTGTAAGAAATTGATGATATTATGTGCAAAGTCATAGCTTACGCAGTATATTTTACATATCTTTAAGTAGTTTTAATCATTACTTCCTCTAGTAATTACCACGGAACATAAACAGAAATATGTCGTTTTGGGGCAATGCCGGACACTGTGTCCGGTATTACCACATATGAATTATTTACATTGGTATTGGGAGATACATGCAAATAATGTTGTTTTAATTTACAGATGCCGCGGAATTATAAAAGAGTTACTGACAAAGCTTCATGGAGATAGGAGGAGTTGCAAAGAGCACTGCGTGCTATGGAGAATGGTATGTCGCTGAGAAAAGCAGCAATCTAATGTGCAATTCCAAAATCTACGTTACACGAACGAAGTAAAAATCCGACTGTCCTTTCTGGACCTTCCTTGGGCCGAAAGCCAGTTTTTTCAGTTAAAGCCGAAAATGAACTTGCTGTTCAAATTAAGAAGCTGGCAAAACTTTTTTATGGAACAACTCCCCAGGAAGTAAGAATATGTGCTTTTGAATTTGCAAAAGCAAACAACATGCAGGTTCCCTTTAATCAAGAAAGAAAAATGGCTGGTAAAGACTGGGAAAAGGGATTCATATCTCGTCATAATATCACGTTAAGAAAACCAGAAGCAACCAGCATTAACAGAATTACAGCTTTTAACCGCAACGAAGTTACAATTTTTTTCAATCATTTATCCAGACTTATGGAAAAATATGAATTTTCACCAAATAAAATTTATAATTGCGATGAAACGGAGGTCACCACTGTGCAACGCCCACCTAAAATATATGCTGAAAAAGGTCAGAAGCGTGTTGGATTTGTTACCAGCTGGGAAAGAGGGAAAACAACCACAGCGATGTGTGCTTTCTTCGCTACAGGAACCTATGTACCTGCCATGTTTATATTTGCACGCCAAAGAATGGCACACCATCTTCAGCGAAACGGTCCCCGTGTGCCATTTACGCATGTTCTAAAAATGGGTGGATTACAGAAGATATATTTCTTGCATGGTTACAACATTTTCAAGCATTTGTAAAATCATCCAAAGAAGATCGAGTTCTTTTAATCATGGACAATCATGGTACTCACTGCTCGTTACAGGCATATAATTTTTGTAGAGATAACGGTATTGCTGTTCTGACAATCCCTCCGCATTCATCCCACCGCCTTCAGCCACTGGATGTGAGCTTTTACTCTTCTCTAAAGACCGCCCACAACTCTGAATGTTGCAAATATTTGACCAGCCATCCGGGGGAGAAAATCACGCCCAGTGAGATTGCTGAATTATTTCATTTAGCATTTAGTAGAGTTGCAACCCCTGAAAAGGCCATCAAGGGTTTTAAAGAAACAGGTATATTCCCCTACAATCCTGATGTATTCAAAGATGAAGAGTTCGCTCCTGCAGAAACCCTTCAATCCATTGTTTCTGATGCACCTCATGAATCTACCCAGGCAAAAACAATACTGCAAACACACGAGACTACACCTAAAAAAAAATAATGGTTTGAATGACACAGAAATAAGTGCCGAGATAATTCCTCTACCATCTTCTCTCACGAAAATGTTGTGAAGAGACAAAAGGGAAACAAGTAACATTCTGTTGTATTTACGTCAACACCACTTAAAGACGAGCTAGAGAAAAAAGAAGAGAAGAAAAATCAAAAAATAATCAAATCAGATAACAAGGCTATAAGAAATGTATTCATGACACAGGAGGAGTCTACATTAAGGGAAAAATCAAAGCGACCAAAAAGTGCCGTAAACTTTAAAATATGTGAAGAAGGGGACGATGACGATGTTAGGGATAAGAACATTACCGAAGACATTTGCATTTTGTGTGGAGAATTTGGTAAAAATAATGCACTTTGGCTAAGATGTATGAATTGTGGTCACTGGGCACACAAGGCATGTTCCAGCTCATTAAAAGACAAAAAGTTTATTTGCGACTTTTGTTTGTAAAAGGTGTCCGAAATTTCCCCAACATGGAGGGTAATACCGGACAATGACAACTTTTTTTATAAACATTTTTTTAATTTTGTGGTAAAATTTTTAAAAATTTTTTTGCTAAAAATTTTTTAGACTAATATGTGTCCTTTATTTTGGCTTGTGTTTAATGTTTTAATGTCGTCGAACAATAAAATAAATGCTAATTATCTTTAAGTGTCCGCCATTACCCCACCTTACCCTAATTAACTCTATATAAGATAACCGGAAGGTCCGAGTTGTCTCCATAGATTCAAAATATTACCTGTCCCCAAAAAGGTCATATCCGAATTCTCTCCCTATTGTTATGGGTACGCTCCAAGTAATAAGGGTCTAATTGCAATAAAATGACCTTGTTTACCTACCTGAAGCGGTACATGTTGTGGCTCATATTTTATGAATTTATAATAATTTCGGCAGTCTTGAAGGAAACAATTACCCTCAAAATGAGTTCTGTGATTTTAAGTGAGAAAGGAAAACAACTGCTGGTGATTGAGGGGTTCAAGTTTTCTTTCCAAAAAATGCTAGTGGGAAATAAAAAAAGATGGATATGTACATCAAGAAAAACATTATGTAAAGCTTACGTGAAAACTGAAACTGAAGAACATGTGATAGTGAATTCATTGTTGGTACATAATCACGACAGAATCTCGGAAAGCGACTTAAACAGACAGAAGTTAAGTAATAGTGTAAAACGTGCGGCTTTAGAGGATATATGTGAACGGCCTATAAAACTTATTCGAAAAGAGGTTAAAGAAGTCGGATCCGGAAACTATAACAACTAAAGACATTGTTCGAGTAAGAAAAAATGTACAGGTTAAACATACTCCCGCGTCACCCCTTACCTGAGCCCAGTAGGGTGCTAATAAAAGAGCAATAAAAGAGACCTTTTCGCCTACCCTCACCGCATGTGGTTGTATGAATTCACGATCTTACAATCTATTGTTTATATTTAACAAATATATGTGTTTAATTTTTTATAAATAAAAATAAATAAATATCAGAAACGTAAAGATATTTTTTTTCTGATTTCAACCATATATAATACTTACGCAAAATTTTATAGTTTACAGTTATGTCACCAAAATATTCTAAATTACACTGAGAAACAAACAAGAGATAATCTCATAATGTGGTACAAAAATACCCAATGATTATTAAATTTAAATCCAAAACAGCAAGGGATAATCTCATAATAATGTTTTGAAAATAATATATAAGTAATAGAATACCTTAATACTACAAAAATGCTTAATTGTCAAATTTAAATCCAAAACAGCAAGGGATAATCTCATAATGAGGTGTTGAAAATAGATAAACTTTAACAATTCCAATAACAATCAGATTGAAAGAGATTTACCCTAATTAAAATGCTATTGCATTACAAAACATCCTAATGTTTTTTTAATATCAATTTGTATTGTTCGGTTATAACAAAAAATATATAAAATGTTAGCCATTATTCACAAACAATTATTTGTGTCTTGTTTTACGCACGGTACCTATACATCATCCTATTGATTGTTCGGTAGTGATAAAAAATATATGTGTTTGTGTATGATGGAATTCCTCCGCAGTTCTACAGCTTTTAAGAATCACATAAAGGAATTGGGTTTGGTAAATTTTTTGATAGTACATGGATTTGTTTCACGTTCCAGGACATGTGTGTGTGGGAATAGAATCCAACTTGGCCAACAAAAAAGGCAAGGAAGAGAACCAAGTTATCGGTGTCGCAGACGGAACTGTTGTACTGAAACGTCCTGTAGGACAAATTCATTTCTAGATTTTTCGACACTTCCTATAGTTCAGCTGCTGATTATTTTAGTACTGTGGATTAATGAGTATCCAGTCACAGTAATAGCAGCGGAAACTGGAGTTTCCACGAAATCTGTGAGTCGCTGCCTTCAACATTTCAGAAACCTTCTTTTTCACTGGATGCTGGAAATCGATTAGCAAATAGGCGGTCCTGGACACATAGTGGAAATTGATGAAAGTGCTTACGGAAAACGAAAGTATCATCGCGGACGTCTGCAAAGGACACGGTGGGTGGTTGGAGGAATAGACCGACAAACAAAGAGAATTTTTCTTACGTTTGTGCCTAACAGAAACGCTATTACATTACAGCGTGTTATTCAGGAAAATGTTTTGCCTGGATCCATTGTAATGACTGACTCGTGGAGAGGATATACTGGTTTAAACCACCTTGGATACCATCACTATCAAGTCAATCACCAACGAAATTTTGTGGATCCAAACAATCGACTTATTCACACCCAAAATATCGAAAGTAAATGGTCTGTCATTAAGAGGAATCTTCGTCGACGATTGGGAAGGATGTGCACAACTAGATTTGAAACATATTTGGTGGAGTATGTTTGGCGTAGTCGATGCACCACACATGAAGAGCAATGGACGGATATTACCAATGCGATACAACATTTTCACCCACTGATGAACTAATCACTTTTTTACATTGACAAGTAAGTACTACTATTACATACATTTGCCAGAGGTATTTTTTTGCATGTTGGTGAGGGGTATATTTATTACTATTAATATTTAGATATGCATTTTTGGGGTATTTAAGGTTCTTTTCTATTATGATTTCTTTTTGCATGTTGGTGATAGGTATATTTATGACTATTAATAGTATTAATATTAATTGACAAGTCCTGTTAGATACAGGCGCTAAAGGTATTTTATGTTATATTGGGTGTTGTTTGTTTCTCAGTGTAATTTAGAATATTTTGGTGTCATATCTGTAAACTACAAAATTTTGCGTAAGTATTATATATGGTTGAAATCAGAAAAAAAATATCTCTACGTTTCTGATATTTATTTATTTTTATTTATAAAAAATTAAACACATATTTGTTAAATATAAACAATAGATTGTAAAATCGTGAATTCATACAACCACATGCGGTGAGGGTAGGCGAAAAGGTCTCTTTTATTGCTCTTTTATTAGCACCCTACTGGGCTCAGGTAAGGGGTGACGCGGGAGTATGTTTAACCAATGTACATTATGCAAGATCGAGGCAGCTACCAACTTTACCAAAAGATCGAGAAGAATTCCAAGAATTATTGAAGTCACAAAATATAAAAACAAATAAAGGTGAAAATTTTCTCATCAAAAACTGTGAAAAAAGTAAAATTGTAATATTCTCTTGTGAGACTAATTTGAAGTTTTTGGCATCTGTATCACTTCTCTACGTAGATGGCACTTTTAACTACTGTCCTAAATTCTATTTACAACTTTTCACGATACATGGACTTAAAAATGGACACTACGTTCCACTCGTCTTCTGTTTGTTACCCAATAAAACAGCATCTACATATGAACAAATGTTTGCATTCGTCAAAGAAGAAGTAGAAAAGTTGGGCTGCACTTTAACCCCAAGTGTAATAACAGCCGACTTTGAAAGTGCTATTCACACCAGTTTGGCTAAAATTTTCCCACAATCCAAAATCAAAGGATGTCGATTCCATCTTGGTCAATCATGGTATCGAAAGATCCAGGAATTAGGTCTATCATCCGAATACAAGAAGCAAAAGGAAGCTGAAACCGACACAACAAGATTTTTGACATATGTATTCGGACTACCATTCTTACCACCAGAAAGTGTTGGTGACTGTTTTGCTATGGACCTTTATGAGTTAAAACCAAGTTGTGACCGTGTAGATCAATTCTGTGATTATTTAGTTGAAAATTATATCGATGAAAATTCTAAATTTCCTCCTCATGTATGGGCTGAACATTCATCTTCATTGTTAAGAACAACAAATGGATGCGAATCGTTTCATGCCAAATATAACCAATCATTTTATTCACCTTATCCAAATATAAATCAGTTTTTAAATGTATTATTAAATTTTCAATTAGATAGTTACATAAAAATGAGAAGCTGTAATAATATTAAAATTTATGATCGTAGTGTATTAAACAGACAATGTTTTGTCGATAAAAAAATTGAGGAATTAAAAAAGAAACCGAACTTCAAACATTTAGATTTTGTAAAAGCGATTTCATACCATTTTAGAGCACATGATAGGAAATAGAACAGTTATACCATGTATGTATATTGTATATAGTTGGTTTTTCTTGTATATAAATTATGCTACTATAAAAGTTTGTTTCTTATTAAATATATAGGTGTACATATTTAATTTTATTTATCAACCCACCTCAATGTGCGAAAAATATAAAAGTATGTAATTAACAGAAAATCTACCTGCAAACAGGTATGGGAGACAACTCGACCCCGTCAGGGAGAGAATTCGGAATACAAGAAAATGACCTGCTCAATCGCGGAGACAATTCGACTCTGTCCAAGATAACTACTGTATTTTATTTTTTAGATTGATTTTTCCTGTTCTCTTTAATATATATTTATAGTTCGAGTTTTTGTTGTTTTTTTTCAATCAACTCCAAATAATATAGGAATATTTGGCTTATAAATTAAAATTAAATTAAAATTCTGTTTATCATAAAATTAAAAATTAAATTTTAATAATTAATTTTTCTAAATTTTGAACTCTGCTCTGAAGATAAGAGTAGCACGGGCAATATAAAATATATATATTTGGAATCATATCTAGAGTCATTTACATTAATTAAAATATTATATTAAAAGTTTAAATTTAATTAAAAGAAAAAATTTTAAATTATAGCATATATACTTATATAAAATAAATACTTAGCAAGTTATATATGTTATAATATATATATTGTTCTCGCATATTTATTTTTGTGAGAAATCTTACTGAGCAATTGGCATCAGTGTATTTGGTTTTAGATTTAGTTTAAAATTAGTAGTTCTTGGTAGTAGTAGTAAAACCACATCGGTACGAAACGTTTAAAAATATATTCTAGTAGTTCATTGGTTTAAAGGCCTTCCAAACTTTAATTGTGGTAATATTTTGTATTCGGTGATTAATTCGTAACCTGGTCCTTCTTGTAATAAATAAGATCGTTTTCACTCAACCTATAGCTATCCTTTCTCTTTTCTTTCAAACCCGAATTATCCGAGTGAAGAAGAAAGAAGGAAATTGACCAAGAACACCGGTGAGTACAAATAATTTGCTACTATTATTTAACCAACTGAGTTAACAAAGGAACATATAGGAACATATATATATATATATACAGGGTGTTTCTAAATTGATGCGAAATATTTTACAGGGTAATTTTTCAGCAAAAATTAAGGGGGGTCTTTCATATAAATTTTTGTTCAAAATCGCTTTCCCTCCAAGTTACAGCCCCTTAAACTTGGGGGAAAATAATTGTTTTTATTTAATATCTCCTTTATGGAAGAATTTAGAAGAATGAAATTTGGCAAATAATTGATGCTATTAAAATGGCATTTTTTGACAATTTTTGTAACCCTGCAATGTTTATACAAGGGGGTGAAAACATCAACCCTTATGATATTTTGCCTCAGAACTTTTTAATAAGTCTACATTTTCTTACTTAAAAAATTGATTTAAAAAGACGGACTTAAATTGCAACTTTTTTATGTCCTGACTATTTCTCGTAAAATTGTTGGTTTGATCACAAAAAAATAAAACAGGATACAATTCATGTCTTTTTCACATAATTTCAGAAGCGATATAGTTTGTTAAAAACAGAGTAGGCCGGTGTCAAATAAATGATGTTCTAATGACAAATAGTTTTTTTGTCCTGGTCTTCTTCATGTTATTTTTTAAAGGTTAAAACGTTAAGTAAATAAAATGGTAAACTATACAAATGCCGAAATGGCAGATATGCATTTTGGATTAGAAGCTTGGAGGCTTTACGCTAAATTATATCAGGAACGAACATTACCCCATCATAGCATATTTGCACGTATTTATCAACGTCTTCAACAAGAAGGAAAATTTTCAAGAAGTACTGTCGATTGTGGACCTTCTCGAGAGGTAAAAACTGTAGCAATAGAGGAGGCTGTTCTTAATTTAATCAAAGAATCGCCCGAAACAAGTACAAGAAAAATTGCCCAACAGTTAAATGTGGGTAACTCCAGGGTATTTAGAATTTTAAAAGAACAGTTGTTGTATCCCTACCATATTCAACGTGTTCAAGCGCTCTTACCTCGAGATTTTCTACCTCGTTTAATTTTTTGTCAATGAATACTTCAAATGATCACAGAAGTTCCGCAGTTCTTATCTCGTATTTTGTTTACTGACGAGGCTAACTTTTCACGAGAATCTATCCAAAATTTCCATAATAATCACATATGGGCCGAAAATAATCCACACGAAATTATTGAATCTAATTTTCAACACTAATTTTCAATAAACGTGTGGCTTGGTGTCATTGATGATTATTTAATTGGACCATATTTTCTACCAATAAGATTAAATGGAAACGACTACGGCCATTTCCTCAAAGAAGTGTTGCCCACTCTTCTTGAAGATGTTCCTATACAAATTAGGCAAGAATTATGGTTTATGCATGATGGCGCTCCAGCCCATTTTAGTATTAACGCTCGCCGGTACTTAGACGAAGTTTATGCAAATCGTTGGATAGGGCGAGCAGGTCCCCAGAATTTGCCTGCCCGCTCTCGAGAATTGAATCTGTTGGATTTTTGCATTTGGGGTTTTCTTAAAACGCTAGTATATTCAACTCCCGTTGAAGATATCAATGATTTAAGGAATCGTATTTTCGCATCCTGTGAGATTATTAGAAACACCCCCGGATTATTTCAAAGAATATGGAATTCAATGACACGAAGAGTAGATGCGTGCATTTTATCTGAGGGACGTCATTTTCAACATTTATTATGAATTTTGTTAATAATATTTTGTTACCATTGTTATTTAGTTTATTTTTGGGGTTTCTTAATTGTAATTAGTAGTACAATAATATTTATTGTTCAATTTGTTATTGTAATATTTCCCAATTGAAAACATTGCTTTTTTCAAATTAAATTAAAATGCCATCTTTTTAATGTTTTATTTTGTTGTTGTGTAAAATGTTTTAAGTATTAAAGAAAGTCTCCAAAAAACCGTGACAATCTGTTTGTCATTATAATATCATTCAATACTGGCCTACTTTATTTTTTTTAACAAACGATAACCCCTCTAGATGTGTGTGCAAAAGGAATGAGTAATATTTCATTTTTTTATGGTCAAAGAAACAACTTACTGAGAAATAGTCAAGACGTAAAAAAGTTGCAGTTTAAGTCCGCCTTCTTAAATCAATTTTTTAACTAGGAAAATCTGAGGCAAAATATTATAAGGGATAATTTTTTCACCCCTCGTATAAACATTGCGGGGCTACAAAAACCGTCAAAAAATGTCATTATATTAGCAATAATTATCTGCCAATTATGACATTATTTGACACCTGCCTACTCTGTTTTTAACAAACAATAACGCTTCTGGATTTATGTGAAAAAGGAATAAGTAATATCGAATTGTAACCTATTTTATTTTTTTGTGATCAAACTAACAATTTTACGAGAAATAGTCACGATATAAAAAAGTTGCAGTTTAAGTCCGTCTTCTTAAATCTATTTTTTAAGTAAGAAAATGTGGACGCATTAAAAAGTTCTGAGGCAAAATATCATAAGGGTTAATTTTTTCACTCCATTGTATAAACATTGCAGGGTTACAAAAATTGTCAAAAGATGCCATTTTATTAGCATCAATTAACTGCCAAATATCATTCTTCTAAATTCTTCCATAGTGCAGATATTAAATAAAAACAATTTTTTTCCCCAAACTTTAAGGGGCTGTAACTTGGAGGGAGAGCGATTTTGAATAAAAAATTTATATTAAAGACCCCCCTAAGGTAAAAACAACTGCCATATTTATACAAAATATAATAAATCGACATAGACGGGCTATGACAAGTAATTTTATTGTAAGTAACATTAAAAAGGATACTTTTAAAATAAATTCAGAGAACGAACGAGTATACATCATTAAAAAAGGCAACTCCATCAAGTGTTGTGAATTAGCCTGCCATTTTTGTGACATTTGTGTGCATGCATATAGTTGTGAATGTGCTGATTTTTTATTTACAACACAATATGCAAGCATATACATTTTATAGCTGCCCAAAATGGCAATCAAGAAAAATATTATAGTGTAGAGCACTATGACAACAGTGATGGTATTAATAATGAAATTTCCGTTCATTTAAATACTTTGGGCAATAAAGATAAAAATGATCCGATCATTTTAAAAAATAAAATATATTCTAAGTTGGACAATATCAAGGATCAATGTAACATTTCAGATTTAAATACTTTGAAGAAAACCAATGCTTCCTTAAATAAAATAATAACAGAAATTAAAACTTCTTTAGAAAATGAAGACAAATTTGTTCCATTAAAATAAATTCTGAGTTGCCATCAAAAAAAATAACAGGTAAATTTTTTTAGTACAAAAAAAGGAGGAAACTAAATGAATCTGCCAAGTTACAACACCCGACCTCGGAAGAAATAGATGATATCCGTGTCACATTACTTATGTAATGATTTTTTAATATCTGTTCTTTGTATCTAGTTATAAAATATTTTTATTTTATATAAAATGTTGTGAGCCATAATAAAGGGCATTTGCCTAGTAAATATTTTTAATAATTTTTGTTTTAATCGGATATTTATTTATTTATTTTTTAAATCCCCTTTCTACGTTCCGATTTCTCCCAAAAACTAATCAGATCCAGATTTTTACATAGTCGATTTTTTGTGAAAATTTGGTAAAATTCGTTCAGCCGTTTTTTCTAAATCGTTGACGAAAAATTTTACCACTACACAGACACACACAGACATTTTTTGGAAAATATGTTTTTCGGACTCAGGGACCTCCAAACCGTGAAAATCAATCAAAATCTCGAAGTCGAAATTTTACACCATCACAATACTTTCCCTCAATTATATAACATATCTTAGGATATGTATAATTGAGGGAAAGTAAAAACTTTTAACTAATGTTGCATAAAAATATTTATTTTGAAAAATCCTTGCTCAGCAACAAATTTTTCGTACTGTCACATTTATTGGGTTCATTAGACTACATTACAATGACTAAAATCCTTCAGAAAATCTGAGTTAACATTTTAAATTAAAGTGAAAAATTAAATCTAGTATGCATCACTTGCATCAATACATAGTATAAAACAAAGTCGCTTTTTCTGTCCCTATTTCCCTTTGTATGCTTAAATCTTAAAAACTACGCAACGGATTTTAATGCGTTTTTTTTTAATAGATAGAGTGATTCAAGAGAAAGGTTTATACGTATAATAGCATTCATTAAATAGTGGAGAAATACTGTTATTTTTGAGGTTTCTGTTGAATATTCTAGTATCAATATAAATTGTTTAACAGTAACGCCATCTGGCGTATGAATGTATTAACATTAATGTATGTATGTATTAGTGGTTGCCTAATTACAAATAAAACTTTAGTTAGTTCTTGTGTTCAACTTGTAAGAGAAACACACGTGTTTTATTTTTCGTCCTCTGATATTTAATAGGTTATAGTGCCCAGTCCTACGTCGGTCTAGTGTGTAGTATTTTATTCTTTGTGGTGATAATGGCGAATAATTATATCGCGAGTATACCTAAGTTAAAAGGTCGCGAAAATTATGCCGAGTGGGCATTCGCAGCTGAGAATTTTCTGATTCTCGACAACTTGAGAAGTTGCATCGAAGGATCAGAAAAGGATGAGACAAAGATAAGTCAAGCTAGGGCTAAACTGGTATTAACCATAGACACATCGTTGTATATTCATATAAAGGAGACCGTAACGGCTCAGGAACTTTGGTTAAAATTGAAGAATTTATATGATGATGCTGGTTTTACAAGAAAAATAAGTCTATTAAGATCCCTGATTTCAGCGAGATTGGAAAACATGGACAACATGGCGTCATATGTAAATCATATTATTGAGACGGCGCAAAGGCTGAGGGGTACTGGTTTTAAAATTGACGAAGAATGGATAGGATCATTACTTCTAGCAGGGCTACCTGAGAAATATTCACCCATGATAATGGCAATAGAACACAGTGGAATCCAAATAACATCCGATGCGATAAAATCGAAGTTATTAGAAATGGAAGTCGATAATGCAGGTACCGCTTTTGTTAGTAAATTTAAAGGAACAAAAAATTTCAATGTTGGCAACAGTAGTAATAATAGATGTCAAAATAGTCAAAGTACGTCATCTGTCAGAAAAGAAATTCGTTGTTATCGATGTAAACAAATCGGTCATTACAAAAGTAATTGTCCCAATATGAAACAAAAAGAAAATAATAATAATGCTGTCTTTAGTGCAATATTTTTGAGTGGGCAAACTTTTAATAAACATGATTGGCATTTAGATTCAGGAGCTAGTGCTCACATAACCGCAAATAAAGACTGGTTAAGTGAAATTAACAATTCTGTAAATGGAAATGAAATAATACTAGCAGATAAATCTAAAGTATTAATAGAATGTGCAGGTAACGTAAACATTACTACAGCTGTATCAGATGAAAAGATTAATGTCACAGTTAAAGACGTATTATATGTTCCACAAGTAGCTACAAATTTATTATCAGTCAGTCAGCTTATAAAGAATGGTAATAATGTTATATTTGATAGTGATGGTTGCAGAATCTTGAATAAAAAAGGATATTTGGTTGGTATTGCTAGATTAATAGATAATATGTATAAATTAGAGACATTAGCAGCTGAAAGTTGCTGTACTGCTGCAGAAACAATTGTCTCTGGCAATATTTGGCATCGTCGAATGGCAAGCGGAGCAGTTGATGGTATGAAATTCAATGGTGAAATAAATGTTACAAAAATAAATTGTGAAACATGTAATGAAGGTAAACAAGCAAGATTGCCGTTTCCAAATAAAGGGTCACGTGCAACAAAAGTTTTAGAAATTGTGCACAGCGATGTTTGTGGTCCTTTGGAAACCAGATCATTAGGTGGAGCTAAATACTTCCTTACATTTTAGGATGATTTTAGTAAAATGGCATTTGTTTACTTTCTCAAAACAAAAGACCAGGTATTTGAATATTTTAAACAGTTTAAAAGTTTAGTAGAAAATCAACTGGAAAGAAAAATTAAAATTATTAGAACTGATAATGGTGGAGAATATTGTGGAAATATGTTTGAAAATTTTTTGAAAAATTCAGGTATATTGCCTCAAAAATCAAATGCTTATACTACAGAGCAGAATGGTTCTGCTGAAAGCTTGAATAGAACCATTATGGAGCGTGCTAGATGCTTGTTATTTGATGCAAAACTTGATAAAAGATTCTGGGCAGAAGCAGTCAATACTGCAGTATATCTGCGTAACAGAAGTTTAGTTTCAGGAATTAATAAAACACCATTAGAAGCATGGTGTGGTAAAAAACCAGATATTAGCCATATAAGGTTATTTGGCAGTAAAGTTATGGTACATAATCCTAAAGAAAAAAGACTAAAATTAGACAAGAAATCAAGAAGAATGATTTTAGTTGGCTACAGTGAAAACACTAAAGGATTTAGATTGTACAATCCAGAAAATAATGACATAATTATAAGCCGTGATGTTGTTATTATGGAAGATATTGAAGAAGAGGCTATAGTAGAAATTACTAATGCTGTACCAGATTCAGTGGGGGATGTTACCGAAAATAATGCAATAGAAAACTCTGAAAGTATCCTTGAGGGTTCTGAAAGTGAAGATACTAGTGATGAGGAATATAATCCTGACCACCATGAACCAATAGTATCTGCAGTAAGAAAATCACAAAGAACTCCAAAGGTGAAAGAGTATAATGATTATGTAACATATATGTGTATGACCGGTAATGAACTAGATGACCCTGTCACAATGGAAGAAGCGTTATCGAGACCAGATGCAAAAGAATGGAAATCTGCAATATCCGAAGAATTGCAGAGTTTTGAAGAAAACCAAGCATGGGAAATAGTTGATTGGCCAAGTGATTCTTCAGCAACGATTGTGAAGTGCAAGTGGGTGTTTAAAAGAAAAGTTAGTGGTGATAGTGAAGTGAGAAATCGCGCTAGATTGGTAGCAAAAGGTTTTTCCCAGAAACCGGGAATAGATTATGACGAAACCTTTTCACCAGTCATAAGACATTCTAGTTTAAGGTTACTTTTTTCACTTTCAGTAAAGTTAGGTTTAGATATACATCACTTAGATGTAAAAACAGCTTTTTTAAATGGTTACCTGAAAGAAAAAGTATATATGCAATTGCCAGAGGGTTTTGATAATTTGGATTCAAATAAATGTTTAAAGTTAAATAAGGCAATATACGGACTTAAACAATCTTCCAGAGCATGGAATGATAGAATAAATAAGGTTTTGATTGATTTAAATTATCAAAAGTCTGAGTATGAACCCTGTTTGTATACTAAAAGGGAAAATAAAAAAAATTACGGTTGTTGCAATATATGTAGACGATTTTTTTGTTTTCTCAAATAATGAAAGTGAATTAAGATATTTAAAAAGTGAATTAAGCTCTAAATTTGTGATTAAAGATTTAGGTAGAATTAAAGAATGTTTAGGGATGCAAATAGATTTTGATCCGAATGCAGGAGTTGTTATTCTGAGTCAAAAACAGTATATAATTCAGAAATTTAATATGTTAGATGCTAAATCAGTTAAAACTCCAATGGAGACTAAGTTAGATTTATCAGATGAGTATACCGATGAAACTATTAGAGCTCAGTTCCCTTATCAAAAGCTTATTGGCTGTCTTATGTATTTATCGGTTTTAACAAGACCTGACATATCATTTACTGTAAGTTTTTTGAGTCAGTTTAATGATAAATACAATGAGAGTCATTGGAAATATGCCAAGAGAGTGTTACGGTACTTGAAAGATACTGTTAATTATTCATTAAAGTACACTAAAGATGATTTAGAATTGCAAGGCTTTGCAGATGCCGATTGGGCTAACAATTCTATTGATCGTAAATCATATACGGGGTATGTGTTTAAACTTTCCGGTTCATCGGTTTCATGGCAAAGTGTGAAACAAAAAACAGTAGCTCTTTCAAGTTCTGAGGCTGAATATATGGCGCTATCGGAAGCCGCCAAAGAATCTGTATATTTAAAGAATTTGTTAATGGAATTGACTGGAGTATCGAGTGTTATTAATTTATTTAACGATAATCAAAGTGCCATAAGTTTGTCGGCTAATCCAGTCAATCATAAACGAAGCAAGCATATAGACGTAAGGTATCATTATTTGCGAGAATTAATTCTAAATAATGTTATTAGCGTAAATTATTTACCTAGTGTTGATATGCCTGCAGATTTGTTGACAAAAGGTTTAAATGTAGAAAAACATTATAAGTTATTAAAATTAATGGGACTTATTAATGTTTAATCTAGTTTTTTTATATCGATAAGTGGGGGTGTTGAATATTCTAGTATCAATATAAATTGTTTAACAGTAACGCCATCTGGCGTATGAATGTATTAACATTAATGTATATATGTATTAGTGGTTGCCTAATTACAAATAAAACTTTAGTTAGTTCTTGTGTTCAACTTGTAAGAGAAACACACGTGTTTTATTTTTCGTCCTCTGATATTTAATAGTTTCTAATGTGATGTAGTGAATTATCAGTTTTTTTCCGCTTACATTGCAAACGCAGGCTGAACCCTACGAGATTTATCAAAATAATGTACTAATTATTTGTACACATTGAAAAGGTCTACAGAAAACTCCGCGATGGTATATGTCTATCTCTTATGGATATCCCACAGTAACATTTTTTGTCATTTACTTTTTACGACAAATAACGGCTAATTTTTTTGAGGCGATTTTAACCAAATTAGCATTTATCCTTATCCAATTAAATAGCTTAAATACATTTTTGATTTAATATAGATCTATATGGTCCTTACAGCACAAGATTTAAATGAATATTTTCGAAGATATTACAGATTTAAAATTGCGGGACGTAGCGCTTGCGGTGGTACTGCCGGCCGGGCGGCGGTAACGTGCCTATAAATAGCGCATCGGAGGCCGCGATTTTCCTTATAGCACTTTGAATTTTGCAGCGATCGGACGCGTTTATTACGAAATTAATCATTATGACGCAACCCTAAGGTGGCGCAGTGGAGATGTTATAAATTTACACCTGTAATTCTTACATAACTAAGTACTATGACGCCACCGTAAGGTAGCGCAGTTGATATCTTATTTATTTAAAAGAGCAAAACTTACTATATCTAACCGATAAATTACAAAGTACTATAAATAATAGTAAAAACTGGTAACTAACGAGAACATATGATAAAAAATACAAAAAAATTAATCGTAAAAATAAAAAAAATGGAAAAAACATTAGTGTTAGGCGGTGCGAAGTTCGCCGGGTCCGCTAGTATTATATAATTTGATGATTATGCTCACCGGGAAACATCTATCCCTTGGGCTAGAAGCCATCTTTATCAACCCTTGGTACATAAGTAAATATTATATAATTGTAAAAAATTATACATAAATATTCATTTACTTACGCAATTTTAAATTTTAAAAGAAATTTAAAAAACATTGACTAAACGATTAACTATTTCAGTAATATTGTATAGCAATGGAAAAAGTCGCCTATCAGAACTAATAAATAATTTGATCTCAAAGTTTTTGAGGTCGCTGTTTACAAATTCAGGATCATCCTGTCGATGATTTTCGTTTGGATTTATAAAAAAAAAAGGAAAAAAAATAAATAAATCCGAAAAAAGCTCGAGTGTTTTTTTGGAAAATCGCTATAACTCGCTCAATTTTGGGAATTTTTGAAAAACTAACAGTCCATTATCAATTTTTAATTGTCAACAATTTTTTAAGGATATTTTTTTTAAATTATTAAATACTAGCAGCCCGCCATTTTTTGTAGATATTTATATATTCTTCAAAATCGTAGTACATTATTTTATTCTATAATCAATAGTATTCTCAGCGCACCCGATGTAAGGATTTTAAGGTCATTTTTGGTTACATTAACGGCATTTTGGTAAGGATCCCTAATGTTTTTGAAAATATAATATAGGCTATGTTCATCGGCATTAGTGTATGTTTCCAACGGTGAAATAATTTTTCAAATTCGTCGGAGCCTATTCACTTCAAACAAACAATCAAACCTTTTCTCTTTATAATATTAAGTAGGTATAGATTATAATTTGGTGGTGATTTTTTTTTCAACTTTTACAAACACAATTGTTAAATTTTATTCGTAAAATTTCTAACTGTCAATTGTCATAACTTTAATATTTTTTAGGCAAAAAGAAGAAGAAAAATAAAAAAAAAAATTTTTTGTAGTAATGTTTTGTCACGGGCTAATTTCTAACTAGCAATAATTTTATTTTTAATCGGCAATAAATTGAGTACTCACCTTACTAATTTCTCCAGATTTGAGGGTTCAACAACGACATTTAGTGTTATAGCCAAATTTGATTTTTCATTTATCAAAAGTTTTAATCTATTTATTGTTTTTGGGTACATATTTAGAATTATTGTTACTATTATGACAAGTAATAAAATTTGAGGTTATAAATAGATCTCTGGATCTCTTCTTCTTTTTCTGTACATTCGGTTTATCAGAACTATTCCGTGAGTCAAACAAGGCCGCATTACATGAAAGTAGTGTTAGTAAAAGACCATCCAATAAGTAATTCGGGGCCACGACCTCCAAATTAATAATGGGATAGGTAAGGGCCATCTGTCATGGTACTTCCGGCCGATATGATTATTTTGTGATTCGACAAGCCACCAAGAAGGTCTATAAGGCTGCAGTCTCATTGATCAATCGTGTTCAATCGTGAGCGAACGAGTAAATTTAGAACGTCTGAGATCGAGCATAATTGAACAGTTCGCTTTTAGAACCTGTCCTAAATTTTAGTCGATGCTTGATTGTGATCGTCGGTTCGCGCATGCGCATGGAGACAGGAATCAGCATCTGCCATCTTGACATTTTTCATAAATAATTTGAAAAAATTAACATTAGCAATGTGGACTACGGAAGAGATTAAATTAGTCATATTAATGGTTCAACAACACCCCGAAATTTATGATTCGAGCCATCCATATCTGTCGCTTTTTTTTCTTTTTTTATTTAATAAATAAAACAATAACATATCATTATCACTTTCAGAATAAGACATACTTAAATACTTATTTAACTGATAATATGTCAATATAATAGAACTACCGAATAGGTTATGTTTACGTAAACTACAGAAAACAACTTAAGGTCGCTTGATTCAGTGAGACTACTCTACAAAATTTTAACCGATTTCGCACGTTTGTAGATGGTTGCTGACGATTGCACTCGATTCAATGGGACTGCGGCTTAATGGTCTAAGATAGCAGTAAAAGTGTCACCAGGAAATTTTGTGGGTGAAGTTTTTTTTATCATCCTACATCGATGGCACTTATGTGTGGATTTTGAAACTGAACCTTTCTTTTCCAACCGAACTATTTTGTTAATCTTGATTAGTTATTATTTTGTGGGTTACGGTTCGCTGGAAATCACCACGTGTGGGATATATTACAAAATTTTCCGTTGGTAAGTGAACACACTTTCATTCAATCTAACATTCCAATTCTCATTACCTTTTTCTTTCCATCGATTCATAGATTTAACTGCGGATCGTTATAAGGTGGTTTAAATCTCAAATCCAAGCCCTGAATTAGTGAAGTCTTCGAGTTTTTTGGCAACTCCTCTAGTACATGTTATTAATTCATGACTTGTAGCTGGTATATTTTATATTTCCAGAAAAACTTAAAACAGCACGAATTGTTCCGCTACACAAATCTGGTGACTTAGATGATGAGAATAACTACCGCCCAATCGCTGTACTTCCTGCTCTATCGAAAATATTTGAAAAGATTATTTCACAACAGCTATTATCCTTCTTTGCTAAAACTTCAATTTTAAACGAGCACGAGTTTGGCTTTCGGGAGGTTCGCTCTACATCATGCGCTGTCGCTCGGTTCGTAGAGAACGTCCTTGGCGTGCTGGAAGCTGGTGAGGTACCGATGGCTGCATTCCTGGACCTCAGTAAAGCCTTTGACTGTGTGAACCATAGTATTCTTCTGTATAAATTGCAGTTTTATGGTGTGAGAGGAACAGCATACAATTTAATGTCATCCTATCTAAAAGATCGAAAACAGATAGTATCGTATAATAACATAGACAGCAGTCTGTTGAATATTAACCGGGATGTCCCTCAAGGGAGTATACTTGGCCCTTTAAATTTTTTAATCTATGTTAACGATCTACCTAAAAACCTCCCATGCAAAACATTTCTATTTGCGGATGACACTACCATTCTTAATAAAGTAGCTCCTACCGAGAACAGCCTTTCAGAGATCAACACAACCATCAACAGTGCAAGAGCTTGGTTCCTAAGCAACGAACTCCAGCTTAACGCTAATAAAACAGAGTTTCTCCGCTTTGGTTTCGGAACAGAAAACAAAAGCGTAAAGTTCTTAGGAATACACATAGATAGCCACTTAAACTGGAATAACCATCGTAACTACTTAGCTGACAGATTATCCAAGGCCATATATGCCATTCGTAAAATCAAAAAGTACGTTAATGAAAAGGCCGCAATAACAACCTATCATTCGCTATTGCATAACATTATGACTGATGGATTACTGTCTTGGGGAAATACAACCAATACTAACATCAACAAAATATTTCTACTTCAAAAACGTGCTATAAGAGCGATTTCTAGACGAACTGACAGATGTAGACCATGGTTTAAAACATATATATCTTGACGTTGCCCTCCGCTATTATATACATTAATTTAATAGATACGAAAAATAATATTGCGAAATTCAAATCCTTTAACCAGATACATTCATATAACACCCGTAACAACAATAACCTTATTTACCCAAAAAAACAAACTAACAGTCTCACACAGAAACTTGCTGGGTCTTTATAATTAATTACCCGCCAACGTTCGTGACCCGCCAACGTTCGTGATCTTCGGGAGCAGCATTTTAAACGACAAATTAAAAAACATCTTATTGACAGTGCATATTACAGCATATCCGACTTTAAATTTTGTTCATAATGGAGGGCGCTCCCGTGTTTTCACGTTTAGCGTGTGGCGGATCAGCAATTGTATAACCTGGGTTGCGGATGCGTCGCCATACTTATTTGTCGCCGTACTTACTTGCTTACTTTCCTCCTCGATACCGTTTAAACTATACAATAAACTTGTTGTAGGTTATATTACCAAAAAGATTTGTACTTTTGTGTTCTATTTGATTGTAATCTTTATCTGTATGTCTTTATATTTTTATACTTTGTATTTTTTGATTTTTTGACTTTTCTTTATGTACATTGTAAATACATTGTAAATACATTGTAAATGAAGAACAATAAATTTGAAAAAAATTGAATTTGTTATATACCCTTTTCCATCTAGGTGAGTTACTTTATATTTTATGACATTGTGCTAATTTTAATTTGATAACGACATACAATTACAATCTAAATTTGCTGGGTTTTATTAGTTTTATTTTTATTTTTCATTAACTTTTCTTTGTCCTGTGGAAAAACTAGACACCTTTCTATCTTTTGTTCCTCCATTTGCAATGCTTAACATATTCTTTCAACAAAATTATTTAAACTGTATTAAATCATTTGGATTAGTAAATTAGCTAGTAACAATATTTTTTTTTTGTTCAATCATTGATTCTGTTAAATTCAATTCACTAACTGTGTTGAATCATGTAATTTGTGGAATTTGTTATAGAGAGTCAATCTTCAGTTTTAATCTGTTAAATTCGATTACTAACTGTATTAAATCATGTAAATTTTTGTAATATGTTATAGTGTTGTTACCCGATTATTGAAAATGTAGATTCAAATTTTGTTCAATACTTAATCATTGTAATTCATATAATTGCTACAGTTCATCTTTTTTTTTATAATTAAATGGTAAATTCAATTTAATAAAGTTGTATTTAAATTAGTTGTTTTAGCATAACTTAAATTAGTAGTTTAGTTTCATTACAATCGAGCATTACTCACTTTTTATTGTTAGAATATATTGAATTCGGTGTTATTATAAGATTAATCGGGTTATTGTAATATTGTAACCGTTGTATTTTGAATTTTTGTAACAAATTTAACCTCCGCGAATTGGTAAACTAATTAAACACTTTGGTAATTTAGTGTACGATTTTAGGGTCCTTGGGACAGGCTTTAAGTCCCTAGAACAGGCTTAAATTCTTTGGTACAGATTTAAATTTCCGGTACAAGCTTAATACATTGGTACCGGCTTCCTTCTTTGACGAAGGCTTATCACCTGGTTACTGGAGCTGGCTAAATACTTGTGGTATTAGCAGTATATTGTTTTGGAATTATTCCGGGTTCTGTTCGGAAACAATCATCGTTGGATTTTGGAGATATTGCTAAAAATTATATTTTAAAATTGTTATTAATAACTTAGTTTTAAGTCGTGCGTGTGATTACACTGAGATTTAGTAATATTTTGATGATTTTAATTTTAAGGCGCTAGTGTAAATAAGTAACTTGAAGTTTATAATTAACGTCGACTATAAACGTTGTTCTTTTTTTTTCTATTTTTAAAGAAGGGTCTAGTTTTGAAATTGAATTGTTTTATTTAGCTCACTTTATTTCATTTTGTGGGATTGGGTAAGAGTTATTAGTGCCTATTAGATCCAGGTGTTTCCGGCTTGTACCGTCAAAGTCGGTGGCGCGGCTCACTTGTGTATCATCCCTCTACGGCTGAGCTCGGGCATAATTTGCCAGTAGAGTTACCGCTAAACCCTTACGCAATTCATCTATCGTTGTTTGGATTTTCTTTAATAAATATCTTACACTACATGAACCTTAGCAGATAGCTAAGTAAAAACTGTGGCAGTTTATTTGTTTTTTTTGTAATGGGTTTATTGTTTGTTTATTTAATTATTCGTTGCATTATTCTTATTATAGTCCATTTCATCGTTTTTGGCCGTATTGATATTAGAAACCACTGAAATAAGATTAAACTGTCATCCAAGTTACCAACGGCGGAGAGTTTTTTTTCTAAATTAGGTCGTAAGTTTCTGAAACTATCAGTGTGGTTTGACATCTACAAAAATATGACATTAAAGGCGGAAACATACTATCAAAACGTGACACGACGCCACGTCACCCGACGCATCAATTCCATATATTTATGTTGCGGCGTGTGGTCACATAGCGTGTTGTCTATGTGCTTCTATATAACTGTATTAAATATATGGAATTGATAAGTACTGATATGCGTCGGGTGGCGTGGCGTCGTGTCACGTTTTGATAGTATGTTTCCACCTTAATAATTATTAAATCAACCCTTCAACAACGAGACGTACATGACGGTTACTAGGAATGTGAATTAAGTCAAGACTTCCGTATTAAATACTTTTTATCTACCGGTGAAACAAGATGCAGTTACGTAAGTGTTGTATTAAAAAACAAACGTCCTCATTTAAATTTCTAACTTGCCTGTATCTGAGAGAGATGTAACTCTAAATTTACTTCGAGTATGATTTCTGTCATCGGCCAAAATCGGTGAAATGGACTATAGTATATGTATAATTTCAGTATTATAAATTATTTATAAAATTATATATATTTGTATTAGCGAATAATAAGAGCGTTTTTTACTTTAATCCTTTTTTTTAATTTTTCAGGATATTCAAGAATATCATACAATTTTACAGTTTTTTTAGAATTTTTCACAATTGTTAACAATTTTTTACGATTTCCAAATCATTTTTTATGATTTTTGTCAGTTTTTTAACCTTTTTTTATCAATTTTTCAACTTTTCTGTATGGCAATTTTTTTAACACTTTTACAAATTTTGAGAGTTATTAAGAAATTTTTACAAAAAAAATTCATGTTTTATCTGTATAAAAGTTGTTTTTTTTTTGTTAAAAAAGAAAGATTTAATACAGAAAACGTTGTTTTTTGGTAAAACAGACAGATTTTACATATTACAATTTCTTCATATTAATATTTTTTTATTGCGAATTATGTCAAAAAATGGATTTCCTACAAGTAAAACACCACCAATACCTGTCACTTAACAGATATTCACATTTATGTGTAGTAAACCAAAAATTTGATTAAATTTCGCTTAAAAACCACGAAAAAACTCGGAAACAGTGTAAAAAACAGTAGAAAACCTTTCTATACATCTAAAAAACAGTTCGAAACAGTATAGAATAATGTCACTGCTTCTTCTTTTTCTGTACTTTATGGCTTGCATATTAGTTACTCAAGGTTATTGCAAACTGTAAAATTATTTAATAATATTTATAACAAACTATTTTTATAACACAAAATATTTATTATTTTATAAATTAAAACATACTTTAATCAATAATTTATTATACAAAAAACGTATATTATAGTAAAAAACTTGCGTCTACGGACCAAGTAACCCAAAAGCTCCAGACTGCGCGCGCACACTGTTGTCTAGTAGGCTTACTGAATAAACTCATTGACGAGACGACGCGACGAGGCTATTCAACGTGTTCGTTCAGCCGTGTAGGTAAGGCACGTCCAATGACGTTTAGACGGAATGGTTTCAACTTCCTGTTTAATTGTTTTGTAAACATTTGAATTTGGATTTGAATTTGTATGTACAAGTATTGTTTCTTCTCCGAAAGTGCTATTAAAAATTGTAGTAGACTTATAGGTATGTTGTTTTAAGTGTTTTCGTTTTATTATTTTGCGTTTCTAATTCTTTAGTTTTATTTTTGGAGCTTTGGTAGCAAAAATTCTATTCTCTTAGTATATAAGTAAGTATAGGTTAAATTGTAAATGGGATCAAAATTAAAATTATATTTTGCGTATATTAATTGACTTACAACTTACTATTTATTTCTGTTTTAAGAAATTTGCTAGTAATTACTAACCCTTTTTTGAAGAATGTGAATATTGTCACAGAAACCGTAGGCGAGTGCAACAATTATATCAGTCAAAAAAAGGACTTTACATGCGAATTACATACAATATTTTTTCTACTACCAACTAAAGAAAACATTTTTAAACCAAAGGTGTTTTTATTTTTTTGATATAATTTTACCTCTGGCTATACCTAATTTAGTCATTAGGCTCCAACACAGTTGTACTGCTTTTTTAATTTTATTTTTTTTTGTTATATTTTCATTTACAAATTCTAAATGTCAAGTATAAGAACGAAGAAAGAAGGATCATGGTCTGTGGTGAAGTTTGTAGAAGAGAATTCAGTAAGTGTGGTTCCAACGAAATGGATCAATAATAACCAATGTCGTTGGCCTCCATTTTCCAACCGGGAAAGAATTACTCATGCTATAAAAGCACAGATCATGAATACATGCTGGCCAAGTCATGAGGTACCGTTTTTAGAAATTCTACACATGGTTATTTCTTACTTGGGCTGAGTTGTTTATTAACTGTCTTAAAAAAATGAATTTTTTTTAGATAACTATAACAACGCCCTGGCCAAGGCTCGAAAGGCTGAAGAAACTAGCGATCTCACTTCGTCAGTGGATGAAATGTCGAATAAGAGGCGTATTAAAAGACGCACGTTTTCTTCAGATGACGAAGAAGAACATATTCTGTATAAAACCCCACCAAAGTTAAACAAAAAGACAAAAAAGGTAATTTTGTAGTTTTTTTTTAATTTCTTTTATTTTTTTCTTTTTTTAGCTTCTAATAAATCAGGAAACTATAAATAATATACATACTAATACTGTTGTTGAGAATATTTCTCAGAATATCCAGACGCCATCAACTTCAGGTATAAAGATTACTTAATCTTCTAACTTCAGATTCTTAGTACAAAGTGAAGTCCAAATTAATTAAAATGTTTGGCTTTATACACCAAGTAATACAATACCCTTTTTAATATTAACTGCCAATTTTATTTTTAGAAAGGGAGGCTCCAGTTTTCAGTGCGACACCATCATGCAGTGAAGGATGTAGTTGCTGTCCACATATTTCAAAATATTTAAAAGAAATTTTAAGGCAGCAACATCTAACCACAGGCATTCTGAATGATATTTTCAGCACACTGGAGGAGAAAAGTAAAAATCCAGTAACAGAAAAAAGGACCTCGATATTTAGGGAATTTGATTAACCCCTCAAAACAAAAGAAGACTTAACCTTGTTCAATGAAATTTTCAAAGAAGAAAAATTTTTAGAAGCTGTAAGTAGAATACAGTTTTTTGGGACTACTTAATCATTTTTACGTTATAACATAACATTTTTACTATTGCTACCCTACACAAAAGTTTTGGTAATTGTCTCTTTTAATTGAATTTTTATCTTTACTCTTTCTAGATTGAAGAAATAAGATTTGGTGGGAATACCATCTATGACTTTGTAAAGAGAACCCTTTCATATTTTCTTACCAATGAGTTAGCAGTTGATTTTAGTTGGTTGGGAAGAAGGACGAAGGATGCTTTCAACAATTTGACAATCGCTCAATTAATAATTTGTAAGTTTTTTTTTATTATTTCTGTACCGCTCACTTGTAGAAATGACGTCAGTGTCTGGCCAAAGATGTGAATATAAACAGTACTCTAATAAAAGTTATATCATTGCCAGCAATTGACAACTATGACCCTAGCATTATACCGACATTGTTTTTAATTTTAGCTGCAGCTGAAAGAGCTAATAAGTCTCCGGACAAGAAAGCCACCGAAAATGAAGTCAGCAAATGGTTGAGACGAGCAGGGGACAGAAAAAAAAATTGTGAATGAAAATATTATGTTTTAGTTAAATCACAATAAATATTAGTGATCTTTTTTATTTGTTTAATTTTTAGTCTTACATCTAATCATTTAACAGAGTTCAAAGTACCGGTCCGTGTGTATATTTCTGAAAAAAACACTTAAAAAACAAAAAGTTGTATATCATTAAAAAATTAAATTAGTGATGGCCTTATGGTCTGAAACGTTTATTTTTATAACAAGCTTTTTCTGAAATATACAACTGTACCGGTACTTTTTTGAACTCCCTGAACAAATATTTTATAAACACTTCCAGTACGTACGTTTAATATACCTACTCCAGGTACGTAGGTACATTAAATGTACTCCAAGTATGTACATTTTTGGTCTGCAAAATCGGAAAATGTACGTTTATAATATGACTTATGTACGTCCCGTAGACGTTACATGTAGAGACGATTACAAAAATATCGCGACAGCTCCAGTAAAATTCGGCAATGTGGGGATATTCGCCGACGATCTCCGATCGGCGCGCGCCGCAGCGCCTCCAGAGCGCAGTCGGAGAATTCTAGTACTATTCAATTGCTAAGCGGATTCCGTGTGCGGTGTTTGTTAGTCCCAGCGGCGTCGTGAATTTGTGCCTCGTTTCACCGGTTTGAGTGTTTTTCGTTTTGTAGAGTAAGTACCGAGTGTATTTTTATTTTTTCATCGCAAAAATGGGAAGAAAGCATTACTCGGCGGATGCCTCCCAAATTATTAACTCCGTAAGTAAATTTATGAAAAACGAAGTGGGCTACAAATTCCAATCAATAATTTTCGCCAACGAATTATGGCAGCTACGGGTGTTTCTAAGGATGTCATCCATCGAGTAAATAAAAAAATAAGTGCTTTAGCAGTAGATGATGTTACAAAAATGTCAACATCAGTCGTCATTGACGACCGTCCCTCGACATCAACTTCAAATGATTTAAATTAAAGTACTTCTTAAAAAAAGAGGGGTCGTCCGAATTCTAAAACATTTATTAGTCAAGGGCAAGGAGATCGAATTCGATCCATTATTAACAACTTTTATATCATAGAAAAACAACGCCCAACGATGAAGAAGGCTCTACAAAGAGTGAAGGACGCCCAAGTAGGTTTTGAAGGGACATTACAATCCTTTATAAGGGTTGTAAAAAAATTAGGTTTCCCCTGGGACAAAACACCAGACAATCGACAATCACTTATGAAAAGCCACGATGTAAGGTTAAAACGCGTAGAGTTTTTGAAAAAAAATAGAGATTTTCGCCGCGACGGTAGAAATATTATATATACCGATGAAACTTATTTGTATAGTTCGCATACCTCTACAAAAACATGGATAGATACGACCAAACCAGACCAAACATTAAAAGCGCCTTATATTCAATTAGTAGAGATCGGCCTACGAAAAGAATGTTTTCCTCGTGGCTAACCGCCTAAATCGATTCGGAGCAAAGCCGGGACGGGCTGCTAAGTAGTATAATATAATTTCAAATTGATATCCACAAACAATCTGAAATAACTTACTCAAGCTATAAAAAAATGCAGACAACAAAAAGTAGTTATGAAAAATCACAAAATTCGGTTAAAATTTTGTAATTGTTTTACAGAATAAAAATTGAAAGAAAATATTTAGTTTGTAGTAAAAAATTAATATTTTCAGATTTTCAGATGGAGGTAAAAACTAACGAATTAGTACTTTCGAATTATTTAAAACTACAGCAGGAAATGAATTCAGTTCGGAAAGAGAATATATTATTTATCACTGAAAACTCGGTAAGTATTGAAAATAACTAGAAATAAATTTTTTAATCCCGCATGCAGAAAAGTTTCAACCAGAAAACTACTATGAGAATTGCAAACAACAAAAAATAAAATGTTAATTTATTTTCAGGAATTGAAAGCTGTTTTAAACAGCATTCAAAGTACCGCCGAAATTGTTTTGTACAATGCAGTAACACAAATTGTTAATCTTTGTGGAATTGCAAACATAGGTAGTAATTTTGAAGGTAACGTATTCTCTATAAGAAATAAACTTTTTATAAAATCACAGATTGAACCATCGATGTTGTAGTTTGTACTTTATTATTTTTAAGTTTTTATTTTACAATTGACTTTGTTTCAATTTTGTGATATTATCTGTGATATTGATCTGTGATATTTTTTATATATCGTCGTTCGGACTGCAAAACCTCGTATCTGCATTTTTTTCCCAAATTAATATTTTTAATAAATTGGGATTCCAAGGGTCAAACGCGTATGTGTGCAAAATCTCGAAGCGCTTCGATATTCCTATAACGCAAAATATACTCGGTTCTTAACCACGTATTTGAATATAGCGAACATAACCTCGTATTTGACGCAGTTCCACATGATAGCTTATAGTGACAGGTGTTTGCCGGTGTTTTGTGTTAAAATAAATAGACTGGTAAGTATCAAATATTACAATTTAATAATTAGAGGGAATCTTAAGGCCGTATATGCGTGCAGTAGTAAGCAAACTGGGTTTTATGCTTACCATACAGTTTTATTCCCATTTTAAATTATTGCATCATATACGAGTTTTTGACCGAAAATGTTTTTGGTTTACATTGCAGATACTTGATTTTACACAATAAAAAGTCAATAAAGCCTATTTATGTATGCGTTATACATTATGATTTTATGGACACTTGTGACAGGTTTTCATTTAAGATTTAAAAAAAACTACAAAAGATTAATTATTTGAATATTTTTGTATGCTTGTTTACTTGTATACTTTATCTGGACTAACTTACAGTGTCTGCCTAAATTGTTATTTTGACATTTATTTCTTCCTCCATTCGGTCAGGATACAAACTTTCGGGATAAAAAGTTACACTTTAGTCTAGAGGTTTATAATAAACTATTATTTACAGAAAATGTCCTTACGAAGGGGAAAAGTTATGGTGCTTAAAGCATTAGAACAAATTCATGATCAAGAGTGCCAGATGCCTGAAAATACCTTTGCTTGCGAAAAGTCTTTACCCACAAGCCCCGTTTTATAAATGGGCAGACTGGGCATTTGCCCAGGGCGCCAAATTCTCAGGGGCGCAAAATAAAAGATATAAAAAAAATAAATGAGGGAAACTGGGAAACAAATTACCCACTAAAAATATCTGACATAATTGTTTTTAAAAATATATAAAACAGAACAAGTAAATACAGGCTACTGGGAATGTAAAATAAAAATAGTAAGTAACATAATAATAATAAAACATCTATACATAATATATATTACTTGAGTAAATATGCCATACATCCGCTAGGTTCGCTAGTAACGCAGTAGTCCCAACGCACAGCATGGGAAGTAACATGACTGTCTTTTATTAGACTGTGGTTGGCTTCAGCCGGTGACGGTGCATCCGCGCATGCGCTCATCTTCCGCTGTCACGCCAACAGCCTTATAACCTCAAACGTTGCTAGTTTATTGTTTGAGTTTGATTTTGATGAGTGTAGTTTTTGTTTGGGAAAAAGTAAGTGATGTATTTTTTTAAAAATGAACAAAAAACTAAGTGGTTCTGAATTTAGAAAGCGTGCTGCAAAGAAGGAGAGTGATAGACAAGAGTTGTTAAAGAAAGTGCCGAAAATAGCTACGTTTTTTACATCTGTTACGCCTTCTGCTGCCTCTAGTAAGGATACCGACACACTACCGGTACAAATAAATAATGATGAAGGTAATCCGGATATTGTTATTTACAATAGTGATAACAGTAATGTGGATAGCCAAATTGTTTCCATTTCTGAGTCAAAATTTGATGAATTGTTGCCTTTAACTTTTAACATCAATGACCCGGCAACTTGGGACATCTCTTTGCCTTCTACTATAGAATCGGTTGTAAACAATCCACCAAAACAGAATTTTCAAGCAGATTTTTCTAAGTCTGAACGTATTTACAATGACGGATCTAAGCGTACACTTACACTAAAACTATTTAAATGTACTCTTTCTAACAGTGAATCTTATACTAGGGATTGGCTTATCTAGTCAAAGTCGTCTGGTAAAGTATTTTGTGTTCCTTGCTGTTTATTTCAGCCTGTGGATAAAAAAACTGGATTTTCAGCAGGTTTCAACGATTGGAAACATGGTAATGTCTTGATTAAACAGCATGAACAATCAGTAGACCATCGTTCTAACATGTTAGCTTATATTAATAGACAAAAACAAAAAGGGCAAATAAATACACTTCTTTCAACCCAATATGAGCAGGAGGTCACTTATTGGCGAAATGTATTGCAAACAATTGTTTCTGTTGTGAAATTCCTCTCAGTTAGAGGATTACCCTTTCAAGGTGACAATGAGCATTTAGGGTCTACTTCCAATGGATTGTTTTTAGGGTGTCTGGAGTTAATCAGTGAATTCGATCCTTTTCTTTCCCAGCACCTTGTTCAGTATGGAAATAAAGGATCAGGCCATGTGTCATATTTATCTGCAAAAACGTGTGATGAGTTTATCAGTGTAATGGCAGACTGTGTGCTACAAACAATGGTTGAAGAGGTAAAACATTCTCGCTACTTTGCCTTAATTGTAGATTCCACTCCTGATTGTTCACACACCGATCAATTAGCATTTGTTCTACGTTATGTTTGCAAAGATGCTAAGCCAAAGGAACGTCTCTTCAAAGTTCTTCCAGGAATAGGCCACACCTCAAGTAGCCTAGAAGATGCAGTTGTAAGTACTGTAACAAAATTAGGACTAAATATTGAGTTATGCCGAGGACAAAGCTATGACAATGCTGTCAATATGTCTGGAGCTTATGCAGGACTGCAAGCCAGAATTAAACAACACTGCCCTTTTGCAGAGTTTGTACCTTGCGCTGCCCACTCACTCAACCTCGTTGGATCTTCAGCTGCAGAGTGGTGCAGTGATGCTGTTATGTTTTTTGGATTCCTCAATAACCTGTTCACGTTTTTTTCTTGTTCAACCCATAGATGGAGCATTTTAAAAGCATCATTAGAAAACAGTAATACTCCATTGGTAAAATCTCTCTCTCAAACTAGATGGTCAGCAAGAGCCGACGCAGTGAAGGCTTTGGTTAAAGGCTACAAGGAGATAAAAAAATCACTGAAGCAAATATCGGAAGACCCAACTCAGAAGCCTGCAGTACAAGTAGAAGCTTTAGGGTTAGAAAATAAGTTTGGAAACTTCGAAATAGCCTTCCTTACAATTTTGTGGAATGACATTTTGGAAAGATTTGATAAAGTCAGCAAAAGTCTGCAAAGTGAAACCCTCAACCTAGCAGTAGGTAAAACACAGCTCCAGACCTTGGAGAGCTATTTAAACGACAGGAGAGATGAGTTTGACAAGTATGAACAAAACGTTATGACGTTTTTACAAGTTGAATCTCCCAGCTACAAAAGGATAAGAACAAGGAAAACTTTTGCGGATGAAACCATTGGTAATGAAGCTCATCTTGATGGAAGGACAATGTTCAAAACTCAAGTTTACATCAGAATCATTGATTCTTTGATAAGTAACTTGTCAAGGCGAAAATTAGCTTATGAACATTTGGCTGATAAATTTGAAATACTCTTTACTCTTGTTTAAAAAGAATCACAGAATGAGGCCATATCACAAGCTGCAAACAAACTTTATGCCTCATACCCTAATGACATTGGAAGTGAATTTGAAAATGAATGTCTGCACTTCAAAATGTATGTGGAGCAGGAAGAATTTAGTGGAATCCATGACGTGTATGAATACATAATAACAAATGAATTGAAGAGTACTTTCCCAAATCTTGAAGTAGCTGTTAGAATTTTTCTGACCTTACCTGTCACCAACTGCTCTGCAGAGAGAGGATTTTCCGCTTTGAATCGTCTGAAGAATGTTAAGAGATCTGCTCTTTCAGACAACAAGTTAATTGAAGGCTAGAAAAAAATCTGTCATTTAAAATGCTTTGTACAAAGCAGGATCTTAAAAATATAATTTTATGTTGTAATCTTTGCTGAAAGTGTGAATTATGTATGTAAAATAAATGTCTACAGTTTTGTGAATGAAAGACGCGTTTTCTTGTTATTTCCTTCATAATGTATATGTAACATAGATTATTTACTTTTTACATAATAGTAATACAGGGGGCGCCAGTAGACCATTTGCCCAGGGCGCCAGTCACCTAAAACCGGGGCCTGTTTACCCATTAACGAAATTTTACCAGATATAGACATTCCTAACTTTTACATTGACAACAATGTAATAATAGAAGAGATTGTGGCGTTAAACAATTCAACAGTAGTTGAATTCGACAAAGACGGCATTGAAAACCTAGATAACAATGAAGATAATGGAAATACATGTCACCCCGAAAATATTCCCCTTCAGGATGAAGCGAGTGACAACAACGACAGTGACAAAAACAGTGACGACGACGAGAGTGATCCCAAAAATGATCCTGACTATATTCAACTAGAAGATGAAAACTACACCACCCAAGAAGAACTGCAGGATAACCCAGCGGGATCCCAGAAGCATGATAACGCAAATAACACAAATAAACGAAAATATAACAAAAATAACTCAGATAGTGATATAGAAGACGATGAATTAGAGAATAAAGATAGAACTCAAGAAGAAACGAAGGAACCTTTGAAGAAAAAAAGTAAACTGCTTACCAGAGAAGAAAGAACAAAAAACAAATATTTGCGAATGCGTGGAAAGTCATACAAAGGGCTTAAAAAAGACACAGATGGTAAATATAAACTAATAAATGCAGTTGCTCCACGAAGTATTGGCCCAACTTGTACTTCACAAAAGTGTCAAAAATCAAAGGTACTGAAATGTGGGATATTTACAGAAGGAGAAAGGGAAGAAATGTTTAAAAAGTTCTGGGAAGATTTGACGTGGGATATGAAAAGGACTTATATTAGCTCTCTTGTAGATACAGTCCCAGCAAAGAGAAAGAAAGCAGATTCAAGAAGAAATGAAACATTAATTTACAGTCTTAAAAAGGGAACTGAGAAACTAAGAGTGTGCAAGAAAATGTTTCTTTCCACATTGGGAATAAAGGAATGGACTGTGAGAGAGTATAGTAGGAAGGCATTTGGAATGCATGTAGCTGTTGAAGAAAAGTCAAATGATGCACGAACTAGACATTCTACCAAAGAAAAAAAGAAGGTCCTTGAGAATTTTTTAGATGTTTTGCCAAAAATGCCATCGCATTATTGCCGCGCCTCCACCACAAAATTATACTTAGAGCCTTTGTTTCAAAGCAAAATGGACCTATACCGAGAATATGTGAAGTATTGTGAAAAGCAAGGACAACAGTCTTTTTCAGAAAAAATATTATTTGACTCTCTCAAGGAAAAAAACATTAAGTTATACCGTCCCAGGAAAGATCAATGCGACGTTTGCATTGGACATAAAGTTGGTAATATAGCTGATGATATCTATAGTTCTCATTTGCAAAGAAAGGATATGGCACGTTCTTCCAAGGAAGAAGACAAAAAGACTTGTCAAGAAAGTGATAGAAAGTTATTAGTATTAACAGTTGACGTACAAGCTGTTAAGCTAGCGCCTGTACTTAAAGCAAGTGCAATATACTATAAAACAAAACTCTGTGTGCATAATTATACCATTTACAACTTATTTAAAGGAGAAGTGACGTGTTATTTATGGGATGAGAGCCATGGAGGACTTGAGGCCAGTATCTTTGCGACAACGTTGTCTGATTACCTCCAGAATTATGTTTCAAAGTTTGCTGGTACAAAAGAAATAATTATTTACAGTGACGGATGTGGCTACCAAAACAAGAACTGTATATTATCGAATGCTCTTCTTAAATTTTCAATTGAAAACCAAATAATAATATATCAAAAGTTTTTTGAAAAAGGGCATAGTCAGATGGAAGTGGACTCGGTTCACAGCACGTTGGACAGAAAACTAAAAAACAGAGACATTTATTTGCCTACCGATTATATAAATGTTTGTCGCGAAGCTCGTCATAAAAATCCATACAACGTAAAATACATGCATTATGATGATTTTAAAGATTTTTCTAAAATTGGTTATTATTCATCTATAAGACCTGGTTACAAAGCCGGAGATCCTAAAGTTTCGGAACTTCATGGTCTAATGTACCTTCCTGCCGGTGAAATAAAATATAAAATTAATTATCATGATATCTGGACAGAGTTTCCTAAAAGACCAAGGAGTGGAAATTATACAGTTACTCAGCTGTATAAAACTCGTCCAAAAATTAAGACCGAAAAGTACAATCATTTACAGTCTTTAAAAACGGTCCTAGATAAGCAGTTTTGGAAATTTTATGACGATCTTCCACACTAATAGTATTATTAATTTACATTTTTTACGATTATGTTTACCTATATTTATTTTATTTTTGTTTACAGTTTCACGAAATTACCTGAGACTTTGTTTTTTTCTTAATAATAATCATTTAGTTTGCTAAGTTTGCTTGTGCTATGTCGTTAAACAGTTTAAGAGTTTTTGTTCAAAACCTCGTAAGTTTTGTTATTTCGAAAAAAAGTGGTTTTGATATTTGCGTTTTAATAAAACTAATTATAAAAGCCAAAGTAAGTGTATTTTGTTTCATTTAAAGCAAAGTTTGTAGGCATTTGAATTCTAGTTCGAAAAAAAATCAAATTTAATGCTCTCCTGTAAAATTATTTAAAACGCAGATACGAGGTTTTGCAGTCCGGACGACGATATTTATTATTATTTATTTTTATATACATACTAACACTCGTAACCTCGCTAAAATTTATACCTCACCCCTCCATCCCGTTGGCGAAGAATGCCCATACCTCCCCGTTGTCTTCGCTGGGTAATAACAATTTAAAAGTAAGAATTGTTATGAGCTCAATTGAGCAAAACTTAATTGATGAACTTAATTAAAAATGTATATAAAACTTTTAACTAGAAAGAAAAAATAAACATTTAAATTGTTTAATTTGCGTATTTTTTACAGAATTTACAAATCCAAATAAAAACCAAATTCACCAAAAAAATTAAAATTGTTACGCCACTGGAATCTATTTTTATCGAAAGTGTAACGATTACATCGTTATTTGTTTGGCCTGGCCTAAGATTATTTCATTTCATTAATTTCTCGTCTATTTTGCTACGATATTTTTGGCCTGGCCTACGTCGGTTTGACTTTTTCGATTCTGCGACGATTCTATGGAGTTGACGCAGAGTTGATTTCCGTTTAAGCGGGGAACCGTGTTCTCTCGTAAAGAGAGTCGGTATTTTAATTCCTTTACAATTTTGTGCTTCATAACCAGCAGTTCTATTCCTATTTCTTCTCCCTTCATTTGGGCCATTGCCAAATTTTTGAAGGGTCCCAAGATAGGGCTGTTATAGATAGCCATTTTTTTTTTTTTTTTGGAGAGAAGCTTTGTAAGCAGGTTTTAACAGTTACCCAATTTATGAAAACATCTTGCCATCACATCTGTTGATCATTCATTTTTTTGAAAACATCATGCCATCAAACATCAGTAGATCATTCAAGTGTTAGAAAACATCTTGCCAACCACATCTGCAGAACCATTAAATTTAAGAAGACATCGTACCAACCGCATCTTTATTCTGGCTTTCAGACGTCTTCCGAAGTTGGATATCAAAAGATAAGAAATTAGTTAATCACTAATCAATCTTTATTAACTTAAATTACTAATTTTTTTTGCAATAAACAATTTACACTGATTTAACATCTTTTATTTGCTTGTCTGTAATTTTGGCGCCCTTAAATATTTGTTTGGGGGGAGTTAAAGAAAACCAGAAGGAAGCCACGAACCCTGGAGCTAGCCAAGGGTAGTAATCACCTTACAAACTGGCGCCCGACGTTGTTGAAACAATTTCTTTGAGATATTTCTTTATCTTTATATCTTTTTCTCGAAGGGATTGTTTTGGCTACCAACTGGCGACAGTTAAGGGGTAATTACATTACAAATTGGCGCCCAACTAAGTATTCTGGTTTTTTTTGAAACTTTTCCTAATCATTCACTTTAAATTAATTTTTATATTTTCCATCAATTTAATTACAGACATGCAAATATTTTATTAATATTTTTCTAACAAATAACACTTTTTATCTTACTTGTTTTGTTGGTTTTCATTATCTAGAGATTCAAGGTAAACCACTATGGAATTGGTGTATTTCGTTTATAACTTTAACTGGTTTATTTATCGAAGAATATTATTATCTTTTCTTAAAATTATTTACCTTACAATTATGTTACAGTTAGTAATTTTTCTATACCGATTGTCTCTTTCGATGTTATCGTTACCTTTAAAATATCTCTTTATCTGGAATTTATCTCGATTATTCCTGATTTACAGGCGGAATTCTCTAAATCATTAAGGCCCTTCTTGGCAGATTGTGAAGTGTTTGTGTCGTGTTATCAATATGTCCTTTTTTTTCGTTGCTATCTTAGCTTTTGTCTTTTTTTGACTTTATTTTGTGATTGCGAGAGTTACAGTCAAAATTTTTTTTTGAATTTCTTTCATTTCTGTATTTTGGTTTTTCTTTTTCTCTCTTTTATCTCATTTCTTTCAGTTAGGATTTGGAAGTTGGTTTTTAGGAAATTTTTGGTTATATCTTGAGTGTGGGTACTTATCGTTGTTTGCCGTGGGCATATTTTTGGTGTGGTCTGGAAGACCACATTATTACCGTGTAAGGTCTGTGAGACCTTAGTATCTTGTAGGGGTCTGTGAGACCTCTTTATCGTGGAGCAGTTGGTAGTAACTGCTTCTTATTGCTTCTATTGGTGTTCCGATGGATGGGACACAATAGAAATTTATCTTATCTTATCTTATTGTGTTGTGGGATTATGGTCTATATTGGTTTCTTTTTCGGCCGTTGGGGCTTATCTTTGGGAAACATATAGACTTTCCATGAATTTGTGTACCTACTCGGGATTTTTGTTTTCCACATACCATTCTTTCATTTTTTTATCTGTATTGATTTTGTGATTCACCAAGTACAGAAATACTTTTAATATCTATGACTGTTTTTCACATACCTAGGACATTTTGATAAAAAGTTTGTGATTTTTCTTATGTTTCGTTGTTTGTAATTTTTTGTAGTTACTTGTTTGTGAAAAATATTAAGTTATCGTCTTATATTTTATCTTTTCTCGACTTGTTTGAATTCCTTACTTTTGATTGAATTTTTTATTTTTTGGATTTCTTACACTGGAGTCACTTCACTGAAGGCATAAGTTATTAACTTTTCAATTTTTATTTCTTAGATTTTTTTAATTCTTAAAACTTTTTCAAAATTCTTTTCAACCTTTTAGATTAACTTCGATTGTCATTTAATTTTTTTTTTAAATTTAAAGAAAAAAAAGTATTAGTATTTTTGGATTCTTAGTTTGTTCCTTTTTCAAAATTTTTTTTCCTTCTTTACTTAGTGATTATTGCCTTTCAGTGTTCTTAGCGTTTGAGTATTCGTTTTCTGATCCTGATTGATTTCGTCATTTTTACTTTTATTAACTGTCCAATTTTTTTTTGATGTTCACATTATTCCGTTGTTTGTTGTCATTTTGAATGATAAATATTATCGTTTATCTTTTTCATTATCTCCAGTTATTTCTTGTCTTTTTATGATAGCAATTACCTTTTATCTTTTTTATGTCTCTTGTCTGCTTAGCGATAAGATAACTTATTTTTGATCTGAATATTAGTTGATTTATCTTTTAGTGTTTAGTCACATTTTCGTTCAACTGTTATTTGGTTTCAATTTATCTCGTTCATTGAATATTTCCTTGGCTTTCGGGCTCATTTTTATTACTCAAGTTGAGTAATTTTTCTTTTGTATTCAATGATTCCTGTTGACGTCAGTCTTATCTTTGTCTTCGTTGCTATGATAAATTATTTTATCTTTGGAGATAGACTTTTGCCTTGTATTGTGAACATTAATCTTTTGTTTCTTTCGTACATCTTGTTAGTGTTGTTTTTTTAGACGACCTTAAATAGGACAGTTATTAATTTATTTTTACCGATTGTGACGTAATAAGTAAGGTTTCGTGTTTTTGAATTTTTTGTCGAGAATTTTTTTTTTTATACATAAATTCTTGTGGTTGCCTTTAATTATGTAATAATGTTTATTTTTCTTTACTGATTCACCAGTTTTTGATTATTTACTTTTTTAATGTTTTTGGATTTTAATAGTTTATCTTTTGAAAAAAAAAAGAATTTCCAATTCTTTTTTTTTCCGTCAGGTTACCGTGGTGTAACGATTACATCGTTATTTGTTTGGCCTGGCCTAAGATTATTTCATTTCATTAATTTCTCGTCTATTTTGCTACGATATTTTTGGCCTGGCCTACGTCGGTTTGACTTTTTCGATTCTGCGACGATTCTATGGAGTTGACGCAGAGTTGATTTCCGTTTAAGCGGGGAACCGTGTTCTCTCGTAAAGAGAGTCGGTATTTTAATTCCTTTACAATTTTGTGCTTCATAACCAGCAGTTCTATTCCTATTTCTTCTCCCTTCATTTGGGCCATTGCCAAATTTTTGAAGGGTCCCAAGATAGGGCTGTTATAGATAGCCATTTTTTTTTTTTTTTTGGAGAGAAGCTTTGTAAGCAGGTTTTAACAGTTACCCAATTTATGAAAACATCTTGCCATCACATCTGTTGATCATTCATTTTTTTGAAAACATCATGCCATCAAACATCAGTAGATCATTCAAGTGTTAGAAAACATCTTGCCAACCACATCTGCAGAACCATTAAATTTAAGAAGACATCGTACCAACCGCATCTTTATTCTGGCTTTCAGACGTCTTCCGAAGTTGGATATCAAAAGATAAGAAATTAGTTAATCACTAATCAATCTTTATTAACTTAAATTACTAATTTTTTTTGCAATAAACAATTTACACTGATTTAACATCTTTTATTTGCTTGTCTGTAATTTTGGCGCCCTTAAATATTTGTTTGGGGGGAGTTAAAGAAAACCAGAAGGAAGCCACGAACCCTGGAGCTAGCCAAGGGTAGTAATCACCTTACAAACTGGCGCCCGACGTTGTTGAAACAATTTCTTTGAGATATTTCTTTATCTTTATATCTTTTTCTCGAAGGGATTGTTTTGGCTACCAACTGGCGACAGTTAAGGGGTAATTACGTTACAAAAGACGGAGTAGAAAGCGTTCGCTAGAGCCATCTTTACAAAACCTCTTGAACTGGGTAATCGCTAGCGTTCGAGTCGACGGTAAAGATAGGTGGGAAAACTGGAGCTGTCGCGATACTTTTGGAATCGTCTCTACGTACAATGTACATATATTCTGCCCACCTAAGCAAAAGTGCAATAAGTCCAAAAATGTCCATTTTGAGTTAGATATGGTTTCCTACATTTTTGACCACGGGGAATCCAATGGACTAGTCAAAATTGCCGTATCTCCAACACATAATGAGATATTAGGGTTTCTATTGCAGTATGTCCAGTATAAAGTACCATGTTTCTAAGCAAGTCTGCCGCAAGTACAATTCTAATCAAAAGTGCAGTAACTCCGTTGGATTTACAGCGTTTATGCTTAGACCTCTGTACTTACGGCAGGTTTGCTTAGCAGTTGGTGTACATACTGCAGTCTTGCTTAGTAGACGTTTAACAGCTGGTGAACATACTGCACTGTTTATTTGTTGCCAGTGAACTATACAATAAACTTGTTGTAGGTTATATTACCAAAAAGATTTGTACTTTTGTGTTCTATTTGATTGTAATCTTTATCTGTATGTCTTTATATTTGTATACTTTGTATTTTTTGATTTTTTGACTTTTCTTTATGTACATTGTAAATACATTGTAAATGAAGAACAATAAATTTGAAAAAAATTGAATTTGTTATATACCCTTTTCCATCTAGGTGAGTTACTTTATATTTTATGACATTGTGCTAATATTAATTTGATAACGCCATACAATTACAATCTAAATTTGCTGGGTTTTATTAGTTTTATTTTTATTTTTCATTAACTTTTCTTTGTCCTGTGGAAAAACTAGACACCTTTCTATCTTTTGTTCCTCCATTTGCAATGCTTAACATATTCTTTCAACAAAATTATTTAAACTGTATTAAATCATTTGGATTAGTAAATTAGCTAGTAACAATATTTTTTTTTTGTTCAATCATTGATTCTGTTAAATTCAATTCACTAACTGTGTTAAATCATGTAATTTGTGGAATTTGTTATAGAGAGTCAATCTTCAGTTTTAATCTGTTAAATTCGATTACTAACTGTATTAAATCATGTAAATTTTTGTAATATGTTATAGTGTTTTTACCCGATTATTGAAAATGTAGATTCAAATTTTGTTCAATACTTAATCATTGTAATTCATATAATTTGTACAGTTCATCTTTTTTTTATAATTAAATGGTAAATTCAATTTAATAAAGTTGTATTTAAATTAGTTGTTTTAGTATAACTTAAATTAGTAGTTTAGTTTCATTACAATCGAGCATTACTCACTTTTTATTGTTAGAATATATTGAATTCAGTGTTATTATAAGATTAATCGGGTTATTGTAATATTGTAACCGTTGTATTTTGAATTTTTGTAACAAATTTAACCTCCGCGAATTGGTAAACTAATTAAACACTTTGGTAATTTAGTGTACGATTTTAGGGTCCTTGGGACAGGCTTTAAGTCCCTAGAACAGGCTTAAATTCTTTGGTACAGATTTCCGGTACAAGCTTAATACATTGGTACCGGCTTCATTCTTTGACGAAGGCTTATCACCTGGTTACTGGAGCTGGCTAAATACTTGTGGTATTAGCAGTATATTGTTTTGGAATTATTCCGGGTTCTGTTCGGAAACAATCATCGTTGGATTTTGGAGATATTGCTAAAAATTATATTTTAAAATTGTTATTAATAACTTAGTTTTAATTCGTGCGTGTGATTACACTGAGATTTAGTAATATTTTGATGATTTTAATTTTAAGGCGCTAGTGTAAATAAGTAACTTGAAGTTTATAATTAACGTCGACTATAAACGTTGTTCTTTTTTTTTTCTATTTTTAAAGGAGGGTCTAGTTTTGAAATTGAATTGTTTTATTTAGCTCACTTTATTTCATTTTATGGGATTGGGTAAGAGTTGTTAGTGCCTATTAGATCCAGGGGTACCGTCAAAGTCGGTGGCGCGGCTCACTTGTGTATCATCCCTCTACGGCTGAGCTCGGGCATAATTTGCCAGTAGAGTTACCGCTAAACCCTTACGCAATTCATCTATCGTTGTTTGGATAGCATATAGCTAAGTAAAAACTGTGGCAGTTTATTTGTTTTTTTTTTGTAATGGGTTTATTGTTTGTTTATTTAATTATTCGTTGCATTATTCTTATTAGTATATGTATAATTTCAGTATTATAAATTATTTATAAAATTATATATATTTGTATTAGCGAATAATAAGAGCGTTTTTTACTTTAACCCTTTTTTTTAAATTTTTCAGGATATTCAAGAATATCATACAATTTTACAGTTTTTTTAGAATTTTTCACAATTGTTAACAATTTTTTACGATTTCCAAATCATTTTTTATGATTTTTGTCAGTTTTTTTTAACCTTTTTTTATCAATTTTTCAACTTTTCTGTATGGCAATTTTTTTAACACTTTTACAAATTTTGAGAGTTATTGAGAAATTTTTACAAAAAAAAATTCATGTTTTATCTGTATAAAAGTTGTTTTTTTTTTGTTAAAAAAGAAAGATTTAATACAGAAAACGTTGTTTTTTGGTAAAACAGACAGATTTTACATATTACAATTTCTTTATATTAATATTTTTTTATTGCGAATTATGTCAAAAAATGGATTTCCTACAAGTAAAACACCACCAATACCTGTCACTTAACAGATATTCACATATTTGTGGAGTAAACCAAAAATTTGATTAAATTTCGCTTAAAAACCACGAAAAAACTCGGAAACAGTGTAAAAAAACAGTAGAAAACCTTTCTATACATCTAAAAAACAGTTCGAAACAGTATAGAATAATGTCACTGCTTCTTCTTTTTCTGTACTTTATGGCTTGCATATTAGTTACTCAAGGTTATTCGCGATCGCAGGGCGTCACCAGAGGGCGCCACAAAAATCCAAGATGGATGTTATAGCGGTGAACAACAAAAGTGTTTAGTGTGGTTTTAAGCTTGTGGCAGTGCATTTTTGTTAAATTTCTAGAGATAATTTACCAAAAAACAACTTTGAAATACGCATTTATTTTAAAGTGACTCTTTTTTAATACAATGGCAAACGTGGAAGTGACCATCACCGATATATTAGAATATATTGGCGAAAGAAGTAGACCTGTCAAGGAAGGTGAAGCTGTTTTTAGAGCTGGCCATATAATATTATGTGGTTTAGAAGAAGGGTCTTCCAACATAAGGAGTTTATGTTTGCAGACATCAAGCTTGACATCTTGCCCCCATGAAATAACAATAAGTTTGCATAAAGATGTTAAGCAGTGGAAGTGCCTTTGTTCATGCAAAGCAGGCATGTCAGGTTTTTGCAAACATATTGTAGCCACACTGATTTATATAAACAGGTAGGTCACTTAATTTTACAATCTTATTTTGTTAAATATGCTAAAATTAGCAATATGGTTAATAATTCTGTTTTTTTATGTGGCTTCGCCCGCCTCACCTAGACATGAAGTCCTAGAACTTGTAAGCTGTACAGACTTGGAGCAAAAATGGGGGAAAGAAAAAAAAGCTGTGGCAGAATCAATCAAGGCTAAGCCATTTAGGGAATTCTGCCACCCAACAAACAAGAAGAAATACAAATATACATCTTCATCAGAGCTAGACAATAGAAATTTTGATTTACTTTCTACTGGTATGTACCTACTACACTTTTTTATATTCAAAATCTTTTGATCTAACGAGTTCTTATATTTTAGGTGTTGCTGAATCTGCCCTTGTGAAATTTATTAGTAGATCATTAACTGCAGATAAAGTAGTGTTTAAAACATCATCCGAGTTGGAGAAGCAAAACTTTGAAGTGCTTACTGCAGGTATTTTTGTTTTTATATATGTTTTGTCAACCTTATAATTACCATAAATGTTTTTAGGTCCATCATTACTCTCTACATGGGTTTCCGAGCCCTCTGACTCAGAAATTTCTGACAAGCATAAGAGGTACGTAGGTATCTAGATTGTTCGATATCTTTTCTATCCTTGCATTTTTATTGTAATCAATTGTATTTTATTTAAATTGTTTTTAGGAACATAATATCAAAACTTTTTGAACATGTAAATGGCTCGGAGCTCATAAATGAATTAAAATCAGAGCTAGATGTGGAGAATTTTGAGCTTAGATCATGTTGCAAGGAATTGGTTGATGCCCTGTCATCTGTTGATGCACTTGAGGTGGCCCAATTTGAACAAAGTACACAATCTTGGCCAAAAGAAAGACAGTTGCGAATAACAGGTACCTTGTGTCTTTATAAAGATTTTCTCGTAAATATTTAATACTAGTCTGCTTTATATTTTAGGCTCAACATGCTACTCAATTTATACTTTTAAAAAGACAGAGGATTGGGAGTCAAAAGCCAAAAGAACATTTTTTCCAAAAAGTTTTTCAAATAAATTCACAGAACATGGGAAAAAGTATGAAAGAGAAGCCCAGGAGCTGTACAGCAAAATCAATAAATGTGAAGTGGTTTCCTTGGGGTTGATCACCTGTAAAGCATTTCCTTGGTTAGGATTTTCTCCTGATGGAGTGCTTTTTGAAAATGGATTGCCAACAGAGTTGATTGAGATAAAATGTCCCTTTTCCGGTAAGAAAAATTACTACATCTCTTTAAATTGACAATTCTTATCAAATTATTTTTGTTCTAGGAAAAACAGAGCTTGCAAACACTTTTTTGGAGTCATGCAGTTATTTGGAGTTGGAGGATGGTCTGCCACATTTAAAAAAACACACACTTATTATGGGCAGGTACAGCTGGGAATGGCTGTTTTAAATATTAATAAAACCAATTTATTAATTTATTCAAGTTTTTCCAAATCTTATGTGGAAGTGAAAGTTCCTTTTGATAAAGTTTTTGCCATGAAATTAATGATTGAGGTGTCAAAAAAATATTTTAATAATATGTTACATTTTTACTGTGTAAATAAAGATTAGTTTTTAAACATTTGGGATAATTAAAATCTTTTTGTAGTAAATAATGATTTTTTATTTAATAAATCTTAAATGTAAATATGATTTTGTGTCTTTTTACAAAGCTATATACCTATTTAAATATAAAAGAGTATAAACAATGGTATAGATCTAGAGCAATAAATAAAATTATTATAAAATGTAAAATTTAAAAACCTCAATAAAATATTCTTATATACACTAAAATAATAATTATTGTAACCTACACTTAAATGTTATAAAAATTGTGTATGTATATACAATTTTAACTTGCAAACATTTTCTTTAAAATTTTTAAAAAAATTTGTCATCTGCCAATATAGGGGACGATAAATTTACAATTGCCCCAATTATTGTGATAATATCGTCTGCATATGGTATTAAGTACCAGTTGAACTGTTCTCGTAATATTTTAAAAATTTTTATTCTTTGTATTGCTCTTTCAACATGAACCCTGGCCCTTGCAATGTCTGCTGTTATTTCTGCATCTTTTTTTGAAAATTGCCTTTTTTTTCTTAAAAATGGAGGTCTTATTAACTTTACCAGTTTCTCATTACATTCTTTTTCTATCAGAATGCCTTTGTCGGTCATAACTGCATCGTAAATATCTAATTTGTCAATTAATTCTTCACAGTTGAATATAGCTTTATCAGTAGCACGACCTCCATATCCTGCACTTATAATATTAGCCCAGATGGAGTTATGCCTATTAAGTACTTAATTGTATGTGTACACTTGTAGTGTGAATATGAAGAAACTCTGCACTTTAAACAGTTCAACTTCTGGATTTTTATTTCAGTGCAGTCCAGGACCACCCTGGTACTCTTATATTTTTCACAGCATTTGGGCATATTTTTTAAAATCTCTTCCTTACTTGGCCAATATATAGCTGGTTTTAAACTTACAGCAAGAAGACTTACAGTTGAGTAAAACATACTTCTAGACAAAGTCTGACTTACTTTAAATAAAACAGCCAAACAGGCAAAAGGAATGTTAAGTTTAAACTTGCATAACACCAAAAGAATTCTTGATTCCATGTTCGGCCAGTTGCATTTGTTAAAGTGTGCAGTGTTCTCTGCACACTTTATAAGGGCCTTCAAAATATGGCTGTTAATACCTAAAATGCAATTATTTTTTATTTAACAAAAAATTAAAAAAATATTTAATTGCGTATATCTTACCAGCAAAGCTTATCAGTTTATGGTCAAAATTTAAAATTTGGGGCAACTCAAACAATTCAAAAAACTCTGTTTGTGTAAATTTTTCCTCAATAAATTTGTTTTGCAATGGGGACCCTGGTAATAATTAACGATCTTTCCTTACTGCCAATCCTGATGTTGTTGGTTCATGAACATTTTGTATGGCTATAATGTTGTCGGGTTCCATTAAATCCATGTCGTTATTTTCCATTTCCGTTTCATCCATGGTCAAATTATTAGAGCATGTTTGCAGCCTGCATTAAAATGTATGGCTAAGTTATAGGTATAATAGTAGGTATCACATTAACATGTACTATTGTCAGAAACTCACCAATGCCTCTGTGACCTATCAGTAAGTTTTTTCTTTTTAGAATGTTTTAATTTGGGAATCTTCTGGCTTGGTACCACATTTTTCTTAAGTCGTCGTCTTTTATTGGTAGCTACAAGGGCAAAAACTGTAATGTTATTGCAAACAAAAGCAGAACCATAACCTTAAAATATTCCCATTTAGGTACTTACCAGGAATAAAATCCGAGTCTGTAAAATGAAGTGAACAAACTAGCATATTCTTTGTGATGGGCTATAAAATTTTTAATATATTTTTCCATGTTGTATTTAATTTTGCATCAGAAGGAAAGGCATGAAGTGATATTTCTTTTGTGCAATATGAAGAGCACTGGGGAACAGAACATATTTTTCGGGATTTAGTCTCCACTGATTTATGAACAGATTGCATTTTTACAATCCTTATAGATGCTTTTATTAAAAAAAAAACTAAATATGCTTGTCACTTTTTGTTTAACACACTTTTTTTAATAATGTAAGTTTAAATACTCTATTAAAGGAGTACGTAAAGGTTTTGTTGTTCACCGCTATGCGCGTTCTCAAATTCACCAATAGATGTCGCACTATTTTTATAACACAAAATGTTTAATATTTATTATTTTATAAATTAAAACATACTTTAATCAATAATTTATTATACAAAAAACGTATATTATAGTAAAAAACTTGCGTCTACGGACCAAGTAACCCAAAAGCTCCAGACTGCGCGCGCACACTGTTGTCTAGTAGGCTTACTGAATAAACTCGTTGACGAGACGACGCGACGAGGCTATTCAACGTGTTCGTTCAGCCGTGTAGGTAAGGCACGTCCAATGACGTTTAGACGGAATGGTTTCTACTTCCTGTTTAATTGTTTTGTAAACATTTGAATTTGGATTTGAATTTGTATGTACAAGTATTGTTTCTTCTCCGAAAGTGCTATTAAAAATTGTAGTAGACTTATAGGTATGTTGTTTTAAGTGTTTTCGTTTTATTATTTTGCGTTTCTAATTCTTTAGTTTTATTTTTGGAGCTTTGGTAGCAAAAATTCTATTCTCTTAGTATATAAGTAAGTATAGGTTAAATTGTAAATAGGATCAAAATTAAAATTATATTTTGCGTATATTAATTGACTTACAACTTACTATTTATTTCTGTTTTAAGAAATTTGCTAGTAATTACTAGCGAATTTCTGCAAAGTAACCCTTTTTTGAAGAATGTGAATATTGTCACAGAAACCGTAGGCGAGTGCAACAATTATATTAGTCAAAAAAAGGACTTTACATGCGAATTACATACAATATTTTTTCTACTACCAACAAAAGAAAACATTTTTAAACCAAAGGTGTTTTTATTTTTTTTATATAATTTTACCTCTGGCTATACCTAATTTAGTCATTAGGCTCCAACACAGTTGTACTGCTTTTTTAATTATATTTTATTTTGTTATATTTTCATTTGCAAATTCTAAATGTCAAGTATAAGAACGGAGAAAGAAGGATCATGGTCTGTGGTGAAGTTTGTAGAAGAGAATTCAGTAAGTGTGGTTCCAACGAAATGGATCAATAATAACCAATGTCGTTGGCCTCCATTTTCCAACCGGGAAAAAATTACTCATGCTATAAAAGCACAGATCATGAATACATGCTGGCCAAGTCATGAGGTACCGTTTTTAGAAATTCTACACATGGTTATTTCTTACTTGGGCTGAATTGTTTATTAACTTTCTTAAAAAAATGAATTTTTTTTAGATAACTATAACAACGCCCTGGCCAAGGCTCGAAAGGCTGAAGAAACTAGCGATCTCACTTCGTCAGTGGATGAAATGTCGAATAAAAGGCGTATTAAAAGACGCACGTTTTCTTCAGATGACGAAGAAGAACATATTCTGTATAAAACCCCACCAAAGTTAAACAAAAAGACAAAAAAAGTAATTTTGTAGTTTTTTTTTAATTTCTTTTATTTTTTCCTTTTTTTAGCTTCTAATAAATCAGGAAACTATAAATAATATACATACTAATACTGTTGTTGAGAATATTTCTCAGAATATCCAGACGCCATCAACTTCAGGTATAAAGAATACTTAATCTTCTAACTTCAGATTCTTAGTACAAAGTGAAGTCCAAATTAATTAAAATGCTTGGCTTTATACACCAAGTGATACAATACCCTTTTTAATATTAACTGCCAATTTTATTTTTAGAAAGGGAGGCTCCAGTTTTCAGTGCGACACCATCATGCAGTGAAAGATGTAGTTGCTGTCCACATATTTCAAAATATTTAAAAGAAATTTTAAGGCAGCAACATCTAACCAGAGGCATTCTGAATGATATTTTCAGCACACTGGGGGAGAAAAGTAAAAATCCAGTAACAGAAAAAAGGACCTCGATATTTAGGGAATTTGTTTAACCCCTCAAAACAAAAGAAGAATTAACCTTGTTCAATGAAATTTTCAAAGAAGAAAAATTTTTAGAAGCTGTAAGTAGAATACAGTTTTTTGGGACTACTTCATCATTTTTACGTTATAACATAACATTTTCACTATTGCTACCCTACACAAAAGTTTTGGTATTTGTCTCTTTTAATTGAATTTTTATCTTTACTCTTTCTAGATTGAAGAAATAAGATTTGGTGGGAATACCATCTATGACTTTGTAAAGAGAACCTTTTCATATTTTCTTACCAATGAGTTAGCAGTTGATTTTAGTTGGTTGGGAAGGAGGACGAAGGATGCTTTCAACAATTTGACAATCGCTCAATTAATAATTTGTAATTTTTTTTTTATTATTTCTCTACCGCTCACTTGTAGAAATGACGTCAGTGTCTGGCCAAAGATGTGAATATAAACAGTACTCTAATAAAAGTTACATCATTGCCAGCAATTGACAACTATGACCCTAGCATTATACCGACATTATTTTTAATTTTAGCTGCAGCTGAAAGAGCTAATAAGTCTCCGGACAAGAAAGCCACCGAAAATGAAGTCAGCAAATGGTGGAGACAAGCAGGGGACAGAAAAAAAAATTGTGAATGAAAATATTATGTTTTAGTTAAATCACAATAAATATTAGTGAGCTTTTTTATTTGTTTAATTTTTAGTCTTACATCTAATCATTTAACAGAGTTCAAAGTACCGGTCCGTGTGTATATTTCTGAAAAAAACACTTAAAAAACAAAAAGTTGCAAAAATAATAATCACGTTACCAGAAGTTGAACCGGATGTCAAGAAATTTACTACAAATGATCAATTAAATATTTTGTGGACGAATTTAATGTTCAAAAATAATAACAAATTTTCCGGATGGAATGGATTTATGAATTTATTAACTAATGCCCATGATTTTAATGTGTCATCGATAATTTTTTTGCCTTTCATTAACGCAGCTCCAAGTGATTATCACACAATTTACACAACAATAAAAAATTCAGTAGATAATGCAAAGAATTGAATATGAGAACATGCATTTTAACGTTCGATCAACCTCTATACATGAAAGCACGGGATATTGCTTCTGCTGTGTATTTTTTTATTTTTTTTTTATTAAGGATGTCCTCGTAGGTATAGACCTAAATACAAATGTACCGAGAACATCTATTGCGGGAGAAGAGACAATTTATTAATTTGGCATTTAAAGGCCTGCAAGTTGGGACGAGTGGGGAAGACGTGGGAAGGTAAGCAGTTCCACAATCTGGAGACCCTGGGGATGAAGGAGCGAGCAAATCGATCCGTTCTCGATGTCAAGCATTAAAGAGTATAAGGGTGGATTGAGTTGACACGTCGCGTTGCTCTGGCTAGTCTGACAAGTGGAGGCTAGGCTCGTTTCATACTCTAATATCTTACATGGGATCCATTGGTTATATTATGGCTGGAAGTGGGATAAAAGAAGCTCTTTCTACCATATATGCTGAAAATACAATCGATCGCATAACTTCTGGACATGCGTATGCTAGAGCAGTACGTGCTCATACTTTATTAAAGCAAGCTTTATCACAATCGGTTTTTGAAAATCTTATGGAACACAATACAGATTTTGCAAATGTAATAAGTGATGATGATAACTCTATTACTTTTGAAATGTTCAACTATACAAAAATAACTAGAAACCATGGATTTCAAACGCTTACTAATTTTTTTAAAAATAAGTTACTGAAGCTTAAAAATAAAAATAAAGCGTCAAAACTATGGATTACTTATTTTCAAATGGTTAGTATATTGAAGGACTTCATTGCTGCGGATTTTATGGGAGATAGGAATTTACATTTATATAGTATTGAGCTAATGATTCTATTATTTCATGCATCAGGGCATTTTTCCTATGTGAAGGCTTCACAAATTTATCTACAAAATATGAAAGAATTACAGTATCAAATGGACCCGACGGAGTTAAAAAACAATTCTGAAGGATTTCTCATATAGGCGCTACATAGCAGCTGCCGCTTTGCTCTCCCCTCCAAGTTTTATTACCTGTTCGAAATCGCTACACCTATTTTTATACACAGGTATTCTCGAAAGATGTTCCTCTATGTCTATTCAGGTGAAATTTAACGAATAAATGAAAAAAAATTACTATTTAAAGTAAAATTATATGCTCAAAAATTAATTTTTCATAATAATTTGTTTAAACAATGAAAAAATTGAAAGCACAAAAAAATTTTGGGTAAACATTGTAATTTATAGTATAAAAAACAAAACCCTACGTCGATTATATAAATTCATTCACTGTAACTCTAATCCGAGGTTTTAACGTTTTGAATGCTCCAGGCACTCCACTCATACTGCAGTCTTGCTTAGTAGACGTTTAACAGCTGGTGAACATACTGCACTGTTTATTTGTTGCCAGTGAACTATACAATAAACTTGTTGTAGGTTATATTACCAAAAAGATTTGTACTTTTGTGTTCTATTTGATTGTAATCTTTATCTGTATGTCTTTATATTTTTATACTTTGTATTTTTTGATTTTTTGACTTTTCTTTATGTACATTGTAAATACATTGTAAATGAAGAACAATAAATTTGAAAAAAATTGAATTTGTTATATACCCTTTTCCATCTAGGTGAGTTACTTTATATTTTATGACATTGTGCTAATTTTAATTTGATAACGCCATACAATTACAATCTAAATTTGCTGGGTTTTATTAGTTTTATTTTTATTTTTCATTAACTTTTCTTTGTCCTGTGGAAAAACTAGACACCTTTCTATCTTTTGTTCCTCCATTTGCAATGCTTAACATATTCTTTCAACAAAATTATTTAAACTGTATTAAATCATTTGGATAAGTAAATTAGCTAGTAACAATATTTTTTTTTTGTTCAATCATTGATTCTGTTAAATTCAATTCACTAACTGTGTTGAATCATGTAATTTGTGGAATTTGTTATAGAGAGTCAATCTTCAGTTTTAATCTGTTAAATTCGATTACTAACTGTATTAAATCATGCAAATTTTTGTAATATGTTATAGTGTTGTTACCCGATTATTGAAAATATAGATTCAAATTTTGTTCAATACTTAATCATTGTAATTCATATAATTGCTACAGTTCATCTTTTTTTTATAATTAAATGGTAAATTTAATTTAATAAAGTTGTATTTAAATTAGTTGTTTTAGCATAGCTTAAATTAGTAGTTTAGTTTCATTACAATCGAGCATTACTCACATTTTATTGTTAGAATATATTGAATTCAGTGTTATTATAAGATTAATCGGGTTATTGTAATATTGTAACCGTTGTATTTTGAATTTTTGTAACAAATTTAACCTCTGCGAATTGGTAAACTAATTAAACACTTTGGTAATTTAGTGTACGATTTTAGGGTCCTTGGGACAGGCTTTAAGTCCCTAGAACAGGCTTAAATTCTTTGGTACAGATTTAAATTTCCGGTACAAGCTTAATACATTGGTACCGGCTTCCTTCTTTGACGAAGGCTTATCACCTGGTTACTGGAGCTGGCTAAATACTTGTGGTATTAGCAGTATACTGTTTTGGAATTATTCCGGGTTCTGTTCGGAAACAATCAGCGTTGGATTTTGGAGATATTGCTAAAAATTATATTTTAAAATTGTTATTAATAACTTAGTTTTAAGTCGTGCGTGTGATTACACTGAGATTTAGTAATATTTTGATGATTTTAATTTTAAGGCGCTAGTGTAAATAAGTAACTTGAAGTTTATAATTAACGTCGACTATAAACGTTGTTCTTTTTTTTTTTTCTATTTTTAAAGGAGGGTCTAGTTTTGAAATTGAATTGTTTTATTTAGCTCACTTTATTTCATTTTGTGGGATTGGGTAAGAGTTGTTAGTGCCTATTAGATCCAGGGGTTTCCGGCTTGTACCGTCAAAGTCGGTGGCGCGGCTCACTTGTGTATCATCCCTCTACGGCTGAGCTCGGGCATAATTTGCCAGTAGAGTTACCGCTAAACCCTTACGCAATTCATCTATCGTTGTTTGGATTTTCTTTAATAAATATCTTACACTACATGAACCTTAGCAGATAGCTAAGTAAAAACTGTGGCAGTTTATTTGTTTTTTTTTGTAATGGGTTTATTGTTTGTTTATTTAATTATTCATTGCATTATTCTTATTAGTATATGTATAATTTCAGTATTATAAATTATTTATAAAATTATATATATTTGTATTAGCGAATAATAAGAGCGTTTTTTACTTTAACCCTTTTTTTAAATTTTTCAGGATATTCAAGAATATCATACAATTTTACAGTTTTTTTAGAATTTTTCACAATTGTTAACAATTTTTTACGATTTCCAAATCATTTTTTATGATTTTCGTCAGTTTTTTTAACCTTTTTTTATCAATTTTTCAACTTTTCTGTATGGCAATTTTTTTAATACTTTTACAAATTTTGAGAGTTATTAAGAAATTTTTACAAAAAAAATTCGTGTTTTATCTGTCTAAAAGTTGTTTTTTTTTGTTAAAAAAGAAAGATTTAATACAGAAAACGTTGTTTTTTGGTAAAACAGACAGATTTTACATATTACAATTTCTTCATATTAATATTTTTTTATTGCGAATTATGTCAAAAAATGGATTTCCTACAAGTAAAACACCACCAATACCTGTCACTTAACAGATATTTACATTTATGTGTAGTAAACCAAAAATTTGATTAAATTTCGCTTTAAAACCACGAAAAAACTCGGAAACAGTGTAAAAACAGTAGAAAACCTTTCTATACATCTAAAAAACAGTACGAAACACTATAAAATAATGTCACTGCTTCTTCTTTTTCTGTACTTTATGGCTTGCATATTAGTTACTCAAGGTTATTGCAAACTGTAAAATTATTTAATAATATTTATAACAAACTATTTTTATAACACAAAATGTTTAATATTTATTATTTTATAAATTAAAACATACTTTAATCAATAATTTATTATACAAAAAAAGTATATTATAGTAAAAAACTTGCGTCTACGGACCAAGTAACCCAAAAGCTCCAGACTGCGGGCGCACACTGTTGTCTAGTAACAAGCGTCTAGGGGAACCGTTTTGATTTCGATGCCAGTGCTTCGCCCAAGTCATTTAACGTTACGGTATTCCCGCCGTTGGCGCTAATTTTGGTTAACGCATTATATAATGTTAGTGGAGTTCTTAAATTTTTATTTGTTTGATTTTAAATAGTGCTTATTTCTAATAAGAGTGTATTTTAACTATTTTATAAAAAAACATTTGTGAATTGTTTATAGTTTTATTCATTTTGTGTATTTTAATGGTAAAAATGAAAGATTGTAAAGACTGTTAAAAAACTTTTAGTAAAACTTCCAATCTAAAAGCTCATTTGTGATATCTGTGATTTTAGTGGTTAAACAGAGTTACATTTTATAAACTATCATATGTCTGTACCGTTAATCACATATATGTGTTTTTTTAGATAAATTAGATATATTGATGCCCAAAATCAAACAATCTAAAAATTATATTTGCAAAGAATGTAGTGCTGATTTTCTGAACTTTGCAAATTTAAGGCGCGTTGTTAAACAAAAACATTTAGCTATAATTTAAAAATTATTAGCTTTTAAAAGTCTTATACCTACTTGTTTCCCTTTCTAGGAAAATTAGATGAACTAGCACTATTAAAAAAAAAGAATTTGAATGTAAACGTTGTCAAATAAAATTTAAAATGTTAAAGGACTTAAGTGTACATAAAAAAGTTTGCAGTGTAGTAAAAAAAACGAAGTGTCCACTGTGTCAATTTAAAGATCAGTCTTCAAAAATGATTAAACATTAAGTATAGGGAAATACATAATTTGCAAATTGATTTTAAGAAACTTGAGTTTGAATCAATTAAGGCATTTAAGGAATGGAAAATTAAAATAGAAAAGGAAACATATGCCAGTTTTGTAAATTTGCATGGTTTCAGAACTTTGAACTCTGATCAAAATAAAAAGTACTAAAATGTTCCTGGCATTTCATTTTTTCATTTTAACTTCCTAAGAAATTTGTTTTTTTTTTGTCTATTTGTAATTTTAATTGTTTGTATTATAAAATATAAAGAATATTTAAGATTTTTGTAAACCTATGCACCATTTAAATGATTTTCCTTAATATCTTTGTGTCTTTGACTGGTTCAGTAGAGTAGCTCTAAGCTAGACTGCGCCACGCATTGACATGACAATAAAAAATTATTATGTATTTCATCTCATTGTATTTTTTTTAATAAAGACATTTATTATTATTATTATTATAAAAAACCCATTCTCAGAGACGCCTCTTTAAAACAAAAAAAAATTTAAAAAAAAGCAAAGGAAACCTTTTCATTACCTTTGGGTGATGAAGAAAATTTGTTAAAATAGCCGTGCAGTTGATAAAGTTATAAAATAAAATTTAAGTACTTTTATTAGTTGTTTGATTTATTTGGTTTAGTAGTTTTTAGTTAATTTGCCGCTGTAGCCTACAGTTTTATTTAATTTCTTAAGTTTCATTAAATTTTTTCTAAGTAATTTATGCTAAAAAAAATAAAGCAAAATGGTAATAAAAAAAATTTTCAAAATCAACATAAATACCTTAATAAATTTAATAATACTCTAATAAAAATAAATAAATTGTATTTTTAATCTGACAACACGAACTTTGAGGTTTGACCCCTCCTTCCAATCACTACAGTCTTTTATTCATTGTTCTATTTTATTAAACCGACTTTGGAAATTCTATACACTATACTTATCACTGTGAACACAATGATGTACCTACATTTAAACTAAGTAAAAACGGCGGCAATATCGAAACGTCGAATAAACACTCTTCTAGACTTGCGCGAAGCTTGAGCATCGATATCAATGACGGTGTCCCTAGACCCTTGTTGTCTAGTAGGGTTACTGAATAAACTCGTTGACGAGACGACGCGACGAGGCTATTCAACGTGTTCGTTCAGCCGTGTAGGTAAGGCACGTCCAATGACGTTTAGACGGAATGGTTTCTACTTCCTGTTTAATTGTTTTGTAAACATTTGAATTTGTATGTACAAGTATTGTTTCTTCTCCGAAAGTGCTATTAAAAATTGTAGTAGACTTATAGGTATGTTGTTTTAAGTGTTTTCGTTTTATTATTTTGCGTTTCTAATTCTTTAGTTTTATTTTTGGAGCTTTGGTAGCAAAAATTCTATTCTCTTAGTATATAAGTAAGTATAGGTTAAATTGTAAATGGGATCAAAATTAAAATTATATTTTGCGTATATTAATTGACTTACAACTTACTATTTATTTCTGTTTTAAGAAATTTGCTAGTAATTACTAGCGAATTTCTGTAAAGTAACCCTTTTTTGAAGAATGTGAATATTGTCACAGAAACCGTAGGCGAGTGCAACAATTATATTAGTCAAAAAAAGGACTTTACATGCGAATTACATACAATATTTTTTCTACTACCAACAAAAGAAAACATTTTTAAACCAAAGGTGTTTTTATTTTTTTGATATAATTTTACCTCTGGCTATACCTAATTTAGTCATTAGGCTCCAACACAGTTGTACTGCTTTTTTAATTTTATTTTTTTTTTGTTATAATTTCATTTACAAATTCTAAATGTCAAGTATAAGAACGGAGAAAGAAGGATCATGGTCTGTGGCGAAGTTTGTAGAAGAGAATTCAGTAAGTGTGGTTTCAACGAAATGGATCAATAATAACCAATGTCGTTGGCCTCCATTTTCCAACCGGGAAAGAATTACTCATGATATAAAAGCACAGATCATGAATACATGCTGGTCAAGTCATGAGGTACCGTTTTTAGAAATTCTACACATGGTTATTTCTTACTTGGGCTGAATTTTTTATTAACTTTCTTAAAAAAATGAATTTTTTTTAGATAACTATAACAACGCCCTGGCCAAGGCTCGAAACGCTGAAGAAACTAGCGATCTCACTTCGTCAGTGGATGAAATGTCGAATAAGAGGCGTATTAAAAGACGCACGTTTTCTTCAGATGACGAAGAAGAGCATATTCTGTATAAAACCCCACCAAAGTTAAACAAAAAGACAAAAAAGGTAATTTTGTAGTTTTTTTTTAATTTCTTTTATTTTTTCCTTTTTTTAGCTTCTAATAAATCAGGAAACTATAAATAAACATACTAATACTGTTGTTGAGAATATTTCTCAGAATATCCAGACGCCATCAACTTCAGGTATAAAGATTACTTAATCTTCTAACTTCAGATCCTTAGTACAAAGTGAAGTCCAAATTAATTAAAATGCTTGGCTTTATACACCAAGTAATACAATACCCTTTTTAATATTAACTGCCAATTTTATTTTTAGAAAGGGAGGCTCCAGTTTTCAGTGCGACACCATCATGCAGTGAAAGATGTAGTTGCTGTCCACATATTTCAAAATATTTAAAAGAAATTTTAAGGCAGCAACATCTAACCAGAGGCATTCTGAATGATATTTTCAGCACACTGGAGGAGAAAAGTAAAAATCCAGTAACAGAAAAAAGGACCTCGATATTTAGGGAATTTGATTAACCCCTCAAAACAAAAGAAGAATTAACCTTGTTCAATGAAATTTTCAAAGAAGAAAAATTTTTAGAAGCTGTAAGTAGAATACAGTTTTTTGGGACTACTTCATCATTTTTACGTTATAACATAACATTTTCACTATTGCTACCCTACACAAAATTCATGTTTTATCTGTATAAAAGTTGTTTTTTTTTTTTGTTAAAAAAGAAAGATTTAATACAGAAAACGTTGTTTTTTGGTAAAACAGACAGATTTTACATATTACAATTTCTTCATATTAATATTTTTTTATTGCGAATTATGTCAAAAAATGGATTTCCTACAAGTAAAACACCACCAATACCTGTCACTTAACAGATATTTACATTTATGTGTAGTAAACCAAAAATTTGATTAAATTTCGCTTAAAAACCACGAAAAAACTCGGAAACAGTGTAAAAAACCTTTCTATACATCTAAAAAACAGTTCGAAACAGTATAGAATAATGTCACTCCTTCTTCTTTTTCTGTACTTTATGGCTTGCATATTAGTTACTCGAGGTTATTGCAAACTGTAAAATTATTTAATAATATTTATAACAAACTATTTTCATAACACAAAATGTTTAATATTTATTATTTTATAAATTAAAACATACTTTAATCAATAATTTATTATACAAAAAACGTATATTATAGTAAAAAACTTGCGTCTACGGACCAAGTAACCCAAAAGCACCAGACTGCGCGCGCACACTGTTGTCTAGTAGGCTTACTGAATAAACTCGTTGACGAGACGACGCGACGAGGCTATTCAACGTGTTCGTTCAGCACGTCCAATGACGTTTAGACGGAATGGTTTCTACTTCCTGTTTAATTGTTTTGTAAACATTTGAATTTGGATTTGAATTTGTATGTACAAGTATTGTTTCTTCTCCGAAAGTGCTATTAAAAATTGTAGTAGACTTATAGGTATGTTGTTTTAAGTGTTTTCGTTTTATTATTTTGCGTTTCTAATTCTTTAGTTTTATTTTTGGAGCTTTGGTAGCAAAAATTCTATTCTCTTAGTATATAAGTAAGTATAGGTTAAATTGTAAATGGGATCAAAATTAAAATTATATTTTGCGTATATTAATTGACTTAAAACTTACTATTTATTTCTGTTTTAACAAATTTGCTAGTAATTACTAGCGAATTTCTGTAAAGTAACCCTTTTTTGAAGAATGTGAATATTGTCACAGAAACCGTAGGCGAGTGCAACAATTATATTAGTCAAAAAAAGGACTTTACATGCGAATTACATACAATATTTTTTCTACTACCAACAAAAGAAAACATTTTTAAACCAAAGGTGTTTTTATTTTTTTGATATAATTTTACCTCTGGCTATACCTAATTTAGTCATTAGGCTCCAACACAGTTGTACTGCTTTTTTAATTTTTTTTTTTTTTTGTTATATTTTCATTTAGAAATTCTAAATGTCAAGTATAAGAACGGAGAAAGAAGGATCATGGTCTGTGGTGAAGTTTGTAGAAGAGAATTCAGTAAGTGTGGTTCCAACGAAATGGATCAATAATAACCAATGTCGTTGGCCTCCATTTTCCAACCGGGAAAGAATTACTCATGCTATAAAAGCACAGATCATGAATACATGCTGGCCAAGTCATGAAATTTTCAAAGAAGAAAAATTTTTAGAAGCTGTAAGTAGAATACAGTTTTTTGGGACTACTTCATCATTTTTACGTTATAACATAACATTTTCACTATTGCTACCCTACACAAAAGTTTTGGTATTTGTCTCTTTTAATTGAATTTTTATCTTTACTCTTTCTAGATTGAAGAAATAAGATTTGGTGGGAATACCATCTATGACTTTGTAAAGAGAACCCTTTCATATTTTCTTACCAATGAGTTAGCAGTTGATTTTAGTTGGTTGGGAAGGAGGACGAAGGATGCTTTCAACAATTTGACAATCGTTTAATTAATAATTTGTAAGTTTTTGTATTATTTCTCTACCGCTCACTTGTAGAAATGACGTCAGTGTCTGGCCAAAGATGTGAATATAAACAGTACTCTAATAAAAGTTACATCATTGTCAGCAATTGACAACTATGACCCTAGCATTATACCGACATTGTTTTTAATTTTAGCTGCAGCTGAAAGAGCTAATAAGTCTCCGGACAAGAAAGCCACCGAAAATGAAGTCAGCAAATGGTTGAGACGAGAAGGGGACAGAAAAAAAAAATTGTGAATGAAAATATTATGTTTTAGTTAAATCACAATAAATATTAGTGATCTTTTTTATTTGTTTAATTTTTAGTCTTACATCTAATCATTTAACAGAGTTCAAAGTACCGGTCCGTGTGTATATTTCTGAAAAAAACACTTAAAAAAAAAAGTTGTATATCATTAAAAAATTAAATTAGTAATGACCTTATGGTCTGAAACGTTTATTTTTATAACAAGCTTTTTCTGAAATATACAACTGTACCGGTACTTTTTTGAACTCCCTGAACAAATATTTTATAAACACTTCCAGTACGTACGTTTAATATACCTACTCCAGGTACGTACATTAAATGTACTCCAAGTACGTACATTTTTGGTCTGCAAAATCGGAAAATGTACGTACATAATATGACTTATGTACGTCCCGTAGACGTTACATGTAGAGACGATTACAAAAATATCGCGACAGCTCCAGTAAAATTCGGCAATGTGGGGATATTCGCCGACGATCTCCGATCGGCGCGCGCCGCAGCGCCTCCAGAGCGCAGTCGGAGAATTCTAGTACTATTCAATTGCTAAGCGGATTCCGTGTGCGGTGTTTGTTAGTCCCAGCGGCGTCGTGAATTTGTGCCTCGTTTCACCGGTTTGAGTGTTTTTCGTTTTGTAGAGTAAGTACCGAGTGTATTTTTATTTTTTCATCGCAAAAATGGGAAGAAAGCATTACTCGGCGGATGCCTCCCAAATTATTAACTCCGTAAGTAAATTTATGAAAAACGAAGTGGGCTACAAATTCCAATCAATAATTTTCGCCAACGAATTATGGCAGCTACGGGTGTTTCTAAGGATGTCATCCATCGAGTAAATAAAAAAATAAGTGCTTTAGCAGTAGATGATGTTACAAAAATGTCAACATCAGTCGTCATTGACGACCGTCCCTCGACATCAACTTCAAATGATTTAAATTTAAGTAATTCTTAAAAAAAGAGGGGCCGTCCGAATTCTAAAACATTTATTAGTCAAGGGCAAGGAGATCGAATTCGATCCATTATTAACAACTTTTATATCATAGAAAAACAACGCCCAACGATGAAGAACGCTCTACAAAGAGTGAAGGACGCCCAAGTAGGTTTTGAAGGGTCATTACAATCCTTTAGAAGGGTTGTAAAAAAATTAGGTTTCCCCTGGGACAAAACACCAGACAATCGACAATCACTTATGGAAAGCCACGATGTAAGGTTAAAACGCGTAGAGTTTTTGAAAAAAATTAGAGATTTTCGCCGCGACGGTAGAAATATTATATATACCGATGAAACTTATTTGCATAGTTCGCATACCTCTACAAAAACATGGATAGATACGACCAAACCAGACCAAACATTAAAAGCGCCTTATATTCAATTAGTAGGGATCGGCCTACGAAAAGAATGTTTTCCTCATGGCTAACCGCCTAAATCGATTCGGAGCACCTGAAATTTTCTTTAATCTCCGTGCAAAGCCGGGAAGGGCTGCTAAGTAGTATAATATAATTTCAAATTGATATCCACAAACAATCTGAAATAACTTACTCAAGCTATAAAAAAATGCAGACAACAAAAAGTAGTTATGAAAAATCACAAAATTCGGTTAAAATTTTGTAATTGTTTTACAGAATAAAAATTGAAAGAAAATATTTAGTTTGTAGTAAAAAATTAATATTTTCAGATTTTCAGATGGAGGTAAAAACTAACGAATTAGTACTTTCGAATTATTTAAAACTACAGCAGGAAATGAATTCAGTTCGGAAAGAGAATATATTATTTATCGCTAAAAACTCGGTAAGTATTGAAAATAACTAGAAATAAATTTTTTAATCTCGCATGCAGAAAAGTTTCAACCAGAAAACTACTATGAGAATTGCAAACAACAAAAAATAAAATGTTAATTTATTTTCAGGGATTGAAAGCTGTTTTAAACAGCATTCAAAGTACCGCCGAAATTGTTTTGTACAATGCAGTAACACAAATTGTTAATCTTTGTGGAATTGCAAACATAGGTAGTAATTTTGAAGGTAACGTATTCTCTATAAGAAATAAACTTTTTATAAAATCACAGATTGAACCATCGATGTTGTAGTTTGTACTTTATTATTTTTAATGTCAATTTTGAGTAAGATATGGTTTCCTACATTTTTGACCACGGGGAATCCAATGGACTGCCGTATCTCCAACACATAATGAGATATTAGGGTTTCTATTGCAGTATGTCCAGTATAAAGTACCATGTTTCTAAGCAAGACTGCCGCAAGTACAATTCTAACCAAAAGTGCAGTAACTCCGTTGGAGTTACTGCGTTTATGCTTAGACCTCTGTACTTACGGCAGTTTTGCTTAGCAGTTGGTGTACATACTGCAGTCTTGCTTAGTAGACGTTTAACAGCTGGTGAACATACTGCACTGTTTATTTGTTGCCAGTGAATTTTCGAGGTTATGTTTGGTTGCAAATCAGTTTATTTTGAGTTACTGTGCATGTTAAGTATGAAGAGAAAATATATTTACAGTTGATATTTGTTTGTTTAGTTGACATTTAAGGTATTTAAAGTTAACGTATTTTGGTTTTTTTATGAAACATGAGTAATCTAAACTGTAAAACTGTGTCAGCTCGTTCAAAACTTATATTAAACTTAGCTCTTGAACGCACCAAGACGGGTTCAGATGAACAAGATGGTAAATCGCCAACATTTTAGTGCCTAAAGATGATAATAATATATGTAGTGATTTATTACAAACAAAGTCTAATGAAGAACCTGGACCGTCAAGTTTCAGTGTATGCCAAATATTGCCAGGACACAATGTTGCAAATGAAACATTATCAGATACTGTTATTTTGCCAGTGGTACCAGAAAAACATGATATACTAGTGTTTGATATGAATACAAAAACACTTCTACCACGTCCATTGGAAGAATTTGATTTTAACGAAATTGATAATTTGGAATTGCCAGTACATAATTATAGCCAATTAGTAGGTCTAACTGAAGAATACGATACCGTAATTACAAATTTAGTGCAACAAAATGACAATATGAGCATGGAAGAGCATGTTAATTCACAGGAAAATGAGTACTGTGATTTGAATTTTTCTAAAACTGCTAACCTAGAAAATAATGTTAATTGTCTAGAGGATGAAAACAGCCGGAAAAGACTATGAGAAAAATGAATTTGACGAAGTTGCTACTTCTGAAGAACGTGAGCTTTTGCTTTTGACAAGTGCCAATGACTTCAGCTTAAATGATAACCATGGGACCACTTCTATAGGCCAACCCATCACAGAAATCGATGGAGTTTTAACTCACAATGTCAAGAAAAGAAGGAAGTTTGACAACAGCCTAGAAGAAAGAAAAAAACTGAAAGTTGAACAAACAAAAACAGCTCATGGAGTAAAAGAGGTACCCTGTGAAAAGGCCGATGGTTTTTGTAAAAAGAAGTGTGGCCAGAATATCGACTCTGAAAGAAGAAAGCTAATAAATCAACATTTTTGGGATATGGAGTGGGCTAAACGTAGACATTTTATTTTGACCTCATGTGAAAAACTTGATGTACAAAGAAGAAGAGGAAAAAGTATTGATTCAGACAGGCGATCCCTTTCTATTAAATACTATCTTAAATATGACAGTGACATACGGCATGAAGTTTGTAAGAGTTTTTTTCTTACGACACTAGGTTATAAGAAAACCAATGATCGGTTTGTGCACTACACACTGACAAACACTCCTACAGAAGCTTTAACTTCGCCTAGTGATAGGAGAGGACAACAGCCTTCAAAAAAATAAAGGGCCCCATGAAAAAATCATACAACACATTGAATCGTTCCATCCCACGATATCCCACTACAGACAGGAGCATGCTCCTAATGTGCGGTACCTCCCAGGTGACGTAAACGTAGCTCTTATGCACAGTCACTTTCTTAACAAATTCTCTGAGTTTAAGGGAAGAGTGTCCTATGATTTATACATACATTATAAAGAGCAACACATTTCATTTGCACAACTAGGGCACGAAGAGTGCGAGAAGTGTGAACAGTTTTCACTTCATGGTCACAAGAAAGAAAATCTTGACCCTTCCTGTGATGTCTGTAAACGATGAGGCATTCATAATGAATTAGTTACTGAAGCAAGAACTGCATATAAATATTTTTCAGAACAAGAATTACCAGACGATACGATTTGTTTTTCAAGTGATATGCAAAAGATAATCATGTTGCCAAGAGTGGATATGTTCAAAAAAGTAATATTTATAAAGCGCTTGATAGCCTATCATCAAACTTTTGCTCCGGTGGAAAAAAAAGTAAGTTAAAAGTCCACTCCACACTGTGGCATGAAGGAATATCTGGCCGCAATAAAGAAGACAGTGTAAGCGCGTTGTATATGTTTTTAAAACAACAAAGGGATGTTGATAAAGTTGTGCTTTGGTTAGACAATTGTTCTTCCCAAAACAAGAATTGGTGTCTATTTCCATTTTTAGTATACATCATTAACTCGGATGACATTGCAGCTAAACAAATAGTTCTTAACTATTTTCAACCTGGACACTCATTTATGAGTGCAGACAGTTTCCACCATCAGGTGGAACAATCTTTAAAAATTCAAAGAAAAACTTACGACTTTGAAGATTTTGTATCTTCTGTAAGAAAAGCCAAGCCTGGAAAAGTTGAAGCTATAAAAATGCAACACTTTGATTTCTTTCACTGGCCCGATTACGTCTCCCAGCAAAAACTAAAAGCCCCGTCAAGATTGTACTTGTGCGACCTTGTTCATGTCAAAGCTGTACGTGGGAGTTAGCAGTTGCTATATATGCAAGACAAATTATGATGTAATGAGCCCCTACCAAGAACTGGACTTTCTATAAAAAAAAGCCATGAAAGGAATTAAACTTCCCAGCCACCTCACTTCTCCATGTGGATTTACTCACGAAAAAAAGATGAACATTCTCAAATCTCTCGGTGACATATTGCCAGAATCCCGCAAATAGTTTTGGAAAGATTTGCCTACCCCACAGCCGAAGGACTAAACTTTGTGTGCCTTAGCATTAAGCCAAACCTAAGTATAAATAGGCCTAGGCCTAGATTCATTTTTTACAAAATATGCCAATTAAAACTTTATACTTTTATCATTGTAATTTTTAACGGAGTGTCATTAAAAATTTGTTTGTACTTTTAAAATTGTGTATAGTCCATTTCATCGTTTTTGGCCGATTTGATATTAGAAACCACTGAAATAAGATTAAACTGTCATCCAATTTACCAATGGCGGACAGCTTTTTTTCTAAATTAGGTCGTAAGTTTCTGAAACTATCAGTGTGGTTTGACATCTACAAAAATATGACATTAATAATTATTAAATTCAACCCTTCAACAACGAGTCGTACATGACGGTTACTAGGAATGTGAATTAAGTCAAGACTTCCGTATTGAATACTTTTTATCTACCGGTGAAACAAGATGCATTTACGTAAGTGTAGTATTAAAAAACAAACGTCCTCATTTAAATTTCTAGCTTGCCTGTATCTGAGAGAGATGTAACTTCGAGTATGATTTCTGTCATCGGCCAAAATCCGTGAAATGGACTATAGTGTCATTTATTTAAAATAAAGGAATATTTTTTCCGTATGTTTACTTTAATAATAATTTTTATTATTGCGTTAATGAAAATTATTGCAATTAATACTTTTAAACATAAAAATAATCTCAATGAGATGTTTAAAACAACACTTTTTAATGGTCAATTAATTGGTACCGGTAATATAAGACTATGGACATACGGCACTTAAAAAACAATTATTGAACTAAGCAAAAGTGCCGTATGTACGGTATTTTGTTTATTTCTATTTTTTTAACCTATTAAACATTAAGGACATACAGTAAAACTTCCTACATGTGTTTTACATAAATGCATCCAACAACTGAGTAAAAAAAATATATTAGTGTCATATGAAATAATACAGCAATGTGGTAAACTTTAAACAATGTTTTCGCAAAATCCAATTTTTGGACTTACGGCACTTTTGCTTAGGTGGGCAGTATTACGTCCGCCAAGTACGTACATATAACATACATACGATGTACCATGGCTGTTTGGGTAATTGATTAGCATAAAAATATTTTTGTTTATGAGAAAAAAAAATATTTTAGTATCGTCAAATATGGGATAGTTTACAATACATTTTGTAAAAATGCCATCCTGTTCGGTGAAAAAATGCATGAATAGAAATAGAAAAGGGATTTGCAACGTACAAGTTTCCAAGTAGATATAAAAACCAATCGCAATCGGTATGCCAAATGGCTTCATAATATACCACGAAATGACAACTGGATGCCTCCTCGATTTTCTTATTCGTAACTATACATCTCACTATCACTATCCCTACATAGTATAAAACAAAGTCGCTTTTTCTGTCCCTATTTCCCTTTGTATGATTAAATCTTTAAAACTACGCAACGGATTTTGATGCGGTTTTTTTAATAGATAGAGTGATTCAAGAGGAAGGTTTTAATAACATCCATTAAATAGTGGAGAAATACTGTTATTATTGAGGTTTCTAATGTGATGTCGTTAATTATCAATTTTTTTCCGCTTACATTGCAAACGCAGGCTGAACCCTACGAGATTTATCAAAATAATGTACTAATTATTTGTACACATTGAAAAGGTCTACAGAAAACTCCGCGTTGGTATATGTCTATCTCTTATGGATATCCTACAATAACATTTTTTTGTCATTTACTTTTTACGACAAATAATGGCTAATTTTCAAAGCGATTTTAACCAATATAGCATTAATCCTTTTCCAATTAAATAGCTTAAATACATTGTTGATTAAATATAGATCTATATGGTCCTGTACAACACAAGATTTAAATGAATATTTTCGAAGATATTACATATTTAAAATTGCCGGACGCAGCGCTTGCGGTGGTACTGGCCGGCCTGGGCGGCGGCAAGCGTGCCTATAAATAGCGCGTCGGAGGCCGCGATGTTCCATATTGCACTTTAAATTTTGCAGCGATCGGACGCGTTTATTACGAAATTAATCATTATGACGCTACCCTAAGGTGGCGCAGTTGAGATACTATAAATTTACACCTGCAATTCCTACATAACTAAGTACTATGACGCCACCGTAAGGTGGCGCAGTTGCAGTGTGTCCACTTAAGTTCGCACCATATGGGAAACTTTCTTATTATTAGTTTTACGAAAAAAAGTTATTCTTCATAAAAAGTTCTGCATGGTGTAAAAACTAAAATACAACCATCAGATATTAAAATTTTCAGTCGTATACGAGGTATGTTTAAAAATATGAATTTTACCAAGAGCAAAGTACCTCAATTTTTTATAATATCGAAAATTGTTATCAAGAAAATTTATTTAGAAGTCTACAACATGTTCAAATATACAGCCATGTATACAAAATGTTTAAAATGGAGATTTTTTACATTTTGCTATTGCATGTCTACCCTACAACAGTAATAAATGCATAAGAACATTTTTAATCAAGGTGCCATGATATTTACATATCTGACATTAAACGTAAAATACATATTTGACAGTTACAATAAATTCTAATTAAAGATGCCGGTGGTATTGAATTTAGAAGAAAAAATAGAAATTGTGCTAATTGTGGGTGATAATTATAAAACGTATCGGGAAGCAGCTGAAATATTTAATAACAGACATCAAGGAAGAAATATACAACATACAACAGTTATGAGACTTATGGTAAAATTCAAAGTATCCGCTGGGTGCGCGATGACAGCGGCACCTTGCGTTTACAATTACGGCGGACTTTGAAATATCAAATGGCTAACTGTCATTACGAAAAGTAAGTAAACAAATAATTATTTCCAATGAAACATCGTAATTTATTAGTTTTCTACCCAAATGTATTGATCATGTAAATCTATAGCGTCGATAATAATATTTATCTTTTTTATTTTCCGTCTAAAATGTCAAAATCATTAAATTTTAGGTAGTACCTATAGATGGGCTTTATCATGGCGGACTTCACGTGAAGTAATTAAAAAAATAAATAAATGTAATCGATTATCGCATTATTGATGATAATAATATGATTATAATGCCGTTAATAATGCAGACGTTTTGTGTATTTTCAGTTAAACATGGCCAAATTAATAATTAAAACTGTTTTTCAAGCAATCACTCACGACATAACTTTCCAACCTCAAACAACCAACAAAGGTAAAGAATTAGTTTTGGCTTAACATGTGCAAGACGTAAAAATAAAACGTGATGCTTCCTACAACATAGGTATCTAATAAATATAGCAAATATTTAAAATGTTGCTTTTTAAGTTAGCTTATAAGCTTTTTCCTCTTGATAGCGATTATCCACTACTTCACACGTTGTTCTCGTTTCCAACTTTTTGTGGAAATTTATAGAATTTCTGATCACTATTTTTGCCATTGTTGTTGCAGTTGACTGTACAGCAGGTTTCGTGACGAAGGTTTATTTACTTTTTAAAGCGACGCATGGATAAGTGAAATCCATGTAAAATCCTTAGTAAAAAGTGATTAATCGTCCGCCGTAAGTTCCTTTTTTAGCCACGGTGAGCGCTGTGATCGATTCGTGGTTCTCCCACCCTATCCTTCGCACCCAGCGGATACGGAGATGTTAAAAATAAATTCAGCAACAAACGTGAAAAACGCGTTGCAAATGAGGCGACGAATTTAGATGTAATCTACAGTGCAAGATCCTAAATATTCTCTACGAAAGAGGGCATTGTTGTTGCAAAATGCAGGTAAAAGTACAATTGCAAAAATTTTGCAGGATAATAAGTTTAAACAACCATATAATCCTAAATTTATTCATACATTGAAACCTAGAGACTACGATAAGAGAATAGAATTTTGTTTTCTTATTCAAGAAAAAATTGAAGACGATCCTTTTTTTGTTAGAAAAATAATGTTTTCAGACGAAGCTACATTTAATTCAAATGGAACGGTGAGTTCTCAAAATTGTCGATGGTGGAGTGACAACAATCCTAACTTCCCAATTAGGACTCGTAATCAATATTCATTTAAAACAAATGTTTGGTGTGGCATTTACAAAGATATAATAATTGGGCCATTTTTTTTTTCGACAATCCATGACCTCTCAGAATTATCTAAATTTCTTACAAACTCACGTGTTTGATTTTATTGATGACCTATCACTACATGAACGGCAACAAATATGGTACCAGCAGGACAGCGCTACATGTCATAGTACATTGGAAGTAAGGCAGTATCTGGATCATTTGTTTAACGGAAGAGTAATCCACAGATATTCAGAGACTTTTTGGCCAGCTAGGTCGCCAGATTTAACCCCGTTAGATTATTTCTTTTGGGGTTACTTGAAAGAGAATGTATACAAACAAGGGCCGTTTACAACATTTGGAAAGGGTTATTATGGAAACCATTCAGACTATAACTCCCAACATGATTAGAAATGTGTTAAGAGAATTTTGTCGTAGAACGAAAACTTGTATTGAAAGAGAAGGTGGTTACGTTGAGGCAATGGCGGTTTGATCGAAGAAAATCTATTACTTAATATTTTTTGCAAATATTTTTAACAACTTATTGTTATAATTGCTATTCATGTTAGATTGTAAAATAAATAACGTTGTTATGTGTACGAATTATTTTAAAACATCAACGAAATGCTGCAGTCAAGTTGGGAAACTAAAAGGTTATCAAATTTTTGATAACAAATGAGTTAAATGTTTGTTAGATATAGTTTACAATTTTAAATAAATTTTCTTGATAACAATTTTCGATATTATAAAAAATTGAGATACTTTGCTCTTGGTAAAATTCATATTTTTGAACATACCTCGTATACGACTGAAAAATTTTAATATCTGATGGTTGTATTTTAGTTTTTACACCATGCAGAACTTTTTATGAAGAATAACTTTTTTCGTAAAACTAATAATAAGAAAGTTTCCCATATGGTGCGAACTTAAGTGGACACACTGTATATTTAAAAGAGCAAAACTTACTTACCTAAGAACTATGACGCCACCGTCAGGTGGCACAGTTCATATATAATATACCTAACCAATAAATTACAAAGTACTATAAATAATCGTAAAAACTGGTAACTAACGAGAAAATATGATAAAAAATACAAAAAAAATTAGTGTTAGGCGGTGCGAAGTTCGCCGAGTCCGCTAGTTATAAATAAGTCAGGAATTTTATTAAAAAAAAAAATATATAATTATATATAATTTAATAATATAATTGATTACTTTCAGAAACATTTCGAATCATCACAATTTAAAAATAACCGTCAAGACGGTAAGGTAAAATTAAAACCCAATACCATTCCTACCTTATTCGATGTCCCTTTCAAAAACCCTTTTCCCCGAAAATGTGTTTTAAGGTACTTTATTTTCTGATAAGTTTTTAACAAATAAAACAAAATTAATACAATATGTTTAAAATTATTTTTAGGGCGTTTTGGATGTAGCAAATAATCAAAAATCTACAGCTATTACTGAAAAATTGATATCCAGTCAGGTAAATTTAGTAGAATTTTAATTTTTCTTATATATTGTTTTTAAATATATAAAAAAGCTGATTTAATTTCGAAAATCTTTTTATTAATTTATTTTGCTTAAAACTTTTCCTAAAAAATTATGAATGTAATGAATAAATTCTTTTAAGTTCAATTTTGGAATCATTTTCCAACTTTTCTATATACCTAATATTCTTTCTCCATTCTTTCGTAACGAGATTTCTTTCCAAATTTACAACAAATAAAATATCCTTAATTACAGAAACGTAAATTGATTTTACTAAAATCACAAACAAAATACTCATTAAAATAAATAATTTTAGATGATCAGAGCAACACGATCTTATATAGAAGAAGAACACAATTATGCACAAAGTAACATTGTTTACTTGCTGCAAGAAGAACATCGAAAACTTTGTGCTGAAAATCAAAATCTTAGTGCAGAAAATAAAAAGCTTTCTCTGGAAGTAGATAATTTAAAAAATGCAATGTTATCTGTATTTACTGAAGATCAAGTAAAAGTTTTGCTAGGTCATAAGCTATCACAATGTTCGGACAAGGATATTATAAAAGCTTTAAAATTTTGGTTCGCTTTATCAGTAAAAGGGTTTGATTTTTTAAGAAACACCGGATATCCACTTCCGTCGTATTGTGCGTTAATGCGGCGAATTAAAACGTTAAAAATTCCTTTTGGAATATTCCATGACATCTTAGACCTGCTACAATTCAAAATAGGCAACATGGATTTTCACTTTTCACGATCGGTTCTGTGTGACGAAATGGTGATTAACGAACAATTAGATTACGATAAAAGTACCGGCCAGTTTATTGGAAATGTTACATTGGGGGGCGATGCTTCTCTTATTGGTCAAAAACTTCTGTTGGTAATAGTAAAAGGAGTAAAAAATCGTTGGAAGCAAATTATAAGTTGTCACGTTACCAGAAAGGAGCGTTTAGATCCTAGATTGTTGCAAAAGTTCCTATTGGATTGAACCAATCTTTAGAAAACTGTGGTTTGCATGTTGTTACTTTTACAAGCGATTTGGATGGTCACAATAAAAGTTTTTTAAATACTTTAAATATAAAAGCATCTCAAACAGGAGAATATATAATTTCAATCCCCTCTAATGAACACAACATTTATGTTATGCCGGACATTTGTCATCTATTAAATAGTAGTTTACGTAACAAGTCCCGAAAGTGGTCTTTTACTGGACAAGTAGGCAAATTGCAAGGCGAGCCATAGGCGAGGCTTTAAAATTAATTTCTGTGTCACAATTTGTTTCGGAGGTAAAATATACGTCTTATTTAAACGATTCTAATGAATTTATACTGTAATTTTGTAAGGATAAGAAAATGTGTGAAGTTGATTTATCTAATTTCGAATACGAAATTAACTTTGATATACGAACATTTTCTTTGGACGATTTTAATTAACTACCCGCGCCGGTGTATAAAATACACCATTTCTACTAAAGAAGGGGTAAAAACCGGATGCGGTATTCCCCACTCATGCCCCTCCTTGTAACCTACGGCCGATGTGTTTACTATGTCGTCGTGGTGACTGCAATATGCTGTATGTCAAAAAAAAGCGAATTAGGTATTTTTGCATTTTTGTAACCAAATTAGTGATTGCTTCGTACTGCAAGTTATCCTATGTCAGGCATCCATTTAAAACGGAGTACCTATGCGCGTTGTTGTAATTTGACGAATGTCAGTTGTTCTTATTTTGGTTACTGCAAAGAGACTTATGTCATATCGCTGCTCGCTTTTGTTAGTTTTGGTGTTCGTTACTAATTATTATCGGAATATTAAATTTATGTAAGTATAATTCCTAGTTAATAATATCATCTCCCTAAATTTAAACCTAAATATACCGTATTATTTTATGTGCAATTAAAGTTTTTATGTAGCTTTGTCGTTCTGGTCACTTTAACCTTATTGTTTTTAATTTTGTTTGCAAATGTGTTTAGGTGATCACACTACAGCTACATTAATGTTTTTGATCTTCTTTTTGGAGAATATAACTCATAATATTACAATAAGTTTTTACATACGACTTATTGCCACATGTGTTATTCCTTTTCAACGACATACGTCTGTTTGCATTAATAACACAATTGTTTTAAATTTCATTATAGGCGGTCAATTGAGAACGTAACTCGACAATGACTGGGAGAAGTAGAAGTTCGTATATATTGTACCTAGCCACCACTAATACCAGCTGTTCTACAACTGAAATTAGTGATACAATAGCCGAAGAAGTAGTTATTCCAGAATCCCGACAAACACAAGATGCTACTGAAGGCACGTACATCGATATGGTAGCATCTACAGATGAATCGCTAGCTATAGATGAGACTCAAGGCTGTAATGTGTATACAACTTACACTAATGTTTCTGAAATAACTTCTGACGTCAACACAGTAATAGAAACATCATACAATCAGAACCCAGATATATCCGAAACGAATTTCAGTTCGGGATCAGATGAGTTATATCACCCACCGGAGCTTCAGGAAACAACGGAGACTGAGGAGGTCGTTTCACTAATAGACGAAAACCAAGAAGAAAATCAAATTGAAAACTTAAAAAGGAAGCGCAAAGGTCAATGTAATTATAAAGAATGAAAACGTCAAAAGAATGCACAGTTGCGACTAAATGGAAAAGGCTACCTTGGCTTTGAGAAAACTGGAGACGGGAAATATAAACAAACTAAAAATAAGCAGGCACTTTCTCTTCGCCCAAGATGTGAAGGGCATAATATAACACAGCGCACTGCAAAAGGTGGTCCTAAACAAAGGTTCCAATGTTCCACAATCAGCGAGGAAGCCCGAATGTCAATTTTTTCAAAATTCTGGAATCTAGCAACATGGGAAGCAAAAAGAATTTATGTTGCAGGATGTGTGTCACAAGGTCGTCCATAGAAGAAATGAAACCATTGCTCAAAACTCGAGAAAACAAGAAGCATTCCAATTCTACTTGACTGTCAATGAAGGTATCAATGATAAAGCAAGAAAACACGTTTGTAAAAAATTGTTTCTAAACACGTTGTGCATTGGCGAAAAAGCTTTGCGTTCGTGGGTGTTAGATGGTAAATGTCGTTCAACAACTGTAGAACCCGAGGTAGAACCAGACAAAGGGGGATCGAGTAGATCTGCAGTATTAAATAATGTCGAAGAGTTTCTAAATTTGCTACCTAAGGTTGAAAGTCATTACTGCCGAGCCTCATCCAGTAAGATTTATCTAGAACCAACATGGCAGAGTTTCAGAGATATGCACAGACATTACATGGAGAAATGCCAGAATCAGAACAAGCAATCGGCATCTTGGAAAACGTTTTTAAAAGTAGTGAAGAAAATGAATCTCGACATTTACACTCCTAAGAAAGATCAGTGCAACGAATGTAATATGCACAAAATTGGCAACCTAAATGAAGAAAGTTTTCAGAAACATATTGACAAGAAAAACCAAGCACGGTCAGAGAAAGAAAACGATAAAGCTGTAGGTACAGATTCTCCAGGTATACAAGTTTACACAGTTGATTTACAGGCTGTCCTACTGTCGCCTCGTTTAAATGCAGCTGCAAACTACTATAAGACAAAGTTAAAAGTTCATAATCTTACGTATAACAATTTGTGTACTAAGGATATAATGTGTTATGTATGGCATGAAGCAAGTGGAGGGCTGAAAGTGATGTGTTTTCATCGATTGCAATGACCTATTTTCTAAAAGAAATAGATAAAAAAAAACATCAAAAAATTAATCATTTGGAGTGATGGATGTGGTTATCAAAACCGAAATGCAAAATTGAGTAATGCACTCCTTGAGTTAAGTATAAAAAATAAACTTCTAATTGAACAAAAGTATTTGGTGGTAGGACACACCCAGATGGAAGTAGATTCGATTCACGCAACAATAGAGAAAAAATTGGATAAGAGAAGAGAAGTGTATGTACCAGCTGATTATTTACCCATCATACAATCTGCCAGACGTAATCCCAGGCCTTATGAATACGTGTACTGTCAATATAATGATTTTCTTAAATTTGATACGCCGTTTTATAAAAGCATTCGACCTGGTAATAAAGTTGGAGACCCTTGTGTCAATGATGTAGTAGCCTACCAATATACTCAAGAGGGAATAATCAATTACAAAATTAATTTTAAGGACGATTGGCAACCTTTGCCTACGAGGCCAAAACGTGTGGATGAAATTTTGGTCACACTCAACTTTATACCGGACCCTGTCCAATTGAAGCTTCGAAATTTGGTCACCTACGGGAGCTAAAACAATTACTTCCTAAGTATTACTATAATTTTTATGATACTTTAATTAATAAATAAGTAAAAAATATTATTAAAAAACTTCGAAGAATACACAGCCATTTAATCGTTTTGTCCAGCTGTCTTTCGTTTAATTATAATAGTAAATATTATGTAAAAAATAATAAATAAAGCAACTTTCTTTTTGCTATTTTGTTCTAAAATTTGCCTTCATTTTGACCTATGTGGGAGAAAATGGTTAGTACTGAAGCAGCAATAAGTTGTATGTCACATTTCCTGGTTAAGTATAGTGAATTACAATTTTCTATTATACTGTATTAATCAAGTCAAATTATAAGCAGTTTTAATATAACTTACTAAAAATCATCTAAATATTTTTCGAAATAAATCGTTTTTTGTCCGTACTGTAAAGTACAATTAAATGACATACAGCATATTGCAGTCACCACGATGTGTACTATATTACTATGATTGGGACCATGAAAAAAAATAAACGCGAAATACCGCCAGACTTTTTGCCTCACAAAAGCAGACCTGTGAAATCTTCGTTGTTTGGATTCCAAAATACCGTAACGTTGGTTTTCTACGTACCGAAAAAAAAATAAAGCGGTCGTATTGATCTAAACCTAAACAATGCATGAGAATGGAAATGTAGATCATCTTTCCCGTAAGCCCGACATTATAATGCCATCAAAGGAGGAGTTGATGCTGTTGATAAAATGTGTGGCACCTACTCAGTATCAAGAAGAACAAGAAGATGGCCTTTGGTTATATGTTTCCAACTGATGAACATCGCGGGAATCAATGGACAACTGCTCTATAATGCAACTCATGTTGATGCAGCTTACAAGCACCGAAGGAAATTTTTGAAGGTGCTCTCATTAGGTTTGATGAAGCCATATCTCTCTGAACGCGCCAGCATACAGTATTTGCCAAGTGACATAAAATATTTCCTGGCAAAATACAAAAGACCAGAAAAAGGCAATAATGAGGAGCCACCTGCAAAAATACGAGCGAGGTGTTTTATTTGTGGTAGGGCAAAAAATCGAGTCACAACGATCATCTGCGGAAGTTGTAATAGGTCAGTTTGCAAACAACATATGACAACTATTATTACATGCGATTCTTGCAAATATGGCGAAGGAAGCAGCGAATGAAACAAAGTGTAATAACAATACCTACATTATGTGAAGTCTTAATTTTAAGAGTTTTTTTTTCTTGTCGCCTTTTTTTGTTTACCTATGCCTTTTTTATCTAGAATTGTATTTATGTATTTTTTTTTTAAATTTTATTATTTCAATAAAACAACATGAAAAATCAAGTAAAAATATTTTCTTATCCCTATTTTCATTCATTTATGCACTTGGTCTTACATTTATAAAAATGGTGTACAAATTACACCGCGCGGGTAGCTATGCTAGATTCTAGAGCGCGGGTAGTTAAAGGTTAACAGTATTATGTCTGCTTATGATACCAATAGTATTTTTTATATTGCTGGTAGCACCACACATTCCGTTACTCAAAAAAAATATATGTGGCAACTGTGTTACTTTTTTATATGCAGACAATCTTCCAAGCGTTGAAATTGTTTGCAACGCAAAAATTTTCACAGATGTAGCTAATCAGGGAGGTTTGAGATATCCATGTCTTGAAACTTTCCTCCTTGCGCTACATTCTGAAGTTTATTTCAACACATACAAAAATTACTTATTAAGGATGTCCTCGAAGGTATAGACCTAAATACAAATGTACCGAGAACATCTATTGGGACAGAAGAGACAATTTATTAATTTGGGATTTAAAGGCCTGCAAGTTAGGACGAGTGGGAAAGACGTGGGAAGGTAAGGAGTTCCACAATCTGGAGACCCTGGGGATGAAGGAACGATTGAATCGATCCGTTCTCGATGTCCAGCATTGAACAGTATAAGGGTGCATGGGGTTGGCACGTCGCGTTGCTCTGGCTGGTCTGACAAGTGGAGGCATTATAATAGAGCGTAGTTCTTCTGAGCAAAATCCGTTTATGTATCGGTAAAACAAGGAAACATTAGCCACTGCTCTTCGGTGGGATAATGGGGCTAGGTTTTTGGTGATACTGGTGTCGTTTATTAGTCGAACTGCTCTTCTCTGTATTGCATCAGGAACTCCGAGCCTTGATGGAACAGCCGAACCCCACACATGCGAGCAGTATTCAAGATTAGGTCGTATTTGGGCTTTGTAAAGTGTAGCTAAGTTGGGTGGAGAGATATTTCCGTGCTCTAAACAGAAAGCCTAATTTCTTTCCTGCTGCAGTTGCTATGGATGCAATATGTTCGTTCCATTGTAGCATTTCCAAAAAACCACCTTAATTAATATTATCTTTTCGTTTACACTTTTGTCGGTATGCAACCAACTTTACCTATTTCATAGACACAGAATATTATATTCTCATTTACACTTTTGTCGGTATGCAACCAACCTTACTTCAAATTTTGACAGGCGAAAGCGAATATCGAGCGTTAATACTCGATAAGACCCGAGTTAAGCAACGAGGGTGAAAGAACGCTTTTTGGAATGGACTTACGTTTTTATGTTTGAAGCGAAAGGAAGCATATTTCCTTGTTTGTGCAAATTAATGGCTGCCGGTTAATTCACAGCATTAAGATTACCGTTTGTTCTTGGTTTATTCCGTAACGGAAGTGTATAAAAAATACTGCATTTCAATTTGGATGTAGATGTGCTTAAATTGGAAGTAGAATCTGGTTGATTTATGGTATCTATAGAATTTTTGTGCTACATGCTGTCTGTTGGAAGACTCCATTTTGAAATTTTTTATAAAATTATATGGTACCGAGGTAAATGGATACCTAGTGATCTAAAAACCTTGTGGAGGGTTTTATAGATGATTTCCTATGTGCTGATGCTTAATTCTACATGGTTCTTGGTTAATTATGGTATGTTTTAAGAAGCTTTATTATAGTAGAAGTGTGACTACCGGTCACGACGTATGATTTTTGGTTCTGGATTACAAGGTAAACTTTCGACTATTCTTTCTGTTATTTCTCTATGTTCGATACTTAGTTGAACTGCGAATATTCTAAGAAACAGTCACAATTTTAGTGCTTATTCAGAAGAATATGCTTTTGGAAACTTTTTATAGTGATTCTATTTAAATTTAAATTGTTATAAGCTTTTAGCGGTATTAAATCAGTTAATAACAGTAGTTACTATTAAAATCTATGGATCTATGATTAAATGATAAATATGTAGTGCTTTTAAATTTTGTTTTTTAACTTTCTTCAAAGTGTTGGTGTTCAATCGTAATCTTACATGATTATTACCTCTATGGTACTTGTATTACTAAATTTCATATTTATATTCATGTATATGTTAATCTTTAGATATTTAGAACACTCAGAGTGCATTCTTTAGAGAACTGAATTTAGTTTTTTAAGAAAGGAAATATACCTTCAGTATATATTTTGTTGTAATTGAGTTCTCTACATACTTCCTCTTATTGAAAATAGGTTATGCAATTTAGATAAGATCTGTAATATTATCTGTACAGGAATATTAGTTTTTTTAATAACCGTATTGTTAAATACCGGTTAATATCTTTCACTGTATAAACAGAAGTGTTAGTTTTTTGGTGATAACCGTTCTCACTATCACTGGTGATTTTTGTTTTATTTTTTTAATACATTGTTTTATTGTTTTTATTGATATCGTTGAGTATTTATTTCTTATACCTTACCAGTAACTGTTCCGATTCAAACCTCTTGTTTAATAAAGATTTAGATTTTAATAAGACAAAAGGATTCAAGGAATTGTAGAATCAATAAGGTAAGTGTAAAATAATTATTGACTTAAGGATAAGCTCAATTAAAGTGTGTTCCTAACCATTTCAGTTTTAATCAACTATTTCACAATAGGTTTCTTATTTTCTTTCCTATTTCACTATAAAAAAAAATAAGTGGCGCCCTTTACCGATTTGTGAATATTTTCTATGTTTCCTTTTTCCTAGATACTCGCCCAATTGCTCCTTCGACCCACGACTCGCTCTCCTCCTACCCCCTGAGTGCCGTCCGCATTTGACTAACCCTTTGTGAGCCTTTAACATCAAAAAAGGGGTTACACAAAAATGGCGCCCAGCGTGTGGGGCCTGAGTATCTTTTCTTTAGAAACTTTTTTGTCATTAAATCTTAATAAACTTTTAGTTTTAATTATTCACCCCAATTTTGTCTATCGTTACTTCTAAACACACTTTAAAACTTTTTTGTTGTTAGCGAATTAAAAAACTTGAATCCTTTTAAACATGTCTGATTTTGAAGTAAACTTTCTAACTACTGAAGAAGTTAACTATGAATTGAAAATAAGAGGAACAATTACTGGAAGGAAAATTGATGAGAAACGTAAGATTTTAAAAAAATTGTTAGCTAAAGATTCAAATAGTAACTTAACTCTAGATGATTCTTGTCATGAGTAGTTCTCATTTGATATGAACTTACCATACCCTTGTATACTTTCCGTTTCCTTTTTCTGCTGTTTTTTGTTTTTAACCCCGTTTGGGCGGCGGGAATAGAATAACCCCCAAAGTGTTAAACTGCTTGTCGTACGAGGCGACTAAATGAAACCTTTCCCCTCTCTGTTTAAGTATCTCATGTACTTTCTGGGAATTTTTTTTCGTTTGCTTTGTTATCGTCCATAAGGTGGAAACTCACCTAAATCATTTCATCGTTATCACATCCCTGATCTTATTCTTTGCTTTCAGTTTAGTGATACGATTTCTTTTGAGAACTTTACCTTTAAGTGAATGTATCACTTAAATTACCTACCTTACCGTCTTTGTATAATTGGAAATTATTTCCTGTTAATTTTGTCCTTATCTTACCGTTTAGTGAAAATAGTCACTTAATTCTACCGTACCGTTTAATGAAGAAGACATTCATTACCCTACCGATAACGTTCAGAAGAATTATTCTCTCGTTATATTTACCGTATCTTGAAGTGTTTAATCAGTGCTTGTTTTTCGACGACATTATTAGATGTTGTATTTCCGTATGGTGTATTTTTACACATTTTGGTTTAGTATGATCAGTACTAGATAGTTTTAGCACTATTTCCTTAAGTGGAATTTAGTATATCGTTATGTGAGGATTTGTTTAGAGCCGTTGTGTTTAACCTCGCTTTATTTGACCTAAGAGTATTTAATAGCTAGTCTACGATTTTGATTTGTCTGGCGAATATTGATGAATTCATTTACCACCTGTAAGTTTTAATGAACACGTTCTCAGCTAGATGTTATTTCTTTTCTTCTCCCAGATTATGATTACTTTGACCTTATCAGTTGTCACGAGAGATAAGCCTAGGGAAGCCGTAGGGAATTCTTCCCGGTAGTGGTCTGTTGAGCTTTTAAGGAAGACAAGTAACCATTAATCCTATCTCTATCTCCTTTTGATTCTTTATTAATTATAGTTGTCTTGTTAGAGTATACCTACTATGACTTTGGAGTTCCATACTATTGGTTACTTCATACCGATGTTGACTTACCGATTTTGTCTCTAAAATATTTTTAGACGTATGATACGCGCAGCTATCAAAACTACAGACAACCATAAAATATTTTTTCTTTTCTTATATTTCCTATTTCTAGTTGAAAACCATAATTGTGTACGTCATTTCCAATTCTTACTACCTTTGAGTTCTATCTAAAATCGTGCTAGTAGCTACTATTAAATTAGACTTTACGTATCTCGTATTTACCGTGACTGTTGGATTTAATGGAGTCAATAGACTTATTAAATTCCTGATTATATCTATCGTACCGTGTTTCTTTCTTGCTTTTCAAAATTACTATTAATAGTTTGGTTTAACTTCACCTTTCTTTCTTCATGGGTGTTTCCTAAAATGGAATGACGCGTTGTGCCGCCTATGGGAAATTTTTACTTTATAGGAACATAGCCTTCTTTTTCTCTCTTCTTAAGTGTGTGAGTAATGTTATGTGGTCCTGATATTTTATATCAAGGGACAGTATAAACGCCTTTTGGGCGAATATTTTTTTGCTTTGCAATATGATGGTTATTTAAACCAACGTTTAGGGCTACCCATCTAGGTCGAGCTGTACACCGGTGTGTGTTTCCGTACAGAAACTTCGGCGTAGGTCGTTCCTGATCACTCTGTGATCTTTCGGTTGGCCGGTACCGCTTATAGAAATCTGGTCACGAGAATCTCTAGTTTGAATAACTAGGATTTATTTGTACCTATCGTCTGTTCCTTCAGAACAACGTTTAGTTTAACTTGTATGACATATGTTTATTGTTAGTTTTGTCTGTGTGGACAAATGGCTACCAAGGTAGTTATTATTACCTATTGAACTCCGCATGTTTTATTTTATTTAGTTTCTGTTGAGTCACCTTTTGACATTTTCCTTTAGCTGGTCAAGTTTACCCTTGTAATAAGTAAGATCATTCGGATAATGCTACTGTGGTTCCCACCTTAGTAGTTTCTTCTCGAAAACTGTGGTCTTCAATGGACCCCAGTTTCCTCTCTTCGTAGGGGGCTGTGTAGCATTTCCAAAAAACCACCTTAATTAATATTATCTTTTCGTTTACACTTTTGTCGGTATGCAACCAACTTTACCTATTTCATAGACACAGAATATTATATTCTCATTTACACTTTTGTCGGTATGCAACCAACCTTACTTCAAATTTTGACAGGCGAAAGCGAATATCGAGCGTTAATACTCGATAAGACCCGAGTTAAGCAACGAGGGTGAAAGAACGCTTTTTGGAATGGACTTACGTTTTTATGTTTGAAGCGAAAGGAAGCATATTTCCTTGTTTGTGCAAATTAATGGCTGCCGGTTAATTCACAGCATTAAGATTACCGTTTGTTCTTGGTTTATTCCGTAACGGAAGTGTATAAAAAATACTGCATTTCAATTTGGATGTAGATGTGCTTAAATTGGAAGTAGAATCTGGTTGATTTATGGTATCTATAGAATTTTTGTGCTACATGCTGTCTGTTGGAAGACTCCATTTTGAAATTTTTTATAAAATTATATGGTACCGAGGTAAATGGATACCTAGTGATCTAAAAACCTTGTGGAGGGTTTTGTAGATGATTTCCTATGTGCTGATGCTTAATTCTACATGGTTCTTGGTTAATTATGGTATGTTTTAAGAAGCTTTATTATAGTAGAAGTGTGACTACCGGTCACGACGTATGATTTTTGGTTCTGGATTACAAGGTAAACTTTCGACTATTCTTTCTGTTATTTCTCTATGTTCGATACTTAGTTGAACTGCGAATATTCTAAGAAACAGTCACAATTTTAGTGCTTATTCAGAAGAATATGCTTTTGGAAACTTTTTATAGTGATTCTATTTAAATTTAAATTGTTATAAGCTTTTAGCGGTATTAAATCAGTTAATAACAGTAGTTACTATTAAAATCTATGGATCTATGATTAAATGATAAATATGTAGTGCTTTTAAATTTTGTTTTTTAACTTTCTTCAAAGTGTTGGTGTTCAATCGTAATCTTACATGATTATTACCTCTATGGTACTTGTATTACTAAATTTCATATTTATATTCATGTATATGTTAATCTTTAGATATTTAGAACACTCAGAGTGCATTCTTTAGAGAACTGAATTTAGTTTTTTAAGAAAGGAAATATACCTTCAGTATATATTTTGTTGTAATTGAGTTCTCTACATACTTCCTCTTATTGAAAATAGGTTATGCAATTTAGATAAGATCTGTAATATTATCTGTACAGGAATATTAGTTTTTTTAATAACCGTATTGTTAAATACCGGTTAATATCTTTCACTGTATAAACAGAAGTGTTAGTTTTTTGGTGATAACCGTTCTCACTATCACTGGTGATTTTTGTTTTATTTTTTTAATACATTGTTTTATTGTTTTTATTGATATCGTTGAGTATTTATTTCTTATACCTTACCAGTAACTGTTCCGATTCAAACCTCTTGTTTAATAAAGATTTAGATTTTAATAAGACAAAAGGATTCAAGGAATTGTAGAATCAATAAGGTAAGTGTAAAATAATTATTGACTTAAGGATAAGCTCAATTAAAGTGTGTTCCTAACCATTTCAGTTTTAATCAACTATTTCACAATAGGTTTCTTATTTTCTTTCCTATTTCACTATAAAAAAAAATAAGTGGCGCCCTTTACCGATTTGTGAATATTTTCTATGTTTCCTTTTTCCTAGATACTCGCCCAATTGCTCCTTCGACCCACGACTCGCTCTCCTCCTACCCCCTGAGTGCCGTCCGCATTTGACTAACCCTTTGTGAGCCTTTAACATCAAAAAAGGGGTTACACCATAGTAAGTCCTGGGAGATCTTTATACCAACCAGCGTAATGGAGTCGCTCGCTACCAGTGTATGATCGTTCATTGTAATAGATGAGTCGCATGTTTGCCTCTTGTTGGATAGGCAACATGTCTTTGTCTTTGAAGCGTTGAAATTAACAGGATTCTTTCTTCCCCACTACTCTACAATTGTTAAATCTTGATTGAGAGAAGCCGTTGTGGATCTTCTGTTCTCTTCCATAATATTCAGAGGTATGGGACGGTTGTGCGCTTTGCTACAGTGTAGGTTGCTATCATCTACAAAACCATGTATCGGGTTATTAGTAGCTTCTAGTAGATCATTAATGTGTAATAAGAATAGAGTAGGTGCTAGAGCCGATCCCTGGGGAACTCCAGCATTGATCTTGTAGAGGATGGAAGAATGTCCATCTACAGCAACTTGGTTGTGCCTGTTAGAAAGAAAGTTGGATATTCATCTGCAAAGGTTTTGCGAGAGTCCGTATGAAGGCAGTTTGTCCAAAAGAGCTGCATGCCACACTTGATCAAATGTTTTTGAGATGTCTAGTGATACTATTTGAGTCTCCCCATAGCGGTGGATGGTGTATCACTCCATACATGAGTTACATATACTAGTAGATCGGCTGTTGACCTTTGTTAGCGAAAACCACTTAAAAGGTTGTGTGTCTTGTGTTATTTTAGTTAAATGTCAATGTAGGATCATTTTGTTCAACTTCATACACTAAAAATGTTAAAAACAAGGAAATCAATATGGTAGTTCAGCGATGAAATAATATCGCACACCTAGATCTAAAGAGGTATTAACTAAAAAAAAAACACTTTTTCCAAAAAAGACGAAAAACTGTTTTCTGTATGAGTACTGCAGGAGCGTTTCGTTGTTATGGTTTGCTTTAATTATACTCAAGAATAAGTATCTTGTAGTAATTAAGTGTTATATACAAGATTTAAGGCTAAAAAATAGAATTTTTAAATTATTTCCCTTTTACTTATCAATGTATGTATATTTATAATACTAACTTGAGTTTAGCCTGTGTTTGTGAATTAGTATTTAGTTGACTATCTCTTGATGAGGGATTATTATAGTATCTTAATGTCATGCCAAATAATTTTTTTTTCTTCATCTAAATTAAAATTTGTCCCCCATGATTCCTTTAATGCTTTAAGATCATAAAATAGATTGTAACACTTGTGAAGGTCTTAAAGGTCCGACTTTTTCGTTTAGATCCTTCTGAAAAAGTTTTAAAGTTAATATTTGGACAGATAGCAGCTGATAAGTAAAAAAATAAATTGTTATTACAATTCAATATATTTATGTGTAATATCCAGAAAATTATAATAAAATATATATTATATAATAATTTGTTTTTTCTTAATAAATATTTAAAGATCAGGTTTTAATTAGTTATTTTACCTCTTTTTTTATATTTTATAGCCGTTGAAACACACTTTCAATAGGATGGGTTCAATTTCGTGGGTTAATTTTAAAATTGGTACTTTTTACTGATCTTTTGTCAAACAATTAGATTTTACCAATGAGTCCAGAATTTTATTAAGCTTGTTTTGAATTGTGTTGGTTGGATCTTTATTCAAAATTTCATACGTACTAACATCGGATAAAAGAGTCTTTGTTTTATTAATGTAGTCTTGCTTATACATCGCTACGGTAACGTTACATGCTTTTCAAAATTTCCACAGATTTGATCTAGCCAGTGCTAAGATTATTGGACACCAACAAAATTATAAAAAACGATTATTGTCGGAGATGATACATATAAAATCAAATGAAAATAGTGTCAATAAAAAACAGGATACTGATGATCTTAGCACTGGCTACTTTAATCTTATTAACTTACTTCCTAAGCGGTAATTGTTTAATTGTTTATTTTTTACTGACCAGTGTATATGTGTTATTTATGTTTGCTAGTTTATAATAGTCTTAAGTGCGTGACAACTAAAAAGCAAAAAAAAGTTTGTATACAGCTCTTATCAGGCGATAAATTCTTCACCGGGTATAGGTATCTAATCTCTCGATTATTTTATATTGTAACGTTTCCTGTTTCTACTCGACAAGTTGAAAATGGTACAAAATAGAGATACTACTCTTAAAATTATGTGCGATAGCTCATTGGATCCGGCATGACGTCTAAAAAAATGTACCAAAAGCGTGTATTAGCACGTAAAAAATTGCAAAAGTTATAAACAATTAAAGATGAAAAAAAAAATGGCATTTCGTTTTTGACCAATATTTAATAAAATATTAATATTTAAGAAATTTCAAAAAAAGATTCTGAAAGAGGAGGAAATTTCCAATAAAAAACTCCTAACTCCTGGAACTCTATCTCCATTATTTATAATTTTAATTTAACGCTGAAAATAGGTCTGCGCGCGACATTTTGAAGTTGCGCGCGTGTCGTCAAAAGCGAGTACGGCACATTATTTAATTTATTTAAGGTATTGAATTTTTTTTTAATTTGAAAAAATTATGGTGTGTTCTGAACAGTATAAATAATTTATTCCTGTTGGAAATTTTACTTAAAGTCAATTTTTTAACAAGTTAAACAATTATTTACTAACAAAATTTTCTTGAACTACCGTCTTAATTGTAAGTGAAAAAAAAATGTTTAAATATTGGTCGTAAAAAATTTTCGCTTCGTAAAGCCTTTCTTACATACATACTTAACAAGATCGTGCCATAAAAGTTAAAAAAATATTTATACTTTGTTTATAACAATTTTTTTACTTGAACAAAAATTTAAAAATCCAAGTAATGTTGTTAAAAAATTTTTTTTTCTTAATCATCATATTATCATTTTTATATTTATGTTACAGTTAAAGTTTACACCCCAGTTAGTGTAAACAGAAACTAGTTAGTCTATACATTTACGTTGCATATTAGTTAATGTATAAAAGACCAGAGAAAGAGAACACAATTACTGGTTAAAGTATGCAATGACTAGTAATTGTATACATTTACTATTATCGTTTAGAAAAAACATAAAATCTATTTAAAAGACTGTTTTTCTGAATTTTTTTTTATTATTTTTATAAAAAAGGTTATTTTTTACAAAAAAAAATGTTAAATTCTTTTATATTTATTAAATAAAAATAAAACATTAGATAATAATTAAAATAATTCAACAGAAACGATATAAAACCATCTTAGTAATAAATATATATTTTATCTATTTATTACAACAACTTAAACTAAAATGACATTTAGAATTGCATAAAACTTTATTCCTCACACAATTGCACTTTTTTGTACCGCATTTAGTTTTACAATTACATTTAGAAAAGCCTTGGCCAGTCCCGATTGATTGTTGGTTGGCAATTGTTCTAAGGGACATTGAGTTTGTTGGAATTTCTTCTAAATCAATTATTTTTTCAGGACAAAGACTAAATTGGGATCTTGTGTGCAAATCTTTTAAAATTCCGTTTCGTGTCCCAAGCTGATAAAATCCATCATCACTTTTATTTATAACACATGCTAATATTGAACGTGCGTCTCCTCTCCCTTTATCTACATCTGGTACCTTAATTCACACAGTCATACCAATATCAGCTGGAGGATGAGAACTATCAGATATAATTTTCATTCTCTTAGCTTGACTTTCTAAGTTTTCTTTGGCCCCTTCTCTGTTATATAAAATTTCTTTTTGTGTACAACAAATTTGGCATAAATCGCAATTCTTAAAGGAGTCAAAATATATGCCACACATTTTACATGTTTTTTTAATTTGCCCTTTTGGGCCTTCTGTAGTTTCTTCAAGAACTTTTTCAGTTATTTTTGATAGTCCTCCGTCCAAATCCTCAAACAAAATATCCTCTTCCAAGGCTTCTAATAATGTAGCATTTGTTGTATTTTGTAAATTTTCTTTTAAAATATTATTTTGATCTACATTAATATTTTCCTCTTCTTGTTGCAGCGTATTATCTTCAAGAACATTACGATTTAAAATTATTTCTGTTTCCTGTAAAGTATCTTCTCTTAAAATTGTTTCAAGATCTTCTTCAGTATTTATATTTTGAATGACATCTCTGGGTAACATGGATGAAGTAAGTCCAACTTTTGCAGGTTGCCCAAATAATGCTTCATAAGGACTTCTTTTAATTCCTGAGTGAAAAGCTCGATTTTTCATAAATTGCACAAAACCTAAACCTTTGCTCCAATTATTGCATTTTTCTTGTTGCATCCAGGTATTTAAAATATTTTCTATATCTTGGTTGGCACGTTCAACGCTACCTTGTGATTGGCTATGTCGAGGTTTCCCATGCACTATTTTTAATTCAGGCCAAAGAATCTTTAAATCTTCAATAATTCTATTGACAAATTCACGTCCATTATCAGATTGTAATATTGATGGTGCTCCAAACAACAAAAAAATACTAAGAAGCTGCTCCGCAACTTCAACTGCTTGTTTACTTTTTAAAGGCCTTAAAATTACAAATTTTGTCAGGTGATCCTGGTAGACCATAATAAATTTAAATTCTTCATCAGGCTGGGATTGAAAATCAATTAAATCAACCTGACATCTTGTGTTAAAATGAGAGAAAATCATCGGTTTAACTACTAATCCTTTTTTATCACATTTTCTTTTTTGTAGGCATGGTTCACAAAAATTTAAAAATGTTTGTATATCATAAATGGTTATATTTTTATATTTACGTTTAAGTTCACTTTTCATTCTATCGCGGCCTCCATGTCCAATAGCTGCATGACTTTCGTATAAAATATCAAAAAGTTCTTCAAAAATAACATAATATAGGACTTGTTCATTGTTTACTATAGGATAAATAAGTTTCTCTTTGTTGTTAACTGTAACCATGTCATAATGTCGTAATAGCCAGTAATGACGATTATCCTTCTTAGTACTATTTTTAGCAGCTTTTACTTCATTTAACAGTTTAGAATACTTTTCTAAAGACATGTGAAAAGCATTTACTTTTTGTACTTTTGTATTTAAACATTCATAAAATTTATTTTTCATAGTTTCTCTATCCATCTCGTACAATTAAACTTAAATACACTAAAAAACACTAGATCGCACACAAAAGTAAACTAACTTACGCAAATTGATATTTTAAGGTTAGAAAATCAATTCTTTTATGCACACTCCAACTACATTTAGTAAGAGAATGTATACATTTACTAGTTAATGCTTAAATTACATTTAATATGGATACTTTACCGTAGAAAATTAGTAAATGTATACATTTACTGGTTAGTGTATACATTTACGAAAACTATGCTTTAACTGTAACATTTATACAAGATATTTATTAATTTGTAAAAAAATATTTTTCCCGCCATTTGTTGATAAATTTGTTATAAACAAATTGATTAAATCAATATTTTTAAATTTTTTTTTTCACAACTTTATTACATTACAAATATTATGATTTTATTAAAAAAAATTTCCTTAATAACAATTTTTAATTGATTATAATCGTTTTTTTATATTTTTATTGTTTAAATAATTGGTTAAGAAATTGTTTTTTTTTCTAAAAATCATAATTGACAGTCCTCTATAAAGTAACAAAAAAAAATTTTTTTATCAACAATGCTATTGTTTAGTAACTTACCAATTTGTTATAAACAAATTTTCAACTTCCTTTTATTTTTTTTTTCTAAAACTTCTGAAATTAACAAAGTATAGAAAAAATTCTACTTGTAAAAAACACGTGTTACAAAAGTTGCAGCGGCTGCTTCGTTTGTCTACTAAAAAACTAAAATAACTTTTAAACTATTAGAGATACAAAAATAAACATTCTAGTCGATTTTATAAATGGTTAAACGATCTTTTAAATGAATTATTAAAAAAAAACTAGTTATTACTAATTTATTGTTATGCGCATTTGTTTATAAAAACTTATATTTTTTTTCGATGTTTTTCGAACTTTCTTGACTCCTAACTTTGTAAATAATGCAGATACGGTTACAGACCTTTAAGGCAATTCTGTCAAGTAATAAAATATATAAACGTTGTAGTTATTTATTTATAAATCATGCCATTTTTTAATTAATTATTGGCATTTTTTTATCTTTTACAGTTCTCTCGCTTCTCACAGTTATTATTTTTCTTGTAATATTCAACATTTATTTCGAGTTCTGTACTTAACAATGAACACCTGCTTCTTTTAGAGGCCATTTTTTTGTTGAAATTAATTTTTTATTCCTTCAATAAGACATTGAATTTTTAGTATATCGAAGTAAAATTGATTTTTATAAAATATTATTAACTGAAGTGACACGTGTTTAATTTATTCTAAAGGATTGTTTGATATTTTTCTCTTAACAGTTTAATATTTTATAACAATGCACTTCTCAGTGAAATGTTTTCTTTGTGAAAAAAAAAACTCATTAGTTCTTCTCACGAGTGGGTGTTAGTTAAAGAACGTGGAATACGTACAATACGTGAATATAGTAAAAAAATAGGGGACAATAAATATAAACTATTGGAAGGTCAGTCTGAAATTAAAGTTTACGAGAAGTGTCGAGTAGCTTATTTAGTTGCAAATAAAGCCTCTACAGGGTCTTCTAATTTATCCAAAGTACCAACTTTCGATTATAAAAAATTATGTTTAATTTGCCAAAAAGATTATTATCAAAGTATACGTAAAAAATGTATTATAAGTTCCGACGAAATAAAAGAAAAGTTATTAGAAGTTGCAAAACTGCGTAATGACTTACTGGGAAGTCAAGTCACAGATTTAATTTTACATGTACAGTCATTAACAGAAGCAAAAGCTTGTTATCATCGTACGTGTCTCAATGATTTTAAAAAAGTTCCAACTAATCCAAGTGATAAAGAAGATTTACCACTTAAAAGTGGTAAAAATTTAGAATGCCAATTCACACTATCGGAATTGATAAAAATTATGGAATACAAGCCAAAACCATCAACTTTGATCAGTAATTTTCGAAAAAATTTCGGCGATGATAACACGATTACTGGGGTGGGCCTGAAGAGTATTGTAACATATTGTGGCACTGGTGATTTACCTCTCGATGATTTATGGTATATGCACCATGAGCAGCGTAAAGATGATGAACAAATTCGTATAATTCGAACTGCGGCTGAACTAATACGAAAGCAGATTAAAGGTACACAGTTCAAAGTCAAAACATTTCCATCGTCGACTATCTTCCTTGAGACTGCTCAGGGAGATATACCAAAATTTTTAGATACGTTTCTAGAAGAGCTGATGATGTATGATGCACACAAGAATAAAACAAAATTAAACCAAAAGAAAAAATCAACGAATGCTACAGAAGATGCTGAATTGCAAGAGAGTGATGATGACGACACGACCGACGAGAATGAGAATGCAAATTTTACAGGTCTTGGAGTAAAGAAAGATTATATAGCCCATTCCATTATATCGGCTATTCGTCCTAAGTCATTTGTTTCAACCTTACAGTTAGCAACCGGATTAGGGGAAAGGCGTACAAAATGGCATAGGCGGGTAAAATGGCATATCTACATTTCTCGGAAACTATAAACATATGATTTCTTTAAATGGCGCGTAAGGGATCGTTAAGTAGTAGGTCGCAACCAGTGTAAGCCTCAGTAGCGTCCCTTGTGTCGTGTGGTGCGAGTGTGTGTACGTTTGATTTTTGCAGTAACGAGTTTAATTTAGTTGGATTTCGTTTCTTCATGAAGGTAAGTTTTTTGCGTTTATGTATTTATACTAAAGGTAAATGTATTGCAAATTTACTAAATAATGCCCAGAATATGTTGTAAAATAACAATGTTAATTACATTTTAATTTATTTTTTACTTATGTTGGAGGTTATAAAGTGAACAAAATGACATACACCTTGGTCGGGTAAAATGGCATACTATGTCATTTGACCCACCTCACTCAACTTGTTGCAGGTATTCGGAAATTTACAATCATCATGCCCCGCAACTATGCTAGAAAGACAGACCGACAAGGCTGGGATAAAACTTCTATGGAAAATGCAATCAAAGCAGTGAAGAATAATGAGATGGGCTGGCTATTGGCTTCAAAGATGTTTAACGTCCCACAATCTACTCTTAGACGCCATGCACTAGACCAAAATAAGATGTTAAGTCCAACTACAAAAGGTATTTTTAGTCTACTTAGTGATTTTTTTAACTATCGGGTTTTCTGTATAATTAGAATGGATATAACAGCTTGCCTTCTTGTTTTAGGTATGGGTAGGTACAGGAGTGTTTTCACACATGAGATGAAAAGAGAACTGGTCGAACACATTAAGTTATTAGAAACTAGATTGTTTGGGTTCACCAGGAACGAAGTTTTAAAATAGGCCTACCAGTTTGCAGATGTTAATAAAATTCCTCACAATTTCAAGACTGAAAAAAAGATGGCAGGAAAAGAATGGTTGGCTGGATTTCGACGAAGAAACCCAGACATAACCTTGAGAAAACCGGAAGCCACCTCAGCTGCAAGAGCCCAGGCCTTCAACAAGCCACAAGCCACACGAAGGCATCATACAAAGCAACAAAATTACTCTACATAGGCTCTACAATGTTAATGAGTCAGCTTTATCAACAGTCCAGAGACCTCAGAAAATTTTTGCTACTACTGGGCGTAAGCAAGTTGGGGCTTTAACAAGCGCCGAAAAGGGTTCTCATGTAACAGTAGTTTATTGCATGAGTGCCAGTGGGCATTTTATTCCGCCTTGTTTGATATACCCCAGAAAAAATATGAAACAGGAGTTAATAGATGAAGCACCGACAGGTAGTTTGGGCATTGCGCAGGAATCAGGTTGGATGACAACAGCTGTATTTTATAAATGGTTGGTACACTTTCAGACGCATGTAAAAGCGAGCCTTGATGACAAAGTGCTTTTGGTAGTTGATGGTCATATCAGTCATAAAGGTGTTGAAAGCTTAATATTCGCTAAAGAACATGGAATCATAATGGTATGCTTGCCCCCGCACTGCACGCACTTATTTTAATCAAGAAGTGAGCACTTGGTTGAAAACTCACCCAGGTAGAGTTGTTACTCACTTTCAAATAGGTGCAATATTTAACAAAGCTTATGGGAAAGCAGCAACCATCCAAACTTCAGTGAAAGGATTTCAAAAAACAGGGCTTTGGCCTGTTGATTCCAACATATTCCCTGATTATTTATTTGAGCCTGCTGAGACTACAAACATCCCCATGGAACAAGACGGGGTTGAATCCGAGTACATAGAAAATGTACAAACAGCTGAAAACCAATGCATATTGTCAACAGGACCATCTCAGGTGGAACCAGGCAGTTCGTCCTCATTGATTATTGCTCGCTCGTCAACCTCGGATAATCCAGGTCCACTTCCAGTAACACCATCTACTGGGATACCCACAACATCCACATTGTCAAAATTGGTACTCAAAGACATAACCACCAATGTTCCAGTCAACGTGATATCTCCAGTGCCGAAAGGAATGTATGTGACTGGACAAGGCAAAAGAAAAACACGCCAAAAACCAACAGTATTGTTGTTGACGTCTACACCAAATATAGAAGAGGCAAAAGCAAAGTCCGCTCCTGCTCCTGTTACGAAAAGAAACACGAGAAAAGTTACCAAAGCATTAAATTTTAGTTCCGATAGTGAAAATGAAAGTGATTCCTTACAAACTTTCACTGAAGCAGGGAATGACGATGAAGACTGTCCTTGCATTTATTGCAATGACCTGTACTCCAGGACTAAGCCAAAAGAGGTTTGGCTTATGTGCTTGACCTGTAAAAGATGGGCTCATGCATCATGTGCAGATATTCCGAAAAAAACGAAGCGGTTTACGTGTGAACTCTGCATATAAACGGTTATTTTTCATTACACATTTGGTATGCCATATTGTCCACACCTTGCATGCCATTTTACCCACCTAGGGCGTACAAAACGGTTTTTTTTAAAGATTTTAAAGATGATTAATATTTTTGTTGTTTTAATAATAAGTTGATTGATCTCCATAATTATAAGTAGTTAATTAACCAAAGAATACATAGTGACTGAAAATGTTCAATATTATTAATAAATAAAGATTTTATGACTGATCTTACAAAAAGTATGTCATTTGGTACCCCTTTCCCCTATATATAAACCGCAAATCGGGTTCCAAATTAATAGTCGATTTATTGGCAAAGCTGGGAGTGTGTGCTTCTTATCATAACGTAGCAATACATGAATTATCTGCGATAAAAGCTGAAGTGACAAAAATTAAAAAGCCATGCTTCACTCAGTATGTCTTCAACAACGCAGATCACAATCCATGCACAATTGACGGAAAAAATACTATGCACATTATGGGAGGTATTTGCTGCGTCGCTCCTAAAGAAGCTGTATGTACTGCTGGTGAGATACCCAAGTTAAGCAGATTACCTAAGGCATCTGAGGTTGCTTCTGTAGGTGCTATTGAGTTAAAAGATTTTCCGGACCAAGAAACATCTCTGAAGCCTGTGAAATATGTAGACGTATCAGGTTTTAAATTTGGAGATATTGTTCCAGGAATCACGACTGTTTATTCAGCACATATTTGGGCTTCGTACATGAAAGTGAGGAAATTGCCAAGTATTCGTGGTTTATTTGACAGAATTGCCAGAGTACCATTTTACCAAGTTTCAAGAATTTATTGCTTGCCGTTCATAGATGAAAATCCATCAGACTTTCGATCAATTTACACTGCTTTGCATTTTGCGGCACAACATTGTAAAGCTACTGAACGTCAAACTTGTTTTGTCACTTTTGATTATCCTATTTATATTAAAGCTAAACAGATACTCTGTAACACAAAAGATGAGAATTTACAACATGTAATTCCTCGTCTAGGAAGATTTCACTTGCTTATGTCCTATGTAAAATCTATAGGAACAATAATGGATGGTTCCGGTATTTTTGAATTGTTTTGCACTGCATGTACTCAAAATTCTATCGATAAAATGTTATCATGTACAGCATACTCCAGAGCACTTGGTGCTCATATGCTGGCAGTAAATGCTATTGGACAATTAATTGCTGAATTTGCTGTCCAGAAAACTTAAACAGCCACGAATACATTGAACACATAAAAGAATGTGAACCATTACAAGCTGAACCTCCATTAATGAGTTTAACAAGTGAAATTGATGATAAAAAACGTACTATTTCAAACTTGTTTGCGACTTGAAGAACTCTCCACCACCGATAGATGATGTTTATGCTTCGAAAGATGCTATGGCATTGTTGAATCTTCTAGTTAGTGGAATTGACAGATTACAACGTTCAGGTCCAACTGCTGAGCTGTGGCTACAATATTTTAACTATATTACTGTAGCTTTGCAATTTATCGAAGCTAAACGTTTGGGCAACTGGAACTTACATTTATCCTGTGTTCAACAAATGCTACCGATATTTCATGCAGCAGGACATTCTAATTATAGTAAAGGAGCTCAAATTTACCTCCAGGATATGGTCAATCTTCGAGATATAATGGATCCCTCTGAGTTTATAACGTTCACCGAAAATGGACTTTTTACCGTGAAACGTACCAACAAAGCCTGGTCGGGAATTTGGTCTGACATGACCATTGAACAAACATTGATGCGTGTCCTAAAAACTGGTGGCCAATCAGAAACTCATGGACGCTCAGTATCAGACAGCGTTTTAGCTCGGTTCATTCAAGGAATGCCATACGCTTATGATATAATGGATCAACTAGAATCTTTCGCCAATTCCAGAATTGACCGGTTTTCGGTCAGTGTCAACAATACAAAAACTGTAAATTTGGCAACATTTCCACCTACCGCATCAGCGACACATCAACATGCATTGAGAACTTATTATCAAGTGCAGACATGGCTTAATAATCCTTTAATAGCTGAAGATTGAGGATGAGAAAAGACAGAGACTCTGTTTCTGCCCACAAGGACAACGGAACCATTGGCGCCAGCGGAATTATTAAAACTAGTTCACTGCAGTTGCACAACATCTGGCTGCAGCAAAATTTGCAGCTGTAGAAAAGCGGGAATGAAGTGCAGCCAATCATGCAAGGGATGCGAAGGTGAAACTTGCACAAATGCCTCAGATATAGTTGACAATATTATTGACGGCGATGAAGATGAAGATGACGATAACGAAAATGAAAATTTTGAGTACGGAATGATCGTTGATCATCAAAATACGAGTCGTCCAGCATATCGAAAAATCATCCAAGCATTCTACGGATCTAACTTAGATACTGACTCTGACGAAAACGACGAACTGGAAGAAACAATGGTAGATGAAGAGGAAGAATCCAGGAATCAAGAAGAAAAAGAAGAAGAAGAAGAAGAAGAAGAAAAAGAAGAAGAAGAAGAAAAAGAAGAAGAAGAAGAAGAAGAAGGAGGAGGAGAAGGGCAAAAGACAAAAACCCTCCGTCTAACGTAGACAAAGAGGTGGCCCATTCCGTTACACATACAGAAGAACCGAGTATTTCTAAATCTCCCCAAAACAAACGAAGAAAACGATGTGTTTAACTCCATATAAATACTATTTGTAAAATTTTGATTATCATTAATATTACTTTTATTATTATTTTTGCATTATATACAAAGTTAGAAGTCAAGAAAGTTCGAAAAACATCGAAAAAAATATAAGTTTTTATAAACAAATGCGCATAACAATAAATTAGTAATAACTATTTTTTTTTAATAATTCATTTAAAAGATCGTTTAACCATTTATAAAATCGACTAGAATGTTTATTCTTGTATCCCTAATAGTTTAAAATTTATTTTAGTTTTTTAGTAGACAAACGAAGCAGCCGCTGCAACTTTTGTAACACGTGTTTTTTAAAAGTACAATAAAAAATTGAAAAAAATTTTTTCTTCTACGGTTATTATACAAATGTATCATTTTTTGACAGTAATCTCTAAAGAAATAGGGTACGTTGTTATATCTAATAAAGAAATATCTTATTTATTTATCTGATAACACAAAATGTTCATTTCTTTATTGTTTTAACTTAATCAAGTATACTGTGACAATTATGTATTCATATATTTGACTAACAGTACAGATTGACAGTAATAAAGTAGTGACAGGTACAACAGATAGTTTTTAATACATTATTTAAATTAGATTGTTATTTAAGTAAAAATGTTAAGTAGTGATATGAATTAGAATTAACTCCTACTGAAATAAGAGAAGCGGCAAACGAAGCTTGTCAGAATTTGATTCCCGAAATTTCCCGAAGTACCAGAATGCATATGAAAGTTTCGTGACCTGGCAAAATAAAAAGGCAACAAATTCCGTTTCAGAAACTGTGCTTTTAGCTTATTTTTCTTAATTAACAAATAAATTTAAGGTATGATAACTGTAAATATTGTAAATAATAGTTAATTTTACTTAAATAATATAACTTATATCGTTATGTTTTGTTTTGTATTGGATTTATTTTTGAATTATTGTATTATTATGTGGTATAACCGTAGAAAAAGTATAGTGTTTGACTCGCAAGGAATAACTCATTTCCCACTCGTACGATTTGCAGCATTCGCCTGCGGCTCTTGCTGCAAACATCGTACTCGTGGGAAATGAGTATCATTTCTTGCTCGTAAAACAATATACTATTCTATACTTTGTTATATATTGTTGTTTTTGTTAATTTCAGAAGTTTTAGAAAAAAAAAAATAAAAAAAAGTTGAAAATTTGTTTATAACAAATTGGTAAGTTACTAAACAAATAATTTCTTAACCAATTATTTAAACAATAAAATATAAAAAAAAACGATTATAAACAATTAAAAATTGTTATTAAGGCATTTTTTTTTAATAAAATCATAATATTTGTAATGTAATAAAGTTGTGAAAAATTTTTTTTTTTAAATATTAATTTAATCAATTTGTTTATAACAAATTTATCAACAAATGGCAAGAATTTTTTTTTTTACAAATTAATAAATATCTTGTATTAATATAAAAAAGATAATATGATGATTAAGAAAAAAAATTTTTAACAACATTACTTGGATTTTTAAATTTTTGTTCAAGTAAAAAAATTGTTATAAACAAAGTATAAACATTTTTTTAACTTTTATGACACGATCTTGTTAAGTATGTATGTAAGAAAGGCTCGACGAAGCGAAAATTTTTTATGACCAATATTTAAACATTTTTTTTCACTAACAACTAAGACGGTAGTTCGAGAAAATTTCGTTTGTAAATAATTGTTTAACTTGTTGAAAAATTAACTTTAAGTAAAATTTCCACCAGGAATAAATTATTTATAGTGTTCAGAACACACCATAATTTTTTCAAATAAAAAAAAAATCAATACCTTAAATAAATTAAATAATGTGCAGTACTCGCTTTTGACGACACGCGCGCAACTTAAAAATGTCGCGCGCAGACCTATTTTCAGCGTTAAATTAAAATTATAAATAATGGAGATAGAGTTCCGGGAGTTCGGTGTTTTTTATTGGAAATTTCCTCTTCTTTCAGAATCTTTTTTTGAAATTTCTTAAATATTAATATTTTATTAAATATTGGCCAAAAACGAAATGCCATTTTTTTTTCATCTTTAATTGTTTATAACTTTTGCAATTTTTTACGTGCTAATACACGCTTTTGGCACATTTTTCTAGACGTCATGCCGGATCCGATGAGCTATCGCACATAATTTTAAGAGTAGTATCTCTATTTTGTACCATTTTCAACTTGTCGAGTAGACTTGTTTTTTTATGTACCGTCTAATTGTTCCTAATATTATGATAAGTTTTAAATTTTATATGACAAAAAGAGCTGTGATTTAGGTAAGATTTTCAATACTGTTTTTAAGTTAGCTGATTGTTCTTGTTAGCAATTTATTTTTGAATGTATATGTATGTTTTTGTTTTTTTCTCTATGTGTTGTGTTAACTGCAATTTTAATGTTTTAAATTTTATTTATTACTTAAATATCCTTTAATTTTAACCGAACAATATTGTCTATCATTGTATAGTAAGTTAATTAAAAATCTCATTGTAGTGTCCTGAAGATGGCCTTATAAAGGTCGAAACGTCGACACTTAATTCAAATAAGCTTTGGTTTTATTACGGACCCCATTTCAACTAACCTATCATTTAAAAAAACATTGGTATTGGGTCGCAAAACAGATCAAGAAAATAACCCATAAGTTTTGAAATCATTGAAAGTTTGTTATTTGTCAGTGAAAACCAGTGTTTTTAATATGGCTAGAGCTATATATAGCTGTTATTCAGAAATTGTTAGAAGATGATCTTGACATTAATGTTGTGGTGAGGATGGATTATAGAATTATTTCTATTTTTTCAAAATCATTTCCAATACACATCTAATTGTAATTTTTGTTATTGAATTACGTATCTACGTTTTCAAGTTCCACAAACTTGTGATGTAGCTAGTCAATTTTCAAAATTCGCTAAGAAGATAAATGTAAAAACTGACAAAAAAACCTTTGCTCAAACCCAGAGTGTTATGGAAGTTGTGGTCATTGGCTATTGGAAATACAAGTTATAAAATATCCTGATCTTCTTTAGGTAGCTGCAGTTAAAAATTTAGCAGAACCAGTTAATATAGTTCCACCTGAAAGAGAAGCACCAGTACGAAATACTGATTTTTTTGAATGGATCATTCCAATATATAATTTGGATGAGTTTCAACGTCATTTTAGAATGACACGGACTACTTTTCAGGTAATATTAACACATGCATTAGTGATATATTGAATATACCAAAGTATGCATTTTTTTTCATTTGTAGGAAATAGTTAATAGGCTACATGTCAATAGAGAACATCATGATGTGGTGCCATTTGACAAAAAGGTCCTATTTACTATACTGTTGGCACAGTCAGAATGGACAGCAGGAGATCGCTTCAACATGGCGAAGAGTACCTCAAATTTGATTTTCTTCGAAAGAATTGAGCGGATTTGTAGTATTCGTCATGAGGTACCTAATTGTCTGGCCAAATGAAGGTAAAAAGAATATTATCAAGAGTTATAGGAGAAATCTAGTAAGTACACATAGTAGGTACTACACATTACGTACATGTTGTAAAATAGAGGTATTGAAATATCTGTGAAATAGTTCGTTATTTGTTTCAGAAATTCCTGGAATTGTGGGCATAATTAATGGTACACACATAGTCATAAAAGCACCACCCCATAATGCCAATGATTATTATAACAGAAATAATGTGCATTCTGTTATCCTATAAGCAATCTGTGACAACAAAAAACAATTCATAGATATTTTTGTTGGTACCTACTCCAGGAAAAATACATGATGCAAGGGTGTTCAGAATCAGTCCTGTATTTAATTTGTTAAGTAATGGACCACCCACAATTTCGGGTAATGAACACATCATTGGTGATAATGCTTACCCTTTATCTGCATTCCTCCTAAAGCCATTCAGAGATAATGGACATCTAACACAACAACAAATAAGTTTTAATACTCGGCTTAGTTCAGTTCGTTCACGAATTGAACAAACATTTGGCTTACTCAAAGGAAAATTTCGAAGATTATCTGGAAATGATCAGAATAGACAAACTGCCATCAGTTATTACAGCAGCCTGTGTTTTACACAATGATGAATTACATCCAAATGTAAATAACGAAGTAGAAAGAAAAAGAGACTTCATAACAAAGTTATTATAACATTGGCAGAAAATATAGTTTCTATTCAGTCTGTTATTTTTATATCCCAAACCTTAATGATAAATATGGTACGTTTGTTTTAAACATCATAAAACACTAAATGTAAACATTAAACAATAGAAAACTATATATAGTAATGAAACAAAAAAATATAGAAAAATTATAATTCACTGTCTTTTATATTTGGTATACGTATGGTGTAATAATATCGCAAGAACAAGCGTTTTAATTTGTAAGTTAATCAATCAACTCTCATTTCGTAACAATACTTAAAATAAAAATAACTTTAATAAAATAAAAAGGAACAAAAATAATTTCTTTGGCCAACAAACAACAAAACTAATAACTAGCAATGCACGACATTATCTAGATAGCTGTATTTGTCCCTTTGCCTAATTCCTTCAGAACTTCCAATCTCCGCTGTTGAATTACATTATTTTCTTCAAGACAAATTCTTATTTTTTTCAATTCCTCTAGTTTTCCTTCCTCTATTGCAAGTTGTCTCTTTCTTAATATAACCAATGATATTTCCTTTTTCAAGCTTTTGCAAGTATCACTTGTAGAAGGTGCATTTAAAGACGTACTTTCCTCTTCATTGGGATTAGTCATCTCATTCAGATTCTCGATACTTTTGAGTAAATTATTGTTTCCTGATATTGTTGATGGTATGGATGACATGCATGGCGATGAGACATCAATTGATTTGTCCTTACAAAAAATATCATTAAATCAATCAATCCTCCTTTTACCAGTGCTTTTCTTTTTATTGTTATTATTAATTATATTTTTATAGGATGTTTCATATTCCTTAGTTTCTTATCTAATATGTCCCCAGTAATATAATATTGTCGTAATTCCATTTCTTTGGCGATATCATCCCGGAGTAGTTTCTTTTTATATTTGGGATCTCTGAATTTGGCATGCCTTTTTTTGTATTCCTCCAAAAACAGCAGTCCAGCTTTGTGGGTCCATGAAATATTCAATCTTATTCTAAATTTAGATAGTTTTACTGAAAAGTTGTTTTTTGTGAAAAGTCTTCATAAGTTTGTTAATGTGTTTACGTTTGTTATAAATTATATGAACATTAGGTATATAGTGACTGATATTTGCTCCGTTTAAATTTTAAAATTTTGTTCTTTTTTTGAAACATAAAATAGACAAGAGCTGTACTACAAGTAAATAAGGTATCTCTTATCATACACTAATAACGGATACAGCAGTAGAAGCTCCAGGCAGTTGCGATGGATAAAACCAAGTCAAACTGGGAGTGCGAAAACTGTAAAACCATTAAAAGGACGAAAACTCATATCTTAATCAAGTGATACAGGAGTTAAACTAAAAATTTGAAAGACTAGAAACAAAAATCAATAATTTGGAAAAAGTTGAAGCAGGCAAGAAATTTGTTCAAATACAAAATAATTTTGACAAGGTCTTCAGTATTTTAGATAATAAGAAGGTAATGATTTGTGGTCAAGATACTATTCTATACTCTGAGGTTTTGAAACTCCAACAAAATCCAGTAGAACATGTCAAAAATGCTCCAGTTATTATTATAAAGCCAAAACAAGTTCAAAGTAGTCAAGCAACCAAAGAAGAAGTCCAAAAAACAATACTTCCATCTAGTTTTTTAGATACAGTTAAAGATGTAAAAGAACTTCGCAATGGCGGCATTATAATAAAGGGAAAAACGAAGGAGCCTTGTGAAAAAATTAAGCAGTTATCCGAAGAAAAATTAAGCAATAACTATGTAATACAAACGCCAAGTCTTAAGTTGCCCAGATTGGTTTTGCTGGGATCAAGAAAAAACTTTACTGATGAACAAATAACCAAAGAACTAACACTGATTAATTACATAGATAAAGACGATAAATTGGATTGAAATATAGCAGAAAATCAAAATCTACTAGTAAATTTGTTATTTTTATTAAAGCAAATGGTACTTCTTTTAGAAAATTATTAAATAAAGAAGTCTAGTTGGGGTTAAATAAATGTATTTTTAAAGAAGATTTTAACATACAAGTCTGTTATAAATGCTGCGGTTATGGCCACAAGACTGCTGAATGCAAGAAGAATACCACCTGCTTATTTTGCTCTAAGAATCATGAAATTTGGAAATGCAAGGAAAAAAATTCTCAATGTAGTAATTGCAAAATAGTCAATGAAAAGTTTAATAAGAATTATGACTACAAACATCAAGCCCATACTGTTCGTTGTCCAATACATCAAAATAAAATAAAAGAAGCCAAGGAGAAAATTGATTATTTTGCCAGAGATTTAAATAGTAGTCCCGCAACTAAAAATAATGCCTAATTCAATAAAAATTCTGTATATAAACTCAAGATCCGTAAAAAATAAAATAGAAGAAATTCAAATTATTACGTCTGAGCAAAAAGTGGACATATTAATAGGAGCTGAAACTTGGATTACCAAATTAGAAGAAAAGTACTATAATTTAAGAAATTTTAATTCCATTAATGCTTCAAGAGAGAAACGCGGTGTTGGTTTAGCCATATTTATTAAAAAAAACTTTACGGTTTGAAATTTTAGATAAAATTGAAAGTGAACTATCTTATATTTGCGTAAAATTAAATACCTTTAATTTAATTTTGTGCGGCTTATATAAACCACCTAACTTTAACAATCCACAGTTTTTAAATAATTTAGATAAAAAACTTGAAACTTTAACAAATTTAAAATTACCAAGTATAATAGCGGGTGATATAAATATTAATCTTTTAGGCAGTGAAAATGTTACAAAACAACTTTTAGACATTTATAAAGGGTTTTTCAATTGGCGCGGGTAGATTTTGGCGCCCCGTGACGGCCATTTTGTATTGGTGACATCTGTCAAATCTTTTTTTATTATTCAGTGGTTTATGCCAAATTATGATGGCAAGTTACACAATTGAACAGCACGTTCAAATGATAAAACTTTATTATCAAAATGAGTGTTCGTTAACGCAAACGTTGCGCGCATTGCGCCCGTTTTACGGTAGACGTGGTGGCCCGTCACAGTCGACTCTTCAACGTTTGGTGGCCAAATTTGAGATGACCGGTTCAGTAAACAATCAGCCAACACCCGTACGTTCAAGGAACGCAAAATCGGCCGAGAACATCAACGCAGTCCGTGAAAGTGTACAGCAGAACCCTAGCCAGTCTATTCCTCGCCGTGCACAAGAACTCGGCCTTTCGCAGACTTCAACTTGGCGAATTTTGCGTCGGGACTTGGGCCTACACCCGTACAAGATCCAACTGACCCAGGAGCTCAAAGTTCATGACCATAGACAACGCCGTTTGTTCGCTGACTGGGCTTCGAATCGTTTTGAAGAGGTCCCCAATTTTGGCCGAAAAATCATCTTTAGTGACGAAGCGCATTTTTGGATGAATGGGTATGTTAACAAGCAAAATTGCCGTATATGGGATGACACCAACCCATGCGAGGTTCACCAGGTGATGATGCATCCTCAAAAAGTTACTGTTTGGTGTGGATTTTGGGCCGGCGGCGTCATTGGTCCGTACTTTTTTGAAAACGACGTTGGTGAGGCGGTCACTGTCAACAGCGAGCGCTACAGAACGCTGATAACCAATTTCTTATGGCCCAAATTGAACCATAGGACAGCGCTACGTACCACACAGCAAACACCACGATTGACCTTCTGCATAAACGATTTGAGGGTAAAGTAATCTCTCGCTGGGGCGATGTGAATTGGCCACCAAGGTCATGCGATTTGACCCCGCTAGACTTTTTCCTGTGGGGTTTCTTGAAGTCGCAGGTCTATACAAATAAACCAAAATCGACCGATGCCCTTAAGGTGAACATAACACAGGCCATTGCTCAAATTCAGCCGGATCTATGCGGAAGAGTCATTGAAAATTGGACCACTCGGATCCGTGCCACCGTAAGAAGCAGAGGCGGGCATTTGAATGATGTCATATTGCACAATTAATGGCATACATGCGCCTTTCAAATAAGAAAACAATTTTGTTAATACCTCACACACAGCTTGTTTTATTCCATTTCAACATCTACCCGCTCTTATTGAAAAACCCTTTAAAACTAATGACTTTAAAATTGTTAATGAAGTTATTCCAACAAGAGAAGTAAATATGTCAAGCTCTCTAATTGATCATGTTATAACCAATTCTCAAATAAAAATAGATTTAACCATTAAGTGACCATAAAATTCAATTTATTGATGTCCACAAAAATTAAAAGAAATAATCCCCAAATATAACCATATAACTAAAGCAAATTTTAAAACAGATCAACTAAAAACTCAATTAAATAAGGTTAATCATGCAAAATTTTCATTTAAAGAGCCTAACGATTTTTATGAAGAAATATCCAAGTGTTTTGAACAATGTTCTTATGAAATATTGATAAAAATTAAATCAAATGGTTTACTAAAAATTTAGGAGACATGATAAAACGTAGAGACAGATACTATAAAAATTTTAAAAAATGAAATATGACAATTATAATAAACTAGTGAAAAAAAGTTTAAGACAAGAAAAAGCGAGATATTACAACGAAAATTTCTTTAGTAAAGACCAGAAATCTATATGGAAAGGACTAAATTCATTAATGACGAATACAAGTAAAAAAAAGCATACAAGTATACACCATCTTGAAGTCAATGGGACAAAAATAGAAGATAAGAAACAAATATGTGAAATAATGAAAAATCATTTTGTTTCGGTTGGGAATGCCGCTGTGACAGGTACAGCTACTACAAATTTTGGATATCACTCAAAAATTGAAGAAGAGACTAATATTAATTCGATGTACTTGGAAGAAAACTTCATCTCGGATGAAGATATTCAGAATATAATTGAAAGTCTTGATTTTAAAAAAGCTAGTGGCTTCGAGAACATTTCTGTTAAAACATTTGGCAAAAATATCAATTAGTCAGGGAATCTTTCCAGAAAAGCTTAAAATTTCAAAAGTTATACCAGTTTTTAAAGGAAATGAAACAAACGATTGCAATAATTATAGAACAATTTCGGTATTATCGGTGTTTTCAAAAATATTGGAAAAAATTAACTTACAAATTTTTTAGAATCTAAACAATTACTTTTCACTGGCCAATACGGGTTTAGAGAATGTAAAAATACCGAGATTGCTGTGACGAATGTTATTACGGAGATTCAGGAAATGGTAGATAACAAACAAAAGTGTTGTCTATTGTCCCTGGATCTTCGTAAGGCATTTAATACGGTAAATCACGGTATTTTACTAAATTCTTTGTATAATATTGGGATAAGAGGAGACCTGTATGAATGGTTTGAGAGTTATTTAGGGAATCGAAAACAATTTGTTTAAATTGACAAAGAAAAAAGTTCAAAAAAATAATAAAATGTTGCTCTGTTTTAGGTCCAAAATTATTTTTAGTCTACATAAATTCAATTTCAAAGTTAGATTTGCAAGAAAAAATTAAATTGTTCGCAGATGATACAACGCTTATTTATTTTTCAAAAGATTTAAATTCAATATTTAGTGACATTAAAAAAGATATGGAAACAATTTAGATATGGCTGAATTTAAGAAAATTATCTTTAAATTTTGAAAAGTCAAAATTTATGTTCATAGCAAAACAAAATTTGATAAAAAATTTAAAAAGTTTATTAAATTTGATAATGGAACAATTAAATATTCAAGCATTATAAAATTTTTGGGTTTATTGATAGACCAAAATTTAAGTTGGAAAAAACACATAGAAAATATGAGAAAATCTATATCTCGAATAGTAGGAGTTTTATACAAAATTCGTCATTATCTAAGCTAAAAACTATTAAAAAATATTTATTATTCAGTAGGTAAATTCAGAATTTCAATATTTAATTAGCATTTGGGGAACAGCGAATAAATGTAATATAAAGCCACTACAAAAAATACAAAATAAAGTTTAAAAATGTATATTTAAATTACCATTCGTAGAACCAACAATAAATGTATACAAACCAAAAGGTATGCTAGACCTAGACCATTTATACAATCTTCGAATAAGCATTCTTATTCATTCCATTATTAAAAACCAAAAACAATCTCTAATTAAATTTAAACAAAACAATTATATCTATGGTACAAGAAACCAAAATAATTTTAAAATTACTCCAGTGAAAAGTAATTTTGGAAAAAAATCAATATTGCATAACGGAATTATAATTTATAATAAACTAGATGAAAATTTACGCAAGATGACAAACTTAAAAAAAATTACAACAAAAAATTCTGGAAAGATAATTTTTTTTATCTTGTTTCGGATTTAAAAATTTAATTTAATTCTGTTATTTTTTGATTATGTGTTATTATTAGTATAAGTAGTAGTTTTATAATCATTATGAATGACTTTTATGTTTAGTATTTCCTGTAATAAACTATTATCTACTCCTTTGACAGTAAATGTTATTTATACTCATTGTTACCATGCAGGGTAAGTAAGCTATAACGCACAGTTGTGCGTAATGAAACGTCATGTTGGAATGACGTTTCATTACGCACAACTGTGCGTTATTGCTTACTTACCCTGCATGGTGACAATGAGTATAAATGACATTTACTGTCAAAGGAGTAGATAACAGTACAGTACGTACGTCATATATTTTTTTAGAGATGTCAGATATTTAGAATTGAAATTAAAATATTGAGTCGTAGATAAAGCATAGTACGTAACTCGAATGGTAAGAGGTATTACGTACTCGTGTAATTACGCACTGGCTGCTACGCGGGTTCGTGCGTAACTTTTCCACTCGTACGTAATGTCCTACTTACCACTCTTGTTACGTAATATACTATTATGTAGTTGGTAGGGAATAAAGAAATAAATAAAAAAAAAGTTTCTAAAACAAAAAATGTGCATTTGTTTGGTGTGAAGCGGTCCATACAACCAGCAAAGCAACAAGATAATATAAATTTGTTAAACCTAAATCCCGTAACTTAATTTAATATTAATGAACTTTAAAATATTTTGTTTTAGGGAAATCCATGTAAAATTGACAGAAGTAAATGTGATAAATGTGGCAAAACATTTAGCAAAAATGCTAATTTAACAAGGCATATAAAGAAATCCCATAATAAACACTTGTTTGTCACTTATTAAACAAACCTATAAATGTATACATACAACTGTAATTGTGGTAGAAATGTCAATGATAGAAATCATTTTTTGACTCATTCAAAATTACATGATTTGAAAGAAGTTTCTAAATCAGAGGAAAAAAGAGGTCCAGGGTCCAAAAAGTGACCAATTTGTAATTACAGTTGTCGTTTTAAGAATAATCTTCCTGATCACTTTAAAACTGAACATAATATTCCTATAAAGAAATCTTTCCTGGAATTTTCAACAGAAGAGTTTTGGAATCGATGGAAGACTCAAACGAAAAAAAAAACTCTTTGCTTGTTTCAGAAGCTACACAAGTGTCGTCTAAAAAGACAATAATTCATTACAATACAATACATGGTGTATTTTCAAGACAAACCATATTTTTAGATGAAACATGGATATATGCCAAAGGAACCAAATTAACTTCTTGGCAGGACAGTAATGTCAAAAGTGTACGTAAACCAGGAGGATACGACGGTAAACGTTTTATTATTGTTCATGCTGGTTCATCCAAAGGATTTGTGGAAGATGCCAGTTTAGTGTTTTCCTCTAAATCATCGTCGTCAGATTACCACGGTGAAATGAACGGTGAAATATTTACAAAGTGGGTTTTGACACAGTTAATTCCGAATTTAGAAGAACCGTCGTTAATAATAATGGACAATGCGCCTTATCATAGTATACTAGAAGAAAAGCAACCTTCCACTTCATCGAAAAAAAATGAAATTATCACTTGGTTGAAAGCCAACAATGTTGTCTTTAATGAAAACCTCTCAAGACCTGAACTACTACAAATTGCTAAAATGAACCGGAAAGAAAATGTATATGTCATTGATGAGTTGTTCCGAAAACATGGTCATGAAGTTTTGAGGCTACCACCCTACCATTGTGAGTTTAATGCCATTGAGCTTATTTGGGCCCACTGCAAAACATATTATAATAAATATATTGGCAGAGACGGATACGGTGATGAAAGGGTCTTGAGTATGTGGAAGGAAGCATTGGAAAATTGTAATGCAAATATTTGGGATAATTGTGTCAGGCATACCGAAAAAATAATCGAAGACTGGTTTACTCGAGAACAAAATTTAGTGGAATTACAAATTGAACCAGTGATAATAAATACTGGTGAGGACAGCTCAGATTCCGAAACGGATGAACTTAGAAGACAAATTTGTAATATGAATAACATATAACTCCCTTGTACTCATTGCTGTAAACATGTGTTTCAGAAGCAATAAATAATCATTATTATTTTTGTAGTTTTCTTTTACTTATTTGTTAATAACTGCTGATGTAAAGGATCAGGCACCAATAAGATATATGGGGCCTTGGGTTCCACTTAAAAATTTTCTATTATTCGTCTGTGTTTCAATGGTATATTCACCGAAACGTCGACCTTCAAGCTGTGTAGGAATCTTCTATTTACAATCTATAGCTCATCCAAAAAAAACATTCCAATATAATCAGTTTAGAAAGTGTAATTTTAAAAATTTTAGAGTCAGTAGACTAGATATTATGTCATTTTTATGAACTACCAATTGTAAATCCTTATATAAAATCCGAGATATCTTACAAAGATTAGCTTTCCACTAATAAGCCAGTATGGTTGATATTAATTTTGGATTTTGTAACTTATTCACCCAGTATATCGATGGTTTTAATAAACATGTCGAGATGTTAACCAGATAATTACAATCAGAAAATTAACTTTCTTGTTTAGTTGCCAATTCGTAAAAGCCCGACATTTTGAATATTAGTCATAACGTTTATTTCTATTGAGTTGACAGAAGTTTTGATTTGATTCATATGAATATTGTTGCTGACGTAACAGTCACGTGATGGAAAACATTCACCGTTTCTACTTTATATTTGTAATAGGTCAAGAAATTGCATTCCAAAAACTGAAGAGAGGCTACTTAGCTTAAAAACACAAGGCAGCAACAAAATAAATGCTTATTGTGCAGCTAGAATAAAGCTTGGTAAAAGTGCAGTTTATAGTGAATCCGCGTATTACTAAAATTTTTAGTTTGTATGGAAGTATATGCTTTAGGAAGTTTAAAAATAAAAAAAAAACTTGGCGGTCACTTATTTTAATGAAATTAATCACTTTTAAAATTTTCATTTGTATGATATACATAACATTGGTTGCGGTCAGTGAGGTGAGCGCTACGGAGCGCTCAGTAGCGGTGACGTCACGTTAATATTTTTGTTAGGTCCACCCACCTCTATTTGGAAGTAAAACTATGTAAGTTTTGACAGTTCTAATATTGTTGTATTGTTCAGCCACCTAAAACTTTGTCTTTTTGTTGATTTCCCACCTTGCCATTTTTTGTAGCAGTTTTTAAATTTCGCTCCTTAATTTAGCGTCATAAATGTCAAATGTCAAATAATTAAAATTTAAATTCAAACTTAAAAGTTGAGATCAAGTTCTTTTTAAGAAAATGGAACATTTTGAAATTGAGTTTAATAATAAAAAAATTACTTGTTACGAGACACAAGAAATTAGAGAACGTTTACAAAACGGTATGTATAGAATAATACATTAGATGTGTCAAAATTTTTAACTTGAATTTTTGATTTAGATACGGACTTTTTTAAAAACTATTGGGATTTGGCCCTACAAAAAACAGGACAGTCGGAAGAAGTTATTGGGATGGACTTATTAGAGGATGCAGACGCCTCTGGTTTCAGATGGACCCGGAATGCAACGCTACTTTTGTTGCAGTTGTACAATGAAACGATCGAAGCATTTCGGGATCCAAAATATAAAAAGAAGGTACTGTGGGGGCAAATACAGGAGGAATTTTTAAAAAAAGGGATTGAAATTAGTGCAGACATTGTAGATAAAAAAATTAGAAATTTAAAAAAAATTACAAAAACATTTTGGATAAGAAAAAACAAACAAGGAGGGGTCAAATTACTTGGGAATTTTTTGGGGAATGTCAAGAAATTTTTAGGGAAGATAAAACCATTCATTTTGGCCCCACAGTATCTTCTTTACCAGACAAGCCTGGACCTTCTAATCAAGTACAGGCACCCAAAACAAATTTTCAAAATTTGTTGGAATCATCTCCAATAAATTTTGAAAATTTGTTGCCGACTTCGACTACCTCAGGGGCAAGTCAAACATCAATACGTGAAAAAGCTGAGCAAAGGAATCAGATAATGATTGAAAAAAATATTTTGTTAAAACAACTAATAGAAAAAAAATAAATACAAATTACATCCTACCTATTATGTTTTATTTAAAAAAAAAATGTAATAAATTTTGAAAATTTATTTTTTCAGATTTAACAAATTATTGTTTACATAAATCAAATACACTTAATAAACATATTATAAACATTGTTTATTTTAATTGTGGGTCATTACAATTACGCAAATTAATTTTTTAACTTTCACCACTCCAAAGTAGCAGATTACTATAAAAGCAAAATACAACTCAAATTCATAAACATAAAAAAGTAAAAATTATTAAATTAGAAAAACAAACACCAACTATACATTAAAAATATTAACAATTTCATTGCGCTTTGCAATTCCTAAATGTTGGTTAATTAATATATCATTATTTATTTCTTCCTCTGGAATTTCATCTTGGATGTTGATATGGATGTCTGCTGGTCCTTCAAGCAGAATTATAAAATTCTGTAAAACACACGCTCCGGCAATAATATTGTTACCAAGATCAAAATCTGAAATGTCTAGGCATTTCAATCTTCTGAATTTACATTTCAGTAATCCAAAAGAACGTTCGATTATAGAACGAATTCTACTTAAACTTTGATTATAATTTGTTTGAGCACCAGTTAAATGACCATTGTCTCTAATTGGTGTCATCAAATTTGTTAATAAAGGATAAGCAGAATCACCTATAATATGACGATTTTGATTTAGAAGAGGGTTTTCTATATGTTGAAGACGATGGTAGAGCGGTGACTTTCTAAAAACCCTGGCATCGTGCATTCGACCAGGCATCCCAATAAACACATCAATAAATGATCCTTGATGATTAGAAGTTCCTAAAAATTATATTTAAATTTTTAATTGAAGTATTTTTTTAACTGACCTGCCTCTAAACCTTTTGTCTCAATTAAAAAGAAAAATCATAGAATTAAACATATAAATTCAAGTATAACTACATAAAAAGTAATATGTAACTATAAATATTAACTATGTATTACTGTTGTCTTATAAATAAGATTAAATACTTATTTAGAAAGCTCGACAAAGACAAGAGTGTTTTAAACCTATATTGCATAATTACTTTAATAACTTTGCTAATTTAGATTGTTTTCACTACTTTGTTAGAATAATTTATACACTCTTCAGCAATATTATATAAAAATTAAATTAGTAAAGTACCTTGTAAAATAATCGAATGAAATCCCTTCCTATTATAATAGTCATTAGGATTGTTTACTGGTTGTTTGCAAGGAATATGATAGCCATCGATAGCACCAACAACACCAGGGAACCCACGAGATCGTGCAGAAAATACCTGAAAAAAATTATGGATAAATATTATTTATAATTAGTATATTCAGTTAACTGCGTTTAAGGATATCCTTTGTTGTTCCACATTAGGCCAGCGAATGTACTGTGGCATTAGCCGCACCAAAATATTTATTATTTCCTTAAAAATAAGATGACCAGTACTTTTGGCTATTCCAAAACGGTCCTCTACAGCCAAAAAACTTTCCTGCTTGGCCAATAACCAAATTGTAAATAACATTTTCTTTTCTAAAGGAATCTCATGATTTTGGATCTCGTTTCCAATAATTAAACTTAATGCCTGAAGAAATACGAAATAAATTTACAGTTAATGAATTTTTAAATAAATGTTAAAATTCCAAACTTACCTGGAATGAAGCTCTTGTCATTCTAAAATGTTCTTTAAACTGAATATCAGTGTACCTGGGTACAACTGTTTCGTAGTAATTTTCAATTCTCACAACCACATTTGGTTGATCGTTGTGAATAGGGTAAGCTAAATGCTCTATTGCCGGCAAAATATTATTAAAATTTAATGCGACATCAACATCTTCATCCTGATCTTGTTCAAGTAACGCAATTATTAATTGGTCATCCATTTTATTAAAATCCAAAAATATTAAACAACAGAAACACAAAACTTAACAAGCACAGTTTATAGTTAAACACTCATTAAAAAATTAGAAAGCACTATAACGGCCGACGTAGGTGGTGTAGATGTTTTCTATTGGCTGAAAGGTGAGTTGACGTTTTTTGAACATTTCCAATTTGACGTTTTTTGAATATTTCCAATTTTTGGTAGAGTATAAAGTGTTTTTATATTGTTTTGTTGGTGTTCTTCTGAAAATGGATTTCATTAATTTGGATGATATATTTACATGGCGTAATAATAACGAAATTATAACGCAAGTGCAGCGTTTGGGTGTAATACCCGAAAATAATGAAATAAAATGTTGGGTTGATTATTGTAATTTTTGTAATGACTCCATATGCAGAATCTATAGATGGTTTTCGTTGGAGATGTAATGGACACATAAGGAAGAGCAAGAAGAAACCTGTAGCTTGCAAAAAAGTGTAAGTTAGGTTTATATTTTCATATTTTACTTTTAAATGTTATTAAATATTGTTTTAAATAATGTGGGCAAGGTTTGGCTAAGTTTGTGTATTCTCGGTCTTCTTTTTTAGGGCAAGTTTACGTTATAAGAGTTTTTTTTATAAATCGCATTTGCCTATTTGGAAGATTTTGGGGTTTGTCCATATGTGGGTGTATAAAGATACATTATTAAGAATGCAGAATGAATTGAGGTTGGCACAGCATACTTTGGTAGATTGGGCTAATTTTTGCAGAGAAGTTGTTTTTGATGCTTTTATAACAAAGGCTACGAAAATTGGGGGATTTGGCAAAATGTAAGTATTTGTTAGTGAAGTGAATTTATTTATTTTATTATTATTTATATTATGCTTTTTGTGTATTTTGTTATTTTTTTAGTGTTGAAATCGACGAATCAAAGTTTGGGAAGCGTAAGTACCATCGAGGACATCATGTAGAATCTACATAATGAATCAGGAACCATCTACATTGTAGATGGTTCCTGGGTTTTCGGAAGATATGAACGAGGTACAGGAAGAGTTTTTATGGTGGTAGTGGCAGATAGAACCCAAGAAACACTTATGGACTGTATTGAAAATTTTATTGAGGATGGCACTATGATATATTCTGATTGTTGGAAAGGATATTCTAATCTAAAAGATAATAAGAAATATCAACATTTGCAAGTGAACCATTCCTTGCATTTTAAGGATCCTGAGACAGAAGTTTGCACAAATTCCATAGAGAGTTCATGGTACGCTATTTTCTAATTATAAGTAGAACAAGCGATAGTAAGCTGAGCGTAATCGGACAAAACAGAACTTGACAAAATAGAACATGACAAAACAGAACAAGACAAAACAGAACAAGACAAAACAGAACACTGACAAAACAGAACACTGACAAAACAGAACAAGAACAAAACAGAACAAGGACAAAACAGAACCAGGACAAAACAGAACAAGGACAAAACAGATCAAGGACAAAACCGAACAAGGACAAAACAGAACCTTATAGTATATATATTGCATTAAAAAAGTGGATCAATATCGGAAATTAAAAATAGAAATCGACCTATTTCAGGATTTCTTCAAGATATTTTTGGTTTAGGAAATATGTGTGGAATAAACTTTTGGGACACACTATATAAAAAGCCGGTGTGCTAATCAGATTTGATGGAAAGTAATGTTTATTGCGTGGGTTACTGTAATGCACTTTATCAATTTATTTATCTCCACGAATGGACTTAAAACTAATTATATTTATAAAAAATCTTATTTTAATTTTTCGAAAAAAAGTCATTCTCCATAACTTTTGCTTCATCCAAACATGTCTAGGCAGCTCTGCCTGTAAGCGTATCGGGGATGTTAATCTTATTTTCAAAAGAAGCAAAAATTTTTATAAATAATTACTTTTTTCAATAAATTAAAAATAAGATTTTTTACAAAAATAGTTTTCATCTGCGGACACACTGTATTTTATTTATATATTTAAAAATCAAAAAAATTTATAATTTTTTTAATTCGCCATATTACAACCATAAATGATGAAAGCATGTATTTGTTAATCAACGTTCCCCAACCTTTTCTCAAACTTTTTTTTTTTCAAAGAAATGACATAAAGGTTATTATGTTTGAAGGGTGCCGAAGTATTAATTAAATCAATTGAATGGATTTTCCCGGTTAACCGGTTTTCCCATTACTGACAAAATTCTTGTAATTTCTAATCCCGACTATTAAGTTATTCTCAGATATATTATTTTTTTCAAAGGGTGTAGAAAGGTTTTATAAACTAGATACAATTAAGTTTTAAAGTAGGATTTTCCATTTATTGAAAAAATTCTCCTAATTCCTAATCCCTATAATAATTATACGGATTTAGAATTATTATAAAACAGGAGAAAATATATCTGATATGGACAATATACATTCTGCATTTGTTAGAGCAAATTGTATATTAAAGTAAGTGTTAAAGTATTTGTGGTTTTTGTTTTGCTTAATAATAATTTTTAATTTGGACGACAATTTTAAAGATATCTAGTGTGTAGATTTTGAAGAATTGTGTTTTTATTGTAAGTATAAATTATTATTTATATCTAATTATATTTTATAAAAATAGGCTGCTGCGAAATAGTATATTATGTAACGAGCACGAAATGGCCATTTTGTGCGAGTAGCATACCATACTAATTAATACGACTACTTCATAATTGATAAATTACTTTCATTAATATTTGTTGTGACAGCAACAGCAAAGATATTTTGACAATTCTGTGCATAATAGTTGATAGTTTAGTGCCATAATGGTTCATTATGTTCAATCACCACAAACGTAATTCGTTTCTCAATTTTTCCAGTGTCGCGATCTATAAAAAGCTAAAAAATTAGGTATAGACTAGTTCACAAGTTATAAAATGTGTTAGTTCTTGTTAAGGAGAGTTAAAATACTTGCGATAGCTCATTAAATTCCTAATTACATCTAAAAAATGTGCAAAACATTTATCCCCGCACATAAACAATTTCAAAAGGTGTTAAAGATTAAAAAAATGGGGGTCTACTTTTTTGTAAATTACACAAAAATGGCCCACCTTAGAGAAATTTGAAAAAAAGATTCTTAGAGAGGAGGATATTTCCGAAAAAAGGTGTCTGCTCCGGATACTACAAGTTTATTATTAATACTTTTTATTTAATATTGAAAATGGAGGTCCGCGCGGTGTGCGGTGTGCCCTATCTCTTCCACCCAACTATTATTTTGACTGGAGGTGATTTTTATGTTCGTAAAATAATCTTCAAAATTTTTATGTAAAGTTCTTTTTATTTTGTGTAAACACCTGAAATTATTCAAAATAATACAGTATCCTAACAAAAAAGTAATGTTTAATAATATCGACGGATAAAACATTAAAATAAAATTATTATCTCAGCCAAAAAATAGAAATCGATTATGGAGCTTTTCAAAAAAATTGACTTTAGTTAACATAACAGTTGGGCAACTTTTAATATTAGATTTTTTTCTATATATATATATATATATACAAAAGGGGAAAATTATTGGGCATGTACGCAAAAAGGATCAATAAGGCCACGAGTAGGAATGGTAACCGCAGACATGCATGTTTCTGGCTCATTAGCCGTCATCAGTGCGGCATAACCAAGTAGGGTATTGCACTTGGCTAGCAAAAGTGTAGGGTACTTGGGAGCAAAGGATGTTGGGGAAACATGTGTAAAGAAACATAAAAACACAAAAACAGCGAAAACTCACATTTATGTTTCTTTACACATGTTTCCCCAACATCCTTTGCTCCCAAGTACCCTACACTTTTGCTAGCCAAGTGCAATACCCTACTTGGTTATGCCGCACTGATGACGGCTAATGAGCCAGAAACATGCATGTCTGCGGTTACCATTCCTACTCGTGGCCTTATTGATCCTTTTTGCGTACATGCCCAATAATTTTCCCCTTTTGTTTATATTAATACGCATTTTCTTGGCACTTTGTTTATATATATATATATATATATATATATATATATATATATATATATATATATATATATATATATATATATGAAAATGTAAATGTATATTATTAATTGTTTATAATTTTGTGTTGTTTATCTGATTATATGTTATATTTAAAATGATGTAAATTTAAAATAATTATATTTAACTTTAAAATTTGATGTGAATTAAATTATTGTTTATAAATTTTTTTATCAACGACTCTATCTCAGGGCAGAATCCAATGTTTTATTTTATTAATTTGATATTGTCTTGAAATTATATGCATAATAACTATTATGCACCAAATGATACCTATGGATGTTTAAATTAAAAAGAAGAAGATCTGTAACCTATCTTCTCGTCAATGTGAGATTCTATGATTACTAATTATGTGAGTAAAATGATATGAAAAGATTAATAAATGGTGGTATTATACATATCAAAAAATTCTTAAAACTAATAAAATATGTGAATAGAGTAAAAGTGAAAATGAGGAAATTAATTGTTCATCCAATTATATATATAAAACACAAGAAAGTTCTTTATTAAGGTGAATAGTGCAATATTAATACCGTGACTCCAGGATCTATGAATTCTCTCAGCTAGTCTGCTACAGGATTATCAAAAGAAACCATAAACTCGTTCAAGAAAAAGGTCTTCTAACTGCTTAATGAACTCTGCAACGCTGGTATGTACTTATTCCTTCTTTCTATTTAACACGTACTTGGAAATTCAAGATTACATTGATAGCACCATTTGCTATCACGTTCTCATCTTCTGATTTCTTTTATTTATATAAAAATTAACTTTCTGCTTACCAATATACTTTAGTTTTCTTCTTACAGACGTTTATAATAATATTCAATTACTCAAGACTGATTTATATTGAAATTTTTTAATAAAAATCGTAAAAATTACAAGAGCAAATTTAACACGTCTTTTTTCTTTCTGAACAAAAAACAAGAGAGAGTCGTTTAAAATCAACAACTTCCAAAACAAAAATAACAAAAAACAACTATCCTAACAATTCTTATTAGTATCTATCTGATGCCTACTTGATAATAACTTAATTTATGACATCCGTGCACTTGATTAATTTCTATTTACAATTTATCTTATACCTAGGATTCTTATACAAATTTATGTTTTTTATTTATTACTATTAATATTAAAACTTTTCATTTCATTCTTTTAATAAATTTTTTCATTTAAAATTTAAACCATAATAATAACTTTTAAATACTCATATGCATTAGTTAATACAGCATATAATTCTACATTTAATTTATATTTGAACTTATTCTTTGCATAAAAAAAAATATTATTTCTAGCATACTTTCTCAGACAAATTTCTTGTTTTATATATAGAAAGAAAATTACATGATTCCTTTTATTTATAATTATGAATATATCATGGTACTCCTTATATTTTATTTTTAAATTTATGTTTCCTTTTTTAGGAACGAAGAAAAAATTAAAACAACACTAAAACTAAGGAACTTGAAGAAAATTAATACTATTTATATACAACCTAAACTTTGTATTCTGCCCAGGATCAAGAATATTCCTTTTTTTTAATGAATTTATTAATAACTTAATTTGATCTGTTCTTTAATTTATAACATGTAATAGGATAATATCACAAATCCCCCAATTAAAATTTTTACATCAAACATTTCATTGATGTTGGATTAAAAATTATAATTTTAATCTATTTTTTTTTTTTTTTTTTTATAAATAAACACTCATTTAACAAAAACTTTAGCCTCAATTAAAATTATTTGCACAGATTGTATAAACCTTTTTTCAATAAAACCATTCAATCTTAATTTAATATTTACATCTTAATACTATTATTGACAAAACTTTGCTATTAATATCATCTACCCCTCTTCTGGTGTAAACTTGTACACATCCTTAATATTAAAAACTCCCCTTAATCTCCCTGTATCCGGATATACTAACCGATAGCTGTTTTCAGCATTATGATTATCTACCACATATGGTCCCTCAAAAGGCATCAATAATTTTGCACATAAATTTTCCCTTTTATCCGCTACTTGTAAAGCTCTTATTATGACCAGTTCTCCCTTTTCAAATTTAGTTTTCTTTTTCAATTTCTTTTCTTGTCTCTTGACATATCGTTCTGCGTTTCTTTTTAAATTTTTATTAACTTTATCTAATATTTCTTGGATTTCTTGTCTTCTATTCCATTCCCACTTTCTTTCTGGTACTCTACCTTTAAATAAAAACTCTGGACATTCTTTTGTCACTCCATGAGGTGTTTCATTCACATATCTTTGTACTTTATCCAAGTTATTTTCCCACTGATCGTGTTCTTGTATACATAAAATTCTCAAATATTTAATTACTTCTTTGATATATCTTTCAGCTGGATTTGACGATGGATTTCTAATGCTAATAAAATTTACTTGTATATTATAATGTTGACATGCAGATAAAAATTTATAATTCTCAAAATATGTGGCATGATCTAAAATTAATTTCTCTGGTTTTCCATGAATTTGTATATAATTTTTAATGCATTTTAATATTGTATTGGTATTTGTTCTTTTACAAGGATACATCTGTACATATTTTGTAAATATGTCTACCATGACCAATATGTGTTTACATCCCTGAATACTCTCCACTAAATTACTTATAAAATCTATTGCTAAAATTTGTAATGGTTTTTGTGTCACTATTGATTTATTTATATTGCTATTATGATAATTTTTTTCTTTGGCTAATTGACATATTGTACAAGCTTTGCATATTTCTTTGGCTCTAGTTAAATCCTTTTTCGCATAATAATTTTCCCTAAATAGCATCCATAATTTTCTTACTCCGATATGACCATATTCGTGATGAAGATTTTATAGAATTTCCTTTGCATAATTAGTTGTAATAACATACGTATCCCAATTTTCTAGTTTTTTATAAATAATATTGTCTTCTGTAAAAGTTCTTCTCTTTTCCACCTCTGTCAAATAATTCTGATCTTGTATATCCCTTTCCAAAGTAAATAATCCCTCTTTATCCAATAATTTATTTATACCTATTTTGAATTTTTTATAGTCCCCTTGTTCTTCACTTTCCCTACTTAATGCATCTGCTATGATGTTACTCTTTCCTGGAATATATTTAATCTCAAAGTCGTATTCTTGCAACAATAATAACCATCTGTGTACCCTATTATTTGCATACCTATTTTTCATCATCGCCGTTAAAGCATTATGATCACTCTCCACTATAAACTTTGCTCCTAATAAATAAAACCTTAATTTGGTTATACAAAATACCACACTGGCCATCTCCAATTCCGTAACCGTGTACTTCTTCTCACAATTCTTTGTTACTCTTGATACAAAACTAATAGGTACTTCTCCTCCTTCCTGAACTTGTATTAACACTCCTGCTAATCTTTCTATCGATGCATCTGTCCTAAGTATAAATACTTTATCGTATTGTGGGTGATACACTTTTAAACTATTGGTAAAGACAAATTTTAATTCTTGAAAAGCTTTTTCTCTCTCGGGTGTCCATTTCCATTTAACATCTTTTTTCAGTAGCTCTAGTAAAGGAACTTCTTTATTTGACAAATCTGGTATTAATCTTTTATAATAATTTATAATTCCAAGGAATCCTCTTAACGTCTTCAAATTTTTAGGTGTTTGATAATTCATAATAGCTTGTACTCTTTCAGGATCCATACTTACCCCTGTCGTATTCAAAACATATCCTAAATATTTAACTTCTTTTTGATAAAATTTACACTTTTCCACATTTAATTTGAGTCCAGCTCTTTCCAATTCTTTTAATGTAATTTCTAAATGTTTTTTATGTACAATTTCATTTTCCGAATAAATTAAAATATCATCAATGTAGTGTAAAATGAATGATTCATATTTATTTAAAATTGTATGTAAAGTTCTAACTAAAGCTGCACATGAACTTTGCAATCCATATGGCACCACACAAAATTGATATACAATACCATCTACCATGAAAGCTGTATATGGTCTACTATTTTCTTCTAAAGGAATTAACCAGAAACTGTGTTTAAGATCTAATTTAGAATAAATTTTTGCATTTGTAATTCTTCCAAAAATTCCTTCCACATTCATAGGACTTTCATATTGTTTGACTGTATAGGCATTTATGTTTCTTGCATCAAGACATATTCTAATCTCTCCTGACTTCTTTCTTACACAAGTAATTGCATTTATGTATGGAGAATCCGATCTTTCTATTATTCCATCCTTCAACATTTTATTTAATTCTTCATATACTTCATCTTTTATTTTATACGGTATCGGATAAGTTTTTATTTTAAAATTCTTTATATCTTTATTCATCTCCAACTTGTGCGTGTAATTTGTAGCTATACATATATCTTCATTAAACAATTTATAATATTTTTTACATAATGTTTCTACTTCCGTCCTGTACAATCCACAATTTTCTTCTAATTTGTCAAACTCCATATTTTCTATGTTGTTGTACATAACATTCTTATTAATTTCCGAACTTTCATTTTTTTTTACTATAAATGGTATTAGTTGTTGTTCCCATCTTAAACATTCATCCTCATAATCGATGATAACCTTATGATTATTTAATTCATCTGAACCCAATATAATGTCATAGTTCAAATTTTGTATTAATAACATTTGAAATTTATACATTTTAAACCCTATTAAAATTTCCCCCATAATCATATTACTTGTTTCATATAATTTCTTATTATTCGCTCCCACTAATGATAATTTATTTGTTTTTATCACCATAATATCATCTTGTTTGATTTGTGAAACCACCCTTTGACTAATTAAAGTAACCTCTGAACCAGTATCTATCATAATTTTACATTTAATATTTTGGAAAACCCCCTCTATAAAAATTAACCTTTTTAGTTCATTAATTTTAACCTCGTCATCATTCACAATAAATTCCCTAGGATGTTCATACTTAGAAGAGTAGATGATATTATGCACATGAGAGCGATTTATGCAAAATCCACGCTCTGTTCCTGGCCTTGACCAGTCACATCACTCTGATTAGCACTTACAACATTCACCTGTCTACTGTTTTCACCTCTATCTCTCCTTTCATTATCCCGATTTACTACATTTCTATTATCATAATTTCTATTACTATAATTATTATCTCTGTTCCACCTATCACCTGATCCTACATTCCTATCATAATTATTATTATTTGGAAATTCTCTATTTCTTCTATCAGAATTTCTATTCTCCCCATTTCTATTATATCTATAATCATTCCTATTTACATTTCCCCTAGTATCATTCCTATTAAAATTACTATATCCCCTATTAAATTCCCTATTCCTATCATTGAATCTGTCACTACCATAATTCCTATTTTCATCCCTATTTCTATCATTAAATCTATTCCTTTCATTACCTCTTTCATTCCCACTATATCTGTTCTCACCGGTGAAAGTGACTTGCGCCAATTTACCTGAGCTGTCCTAATCCTTAGGGTGATTTGGGCCAACTAAAAGTGACCACGGGGATTAACAAATATTTCCTTGAATTAACATTTAAATTTTATTTCTACTTTAATAATTACATGAATATGTAAATAAAACACAATTTCTCCAAAAAAAGTTTTATTTCTAACATTATATACACTTAGGTAAAAATTTATAAGATATACATCTTAGAAAATAATCTATAGTTATTTCTTTGTTGTCTAGTTTATTTCTTCAAGTATTTACAAAATTCTCTTTTTCTTTGAAACTTGTTTTTAACGATTTTACGTATTTATTTGCACTATTAATTTTGATATATACCTCCGTTTGAAATTCTATTAAATGGTTTAGAAACAAATGTAAATTCGGATGAGCACTATAAAAATTATTTTTAAATTTTGAGTGGAACGATTCGCAAGCATTAGTCGTTCTGCAAAAAATGTTGTCTTGTGATGCCCAAATTCTGGGTGGAAAAAGAGCATCATCATCAATATAAGTTTCTATTATGTAATCATTAAAAGATTGAACTCTTGGATCATTAGGTGCAATTTCAAACAAATATTCAGCGAAAGAAATGCCTACTTCTTCTGGATTTAATAATGGCAAGCCGAAAAATAATTTTAAATATTGACCAATATTTGAGGATTTATTATTATATTCAGGACTCAATCCAAGTTTTTGAATCTTTCGGTACCATGCCTGCCCTAAATGAAATCGACATCCTAGAATGAAAGTATGAGACCAAAATTCTTTTACTGCTTTATGAATACTTAATTCAAAATCTATTACAATTTTTTCTGGATTGCAGTTTAAATTTTTTGAAGAAAAAATGTTTTTTAAAAGTTTAAAACTTTTCAAATAAGTTTCAAATTTTTTATCGGGCAATAAGCAAAATATTAAAGGAACATAATGTCCGTTTTTATAGCCATGGATTGTAAACAATTGTAAAAAAAATTTAGTACAGTACTGAAATGTGCCGTCCATATACCAAGTATTGCTACAATTTAAAAAGTACATATTTGTATAACATGTAAAAATAATAATTTTATTCTCTTCATCCGCACATTGTAAAAAAGGTTCTCCTCTATTAGTTTTTACATCCATTGCCCTCAGAATTTCAAAAACTTCTGCATTATTTTTTGGTACTTTAGGTAAAATACTTCTTCTTGAAACGTACATATTGTGTCGTATGTAGTCTATATCTTTTGTTGTCAGATCAATATTCATTAATTCTTCTACAAAATATAAAAATGTTATTTATGTTTATAATAAATTTATAAAATTCTTACCTTTTTTTAACTCTGCACGTAAAATTTTTGCTGGTCTTTCCGTCAATTCTTCAAGTGCCTTACGTTTTACTGAATTATTAATCATTTGTCTAGAAAGATTAGTATCCGCGATATGGTTATGACGAAAATCACTTTCTTCCTTTAAAATACTGTTATCAATTGTATTTGTGTATATTTTTGCACCACACGTTTTATTTGTACACCTCCAGCGAACTTTTCCACTTGTCAAGACATTTGCCTTTCTAAATTTAAAATTTTCAATTACGATTAATTGTTTCCCTTTAGAACTAATTGTTTCAGCCATTTTAAAATAAAACAAAATAAATCAACCGATATCTACGACACACGATATAATAATAAGGTCCTATAGGTACCGATATTAAAATATTTATAAATGTTTCTTAAGTATATTTTGGAAAAACCAATTAAATTAAATTTTTTGGAAAAGGATTATAATCCGAACTTAAGATCGCATCATTTGGCGCAACTCACCCTGTCTTTAATCCCTTTCCCTTCGGCACAAAGGATTAACTCAGGTAGATTGGCGCAAGTCACATGCGGCCGTTCTCACTCATCAAAATTCTCTCTAATCTCTGCAGATAATTTGATAGATTTTCCATAGTTTTAATGTTCTGTAAAGCTACTGTTTCTGCTACTTTATGATTAAATTGTCTCGCAATGTACAAAACTATTTCCTCTTCCCTCATCGCAGGTTCCAAATATTGAGCATTGTTGTATAGTTGCATGGCATAATTATTATAATTTCTTCCCCTACTATAATCGTATTTTCCAAAATATAGTTTTTCCCTGAATATCGCTTGTTGAATCTCCCCCCAAAAATATTTACAAAATTGTTCCTCAAAATCAAGGATTGACAGTATTTGATTTTCTTTATTACAGAACCATAATAAAGGATGTCCCGTTAGCATATTACGTATTAATAATTTTTGTTCAATAAAATCTGTTGTATATTTTATTTTGCTTTTTATTATGTTGATAAACACCTTAGGATGAATATTGTTAATGTTTCCGTCAAATTTGATTCCATTATTGTTGTAATTTGATATAATATTAGGCATAACTCCCCATGCATTTCCTCTAACATCCTTCTCCATAACTTCTTGTAACTTCTTATGTATATCCTCCATTTCTTTATTCAAATTTAACCCTGTTAATTCTAAATTTTTACTACAAGTTTCTTTTTGATTCTGTATTTCTCCTTCTATCCTTTCAAATTCCTTACCTAAGTTAATTTTTAAATTGTCTACAACTTCTTCATTAATTTGCTCTTGCAACTTTATCTGTCCTATTTCTTTTTTTATTTCTTCTGTTTGTTTACTCACTTCTACTATTTTCTCTTCTACAATTTTAATTTCCCCCTTAATTTTAATTCCTGTCTCCTGGATTTCATTCCTTAATTTAATATTTTGCTGTTCCATATTCTTGTCACAGTCTATCTTCATAATTTTCATTTCTTCCTTGATCTTCAAATTATCTTCTTTAATACTACTAATTTCTCTTTTAAAAATCTTATTATCTTCTTTTATTTCATCTAATTTTTTATTAATATCTTCTTTTTGCTGATCCAATTTCTTGTCCATGTTTTCTTTTTGCTGATCTAATTTATAATTCATATCTTCTCTCATTTTTACATTATCTTCTTTTTGTTGATCAAACCTCTTGTCCATAGTCGTCATGATCCTTTGTAACATGCTGAGCATGTCTAATTGACTTTCTTCCTTTGATTGTGTTTGTACCTCCTGTTCTTCTTTTTCATCTCCACCACCAGTTACATCTGTCTCCATTTCAACCATAGTTTGATCATTCTCTCCCCCTATCTCCATTAAATTATCACCTTCTTCTGATTCTGCTCCTTCCTGTTGTCCAGTTTGGATCAATTCCTCCACTCGATAATCTCCTGCTCCCAATACTCTCTCTTCATGTACTTGTACCGCAACACTCTCTACCTCAATCTCTCCTCCATCACTACTCTCGCTATCCTCTCCTACTACTTTACCATCTCTCAATCTCATTTTTCTATCCATTCTTACAATTTAAAATACCCAGATAAATACAAGTAATGTGCAAATTTCTAAAGAAATACCTTTATACCAATAAATATTTTATAAGCTATTACCTTTGTATTTAGCTTATAACTAATACGGAATCACAAAAAAAAAATTTTCAAATGAAGTTTTCAAAAAAAAAATATTTTAAATATTAATTATTTAAATAGGCTCTAGTTTGTATTATTTAGAGCCCCACGTTGGGCGCCAATTTTATAACATATATGAAAATGTAAATGTATATTATTAATTGTTTATAATTTTGTGTTGTTTATCTGATTATATGTTATATTTAAAATGATGTAAATTTAAAATAATTATATTTAACTTTAAAATTTGATGTGAATTAAATTATTGTTTATAAATTTTTTTATCAACGACTCTATCTCAGGGCAGAATCCAATGTTTTATTTTATTAATTTGATATTGTCTTGAAATTATATGCATAATAACTATTATGCACCAAATGATACCTATGGATGTTTAAATTAAAAAGAAGATCTGTAACCTATCTTCTCGTCAATGTGAGATTCTATGATTACTAATTATGTGAGTAAAATGATATGAAAAGATTAATAAATGGTGGTATTATACATATCAAAAAATTCTTAAAACTAATAAAATATGTGAATAGAGTAAAAGTGAAAATGAGGAAATTAATTGTTCATCCAATTATATATATAAAACACAAGAAAGTTCTTTATTAAGGTGAATAGTGCAATATTAATACCGTGACTCCAGGATCTATGAATTCTCTCAGCTAGTCTGCTACAGGATTATCAAAAGAAACCATAAACTCGTTCAAGAAAAAGGTCTTCTAACTGCTTAATGAACTCTGCAACGCTGGTATGTACTTATTCCTTCTTTCTATTTAACACGTACTTGGAAATTCAAGATTACATTCATAGCACCATTTGCTATCACGTTCTCATCTTCTGATTTCTTTTATTTATATAAAAATTAACTTTCTGCTTACCAATATACTTTAGTTTTCTTCTTACAGACGTTTATAATAATATTCAATTACTCAAGACTGATTTATATTGAAATTTTTTAATAAAAATCGTAAAAATTACAAGAGCAAATTTAACACGTCTTTTTTCTTTCTGAACAAAAAACAAGAGAGAGTCGTTTAAAATCAACAACTTCCAAAACAAAAATAACAAAAAACAACTATCCTAACAATTCTTATTAGTATCTATCTGATGCCTACTTGATAATAACTTAATTTATGACATCCGTGCACTTGATTAATTTCTATTTACAATTTATCTTATACCTAGGATTCTTATACAAATTTATGTTTTTTATTTATTACTATTAATATTAAAACTTTTCATTTCATTCTTTTAATAAATTTTTCATTTAAAATTTAAACCATAATAATAACTTTTAAATACTCATATGCATTAGTTAATACAGCATATAATTCTACATTTAATTTATATTTGAACTTATTCTTTGCATAAAAAAAAATATTATTTCTAGCATACTTTCTCAGACAAATTTCTTGTTTTATAGAAAGAAAATTACATGATTCCTTTTATTTATAATTATGAATATATCATGGTACTCCTTATATTTTATTTTTAAATTTATGTTTCCTTTTTTAGGAACGAAGAAAAAATTAAAACAACACTAAAACTAAGGAACTTGAAGAAAATTAATACTATTTATATACAACCTAAACTTTGTATTCTGCCCAGGATCAAGAATATTCCTTTTTTTTAATGAATTTATTAATAACTTAATTTGATCTGTTCTTTAATTTATAACATATAATAGGATAATATCACAATATATATATATATATATATATAACAAACAAAGTGCCAAGAAAACGCGCATCAATATAAAAAAAATCTGGTGTGGGCACCACACGACCTTCCGAACACTAACAAGTAGTGGTAGTTTTTGATAAAAGTGTCAATATCTCGAAAACTAATGAAAATATCAAAAAAATGTATTCTTTCAAAAATGACTGAAATTACATGTTCTTTCCACAAAGTATAAATATTTTGCCAATAACGATATAAAAACCCAATATTTTCAAAAAATTCCATTTTTTGATAAGAGTAAACGTCCACTTCCGGTCGGCCGATTTTACTCAAATTCTATTAGATTCCTCCGATGGTGATTATAAGTAAGGTTTTATAGTTTCATTCCGATCCGATTAGCTGTTTAGCCGCAAATGTGTTCACAGACACACAGACATTTTTTATTTTTGGGTTTTTTAGGCTCAGGGAACCCTAAAACGCGTATTTCCGCTAAAAACCCGAGATCGAAATTTTTCGCGATCACAATACCTTCCTATAACAGCGTTGCTGTTCGGAAAAAAATATCGAAAAAACTAATTAGTTAGTAGTCAGATGTCAAAAATATAAAAAATAATTTGACACTAGTCAAAAGTTGATACTCTCAAAAAACATAATTTGACAGCTGTCAGATGTCAAAATATAGAAGGAGCTAATCTGACTGATATTAACAAGTAGTGGGTGGTAGAATTGGAGTGGCCATAGTATGGAGATGTCAAAAATATCGAAAAAACTAATTAGTTAGTAGTCAGATGTCAAAAATATAAAAAAAAATAATTTGACACTAGTCAAAAGTTGATACTCTCAAAAAACATAATTTGACAGCTGTCAGATGTCAAAATATAGAAAATTAAATGTTGAAATACGCCAAAACATAATTTGACAGCTGTCAGATGTTGAAAATATAATAACTACCAATTTTTGTTTAAAAAAAGCGAATCCACAATTTTTATTTCACATATTTCCAGTTTTTGATAAAAGTGTCAATATCTCGAAAACTAATGAAAATATCAAAAAAATGTATTCTTTCAAAAATGTCGGAAATTACATGTTCTTTCCACAAAGTATAAATATTTTGCCAATAACTATATAAAAACCCAATATTTTCAAAAAATTCCATTTTTTGATAAGAGTAAACGTCCACTTCCGGTCGGCCGATTTTACTCAAATTCTATCAAATTCCTCCGATGGTGATTATAAGTAAGGTTTTATAGTTTCATTCCGATCCGATTAGCCGTTTAGCCGCAAATGTGTTCACAGACATTGTGTTTGAGTCGTTCTAGCCCAGGACATGAAACAAACAAAGTGCCAAGAAAACGCTGGTTGCTAGCCGAAAACCCATTGGCACAGCTGGCCGAAAGCACAAAATGGCGATAGGACTCCTGTGTGAGCGTTCGTTGTTTTTGTGTTTTTTGTGTTTCTTGACACATGTTTCCCCAACATCCTTTGCTCCCAAGTACCCAACACTTTTGCTAGCCAAGTGCAATACTCTTCTTGGTTATGCCGCACTGATGACGGCTAATGAGCCAGAAACATGCATGTCTGCGGTTACCATTTCTACTTGTAACCTATGATCCTCGTTGCGTACATTGCCCGTTATCCTCCTTTTTTTTATATTGATGCGCGTTTTCTTGGCACTTTGTTTGTTTCATGTCCTGGGCTAGACTCAAACACAATGAGTCCGTTTCGCCAACGTGGCGACGCTGGTTGCTAGCCGAAAACCCATTGGCACAGCTGGCCGAAAGCACAAAATGGCGATAGGACTCCTGTGTGAGCGTTCGTTGTTTTTGTGTTTTTTGTGTTTCTTGACACATGTTTCCCCAACATCCTTTGCTCCCAAGTACCCAACACTTTTGCTAGCCAAGTGCAATACTCTTCTTGGTTATGCCGCACTGATGACGGCTAATGAGCCAGAAACATGCATGTCTGCGGTTACCATTTCTACTTGTAACCTATGATCCTCGTTGCGTACATTGCCCGTTATCCTCCTTATATATATATATATATATATATATATATATATATATATATATATATATTATAACATGTATGAATAATAATAATAATATGTTTTAATAATATCAATCACTATGTTATAAAATATTCCTTACCTTTAATTAATTTTGAATTTGAAATATAAATAGTGAATAGGTAAGAATTAACTCAATGTAATTATCTTCCAATATGATTAATTAAATATGCTACCGGCTATTCCCTTATGTCAAGGTCAGAGTTCAAATATTCAACCAAACTAGATTCAAAATCAGTTAATACACAAATTTGCAATAAAATGACTGTAAAACCGCACTATCCTAGACCAACAATATTTTCTAGGCGTGAATTGCATATAAATTTCTAACCTTTCTAATTTAAAATGTGTCAAACTTCAAAGATACCGTTGATAAACCCAAATATGCATCAAATATATAAAATGAAATATTCTGACTTGAGTTACTAAACAATTTGGATTAAACTTATCAAAAAGGTGAATAATAATAATAATAATTTAGTTAAATACATAAAACAGTGAAATAAAAATGTTCATCAAAATTTCAAAAATCAAACACATATAAAACTCTTTATTATAACGAGTGCAAAGTTGTTACCATTTGTGTGAAGCTTCACCCTCTTCTGGAATCAGGATTCTGTTCTTAGGACAATCTACTTTCTTCCTCCTTCTTATGAAAGATTTCAGGAAACTTTATGAAGATCAAATAATCATTTCCTCTTCAAAACCAAGCAATGGATGGCTACTATTTTCTTTGGTAAGTGTAATTATGACTTTCTTTCTTGTTAAATATGAATTTAATCTTCTTTAACTCAATTAAAATACAGTTATACCATAAAGTGCTCAGCCCCATAAATTGAAATATCTATTTCTTCATAAAATCATATAAATTTCTCTTACCAATTGCTTTCTCTGGTTACCTTGGGATAATCTTTATACTTTAAACTGTTTTAATACTTTCTATCATCAATACTTTCAAAAAAAACTCAAAATTTCTACGGAGCAAATTTTTAATACAACTTCTCTTTCAACAACCAGAAAACAAGTGAGATTCTATCAGAATCAACAAAAGAACAAATGACAAATTCAACAAACTTAAATCTATACATCTTTTCCATCTACTCGCCTACTAATTTCTTATTCAAATAAAATTTTTAACAAAATCTAATTCTTGATTCAATATTACAATTTAAAACAATGATCATTCTTTTTTTTATATTCTTATGAAATTTACTAGCACTACAAACTAATAATTTTCTCTTTTTCAGAATATTTCATTTGGCATTTGAACTATTTATAAATTAGAATATGGTTGGTAAATACGTATAATTTAAAAGTAAGTAGAAGTTTTAACATGTATTTTAACTATTTGTGATGTCTTTTTTTTATAATTTAATTTTCTCATTTACTTTCACCCCTAATTCATTTAAAATTAATGTTTGATTACTAACATATTGGCAATTTTATGAACTTTTAATTATCTACTTTACCCATTTATCAATTTCATAATTATCAAAACTTTATATAATGTAGATTAATCATTTTTGAATTTTTAAATAAAAATCTTTGAAATGTATTTGTATTTTTTTTCTTATTATTCTATTTTCTTTTTTCTTTTTTAGGAATTATGAAGAAGATGATGATAATCAATCCCAATGTTACTAATTTTGCGCTCTGACTCGAAATAAGAAAATCTCCTTTCTCTACTTTCCATTAGATTTTCCTTCTACATTCTTATTTAATATAACATAGTAACTAATATCATCTCAAATCCCCCAATTAAAATTTTTACATCAAACATTTCATTGATGTTGGATTAAAAATTATAATTTTAATCTATTTTTTTTTTTTATAAATAAACACTCATTTTACAAAAACTTTAGCCTCAATTAATATTATTTGCACAGATTGTATAAACCTTTTTTTAATAAAACCATTCAATCTTAATTTGATATTTACATCTTAATACTATTATTTACAAAACTTTGCTATTAATATCATCTACCCAACATCTTTATGAATTTTTTTAATTTGTAAAATTCTGTTAATCTCAAATTCCTTCCCCCTTTCTAACATTCATTCAAATATAACTTAATTTTTCTACTTTTAAACTTGTTCCCCCTTATTTAATATATTTCCTATACATTTAATTTTCCGATACACCTAAATATCTTGCCTCTTTCCTGATATTTCCAAATATACCTAATACCTATTATAGATTTAAATTTCTTCCCCCTTTCTTGGTATTTTCCTATATACCTAAAAGCTATTATAAATTTAGATTTCTTCCCCCTTTCTTTATATTTCCAAATGTACAATTTTTCCAAGAATGCTACTTGCTTTATCTTTCCCAAGAAATATTTACAAAATTGCTTATCATCCACAGACAAATTTTGATTTTCTCTGTTGTTAACAATTTGATGGTGCATTATTGCTTGAATTTCTTCTACTTGTTCTGGTTTATTCTGTTTTTTCGTATGACTTAGCAATATACCACTGTCTTTGACTTTCTGAATTATTTTATTTTCACTCTTTTCTGCTTGTTTTGCTTTATATTCATCTACAAATTTCTTAATAGTCTTCTCCCTTCCTTCATCTATTTGATTTGTGTCTTCCTCTGTACTCTTCAAATTGTCTTGTTTTATGTTATTAATTTCTCTTCTAAATATCTTAGTATCTTCTTTTATTTCCTTCAATCTTTTATTAGTCTGATTCAATTTATTATTAATCTCTTCAAATTTTTTATTCATATTTTCCTTCATATCTTCCGTCATTTCATCCAATATTTTATTATTCTCATCCAATTTTTTATTATTTTCCTTTAGTTTGTTATTCATATATTCTTTCATGTCTTCTGTCATTCCATCCAATTTTTTATTCTTCTCTTCCAATTTCTCTTCAAATTTCTTACTATCATCTTCTATTTTCTCCAATATTTCGTTATTCTCTTTCAATTTCTTATTGTTCTCTTCAAATTCCATATTTGTATTTTCTTTTATATCTTCTGTGATTTTATTCAATCTTTCATTAGTCTCATCCAATTCTTTATTGTTTTCCTCTGGTTTATTATTGTTATCTTCTTTTACTTCATCTAATCCTTTATTATTTTCTTCTAGTTTGTTATTCACATCTTCCTTTTTTATATCTTCTTTCATATCTTCTTCTCTTTCATCCAATGTTTCATTATTTTCTTTAAAATTTATACTATCTTCTTCCATTTTCTTTATATCTTCCCCGTGCTGATCAATTCTTTTATCCCTTTCTTCAAAATACTTAATTAGACATTCTTTAAGCATCCTGTATTCCTCTTGAGTTATACCTCTACTTGATTTTAACCCCGTTAATTCCTGGTTCTTACTGCAGACTCCTTTCTGTTTTTCTACTTCTCCCTCTAGTCTTTCAAATTCTTTTCCTAAATTAGTTTTTAAATTGTCCACTACCTCTTCATTAATTTGCTCTTGTAATTGTATTGGTCCTATTTCTTTTTGCATAATTTCTGTTTGCTTATTGACTTCCTGTTCAATTTCTTCAGGTAAATTTTCTTTCTTTGATTTTTTTATTTCTGTTATTCCAATTTCCTCAACCTTTTTATTTTCCCCCTTTATTTTCACTCCTGTGTCCTGTATTTCTGTTCTTAACTTTATGTTTTGCTGTTCAATTGTCTTTTCACAATCTTTTTTTATAAATTTCACTTCTTTTCTGATCTTCAAATTGTCTTCTTGAATATTGTTAATTTCACTTCTACCATTATTATCATAATTCCTATTCCACCTATCTCCTGTGCCTCTATATCTATCAAAATTATTATTGTTTATATTATCCCTATTTCTCCTATCAAAATTCCTATTTTCCCAATTTCTACTATTCCTATTGTCAAATTCCCTATTGTCATTTCTATAACCATTTCCTCTAATTTCTCTCCTATTAAAATTACTATATCCCCTATTAAATTCCCTATTCCTATTATTGAATCTGTCATTACCATAATTCCTATTTTCATCCCTATTTCTATCATTAAATCTATTCCTTTCATTGCCTCTTTCATTCCCACTATATCTGTTCTCACTCATCAAAATTCTCTCTAATCTCTGCAGATAATTTGATAGATTTTCCATAGTTTTAATGTTCTGTAAAGCTACTGTTTCTGCTACTTTATTATTAAATTGTCTCGCAATATACAAAACTATTTCCTCTTCCCTCATCGCAGGTTCCAAATATTGTGCATTATTATATAGTTGCATTGCATATGCATTAAAATTTTTTTCTTTATTATAGTCATATTTTCCAAAATACAGTTTTTCTCTAAAGGTAGCTTGTTGAATTTCCCCCCAGAAATATCTACAAAATTGCTCTTCGAAATCTTTTATTGACGACATTTGATTTTCTTTATTGCAGAACCATAGTAAAGGATGTCCTGTTAGCATATTATAGATCAACAATTTTTGTTCCGAGAAGTCACTTATATACTTTATTTCACTTTTTACAATATTTACAAAGACTTTTGGATGTAGGTGGTTTATGTTTCCATCAAATTTAATTCCAGCATTGTTATAGTGTGACATACTATTAGGAAGAAATCCCCATGCATTTCCTCTTACGTTATTATCCATAGTTATAATTTAAATTTTCCAGAGATATATACAAATAATATCCAAATTTTTTTTTTTTTTAATAAAAATACCTTTATCAAATAAAAATTTACCAAGCAAATACCTTTTAATTATTTTTCATTCTGATTAATCAGAATCACAAAAAAAAATTACCAAACAAAGTTTTCTTGACTAGTGTTTTTAATATCCGAAAATCCTAAAGTTTCTATTCTTTAAAAAGGCTCTAAGTTTTGATTGTTTAGAGCAAAATAATGAAAAAAAAATTTTAACAAAATTCTCAAGTTTTAAGTATTTGAATAGGCTCCAATTTTGATTGTTTAGAGCCCCACGTTGGGCGCCAAAATTTATAACATGTATGAATAATAATAATAATATGTTTTAATAATATCAATCACTATGTTATAAAATATTCCTTACCTTTAATTAATTTTGAATTTGAAATATAAATAGTGAATAGGTAAGAATTAACTCAATGTAATTATCTTTCAATATGATTAATTAAATATGCTACCGGCTATTCCCTTATGTCAAGGTCAGAGTTCAAATATTCAACCAAACTAGATTCAAAATCAGTTAATACACAAATTTGCAATAAAATGACTGTAAAACCGCACTATCCTAGACCAACAATATTTTCTAGGCGTGAATTGCATATAAATTTCTAACCTTTCTAATTTAAAATGTGTCAAACTTCAAAGATACCGTTGATAAACCCAAATATGCATCAAATATATAAAATGAAATATTCTGACTTGAGTTACTAAACAATTTGGATTAAACTTATCAAAAAGGTGAATAATAATAATAATAATTTAGTTAAATACATAAAACAGTGAAATAAAAATGTTCATCAAAATTTCAAAAATCAAACACATATAAAACTCTTTATTATAACGAGTGCAAAGTTGTTACCATTTGTGTGAAGCTTCACCCTCTTCTGGAATCAGGATTCTGTTCTTAGGACAATCTACTTTCTTCCTCCTTCTTATGAAAGATTTCAGGAAACTTTATGAAGATCAAATAATCATTTCCTCTTCAAAACCAAGCAATGGATGGCTACTATTTTCTTTGGTAAGTGTAATTATGACTTTCTTTCTTGTTAAATATGAATTTAATCTTCTTTAACTCAATTAAAATACAGTTATACCATAAAGTGCTCAGCCCCATAAATTGAAATATCTATTTCTTCATAAAATCATATAAATTTCTCTTACCAATTGCTTTCTCTGGTTACCTTGGGATAATCTTTATACTTTAAACTGTTTTAATACTTTCTATCATCAATACTTTCAAAAAAAACTCAAAATTTCTACGGAGCAAATTTTTAATACAACTTCTCTTTCAACAACCAGAAAACAAGTGAGATTCTATCAGAATCAACAAAAAAACAAATGACAAATTCAACAAACTTAAATCTATACATCTTTTCCATCTACTCGCCTACTAATTTCTTATTCAAATAAAATTTTTAACAAAATCTAATTCTTGATTCAATATTACAATTTAAAACAATGATCATTCTTTTTTTTATATTCTTATGAAATTTACTAGCACTACAAACTAATAATTTTCTCTTTTTCAGAATATTTCATTTGGCATTTGAACTATTTATAAATTAGAATATGGTTGGTAAATACGTATAATTTAAAAGTAAGTAGAAGTTTTAACATGTATTTTAACTATTTGTGATGTCTTTTTTTTATAATTTAATTTTCTCATTTACTTTCACCCCTAATTCATTTAAAATTAATGTTTGATTACTAACATATTGGCAATTTTATAAACTTTTAATTATCTACTTTACCCATTTATCAATTTCATAATTATCAAAACTTTATATAATGTAGATTAATCATTTTTGAATTTTTAAATAAAAATCTTTGAAATGTATTTGTATTTTTTTTCTTATTATTCTATTTTCTTTTTTCTTTTTTAGGAATTATGAAGAAGATGATGATAATCAATCCCAATGTTACTAATTTTGCGCTCTGACTCGAAATAAGAAAATCTCCTTTCTCTACTTTCCATTAGATTTTCCTTCTACATTCTTATTTAATATAACATAGTAACTAATATCATCTCAATATATATATATATATATATATATATATATATATATATATATATATATGAATAATGGTATAGTGACTGGTTCAATATAACGTGAAGTCAATAGTGGAGTTGCAGTCAATGTTATGGCCAATGTAAATAAAGAAAACTCTTTTATTTTTGTCAAGCTTTCGAATTTATTCAATTCTTTTTCAGGACATCTATAGTGAAGAAAAAATTTTTTATATAATAAATTTTTTTTTATAATGTTTTATATGTGATAACTTACTAATACGTGAGGTTATGAAAGAAGCTGCGAATTCTGATTGATAAAATTAAAGTAAATCATACTATTAAAATACATAAATACATTTTTTAGCTTTAAGATAATATGAGAGGCATGGTAGTAATTATTTTATTTTTTAATAGAAAAAATGGAATTCTCAACGACACAGAAAGGAAATAAATCTCTCCTGTACCAAGGGTACGAGTATACAAAATACAGAGAAAACAAAAGCGGAGTGATTACGTGGAGATGTAGAATTTACTTTTCCACAAACTGCAAAGCGTTCTTAAAAACCCAGAACGAAAATATTATTGGAGACATTCCACATCACTGCCACGATTCCAATCCACAGAAAGCCCAGGCAAATATTGTAAAGACCAAGATGAAAGTCGCTATGAAGGCAGTTGGAGCCACTCCACGGAATGTTATGGGGAGTGTATTAACTGAAGTAGTTAAGGATGTTTTAGAACAGTTGCCGAAACAATCTTCCCTTAAGCGAAGCCTTACACGACATAAAAAAGGTGTTTATATTCCGAATCCAACCACTACTGAATTTAATATACCAGACCAATATAAGGATCTAATTTTACACGACACTGGCGCCGATGATCCTGATAGAATTCTGGCAATTGGAAACGAAGAGTTGCTTAAAGTATTGAAAAAAGACGTTATTTTTGGAGATGGGACTTTTGATAAAGCACCAAACATGTTTTATCAACTGTATACATGGCACGCTAAGGTAGGAAATTCATTTCCACCCTGCATTTATTTTCTTTTGCAAAAGAAGAATTTAGAGACATACAACCGAATGTTTACCATTTTGCAACAATTGATGCCGAATTTAACACCGGATAAGGTTCTTGTTGATTTCGAAAAAGCGTGTATGTCTGCTGCTAGAGTTGCTTTCCCACAAGCAGAAGTAAAAGGGTGTTATTTCCACCTCACCCAAAGTGTGATAAGAAAAATTAACAGCGTTGGCTTAAAACAGGTGTATGAATCTGACGTTCACATGAAGCTGAAACTTAAATCGCTACCTGCTCTTTCCTTTGTTCCGATAGCAGATGTAAGAACTGTGTTTGACGAAATAGCTGCGTCATTTCCGGATGAGGATAATTATAATGAAGTTCTCACCTATTTTTTTTCAACTTATATCGAAGGAGCTGCAGGAAGATTACCACAATTTCCTATTGGAATCTGGAATCATCACGAAGCTGCTGCTGAGAAATGTCCGAAAACAACAAACTGTTGCGAAGGTTTTCATAATGCCTTAAATTCAATCTTCCACTGTAGTCACCCTAGTATATGGAAATTACTGGATGGTTTAAGGCGAGATATAGCTTGCCAGCGGTTATTATTAGCCAATGCTGCTACAGGTCGCTTAGAAGTGAGAAATAAAAAATATGAAACACTTAGCAATCAAATGGCAACAGTTGTGAAAGGTTATCAACATGAAGAAAATAAATTAGGATTTCTACGCCGTATAGCCAATCATCAATAGCATTTTGATGTATATATAATAATAAATATGTATATGATAATAAATATATAATAAAAATTCATCCATTAAATCTTTTAATTCTGATTCCAGTAGAAACTTAAATTAAGTAAACAGGGTGGTCCACCTAAAAGTTTCACTAACCTTAACTTGTTTTTACGAAAATAACAGAAAATCACAAATTTGAGCTATTTGTTCAATTTAAGTCACTGTTCCATTTAACTAATAACCCAATCAGATTTTTCTTATCTGACAAAATGACAGGAATATATTACAAATAAAAAGAGGGTTGCCCTTTAGGCACCAATGGGCAGAAATCTTCGATTTATTTTTGTAAGAACCGGAAGCAATAACAACGTCAAATAATTTACAATCGCATATGAAAAAGTACTTGTCTCACTTTCAAACAAAAAAAAATGAATAATTTAAGGGGAGGGTGAAACTTTTAACTTGTCCACCCTGTATATAAAATAATATATAAATATTAATTACCTCTTTTGTTTTGTCTGTGTTCTGTTTTGTCTGTGTTCTGTTTTGTCTTTGTTCTGTTTTGTCTGTGTTCTGTTTTGTCTGTGTTCTGTTTTGTCTGTGTTCTGTTTTGTCTGTGTTCTGTTTTGTCAGTGTTCTGTTTTGTCAGTGTTCTGTTTTGTCTTGTTCTGTTTTGCCATGTTCTGTTTTGTCATGTTCTGTTTTGTCAAGTTCTGTTTTGTCATGGAACCTTTATAACCTAAGCTGAGAAGCATGAATGCATATTCTTTGATCTGTGTCAGTTGGTCGGGAAGAGGATTTTTCTAAAATTATGTTTTTGTTTCAGGTGACATGCAAAGGCGGCAGGACCTTATTCCCGTTTCTTGGGGGTTATCTAGCTCGCTATATGTTTTTAAAAAAATGTAAAGAGATAAAGCAAGATCCATTGGTGATTTTTTTGATGCTCGCTCGTGATTTATATGATCCTGCAGAATTGGAACTTTCTTCTAATATTGAAGAAAATGATTGTGATTTTTTATATAGATAGGGTGGTTTTTTGTTAATTAATTATATTCATATTTTTTGTAGAAGAAACATATAATTTTTAATTAGTGGTTTTATTACGCAAATATAGAAAAATATTTTTTTGGGGTGGGGGGTAAATTTCATGAGACCGCCGGGATTTTTTTTCATTTTTGTGTTTGGAAGGCTTGTTTATTTAAGAAAAAAATAATTTTTGTTTTTTATGACGATTCACTATAAACTGCATTTTTTCCTAAAGCTTATTATTGAGAGTAACGAAGAAAAATATTTGGTCAATTTTATTGAAACTCATGTAGGGCATATAAATGATTTAGGGCACATATTTCTCAATTCCACAGAAAGGAAAGATCTAGCTAAAAAAGTAGCTTCTAAAATCCCTTTTGTTGGTATACTTGATGAAATACGTGATTCAGTCAAAAATTCAAGTTTACAGAGAATTCATTTGCTAACTCGAAAAGACCTCTTCAATATTGAATGTTTGTTTAATCTAGGTCCAGATTCAGTTCGTCATGCTAATGATTGTATTAGTGTAGAATCTTGGATAAATGAAATGAATACAAAATATGTGTGGCCTTTTTTATAAGCCACAAGATAGTGTAACAGAAGAACATCCACAATTAAATCCTGCAGATTTTATGTTAATTGTTATGAACCAGCCTCAGTTTTATATGTTAATGAAATATGGAAAAGATAGTATTTGTATAGATGGGACTCATGGCATAAATAACTACAATTTTGAATTAATAACTATATTAGTTCTAGATGACATCAGACAAGGTTTCCCCTGTGCTTTCTGTATAACAAACAGGACAGATAAAGAAGCTTGCAAATTTGTTTTTTATATATAGCAAAATGGACAGGTAAAATTTCATGCAATGTTTTCATGAGTGATATGGCAGAGTCCTTTTTTAATATTTGGAAAGAGGTAATGGAAGAGCAAAAACAAGGGTAAAATTAGGAAATACTTTGTAGATGGAAATTGAGTTATTTTTATTCTGATATTTTAGGTTATTTTGCTCCTGGCATATAGACCGTGCTTGGCGTAAGAATTTGACAAAAATTAAAACCAAAGAGAAACAAGTAAGTATTGAAATGATCGCAATTGAATATTAGTTATGGCCTCTTTTTTTAAACATTTTGGCTTTATTAAAAAAAATGTTATACTTTACCTAGTCTAATAATATTGTCTTCTATCTATAAAACACTGCGATCTCTTTTAGAAGAAAGTGACAATTTTACATTTGAACAAATGTTAAATGGATTTTGCAATGCAGCAGTCAGTGACCCTGAAATTGGACAATTTATTAGATATTTTAGTGATAATTACATAAAAAAATATAAATCATGGGCATATAGACTCCATACAGGTATAAATACTAACATGCATTTGGAACGTATGCATGGCGTTCTTAAACACATATACCTTAGTGAAAAAAATGATAAAAGGATTGATAAAGTTATTTCAGTTCTAATGAAATGCATTAGAGATAAATTGTTCGATCGTTTAATTACTGTCAACAAAGGTAAAATATCTAGTAAACTAAAAGATATTAAATGAAAAAGATTATCCATCCTCAAATGTGGTGGTTTATGACATAAACAAAAACTCAAAATCAATCCACATACGATATATATTTGTTGTTCAAAGAAATACAAAAGGTTGGCAACTAGTTTCGGGATTTGATTCCCATCTTCAGGCATATAAGTTACAGAAAAGGAAATTACAACTTAAGTAATATGGTAAATACATTATACAAACCTTAATGATTATAGATATTAATGTTCAAAAATTTTTGGATAACATCAGAAATATGGATAGAGTCTTCCTATACTCCAATGACGTTGTATAATATGTTGTTCAAGTGAATTAGATTTATGTGGATTAAAAACAGAACGAAAACATTGTAATCAAGAAGTACTTAACAACAAAGTAAAGTTTTTATTAAAAGACAAAACAATTGTAAGCTGGCCAGCTAACGAAACAAAAAGTAATAAATTCTAAACAAGCTCACATAAGAGCAAAGAAATTGGCTTCATAACAATATAAGATATTATTATATCATAAGAACTCCAATAATGAAGAAATGGAAATATATACATCCATTTGGTTATCAGTGTGGAGGCAATTAGACAAGCATTTAAGATGAAAATGAGTGATAGAAAAAAGGAAATTCCAGAAACGTTGAAGTTGTACTCACTCTTAAAATATGATGAAGTGGAAGAAAAGGTAATGCTTGTGGAAATAAATTTCTTCATAAATTTGATGGCCACATGTAAATGGCGGAGTTCTTTTACGACGTGTGTATCGTTGTTAACCATATACCATTTTAAGGTGATAAACAGGACAGCTACAGCCGGATTGAAATTTAATAAGATCATTGAAAATGATTTTGCAGGAAATTCAATCAAAATTCACTTAAATAAAGAACCACGTTAACCACTGTGAATGAACTTGAAAAGGTCAAGAGGAAATGGTCAGATAATCATTATGACATTTAAGCGGAAATCAAAGGACATCATAGGACAACAAAGTCAAAGAACATAAAGGAAGACTTTACAATATTAAAATTAGTAATAATGAAAAATTATTATGGAAGGTAACTTAATATAAAATAATATAGTTAAGAGAAAAGGTTTTTGATTTTTGAAATAGATATTTACAATCATAGGTCAATCATAAAATTTCATGATGTTAATGAACGATGTCAAATTAAATTGAAAAAGAAGAAGTAAAATTAACCTAAAATTGATTGTAAAAATCTGAAAGATTTATCAAAAGTTGAACAACAATAAACAATGAAAGAGAAGTGACAAATATAATAAATATTAGCAAACTCACAATAAATTGAATAATTTAAATAATTATAAACATAAAAAACAAAAACAACACTTAAGGCAGGCATCAAAGTGAACGTTGTAGGTTGAGAAAGATATAGTTTTCTTTAGTAAACAATTGTTCGTTTAAGCAAGTAACCGAGGGATCTTTAATCGCTTTATTTATTTCAAGGAGTTCAAGAAAATCCATACGGGGACCTTTAAGGCAACAGTGTATTAAGGAACCATCATCTAAGGAATAATTATGATTCGTAGTCAGGATGTGTGTAGAAAAGGCTGACTGAGTATTCGGGTTAGAAAGGGTTTTTCGTTTAGTGAAATGACGATTATGTTCATTGAATCGTTCTAACAATCGTCTACCTGTTTGTCCAATATAAACAGCATTACAAGTTCTACAAGGGAGTCTATATATACCCGATTTATGTAAGAAAGGAACAGAATCCTTAGTATTTATAAGGAAGGATCCTAATTTAAGGTTGGTTTTAAAGGCTAAATTAATTTGATGTTTTTTAAAAATGTTAAGAATCTTAAATGAAATATTGCCATAGTAATTGATAGATCCCAAAAACGAATTTTTATCAATAGGAGAATAAAAAGTTGGAAAATTTTATATTAATACGCGATTTCTTGGCACTTTGCTTATTTCATTTCCTGGGCTAGAACGACTCAAACACAATGAGTCCGTTTCGCCAACGTGGCGACGCTGGTTGCTAGCCGAAAACCCATTGGCACAGCTGGCCGAAAGCACAAAATGGCGATAGGACTCCTGTGTGAGCGTTCGTTGTTTTTGTGTTTCTTGACACATGTTTCCCCAACATCCTTTGCTCCCAAGTACCCAACACTTTTGCTAGCCAAGTGCAATACTCTTCTTGGTTATGCCGCACTGATGACGGCTAATGAGCCAGAAACATGCATGTCTGCGGTTACCATTCTTACTTGTAACCATGATCCTTGTTGCGTTGCATTCCCGTTATCCTCTCTTTTATATATATATATATATATATATATATATATATATATATATATATATATATATATATATATATATATATATATATAAGAGAGAATGGGTAGTCTTTGCTGACTAGTTAGGAAACTCAGTTGACAAAATTGTTGGGGATTAGCAGCAAAAGGTGTAAAGAAAACTCTTTAGTAATGATCCAAGCTTTCGGAAATTTTATTAATACTTATTTCCATCTTCAGGGAAACTGTAAGATGAAGTTTATGGTTTACATGGTGTTATGAACAAACAAAATTAAAATTAATAAAATAATTTAAAACTTACATCACTGTGTGAGGTTGAACCTTTGATGTTAACATAATTTAATTGTGAACATGTTAATATGTATGTGATGAGAAAACTTGATGAGATTTAGTCTTGGAAAACAGTTAAGAACTACGTTATGATATAGTTACAACACAAACACTTTTTTTAAAATATTACACTTATAAAATCATTTGATAAAAATTATTTGATAAAAATTATTTGATAAAAATTATTAATTATTCAGCCACGTTGCTGATTTAAGGTTAGGTGTTCTTGTGACGTGTTATTGATTGACATTGATTAAGTGTCACCGGTGTTGGCCTTTTGCTGTGTAACCTTACTAACAACTGTCGTTCTTTTGAATTTACAAAACTGATGACTGATATTGATATTTCAATAAATTCAAATATATAAAATATAATAAAAAGTTGCATTCCTTTGAGTGAGTTTATATTTTAATTATACTAAATTTTGATTGTATTAATTGTTGTTATGTGATTTAGTGATATTTGATTCAAAGCCAATTGTTTCAGATTTATCTCTTCATCCACCAGGATTGAAATGTTTGTTGTTATGTATTTGGGTATTTAGACATTTCTTCTTGCTAATCACAATCCATCTAAGGTATCCATTGGTATGTTACTGTGTTTGTTGATGCTGAGTAGATATGCATATGTTTCACTTAAATGTTTGATGTCTGTTCTTTTGTTGAACGAGTTCGGTTCTTGTATAATTCTAGTCATTTCCAGGAATAGTCTTTTGGTCGTGTTTTTTTCCATATCTAGTACACTAGTTGATGCATAATCCATGATATGATCGTTTTTAAAAACGTGTTCAGCTAAAGCACATCTGTCTGGATATAATCGGCTATCACTTTTGTGTGAGATAATTCTGTTGTGTAAGGATCTTGATGTTTCTCCTATATAACATTTGTTGCAGTTGGTACACGGTATTTTGTAAACTACGTTAGTCTTCGACATTAGTGGACTATTATCTTTAACTTTGCTGTATATTGCGTTCAATTTGAGTACAGTTTTGTTTGCTATTTTTACGTTGATTGCTGTATTTAGGATTCTTGTTAGTTTTGGAGTTAGATCTTTGAAGTATGGAAGTGTTGCGAACATACTTGTTGGTGTTTCAATCTCTACTCTGGGTTGCCTTAAGTTAATGTTGTTATTGGTGTTAAATAGTATTCTATTGATCAACGTCAAAGGATATGCATTCGATAAGAATAAAGATTTCAATATTTTAAGGTTCTTTGTGTGGAATTGATTGTCTGATATTTTAAGTACTCTATCTTTCATTTGAGTGATTAGATTGATTTTCATTTGAGTTCTGTGATATGAGTGAAAGTTAAGATAACGTCCTGAGTGGCATGGTTTTCTGTACCAGTCTATGTATATAGTGTTGTCTGTTGATCTTATCAATTTCGTATCCAGGAAGGGTACTGCTTGCTGTTCATCTTCAGTTTGTATCGTGAATTGGATGTTATCATCATAGCTGTTAAATGTGTCTAGGATCTCTTCTATGCCATTTGCTGGTAGTGCTAGAATTATGTCGTCCACATATTTCTTAATGAAAATTATATTAAAAGACAGTACCGGAATCACCAGGTCGAGGATATAATCAGTAACATATGCTGCTAGTATGGGTGACAGGCAAGATCCCATTGGAGTTCCAAAAGTCTGTTTGTAGTATTTGTTCTCCATAGTGAAGTAAGTGTTATTGAATAAGAAGGTTATGATTTCTATGAAGGAGTCTAGTTTTATGTTGCAGTGGTTCTTGATGGTATCCCAGTTTTTTATGATTGCAATTATGGTGATATCTAGGTGAACATTTGAAAAAAGTGAAACAACATCTAGGCTAGCTAATACATGGTTATCTGGTAGCTTCATTTTGTTGTACAGCTCTTTAACTTGGAAAGAATCTTTGATGTAGTATTCATTTGTGTAGTCATATGCATTCGTGAGGATTTCGGTGATGTATGCAGCAAGTTTTTCAGTTGGTGCATCTATAGAGGCTACTATTGGTCTAACTGATAACTCTTCTTTATGGATTTTCGGTAAAGTGTAGAATTTAGGGGCCATTCCGTTGTATGATGTTAATTTCTTTTTTGCTGTGTCTTCTATCTGTTTGGAAGAATGTAGTTTGTTTATTAATGCATTGCACTTTCGTTGGATTTCATTAGTCGGATCTTTTTTTACACAGCAAAAGGCCAACACCGGTGACACTTAATCAATGTCAATCAATAACACGTCACAAGAACACCTAACCTTAAATCAGCAACGTGGCTGAATAATTAATAATTTTTATCAAATAATTTTTATCAAATAATTTTTATCAAATGATTTTATAAGTGTAATATTTTAAAAAAAGTGTTTGTGTTGTAACTATATCATAACGTAGTTCTTAACTGTTTTCCAAGACTAAATCTCATCAAGTTTTCTCATCACATACATATTAACATGTTCACAATTAAATTATGTTAACATCAAAGGTTCAACCTCACACAGTGATGTAAGTTTTAAATTATTTTATTAATTTTAATTTTGTTTGTTCATAACACCATGTAAACCATAAACTTCATCTTACAGTTTCCCTGAAGATGGAAATAAGTATTAATAAAATTTCCGAAAGCTTGGATCATTACTAAAGAGTTTTCTTTACACCTTTTGCTGCTAATCCCCAACAATTTTGTCAACTGAGTTTCCTAACTAGTCAGCAAAGACTACCCATTCTTTCATATTCACAGACCAATGGGGTTCTATGAGAACATCAGAATAGACTACGGTGAAGTTCCAGTCAGAAAACTTAAACTATGGGCAAAAACAAACGAAAAACTGACCAGAGAACTAAACAGACGTAACTTCCTCATGAAATGTAAAACATCAGGACTACAACCACAGCACATTAGGGCTTGCACTCGACCAGTTGAAGACCTTCTACACAGACAAGAAATAAACACTAAATCATTTTCACGCTATAATAACAGGTTAGGCACAAAACTCATTAACATTGAAATTACTAACTGCTATGTAACACTATCTAGATTAAATCAATCATTACTAACACTAAAAGATGAAATTGTTAACCTAACGAGTGAACTTATATTCAAAAATTTTTCACATAAACAAAATATAAGATCTAACAAACTTTTTCACAAGATCAAAGCTAGTAACATTCAGAAAATAAACAAATTAATGGCTAACAAAGAACAACAAATCATTCAAGCAGAACCCAATTGGATAAAAAACATTTCGGATACACAGATACCAGAAGACATCAGCAAATTTCTGGCATTGGGCCCCAAATTTAGCATTGAACCAACGCTTAACAAGCATATCTCAGTGAACAAGCTGTTAGCCGACTTAGACTACATAACGGGGAATATACCAGACCCACATGTAAAGAACGTCACTACTGCAAGAATCACCAATGTTATCACCAATTTCCTACATGCATCTAAGGGCAACAATACACCCATAGAACAACTATACAATAAAAGTAGAAGATTTCTCAAGGACAATCCACAACTGATCCTCACCAGGGCAGACAAGGGCAATGTTACTGTACTGATGAACAAAGAACAATATTACAACCTAAGTCGTAACCTCATTAACAACGACTACAGCTACAGAGAAGTAAAAAAAGATCCGACTAATGAAATCCAACGAAAGTGCAATGCATTAATAAACAAACTACATTCTTCCAAACAGATAGAAGACACAGCAAAAAAGAAATTAACATCATACAACGGAATGGCCCCTAAATTCTACACTTTACCGAAAATCCATAAAGAAGAGTTATCAGTTAGACCAATAGTAGCCTCTATAGATGCACCAACTGAAAAACTTGCTGCATACATCACCGAAATCCTCACGAATGCATATGACTACACAAATGAATACTACATCAAAGATTCTTTCCAAGTTAAAGAGCTGTACAACAAAATGAAGCTACCAGATAACCATGTATTAGCTAGCCTAGATGTTGTTTCACTTTTTTCAAATGTTCACCTAGATATCACCATAATTGCAATCATAAAAAACTGGGATACCATCAAGAACCACTGCAACATAAAACTAGACTCCTTCATAGAAATCATAACCTTCTTATTCAATAACACTTACTTCACTATGGAGAACAAATACTACAAACAGACTTTTGGAACTCCAATGGGATCTTGCCTGTCACCCATACTAGCAGCATATGTTACTGATTATATCCTCGACCTGGTGATTCCGGTACTGTCTTTTAATATAATTTTCATTAAGAAATATGTGGACGACATAATTCTAGCACTACCAGCAAATGGCATAGAAGAGATCCTAGACACATTTAACAGCTATGATGATAACATCCAATTCACGATACAAACTGAAGATGAACAGCAAGCAGTACCCTTCCTGGATACGAAATTGATAAGATCAACAGACAACACTATATACATAGACTGGTACAGAAAACCATGCCACTCAGGACGTTATCTTAACTTTCACTCATATCACAGAACTCAAATGAAAATCAATCTAATCACTCAAATGAAAGATAGAGTACTTAAAATATCAGACAATCAATTCCACACAAAGAACCTTAAAATATTGAAATCTTTATTCTTATCGAATGCATATCCTTTGACGTTGATCAATAGAATACTATTTAACACCAATAACAACATTAACTTAAGGCAACCCAGAGTAGAGATTGAAACACCAACAAGTATGTTCGCAACACTTCCATACTTCAAAGATCTAACTCCAAAACTAACAAGAATCCTAAATACAGCAATCAACGTAAAAATAGCAAACAAAACTGTACTCAAATTGAACGCAAATACAGCAAAGTTAAAGATAATAGTCCACTAATGTCGAAGACTAACGTAGTTTACAAAATACCGTGTACCAACTGCAACAAATGTTATATAGGAGAAACATCAAGATCCTTACACAACAGAATTATCTCACACAAAAGTGATAGCCGATTATATCCAGACAGATGTGCTTTAGCTGAACACGTTTTTAAAAACGATCATATCATGGATTATGCATCAACTAGTGTACTAGATATGGAAAAAAACACGACCAAAAGACTATTCCTGGAAATGACTAGAATTATACAAGAACCGAACTCGTTCAACAAAAGAACAGACATCAAACATTTAAGTGAAACATATGCATATCTACTCAGCATCAACAAACACAGTAACATACCAATGGATACCTTAGATGGATTGTGATTAGCAAGAAGAAATGTCTAAATACCCAAATACATAACAACAAACATTTCAATCCTGGTGGATGAAGAGATAAATCTGAAACAATTGGCTTTGAATCAAATATCACTAAATCACATAACAACAATTAATACAATCAAAATTTAGTATAATTAAAATATAAACTCACTCAAAGGAATGCAACTTTTTATTATATTTTATATATTTGAATTTATTGAAATATCCATATCAGTCATCAGTTTTGTAAATTCAAAAGAACGACAGTTGTTAGTAAGGTTACACAGCAAAAGGCCAACACCGGTGACACTTAATCAATGTCAATCAATAACACGTCACAAGAACACCTAACCTTAAATCAGCAACGTGGCTGAATAATTAATAATTTTTATCAAATAATTTTTATCAAATAATTTTTATCAAATGATTTTATAAGTGTAATATTTTAAAAAAAGTGTTTGTGTTGTAACTATATCATAACGTAGTTCTTAACTGTTTTCCAAGACTAAATCTCATCAAGTTTTCTCATCACATACATATTAACATGTTCACAATTAAATTATGTTAACATCAAAGGTTCAACCTCACACAGTGATGTAAGTTTTAAATTATTTTATTAATTTTAATTTTGTTTGTTCATAACACCATGTAAACCATAAACTTCATCTTACAGTTTCCCTGAAGATGGAAATAAGTATTAATAAAATTTCCGAAAGCTTGGATCATTACTAAAGAGTTTTCTTTACACCTTTTGCTGCTAATCCCCAACAATTTTGTCAACTGAGTATATATATATATATATATATATAATGATACAAATTTTATTGGGTCTGCAGCAAATTAAAAGAACAAGTGTACTCTTTTAAATTCTTTATTCCGAGCTTTCGGCTGTTGCTACAGCCATTATCAGGGAAGCTACAAATATTATAATTAAATATACCTAATATATATTCAGCTTTGATACAAAGTCAGTCCAGACATAGTTAAGTGAATGCACAATCCCGAACCAGCAAAACAGTCCCGAGCCATATATGTGGCTCCGGATGGTTTAGTGCATTTTTCTACCTCAAATTGCATAATATATCAACTAATGCAGAAGAAAATAAAAGTTAATGGCATTATCTAACGCACATGATACTCACTTGTCCATATTTGAACTGTCAATAGTCAAAAAGTTAAAGACAAATTTGAACCAAAGTGGCTCAACTTTGTACGAAGAATGGTTTTGTTAGTTTCAAACAAAACCGCATAAAACTATATACAAGCGCTGGTTGCTTCTACTTGTATACGTTTTGAAATGCACAATCCCAAACCACTTCTATTGGCAACATCGCTTGTTATCAGTATTTATAAAATATTGTTTAAGTAACGAAATTAACATTTTTTGTAGCGAGTGGCTTACAAGTATAAAAAAACTTTTTCGGCGAGTAAACTACTAGATTGATTCTACAAGTCAAAATATTTAAAAAAAGGAACAATGAACATCTATTTTATTATACAGAGTGGCTGAGACCAACTATTACCAAATGAAACCGCTGTATTTTTTTTAAAAACAAATTACATTTAATGAAAAACATGTTACGGCCTGATATGACCTCCTTTGGCTCTGATTAATTGATTCAGTCTTCCATAGTAAGCATTAAATGCTGATGCTGACCGAAAGTGAGCTTTCGGAATTTTATTCTATTTTCGAACAAGAGCTGACTTCAACGCAACAATACTTTCGTATTTTTTAGTGGACACCGTACTCTTCAAAATGGACTATATGGAGAAATCCATGGGATTCAAGTCTGGTGAGTATGGTGGAATGTTCAACGGTTTGTACCAAAGTGCATACGTGCCCAAGGTAGCAAAGCATCGTTAGGAATCTTTTGGCCGTACACGTCTTGAGTTACTTTGACTCCTTGTTCGATGAAAACCAGAGGAGTGCGTCTATTCGTAGTTATTGCAGCCCACTTGTGTCCAAACTATTCTTGAACTTGTGCTCTAACCAAACACGATTATTTTGTTTATTCATATACTCTTGAATGGTGAAAATTTTCTCATCAGAAAAGACAATTACGTTCGGCCAGGGCCTTCAATGCTCGAGTTTTTTCAAGCCTAATTTGTTTTTGTGCGTCCGTAAAATCTTGAACTTTTTGTATCTTGTAGGGCGTTAAATGTAGTTCATTTTTCAATATAGTTTGAATGCTGTATCGTGAAACAAGCAGACTCCTGCTAGTTGATTGGCACTTTGACGAGGATTTCGTTGTATTCGTTTTTGTTTCTCTACTCGATAAACATCGATATTTAATTTATTTAAAGTTATGCTGCATCTCAAGAGGAACATTTTAAGCTTTGGTAAGTGTAAGTACGTCGATTTTTCTTTAAGATATACAACTTTAAAGGGACCTTGCGCACACTTCAACTTTCGCGAACTGTAGCGCTCGAGGCTGCTTGCAGATTTTCACTTATAGTTTCTTTAAAATACTCAATAATTTATTTTTTGACACTTAGAACAATTTATTGCAACGTTACTTATTAAATATTCTGAAATACAAATTAATCTCTAACATATTTTTTTAATTATTATTAGTTATTTGGCATTTATTACTTTTACGGCAATTACAAAATATACAACATTCTATACCCGATTCAAAGCATATGCTTCTTTTTGAGCAAGTGCTATGGGTACAACTAGGTACCAATTCACACACTGGAAGTAATAGGTAGAAGAAATTGACCAATTTCTTTCCATATAAATTTTACATATATTATGAAAATGTACCATTTTTAGATTTTACGCATGCAAGTTGGTACTGGTAAAAGTGGTAAAAGTACAAGAAATATTCCGATACATTCAATAGCTTCAAATCTTGGCGAAACATTATGTTCCACTCTACCAGCTTTACACCACTTAACTGGAGCTGATTACACAAGTAAAGTTGGTACGAAATATTCAGCTTTAAAAGCTCGCCCAATAGAATATTTACAAAATTTTGGGCAAGGTGAGATTTTTTAAAGAATATACTTTTTAATTCGTCATATATTATTATTTGCGTTATTCAGTATGTTTTTCCTTTTGTATATTTTAGTTACGTCTGAAATATCTTTAGATCGTGATATACAACGAGCAGAAGAATATTTACTTAAAGTATTAAATTCTTTATTGAATTGCAAGACATTTACAGAATATCGTATATTTTATGGTCTTACTTTCATGCAATAAATTGGTTGATAGAAGAATTACCGGTTACTTCAAGTTCTATAAAATTACATATTTTGCGTGCAATTTATGTAATAAATATACAAACGAATTGTTTTACAAGAAATTTAAATGAACTGAACCCAACAAATTTTGGGAGGAAAGAAATTGGTCAATTTCTTCTACCTCAAAAAAAAGAGCAGCTATTGCCTCCAGTGAGTGAATTAGTACCTAGTTGTACTGATAGCACTTGCTCAAAAAGTTGTATATGCCTTAAATCGGGTATAGAATGTTGTATATTTTGTAATTGCCGTAAAAGTAATAAATGTCAAAATAACTAATAATTAAAAAAATATGTTACAGATTAATTTGTATTTCAGAATATTTAGGTACTTAGTAATGTAGCAATAAATTGTTCTAAATGTCAAAAAAAAATTATTGAGTATTTAAAAAAACTTATAAGTGAAAATCTGCAAGCGTCCTCGAGCGCTACAGTTCGCGAAAGTTGAAGTGCGCGCAAGGTCCCTTTAAAGTTGTGTATCTTAAAGAAAAATCGACGTACTTAAACTTACCAAAGCTTAAAATGTTCCTCTTGAGATGCAGAATAACTTCAAATAAATTAAATATCGATGTTTATGGAGTAGAGAAACAAAATATGTTTATAAACAAATATCTCCCAAAATTTTAACAACAATTTTAAATTCATATACATATAATTGGTAGTAACAATTTTTTTTACAAAGTAAAAAACTAGAAGCCACTTTCATTCCCTTTAAAATAAGCTTTGAAAAATTAAAATCCATTCATTAAAAGCCGAGATAAAAGTAAAAAACAGGGGCAGCGAAAGCCTGATTCGTTATTTTGCAATGTTTTTGCACTATATTTACAGTATCTCGGCTTTTAATTAACCGATTTTAATTTTTTAAAGCTCATTTTGTTGTTTCTTTTTATAAGGAACAAAAAACAATTTAGAAAAAAAAAGTATTTTAATTAGTTTGTTAGTTATAATTATTTAAACAATTAAATTGTTAATAACAAATTTTCAAGGCAACTGGTCAAAAAGCAGGTTGAATATTCGGATTCAGCGAGTTAAAATACTTTTAAAAAACTTTGCTGCTTGTAAGGACCTCAATCGGCCACGGAACCCCCCTTTGCTCCCTGACTATATGTAAAGATTAAGTATAAAAGTCGTCTTAAGTTCAACTTTTAAAATCTCGGTGTTTTACGTGTTGTTTAATAGAACAAGTTGTGTATTATTTTATTTTTAATTTTTTTTTTCTTTGTCTCTTTGTGTTTCTGTTTGTGTTTCTCTTTCTCTTTCTCTTTGTGATTCTTGGTGGAATTTTGTAATCAAATTTTAAACCTATTTCCCGATCACCTAGTGCTCTAAAATTTTTAGGATAGCTAAGAACTGGATGACGATGCATGTTTCAAATTTATTTTGGCATATCCTATGCGTGTTTTAAGTGTGTTTAGGCATATAAATAGAGATTTTGACACAATTTTTGGTTGATATGAGTTTTAAATCGATAATAAAATTCCCACATAATATACAAATTCAAGTAACAAAATAATTTATATAATAGTAATGTGACTTATAAATCAGTAAAACAAACTTCCTACTATAAAAAGTTCTTTTTATAAAATCTACATACGGCAACATTGTTTGGCTCGGCTTCTACCGTAATGATATGTATAAGTGTATATCTTGGAACCGTTCTGGCAACAGTGCCTATCAGCATTTCGTTATAACATGTAAACCATTCGTCTCTGATCTGTCTGGAAATCCTACAAATGTTCTTTTAAGTGTGTATTTATATAGAAACTTTTGTTTGAGTAATTCGTATTAAAATGAGTAGAGGCTACAAAATATTAGAAATGTGTAAAAGTCTTTCACCTATTAAAGGTAAGTAAATTTATAATATTAGGAACAAGAACAATTTAAATAGGGTTTGTTATTGTATACAGTATAGTGCAAAAAGAAATACAGTTATTATCTTAGTTGTTATGGAAAAGCTAACAAAATCTTGGACTACCAAGTTATACAATATAAAATTAATTTTCGATATACAGGGTGGTGTGTAGGTTGCTTACAAAACGAACTTATTTTTTTTTATTTCTCAAATCTACGTATAATTTTAAATTACTTATATTAAACATTTTTCTTAAATTAAAACATCTATAGCAAATTATGATCTTTTTATAGAAAAAGTTGACAGCAGCATGCTTCTACAAATTTGTTCTGATATATACACTGTGAGAAAAAAACTCTTTTAAAATACAACTTTAAAAATCTCTTAATTTTTCATTTTTTCATGAAACAAATGGTATAATATTTTATTTTTAAAATCTACGTACAAATCTAGATTTTTTCATTATTAAGTAACTATTTTCTTAAAAATTGTATTCTTTTCTGGTTATTTTTTTTTATACAAAATTGTCTTTAATGACGTCTTTAACCGACTTCAAAAAAGAAGGGGGTTCTCAATTCGACCATATTATTTTTTATTGTATTACCGAATATCTCCGGTATTTATAATCCGATTTAAAAAAGTTTTTTTGCATTAAAAAGAGTTGAGAGTCCATAAGGTTCCATAGAAATTTGGTTAAGGTTTGGCCATCAATGTGGAAGATAATCCAGGAAATACCACAAAAACCAACTGAATAAGCTCTGCAGTTAACTTAATATGTTAATAATGATGTATAACATAAAAACAAAATAATAAGCCCGTTACTGTCCCACTCTTAAGCCAAAGGCCTCTTCTCACAAGGAGAAGGAATGAGCATTTAATCAATTTTCTTGCTCACTGCAAGTTTGTGATTTCTGACAATTAAGTCCACGTTTTATTACGATGTTCTCCTTTATCCTACGTGCATGGTGTTTTTAGGTATTAGACAATTTACTTATGTGTCTAAAAAGTCACATTGGTACATATCGGGAGTGTTGGAGATTGAACTCACTACCTCTTGCACGGTATTCGGAAGGTTTTGAAAATAGTACATAATGAATTTGCTCCCACATTTGACAAAGCCAAGACGCAACTAAAAATGATGAAATATTTTTTTTTAAATTGAACCGCCTTCAAAAAAATGCACTAAACAGCCTGAACTAAAATCTTTATTTCTTAAAAAACTTTCGATTTTCTTGATATCAGCTCCAATGGCAAATTACCCTTTATTTTAATCTTAGCTAGTAAATCTAGATTTTGAATGTTAGTAACTCAAATCTTTTACAAAGATATAAACGATTGTAGCCGACTTCCAAGGAAATTGAAATCAGAGGCCTAGTTGGATCCAATTTTTTTTAAGTTTTTTAATTGATGTTTTTATAATATAACTATTCATTTATTTTTCTGTAGTGGAAGATTGGTAAAATTTTGTTAATTTTCATGTCTTATTTTGAACTATTAGGTAATTGAGATACTAACTGTATTCCTTTCATTTGGACCATACTGCATAGGGTGTTTCTAGGGTTTTTTAAACCTATATATTTTTTTAAAGAAATTTTATTTTTAATAGAATACATTGAATTTTCGAATTTTGTCTTTTGTGCACAAAATTTATTTCTTACAACTCATGGAAATTTACACTTTTTTTGGGTATAAGTTTTATCCAATAGTATTTGTATCCACTTTAGAACAAAATAAATTTGATTTCTTCAGTTTTTTTGCGTAAAAAGATTCCTCAATATGTGATTGAAATAACTAAACCTAATTTTTCGGATTTTCTCAATGGGCAAATGTTTTTAGAAAATGAACCGGGATGTAACTCTTCTGGTTTTATCAAAAACGATGTTAACAAACATCAACGAGATAGTAGTATTTACGTAGAAGAATGGCTTAGAAAAATTGAAAATCTACCATTAGAACCACTTGGAAATTTAGACAGCAAAATTAATATTTTGTCCAATAAGGTGATTTCTGAGCCAAAAGTTGATTACTTACACACAGATAAAGATAATAATATTTTGTCAAATGTGGCTATTTCGGAACCAGAAATTTATAATCTACAAACAGATATTTCCTCAAATGTTCCGATTTTTGAAGCAAAATTAGATGATTTAGAAAAAGAGAAAGATTACTGTATTTTGTCAAATGTGCCGATTTCAGAATCAAAATTTAGTGACTTACAATTAGAGAAAGATGAATATGCGTTTACTCCTGATTCTGAATTTATAGAAGTAGGTTTATTTTTAACATTAAAATTTTATCAGATTATACCTGATCAAAATTTTTTTGCAGACATTTCAAAAAAATAATAAATATCTTTCCAAAAAGTCATTCAATATAGACGACAACAATTCGGAGAGTACATATAAAAGTACTTTTGAGACTAGTACATCTAATGAGGACGATTGTTTAAAAGATCCGTATTTTATTGCTTCAGAAAATGAATATGAAGAGGTTAGTGTTTTTTAAAATACTATTAACTGTTTGGTTTCTACAATATTATGCAGCAAAAAAAAGGTCAAATAGAGATAATTAGTAAAAGTTTTGCAAATAGTATCATATAGTATCCTATAGTTATAGGGTGTAATCAAAGGTAAATATGTGAAGATATACAAAGTGTTATTTTTCAATATAGGTAACCCTCGAACAAATATTTTTAATTTGTCTTCACGACAGTTGTCAGCGGTAAAAATAGAACTAGTTTCCCTATTTGATAAACTTTGTAGCTCTATTAACAACGAAGTAAGCAGAAGTGCTTGCTTAAATGTGAAAAGCCAGTATATCTTTCTTAAAAATATTAATAAAAAATTATGATTTTAGGAAGCATCTAAATCATCCGAAGTTAGTAAAGATATCGATACTGCAAATTTAAATACAACTAAAAATGTTGAGACTGTGAATAAAAAACATTACCAAGACAAATTAAACTACTGTTTATATTGCGATAAAGATATAACTCATTTTGCTCGTCATTTAATGACGTGGCACAAGGAAGAAACCCAAGTACAAAAAATTTTAGCTTTACCGAAGGGGTCTAAGAAGAGGCGTGAAGTAATTGGTATAATAAAGAAGCAGGGTAATTTTATCCATAATAGAACTGAAAAATCTATAAGACCCGTTAAACGTATAAAAGTTAAGGATTCTTCTGAAAAAGAAGATTTCTTACCCTGTCCATATTGCTTAGGCTTTTATAAACGTAAATCTTTATATCGTCACACTAAGAAATGTTCGGAAAACTCCAAACCTACCAATTCCAGACAAACGGCCCAAAGTGAAGGACAAATGACATTGCTTTTAGGAAAATTATCCAAATTTGATGATTTATTAAATAAGGAGCTTTTCCCACGAATGAGAGCTGACAATATTAGTTTAATTGCAAGAAAAGATTTCTTGATATGTCAGTATGCATATTCCTATATAAAAGGTCGTAAAAGTAAAGGAAATTTGGATTTTGTTCGTCAAAACGTTCGGCGTTTAGCAAAACATCTATTTTATTATACAGAGTGGCTGAGACCAACTATTACCAAATGAAACCGCTGTATTTTTTTTAAAAACAAATTACATTTAATGAAAAACATGTTACGGCCTGATATGACCTCCTTTGGCTCTGATTAATTGATTCAGTCTTCCATAGTAAGCATTAAATGCTGATGCTGACCGAAAGTGAGCTTTCGGAATTTTATTCTATTTTCGAACAAGAGCTGACTTCAACGCAACAATACTTTCGTATTTTTTAGTGGACACCGTACTCTTCAAAATGGACTATATGGAGAAATCCATGGGATTCAAGTCTGGTGAGTATGGTGGAATGTTCAACGGTTTGTACCAAAGTGCATACGTGCCCAAGGTAGCAAAGCATCGTTAGGAATCTTTTGGCCGTACACGTCTTGAGTTACTTTGACTCCTTGTTCGATGAAAACCAGAGGAGTGCGTCTATTCGTAGTTATTGCAGCCCACTTGTGTCCAAACTATTCTTGAACTTGTGCTCTAACCAAACACGATTATTTTGTTTATTCATATACTCTTGAATGGTGAAAATTTTCTCATCAGAAAAGACAATTACGTTCGGCCAGGGCCTTCAATGCTCGAGTTTTTTCAAGCCTAATTTGTTTTTGTGCGTCCGTAAAATCTTGAACTTTTTGTATCTTGTAGGGCGTTAAATGTAGTTCATTTTTCAATATAGTTTGAATGCTGTATCGTGAAACAAGCAGACTCCTGCTAGTTGATTGGCACTTTGACGAGGATTTCGTTGTATTCGTTTTTGTTTCTCTACTCGATAAACATCGATATTTAATTTATTTAAAGTTATGCTGCATCTCAAGAGGAACATTTTAAGCTTTGGTAAGTGTAAGTACGTCGATTTTTCTTTAAGATATACAACTTTAAAGGGACCTTGCGCACACTTCAACTTTCGCGAACTGTAGCGCTCGAGGCTGCTTGCAGATTTTCACTTATAGTTTCTTTAAAATACTCAATAATTTATTTTTTGACACTTAGAACAATTTATTGCAACGTTACTTATTAAATATTCTGAAATACAAATTAATCTCTAACATATTTTTTTAATTATTATTAGTTATTTGGCATTTATTACTTTTACGGCAATTACAAAATATACAACATTCTATACCCGATTCAAAGCATATGCTTCTTTTTGAGCAAGTGCTATGGGTACAACTAGGTACCAATTCACACACTGGAAGTAATAGGTAGAAGAAATTGACCAATTTCTTTCCATACAAATTTTACATATATTATGAAAATGTACCATTTTTAGATTTTACGCATGCAAGTTGGTACTGGTAAAAGTGGTAAAAGTACAAGAAATATTCCGATACATTCAATAGCTTCAAATCTTGGCGAAACATTATGTTCCACTCTACCAGCTTTACACCACTTAACTGGAGCTGATTACACAAGTAAAGTTGGTACGAAATATTCAGCTTTAAAAGCTCGCCCAATAGAATATTTACAAAATTTTGGGCAAGGTGAGATTTTTTAAAGAATATACTTTTTAATTCGTCATATATTATTATTTGCGTTATTCAGTATGTTTTTCCTTTTGTATATTTTAGTTACGTCTGAAATATCTTTAGATCGTGATATACAACGAGCAGAAGAATATTTACTTAAAGTATTAAATTCTTTATTGAATTGCAAGACATTTACAGAATATCGTATATTTTATGGTCTTACTTTCATGCAATAAATTGGTTGATAGAAGAATTACCGGTTACTTCAAGTTCTATAAAATTACATATTTTGCGTGCAATTTATGTAATAAATATACAAACGAATTGTTTTACAAGAAATTTAAATGAACTGAACCCAACAAATTTTGGGAGGAAAGAAATTGGTCAATTTCTTCTACCTCAAAAAAAAGAGCAGCTATTGCCTCCAGTGAGTGAATTAGTACCTAGTTGTACTGATAGCACTTGCTCAAAAAGTTGTATATGCCTTAAATCGGGTATAGAATGTTGTATATTTTGTAATTGCCGTAAAAGTAATAAATGTCAAAATAACTAATAATTAAAAAAATATGTTACAGATTAATTTGTATTTCAGAATATTTAGGTACTTAGTAATGTAGCAATAAATTGTTCTAAATGTCAAAAAAAAATTATTGAGTATTTAAAAAAACTTATAAGTGAAAATCTGCAAGCGTCCTCGAGCGCTACAGTTCGCGAAAGTTGAAGTGCGCGCAAGGTCCCTTTAAAGTTGTGTATCTTAAAGAAAAATCGACGTACTTAAACTTACCAAAGCTTAAAATGTTCCTCTTGAGATGCAGAATAACTTCAAATAAATTAAATATCGATGTTTATGGAGTAGAGAAACAAAATATGTTTATAAACAAATATCTCCCAAAATTTTAACAACAATTTTAAATTCATATACATATAATTGGTAGTAACAATTTTTTTTACAAAGTAAAAAACTAGAAGCCACTTTCATTCCCTTTAAAATAAGCTTTGAAAAATTAAAATCCATTCATTAAAAGCCGAGATAAAAGTAAAAAACAGGGGCAGCGAAAGCCTGATTCGTTATTTTGCAATGTTTTTGCACTATATTTACAGTATCTCGGCTTTTAATTAACCGATTTTAATTTTTTAAAGCTCATTTTGTTGTTTCTTTTTATAAGGAACAAAAAACAATTTAGAAAAAAAAAGTATTTTAATTAGTTTGTTAGTTATAATTATTTAAACAATTAAATTGTTAATAACAAATTTTCAAGGCAACTGGTCAAAAAGCAGGTTGAATATTCGGATTCAGCGAGTTAAAATACTTTTAAAAAACTTTGCTGCTTGTAAGGACCTCAATCGGCCACGGAACCCCCCTTTGCTCCCTGACTATATGTAAAGATTAATGCCCGTATTCACCATTTTCCACTCTAATCATGATTAGATAATTGTGATTAAATAAGTAATCATGATTAAGTCAAATTGCTATTCACCAAATTGTTGTTTGGTAAAATTAAGCAATCAGGGTTAACTCTGATTTACAACTTGGCAACATGGATATATTCTCAGTGTCACCACACAAAATACGAATATTTTAGCTTTTATTGGCAGATATTGGTAACACTTAAACATTTTAACCGATTTAACCGTACCTTAACCTAAGTTTTTATAGGATTTTACGTTCAAAGCTTGTCTTTTTTTATATTTTGTCGATTCTTATTATTGTGAACACTACAAAATATGGAGTCGGGGAACAAAAGAAAAAGGCAACCCAATTTTTCATTGAAGGAAAAAGGTGACCTTTTCAACATTATTAGTACGAAGTACTATAAAATAATTGAAAATAAGGCCACCGATAAGGTATCAATAAATGAAAAAGAGGATACATGGAATTTAATTTCCGATGATTTCAATAGTACATCAGAAACTGGATTGTACAGAGAAAAGGACTGTCTTAAACGGCTGTACGAAAATAGGAAAAGAGAGATTCGAAAAATTATGGCACGAAACAGGCAAGAAATTATCAAAACTGGAGGTGGACAAGCAGTTAAAATAGAATTAGATGCAGCTGATGAGATATTATTAGGTGTAATGAACGTGAAAACAGTTGTAGGACTGCATAGTCCCTTTGATTCTGATAATGCACTGAACAACAAAGTCATTGAGAAAAAACAGGAGGAATTTATATTACAACAGGAGGTAATAAAAAGTTATCTTTAAATTAAACCAGTAGTTGTTTGACGAAATGTAGTATGAATCACATAATTTCATGATTTGCCATTCCTAGAGTGATTGTTGTAATGAAGTTTGAATTTGTAGATTCTTAGATTTCAAATGTGCATTCAAAAATTATTTTATTATACCTTACTTATTTTTTTAGAATAAATATCATTATGATAAAAATGAGGATATTGACCAAAATGTAGTGATAGAATATTGGTGTGATAATGAGAATCTCAACAACTATGAAGAAATGAAATCACCTTTAGTTGTTAATGAAGCACAGGTATGTTCTCCACATTCTTCAATTCTATAGATCTCCTCATTTTATTGTATGATCACTCTAAAATTTGATAGGGCATATCAGTTTTCTCATTTGTGGTAATGAACATTTTTCAATGTATTGATGTAATTTTTTAGATAAGGAAACATGTCAATGATGAAATAATGGAGAATGAAAATGGAGATGTCAGTGAGTTGACTATTGTGGTAAGTTTTTTGAAACTTTTATTGTTGTTGATTGTTAAAGGTTTTCATATTTTGTATAGGTATATCTAGATATTCAGAACTAATGATCTTTTTGAAAGGTTGTTTTATTGTACTTTACAACAAAGTTTTGTAACTATCTTCATTGGCTCTACATATCAAATTTTATGTTAAGTTGAGAAACTAACTATTTTTTAGGAAAATAAAGAAGAAAGCAGGCCCACTTTCAAAAAAGCCAGTGACTTTCAACTATCAAAAAATCCAGCATTAAGAGTCCCTTACTTGAAAACAAGTAAGGTAAGATTTTTGGCTTTCATATATCTTAAATTATCAATAGTGGTGCATTTAATTTTTTTTCAAGGTTAAACAAGGTGAAAAGGAAGAGGCAATAAATGCACGTTGTAGAGCAAGAGGTCGTGGGAACAGAATGAATTCAGTAGGTGTTAGATAATTTAAAATTAGAATTTTTTCACTTTTTGTTTATTTATTTTATAGTTTTTTTTTTTAATGTTAATAGGTTCAACAAAGACGACGAACAGGAATTCAGATCCTGTCTTCTTCACACATAGCTCAAAAGTATGATGAGATTTTGGACCAGAGAAAAATTTTGCTGGCTAAACAAATAGAAATAGCTGATCAGGAATTATCTTTTCAAAGAGCAAAAAATAAATTGGAAATTGAAATACTAACAAAAAAAAATGCTAGGGAAAATGATTAAAAAGTATAGAAGTATATTTTCATTGTGGGTAATTCATTCATTACTTGTAAGCCATAGGAAATATAACAATATTCAAAACTAAAGTAGTGGTTCCATATCAAGCAAAAATATTTTTGAATATTGTGGCGAATACATTTTTTTCAAATAAAACATCCGTATATTTGGAGATTCTGATTTTGCTAACATATATTTAGTTTATCAAAGTTACATTTATAATGTTTTTAAGATATCAATTATTGAAAATCGACGATTTGCTAACTTATAAGTTACAAAATCTGATACATCAAATTACAAATCTTTTTAAGCTGAATAATAATGCATTGCCACACTTCTTGAAGGTGCATATTTGAAAAAATTTCCTGGCAAGTGCCTTAAATCCAAATAACCAAACAACTTTTGTTTTGATATTTTCTACTCCCTGTGGTTTGCAAACAATCAAGCAATTACCCACTTACGACAGATCTTTTATAATACTAGTAATCTTTTAGTTAGGGTTCATGGTTATTTGATTATAATACATAGTTATTTGTTTTTGAACCTCTCAGTATTTTGAGTAACTTTACTCACTATGTGATTTAGTATTATTGATACATGTGATTTTAGTATTATTGATACATTTGTTTCCTATTAGCAACCTGATAGATAGTTCTTAAGATTTTTTTGTTTATTTTTAGTCTGTAACCGAAAGGTCATTAAGATTTTTGTTTTGTTGTTGTCTTGAAGTTTTTTCTATCTTTGTTAAATAATAAATATTAAGCAATACATGTGTTTTCATTTTTAATTAAACCCAATATAAGTATAACACGACAAATTAATAACTTTTATGTGGAACATTAAAATTTATGGTAACCTAATAATTGATTTAATTTTTTCACTTTTTATCCTATTAAAATAACTACTCTAGGATATTAAAAAACTGATCGATGATAATTCGCCTGTGATTTACCAAATTTTGGTCATGATTTTCAGCAGGCATTGGTGGAATGTCCCCTTGTTCAATCAAGTATTCCAAGATGTTCATGTCTATTTCATCAGGGTCTGGTGGTAAGCCTTCTCCCATCCTTTGCGCTCGATTGTGTAATACCCCCGTTGCAACAATTATTGGGAGAATATTTTCAATGGAACAACGCATACCATATGCTAAAACTGGGAACCTGCGTTTAATTATTCCATTCACTCTTTCCACTACGTTTCTGGTCCGCTTATGTGCCTCATTATATAAATGTTCTCCTCTTGTTTGGGGGTTTAATAATGGGGTAAATAAAAATTTTCTTAAAGCATATCCACTATCACCTAAAACATCAAAACAGTAAATTTTCTTTTTGCTTTAAATTCAATATTTTCAGTAAACAGTATAAACATCAGCACTGGCTTTTTAAACTTTCATATTGTACCTCATTAAATAAAACCATATTTTCATTCCGCTTTCAAAATATTTCACATCAAATTTACATTAAAATAGTTTGAAATGCTTATTATGAGCAGCAGTTTAGATGCAATCCTTTAGTTGTTAATTACACCATTACACAATAAAGTGGCTTATTTTTAGAATATTTATGAAAGACATTTTCCAAATAAAAAATGCTCATAGTTACCTAAAAGCAGGCCATCCCCAAACTCATTATTTTCAAAACGTCCTAAAATTCTGGAATTATTGAAAATGGTTGAATCATGGACTGAACCTGGCCACCTGGCTACAATGTCCATTATTTCCAACTCCGAATTTACCACCAACTGAGTATTGATAGAAAAATAATCTTTTCTATTTCTATAAACTTCAGCGTCATCACCACCTAAAAATTTTAAAATGGGGATAATTTGTTCATAATATTCACTTAGGGTTCTTAAAAATATTAATGAAAATCATGACTCTACTGTTTTATAAGAAATAACTTATTATGCTGCTGCCATGTAAGGACATGTAAAAGACAGATACTTTTACTTCATATCAAATACTTTTCAATGGCTTACCAGGAGATTGGATTTTAACATGTGTGCAATCTATCACTCCTATAACTCGAGGAAATCTGGACATTCTGTAAAATTTTTCCTGGGTTTGTAATTTCTGCTGATTTGTTTGAGGCATAAATATATGCAGAGGTCTGGTACCCGCAATAGCTCTGCTTACTTTACTAATTATGCGGGAAGCAGTAGGTTGAGAACAACCGATGAAGTCCCCAATGCTGATCTGATGCCCATTGGAGGCATAATACCTCAGTGTCAACAAAAGCTGATTCATAGGACTTATTGGATTGTTACTAAAATATAAAAGAACCTTTTAATCAAAAGTTACTTGGTATTTTATTTGGGACTACTACTGGGATAGTATAGTCATCATACCAATTACTAATACATTATAAAAAATATATAAAAGCCCCTTACTTACATTTGATTATCATAGCTAAGCTGATCTTCAATTTCCTCTAGTACTTCAGCTACTGTAGGCTTGGTCAGTCTAAATCTTTTAAAAAAGTTGTATTCATCCATTGTTTGATAATAATTAACCCTTTCCCACTGATTTCTAGGAAAGTCATGTTCAATAATGTCGATAACGTCCAAGTCATCGTCATACAATTGATCTTCAATATTTTCCATGTTAAATATACCAACGAAAAATCAAAAATTGTAAAGCACAAGATAAATTTGTAGGTTATATTGTTTGATTGTTATTTGTTATGTTCGTGGTGTTCACTTCTGTCAGAAAAAACGGCGATTATCTTTAAAACCACTCAAATTTGGCCGATTAAGTTAATTTCTTGTTTAAGCACTAATTCTCTGATTAAAAAATTGGTGAATACGAAATTAGCTGTTTAACCACAATTAAAAGTTAATTGTAGATATTTTACTTTGGTGAATACGGGCATAAGTATAAAAGTCGTCTTAAGTTCAACTTTTAAAATCTCGGTGTTTTACGTGTTGTTTAATAGAACAAGTTGTGTATTATTTTATTTTTAATTTTTTTTTTCTTTGTCTCTTTGTGTTTCTGTTTGTGTTTCTCTTTCTCTTTCTCTTTGTGATTCTTGGTGGAATTTTGTAATCAAATTTTAAACCTATTTCTCGATCACCTAGTGCTCTAAAATTTTTAGGATAGCTAAGAACTGGATGACGATGCATGTTTCAAATTTATTTTGGCATATCCTATGCGTGTTTTAAGTGTGTTTAGGCATATAAATAGAGATTTTGACACAATTTTTGGTTGATATGAGTTTTAAATCGATAATAAAATTCCCACATAATATACAAATTCAAGTAACAAAATAATTTATATAATAGTAATGTGACTTATAAATCAGTAAAACAAACTTCCTACTATAAAAAGTTCTTTTTATAAAATCTACATACGGCAACATTGTTTGGCTCGGCTTCTACCGTAATGATATGTATAAGTGTATATCTTGGAACCGTTCTGGCAACAGTGCCTATCAGCATTTCGTTATAACATCGCACCCCCTCTTCAAAAGCGACATAAGTCAAAAAATGCAAATTGTGAGAAAATGAGATTGAAAATCGTTTAGTATGATTTTATAATTGTGTGTGTTTATTTAAATATCGACTGCCATTATTTTAGTGGTATGTCTAGTTAATATTTTTCTCTTTGTATTACACAGGTAAATTATGATTAAAAAAAATATATATAAGCAAACGTTGGCCCTTTTTGAGTTGTGTCACTTTTTAAAATTGTGACTATACAACAAATTTTGATTTATGACTAATAATATGAATAATAGTAACTGTAAAGTGGTGGTAAAGGAACAAATATTTATTTTTCTTTATTTTTATTTTAATATGAAACAGAGAAAACAGTTGCCAACATAAAAAAATTCTATGAAAAATTACAAAAAATAAAAATTATTTCGAAAACATTGCAATAATAATAAATAAACTGCCTACATTAAGTTATTATAAAAGTCAGCGTAATACTTTTTAATATGATTATTTTTTAATAAAGACAGTAAGTCTTTTTTTTTGTTTTCTTTTATTTTTAATGCACTGGAGTATGCTTGTTTTAATGCAGGAACTGTATTTGCTATTGTGGCCGAATTTCTTCTAGTAGTCTTAGAAAGATCGATTTCCTGAAAATCTAAATCACTGTAGGAAGTCTTACAGTAAAGTTTTGTGGGAGATTCCTTGTTAATTGTAAAGATTTTTATTTCGGAAATCTTGACTGCGTTAAAGTTCAGACCTAACTGATCGACTAGATCTTTTATTTTAAAGAAATCAGAATGGGACATTTCATTTACGTTGTAAGGCTTTCCGCGTTTTTTTGCTGTACGTATTATTTGTGCATACTGAGATGGCACATAAATTGGACCGGATTTTAAGGCCTTTTTTATCTCTTTCTCAATTGTTGAATGGACACTGTCTCCTTCGTTTTGAGTGTGGCCTGTTATTAAGTATTTATGAGTGATAGAGTTCACAGTTGTAAATTTCTTTAAGACATAAATATACATAGCCACTAGATACTTATTCTTCTGTTGACCGCAACAATTGTCCGAGTAAAAGACAATGTCTAGTGGTCCTTCCTGAGTATTAGCTGCATCCATAACTTTTTTTTCAATGAACTTCAGTACACAAGTTGCGATTTCCTCGGCCCCACGGTTGCCTTCTCCTTCATGCCATAAATAACATTCTGTTGCCCCAGTTTTTAGTTCGGATATCGTAAAATTGTAATTGTTTAACTTTGATTTATAATAAAACACGGATACATCTCCTCGAGGTGTCGGCAGAACAGCTTGTAGGTCGTAGACTGCTACAATAACACGTTTGTTGGCTCGAACTTTGTCAGCTTCTTTTTCCTGTCGTGATAACTGTTTCTCCTTTTGATGTTGTTCGTATCTCATCCGTAATGCTTCCTTTTCCTCACCTTCAGCATTTTGAAATGCAACACATAGTTCACATTGATCCTTTTTCGGCGAAAAAAAACCAATATTGTATTCTTCGTTAAAAATTCTACTATACATTAATAGATTTGCGTATGGTAAATTGGATTCAATGCGCTCCTGTCTATAGTCCCTATATAAATCTGATAAAGATTTGCCTCCTTCAATATAACTACGCTCAGTTTGAGCACGAAGATAGTGCGATTCAATTCTAGGTATTGAATCGATATGGTTTCGTACGCTGTTTTTTACTTCAGCTCCAACTGTTGGATGTTTGTCGTGTTTTCCACGTAAATCAGTTGCAACGAACCCAGTTGCATCTTTTTTTGCTAAAACCGTTCTAATTGGTCGGTCGTTAATATCAAGTGTCGCTTTGAAAAAGGTTTTACAAACTCGTATTCGCTCGCCATTTACTTCGAAGTAAAATGCAGAGTTTAAGTTACGATGATTTTCAGTTGATGAATATCGATATTTAGGTTTTATTGACTGAGTATTAGCAGCGATGTAATTTCGTTGTTTAGACAAATCACCAAGCGCCCAATAGCTACTAAAAATCTCCTGCCTGCGAGTTTCGTCTATTTTTTTGGAGCATTCCAGTCTACACTTCTCCCCGCAAGAAGCACGTAATTGCCTTTCTTTATACACCCTCCTACTTTTTGAAGCAGACACGTAGGATTGCCCGGAATTTCTTTGCAGTTGTGACTTATTTATACGCCATTCTTCTGGATGTGCTATTCTTTTTTTCCCTTTCTTCTTCACTGGCTCTTCGTCTGAGTCTGTTCCTGCTGCTTGCGTTTCTAACTCTTCTTGTCTTCCCAGATCTTCTATTTCGCTTTCGCTTGATTCATTTGCGATGTTTGGTACATTTTCAAAGTTAGGATCTTCGTCCGAATCGTCAAAATCTTCTTGGTCACTATTTATTGGCGATATAATATTGAAATTTAATACTTTTCGAACGCGCAGTCTGGTTGGTACTAAAGGATCATACGACGAACGAAAATCCGTGTTGATGTTATTGGCGGAGGTACCTGCTTCACACTCCATTGTTTCCAAGGGCAATAGTATCGTCGCGGTCGAATGTTCACTACTGGGTACTGCTTCTACATGAATCCTACTTTGTTGAGGTTGTAAACAACCAACTGCTAATGATGCGTCTTCGTCAGTTTTTTCAGGCTGCCTTTCCTTTACCAAAGACACCATCAATTTTCCACGGCTGAAGCTCATTTTTACAATCTAAAAACAAAATTAATTCTAAAGCATTTTGAAAAGAGAAATGCATTAGAAATGTAGCTTATTTTATCATTAAATATGTCATAAATCAAAATGTTTTTAGACAATTTTTCATTTTATACATGAAAACTGTCACAACTACAATTAATTAATAAATTAAAATACAAAGTATCTTACCTTAATCAAAAATAGTGTTGCAACTCGAAATATGACGTTGTAACAGAAGACTTTTCACACAATTTTATAGATCTAAACTGACACAAGTCAAAATATGACACTTTAACACATCTATACCCCAACACTGACAAAACTCAACTGAGAAATGTCACTTTTGATGTGTGAAGAACGAACAATTCGAGAATCTTTAAAAACGACATTAGTGACCTCTGTCTAATAATTGTAGAAACTGACTTGTGACACTTTTGCAGATGAAAAATATAAGATTTTTATTACGTTTGCCGATATAAAACAAAAACTGGTGCTTCTTGAGTTGTGTCACTTTTGAAGAGGGGGTGCGACATGTAAACCATTCGTCTCTGATCTGTCTGGAAATCCTACAAATGTTCTTTTAAGTGTGTATTTATATAGAAACTTTTGTTTGAGTAATTCGTATTAAAATGAGTAGAGGCTACAAAATATTAGAAATGTGTAAAAGTCTTTCACCTATTAAAGGTAAGTAAATTTATAATATTAGGAAAAAGAACAATTTAAATAGGGTTTGTTATTGTATACAGTATAGTGCAAAAAGAAATACAGTTATTATCTTAGTTGTTATGGAAAAGCTAACAAAATCTTGGACTACCAAGTTATACAATATAAAATTAATTTTCGATATACAGGGTGGTGTGTAGGTTGCTTACAAAACGAACTTATTTTTTTTTATTTCTCAAATCTACGTATAATTTTAAATTACTTATATTAAACATTTTTCTTAAATTAAAACATCTATAGCAAATTATGATCTTTTTATAGAAAAAGTTGACAGCAGCATGCTTCTACAAATTTGTTCTGATATATACACTGTGAGAAAAAAACTCTTTTAAAATACAACTTTAAAAATCTCTTAATTTTTCATTTTTTCATGAAACAAATGGTATAATATTTTATTTTTAAAATCTACGTACAAATCTAGATTTTTTCATTATTAAGTAACTATTTTCTTAAAAATTGTATTCTTTTCTGGTTATTTTTTTTATACAAAATTGTCTTTAATGACGTCTTTAACCGACTTCAAAAAAGAAGGGGGTTCTCAATTCGACCATATTATTTTTTATTGTATTACCGAATATCTCCGGTATTTATAATCCGATTTAAAAAAGTTTTTTTGCATTAAAAAGAGTTGAGAGTCCATAAGGTTCCATAGAAATTTGGTTAAGGTTTGGCCATCAATGTGGAAGATAATCCAGGAAATACCACAAAAACCAACTGAATAAGCTCTGCAGTTAACTTAATATGTTAATAATGATGTATAACATAAAAACAAAATAATAAGCCCGTTACTGTCCCACTCTTAAGCCAAAGGCCTCTTCTCACAAGGAGAAGGAATGAGCATTTAATCAATTTTCTTGCTCACTGCAAGTTTGTGATTTCTGACAATTAAGTCCACGTTTTATTACGATGTTCTCCTTTATCCTACGTGCATGGTGTTTTTAGGTATTAGACAATTTACTTATGTGTCTAAAAAGTCACATTGGTACATATCGGGAGTGTTGGAGATTGAACTCACTACCTCTTGCACGGTATTCGGAAGGTTTTGAAAATAGTACATAATGAATTTGCTCCCACATTTGACAAAGCCAAGACGCAACTAAAAATGATGAAATATTTTTTTTTAAATTGAACCGCCTTCAAAAAAATGCACTAAACAGCCTGAACTAAAATCTTTATTTCTTAAAAAACTTTCGATTTTCTTGATATCAGCTCCAATGGCAAATTACCCTTTATTTTAATCTTAGCTAGTAAATCTAGATTTTGAATGTTAGTAACTCAAATCTTTTACAAAGATATAAACGATTGTAGCCGACTTCCAAGGAAATTGAAATCAGAGGCCTAGTTGGATCCAATTTTTTTTAAGTTTTTTAATTGATGTTTTTATAATATAACTATTCATTTATTTTTCTGTAGTGGAAGATTGGTAAAATTTTGTTAATTTTCATGTCTTATTTTGAACTATTAGGTAATTGAGATACTAACTGTATTCCTTTCATTTGGACCATACTGCATAGGGTGTTTCTAGGGTTTTTTAAACCTATATATTTTTTTAAAGAAATTTTATTTTTAATAGAATACATTGAATTTTCGAATTTTGTCTTTTGTGCACAAAATTTATTTCTTACAACTCATGGAAATTTACACTTTTTTTGGGTATAAGTTTTATCCAATAGTATTTGTATCCACTTTAGAACAAAATAAATTTGATTTCTTCAGTTTTTTTGCGTAAAAAGATTCCTCAATATGTGATTGAAATAACTAAACCTAATTTTTCGGATTTTCTCAATGGGCAAATGTTTTTAGAAAATGAACCGGGATGTAACTCTTCTGGTTTTATCAAAAACGATGTTAACAAACATCAACGAGATAGTAGTATTTACGTAGAAGAATGGCTTAGAAAAATTGAAAATCTACCATTAGAACCACTTGGAAATTTAGACAGCAAAATTAATATTTTGTCCAATAAGGTGATTTCTGAGCCAAAAGTTGATTACTTACACACAGATAAAGATAATAATATTTTGTCAAATGTGGCTATTTCGGAACCAGAAATTTATAATCTACAAACAGATATTTCCTCAAATGTTCCGATTTTTGAAGCAAAATTAGATGATTTAGAAAAAGAGAAAGATTACTGTATTTTGTCAAATGTGCCGATTTCAGAATCAAAATTTAGTGACTTACAATTAGAGAAAGATGAATATGCGTTTACTCCTGATTCTGAATTTATAGAAGTAGGTTTATTTTTAACATTAAAATTTTATCAGATTATACCTGATCAAAATTTTTTTGCAGACATTTCAAAAAAATAATAAATATCTTTCCAAAAAGTCATTCAATATAGACGACAACAATTCGGAGAGTACATATAAAAGTACTTTTGAGACTAGTACATCTAATGAGGACGATTGTTTAAAAGATCCGTATTTTATTGCTTCAGAAAATTAATATGAAGAGGTTAGTGTTTTTTAAAATACTATTAACTGTTTGGTTTCTACAATATTATGCAGCAAAAAAAAGGTCAAATAGAGATAATTAGTAAAAGTTTTGCAAATAGTATCATATAGTATCCTATAGTTATAGGGTGTAATCAAAGGTAAATATGTGAAGATATACAAAGTGTTATTTTTCAATATAGGTAACCCTCGAACAAATATTTTTAATTTGTCTTCACGACAGTTGTCAGCGGTAAAAATAGAACTAGTTTCCCTATTTGATAAACTTTGTAGCTCTATTAACAACGAAGTAAGCAGAAGTGCTTGCTTAAATGTGAAAAGCCAGTATATCTTTCTTAAAAATATTAATAAAAAATTATGATTTTAGGAAGCATCTAAATCATCCGAAGTTAGTAAAGATATCGATACTGCAAATTTAAATACAACTAAAAATGTTGAGACTGTGAATAAAAAACATTACCAAGACAAATTAAACTACTGTTTATATTGCGATAAAGATATAACTCATTTTGCTCGTCATTTAATGACGTGGCACAAGGAAGAAACCCAAGTACAAAAAATTTTAGCTTTACCGAAGGGGTCTAAGAAGAGGCGTGAAGTAATTGGTATAATAAAGAAGCAGGGTAATTTTATCCATAATAGAACTGAAAAATCTATAAGACCCGTTAAACGTATAAAAGTTAAGGATTCTTCTGAAAAAGAAGATTTCTTACCCTGTCCATATTGCTTAGGCTTTTATAAACGTAAATCTTTATATCGTCACACTAAGAAATGTTCGGAAAACTCCAAACCTACCAATTCCAGACAAACGGCCCAAAGTGAAGGACAAATGACATTGCTTTTAGGAAAATTATCCAAATTTGATGATTTATTAAATAAGGAGCTTTTCCCACGAATGAGAGCTGACAATATTAGTTTAATTGCAAGAAAAGATTTCTTGATATGTCAGTATGCATATTCCTATATAAAAGGTCGTAAAAGTAAAGGAAATTTGGATTTTGTTCGTCAAAACGTTCGGCGTTTAGCAAAATTACTTGATTATTGCATGCACCAGGACAATACAATAAAGCAATTTTTAGATGTTTTAAAGCCGGTTAACTTTTCAGTAATTGTAAAAGGAGTAAGTAAAATGGCACACTATAACCCAGATACAGACTCATATGACTCACCTACACTAGCAATAAATTTTGGCACGCTTCTAAAGAAATGTTGCGACTTAGCATTTATTCACCTAGTACAGATCGAAGATTCAAACCAACAGAGAAAAGACATTAAAATTTTGAAAACGTTATTAGCATCGCAGTGGGCCGATGAAATATCAGCACAGGCATGTGCAAATCTTAATGAAAGGAAGTGGAATAAAAATGAATTATTGCCACTTACAAGTGATTTAAAGGAGTTTAGTTTATATTTAGATAAAACTGCAGCAGAAGTTTTTAATGATCTTCAATTAAATGTATCATTTGAAAAATATAATATTCTTAAGGATGTCTTGTATTGCCAAATAATTCTTTTAAATAGAAGACGTCCTGCTGAGGTCGCTCAATTAAAAGTTAATACATTTAATACAATATATGGTAGCAACAATGAAGGGAACGTTGAATTTCAAAACTGTCTAACTGAACTGAAAAAACTTTACTTAACTCCTATACAAGGATTGTTATTAGGGGGAAAAGAGGTCGGGGTGTTCCAATTTTGCTATCTCCCCTAATGCAAAAGCATTTTAACTATATACTATTAATAAGAGCAGATTTTGCAGAAGAAAATCCATATGTATTCCACACCAGTGGAAAAACCTTTATAGACGGAACAAAAGTTATTAATAAATATGCTTTAAAATGTGGAGTGAAAAATCCTAAAACTATAACCGCGACTAAAATGAGAAAGCATCTAGCGACTATTACTCAGTTACTTCAGTTTGGAGAGAAAGATCTAGAGCAGTTGTCACAATTTATGGGTCACACCCTAAAAACACATTGCGATGTGTATCGGCTTCCAGACAATATGTTCCAAACTGCTAAAGTGTCAAAACTTTTACTGTTGATGAAAGAAGGTGGAATAGAACAGTACAAAGGAATAAAATTAGACGATATTAACCTAAACTTAGATGTACTTACCGAAGAAGAACCAGAAGAAATATTTAATAAAAAAATAGAATTTGATGAAGACTATGTAGGTAATGAAACTCCATCAACTTCTTCTGCAAGCTTGTTCAACGAAATTCCATCAATATCAGATACACAAAAACATACAAAAATAAGAAAACCTATAATCAGAACCGTTTGGACAACCAAACAAAAGCAAATTTTATCAGAAGTTTTTGCTCAACATATAAAGGAAAAAAAGACCCCTAAACGATATGAAGTATTGGAATTGATGGAAAGATATCCAGAAGATTTTGGGGATAAGAAATGGACTAGTATTAAGGCTGTTATATTTAACATGTACACTGGAAAACTAAAAATGGACTTTAATAGTTAAATGTTGGAAGGTCTGAATAATTTCCAGTAAATTTTTTATTTTGTTTTTTTATTTTTATTTGTCACTAAAAAAACGTTCATTGATAAAAAAATTAAAAAAAAATGTGTAGTGAGTAGGAAGACACTGAGAAACTCAAACAGAATATTATAAACATGAAAAGCATTGTAAAAATAAAAAATACTTGAAGATAAATGAAAATCGGAAAAAAATTCAAGTATTGGTTTTTTACAATATTTTCATGTTTAAAATCCAATCTTAAAATTTGGTTCGTTTCCACTTACTTTTTTTTTGTTAATTTCATTTGCCATAAGATTAAACATTTTTTTTATTAAAGAGTTTATTAAGTTTAGTTTTTTATTATATCGTTAATATGTTTTATTAAATTTTGTTTTGATATTATGTCTTGTTTTCTTTAATAACTTTCGCCACAATACTTATAATAAATTTAAACAAAATAATTTAGCATTTGATCAGTTAATTTTAATTCCTGTTTTAATAATTTTAAAATAAGCACTTTGTTGATCTACAAGCTTTAATTTGAATATCGTACTCTTACGCAGCATTTTAAACACATTATATTGAAAAGTTTTAGGAAGAAAATTTGTTGACGAGGCTGTGAAGATGATTTTATAACCGAAAGCGGCTAAATGTAAAATCATTTAAAAGTTTTTACATTTTGTGCCTTGTAATAATACGGCAACATTGCTTGGCTCGGCTTTTACCGTACCGATATCTGTAGGAGTATATCACGGATCGGATCTGTATGAATCTACGTTTGGCTCAAGAATGTTATATATTTTTAGGTGATATACAAGTTTTTTATTTGCGAATAATGTCCAGTATATATTTCATAATTCATTACCTCATGTATCACCTAAGTTTAAATTTGAAATATATACTCCTCTAACTCTATCAGAAATCGATGGCTCGGGATAACGGTTTTGTCTAATGGACTGACTTTGTATCAAAGCTGTATATATATATATATATATATATATATACATATTTTTTTATCAAAACGAGATCCATATATAATATGGATGACCTGAGATCCAATCTAAATAATAAAAATTAAAAAAAAAAAAATTGCATTTATATTTTAAAAATGTATTTTAAATCAAGGCAATAGCAGAGGGGTAAAAGTAAATGCAGATTTTTTCATACAGGATGAATATAGATCATCTAGAGGTCCTTTATAAATATAAGTTATTCGAGATCCATATACACATAATAGTAAATATTTGAGACAAAATGAGATTTAACCATGTTGCCAGACTTACGGTAAGTATTAAATTACCTTAATTGTTTATTAATTGCATCGGTAGATGCTTGTAAAAGTAATAAACTTAAAGAAAAAGTATTAGGATTGAGAAATAAGATCTTAAAAATCATACTTAAAACATTATAACCCTTTACTTTATTAATTTACATTGTATGAATATTGATTTTAAAAACATTTTTGTTATAAAAAAATCTTTAACTTATTATAATATAAAATAACAATAAAAGAGAACTTTAAAACGTTACTTTGATTATATCAATGAATAAGTAAACCAATTTGAAAAAATTGGTTTGCATTTATTTTGGATTTAACTTTTTCCAGATTTCGAATTTTTTTGCATAAATCTAAATATGAAAATAATTCTCTTTTATAAATATTTGTCGTTTACAGATTTAATTATCGCCGTAAATTTTGAAACCACGATTTGTTATTTGCATTTCTAGTTAGGCGATATTTAGACTGCTGATATTATTTTTTGCAAAAACAAATGATAAACATTTTTCTCTTCTCAAGAATTGATTGTTATTAAAATAAAGATAGGGAACTCGGAATGCAAAAAAATAAACAAAAAGTGATGTATAAAATTCTCTGCAAAAATTTTTTCATTAATCTTGTTAGTTTTGGTAGACGTAGACAATTTGGTGCTGTGTTTTTTTTTTTGTTCTTGTTCAGCTACTTGCAAAATGCCTTTTAGGGGCAAACTAATGCTAAAATGTTTAAATTTAAAAATCAAAGGTAAGTAAAATATTTGACATATATTATCTTTAAATTTGATATAATTATTTAAAATCATTTTTTTTAATATAAAATAACATTTTTTTGATTTCATATAGGGTGTCCAAATAAGTGTTTTAGTAAAAAAGCTGTCATCGTAAGAGGGTAATTTTGAAATGTCTTAATGGTTGTTATATCGAAGCGTTGGTTATTATGTTATCAATTATATAATTTAGTAGTTATTTTGTACATAATAATACAAATCCGATAAAAAAACAAACAAATCGATAAAACAACATTAACAAATTCAAGTTTACCCGCTTACATTCACAGTTTTTGCGCGGTAAATATTAAATTAAATCGCCAATATCTGATTTTTTATAGACAATAATGACGAAATTGAAAATAAATTGAGTGAAGCGTCAAACAAAATATATGAATTTGATACTCAAGAAGATCCTTGGCATGATTATAAAGAATGGAAGAGAAAACAAACCTCAAAACCTATAGTAAGTTGAATTTATTAACATAAATAAAAATTTTGCTTTTAACAAGTAAATGTTTTTTATAGAGTTTAAATATGTTTAGTTAAACAAATTAAATCTCTAGAATATTTTAATGCTATAAGTAAAGAATTGAATTAGAAAATCCAAAATTAAAACTTTTTAGAAGGTCTAAATTTAATTTAAAATGCTTTTTGTATTTGTTTTTTACAATTTATTGCTTCTTTATTATATTAAATAATATTCTACTGACTTAACGAAATATTACATATGTTAAAAACCATTAGGAGCAATTTTGTATTTTTAAATTTAACCAAATTAACAGAACTTTAAACTGCTTTATGTATAATGTTTAGTTACAGAGTTCTAAGAATACAGAAAGTACTATTGAAATAAGGCAGCGAGGCTCAGACCATGTTAGCATTTACTGAATCCAGAAAAGCATATTTAGATCGGCTACGTTTAAAAGATGAAGTTTTCCAAACTATGCACGCTGATCGAATTTCTTTAATTAGTAAAAATGATCCAATTATTTGTCAACATGGTGACGATTATTTAAAAAAACATAAACGACCTCATATAAAAAATTTAGTGAGCAACAAAATGAGAGAAATGGGAAGATTATTAATAAATTTAAAAGATTGTTATAATATAAATTCAATTTTGGAGGCTCTAAAGCCGCAAAATTTTGACAAAGTTGTCTTAGCAGCTAGGAATACGGCAGGTTATCGTACACAAACAAAGCAGTTTAAAGCACCATCGTTAGCCTCACATTATAGAACCACCTTAATAGCTATTTGTTCAACAGCAACCACATTACTGCTCAAACGCAGCCCGATTATTCCAGTTGAAAACTACATAGAGACTTTAAAAGATATAAAAAACTTTCGAAGTTTAGTAGAATCAAATTGGAAATTTGAAATGGGTAGTTTCGCCATTAAAGATCTTACAGAAAAACATGCCATCAAGCTACAAATATTACCCATTACGGAAGATGTTATATTATTTAATAAACATTGTTATAAAATTGGTAGAAAATATGTACGGGAGAATAATTTTCTACATCAGAACAGCAACAACATTAAATAGTTATTGAATTAAATCTGGGAGAATCTTTCGAATATTGTATATAAAACAAAAAAGAAAATAGAAAATAGGGACAAACCCTTTTAATAAAAGGAAAAATTTATTTTTATGGTTCAGAAAAAAAAATTTGCCACGACTGTTACATCGATGAATCAAAACCGTGGAGAAGATCAGCAGACAATCAAAGGATATGTAACGCGTGCTATATGTACGTAAGCGACTTCGGTATAGACCGTCCTCGCCGCTTATGGAAGTCTGGTACGTACCAAGTACGTCTCTAGGAATAAGAACACTAGAACTTATTAGAAGTATTCCTGCATATACAAGGAGTTGTAGTATGCCTCCCCCCGAAGACCGAGGAAGAAAATATGTACGGGAAAATAATTTTCTACATCAGAACAGCCACAACATTAAACAGTTATTAAATTAAATCTGGGAGAATCTTTCGAATATTGTATACAAAACAAAAAAGAAAATAGAAAATAGGGACAAACCCTTTTAATAAAAGGAAAAATTTATTTTTATGATTCAGAAAAAAAAAATTGCCACAACTGTTATAGTTTAACTAATATTAATGTGAAAACATAACCACGCCCTTTAACCCCAACAAAGAAACCGACTTTCGAATCTAGGTTGTCAGATATATTTGCGAATATTCCTAAGTTTATATATTTTGAAAATTTTCTCTCTACTTTACTATTCAATTGTTTGTCAATGACTCTTAGAAAGATAATATAAAAATATTCTTACAAAATATATACTTAAATTAATTAACTAGTTTTTTCATATTTAAACAGTTTTCACTTCTAATGATATCAATTTTGTATATATTACTTATACTTAAAGAAATTTTTAAATACCGGCAACATTGTGTATTTACTGTCCGGATTTTCAAGTCGGTTCGTAACGCATTGATCTTAACGCAAACAAATGCCGACGGTGCGCTGTTTATCAAACGAAACTTCAAAGAGGAAAATTGTAAAATGCGACAACAGTCAAATACCGCCAATAGTCTTCTTCCCCATTACAGTACACAGTAGCGTGATTGATTTTTATTGATTTTTTATATTAGATATATTATATATTACGGTGGCTTGATAGTACCTAATATAGTAAGAATTTCTCGTTTAAATATATAAGATAATAACTACGCCACCTTACGGTGGCGTTATATTATTTGATTTAGAAAGGTATTTTTTTTAGACTCTATTATTTTCGCATTTTTTCTGTTTTTAATTTTCCACTTTCTCTTAGTTTTTCGTTTATTTATTTATTTATGAATCGAAATTCAACACTATCTATTGGGTTTTCTTACAATTCAGTAATTGTTATGGACAATGTGTCGTATCATTTCCGCATATTAAACAAAATACCTAATAACACAAAAAAAGAATGAAATTTTAAGACTTATGGCAATCAAAAATATCGATGTTTCTAAAAAGGTTCCAGTAAAGAAGGAATTAATAAGAATGATCAAAAGTCAGAATTTTAAAAATGAATACGTCATTGACACCATTTGCAGCAGACATGGTCATACCCTTTTGCGTTTACCTCCTTACTACTGTATTTTTAATCCAATCGAAATGGTTTGGAGTACTGTAAAGAAACGTTTACGAAAATATAATCAGTCACCAACCTTAAGCGCAGTTGTTCTTGATAATATTCGAGAGGTAATTAGTGGCTTTAATAGCGATGTATGGAAAAATTGCGAAACACATGTTATAAAAATAGAAAAGGAATATCCTGTTTTACCGCCAATAGCACCATTAGTAATTCAACCTGGAAACGATTCTACTTCAGAAGACTCTGACAATTCTTGTTAGTCATTCCAACCAATTTCCTTTACAGCTATCGTGATGTATCTTGAAAACTTGTTTTCAAAAACAAACTAATTTTATATTCTTACTAACATGCCCAACCCTTTCCTTTCCAGGCAAGGAAGGCTCATCCCTCCTCGTGTTCCTTGCTGGACAGACAATCTTTTAAGATTGTCAGACAAAATGAGTATTATTTGTAGACAATTGTTTTAAAATCTTATGAGTTATGTACTATTTGAATAATGAGACAAATGTTCTTATTAATAACTAAAATTAACAAGTTTTAATTTGAAAGAATGAATTTGTTATTTGACAATTTTCAAATTGATACAAAATTTACAAATATACAAAAACCGTTTTTCTTTTGAAATTTAAAACAAAAATTAATAAAAATTTATGAACCCTTTTTATTTAATTCCACGCCAATGGTCGGAAAAGTCATCAAAGGCACTTAAAAACCGCCAAAGAGCACAAAATTTCACATTTAGATTGGATAAACTATACATCGATGAATCAAAACCGTGGAGAAGATCAGCAGACAATCAAAGGATATGTAAAGCGTGCTATATGTACGTAAGGGACTTCGGTATAGACCGTCCTCGCCGCTTATGGAAGTCTGGTACGTACCAAGTACGTCTCTAGGAATAAGAACACTAGAACGTATTAGAAGTATTCCTGCATATACAAGGAGTTGTAGTATGCCTCCCCCCGAAGACCGAGGTAGAAAATATGTACGGGAGAATAATTTTCTACATCAGAACAGCAACAACATTAAACAGTTATTGAATTAAATCTGGGAGAATCTTTCGAATATTGTATATAAAACAAAAAAGAAAATAGAAAATAGGGACAAACCCTTTTAATAAAAGGAAAAATTTATTTTTATGGTTCAGAAAAAAAAATTTGCCACAACTGTTACATCGATGAATCAAAACCGTGGAGAAGATCAGCAGACAATCAAAGGATATGTAACGCGTGCTATATGTACGTAAGCGACTTCGGTATAGACCGTCCTCGCCGCTTATGGAAGTCTGGTACGTACCAAGTACGTCTCTAGGAATAAGAACACTAGAACGTATTAGAAGTATTCCTGCATATACAAGGAGTTGTAGTATGCCTCCCCCCGAAGACCGAGGTAGAAAATATGTACGGGAGAATAATTTTCTACATCAGAACAGCAACAACATTAAACAGTTATTGAATTAAATCTGGGAGAATCTTTCGAATATTGTATATAAAACAAAAAAGAAAATAGAAAATAGAGACAAACCCTTTTAATAAAAGGAAAAACTTATTTTTATGGTTCAGAAAAAAAAATTTGCCACAACTGTTACATCGATGAATCAAAACCTTGGAGAAGATCAGCAGACAATCAAAGGATATGTAACGCGTGCTATATGTACGTAAGAGACTTCGGTATAGACCGTCCTCTCCGCTTATGGAAGTCTGGTACGTACCAAGTACGTCTCTAGGAATAAGAACACTAGAACGTATTAGAAGTATTCCTGCATATACAAGGAGTTGTAGTATGCCTCCCCCCGAAGACCGAGGTAGAAAATATGTACGGGAGAATAATTTTCTACATCAGAACAGCAACAACATTAAACAGTTATTGAATTAAATCTGGGAGAATCTTTCGAATATTGTATATAAAACAAAAAAGAAAATAGAAAATAGGGACAAACCCTTTTAATAAAAGGAAAAATTTATTTTTATGGTTCAGAAAAAAAAATTTGCCACAACTGTTACATCGATGAATCAAAACCTTGGAGAAGATCAGCAGACAATCAAAGGATATGTAACGCGTGCTATATGTACGAAGGGACTTCGGTATAGACCGTCCTCGCCGCTTATGGAAGTATGGTACGTACCAAGTACGTCTATAGGAATAAGAACACTAGAACGTATTAGAAGTATTCCTGCATATACAAGGAGTTGTAGTATGCCTCCCCCGAAGACCGAGGTAGAAAATATGTACGGGAGAATAATTTTCTACATCAGAACAGCAACAACATTAAACAGTTATTGAATTAAATCTGGGAAAATCTTTCGAATATTGTATATAAAACAAAAAAGAAAATAGAAAATAGGGACAAACCCTTTTAATAAAAGGAAAAATTTATTTTTATGGTTCAGAAAAAAAAGATTGCCACAACTGTTACATCGATGAATCAAAACCGTGGAGAAGATCAGCAGACAATCAAAGGATATGTAACGCGTGCTATATGTACGTAAGGGACTTCGGTATAGACCGTCCTCGCCGCTTATGGAAGTCTGGTACGTACCAAGTACGTCTCTAGGAATAAGAACACTAGAACGTATTAGAAGTATTCCTGCATATACAAGGAGTTGTAGTATGCCTCCCCCCGAAGACCGAGGTAGAAAATATGTACGGGAGAATAATTTTCTACATAAGAACAGCAACAACATTAAACAGTTATTGAATTAAATCTGGGAGAATCTTTCGAATATTGTATATAAAACAAAAAAGAAAATAGAAAATAGGGACAAACCCTTTTAATAAAAGGAAAAATTTATTTTTATGGTTCAGAAAAAAAAATTTGCCACAACTGTTACATCGATGAATCAAAACCTTGGAGAAGATCAGCAGACAATCAAAGGATATGTAACGCGTGCTATATGTACGTAAGGGACTTCGGTATAGACCGTCCTCGCCGCTTATGGAAGTCTGGTACGTACCAAGTACGTCTATAGGAATAAGAACACTAGAACGTATTAGAAGTATTCCTGCATATACAAGGAGTTGTAGTATGCCTCCCCCGAAGACCGAGGTAGAAACTATGTACGGGAGAATAATTTTCTACATCAGAACAGCAACAACATTAAACAGTTATTGAATTAAATCTGGGAGAATCTTTCGAATATTGTATATAAAACAAAAAAGAAAATAGAAAATAGGGACAAACCCTTTTAATAAAAGGAAAAATTTATTTTTATGGTTCAGAAAATAAAATTTGCCACAACTGTTACATCGATGAATCAAAACCGTGGAGAAGATCAGCAGACAATTAAAGGATATGTAACGCGTGCTATATGTACGTAAGGGACTTCGGTATAGACCGTCCTCGCCGCTTATGGAAGTCTGGTACGTACCAAGTACGTCTCTAGGAATAAGAACACTAGAACGTATTAGAAGTATTCCATACAAGGAGTTGTAGTATGCCTCCCCCCGAAGACCGAGGTAGAAAATATGTACGGGAGAATAATTTTCTACATCAGAACAGCAACAACATTAAACAGTTATTGAATTAAATCTGGGAGAATCTTTCGAATATTGTATATAAAACAAAAAGAAAATAGAAAATAGGGACAAACCCTTTTAATAAAAGGAAAAATTTATTTTTATGGTTCAGAAAAAAATATATGTCAGAACTGCTACATCGATGACTCCAAACCATGGAGAAGATCATCAGAAAATAAAAAACTATGTAACGCGTGCTTTATGTACATCCGGGACTACGGGATAGACCGTCCTCGGCGTTTATGGAAGTCTGGTACGTAATTTATGAAAAAACTTTGTGAGGGAGAATCACCATAAAACATGCTTTTACTTCTATTTAGTCATTTAATAATTTCGTGTAATTATATATATTTTTTTTTAATTATTATACACCTTTAGTTTTACTGTAATCATTTTTTTTATTTTGACTTTAACTTTAATACATTGTTTTGTACATAAAAATCTGATTTCGTTTTGTTTTAGGCTAGCACAGACAGTCCTCCATCAAGGAGATTAAAATCAATTCGGTAATTATTGATAAGTACAAGTGGATAAATAAATTTATTAAAATTAGTGATATTAAAGAATTTATTATAATAGGGAAATGTAAAACATTTGATCGAATTGGTAATTATATATTTTACACATGAGTATTTTTTTTTTAGTTCAACCCCGTATGAGTCGATTTATGTAAATAGCAAAGATTTATTGACCAGCACAAACCTTAGCAACATAAATTTTAACGAAAATGACGCAAGTTGCATGTTGAATGTGCCAAGTACGAGGTAAGTTTCTCTAATAGAATACCACACTCGCGAGCAAAGAATTATTTTTTTATTCCAAATACATTAATCCCATTTTTTTTTATTTTCAGTCTTCAAAACCATGGTTGCAACCAAGCTGCAGCTGAAGGAATCAAATGAAAAATGCACAAAGTATAACAGACAATATTAAAATTTTTTTTTTTGTTAGTTGCTAGCTTTCCGTATACGATATCCAAACAACGAATTCTACTAACTTCACCAATCAGGAGTAAAACCAGTAGGCCGGCCAAAAGGATTAAAAAAGGATTTTACAAAAAAAAATAAAAGAAAAGTTAAATGTCCGGAAAGCGACAAATGGTTTTTGCATTCCGGCCATTTAAATGAACATAAAACTGTCCACACAAAACAGAAACCATATACGTGTCCACTGTGTCCAAAAGCCTACTCTAATTCCAGCAATTTAAACAGGCACATGATGAAAAGTCACAATTAGCCGTTCAAATGTTATTTTTAAAGAAAGATTTTTATTGTGAAACTCAATTTATTGTTAATCTGTCAACTAAATGACATATTTGACTCCCAGACTCAAGTAATTGTAAAAAACAAATGCGAACTTAAGAGTAACCTTTTAAATGTGAATAGTGTTTAATACAGAATTGCACGGACACTGCACTATTAAATTAAATTTTTTCATTATAGCCAAATATTTTGGGTAAATTTTATGTGGAAAATATCCCGAACATATAAATCGTCCGAGGTCCCTAAAGACAAAATGTTCCACCACGAATAGGTTAGGTTAGGTTTTATATAATTGTAGTAATAGTGACACAGAAAGTAGCAGTGATAATAATTATACAGTTCAACATTTGATCATTAAGTTTTTGAGGTCGCTGATTGTATTCGAAATCTTTTGACTTCTATTACATCTTCATTTTTATATTAACATATAATTCTTTTTTTGACACAAAAGTTGTGTTTCATCCAAACAACAAATAAATCCAAAAACGTCGCCAAGAAAGAATAAAGCGTAAGTATTTTTATAATAATTACACAGCAGATTAATGTTAAATTCACCAACCAACATTTATAATTATTTTTCTCAAAAAGTAGTGATGAACAAAGTATTAGTCCAAGAATTAATGATAAAGAGGCAATAAAAAGGTATAAAAATATAGATTATAAAAATGGACAAGTTGAGACATAATGCCAAACCTAAAATGTCGCCGGACTTAAATAGGCTTGAGTGAACATATTATTTGTTATGTAAATATTCAAAAGTGCATCAAACAAATACAAGAAATGGATTAGGTGTAGAACATTGCAAATACAGTATATCACTAAAAAATAAGGGTAAAGATAGAGAAATAAGGAAATTCCCACCAACCACCTCTCTGCCAGTGAATACGAACACCGACAGACTCAGACATCTCGTTCAAGAAACGGTAAACATATGGGTTTGAATATACTTTTAATGATTCAGTTTACACCTATTAGCTGTTAAAAGCTGTATCTTAACTTTGTGAAATATTTAAAGATAATTAATTATCAAATGAAGAAATTATTTTCTTATAACATAGTTTTTCTGTTGAAAAAGACACTTTTTTTATTTCCAGATTACTTGATAAAATCATGAAAATGAATATGCGCCATATGAAATTTGTAAAGGTTAAAGAGAAAAACGAAGAAATCATAGGATATTATATCCCAGAATGTAAAAATGTAAATGATGACTTAATGGGATTAGTTATCCCAGTAAGTATTATTTATATGTTTTACATATTATATATTAATATGGTATATTTTTTATCTTGTAAGATAAAAAAAAAGGGAATTTTCCACCAAAAAAACCCTTCCAGTGTATAAAAACACGAATACTAACAGACTCCGACATCTCGTACAAGAAATGGTAAAAATGAGTGTACAAAAAAATCTAAACTTCTTATCTTTAATTTTTTATTACTTCAGTGTTGGCTCTTGTTCGTGTTAGGTTCATTTTTTTTTTTTGAAAATTTGTGCAAAAGCTTTCTTTGGTGAGTTTTTCTTCATTTTTATTTAGATACGTAAAAATCTGCAATAACTGTGCCTATTTGCTTGTAATAATCAAATTGTTCATTAGAAATCTTTTTCTCAATAGACACTACAGACAGGAACGACTCTCGATGCTCTATTTGCCAGACACATTCGAAATATCCAATCGAAGTTGGAAATTTAATATTTTAACTATTACAAACCAATCATTACCACAATTAAGTTAGAATAGTGTAAAAAATTGTAAAAAAATAAATAATAAAATACTTATTAGAAATTCACATTAGAAGTCAAACTGATAAGAAAAACAGTCTTTTATGGTAAACGTGGATGTGAAAATACTTTTAACTTCTGCAACACTATGGGGAAATATTTCAATAAAAAAAAAGAAATCATTTCACAAAAAAATTCACGATTTTAACTGTTGGCTTAAAATCGTGAAATATTGTAAAAAAATATTAAATAATTATACTCTAATAATGATTATTGTTTTTATTTAGAGAAAGAAGGGGACTGAAGAGAAACGCAAAAGGAAAAAAAAACGACTAACAACTCAAATGAGGAAACATGTTTAATTAAAACATTTCACCCCATCTTAACGAATTGTAGGGTGGTATCTCCTCAGGCGATGGAAATTTCCATCTACCACCTTCCAATATTAAAGAAGAATTTAAATAAAATTATCAGTTTAAGCGATACAAAAATAACAATACAGAATTAGTTATACAGTGAGGTCCAAAAGTAACGGATACATTAATTTTCTCCGTTAATAAGCGTGTAAAAGAAAAATCCTGAAACACATCAATTTTTAAATTTAAAATGACACTTTATCACGCTTAAAAACCACCCCCCACTTCGAACCCCTTTCCAAGGGGTGAGAGCACCCCATTTTTTTTTAAATGGCATGGGGGTTCATGTGATACCTCGTTTGAAAGAGCATTTAATTGCCTATTCAGCCATGTAAAAATTTTTAGATTTCATTTTTTTATTTTCAAGATAATTCGATTTACAATTTTGGAATGTGTTACTTAAAATGTATTGAAACGTGTCGTATTGATATACCAAGCATGCCTACTAGATTATTTTATTATTACGAAATTTAACTGTAACTACCTATTACAGTATTAAATATTGAATTTTCTTGAAAATAAACAAATTAAATTCAATTTAAAATTTTGGAATGTGTTACTTAAAATGTACTTAAAACGTGTCGTATTGATATACCAAGCATGCCTACTAGATTATTTTATTATTAGGAAATTAAAAATTTTTACATTGCTGAATAGGCAATTAAATGCTCTTTCAAACGAGGTATTACATGACCCCCCATGCCATTTAAAAAAATGGGGTGCTCTCACCCCTTGGGATGGGGTCTGAAGCGTCATAAAGTGTCATTTTAAATTTAAAAATTGAGGTGTTTCAGGATTTTTCTTTTACACGCTTATTAACGGAAAAAATAAATGTATCCGTTACTTTTGGTAATAGTGAAATTTCATCAAAGTGTGAATTATTAATGGGGCTAACGTCAAGAAAAAACTTGGGCAATAATGCCCAAAACAGTATAATGCGGCGATTGAAGCAGCACATCAAGGAAAAACTAATTTCATGGTTAAGTCTCAAATTAACACAAATAAGAAAGTAGACCCTCAAACTAGATTTTTCCAAGCTCCTAAAAGACGCAAGACAACCCAGCCAAATGTATCAGATTTTGAAAATGCCACAATCCGAGAGTCATTTTCAGGAAGTGATTCAAAAGTGTTACATGTTCACCATGACTCTGATCATTCCTACATAAAGGCACCTAAATAAATAAATTTTGATGTGAATCAGATTTCTCGCGTGGCGACGGTGACGTATGATTCGTAAAAAACCTAACGCATCGATAATAATCGATAAGAGATGTACTGATATCTTATATAAAATTGGTGTCATGTTTTGAGCGACGCGACGGTGGCGCGCCAACAATAGGGGGAATGGTATGTATGGTATGGTATGTATGGTGTTAGGGGTGACAGATACACCTGCGACCTATAAGATCTATTGTGTCCCCCTTTTCTTGCTATATTTCTGATGATTCCTCAGACTTATAGCAGCTATTCTAGTCCTATCTTCCTTAAAAAGTTAAGGATATCGTTGGGTTTTAAATTAGGTAGTTCTTCCCTTTCTATTTCGTATGACCCTAGGTATTTGACCCTAGAATTACTTAATGCCATGCATTCTGAAAGTATATGTATTGAGGTTTCATCCTCTACCTCACAGAATCTGCAGTTTGCTTCATCTACTAATCCTAGTTTCTTCATATGTCCTCTTAATCGACAGTGACCGGTTAGTATTCCTGTTATAATTCGGAGGTTTTTCTTACTCAGGTTAAGACAGCTGTGAGATCTCTTCTGGTTATAGTTTCCCAGGAGCGTCTTCGATTGTCTTAGTCCTTCTAGATCATTCCAGTACTTGGATTTTTCGCTATCCATTTTCTTCTTTAGTTTTTCTAAGATTGTACTACTGCTGATCCCACAGGATGGTTCTGGTCCCAGGTATGGGGTTTCAGCTCCTTTTTTTGCCAGCTTGTCTGCTGTTTCATTTCCTTCTATTCCTACGTGTCCTGGAACCCATAGGAGGGTAACAGTGTTATTCTGTCCTAGTTCATTTAATTTGCCTAGGCATTCCCAGACCATCTTTGAATTGATTGTATCCGAGTTCAGAGCTTTGATGGCTGCTTGACTATCTGACATGATTACAATCTTCTGTCTACGATAGTTCCTTTCAATGTTAAATTCTATACATCTTTCGATGGCACGAATTTCCGCTTGAAAGATGCTTGGGTATGTACCCAAGCTTTCTGAGTATTTGGTTCTAGGTCCAAACACCCCTGCTCCTGTTCCTTTATCTGTCTTGGAGCCGTCCGTGTACCATTTTATGGCGTTTTGGCTTAGCCCCAATATGGTGTTTTCGTCCCATTCAGATTTGCTTCCCAGTTTAGTGGTAAATTTCCTTACAAAGTTAAATTTCTTTGGCATGTCATCTTGGGGCATTTCCCAAGTTTGATCAAGTTGAAGCGATCGAGGTTTTTCCTTGATTATTCCTTCTTTGATCATTCTATATATTGTTTTCTTCCTAGCATTTTCTACTTGAATATGCAGTGGCGAGAGATTTAGTATTACTTCCATTGCAGCAATGTTCTCATTGCTCCAGTGATACATGCACAGGCTAGTCTCTGAATCTTTGAGAGGTTTGTCCTCGTAGTGATCAGATTAGCTCTCGTGCCCCAAGCTACTGCCCCATATGTGATGATAGGTCTCACTATTGCTGTGTACATCCATTGCAATGTCTTTGGGTTACAGCCCCAATTTTTCCCAGCAATGTTTCTGCACACCATAAGGGCTTTTGTAGCTTTGTGTATTATTTCGTTTTCGTGTTTGTTCCAGAGTAACTTATTATCTAGGATTAGCCCTAGATATTTGACCTCTGTCTTCCACTCAACGGTATTTCCACCTATTTTTATAGTTTTTAGTTTAGGTTTCTTTTTCCTTGTAAAGGCTACTAACGTGGTCTTGGTGGGGTTGATATTAAGTCCCACTGAATCACACCACTGCTTTGCTGTGTTCAGTCCTCTTTGCACTATGTCGCAGAGGACGTTTTCATATTTCCCTCTTGCGAGGATAACTACGTCATCGGAGTAACCCTGGCAAGGTGTACCTAATTCCGTCAGTTGCCAGAGTAAGCTGTCTACGGTGAGGCTCCACATAAGTGGGGATGCAACTCCCCCTTGCGAACAACCTCTGGTCGTATTGATGGAGATAGTGTCTTGGCCTACCTTCATTTCTGCGATTCTTGTAGACAGTAATTGCGACAACCAGGTGGAAGTCGTTCTATCTACTCCTCTATCACTGAGTGCTCTTTTGACAGCCTCGTGTGGAGTATTGTCAAAAGCCCCCCCTATGTCTAGAAAGGCACATACCACGGTTTCTTTTGTGTTTAGAGCGTCTTGGATTTCGTCAGTCAATTGTATCAACGCGGTCTCCGTAGATTTGCCCGTTTGATATGCATGCTGACGAGGGTGCAGTGGTACCTGCTCCAAGACTTCTGTTCTAATATAGTTATCTACAGCTTTTTCCATCGTCTTGAGAACAAACGATGTGAGGCTGATTGGTCTAAGGGATTTAGGGCGTGTGGTGTCCCGTTTCCCTGCCTTGGGGATGAAGGTGATTCTTGCCCTCGTCCACACTTCTGGTATATATCCCAGTTCAAAACTGCTCCGACTGATTCGGATCACATGAGGAATGATTGCCTCCTGCCCCTGTTGTAGTAGGGCAGGAAATATTCCGTCAGTTCCAGGGGTTTTGAATGGCTGAAAGGTGTTCATAGCCCATCTCAGCCGTTCTTCACTGCATATGTGTTTTGCCATTGCAGTGTCTTCCCTGGTTGGTCTTCTAGTTTTATACCTCGTATTTCCTGTGGTGTTTATGCCTGCAGGAAAGTGGGTTTCTAGCAGGAGCTTTGCCCGTTCTTTTTCGCTGTCTGTGAAGCGTCCATCTGGCGTTCGCAGTGCCATTACTGTATCTACTCTTCCTTTTGCTAAGACTTTGTGTAGTCTTGCAGCAGAAGGTGTAGAGTCTATTTCTTCGCAGAATTTCCTGAAGCTGTTTCTTTTGGCTTTTCTAATCTCTTTATTGTAAGTTGTGAGTTTCTCGGTGTAGCTCTGCCAATCTCCGTTACATTTGGCTCTGTTGAAGAGCTTCCTTGTTTCGGATCTTAGGTTTGACAGATGACTATTCCACCATATTGCGTCGTTTGACTTTCTAGTCCTTTGAAGAGGACAGCTTGATTCATAGGCATTGAGTATTGCCTTGTTTAATTCTATCAGATCATTTTCCAATACCAGGTGGTTTTTGGCTTTCCCTGTGGCTCGAAGGCCTGCAAGGTTTCTGTTTAAATTAGTCTTATAATTTTCCCAGTTGGTTTTCCTGGGGTTTCTCCTTAGTATAGGCTCAGGAGGATTGCATTCTAGTCTGAACATGATCAATCTGTGATCAGAGAGAGACGGTTCATTCGAAACTCTCCAATCTTTTACATGATCTTTCAGATTGAATGTGCTTAGTGTTATGTCTAGCACTTCCTTCCTTATTCTTGTTACAAACGTAGGGGTATTCCCTATATTATGTAGAATAAGATTCTTATTGAGAATAAATTCTAATATTTGCTCACCTCTTTTATTGGTGTCTGTGCTTCCCCATATGGTGTTGTGGGCATTGGCGTCACATCCTATGAGTAATGGTAGCTTCTTGTCATGACAGTATTCTACTAGTCTTTGCAGTTCTAAAGGCGGTGCAGTCCCGTCTCCTGCAAAGTAGCATGAAACTATCATAACTTCTTGGTGTTTTTCTTTGAACTCGAGTTCAGCTTGAATCGGGACGAGATCTCTCGTCATGAATTCTGAAACACAACAATAATTAATACTGTTACTTACCAGGATGCAAGCTCTTGGTGTGTCCGTATTACTTACATTGTATATCACCTTTGTATCCCTACTGGCCAGTCCTTTCACCTGCCCTTCACGAACCCATGGTTCCTGAATTAATGCAATTCCCAATTGGTTGCTGATAAACGTCCTTGATATAACCGCTGAAGCTCCTTTTTTTTTTTTTTGTGTCATCTGACTCACCCAAGAGGGTGACATCCTCGTCCTGCACTTCTCCGACCTCCATGGCTGCCTCATTTTCTGAGTCTTTGCCATAGAGATCGGCGACGTGGAAGGACCCGATGCTTTCCGCATCACTAGGAGTCTCTCCGGGTGCCACTACCACTTTTTGCTTGGGCAGTTTGCCCCTCTGGGTTTCCTTCCCCATCTTTCTTTTCTTCCCTTCTTAAACCGTGAACGGGGATTTTCCCGAACCGGTAGAAGAAGGTGAAGCCCTTGTTCTTGAGGGATTGGCAGGAAAGTTCATCTATCGCTGCCCTCAAGAGTTGCCCTGTTGCCTCTTCTTTCAGGCTGAGGACTTTCCATGGGTCTGTCCTCAGACCCTCGTTTTGGGCTTTAATCAGCTGAAGTAGCTTCTCAGCTGATAGCCCTTTACTCCTTGGGAGGCAGGCAGTGATGACATGTGATTTGGGGATGTCATCTCCCCTACATGTCGTCAGCTCCCTTCCTTCCCATTTCTTTAGGTGGGGTACCTTCAACCGGAGCCACTCTGCCGACTGTGGTGTTTCACAGTAGACTATGATTAGTCCCGGCTTGAAGTGTATTCCGCCGAATTGGAGCTTGTGCTCCCATCCGGCGAACATTTCCTCCACTATCGCCTCCTCCACCAAAGTTTGCTCGTCCGCACTGAGGGTATTCTCAGGGAACCCTTTGGGGAGGATTGCCACTTTTTCTGTTTTAAGAGCAGTGGCGTAGCTGCTCTTACCTGAGGTGGTCTGTTTTTCCACCTCCACCTTCTTCTTTTTATTTTCTTGGGCGGGACTGATGGTGGTCTCAGCCCGCTTACGTTTCTGTTGGGGGACAGGCTCTTTGGATTTATGCTCCATAGCCTTCCTCCTAGCTGTTTCAGGTGCCATTCCCTGGTTTAGGTACCTGAGGTACCATTTGCAGCCGGCCCCGCTGAGTCCCCGCCTCAGAGGATCGTCCTTTCCTCCAGGTTCTCCTAATTTGGGAAGCGGAGGTTGCTTTTTTGGTGTTTCTGCCGCCTGCTGGAGTGTTTTCCTCCCCTCAGATTTCCCTTTGTGGCTTGTTCCCACTCCAGGCTCTGAGGTGCCGGCGATCAGCACTGCTGTCTCCCGGGGTGTTTCCCGAGAGGCTGAAGAAGAGGAGGGTTTTCCTCCTGCCTTCTTCTTCTTTTGGTGTGCTGTTGCGGTGTATTCCCGCTGGTTTTCTTTTTTTTTGTTTTTTTCTTATCCATGGTTGTTCCCACGAGTAGCTAGGGAATAAACAGTCCGCTCCGACAGAGCCCCGCATGCCGGTGTAAGGCTAATTACAAGGGGGAAGAAGCTCATCGATTCAAAAATTTGGCGGGACAGGGTATGAATTGTTTCATAAAAACCTAACTCGATTCCGCCTACTATCTATTCTATATATATAAAAATGATTGTTTGTATAGGCAACATAATATACCTACATATTTTGCTGACCTGTAAAATTGACAGCTAGTCAATCAAAATAGATTGTTGGTGAATAGTTGTCATATAGTTGTCCGCGTAAAATTTGTGTATTTAGTTTTAAATATGAATAAACAAAGTGTTAATAAGGAAAGTGATGAAAAAATATGAATAAAATTGAGTGAGTACCTACCTACTCTATATACATTGGGGTGTCCGTTATTTCCCAGATTTGGTTTTGTTCTCCAAACACCCATCAAATTTTTAGATTATGACCTAACAAAAATTATCAGACCTTAACCAGCCCTTAATATTCACATTAACCCGTGCCTAAATCATAATACATTTCCCATTTAAATACCGTTTAAAAGTTATTCAACGATAAAGTTGTATTCATAGTTAAATTCATCATTTTCCTATTTTTTATTTAGTATCGCTTTTTGTTTGTACTAAAATTATAAAGTAACTACAATTATATTAATATAGTAACGTACTTCTATATAAATTTGTGTTTTAATAATTTCCTTTTTAAGATTATTGAATTTAAGGCAATTAAATAAAAAGCTAAACGAAATCACTTTTTAAATTTATTCAATAAATAGTCATCGTTATCTGGAAAAAATCGTAATATTTTATTTTATCATTATGACATATTTAGTTCCTATCACAATCTGTTCTTTTCTGCATATTACTTTTACACAATAATGTCGATGTTTCACATCTGCCAGGCGTCCTGTGACGGCTCACTTTTTTTTTATTTATAATGTCTATTTTAGTCAGGCTGATTTAGTAATAAGCATTAACACAGTCAAATCACATACATTTTTGCCACATTTGTCAAATTGAATATGCTTCTAAATAAATTTTGGTATAGTTTATATTTTACTATGTTTATGCTTATTACTAAATCTATTTACTTTGTTCATTAGGTATTTAATAAACATATGTGTTATATCTGCAAAAATTATATTTACACTTAGGTATAATAAACTAATATCAAAAACTAGTGTTGTTTTATTCACACATTAGGGAAATACCTAATATATGAAAAAATGATATAAGAAAAACAATTATTTTAAATTCTGAGCCTAATTTTGTATCATGAACGTACTGCGAAGGAAAATAAATATGTACTTGATTCTTTCTTAATGGGGTTAGTTCTAACAAGTGCACTGAATGAAAGTTGGGACACTTCATAGTTATTTATTATTGTTGGATAACAAATGTAATAATTTTTGCTTAGAAATAGTTTTTAACTTGTAAATAAAAATTTAAGTAGGTACTAAATATTACAATAACTTTCTAAAAAAGACATTTACTGTATTCTGAATGAATTTATTTATGGCCAAATTTTTTAAAATGCTGCAGCATATTAAATAGTACAATATTACTTTTCTTTTCAGTCTATGTAATTTTTTCCATGTATTAAAGTTGCTTCTATTGAATAGAATAGTATTTATTTTAAAATCTGAGAAAACAAAAAAATAAAAAAATTCCACTATAAAAATGTTAAATACTTATCTTTATCGACAATTTTATGTTTTTAATATTTATTTATTATGGATAGATTCCACAAAGTAAGGGTTGAAACAATCAATATAATATATTGAAACAATCAATATAATATATTGATTGTTTCAACCCTTATTTTGCTCTAAAATATTATTATGATATTATGATAACTGAATCGAATTAAATTATTTTTTAATGGTCCTTGCGAGTTATGGTGCAAGTACAAACCAGAGATAATATATAATTATATTATATTGTCTCTGGTACAAACTGAGAAATGATCTTTGCTGAGAAATCTGAGAATTTACAAGTGATAATTTCAAATTTGTCATGCGCGCTGTCATCTGTCAGTTGTAAATGACGTACCGATACAAAATATTTTTACTGCGATGAGACATTCGTAAGTAGTGAATGTGGTATTACAATGAAGCTTAGCTCAAATTAGAAGCTGTAGGTGAAAAGTGAAAAGGCTATCTAAGATGTTGGCTGCAGACAGAAAGAGCCGAGAAATATCCTGGGCTGTATGAAATGCGAGAAAAGTTTTGATAGCCTTTCTTTCGTCATATAGTATCGTTACAAAGTTATTATCAAAAAAGGAGCAGATTGAACATCATAGGACTGGGATATTTGTGATTATTTCTAAAAAACTAAAGCCAATTTATCAACCCATAATGTTTATCATAAACAGTCCCTAAGGGGATAAAATAGGCGATGAAAGTTTGTTAATTTTAAGCCGATCGGGCTGAGATTTTGCTTGCACTTAGCTACTATGACGTAGGCATCCCCTAAGAAAGAATTTTGATTAATTCCACCCCTAAGGGGATAAGATAGGGGATGAAATTTGTATAAAACTTTGTCAATTTTAAACCGATCAGGCTTAGATTTTGCATGCATATAGCTACTTTGAAGTAGACATTCCCTAAGAAAGTATTTTGATAAATTTCACCCCTAAGGGGCTAAAATATGCGATAAAAATTTGTCAATTTTAAACCGAGCTGGCTGAGATTTTGCATGCATACCTATAGCTACTATGACGTAAGCATCACCTAAGAAAGAATTTTGATAAATTCGACCTCCAAGGGGATAAAATAGGGGATGAAAGTTAATATGAAACTTTGTCAATTTCAAACCGATCGGGTTGAGAGTTTGCATGCATATAGCTACTATGATGTAGGCATCCCTTAAGAAAGGATTTTGATAAATTCTACCCCCAAGGAGATAGACTAAGGGATGAAAGTTGGTATGAAACTTTGTCAGTTTCAAACCGATCGGGCTGAGATTTTGCATGCATATAGTTACTATGACGTAGGTATCCCTAAGAAAGGATTTTGATAAATTCCACCCCTAATGGGATAAAATAGGGCATAAAAGTTTGTATAAAACTTTTTAGATTTTCGACTGGTTGAACTGAAATTTAAGATTGGAGCTACTATGATGAAGACGTCCGCTTAAATAGGATTTTGATATATTAAACCCCATAGGGATAAAATAAGGGTTGATAGAGGATGTAAATGTATTAGTTTAAACCTATTAGTACTTAATGGAACGAATTCCATAGAATAAATAAAGACGAACAAAATAATTTTTTGTTCTTAATGTTGACAGTAGATGGCGTAAGTAGCATTTTAAAACGCGGTTATTAGGCAATGCAGCGACCTGTCAAAACGAAACCAATATGGCGGCTGATGGCAAACATGTGTTTTTATCATGAGATCTTAGTGGTGAAAGTGTTTAGTTTTAATATTTTTGGTGTGAATTTGAGTTGTTTTTTATATTGCAAATTATACTTAGTGCTTCAACTGAAGAAAAATGCCCGTTACTTGCATTGTAGTTGGATGTGGATCTTGTCTTGACCAAAATAGAGTCGGGTTTTACTCGGTTCCTACAGTTTTGAATCACAAGTTTTTAACCAGCAAAAATGATTTATCGAGAAAGAGAAGGGCTTTGTGGTTAGCTGCAATTAAGCGAGATGACAGATTCGAAAATCAAGTACCAGAGAGTCTGCAGCAAACATTTTATAACAGGTGAGTGTCCACTGAATACATACAAATATTTTGCGTGCTGTGAAAATTTATTAATTATGCATATTTAATTGTTGCTATTGTTTCCAGGGAAACCTGCTCCGCTAGAAGACGAAACCAATCCTGACTGGGTTCCTTCACAAAATATGGGACATACATCTGAAAATGTAAAGAAAAGTTGTGATGCAGTTGAAAGAAAAGTGAGGTTGGACAAGAGAAAAATCAAACAATCCAGAGTAAGTGGTACTGATTGGACAACACAATTATTTATTTCTAAGAAACAAATATTTATTGCACTGTTACATAATTAAAATATTGTCAACATAATGAACGCCACTATGAGATAGACATTGACAAAAATGAAGAGAGAGATGGGCAAGAAACAGGCATTTTAACACAGACTGACTTAACCATGGAGGAACTAACATAAAAATTTGAACAATTAAGTTTTGCATCACAGAAAATGGAGAAACTGGAACAGCAATTAACAAATTCTCCATTTGGACTGATAGAGAAACAATCCGATGACAATAAATGGAAATATTACACTGCATTTGACTATAAATTTGTGAAGTTGGTTATTTTTATGATAGTTGAGAAAAACATTACCACGACACCTCCAACTGCTCTTAGTCCCTTCAATCAGCTCCTCCTCACCCTAATTAAGTTAAGATTAGATTTACATTTTAAAGATTTAGCATATCATTTTAATATTGCTCCAACAACTGCATCAAAATACTTTGAGAATATGATTGGTATTCTTTATAAGAAATTTAAACCATTAATACGATGGCCAGATCGTTCAGTTTGCCAAATTAATACTCCATTGTGTTTTAAAGAGTCATTCCATGATAAAACCACAGTGATTATTGATTGCTTTGAAATATTCATTGAAAAGCCTGCATCTCTGTTAACTCGGCAACAATGTTGATCAAGGTACAAGCATCATAACACAATAAAATTTTTGATAGACCTTTTCATCATATGACGTGCGCATGCGCAGCCGCCATATTGAAATCGCGGTAATTCAAAAAATTCGTACTGTTTTCATCAATAATGGCTGGTCAAGAAATATTATATCCACAAACAAATCAACTACTGGAAAAAACCATTGATGGTGCTTCACTGATTTATAATTCAGTTGAAGCTCATAATTTTGAACAATTAAAAAGGTGGCTAAAATGTCATGGGCGTCCGCAAAAAGGAAAAAAATGTGAACTGATTGAGAGGTTAACCATCAACATTTGTTTACTAGCTGCAAACTTATAAACGAAATTAATATTTACAATTTTATTCTGATTAATAATGTTAATTCATTTAAAATAATTAAAAATATATTTTGAATATTACTTATTGGAGTAATTTACAAAATTTATAATTAATATTTTGATACTATACATGCCATTTTTAATTAAATAAATGTAAATGTTGAGTAGTTTTTATCATAATATGAAATAATATATAAAAAATTATTATATTGACAGAGTCAAAAATGCAATTAAAAATAATGTACCCGTGGACCCAACAGTTGATAAAGGGAAATGGCTAAATATTTTAAACCCATCCAACCCATCAAGTTCAAATGTTGTGCTAAGTCAAAAAATAAATTATCCCAACATTTGGCAAACATTTCCAACTGATAAAGTGCCAAAGAACTTTAGTTATGGATCTATGTACCATTACCTAGTGACATCATGTATAGATGACGACAATAATAAAAGTGATATTGAAAATAAAGCCAGTAATAGTCAAAGTCAAAAAGCTGATTATTGTACATCAAAACCGTTGAAACGAGCCAAACTGTATGTGGAGAGCGGGCACGTATTTGATATTCTTGAAAGCTTAACATCTGATAATATGTTCTGTATGAACAATAATGTAAGTTCTCGCAAGCAGGGCTCAAAAATTTATGTAAAGCTTAGATTTGCTCGAAATTCAGACTTGTGTAAAATATGCATTTTTTTTCATCACGTCGTATAGAATTAATAAATTTTTCCATGGCTGAAAATTTTTGCAATTTAACTTGAATAATTTTATTACGCATTTTTGTCGAATCTGTCTGAATTTCTATGGTTCTTGTATGTTTTCTGGTTACTTCACGGTTTGTATCTCCATCAGTTATACGCATTTCAAACCTTTCATCTGGTAATGTCTGTTCAACAAAACAAGCATGATCATAAATTACATTGTGAGCCTCTTCATAAGTAGTTGATGTCTATAACAAAAGGAAAAATGTTTCGTTTGAACCAATAGATTTTTTAAATTATTATTCACACTGTACCTGCGCATCTGTAATGATATCGTCTATTTTCCATTCTGATTCTATTGGAATAACACCACTGACCACAGGGTAATATCAGTTACATTAGTGATGCTTGGAGTGGGCGTGCTTCTGACAAGCAAATTGTTGAGTGCAGTAATTTTTGCAATTATATCAAACCTGGTGATATTGTTTTAGCAGACAGAGGATTTTTGATAAAGGACTCAATAGGCATTCTCCAGGCCAAATTATGTATACCTGTTTTTACCAGAGGTAAAGATCAATTACATTCCTTAGAAATTGAGGAAACCAGACAAATAGCACATGTGAGGATACATGTGGAAAGAGTAATTGGTCTCTTGAAAAACAAGTTCACTATCTTCAAGGGTACTATTCCAATAACCGTGGTGAACAGAGGTTCCGAAAATATCCGTCTATTGGACAAAATAGTGACTGTTTGCAGTGCATTGGTGAATATCTCGCAACCTATAATTCCTCTATAAATTAACAATTTGATACCCAAAACTCAAAGGAATTAATATTTATCTACTTCCTTTAAAACAATGTATACATTCTAAATAAATAAGAATATTTTGAAATTTGTTTTTTAATATAAACCTAACCCTTATAAATATTTCAGCTAATTGTGGAAATACTCGAAAAAGTTCTAACGGTGTTGTAATGTAAAATTTTGACAAACTATTTGAATTCGTAGAAAGTAAAACACATATTATACTAGGGTTCATTAATATAGTGATATTTTTCTTGAAAATATTGAGTTTGGATGTAGGGTTTCTTGATTTTTTTTTATTTCAACCAGGATCTTTAGAGAAATTTTAAAATTCCTAATAAACAATGTTGTTTTCAAATTTTTGCTTCATTACAAATTAGACTGCTAGATGAGATTAATTACATCGGTAAATTTTTAGTTACCGGAAATTGCAATCAGTAATTAACATATCAACAATAAATTAAACAAACTATACTCGACTGGTTTATACAAAAGTAGAGTACCTGAGTTTTTATAATTATTGGGTCGGTAGCAGTTCCAAATGTACAACAGTCTTTAGGGCCAGTTTATTAATGTCCTGGCAATGTGTCTGGTAATTAACAACAGCTTAAATCTTATCCATCTCTTAAAGTTGCTGTTAAAATTTTCCCGTTTATTAAATAGAATTTAACCTTTTGGTAGAAAACAACCATATACAATTTGGCAACCTGCAACTGACTCCGATTTACGTCAAGTTTCGTGTCAAATATTGAAAGAGAAGAAATTGTGTGGTTACTGGACTGGTTAGGCGTTAGATTGAGACCTTCGTGCCGACAGTGTTGCCTGTTGTTTATGTCATATGTCATTATTTTATTTTTATTTGTACATGTTTTGTTTTGAACTTTCAAGGATGCCCGATTGTTTTATTTGTCAAAAAGCTTTCTCCAGCCAGTCGACCCTTAATAGACACAATAGGAACATTCACGGGAAAATTTAAAACTATATTGAATACGATTGCCCAAAGAAATTTTCTTGCTTGACTTGTAATGTTTTTTTCATTTTCAATCGGGACCTACGGACTCATTTGAAAGAAAAACATGATCATATTAGGTACTGAATTACTTGAATTGCAGTTTGAAAAATATACTGGTAAGTGATTTTTCATCAAATTCGTTGTTTTTAAATAAATATAATATGTAAGATTGTAAATAGAGAATTTATTTTAAGATTTCAATACATGGTTAATGCAAGAAGAAAAATTGAAAATGACCATAACTATTTATATTAGTATTTAAATGAAAATACATAAATGTTTATATACAAAATAGGTTTTAATTTCCTTACTTTATGGGATAATAACAAACATCTTTTAAAACTGCATAAAAATCTGTGTTGTCAAATACAGGTTATTTATTGATATGTACAGTCAAAACAAACGAAAATTTATTCACAAGAATTGTATTAGGTTATTGGTTATTGGTGTTATTATCTCTCTGTCTCCCACCAAGGGCGTGCCGCAATTTTCGCTTGTCAGATATAGTACTTATTTTAAAAGGAGATTCCACACTAACTGTAAGTCGAAAAAGTTCATACAAAAGTATGTCGTCTAAAGTATGGTTTCTGATATTGCATTGAAGTTTAAAAAAATACTTATTTTAGAAAAAATTAACAACCAAAATACAAAAATATTAAAATTTAAAATATTTTGATAGGTAGGATACTTTAAAACTTTAAACTAAAATATTATGTATAACTTATTGTGTCCCGGCTATAAGAAAACAAAATACTTTATTATAACTTAAGGCTAAACAAATAATAACAGGAAACTCTGAATTTCAAAAATGCCGCCGCCTCAACAGTAGCACGCAATGTTGCCATTTCGTGACGTCACGTCACGAAGGTCTCAATCTAACGGCTCCTGGTTGTTTTACTGGCGGCTAGACATAGGAATACGATCTTTCGGTGCGCATGTGCTGAAATTATAAGTAAAGAATTAGAAAAGGTAAAGATAAAGAATAAGAAAAGTAAGGTTAAGTTGGATGTCAGTGAACAGTGAATGTAAATGCGTTTTGTTTTAATATGGCAGTTTTTTGCTCTAAATGCAATAAGTCTTTTGCTCATCAAAGTAATTATAATCGACATCGCCGAGAAATTCATGGCATAGTCTAGAAGACAAAATTATAATTGAGTATGAGTATGGAAAAACATTATATAAGTGCGAAGAGTGTCGTTTGTCTTTTAAGAAAAATGATGATTTAAGACAACATTTATCACAATATTGAGTTTAAATCTGAAGAATTGTCATTTAGTAGCTATGAAGGTATGTTATATAAAAAAATGTTTTGAACAAAGTATACCTATCACAATATTTCGGATATATACTAGGTGCTAATAATGAAATATATTTGTTTTTTTATAGAATTTCAAAATTGGTTATCTTGCACAGAAAAAGAAAATCATGTGGAATTTGAAAGACTGACAGGAGTTAAAAAGTGTAACAACGCAACTAATAGGGTAGAGTGGGGGAATTGCAAACAGCGGGTAATGACGACCATCAAAAATCTTACCGTAAACAATTAAATATTTAAAAAGTTCACCTGGTGCCATCTAGTATTCTTTGTCACAACCTAATTTCATGCGCTAGCGCAAAGAATTCTGCCGTTACATTCCGTGTAGCAACTGATGTAAATTTGTGGGTATTCACATCCTAATATTTTCACAGTCTATTTTAAGTGTTAAATCATTAAATATAAAAGTTTTGGATTTGCTTTCTAAGTGTAGTAAAGGTAAGTAGAACCACATTTAAATACAGTTTATCAAAATATGACAATAATTTACCTTTAGATTTCTAACCTAAAATTTTAATTTTTTGACACATCGGGTAATCGCGATCGCATTTGAAGTAAAATGTCGACCAGTGGTTGCGATTACCCTCCAGTGGTCGCGATTACCCTTCTATGTTTTATACAGTAGTGCAGGGATGAGCAACCCGCGGCCCGCGGGCCGCATGCGGCCCTTTAAATATTTTTATGCGGCCCCGCCAAGCATTTTTAAAATAGAATTTTATTTATTTTATCAACTTTCTCCCATCAATAAATTAGTTATAATGTAATGTTAATATAGTATCCGTTTTGTTTTTGTTTCGTTTTGTATTTTTGTTCTTTTCTTGTTGCATTAAAATTTATGTATGAAATATTTACTTTTTTTAATTTTGTATTTTTATATTATAACGTTTTTTAGTATATATAAACTTTGTAAATTATTAATTAGTGCGGCCCGCCACAAAATTAAATTGGCCCGTGGGTTAAAAAGGTTGCTCACCCCTGCAGTAGTGGTTGTGATTGTCCTTATAGGACATAATAGTGTGGAAATTATTTAGGAAATAATTTTACTATTTATATTTTTGAAATTACATTTAAATCATACAAAAAGTGACTTTCTTTTATTGAATTATTCTGGCAACTAAATAATTAGTTAATTATTGTTTTTTTTTATCTATAGATTTCGCAATGCCAAGATCTTATAAAAGAAAAACAGACAAAGCAAAGTGGACTGAGGGCAATCTAAGAGAGGCCTTACTTTTTATTGAAAATGGAGGAAAAATTCGAGAATCTGCTAGGCGATTTGGTATTCCCTATGGTACCCTACAGACAAGAATCAGAAAAGGGGAAGCTGCAGTAAGTGGCCCAAGAATGGGACGGCCATCAGTTTTTTCAGTTGAACAGGAGGAATTAATAGCAAATCACCTCAAGTTGTTATCAAAAATGTTTTACGGTTTAACGCCGAAACAACTGAGGCAGATAGTTTTCGAATATGCGGAGAAGAATGGTACCACAAACAACTTCAACAAAGTAAAAAGGATGGCTGGAAAAGACTGGTTCTACGACTTTAGACGAAGAAACCCCACTATTTCTGTCCGGAAGCCCGAAGCTACCAGCATCAATCGGATAACTGCCTTTAATAGGAATGAAGTTGACCTGTTTTTTGAAAATTTGATAGGGCTCATGGAAAAGTACAATTTTCAACCTAGTCGGATGTTCAACATGGATGAAACAGGCATCTCAAATGTTCAACAGCCTGAAACAGTTTTGGCCGAGAAAGGACAGAAACGCGTTGGTGCTGCCACCAGTGCTGAAAGAGGGAAGACAGTTACCGTAATTTGTTGCTAATCTGCATCAGGCACATACATCCCTCCTATGTTTATTTACCCTCGTAAGAGAATGTCACCACAACTTCAAAGAGATGGTCCACCAGATGCAATTTATGAAGTTTCAAATAACGGTTGGAGCAACGACGAACTTTTTTTGATTTGGCTTAAACATTTTAATCGTCACGTAAAATCATCTATTGAGGACCCTGTATTGCTCATTCTTGACAATCATGGAAGTCATATTTCTCTGGCAATTTATAATTTTTGCAGAGAAAAAGGAATCATTTTATTGTCTATTCCCCCCCATTCATCGCATAGAATACAACCACTAGATGTATCATTCTATGGGCCACTAAAAAAAATGGCCCTTGGTAAGCCAGGCGCATCAGTAGATTTATATTAATTTATATCATTTAAAGTATACGTTTTAGAAAAAAATGTTTTAGATAAAAGTTGTAGGTCTTTTTGAGACAAACAAAAAAGTCCCCTAACATTTTTTTGTACAGGGTGAAGTAAAAAAGTTACGAATTTTTTTCCATTTTGATTTGATGTCACGCCAAAACGGCTGTACCGATTTGGCCCATTAACGAACTCGACCGAGATTTTTGGACGATTGATTTTTGTACCAAATTTCATTTCGATCCGTTAAGAAATGCGACCGCTATCGTGTCCACAGATTTCGTTATATCGGAACTATACATACATATATATATATACATATATATATATATATAAACTTTTGAACGGAAGGTGTTTTTGAGGTCAGGGGGGCCCAAAACGAAAAACTGTAGTGAAATTTTCCCGAAGTCGTGACATGCGAACCAGCTCAATAGTAGATATAAATCTACTAAAAGCATATAGATATCAGTGTGATTTATTCATGAAAACAAATCACTTCGCCAAAATCACCCATTATGATTTGGCATCTATTTTCAACAAAGCATATTCATCTGTAGCTGTAATTAATAAGGCTGGGTTCAGAGCTACAGGAATATATCCTGTTAATCCCCAGATTTTCACTGATGAAGATTTTCTTCCTGCTGACCATTTATTGGGAGTTCAGGAACCTAACAACGATGCGAATGACATGACGAATGATGAAAATGATTTGATGCAGTTGCAGCCACCAAAACCATTAGAAGAAGCTAAAGCATCATGTTCAAAAAGCAGCGATGGCATATTATTGGAAAATCCCCAACCAGAATCATTGAAAAGCAGAACAGAAAAGGTATCATTTACGGATATCTCTCCCAATCCTGTTGCATCCAAGGTCAGCAAAGTATCAAAAAGACAATCCAGGAAACAACATTCGGAAGTATTAACAAGAACACCTATGAAAATACTTCTGATTGAAAAAGAGAAGAAGAAAAAGATCAATTTGGAAAAAAAACAGTCACGTCCCAAAAGATCAATATCTTCTCCATCTGGTACATCAGCTCTGGTGCAAAAGAGCAAGAAAAAGAAAGTTAAGGATCTTACTGTATCTGATGATTCCTCATCCAATTCAGAAAACGAAGCCATCAGTAATCTATGTGATGATAATAGTGATGATGACGTGAGCACTGCCAGTAACTCAGAAGAAAACTTGTGCATTATTTGTGGAGAAATGGGAAAAGATGAAGTATGGTTTCGATGCACTTTGTGTGGACGGTGGGCACATAAGGAATGTACTGGTTTAGATTCTGCAAAAGGTTACTGTTGCGATTTCTGTTTAAAAAAGGAGAATTTTAAACATCGTTTAAAGTTTTAAATTAGAATATATTTCCTACTTTATATTGTTTTAATCATGTTGAGTTACATTTAATAAATATTTGCGACAAAAACATTTATAGTTACGATTAATATTGCTACGTACCAATATAAATATTACTGGTTGTGATTACCCAACCTATGGTCTTCATCACCCCAGAAGTGGGCAATCACGACCAAAGAGAAAGTTCTAAAATATTTTTTTTCCGATAAAAGGAATACTTATTTTTGGCCCGTTTTAAAGTGTACCTAAGCTATATAGTCCAAGGTTTAATACACATAACTTGAAACCTCAGAATATTGCCTATCAATACTTTGACAGTCAAGTTATCTTAGGTGGTCGCAATTCCCCCACTCTACCCTAAAATATATTTAAACTGTGTTAGATCTGGTAAGATATTTGATTAATTTATTATACAAATTAATGTTTAATATTTATTGTATTTTATATAGAATTCAAAATTTTTTAGGGCCAATCCCAAAACGAAATGGTGTCCGAAAAAGGGTTATGAAGAGTCAAGGCAGCAAAAAATTAAACTGATACTGTACAAGTCAAATCATTGTGGACAATTATAAATCTGGCAAGTGTAAAGTTAAATATTATAAAACCCATTATGGACATGGACTTGAAATAGAACACTTAAAAATTCCCAAAATTGAAAAAGATATTATTGCATCAAAACTAATTTTGGGTGTGTCTAAAGAAAAGTAAGGTATATAATTTATAGTGTAATTACAAAACAATAATTTGTATTATGTTTTTTAGAATTTTGGATGATTTTAGAAATAATATAGAACAGGAAGGAATTCAAAGGGGTGATATTGTCACTAAAAAAGATATAAATAATATTAAGCAAACGTACAATATTGATATAAGGAATGGTTGTAGACATCAAGATGACGCAATGAGTGTGGGAATTTGGATAAAGGAACTTGAAATGCAAGAAAACAATCCAGTTTTATTTCATAAAAATCAGGGTGAATTAACAGAAAATGATTTGCTGGAGTCGGATTTTTGCTTGATTTTAATGAATAATATTCAGGCTAATTTGTTGCAGAAGTTTGGATCAAATATTATTTGTATCGACAATACCCATGGTTTAAATCATTCCCAATAAACATTTTTGATTGTATAGTAGTTACCGTTACTTTTACAACACTTTACTTATAAAACTTACAGTTATATATTTGGCAACCGTAACATTTCTCTTGCTGCTATAAACCTCTTAAAGAGCTTAAATGGGGCATTTATAAAGGTTGCGAACACCTTTATTTGGTAACGCTAATAACTTAAAGTTTTATAAGTAACAGTTATAGAAATATTGTAGAAACCACTATATAACTTAAAAATAAATTTGGTTGAACACCTATAGTAATATAATATAGTGTTGTATATTTTTAGGCAACCCTTATATAGCTTGCCTATAATAGATTTGGTAATGTTTCCGTTACCAGAGTTTCATTACTTGAATATTGACATTTCTCACTCTGTCAGTTGTCATGACCTATTTACTTCTCTCTCAGATACACTTATTTATTTACAATCTTTGGCTATTCTAATAAAATTAATTTTAAGTTCTGGTTTGGAACCATCGATAGAAACAAAAATGGAGAATCATGATAAAAATAAAAAATAGTTACCATGCAATATTGCTGTTAGGACTTAAACTGACTGTGGATGACTTAAAATTTTGGTGGGAATCGCATTTCATTGTGAAAAATATGAGATACTTCGAAAAAACGTAAGGGCCACTATAATTCCCGCTAATAATTATTTTTAGTTTATATTTTTACATTGAATATATGAAAAAAATTTAATTTCACAGCTATTACTACTAACATTTACTATTCCGATATTTCATCATAGAACCAAAACATGTTTATTTAAGATTTATTTAAAAAAGATAAGTTTATTATTAAGCTTTTGTATGGTTCGTTTGTAGTATTTTTCAGTATTTTTGTAAACAAGTATGGCGGCATACGGGAGTACCCATATATAACTTAAGGCGTCATTATATCACTCAAAGTAATATGATATAACTGGTAGTAACAATATATATCTTATAGTTTCGGTATAAAACTTAACAACCTATAAAATTCCGTTATATAATTTGTAGTAATACATGTTAAGCCCCCCTCAGACTATCAGTAATATTGACAGTATTAACAAATACTGTCAGTAAAACTGATAGTGTGAGGGCAAGTACTGATGTACTGTCAGTATACTGATTACATACTGAAATACTTTTGGCAACTCAAAAGTATTTCATCAATATTGTGGGCGTGGTCAGTATACTGATTGTATACTGATAGTGTGAGGGATGCACTGGCACTACTGACAGTATCTTATCAGTACAAAGCACGGAGCCATGGAAGAAGCACCTATGTCTACTTTGTGTACCGACGAAATATACGACGACTATGTCGATGAAAAATCGAAAAAAGAAGTAATGATCGAATTAATTCATAAATATCGTGATTTACCAGTGTTATGGAATAGTTCCCTCAAAGAATATAGCAACCGCGATAAAAAAAAGGGACGCTTATATTGAGTTATGCAAAGTGTACCAAAACATAAATAAAAATGGGACACTTGAAGACTTAAAAAAAAAATTAATACTATGAGGAGCAATTTTAGGAAGGAGTTGAAAAAAATTAAAAATTCAATCAGATCGGGTGCTGATGCTGAAGACGTGTATGTGCCGACTTCATGGATGTATGAGGAATTGAAATTTTTAGCTGATTGTGAAACTCCAGATAGCAGCAAAAGCACGGTTGTTGTAAAAAAAAAACACAAGAGAGGTAAGAAAAATCATTTATTTACAATCTATTTATTTGAAATTTAAGAATTTATTACAATCTTTATAGTAGGTACCTAATTATAATATCATAAAGGCAGGACTGTGAAAAAAAACAGTTTTTTAAAACAAACATATTTTTTATTGGTTTAAACAGTTTAAAAAAAACATGTAAACAGTATAGTAGGTATTAAAATGAGTGTTCATGTTTTTATTATATTGTTGGGTGCGGGTGCAGGCGGCATGGCAGGACGTGGACGCGATGTTTTAACTATCTCTGAACTATCTTTATTTGTAATCTCTCGCCTCTCCCCCTTCGACAATCTTTTTCATCAAATAGGTTCTGACATGTCGCGCCATGGATTTTTGATAGACAAAGATTTACATGACTGAAATATTTTTATAAGAAAATTTTTTTAATTTAGAATTACTTTTTATTAAAAATCAATGTTTAAAACAGTTTAAAAAAACATGTTTAAATCAGTTTGCAGTTTTAGACACCCTGTTTTTAACGTCATGTTTTAAACTGTTTAAAACACATAATGTTTAAACCCTGAGCATAGGGTTTCATACCTATAACTATGAAAATTATGTACCTACTATGAAATAAAGTAATTATGTTTTTAAGTTAACTCTGTCATCTTGCCATGACACTCGTCCTATGCTGTTAAAATAATTTTTAAAACGGTCTCTGATGTCCTTAGCCGACCGTGACGCATTTTTACTTTTTCCTCGTTGCAAAGGAAATAAGATTATGCTCGTCACCCAGTTTTTGTATCTCATCGTCACTCAGATTACGGATGTAATTCGTTTTTTTTTTTAATTAAAAAGTTATGTAAATAACAGCACGTCAAAGTAATTAAGGTCGCTTTTTCAGGAGACAAAATAATTTTGTTCTGCAATACTGCAAACCTGTTCACTAGAATACCAAAGGCATTTTCAACTATTCTTCTCGCTCGGGATAGTCGATAGTTGAAAATCTGAATATCTTTAGTGAACACCACACGACTATAGGGTTTCATGAAATGCTCCCCTAGCTGAAAGGCGTCATCTGCCACGAATACGTATGGAAAAGTTTCACTTGTATTTGGTAACTCTGATGGAGGGGGAATGTTAAAGTTATTTTTTTCCAGATGTTCCCAAAAATCTGTATTAAATAAAACTCCCCCATCAGAAACTTTCCCGTTTGTACCCGCATCTGCCATTATAAATTCATAATTAGCATTTACAATTGCCATCAACACTATACTAAAAGTCCCTTTATAATTATAATATCTGGATCCTGAATTTTCTGGTTTTTTTATTTCTACGTGCTTCCCGTCAACGGCTCCAATACAATTCCAAAACTGCCATCGTGAGCCAAATTCGAACGCAACAGATTTCCACTCTTCCTCCGTCTGTGGGACCTGAAAAAAAATATTTGCCTACATTAATATGTTTCATTTTTGCAGGACGTTGCTGAAAGTGAGATTGAAGAAAGTCAGGTTGCTGAAAGGGAGGTTGCAATAAGTACACCACAACCTTCAGGTTCAAAAGTAAAAAAAGCAAAAGTTTCTCAAGAAAATCAAAACAAAGAACTTCTTTCCTTAGCGTGCAGTTTTTTATCTACAGATAAGGAAGACGATTATCCCATAACAAAGGTGTGGTCGAAAAAACTTTAAAACTTAGGACGAGAACAAAGGCTTTTAGCTGAAAAAGCAATTAATGATATTTTCTTTGAGGCTGAATTGGGAAATTTACAGAGAAACTCAGTACAAATAAATTGTTCATCATCGGCAAGCTTGGCATCACCACCAATAATGAATTATCAATCATCGGCAACTAATAGCTTGGCATCACCACCAATAATGAATTTCCAATCATCGGCAACTAATAGCTTGTCATCACCACCACCACCACCAGTCACTACCTTTCAGTCTTGGGGGACTTTACCAAGAGATATTTGTAGCCCAGAAGCCGATGCAACATATACATCAGTGCAGCAGCCGCCGGCGCCGGCGGCGACGGCGGTGCCTCTATACCCTCAGCCTCAGTCTTCAGATGTTCAAAATTACTTTCATAATTTTAAATAATATGAAAAGTAGTATTTTATTTTTAATAGTACTTTTGTACGTATTTGATATTGGTATGTAAACTCATTGTGTTTTGTTTTCACTGATAATTTTAATAAATTTTAAAAAAAAATGTAAAACTGTACTTACTTTAATATAGTCCTTCAAAACATGGCATATGGCTTTGCAGGTTTCCATTATTATTTCAGTTATGGTCGTTGCTCCCATAATAACTGAAAATTTCATATCCTCAAATGTTCTGCCAGTTGCCAGGAACCGTAGTGTTACTGCCAACCTTTCATCCGCAGCTATTGCTGGTCTTAGATGAGTGTCTTTTTTTTCAATATAAGGTGTTAACATTTTTAATAACTCATCGAACGTATCACTATTCATGCGGAAATAATTACGGTAGTCGTTAGGGTCACATTCTTTAACATAGTTTAAAAGGTTCAAGTGTCCAAACTCTTGTCTTTTTAACAACCATTTTTTCACCCAACGTCTTTTTTTTTCTTTTTAAATTTGCTAAAATAATAGCAATACAAGCTTTCTCTTTATTATTCATTGCAGCCGCGATCTTTTCTCTCGCACTCAGAACACCCTCATCAACACCCAGTCGAGGCGACAAAAATGAAATAAAAAAATTTAAAAATTGACTGATCGAATATTGATGAACAAATACTGAAGGAATACTGAACGAATACTGAACAAATACTGATAATGTGAGGGCAACAGTCAAATTACTGTCAGTATCCCATCAGTACGGATACTGTCAATATTACTGATAGTCTGAGGGGGGCTTTACCATAATAAAACCAAAACGGTAATTCGCCTAAAATTGCCTCGAATTTATCAGTGTGCCATGTGTCATTCATAAGTCATTTTTGCCAAACTGTCAAACGTGATGTCAAAAATCTAACCTCTATGTGCTAGTTTGCCGCTAGTCCAACCATAAACAGAAATTAAAATATTAATATGTCTTTTAAAATAGTTCAAACTAAAGAACGGGGGGCTAAATTTCCACTTCTCACAATTGTTCCATAAGCTTGGGAAAAGGATGGCACTCTTTATTGGCCTCCTGCCAAAAAAAAGTTTATTGCATTTAAAAAAATACGCGATGGAAATTCCCGACCAGAGGCAGGCTGGGTTCCACAGCCCTACTCTAAAAAAAGAAATATGTTTTTAACATATGAAGCAGCAGATTTAGAACTAACTGCAATGCAAAGCATAAGCGACAGTGAAGCTTCACATTTCGAATTACCCATCACAAAAGAAAATATCTCGGAAAATATTGAAACAGGGCATGGGTTAAAACGAAAAATTGCACAAAATAGGACAGAAATCGGTAGGGTTCCTCAAGAAGATTTTAATTTTCTTGCTGAAGAATGTAAGGTAGGTACATAATGTTGTTTTATTTTCACTAAATTGCTGTTAAGAGCTTTATTATGAATCTGATTGCATTATTTTAATATATTTCATATAACTATTTCAGAAAGCAAGAGAGCTATTATTATTATTATTATTATTATTATTATTATTAGTTGATACTGTCAGAGTCGGTTGATGATGATATATTATTGGAAGAAAATGTGGAGGAATACTCATGTGAAATAAATCAAAATGAACAGATACCAATAGAAAATACCTTGAATACTCTACTAGAAAACCAAATGAGAATTATGGAACAACTGGCCAACCAAGAGACTATGATTCAGCTTATTTGCCAGCAACTATGTAATGAAAAGCCTGCAGTACCAATTAGGGAGGTATCAGATGCCATATGTGACAATGCATCACCTGATCCCCTCCCTATTGATTCTCTTCAAAAATTAGAGCAATTAGAAATGGAACTTCGAGATGAAATATATATGGACAAATTGGTAAGTTGTTTCATGTTAAGGTGTATTGTTTTTAATTACTACCCATTTATTGTGTGATAATGTTACCTCTTAAAGCTTGCAAATGCAGCTTATGTTAAAACCTAGTTTAAGTTTTTTTATATAGTTAGTTTTATGATGTAAGATCAGAAGAAACTTATTTCCCCTCCATACTGTGCAAAAATAGATTTTTTAAAAGGTTAATAAACAATTTTAATTTTCCTCCCAAGTTTATTTTTCGAATATTGAAAATTGTTCATTTTGTACTTACAACCTTTCTGCGCTAGACCATCGATGTTATACAATACACACAAACTCTCTTTCGCATTTATAATATTAGTCAGGATTAACGATACGAAAAAAACAAAAGGTAAATAAATCAACTAGCTACTTATGGTTCCCATCTCTCTTTAAATTATTATCTGCATAATTTATTGTAGTTCTCAAACATAGTCATTTTAGATTCTTTAACTGAATGTGAAAGTAAATTATTACGTTTTTATTAATTATAATATATTTATGGTTTATTAATTAGTGTAGTTATTTGTGTGTGATCAGGGCTATACATGATTATACTGTATTGTTGGTGGGCCGGTATTTTTCAATGTATCATTCTTATATGCCAAGGGACAGATCCGCTTCCGACAAAATAATTTGCATATCTCTTCCGAAGATCTGTAGTTCTTTGGGATGAGCGGTTACTTAAAGAAATTGGTAGCGGTTGCATTCCGAGAGACTCTGGCTCATGTCTCCAATTACCAGCAACGATAGTTTCTGCTTCAAAACGTTCTGAGTCCACTGTGTATTCATACTGTCTGTTCTGTAAATTTGTTTGTCTTAGCCAATTATGTAAAGCGCAGCAGGTCTTTACTATCTTAACAACTTTCTCAGGACTATAAGGCATCGGTTTCTCAAACACTCTGAATCTGGCAGCTAATAAACCGAAGGCATTTTCGACTATTCTTCGAGCCCGAGATAAACGATAATTAAAAATTGTTTGTGTTAATGTAAATCGATTTCCTGGAAAAGGTTTTAATAAATATTCTTTCAGGGGAAATGCATTGTCGCCAACTAGGACATGACCCTTTGGTAGAATACCGTTTTCTAATTCTTGATACAAACCACAGCTACGAAATACGCCTCCATCAGAAACTCTTCCATTACACCTAATATCTATATAACTAAAGCAATATTTATGATCTACAACAGCCATTAAGACAATGCTGTTTGTCTCTTTGTAATTATAGTATAAACTTCCTGATTCAGGGGGTGCCTTAATGACGACATGTTTTCCATCGATTGCTCCACAGCACCCTGGAAAGTTACACTGTTCTCGAAAACCATTTTCAATTATTTTCCAGTATGTAGTATTAGGAATCTAAAAAAAAATGTTCCTGAATACTCTTTGATACTAATAACATTTTGTTTGTTTCAGGCTTCCAATAGTTCTCACACGGATGATACTGAGCAAAATACAACATTAATGGATACTTTTTGCGAACCTACACCTCCCAACCGGTGACAAAAAAGAGAAAAATCAACCAGCTTTCGAGCATGGTGGGCCAATTAACAGAAATTGTTGATAGCACTAATTCTACAGTTGAAGAAAATGAGTTTGAGGTCTTCGGTAAGCATATCGGTCTTCAACTGAAATCTTTGCCCTTACTATTGGCATTAGAAGCACAAGAGTATATTAAACTTTACATAAATAAAATTCGACGTCAACACATTCAAAAAGAGTCCGAACAAAACAGAATCAACAGAGCGCCACAGTCGCCTAATGCTAGTGAATCACCATATAGCGATTCTGCAATATATTATTATGATACTAGTACTTTGGAAGAACAGGGAACTGAATGTATATCAAATGACTTAGTTTTCACAGCAATTCAAAACGCTAATGTAGAACAATGATTCTCTTAATAAATAAATGTTTTATAATAAATCTGTTACAGTTATTTAATCTTACCTTGATAAATTCCATTAATGATTCATAGATTGCTTCACAAACTTCAATGATGAATTCGGAAATAGTTGATTTTCCTAGTCTAAAAATATATGTGAGTGTCCTTAAACTACATCCAGTAGCAAGAAAGTATAAAACTGATTGTAATTTTGTAATCGCAGGAATCGCACCTCTCAAAATGGTGTCTTTTCGCTGAATTTTAGACTGTATTTTCGATAACAAAAAATTAAAACAACTTTCGGACATTCTCAAACTATCGAAGTATTCTTTGGGGTCTTCCAATGCTAATTCCTTCAGAATCCAATTGAAGGGTCCACTACAAGAACCATCAAGGTCCACTTCTGGTCGAAAATGAGTTCATGGCGGCATCTGTTAGCCTTTAAGGTGTACTAACACGCTAAAAATCGAAAACTGCTAAAAACCGCCTGAGTCATATGAAAATATCGTTGAAAAGAGAAGATGTACTTAGCGATAACCATCAGAGTCCCAGCGGTGGTAGGAAAGAAAAATCATGGTCCACCGAAACGGAGTGTCTGCTGTGGTTCAATGAGCACTGACAGTCTCATCTCTACTAGGGATTTCAGTTGTGCTCACCAGGTTATATCAGTGTTTCGGTCCACGTAATCAGTTTTTACGCTCTGCATGCTAAATTTCGAAAACTTGCTGCAAAATCCTAATTTACTGTGCCCCAATATTTCGACCAACGATGTCTATTATTGTAGACAACTCAATTTCATTAGTTTCGACATTTATGCTCTTTCTGATTCAAGTGCAGTACTTTATACTTATGACGAATCTATCGCAAAGAAAGGAGTAGATGACGTCTGCTCCATGTTACATCACTTCCTTCATAATGTTTTATCCCCCGAAATCCGAAACGTAGTAATTTTTTGTGACTCATGCGGAGGACAAAAAAAATTACACAATGATTAGATATTACCATTACATCGTTCATGAAACTCATTGTTTTGATCATGTTAAGGCTATATTAAGGTTATATTGCCCGTTAGAGGACATAGCTACCTGGAATGTGATCGGAATTCGAGCCTAATTAATCAAAGAACAATATGCGAGACAATATGCAGAACTAGCGGACTAAAACCATCGCCATTTCAAGTTATTGTTTGTTCACAACAGTTCAAATTTAAGTTATGGACCGAATACTTGTCCTCGTATTATTGATCCAAATGTCCTTTTCCCACAAGACCAGTGAGAATGATCAGCGTGCGAGCAGATAAGAAAAACGTGCGTTTGCATAAACAATCATTTTTGGTTTATACACGCACACGAGGCAAACGAAAGAAAAAATCAAACAGTGAAAAAGCTTCTCCTTTGCGTATGCCCCTTAAGACATTATACTTGGGAGGCATTTCAATTAAAGCAGCAAAATATTGTGATTTATTGCATCTTTAGCAATTACTCAATAATCCACTAGCAAAGGATTTCTACGATAACCTTACTGCAGACTATCAGACCGACGGTGGTGAAATCGATGACCCTCCTCTTGATGATTGAGTGAAAGTGCACTTGTAAAATGATTTTTTTGGCAATAAAACATGTAAAAAAATAATTTGGTGTTGAATAAAAAAAATTGGTGTGGATTCCTGATAGTTATTCTTTCATCCTGCATTTTTGCATTTTTTATATTTTTTTAATACCATGTACCTAATCCCTAGGAGACTTGTAACTTTAAATTTGCTCTCCTGAATTTTTTTCCGAAGGACCTTGATGGTTCTTGCAGTGGACCCTTCAATTAGTAGCTCCTAATTTATCTCGTCTATCGACCCATTTTCGTACCCATAACTTCTTTCTCTTCATTACACAAATTTCCTCATCTGCCTCTTCTAAAACGGCCATTGCAATTAACTTAACCAGTTTATTAACTCTATTGCGTTGCTGCCTGTTCATCTTGCAAAACGTCACTTACTTGTGTACTGTATACTAAACCGAGTGCGAACGATTTCTGTGTGCAATAGCGAGTAGAAGCCACTAAATTACTCGCTACTTAACTAAATTACTAGCCTAGTCCGAACTAGCCTTAAAGAAGAGTAAGTGTTTAGCACATTAATAAAATTTTTGAAGATAGTGTCATTTATTTATACTTCACCAACCGAAATACTTTATGTATAATCCATTTCACCGATTTTGGCCGATGACTGAAATCATACTCGAAGTAAATTTAGAGTTACATCTCTCTCAGATACAGGCAAGTTAGAAATTTAAATGAGGACGTTTGTTTTTTAATACAACACTTACGTAACTGCATCTTGTTTCACCGGTAGATAAAAAGTATTCAATACGAAAGTCTTGACTTAATTCACATTCGTAGTAACCGACATGTACGGCTCGTTGTTGAAGGGTTAAATTTAATAATTATTAATGTCATATTTTTGTAGATGTCAAACCACACTGATAGTTTCAGAAACTTACGACCTAATTTAGAAAAAAAAAACTCTCCGCCATTGGAACTGGGATGACAGTTTAATCTTATTTCAGTGGTTTCTAATATCAAATCGGCCAAAAACGATGAAATGGACTATAGATATTATTGTAATTGTAATAAAAAAATTGAAAATATTTTTATTTTTATAAGACTTAATACCTAATACAATATTTTGAAATCGGCAGTTTGAAATTATAACAAGATTCTTTATTATAAATCCTTTATCTGTCTCTATTATACCACCTTCGCATAAATATACAGAAAAAGAGAAAAGCTAAAAAATATGATGCCTTACTTCAAGTAATAAACTGCTCCCTCTATTAATATTACATCTATGCTTTAACCAATAAGAAAGGGGATGACCCTCAGAGTAATATTTATTTATTACTCTGAGGGATGACCATATTCAATTATTTTAAAATTTTAAGTAAGTACTTGATTTTATCTGATCTTCGCTATAAGACGTGCTTTCTCACTAAAAGTTCTTTTATGTGTTTTTTTTTTAAATTTGAATTAATAGACATTTACATTTTTTTAATTTAAGAAAGTGTGTTAAGAGACTGTTTGAGGTAAGCATTTTTTACTTTTTGTTATTTTAAAGTATGGAAAAATACATTGGAAATATTTAAATACATATTCAATTAGGTATTTGTAGGTTTTGAATTAAAAAAAATCTAAAACTTAATACTTTTCGCTTTTTTATTGAAATTGTAAATTTTCAGACATTTAAATATTTTTAAATATTTTAAATTTTACACAAAGTATTTGAAATTATTCAATATTTTTGTGTTATAGTTACGCTAATCTTGCCTATGTTACTTTTGAAATTTTTGTTCTATTAACTATTTGGGGAATTTTTGCCAATAAGAAAAAATAAATTAATATGTTTGAAAATTGCCTTTTTTTATTTTATTAATCTTGATGGATATGTCGAATTTGTCAAGGGCGTCTGTAAAATCTGAAAATGCCTAACAAAGGTTAAATAAGTAAAAAAATATTTTTTACTGTCATTTTGTTTCGTGATATAAATTCTAGAAACTGCTATAAAAATAGATTTTCAGAATTCAAAAATGGATAGATAATTTCGGAATGTCCGAATTGCATCCCAGGCAGAGCAGGTAGATTTTATACCATCCGAGTTGCATCCCATATCCGTCCGAATTGCGTCCCTCGACCAATTTTGTTTTAGGACATAACATATATATTTTGCGCTAATAATAGACAGTGTTGTCACATTTAGTTAATACAAAGTATTGTGATACCAAAATAAAAATTGAAATTTGACCTAAGATCCAGAAAAGAAAGAGAAACTAAATTCCGAATAAAATCAACTTCCAAAAATAGAAAGTTAATGTTATTTATCAAAAACCCCAAATAATTACATCTTAACGGCGTATTGTATGGGAAAATTTATAAATGTTAATGACTAATGGGGTATTAAGTGAGGATTACTGCTTTAAAAACGGTTGACCATTATATTTTACCAATAGTTTAAATTTGTGATTCGTTTCGGAAACTTCGTACTTCGTACTAACATTTTATAGTTATATACTGTGTAAATTTGGTGAAAATATGGAGATCAGTACAGTTTTAAGCGAAAAGGGTAAAGTTTTAATTGTTATTCGAGGCTATACATTCTGTTTTCAAAAAATGTTAGCCAAAGATACGATGAAGAGGTGGCAATGTACAAAACGGAATTGTAAGGCTTTTCTTAAAACAAATTCTACAGATGATGATTTAATTGAATCAGTGTTAAATCACAACCATGAGAAATTACCGGAGGAAATTTTAAACAGACAAAACATTAGTAACTCTGTTAAATGTGCTGCTGTCAGTGACGTGTGTGAAAAGCCAATGAAATTAATTCGGAATGAAATAAAAAATACGGGTATAGATTCCTTAACAACTAAGGATGTAGAACGAATTCGTAAAAACATTCATAGTGCAAGATCGTCAAAGGGTCTAATACAGGTTCCAAATTTTGGTATATAAAGGTTTAGGGTATTGTTAGTTATTTATCTATTATTTTAAGGGAATTTGATAAAATTAAATATTGGATTCGTTTTTTATGTGGTTTATGGTATTTTCTTTAAAATAAAAAACTTTTTGTTCTTTCAACTCGACGTTTCGATTTACTCTTTACTAAAGCAAAATTCTCTTTGGTAAACGATATATTTAGTCGATTAATTGTAAATATTGTAACATTATGTATATATCTATAATTTACATAAAAAAAGGTTAAGTACAAATGTTTACTTTATTTTATTCTTTATGTTTACATACAATTAATATATTTTTATTTTATTAATTTGTTACTTTTTATTTTAAAACTCTACTTAGTCTCGATGTTTTAAATTTTAACACAAATTGGCAACGTTGCTGCGGATTTTACCTGAAATGGTGTTAATAACCATCGAATACCTTTTTTCGAGGCGGGATGCAATTCGGATGTGACCCTTTTTTGGTCAGGTAAAAGTTTAATTTTTGGGATGCAATTCGGATGTCGCCATTTAATTGTTTTAAAATTTTAAGTAAGTACTTGATTTTATCTGATCTTCGCTATAAGACGTGCTTTCGCACTAAAAGTTCTTTTATGTGTTTTTTTTTAATTTGAATTAATAGACATTTACATTTTTTTAATTTAAGAAAGTGTGTTAAGAGACTGTTTGAGGTAAGCATTTTTTACTTTTTGTTATTTTAAAGTATGGAAAAATACATTTGAAATATTTAAATACAAATTCAATTAGGTATTTTTAGGTTTTGGATTAAAAAAAATATAAAACGTAATACTTTTCGTTTTTTTATCGAAATTTTAAATTTTCACAGACATTTAAATATTTTAAATTTTACATAAAGTATTTAAAATTATTCAATATTTTTGTGTTATAGTATATGTTACGGTAATCTTGCCTATGTTACTTTTGAAATTTTTGTTCTATTACCTATTTGGGGAATTTTTGCCAATAAGAAAAAATTTAGGTTAGTCACTATTCAAAACAACAAATTTTTGTCTCTACAAGTCTGGAATAGTGACACTTCTGAAGTTTCAAAACTGAACACTAGGTGGCGCAAGTGTCATTCTGGTAGGCAGTCATTTCGGTTAGCGCCAACCAAGAACAGTGTCACATTAGACTTGGTGCAGTGAGGTGGTGTTTAAAGTTGCTGAAATAAGGCAGAAATACTGACACTTTTTGAGTTGTGACGTTCTTTATGATTCAAGGTAAGGAACTTATACATTTCTGCTTGTCTCTTTTAGGGTTATGACATAATTCTTGTTTTTAATGCATGATAATTTGTGTATTTTCGCGTTTTATTTTGAGTTGTGTCACTATTGATCTGATTACTCACAATCAAATTTTGGATTTTTCATTTATTAATAAAAGATGTAACCTTGACACTTTTTCTATACTAATTAATTGTTTTATTTTTAGGTCCATTATGGCATTGTCGAGAGGTAAGAAAATGTTGCTGTTAGCAAAACGCTAACACGGAAAAACTAGAAAATGAAAATACAGACTTAGACGATGTTTGTGATAAAACTAAAAACTTTAAAGATGAAGATGCTGCATCTGTAGGATGTTCAAAGTGGGTAACTGTTCCCAAATCTAAAATAGTAGTGATATAAAAGTACGGTTATGTAGGGTCAATAAAAACCAATCAAGGCGAACCACTTCTTTGAGTGGGGACTCAAGCTATGAAGAAGATGTTGACGACTCAGACAGGGATCCTAACTTTACGTATTCTTCAACTGATTCTTCAGACGTTGAAAACAGAAGTAATAAAGAGTTAGATAAAGAGATAGATGCATTAGAACTACGCAACGCAGAGATGGAAGATGAAAATACTATAAAAAAAGGTAAAAAGAAACGTGCAAAGCCTCAACTGTGGCAGAAAAATAACAAAAAACTTTGCAGAAACACAGGAAAACAATATACTTCTAATTCTAAGAATCCTCAGCCAATCAGAGAACGAAATTTGCAACAGCCTTGTTCAAATATTTGTAAACTTAAATGCTATGAAAAAATTAATCATCAATCAAGAGAGACAATATTTAAAAATTATTGGGAACTTGGTAGTTTGAAATTACAGCGCGAATTTATTTCGAAGCTTATTACAGAAGTGAAACCGAAATATCGGTACGAGAGAATAGGCCGTACACGTAGTTTCAATCATGCTTTTCATTTTATAGTAAATGGCATCAATGTACGTGTATGTAAAAAATTTTTCAAAGCAACGTTGGATATTAACGACAGACCTATCAGGACAGTATTAAGTAAAAGTAATGATGGGTTCATAGAAGCTGATAAACGAGGAAAACATGGTAACCACAAAGTTATTGATCCTACAATCAAACAAGGTATACATGACTTTATAAACAGTATACCCAGGATTGAAAGTCATTATTTGAGAGAACAAACTACACGCGAGTATATTGATGGTGGAAAATCAATTGCAGGCATGCACCGCGATTATGTTGCAGAAAGTAAAAGTAAGAATAAAAAATATGGCAATTTGACTTTATTTTCAAGAATCTTTAATGAACAATTTAACATCTCATTTTTTGTCCCAAAAAAGGAACAATGTGAGCTATGTACCGCTTACAACAATGTAGCTGATGATGAGAAGGAAAAACTAAAAGATCAGTATGACAACCATTTGAAAGAGAAAAAATTGTCTAGGGAGGAAAAGAAAAAGGATAAACTACGTGCAGAGAACAATGACAAACTCGTGGTTGCAGTTTATGATCTGCAAGCGGTTTTGCCAGCTCCCAAAGGGGACGTGTCGGTTTTCTTTTACAAATCAAAAATTAATAGTTACAACTTGACCGTAAGTGACCTGAAGCTAGATGATGTGCAATGCTATTTTTGGCATGAAGCTGAAGGAAACAGAGGTGCCATTGAAATAGGTACTTGTGTCTATAAATATTTGGAGCAGATTTCACAATTGAAAAATGACCAGGACCTAGAAATAGTTCTGTACTCCGACAATTGCTGTGGGCAGCAAAAAAATTCATTCATATTTGGTATGTATCTTTTTGCTGTTCAAAAACTTAATATCAAATCAATAACACATAAGTTTTTGATCAAGGGTCATACCCAAAATGAGGGAGATAACAGCCACTCAGTCATTGAAAAGGCTGTCAAAAAAGCCCAGAAATCAGGCCCCATCTATACCCCACCCGAATACGTCAGAATAATACGATCTGCCAAGAAAACAGGAAACGCTTTCAAAGTAGTAGAGTTATCCCACAGTGACTTTATTGACTGGAAAGTCGTTGATTAGTGGAGCTGGTTGAAAAATATTTAGGTCTGCGGACTGTGAGTCCGCATGCGACTGTTAGTGATAAATTTCTTCTCGGATTTTATACAAAAGAAAAGTATGTTTTTATGTGGGGTTTTATTTTATTTATAAAATAAAAAAGTCTAATAAAATAAATGAAGGGATAAGCTAATTTTTACGTCTTTTTAGGATGGCCTACTCTTGGGAAAAGGAACAGGCACGCCTGAACCAGTTGATGATTGACTGCCTGGAAGAAAGCGATAATGAGTTTGATGTACAATTTGATGATCAGGAGGAATTTGGAGAAGAAGACCATGTTGAGGAGCAAGACCTTCACACAGACACTGAACAAGAGATATCGGACGTGGAAGAACCAGAAAATTTGGAAACGCCATGGGAAGGGCAGCCTATGTTTGTTGGTAAAGACGGCGTTACGCATTGGGCAAAGCATGTCCCTAAACAAAATATAAAAACTAGAGCGCAAAATCTAATCAAGCACCTCCCAGGAGTGAAAGGTACCGCCAGGGGTTTGAAAAGAGAGATTGACATTTGGAAATATTTTTTTACCGATGACATTTTAAATTCCATTGTTTATTATACAAATAAACATATTCAGTTGGTTAGACCAAACTATCAGCGGGAAAGGGATGCTAGAGATACGGATATCGTGGAGATTCGAGCATTGATTGGTCTATTGTATTTAGCAGGAGTGTTGAAGTCAAGTCATCTACATACAGAAGAGCTGTGGGCTAAAAATGCTACTGGGGTAGAATTATTCAGGTTGACAATGTCTGAGAAAAGATTTCTATTCCTTTTAGTAAACCTGCGATTTGACGATTTAGAAACTAGAAACGACAGGACACAATTTGACAAGTTAGCCCCAATTAGGGAAGTTTTTGACGCTGTGGTGAACAACTATAAAACTGCTTATACGCCATTCGAATTTGTAACCATTGACGAAAAGTTAGAAGGGTTTCGGGGACGCTGTTCATTTAGACAGTACATCCCTAGTAAACCCAACAAGTACGGGATTAAGATTTTTGCTATGGCGGATTCCAAGACATTTTACACTTTGAATATGGAAGTTTATATTGGCAAGCAACCGGACGGACCCTATGAATGCAGCAATTCACCAACTGCAGTGGTACAAAGACTATGCCAGCCAATCAAAGGAACAAGTCGCAACGTGACTGTGGACAACTGGTTCACTAGTATGGACTTGTTGACGTCACTTTATACAGATTTCAAGCTGACTCTTTTAGGCACTGTCAGGAAAAATAAAAAGCAATTGCCCCTCGAATTTTCACGTCCATCAGGTCGCCCAATTGCTTCGAGTATGTTTGCCTTCAGGAATGACTGTACACTGGTATCTTATATACCAAAGAAAAATAAAAACGTCTTACTGTTGTCAAGTATGCACTTTGATGACAAAATAGATGCCAGTACAAATAAACCAGACATGATAATGGACTATTACGCTTCAAAGGGTGGTGTTGATTGTGTAGACGGCCTATGATTGTGCGCGAAACACTAAACGATGGCCCATGGTTGTATTTTACTCTTTACTAAATGTAACTGGAATAAACTCTTTTGTGATTTTTTCGATAAATAACGCTACTGAAATAAGACGGAGGATGTTTTTGCGAGCCTTATCGTCTCAGTTAGTAGAAGAACATGTTCGCCGACGTGCTACCCAGCCCATTCCCAGGGCTATTCAACTGAGGATAAATGAAGTTTTTGGAGCAGAAACCACCAGAGCACATCCAGTTCCAGAAACACCAGCAGGTCAGAGAGGACGTTGTTTTATTTGCGACCGACGAAAAAATAGGCCTACACGCTATTCTTGTGTCGAATGTCACAAGTTTATTTGTTTGGAACATTCTCTAATGATATGCCCTCAGTGTCACCCATAATGTTTGTTAAAAATTTGTTGTACCAGCTTTTTCTTATATTTGTTCGAGTTCTTGGTTATATTATGTTTCTAACATTACTAAAATGTTTAAATTTGGTTAATAAATGACTTTTAATATCTCAATTTGTATATTTATTTAAGAATTATAACTTGTAAAAATGGTATTTCACAGTTGCGGACTAAGAGTCCGCGCGCGACCTTTCTATCACAAAAGTGAGCGCGAGTTCCGAAAGGTTAAAAAATGAACCAAGAGTCCTTTTTGTAAAAACTTTATACGAGCAAGAGGAGTTTATGAAAATTAAGGTGAATGATGTAAAGTTAAAGCGGGGAGAAAAGAAAAAAAAAACCTATCGAAGTAGAGAAGATAATCTGTCCTACAGCATACAGAAGTAAAATTCCTATTACCGAAAGGAAGAAGTCAGATATACTTGACCTTATCAAAGGCAACTATATTCCAAAGTTTTACGGACCTTTTTATGATTCTATTTTAAACCCATAGACTATGTTTTGTTCAGTGCAGTGGTATAATTAATTACATTTTAGATAAAAACTCTTTTGTACTTTTCTAACAATAAAATTTGTTCATTAATGACCTTATTTTTTTTTATCGTGCAGTATAATAAATTATTACAATTATTGACACAAAGGCACAACTAATAAAATTGTCATATGTCATTCAGGAAGAGTGTCACAACTCAAAGTACAATTTATTCTAGCCTAGGAAATAATTATAATTATTATAGATTTATAAAATAAGTAAGTAACTCAATTCCTAACTAAACAATGAACTTATTGCACTAATTGCCCTTTCTAAAGTATTTGAACTTTGATTTCACAATGTAAGTGAACTTTTATTTTTTGTGTACTGTAAAATGATGTTTTTTTAGTTGTGACATTATTCTCGCCGGGGTGCGATATGTCGAATTTGTCAAGGGCGTCTGTAAAATCTGAAAATGCCTAACAAAGGTTAAATAAGTAAAAAAATATTTTTACTTTCTTTTGCGGTTTCGAAAACCAACATCGGTTGTAGGTTTTTATGATCAAAAATTTACTTAAAATTTTAATGTCATTCCATTTTATTTCGTGATATAAATTCTAGAAACTGCTATAAAAATAGATTTTCAGAATTCAAAAATGGATAGATAATTTAAGACAAACTAAAGGCTCTATGAAAATGTAAATATATTTATAGTTTTCCAATTATTAGTAAAATAATTTAACAAAAACCATTTACATGAAATTAAAAATTTACTATAAATAGTTAGAATTCATTATCTGTAGTTTTGATTTTATTTGTATCGAGTGTTTAAGTTTTACATTATTTGGGATACTTATATTCTCGTTTCTTTTTGTTTCTAATGATACTAAGGGGATATTATATACAAGGTATTTCGGAAACCAAATCACTCTTTTTTTAAACTAGTTAATAATGCTATATTTAGAACTTTCTTCCTTAGGTACTTAAAATTTTGCTGCATTCCATTTTATTTCGTGATATAGAATTAAACCAAAATTTTAGAAAACTCAAAGTAAAAAAAAAAAGAATGAAAAACAGCATAATGAAATGTATTTTCAATTTTATCTTGATCTTGGCTAACTAGTATAAAAAAGAGTTTGTTCGTAATCTACATATGTAATTATATGTAAAAAAAATTAGAAATATGAAAAATTTGAAAATTCAAAAAACACAATATTGAACGAAATTTGAGAATTTTAGAGACAACATCTGGTGGTTAACAAACATTGTATTTTGAAAGATGTACATAGGAGTAATCGAAATATTTGATCTTTTGTTAAAATCCAATATTTACGACAGTAACTATTCGCCCAGATTGGATTTTGCTGACCCTTGTAAAAAAATTCTTTAAAGAATTTATAAGTATTGTCAGGGTAATAAAACAGTAAAGTTTCAACACCCTTGAAGTAGTTATCATAATATAACATATTGCAATAATATGAAATTTATAAAAACGCAGTTACTTATAATAATTAAAAAATTGATTCAACTTTCTTAAAAATAAAAAAAAAACAAGTATTAGATGACCAAACTGACGTACATATAACATAAGTATTTCAGAAAAAAGAAAAATAATCAAAAATTGATAAAATAAAACCAGATAATGTAAAAAAATAATAAAAGGAATCATGTCACAAAATATAAGAGGTTTTTGTTTACTTATTAAGACTCTTTGAAAAGACATACGCTCTGGTTGACGAAAATTTAAAAAGAGTTAAATCAACATATTTTTTATATTTAATCCGATTGTTACGCATTTTTATATTTAAAAGACTATTCTTCGTAAATTTAACAAATCAATCAACATTAATAGAAATACGCAAGGGACCTTTTCAAATATATATATACTTTTTTTTTTATTTTAAGAAAATATATTTTAATTGTTACTGTTTTATTTTAATTGTTTTTCCATTTACATTTAAAAAAATAACAACCGTCAACTAACATTTATATTTCTTTTTGTAAAAAAAACAGAAACTAATTAACAACTAAAACAAACTTCGTATTCCCCCCTAATACACCGTCTAATAGTACTTCTAGTAATACTATATCCAAATCCAAAACAATATATCATTTGCATAAGTAATGTTTACTCCTCCCCAAATTTATGTTAAATTTATTCAAATATTGTTTAAATAAATTCCAATAATGTGCCGAATAAAATAATTACCGCGTTTTAAAGTGTGTATTTAAATTTTTCCAAAATGTATTTTTAACAACCCTAACTGCAACAGACGCTTATGGTTTTTTTAATAATAAATATTTTTTTTAGTGTTGTGTTTGTTGGATACTTTTTTATTTTTTTGTGTAGTTTTAAGTTTCTGCTTGTGTGAAAATGAATCGTGCTGGGAGACATTTTATTGTTGGACATGATGAATTAATGACCCCTAATAAAATTCGCCAGGAAGTTGTGAGATCCGAAGATATTACTGGCTTGCGTACCCATTTGGAAGTACTACAGTGGCTGCCTAAAAGGTGTCTTATCCTCAACGCTTGTCACTGTGCTACATGCCAAATTCCAATGAATTTTGTGGTACGGAACCAACGATGTGACGGATACCATTGGATATGTTATAGATGTGATGCCCGGGTCAGCGCAAGAAGAAATTCTTTTTTTTTATAGAAGTCACTTACCACTAAAAAGGCTGGCCCAATTAATTTTTCTGTGGTCATATAACACCTCCCAAGCTTTTATATCGTTGGAATGTCACATCGGCGAGGTAGCCTGTCATACAACGGTAGATTGGTGTTCTTTCTGCCGCGAAATTTGCGCTCAAGATCTCCTCGTCAATCCTCCAGTTATTGGAGGATTTGACGAGAATGTCCAACCAAAAATTGTAGAGATTGATGAAAGCAAATTTGGCCGCAAGATGTACAACCGTGGTCGGGTTCGAGAGGGTCAATGGGTGTTCGGCGGAATAGAAAGAGGCAGTGGGAAATGCTTCCTAGTAATAAATATTTTTTTTAGTGTTGTGTTTGTTGGATACTTTTTAATTTTTTTGTGTAGTTTTAAGTTTGTGCGTGTGTGACAATGAATCGTGCTGGGGGACATTTTATTGTTGGACATGATGAATTAATGACCCCTAATAACATTCGCCAGGAAGTTGTGAGATCCGAAGATATTACTGGCTTGCGTACCAATTTGGAAGTACTACAGTCGCTGCCTAAAAGGTGTCTTATCCTCAACGCTTGCCAATGTGCTACATGCCATGAATTTTGTGGTACGGAACCAACGATGTGATAAATATTTTTTTTAGTGTTGTGTTTGTTGGATACTTTTTAATTTTTTTGTGTAGTTTTAAGTTTGTGCGTGTGTGACAATGAATCGTGCTGGGGGCCATTTTATTGTTGGACATGATGAATTAATGACCCCTAATAACATTCGCCAGGAAGTTGTGAGATCCGAAGATATTACTGGCTTGCGTACCAATTTGGAAGTACTACAGTCGCTGCCTAAAAGGTGTCTTATCCTCAACGCTTGTCACTGTGCTACATGCCAAATTCAAATGAATTTTGTGGTACGGAACCAACGATGTCACGGATACCATTGGATATGTTATAGATGTGATGCCCGGGTCAGCGTAAGGAGAAATTCTTTTTTTTTATAGAAGTCACTTACCACTAAAAAGACTGGCCCAATTAATTTTTCTGTGGTCATATAACACTTCCCAAAATTTTATATCGTTGGAATGTCACATCGGCGAGGTAGCCTGTCATACAACGGTAGATTGGTGTTCTTTCTGCCGCGAAATTTGCGCTTAAGATCTCCTCGTCAATCCTCCAGTTATTGGAGGATTTGACGAGAATGTCCAACCAAAAATTGTAGAGATTGATGAAAGCAAATTTGGCCGCAGGATGTACAACCGTGGTCGGGTTCGAGAGGGTCAATGGGTGTTCGGCGGAATAAAAAGAGGCAGTGGGAAATGCTTCCTAGTAATAAATATTTTTTTTAGTGTTGTGTTTGTTGGATAATTTTTAATTTTTTTGTGTAGTTTTAAGTTTGTGCGTGTGTGACAATGAATCGTGCTGGGGCACATTTTATTGTTGGACATGATGAATTAATGACACCTAATAACATTCGCCAGGAAGTTGTGAGATCCGAAGATATTACTGGCTTGCGTATCAATTTGGAAGTACTACAGTGGCTGCCTAAAAGGTGTCTTATCCTCAACGCTTGCCACTGTGCTACATGCCAAATTCAAATGAATTTTGTGGTACGGAACCAACGATGTGACGGATACCATTGGATATGTTATAGATGTGATGCCCGGGTCAGCGTAAGGAGAAATTCTTTTTTTTTATAGAAGTCACTTACCACTAAAAAGGCTGGCCCAATTAATTTTTCTGTGGTCATATAACACTTCCCAAGATTTTATATCGTTGTAATGTCACATCGGCGAGGTAGCCTGTCATACAACGGTAGATTGGTGTTCTTTCTGCCGCGAAATTTGCGTTTAAGATCTCCTCGTCAATTGGGTTATTGGAGGATTTGACAAGAATGTCCAACCAAAAATTGTAGAGATTGATGAAAGCAAATTTGGCGGCAGGTTGTACAACCGTGGTCGGGTTCGAGAGGGTCAATGGGTGTTCGGCGGAATAGAAAGAGGCACTGGGAAATGCTTCCTAGTAATAAATATTTTTTTTAGTGTTGTGTTTGTTGGATTGTTTTTAATTGTTTTGTGTAGTTTTAAGTTTGTGCGTGTGTGACAATGAATCGTGCTGGGGAACATTTTATTGTTGGACATGATGAATTAATGACCCCTAATAACATTCGCCAGGAAGTTGTGAGATCCGAAGATATTACTGGCTTGCGTACCAATTTGGAAGTACTACAGTGGCTGCCTAAAAGGTGTCTTATCCCCAACGCTTGCCAATGTGCTACATGCCAAATTCCAATGAATTTTGTGGTACGGAACCAACGATGTGACGGATACCATTGGATATGTTATAGATGTGTTGCCCGGGTCAGCGTAAGGAGAAATTCTTTTTTTTTTATAGAAGTCACTTACCACTAAAAAGGCTGGCCCAATTAATTTTTCTGTGGTCATATAACACTTCCCAAGATTTTATATCGTTGGAATGTCACACCGGCGAGGTAGCCTGTCATACAACGGTAGATTGGTGTTTTTTCTGCCGCGAAATTTGCGCTCAAGATCTCCTCGTCAATCCTCCAGTTATTGGAGGATTTGACAAGAATGTCCAACCAAAAATTGTAGAGATTGATGAAAGCAAATTTGGCCGCAGGATGTACAACCGTGGTCGGGTTCGAGAGGGTCAATGGGTGTTCGGCGGAATAGAAAGAGGTAGTGGGAAATGCTTCCTAGTAATAAATATTTTTTTTAGTTTTGTGTTTGTTGGATACTTTTTAATTTTTTTGTGTAGTTTTAAGTTTGTGCGTGTGTGACAATGAATCGTGCTGGGGGACATTTTATTGTTGGACATGATGAATTAATGACCCCTTATAACATTCGCCAGGAAGTTGTGAGATCCGAAGATATTACTGGCTTGCGTACCAATTTGGAAGTACTACAGTGGCTGCCTAAAAGGTGTCTTATCCTCAACGCTTGCCACTGTGCTACATGCCATATTCAAATGAATTTTGTGGTACGGAACCAACGATGTGACGGATACCATTGGATATGTTATAGATGTGATGCCCGGGTCAGCGTAAAGAGAAATTCTTTTTTTTTTTTATAGAAGTCACTTACCACTAAAAAGGCTGGCCCAATTAATTTTTCTGTGGTCATATAACACTTCCCAAGATTTTATATCGTTGGAATGTCACATCGGCGAGGTAGCCTGTCATACAACGGTAGATTGGTGTTCTTTCTGCCGCGAAATTTGCGCTCAAGATCTCCTCGTCAATTGGGTTATTGGAGGATTTGACAAGAATGTCAAACCAAAAATTGTAGAGATTGATGAAAGCAAATTTGGCCGCAGGATGTACAACCGTGGTCGGGTTCGAGAGGGTCAATGGGTGTTCGGCGGAATAGAAAGAGGCAGTGGGAAATGCTTCCTAGTAATAAATATTTTTTTTAGTGTTGTGTTTGTTGGATTGTTTTTAATTGTTTTGTGTAGTTTTAAGTTTGTGCTTGTGTGACAATGAATCGTGCTGGGGAACATTTTATTGTTGGACATGATGAATTAATGACCCCTAATAACATTCGCCAGGAAGTTGTGAGATCCGAAGATATTACTGGCTTGCGTACCAATTTGGAAGTACTACAGTGGCTGCCTAAAAGGTGTCTTATCCCCAACGCTTGCCAATGTGCTACATGCCAAATTCCAATGAATTTTGTGGTACGGAACCAACGATGTGACGGATACCATTGGATATGTTATAGATGTGTTGCCTGGGTCAGCGTAAGGAGAAATTCTTTTTTTTTTTTTATAGAAGTCACTTACCACTAAAAAGGCTGGCCCAATTAATTTTTCTGTGGTCATATAACACTTCCCAAGATTTTATATCGTTGGAATGTCACACCGGCGAGGTAGCCTGTCATACAACGGTAGATTGGTGTTTTTTCTGCCGCGAAATTTGCGCTCAAGATCTCCTCGTCAATCCTCCAGTTATTGGAGGGTTTGACAAGAATGTCCAACCAAAAATTGTAGAGATTGATGAAAGCAAATTTGGCCGCAGGATGTACAACCGTGGTCGGGTTCGAGAGGGTCAATGGGTGTTCGGCGGAATAGAAAGAGGTAGTGGGAAATGCTTCCTAGTAATAAATATTTTTTTTAGTTTTGTGTTTGTTGGATACTTTTTAATTTTTTTGTGTAGTTTTAAGTTTGTGCGTGTGTGACAATGAATCGTGCTGGGGGACATTTTATTGTTGGACATGATGAATTAATGACCCCTTATAACATTCGCCAGGAAGTTGTGAGATCCGAAGATATTACTGGCTTGCGTACCAATTTGGAAGTACTACAGTGGCTGCCTAAAAGGTGTCTTATCCTCAACGCTTGCCACTGTGCTACATGCCAAATTCAAATGAATTTTGTGGTACGGAACCAACGATGTGACGAATACCATTGGATATGTTATAGATGTGATGCCCGGGTCAGCGTAAGGAGAAATTCTTTTTTTTTATAGAAGTCACATACCACTAAAAAGGCTGGCCCAATTAATTTTTCTGTGGTCATATAACACTTCCCAAGATTTTATATCGTTGGAATGTCACATCGGCGAGGTGGCCTGTCATACAACGGTAGATTGGTATTCTTTCTGCCGCGAAATTTGCGCTCAAGATCTCCTCGTGAATCCTCCAGTTATTGGAGGATTTGACGAGAATGTCCAACCAAAAATTGTAGAGATTGATGAAAGCAAATTTGTCCGCAGGATGTACAACCGTGGTCGGGTTCGAGAGGGTCAATGGGTGTTCGGCGGAATAGAAAGAGGCAGTGCGAAATGCTTCCAAGTAATAAATATCTTTTTAGTGTTGTGTTTGGTGGATACTTTTTTATTTTTTTGTGTAGTTTTAAGTTTGTGCATGTGTGACAATGAATCGTGCTGGGGGACATTTTATTGTTGGACATGATAAATTAATGACCCCTAATAACATTCGCCAGGAAGTTGTGAGATCCGAAGATATTACTGGTTTGCGTACCAATTTGGAAGTACTACAGTGGCTGCCTAAAAGGTGTCTTATCCTCAACGCTTGCCACTGTGCTACATGCCAAATTCCAATGAATTTTGTGGTACGGAACCAACGATGTGACGGATACCATTGGATATGTTATAGATGTGTTGCCCGGGTCAGCGTAAGGAGAAATTCTTTTTTTTTTATAGAAGTCACTTACCACTAAAAAGGCTGGCCCAATTAATTTTTCTGTGGTCATATAACACTTCCCAAGATTTTATATCGTTGGAATGTCACATCGGCGAGGTAGCCTGTCATACAACGGTAGATTGGTGTTTTTTCTGCCGCGAAATTTGCGCTCAAGATCTCCTCGTCAATCCTCCAGTTATTGGAGGATTTGACGAGAATGTCCAACCAAAAATTGTAGAGATTGATGAAAGCAAATTTGGCCGCAGGATGTACAACCGTGGTCGGGTTCGAGAGGGTCAATGGGTGTTCGGCGGAATAGAAAGAGGCAGTGGGAAATGCTTCCTAGTAATAAATATTTTTTTTAGTGTTGTGTTTGTTTGATACTTTTTTATTTTTTTGTGTAGTTTTAAGTTTGTGCGTGTGTGACAATGAATCGTGCTGGGAGACATTTTATTGTTGGACATGATGAATTAATGACCCCTATTAACATTCGCCAGGAAGTTGTGAGATCCGAAGATATTACTGGCTTGCGTACCAATTTGGAAGTACTACAGTGGCTGCCTAAAAGGTGTCTTATCCTCAACGCTTGCCACTGTGCTACATGCCAAATTCCAATGAATTTTGTGGTACGGAACCAACGATGTGACGGATACCATTGGATATGTTATAGATGTGTTGCCCGGGTCAGCGTAAGGAGAAATTCTTTTTTTTTTTTTATAGAAGTCACTTACCACTAAAAAGGCTGGCCCAATTAATTTTTCTGTGGTCATATAACACTTCCCAAGATTTTATATCGTTGGAATGTCACATCGGCGAGGTAGCCTGTCATACAACGGTAGATTGGTGTTTTTTCTGCCGCGAAATTTGCGCTCAAGATCTCCTCGTCAATCCTCCAGTTATTGGAGGATTTGACGAGAATGTCCAACCAAAAATTGTAGAGATTGATGAAAGCAAATTTGGCCGCAGGATGTACAACCGTGGTCGGGTTCGAGAGGGTCAATGGGTGTTCGGCGGAATAGAAAGAGGCAGTGGGAAATGCTTCCTAGTAATAAATATTTTTTTTAGTGTTGTGTTTGTTTGATACTTTTTTATTTTTTTGTGTAGTTTTAAGTTTGTGCGTGTGTGACAATGAATCGTGCTGGGAGACATTTTATTGTTGGACATGATGAATTAATGACCCCTATTAACATTCGCCAGGAAGTTGTGAGATCCGAAGATATTACTGGATGTACAACCGTGGTCGGGTTCGAGAGGGTCAATGGGTGTTCGGCGGAATAGAAAGAGGCAGTGGGAAATGCTTCCTAGTACCTGTTTCAAACAGGAGAGCGGAAACTTTACTGCCTCTTATACAAGAGTAATTATTATTTTTATCTATTAACGATTCAACGTTTATTTATATCTAGCAGGCTATCTTTTTATTTATTCACGTTGGTATTGGTTTTTGTTATGTTGGTGTTTGAAAATTACATTGCAAGTCACAAACAAATAGCATAAATTTTAATTGTCAATTGTATTTAAGAAATTAAATATGCCGAAAAAAATGTGTGTTGAGACAAAAAAATGCATTCAGAGATGCTATTACATGTTTAGGAAAGACCAGAGAATTTCAGAAGACGGATATTTACAAAAGGTTTTTAACTGTTTATTTCAACAATAACATAGACAATTCATTAAGTCAGTTTTTACAAACGTTTGAAAATCATTTAAATAACTCTACAAATAAAATAAAACTGAACAGAAAAACTTCAGGAAAGAAAGATTGGATCACTAATGGTTTATTATCTTCTATCCAAGAAAAAAATAAAGTTTTCCATAAAATGCAAAAAAACCCAACAGACATAAATAAAGAAACTTATAAAAAATTTAGGAATAAACTAAATGAAATAATTAAAATATCAAAAAAGAATTACTATCAAGCAAAAATAGGAGAAAATAAAACTGATAGCAAAAAACTATGGGAGTGTGTAAAAGAAATTTGCAATGAAACAAAAAAACATGAGACAGTTTCGAAAATTAATTCAGAAACTGGTGAATTATTGACTTGTGAGTTTTCAGTTGCGGAAGGATTTAATGATTTTTTTACGAGTATCGGGAAAAAATTTGCCTCTAAAATATCAAAACCTGCAAATTTTAATCAACAAGTAACTCTCCCATCCTCAAATTCAATATTCCTTGCCCCTACTACGAATTTAGAAGTTAGAGATATAATATTAGATCTAAAAAACAAGAAAAGTCCAGGAATAGATAACATTAGGTCGGAAACCCTAAAATCTGTTGCAACTGAAATTTCTGTAGTGTTAAGTTACTTAATTAATTTAGCAATTGATCAAGGTACTTTTCCAAAAAGCCTAAAAAATGCTGTTATTAAACCAATTTTTAAAAAGGGAAATAGCTTGGACGTGACTAATTATCGACCAATATCACTAATTTCCAATATTGCGAAAATATTCGAAAAAATTTTAAAGAAAAGATTAACCTCTTACTTTAAAAAATATCAATTGCTATCTGATAAACAATTTGGGTTTCGCAAAAAAAAATCAACTGAAGATGCTTTAGTCCATTTAACAACGAAAATATATGACGCTATGAATCAAAGCAAACCATCAATGTGTATCTTTATAGACCTTGCTAAAGCATTTGATACAGTTAGTCATCCCCAGCTATTGCTAACCTTGCAAAATGTAGGTATAGAGGGAAAGCACTCAAACTCTTTGAAAGTTATCTAACTGAACGGCAACAGTGTGTGCAAATAGGAGAAACAAAAAGCAATTTCTTAACAGTTGAATATGGAGTCCCTCAGGCCCTATTCTTTTCAGTGTCTATGTCAATGACATCTTAAATTTAAATATTAAAGGGAGTGTGGTTAGTTTTGCTGATGACACGGCAATATTTTACCGAGCCAACAGTTGGTTGGAACTAAAATTAAAAGTAGAAGACGATTTTGGACATATATTACAATTATTTAAATCCAAACTATTGACAGTGAACTTTGACAAGACTTACTTCATTCCTTTCACACCTTGTATGAGTAACTTGCCTGACTTTACCTATCTTAGTATTTCTAAGGATAATGATATTGTTCATATTCGAAAAGAGACTAGTATAAAATATCTAGGATTAATGATTGATTCACATCTAAAATGGGACAAGCATACTAAAATGGTAACAAAAAAATTACAATCTCTTTTACCCCGATTTAAAGTTCTCAGTGAATTGCTCGTTCCTTCTCAGTTAATCACACTTTATCATGCTCTTGTGGTAAGTCACCTACGATATGGCATAGTCGTCTGGGGAGGTGCACTTGATATTCATCTACATCATTTGGAAATAACTCAAAAATATTTACTTAAAATAATATTCAAAAAAAAATATACTTACCCTACAGATAAATTGTTTGAGGAATCAAAAGTATTGGACATAAAACAGCTTTTCTATTGTAGTATTATAATGAGACAGCACAAATATAGACATATTTTATTGCCAATAAACCATAATTATGAAACTAGACATAAAAAAAAATCATCTAAGGTACCAAAACCCGAAAAAACGCTTTCTCAAAGATCGTATCAATATTTAGGTCCGAAACTATATAACTCAATACCTATTGAAATTAAACAATTTGATTTAAAATTATTTAAAAGCAAGTTCTACAAATGGTTTTCACAAATCCCTCGGCTTGAAGTTCATAAATCATTCGAAATTATTAGATAAATAAATGTCTTCCTTATATATGAGGGGTTCAGTGCAAAAGTGGTGTAAGTCATATAATTTGAAAAATGCCGATATTATGGGAAACTACTTTTTATAAATAATTTTTTCACTGCCACAGTGGTGTAGGTCATTCGTTCATACATAATGCAATAGATGGCTCTACTGTGCTTATGTTTTGAAGAAACCTAAGAATTATTCAGTGCATAAGCGGTGTAAGTCAGTTGTACGTCAACTTTCGTGTCAGAAACACTCATGTTGGTGTTTATTTTATGCATTTTAAAAGAATTTAAAGAAGTTTTTTGGTCAATAAAATGATTTCTAGTGAATCTGAAGATGAGAATCATTCAAGTGCATCGAGTTTTGTGCCTTCATTGTTGGGTAAGTACCAAAGCATTTTTTATATGCTAAATCTCAAGGGCAATTAATTTAAGGGGGAATTTTTGATCTGATAGTAGCTGTACATAATCAAAACTGTCAAAAATGTTACCTAATTTATAATTCCTACTATCTACCTTTTTATTTTTTTGTAATTAAATTTTGATTTTCTTATATTGGAGGATCAGAAGAGGAGGATGTTATTGAAGGGGAAGAGGAGACTGTTCGGGAAGAAGTCCATTCACCTACACCTGTTCGCAGCAGAAAAAGGCAAAGAGATGAAAGTTCTTGTAAAAAGAATATTAGAAAACGTTCTCGAAATGAAGGTAAACAATACTTGTCGTCAAGGGGGCGTAATGTATCGGCTAAAACATTTGAGAATTTGAATTGCGAATGTAAGAAAATGTGTAATGATCGTATAAGTGAAAATGATAGGAAAAAAATGCACGATGCGTTTTGGAAATTAGGAGATTTTTCCAAACAAAATGCATTTATCCACAGCCTCATAAAATCAGAAACTGTTAAACAGAAACGTCCTCGTAATAATTCGAAAACCCCTAAATCTGTAACATACCAATATACACTTAAAATTAACAACGTGAATATACCTATATGCAAAAAATACTTTTTAAAAACATTTAGTATCAGTGATGGTAGACTTTACAGAGTTCTTGCAAAGCCACAAATATCCGATGTTACTGATGGTCGGGGTAAAAAAACCCCTGCTAATAAGATTGATGACTCAGATGTTATAGAGCATATCAAATCATTCCCTGCTTATCAGAGCCATTATAGCCGAAAAGATAATCCTCAAAGGAAATATTTAAATCCCGACTTGTCAATTCACAAGATGTACGAAGTGTATGTTGAACATTGTACTAATAAGAATAAAGCACCAGTGAAAGAAAAATTTTACTATAAAGTTTTCTCCACGAAATTTAATTTACACTTCAAGCCCCCTGTAAAGGATTCCTGCAGAACATGCGATGAACTGAATTTGAAGTTCCTTGCCGAAAATACCGAAGAAATTAACTGCAAAAAAATCTTCATTTGGCAAAGGCTAAACAGGCACGAGACTCATTGAACAAGGATAAAAGTGAAGCATCTGACTTGATTTATGTGGCAACATTTGATTTGCAGAAGGCACTACCATTCCCAAAGTTAAGTACATCAGTTGCGTACTACAAAAGAAACATGTACATTTACAATTTTGGAGTTCATTCATTCAATTTATCAAACGGATTCATGTACATGTGGGATGAAACAGAGGGAGGTCGGAGCTCCCAGGATATAGCAAGTTGTCTGGTGAAGCACTTATTGGACAACGCACGTGAGCACGACCACATAATTTTGTACTCAGACTCGTGTACAGGACAAAACAGAAATATAAAATTAGCACTCTCGTTACTAAAACTGGTTCAGAATCATAACATGAATGTTAAAACTATAGATTTAAAATTTTTAGTTTCTGGACACTCCTTTTTACCCAACGATGCCAGTAAAAAACACCTTCAGATACATGGTCCAGAAGATTGGATAGATATTGTAAAGGAGACAAAACGTACAAAACCCTTTCAAGTAGTTCAAATGAGAAGAACTGAATTTCTGTTCACAAAGTGCCTTGAAGACTCTATTACAAACCGCAATAAAGATGTGACAGGCGAGACATTTAGCTGGCTTAAAATTAGGTGGTTTAGATTTGAACGTGGTTCACCTTTCAATTTTAAGTATAAAGAAACTCTCAATGAGATGCTGGATTTTAATGAAGTTTCCTTATCAAAAACCGGAAAGGGAAAAAAAGCTGTTTCACTACCAGAAAATCAGGATGTTTTATATCCCCAAAGGCGTCCTGTTACACAGCAAAAAAAACGCGACATGTTGGACCTATTACCTTACATTCCCCCTATTCGCCATGCATATTTTAAAAATCTTCCGACGGAAATCAGAACTCGCCAGTCACAAACAGCGACGCAAGGAAGCTCATCAGATGAAGACAAACCACCTACATTTTCAGCAAAAAAAGAGATAATGCAGGAATGGTTGAGCAGCAATAACATCGCATTTGACAAAAAAATGACAAAAAAACAATTATACACTATAATTCAACCATACAAAAGTAACGATAAGACATATGTAGTAGATGAAATATTAAAGCAACATGGACATGATGTACTTCGACAACCCCCATACCACTGTCAATATAATCCAATAGAGTTGGCATGAGGCTTTACAAAGACGTACTATAACAAACAGGGATAGGGTTAAAGACAATGTACACCAGACATGTGGAAAAAATTTTGTAGACATACAGACGAACTTATTTTGGCAGATTGGACTACTTACATGGGAAACTGCTCACATGACAATATTCCTCCTTTAATTATTTCATTGGAGGAATCAGATTCTGACCATTCCGATTTTGGATTTGATAGTGACTCTGATATATCCAATGAAATAATGGAGGTGGATTAAAAATACATAGCGAACAGATTAACAATAGTTTTAACCAAATCTGTAGCTGCAATTTTTGTTGTTTATATGTTTTTTTTTTAATTTTGTATGTTTCATTTTCTTTTGTACTTTGTTTATTTTACTATCAGTGTACCTGCTTTTCTTCTGAATAATTGCACTGAAACTATTAAACACATTTTAAATGGATTACCAATATTTGAAAGCTTAGATATATAACGAAGCATTACATTTTCTGGGAATTTTTGTCTTTGTTTTACTTATCAAAATAGCTGAAACTAATTGGTATGTGATAATGCCGTACTACCTGGAAAGCTCCACGAAAAACTCTTCAATATATAGCTGCTGTAATACTTATCGACAAAATGAAATATTTTGTGTTTTTCTCATTTATAGCTGGTCCAATTGAAATGTTTGTTGTAAAACTTATTTTATAATACCGTTATAGAGACATAGAAAATTTGTTCTAAATTGCAAATGCAGACTTTTTTCTAAATGTTTTTATTGTTTGCTTTCATTTAATTACTATTATTTTGTAAATGCATTCATTATATGTAAATATATATTGTTAAATTGATGATTTCCTTTTTTTGTGAAAGTACTAAGTTTGAATGATTTGAAGGCGTCAATAACATTATGATTTTATTGAGGACGTGACAACAGCGCATTTACAACTGAAAATAAGATTAAATATACAGGGCGAAATTCATCACCCTAACAAGGCCTACTTTAATAAAAATAAGCTTTGAATGATGTATATTTACTTATATCTATATTTCTTGTATATTCACTTATCTATTATTTAACAATAGTACTTACAATAGTAGTAGAAGTGGGAATAATTTATTTGAATAATTTTCTCTTACTTCATTGCATTCAGTAAAATGGTAGCACCTGCTTATCGCTTATTTAAAAAATTATTTTTGTTTTACATTTTGTTTTTTTTAGGGGCGCATTTTTAATTTGCATGTTTTCTAAACTTGTATTTCTTTTTATTTAATGCAATTTTTGTTCAAACAAAACTTAAGCGATTGTATTATTAATTTTAGATACATTCTGCCGGGCACCATCATCATGTCAGACGGATGGAGGGCCTATGGTGGCATTAACCAACTTGGGGGTGGGATCTACCATCAACAAGTAATTATCCACGAGGAGAATTTTGTAGATCCCCTGGATCCCCAAGTCCACACACAAAATATCGAAAATTTGTGGATTAGAACCAAAATAAAAATAAAAGGCCAGTTCGGCACTACTCGGAACCTATTTGGCTCTTATTTGCAGGAATTTGTGTGGAGGAAGCGCCATCATAGGCAAAAAATTTTCCATATTTTCCAAATTTATCATATCAGTTAACAGACATTAACCAGTGTAGTTTTACTTTTTTATTATTTTTTGTTTGTTGTGTCTCTTTTCCATTTATCTTTGTATTGTTAATATTAGTACAGTGTTATTTTTTGTGTTCTTACATGTTTAAAGTTCTAACAACATTTGTTTATAAAATTTTTACTACAATTTTTACTTACTTATTTAGGAAATGTTTATTACCGAATTTAACAGTTTTGGGATTAATTTTATGTATAAATTTTACGTTCTTGTTTTTTACCAAAAGTTGTAACAAATAGTTTATGATAATACTTGCACAATCTTGCAGTCTCGAAAGTAGAATTTGAAAACCAACTTTTGCTGGCATCCTTCCGTACGAATACTCATCATTCCATTTATTATGGCTTTTCGTGGTATGAATTGTTTGAAAATCCCCATCAATAAATATTCCTTAATCAATGGTAAAAAGCTTGGCTTTTTGACATGTTCAAATATGCACGTATGTATATTATTGCTATTTCCTTTTTGTAATGTTAATTCAAATCTGTTATTATTTATAGTATTGTTTTCTTACTGTAACTATTTGTAATATGTGCTTGTTTTTAGTTATAAAATTATTAAAAGTGATTATTTTTTTCACCTGTCAAAATATCAGAATTTTGTGATTTCGTCCAATGAAAACGCTTAATCTTCAATGTTTTATGCTAAATCTAGCAAATCATTCCGGTTTATATTCATAAAACCACTAGTGGTTTTACTAGTAGGTATTGATAAAATTATAGAACTATCAAAAATTCAATAACAATATTGAACAATCAATTTTCTTGTTTATAAGTACCTTACTATAAATCAACATTCATTTATATTATCTAAATATTCTGAAATATATTTTGTTATTATTATTATCACAATTCAATTCATCTAAACGATAATGAAAAATCAAATATGTAGGTACTTTAAAACTAACCTGCTTCCTGGTTCTGCATGCATTTAAAACTTTTATATGCCGACAGGCAAATGTGGTCTTGTAGGTAAACTTTAAATAGATTTACCTAATAATTTTTATTTTGGTAATTTTCTCTTTAATAATATAATTGTATAAATAGGTATAAAAATAAATATTTATTCAAATTATAACCCTGTTTTCACGACGCTCACGACAACTGACAACTGTCAATACTATCTAGTGTACAGGATAAGTTAATAGTGGGGTAACGGCATTTCGTTTGTGTTAATTATGAAATATAAGTTGTTCTAGGAAGTTTTTTAAATAATAGTTATTTATGATATGAGTGTTAAAAGTGAGGTTTTATTTTGTGAGTGAAAACGTTTGTGAAATGAGCGGAGCGAATTGAACAATTTCAGTGTTGTTCTGAAATCTGAAAGATCAAACGATAAATTGGTGACGATAAATCCGTCCAATTTATCTGCATCCTACCACACACGAATAGATGTCGTGACAGATAAATCTAAAAGATTTATCTGTTAGATTTGAAATTAGGATATATATATATATATAACGAACAGAGCGTTTTGTGACAGTCTAAAAATGTCCAAAGATGATACATAAAGTATCTAATGCCATACTGTCAATAGTAATAATTTCAGTTTTGAACTGAAATGGTGTCGGTTAGAAATTTCTAACACTTTAAAAGACACCTTGGATGCTGCCATATAAATAGATATAAATATCATTCAACCTATATCAGGGCAAAACCAAACTACAGACACGTGTTTCGCTCTTGTTTGAGCTCGTCAGTGTAGTACAGGCTATGTCTCTCAAGTCACTAATCAAGAGACATCCCTGCTATAAATTGAACGATATCTATAGATGTCAATTGCGAAACTGATAAACAGTCGCAAGTGGTTCCATCTTCACTCCAAAAATGGTACTTCAGTGGTAGCTTTGCATCTTGTATATAACCTTAGGCAAGGTAAAATGATAAAACGAACAGATCGTTTTGTGACAGTCTAAAAATGTCCAAAGATGATACATAAAGTATCTAATGCCATACTGTCAATAGTAATAATTTCAGTTTTGAACTGAAATGGTGTCGGTTAGAAATTTCTAACACTTTAAAAGACACCTTGGATGCTGCCATATAAATAGATATAAATATAAACTTGAGAGACATAGCCTGTACTACACTGACGAGCTCAAACAAGAGCGAAACACGTGTCTGTAGTTTGGTTTTGCCCTGATATAGGTTGAATGATATTTATATCTATTTATATGGCAGCATCCAAGGTGTCTTTTAAAGTGTTAGAAATTTCTAACCGACACCATTTCAGTTCAAAACTGAAATTATTACTATTGACAGTATGGCATTAGATACTTTATGTATCATCTTTGGACATTTTTAGACTGTCACAAAACGCTCTGTTCGTTTTATCATTTTACCTTGCCTAAGGTTATGTACAAGATGCAAAGCTACCACTGAAGTACCATTTTTGGAGTGAAGATGGAACCACTTGCGACTGTTTATCAGTTTCGCAATTGACATCTATAGATATCGTTCAATTTATAGCAGGGATGTCTCTTGATTAGTGACTTGAGAGACATAGCCTGTACTACACTGACGAGCTCAAACAAGAGCGAAACACGTGTCTGTAGTTTGGTTTTGCCCTGATATAGGTTGAATGATATTTATATCTATTTATATGGCAGCATCCAAGGTGTCTTTTAAAGTGTTAGAAATTTCTAACCGACACCATTTCAGTTCAAAACTGAAATTATTACTATTGACAGTATGGCATTATATATATATATATGTATATATATATATATAGAGTAACGTTATTAAATCAAATTAATTTAAGGAGTCATTAAAATCTGTTTAAGCTATTGTTAATACCGAATTACGATTTTAGGGTCCTAGTTACGGATTTAAGTCCTAGTTATAGGCTGAAATCCTAAATACAGCGCTAGATACAGGCTTTAATTTTGGGTGCAGACCTGATACTTAGTTCGAGCTTAAGTTATTGTGGTTGGTGCAAGCCTATTGGTTTTGGAACAGGCTTGACTTTTGGAACCGGCCTAAGTATTAGAGAAGCCGAGGATTAACAGATAAGCCTAATTAGATTTAAGTCGCAACTATAGTAGTTAAAAATCTATTTTTCTTGTCTTTTTTTTTGTATTGAGTGTGATCACACATATTGGTTAATTTTCCTTTTAATATTATTCTATTCTTTTTTTTATATAAATATCGATAGCGTTGTCAAGCACGAGGCTTGACAGTTTTGTAATTCTTAATATTTATTTATTAAAGAAGAGTCTAGTTGATATCTTGTTTTATTTAGCTAACTTTATCGTTATTTTTTTTATTGTGCAATTTAATTAGAACTGTTTAGAATTCAAAATTTATTTAATTATCTCCAGTGGGTGAGGTAGTGCCTGGAACAACAGGAGTTTCCGATTTTGACCGTCTAAATCGGTGGCGCGACTCACTTTATTTTGTTACATACCCTCTACGGCTGAGCTGGGCACAAATTTACCAGTAGAGACTACTGATCTCAGCTGGAGTTGAATTTCAATAGTAAAATTTGATTAACCTTTTTCGAAATCTAACTTTATTTTATTTACACTTAAAGTACGTGGCAAATTTTTGGCGCCCAACGTGGGGCACATATTTGTTTAATTGGGCGATATTTAGGAAATTGTTAGTAGATTTTTAACTAATTGTATTTATATAAAGTGAGCTAAGTAGTAACTGTATTTTTAATATTTTGAATCTTTGGCGTTAGTAACGATCACACCAATCGCAAAACGATTTGCTTAGTGTGTATATATTTTTTAATATCTTTAATAAGTTAGTTATCATTATTATTCATCGTTGCTAATTGGTACTGAACCACAAGTTGTTGTCTATTTGTTGAAAAGTTGAAGTAGTCTCTTATTCGTTTATTGTTGAATTGTTGTTATTTTAATCACATATTATGGAGTATAAGATGGACATTTCGTATCTTAAAAAGGACATGTTGGTCCATGAACTTTTAGTTAGGGGAATTTTTGTCGATTCAAAGCAGACGGTTGACCAGACAATAAGGAGAGCTAAGAGAGAGTCATGGAGAGAATTCTGTCAGAACATTGAAAGTGTTCCTGAATGTGCAAAGCTCCATCGAGTCCTAGCTCGAGGTCAAACCAATCCTTTAGGCACAATGCTTAAAGAGGATGGTACATATACGGACAGCCCAGAAGAAACGCTAGAGTGCCGCAGAACACAGTCCAAAATGATGTGGAGAGAGGGAGGATGCGGACGATAAAGGAGGACTGGGATTGCGCTAAGGCTGTGATCACCTTTACGGGCATTAAATGGGCTCTTAGGGCATTTCAACCATTTAAAACTCCTGGTACCGATGGCATCTATCCTGTGTTCCTGCAGGAAGGTGGGGACTAGTTGATACTCCCCTTGGTGCGTCTGTTCAGGACTAGCTTAGCCAGTGGAGTAATACCAACAGCATGGAGGACCTCTAGGGTGGTATTCATACCGAAGCCTGGAAGGGACACATATGCTGTGCCTAAGGCTTTTAGACCCATTAGCCTTACATCGTTTCTCCTGAAGAACATGGAGAAATTAGTGGATAGACATATAAAGGACAGGGTCCTTTTAAGCCGTCCTTTGCATCCGAACCAACATGCCTATCAGAAAGGAAAGTCATGCGAAACAGCCTTGCATGCGCTGGTTTGCAAGATTGAAGATGCTATCTCAAATAGGGAAATAGCGGTGGTTGCTTTTCTTGATATAGAAGGAGCTTTCGACAACACTAGTACTCGCTCTATTGTGTCAAAGCTGGTATCAAGGAATGTGGAAAACACTGTGGTGAGGTGGATAGGCAACATGCTCGAAAGTAGGAGAGCGCAAGCATCTCTGTGTGGAACGGTAAAGGAGGTCAAGGCACAAAGAGGGTGTCCACAGGGTGGAGTCCTGTCACCGAATCTGTGGAATCTAGTGGTTGATGACCTCCTTTCTGAGCTCAATGCACAGGGAATGTACGCTCAAGGATATGCTGACGACATTGTTGTCCTAATAAGAGGAAAATTTATGAACACATGCCTAGAACTCATGCAGAGGGCATTGTTCATAGTGGAAAGGTGGTGTAACCAGGAGGGTCTGAGGGTCAATCCAATGAAGACTGTAATGGTACCATTTACAAGGAAGAGAAATGTTGATATCGCTAGGGTACCAACTCTCTTCGGTAACCAGATCCAGGTTAAGAGAGAGTTCAAGTACCTAGGAATAAGACTAGACGATAAGCTCACATGGAACAGCCACAGGAGCTATAATAGGTACTCCAACTGCAACCCTGGAAGTAGTGCTAAACCTCCCACCTCTCGACATTATTGTGAAAGGGGAGGCAAGGATGGCAGCCTACAGAATGGGTTGCAGTGGCAACTGGAAGTATAACGCCGCCAGTGGGCATACAAGGATTGTGGACACTGTACAGATGGACACCTTGGAAATGCTACCAGACAGGATGGTGAAGATCACAGATCTAGAAAAGCCATACAATGTCAATATTATTGACAGGGCTGCCTGGGAGAAAGGTGAACCTGAATATATGAAAAGGGGGATCACTTGGTATACGGATGGCTCGAAGAAGCCAACAGGCACTGGGGCGGGAATATATGGAGTCAGACCCAAGGCGCAGTTTTGCGTAAGCTACTGTTTTCCAGGCTGAAGTTGTTGCCCTGTCAGAGTGTGCAAGAGTGTGTTTGGAGCGTGGTATGACAGACCACACCATATACATAAACTCGGATAGTAGAGCAGCGCTAATGGCACTTGACAGTTTTGACTTTACCTCTAAAGCAGTATGGGACTATCATCAGGCCATGAAATCCCTGGGAGAGTACAACAAGGTTATCCTTAGTTGGGTTCCAGGGCACAAAAGTATCGCTGGCAATGAGGGAGCAGACAAGTGGGCAAACAAAGGAGCTCAAAGCCCGCTCATTGGCCCAGAGCCGACGTGTGGTATTGCTTACAACACAGCACGAAGAGCTGTTCGCCAGTGGATGGGCATAGAACATCGAAAGAGCTGGGAAAGAACAGAAGGTAAAATACAGTCAAAGAGAATGCTGCAGACACCTACTGGTGCTATAGCGGCAGATGCCCTTGGGCTGAGGAGGAAGACCCTGCGGAAAGTGGTTGGCTTCATCAGCGGCCACTGGGTATTTCGTGGACACCTACATAAGATGGGAATTCAAGTTGAAAACCTCCTATGTAGAAAATGCGGTGAGGAGGAGGTAACAGCCTTCCACGTGATATTCATGTGCCCAGCCCTGCAAGGTCTGCGTGTGAGATCCCTTGGCCTACCGACTGGAGATCAAAGGGAAGAACGGGCAACCATAGTCAAAAGAATCTCTTGGTTCATTAAGAACCTGGGATTTGACGAAGAATGAGGACCTGTGAATGAGGGTGCACAATAAGCTGTACTAGCTGCGATGCAATCCCATGGACTACCTCTAAGCCAGGCCCTCTTTAAAAAAAAAAAATGATGAGGACGGCCCTGCGGCCGGTCCCAAACATGGAGAAATCAGGTACTTTTACGTTACCCCCTTATACCGTAGCAGATTTTAAAGGCGAGATAGAGTTAATCCGTAAGCTGTTGTCAGAGGAAATGGTTCTTACTTTTGAAGGTGAAAATGTCGAGAGGAAATATAATTCTTCGATGTCGAAATTAGTTCACATTTACCATCGTACCCAACGTATTCCGGAGGCCGGATTAACAACTGAAGAGAAGTTGGAGAGGGGTAAATTGTTGATGCAGGCGTTGGCCGCCTTAGATTCCCTTGATACCGCTGCTAAACGCAACCCGGAACTTAGTCATATTGTCCAGGATTTTGATGAGGAATCCCCACCGGTTCATATGGGTTCGTGGTACTTTACCACGATATCGTTATGATAAGTTAATATATTTAGCATGAAAAGGCTATTTGCCTGTTGCTTTAAATTAAATAAAATTAAAAATTAAATTAAAATTAAAATAGTTCTCGCGTTTCTGCACCTTTGAACTCCATTAACCTCACTCGGACCGTACATTAAACTCAGACTAAACCGCTGAATTTAGAAAAATGGAATATGAAGTTCACTGGGGAAGCAAAGTCTTCTGTACATAATTTCCTAGATAGGGTTAGAGAACTCAGATTAGCTCGCAACATCACAGAGGAGCAATTATTTTCCAGTGCCATTGATTTGGTTTCTGGTAAGGCATTAAATTGGTATCGAGCCAACGCTGACAGGTTTAGAGATTGGCCAAGTTTGGCCGATTTGTTGTTACGACATTTTGAACCACCTGATTATCGTGCTAGGTTATTTAAAGAGATTTTAGAGAGGACCCAAGACACTACGGAAGGAATAATCGATTATTTGTCTTGCATGAAAGCGTTATTTCGGCGTCATGGTAGTATTACTCCCGAAATGCAATTAGATTTGTTAGTTAGGAATCTTTCCCCTTTTTATGCCACCCAATTACCTGTTGTGCGTTCTATTGAAGAACTAGAAAAAGAATGCATGAAGTTGGAAACAAAAAAGTACAGGGTAGAAAGTTACGTGCCTCCTTCTCGTAAGAGGAATCAATTGGTGAAACCTGACTTCGCTTTCGTTGAGGTACAACCTCACCGGGAGGACCCCGATCTTCAACAGTTGGGAATAAATAGAGTTGACGCGAATCCTAGTAGTTCTGGTCGTCCTTCCAGCTCTCCGATCTGTTGGAATTATCGAAATATCGGACATGTCAGTAGGAATTGTTCCAACCCCAGGAAGGTACACTGTTATCGTTGCGGGACTGCTAATGTCACCATCAAAGATTGCCCAAAATCTAAGCAGCAGGGAAACGGATCTCGGGAGAATCGTTAGGTCGTGACCTTTTCTCCCAGTGCAGTATTAGCACGACCAATACGTTGGATAGTTCTCATAAGATGCTTCTAGATTATGTCATCTCCCATGCACAGGCAGATCAACAGCCTTATCTCCAAATAAATGTGCTAGGTTATTCCTTGTTAGGTTTACTAGATTCCGGCGCCAGTCGCACGATAGTGGAGTTACCTGGTTTTGAAATTTTGCTCAGTTTAGGCCTTAAATTAATAAAAGATCCGAGTTCTTGTACGGTAGCAAATGGCGAGTTTTGTCAAAGTAGTGGGTATGTCCAGACACCTCTCACATTAATGGGAAAGACCCGATTGATTAATGTCCTTGTATTACCCGCGTTGTCCCACACTATCATCTTAGGAATCGATTTTTGGAAGGCCATGGAGATTATTCCGGATCTGAACCAGGATATTTGGCATTTCTCCGAATCGCCAAATTTGGAACTGGCCAGTGTTCAGAGTATTGACACATTAACCGCGACGGAAAGGAATACGCTAACTGAATTAGTTTGACGGAAATTCGATGATATGGGAACAGGTCTTGGTTGTTGTAGGGTAGCAGAGCACGAAATTGTGATGGAGCCTGGAACGAGACCCATTAAACAACGTTATTATCCGGTGTCTCCCCATAAACAGAAAGTCATCGATGATGAGGTAGAGGAGATGTTGAAACTAGGAGCGATAGAGAGGTCAAAAAGTCCCTGGTCTAGTGTGTTTAGTAAGAAAAAAGGACGGATCGTATAGGTTTTGTGTAGACTATCGCAAGGTGAACTCATGCACCAAGAAGGATGCTTACCCGATCCCATATATTTCGACCATCTTAGACCGGTTGCGAGATACGCGATTTATCAGCTCCATCGATATAAAATCCGCGTTTTGGCAGGTACCACTAAAAGAATCGTCACGTGAGTTTACTGCATTTACAGTACCTGGTAGCGGATTGTTCCAATTTTGCCGAATGCCGTTCGGATTATCGAATGCACCAGCTACTTGGCAGAGGATTGTGTGATGCTATCCTAGGTCCCGAATTGGAGCCCAATGTAATGGTTTACCTGGACGACATTATTGTAATCACCAATTCCTTCTCCGATCATCTGCGACTACTCGAAGAGGTTTTTGATCGTTTACGCCTTGCTGGTCTGATAGTCTCTCAAGAGAAGTGTCACTTTTGTAAACCTCAGTTGCAGTATTTAGGTTACGTAGTCGATGATAAAGGGTTGCGCCCGGATCCAGAGAAAGTGGAAGCCATCGTGAATATTCCACCTCCGAGAAACGTCAGTGAGGTTCGTAGGTTCGTAGGTACTGCTTCGTGGTATAGGCGGTTTGTCCCTAACTTCTCCTCGGTATTAGCTCCCATTTTGAAATTAACTAAAAAGAATGCAACCTGGAACTGGACTCTAGATTGTCAACGCTCATTCACTGAACTTAAAGAGCGATTGGTTACGGCACCAATTTTAACGGCCCCAGATTTTGAAAAGACGTTTTATCTACAAACTGACGCGTCAAATTATGGACTCGGTGCAGTGTTGACACAGCAATATGAGGAAGGCGAAAAGGTTATTTGCTATCTATCTAGATCTTTGACTAAGCAGGAGATGAAACTGTCAGTTACCGAGAAGGAATGTTTGGCATCATATGGGCAGTTGAGAAACTAAGGCATTATTTAGATCATGTTCACTTTGTCGTCATCACAGACCACGCCTCACTGTTGTGGCTCCATCGGCTGAAGGATCCTCAGGGTCGTCTCGCACGTTGGCAATTGCGTTTACAACAATTTGACTTCCAACTAATCCACCGCAAGGGTAAGGATAACGTAGTCCAGGATTTCCTCTCCAGAGCAGTACCGGAGCCAGTCGACTCAGTAAATGTAATAGACAACTTTACCGTCACCCCTGAAACCACCACCGACAAGTGGTACACTAAAATGTGGACGAAGGTTCAGGACAATCCCTTAAAATATCCGTTATGGCGTGTGCAAAATGGTGCCCTGTATAAGTTCGTGAAGCCTGATATTCTTAATTTGTCGCCGCTCTCAGATGATTGGAAATTAGTGGTGCCTAAAGATCAACGCGACTCCATCCTACAACGCTGTCATGATTTACCATCTGCTGGACACGTAGGCGTATATAAAACCTTTGGGAAAATCTGTCAGAACTTTTACTGGCCCAAAATGAAAATTGACGTGTCTAGGTATGTTCGTCGTTGCAAGAGTTGTGCTCAGAATAAACTTGAGCAGAAAGCACCAGCTGGGTTGATGGGCGATCGTTCTGTAATATCCGAACCCTTCCAGGCAATAAGTCTAGACTACATTGGACCTCTTCCTCGATCAAAAAAAGGTTACCAGTATATCCTAGTTGTTTCTGATAATTTCAGTAAGGCAGTCTTCTTATATCCGTGCCGAACTGCTACTGCCAAAAATTTGACGGAAATTATGGAAGGTTTCTTTTTGTTGTATGGAGCACCTATGACTTTAACTTGCGATAATGGTGTTCAAATGAAATCGAACGAATTCCGGAAACTGTGTAAGAAATATAACACCCGAATATTTTTTACCGCACATTACAATCCCCGCGCTAATCCCACCGAACGACACAATAGGGTTATTAAGACCATGTTACGCACATATGTGAAGCAAGACAACCACAGGACCTGGGATGAGCATCTTAATGAAATCGGTTGCGCAATCCGGACAACGCCGAGTGAAACCACCAAATACAGTCCATATTTTATTTTTTTTGGTAGGGAACACAAACTTTACGGAACGGATTACGAGGATAAACTTCGGACGGACCCAATAGAAATTAACGACTACGCTAAAAACCGTCGTGAGAGCTTTGCGAAACTATACTTGCAAGTTCGACAGCGTATAGAGTCCGCAAGAGTGCAAAACGCAAACCGCTATAATCTGCGTCGTCGACCTCTATCTTTTAGTTGTGGGGATAAAGTTTGGAGAAAGAATAAAGTCCTGTCGGATGCTCTGAAATTTTATTCGGCGAAATTAGCACCAGCGTATCTTGGTCCTTTTGTTGTTAAACGTAGGTGTGGTTCTTGGTCCTATGAACTCCAGGATAAATTATGAAATTCGAAGGGTATTTGGCATATCCAAGATTTGAAGCCTTTTTGTGAATCACTCGCTCCAGACGACAATTCTCTGTAGTAGACTTGAATCTTTGGTTGATTTTCCTTTGTGACTTTCGTTATTCTCTTATTGTTCTTTACTTTTCTGTTTAGTGTTTTGTTTTTGTCTCGCCTTGTGGCTGGGGGCGTAAGAATTTCACCACCCGAGGATATTTCAGGCAGGGTGGGTAGAAGTCCCCCAACCTTAACACTGCTAGCCCCTAATCCATATCGGTTACCTTTTTACTCCAACCTCAAGAAGTTCCTTGATATTAATAGGTTCTTTTCGAGACATTCTTATTGACGATAATCGTGTGATTTATGAAAATCTTTCATTGACTACTTGAAATGCAGATGCAGATTTTAGAGGTAATGTCTTTTACAGTAAGCCTCTTATCATACCAGATTTCCATAACCTTTGCGGTCTTTCCATACCCTTGTCTCTTCTATACCGGTTACCCTCCTCTTGGTCAACTTTTCCATTTCCAATTCAGTTGTTGCGGAATCAGACATTTTTGGTAACTCACTGCAAATACTAGCAGAATATATCCTTTAGCTTTTCTTTGGGAAATGCAGAATTTGGTCATCTTTTAGAAGCAATCATTTCAAATGGTTGACCTACTTGGGAATCACTGCCCGCTACTTGCATATTCATGAATTTTAAAAGATTTTCTTATGTTCCTGAACATCTTTTTCAAAATCATTGGCTATGTCTTCAAAATCCACCGAAAATACTAATCCATCTTCCAGGAAATTATTGATTTATAGGTTCTCGTATAACCAATTCTCTTATGATAATTCATATGGAAATCACACTGGGATATTAGAATTTAGTCGTAATATCAGAATCCGCATTGGGCTATGTTACTGTATCATTTGGTTGGTTTTTCCAACCTAACCACTTTCTGGATCCTAGTTTCGTTATACCCTGAGTAAACTTATCGTTACCTTATGTATATTTTGTTATTTCGTTTACCTGCTTTTGGCTTTAGAATAACCTCATGGTTCTGGTTTTATTCGTAGTGGATATACGACAGATTTCGTGGATTTCGAGGCCAAACCTTTGATTTTCCGACCGGGCCATTGGTTGTTGAGTGTCCGGTGGAAAAACCACATGGTGGGATTTGTAGAGGAATTTTTCGGAGTTGATTTAGTAGGAACCTGGTATTGTTAACTTATGGTATCTTTCGTTGCTTGGATTCAGACCCTTGTTCAACATAACCATCGTTGACTCTTTTCTGCCCTGTGGCTGGGGGTAGAAGAATCTCACCACCCGAGGATATTCCAGGCGGGGAGGTAAAAGTCCTCCAACCTTAACACTTCTGGATCCAAGTAATTTCCTTATCTTTGCCTTAACTTTCCTTACCTTTATCTTACCTTTGTTGTTGCCTGCTTCGTCGACTTTAATTACCTTCATGGTTTGGGCCTCCTTTTTTTGGGGCTGTTATGCTGTTTCACGTTATGTGGATTTTGGATGCCAAACCTTTTTGTTTTTCCGACTGGACCATTGGTTTTGGGTGTCCGGTGGGAAAAGCCTTAGTGGTAGTCGAGGGAGATTCTCTGAAGAGAATCCTACGAACATCTTACCTTGTCTCTCTTACCACCTTTTGGGATTTGTCGAGGAATTTTGGTCGACTTAGTGGGAAACATGTGTTCGTTACCTTCCTTACCTTTTGCTACATTACTTGAATCCAGCCAATTCAACAACCATCGTTGATACCTTTCTGTGTTTTTCTTTTGTTTTGTTTGTTCCTTTTTTCTTTTTGGTTGTCTTTCGTGCTGTTTCAGTCTGGTCGTACTTTAACGCACTGGGTGCTTGCTCCTGAGTATTACTCGAAACTTTTGTTTTTCTTTCTTTGGTTTTGTTGTTGTTGTTGGGTCGTATTCTTTACGAGTTGGGTATGCGAATATGGCGTTCTATATATTTGGATATTACAGCAATTTGTTCGTAGCTATTGTTTGGGCTTGTTGTCTCTTTCATTGTGATTGTTGGCATTATTTAATACTTGTTGAGTTAAGGCCGATTCTCACATAACAGCGCCGCAGCAGCGCGGCAGCAGCGCTTCACAGCTCCGCCGCGATGCAAAAACCATGAATGCATTCCCACATAAGCAGTGCAGCAGCAGCAGAATCACGACCGTAGCGGTTGCGAAACATTTGTCCCAGTACTGTTCAGACTATTTATTTCATTCCAGATGTTTTCTTTTCTTATTAAATTACTGTAATGTTTATTACCTAGATCGTAGATTTCTGACCTCTCACTAACTAATAAAATCAATCTCTCGATTTTGCCTTCCATCTTCTGTTTTTACTAACAATATCTAACTAAACAAAGGACAAAATCAAAATATCAACATTCGATTTGATGTTGTTAGATCACGTACCTGTATGTACCCTTTATACGTATATATGTAATAAGTTTATTTTTCAATAAAAACTAAAAATGAACTACTCAATATTCAACAATAAAAAATATAACCGCACCCTTGCATAAAAAAAGAAATATTTAATTAATGCTTAATATGTGAAATACCGAACGAATATTCTAATAAATTAACGACATCTAAGTACTTAATAATATTAATACTAAACAAATACAGAATCTTTCTCTATTCTACAGAAATCTATAAAAGGTGTTATTTGTTCCAAATCCATCTAGTTGTTTTCTTAGGGATCATTCATAAAAATTATTTTTTATTTATTTAGCTTTCTGTAGTTTATGGCAAATATTAACCAAAAAACATCAACCTCAGCAGTGTTTGCTGCTTTCTAATACCCACTTGGCAGCGCGGCGCGGCACAGAGCAGCATACAACGCTCTCGAAGGCGTTAGATGTCGACGTGCTGTGCTGCTGCCGCGCTGCTCTGCTTATGTGAGAACCGTTCCATTTAAAATAATGAATATTGTATGGAGCCGCATTTGCGGCTACGCGACGCGCTGCTGGCGGCGCTGCTATGTGAGAATTGGCCTTTATCGTCGAAAAACTTCGGTATGTTCGTCGTTGCAAGAGTTGTGCTCAGAATAAACTTGAGCAGAAAGCACCAGCTGGGTTGATGGGCGATCGTTCTGTAATATCCGAACCCTTCCAGGCAATAAGTCTAGACTACATTGGACCTCTTCCTCGATCAAAAAAAGGTTACCAGTATATCCTAGTTGTTTCTGATAATTTCAGTAAGGCAGTCTTCTTATATCCGTGCCGAACTGCTACTGCCAAAAATTTGACGGAAATTATGGAAGGTTTCTTTTTGTTGTATGGAGCACCTATGACTTTAACTTGCGATAATGGTGTTCAAATGAAATCGAACGAATTCCGGAAACTGTGTGAGAAATATAACATATGTGAAGCAAGACAACCACAGGACCTGGGATGAGCATCTTAATGAAATCGGTTGCGCAATCCGGACAACGCCGAGTGAAACCACCAAATGCAGTCCATATTTTATTCTTTTTGGTAGCGAACACAAACTTTACGGAACGGATTACGAGGATAAACTTTGGACGGACCCAATAGAAATTAACGACTACGCTAAAACCCGTCGTGAGAGCTTTGCGAAACTATACTTGCAAGTTCGACAGCGTATAGAGTCCGCAAGAGTGCAAAACGCAAACCGTTATAATCTGCGTCGTCGACCTCTATCTTTTAGTTGTGGGGATAAAGTTTGGAGAAAGAATAAAGTCCTGTCGAATGCTCTGAAATTTTATTCGGCGAAATTAGCACCAGCGTATCTTGGTCCTTTTGTTGTTAAACGTAGGTGTGGTTCTTGGTCCTATGAACTCCAGGATGAATTAGGAAATTCGAAGGGTATTTGGCATGTCCAAGATTTGAAGCCTTTTTGTGAATCACTCGCTCCAGACGACAATTCTCTGTAGTATTATAACCTGTTTTTTCCTTATGATGTTAAATGCTCGTTTTATCGAGGTTAACAAATGCGAACGGCACTCAGGGGGTAGGAGGAGAGCGAGCGTGGATCCGAACGAGCTAGATAATATCTTATTGGAAAGATATACGGGGATATATTTACTAGAAAAAAGAAAAGATAAAAGAATTTAAAAGGGACTAAAGAGAAAATGAGAGAAATGATGGAAAAGGGAAAGGTAAATGGGCGCCACTTATTTTTTTATCATAAGGATGGGAAAATATAAGAAACCCAGATGGAAAGAAGATTTGACTATGTTAATAGGATAGGATAATTAATAAGTTGTTGTAGATCAAGTTAAAATTAGAAAGATATAGGAAATATAAGATAAGATAAGGTAAAATTGAGTAACCCGGTAGATGTTCTTGCTAAAAATTTAAATTAAACACTTTTATTGGCAAAGCTAGAAAGATAAAGTTATACTTACTTTTTTCTTTACTTATCACAACAGCTCCATTTATATTAATGAGATAAAAATGAATTCAAAAGTTAAGATTTATGATTTAAATAAGTCTCATACTTATTGTTGATGAAACTAGATCAGAATAACTTACACCAGGTCAGAAATAAAACATATAAATAAACAATAAACAATATTTATTACTGAGAGTAGTAATAAGTCAGGCGTACGAACGAAACAATAGACATATAAAATATCAACAAATTAAATAAGGTAAAATACAGTGAAACACACTAGTGTTTAATCACATAGAGAAATAATTCTACACATCCAATAACAGCTAAGTAATATTATATTGTTATTTTTTGTGTACCCATTTAAGCAGAAGGTGAAGTGAAAGAAATTTAAAAGTATCAAAATGTTATGTTAAAAAAAATAATAAATCACTTTTAGCTTAAAAGATTTTTTACTCGAGTAAAAGAATGGGGTACCATATAATAGTTTAAATTAAAACAATTAAGTTATAAGAAACATTAAGAAATCAAAAATTTACCATAAAATGTGTTACAAAAAAACTAAATCAGACCCTGCGCACCTCTTTCACTGATAAATGAAACATGTATTCGGTAAACTTGTCCGAATTTTCAAACTCTGGGGTCTGTAGAAAGGTACCGGTTTTTTTGTTATAAAACAGGTTGCACTATGGAGTTTATGATCACTTCTTACGTTAATTACCCATACTTGGATATTATTTATGCGGATTACAATTAAGTTTTTATTCCAAAGAAATAAATGGCATCCCTTCTTTTCCTGGTAGTTAAGCAATAGTAATAATATAAAAAACTTACAGTTTGATTCCTAGATAGTATAATTAAATGGGGCCACACCCAATTTATACAATACGGTAAAATTTAGTTATTCTTCATTAATAATCGACAGCTTTTTCATCAGAACGGTTCCATCACTCATTCACTGACTTTAACTTAGTTAAAAACACTAAATAGCAAGTAATTTTTTAAAAATCTTAAGAGAATTTGCCGGGACTTGAAACTAGGGGTTGTACGTATGGTCTTGATAGCACAGAGACCCAAGCTAGAGTGATTAGGAAATGGCGGTACTCAGTGATGCTGTGTTTCGCGTCCCCTCATGTGATGTTAAAATCGGAACCTTATTGGCTAATACGCCGATCGATATTCTTGCTTAGCAACTAAGACCGTTAAAGATGTACAACGTCTAATGAGTTGAGAATACAGGGCGGTAATAAGTAAGGAAGAATTATGAAAAAAAATAAAAAATTAAATTTTATACTTAGAGTTTTTCAAACACGCTACAGTATACTTGAATCTTTGGTTGATTTTCCTTTGTGACTTTCGTTATTCTCTTATTGTTCTTTACTTTTCTGTTTAGTGTTTTGTTTTTGTCTCGCCTTGTGGCTGGAGGCGAAAGAATTTCACCACCCGAGGATATTCCAGGCGGGGTGGGTAGAAGTCCCCCAACCTTAACACTGCTAGCCCCTAATCCATATCGGTTACCTTTTCACTCCAACCTCAAGAAGTTCCTTGATATTAATAGGTTCTTTTCGAGACATTCTTATTGACGATAATCGTGTGATTTATGAAAATCTTTCATTGACTACTTGAAATGCAGATGCAGATTTTAGAGGTAATGTCTTTTACAGTAAGCCTCTTATCATACCAGATTTCCATAACCTTTGCGGTCTTTCCATACCCTTGTCTCTTCTATACCGGTTACCCTCCTCTTGGTCATCTTTTCCATTTCCAATTCAGTTGTTGCGGAATCAGACATTTTTGGTAACTCACTGCAAATACTAGCAGAATATATCCTTTAGCTTTTCTTTGGGAAATGCAGAATTTGGTCATCTTTTAGAAGCAATCATTTCAAATGGTTGACCTACTTGGGAATCACTGCCCGCTACTTGCATATTCATGAATTTTAAAAGATTTTCTTATGTTCCTAAACATCTTTTTCAAAATCATTGGCTATGTCTTCAATATCCACCGAAAATACTAATCCATCTCCCAGGAAATTATTGATTTATAGGTTCTCGTATAACCAATTCTCTTATGATAATTCATATGGAAATCACACTGGGATATTAGAATTTCGTCGTAATATCAGAATCCGCATTGGGCTATGTTACTGTATCATATGGTTGGTTTTTCCAACCTAACCACTTTCTGGATCCAAGTTTCGTTATACCCTGAGTAAACTTATCGTTACCTTATGTATATTTTGTTATTTCGTTTACCTGCTTTTGGCTTTAGAATAACCTCATGGTTCTGGTTTCATTCGTAGTGGATCTACGACAGATTTTGTGGATTTCGAGGCCAAACCTTTGATTTTCCGACCGGGCCATTGGTTGTTGAGTGTCCGGTGGAAAAACCACATGGTGGGATTTGTAGAGGAATTTTTCGGAGTTGATTTAGTAGGAACCTGGTATTGTTAACTTATGGTATCTTTCGTTGCTTGGATTCAGACCCTTGTTCAACATAACCATCGTTGACTTTTTTGTGCCCTGTGGCTGGGGGTAGAAGAATCTCACCACCCGAGGATATTCCAGGCGGGGAGGTAAAAGTCCTCCAACCTTAACACTTCTGGATTCAAGTAATTTCCTTATCTTTGCCTTAACTTCCCTTACCTTTATCTTACCTTTGTTGTTGCCTGCTTCGTCGACTTTAATTACCTTCATGGTTTGGGCCTCCTTTTTTTGGGGCTGTTATGTTGTTTCACGTTTTGTGGATTTTGGAGGCCAAACCTTTTTGTTTTCCCGACTGGACCATTGGTTTTGGGTGTCCGGTGGGAAAAGCCTTAGTGGTAGTCGAGGGAGATTCTCTGAAGAGAATCCTACGAACATCTTACCTTGTCTCTCCTACCACTTTTTGGGATTTGTCGAGGAATTTTGGTCGACTTAGTGGGAAACATGTGTTCGTTACCTTCCTTACCTTTTGCTACATTACTTGAATCCAGCCAATTCAACAACCATCGTTGATACCTTTCTGTGTTTTTCTTTTGTTTTGTTTGTTCCCTCTTTCTTTTTGGTTGTCTTTCGTGCTGTTTCAGTCTGGTCGTACTTTAACGCACTGGGTGCTTGCTCCCGAGTATTACTCGAAACTTTTGTTTGTCTTTCTTTGGTTTTGTTGTTGTTGTTGGGTCGTATTCTTTACGAGTTGGGCATGCGAATATGGCGTTCTATATATTTGGATATTACAGCAATTTGTTCGTAGCTATTGTTTGGGCTTGTTGTCTCTTTCATTGTGATTGTTTTTTTAAATAGATTAATTAAAAATTTATTTGTTATATTTTTGGATTGTTTACATTGTTGTTTTTGTATACACACACCATGGATATTAAGTGATGTTCATGCCTTATAAAATCTGTCGCCACAGGTTTTCGAGAATCTAAGATCGATACCCTCAGGGAGTACACATCTATTTAATACCATTATTATAATATAAAATACCACTATAGTTATTTTTATTTTTCGGCTTTAAATTAGGATTTGTTTATAGATTATGGGTAGCAGAGGTAAGAAGATGATAGATATTGCCAGACGACTTGAATTAGGAAGCAATGTTACATCGGAAGTTTTATTGAGTAGGCCACAGAAAAAAGAACCAGATATTCAAATTGAAAAAAATGTAGATATGATACGTAAACAGTCAACACTAAATTTATTAGACCATAAAATAATTGTTGAAACTCTGCCAGAAGCATCCCTTGAACCATCAAATGACCAAAATATTACAGAAGGTAGAACAAGTAGTACTGAAGAAGAACCCTTTCAAATTTCAGGATCAGAATATTTGCCTTCAGAAGGAGAAGCCACTACACAAGAGGGAGAAGAAACAGAACAAAACGTAGAGGGTTTCAGTGATGGCAGAAAAAATAAAAGAAAAAGCAAAGGACAGGGTAGTTCGTCAGAATGGAAAAGACAAAAGAATGCGAATAACAGATTGCTTGGTCAAGAATACATAGGATTTAAAAAGGACTCTTTGGGCACATGTCAACAGAATTTCACTAGAAAAAAACGCAACTTATTACCTACCTGTAAAGGCCATTCTGTCACTTCTCGAGGGCCTCAACAAAAATTTCTTTGCTCAACTATAACAGAAGCTGACCGAGAGTCTATTTTTAGCAGCTTCTGGAAACTTAACTCATGGGAGGCCAAAAAAGTTTATGTGTCTACACTACTCTCATATTCTGAACCACCAAATAGACGTCAAAGTGTTATACCAGAAGAATCTCGCAAAAAAATTTCTTTTAAATATTATCTTAACGTTTTGAGGGACAATGACAAATTAAAAAAACATGTATGCAAGAAAATGTTTCTTGGGACATTAGGTCTTGGCGAAAAAACTGTCAGAAAGTGGATATTTCATGAAAGAAACATCAAAACGCCAAGTCCTCCTTCTGAACCAAATGAATCTCTATTACCTAATCGTCAAAGTTTGGTCCGTGAGTTTTTAGAAAACTTACCAAAGATAGAATCGCATTATTGCAGATCATCAAGTAGAAAACTCTACTTAGAACCCATATGGAACAGTTATAGTATTTTGTCAGAACTGTGAACAAGAAGGTAAAAAAGCAAGTTCTTGGCGAACTTTTATGAAAGTTTTCAGATCTATGAATCTTGATATCTACTCCCCAAAAAAAGATCAATGCAATTCTTGTATGATGCACAAGAATGGGAACATAACCGAATCTCTTTATGATGCCCATATTAATAGAAAAAATCAAGCACGTGAAGAAAAAAACAAAGATAAGGAATCCACCAACTCATCCGATGACGAAAAGATCTGTGTTTACACTGTAGACCTTCAAGCAGTTCTGCTGTGTCCACGTTTACAGGCAGCGGCAGTATACTTTAAAACCAAACTAAAGGTTCACAACTTGACATTCTACAATTTGAATGACAAGGACGTTTCTTGCTTTTTATGGCACGAAGCGAATGGCGGTTTGGAAAGCGACGTTTTCTGCTCAATTATATCTAGATTTCTTTTGAATGAAATTGAGAAGCACAAGCCTGCAAAAATTATAATATGGAGTGATGGTTGCGGATACCAAAACCGTAACTGTAAGCTGTCAAATTGTCTTCTTCAATTAGCCATTGAACATCAAATAACCATAGAACAAAAATACTTAGAAGTAGGACACACACAAATGGAGGTTGACTCCACCCATAGTACCATAGAGAGAAAGTTGGACAGAAGACGAGATATTTGCATTCCTGCTGATTACATAAATATTATTAAATCAGCAAGAGAAAATCCATCGCAATACAATGTAATTTCTTTGACATACAAGGACTTTTATAATTATGATTCAGGAATGTATACAAGTATTCGCCCTGGATCAAAGCCTGGAGATCCATGCGTAAATGATATTTGTGCACTTCAGTATTTATCAGAAGGTAACATTCGGTATAAACTAAATTTTACAGACTTGTGGACATATTTGCCTAAGCGTCCAAACCGAAAAATGATTCCTTCTGGACGTCGGCAGCTATATGATTCTCCATATCCTATTGAGTTGTCTAAATTTTTGCATCTTCAAGAATTAAAGTTCCTGTTGGCCGCTGATTATCACACTTTTTATGATAATTTACCCCATAAAAATTGCAATTCTGTAGAAAAGTGCGATCACGTGAAGTCAGTTTTAAATTTATAATTTGTTTTTGGTTTAGTTCAGACATTAAGCAATTTTAGTTTTTTTCATCATTTAAGACATAAAAAAATTGTTAAGGTTTCAGACCTATACACTATCTCCGTTCAGTCTCCGCTAGGATCTTCCGATCACAAACTTATTTCAACACTAAGCGAGCTACCAATTTGTTCTGAGCAGCCTCCTAAACCTCGCAAGATTTGGCATTACAGATCAGCCAGGTGGGAAGACCTGAAGAACCATTTCCACACTTTTCCTTGGCTGAACGTGTGCTTTTCTTCTGATGATCCATCCGTTTGTGCTCAAGAGGTCTCCGATGTCATTCTAACTGGCATGGAAGCCTTTATTCCTTATTCCAATAAGCGCCCTTCTAACGGCAAGCCCTGGTTTAGCAAAAACTGCGAGCGCGCAGTCAGATCTAAAAATCTAGCTTACCGACAGTGGCGTAAAAATCCAACGGCTGAGAATCGCACCACCCTTGTTACCGCTCGAAACCAGTGTAAGCAAACGATAGATCAAAGCAAAGAGACGCATAACACGAGGATCAAAAACAAACTTCTTGCCAGTCCTAACGGATCTAGGTCTTTTTGGTCAGTCGCTAAGGCCGTCAGTCAAAATTTTACCAAATCAAATATTCCACCTCTAACACGTTCCGACGGCACAATAGCAACCACAGCCGGAGATAAAGCGAACTTACTGGCAGAACTATTTTCTTCTCATTCCAACGTAGACTTTCAGGGAAAAACACCAACGAACATTCCAGCAGTTCAATCGGAAATGACTGATATCGTATTCCGTCAGCGTCCTGTCAAACGAATTCTTAAAGGGCTCGATGTCAGGAAGGCTTCTGGTCCAGATGAAATTCCTATTATAGTGCTCAAGGAATGCGCTGATGAGCTAACCGCAATATTTTGTAGACTTTTTAACCTATCCTACAAAAAAGGAATATTTCCATCTTGCTGGAAGAAGGCAAGAGTTCAGCCTATACCAAAGAAAGGCAAGAAAAACATGCCAAATAACTATCGACCTGTCGCATTGCTTTCAGTTATATCAAAAGTGATGGAGAAAGCTATTAACCAACAACTTCTAAAGTACCTAGAGGGCCTTAATATTATCAGCGACCATCAGTAGTATATCAAGCGGGCTCCTAGGACCGAAGGTAAGCATGCCATCGAGGAGCCTCACCTGACGTCACCTTCACTCACCTTCACTCACCTGTCCTACAAGAATTCACCTGTCCTACACCTTTGATTTACCTGTCATTTTAGTCACCCTACCTTTACACCCTACCTTAACCACCCCTTATCAGCCACCCCTATGTTATTTTTGTCACCCTACACCCCTAATAAACCTTAGTGCCCAAATAGAACTTAGAATAATTTTTGGATGAGAATAAATGTAGAAAAAAAATTTCTTGATCGTGTATTCGAGCCCACAAACTCATGTGTACAAAATTGACGCCTTAACCAACACGGCTATCAACTTGACTTGCTATAGAAAGTTAAAATGTGTAATATAAACAGCTCGTGACGTCATATTATTGATATAATAATAAGAAGTTAGCAGAGGCGTACTGTGTATTAGCAGAGGCGACGTACTAACAATTAGCCGAGCCGAGCCGAGCCTAGCCTCTTGGAATTTTATTTTGATAATTTTTTTAATTTTTTTAGTATGTTTAAAAAGTTCAAGTAAAGACAATAAAAAAAAATTATGCCTATTCGTGTCACATATGTTTGTATTAAATGTAAAGGAGAAACAGATTTACCAAACAGTGTATGTATAGAATGTTTAGCAGAGTTACGTCGCAAAAGTTTGGGAATGAAACATTCTACACTGGGTGAAATTCATAGAAAATAAGTGAGTCATCAGTTTTTTTATGGTATAAATAGAAAATTCTACGTATAGTTCCATTATTATTGTTGCAACAGTGAAACAGTTAACAAAATGTCTCTATTGGTGAAAATTATTTTTATTTTACAAATTTGTAAAATTTTAACAAGTAATGTCGTATATATAAATACAACATACAACATAGAACCCGGTACTTTTATGGTGTTAGAGGTACGAAAAGATTTAATGGTCTTAAATGAATATCCAGCAATTTTTTCAAAAAATTTAATTCCGATGTATTCTTCAGTCACCTGTAGATCAAATAAATATATAAATAATTCTTATGTTTGTGGATATACTATAGGATCACACAAAAAGTACTATCCAATTGTTCCATTCAAGAGCAAATTAAACTGTGGACATCATAACCTGAATCAGTTTGATAACAAATCAATTTCATATCGAGGTTTTTGGTGGGAAACAGTTCAAGATTTCTACGAGAATTCCACACTTGCTTTTCCTAATATCAATGCATATAAATTATTAGAAGATATTTGTTTTGTATATATTTAGTTATTTTTTTTTTATATATAAATTATGTTTAACTACTACTGTGATTAGTATAGAAAAGAGGTTTAAAGATGCCGGTTCCCGTTAAATTTGTATGTCCTAGATGTAAAGGTGACACACAATATGAAAATTTGATTTGTGTTGACTGTTTTTCAAAAGAATACTATCAAAAAGTTGATGGACAGAAGCATTTACCAACTTCATGAGGAGTCTTAAAAATTTAGATTGATAAGATTTTTTTTTTGTTGTTGTATATACTTATTTAGTTATTTTGAATATATTTTTTTATGTATAAATATATAAATTGGTTTTAAATTGATCTTTATTAGTTTCTTTTCAACCATGACCGATGCAGTATATTGTTGTAAATTTAAATGTTGGAATCGTTCACTTTATGACGAGGTAGACGGACTTGCTTGTACAAAGTGTAATAATTACTGTTTTTGTCGTTGTCGCTGTAAAGGATATTTAGAAGAGAAAAAGAAGAAGAAGAAGAACGAGAAATTGTCATCGTTTTTAAACTTGATTTTCAACTGTTTTGGTTTTAGTTACTGTTTAACAGTTAAAGAAGTAAGATGTTAAATTCAGCAATAAATAAATTACCGTTCGAAGTTCACCTTCCTGGTTACAAATTTTGTGGTCCAGGAACAAAATTACAAAAAAGATTAGCTAGAGGTGATACCGGCATTAATGGATTAGACGAAGCTTGTAAAGAACATGATATTGCTTATTCACAAGAAAAAGATTTACAAAAACGTCATAAAGCTGATAAAATTTTAGCTGATAAGGCAATGCAACAGTTTCGATCAAAAAATTCTGCATTCAGTGAGAAAATGGCTGCACTAGGAGTCGCAGGTGCTATGAAAGCTAAACTAAAACTAGGATTAGGCTTAAACGCAACACAGTACCGTGTCACAATTAAAAAATGTTGCAGTGAATTGAACAAAGTAAAAATGAATTTAGACAAAGCTTCTATGGGTATAAATAATTGTTTACAAACACTAAGTGAAAAAAACACTGCTGTAAATAAGAGAAATCAGTCTAAAATAAAGTCTATAAAAAAAGTAAAACAAAAACAACAACAACGAGAAAAAACACAACAAAAACTACATGAGACTCTGAACAGAGAAATGGAACGTCGAGTAATGGAAAAAATGGATGTTGATAATTATCCAATTAACTTAAATACAAAATTACGTGTCAAAAGAAAAATAACTGATATTCCAAATGACTTAGTAAATAAAAAAGCAAAAATTTATATGAATGAACCCATCCCAGCAACAATTAACAACAACAACAACAACAACAACAACAAACGAAAATTCAGTGATGACGATGATGACGATGTTGATTATAATCAAGATGAAAAACGTGTTAAAACAAGTTAAAACAAGTTAAAACAAGTTAAATCCTGTATTATTTTATTGTTAAATTATACTATTATAAAATAAAAATATTTGAATAGTTTTTTTTTTTTTTTTGTTTTTTTATTATAAATAAGAGATTTCCACAATTAAAATATTAGTATACGTTCAGACGTTGTACAATATGGTTCAAAAAAGAAAACAAACTATTACAAAGAAATCGAAAATAAAAACAAAAAACTCTAAATCTATATGTTTAAAGAGTGTTATTAGAAAAATAAAGGCACAATTATTAAAATCTCAGCCAAAGACTGTAGGTGAGGCTATTAAGTTAGCAATAAAAGTAGCTAAATCCACAAAGAAAATCAAAAAACCACGTGTTATTCAGGTACCTAAAACTGGTGGAATTCTACCATTGATTCCAATTTTCGCTGCCCTTAGTGCACTTGGAGCATTATCTGGTGGTGCTGCAGGTGTGGCAAAAACTGTAATCGATGCAAAAAACGCTCGAAAAAAATTAGAAGAAGAACAACGTCACAACAAATCAATGGAATCGATAGCAATGGGTAAAGGATTATATTTGAAACCGTATAAAAGTGGAATGGGTCTTTTTTTATGAGTAAAATTAAATCATCCAAAAAACTACTACCACAACGTCCTTTAACCAATATAGATTTAGAAAAATATGCTAAATTATGGAATATCGTAAATTTTCGAGGTGTATTTATGAGAAACTCTTTACCGAAAAAAATTCGAACCTTTGAAAGTGGTATTATTAATTTGGATGATAAAGACGGTCCTGGAAGTCACTGGACAGCGTATAAGAAATATAAAACACATATTGTTTATTTCGATAGTTATGGTAATCTTAGACCTCCCCAGGAAGTGATAAAATACTTTAATTCAAATGGATTTTGTAATATTTTATATAATCATACTGTTTATCAATCTTATAATTCATATAATTGTGGTCATTTATGTTTATATTTTTTACAAGGTAAATAAATGAATAAAAAGTATTTGTATTCATTCTATAGTAAACCTTTGATAGAACAATATGTCTTATACATTTGTCTTATCTAATAGAGATTCAATATTATCAACAAAAATATATCCACCAATTATTTTAGAAGAAGAAAACGAGTATTTAATAGGACTAATAGATTTTGTCACTTACAATACAATTCCAAATGTGGATAATATGAATAATATGTTTTATATTGGTAAACACAAAATTGAAATTCCAACTGGTTCTTATGAAGTTGATGATATTACAAGGTATATACAACAACGACTTGTTGAAATAGAAGGTAGAAAAGAGTCAACTCAAGAAACCATAAAAAGTAATAAAATAACAAAACAAGGTAAACCAACAACAACAACAACAATTAAAAGTGACGTTCTTGAAAACGATTCAGAAGAAGATACAGTTTTGATAATGAGAACAAATAATAATACATTAAAATCAGAAGTAAAAAGCAATAAAATTATCCATTTCGAAAAACCAAACACAATAGCCTCATTATTAGGATTTGAAAAGAAGAAACTTGGTCCTTTGAAAACACATATATCAGACTTTCCTGTAAATATAAATAAAGTTAATTCGATATGTATTGTTTGTAATTTGGTTACAAATTCCTATAATAATAACAACCAAGATCATCTGATACATGTATTTTATCCAAATGTACCTCCAGGTTATAAAATTGTGGAAATTCCAAGAAACGTTATCTACTTACCTGTCAATACGAAAAACATTACGGAAATTTTTATTAAAATAGTGGATCAGGATGGAGATCTTGTCAATTTCAAGAAAGAGATGGTCACAGTACGGTTACATTTGAAAAAAGTATAATGGTGTTTCTTTATAATATTCAAAATAATATAAATACAGGTGTTAGTCAACAACTCAACAGCAGTCACAACAGACACCTGAAACCGCTAACATCTGAAAATCGATTATTTTTAATTTCATTGGGTTTTAAGTTAAAGCAAAAAAAATGAGTTTTAATATTTTAAATATTGGTGATCGTGTGTTAATAGACAATTCTGTTGTTAATTGTGAACTACACAGTCATCCACCATATGCAAATACCACATTCAATAATTCTGATGAGATTCGTATAACAATACAAACCCAGGATATATATACGTTACCTTGTGAGAGTTTTCTGTATCTGGAGGGATGTTTAACCGATGCTGATAACAAATATAGTGCGACTATGGATTTCATAAACAATGGTATTGCATATTTATTTGATGAAATTCGATATGAAATTGGAGGATATGTCATAGATAGAGTTCGTAATCCTGGAATAACTTCAACCATGAAAGGTTACGTATCATTTACACCAAACGATTGCAATAGATATAATAGTGTATGTTGGAATGCAACAGCTACACCAAAAATTACAGATGAAAAAGGAAATTTTAATGTTTGTCTACCTCTGAAAATGTTATTAGGATTTTGTGAAGACTTTAAAAAGATTGTAATTAATATACGTCAAGAGTTGGTTCTTATTAGAAGTTCATCTGACATTAATGCTGTAGTAAGTTCAAAAGCAAACGAAAAACCAAAAATACAATTAACAAAAATTCTATGGAAAATTCCTCATGTTCAAGTATCAGATACTGAGAAACTTCGATTGTTGAAATATATAGAAAATGGACGTAACCTAGAAATGGCTTTTCGCAGTTGGGAATTACATGAGTTTCCTTTATTACAACAAACAATGAAACATACTTGGAATGTGAAATCGTCAAATCAACTGGAAAAACCTCGATTTATTTTATTTGGTCTTCAAGCAAATAAAAAAAATGATGTTGAGAAAAATATGAGTCGTTTTGATCATTGTAATCTAGTAAATATTAAATGTTTTCTAAATTCCGAAATGTATCCATATGATAATTTAAATTTAAATTTTGATAAAAACCAATTTGCTATATTATACGAAATGTATGTTCAATTTCAACAATCCTACTATTATAAATCTTTTGCTGATCCATGTTTAACTATAACAAAATTTCATGATTTGGCTACAATATGTGTAATCGATTGTAGTCGTCAAAACGAATCGATTAAAACTGGTGGTGTGGATATAAGATTGGAATTTGAAACCAACAAAAATATACCTGCCAGTACAACAGCATTTTGTCTTATTTTACATGATAGAATTATAAATTACAACCCATTAACAAATGTCGTAAAAATGTATTAAAATAATTTTTATTTATATAATAATATTAAATTATATTAAATTATATTTGTTAATTCTGTGTTAAATAAAATATATGTTTTTAAACTTTATCTCTTGGTTGTTATTTAAAAGATCATAAAGGTCATCAAGAAGGCTGATAATAAATAAAACAAGTTACGAGGTAACTCTAAAATAAGATATTCAACTTAATTAATTTTTACCTATTAAATTTTTTAACTAAATACATAACCAGTTAAAAGCGGTTTAGAGCGGTTCAAAAGCGGTTTAGAGCGGTTCAAAAGCGGTTTAGAGCGGTTCAAAAGCGGTTTAGAGCGGTTCAAAAGCGGTTTAGAGCGGTTCAAAAAGCGGTTTAGAGCGGTTCAAAAGCGGTTTAGAGCGGTTCAAAAAGCGGTTTAGAGCGGTTAAAGAAACAGTTATAAGCGGTTCTCATAGACCGATAGACATGTTTAATAAAGAGTTAAAGAAACGGCTTATTATTAAGCGAAGAAACGTAAAAAATAAATTAAAACTTTTAAAGCAGGGTGAAGTTCAACAAGAAAATTTGTTTATACCGATAACTAAACATTTAAAAAACATTGAAAGTAAATTAGTTCCTACGAAATCATCTAACATCAACAATAAAGAGCAAACAACGACAATGGAGACTGCTGCTGCTGCTGCTGCTGCTGCTGCTAGTAATAATAGTGGTAGTAGTAGTAATAGAGATGAGTTAGAAATTGATAACAAGGAAATAAGTGAATTAAAACAAGCTATTTTAAAAAATATTAAACTAAACAAAAATGAAGAGGAAGTTTTTGAAATTAAAGATGAGGAAGAGGAGGAGGAGGAGGAGGAGAAGGAGAAAGAAGAACAACAACAACCGTTATCAGATATTAGTCAAGAAGCATTTGAAGAATATTTGAGCCAGTATCATGCATTACCAAGAAAATATATTAAAGGTTTGCATGAAGATGAAAATAATGAATATGACCAATTAAACGGTGTACGTCTTGATCCAAATACTGAAAAGTTGATGATTGGTAATTCTCAACTATTTATTGAGGGTAGTGATATACATGTACAAAACAAAAGATATATGGGGACTCCCGGTCTATATGAATTATTATTTAAAAAAAATCCTGATGATTTTACAAACTTTGATTTGGATAATTATAAAAAAATAGTACTAGCAACAAATGTCTTCCGCAAAAATTATGATCAATCTCAACAGATTTTAGGTAATAGGGGGAGTAAATATAAAAGAATAATTGCACCGATTTATCATGGTAAAGGAATGTTCATGGAGGTGACCAACAACAACAACAACAACAATAAAATAGATTATGTGCACTGGGACGATCCAAATGAGTTAGTTGAACGATTACGTTTACTACATGCGTCACAACTAGCTGGACATACAGGTCATGTGAATGAAATAAATTCTATTGTGGAAGAACTTGTTGAGGCCGGTATTATAGAGACAAAGTGAAAAGAAAAAAAAAATGTCAACTGTTAAAGAACAAATTGTTAACGAAATACACAAACCAGTAAGAATTAACTTTAAACGACGTAGAATAATACTAAAATCATTAACTGACTTATTTCAAGCTGATCTCGCCGATATGCAGAAATACTCGGATAAAGGTTACAAGTATATTCTTGTGGTAATTAATTGTTTTTCAAAATATCTTTGGGCTATTCCACTTAAAGATAAATCTGGTGTAGAAGTTTCTAAAGCAATGGAACAAGTATTCAAACAACAAACACCGAAAAATCTACAAACTGATATGGGTACTGAATTTTTCAATGTTTCAATGAAAAAACTATTAAAAAAATACAATGTTAACCATTACAATGTGTATACAGAGAAAAAGGCTGCTATTGCCGAAAGAGTTATTCGAACTTTGAAATCTATGTTGTGGAAGGAATTTAGTTTTAATGGATCATACAAATGGGTCAATATTCTACCTGAAATTGTGAGGATGTACAATAATAAAAAACATCGAACTACCGGTATGAAACCTATAGATGTTACATTAAAACATGAAAAATATCTATTAAATACAGCTTACAACAATCTAAAACGTGTAGATTTATCGAGTCAAAAATTTAAAATTGGTGATCATGTTCGAATTTCAAAAATTAGGGGTGTGTTTGATAAAGGATATCTACCAAACTGGTCCACTGAAATATTTACTATACGTGAAATAAAGTTAACCAATCCATTAACCTATCTACTAAAAGATTACAAAAATCAAGATATTTTGGGTGGATTCTATAAGGAGCAATTGCAAAAAGTCAAACACCCTGATGTTTATCTGGTAGAAAAAATATTAAAAAGAAGAAAAAATAAAGTGTTTGTTAAATGGTTAGGTTTTGATCATTCACACAACTCGTGGATTGATAAGAACAATGTATAGAGGGGAGGGGGTGAACAGATATGTATATAATTCCTTGTTCCTAAATTTCTTTTACTGTCAGTTTAACAACAACAATAAAAAAAAATGTTCATTGTTGATGTGAAAGGTTTTTCATTTTCAAATGAAAATGTATTTCTTTGTAGAGAAATTGCAATTTTCAATGTATCGATAGAAAATTATGTTCACAAGTTGGTTACATTACCAATTAGAAAAGAAATGTTGAATAAAAATTTATTAAATTTTAAAAATGAATGTGAAATGGATTGGTCATCATGGAATGAAGAGGATGAAATACATTATGAAGAACTATCAAAATTTCTACAAAGTTATGTAATGGATGATATAATTTTGGTAAAAAATAATATTATTAAATCTTACTTAGAAAAATTTGTGTATAATCAAATAATTAGTATGGAAGATGAGTATAATTCAACTTTACTAACTGATTCTGAAATGAAACAGATTTTCCGTTCCCATCAGTGTACTAATCATAATATTTTTAATAATGTGTCATGTGCATTAGAAACAGTATATAATTTATATTATTGGTACAAATATTGTAAAAAATAAATATGTGAATAAATGTTTAAAAAAAGATAGTTTTTTATTTTATATAAAATACCTAAGGGTACTCTCAAATTATTCATTTAGCTAAAACACGTGCAAGATGAAAATTGTTAAACAAGATACGTCTCTGGGAATTGAAAATAATATTTTTGAAGAAATAAATAAACCAAAGATTTCTAAACACGGAAAACTATTTCCTTTAACCATTAGATGTCTGATAGTAGGACCTTCAAACTGTGGTAAAACTAATGTGATGGTTAATTTATTGGAACATCCAAATGGATTAAAATTTGAAAATGTGTACGTTTATTCAAAATCGTTAATGCAACCAAAATATGAATATTTGGAGATGTTATTGAAACCTGTTAAAGAAATTGGCTATTATACATTTAGTGGAAGTGAAAATATAATGCATCCATCTGAAGCTAAACCAAATTCAATTTTTATTTTTGATGATGTGAGCTGTGAAAATCAAAACGTGATTAGAGAATATTTTAGTATGGGACGACATTCGAAAGTAGAACCTTTCTATCTGACACAGTCATACGCTAAATGTCCTAAACACCTTATACGTGACAACCTAAATGTTTTAATTGTTTTCAAACAAGATGATTTACATTTACGTCACATCTACAATGATCACATTGGAACTGACATGGATTTTAACGAGTTTAAAAATATTTGTTCTATATGTTGGAATGATGTTCCGTATGGATTTTTATCAATTTTCAAAGACTTTGACATCAACAAAGGTCGATATAGAAAAATGCTTGATGAATTTATAATAAATTAACATAAATTGTTATAGAGAAAAAAAACAAATTTTCAAATAATTATGTTTGTGAGGAATTACTGTAATAAAAATCTGTTAGAAAAAATACCCTGTATTTATTCATTATGTAGGTACACTAACATTAATGTTCATCTTCATTGTCGTCGTCATCGTTGTCATTTCCATCCTTCTCCTGCTCCTGCTCTACATTGGTGGTTGCTGCATCATCATCATCATCATCATCATCATCATCTTTTTCAATTAACGGTAGTTCAATCATGCGGGTGTTGCTTCTGGATATCATCCTGTGAACATCATCCGCATCCTCTTCTACAAAATTGTACCCATACATTCGCACCACTCTTTCCACCACTTTAAAATCATCCATATTATCGATTTTAAGTCGCATGTATTTGATTGGTAGCTGTTGAAACTTTTTTTTAAGAGTTTCAGCCCTTGGCGAATATGACAATTGGATAAATACTTTATCCCCCTTCAAAGAAATATTCTTCACACCGTATCTAAATAATAAGAATACTTGTTTCAAAAAATATTCAAAATATTACAATGTAAAATTGAAAACTTACCTAAATAGTGTCTTGGTGAAAATTAAGACATCTTTTGGTGGAAAGTTTACCTTATCCTGAGTAAAAAGAACTAACGTTGATGGTACGGATGCCATGTTCACTACACTTAATTCAAAATACTAAATAACATACATGAATAGCTTTTTCTTTTATAAATATTATATTATAAAAAAAATTGTTATTTTCAAAAACAAGTTTATTGCTTATTCTTAATTTCTGCTGATGATCATGAGGACGATGTATGAATTACATCATGTGTTTTTCGATTTATTGAAAAACATGTAACTTTCTAATGAGAGAGAGAGAGATAATGCAACATTTATCAACATATATTTTTAAGAAACTGTAAAAAGAAAAAAATGTAAAATTGCAACTTTGTAACATAATACATAAAGTCACGTTGCACATGGTACAGTTGTTATCAATCATGAGGACATGATTTACATCATGTGTTTTTCGATTTATTGAAAAACATGATGTAACTTTCTAATGAGAGAGATAATGCAACATTTATCAACATATATTTTTAAGAAACTTGTAAAATTGCAACTTTGTAACATAATACGTTCAAAGATAAAGTCACGTTGCACATGGTACATATCATTTCAAACAAGTTTAGTGATAAAAAGTCACGTTGATAATGATGATGATGATGTGATCAACAACAAAAGTTCTTATTTCAAAGTCATTGTGGGGTGATGAGCTTATCTATACATATATAAATCAAAATTGAAAAAGCAACAGCACCAGTCGTTATTTTTGTTAAAGACAACGCAAATCAACAACTATGAACACCACCGCCACCAGCAGCAGTAGCAGCAGCAGCAGCAGCAGCAGCAGTCGCTTAGATAAAATTTCATCCGAAGCTGTAGAGAAAATTGAGTCAGTAAGTAGAATAATTAAATCACAAAAAGATTATCGATTTCATATTCAACATTTAAAAAAGATAATTAGCATTTTAAAAAGGGGTCTTAGGAATCATGATCATAATCTAGGTAATTTTGCTAAAATTGAAAATAATTTGGCCATTTTAAAATATTATCGAAACAAATTTCAAAATAATTTAAAAACTAGTAAAAAATTTAAAAATCGTCAATTGATTTGGGAAGACTTGGATTCTTGTTTTAATAATCGTATTAAAACAGGTATTATAATGAATTTAAAATTTAAGGATCCAAAAGTCTTTCTCGATAAAGCGTTTAGAATTTTTGTTAACCGTATTAAAAAGGAATTAGTAACATCATTATTGAAAGTTAATGTGATTCTAGCTGCTATATTTATTAAACCATCTCAAAACGTAGAACGTTCAACGAAATATTTTACAACTAAAAATAGTATCATTGATCATACTACAGATTTCGTTGAATGGTATACAAGTAATATAAGCAATAAAATTTTACATAAAATGGAGGAGTTTCAAGAGCGCGACAGTGGTTGGGCGTTAATTGAAATCCTCTATTTAAAAATTAATATTAATTCGTATAATCCAATAAATGTTGGTTTTTCAACATATGTTGATTTACCACCATTTATACGTAAACGAAAAGCTGTAATTAATATTAAAAATAATGATATATATTGTTTTCTTTGGGCTATCGTTTCAGCATTACATCCTACACCCAAAGGAAAAAATGTATCACGTACATCATCTTATCCTCATTTCAGTAAAGTTTTAAAATATGAAGGAATAAATTTTCCAATTGAATTAAAGGATATTTCAAAATTTGAAAAAATGAATAATTTATCAATTAACGTTTACACATTTTCAAAAAATGAAATATTACCAGTAATTTTATCAAAGACTAACTTTTCAATTAAAATTAATTTAATTATGCTTTCATTTGATTATAATCAATACAATACTCAATCAGGTAGTAGTAGTAGTAGTAGTAGTAACAAAATTTTATATCATTTTGCTTATATTAAAAATTTGGGACGGTTAATAAATAGGCAAATAGGAAACGTTAAAAATAAAAAATGGTACTGTGATCGGTGTTTAAATCATTTTATTTCCGAATCAAATTTAAATAAACATATTGCAGATTGTAATGAACTTAATGATAGTAAAGTAAAATATCCCCGTCAGGGTGAAAATATATTGAAATTTAAAAATTTTAAAAATAAATTAAAAGTACCATTTGTTATTTATGCAGATCTTGAAAGCATTTTGATTGATTATATCGATATTAATAGAACGGAAAAAACCAAGAAGGTTCAAAAACACGAAGCCTTTAGTATTGCCTATTATTTGAAATGCTCATACGATGATTCTTTATCAAAATTTTCGTTGTATACAGGAAAAGATTGCGTCATTTGGTTTACCAGAGAGTTACAAAAAATTGCCAATAAAATCAATCACATTATTCAAAACCCTTTACCTCTATCTCCCATGACACTAGAAGAGAAAAATCACTTTACAAGTACAAATATTTGTTTTGTATGTGAAAAACCTTTTCTATTGGGAGATAGAAAATGTCTGGACCACTGTCACCTGACGGGAAAGTATAGAGGACCTGCTCATAATTCTTGTAATTTAAATTTAAATGACTCGCACAGTATCCCAGTAATTTTTCACAACTTATCGGGTTATGACAGTCATTTTCTAATTAAAACACTTTGTACTGAAATTAAAGGAAATATATCTTTACTACCTCTAAATAAAGAAAAATATATTTCATTTACGAAATATATTGACAATACTAAATTAAACTTCAGATTTTTGGATTCTTTTAGATTTATGTCAAGCAGTTTAGATAAACTTTCGTCTTATTTAGATAATAGTCAAAAAATTATTATTAAAAAATATTTTCCTGATATTCATCAATTTAACTTAGTTACACGAAAAGGTATATTTCCTTATGAATATCTTAATTGTTGGGAAAAGTTACAGGATACTTGTCTTCCACCACGTGACAAATTTTTCAGTAAAGTTCAAAATTTAGAAATCTCCGACAGTGATTACAAACATGCCTGTAACGTTTGGAACACATTTCAATTACATACTCTACAAGACTATGCTGAATTGTATTTAAAAACGGACGTTCTACTTTTAGCGGACATCTTTGAAAGTTTTCGAGCAACTTGTTTAAAAACTTATAACTTGGACAGTTTGCATTATTTTACAGCACCCGGACTTGCATTTGACAGTATGTTAAAAATGACAAAAATAGAACTTGAACTGTTTACCGAAGACCAATCTGATATGGCACTCTTTATTGAGAGAGGTAAAAGAGGAGGAATATCTCAGTGCAGTAACAGATATGCAAAGGCAAACAATAAATATATGGGAAACGAGTACAATTCCAATGAAAGAGACTCGTATCTCATGTATTTCGATGTTGTTAATTTGTATGGTGCTGCAATGTGTTGTTCCTTACCGTACGGAGGTTTTCAATGGGTGAACGATATTGATGTGTACAACGAAAATTTTATGAACATTTCAGCAGATAGTCAATACGGTTACATTTTAGAAGTTGATATTGAATACCCGAAACATTTATTTGACAGTCATAAAGATCTACCACTCTGTCCGGAACATTTGGTACCACCAATATCAAATTCGGAAATTCCAAAATTAGTAACTACCTTTTATAAAAAGGAAAGATATGTAATTCATTATTTGAATTTACAACAAGCGGTAAATTTGGGTTTAAAAATTACAAAAATTTATAGAATTTTAAAATTTAAACAATCTAAATGGTTGAAAATATTTATCGATTTAAACACTGAGTTGAGAAAACAAAGCAAAAATGAATTCGAGAAAGATTTTTATAAACTAATGAACAACTCACCTTTTGGTAAAACAATTGAAAATGTTAGAAAATATAAAGATGTGAAACTGGTTACTAAATGGGAAGGACGGTATGGTGCGAACTATTACATATCCCAACCAAATTTTCACAGTTGTGAAGTATTTGCTAAGGATATGATTCTAATTGAAATGAGAAGAATGAAAATTACATTTAACAAACCTATTTTTGTCGGTATGACAATATTAGATATTTCAAAAACTTTTTTGTATAATTTTCATTATAAATACATAAAACCAAATTATAATGATAAATCAAAGCTTTTATACAGTGACACAGATTCCTTAATATATCAATTTTACGACAATGACATTTATAGATATATAAAAAATGACATTAATATGTTTGACACATCCGACTATGCTGAAAACAATGTGTTTGATATCCCACAAAGGAATAAAAAAGTATTAGGTTTGATGAAGGATGAAAATAACGGTAAAGTAATGTTGGAATTTGTGGGATTACGATCAAAAATGTACAGTTTTAAAATACAAATTGAGAAAGACAATATAGAGAAAAAAATACGGGAACAACAATTGGAAAGATATAGTGAAAATTATATGAAAAATTTTATATCTAATATTGGTATAGTAAAGAAAGCTAAAGGTATTCAATCATCAGCTTTACGTATGATTTCTTTTGATGATTATAAAAATTGTTTATTTTATCAAACACAATATACAATCAATCAGAATGTAATCAAATCTAAAAAACATAATGTTTTTACTATTCAAGAAAATAAATCAGCATTAAATCCGTATGATGACAAAAGAATTGTTATTCATACACAAACTGACACGTTACCATGGGGATTTAATGATTGATTTATTTTTTTTTTTTGTTTTAGAAATACTTAAATTATGATCCTACATTGGTAATACTTGTTAGAGAAGAAGTAGTAAAAGTGTGCAAATTTTGCTACACACCTCTTAAACCATCAGCATACTATTACCATGTAAAAAAGTATCATAAAAAAATAAAAAAAAATCGTTAATCTTGTTTGATTTATTTGTTCTATTTACTAATTTTATTCTCTCATAAGACACAGACGACTACTGCAATGTTGACTTTGACCAACAACAACAACAACAACAACAACAACAACAATCACTATTATTATGGAACTCTTTGGTGTGAATACTGTGAAAAACATTTCTGTTTTTGTACAGATTCAATTAGACGTCATAATATATGTACAAAAAGAAAACTTTCTACAGATGATTTGCGTTGTTCAGAAAGAATTCCAAAATCTTAAATTTATTATTGCAGCAGCTCTACCATCAGCTCCACCACCAACACCACCACCACCACCACCACCACCACAGTCATTTTGATGAATTTGATATTCCTTCTCGGGAGCAAGTTGTATTACTTAAACGTAAACTAATAGGCAACTTAAATCAACACTTCCAACACTACCAGTCCCAACCCAGAGACAATTTTGAATGGGGGTTAATGGAAATTGACTATGTAGAATCGAAAGAACTAGATGAACTGGGAAGAGAATATTGGACAAGCATCAAATATCATCTATGGTATCTAGCGATGGTGCATAAATTTTATATAAAATTAAATAAGAGAAAACTGCAACAATAAATATATTTACACTGTTATAGTTTTTTATTTCATGTAAACACAATATATAGACACGATAAAGATTTTTTTGATTCTATTATATTATTGATGATGATATCTGTTGTCCTGTTCTCCATCTCTAGGACCATCATGTGTGGTATATTGACTATCTGAACTATGTGATGATAAAGGTATTCCCCGAGGTGGTTCTGGTCCTTGAGTTCTAATGTATCTAGCATATTCTCTTGATGTAAGATTTAACCATGCTGATAATCTCTGTCCAATGATATGTTTTTGTGCATTATTGTTCTTTCCCATTTTATATACTTTTCTGTATAGCAATGCAAATAGGTCTGATTAAAATTTAATAAAGCCAGTTCTTTTATAACAGGATGTATAGATAAACTCGTCACACAATGACTTTGAAATAAGAACTTTTGTTGTTGATCACACTTTTTATCACTAACCTTGTTTGAAATGTGCAACGTGACTTTATCTTTGAACGTATTATGTTACAAAGTTGCAATTTTGAAAATTTTTTTATTTTTCAATTATTATTATTTTTCTATTACAACGAGGCTCGGCTCGGCTCGGCTCGGCTAATTGTTAGTACGTCGCCTCTGCTAATACACAGTACGCCTCTGCTAACTTCTTATTATTATATCAATAATATGACGTCACGAGCTGTTTATATTACACATTTTAACTTTCTATAGCAAGTCAAGTTGATAGCCGTGTTGGTTAAGGCGTCAATTTTGTACACATGAGTTTGTGGGCTCGAATACACGATCAAGAAATTTTTTTTCTACATTTATTCTCATCCAAAAATTATTCTAAGTTCTATTTGGGCACTAAGGTTTATAAGGGGTGTAGGGTGACAAAAATAACATAGGGGTGGCTGATAAGGGGTGGTTAAGGTAGGGTGTAAAGGTAGGGTGACTAAAATGACAGGTAAATCAAAGGTGTAGGACAGGTGAATTCTTGTAGGACAGGTGAGTGAAGGTGAGTGAAGGTGACGTCAGGTGAGGCTCCTCGATGGCATGCTTACCTTCGGTCCTAGGAGCCCGCTTGATATACTACTACCATCAGTACGGCTTTCGTAAGTCCAGATCAACAGGAGACCTCCTAGCATATGTCACCCATATTTGGAGCAACGCAGTCGAACATCATGGGGAGTCCCGGGCTATTGCACTAGACATTTCTAAAGCATTTGATCGTGTCTGGCACGAGGGGCTCCTAAGTAAACTGCGATTCTACGGTATGCCCGGTCGATTCTGTTCATGGCTTTCTAGCTTTCTTCAGGACCGTTCTCTGCAAGTGGCGATTGACGGGTTTCTCTCGGACACCTTTACCATCAATGCTGGTGTTCCTCAAGGGTCCATATTATCCCCAACCCTCTTCTTACTATACATTAACGACCTTCTAGCGAAGACAGAAAATCCAATTTATAGCTTTGCTGACGACAGCACATTTATCTCATCGTTTACTTTGAATTCTCGAACATCGGCTGCTGACGCACATCTTCGCAGACAGCATGAAGTATCACGACTCAATAAAGACCTGGAAGAAATTTTGTCTTGGGGTGACAGTAACCAAGTCGAATTTAACGCTAAAAAAACCCAGGCAGCAGTTTTCTCTAAGAAGGTTAACATTGCAGAACCAGATATAGTCATGGCAGGACAAGCAATTCCACTGGCTTCGTCTATTAACTTACTGGGTGTCAATCTGGGAGGAGATATGTCTTGGCATAATCACGTGGTAACAATCGCCAGGACAGCTTCTCAGAAACTCGGTGTACTTTTCCGTACCAAAAAGCTGTATACACCACAACAACTTTTGACACTCTACAAAGCCCAGATTCGACCATCACTGGAATACTGCTCTCATGTCTGGAGTTCTGCACCGAAGCATACCCTTCGGTTGTTGGATTCCATCCAAAGGAGAGCCATTCGCCTGATCGGTGACCACGAGCTAACCAAGAACCTCGACAGCTTAGAACATCGAAGACAGGTTGGTGATTTGACCCTCTTTTACAAATATTTCCATGGCAAGTGTTCTACTGACATTGCCCGCTTGATTTCACCTAGAGCAATTCATAGCAGAAATACACGACAAACCACTTCCGCCCATCCCTATGTGGTTCAACTTAATACTCCTCGAACATCATTGTTTAAGAACTCTTTCTGAGGCCGTATTTCCCACCGAATATAACCTTCAACGATTCAAGAACAACGTGAATCGCTTTCTTCGCACACGCACCGCTCTCAGATCGCCTTAAAGGATTTTTCCTGCAGTGCTTGTGCTTGACAATAAAAAAAAAAAGTGTTCTTTTTCGTTATTTCGTTAATACTAACTTTAATTTTCAGTACCTGATGTTAAAAAATACATAATAAGTTTAGTTTGTATGGGAATACTTAACTGACAATGAATCTTATATCAGTAAAATGTATCATTTTCTTTTAGGTAATTAGTCTTATGTCAGTAATACTAAAAAAATAAATCTTATGTCAATTAAAAGTATCCACCTTATGGATGCAATATGTCTTATGTAGTTACATCTTAGGACTTACAAAATATTTTGCATCTATTTATTTTCTATTGAAAAAGTAATATCGCGTAATGTTTTCTTCAGAAATTGCGGACTTATTTCTGTTAAAACAAAGAATAAGTGAAGTTTTTTTAATTTCCTGAAAAACGAGGTTTTCTGACATAAGTCCTATTGCAGTATCAACGACGAAGATAAAGCAGATACATTTAAGAACTTCATTAAAAAAAATTGCAGCGGCAGATTTGGACGTACAATTACAAAAAAGAATATTTTACTTCAGATAAACTTTTGACTGACGCAAAACAAAGCTGAAATTTAAACGGTGAACGAACTTATTTATACAATATTAATAATATATAAACTTAAAAACATGAACTGACGACAAATTTTAAGTGAGCGAAGACATATATAGCAAAATTTCTTTCCTTCAAAAATTTATGGAATTGAAAAAGCGCAATGAAATCATCAGATTCGCGTACATAGACGTGGATATAAAAAAATGGTACTCCAACGCGTCGATGAGTACAGTAATCTAATTTAAAAAGTAATCCATTGTATGTGTAATCCGAAGAAAAGCGATTTACAATTTGACTCGCAGGAGAAAATGGTGGGTCAATAGAGGAATGTGATTTGTTATTAAACTCTTTAAATACTGATATTGACTATCACAAAATTATAAATGGTGATATTTTCAAAAACTGGATTGTTAATCAACTTATTCCTGCTTTATACAATTTTTCAGAGAAATGTGTAGTGAACATGGAGAATGCTTCATTTCATTCTGTACAACTAAACAGACCACCTGCATTTTCGGTAACAAAACAAATATTGCAGCAATAACATCGAATTTGATAAAAAAAATGAAAAAAAGAAAGACAATTATACTTACAAAATACAGAAGTAACGATAAGACATATGTAGTAGATGAAATATTAAACCAACATGGACATGATTTACTTCTATTATCTCCATTTTACATTTTTATATTCGGACAAAACTTTGACAGAAGTGTTAAGACAATGTATACCAGACATGTGGAAAAAAAATTGTAGGCATACAGAAGAAATTATTTTGACGGATTGAACTTCTTACATGAAAAACTGTTCACTTGACAACATTTTATCTTTGATTATGGAGGTGGATTGAAAATACATAACGAAAAAAATAGTTTAAACCAAATCTGTTACTCTAATTTTTGTTGTTTATATGTTTTTTTAATGTTGTATGTTTCATTTTTTATACTTTGCTTATTTTACCATTAGTGTATCTGCTTTTCTGCTGAATTATTGCACTGTAACTATTGAACACATATTAAATGGATTTTCATTATTAGAAGCATAACATTTTGTGGGAATTTTTATCTTTGTTTTACTTATCAAAATAGCTGAAACCAATTGGTATGTCATAATGCCGCACTACCTGGAAAGTTCCAGGAAAAATTCTTCAATATATAGCTGCTGTACCTAATACTTATCGACAAAATGAAATATTTTGTATTTTCTCATTTATAGCCGGTCCAATTTTAATGTTTGTTTTAAAACTTATTTTATAATACCGCTATATAGACATGTTCTAAATTGCAAATGAAGACTTTTTTGTAAATGTTTTTATTGTTTGCTTTCATTTAATTACTATTATTTTGTAAATGCGTTCATTATATCTAAATATATTGAAATGGATCCTCCTTCCAGAACACCCTTCTTCAATAAAATTCTCGGTCGTGGATTCCAAAATTCTTAAATTGATTGTCCTAAAATAAATTAGAACAAAAAATATAAATATAAAAATTTCTTTTCTTCCTCTTCTTTCTACTCTCCTCCCTTTTATTCTGACAACTGCTTCGGGCAACAGAAAAATAAATACCTTATAACAACTTACATCTATGCCTTATTAAAGTATAAAAATATTAATTCTATAACACAGAAGTTTCTCGTGGTTGGCCATACCCAGAATGAGGGTGACAGTGCTCATTCTGTTATTGAAAAGCATATTAAACGATCATTAAAATCAGGACCAATTTTTTTACCAACGGAATATGTTGCACTTATTAGATCTGCAAAAAAACCGGTAACCCATATTTTGTAACAGAACTATGTTTTTCGGATTTCATTGATGCTAAAGCTCTAAATGCATTAATTGGAAATCTTGATAATAAGAGACACTGTTGCGGCAACCTTAGTGAAATGAAAATTATTAAGGTGGAGCAAAATAACCCTTTTACTTTATTTTATAAAACGTCTTATTGTGACAATATCTTTTTGGAATGTCCTATAAAACGACCAAAAAACTTGAGCAATCGAAACAATACCTTACAAGTTCTGCCACTGTACAAAAATAAACTAAATATTACAGAACAAAAGAAAAAAGGATTACTGGAATTATTAAATAAACGGCATATACCTACTAGATACAGTGAATTTTATAACAACTTGTAAATTAAGTTTTTTCGTCCTTAAATGTAGTATAGGATATTATCATATTTTATTTCGATGCGAGTTGCTATTTTCAGTTTTATAATGTGTTATGTTGCTTAAGTTTAATGATTTTATTTTGTTTAAATAAATAATTTAACCAGGGTGTAGTGTCTTATTAATTAAAAAAAAAAATAATGTATTTATATGGAAAACTGTCACAACTCCTTCAAACTTCAATTATTTTGAAATTTTTTTAAAAATAACCCCGTACACATAAAATATAACATAGTTCCTCCCCAGTAAACACCATACGTTTCATGTACGTACTTTTTACGTCATGTAGGTTGAGTTACGTACATGGCTCTAAAATGTATGTCTTAGGCCCGTTTGTACAATGAATAGTTCAACGTCAGTTCCCTTGAACTGCAGTTCACTGTTAAACGCCGTTCAGAATCCCGAGCGTTGTACAATAATAAGTTTACTTGAACCTGTACTACGGTAGAAATAGGTCCACTGTGGCATTGCCAAACAAAGAAAAGAAGAGTATATGCAGAACTTAACCTATAAAATATTTTTTTTATAATTTACTGCTGCCCTGTTATAATAATGGAGAAAAAAAAACAGTAGGGCAAGTAACTTCTCAGCAAGAGAAGTAGATACTTTAATTAATTTAGTTAAAGTGTATAAAAATGAAGTAGAGTGCAAAAAAACAGATACTGACACCAACAAAATAAAAGCCGATGCATGGGAAAAAATTTATAATGAATTTAATAGTATTCTGGGAGATCCTCATAGAACGATTAAAGTTCTAAAAAATAAATATGAAAATATAAAGAAGCGCACTAAGCAAAAATTTGCTGACAATAAGATATATGTTTCTGGAACTGGAGGAGGACCATATAAGGATGTTGTTTTAACGGACACAGACAGTGACCTACATGAGATTTTAGGCTCCCAGTTAACAGGGCTTACCTCCAAGTATGATAATGATGCCACTGCAGGTTAGTTATAAAGTTTTCAAGTTTATTTTAAAGGTATTTATTGTGTTTTTTTTTAGAATCTATTATAATTGAATTAGGAAATAATTCAGCTGAAAAGGACATTGGTGACGATCCAGAAGAAATTCCTTTAAAAAAAAGAAAAAGGGATATGTTGCAGTCACCAAGTGGTTCAAATTATGTAGGCCAAAATGCCACCCCTACAACATCCCAGAAGATGCCCTTGACAACTAGAGACAGTAATTTGGAAAACTGTAGAATTCTGTCCTCCAATTGTTGTGCAGAATCTTCCAGCACTGATTGGGAGGCAAAACACCGGCTATGTTAAAAAAATGGCCCTTGGTAAGCCAGGCGCATCAGTAGATTTATATTAATTTATATCATTTAAAGTATACGTTTTAGAAAAAAACGTTTTAGATAAAAGTTGTAGGTCTTTTTAAGACAAACAAAAAAGTCCCCTAACATTTTTTTGTACAGGGTGAAGTAAAAAAGTTACGAATTTTTTTCCATTTTGATTTGATGTCACACCAAAACGGCTGTACCGATTTGGCCCATTAACGAACTCGACCGAGATTTTTGGACGATTGATTTTTGTACCAAATTTCATTTCGATCCGTTAAGAAATGCGACCGCTATCGTGTCCACAGATTTCGTTATATCGGAACTATACATACATATATATATATATATATATGTAAACTTTTGAACGGAAGGTGTTTTTGAGGTCAGGGGGGCCCAAAACGAAAAACTGTAGTGAAATTTTCCCGAAGTCGTGACATGCGAACCAGCTGAATAGTAGATTTAAATCTACTAAAAGCCATTGTCTGTTTCCTTACAGCAGCCAGAAAATAAAAAGTCTACATCTTATAAGCTTAGCGCTAAATTAGAAGACTGGGTTAAAAATAAAACAAAATACGGAGAAAAAGCTTTCAATGAAAAGCATGAATTGACAATTAGGCAAATGAAGGAAAAACATCAGCTAGAGATGGCCATTCAAAAAGAAGAATCCCAAGCAAGACTGAAGTTTCTTGAAGAAGAACATATCTTGAAAATGAAGATATTAGAAAAACAATATAGTCAAAAATAATGAATAAACATATTATGTATTTCATTATTTTTAAATGTAGATGTAGTTAGTTTTTTATTATTGTTTTTTGAGTTCCTGAAATTCCACCGCCTACTTTTTTTCCTAGGAAAATTGGTAGAATTTCATGTTTTTCCAGTTTATTTATACACTGAATAACTATAAAGATATCTATAACAAATTTTGAAAATAAGTGTTTATTAATGTGAAACGAACACTGTTATTAATTCCTCCTTGTGCATGTCTACTCACAAGGTTATTAACATTTTCTGTTAATTTAATGGCAGCAACGATTTCTTCATTAACATCTGGTGGATCCACATCTCCCATAGATATTGCAATATTGTGAAGAAGAACCGATGCCATAACCACAGCTTATACCTTTTCTTGTTTTAATCGGATTCCTAAGGCAAGAATTGGGAATCTTCTTTTTAAAACTCCAAATGCTCTCTCTATGGAGTTCCTTGTCCTAATTTGGGCTTCATTGAATAGATTTTCAGCTGGAGTTTGAGGATTTAAGAGAGGAGTTATAGTGTAGTTTTTTATGGCATAACCACTATCTGCTACGCTACAAGAAAATTGTCACCACATACCCTATTTTCAAAATCATTTCTGACTCTGCTATTTCTAAATATATTGGAGTCATGAGCAGATCCCGGCCATCGGCATACAATATCCTGAAATTTGAGTTTGGCATCGCAAATTGCTTGAACATTAAATGAGAAAAAACCTTTACGGTTTCTGTAGATTTCAGCATCTGCTCCCCCAGGAGACAGTACTTTTACATGGGTACAGTCCAATGCCCCAATACATCTCGGTAGGTTAGCAATATTGAAAAAACCTTGTCTAACACTACATAATTCATTTTCATTTCTTGGCATTTTTATAAATTCTCTGCCCAATCGAGCCAAAGCTTCTAAAACCATATAAATTTTTCGGCTTGCTGTTGATTTGTCTATACCAACAAAGTCTCCAACAACTTGCAGAAAACTCCCAGTAGCCAAAAAACGCAGAGTAATACAGACCATTTCAGTAGGTGACACTGCATGATTCCTAAAAAATTAATAAATACAAAACCAAGACTTTATATAACAATAGAAATCTTACCGGTCAGTAACAGATGAAATATTTTCAGAAATTTCATCTATAATAAATCTAACAACCTGTTTTTCTAGCCTAAACCTGTTCTTAAATTCCTTATCATTCCAGATGGTGAAATGATCTGGTCTTTCTCTGTAAACCTTCGGAGCTCGAGGATGTGCAATAATTTCTACCATTTCCAAAAAGTCCTCATCATCAGTAATATCATCATAAAAATCATCCATGATCATTATAATAGAAAATCGACAAAACAAGAAAATGAGGTTAAAACCACTGGGTAGACATAAAAATACTGTTGAACTTTCTTTGAACGGTCAAATTTGGACGTTCAAGATGAACCGCGTTCACCATTATTTAGACTCCTTTCATATTACACGATTTCGCTCGTGCGGGAAAAAATCGCCCGGGCAATTTTTCTTGATCGACTGTTGAAGAGTACGAGACCTTTCACATTGCACGATTAGAACACGGGCACGTTTTGTAATCGTGTTGCAGCCGTCCAGTGCTACTAGAACCGCACGGCTACCGTATCGCCCTCTAGCTCAGTGGCCTACGTGACCAACTGCACGCTTTCACACTAGACGGTCTTTAGTCGTACGGGAACTGTCCCCAGTATTGTTTCTACCGCGTTCAGTTTTGGTGGTTTGTTTGCAAATTATGGAAGGTGTTGACGCTGAAAAGTTAATATCCCTAGTTGAAGCAAAACCTGTGTTATGGGACAAACCTTTAGAAATTTATAAGGATAGAAATGCAACAAGGAAAGCCTGGGAAGAAGTATGTTTAGCACTCAATCCGGATTTCGAGAACAATGGCGATGGAGAAAAAAATGCATTTGGTAAGTACTATACCTATTAACTTTCTATTAAGCAAAGTAAACTTACTTTTTGGACGTATGTATATTGTATTTTTTAATGTATATTGGTGTTCTATGTATTGTATACTTCACTTGATTTACTATCTACAACAGAGACACTTTTTATTTTTATTTCATTTATTTATTTATTTTCACATATATGACAAATTATACTTTAGACATTTGCCAGGATACACTTCCGACTTCTCTCTGTTCCTGGAAGAAGTTTTTCCTTAGGTAATGGTGGAGAACCACTGTCTATTGATTTCCACAATTTGGACCTCTTAAATATTGACGAGTCACACTCTTTACCATAGCTCCCTACATCAACGTAAACAAATCTGTACTTTGTGTCTGCTACAGCCATAAGGACAATAGAGAAGTAATCTTTGTAATTAAAATACATTGATCCTGAGTCAAACGGACAAGTCAGTCTTATATGCTTGCCGTCCACAGCTCCAACGCAGTGAGGGAAGTTTGCGATACTTTCAAAGTTGGAAGCAATTGACTGCCACATATCACAAGTTGGTGTCGGTATACACTCTTATCGCATTTCTGACCAAATCGCAGCACATACTTCTTCAACTATGTTTTTTGCTGTTGAAATTCCAACTCTGTAGCCTGTAGTGAAAATCCGTAAACGTACAGCCACTCGCCAAATATCTGAAATAAAGTGAACATTGTCATTAATAATTATCATACTGAATTGGTTGTATTTATTTATTTTATTTTTTTTTACAGGCAAAGAAGTGGTGAAAAGGTGGACTAATCTCCGAGATTGTTTCGCAAAATCGAAAAAAGATGACAAATCTGCTAAAAAAAGTGGATCTGGGGCTAAAAAACGTAAGAAATATGTGTTTTCAGACCAACTTCAATTTTTGAATAAGATCTACACGGAAAAAGAAACGGTAGACAGCTTCAACCCAGACATTGTACCAGGAACACTCGAAGAAGATGAAGAGCCTGAAGGCACCACTGGTGAACCTGAAGTTTCTACCAACGTAAACCTGCCACCCAAGCCCGTAGGAACAAGGAAACGAAAGAAACTAGATGAGGTTGAGGTGAAAATGCTCAAAGCTCTGGAACATAAAACGCCCTGCAGTAAAATGTCCTTCCTTCAGAGTTTAATGCCTCATTTGACAAACTATTCCAACAGTGAATTCCTTCAATTTCAAGTGGGAGTGTTAAACGTAATAGAAAACATAAACAAACTAAAGGAAACTCCTCATCTTCAATCAAACAACCCCTCTTCTGTGCCCTCTTATCAACCACAACCTCAATACATGCTTCAGCCATCTCCCGTTAACCAACCGCAAGCATTTGTCCATGTTCAACAACCTTCATTTCAACCTCAACAATATGCAAATCCTAGTTTTTCGGGCTACGTTCAAAATAGCGCACAACAGCTTCACTTTTCTCAATATGTACGTGAACAGCAAAATCAATCAAGGCCAACGCAGCAATCAACGCCTAAACAATCAGATTCACAATCCGAACTGGATAGAGCATCCGCATCTCAGTACCTACAGGGATTTAAGCTGGATTTATAAACTTGACGTTGCTGTTGCCGTTCGCTGCAGTTTGCAGTTGCCGTTACCGTTCAAAGTTAAAAACAAGGTATCCCTAACTCGTATTTATAAAGTCCGTAGTCGTTGACGTTCGGAAGTTGGATTCCGTTCCGCTGACGTTCGGTGTCGTTCGAAGATGACCAAGTTTTATCTTTTGCTGTTGCCGTTGGGGTGCAGTTCGGCAATGGGCCAATCAAATCTCGTTATTTTAAAAATAGACAACTGTCAAATATTTTAAGTTCGTAGAAATGGCAGTGTTGGTATTTGTTACTTGTTACTTTTATTATTCGTTTGGGTTTGGTTCGTTTGCTGATCGTTTTTTTATTTGTAGTATTTTACGTTATTATTATTATTATTATTAATCATTATCATTACACTGTCAAATATATATATATGTCCAAATAACTTCAAAACTAACTAAATAAATGTCTGTAACAAATGTCCAATAACTTAACATATAACAAATAAACCAAAAACAAACAAAAGTCAGTTATCATGTTGCCAAGCATTTTGACATTCGCACTAGACCACCGTTAGGTTTATAAATACACCAACTTGAACTGTGAACAGCAAACTGCAAACGTAACGTCAACTGCAAACGGCAACGGGAACGGCAACAGCAACGTCAAGTTTATAAATCCAGCTTTAGTTACAGCCACTCTACAGCAACTGAAACTGAGCATAGTCCGTCTATTTCAGCTTCACGAGATTCCTCGATGTCTGATCTATTTTGAGTGATTAAAATTAAATAAAGTATATTTGCTTATTCAAAAGGTTTTATTATATTACCTACTACTGTAATATTATGCTTACCTTAAACATATTGCCAGCATTTCAACAGGTTGTATACAGTTTCTGAACTGCGTGTTTTGTCGTTAAAGAACACTCTTCAGTTTCCCATGTAACTCATCAAAGGAGCGAACTGACATACGAAAGTAGTTGAAAAACTTTTGGTCATCGTTTCTAAGATCTTCAAATAATGTGTGGAACATCCCGACTTCCTCTCGTCTCTGATTAATTGGGTGAATCCAGTGAAGGCGATTGCGCCTTTGTCTTTTCCGACGCCGATACAGTATCCATAACGCAATAACTTGTTCGCGATCCATAGTTTTCATCCAGACCAGACCAAATGTTCCGATGAACTGATAAGAATGTACGATTTTTATCGTTCAATGTGAAGTAGCAAAACCACGATTAAAAATCGGGCGATTTTTTCCCGCACGAGCGAAATCGTGTAATATGAAAGGAGCGTTAGAATTGACATTGTACAACGGAACTGTTTCGTTGAACCACAGATCAGCGTGATTAAACCGTGAACTCGGAATGAACGCAGATTGTACAACCGGGCCTAAGTATTAAATTTTGTACATTATTGTTTATAAAAAGATTTAATTACATACCTCTTTAGATAGCTTTATAAATTATTGTTTTATATCTTTAGTTGTACAATTAGGTTTCAGTTTTAAAACATCGTAATGTGTTGATTTACTAAAAATGTAACAATTGTAAGTATATATGTTATTCGCAATAACCGAAATCGCTCACTGCCCGATTTTCTTGCACACAACGCGTTATGGGTATACTAATTTACCCACGATGCGACCATATATTTTTTTGTCGAGCACTGAGTAAAGAGAATTAAGCAGGCAACGGACGGAGAGCGATACTATAATATATATTATATCTCATATAGTACAAAAATATCGCTTACCATTATAATCAATTAACCATCACCCATTATATCCAGACAATATATTATGTCTCTCTACGGATATGATTCCCGAGCGATATTTTACTTTACGGTATATCTTTGACTCTCCTTGCTTCTGGTCACCCGCAAATGTCTAGCATCAGTGGTAAACAAACTACTAGGTTATGTTGATTTTGAATTTTCGCGTGCTGTATTATAAGACATCTCAGAACTTATTGTTAGAACACAAATTGCCTTAAAAATGGAACATCTTATAGAAGCAGTTAAAAAATACCCATGTTTGTGGAAACTGGATATGGAAGAGTATAAAAATAATGAAGTTAAAGAAGCAGCATGGAGAAGTATAATAAATGAATGTGATATAACAGATGGTAAGTATATGCATTGATTTACCTAATTCTTGCATATTTATTTATGATTATTAATAATAGGGGAAGGTGGGGTAATTGGGAACGGCGGGTAATTAGTAACACATTAATAAGTCACACTTCCACTTCTACTATTTTTTCCCGCGGCTTTTCAAGTTATGGTTCCTGCGCTCTTCAGTGCACTAGCGACAGTGGAAGCAGAAGGACACACGCATCTTGTCACGGTGAATCAAACATCTTTTTTTGCATTTTTGTTATAATTTTTGTGTTCTCATACAACGGATGTAAATGTCATAATTCTGACTACAATGACACTATATTTCGTAAGTTTATTGTAATAGTCCGGGAGGTAGCGTCCTATTTTTACTGGTCATTTTTGCACAACTACTTTCTATTCTGTATGGTAGTTTTTACTTATTTAACAACTAAAACAAGTGTCAGCTGGCGCGACTGCGTGGCTTAAGATGGCGAGAGGCTGGGAAACACGTAAAAAAAATAGTTTTTCCGGTCATTTTAGCAAAGCTGAAAAACTGTAGATTATTAATTTATAATATTTCTTTGATAAAAAAATATGTCAGCTGCATGGGGCGAGTGGTGGAACCTGTCAGCTGCTTGCATGAAAATGTAGGAAAAATAAAAAAATCGGATCATTTTAGCAAAGCTGAAAATTTTTTCTATAATAGAGTACCTTATAAAAATTGCATAAATAACTGTCAGCTGATATTTAACTGTGGCAAAACCTGTTAGCTGGGCGTTCAAAGTAACAAAGTATAGCGTAGCGTTTAGCGCGCGCTGGCGCACGCGGCGTATTTGACGACGCAGCTAACACATTTTTCCATCTTGTCGTGTCAGCTAACAAACGTTTTTCTTTTTTTTTTACTATAAACTGATGATATACTCATTTTCATGCCTGCTAAGATCATATTACTGGAGAAAAATATGATTAAAAGAGTAATAAAAGAGTAAAATGGTACCACATACTATACAATATTGTAAATAAATTGAAACGTTGTATTTTATACTCATTGAACGTTCGAATGTTATTTCAAAAAACAGGCACTATGTTTTCTTATAGTAGAGTATAAGATATTGTCGTAGTCGAAAAGGTCTAAAAGTCTTACAAAAGATTTGCTACCTGCTCTCTTTATTTCCCCTACTTTTCGAAAAACATCTGCCTCACCCAAACACATCTGCGTGGTTCGGCTTGGCCCGCTTGGCTTGTAACTCAACCGTCGCAGGCAAGTTTTATTATATTAGTGTTAACGTTACTGTCGAACAGTGTAGTCGTATTAAATTCAAAAATGCCGATACTTTTTTGTGTTATTTCTTCCAAAAGATCGCAACCGCTAACGCCATTTACAGATATTACGTTAAATAAGTGCAAAAGTATCTTAGAAGTTCGCCAGAAGAATAATTTATCATTTAAAGATGTGCTATTACCAACAACAATAACCGAAAACCACGGTTATCATCGAACATGCTACCAGCGTTGCCGCCTAAACACAGATCAACATCATCGTCAGAAAATGTGGAAGTGAATTTTGAAGCATCAACGTCAACTGCATCAAGGTGGTTATTATTTGTTAAACTATTATTTCTTTGAGTGGTATTTATAAAAGAAATCTAACAATAAATTTGCAATAATCCTAACCTAAATTTAATATCTATATCGTCGGTACAGTGAAAGAAGATGCCATTAGAAAAAAGCGTTGGAAAAAATGTCATTTCAAAATAAGATTTTTGAAATGTAATTATCTTGCATCTAAAAATTATTGCAAAGTTTGTAATAATATGTTACCGTATAAATTAATTTAACTTATTCGATTTAAAGTTAAATGTATCCTATTCGAGGAATAAAGTAGAAATAGAAATAAAGTAATAAACACCACTTTAAACTAATTATTATTTACAATATATGCCAATAAACTATTTCTAGCTCATGAATAAGAAAAATTCTTAAAAAAAATAAATAGTCGTGACAGAAAAAATTGTTTGAAATGGCATCTTCTTCATTGCCACCGTTTTTCCTTATGTGAATAATTTTTTGTTTCTACACAGAGAAATACTTTTTTTTACGAATATTTTATTAATTTTTACTAATATGCTATGTAATTTGGTTACAGACTGACTCACTGACAATTTTTACTAAACAGTTTAGTAATTTTTACTGAAATTTGAGTAAATTTTACGAAAATATTTGTAATTTTTATAAAACTATTGATAATTTTTACCAAATGATTAGTAAAAATTGTCAGTGAGTCAGTCTGTAACCAAATTACTATAATTTTGGTAAAATTTACTAGAGTATTTTTCTCAGTGTAAAAGAATGATAATTATTCCTTCTAAATATTCATTCAATTTATTGAATTTTTCAGTTCAATTGTTGATATCAATGAAAGAAGGCTAGGATATAAAGAGAAGGAAAGTGAAAGTTCTAATGTTGAGGTCGGTGCAGTAGATAAAAATAATGAAAAGGTCGATTCTGACATTAATCTTCCGGACAGTCAGAGTGTTGATGCCGGATTTGATAATGGTACTTGCATCATTTGTGTACAAGCTAGGAAAAGAGTTAAGGGTCGAATTATACAGCTGCATTTGTGTCAAAAAGAAACAATAAAAATTTTAAAATCTTACGCGGTAGAAGATGATAATCCCGATTTACTAGAAAGACTTAACAAATGCGAATATGAAAATAGAGAAGTGCGGTATCATAACTGTTGCAAGAGAGATTTATTCTATCGGATACAATCTAAAAAGAATGAAAATTGTGAAAAAACAGAATGGCATAAAAAACGCTCTATTCATAAAACTGCATTTGAAGTCGTATCAGATTACGTGTTACAAAACGTTATAAACTTAGATAGATGTTGTTTTTTAAATTTTTTAAAAGACGTACATTGATCATATTAAAAATCAATTCGCAGATTTTGATGGTACAATTGAACTTCGAGATTTGGAAGAAAGATTGTTGAAATTATTTCCAAGGAAAATTGCAGTCGTAACATTAAACAAAAAAAAATTGTAACTAATATGATAGCAGGAGAATGTGAAATTCCAGAACTGGTTAAAGATTTTTACTCCACATTAATTTCTACTTATCGACGAAAAAATAGTGAGAGTAGACAGAGACTGGCAGCATCATTCTCTGAAGATTTGATTTATGCAGTATCAAACGGAAAATTAAAGACGTCTAAGCATATCACATTAGGAATGGCCGTCAAAAGTTTAACTAACAGTAAACAAATTATTAGCATTCTCAATAGATTAGGTCATTGTTGCAGTTATACTGTTCTAGAAGAATTGGAAACAGAAGCCACATTGTCATCTATTTCTCAATCCGATATTTGTCCAGAAGACATCAAACGTTTGCCGAATTTAAAAATAGGTCCTGCGTTCAATAATTTTGATCGATTTGTCGATACCACAAGTGGCAAAGATACACTTCATGACACGGTCGGAATCATATTTCAAGATATAAACAATACTTTGCCGGAATTGGAAGAGAAAGATTCTGTCGCTAGTGATATCAATGATATAAATATTGATAATTTAGAAGAAAATATTTTACGTGAATCGCCAAAGAAAAGACAACGATCTTTAGACCTCATTACATTTGAAATAAGGCCATACACTAAAAAACCGAAGTATCATGAAAAATTGCTACCTTGTGATAGTGCTTTACGATTGCATAATAAAAATATCGTAAAGCCATTGAAAAAAATTTATCACACTTGGGTATTATCTCATCTTTTAAGATTGCCGAACATACCAGCGTGGGTAGGGTTCAACAGCTTAATACACGACGATCAAAGCAGTAAACAAAAAATATCGTATTTAACCACAATAAACTCTTCACCTACCAATCATTCGGTTGTTGTTGAAACCATGAATCAAGCTTTAAAAGTAGCTTCAGAATGCCGAATCGAATACATGGAAGTATCGTATGATTTAGCGATTGCGAAAATAGCTTTACAAATTCAGAATATAGAACAACCGAAATTTGATAAATTATTTATTCACCTTGGATCTTTCCATATTATGATGGCATATTTCAAAGCGATTGGAAAATATATTGATGGTTGTGGAATCACAAATGTAATGATAAATAGTGAAATATTGGCAAGCGGTTCAGTCAACAGTTTTTTAACGGGAAAACATTTCAACAGGTGCAAACGATTACACCCAATGTTATCATTGGCACTTCAGATACTGCATTTCGAGACTTTTCTTTGCGCATCTGAAATACAAATAACTGATGATATAATAGATTACTTATTAGGTTTCAAAAATTCCAAGTCTGAAAATCCAACAGTTACAAACCAAAAGACGTTAGAAATTCTTGATAAATATGAAGAATATAGAAAAAAAACGCTAAGTGGTGAACATGGAAAAACCGCCCAATTTTACATGATGTATGTTGAATACATTGACCATTATTTTACCTTAAATTACAGTATTCGGTTGGGAAAGTTCGAGATTTTCAAATTTATTTTACCATACATTGGAAATGTATTTTTCACCTTCAATCAACAGAACTATGCTCGATATATAGTATTGTATCATGAAAAACTTTTACAAGTTCAAAACACACATCCACGCTTAGAGTTTCGATTGAACGAAGGTTCCTTCGGTGTCAAAAGAACTGAAAATCCATTTTTAAGGCAGGCAGTTGATTTAACGCTCGAACAAACGATTAATGCTGATGCTGCTAACAAATTAACAGGAATTAGCTACTTGACAAATTCCATTTCAGCTCGTCAGCGGTAAAAGCCACAGTATAAGATCAGCTATAATCAGTCATGTCATGGATCGAGTAGGGCTACGCAAAAAACAAGATATTACATGTGATCTTCAAAATAATAGAATTAAAAAGCATAGAACTCAATTAGAGAATGTTATACGACATATTAAACAAAATATAAATCCATTTTCAGAAGATCTTGACAAGACTTTATTATACAACATTTGCACAGGACAAGCTGTAAATGAAAATATTGAAGACTTTTTGATTAATTCACGAAATTTGGGCATTGAACAAAGAAAGCAGTTTATCAAAGAGTGTTCTGAAGATGAAAGTAGATTTGAACGGCCTATAAAAAAAAATAAAGTTTTAACATTCGTTGATGCACTTGCAAAGAAAAAGATCTGTTTTATTTAAAATATTAGAGAAAGAAAATGAGAATGAAAAGGATTTAAATACATCTGATAGCTGTGACGTTATGATTTTTGATGGCTTTTTCATTTTTCATCAAATGAAAGATGCACCTATTACATTCGCTAACATCTCACAAAAATTTCTCAAATTATTTACGATGAATGATGCACGTACTATTATAATAGTATTTGATCGTTACTTTTTCCCGTCAATCAAAGATAACGAGCATTTGTTGAGAGGAAGAGTACAAGGCAATAAATTTACCATCAGTGGACCGGAACAAAAACGTCCATCTAATTTTACTAATGAATTGAAAAACATTTACTTCAAAGAAGCGTTAGTGAAATTTCTTTGTGAAGATTGGGCACAGAATCATATGACACATTTTTTCTCTACAAAAACTGTTTATGTAAATTATGATTTATGCTATAAGTTCAAAGTAATAGATGGTGAAGTGGTTCAAACGGTTGAAGATGATCTATCGTGTCCTTCGCAGGAAGAAGCCGATACAAAAATTGTTTTTCATACTTGTAAATTAGATGTCGATGCTCGTGTAACGATTAGATGTTCTGATACAGACATTTTAATAATAATGCTTGGAAATATGCCTGCTCTTCAAAGCAACTTACAAATAAGAATATTAGCTGGCACTGGAAATAATAGACGTTATCTTGATGTCAATAAATTATTTGAGAAACTGGGTGAACAATTATGTTTGGCCCTTCCAGCATTTCACGCATTAACAGGCTGTGATTATAATCCTGCTTTCTATAGAAAAGGAAAAAAAAACCACTACAATTATTACAAAAATCTCCAAAATATATAGAAGCATTGATTAGAATTTCGAAGTTAACTTCTGAAAACTTGGAAGAAAATGACTTCACTGAGTTGGAGGAATTCGTTTGTCGAATATATGGGCATAATACAGTCAATGAAATTAATCTGGTACGCGTAGCTACGTTTATGAAGCATATAAAATCAATCAAAGAGAAGAAATCTTAAACATTGATCAAAAGTTTGAAGGATCCATGCTACCGCCTTGTAAGTCTGAATTACGACAACATTTTCTGCGAACTTCGTACATAGCTCAATTATGGAATTATGCTCATCTTCCAACGCCAACTTTATCTTTGCCAACTGATTTTGGATGGGAAGAACAAGATAATAAGTATATTTTCAAGTGGTTTGAAGGCGAACAGTTGCCAAAAATAGACAGTATTACGAATGTGAGCGAAAAAATAACAGGTATAATATTTACACTTTAACTTCCTATTGAATTTTCTTTTAATACATTTTGTTTGTATTTTTTACAGATACTTTAAAAGACAGAAATGAAAACGATGATGAAAATGATAACGGACATGATTATGAGGAACATCCAAATATTGAAGATTCAGACAGCAGTTCAGAAGAAGGTGATTACAATTATGAAACTGATTCTGATGATGAACATGAATAATTCGTTAAAATAATAAATTTTAAAATTATAAAATAAAATGAATATAAATAATTCCAGAAATTAATAAATGTTAAAATTATAAAATACGACGTTTCAATTTATTTACAATATTATTGTATAGTATGTGGTACCATTTTATTTTTTTATTACTCTTTTAATCATATTTTTCTCCAGTAATATGATCTTAGCAGGCATGAAAATGAGTATATCATCAGTTTATAGTAAAAAAAAAAAAACGTTTGTTAGCTGACACGACAAGATGGAAAAATGTGTTAGCTGCGTCGTCAAATACGCCGCGTGCGCCAGCGCGCGCTAAACGCTACGCTATACTTTGAACGCCCAGCTAACAGGTTTTGCCACAGTTAAATATCAGCTGACAGTTATTTATGCAATTTTTATACGGTACTCTACTATAGAAAAAATTTTCAGCTGTGCTAAAATGATCCGATTTTTTTTTATTTTTCCTACATTTTCACGCAAGCAGCTGACAGGTTCCACCACTCGCCCCATGCAGCTGACATATTTTTTTATCAAAGAAATATTATAAATTAACAATCTACAGTTTTTCAGCTTTGCTAAAATGACCGGAAAAACAATTTTTTTTTACGTGTTTCCCAGCCTCTCGCCATCTTAAGCCACGCTTTTGGACCAGCTGACAGCCCAGACGTTGATAAGCTATGGATCAGGGATCTATTATAGAAAAATGAGCTTTGCGAAAATGCTCCGGTAAAATAGGACGCTACCTCCCAGACTATAAGGATTATCCTTTTTTAATTGCCACGTGTTTTTAAATTCACTAAAAAGGTTATCGAAGGTGGCGACCATTTTGATTCAAACTGTCGCGTGCGGGTAATTAGGAACAGTAGGTGGCGGGTAATTGGGAATGTTCCCAATTACCCCTCACATTATAAATTAATCTAGTGTTGCTAATCGTTTTTATATTTTTAATGTTATATTTTTTAGATGCCTCGAAAATACATTCGGAAGACCGAGAGAAAATACTCAATCGAAGATCTTCACCGTGCAGTTGAAGAAGTTAAGAATAACTGTTTGTGTGTGGCCACCGTTAGAGTTTTATGTGTTGATATTCGTGTCCTGCAAAAGTCAACGTGGTATGTAAATTACTACTTTAACAAATTTAAAATTGGTCATAAACTAAAAATACAACTACTGCAAGCATTATGAAATAAAAATCCTGAAGTTTCAAAAGCTATAGACAGCAATAACTTAATTCATTAGTTAATAAAATAACCTAAAAATTTCTTGCCCAAATAGATAAGAGATACCGACATTAAAGCAGACCATACACGTGAAATTTAAACTTCGAGTTAATAACAGTAATGGAAATAGAGATACAAAAATTGAGAGAAGCAATCGAAAAGAACAGACTCGAACTAAAGTCTGCTATTGAAGCATGTGAGGTGCGACTAGCTTGTAACGTTTGCAAGGTTATTTTTTTGGCCTGGCCTACGTACTATTTAATTTTTATAATTCCTCGTCTATCGGAGTCGCCGCAAACTCGGATTCGGTGTTGAGAAGGGGAATGTTGGGTTCGATCATTAGAAATGTCTTATTTTAATTCTTTTCATTTTTGTGCTTCTAAGCAACAGTTTTCTTCGCTACATTCTCCCTTCGGTGAGTAAAAATTAAATTGTTATAATTTTTAGTAGTAATCAAAAACTTGGTGAATTTATTTTAATAATTATATTGGTTATATTGTTACTAACATTTAACTATTTCGATTACAATCATTTGTTATAAATCAGTTTTTATTGAGTTAAAAATAAGTAAACAGTTCAAGTGATTAACTTTTTTCTTTCTCGAACTTGGAGAAACCTTGAATGATTGTAATCGAAATTAAGGTTTAGTGAGACGGAATTTTGACGGTTTTCATTTTTATTTCATAGGCCGATTGCCAAATTTTGAAGGGTCCTAAGAAAGGGCTAAAAACAAGGAACCAATTTTTTTGGTAAAGAAGCTTTGGCCTAGCCGAATTTTAATTTGCTGCCGTATCCTGTCTGTGACCGCACAAAGGCCTTTTTCTCCGAAGAATCTTCTGAAGATTTTTTATTTGAAAACATCTTGCCATCGGCATCTTTAACCAGGAGCTAAAGTGGACCGAATTTTCCGTCGACCACTTCCTTTTCCGAGGAAGAATCCAAAAAGATAAGAAACTAGTTTTTCACTATTTTTTTTTACTAATAATTCTTGAAAATTTTCATTCAGAATTTTGAATAAACAATTTTAAACTGATTTATTCTCTTTTATTTGTATGTCTGTATTTGGCGCCCTTATTTATTTGTTTGGGGAGAGTTAAAAAAGAAAGCCAGAAGGAAGCCACGAACCCTGGAGCTAGCAAGGGTATTTTTACGCTACAAGCTTTGAAAGTAGAGGATTTTAAACGAACAGTAAACAGCCTAGAAATAGAAAATACCATATTATCAAACAGAGTAGAAACAGTAGAGAGAGGCCTAAAGAGGAATAATATTATTATATTTGGATTAGGAAATGATTCTTCGCCAAACTTTGTCTATCAAGAACTGAAAAAATTGCTAGGGGTTGACATCAATATCTTCGAACTAAACAATGTGTACCCGTTAAAAATAGCATCAACTACTGCAATCAAAGTTGAATTTATTTCATTTTTTAAAAATCTAGAAGTTCTTAAAAACTGCAGGAAATTGAAAGGTACAAGAGTATCAATTTCAAGTGATCTTACGTATAATCAGCGAATAGAAAATAAAAAACTTAGAACATTCCTTGTGAAAGCTAGACAAAACCCAGGCTCAAAATCGTACATAAAGGGAAATAAATTGTATATCGACGGCAAGGGATTTTCGGTAAGGGAATTAGAGGAAGAAGAGGAAGCATTTGAGACTGAAAGAAGACCAAATAGTGCCCCACCTACCCAAACAACAACAAAAGAAATAAAAGAAAGAAAAGAGGAAGGAACTAAAGTTCATGAAACTGGTAGTGAATCCAAAGCTAAAACTGAAGCCAAAGAAGATAAATCTGAACAACAAAAACAAGCCATGAAACCTGAGGAACGTAGTAATAAAGGAAGTAACAAAAATATTCCTACGAAATCCAACAAGGACAAAAACATTACACCAATCCTCAACAGGAAGAATATGGTAAGGGAAGGGTTTAGATCTAATTCTGTCAGTAGTAATAATTAAAATTTGTATATACTCTTAATTAAATCTCTCTCTGAAATTGGTCCATTTTGCGATAAATATTTCTGTACTTACATCCTGATCCTTGTGTCAATATAACTTAAATTTTGCAACATGGAACAATATATTAGAGACTTTGACATCTCTGAAATTGAAACTTATTGTTTAACTAATGACGTAGAAGTAAAAGATGTATTAAAGGTAAATGAACAAAACAAAAATTTTAAAATAGTTCACAACAATATTCGAAGTGTTAATAAAAACCTGGATGAGTTTAAAATTATGCTAGAGAGCTTAGAAACTTCCATAGACTGCATTGTACTAACAGAAACATGGCAACTCGGAAATCCAAATCAGTTTTGTCTTCCTGGGTATGACCTACGGTATAATAGTGGTGACTACAATCAGAATGATGGAGTCATCGTATATATCAAATCAATATATAGCCACGAGTATCAAGTTATAGATATACATAATTTTAAACTACTTAAAATATTAATTAAATCCAAACAACATACTAATATACAAGTTACGGCATGCTATAGACCATGCGGTTCTAATGCAGATCACTTTCTAGCATGTTTACAAAACTATTTCGAGAATTATTGTTATAATAAAGAAAACTACAATATCTTTATTGGAGACATTAATATAAATCTATTGGAAGACAAGGCTCAAAAATTAGAGTATACAAATATATATCAATGATCAATAAATCCACAACAATACACAACTCGTGCCTTGACCATATCTTTATTAACACTGACTACAAAAATGTTGAAAATATTCTACCGATTATATTAAAAAATAATATCACTGATCATTTTACAACTTTGGCACAGATCATTTTCAGCGAGGTAAAAGATAAAAAATATAATAATACTGTTTATAGAAAACGTATTGATTACAATAAACTTAAAGAAACTGCTGCCACAACTACTTGGGTTGATCTATATATATATATATATATATATATATATATATATATATATATATATATATATATATATATATATATATATTTGTGCCAAAATATGACGAAAACTAAACATTTCAATAACAACAACTAGGTTATGGTTTTATTTATTTGTTATTTATTAATATCTGACTTACCTATTTGACAGAGTCAATTTTTCGTCTTCTACTCTACGAAAATTTTAGGCAATTTTTCAAATAATACATTAGGTATTTCTTAATGTCGTTTATTCGTAATTGTTAACTGTTGTGTTTCTGTTTAGTTTTATTTAACATTTTTATATTTTAACCGGTTTACTTTTGGACCTATGTATTTATGTATATATCAACAACCCATAATGATTATGTTTTGTGTAAGGGTTGTATATGAGGTGTAAAAAGAACACATTTTTTTGTAAGTTTTTATTCGTTATATTATTACACCCTTATAATGTTATTTTTGTAATTCCCGTTAGGCGCTGATGAAGGTTATAAATTAACCGAAAATTTCGCAACACAAGAATAAAGTTCCTACTTCTGGCGTTCTTCCATCATTTGCCCAACCTAGACGTTTCCTTGAGACTGTTATTTAAAACCTAACAATAAAAATAAGACGTCGTGATACAATTTAATATATATATATATATATATATATATATATATATATATATATATATATATATATTAATGCTTTATTTAGTCAAAAACAACTAATACATGGTCAAAAAATATACACATATATATAAATAAGTTATTAAGCTAACTGTAATCAAATGATAATAAATATTTGACCTAAATTACCTACTTACATCTAACAAATATTGTTTGAGCTTACGCTTGAATACATTAATTGAATCTAATTTCTTTAGATCGTCTGGCAAGTCATTAAATTGCTGTAAGCCTTTAAAAAAGATTGAATTTTGAGCACCGCTGGTGTTGACGGTCCTAATATAAAAATCATTTCTAAGTCTTGTATTATGGGTGTGAACATGATGGTTGTAAGTAATTTTATGTTGGAGATAGTCAGGCGCGTAACCTATTTTTATTTTAAATATAAAAATTAATGTTTGGTAAAGGAACATATCTTTAATTGAGAGCCAGTTTAAGGCTGTCCGCATTTCTACAGTAGGGGTCAATCTAGGACATGATAATATTATTCGCATAGCTCTATTCTGCAACTTTTGGAATCGATATATTTCATTCTGATTTAAGAGATATAATACTGTTGAGCAGTAAGCGAAGTGAGGCAGTATTAGAGAATTAAATAAAACCAGCCTCGACCACTTAGATAAATGCTGCGAACATCTGAAAAGATAATTTATTTTAAATGAAATTGTGTTTATTAAGTGGTTTGCATGCTGTTTAAATTTAAGTTGTCGATCTATAATGACACCAAGATATTTGAATTCATTCACCATATCAATTTCAGTAGGCCCAATCATTATTTTATGATCTTGTTCGACAAAGAGTTTATGTTGCTGCTCATTACCAATTATGATGAATTTAGTTTTTTTACAATTAATATTTAATAAATTAGCACAGCACCATCTATAAACAATTTCTAAGCACTTATTAATCATTGTAACACTATCTATTATATTTAAAGAAGAATAGTATATGAAGGCATCATCTGCAAATAAGTGAAATAAACATTTAGTCTGAATGTCTGTGATGTCATTGATATAAATCAAAAAAAGCAAGGGACCAAGGACACTTCCTTGTGGTACACCTCGCTTTATTTCTAACTCATCCGATACAAAGTTTTTAATTTTGACTTTTTGTCTTCTATTTGTTAAATAGTTTGACATCCATTCCAATACTGTACCCTTAAACCCTGCTCTTTCTAACTTCTTTAAGAGTCTATTCGTATCGACCGTTTCAAACGCCCTTTGGAGGTCCAGAAAAACACCGACAGTAACATATTTTTTGTTAAGATTTCCTTTCAAATCATCTAGCACACATTGTAACGCAGTTTCACATGAGTGCTTACTGCGAAAACCCGATTGAACTGTAGTTAAAAATTTGTTTCTTTCTATAAAATCAACAATTTGTTCATAGACTACTTTCTCTAAAATTTTTTCAAAGCAGCTAAGCATATTTATTGGCCTCAAATCAGAAGCTTTATTAGATTTTGCAACTTTAGGAACTGGTACTATGGTGGAGACCTTGAAATCATCTGGAACTTTACCAGATTCTAAAGAAGTATTGATAATATTTATCAAGGGTTTAGCAATATTGTCATAGGTATTTTTTATAAATGCCATGCCAATATCATCTGGACTATTCTTGTTTGACATTGAAAATATAATTTCTTTAAGTGTAATAAAATCAATTAAATTAAATCTGGAAAAGTTCCCGGTACTTTCTCGATTAATATTAATGGGGAAGTCCTGGCCACTTTTGTCAATGTTATCCATAATTTTATCAATACTATCAATGTAAAATGAATTCAAATTATCTGGTATATCTTCAACTTTATCTATGGTTTTTTGTTCAATTTTAATTTCTAAAAAATCTGTATTGGCCACATTAATTGGGACTGTTATGTATTATAACGAAACTAACTTTATTAAACTATTAATTTAATAAGACACATGTAGATTCAAACTACTTTATTGACACACCCTATGACTGACTGACTTCACTTGACATTCGTCGTCTTGTCATCTCTGACCAATGTCACAGTAAGTAATACAGCCACTCAACTAAAGGTACGTTCATAACAATCTTCCCCTCTTAAAAAAAATTAAAATAACAAAACAACAAAAAAAATATATATATATGTAACACTAAGAAACAAAACTATGATAAGTAATTATATGTAGAAGAAAGATAACAAATTCTACCTATAAATCTAATCTAGTTGGTGGTTTAATTATTCTACCAGAACGAGTAACAGTAACTTCTGGAGTAGTAGAAGTTTTCACTTCTGTATCCACGAGAGACTCAGAACTTATATCAACATCAGTGACTTGCATATTATCGTTGTTAGTGGTAGAATCCACTACTCCATCTATTATTGATGTACTAGTGACGGTTTCCTTATCCGATTTTACTTCTGTAAACATTTCTTGTTCAGGTTTATTAAGAACTTTTTCAGTATTAGTAGCTATCGGTTGTACCCCACTATTTTCATTAGTTCCCTCGATTTTACATGCGCGAATATCACTTACATGAACAAAATTTATAATATCCCCTACTTGTACAAGATATGTTGAAGCACTTAAAATTTTTACTACCTTACCCTTGGACCATAATTTGGTTAATTTATTTTTTATATATACTGGCTCATTCACAGTAAATAATTTTAGACCATTAGATGAATTTGATTCAGCGAAACGGGTTTTATTAGTAGGTTTAATTAAATCAAAACGAGTTCGGGGTTTAAGTTTGAACAAACTTTCTGATGGACTAATACCTGTAATCGTTGACGGTGTGTTCCTGTAAGTAAAAAGGAAACTTAACAAACGACTTATTATAATTTGTCTTGTTATGACATTATTGCTATCAAAAGTAAATGTTTTATTTAAGCCCTTTTTAACTGTTTGCACTGCTCTTTCTGCGATACCATTACTCTGTGGATGATACGGTGGTGACTTTATTGGTATGATACCATTGGATTGACAAAATTGTACAAACTCATTTGAACCGAAAGGTGGTCCATTATCTGATACCACTTCAACAGGTAAACCAAATACTGCAAATACTTCTTTCAACTTAATGATAGTTTCCGATGCATTTGTACCCTTGTCCATTAATTTGACATCTATCCACTTAGATTTATTGTCTACTACTATTAAGAAAGTATAACCATGTTTGTGAAAAAAATCTATATTGACTCTATAAAAATTGTTTGGAGCACTTGGCCAGGGCAAAAATGTGCTAGAATTTGAAAAGTTTTGCGTTTCTTGACAAACATTGCAATTACTAATAAATTTTTCAATATCAGCTGTCAAGTTGGGCCACCAACAGTAAGATCTAATTAGCATTTTTGTACGCACTATACCTAAATGCTGTTCGTGAAACAGTGCTAAAACAGTATCACGTAAAGAACTAGGAATCACTACTTTGTTTCCGGCTAAAAAACAATGATTCTCTACCGATAATTCATGTTTTCGTTTAAAATAAGGTTTCAACATCGCTTCCGAAACGGCTTCAGGCCATCCAGATCGAGTAAAATCTATTACTTTTACTATAATTAAATCTTTCTTGGTGGCGCTTATAATATCTTCAAAATTTAATGGTATACTATTAGCTAAACTAAACGAATAAAGAGAACTAGAAATTTCTGTTTCTGATATCATTGGAAGTCTCGATAACCCGTCAGCATTTGCAATCATTTTACCCTTTTTATATTGAATTTCATAATCATATGCTGATAGAATGATAGCCCAACGGGTAATTCTAGACGCCGCCGTAACTGGAATATTTTTATTCTTCCCGAAAATGAATTGTAAAGGTTGATGATCAGTCAACAATACAAACTTTCGCCCATAAATATATTTATGAAACCGTTTTAAAGCAAATATTATTGCTAAACTTTCTCTCTCTAAATTTGAGTACTTTTGTTCGGCTACTGAAATTGTACTTGATGCAAACATTACCGGTTTTAGGTCCCCATTTATTTTGTGGCTCAATACAGCTCCAACTCCATACCCACTTGCATCGCACGTAATCACAATTGGGAGGTTAGGGTCGTAGTGTGTTAGTACGTTATCTGACATTAGTAATTTTTTACTCTCTTGAAAGGTGTGTTCAGCTTCCTCAGACCATTCAAACTTAGTATTTGCTTTACATAAATTATACAGCGGTTTAAGTTTACTGGAAATCATGTTTATAAATTTTCCATAAAAATTTAATAGACCTAAATATGATTTTAATTGTGTTACGTTCTGTGGTGCCGTTGCATTTTCGATACATTCGATTTTTTCTCTTGTTGGATGCAGACCTTTTTCATCGATAATATGCCCTAAAAATTCGACACTTAATTTATAAAACTTACATTTATCTCCATTAACTTTTATATTAAATTCCTTTAGTTTTTCTAGAACATTAATCACGTTTGCATGACATTCTTCTAATGTGGCACCATGAATTAATATATCATCTAAGTAACATTTTGTTTTTGTAAGATTAACCAATACTGTATCCATTATGGTTTGGAAAATACCTGGTGCCGAGCTTACTCCGTAAGTAAGTCTATTATACCTAAATAAACCTAAATGAGTATTAATAGTGAAAAATTCTTTCGATTCTTCTCCTATCTCTAGTTGCTGGTAAGCTCCTTTTAAGTCTAACACTGAAAAATATTTACTACCTGCCAAACTGGCATATATATCATTCGGTAAAGGTAATACGCAATGGCCACAATCTATTGCTGTATTTAACGTTCTCTTAAAATCCACGCAAATTCTAATAGCATCAGAATTTCTTTTTGGTACGATAACTATAGGACTCGCCCACTTACTACAACTTACTTTTGACAAAATACCCATGTTGACCATTCTAATTAATTCTTCTTCCACTTTTGGTTTTAATGCATAAGGCATTTCATACGCTCTATGAAAAATAGGTTTTGCCCCTTCTTTTAATTTTATGTTGACTTTAAAATCTTTAATGGAAGATTTAGGTTCATCTTTGAATATTTTGTCAAAGTTCAGTTTAATTTGCTTTACTAAGAAGTCTATCTTACTATTATCATCTTTATCATTCATTTGACAATTTATTTGGTTATTATTTTTAATATGTTGTTTACTATTAACTGAATCAAATTTTTGATTAGTACTATCATATAAACTGAAATTTTTTTTCCAATTTGGATACAAAATATTTAACCAATTACGTCCAAGTAAAGGTAAAAACTGATTGTTACAATTTATAATTACTAAAGGTAAGCAGTGTTCTATATTATTAAGTTTAACAACTACTTCAATTTCCCCCACAATTTTTACATGTTGGCCAGTAACAACTCTTAATTTATACTTAACAGGATATACTTCTAAAAAAGACAATACTCTTTCATAATCTTTAACATGAATAACACTTTTACAAGCCCCTGAATCTATTTCAAATTCTAAAAGCTTACCTTCTACATCTAATTTGATTTTAATTGGCATTTCATTATCCTGTTTTACGTTACCTATAAAACCCAACTCTAAAGAACCTTCATTTTCACTGTCACTACATTCACCCACTGTGTTGACTGATTTCCTTTGTTTCTGCCTGCATGCTCGGCTGGTGTGGCCTCTTTTGCCACATTGATAGCATTCCCAATTCTTCGCAGGGCAATTTTCTGGGCTATGTTTCCTGTTACAACGGTAACAGGGTTTAACTGGAGTTTGTCCTGATGATGTTGGCTTTAACGAACTCCTACTGCTTGTTGCCCTTACTTTGGATATAACATTATCTGACTCAAACACTTTGGATTAATCCTCCACTGTTGCTATGCTTTGAGCGTGTTGTAAGGCTTTTTCGAATGTTAAGTTCTGCTCCGTCAATAGTTTCTTTTTTATTGTTTCTGATTTTAACCCACAAACGAATTTATCTCGCAACGCATCATTTAGGAAGTTACCAAACTGACAGTGTTTAGAAAGACATTTTAATTTTTGAGCATAATCTCTTAAAGGTTCATTTATTTCCTGCTTACTTAAATAAAAATGATACCTTTCTGCAATCACTAAACGTTTTGGGCTATAATGTAAAATAAGAACGTCTTTCAATTCCTGGTATGTCTTCGTCTTTGGTAACTCAGGTGCTAACAAATCTTTTAACACTTCATACGCTTCTCCTCCAATAAGAAACAATAAGAAACATGGAAACTTTTTTACTATTTTCCACTTCGTTGCACTCAAAAAGTTCCTCCATACGCTCAATGTATGAGGTTATGTCTGAACTTTTTGTATTAAACTGTTCAATATTTCCAATAAGAGCCATAATTTCCACAGCACGTAGATTCGACTAACCTCGTCGCCAAATATGTTATGTATTATAACGAAACTAACTTTATTAAACTATTAATTTAATAAGACACATGTAGATTCAAACTACTTTATTGACACACCCTATGACTGACTGACTTCACTTGACATTCGTCGTCTTGTCATCTCTGACCAATGTCACAGTAAGTAATACAGCCACTCAACTAAAGGTACCTTCATAACAGGGACCAGCGTTTTTAGTGTTTTCCACAATTCTGTTGTATTTTACAGTCATCTATCTTATGCTCATAGTATTTCCGTTTTTCATTTCTTATTACCCTTACAGCAATATTTCTTCTCTCTTTATAGATGTTTTTATTCTCCTCGGTACTATTATTCATAAAGTTCTTATAGCTTCTATCTCTGTCCCCCACTGCCTGCTCAACAGTATAGTTCCACCACTCTTTATATCTTGGGTAAATTTTTATAATTTTTTTTGGAGCCACTTCATTATATATATTAATAACCTCTTTATAGAAGCATTGGTATTTTCTATTTATATCGGTTTCCCTAAAATTCCAAGTAACAACTTCTAATTTCCGATTAATTGCAGAATAGTCAATGTTTCGGCCTCTACTTTCAATTGTTCGTGTTACCACTTTAGATTTAACTTGTTTTAATTTAACAGATATATTAAAATGTGTACTTATTTTAGGTGTTTTTATCACATCAGCTGTCAACATATCTGTATTTGTTATTACCCAGTCTAATAGAGATCCATCATTACTTGTTGGATGCGTTATTTCCCTAACTATATTTTTTAAGCTTAAACTAGTTATAAAATTTTTTAAAGATACGCTATTTGATGAGTTTGAAAAATAATCTACGTTAAAATCACCCGTTATAATTACACTAAAATTCTTATCACATACATTGTTTTCACACCAGGTTCCAAAAAAATTATAAAAATCCACATAATTACTATTTGGAGATCTATATAGAGAAACTATTAAAAAGGTCTGTTTGTTGCTAGTAATACTTACAGAAAGAAACCAGAAACTTTTATGTACCCAATGTTTTTGAATTTTTTTTACTTTGACCCCTTTTATTACATAAATAATGACACCTCCAGTGTGTCTGCTTTCTCCATCCGTTCTAAATAACTGATAACCATCAATGTCTAATTCACTATCATAAATTTCAGGCGTAGCATGTGTTTCTGACAAACACACTACAATTGGTTTAACTTTAATTACTAAATTACTTATTTCATCCAAATGTGCAGGTAGGCTTTGTGAATTTAAGTACAAAAGAAAAGAATCTTTAGGTATATGTGTAACCTTTAAGTTTCCAACGTTATTATTGGAGGTTGGTCTAAAAAATTATTATGTCTTTGATTTACCAAGTTTAATGGGGTCTGGCTATCTTGGCTTTCTTGGCTTAAATGGCCAGCATCGCAATTAACCTCCGTTGTGGTAGATGTTACATCAAATACCTCTATATTATTATTGATTTGGACAAATGTAAGATTTTTTATATGCTTCTTACATTTAATCTCCGCTATTATTCTATCTGCAACAATCTTTTTATGCCTGCAATGACCCTGAGACTGCGACAAATAAATTCATAAAAATATTTAAAAAACTTCTAAAAGAAAGCACACTCAATAAAAAAATTAATCGCAAAAAAATAAAATTTGCAACGTGGCTCACAAATTCAATTCATAAATTAATAAATGACAAAAACAAATTATTTCAAGAAACTCTAAAAAGACCCAATGATACGGATGTTAAAGATAGATATCGTTTACACAGAAATAGATTAAATAACTTAATTCAAAATGCTAAAAAAAATTATTACAAACAAAAAATTGACGAAAATGCAGACAACCCCAAAGAAATTTGGAAAATTATAAACAATTTAGCTGGTAAATCCCGAAAAAATCAAAAAATAGACTCGGTAACTAGTGAAGTCGGTGAGTTATTAACGGAAAAAGAAGACATATGCAGTGAATTTAATAACCAATTTAATAAAATGGGGAAAAATTTTGCTGAAAAGCAACTCCAACACCATACTCCCCCTACTCGCAACCCAACATTATTAAACTCCATGGTGTTACTACCAACTGATAACAAAGAAGTCACTAATACAATAAAAAATCTTAAAAATAATAAATCAGTAGGTGTCGATGACATTCCAGCGGAGGCGCTTAAATCGACTATAACTTATATAATAGCACCCTTAACATTTGTGCTAAATTTATGTATCGAAAAAAGAGTATTTCCAAATGCATTAAAAGAAACAATAGTTATCCCTATTCACAAAAAAGGAAATAAATCTATAATAGGAAATTACCGACCAATCTCGTTAACAACACATCTATCTAAAGCATTCGAAAGAATAATTAAAAACAAATTAGTGTCTTTTCTTAATAAATATAACTTGATATCGCCAATGCAATTTGGCTTTAAAGCTAACTGCTCCACACAAGATGCCGTATTAACATTACTAAAGGAAATCCATAGTGCTTTGGATAAAGATAGGCCTTGCCTATGTGTATTCTTGGACCTCAGCAAAGCCTTTGATACTGTTAGTCATGACCTGCTCTTGCAAACACTTGAAGATCTTGGTATAAGAGGAAACTGTTTGAGCCTCTTTGGCAGCTACTTATCAAATAGGTATCAAAGCGTAAGAGTGGATCAATGCATCAGTACTAGAGGCTTGATAGAATATGGTGTACCTCAAGGCACTGTTCTGGGCCCCGTACTTTTCAATATATATGTAAATGGCTTATTCTCCGTTCAAAGTAGTGGCAAGATTATAGGTTTCGCTGACGGTACGGCCATCTTTTATGAATGCACGGACTGGCATACTCTAAAAGTAAATGTTGAAAATGACTTCATAAACATAGCTAAATGGTTACAATCAAAACTTCTTTCATTAAATCTGAAAAAAACTCATTACTTACCATTCAGCTGTAACGCTGCAGGGCTTCCAGAATTTAGCAGGCTTACTGTCAATATGCAACAACAAAGCTACAATATAATGCCGGTCAATGAAGTTAAGTACCTAGGTATTTACATTGACAGACATCTGAAGTGGAAGCAGCAGATTAATTACATTGTGAAAAAACTCCAAACTATACTTCATCAGTTTAAATACCTCAAAAATTACCTTTCAGACCACTATCTAAAGACATTGTATTTCACGCTAGTAGAAAGTCACATTCGATATGGTATAGTAGCATGGGGCAGTGCTTTAAGAAGTCATATCAACCCATTAGAAGTCATCCAGAGAAGGTTTTTGAAATTAATATTAAAAAAAGGCAACAGATATCCATCAGAGCAGGTATATAGAGAAATTAAAGTCCTGGATGTGCGGCAACTGTATTTTCTATGCACCAATCTCCAATATTTCAAAGATAAAAATAATGCCAACTTATTCACGCACACCTATGCGACACGTAATAGATTGCAACACGTAGTTCCACAAGTGTCAAAAGCCATAAGCCAAAGATCATTTATTTTTCTAGCCCCCAAAATGTATAATTATTTGCCCGAATCCTTGCGATCTATGGAAATCGTACATATATTCAAAAAAGCTCTAAAGAATTATCTACATGAAACTCCAAGAACTTTTATTTCGAATATTGTTGAAATGAAACTATAATTAAAAAAAAAAAAATTATAAACTTATAAACCTCTTTGTTAACTTATCTAGTATGCATACTCTTTATTTTATATTACCTATTAGATTATTTAGTATCTGTATTTTTACGCGATATATAGCACTCGCTTCGCTCGTGCTCTAAACATCGCGTGCGTACGCAAAAAGCATACTTCACGAACTGTTTCATAAATAACTATTTTACATCCAATATGGCCCCTCAAATTTTTTTGTCTCACTGTAACCTCCTCTCCCCTACTCGTTAATGTTGGTGGTTTATATTGTGATCTATATTTTTATTATTTTACTCTAAGAACATTTTCGGTAATGAAAATGGCGTCAAGTTCGAGTTTTGTTCCAGTACAAGTGGCTCATTTAAAACAAAGTGCGTTTTCTCAAAGAGAAAAAACTATTGTTTTAAATGTTTATGATGCACTAATATATCAAGATGCATCAGCAACTGTTCGTGATGTGGTGACTAGGTGCTCCAATATGACAGGTGTTAGTGAACGAAGAATCTATCGATTTTTAAGTAAGAGAAAACAGGGAAATGTTAGTGAACCAAAAAACCACGTAGGAAAAAAGTCCATAATGGTCGATAACTTTAATAGAGATATCATTAGAAGAAAAGAGAAGTCCATTCTTTGTACTTAAATAAAGAGATTCCGACTTTGGACAAAGTAATGACTGTTATAGATACGATTCCCAAATTTGGACGAAATACGTTATGGAAACTCCTAAAAGAAATTGGTTTAAGGAATGAGTCGCATAAAAAACGAAAATTTTTGAATGAGACAGAAGAAATTATTTGCTGGAGAAGACAATACTTAAGAAGTATTAAAAAGTTTCGGAGCGAGGGAAGAACTCTTTTATTTAGATGAAACATGGTTGAATGAAGGAGACACTGTTTCTAAAGCATGGATGGACACCAATATTTCAAATTCCCGTCAGGCATTTTTGGAGGGATATTCAACAGGATTAAATGCTCCTCGAGGAAAAGGTCACACACATTGGCAGTGAACATTGTTTTGTAGAAAATGGGTTATTAGACTTTGTATCGTGGTAATCTTTGGTTGACTTTGATACAAAGTATGTTTTTGAAGATTATTTTTCCCAGCTATTGGACTTTTTGCAAAGTGCTGCAGTGGTTGTCTTAGATAACGCCAGTTATCACTCAAAACTGGTAGAAAAGTTACCAACGACTTCATGGAAAAAAGGAGATATAAAGAGTGGCTCCAGAGTCTTTTGACGACACCATGCTGAAAACGGAATTACTGCAAATTGCAAAGCGCCACAAATTACAATATAAAAGATATGTAATTGACGAAATGACGAAGAAAAAAGGTACAACTGTATTACGTTTACCACCTTATCACTGTCAATTAAACCCTATAGAATAAATATGGGCACAGGTAAAAGGTGAGGTGGCAATACAACTTTTAAATTGAATGACGTTAGACAACTTTTGATAAATTCTTTTGGAAACATAACACGGGAAAATTGGACCAATGCCATAAACCATGTGAAGAAGGAAGAACGATTGTGGAGTGTTGATATCACTATTGAAGAACTCTTCGAATCCATTGTTATTCCTATCGGACCAGGCAACGAATCTGACTCATCGTCGAATTAATACGACGAAATGGGTTTAACTGGAGTTTGTCCTGATGATGTTGGCTTTAACGAACTCCTACTGCTTGTTGCCCTTACTTTGGATATAACATTATCTGACTCAAACACTTTGGATTGATCCTCCACTGTTGCTATGCTTTGAGCGTGTTGTAAGGCTTTTTCGAATGTTAAGTTCTGCTCCGTCAATAGTTTCTTTTTTATTGTTTCTGATTTTAACCCACAAACGAATTTATCTCGCAACGCATCATTTAGGAAGTTACCAAACTGACAGTGTTTAGAAAGACATTTTAATTTTTGAGCATAATCTCTTAAAGGTTCATTTATTTCCTGCTTACTTAAATAAAAATGATACCTTTCTGCAATCACTAAACGTTTTGGGCTATAATGTAAAATAAGAACGTCTTTCAATTCCTGGTATGTCTTCGTCTTTGGTAACTCAGGTGCTAACAAATCTTTTAACACTTCATACGCTTCTCCTCCAATAAGGGTAAGAAACATGGAAACTTTTTTACTATTTTCCACTTCGTTGCACTCAAAAAGTTCCTCCATACGCTCAATGTATGAGGTTATGTCTGAACTTTTTGTATTAAACTGTTCAATATTTCCAATAAGAGCCATAATTTCCACAGCACGTAGATTCGACTAACCTCGTCGCCAAATATGTTATGTATTATAACGAAACTAACTTTATTAAACTATTAATTTAATAAGACACATGTAGATTCAAACTACTTTATTGACACACCCTATGACTGACTGACTTCACTTGACATTCGTCGTCTTGTCATCTCTGACCAATGTCACAGTAAGTAATACAGCCACTCAACTAAAGGTACCTTCATAACAGGGACCAGCGTTTTTAGTGTTTTCCACAATTCTGTTGTATTTTACAGTCATCTATCTTATGCTCATAGTATTTCCGTTTTTCATTTCTTATTACCCTTACAGCAATATTTCTTCTCTCTTTATAGATGTTTTTATTCTCCTCGGTACTATTATTCATAAAGTTCTTATAGCTTCTATCTCTGTCCCCCACTGCCTGCTCAACAGTATAGTTCCACCACTCTTTATATCTTGGGTAAATTTTTATAATTTTTTTTGGAGCCACTTCATTATATATATTAATAACCTCTTTATAGAAGCATTGGTATTTTCTATTTATATCGGTTTCCCTAAAATTCCAAGTAACAACTTCTAATTTCCGATTAATTGCAGAATAGTCAATGTTTCGGCCTCTACTTTCAATTGTTCGTGTTACCACTTTAGATTTAACTTGTTTTAATTTAACAGATATATTAAAATGTGTACTTATTTTAGGTGTTTTTATCACATCAGCTGTCAACATATCTGTATTTGTTATTACCCAGTCTAATAGAGATCCATCATTACTTGTTGGATGCGTTATTTCCCTAACTATATTTTTTAAGCTTAAACTAGTTATAAAATTTTTTAAAGATACGCTATTTGATGAGTTTGAAAAATAATCTACGTTAAAATCACCCGTTATAATTACACTAAAATTCTTATCACATACATTGTTTTCACACCAGGTTCCAAAAAAATTATAAAAATCCACATAATTACTATTTGGAGATCTATATAGAGAAACTATTAAAAAGGTCTGTTTGTTGCTAGTAATACTTACAGAAAGAAACCAGAAACTTTTATGTACCCAATGTTTTTGAATTTTTTTTACTTTGACCCCTTTTATTACATAAATAATGACACCTCCAGTGTGTCTGCTTTCTCCATCCGTTCTAAATAACTGATAACCATCAATGTCTAATTCACTATCATAAATTTCAGGCGTAGCATGTGTTTCTGACAAACACACTACAATTGGTTTAACTTTAATTACTAAATTACTTATTTCATCCAAATGTGCAGGTAGGCTTTGTGAATTTAAGTACAAAAGAAAAGAATCTTTAGGTATATGTGTAACCTTTAAGTTTCCAACGTTATTATTGGAGGTTGGTCTAAAAAATTATTATGTCTTTGATTTACCAAGTTTAATGGGGTCTGGCTATCTTGGCTTTCTTGGCTTAAATGGCCAGCATCGCAATTAACCTCCGTTGTGGTAGATGTTACATCAAATACCTCTATATTATTATTGATTTGGACAAATGTAAGATTTTTTATATGCTTCTTACATTTAATCTCCGCTATTATTCTATCTGCAACAATCTTTTTATGCCTGCAATGACCCTGAGACTGCGACAAATAAATTCATAAAAATATTTAAAAAACTTCTAAAAGAAAGCACACTCAATAAAAAAATTAATCGCAAAAAAATAAAATTTGCAACGTGGCTCACAAATTCAATTCATAAATTAATAAATGACAAAAACAAATTATTTCAAGAAACTCTAAAAAGACCCAATGATACGGATGTTAAAGATAGATATCGTTTACACAGAAATAGATTAAATAACTTAATTCAAAATGCTAAAAAAAATTATTACAAACAAAAAATTGACGAAAATGCAGACAACCCCAAAGAAATTTGGAAAATTATAAACAATTTAGCTGGTAAATCCCGAAAAAATCAAAAAATAGACTCGGTAACTAGTGAAGTCGGTGAGTTATTAACGGAAAAAGAAGACATATGCAGTGAATTTAATAACCAATTTATTAAAATGGGGAAAAATTTTGCTGAAAAGCAACTCCAACACCATACTCCCCCTACTCGCAACCCAACATTATTAAACTCCATGGTGTTACTACCAACTGATAACAAAGAAGTCACTAATACAATAAAAAATCTTAAAAATAATAAATCAGTAGGTGTCGATGACATTCCAGCGGAGGCGCTTAAATCGACTATAACTTATATAACAGCACCCTTAACATTTGTGCTAAATTTATGTATCGAAAAAAGAGTATTTCCAAATGCATTAAAAGAAACAATAGTTATCCCTATTCACAAAAAAGGAAATAAATCTATAATAGGAAATTACCGACCAATCTCGTTAACAACACATCTATCTAAAGCATTCGAAAGAATAATTAAAAACAAATTAGTGTCTTTTCTTAATAAATATAACTTGATATCGCCAATGCAATTTGGCTTTAAAGCTAACTGCTCCACACAAGATGCCGTATTAACATTACTAAAGGAAATCCATAGTGCTCCTCGAGGAAAAGGTCACACACATTGGCAGTGAACATTGTTTTGTAGAAAATGGGTTATTAGACTTTGTATCGTGGTAATCTTTGGTTGACTTTGATACAAAGTATGTTTTTGAAGATTATTTTTCCCAGCTATTGGACTTTTTGCAAAGTGCTGCAGTGGTTGTCTTAGATAACGCCAGTTATCACTCAAAACTGGTAGAAAAGTTACCAACGACTTCATGGAAAAAAGGAGATATAAAGAGTGGCTCCAGAGTCTTTTGACGACACCATGCTGAAAACGGAATTACTGCAAATTGCAAAGCGCCACAAATTACAATATAAAAGATATGTAATTGACGAAATGACGAAGAAAAAAGGTACAACTGTATTACGTTTACCACCTTATCACTGTCAATTAAACCCTATAGAATAAATATGGGCACAGGTAAAAGGTGAGGTGGCAATACAACTTTTAAATTGAATGACGTTAGACAACTTTTGATAAATTCTTTTGGAAACATAACACGGGAAAATTGGACCAATGCCATAAACCATGTGAAGAAGGAAGAACGATTGTGGAGTGTTGATATCACTATTGAAGAACTCTTCGAATCCATTGTTATTCCTATCGGACCAGGCAACGAATCTGACTCATCGTCGAATTAATACGACGAAATGGAAGCCGACAATTAAAGGAGTAAGTGCTTTTTGCATTACAGTGGACCCCCGATAATCCGACCCCTGTCTAATCCGTCGCCCCCTGTAATCCGACATGACTTTGATTGACAATCTTCGCTAGTGTAGATCACGCAGGTTTGAACAGGTTGCAACTCGTACGCGCCACCGCTATTGTGCTCGACGCGTATGCATTGTTTTACTTAGTTTGAATTTGACTACTTGTGATAGCAGTACGGCCTAGCGTGAGTTCATTGTTTACTATTTATTTTGTATTAGGTATAGTACCTAGTAATGTCATCACAAACCCAGAAGCGAAAGCACAAAACGTTGACAATTAAAGAAAAATGTGATATTTTAGACCGCTTAAATCGCAATGAAACTTTCAGTAGTTTAGCAAGTGAATACGGCGTAGGCCGATCTACAATTTATGACATTAAAAAAAACCACGAGAAGATTAAGAAGTTCGTGTCAACTACTGACTGCGGGCCAGACAAGAGACAGACACTCAAGAAAGCTGAACATCCAGATGTGGAAGAAGCTTTGTACATGTGGTTTCTTCAGGAAAGAAATAGGCATGCACCAATTTCGGGACCCATGTTGGCCATGAAAGCTAAGTTTTTTTATAAGGAAATAACAAATAAAGATGATTTTGTGGCCAGCAAAGGATGGCTAGAACGTTTTAAAAGTCGTCATGGCATACGTTTAATGACTATTACAGGAGATAAACTTTCTAACGATGCCACCTGCATAGAGCCCTTCAAATTAAGATTTTTGCAAAAGGTGAACGATTCAAATCTTGACCCGTCACAGGTGTACAATGCAGACGAATCAGGGCTTTTTTGGCGTGTGATGCCTAACAAAACTTTCGTTTCTTGTAACGAAAAATCCGTACCTGGACGAAAAGTAAGTAAAGAGCGTGTAACCATTCTACCATGTGCTAACGCTGCAGGTACACACGCGCTTAAGATGGTGGTCATTGGGAAATCTAATAAACCACGGGCATTCAAAAACATTGATTTACCTGTACACTTTTACGGACAAAAAAGTGCATGGATGACAAAAGACCTTTTCAAAAAGTGGTTTGATGAATGCTTCGTACCTGAAGTTAGAAAATGGTTAAAAGATCATAATTTTCCTCAAAAAGCGTTGTTGCTTCTTGATAACGCTCCCGGTCATCCGTCTGAAGAAGAACTAACAACTGAGGATAAATGCATCACTGCGATATTTCTTCCGCCAAATTGCATTGCACTGATTCAACCAATGGACCAGAATATCATTCAGTTTGTTAAGCAAGACTATAAAAAAAACCTACTTCTGAGAGCCGTATCAAAAGACCAACCAATAGAAAAAACTTTAAAAGAATTTAATATGAAAGACTTGGTTTTTGCTCTTTGTCAGTCGTGGAGTGCGTTACCGGCATCAACTATTAAATCGTCTTGGAAAAAGTTATGGCCAGATATAGTCACCACTCCTAGCAACTATCCACAAATCAACTTCGGAAGTTATAGAACAAGTCGCCACTGAAACACAGATAAGTCCGGAAGATTTGGAAATCTGGTGCCGTGGAATGGATAAAGAGGAAAATGTTTTCCATGAAATGTCTGACGAAGAGATTATAAAAGAGGTTTCTAATTATACAACAAACAATCAGGAAGATAACGACGACGTAATTGCAACTGCTCCACAAGTAACAGCACAAGACGCAGTTAACGCTTTTGAGCTAGGTTTACAATGGGCTAAAGAGAATGGTACATCCTACAACGAACTTTTACTTTTGAGAAGACTGAGGGACAAAGCTCTGATCTCGCGTTATAACAACCTTAAACAAAAAAAAATTGATGAATATTTCCAAGCTTCATATGTAATTTGATAAATTCATTACATGATTGTGATTAATAATTCTTGATTATTTTGGTACATATGTATGTGCATTTATGCTTAATTTTATAATAAAACGTAAGCTCTATATTGTTATTTAATTTACTAAATTCGACATACATTTCTTACAAGCATTAATAATGTTACGAGTTTGCAAAAATAATATAAATCCATTTTGGTCAAAAATTTTGCCAGCACAAAACAGATATGTGTACTTATGTTGTTTGGTACCTCATTTTGTTTTATATTATTCAATATCTTCAACTGCACAAAGAAGTTATAAGGCACTTATCTCCTTTAAGCTGTTTAATTCTGCCACCGATATGAATATTCCCCGGTTAAAACAAGCTAACTGCCATTTATCTTGTTTGCGCTGTAATAATGTTTTACAAAGCAATATTATTACTACCGTTTCATTTAGATATTTGGCATTTAACTTATTTTTGCTGTAGCGTTTATGTTTTTTCGGTAACAGGTGTATGTACTTGACTCAAAATTTTAGCATTTATCTCGTTCTGGCAGTATAGTTGAAAGACATAACCTATAAGTTTGTTTACAACTTGTTGCACACTCTCGCGCTATTTTGCCGTTTTCTCGTATTTTTATTAGTTCGAATAGTGAAAAAATTGTGCATAACTATGTCCAGAGGAGCAGCCATGGTTAAAATGGTTCTCAACCAAGAAAACTGTACAGGTATTTTCTTATAATTGATAGTTTAATAGCAAATGAATTGTGTTATCGTTATTTATTGTAGATGGCAGTGACAAGTGAAAAGATTCATAATGAAACCCAGTCATCTCCAAAATTCACGGTGGTGGGTGTTAATCCATATTTAGAGAATTTAGATGCTAATGAAATTCCTATTTCGCCAAATAATAATACAGGTAGGTGCCCACTATGAACTAAATCTAATTGAGACCCTATAAACATCAACAAACTTTCAAGAAAGTTTGTCATAAAATACAGGCGATTAAAAAATGCTTGCTTCTAGTTATTTTAATTAGTTTTTGGACAACAAGAGTTATTATGTCTTTTATTTTATATTGTTTTTTTTAATAGGAGAATATCAAGAGAATATCACATGTGACCCTTCGCCTTTCCCCTGCATGTGGTAGCTGATTTTGGTATAAGAAGTGAATGCGTAATGTCAACCGACACGGAACATTTCAAAGAGTATGAAATAGCTGGTCCCTCGACAACTGATGGTGCTTTAGACAAAATGATGTCATACGAACTAGATTGCGATCAAGAGCGCTTCGCTTGTGTATTACGAGATTTGCTTGAGGATTCCGATTGCTCAGTTAAGGACAAAGATTATATTCCTGACAGTTCCACGTCAGAAGGCTCGGATGAGGAGCTGCATACAGCACCTGCGAATAACGACGACATTACAACGAACATTCCGGAAGTTATGGAAAACCCTTTGGAAAAGAGAACCCGTTGGAAGAAATCTGGACCTAATCAGTGGAAGAAAAATTTAGCTAAGCGTAGAAAAATCGAAGCTAAGGCGCCAAAACACATTGATTGCTCAAAATTCCGTTTTAAATGTACAGATAAGTTTTCTGAAGAAAATAGATTAACAATAGGTAAAAATTATTGGAGCTGTGATTTTAACAGAAGGAAAGATTTTATTTTAAACAATGTTGAAAGTAGGGTTCCTGAAAGACGTAAAGCCAATCGTACCAGCAAGAAAAAGCCAAGGGAAGACTCTAAAAGCTTTTTTCTCGACTCAAGTGACTCAAGAGTAAGAGTATGTAAAAGTTTTTTCATTAAAACACTTTGCATAAGCAAGGAGTTGATAGAACATGCCTTCAAGAACAAAGGAGAAGGACGGTTATTTTGCGGTCAGGATAAAAGAGGCAAAAAGGAACCTCACAATAAAACCAAACCTGAAGAATATGAAAAGGTAAAAGCTCATATTGAGAGTTTTCCAGTTATGGAATCGCACTACACCCGAAAATCTACTAAGCGACAATATCTAGATTCCAAGTTGAGCATAACAAAAATGCATTGTCTGTACCAACAAGAATGTGAAAGAGACGGTTCAGTGCCAGTCTCACTCATAACTTACAGAAGGATATTTTGTAAAAATTACAATTATTCATTCTTTGCTCCAAAGAAAGATCATCAGATTTGCATGCAGTATAAAACTTGCAAAGATCAGAAAAAAAGGGAACAATTAGAGAATAATTATCAAAGTCACGTTTCAAGAAAACAAGATTGCTATGTTGCCAAAATTAAGGATAAGGAGAGAGCTTTGGATGATAAGACCTTTGTATGTTCCACATTTGATCTACAGGGCGTTCTACAACTTCCTAGTAGTGATGTGAGTCCTATGTATTACACTAGGAAACTGTGCATCTATAATCTTACAATTTATCAAATGACACCACCAAATGATGCATTTTGCTACGTTTGGACTGAGATAAATGGAAAAAGGGGAAGTTTGGAAATCGGCACCTGTTTATATAAGTACATCGAGCAGCTCTCTGAAACAGTGTCTGAAGTATCCCTGTTTTCAGCTACTTGCAGCGGGCAAAATCGCAACCAATACATCAGTGCACTCTTGCTTTATCTAGTTCAAATAAACCCTAATGTGAATGTCATAGAGCAAAAGTTTTTGGAAAGTGGTCACAGTTACATGGAAGTTGATAGTATGCATAGCTCAATTGAAAAGGCGAAAAAACATGTACCAGTTTACACCATCCACGACTGGATGACGATATTTCGTATGGCTAGGACATCTAGATCAAATAAAAAACCCTACAATGTCGTTGAATTAAAATTTGGTGATTTTATTGACCTAGAAAAATTATCACAACTAATAATGAAAAACAAACTTTAAAACACCTCTGGCGAAAAAATGAACTGGTTGAAAGTCAAGTGTTTTAGGTACCTTAAAAGTAAACCCTGGGTTCTTCAATATCGATACGACCATACATCAGAATACATGGAAATTAGTGTACTAGGTAAAGGCCACCCTCCCAATTTGAGCAGCTTTAAACCTTCCAGAGCATACAATAATCCCAGACCTATGATCTCGAAAAAAGCAGACTTGTTGAAGCTTTGTAAAAGTGAAGTGATTCCCAAAGACTTCCATTTCTACTATAAATCATTGCCCACATCAAAAGACGCAAAAGATTTAGTTCCAGAACCAGCAGAAGAAGATACTGATCCAGAGGATGGATTGACGGAGTGAGCTCAAATACTTTATATGTCTGAATTTTGACAACCAAAATGAGATAAGTGTTGTTTTTTGTTTATAAAAAAAATTATATCCAGTTTTTTCTATCACTTTAGCTTTGTTCATAATAATGAAGTTTATTAACAACGTAATGTGCAATAAAATGTTCTCCATTCCTATAAACTGATTTTTCATATCATGTTTAAGTTTAAAGCGCCAAAAACTCGGAAAGTAAAATATGTGACTTATCTGGTTCTTGCAGTAACCCGACGATATGTATGTTTCTACATACATATAACATATAGAATCTTATCATTGGATATGTAATTTGTCGGATTATAAGGTACTCTTTTGTAAAAAATTCCGGACTATAGGGGGTCTTAGGCAGTGCTCTATAATCCGACACTGCCCTGTATAATGTTTGTCGGATTACCGGAGGTCCACTGTAATTTATATTTAATTCTTACTTTTTAATATGTAGCATATTTTAATTTTAATTATGCTTTAAAAAACCTTCGGTTCTACGGTCATAGGATCTATTCAGCTACCTGTTGTGATAATATTATCTAGGGTTTCTATTGTGTTTGGGTTAGTTAATCCCTAATTACAGGGTGGACTCTTTGTAAAATAACAACTATGATTATGTTTCAATAGAAATGTATACTACTTTTAGTTATTTTTCATGAACCACCCTTGCTTGGGCTTTGAAGGATTTGCATTTATAATGAATTCATTGTGCTGCCAACTGCAAACAAATAGACTTTATTATTCTGAAGATTCTGATATTATGAAAACTGTTGTGAACTTGAGACAGGCCATAGAGTAGACATAGACCGTAAGTAGTGTTGCATTGGTATGCGAAAACATGCGATGACAACTGTTTGGTGTTGCAGTTTTTCGGAATAGTATCTTATAATTGAAACTAGATAACTAACTAATATTGTATTATATAAATTAATACAATGCCTTAAAGCAATTAGTTATGTATTATTCTAAAACAACAACCAAAGTCTACAAGTGTTGTAAAATTAGTCCGAAGTTCCTATAATCCACTTAGAAACACAGAAAATCCTAGGATTTTATTTTCTATAAACTAGAGATACTTTATTTAGATTAGGTTTTCGGTGTTGGTAAATTCGGTACAGGCTAGAGATTAAAATGTGTAAATTTTAATATTCTTTTTTACAGGTAAATTCGATACCCAATAGTAGAGGCAGTTCTACTGGAAAATGCACCTCTTTTCTGAAATTCCCAATTGATTTATAATTAATAGTAATTCTTAAACCAATAAATTGTACCTAACCTTTAAAATACTATTTCATCTGGATGTTATATTTCGTTGTGAGCATCATGTTTCTTGTCAATTTGGTGTTGCTTTATGCAGGTATCTTAACAGGGATCCAAATTTTATTTTGAGTGAAAAAGGAAAACAATTACTTGTGGAAAATAACTTTAGGTATAGCTTTCAAAAGTGAAGAAAGGCGTTGGATATGTATAAATAAAATGTGTAAATCTTATATTCGTAGTTTGAGTGAATCCAAAAATATAACATAAACGAAACATATTGACGATCATTGTGATGATTTTAATATAAAAAAATTCGAAAAGAGGTTGACCTTAAAGGCCATCCTTGCAACTTCCCGCTAGTTTTGACCGCAAAGCTATAGTTACGTGACGTATTTTGACGTTTTTGACTTTTTTTAAAATGTTTAAAAAGCCATAACTTTTTAACGCCTTATTCGATTTTGATGTTCAAGATGGCATTCGACGCAGTTTTTTGAGACCTAAAAACGTTACCCAGAGTGCAAAATCGGTTAGTCAAAAAATCTCTAAGTTATTGAAAAAAAAAACACTTTTTTTGAAATTTTTCGACAACGATATCTCACGAACGAATCAACCGATTTTAATTTGCAAAACGGCATTCGACGTGGCTTTTTAAGCTTAAGAGCTGATTAGGTTATGAAATTAATCAATGCAATAGCCAAAAAGATATGCCCAAAAAACATCATTTTTACCAATTGTTTTTTTCGGTTATTTTGAAATTTCTCGAAATCTACCAGCTCGAATCGGTTCAAACTTACAAGGAATCTAAGTTAGATGGAACTCTTTGGAATGCTTTTTATTTCATTCCGATCGGTCAAGCCGTTCAAAAGTTATAAGAGGTTTACATACATCCACACACACACACATCCACACGTACATACAGACACCCTCGTAAAAATAGTCAGGGGAGGTTCCTAAGACCTCAAAACGTTGAGATCCGATGAAAACTCGATTTTCGAAAAACGGGGTGAAATCAATAACTTCCCGATTTTAAAAAAAAATTTAATTTTTTTTAGCGGGAAGTTAACAAGTAAATCGAAAAATTGTAAATTCTTCTTGCAAACGTAAGGCAGATGAAGATTTGTCGAAAAAGTCGAAAAAAATTATTCGTCGTGTACTTCAAGATGATATGCCTTCAACCATTACTGTAAGTAACAGCAAATATTAGAAAGAATATGTACAACGCTCGAAGGATGATGCAGTCAATATTGACCCTTGATGTATTACATTATAGGGCTTTTCTATGTTCATTTACCAGACTCCCAAATGCAATTATAAAATAATTTGTTATTTTAGATACAGTAAAAGCAACAATTTGTCATGTAATTCAAGAATAAAGAACACAATGTAGATATACCAACCCCGTTCGACTTTGAAGTGTAATTCAATATCCGTCGGGGCACATAGCCCGGGAAGTAGTTGTTTCTTCTTAGTTAAATGGGCAATGTCTTTGAAACTGTTTTTCAAAAACTCGTAAAGCGATAGAATAATTAATATTCTGCATTGGGTAATATTCGTTGATCAATTGAAAGATGCCCATCTGTACCAGTATATATAAATTAAACGTTTTTTTTTTATTATGTCACATTTTTTAGCAATCAAAACACAAATGAGGTTCTATAAGCTAATTTGCTGGCTGCGGAGCAAGGGGCTCCTATTGGCGTGGTGAGGTCTTCTCCAGTGACAAGACCACTTCAACCGTTTTTCAGGTCAGCAGGCCAGTTCCTTTTGAGTCTTCTATTGGCTTGATGTTCTATTATAAGTTGGAGTAAGGAGTTACTGTGTGATTCCAGTCCTTCATGGTGCTTTGTGCTATATTTAGTGATCACATCCTGTACGAACGGAATTCTTAGGTCTTCATGAAGTGTTAGGTTTGACACATACCCGGGTGCATTAGTTATCGTTCGCAGTATTTTCGATTGGCTTCTTTGAATTATGGCTATATTTGACTTACTCGCACATCCCCAGAGTTGGAGTCCTTAAGTCCAGATAGGTTTTATAGTTTTACATTTTGAAAAATATGTAATAAATATACATAGTTTAGTGATATAAATTTATAGAATAAAAAATTATCATGAGATCTTTCCAGCCTTATAGAAGTAATTAAAAATCGAAGTTGTAAGCACAATATAAAATTATCTTTTGTTTCGATACATGACCATCGAAAAAAAAACTTCTAAATGGTATCCTAGATTAATGTTCTAGAAGTATTGTCACCTACATTGTATTTCAAAAGCGGCATGCTATCAGGCTGATGAGAAATACCTATTTATCTTTCAGTTAACTAAATAAGGATTCTAGGTATTATCGGGTTTTTATGTTATCCAATCTTCTTTTGCAGCTTCATTTCTGAAATAAACAATCACCTATTAGAAATAATAACGTCGTTAATACCCTACATACAATTTACAAATAGTAATTAAATGTTAAATATTTCTTTTTCTAAGGGTTATATGGGTTTAAATCGTATTAAATAAATCAATTCAAAACATTATCTCAAGAAAAATTATCTAATAAAAGAGTAAATTTTTAAGTATGTAAATAGAGTAACAAGAGTTCTGATTAAATTAATTGTACCGACCCTTACTATTTGAAAGTTCATTTTATTAGGAATAATAAAAATAATAATAAACTCTTAGTTTTTATATAACTTCCACTTTTAATTAAAAACTAAGAGTTTTTTATTATTTTTATTATTCCTAAGAGTTCTGATATTTAGAAAATTAAAAAATTCGAAAACACGAAATTAAAGTTTACATTTTATTTTTTATGATTTCCGCTTGTTTTTTATGATATTTTTCAACTCTTTCTTTGTTTGATAATTTTTCAGTTTTTTGGCATTTTTTGACTTTTACCAATTGTTAAAAAAAATTAAGATTCCACAAATTTTAATTTTCAATTTTATCAATTATTCACTTTTTTAAGTGTCTACTATTTTTTTTCTTTATTTGACTATGTTTGTTTTTTCACATCTGTTTTTATAGATGAGTCAAATTCAAAGTTTAATGTTTTTAAATTTATTGGAAACTGTAGAAATTTTTATGGGTTACTCCAAATGTTGATGACAGTTTTAATTTTCTGTTGTATCTGTTTCAGATTAGTTATTTTAAGAAAGATTTTCATCTTGTTACGCCAACGAAGTGCGCGTTTTTAGTTGTGTAAGTCAGTACTCACACCCACACACAAACCTGTTTTTTTTCACTTATTTGGGGTTGAATAGTTTATGTTTAAAACATATTTTAAATAAACATTTTTTAATACAAGTATTTTCATTTTTATCTTTATTTAATTTCGTATTGATGTTATTTTTAAACTTCATAACAATATAGTTTTTGTATTATACTACACCTTCTTTTTAATTTTTATTTAATTACTGGGTACATCATAGGTATAGTTTATCCAAAACCACTTGAACAGGCGCGGTCAACGCTCGTTTCGAATTTCCAAGAATTCTGTTCATGGGCGTACAGGTGTAAGTCGGGAAGTTAAAAACAACATTATATAGATATTTTACTAGGTTCGTTCATATAATGACGTTCTTTTGAGTTTCCCCTGGTAAAATCGTAAAAATAATTCCTATCCAACTGGGTCTAGTTATACTATAAGATATGATGGTCGATTTTTATATACTGTACTTACAGCAGAAAAATCAAACTTCATTGGACAAAAATTATTAATTAATTTTTCAGTACTTCATCTCTGTCTTTATTTCATAGAAGGCTTATTTTTGTATTCTATAGTTTTTATAGATTGGATGACTATTTGTTTACAAAATGTTGAATGTTATTAACGAATTTAATAGAATTTGTAATTTTTAGATGAAAATTAACTTTATTCACTAAAAAAATCTAAAAAATATAAATAAATTAACAAAATCGTAAAAAACTACAAAAAAAAATATTGAAAAACCATAAATTGCAAAAAATTTCCCTTTTAAGTGCAAAATACGTAAAAATATAACAACACAAAAAGTTTAAAACACTTACAAGCAAAGATATACTAGTTCACAAATTAACAAATAAATAATTCGTTTCAGTCATTTTTTTTAGGTGCAATAACAAAACGCAAACATATTTCTTATGGGTTAATTTTAAATTTTAAGAGACAATATTGAAAGTAGCAAGACAAACATGCGGATATAGTAGAATAGTAAGACCAAGAAACAAACAAGCTGGTGGAGCGAAAATATAAAGAAAGAAATAAAAAAAAAGATTGTGGAAAAATTATTTACAAAGTAGAAGTCAACAAACATATGGTATAAATAAAATACAAAGAATCAAAGTTAAAGAAATGGTCAAAGAGGCAAAAAAAGAGGGATGAGAAGAGTTTGCAAGAAAAATGCAGGAAAATAGTGAAGGGAACAAGAAGCTATTCTACAGAACATTGAGGAATATGAAAAAAACCAAAAAGAGTGAATCTTAATCAAATAAAAGAACAACAGGGCAATATCATAACAGATGAAGAAAAAATTATCGAGCGATGGCAAGAATATTTCACAGGGCTACTAAATAGTGAAAATAAAAGAGTGGTAAATAAAAAGAGAAATGGGATAGCCAACACAACCGAATCAGATATAAGCTTGGAGGAAAACTAAAGTAGGTAAAGCAGCAGGATGTGACCAGCTAGACGCAGAATTACTAAAATACCTAGGACCAAAAGGAAAGAAAGAATTGCTGGAAATATTAAATATGGCATGGAAAATTAAAAAGATACCTTCGGAGTGGAACATCGCAACAATCTTGCCAATACATAAAAATTATAGAGGAATATCTCTCATTCGCGCAGGACTAAAAGAATACGAAATAATAATAGAAAGTAAGTTACGTAAGATGATAGAACCAAGACTACCAGATGCACAAAGTGGATTTAGACCAGCGCACAGTGTACAAGACCACAATTTTACTTTGCAACAAATAATAGAAAAAGCTATAGTCAAAAATGAATAAATATACTTAGCATTCCTAGACATGAAAAAGGCATTTGATATGGTGGACAGGACAGGAATCTGGAAGAGCCTAAAGAACGAGAATATAGATGAAGAGCTGCTCAAAGTGATATCTAGTCTCTTTGAAAATACAAATAACCAAGTAAGAACAAGAAATAAAACAACAAAAATCTTTAAAAATAACGAGTCAGACAGGGAGATGTATTGAGCCCACTATTGTTCATAAGCGTGATGGACGAGGTAATAAAAGCTTGCTGGCCAAAAACTAAAATAGTATATTACTTTACGAGTGGAGTAAATTGCATATTACAGCGAGTGTGTTTGGCCCATGAGCGAGCTTGCGAGCGAATGGACTAAAGAAACGAGCTAAATATGCAATTTGGTCCTCGAGTGAAGTACTATGCTTTACCCACGACTTACTAAATCGTTTTTTATAAAACTAAAAATAACAAATATAAAATAAGCACAATTTACAAAAAGAACTTTTTATAATAGAAAGTTTTTTACTGATTTATAGGTCATATTTTGTGTCATCTCAACAATGCACAGCATCCCTGACATTGTAAAAAGATTAAGTCATACAACGCTGTGATTGATCATAGAGAAGATTGTTTCCTTGTTAACAAAATGAAGGGTAGTTGTATCTAAAAACTTTCTAAAACAGTTTATTTTATTACCAGTTAAAATAATAATTACTGTTTTGACATGTATAAACAAAAAAAAAAAAGAAAAAAAACTTCTCTCTCGCGAGTTCAATCCTATTACAATAACCCAACAGAATTGTCACAATCTACCGCTTCACCCCTTATCCAAATAGGCCACCGCAAACTTATATGAAGTCTTTCAAAATGATAATATGTATACATATTTAATTTAATAACAATTCAGTATAAATTTCGAAATCTGTGTATATGCCTAAACACACTTGAAACATGCATTGTCATCCAGTTCTTAGCTATCCTGAAAATTTTAGAGCTCTAGGTAGTCGGGAAATAGGTTTAAATTCGATTGCAAATTCCACGGAATGACACAGAGACACAGAACACGGCGAAAATATAAAAAACTTTCTAATATAAATTTTGGCATAAGTTGTCAAAAATATTCGATTTCGCAGACAGTTCTGTCTGAGAAAAGTCAAATGTTAGTTTAATTTAATGAAAACTGTAGGTAACTAACATAATAATACAGGTTTCTATTTACTTACTCCACTAGTTTAGTAAATGAAACTATAACACAACTCCTCAATAATTTGACACTTACTGACAGAGTTATAGGTTAAAAAATACGCAATTTGCTTATGAGTCGTAGGTAAAATATATTACAGGATATAGAAACATGCAAGTAGTGAAAATAGAAGCATGCGTATTTGCAGATGTTATAGTGCTTGTAGCAAGAACAGAAAAAGAACTACAAGAGAACATGATAATGTGGACAGAAGAACTAAAAACATACAACTTAAGAGTAAATACCGAGAAAACTAAAGTAATGGTAGTAACAAAAAACAAAACAAAAACAAACATTAACATTAAAGGAAATAGAATCGAACAGGTAGAAATATACAAGTATTTAGGAATAAATTTGAATAATAAAGGGACACAAGAAGACGAGATTGGTGCCAGAATAAATTCAGCAACAAGACTATATCATGCACTATACAAAAACTTGTTGAATAGAAAAGAAATACCAACAAAAACGATCGTATATCAAACAGTGTACCAACCTGTATTAACCTACGGAGCAGAAAACTGGGTACTCGACGAAAGACAAACAAAACGACTGCAAGCAAGTGAAATGAAATATTTGAGAAAAGTGCTGGGTGCTAGAACAGATAGGAGAAGAAACGAAGACATTAGAAAATAACTAGAAACGAAATCACTAAAGGATAAAGTAGAAGAAAAGAAAATGAAATGGTGGGAACACATGATCAGAATGAATGAAACTAGACAAGTGAAGAAGATATAGGAGGCGAGAAAAATAGGGAAAAACAGAATGGGACGACCAAGAAAAACATGGAACAATAGCATAAGTGAGATTTTAGAAGAAAGAGGGAAGGCGTGGAGTGAGGCGAAGGAATTGGCTAGAGACAGAAGAGTGGCGTAAATTTGTACATTTAAAAATTAAGAGAGCTTGTACACCTCGACACCTACGGGTATAAGAGGTTTTCAAATATGTATGTAAAATTTTAAGACAGTGGAGTATTTTTTTAAGACAGTGGAGTATTTTTTTAAGACAGTGGAGTATTTATTTAGTATATATTGTTTTTAAAATGTCAAAAAGATTGTATCATGGATACCAGGACAAGGCCATGTTAGGTGTCTATTGCTGCTTTATTATAAGAGGCACAGATACAAATAAAAGAAAAACCTCAAAACAATTCAATTTTGATTCTTTAAAAAAATTTAGAAGCATTTTTTTTAATAAACACAATACGTATTTTAGAAACTTTGTCGTGTTGCATTTATTTATTTATTTGACTTAATTTTTTCATTTCAAGGCCAAAAATTTTGTAAACTAGTGTTATTAAATGTACAGTATAGAAAAAGGAAACGTAAAATAAAAATTTTGAAAAAGAACGGAATTGGATAAATATCGAAAGCTCCAAAGAAACGTAAAAATGAATAAAAAATTGAAAAACATAATATCTGCAAAAACGAGACGATATGAAAGAATAGTAAAGAATATAAAAAATAAAGAATGAAAAACACGTAAAAAAGAATTCAACAATTGTACAAATTTTAAAAGAGTAATTATATAGAAAAGTATAATATAGCGTAATATAAAACTACAAAACGCGAAAGATGAAAAAATGCAAAAGTCACAATAAAAAGCGTAAATCTAATATCATTTGAAACAACCACGAAAATTAAAAAAAAAACTTTTATTTAGTTATATTAGATCTGACCTAAAACTAACGTACTGCGCCTGGTTATTTGTTCAAAAAAATAATATTTTTATTTAACAATCGTGGTCTTCAACATTTTAATTATGTCTTTCTATAAAAAAGGAATTTTAAGTGAGTCTTGTAAAAAAACCTACCTGATACAAAGGAAAGTCCAAATTTATTCAAGAAGACTATTAGGCCATCCTTAGATCATCTTAGATTTAGTTATATTCCGTTAGACCAAGTTTTATTGGATCACCTCCCAGAGTTTTTCCAAACAGCATCAAAATTAAGCTTACCGGATCAGGCCTGTTAAGAATGACACTCGACGACACCAGCTGTTTTGAAGCGGCGTAGGACAACCCTAGAACAAGTGCGAATTGTGTTAACTTTCGTTGTAATAACCACTTAATAAAATCGTAAATTTTCCTAATTAAAATCCAGGTGTTCCAACACTTTTTAATTCAGTTAGTAGTAAACACATACTACTCCGGTCAAAATAGACATTGAAGGTTACATTAATTCGCACCTTGCTAAAAATTGGCATGAATGTTGGGAACCCTATTATACACAATTTGTCAATTATCCACATCAATGCGAAGTGTTGAAAAAAATTTATTCAAGGTCAAATGTTGCAAAAATCGTTTTTTTTTTTTAGTTTTCCAGCTAAACGGTAAGTTTTATAATAAAAATAGGTGAGACAAAAATTATTCAACATGCAATTATCTATAAAAATTGTTGTTACACTTTTTTCCTAATAGTCCCCATTTCGGAGATACAGCGATGCAAAATGTTGAAAAAGTTGTATTCTTCATAATATGCACACGTTTCCGCGCCACCCGTGAGGTAGTGTACATGGTGCGTTTTTTTACGTGGTTTCCCCGGTCCTATTCCACGATCTATTGTGCTTCTGTTGAGTTAAAAAGCTATTGTATTAAATTGAAAATGGTACTATTGTAAATAACAAGAGCGGTGTAAATAATGCGTAAATTGAGAAAATTATTCATCTGATCGATACTCTTTTAATTTCTAATGGAACATAATCCATACTGTCTTCCTTCTCTTTTCCTTCCTGCTGAGTACAAATAAATTGTTCAGATGTCTCCTCGCCTATATCGTAAGAATCCTCTTCTACTGGCGATTCAACATTGGAGCACGATTGGCCTCGACAACTGATACATGCTAATGAACAAAACAAACCAACTTTTTAACAGCCGCATTTAGCATTACACCCCGTTTTGCAATTGCAAAAATTGAATTGATGAGTTTTTCCGGTGCAGGAGAGAGTAAAGTCTGAACTGGTTCCAATATATTGTCAATTAACTTCCAACCCCAGTCTTCTGGGTTTAGTTTACTACCAGTACCAAGCCATACTTGAACTTGATAATATACTCGAAATAGATTTTGATGAGCAGAAGCAGAGGTTGTTTCTTTTTATACGTATTTTTTGCAAAAGATAAGTATCGAAACTTTGTAGCGTGTTCAAAAAACTCTGAGTATAAAATTTAATTTTTTATTTTTTTTCATAATTCTTCCTTACTTATTACCGCCCTGTACTCTCAACCTATTAGACGGTTGCACATCTGTAACGGTTTTCTGTTGCTAAGCGAGAGTATCGATCGATCTATTAGCCAATAAGGTTCCGATTTTAACATCACATGAGGGGACGCGAAACAGAGCACCCTTGAGTACCGCCATTTCCTAATCAGTCTAGCGTGGGTTTTTGTGCGATCAAGACGATATGTACAACCCCTAGATTCAAGTACCGGCAAATTTTCTTAAGATTTTTAAAGAATTACTTGCTATTTAGGGCCGGTTTCTTCACCGTTAGGTAAAGTCGTAGGTAACTACCCAACAGATAAAATTTATCTATCAGTTATAACTTTTTGGGTTTTTTCAAACAATTGTTTGTGTTAGGTAGCTAACCAGAGGTTTTATGACAGGGCCCGATGTTTTTGTGAAGGTAGTAACCATCTGGTGGAGAAGATAAAGATAGAATTATGTGAACTAACTGTGTGTCTGAAAAGGACAGTAAAAATTGCAATATTTCTTAGTTTTGATTAAATTTTTACTCTGGATTTTTGTTCGAATTTGTGTTTTTGTGAAGTGTGGTTATAAAAAAAAATAAAAGATAGAAATTACTCGTAAACCTGAGACGTCTGTAAATTTAGTAATTTATAATCACAGTGTCTTGTAAATTTAATTATAAAGCATCCTAATATTATTAAAAATAAAACTACGGATGCAGTTACATGGGAACAAAAAAAAAAATTCCATGACGGACGAATTTAACAGCCAAACTGGTACAAGTCGCACTACCAAAAATCTGAAGACAAAGTACGAGACAATAAAGAAGAATTTAAAGAAGAAAATAGCATTTAACAAATAATTTTGTAGGAAGATAGATAGGTATATATTTTGTGTAATAATTAGAAATAAGGTTATATTTAATAAAACGTAGCAACATCTATTTTACTTTTATTAAAAATATTAGTTTCCTCAGTATAAGAGGATACCGATAATAAAACATTATTTAAAAACAAATAACAGATAATCTTTCAACATATGCTCTTATGTACATACGTTACCAAAATTTCCAACGGTTATATAAAACGAACAAGTTGCGTAAAATCGCAATGCAATTAACAATTGTTCCATAGGAGAAAGTGGATTGTTCCTGGAAAATAAATATACCCAGCTAAATTTACGGAGCAAAAAATAATTTGTAAATATAACTACTATTCACATTTTAAATAAGGATTTTACATAACTGTTACTTGAAGGTGTAAGTAGTTCAGCAATTAATTGCAGTAGAATTTATTTAGCCGAAACCGTTGACGAAAAAAATGATTGTCCAAAGAATTAAAATAATACACATGTCGATAACGATTTCTTACATTGTATCCCCGTTGATTTTCTATAATACTAGTATTTTTCATTTATTTTTGTTTTAATTTTATTTTGAAAATTATTTTTAACTTTTTAGTTCGATGTTTTTCAGAAACATGCTTTATAAAAGCGTGTTATTAGTTTTTTTAAACTATATTTATTTTTTACTTTTTAGTCCAATTTATTTTATTTCAATAGATTCGTTAATTTGCTGTGACGATTACAAGACCCTCACTCAATCATTATTCGTTTATTTAGTTGGAAATGCTTTGAAAGCGTGTTTTTTTGATTTCTCAAATTATATTTATTGTATTTATATTGTTTATAAATAAACGTATTGTTTTCAGAACTTGGAAAAAAAATTACTATTGTGAAATCTAAAGAATTGTTAGATTAATTCTAAGACAATTTCATTCATATCGTTTATAATTAAACGTATTGTTTATTACCCACTCCCGGCACGGGGAGGTAGTGACTAAAAATAACGATATGGGACTCACCCGAGGCAGCAGCCGCGGACTGGAGAGTTACAAACAAACAAACATACATACATAAATACATACATACATAAGGTGAAGTTAATTAATAATAATAAAAAGCGTGTTAAAAACGATAACTTTTCGAGATATTCACAAAATAGTGTTTATTTCGAAAACTGTCAATTTGACAGCTGTCATAATTTGACAGTTGATGTAAAATTTAATTCCAAACGAAAAAGTATTCTTGTGTTTTTTTCAAAAAAACGATAACTTTTTGAGATATTCACAAAATAGTGTTTATTTCGAAAACTGTTAATATGACAGCTGTCATAATTTGACAGTTGATGTAAAATTTAATTCCAAACGAAAAAGTAATCTTGTGTTTTTTCAAAAAAAAACGATAACTTTTCGAGATATTCACAAAATAGTGTTTATTTCGAAAACTGTCAATATGACAGCTGTCATAATTTGACAGTTGATGTAAAAATTAATTCTAAACAAAAAAGTATTCTTGTGTTTTTTCAAAAAAACGATAACTTTTCGAGATATAATTATATAACGGAGTGGAGAGTTACAAACAAACATACATACATACATACATACATACATACATACATACATACATACAGGTGAAGTTAATAAAAGCGTGTTAAAAAGCGTGTTAAAAACGATAACTTTTCGAGATATTCACAAAATAGTGTTTATTTCGAAAACTGTCAATTTGACAGCTGTCATAATTTGACAGTTGATGTAAAATTTAATTCCAAACGAAAAAGTATTCTTGTGTTTTTTCAAAAAAACGATAACTTTTTGAGATATTCACAAAATAGTGTTTATTTCGAAAACTGTCAATATGACAGCTGTCATAATTTGACAGTTGATGTAAAATTTAATTCCAAACGAAAAAGTAATCTTGTGTTTTTTCAAAAAAACGATAACTTTTCGAGATATTCACAAAATAGTGTTTATTTCGAAAACTGTCAATATGACAGCTGTCATAATTTGACAGTTGATGTAAAAATTAATTCTAAACAAAAAAGTATTCTTGTGTTTTTTCAAAAAAACGATAACTTTTCGAGATATAATTATATAACGGAGTGGAGAGTTACAAACAAACAAACAAACAAACATACATACATACATACATACATACATACATACATACATACATACATACATACATACATACATACATACATACATACATACATACATACATACATACATACATACATACATACATACATACATACATACATACATACATACATACATACATACATACATACATACATACATACATACATACATACATACATACATACATACATACATACATACATACATACATACATACATACATACATACATACATACATACATACATACATACATACATACATACATACATACATACATACATACAGGTGAAGTTAATAAAAGCGTGTTAAAAAGCTGTCGATTATTACCGAAGAATAACTAAATTCTACCGTATTGTATAAATTGGGTGTGGCCCCATTTAATTATACTATCTAGGAATCAAACTGTAAGTTTTTTATATCATTACTATTGATTAACTACCAGAAAAAGAAAGGATGCCATTTATTTCTTTGGAATAAAAACTTAATTGTAATCCGCATAAATAATATCCAAGTGTGGGTAATTAACGTAAGAAGTGATCATAAACTCCATAGTGCTACCTGTTTTATAACAAAAAAAAACCGGTATCTTTCTACAGACCCCAAAAGTGTGAAAATTCGGACAAGTTTACCGAATACATGTTTCATTTATCAGTGAAAGAGTTGCGCAGAGTCTGATTAAATATTTTTGTAACACATTTATGGTAAATTTTTGATTTCTTAATGTTTCTTATAACTTAATTGTCTTAATTTAAACTATAATATGGTACCCCATTCTTTACTCGAGTAAAAAATCTTTTAAGCTAAAAGTGATTTATGATTTTTTTTACATAACATTTTAATACTTTTAAATTTCTTTCACTTCACATTCTGCTTAAATGGGTACACAAAAATAACAATATAAAGTTACTTAGCTGTTATTGGATGTGTAATATTATTTCTATATGTGATTAAACACTAGTGTGTTTCACTGTATTTTACCTTATTTAATTTGTTGATATTTTATATGTCTATTGTTTCGTTCATACGCCTGACTTATTACTACCCTCAGTAATAAATATTGTTTATTTATATGTTTTATTTCTGACCTGGTGTAAGTTATTCTGATCTAGTTTCATCAGCAATAAGAATGAGACGTATTTAAATCATAAATCTTAACTTTTGAATTCATTTTTATCTCATTAATATAAATGGAGCTGTTGTGATAAGTAAGAAAAAAAGTAAGTATAACTTTCTCTTTCTAGCTTTGCCAATAAAAGTGTTTAATTTAAAGTTTTAACAAGAACATCTACCGGGTTACTCAATTTTACCGTATCTTATCTTATATTTCCTATATCTTTCTAATTTTAACTTGATCTACAACAACTTATTAATTATCCTATCCTATTAACATAGTCAAATCTTTTTTCCATCTGGGTTTTTATATTTCCCCATCCTTATGATCCCTTTTCCATCATTTCTCTCATTTTCTCTTTAGTCCCTTTTAAATTCTTATATCTTTTCTTTTTCTAGTAAATATATCCACTTAAATCTTTCTAATACGATATCATCGAGCTCGTTCGAATCCACGCTCGCTCTCCTCCTACCCCCTGAGTGCCGTTCGCATTTGTTAACCTCGATAAAACGAGCCTTTTAACATCTTGAGAAAAAAGAGGTTACAACTTATCTAAGCACGTAATTTTTTTTGGAGCTCCGTAAGTTGAAAGAAGAAAGCGAATTCCGTTGGTGATTACAGCTTGTGGAGTAGAGGTACTTCAATCAACTAAATCTTGTCTCTCAAACAATTTCAAAACTGATCTTTTACCTCTCCTGAAAATGCTGATGTCGTGTCGCAACCAGCTACTGCATGTAGAAATAAGATATAATTTTGGCATTTTGAAAAAGCAGATAAACTCTTGGATGAATATATTTTTTATTGTTGTTGAGCCTTCCCAGGTTTTAAAAAATAAATAATTTTTTCAGTTGGCGTTCGAGCAGTAAGTAATACCAACAAATCAACATCTTCACCAACAAGAATAGTTGGATTTGTCGAGTTAAATTGTTTTATTGCTGTTTCAACTATCAGGACATCAGCATCATTATCAGCTTGCTTTACAGAGATATTTTCAGACGTAAATTTTTCTTTCAACATTGAAATGAACCGAGACTTGTTGTGTGTATTTGCGAGAAATTTTTGTTGGCTTGTGGTAACTGTCGTAAATTCATCAAAAATGACGTACGAAGATGAAGATGTTGTAGGTAGACGACGTTGTTCTGCAGCTTTAATATTTTTTTGTACAATCAGCATATCCACTGGTTTTTTTTTCGAGTTTATATTTTTACAACTGTATAATATGTATGTATATGCTACGAAAATTAATATTAATTTTTATAGATAATTGCATGTTGAATTATTTTTGTTTCGCCTATTTTTATTATAAAACTTACCGTTTAGATGGAAAACTCAAAAAAACGATTTTTGCAACATTTGACCTTGAATAATTTTTTTCCACACTTCGCATTGATGTGGATAATTGACAAATTGTGTATAATAGGGTTCCCAACATTCATGCCAATTTTTAGCAAGGTGCGAATTAATGTAACCTTACCCCTATTTTTGATGCTAACTTGACCGGACTAACAATAAATTACATTCAGTGTCGTTTTTTATTTATACTCGGCGTGCTATTTCAGTGTAGTAGAGAATCTGAATTAATCAAATAAAACTTTACGATTTTTGATAGAGGTGCAACAGTTATCGATTTTTTAAAGAATTAGTTTTATTGTCCTAGGTAAGTTACAAGATTATTTAAAAAACATAAATAATAAAAAAATCCTGAAAAATTAAAAAAAAAATCGTAAGAAATAACTTATAATGAATAAAAAATAGCACCTAAAAACCAAAAAAGAATTGAAAAAATAGTAAAAATGTAAAAAAAGAGATAAAACAAAAAATGGTGAAAATTATAAACAATTAAAACACAAAAAACAACAAATAATAAAAACCCGGAAAAGAATTAAGAAAATCATAAAGTTTTTTTAATTACAAATATGAAAAAATTGGAAAATGCTGTATGAAATTGCAAATAGTAAAATGATTAGAAGGAAAACTGTGAGAATTTAGAAATATCCGCAAAAAAGTAACAAATTAAAAAACAATTCAAAACAACACAATGATAAAAACTTGAGAACCTAAAGGAAATTAACGTCGTAAAACGAGAAAAAAGTAGATAAAGTTAAAAAATGGAGAAAACATAACAAATAAGAAAAACTTTAAAAAGTAGAACAATCACTAAACTTAAATCAAGATATTAAAAAAGATTATTCAACTTTAGCTAGATGAATGGGGATGGAAAATATTGTGAAACTTAAAAATATTTATAAAATAGTATGGCTCTAAAACAGGAAAAAGTTGCGTTTATGTAAGAACAGAGTGTAATAAAAATACAAATCGTAATGAAGTAGCTACATAAAGTTAAAAAAAAAATGGAGAAAACATAACAAATAAGAAAAACCTTAAAAAGTAAAACAATCACTAAACACTTAAAACAAACTGCAAAAGAGCATAGAAATTCAAAGAATAATGGAAAACTGAAACCTATAAAAATATAGTAAAAACGACGAAAATTATAACAAAAAGCTAGAATTTGGAAAGAGCAAAAAACATAAGGAAAATAATAAAGAAAAATAGTAAAAAAATATGAAAAGATTCATAAAAGCTTAGAGTAAAATCAAAATATTTTGTTAGGAATTTTAGGATTTAAAGGATGGCACTTGACAAATTAGACAAATCTATAAAAACTAATTAAATAAGCAATATAACATTAATTTTTTATTAGGTAGGGTCAACTGGGGTAAATGTAAATGTGGGTATATGGAAATGACCACGATTCTCCAATAACACCAGAATTTAGGCGCAATCTGACAACAGTGCTATCGTTCTTGTACTTTTGTGTTGCCAAGGTCAATTTCTTGTGCTTGCGGCAGCAGTTTGTGACAAGAAATGGTCAGATTAACACGCACACTTCGTATTTTGTTGAAAAACAGTTTTGCCGCGTTTTGATGAAAGCAGTGTAGGAGCAAAACCAGGTAAGTTTCATTTAAAATTATTTGATAGGTAGCTTGTAGGATGATGATGTTCAACTGTGATTCCTCAAAAACTCCAAATTCATTATAAATTATCTCCAAAATTCGTATTTACATTTACCCCGTAACAAAATCAATGCTGGGGTAATTGTAAATGACAACTCGGGGTAAACGTGAACAGTTCATTTGATGAAAAAGTATTGAAATGTTCATTTTGCATGAAAAAATTCATAAATTACTGAAACAATGCAGCAAATTATTACTGCAAAGCTTTCTTTTCTAGAAATGCCACGCAAATATGTGAAGAAGAGGCCACCACCTTTGTACACGGTAGAAGATATGGCTAGAGCCGTAGAGGATATTGTAAACCACAATAAGACGTACGCGGAAGTTGAGCAATATTACAACATTCCTAGGTCTGTTGTTTTCAACAGAATTAAGGGCCGACATACGCCACTCGAGAGATTGGGATCTGGCAAGGCACAGAAATTGAGTATGATCTCGAAAACTGCTTAAGAGCACGAGCCAGGATGGGATGTCCGTGTAGCAAAGAGGATGTTAAGACTGTTGTTGCCGAATACGTGAAATCCAATAATCTGAAAACGCCATTTGTCAATGGAATGCCGGGGGACGACTGGTATTATTCCTTCATGGGAAGACACCCTGGATTGTCATTTAAGAAACCTGAGTTGCTCCAGAAATGCAGAAAGGATTCCAGGGATCCATTTGTGATTTATGACTTCTTCGAGGATCTTGCAAAACTGGTTAAGAAGCATAAATTGGAGAATTATGGTTCATTTATCTTCAATTGCGATGAAACTGGGTTTGCGCACGATGCTACAAAATGCAAGGCAATTGGAGAAAAAGGGAGACCCTTATCCAGAATTTCTGGAGGTTCGGGGCGAGATTCGACTACAGTTCTTGCTTGCGTGTCTGCAGATGGATCCTGTCTTCCGCCGTTGGTCGTCTTCAAAGGAGTTGGCGTGCAAGCCAGGTGGACTTCGAACAAAGCTTACCCAGGAACCACCTACACGTGTTCTGGCAACGGATGGATGGAGGAACCGCAGTTCTTTGAATGGTTTTAGTCGGTATTTGTGTCCCATGTACAATCTTTACGGCTTTCAAGAAATCTTCCGCAACAAACAGCTGTTTTACTTTTTGACGGACATACCAGCCACATTAGCGTCCGGACAATTAAAGCGGCTATGGCGAATAATATCCATTTAGTAAAATTTCCGAGTCATCTCACAGATCGTATCCAGCCTCTTGACAAGTGTGTATTTGGCCCTATAAAGAGGAAGTGGGACCGAAAATTGGTTGACTTTGCAAAAATACAAATTGAAAGCAGAGAGTCAGCACGATTGTCTAAATCCTTATTTGTTGAACTGTTGTCACAAGTCTGGACCGAAGGAATGAAATCTCAAAACATCATAAAAGGATTTGAATCAACAGGAGTTTTTCCTGTCGACGCTAAGAAGTTTCCAGAAACAGAATTCAACTCTGCTGCGCTTAAGAAATACAAAGACGCTGTTAACAAAAGCTTGCCAGATCCGAAATCAGACTTTTTTCCTAGCCCCAACTTGGTTCCAACTACACCGTCGAATACAATAATGTCTGATGCTTCCTCTGTGCAGGATTGCCAAAATAAACTTTCAACCGTTAACTGCATGCCTGAGCCCTCTTATCCCAGTGAAACGTCCGATCAGCGGATAATTTCACAGGACTCGGTATCCAAGGCTGGTGAAATTCAGCAAACAACGTCATCCGTAATTGCGAGCAGCAATCAACTTTTTGAAGAAGGACCATCGACAAAGTCCCTTCCAACACACTCGACTCCTGTTAAGGATAATGAAGAAACTCAAACTCCGTTGACTCCCAACACTATAGTAAACATTTTTGCTGAATACAATAAACGTGGCCAGCGTGACCAAGTTCAAGTTAAGCAAGCTCAAAGACAAATTATTCCCAGATTGAAGCCACTGAAATATGGGGAAATTTTAACAACTCAGGAGGTTTTGGAGAAACTTGAAACTGCACAAAACGCAAGAAATGAGAAGACAACAAAAAGGAAAGCCTCCAGTCCTGAAAGCAAGAGCAAGACAAATAATAAAAAAAAGGCTTCTTGCAGTACCAAGCAAAATAAGAACCCCCCCAGTGAAGGTGAAATAGACGAAGCCGCTCTATGCCAAGATTCATCAGATGATGATAACATTGCAGAAACTATCATCGCGGAAGCAACACCTGAAATCGTCTATCATCAACCAAGGTGGGATGAGTTGAAAGCAGGGATTTTTGTTTTGGTCGACTTCTTGGGAGGGAGAAGAAACAAAGTTCATTATAAATATGTATGTCGTGTGCAAGAGATAGATGACAGTGATGGAGAAATAGTGGTGCAGGGATACGAACGTGCTAACAACATTGCAACCGAATTTGTAGAGAAATCTAATGACCTAAGCACTATTGAATTTGAGAATATTAAAGCAATACTGCCAGAACCTACCACTATCCACAAGAATAGAAAGTTATTGTATGTGTTCCCGGGCTCAGTGGCGGTTTTTGAAAAGTAAAGACGTGAATCATGTATTTGTCGCTCATTGGGGTAAATGTAAACAAATGATTATTTTAAATAAAATTTGCAAGAAATTCCATGTTGTGTGTATTTATTCTCATTTACCCCTGCCAGACTAGCTATAACTCTACTACCTTGTTGTCTCTTCGTTTACATTTCCCTCAACAGGTAGGGGTAAATGTAAACGAATGGGGGTAAATGTAAACATGTAAAAATTAGTTCGGAAATAAACGGACAAAGCACAGGCGATAGGGCTTGCCAAATTCAGCAGAACTTACATCGGAAGAAATGCTGTTTTTTGGGAAGCAAAATTGAAGTTGCAAATATTGTTCACAATTACCCCAGTTGACCCTACACCTAACTGACAAGAAGTTCCTGAATTATAGAAGAAAATCTATTATCTTTAGGAATATCGGTACGTTTTTTCTTAAAATTGGCACTTTGTAAGCAACTTTAGAACCAACGATATTATTACAATATTTTATCACGTCTTGATTTTATAAATCTGAAAATTAATCAGATAATTGTATAACTACAAATTAAAGAAGGAATATTTTTTAGTTCCCAGTAAAAGTTTCGGATAAATTTGATCATAGAGTTTTTAGACCTTGTAAAATCACATCCGTGAATTTGGAATTCAATGCTACACTTTTTTAATTGACAGAACAGACATTATCTCTATCTAAAAATATATCTGCATTTCTTGTAAAAAAGCACGGAATAAGTATTAAATATATCGGTTTGATTTCATAAGTTGATAGGTATAATTTACGTAAAAATCTTATGGATTTATATAAAACAACCGATAATTTAGTAACAAATTAAACAGAAGGCTAATTGACTAGACAATAAAGAGGACACGTAAATGTAACGGATAATGTTAACTTTCTTTGCACGTTTAATTTCATGTTACGGTTAAGTTAAAACGATTACCATTTTTTAAACACTAATGTGCATAAATTGACTTCATAAAATTGAATACCTAAGAAAACACAAGAATGATAAACAGATAACCTTGAAGAAAGAGTAGGTAAGGTAATATAGCACAAACAATTAAAAAAACTGGAAAAAAAATGAAAATATAAAAAAAAGACAGAATATTAAGGAACTGGAGAAAATCGTAAAAATTTGTAACATATCGTAAAATAAATCGAAAATAATTGTAAAAGTCTCAAAAACAATACAAAATTAACGAAAAACACTATTTAGTTTTTTTTTATCAGATTTTTCACCAAATTCACTTACCAAATAGTAGCTTCCACAACAGATTAATATTGTTAATGAACACGACTTGTTGCATTCTGAAATCATTGTTTTTTGTTGTAATCCACTAACGAAATAACCTACTTATTGCAACAGTTTTTTAGAAGCATTTTATAGTTCACTCACATGTTCACACAAATTTTAAGCAAAAATGGCGGTGGCCGGTGACCATCATAAAACAACTCTAACAACTACTGTGTTCGCTGATCGCTGTTGCCAATGAATATTTGAATATACATACATAATTCAAAATTCAAGGCGATGCTTCGTGCGCTGTTGCCATTCCATATACATATCTTCTTCTTCTTAGTTCTTGATTTATGGCTTGCATACTAGTGCATCTGCCAGCACATTTAATAACACTGCATTCTGTCATTACTGTCTTGCCTGACGAGCGTCTGCAGAGAGGAAAGAACGCGATCTCGTGCGCACCCAGAGACAATATAATATAAAGAGACTTTTTGACCGGACCTGTCCCGGCGCACAATATCAGAGATATATAAAAAACAAAAATATCTCTCGATAGATCTCAATTTGCTCCGTTCATCTGTGCCATTCCGGTAATTTGATCCCATCCCAGAGTCTGCAAAAAAATTGCTAAACATACGCTATCAAAATCTGCGTATAATTCAGGAACAAAGGCGTCTACGGTGTTGATTCTTCGACTAATAATTTGCTCCGTTGCTAATCTAATTAGCTCCGTATGAAAAACAACGAAATTTTCATTATTTTCCATGAAATACTTAAAACAAAAACTTACGACGTGCATACGTACTGCGCATGTGCGCAGATCATTCGGCTTATTATATTTAATATTTGTGTAGTTGTATACGTCAGCAATAAAATAATTGTTTACAGTATCAACCTTCTTCTTACAATCATTCATATATATATATATATATATATATATATATATATATATATATATATATATATAGAAGAATTTCAACAAAATTGAAAACAATCACAGGGAGTTCAGCCTATGGGGGGTTGTTTAAAGTAAACTCTGTTTTTACAAAACCAAGCTTTCGAATTTTAATTAATTCTTTTTCAAGGCTACAAAATAAAAAAGTGAGGTTAACATGTTTACATTGTATAAAATATTACTTACAGTAAAGTTGAGTGTTGTTAAAATAATGAAAATCAAAGAACATGACTTTAAATATACACTAAATTATTGTGTATAAACAGTAGTTGTTAAATATTATTAATTAGACCAAAAAGACATTTGACATTGTCACTATTTACAATTGTTGACTACATAGGTGTGTTGTTACTAATCCAAATACTAATATAAATTCAAATTTCTCAGATGGATTTAAAAACTTTTAAATTTGGTAGTATTAAATTAACAATTTAATTTAATTATGTATTGTTGTTTGAAAATTTAAGATCTTTATTTTTCAGATATTGAGGATGTCAGTACATTACAAGACAAACGGAGATGGAAAGGCTATGAGTAGTTGCCAGTTACTCATTTGTATTGCAATAGTCAATTACAAAAACAAGTATCTAACCTCTGCAGGTATCAACCTATCACATTAACTCCGCAGGGGATAGTTACTTGCTGCCTATTAGACAGGTGTAATTAAGACTTGTAATGTAATTGCAAGTTTCATTGTGTGTTTCTAATGAAATTCAAGATCTTACTTTTTGGGTATTAAAGATGTCAATGAATATTACAAGAAAAGGCGATATGAGGAAGGCTGTGGGTAGTTGCCAATTACCCACTTGTATACTCTAGTGAAATACAAAAACAAATATCTACACTCTGCAAATATTGACCTATCACATCGACTTTGCAGGGTATAACTACTTGCTGCCTACTAGACAGTTGTATTAGCCCTTGTAATGTAATTACTTAATTAAATTGTTAATTTATAATGAATTCATAGTAGTGTTTAGGTTATTGGTGTCATTGAAAGTGAGAAGATAACAATAAATGATATTTAGATCCTGGGTTTCACTTCTTTTATTGATAGTGTTTTCTGTCTGGTTAATATGAACCATCTCTAAAAACTTCCTCTTAGCTGTATTGCTTTCGATATGTAAAATTTTTGTTAAGTTGTAATTAAAATGGTGAAATTCGTCAATAACGTGTTCTGCTAGTGCACATTTTCTTTTTTTCAACCTAGCATCACTGCGATGTTGAGTTATCCGTTGTTTTAAATTTTGCATGGTTTGACCAATATATATCTTGTTGCAATTGTGACAGGGAATACTGTAAACGACGTTATTTAAATTCATTAACTCTTCCTTTTGTTTTAGTTTTGAGAAAAGGGAAAACATGGGTTTAGCTGTTTTTTGTGCAATCTTGATGTTGGGATGATTTTTGAAGGTTTTTATTATTTTAGTAGTAAGATTTCCTAGAAAAGGTACTGATCCATACGTGATTCTGTTCTCGTTATTTGGAAGTATATTATTAATTTGCGTTGTTGGTTGTCTGGACGGTGTGTTGAAAAGCAGTTTTTTTAGTAAGTATGATGGATAACTGTTATCAAGTAAGATGTGATATAATTTTTTTATGTTTTTCTGTATTAACCAGACAGAAAACACTATCAATAAAAGAAGTGAAACCCAGGATCTAAATATCATTTATTGTTATCTTCTCACTTTCAATGACACCAATAACCTAAACACTACTATGAATTCATTATAAATTAACAATTTAATTAAGTAATTACATTACAAGGGCTAATACAACTGTCTAGTAGGCAGCAAGTAGTTATACCCTGCAAAGTCGATGTGATAGGTCAATATTTGCAGAGTGTAGATATTTGTTTTTGTATTTCACTAGAGTATACAAGTGGGTAATTGGCAACTACCCACAGCCTTCCTCATATCGCCTTTTCTTGTAATATTCATTGACATCTTTAATACCCAAAAAGTAAGATCTTGAATTTCATTAGAAACACACAATGAAACTTGCAATTACATTACAAGTCTTAATTACACCTGTCTAATAGGCAGCAAGTAACTATCCCCTGCGGAGTTAATGTGATAGGTTGATACCTGCAGAGGTTAGATACTTGTTTTTGTAATTGACTATTGCAATACAAATGAGTAACTGGCAACTACTCATAGCCTTTCCATCTCCGTTTGTCTTGTAATGTACTGACATCCTCAATATCTGAAAAATAAAGATCTTAAATTTTCAAACAACAATACATAATTAAATTAAATTGTTAATTTAATACTACCAAATTTAAAAGTTTTTAAATCCATCTGAGAAATTTGAATTTATATTAGTATTTGGATTAGTAACAACACACCTATGTAGTCAACAATTGTAAATAGTGACAATGTCAAATGTCTTTTTGGTCTAATTAATAATATTTAACAACTACTGTTTATACACAATAATTTTGTGTATATTTAAAGTCATGTTCTTTGATTTTCATTATTTTAACAACACTCAACTTTACTGTAAGTAATATTTTATACAATGTAAACATGTTAACCTCACTTTTTTATTTTGTAGCCTTGAAAAAGAATTAATTAAAATTCGAAAGCTTGGTTTTGTAAAAACAGAGTTTACTTTAAACAACCCCCCATAGGCTGAACTCCCTGTGATTGTTTTCAATTTTGTTGAAATTCTTCTTTAACTAGTCAGCCGTGACTACTTTCAGCTTTACTTTATATATATATATATATATATATATATATATATATATATATATATATATATATATATATATATATATATATATATATATATTTAAAAATGAACTATAAATTATAAAAATTACAGGTGATGAATGTTCGTTCGTTCGATTTTCTTCTTTATATATTATCTCTGTGCGCACCTAGCGACAACTTTCGAATTAATTATATTGACAGCTTTCGTTGTCAATAAGAGTTGTTATCTGCCAGCAGGCCAGCAAGTGTGTATTGTGCATTTTAAATTAGGACTGTTGATAAAATATCGATATATCGAAATATCGATATTATTATTTCGAAATATCGATATTTATTACAACAAATACCGTCAGCTATTTATACCCTGGATACGATTTTCATTGCCGATTTAGACGCAATTTTGGGGTATGTCTCTTTATCCGAGATGATCTTTGCTGCCAACGAGAGGAAACACTTGAACCGACAGGGTTTGATGTAATGTGGTTTAAAATATCTACGCAGAAAATCACCAAGTTTATCTGCTGCCTTTACCGTCCTCCAAGCGACACCCAATACAGAGCCCTTTTCTCATCACTAGCCAACACAATCGACTTCTTGCAAACCAACCATCCAAATGCCGAAGTCGCTATCTTTGGAGACTTTAACGTCCATAATGTCAACTGGCTTAAATACTCAAATACCAACGATGAACAAGGCCGTGAGGCAGAATCATTCGCGATCAGTTCTGGCTTAACTCAACTCGTAGAAGAACCAACGCGGATACCAGACCGAGATGGTGATTTTGCTAGTCTCTTGGATCTTTTTTTGACATCAAACCCAGACCTATACACTATCTCCGTTCAGTCTCCGCTAGGATCTTCCGATCACAAACTTATTTCAACACTAAGCGAGCTACCAATTTGTTCTGAGCAGCCTCCTAAACCTCGCAAGATTTGGCATTACAGATCAGCCAGGTGGGAAGACCTGAAGAACGTGTGCTTTTCTTCTGATGATCCATCCGTTTGTGCTCAAGAGGTCTCCGATGTCATTCTAACTGGCATGGAAGCCTTTATTCCTTATTCCAATAAGCGCCCTTCTAACGGCAAGCCCTGGTTTAGCAAAAACTGCGAGCGCGCAGTCAGATCTAAAAATCTAGCTTACCGACAGTGGCGTAAAAATCCAACGGCTGAGAATCGCACCACCCTTGTTACCGCTCGAAACCAGTGTAAGCAAACAATAGATCAAAGCAAAGAGACGCATAACACGAGGATCAAAAACAAACTTCTTGCCAGTCCTAACGGATCTAGGTCTTTTTGGTCAGTCGCTAAAGCCGTCAGTCAAAATTTTACCAAATCAAATATTCCACCTCTAACACGTTCCGACGGCACAATAGCAACCACAGCCGGAGATAAAGAGAACTTACTGGCAGAACTATTTTCTTCTCATTCCAACGTAGACTTTCAGGGAAAAACACCACCGAACATTCCAGCAGTTCAATCGGAAATGACTGATATCGTATTCCGTCAGCGTCCTGTCAAACGAATTCTTAAAGGGCTCGATGTCAGGAAGGCTTCTGGTCCAGATGAAATTCCTATTATAGTGCTCAAGGAATGCGCTGATGAGCTAACACCAATATTTTGTAGACTTTTTAACCTATCCTACAAAAAAGGAATATTTCCATCTTGCTGGAAGAAGGCAAGAGTTCAGCCTATGCCAAAGAAAGGCAAGAAAACCATGCCAAACAACTATCGACCTGTCGCATTGCTTTCAGTTATATCAAAAGTGATGGAGAAAGCTATTAACCAACAACTTCTAAAGTACCTAGAGGGCCTTAATATTATCAGCGACCATCAGTACGGCTTTCGTAAGTCCAGATCAACAGTAGACCTCCTAGCATATGTCACCCATCTTTGGAGCAACGCAGTCGAACACCATGGGGAGTCCCGGGCTATTGCACTAGACATTTCTAAAGCATTTGATCGTGTCTGGCACGAGGGGCTCCTAAGTTAACTGCGATCCTACGGTATGCCCGGTCGATTCTATTCATGGCTTTCTAGCTTTCTTCAGGACCGTTCTCTGCAAGTGGCGATTGACGGGTTTCTCTCGGACACCTTTACCATCAATGCTGGTGTTCCTCAGGGGTCCATATTATCCCCAACCCTCTTCTTACTATACATTAACGACCTTCTAGCGAAGACAGAAAATCCAATTTATAGCTTTGCTGGCGACAGCACACTTATCTCATCGTTTACTTTGAATTCTCGAACATCGGCTGCTGACGCACATCTTCGCAGACAGCATAAAGTATCACGACTCAATAAAGACCTGGAAGAAATTTTGTCTTGGGGTGACAGTAACCAAGTCGAATTTAACGCTAAAAAAACCCAGGCAGCAGTTTTCTCTAAGAAGGTTAACATTGCAGAACCAGATGTCGTCATGGCAGGACAAGCAATTCCACTGGCTTCGTCTATTAACTTACTGGGTGTCAATCTGGGAGGAGATATGTCTTGGCATAATCACGTGGTAACAATCGCCAGGACAGCTTCTCAGAAACTCGGTGTACTTTTCCGTACCAAAAAGCTGTATACACCACAACAACTTTTGACACTCTACAAAGCCCAGATTCGACCATCACTGGAATACTGCTCTCATGTCTGGAGTTCTGCACCGAAGCATACCCTTCGGTTGTTGGATTCCATCCAAAGGAGAGCCATTCGCCTGATCGGTGACCACGAGCTAACCAAGAACCTCGACAGCTTAGAACATCGAAGACAGGTTGGTGATTTAACCCTCTTTTACAAATATTTCCATGGCAAGTGTTCTACTGACATTGCCCGCTTGATTCCACCTAGAGCAATTCATAGCAGAAATACACGACAAACCACTTCCGCCCATCCCTATGTGGTTCAACTTAACACTCCTCGAACATCATTGTTTAAGAACTCTTTCTTCTGGAGAACATCCTCTTTGTGGAACGGCCTTTCTGAGGCCGTATTTCCCACCGAATATAACCTTCAACGATTCAAGAACAACGTGAATCGCTTTCTTCGCACACGCACCGCTCTCAGAGCGCCTTAAAGGATTTTTCCTGCAGTGCTTGTGCTTGACAATAAAAAAAAAATATTTTTTTGAACGATATATCGATAGTTCGATATTGAAATATTGATATCGATGGTCGATATTTTTTTAAAGTAAATTTTTATTTTTAATTTTTTTTCGTAATTTAATTTATTTAATCTACAAAATCATCGTAAAAATATTGTTTGTTGTCGCTGTCAGCGTTCACAGCTTAGCGTAGTTAGTATCTTTACCTCTAGGATCTATGTAGATTAGTCTGTGACAGGTGACAGTTGACACTGTTGACAGTCTGTGTCTGTGGTTAATATGGAGCGAAGTTAAAAAGAGAGGTTAGGAAAAATTACTGTTTTATTGTAATGTAGCGGTTAAAGCAAGTGTTTATTCATATTAATTTATTAAATATCTAGTTGCATACAAATAGTTCAGTGCTGAAAAATGTCTTCTTCGGCCAATTCTTCCATTGTATGGACATATTTTAAAAAAGTTGATGCAAGAAATGTTTCCTGCAACTTATGCGGGAAAAATTATAAAAGCAGCGGAAATACAACCAATTTAGCTACCCACTTAAAAACGAAACATCATCATGCATATGCCCAACTAACTATAAAAAATAAGCACAATTTACAAAAAGAACTTTTTATAATAGAAAGTTTTTTACTGATTTATAGGTCATATTTTGTGTCATCTCAACAATGCACAGCATCCCTGACATTGTAAAAATATTAAGTCATACAACGCTGTGATTGATCATAGAGAAGATTGTTTCCTTGTTAACAAAATCAAGGGTAGTTGTATCTAAAAACTTTCTGAAACAGTTTATTTTATTACCAGTTAAAATAATACAAAAAAAAAGAAAAAAAACTTCTCTGTCGCGTAATCGATCCCATTATGATAACATAACAGAACTGTCAAGGTGGACTGATCCGCCGCTTAACCAACTACGCTACGAACGATTTATTTAATAACTTTCAAAATAATATTATCTATACACAACTTAGATCATGTTTAATATCAATTCGGTATAAATTTCGAAATCTATGTATATGCCTAAATACACTTGAAACATGCATTGTCATCCAGTTCTTAGCTATCCTAAAAATTTCAGAGCTCTAGGTAGTCGGGAAATAGGTTTAAATTCGATTACAAATTCCACGGAATGACATAGAGACACAGAACACCGCGAAAATATAAAAAACTTTCTGCCGTATTTCCCGCCGAATATAACCTTCAACGATTCAAGAACAACGTGAATCGCTTTCTTCGCACACGCACCGCTCTCAGAGCGCCTTAAAGGATTTTTCCTGCAGTGCTTGTGCTTGACAATAAAAAAAATATATATTTTTTTGGACGATATATCGATAGTTCGATATTGAAATATCGATATCGATGGTCGATATTTTTTTAAAGTAAATTTTTATTTTTAATTTTTTTTCGTAATTTAATTTATTTAATCTACAAAATCATCGTAAAAATATTGTTTGTTGTCGCTGTCAGCGTTCACAGCTTAGCGTAGTTAGTATCTTTACCTCTAGGATCTATGTAGATTAGTCTGTGACAGGTGACAGTTGACACTGTTGACAGTCTGTGTCTGTGGTTAATATGGAGCGAAGTTAAAAAGAGAGGTTAGGAAAAATTACTGTTTTATTGTAATGTAGCGGTTAAAGCAAGTGTTTATTCATATTAATTTATTAAATATCTAGTTGCATACAAATAGTTCAGTGCTGAAAAATGTCTTCTTCGGCCAATTCTTCCATTGTATGGACGTATTTTAAAAAAGTTGATGCAAGAAATGTTTCCTGCAACTTATGCGGGAAAAATTATAAAAGCAGCGGAAATACAACCAATTTAGCTACCCACTTAAAAACGAAACATCATCATGCATATGCCCAACTAACTATAAAAAATAAGCACAATTTACAAAAAGAACTTTTTATAATAGAAAGTTTTTTACTGATTTATAGGTCATATTTTGTGTCATCTCAACAATGCATAGCATCCCTGACATTGTAAAAATATTAAGTCATACAACGCTGTGATTGATCATAGAGAAGATTGTTTCCTTGTTAACAAAATCAAGGGTAGTTGTATCTAAAAACTTTCTAAAACAGTTTATTTTATTACCAGTTAAAATAATACAAAAAAAAAGAAAAAAAACTTCTCTGTCGCGTAATCGATCCCATTATGATAACATAACAGAACTGTCACAAGTGGACTGATCCGCCGCTTAACCAACTACGCTACGAACGATTTATTTAATAACTTTCAAAATAATATTATCTATACACAACTTAGATCATGTTTAATATCAATTCGGTATAAATTTCGAAATCTATGAATATGCCTAAATACACTTGAAACATGCATTGTCATCCAGTTCTTAGCTATCCTGAAAATTTCAGAGCTCTAGGTAGTCGGGAAATAGGTTTAAATTTGATTACAAATTCCACGGAATGACATAGAGACACAGAACACGGCGAAAATATAAAAAACTTTCTAAAAAGACAAATATTAAGACAGCCACGATTAATAAAGCCGACGAAAACATTAATAATATGTCGGTAGCGTTGTTACCATTATCGAGACCACATACTGAACTCACTGAGACTACTGAGAGTAATAGCTTCTCTGACAACCAAGAGGGTCTAGTTAATCAGGTAATATTTTTTTTGCAATGTATTAGTGTAAATTTACAATCATGTTTTATAAAGTCTAAAATCTCTAAATTTACGTATTAGGTTAACCACCACGAGGAGGATACTCAAAGCTTAGATAATATTTCAGTCTTTTCAAGATCACCGAAATTAAAACAACAAACTGTTTTGCAATTGTTTGAAAAAAATGCAAGTTATGATGGTAATATATTTGAATTTGTTATTGTAAATATAAATTTTATACTTGAACTTTTTTATTAACATTTTTTTAAATTTTAGATGGAGGCGAGCGCCATATTGCAATTACCCAAAGTTTAGTCTACATGATTATTAAGGATAATTTACCCCTTTCTTGTGTTGAGAAAGAGGGACTACAACAATTTGTTCGTACAGCATGTCCTCGGTATAAATTACCATCAAGATTTAAAGTAAATATGTTAGATCTCTCTATAGTTTTGATTCCTAAAAATCGTATAATATGCTTTTGAAATTTAATGCTTATTACAAACAATTGTTTATTTTTAGGTAACTGATTTAATAGAACAAAGATATAGTACAACAAAAGCTATACTAGTTAATCATTTACAAGAAACAAGGTACCTTACCATGAGTAGTGACATAGTTACAATAACAAACTCCACGAGAAGTTTTCTAATCGTTACAGTTCACTTCCTGAATGTTGCTGATGCGAGTCTCAACTGCTGTTGTCTTACTGCCCATTACATGACAGGGGTAAAATATTTTTGAATCTGTCTTTTCGAGTTTTTTTTTTAGATATTAAGATATATTACATCAAGTATGTTTACTATTATATTACTATACTGTTACTTTTCAGGGACATACAGGAGAATATATTAAAGATTGTTTCGAAAATATAATGAGCGAGTGGTAGCAACATGGTTGCTGCTGTAAACTTATTTTTGGGAGCGAAGAAGAGGATTCCTTGTGTTGCGCACACTATAAATTTGATCATAGATGGGGTTTTAAAAAAAAATAAAAGCTTTTCAAACTTAGCTGATCAAATAAAATCTATTGTGACCTATTTTAAACACTCAGTTAGTGCTTCTGATCAATTAAGATCTGAGCAACTAGCAGAAGGAAAAAAAGAAGGCCAAATATTGATGCTCATTCAAGCAGTTAGTACTCGCTGGAACTCTTGTCTGGACATGATGGAAAGATTCCTCAAATTGTCTTTAATTGTCGCAAAAGTATTGGCATCCAGAACTAAGAATAATGTACCTGATATGGTAGCTACTTCGCAATTAACGATTTTGCGTGATTTAGTAACGCTTCTTAATCCATTTAAAACAGTACCTAACAGAAGATTTGAGTGCCGAGAAATATGTCACAGCTAGTTTAGTTATACCACTAACGAATTTATTAAAACAAGAAATCGAACAGACTAAAACATCAACTGCTATTGGAGCGTCAGTACAAAATGATTTATTAAATGGTATTCAAAGTAGATTAGTGCCTTTACAAGATAACCCTTTTTTGGCCAAAGCAACTATCTTAGATCCCCGCTTCAAGAAATTACATTTCATGTCAGCATTGGCTGGTGCTAACGCAATATCCGATTTATCAAAAGAAATAATTGCAGAACACAAAATAAGAGGAAATCGTTCACCTACAGTAGGCGCTTCTCCACGTGGAGAAAAAGAAATAACTTCATCATTGTGGGATCGACATGAAGATATGCTCTTGAAAAATATGGCTAATGCCAATGAAGTTTCTGGCAGAAGTTTTGGTACAATACCTGCTGAATTAAAGCAGTATTTAGATCAGCCAAATATTTCAAGGTCATCAAACGCCCTGAAATTTTGGATTGATAGTAGGCATTTTACTCCCGTCCTATCAGAAATAGCAATTAAATATTTAATTTCTTCTGCTACATCGGTAGCATCTGAACGAGTTGCATCTACAATCAATCTTTTAGTGCCTAACAATCGTAGTAGCCAAACAGCTGAACATATAAAACAAAGAGTATTTTTAAAAACTCTTACTGAAAAATATTGGTATACATATTGTCTTATTTAAATTTAAAAAATAATTACTAAGAACTATAACCTAATACTTATGTACATTCATAATTTAATTTGTTTAATAAATCTACTGGACTATAAATTGTGTAATCATTTTTGAGCTGACTTACGATTTCCGATATTTTAAAAAATATCAACAGTCCTATTTTAAATTGCAAAATTTTCAAAAACATGGAGCTGTGTGAATATTGTGGAAAAGTTTTTTCTACAAAATCCCATTTTTATGCACATTTAAGAAATATTCATAAAATTGAACCAGAATTAAGAAACAATTTAAAGTGTTTGGATTGTAATAGTGCTTATAAAACGTATGAACAGTTAAGAGATCATTATGTTACTATACACAACTATGAAATTTTCAAAGAAATTGCAAAGTTTAATACTGAGGAAGGTGAGTTGTAAAATATTTATGAACATTGTTATGAATAGTGATTATTTCAATCCGTACTTTGTCGAATAATAAATAATATGTAAAATTTCTTTATATGTATAAAAAATCGGCAAAAATTGTGTTAGAAATTCTAAGTTTCCATCGTCAGAACTTTGACGGGATGTAGAAATGAATGAATGAGACAATTAATTCATTATTCTCTTTATTTTTAAAATAGTGGAATTTTACATTTTATTAATTGTATGTTAAAAACAGCGGAGCAAAACACAGTCAGGGAAATGTTAGGATCTATTATGTTTGCCATAGAAGTCAACCTATTCATAATGGAGGCAATATTTCACAAAAAGCCTCTTTTGTCAAAAGTAAACAAATAAAAAGCCAAGGTTTGTCAAAGCTGCCTCAGTCTTGTCCATCGACATTGGAACTTGTGTGTGAAAACAATACATATACAGCCACCCTGTATTCACCACACATTGGTCATTGTTGTACGTTGAAACACATTAATTTAACTGAAATGGAACGAAAACTTATAGCAGGTTTGTAAAGTGCTTAACAATTGTGTACCTGTTTTATACTTTTGTTTCTTAATTTTCAGGTAAAATTTCACAAGGAGTTTCATTTGAAAGGATCATAGATGATATTAGAGAGAGTCTAAAAGAAAACCACGATTTTGAAAGGATTCACCTTCTTGATAGGCATGATTTGCACAATATTAAGAGAGAGTTTGCATTAGATGTTGATGTAAAAATGCATGCAAATGATGCATTAAGCGTTAACATATGGGTTGAGACCATGAACAAGTTGGGAGATGAATCACCCGTTTTATTTTATAAACCACAAGGGTTGCCAGATGAATCTACATCTTTTGGCGAAAATGATTTTATTTTAATTATAATGACAAATTTTCAAAAAGCGCAACTCATTGAATATGGAAAAGAGAAGATATGTATAGACTCTACACATGGTACTAATTCATATAACTTTTTATTAACTTCTGTAGTTGTGGTTGATGATTTTGGAGCTGGTATTCCGACAGCCTTCTTATTATCATCTAAAACTGATACTGCTACATTAACTTTTTTTTTAAGTTTTATCAGGAAAAGTAGGCTCCATAAGAACAAAAATTTTTATGTCTGACGATGCCCCAGAGTTTTATAATTCATGGATAAGTATTATGGGACCAAGTGAACATCATTTATTGTGCACCTGGCAGGTTGATAAAAATTGGCGTAAAAATTTAAAGAAAATACAAGGAGATCAGGAACTGAAAGCAAAGATTTATAAACATTTACGCATTTTGCTACAAGAACAAGATTCTGAAAAATTTGAAGAACAATTACACTTTTTAATATAGAATTAAACAACGATCGAAACACACAAGCTTTTGGAGAGTACTTCTATAACTACTACTCAAAACGTAGTCAATTATGGGCTTATTGCTACAGAAAAGGCTTAGGTATAAATACAAATATGTATCTAGAAGCTCTTCATAAAAATCTAAAGTATATATATTTTGAAGGCAAGAAAAATAAGAGAATTGATAAATGCATAAGCGCTCTTATGAAACTAACTAGAGACAATATCTTCAAACAAATTAAGAAAACTATAAAAGGCACAGATTCATATCGAATGAAATTAATTCATAAAAGTCATGCCACTAGCTTAAATATTAAAAATATTATTGAAATTGACACAACTTCTTGGAAATTGAAATCTTCAACCAGTGATAGTTATTATACTGTATGTAAATCGTCAGAAATTTGTGTACAAAAATTTTGTCCACTGTCCTGCAGACAATGTAATATATGCATTCATGATTTTTCATGTAACTGTCCTGATTTTTACATTAAATGTAATATATGTAAGCATATACATTATACATTCTGTTGCAATGCATCTAAACTCTCCGTCTACTAGTAAATCATCTACTCTGGAAACACATCCTCGGGATTTAGTAGAATCTATCATTCATCACAACCTGCAACATAATGACAATAATAACAGATTAAAATTCAAACTAGACCTTTTATATAGTGCAGTTTCAGAAGGACTGGATAATGATGCTTCTATAGAATTAGAAAAAACTTTAGATAAAGCTCTGAAAATAGCCACAAATGGAAAACTACCCAAAACCACTAATGTTGAACCTGCAAATAAGAAGGTGGATAAACAAATTCGTTTTGTGGCTCCAAAGAGAAAAAGGGCAAAATCAAGTACTTTAAAAAAACCTACAGATGAGGACAAGACGGAATTTCATGATTTATTTCAGAAGAAATATAAAATTGACCACCCTTATGCATCAGGGGTGACTCACCCTGTATATGATTAAATTTTAAATAAAGTTATTAAATTTTAAACTCATCTAGTTTTTTGTTTAATCCATTCCTGATAATAAAATGTAAAATTCCACTATTCAGGGTTTTTCATAAGATCCTACAAATTTTAGCACACATACAGAGTAACACAAGAAGTCTTAAATAAAAAAAAGTAATGAGTTCAATAGAAAATAAGATAAAAAATAGATTAACACAAGATTGGATTCGAAGTGCCCAAGCAAATTTTTTTTATCTTTTCTATTAGACTTTTTTCTTGTGTACCATATATCTCCTTAAAATTTGTGGAAACATTTGTCAACATCAAGTTTAAAGAATAATATCTAAATTTTTGTGAATCAACATTTGTTTCAGAAATTCAAATTTCTATTCTTAATATTTTAATATGAATATAGATATAGGTACCTACTACATTATATTATGATATACAGCTATCTATTTGGTACATACTCAAAGTATAAATTCAAACAGTATATTATGCATCTAATCAATAAGAATTAAAATAACATTTTAAAAAACTGTTTTATACAATAATTACATGGGTAAGACATCTCAAACAATTTAACATACAAACTAGGGTACAAGAACACGACAGCTGTCAATAAAATTAATTCGAGAGTAGTCGCTAGGTGCGCACGATCGCGTTCCTTTCTCTCTGCAGACGCTCGTAGATTCAATACTGGCGGCTAGACATAGGAATACGATCCTTCGGTGCGCATGTGCTGAAATTAAATTATGAAAGGATAAGACGAATGCGCTCACAGAATAATGCAATTTTGTTTTTATTTTTACATATTTTTGTATATTCAATGTTTAACATAAATATGAATACTTTGGTTTATATGTTAGTACTTATAGATTAAACCTATAAGTTTTGATGTAATATTGCAAAAGAAATAAGTTTAGAAACGGTTTTAGTCCAAATTATTCAAAATATTTCAATTTTTGCGATACCTTATTATCAGTGTATATTAAAAGCATGATATTTAAAAAGGATAGGTAATTAAAATAAATTAAACTAATTCTCAATTTCTCATAATTTATATTTTTTAAAACTAAATATTATAATTATAAATACGAATGGTCCCTTAAACTATCTCTTGAAATTATCTCCGTGTTTGTAAGTACTTCGGTAATAATGTTTTCCTCTTCTTCATTTGGTTTTTTATTAATGTTTGATTTGTATTTTCGTTTCCTGGTAGAGTAATATGATTGTTTTGTAATGTTCTTATTGGAACGTTCATTTTTTATATTAGTTTCTGTATTTTCAAACTTAGGAATACTCTCATTTTTAATGTTTATCACTCCTTTTAAATTTTTTGATTTTTCTAATATAAATAGGAGTTGTTCATCCGATTGTTTTCCATTTTTTACATTTGATATTACTTCTAATAAATTTGATTCTATTTTATTTAGTATTTGTTCTCTGGTTGGTTTGGAGGGAACACTTAAGGAAGAATCGCCAACTAAATTTTTCAATTCATCTTTATCTTCAATTTTATTTTTTGCTTGAGTAGAATCCAATGCAAACTTATTAAGACAAACAGAATGTACATGCTTACATATTATATTTTTAATATTAAAATCTAAGCAATTACATTCAAATGTGTGTATACACACATAGCAAAATACACACTTTAAATTACAGCAAATGTTATTTTGTTTCCTGGTAACAAAATGCTCTTTATTATTGGGTATTTTAACAAGAAACTGATTTTCACTCTCCAATGATATATTAGGTTTTAATGTTAAAGCGAGACGATGTTGGGCATTTATTTGTTGAGAGTGTTTAGTTGTTTTGCCCTTTGTCAGTTTAATCAATCTGTCTACAATCTTATCTCTAATTAGCTTTTGCAACAAATGCAAAGATTTATCAAGACGTTTGACTTTTTTCCCTTCAAGGTACGTATATTTCAAGGTTTTGTGCATGTTTTCAAGATGCATATTAGTTGAAATACCACATTGCTTTCTATAGCAATAAGACCATTGTTTGGTACAATTACTATAATTTTCCATTAGATAGAATCCCATTGCTTTTGTAGTTTCATTAGCGAAAAGTAATTTAATAAAGGCTGCATACTCTTCTTCAAATTTAATAGAGTCCATCTGCCTCTGAAGATATTTGAGTGTTTTATATACGGGTATTTCTCTGTATCCGTGTAATCGGCTGTCCCGACCAATTTTTTTAAAAAGTAATTTAATTATTAAAAAAACAAAATCTCCTAAAGAAACTTTAACTCTGAAACTACAAGGGTCCGTTCTTTTTAAAACCCCTTACTATTTTTAATTTTGTTCTCCACGTAAAAGAAACTCATAAACAACAGTCCTCTGGCTGTCCCCGACACTGTATTCGCGCCTAGAAATGACATTTACGAAGAAGTCATTTAAACTACATCCCTTAGCAGTTAATATCATAAAGAAAAATAGTTAAATTATATTATTGTCGTAAAACAAGGTCTCATTTCGAATTTTATAATATTAGTAAACATCTGTAAAGTTTGTCCCGAAAATTTCCCCTGCCAAAAATACATATCCAGAATTAAAAGAAACTGTAATATTTACAAAGGTTTGTTTAGTGAAAAAGAATGCAAATTGTTCTAAAGTTGGCAACCTTGACGAAAACACCGACGAGACGTCATTTTGTTTAGTGTTAAAGTGTCCTTTGATCGGTGAACACGCGTTTGGTCCGTTACAAAACACAGTACTCTGGTAAGTAATAATAGTTATGTTAATTACTTTAATTCTATCTATGTTTGGTTAATTATTTTATTATTTGTGTTAAAATTGATCCGTAGGTTCTTAAAAAACCATTTTACATCAGTTTTGTAAATATTGTCAAATTTATCCAAAATACACAGTCCCCTGGCAACAGTCCTCTGCCTGAAAATGTAGCAGGGGACTGTTTTACTCAACAGGGGACTGTGTATTTCGCGTTTTGGTTTTTGTTTTTATGTATGGTTTGTATAATTTTACCCGCCAGTCTGTTTTATTGATGTAAGAATCATCTTTGCAATATTTTCATATACATAAATTTATATTATTTTACACAGGGCGATCGAACACATATGATATGGCTCCTAGAAAGAAAAAGTTATCCCGAGAGGAATTATTACAGAAAAAGAGAGAAGCAGAGCGACTACGATACCAAAGAAGAAAAAATGACCCACAAAAAAGAGAAGAAATGAGAGAAAAGGAAAAGTTAAAGTACCAAAAGAAGAAAGCAAAAGGTTTACGAAAGTTAGTAAATGACATGACACCTCGTGAGCACAGATCTGCCTTAAAGAAGTGGAAAGAACATTGTACCGTATACCGAGCCAAAAGACTGAGACTAAAAAGCGTCACTAATACTTTTTTACGAGAAAATACGCCGTTGTCATCAGATACAGAAGCAGTTACTACGCGTACAAGACCCGCCACTCCAGTTCCAGTTCAAATATCTCCAGCTTCTAGCCCAGCAGTTTCCAGCGCTAGTCTACAGCAAAGAAAAAAAGAAGCCACAAAGCGACGAAAGAAGTATAATAGGCAAAGAAATGAAAAGATCAAACGTTTAGAGAAAAAGCTTGAGAAGCACAAAAAAAAGATAAGCGAGATTTAAAAGTAATAACAAAAAGAACGTTGAAGATGCACCTAAGACAAAGATGTTGAAAATGTTAGAGGAGCATGATCAAAGAAAAGAAGTAGTCAAGAAAGCGTTGTTTGGCGAAGTTATTAGTAAGAAACTGAAAGAAAATTATTCCACATTGAAACGTACCAAAGAAAAAATAATCTTTAAAAAAGTTGTTACTGGCAATATTGTTCAAAAGTACAGGTACTTGCTAGCTAAGGAAATGAAGTCGATGTGTAGACCCGGAAAAAAATCTTATCTCACTGGCTTAGAAGTACCTTTACCTAAACGATGTAAAATACCTGATAGTTATAAAAGGGTAGTTCAGAATTTCTTCGAAGACGACAGTAATAGCCGTATGGCAGCCGGTAAAAAAGAATTTATAACCAGAAAAACTGTGAAGAAGCAGAAGAGATATCTTCTTGACACAGTTTTTAATCTTTACAAAAAGTTTTTGAATGGAAACTTAAAAATTAGCTACCAAACATTTTGCCGACTCCGTCCATTTTGGGTTGTGAAATCAAACGCTCAAAATCGCGATACATGTCTTTGCATAATTCATAGCAACATAGACGTGAAGCTCAGCGCACTTTATACTGCTAACATACTAACCTACTACAGTCATCAAAAGTTGCTGGAAGACCGGTATAATGTGAATTGTTTGGCCAGATCATGTCATACTTGCCTTAATAAAACACCGAAATTTAGAGAATTTGATAACAGAAATGTCATAAAATATAACATGTGGATTTCTGAAAGGCAACAAATCCAAGATTTTAAGACTAAGAAGCCGCGATTAGTGACCAAATGTTTGAAAAAAAGATTTGAAGTACATCCAAGACAACTCATAATACTTTTGCAGAAAGATTTGCATAAATTTTTGAATCACCAGCGAAATATTGTTCACCAATATAAAGCCATAAATGAGTTGAAGTCAAGCCTTCTAGATGATGAAGTTCTGATCCACGTGGATTTCAGCGAGAGTTATTGCACCAAGTACGCAGAAGAAATACAGGCCTTTCATTTCGGTGGATCTCGAGCACAACTGAGCCTGCATACCGTAGTAGTTTACCTACAAAATTCCATCCTTTCGTTTTGCACAGTCTCCGAGAACATAGCCCATTCACCTGCTGCCATTTGGACACATCTACGACCGATTTTTCAGACTCTCCCACATGGCATTAAACGAGTGCATTTCTTGAGCGATGGCCCTGTTACGCAATATCGTAATAAAACTATGTTTTTTATAATGGCTACCAAACTCTCTGAAGAAATTCCAGATATTGAAACCTTTACATGGAACTACACCGAAAGAGGCCACGGAAAAGGGGCACCGGATGGTATTGGAGCAACGGTCAAAAGAACAGCTGATTTTGTAGTTAATTCTGGAGGCGACATCTATAACATTGATCAGTTTGTTAAAGTAATCCAAGAGCGATGTCTTGGCATCACATGTATCGCAATCGATGGCCAAGACATCCAGGCAATGGTGGATAAAGTTGAAGAGGAAGCGGTCAATCAGAAGTGTTTTAAAGGCACTTTAAATGTACATCAGGTCGCAGGTGTTTATTCCAGCTCCATCCTCGGCCTCCCTACTAAAAGTAATACACTTACACTTAAAAGTCTTAGCTGCTTTTGCAGTGGCGGATCTTGTGAGCATTATAAGATTGGTAGTATCAACCTAGCTCCAAAACCTAGATTAGCAGTAGAAGAAGTGTTTTTAGAGTCCGAACCGGAAGATCTTGGATCTGCTAAGCCTGAATTGGCACCTATGCTAAACAAATCCCCTCAAAAATTGGATAATGACATAACCGTACCGAGTGGCATTTAGATTCAAAATTCATGTTACAATACTGGAGATTACGTTCTTTTGAAATATCTAGCTAAAAATGTTGAATATCGTTATGCTGCCGTAATTAATACGGTTGATGTCCATGAAAATGAGTTACGTGTTACTTTTCTCAAGATTTGTGACCAACAAGTGCAGCTCTTTAGAATAGATGATAATGACATTGCAGACGTGTCATTTGATCAAGTTGTCCAAAAGTTGGACAATCCTGACTTGATTTTAAAGGGAAAGAGAATATTTTATCAGTTTTCTACTAAAGTAGATGTTTTCGAGTGCTAATTTTCTAAAATGTTAAGTTCTTTGTGATCAAAAAATCAAAAAAAATAAATAAATGATTAATGTTAAATGACTTTTTTTTTAAGTACAACAGTCCTCTGTCTCACTTAACAGCCCCCTGTCATGTTCAAAACAGTCCACTGATACCTCAAACAGTTCCCTGTCATAATTTTTTGGAAAATCGCCAATAACTCGGAAAATCCGTATAAATTTAGAGGGCCTCCTGATTTTACTAAAATAATAGTTAATTTCCTTTAAAATAAGACACGGTTTCTTCACATATTTTAAAAATAATTTCCAGGACAGAATTTATATGGGACCTGTACGAGCTTACAGAGAAATACCCATACCCACTTTCTTTCTTCATTATCTTTAACTTTGGAAAGATTGTTTTGCCAAGCACGGTCCACATGCCACGAGCAAAATAATCTGTTCTCTACTGTGGAGCCCATAACTGAACACCAAGCATTATAGTATGTATTAGTTATATCTGTAATAAATGTTTTTGGATTTATAATTCCAACCTTATTTTTAATATGGGTAAAAAATATTTCATTAATGTAGGTATCTTTCCTATTACTAAACATGAACCCCACTGGAAACCCTTCTCCAAACTCATCAATTATCATAAGAGTTGTTAGCTCAAAATCATAATGATTTAAACCATGGGTATTGTCGATACAAATAATATTTGATCCAAACTTCTGCAACAAATTAGCCTGAATATTATTCATTAAAATCAAGCAAAATCCGACTCCAGCAAATCATTTTCTGTTAATTCACCCTGATTTTTATGAAATAAAACTGGATTGTTTTCTTGCATTTCAAGTTCCTTTATCCAAATTCCCACACTCATTGCGTCATCTTGATGTCTACAACCATTCCTTATATCAATATTGTACGTTTGCTTAATATTATTTATATCTTTTTTAGTTACAATATCACCCCTTTGAATTCCTTCCTGTTCTATATTATTTCTAAAATCATCCAAAATTCTAAAAAATATAATACAAATTATTGTTTTATAATTACACTATAAATTATATACCTTACTTTTCTTTAGACACACCCAAAATTAGTTTTGATGCAATAATATCTTTTTCACTTTTGGGAATTTTTAAGTGTTCTATTTCAAGTCCATGTCCATAATGGGTTTTATAATATTTAACTTTACACTTGCCAGATTTATAATTGTCCACAATTATTTGACTTGTACAGTATCTGTTTAATTTTTTGCTGCCTTGACTCTTCATAACCCCTTTTCGGACACCATTTCGTTTTGGAATTGGCCCTAAAAAATTTTGAATTCTATATAAAATACAATAAATATTAAACATTAATTTGTATAATAAATTATTCAAATATCTTACCAGATCTAACACAGTTTAAATATATTTTATTAGTTGCGTTGTTACACTTTTTAACTCCTGTCAGTCTTTCAAATTCCACATGATTTTCTTTTTCTGTGGAAATTCTATAAAAAAAACAAATATATTTCATTATTAGCACCTAGTATATATCCGAAATATTGTGATAGGTATACTTTGTTCAAAACATTTTTTTTTATATAACATACCTTCATAGCTACTAAATGACAATTCTTCAGTTTTAAACTCAATATTGTGATTTTGTGATAAATGTTGTCTTAAATCATCATTTTTCTTAAAAGACAAACGACACTCTTCGCACTTAAATAATGTTTTTCCATAGGTACTTATACTCAATTATAATTTTGTCTTCTAGACTATGCCCATGAATTTCTCGGCGATGTCGATTATAATTACTTTGATGAACAAAAGACTTATTGCATTTAGAGCAAAAAACTGCCATATTAAAACAAAACGCATTTACATTCACTGTTCACTGACATCCAACTTAACCTTACTTTTCTTATTCTTTATCTTTACCTTTTCTAATTCTTTACTTATAATTTCAGCACATGCGCACCGAAAGATCGTATTCCTGTCTAGCCGCCAGTGATTTAATCGCTTCTCTAACCTCACTTTTTACGTTTTTTAAGAGTGTTTCTACATGCTGTAGATATTGCCAAAAAATGTCTTTTAAAATAGTGAAAGCAATTGAAAACGAGAAGCCCGAGTTGTCTGTTGTACCAGAGGCGTGGGAACAGGAAGGCTTTTTATACTGGCCATCAAAATTTTGTAAGGATGGCGAGAAATTAAGTAGTGACCCAGAGTCTGTCCCCCGCAAAGACTGGCATAAAATACCTTGTGTCGTTAAAGAAGCAGACATAGTCATTAAAAACTGCAAATAAGTTATGTTCCCTCTATACTAATTTACCGGATACTGACGCTGAAATTAAGTAAGTATAAAAGGAATTTTAATATTTTTTATTTAAAAATATTGTTTTACCTGTTGGATTATTTGCTCTGTTATTAACCTATTAATATTTTTTGTACAACTGTCATTAAAAGTGACACTTTTAATGATAGCAAACAATGTTAAAAACGATTGTTTACATAGCAGCGTGTTAAAAATACTTTTAACACGCTGCCATGTAAACAAGTTTACTTTTAACACGGTTTAGTTTACTTTTAACACAGTTTAGTTTATTGTCATTGCAAATTCGCTCATTTCATTATCAAAATAGGGAAGTTGTACAAAAAATATTGTATGGTATTTGTGTTAAAAGTGACGTTTTATTTTGTGAGTGAAAACGTTTGTGAAATGAGCGGAGCGAATTGAACAATTTCATATCATAAATAACTAGTACAGATACTTCCACAGACAAAAACAAAATAAAAAGAAATTTCGAGCTCGCTTGGAAAACGAAAATAGTGAAACAAATTGTTGTAATGATGATTTTGACGTAATTCAAACTCAAACAACTGTCGATATAGGGGAAGAAAATATTAAACGGGAAATTTTTTACGTTATACCGCTAGATGAAAATCAAACAGTAGAAGCAATACATAATAATGGTAAGTAAACCTGCATCCAATTCACCACATAAAAGTTTCTATTCTTTTTTATTTTATACCTACTATTTCATTTTTGTTATTATAATCATTTCTATCATAGGAATAATGGAAACAACATTAGAAGTTATCAATTAAAAAATTGATAACTTAAGTTTAAAATTAGATTTTTTTATTCAAACCAACGCAGAAATGAAAACTTTATTAACTAAAGTGCTGGACACAATAAAAAATGAAAAATCATGTTCTCACAGTAACAGTGATGATACCGAATTCAGGGATGACATCATTAAAGAATTTAACTTTCCGTTAAGTACCTCTAAAGATATAGATGAATTCGAGAAGAAGTTAGCTGACAAGGAATTTTATCATAAAATGGTGAGTTCATATGTAAAGTATTAAAATGTATATTTAATATTTTGTTTATTTGCAGATTACAAGATATCAGATTATTGGAGGTACTTCAGGTAAACAAGATGGCGAAAAAGTTGCATCACGGTTAATAAAAGAGTTATTTACAACTTCAGTATTATGTATACCTGGAAAGGTATTTCAACATCAAAAAATGTAGGTCGACCAATGACAATATTTTCCAAGAATGAAAGAATAATTGATTTTTTATTTAAACTGGTAGGGAAAGCAGATAGTAGTACTACCAAAGTGTCTACCGAAAAATTTTTACAATTTAAAATTTTCAAAAGAAACACTCAAAGGCTCAAAAGAGAAATGTAAGTATACCTTTAAAGTTTGAGTAGAAAATTTAATATAAATGTAATCTTTTAGCAACAAAAAAAGAAAAAGTTGTAATGAAAATGAAAACTTAAGTATGACAAATGAAGTGGAAACAGAAAACATAGATCCAAATTTAGGTGAAATGGAGGCAGAAATGAATCCTAATACAAATGCTATGGATGAAACTGCTTATATACCAATTAACAAAATTGATAATGATTGACAATTTTCATTTTATATTAAAATTTTTAAGTGTTTTTTCCAAAATAATACACGTTTTGTTATGTATTAAAATAAAAATATTTTATTTTCCATATCTTGTCTAATTACATTACATTTCTAAATAACTTAAGAATAAGTGTGAATCAAAGGAATAAATACAAATTCATTTCTATACTTTAACATTATTAATTTACATTTTATATCATTTAAGCAAACATTTTCTAAAGATTCATTTATTTCAATAGAAAATACAGAATATATATTAATATATGACGAGTTAAAAGGGTTTTTGAAAAAGTCATATTTTCTCTTAATTCTTGATCCAGAAATAATTATTACACCGTCAACGCAGCCATAATCCATCATCTGATATATTTCATTTTTTTGTGATAAAAACCATTTATCGTTTTTCTTTGTGGATAACATAAAATCATTTCTTATGTAAACTTCTACTCTATTTTTTATAAAGGGAAACTCTTCTTCTTGCTGCGATGTAAAATTTATTTTAGACATTTCAAGTATACGTTTAGCTATCTGTGGCAATGGTTTGCTGCCAGTACGTAAGAGCATTTTAATTTGGTAAAGGAAATTTTCAAAAGGATATCCACTAAATGAAGGTAATGGCCCAAATCTATTGACATCTTCGACCATGTGACTTAGATTGTGTACATTGCTACTTATTGAATCAATTCCATAGAGTTCAATAAATTTTTCTATATAGTCTTTTATTATTTTGTCTGCAATATTTAAATATTTTAAATAATCTTTCCTACTACACAACACAACAGCACAGGAGAGCATCAGAAAATGATTATAAACATCAGGTTGTAAAAAATCTTTCAATACGACAGGACCTACATATAAAAGGAATGTTCTAAATTCAGTACCTTTGCAAAATTTTACAGTGTCAAGAGGTCTAACAGCTCTATGTATTTCTTTTGGCAGCTGATCATTACAGTCGACCAATAATTTTGAAATTGAGTTTATGTCGTTAAGAGAGAACTTAATTCTGAAATTATAACTTCCCTGAATCCATCCAATAAGACATTTTTTTGTTATTCCTAAATCAATCAAATGGAGAGAATCTGCAACGGGAAAATCAGCTACTAAATCGATTGGCAGTTTTTCTAAAGGTGTGTCTTCTTTATGGTGATCTGGATCTTCTTTGTTACGAAAACTACGATCTGTTCTTGATGGCAAATCAATTCTGGGAAAGCTCATGTGTTTCCCTTCTCTATAATATTCTCCAGTACAAATACATTTCGTACATCCGTGGTAATGATTGAAGTTAACAGTTCCTAAAAAAAAATACTGAAAATAACTCCTAAAGCATTTATTTAAATATTTGCTACAGCTACAACTAAAATATTGAATAATTACTAACCTTTGATGTAAGATCTCGCAGGAGTATCGCAAATAAAACATCTTATTTTAATATGCACCTTGACGCCATTTATTTGCATTCCATTTTTTAATTATTTCTGTCAACTCATCAACAAAGGGTGTTAAATATTGTTGTAAATTTGGTTTACTTTCCCCACAATAAATCATGGGATTTTTTATTTCAACCGTATTGTCAACTTTACATAAAATAGGCCAAAATTGTGTCTTGGAACTGTTACAAACAGGAAGGCCATCGATGTTAAAACTTAAATTTAGTTCTGTTAATGGTTTCTGCAAACTTTTAAGATTGAGTCTTAAACATCTATTTAGGCCATTATACCAATAACAACCCGATCCCATTGGAATTATATTCACATTTAGGGGAGGTAGGGGAGGGACGGGCAGTCGGGAGACATGGGCATCCCCCTTTTATTCTGATCCTGTCATAGGTTTTTCTTTTTTCTTAATTTGGTAGTTTACTTTACCGTCTGGCAACACTGTTCATCCATAGACTATCTGTCATTTCCGTCAGTTGTCAAACAAAAACACATTTGAAGGTTATGCGCTCGTAAAAGTAAATATTTTGTTGTGGATTCGGATCGTAATACAGAGAAAAGTAACGAAAGGTATGTGTATTTTTTATTATATATCTATTGTATATTTACTAACTAATAAATTAAACTAAAATTCACGTTTAAATACCTAAATAAAAAAAAATTGCCGGTAAATTGTGTTGAAAATGTGTACAGAGGGAGCAATGGGTATTCTGATGTGAGGGAGGTTTGGGCATGTCCAATGCTCCCTCCTTTATATTGCGTACAGGAAGTCTTTTGAAAATTATTAAATACTAAATATTAAATTACCTGCTTTAATTAAACTATTTGAACTATTTTTAATTACAGAAAGATGCCGTTTAAATTCAAAAAGAAAGGTTTGCGACGAGAAATTCCCAAAGATTTGATATTACGAGCCATAGAAGAGGTATCAAAAGGATCAAAAATAAAAACAACAGCTGATAAATATCAAATCCCTAGATCAAGTTTGCAACGGTATCTTAAACAAGATTTTGTAAAAGATTCTTCACACAGATTTATAACCTCACAAATTTTCACCGACGACGAAGAACAAAAATTGTCAAATTACATGATAACTTGTTCTAAACATAATTATGGATTGACAAAGATACAAGCACGAAAATTGGCCTATGACTATGCTATTGCCATAAAGAAAACTAATATTCCTGATAACTGGATCGAGAAAAAAATCGCATCTAAGGACTGGATACGGGGATTTCTAAACAGGCAATCTCACTTATCAATACGGACACCAGAAGCTACATCATTGTCACGCGCAACAAGTTTTAACAAAACAAATGTGGATAAGTTTTTCGAAAATTTAAAAACAGTCTTTGAGCGACATCAGTTTGGCCCCGAAGCTATATATAATATAGATGAAACAGGATTGACGACAGTTCAGCGCACACAAAGAGTGATTGCTTCAAAAGGCTCGAAACAAGTTAGACAGGCAACATCTGCAGAGAGAGGTTCACTTGTCACAGTGTGCTGTGGAATCAATGCTATAGGAAATTCAATACCTCCGTACTTTATATTTCCAAGAGTAAATTTCAAACCATACATGCTTCACGATGCCCCCATTGGGTCAGATGGCTCAACACATCCATCTGGATGGATGACATCTTCAAATTTTATTAAATATATGCATCATTTTGCGAAATATGCAAAACCGACGCCTGAAAATCCAGTGTTGTTGGTTCTTGATAATCACGAGAGCCATATTTCTGTGGAAATCTTAGACTTTTGTAAAGAAGTTGGCATTGTTCTGGTGACCTTTCCACCACAAGTTACAGCCACTTGACTTAACAGTGTATGGACCGCTAAAAAATTACTACAATAAAGCTTTAACAGACTGGATGGTGAGCAACCCTGGAAAAACTGTATCCATTTATGATATCCCTAAACTAGCAGCTATTGCTATACCTCTAGCTTTCAAACCACAAAACATACAAAATGGATTTGAAAAACCTGGGATATGGCCTTTAAATTCAAATAAATTTTCAAATGAAGATTTTCTTTGCTCTTTTGTCACTGATCGCGATGCACCCGTAACTGATAAAGCTTTATCGTCCGGAAATGACTCTATAATCCAGCCAAGTTCAATTCAAGGTCTTATAGAACAACCGGATAACGAAAACCAAATAGCAGAGCCTGTTAATTTAAATAACATTCCTGTCGCTGGTCCTTCTTCGTCATTTGCTACAGATCAAATAACAGATGAAGTTGCTGAAGTTGTAACCCCTGAAACAGTGAGACCATACCCAAAGGCTTGCCCAAGAAAACTGATTAAAAATTCAAGGAAAAAAGGAAAAACAAGGATATTAACAGACACTCCTGAAAAGAGACTGATAGAATTAGCAGAACAAGAAAGACAAACCAAAAACAAAGTTAAAAGAGAGAGGCAGGAAAAAAAAGTTCTTAAAAATGCAGAGAAGAAACAGATTCCTAAACTTCCACCAGAACTAACATCGAATAGAGCAAAGAAAAGGAAAATGAGCAGTAGTGATAGCGATGAAGAAAATATTTTACTTTCTGACGGTTTTGAGGGATTTGTTGAAGAAACATCAGAAGAATATTTAGATGAAGATGATGTGATAATGATTGACAGAAATTTTCAAGTGAATGATTTTGTACTTGTTAAATTTAATATAAAAAAGACTGTTGTGCACTATGTCGGTCAAATAGAAGAAATTGGTCATACCATGGCTACAATAAAATTTATGAGGCTGAGTAAGATAAGAAACACCTTTTTTTTTCCTGAAGTAGATGACATAGCTAGTGTCCTACTAGAAGACATCAAAACTAAATTACCAAGACCAAAGACATGCAATAAAACCAAACGTGGTAACTCTAAGTACACATTTGATAAGCCTTTATGGGTTATAACTAATTTAAGATAAGTCGTGATATATTTAAGATGTTTTTATTTGTTGTTATTACGTTTATTTTTGGAGTCTATTATAGATATAAAGTGTTTTACAGGCCACGCCCAAGCCTCCCACAGGGTGTGCCCATATCTCCCTACCATAGGGAGCATTGGGCATTTTTGACTTAATTTTTCAATTACCTCCTAATGTTGAGACTAATTATTATTACAAGAAAGTTCTTTATAAGATATGTAGCCAAATGTATGGTGCAATAAGAAGTGGCAATAAATGTTGATTATCTACAAAATCTGATTTTTTATGCATTAAATTGTGAAAAAGTGCCCATCCCTCCCCTACCTCCCCTACAGATGTTTCAAGTAGTGTTCTACTGTCTTTAGGCAAATAACTATGGTGAGATTGTCTTAACAAATTTAATAACTCATTTAAAGCACTATGGGTGATTTTATTTTTAAGTGCCCACATCTTTAAAGATTCGTTAAAACTCAGTTTTGCTTCCACTTCCTCGTCCATTTCAACATCACTGCTTTCGTATTCATTATGCTGTTCGCCATTAACTTTCTTTTCAAAATTGTCTTCTACAAATTTAGAGGTAGATTCTTCTATTCCAACGCATTGCAGATGCTTTGAATGAATTTCATCAGTGTTATTCTGATTTTTTTCACTATTATTCCTAACTAAATTGTTTTTTAATTCGTTGTTTTTTACTAAAGGAAGTGTTACCTTGCTTGCTTTTGCCAATTTAAAGAATTCAGACAATTTCCTATTGGTACTGTTAATCTCTTTTTTTGACATGTCTATAGTAAGTGCTATTGTGAACAAGTCGACCAGTATTTCTGTTTATTTTAGGCATATTTCATAAATATTTTTGAGCTGTTGTGTTGTGTATTTTCACTTTATCAATAATCCTGTTTTCAACGGGATGAACTAAACTTAAACACATTGCAGAATCAAATTGGAAATAATGTGTGTAAAATGTTTCTAGATGGAACTCTATGTGCCCGAGCAACACACAATGGAAACAATAAAGAAACTTTATGTTGAAGAGGTTCCTATATGGGAACTCTTGTGACCAGTCAACTCATTTTAGAAACAAATTGGAAACATTTAACTAAGAAAGAAATCAGAAAATCTTGAGTTTACTTAGTGTCGACACATCGTGTCTAAATATTGTTGATGTGTTCAAACTGACACAAAGTAGAAATAATTTGAACACATGTGTATAAAATATTGCTATTTAGACATGGACTTTCTTTTGACACAATTAGGTTGAAAATATGTCGACACAAACTTAAATATTTTGGTCACAATTTGCATTGAGGCAGAAATGCTACATAAAGGGTCGACACAGTCCAGGCACAAGAAAACTGTGCCCGAGTTCTGCCTCAAATTGCTACTTGGGTTGGCCGATTTGTCAACTGGGGTATTAAGAATTCCATTTGCTTTTCATACTTCCACAATCTGTCACTACATGCGGCTTGACCCGTCGTTGTCTTTTTCTTACTTAAAGCTTGTCGATGCCCATCTCGAAGCTTTTTCCACATAGCTTTGGCTTCCTTCACTAAAAAGATATAATAATAGTATTTATTTACTTTTATACATTCGTAGCTACTGGAGATACATTCAGATCAATGGCTTATAGCTACAGAGTGGGTGAAAGAACTGTTTCGGAAATTGTTGAGGAAGTCTCTGATGCATTGTGGCATCATCTTCAACCTCTAGTCCTTAAAGAGCCTACAACTAGTGATTGGAAAAGAATTGCAAATAATTTTAAAAATAACTGTCAGTTCGATCATTGTGTTGGCGCGATCGACGGGAAACACGTTACAATAAAAGCCCCTCCTAACTCTGGATCCGAGTTCTTTAATTATAAAAAGGCATTTTCGACTGTCCTGCTAGCAGTTACAGATTCAGACCGAAAGTTTGCTTACATAGACATAGGGTCGAAGGGGAGATTTAGTGATGGTGGAATTCTAAAAGATAGTGTCTTTGGGAGAAAACTAAGAAGTGAAGCATTAAATTTACCACCTGAAGAGTCTCTATATCCAGGTGGAGTTCAGGTTCCATATGTTTTTGTGGGCGATGAAGCCTTCCCATTAATGAACAATTTATTGCGTGCATATCCGCAATCGAGATTATCTGCCTCCAGAAGAATCTTTAACTATCGTCTATGTAGGGCACGCAGAGTGGTCGAAAATTCGTTCGGAATATTAGCTGCTCGATTTAGAGTATTCAGAAGACCCTTTGAGTGCCGCGTTGAACTTGTGGACAAAATTGTTAGAGCCGCGTGCGTTTTGCATAATTACTTAATACCACATAATTTTTATGATATTAGAGAAAATGAAATTGAAAACCTGGATACTAGTCAACTGACACCACTCATTCATTCCGGATTTAGACACTCGAATGAAAGTTTTTTCATAAGAGAGGAGTTCTGTACATATTTCAATACCATTGGAAGTGTTCCTTGGCAAAACACGCGTATACAAAATGCATTATTGGCAGGGTAGAGGCGTTTTATACCTTTTTAAAAATATAAAATAAATATCGAAATGACATTCCTTTTTAGTTATTATTAATACTCATAAATAAATATGCAAGAATTAGGTAAATCAATACATATACTTACCATCTGTTATATCACATTCATTTATTACACTTCTCCATACTGCTTCTTTAACTTCATTATTTTTATACTCTTCCATATCCAGTTTCCACAAACATGGGTATTTTCTAACTGCTTCTATAAGATGTTCCATTTTTAAGGCAATTTGTGTTCTAACAATAAGTTCTGAGATGTCTTATAATACAGCACGCGAAAAGTCAAAATCAACATAACCTAGTAGTTTGTTTACCATTGATGTTATACTTCTGTTAGCTGTAAGCTGGCTGCAACCCGAAGCGCTGTAGTCCTGAACTGCCGAGTCAGGTAGAAGAGAAGAAGAATTAAGGAAGTAATGAGTGTGTGTAGAATGTAATGGCGAGTGTCTCTAGATTATTCGATGTTAATAATAAATGTTTTGTAATTTAAAGTTAAACTGAGTGTTATTAATTTAGATTACGACCGAACCCCAGTAAATTAGATAACAATTCAGAAGTGAGATTGTGAATGTCTTGATCGCTTTAGCCAAATAAATAAATCTGTGTGTGCGCGCCAAAAAGAATACCGGTGTAGCGTGTAGCGTGGTTATTTCTAAGGTTAAGGAACAATAACTTTAAAACGGAGTTTGTAAAAACGACTTAAATACTGTGTGACAATAATATTTTCTGAGTGAAAATAATAAATACTGTGTGACAATAATATTTTCTGAGTGAAATAATAAATACTGTGTGACAATAATATTTGCTGAGTGAAAATAATAAATACTGTGTGACAATAATATTTTCGGAGTGAAATAATAAATACTGTGTGACAATAATATTTTCTGAGTGAGAATAATAATTACTGTGTAACCATAATAACCATTGTGTTAAAATAATACTAACTTGTGTTAAAATAATACGGGGAACAATTAACAATTAAAAAACTAGTGTAGTGTAACTCTGTGGATGACGAAATGGCTACAGAAGGAGACAATTTGAACGACACACACGGGAGCCACGACAGCCTAGAAGGTATTAGTCCAAACACTCCAAACCGAGATTTTGAACAAGGTAGGCAAATTTCTGATATATATTTACAACGAATGATGGATCTTTTCATTAACGAAAATCGACGTCGAGACCAAGTACTCCTTGATGTGGTAGGAAGAGTTACGCCAATTACTAACAATAATAATGTAACGCCTATACCTCATTTTTACCAGATATCTCAAAAATTATTGGAAATTTTGATGGCGATAGAGATTTACCGAAGGCAGAGCAATGGCTGAAGAGTCTAGAAACTAGCGCTAGATTGAACCAATGGACCGATAATTATACTTTAGAAACTGCTAGAGCTTATTTAAAAGGTCCCGCAACACATTGGTTTAACGTAAAAAGCGAAATAATTAACAGTTGGGCTGATTTTAAAAAGGAATTTGAGAGTACATTTTTAAGAGCAGATGGAATTTCTGAAAAATGGGATAGAATGAAAAATAAAAAACAAAGAAAAGGTGAACCTATAATGGCATACTTTCATGAAAAAGTTGATTTATGTAAACGATTAAAATTAAATTTCGCTGAAAGCAAAGAAGAAATATTAAATGGATTATTCCAAAAGGATGTAGCACTTAGTTTGTCTGTAAAGACTCATGATGACTTTGATACGCTATTAAAAGATTTAATAACCATTGACCGCATTAAAAACTCAAATAGATCTGAAATTGATTTACCTCCAGCAAATCGACAGAATCGACAAAATCAAAATGATCGAAATAATAGTAACAATTATGAGTTTACAAATGGAAATAGATTTAGAAAATGTTATAAGTGTGGTTTACGTAATCATACATCAGAACAATGTAGACGACCAAACTCTATATGTTTCACTTGTAAGGAAGAGGGTCATATATCAACAAATTGTCCTAGAAAAGTAAATGCAACACCGAGACAAAATCATAATAATTTACCACCACAAGCTCAAGGTAATCAAATAACAACTAGAAGAAATACCGTCAATATTATAAATGAAAATAATAAAGAAACCCTTGATCCTTGTACTCCATTCGATAAACTAATACTTTTAAATGATTCCATATTGTTACACGGCTTTTTAGATACTGGAAGCTCAGTATGTACCATAACCCGTTGTATTAAAATTTAACTTGGAAGTTATAAGTGAGTCACAACCCTTATATGCTTTTGGGGGAAATCAAAATCCAGTTTTATATTCCTTGGGAAAGACTGTAGGAAAAATATCCATAGATAACGTAACAGTTCATGATGTTGAATTGATAATTGTACCTGATAGTGCACAAGAAATGGATATATTGTTAGGAAGAAGCTTCTGTGAATTAAACCAGATCGCCTACATTAGTAAAGGTAACAAAATAGTTTTTGGATACGCAGAAGAGGAACCATTTAAAAATATTGACATTAAGGAAGTTATAAAACAAAATTATGGCGTAATGAATGAAACTGTTATTCCTGGATATACAAAAACAGATGTACAAGTAACTAATAAAAATAACAATATGATTATGCGAATATATAACGCTGATGAACAGTCTATGATTTTAAAAAGGCAACAAAGACTTAAAATGGATGAAGTTAATGAATCTGAAATAGAATCTGTCCAGAATTTGCTAATCAGACCTCCGAAACACAAGCCTATAACATTAAACATGTTAAATGTATCTACGAATGTTACTAACCAAATGAAACAAGAATTATTACAAGTACTGAATGATCATAGAGAATGTTTTGCTTTAACTCTAGATGAACTAGGATGTACCAATGTAATGGAAATGGATATTGTGGATAACAATGTTCCAATTAGGTGTTCGCCTTACAAAGTATCAGCAGCTGATCGGGAAACCATAGCAGAATTAGTAGATGAATTAAAACGCTGCGGAATCGTGACGGAAACTACCAGTCCATATGCCTCACCCGTTTTATTAGTTAGAAAGAAAAATGGTGACCCTAGATTAGTAGTAGATTATAGAAAGCTAAATTCTCAAACAGTACGTTCGAATTATCCTATACCCGGTCTCGATGGACAATTTCCGTTACCGTTAACAGAAAATGCCTCCAAGAAGACAGCATTTATTACTCCAGATACTACGGGAGAATTTAAACGAATGATATTTGGACTGACCAATGCCCCGTACGAATTCGTTAAATTGATGAATTTGGTTTTGGGTAAAATGAGAAACAAGATATGTTGTTGTTACTTAGACGATATTATCATACCGGCGAAAGATTGGGATGAACTTTTGAATAAAATAAAATTGGTACTTACTGCCTTACAAAGTGCAAATTTAACTACTACAACCGTCATGGCGCCAGCGGACTCTAGACACTATGTAATGGGACGATAGCGGCTATAACAGCAAAAATTTAAAAACGTAAATGACAGGTTTAATGACTGAAATAAGCAATTTTTTGTGAGCAACAAAGTATTTTTGGGAGTTTTACACGAAATGTTAGTTCATGATCAAACAAAAATAAATAAATGACAAATAAATTTATTATAATTTTATAATTATTATACATTATTTTCGGTATGCCATGTTTCAAAGCATGGTGCAGGACACAGTGCAGGTTTTGATATGCAATTCTTGCAGCAATATGATGTTTCCTTCCTTACTCCCTGTTTATAACATTGTTTACAACGCTGAAAATATGTTTTTCGCTGATAATTTTCAGGAGGAGAAATTTTCTCAGGAAAATGCTGTGTTCCATTGTTGTTGATTTCATTGGTTTGGATTCGTGCACGTTTCAATTGAACCAAAGACCTTCCATCCTGTTTATAATCTATGCCAGTTAGAGATCGTATAATTGCTTCCCTGAATTCTATAAACTTCATTTGAGAACCTGTCTTTTCTTTAAAGATGTAGTAAGAATTCCACACTGCTACATCCAGTAGATGAAAGATTATCTTTTTATACCATCTAATTGTTTTTCGTGGACAGGAATAATAGGACATCATCTGATCTGCTTTGTCGACACCTGACATATTCTGATTATAATTCACTATTTCAATTGGTTTTCTCTTTTCCTGTTGTCGACGGTTAGCTGTGTTTATCATACTTGGGTGGTAAGCTGTTGTTAGACATAGCACATCCCGTTTATCTTTCCATTTGGACACGTATGTCTGATTTTGGCGTCGCCATACATGTTCTCCTTTTCTAAGCTTACGACCTGTTATTTCTTGCGGCAGACCCTTCCTATTTACACGAAGAGTTCCTGTCACATGTGTCTTTTTGCTCAGTAATTTGTTAGCCAATGGTACACTGTTGTAATAGTTATCCATGAACAAATGATGCCCTTTGTTTAAATATGACTGCATCAATCGCATCACAAGACTTTCAATAGTTGTCATGTTTTCTTCGTTTTCTCGATGGCCTTTGTATATTTCTATGTTCAAAACATAACCTTGGGCAGAACAAAGTTCGTACAATTTAATTCCGTATTTTGCCTTTTTGCCTTTTATGTACGTGCGAAAAGAAAGCCTTCCTCGAAATAATAACAAAGATTCGTCTAATGATAATGCCTCATTTGGTGCATATGCATTCGCAAACTTTTTTATGAGCAAATCAAGAAATATTTTTATTTTCCTCAAACGGTCGTTTGAATTTTCTTCTTCTACACAAAAGCATCTCAATATTTGCTCAAACCTCCTTCCAGACATTTGTAAAGGAAAAGCTGGGTGGTAATGTAATGCATCAATGGAAAAGAGTTTTCTAATACTGGAGAATTTTAGCTGGGACTGAAGCAAACACAAACCCAAAAACTTTCTCATTTCAATCGTATCAGTATTTTTGAAATTTGCCTTCCTACTATGCCTTGTATGTGGCCGTGTTTGATTGCAAAGTTTTAGGCCGTAATCATTCGTAGATTTTATAATCATTTCCATTCCTTGGTCATCCCAAATTTTTTCAAAAACCTGAATTGGAGACACATTTTCGTCTATATACAAAAGAATCCCAGCCGCATCTGCATCAAAAGAAAAGTTTCTTATAGGTGTTGTATTGATATGCCATGTCTCATCATTTTCTGATTCTTCTGGTGCTTCATATTCCTCATCTGTAGTTGATTCATTTTCTTCATCTGCATCAAAAGAAAAGTTTCTTATAGGTGTTGTATTGATATGCCCTGTCTCATCATTTTCTGGTTCTTCTGGTGCTTCATATTCCTCATCTGTAGTTGATTCATTTTCTTCATTACCCGAACTGTTATTTTCAGCACAGTCAGCATCAGGTTCAGATTCACTGTTGCTTGACCCACTACCTGGTAAAGAAAAAGATGTTGCAACGTTGGATAATGGGCAACAAGATTGTGTTCGGCTCTCCGACCCCGACACCGTACAGTAACTGTATCACTGTTTGCGGCTTACTGCCAGCGCCATATTTTATGTTTCATTTCATTAGTTTCATTTTTCATTACAAGTTTATGTATGTATTTATTGACAAAAATAAATCAGTTTACCAAGTTCAAGTTATTTCACACCATTTGATGGTCCAGTACGAGCCGGATAAGTAAGAAGCAACAGTATCAAGTGAGTTCCTTTTTCATTTACATTCCTTTTTTATCATAACCTCCATTTTCAGCGTGGTTAAGATGTGGTAGAATAGTAGTAATTCAAATAAAACAATTACAGCGTCGCCACGTTGAAGTGCTTTATTTAAGTTATTTGTATAATTATTTCATCATTTCGGAATTTACGTTTTTTCAATTATATGTATCGATTTTAATAAGTATTTATGGTTTGATTTTCACAAAGTGGTTGGTACTATTTTCAATAACAAGTTAACTTAGCAATTATTATTTGATTAAACATTCTAAACAATTTTACAAAATGAATACGGAAGATTTCAAAAAACTAAAACGTAAACGAGGATCAATTAAGCATAAATTATCATGTTTTATTACGTTTTTCAAAAAGTTTCAAGTTTCATATGAGTCTGATATTCCCATAGAGGAAAAAACCATCATTGATTTTCAACAAAGGTGTGAAAACCTAAAACAATTGATAAGTGATTATGATGAAGTACAGTTAGAAATAGAACAGAATTGTGCTGATAAAGATTTAGATAATGAATATGCCGAACGATCAGAATTTAGCGAACAGCATTCGGATTATTTGGCAAGCGCGATACTTCTTTTAACAAAATTAAGTAAGGGTGATAAAGATAGCGATGAAAGTGCATCAGTTGCTTTAAATGCTGTAAGTAAAAATGAATTAATTAAACTACCACCAATTGCTATGCCCTCATTCAATGGAGAGTTTAGCAAGTGGATGGAGTTTAAAGAAACCTTTGATACACTAATAAATCAAAATTCATCGTTAAATGATATTCAGCGTTTTCATTATTTACGTTCATCGTTAGGTCCAGAGATCAAAAAGATTTTAAATAATTTAGAATTTACAAAAGATAATTATGTAACAGCTTGGCACGTTTTATGTAAAAGATTCGACAATCCAAATTTACTAGTTAACAGTCACATTAAGGCTTTATTAAATTTATCCCCATTACAAAAGGAATCTTCTAGTTCCATACGGGAATTAGCAGATAATGCAATCAAACAAAGTTGACTAATGATAATCTTTTATCACAAGCATTGCTTATTCACATTTTATCAGACAAATTAGATAAGGCAACATTAAGAGAGTGGGAACAAAAAAAGGTAAAAAATGAGTTGCCTGCGGTTGATGACTTTTTTCAATTTTTAGAGGCAAAAGCAGATTTTCTGGAAACTTTAGAATCTAAAGATATTAATATAAAACAAGCAGCTCATAGTAATGATAATTTTCACAAAAAATCATTTAGAAAACATGTGTCACTACTTGCAAATGAAGTCACTAATGTAACAAATCAAACACAATCTTGCCATTTTTGTCAAAAGGGTCATTTGATTTACTATTGCAAAGAATTTTTGGGTTTAAATGTAGCACAGAGATGGGAAAAAGTAAAGTTTTTAAAATTATGTAGCAATTGTTTATGTAAATGTCATATTAGTAAGGAATGCAGCCATGGTTTTTGTAAAATATGCAAGTTAAAGCATAATAGTCTATTACACCATCACACACAACGACAAACAGGAAGTTTACCTCAAAATGAATGTAATTCCCTATTAGTTGCCAATCAAAATGACATGCTCAGTTCGACAATAAATGAATCTAACTGCACGGGGTTTGAATCAACTCAACAAGATAATGAAATTATATCAAAAATGGTAAACTTTGCAAAAACTAGTACAAATTATGTTTTGTTATCGACTGCAATCATACATATTTGGGATGACAAAGGTAATCCACATAAAGCTAGGGCTATTCTCGACAGTGGAAGTCAATCATCATTTTTAAGCATTGATTTATGCAAGCGTCTTGGCTTAAAACAAATTGACACCAACATTTCTATAATTGGTATCAATAAAGTAAGTTCAACTTTGCGTTCAAAATGTAACGTTACTGTTGGATCCATTTACAATAATTCTGTTTTCAAACTTACATGTTTTGTATTGCCAAAAATTACTGACAATCTACCATTGACTAATTTTGACATTTCTAATTTAAATATTCCTGAACATGTAACATTAGCTGATCCGACATTTAATATTTCAAATCCAATTGATATGTTGATCGGTGCAGATCTCTTTTGGGATATAATCACAGATGGCAAAATTACTTTAGGCAGAAATCAACCTGTCTTACAAAATACCATTTTTGGATATGTTATAGCAGGACTTTGGTCACAAAGTTTATCTCAAATTAAATGTTTCTTTGCACAAACTGACCAGCTTCAAAATGATTTAAAAAACTTTTGGTTAATAGAGGAAATAGCTCATAAAGAATAAATGTCTCAAGATGATCAAATATGCGAAAAACACTTTCAAGAAACGCACTACAAAAATGAAAACGGTCAATTTGTTGTTAGAATACCTCTGAAATATCCTCGGGAACAGTTAGGTGATTCCATGAAATTTGCCCTACAAAGATTTTTCAATCAGGAAAATCGTTTCAAAAATAATAATAAATTAAAACAGCTCTATGTTTCTTTTATGGATGAATATGAAACTCTAAACCATATGTCACGTGATTATAATCACCAGGAAAATATTCCTTCCTATTTTTGAAGTAAAACTTCTTTAGCGACACTAGGAGTAAAAAAGTTATTCTAACGGACGTGACGTCATTCTAATAACAGAAACCGGAAACAAAACCTAATACTGACACGATTTTGCATGGGCGCCGGCAGCAGGGTGCAAGAGGGTGCGCTTGCACCCCCCTGCTATGAAAGAAAATACCTGAATTTACCAGAAAATTATATATTTTTTTAATTTTTTTATTAAATTATTGTTTGAATAAAAACTAAAGGCGTCGCGGTTGTTGTCCAAATCATTCTACATTCTATATATATTAGATCATAATAGTGTGTAGATGCAGATGCACCTCCCTGAAAATAATCCTGGCTGCGCTCATGCGATTCTGCCTACTATATTAAATGAAATTAAATCTGTAATTGTATGAATTGACAGCTTGTTATCTTGTCAACCAAAATACATTGCGTAAATAATTTAAATTTGTGTATAAAGTGTTTGTATTAAATATGAATAAACAAAGTGGATTTATTAATGAAGAAAGTGATGAAAAAATATTGAATGAAAACAGTGAGTACCTACTCTGTATGCATACATTTTATTTTTGGTGTGTAATTACACTATTTATTCCTAATTATTTATACCTATTATTTATACCTAGCTATTTTCGTTTTATAGGTTTAAAGAGCTAAGAGCTAAAAAGAAAAAGAAATTGTGAACGTCAAAAGGCATATTATAAGCGCCAGAAAGATTTGAAGAAAAATGAAAAAAGACGAGACAGCGACATTTATTATGATTTGATTAAGTAAGTTTATATACATACATACATACATATTACGATAGTAAAGAAGCATGTTGCACGTTTTTGTTCATAAAATAATAATATTCGACATGTTTTAACACTTGCTTATACTTATTTTAGGTTTGGTTAGGTAGCCATAAAGGCCATAAATCCACTAGTCAGGATGGCTGATCTTTTACCAGCAATAACAGATCCTTCGTAGGACTGAAGAAAACAAACTCAACTCAGGATTTTAAATTTTATGGAATATGCTATAAAATGCTACAAAATGAAATGGTTATCTATCTATCGAAGGCTCTTGTGTTGTGTTGTATTACAATAAGGTAGATACAGCTACAAAATCACACATTCTAAACGTAATATGTGTATATTTTTAATAGTGTTTACCTATTATTAAAGCAAAACTTCTTTAGGCGCGACTAGGGGTAACTCTAACGTTAGATTCTAACGGAAGATTCTGATGGAAGTAACGGTGTGATTTCAGCTATGGGAGGAGCTTAAATTTTCAAAATTTTCAAACGGTTTCAAATACATTAATGTTATTTAGAGAGTAAAATCTATGTTTCACATTTTAGTTTTCATAAACCTATTATTTCATATATAAAAAATAATGATAATTTTCAAATTCCTATTTCTAATATAAATATAACATCTCATTTTTTGTAAGGTATAATATAGGCAATAAATATGATTGAATTGTAATTAAATATTTATTTTCCGATACGTACGTCAACAAGTTTTACTTCAATCGCGCGTAAAGGTTACACGCACAAAAATTTTTTACCACATCATGGGGTATTACGCGATGATCACATTACAACAAAATTAAGAGTGGTATTTAATGGTTCAGCGGTCACTTCATCAGGAAAATCTTTAAACTCTATTCAATACACAGGCCCTGCTATACAAAATGATATGCTAGAGATTTTGTTACGATTTCGTTTTCATAAATTTGCTGTAGTAGCTGACATAGAAAAAATGTACAGATGCATTTTAGTTCACCCAGAGGATCGGAATTTGCAAAAAATCTTTTGGAGAAAATGCTCCACTGATCCCATATCTATAATGGTTTTAAATACAGTAACTTATGGCACTTCAAGTGCTCCCTTTTTAGCGATGAGATGTTTACAGCAATTAGCATTTGATGTAAAAGATAAATTTCCAATAGAATCAAAACTTATTTTACAAGACTTCTATGTGGATGATTTTATTAGCGGATTTGATGATATAAATGTAGCAAAACTCACTTGTAAGAATATTTCAAATATTTTACAAACGGCAAGGTTCAATTTACGAAAATGGGTATCAAATAATCCAGAAATTGTTAATGATATCAAAAATTGTTCAGATGAATTTAAAGTTTTAAATTTAGGCAACGCAGATCCTATTAAAACTTTGGGAGTCCAATGGATCCCAGATCAAGATGTTTTATCTTTTAATTTGCCATTACAAGAAAATGACTGCTTAACTAAAAGACAAATTTTATCAGATACTGCAAAAATCTATGATCCTGCAGGAATGATTTCACCTTGCACTATTTTAGCAAAAATTATGATTCAAAAATTATGGAGACAAAAGGTTGAGTGGGATGATCAAGTTCCTTTAAAGTTAATTAATGAATGGAAACGTTTTAAAATTCAATTGCCTTGTCTTAATCAATTAAAGATACCCAGATTTGTGTTAATTAACAATTGTGACAGATATGAAATTCACGGATTTAGTGATGCATCTAATGTTGCATATAGTGCTGCCATTTATGTAAGGTCCTTCGATAATACCGGAAAAATTAATTTCCAATTAATATGTTCTAAAACAAGAGTAGCACCACTAAAATTATTAACAACTCCACGGTTGGAGCTATGCGGTGCTTTAATAATAGCTACATTAATGAGTGTAGTTTTAAAAGCCATAAATTCGTCAATGTCACCAATTTTTTGGTGTGATTCTCAGATTGTGCTTCATTGGTTAAACTCTGAGCCAAGCACTCTCCAACTTTTTGTCGGAAATAGAGTTAGTGAAATACAAAGACTTTCAGATATAAATTCATGGCATTATGTTGCGTCCAAGGAAAACCCTGCTGATATTGCGTCACGAGGGATTTATCCTGAAGAATTGCTTAGTCAAGGGTTGTGGTGGAATGGTCCTACCTTCCTTTTTGATCAAAATTTCATTCCCATACCCTTTAAAAGAATTGAGTCATTTCTTTTGCCAGAAATTAAAATGACACAAACAGCACTGTTTATGAGAAACAATAATTTTGAATTGTTTGATAAATTTTCTAGTTATCTTAAACTTTTACATGTCCATGCTTATTGTTTACGATTTTTGAAGAATGCGACGCTTAATATAAACGAACGCAATTTGTCATATCTAACATTACAAGAATTAGAAACAAGTCGATTAAGTTTGATTAAAATTGCTCAAGCTGAGTGTTTTAGTAAAGAAATTAAAATTTTACAAGTTAATAAAGATATTCAAATTAAAACTAGGTTAAATGCATTATCACCATTTCTTGATTCAAAGGGATTACTACGTGTAGGAGGTCGTTTAAAAAATTCTACATTGAATTATAATACAAAACACCCTTTGTTATTAGATGGAAAACATAGGCTAACACGTCTTTTACTAGAACATGAACATCGTTTGCTGTTGCATGCGGGTCCTCAACTATTGTTATTTACATTTAGACAAAAGTATTGGCCAACTTCAGGTATGACCATTGCAAAATTAGTGGTAAAACAATGCTTAACTTGCTTTAAATTCAGGCCTAAACCAACAGTACCCTATATGGGAGATTTACCTACTCCGAGAGTAACAATATCATTTCCATTTGATCACACTGGAGTAGATTATGCAGGTCCATTTATATTAAAAGACCGAAAAGGACGTGGTTGTAAAACTTATAAAGCATATGTTTGTTTATTTATTTGCCTTAGTACAAAGGCAGTTCATTTAGAGCTTGTTACTGCTCTTACAACTGAGGCTTTTATTGCTACCTTAAGGACATTTGCCTCTCGTCGTGGCAAACCATCACATATCTATTCGGATAACGGTTCAAATTTTGTGGGTGCACGCGTTGAATTAAATAATTTATACTCATTTTTATCCAATTCATATAATCACTTATCAAAGTTTTTGGCTGATCAAAATACTATTTGGCATTTTATACCTCCTCGTTCACCTACTTTTGGAGGATTGTGGGAATCAAACATTAAATGTATGAAAAATCATTTATTAAAAACCATAAAAAATGTTTTATTAACCTACGAAGAATTTACTACTATTCTTACTCAGGTCGAAGCTACTCTGAACTCCCGCCCTATTTATCCGATGTCACCAGATCCTAATGATTTAATCCCGTTAACCCCTGCTCACTTTTTAATTGGGAGGCCACATACTTCTGTACCTGATCCAGAATTTAAAGATCCAACAAAACTAACCAGAATGTCAAGGTTCCAGTTATTACAACAACTTTATCAAAATTTTTGGAGACAATGGTCTAGGTCATATTTAAACCAACTGCAATTTAGACCAAAAAATAAGAATCATGTGAAAAATTTGGAAATTGGAACATTGGTTCTTATTAAAGATAATAATCTACCGCCCTGTCAATGGATGATGGGACGAATTATTGAAACCCATTCCGGCAAAGATGATGTTGTTCGTGTGGTTACCCTAAAAACCACTAAAGGAGTTTTGAAACGAGCTGTGTCCAGTTTATGTCCACTACCAGATTGTGTTCGGCTCTCCGACCCCGACACCGAGTCGACATCATTCGTTCAGTAACTGTATCACTGTTTGCGGCTTACTGCCAGCGCCATATTTTATGTTTCATTTCATTAGTTTCATTTTTCATTACAAGTTTATGTATGTATTTATTGACAAAAATAAATCAGTTTACCAAGTTCAAGTTATTTCACACCACTACCTGTTTCCTCAAAAAGCTTCAGCAGCCTAGCCTGTTCTTTTTCCCAACTGGCCATTTTCTATAAATACTGAATAAAACATTCAATTTTATTTTATATTATTATTTATTGTATATTATTTATACATTTATTATTTACATTATAATTTTTATATTTCAAATGTAATATCATAAAAAACAAAAAGTAAACAGTATAACCATAAATATCGCTAAATGTAGCAAAAAATGCTAAATTTTAATGTTTTTTTTCTATTTAAAGTGTAAAATCAATCATAAACAAATACTTACTTATTATTTTATATTATTATTTATTGTATATTATTTATATATTTATTATTTACATTATTGTTTTTATATTTCAAATGTAATATCATAAAAAACAAAAAGTAAACAGTATAACTATAAATATCGCTAAATGAATCAAAAAATGCTAAATTTAAATTTTTTTATTTCTATTTAAAGTGTAAAATCAATCATAAACAAATACTTACCAGTATAAACAAAAAATATCGTTAAATGTATCAATAGCAACTGTAAATTGAAGAGAAAACAAGATCGCACTACTCCGTTCACAACCACGTGCATACTCAATGTGTTAACCTTGCATACTAAATTTTTTTTCGAAAACATGACACTAGGCTTCTACTTGTACGCTGGTAAATGCACATTTGTGCTGCTACAGCCGCAGTGTCTAAAAACGACCGTTCCGTATTGGACGGCTATTGCAGTCATGTCACATAGTGAACTTGAACTTGACGGCTATAGACGCAACTGTCCGTCAACGTGTTAATAAAATAAATGCAAAAGCTTTACTAGACACTAGAATCTCAGATACTTTTCTAGACCATGAATTTGCCGTTAAAAATAAAATCAAGATTTTTACTGCTAATGGTAAAGTTTCTATGGCATCCATGACATGTTCAACAAAAATTCGAGGCTATTGTTTGGTGTCTCTTCAGATGCAGAAAGAAAAATATCACTAAATACAAGTTTTAGTTTTACCTAATCTCTGTACACATTTGATAATTATTGGTCATAATATCATGAAACAACATGAACAAATAGCTATTACATTTGGAGGACCAAAATTGCCGTTTTCTATATGTTGTCTAACGGAAGCTAAAGTTGATCCACCTGTCTTATTTGCCAATTTAACCGAAAATTGTCAACCTATTGCCACTAAATCACGTAAATTTTCTCAAGATGATGAAAATTTTATTAAAGCAGAAATAAAACAATTACTTCAAGAAGAAATTATTGAAGAAAGCACATCACCTTGGAGAGCTCAAGTTTTGGTAACGAAAAATGAAAATCATAAACGCCGTATGGTAATCGATTATTCTCAAACAATTAATAGATTTGCTTATCCTTTGCCTAACATTGAATCACTCGTTTTCAAGATATCAAAACATCACATTTTTAGCACAATTGACCTAAAGTCGGCTTATCACCAAGTACCAATTTAACCATCAAACAAACTCTTTACAGCTTTTGAAGCAAACGGATGCCTTTATCAATTCCGACGCATTCCTTTTGGGGTTACTAATGGAGTCTCATGTCTCCAGAGAGTAATTGATTCTATATAAACAAAGAAAATGTACAAGGTGTATATTCTTATTTAGATGATGTAACAGTTTGCGGTAAAGATCAAGAAAGCCTTGACTCTAATCTACAAAAAAATTTAAATGCTGCTAAAAAATACGGATTAACTTTAAATCAAAATAAGTGCCATTATAATCAAAAATCTATTAATATTTTAGGATATACAATTGAAAATTTTACAATGAAACCTGATCCAGATAGATTAAAACTTTTATAAGATTTACCAATTCCGAAAGATTCTGAAAGTCTCCAATGGGCACTTGGAATGTTTTCACACTACTCGAAATGGGTTAACAATTTTTCAACAAAATTTAGAGGTCTCATAGATTGCAAGAAATTTCCTTTAAATTCTAACTTGGTTCGTGATTTTGAAGACTTAAGAACTGATATTGCTAATTCACTGCTATGGACTATCGATGATAAAGAAATTCTTTTTGTTGAAACAGATGCATCTGACTTTGCTACCGCTGCGACACTGAGTCAAGCTGGAAGACCAGTTGCTTTTTTTTCACGTACACTTTCAGATTCTGAACGAAGATATTCTGCAAATGAAAAAGAAGCATATGCTTGTGTTGAAGCACTTAAGAAGTGGAGACATTTTTTACTAGGAAGACAATTTAAGTTAATTACTGACCAAAAATCTGAAACCAGATTACAGTAACAAGAATAGCCAAATAGGAAAATGGTTACATTGGGCATTTGGCCTCATCTTTGTGAAAGTTTCCAGTTGTTTTGTTGAAGACGTTATGGTCATTGTTCCTGGAGATCCTAAGCAATATTTCCACCAGAAATATGGGCTTCATGTTCGGCGAGTAGAGAAAGGAGTACCAACGCATGTGAGTCGTTTCATAGCCATTTTATCGCAAAATTTTATAGCACACATCCAAATATATATGTATTTTTAAATAAATTAAAAAATGTCCAAACACAAACTTATATTAAATTAAATAGTGTTCATTTTAATTAATTAATCTTTATAAAAGAAAAACAAATTAGGATTGATTTTGTACAAAATGTTGGTTATAAAGTTTAATAATAAATTAATTTAATTAATAACAATATTTTAAATAAAAATAATTTTAAATAATGTGATATACAAACATTTAAATGTTTTAAATTAAAAGTGGTAAAGGGGAAGTAACCGATTAATAAATATATTATTTTGGTTTGCGCTCAATTCTAACATACCATTTTAAATCCTTGCGCTTGATTGGCACATAGGATTATCTTACCCTTGCTGGGAACCCATGCTTTGCGCTGAATTGGCATTTGCCCTTAGATCATACTTCCCACTTTTCAAGTTGAATGAAAAAGCGATTGAGATGGAAATTTCCGGGTTGCAAAGGTTTCACAATTTTACAATGTAAAAAATGTTGTGTTAGTTTATGTTTTAAATAAAAATAAGAACTGTTTCAGTACTTTTTATAAGAACTAAATATTTTGATGTGTTTTATTTAATAAAATATTTTTTTGTTATCATATTCATAAAAACCTATTAAGTGTAATTCTACTTGAAAAATAAAAAATTGCGCGATAAAGGGTTAATGGCAACATAATAATAATAATGCTTTATTGTCAGAAATTTTACAATTTGTCGACAAAGTTAAAAAACATACAAAAAAGTACAAAAACCATAAAATCTAACATATCACATAAACAAAATCCAAAAAAAATATTTATACAATTAAAGAAATTGAAAGTCATTCAAAAAAAAGAGAAAGAAGAAGAAAAGGAACAAAGAAAAAGTTCCTTGAAGTAGTAAATTAGTGTGTATTTAGAAGTATAAAATCATAATATGAAAAATTTATTTAATGTGTAAAAAGATCTCTCCAATAAGTGTGCCTTGAAAGCTCTACGGAATGCGGGAAATAATGTAATAGATTTGATATTGAAAGGCAGACGATTGTGCATCTTTTTTGCATTATACAATATAGAGTTTTTGATTAACCCTGATCGTGGGATTGGTAAACAAAGATCAAGCTACCTGTTTCTAAGTGGATAGTTGTGGGAAGGCGTTTCAGGATTCGCTGACGAATATTATTGACTCGTTTGATGTGAAAGAAAAACTTAACGGGTTGCAACTAGCGGCAAATACACTTTCGTCCAAAATAATGAGGGTCATAAAAGAAGGCATACATTGTCGTCCAAGCCCTTAAAATTGAGGTATACAAGTTCGTCTGAAGGGTCAAGTAAACGTAATATGTAACTAGTAAACCGGCCATTGACAAAATATATTATTTGTAATTATGTTTATGTCAAAGTAGTTAATATTACAAGGTGAAATTTTACCTGAAGAAGACGCTGTGCGTCGAAACATCTTGTTAGTTTAATATAATAGTGTAGATTTTTAAGTGAGTGTTTCATTTATTTAATATTTTATATTGTCATTGATTTTTAAAAATCAATTCATAAGGCTGGTAAATCAGTTTGGGATCAATCTAAAATAATAGGATGTAGATTCCATCTTTCGAAGGCTTGGTGGCGTAAAATTTCTGAACTTGGCTTAACAATGATTACAAAAACAGAACTGATGTGGAAAAATGGATTCGTCATTGCTTTGGTCTTCTGTTTTTAGATCACCAAGAAATCTGTGACTGTTTAGTTTTTGATCTGATCGAAATTATGCCCGAGAGTGTCAAACTAAATGCTTTTGTTGATTATTAATCAAGGCATATGTTTATAAAAACTCAACATTTCCAACGATACTCCGGGCTGCAAAATCATCAGAAACTACGAGAACAACCAATGCATGTGAATCTTTCCATTCACATTTACATAAATCCTTTAATACATACCATCCGAATATATTCGTGCTTTTAGAGGCTATCAATCAATATCAAAATGAGATCTACCTTAGAATTCAACGTATTCATAAATGTAACAGACCTAATAACAAAACTCTAGCTCGTGAGAGATTTACAAAAATTAAAATAGAAAATTTTAATGAAAATTATGATATTCACTAATCTAAGATCTAGGTAAGATAAACTTTTTTCAAATATAGAGATTAAACCCTGCGAAGCTCGACCCCTGAATGAAAGTGTATATGCAAAAATATTTGACTGAACTTATTACGATATTTCGGACGAAAGTGTATCTGCTCGCAATTACCACCTGACTAAAGTTTAATTTCAATAGGATTGTCAGTGATTCATTTTCTAATTCGTAAACACTTGGTGAACGGCGGCTAAATACCTATTATTAACACCACACAAATTCGTCTCTGAATTCACATTTTTGCCGCTTACCTCTGTTTTATGCTGTATATCTCAAATTGTATTTGACATGTTGTGAAATTTACTGTTAACTACGGGGTACTTAGAAATAGTACTTAGGTTTAATTATTTAGGTACTTATCAGGTCCTGGTAGGTAGACTTTATACAAGCAAACTATTCATTTAAATAATATTTATCAGCAAAACTTTAGCATTACATTAAATAATATTAAAAAAAAAGTCTGTCGTATAGATTTGCTAACAATCATTAACCTGCATCTTTTTGATTTGTATAATAGTTTCTCTAATACATACTTCAAAACAAAAAAGTTTTTGCTGTTACAACCCTACACTATAATTATGATAACTTGTAGGATCAAAAATTGCGATTATTTATCTTTTTTATAAACGAGTTTCTTGTGATTTTGAATTGGCTGCAATAAATGATTTCCAAAAAAAAAATCCAAGACGTATAGTCGATTCAGATAGAAGTGTCATCAAGTGGGCTGGGTACGTGTGAGATCATCTTTAACTTTATTACTAGATTCAATGGAAACAGAACTTTAGTTAGGGAATTATATGTCATCGCGATGTGTCAAAATGTTTATAGTTATATTAAGCATATGTAGCAATCTGGCTAATATTGCGATTCAAATTTCACTAAACGTGGGTGCTGCCACTACAAATTTGAATTTTCCAGAGACTACTTGATGACACTTCTATTTGAGTCAACTATACGTATGCAAGGCTGTTTTTTTCACTTGGTCAAGAATTTTAAAAAACATCTTGCTGAACTAAATCTTTTGGGTAAATACCAAAACGAACCAGATTTTGCCAACATGGCAAAAATTATAACTTCGTTGGCCTTTGTACCTATCGAAACTCTCGATGATTGGTTCGAAGATTTTTATGTCGGACAACCAAACAGACGTGGAGGTGGGCGAAGACCACCTATGTTTCCACCAACTTTATGGTCTGTTTATGGAAGGGTTACCAACGATCTTCACAAAACCAATGATTTTGCTGAAGCTGCTCACAGGAGGCTTCAAACGGTGTTATGGATGGATCATCCAACAATTTGATCATTTATTGATCTACTGAAGAAGGTGCAGGTCTCAAGAGATATGTATATAAAACAATTAATAGCGGGACATGCACTCCCTAAAAAACTAGAATACGTTGATTGTGATAAAAGGATTAAAAATATTGTAGAGAATTTCAATAATATAGTGGTGATAGAATATTTAAGAGGATTATCTTATAATTATATTATGGATGCCGAGTAGGTATATATTACTTAGGTAATCATTATTATTAGTATTTGTATTTTTTTTATGTGATTTGTGATAATGTTTAAAACTTTTAATCTTATTAAATTTATATAATCTAGTCTACTTATGCCATTTTCAATATTGGCAATAATTATTTCTGTTGGCCTTTTAACTTCTTCATATGCAAATTTTTGTCGTAACTTAAATGTTTTCAGATCAGGTTTTTAAAATGTATGTAACGTTCCGAATTTTAAATGGTTTTGTTTGTTTATGTTTTAGTATTTTAACTTTATTAAATGAACACTTCCTAAAATAGAAGAAATTTAAGTGCCTTAACTTATGTTTTTAATTATTTGCGCCATACAGTCCTCGCAACAGAACGTACCTGCGCCAGATAGGCCTCACGCCCGAAGCGGTCTGCGCCCCAACGGACCTTTCCGCTAAAACTAGCGGCTTATGTTATGGATGACTAGTTAGACATAGTCATTCCTCTACTCCCGTTTAAACTCAATTTTGTAAAAAAATATGTCGATGATTTGATCTTAGCTATTGCCAATAAAAGTGAAGATGATGTTTATTTTTAGCAGTTACAATCTCTATATCCAGTTTACAATAGAAAAGGAAGACGAACAGCTTTTAACACCGTTTTTAGATACAAAATTGTATCGTACATCTAATTATAATAGTAATAGACTGATTCAGGAAACCACAGAGTTCAGGTAGGTATCACTATTATTCCTACCATTAACCGTCGATTGCAGTTTCGTCCGTAATCCCTTTATACCTGTGTTAATGACTACATTTTCGTCCGGGTAGGTAATATTCTGAAATTTAAAAGTATACAGTTTCGTCCGGGCATTGCTCAGGTATAAACCGACTCGATTTAATCGTTCCAAGAAATTTCTACGAACTTTTGGGAAAGATACATTTTATCGGGGGTGGGATAATTTTGCATGTGCATCACCAGGTATTAAATGAGGTAGTTAATGATTTGCTACCACAGTTGTCACTTGGCAATTAATAAAGTTGTTACGTAATAAAAAACTTAAATGTTCGATCTAGTTTAACCAAGTGGTGTTATTTTAAATTTAATTTTTGTGAAAAAATGGCAAGTGGTGAACAGAGATGGAGATGCAGGGTTCCACGGTGTACCGCCACTATATACACTGTTGACGACGAAAAGGTTGTATCACAATACAACATAACACACACCCATGAAGAGTTATGCAAGTCTGTTTTACAAAAGCATTTCGTGGCAGTTGCAGCTAGGCGCAAAGATTCGGTAGAACATACGTTTGCAGACAAAAGAAATTTTGCACAGTGTTCTAAAAGACAACGAATCAGACAACTTAACAATGGAGGACGTTAACTCCGTTAAAAGAAGAATTTACGGAGAAAGAAGGAAGAAGTTTTCAAAGCTGCCCAATTCTACTTTGGAAGTACATCAAGCCTTTGACAAAATGGAATTGACAGTAATTACGAATCGTTTTTACAGGTTAATGAGTCTGAATCCAACAAAGTGATTTTTTCCTGCCAGACGAATCTGAAGCATTTGTGTAATTGTACACGGATATCTTTGAATGAGACATTCAAATTCTGTCCGAAGCACTTCTACCAATTTTTACAATTCATGGATGCTACAATGGTCAATATATTCCGCTAGCTTTTTGTTTGTTGCCGACTAAATCTGAGAATACATATGCAAGATGTCTTACTCTCCTGCGAAGCAAATGTGAAGAAATAGGGTACCGGACAGTAATCGAAAAAAAATCTAAGATATGTTTTAAAATAAAGTTTGTTATACAACAATATCACTTAATAAAGATTTTTAAGAAATAACAATGATTTATATTTTTTAATCAATAAATAAAGTTGCGTAAATTATCTGTGACGTGTAAGAACCCAAACGCCAATCACAGTGCATAACGTCATATGTAAGTAGCCATAAGTAAACAACACTGCTTTGTATGTTATTTCGCATTTTTCTACGATTTATTTGCATTTTTCTAAAAATATTTAATTGTAATTAGTTACGAATTGAAGGACTATAGTCATAACAGAAGTTGTCGTAAGTGCTTGAAGCCTTCTGTTAAGTTTTTAGTATGGAACAAGGTTATACAAAAGCCGACAATAGAAATCTCCGAAAAGTTGATATTTTCATGGTCAGCAGTTTCTTTGCCACTAATTCAGACTTTTGTTCTGCCGAATTTAGAAATGTGAAAACATTTGTGTAAGTATTTCAATCTCTTTTTGTTTATCTTAACCGTAGAAATGATTGAAGAAATAAGTAAAACATAACCTATAACACCTACATTACATACTCACTAAATATGATTATTTGTATCATGGGCTATGTAATAACACTCTAGGTACAGTACTTACATCAAAGTCCTCTTCACAAAAGTAAACTGGTGAAGTAACAGACATTCCATCGCACTTTCGTCGTGCTAGTTCTAACCATTTCTTTCGTATGTCTGGTTTTCGAGGTACATCAATGAAAATTTTGTTTGGAGTAGTTACTGATCTATTTCCACATTATAATTTGTTTTATTAAAGAGATCAAAGGGTTCTGAAATTTGTTACACCTCTATTTAATTCGCAAATTTCCAAAAATGTAATTCAATAGTGTAACAACTTGATCAAATTTCAAAATTCTGACAAGTCTAAAGTTTAAAATTAAAAACAAGATGGCCGTTTGATTATTACGCGTATAGTTAGAAATTATGTTTAGAGAATATTTACATTTATTTAGTAGTAAAAATATTATTTGAAAAATAAATGACACAAATTTATATCTTATTTATTTCCCAGCAATTACATTTTCGGACATGTTATACTATAGAACTACGGTATCGATATGTAAAACGTACATTGAAGAAATTGCTGAGAATTTTTTTTTTGTATTTATTCCATCAAAGTTTATAAGAGATCTATATATATTTTGTTATTTTTTTTGTAATTTTCCTGCAAGAAAGTGAATGATACTTGGTATGTTGTTTGGTAAATATGGTATATAAACGATATAAACGAAAACAAAAGGTAAACCTCTTAATAAGTTATCCATAAAGCGTTGAAAAGATTGAGCCGCATTCCTCAAACCAAATGGCATTCTGAGAAATTCAAATAGACCAAATGGTGTCGTAACGGCTGTCTTACCAATTGAACAGTGCCGGACTGGCCAGGTCGGCTAGTCGGCAAATGCCGAGCGCCCAGGGCCCTTAGGGGCCCACGGGCCCCAAGTGAACAAAATAAAATAAATTATACCACGGACATGGAAATAAGATAATAATAACCCTTTGTAAATTAGGTAATTTTATAATCTGCTAGAAAATTAAATAATACAATAAAACCATGACGATTGTATTTTTGTCATAGAAACACGTATTACTGACGTGTGACGTAACTTTGCCAGAAGTAGTCAGCTGTTGTTGCCGTCTAGCCGACACAGGCGCGCGCCGCTCAAGTCAGACAACAGCTGTGAGCACTGAGCAGCTCATGTTGTGACTTGTACTGTCGTCTATTCCGCAGCGGCGCAGTTCCACTCACTCACACAGTAGTGGGATCGTGATCAGTCTACTCACTGTCCATGCAGTGCACGTACACAAACACAACCCTATTCTGTATTCATCCAAACTAAGTTATTATTGCGTAGTGTTTTACGTAATTCTAATGCGTATTGTGTGTCGAGTTACATTCCAGGAACCTACCTTATCAAGGAAATATAATATGTTTTAATCAAGCTTATAAATTGTAGACAACCATATTCTTATTCAGTTCTATTGTAGCTTTCAGAAATAAAATTTTTAAAAATAAGTTCTCAGTTTTCGAACTTTTAACTGGCGCAGTCAGTAGGATTTGCCAAAATTGTACGAACGGTCCGAAATTCGTACAGTTCTCCGTTTTAACGGTTAGTTGGTGCGAATCTACTAAATTCTGGTGCTCAAAAGAACTCAGTGACCAGGGTCCCGGAACAAAAATCGTCCACAGACCTTTTGGTGAGGGCAGAAGAACAAAAATCGTCGGACGCCCATAATTAAGGATAGATGAGAAAAATATTTTTGCTGTAAGTGTATCCATTTTTACATATCCTTTTATTTTATTTTACGTAAAAGTGTTATATTCTGATTCTCATTGTGGAGGATATTTTAGAAAGATTTATAAACTTACATTTAAACGAAATGGCACAACCTAACTATCAATTAATTAGATATCAAGCAGAAAATATCCCCAATTTTGATGGAAACCCAAAACAGTTAAATAGATTCATTAGATCTTGTGAGAATTTTCTATCCAATCATCAAAATCGGGCTGATGCAAATGCTCAAATAAATATTTGTCTATTTGATACCGTCATTGGGAAACTAACAGGAAGAGCTGCCGATTTAATAGCTTCTAGAATAGAATTAGATACTTGGGCCAGAGTTAAAGAGTCACTTTTAGTCACTTTTTCTGATCAGAGATCAGTTGATTGTATAATTCAGGATATAATTCATATGCATCCCGAAAGAAATGAAGACGTTCAAAATTTCGGCTTAAGAATTCAAGATGCGCGTAGTATTTTAGTTTCTAAAATTAATACGTCAAACGAACCAAATAATGTCAAGTTATTAAAAATTCAACAATATGAAGATTTGTGTTTGAAAACGTTCATAAATGGTCTAAATTATCATATGCAACTAGTGGTTAGGTTAAAAAACCCTGATTCAGTTGAGCAAGCTATGGCCTATGCCAAGGAAGAAGAAAATTTCTTAAATTTTAAAAATCGTAGCCATTCAAACTCAAATTCTAATAAAAACTTTCAATCTAGACCAAAACCGCAACCAGGGCGTTATCCAGTTAATGCTCATACATATTCTTATCCAAATTTTAATGCTCAACCCCAACAACCCCGAAATCTTCCATTTAGTCAAAATTTTGGAAATCCAAGACCAACTTTTCAAAGATTTTCAAATCAAATACCAAACTTTCAAAATCCAAGACCTTATTCCCCGAACGTAAACTCTCAATTTTCTCCCAGGCAATTTAATTCAAACTTTAATTCACAAATGCAACAAAACTTTAATCAAAACCGATCAATACAATCAAGAAATAGAAATCTCCCAAAACCAGAGCCAATGGATACCTCCTCTACTAATATAAGTAGAATGACAAATAAAAAATCAAATTTCTTTAAAACTAATCCACAACAACCTCGCGATTTTCATTCTGAAGAATTATTTAATCAATGCGTAGATTCTTTACCTTTTGAAAATGAGTATGAAAATAATGCTAATTCTTCCACACTAGTTGATAATTCAAATTTCCAAGAAAACAATCGTGAAGATTTTTATGATGAAAATTTTTATCAAACGGCCTTAGGAGTATAAAATGATAAATATAAATAATGTTGTCTATTCAGCTTTGCCAAAGATTGTTATACCAGAAATTAACGCTAAGTTTCTTATAGATACGGGGGCAGGCCAAAGTTTTATTAAACCTGACCTAGCTCATAAAATTTATAAAAGATTTATCAAACCGGAAAAGTTTTCTGTGCGCACTGCTCACGCAACCTCTTTCCATGACGAAACTATGGTAATACCTATTTTTCCTTCATTCAATGTTAGTGGTAATCACAAATTTTATTTATTCGATTTTTCTCCAAATTTTGACGGCCTATTAGGGTATGATTTTTTGAAACATATTGGTGCTAATATCAATTTTAAAGATTTTTCCTTGGAAACCCCTAGTGCTGTATTACCCTTATTTCATTTTCAACCCAAACCTTTTAAACCTACCCAAATCGTAATTCCACCGAGAGTATCGCAAAAGGTAAAAATACCTGTAAATAAAAGTTCCGTTATAGGTATATTGAATTATGTAAATTTTGGGAAAGCTGAGATGCCTCAGTGCTTGGTAAAAATTATAGATTCGTATGCTTTTACGGTAATTACTAATAGTTGTGAAAATCCGATTCGAATTACCTTTACTGAACCATTTGATATAGAATTAGTACAAGAAAATGATTTACGACCTACCATTGATTTAAACTTTGTTGAAAAAATGGAAATAGATGAGGATGAACTCGATCAATTACAAAAAGAAAATTTAAATAGGATTAGGCTAGATCATTGTAATAAAGAAGAGTATGATGCTATTAGAAATCTTTGCTACGAATATAGAGATATTTTTTATGTTGAGGGAGTTCCCCTTACATTTTCAAATCAAATAAAGCATAAAATTAATCTAACCGATGATAGTCCTGTATATACAAAAAATTACAGATATCCGGAAATCTTTAGAAAAGAGGTAGATAGGCAGATAAATAAAATGCTGTCAGATGGTATAATTAGACATTCGGAGTCCCCATTTAACTCGCCAATCTGGATAGTAGAGAAAAAGCGGTTAAATTCAAATAGCAAAAAAACGTATAGGATAGTAATAGATTACCGGAAACTAAATGAAAAGACGATCGAAGATAAGCATCCACTTCCGGTTATTTCTGATATTTTAGACAAACTCGGGCATGCGCAGTATTTCACGACATTGGATTTAGCCAATGGCTACCATCAAATTGAGATGGACCCAAATGATATTTCAAAGACTGCATTTTCCACAGAAACAGGCCACTATGAATTTTTGCGACTACCATTTGGACTAAAAAATGCCCCTGCTTCCTTTCAAAGAATAATGAACAACGTTTTAAGAGGATTTCAAAATGAAATCTGTTATGTTTACCTAGATGATATAATTATATTTTCTTCGTCGTTACAGGAACACATAGAAAGGTTGAGATCTGTGTTCGAGCGATTAAGACAAGCTAATTTAAAAGTTCAGCTAGAAAAATCAGAATTTTTGCATACAGAAGTCATGTACTTAGGTCATAAAATCACTAGGGAAGGTGTATTACCAAACCCTGATAAAATTAGTGCTCTAAAAAACTTTCCAATACCCAAAACACAAAAGGAAATTAAGTCATTTTTAGGACTAGCCGGTTACTATAGGCGTTTTATTAATAATTTTGCCAAAATTGCGAAACCCCTTACTTTGTGTCTTAAAAAGAACGCTAAGGTTTTTCATTCTCCAGAATTCATAAAGTCATTTAATCACCTTAAAGAACTTTTAATAAATGCCCCAATTCTAGTATACCCAGATTTCTCTAAACCGTTCATACTAACGACAGATGCATCTAATGTAGCCTTGGGTGCCGTTTTGTCACAAGGTACAATCCCTAACGATCACCCCATAGCATATGCATCGCGAACTTTAAACCAAACCGAGCAAAAATATTCGACCATTGAGAAGGAATTATTAGCTATAGTCTGGGCTTGTAAAATGTATCGTCATTATCTATATGGCCGAAAACTCGAAATTTTAACTGATCATCGTCCTCTTGTGTGGCTATTCAATTTAAAGGAACCCAATTCAAAACTTTTAAGATGGCGCCTCAAGTTAGAGGAATTTAACTACACAATAAAATATAAGCCAGGAAAAAATAATATTGCAGATCCTTTATCTAGAATTAATTTAAACGCTTTAGAAACTGAATCAAATTTTAATAACCCTGGAGATATTGATATTGATATAAGAAATTTTTTGGAAGAATTTAACCCCGATAATTTAGATCCTCTAGAAATAGATAATACCTTAAAAGAGATTGAAACTAATAATTCACTACCCCCGGTAATTAATAACCAAGATTTAAATAGTAATGAATACCAAATTCAAGAAAATGATACTTCAGATACAGATACGGCTCACAGCTGCGAATCTTCTCAAAATACATGCCTCACATTGTTAGATGATATAATTAACAATAAAGGATTTCAATTAATAGTAAAAAAATCTCCATACGTGCCTTATCTCGAAAGAGACTTTGAAACATTTGATGGTCACAAAATTGTTCGCGCTACAATCCCAGCTGACGAAAAGGTTATTACCAAGTTTCTTAGGGAAAACGCTTCAAAAAATACTATGTATATATATTTTTTGTCTAAAGAACTTAGACCTATTTTTCAAAAAGTTGTATCAAACAATTTTACAAAAATAAAATTAATCGAATGTACTAAAATAGTTAATAATGTGCTACCAGAGGAACGTAATACAATTTTAAAATATAAACATGAGGGTAAAACCAACCATAGAGGGATTGAGGAAACCTTAAGATCTTTAAAATTAAATTATTACTGGAAATCAATGAAAAAAGATGTAACTGATTACATTAACGCTTGCGAAATTTGCCATAGGGCTAAATATAATAGAAACCCTCCTAAGGAGCCTTTAGTCTTGACAGAAACACCCTCTAAACCCTTTGAAATTGTACACATAGATACTTATAAAATAGGGACTTATAGATTTCTAACAATTTTGGATAAATTTTTGAAATTTGGACAAGTCTTACCATATTTTGGTACTTCTATTTCAGCCTGTCAGCAATTAGTACATTTCTTTTCTTTTTTCGGCATTCCAAAACAAATTGTATCAGATGAGGGAACAGAATTTCAAAATGATGTTGTTAAAGAATTATTTAAATCTCATAAAATTACCGTTCATTTCACAACACCTTATCATCACGAATCAAATGGACCCGTAGAAAAATTTCATTCTACCCTAACGGAACATCTACGTCTTTTAAAGGAAAAGGATAAAGATGCTGATGTACTTTCATTGATGCCTTACGCAATTATAGCTTATAACAGTACCAATCATTCCAGTACAGGGTATACCCCACATGAATTAGTATTAGGGCACACTAATAGTCGCGATCCCATGGCACTTATACCGGCACAAGCCTATACGCAATATATAAATTCTCACCAAAATAATACTAAAGCTTTATACTCTAAAATACATGAAGAATCCCAAAGGGCTAAAGAAAAAACTATAAATCGCATTAATGAAAATAAAAAATCTATAGGACCTCAAGTCGGTGCACAAGTTTATAGAAAAATAGAAAATCGAGCAGGTAAATTAAATCGTAGATTCAACGGACCCTATATACTAACTAAAATTTTAGAAAATGGAAAACTAGAAATAGAAAATCCAAAAAATAAAATGAAAACAATTGTGCATATTAATGAAACTAAAATTTTACCTAAAATTTCAGATGGCTCGTCGGACTCGCCGCCGCCGGAGTCAAGTTCCATAGCCTAAATGATTACCCTGGACTCCTCCCTTATAAACTAGGGACAACTAAATTAGTAACAAGTCATTGGTCTTTTGTACAAATTTTTAATCTAACTTCAATAATTACTGAATTTTCAACAATAAGAAATCAAGCGAAAGAACTGCATAAAAACTTTAAAATTCACACTGAATATCATTCAGAATTTGAAAATTCTTTTATTCCTCTTTTGTCTTTGGAAGACAAAATATTATCACAAATTAAACAAATAAACCCTGTTTTTAAATTTGAAAATAAGGTTAAGCGTGGGTTGCTCAACCCTTTAGGTTCACTTTTAAAATGCATAACCGGTAATTTGGATCAAGAAGATGCAGAACGTTATGAAAACCAAATCAAACAATTACAAGAAAATCAGAATAAGTTAAAAATAAATTCTAAAAACCAGATTTCACTTTTGGAAAGTACAATTAATAATTTTAATCATATGATTTCTAACATTTCACACAATCAATTGAACTTGCGATCAAAGATAAAAGCAATTGAATATAAAATAAAAGAACAGATTCTTCTAGACAATTATTATTACGACTAGTTCCAATCATTTGTAGTAATAAATCAAATTACAATGTTATACCAAGCTATATATGATATTTTTGAAAAAATTGAAACTGCTATATCTTTTGCCAAAATCAATACATTGCATAACTCTATAGTAAATCCTTCAGAATTGCTAAACGAAATGAAAAGGCCAGAATTAAAATTAAATACAAATCCTTTACCATTTGAACCCATTTTGGAAAATATTCTAAAAATTGAAAAATTAATTCAGGTAAAAGTTTATTCTAAAGATTTTGTTGTAACATTTATATTAGAAATGCCTCTAGTAGAATCAGAATCATATCACTATTACAAATTATTTCCTGTACCCATCCTTGGAAATGATTCCAAATTTTATCTCCACCTCCCTTATAAACCCTTCCTTGCACTTACGGACATCGCTCATACCTTCATGGACCAGGCCTGTACTCAGATACAATCCAAGGAGTATGTTTGTAAAGAAGCTCACAAAAGCCTTACCACAGAGAAATCACCATGTGCTGTCCAACTTCTAACCTACAAAAAGGAAATCACCACCTGTCAACCATTCCGTATTCGACTACATACCACTCAGTCAACCAAAATTACTGATGGTCAATGGCTCATCACGACTCCAAAAGAAGAAATAGCAGCAATTGATTGCCAAGATTCCAAAGATAATCTTACAATTTATGGGACCTTTTTATTGGAATCCGATCCTGACTGTACCGTTAGAATGAAATCTATAACAATTACTTCTACAAAACAAAGTAAACCAAAATTCATTAATGTCCACCTTCCAATCATGAATTTAACAGTAAATTTTAAAAATAATCAAGTCCAAGAAATCGACCCGCCGTCACTGGACCTAAGAAGTATTAGTTTAAAAGAAAATCAAGAAATTCAAGCTAAACTACAAATTCAAAAAGAAAATTTGGAAGACATAAATACCCCAGTTTACTACTCCAGAACGAGCATTTGGACAATCCTGTTATATTTATTAATTGGTACCATATTGGCATATTGGCTATTGAGAAAAATCCTCAAGATTTTCCATCGGCAACCTGAAGGGGTGGAAATTGTTGTTTGATGTCCTGAATCACATCCTTAAGGGCTGTGCTTCAGTCTAGGGATGGAGGAGTTACATTCCGGGAACCTACCTTATCAAGGAAATATAATATGTTTTAATCAAGCTTATAAATTGTAGACAACCATATTCTTATTCAGTTCTATTGTAGCTTTCAGAAATAAAATTTTTAAAAATAAGTTCTCAGTTTTCGAACTTTTAACTGTCGGTTCTGTAATATTGATTGATATATTTATAAAATGAATAAACAGCCAAGGCCAAGTGGTGCTTTAAAACGTAAACTTAAAAAGGAACGGGAAATTAATTTAAAGAAATTAAATACTGTTTTAGAATCGTACTTTACTGTTGCTAGTACAAGTGCACAGCATCTTGAAGAAAACAAAAAATCATCAGGTATGTAAGTAAGGTCCATGATAATAAATTCTAATAATATAGGTAAAGGTAATGTAATCCATTGTCAATAATGAGAGTGTTCACTGTCATTGTAAGGTCACTGACCATTGATGATTAATCATTATCACTGTCCATTGATTGAAGGAAAATGTTTAACAAAAATCAACTGTTTGAACAAAAATGAAACTGATCGTGGCGTTGAACAAACTTGTAACAGCGTGCCATCTGCTTGTTTTGTCAATATAATTAAAATTTTGTACAATTACCGCCAATCTCTGCATATCTCAATCAAGATTTTATAGTAATTTAACGTAAGTTAGTCCCATAATATATTATTATCCTATCCTATACATATTAATATTATAATTATAATATGTAAATTGGCCGAAATATTAAAACTAAAACCGAAATATTACAAAAGTATTTAGCTCTATAACCTTTGAGTTTTACTTTACTGATAATAATCATAATATCCTAATAGTTTGCTGTAAAGTTTCACACCAGCTTGGCAGTAGAATTTTCAACAAAATGTAGTGTAGCCTATATGAGCTTTAACCCTGCTATATTTAGACCAATTTCTAGTAGCATAGTTATGGATCAACTTGTAGTTCTTCACAATACTCATGCAGCCGACTTGAATTTTTCCAGTTCATAGCCTATTCTACTCCATATATCCTCAGCGTGATTTATGCCCAGTGCTCTGAATACCAAAGTGAAGAAATTAGTCTTCTTTTAATTAAATATTTAAACGCAAATATTTGGTCCCAAAAACATATCTATTTTAAAAATAATTATGAATTAAATATAATTTTGTTAGTTGAAACCACTCTGATGCTTATTATTAGCCTTATTAGCCTACTCATAATAACTTTCTTGAATCAGTTTTGAGCACCTCATATTGATATCAACAAAGATTTCAGAGAAAAGTGTGCATACTATAATTTGTAAACTGTGAGGCTGGGACGGCTGGTGTAATTTTGTTTACGCTTCTATTATTCAAAGTTTTACTTTTAGGTGAAACTGAAAAAGAACAAATACAACTTCTATTACAATCAGACTCCGAACAACTCGGTGAGGATACAAGTTCAAATGTTGATACTAAACAAGACCAACAGACTCGTACTGTAACTGAAGTAACTTCTATTGTTGAAGAGAATGATACATCGAGTTCATCTGAATCAGATGTAGGAAGCGAAAATGATGAAGAGGAATCAGTTGGAAACGTAGCTCAATTTATAAGCCCGAATTTAAATGACACAGTTACAGTTAAAAGAGCATTTTTGAAACAGCATCCCATTCAAGTGCATAACGTAAAAGGGAAAAAACTTCAGTTCGATCCCAGTAGTCTTTACTACAGGACTCTACCAAGCGGAGAGAAAGTGCAAAGAAAATGGCTGTCATATTCAGTTCAGTTAAATAAAGTATTTTGTTCAACATGCATGGCCTGTGGCGGGAAAGACAACAGGGAGTCAGGATTCATTTCTGGGCATGAAGTAATACACAAACATATATACAAAGCTGTAGAAATTCACGAAAACTCGCGATACCACCAAAGTTCTGTCACAGCAGCACTTCAGTTGTGCAAAGAAGAAGATATTGAATCTTATCTGAACAGAAGTCAAGCAAAGTATCGAGAAAAGCAAATTGAAACCAGAAGGCAAGTTCTTCAGCGCCTTATAGACATAAGCCTTTTTATAGGAAGACAGGGACTGGCCTACCGAGGAAATGAAGAGGCAAGCTATTCGCTTGGTCAAATAGGAAATCATGGAAACTTTTTGGAGCTGGTGTTACTCATTTCAGAATATGATGTAATATTAAAGACCCACGTTGATCAGTGTATAGAAGAAAGTAAGAAGAAACGCATCAAGTTACTACAAAACATTGAGCAATCAAAGAGCAAGAAGGCGCATTCTGGGAGAGGATTACTTGTAACATTCTTATCAAAAACTTTCATTAACAAATTAATAAAAACAATCGGCAAGATTGGAAGACAAATGATTTTAAAAGATCTATCGGATAGCATCACCTGCAGCGGTAGATTCTACACAAGATGTAGCAGTCATGGACTAGCTAGCTATTTGTGTTAGATATGTTGTTCAAGGTAAAGTTTATGAACGCCTTCTTGACTTGTGTGACATAAAAGACTCCAGTGGACAGGAACTGTTCGAGAAAATAAAATCAAATTTGACTAAACATGGAATTCCTTTGACAAATGTAGTAGCATGTTCCTTCGATGGAGCTGCGAACATGAAAGGGTGCTACAACGGACTTCAGGCCCATCTGAAAAAAGAAAACCCTAATATAATATAAACTCACTGCATGGCACATGTACTGAATTTAGTTGTTGCAGACTCTACAGTAAACTGTCTTCAGACGGAAAATCTTTTTGGTTTGGTGGAAGAAACGGCTTGTTTCCTTAGTCAGTCATATAAAAGAATGAAAGTTTGGACGGAAAACACAAGAACATGCTTTAAAGTCCACAAAAAAAGCTATACAGGCTCTCGAAAATTGGCGCAACTAGATGGTGGAGCAAGCACAAAGCACTAAATTCCATAGTTGACTTTGAATCTCTATTGAACATAACGGATATTGACCTCAATGAATCTTGGAAGTTGATAAATTTGCTTCACGTACTACTGGACATTTCTAAAGGAAATTTTGATTGTAAAACTAAGTTGACAGCTCGAACACTCATTAGCCAGTGGACCAAATTTGAAAATATATTGATTTCTTTTACTATCCTAGATCTATTCAAAGTTACTTTCCCATTGTCTGTCTACTTACAAAGTAAAAACATGGATTATTCTGTAGCGTGGAGGTTGGTAGAAAGTTTGTTACAGCAAATCAGAGAAATGAGGGACGACGCCAATTTTGATAGACTACTAACGATGAGCCAAAGATACACAACTTGTATCAACGACCACTTTGAAGAAACCAGTGCTGAGTTGGAGATGGAAGTAGATTTCCCAGAAAGAAGAATTGCGAAGAAAAAGAAAATGCCAGGAGAACTTGCTCATGATGAATCAAATTCCATTTCTCCTAAACAAAAGTTCAAATCTATATATTTTAACATTTTGGATTGTGCCATGACTAGCATTGAGAAACGATTTGTAGTGAATAAGGATCTATTAAATGATTGTGCTGTTCTGGATCCCAAAAACTTTGACCGGATTAAGAATAACTTCAGTAATGACATCTCTACTACTGCACTCAAGAAATTGGCGGACCTAATGAATATAAGTAGATCTGAACTTGTCACGGAACTAAAACAGTTTGCCACCAACTACGACGTGTTCAAGCTATCGTTGACAAGAGATCGCGATTCAAACTACACTTTTGAGGAACAATTGTTGCCAGAAAATGAGGATTCTTTATGTAAAACGGAAACAAATGTTAAGTGTTCTCAATGTTTATCCTGCGCGTTCACAGTGTTATACAATCTGTCATCTCAATCAGGACTTTTTAATAATTTATATTTAGCATATAAATTCCTGCTTTCAATTCCATGTACACAAGTTTCTTGTGAAAGAGTTTTCTCAAAACTTAAAATAATAAAAACAAAGTTGGGGAACTCCTTAGGTCAAGACCTCTTAAATCACTTGATTTTGATGCACTGTGAAAGGGACGTATTTAATAAAATCAATAAAACCGAAATCATTGACGAAATCGCTTGCTCCAGTGAAGAGTTAAAAAGAAAGTTAATGTTTTAATGTGTAATACTATTTCAAGATGGAACAGCAGTTGAAACTATGTTGTAAATATTTAATTAAATAGTCATTAAAAAAACACATGCGTTGTACACTTTAAAACCCTTAACCTTTAAAACAATGAAAGTAATAAACATTTTAATTTCCAAAATACAAAGTGAATGAGTATATTGAAGTAACTGTTGGGTTAAATTCACTTTTGGGTCATTTTTTATAGAGGTCTTACAAAATAATTTCACTTGGGGCCTATGTGAAAGATTATGTTGTGGCTTTTTAGTGGTGGTGGGGTGGGCGGTTTGGGTAGGGGAGGGGCCCACTGATAAAGATTGCCGAGGGCCCACAAGACTGCCTAACGTCTTCAGTTTTAACCAGTTCCCACACTGTCCCTTACGCCAATGTGGAATAAGGATTTAGATTTAACAGGAAAATAGAAAATGTAAGATAACAAGTGTTTATAATCTGCAGGGTCCAATCTCTACCCTGAAAAGGACACTAAGTCCTATAGCAGGGTTTAGGGAAATAAAATAAAATATATTACTTATTTAATTCTAAGAAAAACATTGTAAGCTAAACAATAAAACATTTAAAAAAAAAAAAAATAAAAAAAAAAAAAAAAACAAGACTGCCAGTCTGGCACTGCAATTGAATCTGGATGTACAGGAATTTGTAAATAAGCTTTTGTCAAGATAATAGAAGAAAAATATTTTTTATTGTGTAATAATGTCGAAACGTCCTGTATGTTACGTAAAGGATACCTGTCTGGAACAGTTTGCGAATTCAACTTACCATAATCACCGCATGGCCTCCAGTCACCATTTTTCTTTTTGACTAAATGTAGTGGACTTGCCCAGGGACTATTAGGTGGACGACAAATTCCTTCTTGAATCATAAAATCAAATTCAGCCTTTGCTACCGCTAACTTATCAGGAGCTAATCTGCGTGGTTTTGAAAAACATGGATGTCCATTGGTCAGAATGTGATGACAAACATCTTCTGAATAAGTATGGAGAGCAGATTTTAAAGTAAGTATTATTTGTTAAATCATACTTGATTACCAGATTATCTCTGGAGAAATACTTCGGATGGTAAATTGTTCAGTAGAATCTAATTTTGCTGGAACAGTTAAAGTTGTTTTTGTATCCAAAAGACGTTTCCTACCAATGTCAATTAACAGACCAAACCGTTTAAGAAAATCTGCTCCTAATATAGAAATGGAAACATCAGCGATGGTGAAAACAAATGGAAATGTCCGTCGTAATCCTAGATCTAAATTTAAAAAACGCTGTCCATATGTAACTATCGTACTATTATTGGCAGCATATAAAACAACCGGTGATTATTTTTCTTATCAATATGTCTTGCAGGTAAAAGTGATAAGTCTGCACCAGTATCCACAAGAAAATTAATACCAGAATGTTTATCTTGAACTTGTAAACGGTTAGAACTTAGCAACCTCTCATCTATTGGCGATGAGAGGTTCCTTAAAGGTTTTCCTGATGCGAATTATTATTTACTGGCTTATGTCCACATGGAGTGACGCATTTTTTAGCATTTTCTTTATATTTCTGATGATACCAACATATTTCTTGATCTAATACGAGAAAAACGACGTCCAAATCTTTGTCTCGAAACATCAAGTTTACTTACTTCTTCTGTTAGTGTTTTTACTTGTTTTGCTAACTCAGCAATTTCATCTCTAGAAGATGATGTAGATGCAGATGATATTGTCGGAAGATTAACAGAATGAATTTTATCTGCCATCTCAGCTAATTTAATAATTGGTTCATCACTTACTTGAAGTATAGCTTGTGTCGAGCTTGGTAATCGTTGTATCCAAATTGCTTTCAAAAAATAATTATTTAACACAGGTCCAGCAAGATTTTGAAGTTCTCGAAGAAATTGAGATGGTCGACGATCTCCTAATTCCAAATGCCCAAGGAGTTTTTTCAGCTTTTCTTCTTCTGAGTCACCACATCGTTTAATTAAAGCGTTCTTAAGGTAGTTCCTCCGCGACAGTCCAGTCAAAAAGTTTCGGAATCGCACTATCGTTAAGCACGTTTGTTTGCACTATGACTGTACGTTAAATTTGTTAACGTGAGTGTACTTCTATCCCTTAAACGTATACACATATATAATTGTTTGGAAATGTGGCAACGTCGCGTCATTTTTATTCTTATTTCTCCTAACCACTGAAACTTTTAGTTTAGCTGGTTTAGAGTAGTTTAGACGCAAAGTAAACTTGCTCTTTTTATTGCAATAAATAAATAAATAGTTATGGGTGACCGTATTCGTCATAAAGTATTGCAATAATTAAAAATTTACTGTCGTGAAAGTTTCGTTTTTAAATGTTTATTAATATAATATTGTTGAATATATTTTGTATTTATTGTTATAATTAATAACAAATCACAAGATTGCTCTATAAGATTTATTCTCTCATTTTAAAAATTATCAATATTTGTTATGATTTATTAAAAAAAGTTGAGAAGTGATATCCTTAAAAATATTAAATTCTTTTAAATTTCGTGCTATTTCTTTCTGCTCCAACTGCTAACTTTAGTAAGACAAATATATTTTTACTAAATATAGACATAAAAATAAACTTTATTAAAATGTGTTTTATTAATAAAATATAATGACAAATAATACAAATTATTTAATTCATGTAAGAGCTCTACACACCTTTGATTTTACATTTAAATTATTTAATTTACTCATCTTTTGCTTATATCTAGAGGTAACATCAGAAAGATTCTGATGACAACTTCTAAAAATATTCACTCATGTTTATTTCTTTAGAACTTAACAATAAATAAGTCACTCAAACACTTTTATAACAACACAATCGGCAACAAAAAGTTAGGAAAAGACAATTTAAACACGAAGTAACATGGATTTAAATACAAAACCAAAGTAAACACAACATTTATTTGCCTCTCAGCGGCCATATTGGTAATAAAAACGTCAAAGTCTTGTCTTGAAATGCCCTATTTGTGACAACGTTGCCACATCGTTTTCATGTCATTAGTCTTTATATCATTCCTTAGAAAATTATTGCTGAAACGAGTTGTTTATTTTAATTTTTTATCGAAACTACGAGGTAAATAATTTTTAATTTTTTTTTATATCATCTAAATATAGTATTTTACCAAATATCAGTTTTTCGTCGAGATGGTGAAAGTCATTCATTCATAAATTAAAATAAATTAATGTTTCCCACGCTTCCCCCATGTTACATGTACAATTAATGTCATTTTTAATTGCAAATATCTCATATCTGATGAGGTAAATCGTCTTCAAATTTTAACAGTATGTGTATTATACATTTACGAGCTTATATTCTGAGTTTTGCGAAATTTTTGAAACATTGCTTTCATAACCGTACTACCTTAAGGGAATTGTAGTCATAACTTTGATCTTGTATAATATCAGAAACTACTCTCAAATTTTGAGGTGAAATAGAGGATATAACGTAGTTGTATTTGGTTTGGGATGCCGTTATATTGGATAGCGCAAACTGGGCTTGAACATGAGCGAACCAAATTTGCGGATCTTCCTCCCAAAATGTAGGAAGTTTAACTGAAACTCGATGAACTGTTGAGTTTACATTCGGAGCATTGACGTCGACAGACGCACTCTCGGAAGGAACTGACATGTTTTTGTAATCGTCGGGGTCACCACATTTTAGTCGTTTAGGAAAAGATAATCCTTTTTTACAACTAAAAATATTTTATTTTACTTAAAAAGTACAACTGACATGAAGTCTAAAACATTATACATAACTACCATAACTACCAATAAACAAAAATAAATATACAGGTGGATACCCTACAGTTACACGTTATGCCATCTCAGAGTTTTCAGGATTCTAGAGAAAAAAGGGAGACTGACCGAAGTGCAAAAACACCTGCTTGTTCGCCTGAATAATGTGAACCTCGCGTGTCCAGACCAACTTAGCGCTCGGCTTGGGGGTATTGGCAACTTGGATACACCATAGGCACCATCGAGTGGCTGACAACTGTCAGACTACAGGAAGAAGGGCATATCGGCTCAATCAACGCAAACAACCACTTTATCTACGAGTGCTTCCCTATGCCGTACATAATAGTCGAAAAGATACTCGCCGATATTAATACCAATGGCGTGTTCGTAAACCAGTTATACTTACTGACACATCGGAAAAATAAGAAATAGCAGTGCTCAAAAAAGGACAGAATCAAAAGAAGATATTGTCGGAGAAAGTGCAAGCAATTACCAGGCGAATAGCGACAGAACATATAAAAGAAATTTACAAAGAAAGTTGCTAAGAAAAGCATTGATTCTAGTTCAAGTGATGGAGACACATTCTCAATTTCTAGTGACGATGAAACTCTTGAGTATGTAGTAACAAGAGAACAAGAATTATTAAACGATCAAAAGTGTAAAGTATCTGAAAGTGACGTGATAAAAAAGGGGACTTTTTTAGTTAAAGTGGCAGGAAAGAAAACATTTACTCACTATGTTGGCAAAATAATAAGTTCTGGAGATTATTACGAACTTAAATATTTGCGAAGAGTTTTGGATTCAATTAAGTTTATCAATGACTCAACCGATACTTATGATTTTTTGCGCGCTGATATTGTATAAGCGGAACTGCAAGTTAATAAACGTAGAATTCCGAATGGATTTTTAAAAAAAAACTTTATTTCGAAAATTACAACTTAAAACAAGAAAGTAAATTAAATTTTATTTTAAGACTTCTCGTTTAACACTGAAATAAAATTATAAAATAAAGTCTACTTCTTACTGAAACATTAATGTAAAATTTCTTACAAATTGTCCTTATCATATTATAGGTTTCGCATTTCTGCTTAATCGCTGAATTATACTCCATCTGCAGGTTCGTAACTCCTCCGCACTTAGAGGGAAATTCTGTTGTTAACGGGATTTCAATAGATGTCATCTTCTTGAGTTTCAACTGGTCGAAATTTTCTTTTCCTACATGTCTTGTAAATTGTTATTACAGTAATAAAAATATCACTTATATATAATAAAATTGTCCATATACTTATACTATAAAATTTTACAGGTTCGTCTAAAATTGATTTAAATTTTTCTTGTTGAAGTTCTAATAAATTTTTTAAAGTTTTAACAGTATCTAAATTAACATTGTCTAATTTTAATGGTTTTATTTTAATAATTGAATTGTCGATTAAAACCATTTCACTATTTAGATTTTGTAGTTCTGTAATTTTAAAAGTTTCTTTATTATTTTGATAAGTTTGGATTATAAAGTCTTTTATTTTGACAACACAGTAAGAGTTCAATTTTAAAACAAAAGTTCCTTTTAGCAAAATTGTATCTTTTAATTTACCATACTGAACTATTACACTTTGGGCACTAGGCAGGATGATGATCCACTAGTTATCTTCGATTTTCTGAAAATTTTCTCCTGTGATTTCTACAGTTATAGTTGGACACATTGTAATATTAGGCATAAATCTAATCATTTGTACTTCACAAGGTATATTCGGTTCGTTTCTTTCTTGCAGATAAATTCTGTGGGTGCTATTTCTTGGCATTTTGTGTCGGATACAATAAAATTATTTTCGTTTAAGGATAAATATTTGAATTGTGGGATTATAATTTTAAACGATTCTATTAGTGGGATAGGTAAAGGATATAAATGATAATAATTATAGGTTTCACCCTCAACAATCGGTATTTGAATAATAACAATTATTTGACCAAATTTACTGTAACTTTTAATATTAAAGATTTTTTCAAATTTTAATAAATTATCAATAACTGGTTCGAATGGAAGCTTGTTTTGATCAAGATGTTTTTCTATATATTTTATTTCATCTAATAAACTATTGGGTTCAATAATTGAGTTATGAAAAACATTTAATTTTGAAAAAGTAATAGCGATTTGAATTTGAATTTTATGCAAATTTAGGATTTCTTTTACTGTTTCATTATTAAATTTTTTACCATGGTCAACTATTAATTTTTCGGGTATTCCGAAAGAAGAGAATTATTTTAGAAGGGCATTACTGATGTAAATAGCTGTTTTACCTGAAATTTCATGAGCTTGGGCGAATTTAGTGAATGAATCTATTAACATTAAATAAATTTTATTGTCATAGAAAAATAGATCTATATGTATTAGTTAAAATGGTTTAGACGCTGTTTCTGTTAGTAAAAGGGGTGAATAGGTTGTTTGTCGGGCTTATTTCGTGCGTTGACAAATGTCACAGGAATTTATATAGTCTCTAACAGATTTCTTTATTCCTATCCAATAATAGTTTTGTTTAATTTTTTCTAACGTTTCTGTTATTCCTCAGTGATTGGTTTTTGTCTCGTTATAATTTCGTACTAACGTGATTTGTTCTTCTTTTTCTTTTACAGTGTTTACACGTTTCGTGCATTTAATAAGTTTTGACCCCTTTTCAGAAAACTATTTTAAATAAATTTGATTAAATGTTTTATAAAGTTTATCAGAATGAAACCACATGCAATAAGTTTTTTTGAAAATATTCTCTTAAAAATTCAAAAATTAGTTTTTCGTTATCTTTGTCTGGAATTTCTACTGTAGTTATGGTATGATGCTCGTATTTGTCAGTTGTCACTTTTAATTTTTTATAAATTTGTGGAAATACTAATATTTGATTAACTTTATTATTTATAATTTTAATTCCATCATTTGTTGTTTCCGTAGCGGTTGTGTGTTGTGTATAAGATTCAGAGTTAATATTGTCGTTTTGGTTTTTGTTTGCAAATTGTACTGTTGGTTCTGTGTATGATTTGGTATTTGATTTATTTATAAGAGGTGTCGTTTCTTTTGGAATGTTTGTATCTAATTCGTGTCGTAAATTAGGATTTGAAAGAGTTTGGATATTTTCTGAAACAGGTTATAAGGACTTTCATATGAATTTGGATTTGAAGTTTCTTGTGAATTTTGGGGTTCTGGTATATACATTAATTCTGCTATTTGTCTTAAATACTCAAGTGATTCTAGATTTATATCTCCGGGGTTATTTATCGTTGATTCGTTTTCTAACGCGTTTAATGTGATTCTGGAAAGTGCGTCAGCTGCGTTATTTAAAGTACCTTTTTTGTAAACAATATTATAGTCGAACTCCTCTAATTTTAGTCTCCATCGGACTAATTTTGAATTGGGTTCTTTAATATTAAAAAGCCAAACAAGTGGTCTATGATCAGTATATATAGTGAATTTTCTGCCGAATAAATAAGGTCGGAAATACTTGCAAGCCCATACAATAGCTAGAAGTTCCTTTTCTACGTTACTGTATCTTTGTTCCGATTCGTTTAATGTACGGGATGCGAAAGCAATGGGTTTATCACTTCCAACATTTCCTTGTGATAAAATAGCTCCTAATGCAACATTACTAGTATCTGTAGTTAAGATAAATTTTTTAGAAAAGTCTGGGTATTGTAGTACGGGTAAATTTATTAACAATTGTTTACAAGTTTCGAAAGCGTCGATAAAATTTTTGTCGTGAATAATTTTAGCTCCTTTCTTTAAGCATTTCGTTAATGGTTTTATTATTTTTGTCAGATCTTTGATAAATTTTCGGTAGTAACCGACTAATCCTAGGAAACTTTTTATTTCCTTTGAAGTTTTGGGAATTGGAAAATCTTTTACTGCTTTTATTTTATCTGGGTTGGGTTTATCGCCATGGGGTGTGAATATATGACCCAGGCAATTTACTTCTTTACGAAGGAATTCACTTTTATCTAATTGAATTTTGAAGTTAGCTTCTCTAAGTCGATCAAAAATTTCTCTTAATCTTTCAAGATGTTCCTGAAGGGGAGTACTAAATATTACAATATCATCTAGGTATACTAAGCAAGTTTCATTTTGAAGTCCACGTAAAACGTTGTCCATAACTCGTTGGAAAGTAGATGGTGCATTTTTTAAGCCAAATGGCATCCGTTTGAATTCGTAATGACCATTTAATGTTGAAAATGCTGTTTTTGGTATATCTTCTCCTTTCATTTCTATTTGGTGAAAACCATTCGCTAAACCCAATCGAGAATATCTGTTATATTTGGAAGGGGGTATTTATCATCGATGGTACGTTCGTTTAATTTTCTGTAATCGACTACTAGTCTCCATTTATGTTGACCTGAAGCATATAATTTTTTGGGTACTATCCAAATTGGACTGGACCAACGAGAAGTAGATGGTTGTATGCTGCCTTGATTTAGCATTTTTTGAAATTGATTTTTAACTTCATTTTTATGTACCTCGGGAAATCTATAAGATTTTGTAAAGATTGGGGAATCGTTATTCAATTCAATATTATGTTTAATTTTGTTTGTAAAAGTTAGGGCTATTTTGTCGTTATAAAATATGTCGCGGTATTCGAAACATATTTTCCTTATTGCTTCTTTTTCTTCTTTGTTACAATGAGATAATCGAATATTTGCCATGTTAGATTTTAAAATGTTATCTTTGTATTGGTCTAAGTCAGAGTCAGTTTCCATTTTTTCAAACAGGTTAATTTCGTGAAGGTTTAAAGTTTCAATGTCAAAAGGGTTTTTTATGGTAAGTCTAGCTGGTTCTTCTCGTGAATTTGTAATTGTAGTAAAAGCAAAATAATTCTCAATGTTTACTAAAGCAGATGGGGATTCAACTTGATTACCGAATTTTATATATTCTAAAAATCCTATTCCGTTTTGTTCTTTGACAGGTATTTTTACAATTTGAGATGTTCTAGCAGGGATGACAATATTAAAATTTTCTAACGTTGTATTACTTGTTATTGTCGGTATTTTTTCAGGTTCATAAATTATTGGTATCTGAGTGTTCGGGGTTATTATTAATTTTTTTATCTAAATTTAGAGTAGCTTTTAATTGGTTCAATAGGTCAGCTCCTATTAATTCATCAAATTTTTTACTAAAGTCAAACAAATAAAATTTGTGAAAACCGTTAATTTTGAATATTTTAAAAATGGGAATAGCCATAACTTCGTTATGATAAGAAATGTTATGTGCCGTTTGAATATTGAAATCTTCATTGTAAATATATTTTCTATAAAATTTATATGCTAGTTTAGGGTTCATAAGACTTCGAGCAAAGCCAGTATCAATTAAAAATTTAGCGTTAAGGGATGGTATATAAATATAAGGTAGATCTGATTTAATTAAATTTAAGTTAATCAGGTCATGTTTGATTGAAAGCTGTCTATCTGAAAATTTTCTGAATGATCAGAATTTTGAGTTTCATTTTGTTTGAAAACAGAGTTTGATTCACAATTATTAATTGGATTAAATTGGTTTAAGTCCATGTTTTGATAAAATTGGTCGTAATCTATAAAGTACTGTCTTGGTTTTGTGAGTAATAATCTAAATTTGTTTCTTCAAATTGTAGATATTGATTTGAAAAATCGTTTGATATGGATTTTTCTTCATGGGCACGTTCCTTCAATGGAATGTTGGAACGTGATCCATTATTTGTAAATTGGTTGTCTAGATTAAGTATTTTTGTATTTTGATTGTTTTTGTTTAGTTTATAAGTTGTTTTAAAAAATTTTGATTATTATTGATTTGATTGTCATAAGAAAAACTTGAAATTGTCATTAATGAATTTTGTATATTTAAAAAAATGTAATATGAAGAATGAAATATAACATATAAATAGTTTAACAAGAAATTTGATTTAAATAAAAAGCATATTAATTAAAATAACAAAAAAATATATTAAAGAAGAAAAAAGCTTGAAACCAGATTAGTATAGAGGCAAATAGCAGAAATCAGAGCAGAGCAGAAAGAACGAGATAGAAGGTATAGGAAAGCAGAATCAAGGAGTTAATAAATAGAGACCTGGATTGAAGACCAAGCAGAGAAAGAAAGGAAGTTATTTTTTTTTATATCGTGTAATAAGGGACCGGGATACTAAATTTTTTATTTTATTTTTGTCACTAGCAATCAATTTGGAAATATTGGAATTGTATTGTAGAAGGGTGTTCCGGAAGGAGGATCACTTTCAATAGGCGCCCAGAACGTGGGGCTGCTTTGGCACTGAGGGTAAGAGATTTTTTTTTACTATTAGGTGTCAAGCTTGCTTTATTAAAAAACAAAGGTGTGTGATTCGTAGTGAATGATTAGATAAATTATAAATAGTTGTATGAAATTGATTATTGGAATTTGGGTTAAAGAATTTATTTTGATAATGTGAATATTGATTATTAAAATATTGTTGTGAACGTGGTGTTGGTTTTGGATTTTGAAAATTTTGTGAAGCAACTATTCTTTGTGATGGTCTGAAATTTATCTGTGAATTTAAGGAATTACTTCTTTGTTGACTATATTGAAAGTTTTCTTCTTCGATAACTAAAGACATTGCTTTCTCTAAACTGTCTAGATTTCTAAGTCTAATAGTAGTTTGTAATGGGTTAGGTAAACCTCGTATAAATGTTTTTAAAGCGAGGTTATCATAACTAGTAAGTCTAATAATTTTTTATAATTCACGTTCACAAAGTTTCTATTTCGACACTAAAAACAGTATCGAAATAGATTCATTGTAACACTGTTTTTGGTAACTTTTTGTTTTACACAATTGGTTGCACTGCACTGATTATCAACGAAAGATGAAAGAGTGATTACTAACTTTTTCATTTCTGAATTGAACAATCATGATGTCCAGAAGCTGTGGTTCCAACAAGACGGCGCAACATGTCACACAGCTCGTGCCACAATCGATTTATTGAAAGACACGTTTGGTGACCGCCTAATTTCACGTTTTTGACCTGGGAATTGGCCTCCAAGATCTTGTGATTTGACACCGCTAGACTATTTTCTGTGGGGCTATGTAAAGTTATTGGTTTACGCGAAATAGCCACAAAGGCTTGACCATAACCTTGGATGTATGTTAATTATTTTCAGATTACTATCACAGATCTATTAATTCTGACTTATATTTTGTGTCAACGACCAAGAAAAGTTTATTGAATAAAATTTTTACAGTTGATATTGAAATAATGTTTCTTATTGAAATATAATTTGCACATAATTAGCTAAACAGTTGTAGTTGTCCTTAAAAAAACAGAAAGAAAAATATTTGGGATATGGTAAAAAGTTGAATAATCATAAAATACAGATACCTATAATTTGAAGTATATCCATGATTTGCACAAAATAAGCTAAACAGTTATAAGCAATATTTAAGTTACCTTAAATGGATTATAACAATCTATATACATATATAAAAGAGTTTCTATGTATATAGTCACTCATCACGATATCTCTGAAACTATAAGGCCGATCGACTTGAAACTTAATAGGAATATTCCTTAGGGAAAGGTAGAGATCAGCTAAGAACGGATTTCAGGAAATTCCACCCAAAAGGGGGGTTGCGGGGGATATATATAAAATGTATATAGTCGGTCATCACGATATCTCTTTGCGGGGGATATATATAAAATGTATATAGTCGGTCATCACTATATCTCTGGAACTATATGGCCGATCGACTTGAAACTTGGTAGAAATATTCCTTAGGAAAGATAGTGGTCAGCTAAGAACGGATTTCAGGAAATTGTATAGTGACTGGTTCAATATAACGTGAAGTCAATCGTGGAGTTGCAGTCAACGTTTGGCCAAGGTAAGTAAAGAAAACTCTTTGATTTCAGTCAAGCTTTCGAATTTATTTAATTCTTCTTCAGGACATTAATCGTGAGGTTATAAGAGAAGCGACGAATTCTGTTTGACAACATTACACTAATAAAACATTTTAAAAATCAGGTACATCACTATTAAAATACATAAAAATATATACATTTACACCATAAAACTTATAATTTTGTTATTTTTAGCATGGAGGTTTGTCTGTAAAGACAGACAGACAGACAAACCTCCATGCTAAAAATAACAAAATTATAAGTTTTATGGTGTAAATGTATATATTTTTATGTATTTTAATAGTGATGTACCTGATTTTTAAAATGTTATATTAGTGTAATGTTGTCAAACGGAATTCATCGCTTCTCTTATAACCTCACGATTAATGTCCTGAAGAAGAATTAAATAAATTCGAAAGCTTGACTGAAATCAAAGAGTTTTCTTTACTTACCTTGGCCAAACGTTGACTGCAACTCCACGATTGACTTCACGTTATATATATATATATATATATATATATATATATATATATATATGGATTTTTCTTCGTGGTGCACGTTATTTCAAAGTAATGTTGGAACGTGATCCATTATTTGTAAATTGGTTGCCCAGGTTAAGTATTTTTTGGTATCTTGATTGTTTTTGTTTAGTTTAGAGATTGTTTGATGGATGGGGATTATTATTTTTTATTGCCATTGAGTTAATTTTTGTAAAAGTCAGATGAAATAAAATTGTAAAAAATTAAATATTGAAATTTAAATTAAAATAAGAAGAGTTGGAAAATTGTAAAAGAAGAAGGTATAGAGAAAGAGTTGAGCAGCAGAAAGGTATTAAATAGATGGAAAGGCAGTAGCAAGAAGGAGTTGGAAAGTAGTTGGAAGAGGAAGATATTGAGAAAGAGTGGAAAAACGGAGGAAGAAAAAATTAGAAAGACGCGAAAGAATTATTTTTTATATTTATAATTTTGTACTTTATTTTTAGGACAATCAATTTAAAAATTCTTGAATCCACGACCGATAATTTTATTGAAAAAGGGTGTTCCTGAGGGAGGATCCATTTCAATATATATATATATATATATATATATATATATATATATATATATATATATATATATATATTGTAATGGTTACTCTTCTATGCCACAGCTTTTGGGTATGGGTCCTTCTCTTTTTCTTTGTTGATTCAACTCAAACCAAATTTTCATTTAATTCAATCTTTTATTTAACTTTTAACTTTAACTTAATCAAAATTACAATCAATCAAATTCAAAAATTATTAATCAAATCCAAAATCAATAACCGTTTCCATCACATTTCCTCTCATATCTATATCAATTATCAAAAAAAAATAGTCACTGGTCTATGTCGTCACACTATACAGTAAGATATTTTAATTTACACAATAGACACAGTGATACCATAACAATATGTATATATATATATATATATATATATATATATATATATATACGCAGACGAAGTCTTTGCTGACACAATAATATGAAAAAGTCTATTGGGTATGCAGCAACAATAATGAAACAGAGTACTCTTTCAAGTGTTTATTCCGAGCTTTCGGCCAATATTACAGCCATCTTCAGGGATCTACAATATTGATCAAGAGCGTAATTTATAAAAAAGTAAAAAAAATATAAAAACTTACAACTTGGGGAGGTTGTATCCAAAACGATGTTAGTAAAAATATTACATGTAAGTATCTGGATCCGGTTACACTAATTATACTTAATTTCCACTTGGTGATAATTAGATTATTGCAAATACCAATTCTATTGTCTAAGTTACAGGTTATATTACCAACTAATGGTACCAAGCTGAGAAAACCAAGACTAAGTCTCAAAACCACAAAAAAACAGATAATCTGTATTAACACAAAACAAGATGTAAGCATCCGTATCAATACAGATTAATACAGATTATCTGTTTTTTTGTGGTTTTGAGACTTAGTCTTGGTTTTCTCAGCTTGGTACCATTAGTTGGTAATATAACCTGTAACTTAGACAATAGAATTGGTATTTGCAATAATCTAATTATCACCAAGTGGAAATTAAGTATAATTAGTGTAACCGGATCCAGATACTTACATGTAATATTTTTACTAACATCGTTTTGGATACAACCTCCCCAAGTTGTAAGTTTTTATATTTTTTTTACTTTTTTATAAATTACGCTCTTGATCAATATTGTAGATCCCTGAAGATGGCTGTAATATTGGCCGAAAGCTCGGAATAAACACTTGAAAGAGTACTCTGTTTCATTATTGTTGCTGCATACCCAATAGACTTTTTCATATATATATATATATATATATATATATATATATAATATAAACAAAGTGCCAAGAAACCCATTGGCACAGCTGGCCGAAAGCACAAAATGGCGATAGGACTCCTGTGTGAGCGTTCGTTGTTTTTGTGTTTTTGTGTTTCTTTACACATGTTTCTCCAACATCCTTTGCTCCCAAGTACCCAACACTTTTGCTAGCCAAGTGCAATACCCTACTTGGTTATGCCGCACTGATGACGGCTAATGAGCCAGAAACATGCATGTCTGCGGTTACCATTCCTACTCGTGGCCTTATTGATCCTTTTTGCGTACATGCCCAATAATTTTCCCCTTTTGTATATATATATATATATATATATATATATATATATATATATATATATATATATATATATATATGTTATGAATCTTTATTTTGGCTCCGGCTTCTAATGGGTTGGGTTCTTCTCTTTTATTCAAATTATTTTAATTTAATTAAAATATTGTTGTTTTTAGAATTCTCTTTTATTTTTCACTTCAAAATATTTTTTATAAAATGACAATCTTTCAAAATAACATTAACAATCAAAATTCAAAATCTTAATAATCTCCATGGCATTTCACCGCTTTATATACAATTGAAAAAAAATAATAGTCACTGGTCTATGTCGTCACACTATACAGTAAGATATTTTATTTACATAATAGACACAGTGATATCATAACAAATCCCCACAATTAAAAAAAAGATTTTCTCCAAAGATATATTTTAATTTTTGAAATTTACTTTTATACATTTAAAAAAATAATAATTTAACATTTAAAACATAACAATTAACATTTTATAACAAATTCTGAATACTTTAACTTTCTTCTATTTTATTTTCTTCAATAATTTTTTCATTTATCAATGTTGCTTTTGATCCTGTATCTACCAAAATTTTAATTTTCTTCTTCTCCAAATTTCCTTCAATAATTAATAATCCAATTTTGTCTTCTAATTTATTATTATTTTCTTCTAATTTTATAAATTCCCTTGGATGTATATAACAACATTTAACATTAAAATTTTGTAGGTGCTTATTTAAAAATTTCCTTGTTCTGGTTCTACTCTTACGTGTTCTACATTTTCTTCTACTTCTCTATTTTGCAAATTAATTTGATTTATTCTTCTAGGTACATTATTATTTCCAGTTCTATCTTCTCTATTATTATTATTATGAATTTCATTCATATTTCTATATCTTGATCTTTCATATCTTCCATTATTTACATTTTGAAAACCATTTTCATTTCTGCTATTTCCATTTCTTATATTATTATTATTTTCCATACTATTTCCATTTCTATATGAATTTCCATTTATACGATTTCCATTTTCTCTCTCATTATATCCATAATTATAATTTCCATTGTTTCTATTATGCATTTCTTCTCTTCCTCTATTATATCCATTTCTGTTTTGATAATTTCTAAATCTATCATTTTCATAATTTTGTGATCTATTTTCATTAATCTTTAAATTTCTTTCAACTCGATTTAAATACTCAATCAATTGTTCCTTTTTTCTAATATTTTGTATGACTATTGTTTCAGAAACTGTTATATCATAATGTCTAGAAATATATAAAATAATTTTCTCTTCTCTCATAGGAGGTTCCAAATACTGGGCAACATTATATAATTGTAAAGCATAATTGGTTAAATTATTCCCTAATCTATAATTGAATTTTCCAAAATATAATTTTTCCCTACTCACCCCTTGTTTTGATTCACCCCAGAAATATTTAAGGAATTCCCTTTCAAAATCATTAAAAGTTAATATCTCATTTTCTTGTGTTGCATACCATAATGCAGCATTATCTTTCAAAGAACTTCTTATAATTTCTTTCCAATCTCTTTTATTCCTAGTTTTAGTTTTAATCATATTCATATAAGTGCATGGATGTAATATGTTAATATTCCCTGTAAACTTTACTGCTCCTTCTCCTCCATGTATTACCATATAAGAACCATCCTCAGTTCTCTCATTTTGCATCTCTTGTAATTTTTTTGTTTCATCTTCAAATTTCTTTGCTACTTCCATTACGTTCCTTTCCATAGTTTGTTGTATTCTTTCATTTTCTTTCTTATTTTCTTCTTTCTGTAAATAAATTTCCTTCCTTATTTCCACTTGCTCTATCCTGATTTCTTCATTTTGTTGGTTGGTATTATTTTGTACTTCTTGTAATTTATTATTCATTTTATCCAAATTTTGTTGTATCATTTCATTTTCTTTTAAAAGAATATTTTTAAATTCTTGTTTCATATCAATTTTTAGATTGCTTATATCCATTTTCACTTCATCTTTCAATTTCTGAATATCCACTTGCATAGTTAATATTTTACCATTTACTTTGTCCATTTCAGCTTTCATTTCATTTTTATTACTCCTCATTTCTTCTTGTAAATTCCTGGTATTTTCATCCATTTTTCTATTAGTTTTTTCTACTTTTTCATCTATTTTTCTACTATTTTCATCCATTTTTCTATTATTTTCATCAAATTTATTTTCTAAAAATCTAAACATTCTCTCCATGTCTGTTTCTTGATGTGGTTTTGAACTAGTCGCATCTCCTATCACATCTACATTTACCTCCTGAATAGTTGTATTTTCTTCTCCTTCCGAAGATCCATCATTTTCCCTTATACCAATATTCTCTATTGTTTCATCTACATCCTGTCTTATAACATCATTACTTTGTGTTTCATCTTCTCTCCTTCTATTTCTTCTATTTTGTCTTGTATCCATTTTATTTTAAGTATTTAAAATGTTAATTTGTTATATTTATTAAAATTATATGTTGATTTTTAAATAATTTTAATTTTAAAATTAATGTTTAATTTTTAATTAAATTCTCCCCACAAATCACTGCTCTATTATGCAAATCAAATATCTCACCTTTCTGTCAGTCCTGTCTGTCAATTTTCTTGTCTTCTCTTATTCTTTCAGTTTCCGGGTTTTCTCGCAGTGGATTCTTGTAGTCGGTCTTGTAGTTGGGCTTGTAGTCGGTCTTGTAGTTGAGATGGCCCCACGTTGGGACATATTCATTTAATAAAAAAAGAGAAAGAGATATTTTCTGAATTAAAATGCGTGCGGAAAAGTGTTGTTTTACGCATGCTTGTAGAAAAATATACTTTTATATTTACATTTTATTACAAATAAATAATATAAGTAAAATTCAAAATGTAGCACATATACATATATTGTAACCCCTTTTTTTGATGTTAAAGGCTCACAAAGGGTTAGCCAAATGCGGACGGCACTCAGGGGGTAGGAGGAGAGCGAGTCGTGGGTCGAAGGAGCAATTGGGCGAGTATCTAGGAAGAAGGAAACATAGGAAATATTTACAAATCGGTAAAGGGCGCCACTTATTTTTTTTTATAGTGAAATAGGAAAGAAAATAAGAAACCTATTGAGAAATAGTTTATCAAATCTGAAATGGTTAGGGAACACACTTTAATTGAGCTATATCCTTAAGTCAATAATTATTTTAAACTTACCTTATTGATTCTACAATTCCTTGAATCCTTTTGTCTTATTAAAATCTAAATCTTTATTAAACAAGAGGTTTGAATCAGAACAGTTACTGGGAAGGTATAAGAAATAAATACTCAACGATATCAATAAAAAACAATAGAACAATGTATTTAAAAAATTAAACAAAAATCCCCAGTATTAGTGAGAACGGTTATCACCAAAAAACTAACACTTCTGTTTATACAGTGAAAGATATTAACCGGTATTTGACAATACGGTTATTAAAAAACTAATATTCCTGTACATATAATATTACAGATTTTATCTAAATTGCATAACCTATTTTCAATAAACGAAAGTATGTAGAGAACTCAATTAAAACAAAATATATACTGAAGGTATATTTCCTTTCTTTAAAACAAAATTCAGTTCTCTAAAGAGTGCACACTCTGAGTGTTCTAAATATCTAAAAATTACCATATACATGAATACAAATATGAAATTTAGCAATACAAGTACCATAGAGGTAATAATCATGTAAGATTACGATTGAACACCAACACTTTGAAGAAAGTTAAAAAACAAAATTTAAAAACACTACATATTTATCATTCAATCATAGTTCCATAGATTTGAATAGTAACTAATGTTATTAACTGATTTAATACCGCTAAAAGCTTATAACAATTTAAGTTTAAATAGAATCACTATAAAAAGTTTCCAAAAGCATATTCTTCCGAATAAGCACTAAAATTGTGACTGTTTCTTAGAATATTCGCAGTTCAACTAAGTATCGAACATAGAGAAATAACAGAAAGAATAGTCGAAAGTTTACCTTGTAATCCAGAACCAAAATTCATACTTCGTGACCGGAAAGTCACGCTTCTACGATAATAAAGCTTCTTTAAACATACCATAATTAACCAAAAACCATGTAGAATTAAACACCAGCACCTAGGAAATCATCTATAAAACCATCCATAAGGTTTTTAGATCACTAGGTATCCATTTACCTCGGTACCATATACTTTTATAAAAATTTCAAAATGGAGTCTTCCAACAGACAGCACGTAGCACCATGAATTTATTGATACCATAAATCAAACAGATTGTACTTCCAATTTAAGCACATCTACATCCAAATTGAAATGCAGTATTTTTTCAAACACTTCCGATACGGAATAAACCAAGAACAAACGGTAATCTTAATGCTGTGAATTAACCGGCAGCCATTAATTTTCACCAACGAGGAAATCAGCGTCCTTTCACTTGTCACGTAAAATCGTAAGTGTCCTAAAAAATGCGTTCTCTTCCCCGGTTTGCTTAACTCGGGTCTTATCGAGTATTAACGCTCGATATCCGCTTCCGCCTGTCAAAATTTGAAGTAAGGTTGGTTGCATACCGACAAAAGTGTAAACGAGAAGATAATATTATTTAAATGTAACTGTCTTCGGAATAGGTAAAGTTGGTTGCCTACCGACAAAAGTGTAAACGAGAATATAATATTATTTAAGGTGGTTTTTTGGAAATGCTACACAGCCCCCTACGAAGAGAGGAAACTGGGGTCCATTGAAGACCACAGTTTTCGAGAAGAAACTACTAGGGTGGGAACCACAGTAGCATTATTCGAATGATCTTACTTATTACAAGGGTAAACTTGACCGGCTAAAGGGAAATGTCAAAAGGTGACTCAATAGAACCTAAATAAAATAAAACATGCGGAGTTCAACAGGATTACACCCTACAGTAATAATAACTACCTTGGTAGTCATTTGTCCACACAGACAAAACTAACAATAAACATATGTCATACAAGTTAAACTAAACGTTGTTCTGAAGGAACAAACGATAGGTATAAATGAATCCTAGTTATTCAAACTAGAGATTCTCGTGACCAGATTTCTATAAGCGGTACCGGCCAACCGAAAGATCACAGAGTGATCAGGAACGACCTACGCCGAAGTTTCTGTACGGAAACACACACCGGTGTACAGCTCGACCTAGATGGGTAGCGCTAAACGTTGGTTTAAATAACCATCATATTGCAAAGCAAAAAAGATTCGCCCAAAAGGCGTTTATACTGTCCCTTGATATAAAATATCAGGACCACATAACATTTACTCACACACTTAAGAAGAGAGAAAAAGAAGGCTATGTTCCCATAAAGTAAAATTTCCCATGGGCGGCACAACGCGTCATTCCATTTTAGGAAACACCCATGAAGAAAGAAAGGTGACGTTAAACCAAACTGTTAATAGTAATTTTGAAAAGCAAGAAAGAAACACGGTACGATAGATATAATTAGGAATTTCATAAGTCTATTGACTCCATTAAATCCAACAGTCACGGTAAATACGAGATACGTAAAGTCTAATTTAATAGTAGCTACTAGCACGATTTTAGATAGAACTCAAAGGTAGTAAGAATTGGAAATGACGTACACAATTATGGTTTTCAACTAGAAATAGGAAATATAAGAAAAGAAAAAATATTTTATGGTTGTCTGTAGTTTTGATAGCTGCGCGTATCATACGTCTAAAAATATTTTAGAGACAAAATCGGTAAGTCAACATCGGTATGAAGTAACCAATAGTATGGAACTCCAAAGTCATAGTAGGTATACTCTAACAAGACAACTATAATTAATAAAGAATCAAAAGGAGATAGAGATAGGATTAATGGTTACTTGTCTTCCTTAAAAGCTCAACAGACCACTACCGGGAAGAATTCCCTACGGCTTCCCTAGGCTTATCTCTCGTGACAACTGATAAGGTCAAAGTAATCATAATCTGGGAGAAGAAAAGAAATAACATCTAGCTGAGAACGTGTTTATTAAAACTTACAGGTGGTGATTGAATTCATCAATATTCGCCAGACAAATCAAAATCGTAGACTAGCTATTAAATACTCTTAGGTCAAATAAAGCGAGGTTAAACACAACGGCTCCAAACAAATCCTCACATAACGCTATACTAAATTCCACTTAAGGAAATAGTGCTAAAACTATCTAGTACTGATCATACTAAACCAAAATGTGTAAAAATACACCATACGGAAATACAACATCTAATAATGTCGTCGAAAAACAAGCAGTGATTAAACACTTCAAGATACGGTAAATATAACGAGAGAATAATTCTTCTGAACGTTATCGGTAGGGTAATGAATGTCTTCTTCATTAAACGGTACGGTAGAATTAAGTGACTATTTTCACTAAACGGTAAGATAAGGACAAAATTAACAGGAAATAATTTCCAATTATACAAAGACGGTAAGGTAGGTACTTTAAGTGATACATTCACTTAAAGGTAAAGTTCTCAAAAGAAATCGTATCACTAAACTGAAAGCAAAGAATAAGATCAGGGATGTGATAACGATGAAATGATTTTGGTGAGTTTCCACCTTATGGACGATAACAAAGCAAACAAAGAAAAAAAAAAATAATCCCAGAAAGTACATGAGATACTTAAACAGAGAGGGGAAAGGTTTCATTTAGTCGCCTCGTACGACAAGCAGTTTAACACTTTGGGGGTTATTCTATTCCCGCCGCCCAAACGGGGTTAAAAACTAAAAACAGCAGAAAAAGGAAACGGAAAGTATACAAGGGTATGGTAAGTTCATATCAAATGAGAACTACTCATGACAAGAATCATCTAGAGTTAAGTTACTATTTGAATCTTTAGCTAACAATTTTTTTTAAAATCTTACATGTCTCATCAATTTTCCTTCCAGTAATTGTTCCTCTTATTTTCAATTCATGGTTAACTTCTTCAGTAGTTAGAAAGTTTACTTCAAAATTAGACATGTTTAAAAGGATTCAAGTTTTTTAATTTACTAACAACAAAAAAAGTTTTAAAGTGTGTTTAGAAGTAACGATAGACAAATTGGGGTGAATAATTAAAACTAAAAGTTTATTAAGATTTAATGACAAAAAAGTTTCTAAAGAAAAGATACTCATGCCCCACGTTGGGCGCCATTTTTGTGTAACCCCTTTTTTTGATGTTAAAGGCTCACAAAGGGTTAGCCAAATGCGGACGGCACTCAGGGGGTAGTAGGAGAGCGAGTCGTGGGTCGAAGGAGCAATTGGGCGAGTATCTAGGAAGAAGGAAACATAGGAAATATTTACAAATCGGTAAAGGGCGCCACTTATTTTTTTTTATAGTGAAATAGGAAAGAAAATAAGAAACCTATTGAGAAATAGTTTATCAAATCTGAAATGGTTAGGGAACACACTTTAATTGAGCTATATCCTTAAGTCAATAATTATTTTAAACTTACCTTATTGATTCTACAATTCCTTGAATCCTTTTGTCTTATTAAAATCTAAATCTTTATTAAACAAGAGGTTTGAATCAGAACAGTTACTGGGAAGGTATAAGAAATAAATACTCAACGATATCAATAAAAAACAATAGAACAATGTATTTAAAAAATTAAACAAAAATCCCCAGTATTAGTGAGAACGGTTATCACCAAAAAACTAACACTTCTGTTTATACAGTGAAAGATATTAACCGGTATTTGACAATACGGTTATTAAAAAACTAATATTCCTGTACATATAATATTACAGATTTTATCTAAATTGCATAACCTATTTTCAATAAACGAAAGTATGTAGAGAACTCAATTAAAACAAAATATATACTGAAGGTATATTTCCTTTCTTTAAAACAAAATTCAGTTCTCTAAAGAGTGCACACTCTGAGTGTTCTAAATATCTAAAAATTACCATATACATGAATACAAATATGAAATTTAGCAATACAAGTACCATAGAGGTAATAATCATGTAAGATTACGATTGAACACCAACACTTTGAAGAAAGTTAAAAAACAAAATTTAAAAACACTACATATTTATCATTCAATCATAGTTCCATAGATTTGAATAGTAACTAATGTTATTAACTGATTTAATACCGCTAAAAGCTTATAACAATTTAAGTTTAAATAGAATCACTATAAAAAGTTTCCAAAAGCATATTCTTCCGAATAAGCACTAAAATTGTGACTGTTTCTTAGAATATTCGCAGTTCAACTAAGTATCGAACATAGAGAAATAACAGAAAGAATAGTCGAAAGTTTACCTTGTAATCCAGAACCAAAATTCATACTTCGTGACCGGAAAGTCACGCTTCTACGATAATAAAGCTTCTTTAAACATACCATAATTAACCAAAAACCATGTAGAATTAAACACCAGCACCTAGGAAATCATCTATAAAACCATCCATAAGGTTTTTAGATCACTAGGTATCCATTTACCTCGGTACCATATACTTTTATAAAAATTTCAAAATGGAGTCTTCCAACAGACAGCACGTAGCACCATGAATTTATTGATACCATAAATCAAACAGATTGTACTTCCAATTTAAGCACATCTACATCCAAATTGAAATGCAGTATTTTTTCAAACACTTCCGATACGGAATAAACCAAGAACAAACGGTAATCTTAATGCTGTGAATTAACCGGCAGCCATTAATTTTCACCAACGAGGAAATCAGCGTCCTTTCACTTGTCACGTAAAATCGTAAGTGTCCTAAAAAATGCGTTCTCTTCCCCGGTTTGCTTAACTCGGGTCTTATCGAGTATTAACGCTCGATATCCGCTTCCGCCTGTCAAAATTTGAAGTAAGGTTGGTTGCATACCGACAAAAGTGTAAACGAGAAGATAATATTATTTAAATGTAACTGTCTTCGGAATAGGTAAAGTTGGTTGCCTACCGACAAAAGTGTAAACGAGAATATAATATTATTTAAGGTGGTTTTTTGGAAATGCTACAATATTAATAAAAACGTTTAATACAACTTTTAAATTACTCAAGCAATAGTAAAAGATCCTTTTTACAAATGTATAATAAAACTTTTAAATTATTCAAGCAGTGGTAAAAAAAATTATTTCATCAGTTTTGAGTTTAACATAAAAACACAGTACTCAAAGTCTATAGGTATCCATCTTTTTTAAAGTCTTCTATTTTACATCCAAATGGCATCGTAGTGTAACATTATTGTATTAGTGGCTGTAGGATAATAAAATTTCACATCCAATGGGTTAATTGAGGAAACTATACTCCAGTAAAAATTTGATTTTCCTGGTCCGCCCCAGGTGGTGTCGCATTTGACTTAAATATGCTGATGTTTTAATAATGTTCTTTATAACAGAAATTTTTTAGAAAAATTAAGATTTGTTAGACATTTCAAACCGATACAATGAAAAAAATATTTTAATAAATTACATAAGAGCAAATAAAAACAAATACAGATGCAGATTTAGATGTAACATGTAAATGTTGTCGGTGTATTTGTATGATCAATCCTCTTCCATTATTTCACTGGAAGAATCAGAGTCACTATCAAATCCAAAATCGGAATCGTCAGAATCTGATTCCTCCAATGAAATAATTAAAGGAGGAATATTGTCATGTGTACTTCATGTCCTCGTTGTTTTAAAATTTCATCCACTACATATGTCTTTTCGTCAGTTTTATAAGGTAAGATTATAGAGTACAGTTGTTTCTTTGTCATTTTTGTGTCAAACCTAATGTTATTGTTAATCAACCATTCCTGCATCATTGCTTTTTTTGCTGAAAAAGAGGGTGGTTTGTTAATTTGAACTGAATGGTATGGCGCGTTGTCCATGACCACCACACATTTTTCTTGAAATACAGATAGAGCAGGAATGAGTTGATTAACAACCCAGTTTTTAAAAAGGTCACCATTCATACTTTTGTGATAGTCAAGGTCTGTATTCGAAGAGTCTAGTAACAAGTCACATCCTTCCAAAAATCCAGTATCAGTCCCTGCGTGTAAAATAGTAAATCGCTTTCCTTCGGATTTTACACGAGCTGGATTACTTTTTAGGTCAGAATCGTGCACCCACTGACGCACTGAACTACCATTTTGATAGATCCATGTTTCATCTAGGTACACGAATCTAACTCTCTCAGCAAGACTTTTTAGTTGTTTATATTTCCGAATGAAAGCGATCTTTCTAATTTTAACGTGTCGTTGTTCACATAAAATATGTCGTCCATTTACTTTTTCAAATTTGTATCCCATTAATTTTATAAGTTTGTATAGTGTCGTACGTCCCCCTTTAAAATCAAAATTTTGTTTAGCATCAGTCAAAAGTTTGTCTAAAGTAAAATGTTCAGTTTTAGCATGGTACATCCAAATCTGTCGCTGTAAGTCTTTTTTTAAAATAAACTTCTCAAATGTATCAGTTTTACATCCTTTATCTGCGACTTTCTCATTATTTTTCAATCCTTCTTTAATAATCTTCCGTATTTTCGATACACTGATCTAAAAAAATTAAGCATTTAGAATGTTTGTCATATTAATTAGATTTTAAAAATATACCTCAGTTACACAACGGTAGTTAAGAGATTTAAAAATATTTAACAAAATTTTCAATTAAATTATAGTTACAAAAATGTATAATTTCGAAATTTGAAATCTGACAACATTGTATATAATTTATTATAATATCTGTCAAAAAAGGTTATGTGTTCTTTTAATAATATAAATTTTATTTAAAAAAGTGATACATATTTATAAATTCATTACAAAAACCTCTCTCAATTAATCTAATGCAAAATATATAAGTTTATGTTAGCGACTAGCATTGATTTAAAAGAAATACACATAAAATCGTACTTACTTGAAAAACCTCGGCCAATTGATTTAAATAACCCTCTCACAGCTGTTAGCTTGTTTCCTAAACATACCATAACATCTAACGATGCTGTTGTGAATTTCTGTACTTATTTTTTTTGGCATTGTATATTGAATCTAAGAAAGCATCAAATATTTCGTTATTGAATCTTCAACAATTTTACCTTTGACAATGTGCTGTCAATATTTCGACAGTAGGTACCAACCCAACAAATTGAAGTGCCAATCCAAGAAATAAAATGCATAGTCTACTGAGATTGAAATAAGAAGTAAATAAATTATACGAGTACATCTAAGAGATATTTATTTTAAAGAGTCAATATAGTTTAATCTATAATATATAAAATTTTAATAATCATGTATTAGATAGATAATAAAAGTAAATATTTAAAAGTTTATAAAGTTTACAATACTTTGGTAATTAAAAATAATCTTAAATGAGTTAGAATAGAATTAAATTAGAAAATTAAATGACAAAATATGAGGATTCATAAAAGAGATATTAAAAAATTTTACTTACTTTTAAAACACACAATCTTTGTTTTCAAGCCATATTGTAATTTGTTAATAGTTAATGAAAAGTTCTGAAAATAGAAAAATATTAGTTTATAGTTATAGCAAATTTTAAAAAAGAATGATTATTGTGTTCAATTTGAATAATGAATTAAGAATTAGATTGTTTGTAATTTCATTTGAAAATAATTAGTAGGCGAATAGGTAATATGAATGTATAGTTTTAGTTTGTTTAAAAATTCAGTTGTTTAGTTGTTGATTTTGGAATGTCTCTCTTGTTTTTGGTAGATTGAAGGGATAAGATGTAATAAAGTTTGCTCCGTTAAAATTTAGAGTTTTTTTTTTAATATTCATAAAAGAAAGTTTAAAATCAATCAAAAGTATTATCAACCTTACAAGGAAGCTCCTGATAGTAATTGGTAAGAAGTAAAATTTATTTTTATGAAGAAATAAATGTTGGAAATCGTATGCTGAGCAGTTCATGGGTATAATTGCATCCTGAATTAATTTAAAAAAGCTAAAACAGTTTCTAACAAGAAAGAAAGTCATTATTTTACTTACCAGTGGATGTAATAGCTGTTTGTCTTCAAATTGGAAGAAGTTCTATTTGTATTACTTTCCAAAGTGTCCTGATATCATTGCAGTCCAGAGGGAATACAGGATCTCCATAAGACGGTATTAATTTTCAATTTTTAACAATAAAGAACTTTTCTGTGTTTGATTTTTATATGTTTAATGAACGTTTAATTTCACTGTGCACTGTTTCACTGTTTAAATAAGTTATTTGTCACTATTTGATAAGATTAATTTGAGTTATCTTTTATAAAATTCAGAACATTTCATTTCATTTGATTCAATTACATTTGGTTTTGAAAATTGTGTAGAAAGTAACAACATTTTTGAACTTAAGTGAGGTTAGGTGAAGTTAATATAGAGTCATTGTCAGAAAATCTCAGTTGGTTCATTATTTCTAAATTTTATAATCGTTTGTCAAAATTTTCAATATTAGTTGAATTTAAATCTATTTATTATTTGAAAATTTTTTGAACTCTGACCCTAAGAAGGAGAATAGCCAGGAGCATATTTTAAAATAAGAATATTTGAAATTAAAGAAATTAATTTGATTCTTACCTTCTTAACATTTATATTAAAATTTAAAATAAATTCAAGGTAAGGATTATTTTATAGCATAGTGACTTATAGAATACTACAGAGCAAGTTACCATATGTTATAATATATATATATATATATATATATCAGGGCAAAACCAAACTACAGATATAGGTTGAATGATATTTATATCTATTTATATGGCAGCATCCAAGGTGTCCTTTAAAGTGTTAGAAATTTCTAACCGACACCATTTCAGTTCAAAACTGAAATTATTACTATTGACAGTATGGCATTAGATACTTTACGTATCATCTTTGGACATTTTTAGACTGTCACAAAACGCTCTGTTCGTTTTATATATATATATATATATATATATATATATATATATATATGTTCCTAAAACGCAAGAATCTGCGACTTGCATTCGATGCTAAAAGCGCGACATTTATGGTATGGGATTTTTAATAATTTTAGTTGCTTAAAATTTCTATCTGATTTAGACAGTTCTCAAGTGGTGGCGCTGATATTTTCGTATTAAAAATAATGATTTTTGTAAACGGTATATAAAAACAGCAGTGACGTGTAAAGTAAAGATTAAACGGTGAATATTTGTGAAAAAAAAACAGTGTTGTGCCAATTTTTTTTTACATTTTTATTCAATTTAAACAGTTCTTTACTGGTGGCGCTGATATTATCGTATTAAAAATAATGATTTTTTTGATTGTATTTAAAAATAACCAGTGACGTGACAAAGTTTTATACGAAGGAGTTTTACAAAAATTTGCAAAAAAACAATGTCGTGCATATTTTTTTAATGGCAATTAACAAAAAAAATAAGATAAACGGTCAATATTTGTAATAAAAATTTGCAAAAAGTAAAGATTAAACGGTGAATATTTGTGAAAAAAATCAGTGTTGTGCCAATTTTTTTTACATTTTTATTTAATTTAAACAGTTCTTTACTGGTGGCGCTGATATTGTCGTACTTATTAAAAATAATGATTTTTTTTATTGTATTTAAAAAAAAAGCAGTGACGTGACAAAGTTTTATACCAAGGAGTTTTACAAAAATTTGCAAAAAAACAATGTCGTGCATATTTTTTTAATGGCAATTAACAAAAAAATATAAGATAAACGGTCAATATTTGTAATAAAAATTTGCAAAAAGTAAAGATTAAACGGTGAATATTTGTGAAAAAAATCAGTGTTGTGCCAATTTTTTTTACATTTTTATTTAATTTAAACAGTTCTTTACTGGTGGCGCTGATATTGTCGTATTAAAAATAATGATTTTTTTTATTGTATTTAAAAAAAAAAAGCAGTGACGTGACAAAGTTTTATACGAAGGAGTTTTACAAAAATCTGCAAAAAAACAATGTCGTGCATATTTTTTTAATGTCAATTAACAAAAAAAATAAGATAAACGGTCAATATTTGTAATAAAAATTTGCAAAAAGTAAAGATTAAACGGTGAATATTTGTGAAAAAAATCAGTGTTGTGCCAATTTTTTTTACATTTTTATTTAATTTAAACAGTTCTTTACTGGTGGCGCTGATATTGTCGTATTAAAAATAATGATTTTTTTTATTGTATTTAAAAAAAAAAGCAGTGACGTGACAAAGTTTTATACGAAGGAGTTTTACAAAAATTTGCAAAAAAACAATGTCGTGCATATTTTTTTAATGTCAATTAACAAAAAAAATAAGATAAACGGTCAATATTTGTAATAAAAATTTGCAAAAAGTAAAGATTAAACGGTGAATATTTGTGAAAAAAATCAGTGTTGTGCCAATTTTTTTAACATTTTTATTTAATTTAAACAGTTCTTTACTGGTGGCGCTGATATTGTCGTATTAAAAATAATGATTTTTTTTATTGTATTAAAAAAAAAAAAGCAGTGACGTGACAAAGTTTTATACGCAGGAGTTTTACAAAATTTTGCAAAAAAAACAATGTCGTTTATATTTTTTAATGGCAATTAAAAAGAAAATAAGATAAACGGTCAATATTTGTAATAAAAATTTGCAAAAAGTAAAGATTAAACGGTGAATACTTGTGAAAAAATCAGTGTTGTGCCAATTTTTTTTTTACAATTTTATTTAATTTAAACAGTTCTTTACTGGTGACGCTGATATTATCGTATTAAAAATAATGATTTTTTTTATTGTATTTAAAAAAAAAGCAGTGACGTGACAAAGTTTTATACGAAGGAGTTTTACAAAAATTTGCGAAAAAGCAATGTCGTGCATATTTTTTTAAGGGCAATTAAAAAAAAATAAGATAAAACGGTCAATATTTGTAATAAAAATTTGCAAAAAATCATTGTGCATTTTTTTTTTATTTCTATCTGATTTAAACAGTTTTTAACTGGTGGCGCTCCTATCCTTGTATTGAAAATAATAATTATTTTTAAATCGTATTTAAAAAAAGCAGTGACGTGACAAAAATTTGTACAAAGCAGTTTTTCAAAAATTTGCAAAAAAAAACAATGTGCATACTTTTTTAATGGCAATAAAATTAAACAAAAATAATGATAAAGATTGAAATGTCAATATTTGAGACAAAAATTTGCAAAAAATCAGTGTTTTAATGACATTAAAATAAAAAAAACCAGTAACGTATCAATTTTTTGTTTAGAATGGTGTAAAAAAATTCAACTAACCATTGTTGTGCCGATTTTTTTTATATTAATTAAAAATTGTGCACAAAATTTTTATCTTGGAGAGATTTTTTTAATTAAATTAAAATTTTATTTAAATTAGTCACATTTTTAAAACAACTAAAACTATTTTAATTTAAATTTGTGCAAAATCATATTAAAATAATGTTTTTTGAAACTAAAAATAAATTTGTTAGCTTATTTAATTACATTTAAATTATTAAATAGATTATTTGTATTTGTATTTAAAAACCAATTAAATTAATTATTTTCTTTGAAATATTTTAAAATATTTTAACAAAATATGTATCATAATATAAACTTATAAATACATGAAGTATGTAAAATATGCTTAAAATACTGGTTTACTAAAAGAAGGTGATCAGGAAAAAAGACTTAAATAAAAAAAAAATAGTTAAACAAATATTATATTTTATAATACTAATAAAATAAGACATATTTAGCCATAATATAAGTGTAGCAAATAAGTGTAGCAAATTGGTCACAATCGGTACATTATAATCATATAAAGTCACCAATCTCAAAATTGACATCTCCAAATTTTATGTACAACATTTACTACAAAAAACCCAACATAAAGCACAAACAATGACGTTTTTTAACAGATATTAACAAATGGAGCAAAAATATAAACTGGGAAGAAAACAATTGAATGAACAATGTGGAACTTAATTATTATTTTTTCTATTAACTAGGAACTCCTTGCAACTTAAAAAATATATACATATTTTAATATGTTTTAAGAAGATATTTGCTTTTTTGTTAATATTTATAAATTAAAACATAATGAAATAATTAAATGTTTTCTAGTTTTAAGAAGTTCCCAATTAATAGAAAAAAAATTGATATTACTAATAAAAATAATAATGTGAATTATATAACTGGATGATCAAAATTAAAATGGTGGCTTTAAATGTTAAATAAAAATAAGAGTTTTACATACATTTTGACATACTGGTAATTACAAAAAAAAACATTTAAAATTTATTTGTTATGTATATCTAAAAGCACAAAATCTAACCATTTATACAAACTGACTTTTAAAATGAAAATATTAAAAGAAAAAATAATACGAAATAAAAAGAAATATTTGTATTATAAACAAACATTAAACAAACCTAATTTTTTTTAACAAACGATTTTTAATGTATTGAATATCATGTTGCAGATAGCTTCTGATCACAGGAGTAGTCTTTATTTTAGTTGTGGATAGTTTGAAATAGTTTGATGCATTTCTTTATTAAGAGCATATTTGCCGTGGTAGTAATCCTCAAATACACGCAGTAAAATTTTTTTGCGGCGTAGACCAAAGATCCTAAAACGATAAATAAAATTTAAAAATAAGTCTGTAAATAAAATTATAAATAATAATTAAAAAAACGTTTTTTGGAAATCAAAACAAAAAAAAAGTTTTTATATTAATTTTCACAATAAATTACGTTGCTTATTATTCATTAAATAAATTTTTCAATATTTACGCTGTGGCAATTAGCAACATATAAAAGCGAAATATTAAAAGCTATAATAAGAAAAATGTCGATGAGTTATCAGTTTAGAGATTGACGAATAATTTATAACAAAATGCATTGATCTGTTTAAATAAAATAATTATTTCCGAAATAAATTAATTTTATATTATATTTTAAAAAACAAATAAAAAAATCTTAACCATGAGTAGTTTTTCTATGTAAATTAAAAAGTTGATGACATTGTAAACAATTTTTGTTCTTCTAATAATATATGCATTTGTTTTAGACCGTTTAAAATTGGTTTTGTCGTTAAAAGAATTTATATCAAATACATTATATTTGTATCGTAAGGCAATTTTAAATTTGTAGGCATAATTACCTTTTTTAAAGTGTAGAACAGATTTGACCATATCTTCGGTAGAATGTTTCATTAATAAATGTTGTCCACAATAAAAACAGGAATGTTTTTTTACGGAGCTGTTTTGTGGGTATATTATTATCATGACGTCCATGGATATTTTTACAGAATTTTAAATCTAAAAACGGAAATATGTTGTTTCTAATTTTTCAAAAAATATTAAACTATTTCCAAAATATTGAAATAAAATAATTTGGGTTACTCAACCAAATTATTATTAAATAATTTTAAAGTATCAAAATTGTTGCTCAATTAAATTGGAAATTAATTAAATTGATTCCAAAGTAAATACATTAAATTTTTTTTTTTTAAGTTTATCACCCTGTAAATTATAAACTGATGATTTATCAATTTTTAATTTATTTATTTCAATATTTGTAGGAGTATTTTTAAAATATTCTGAATATAATATTAGTTTCTTATAAATTTAGTAATTAATTTGGTAAACTTAGTTTAATCAATAAAAATATACTATAAACAGGTTTTAGCGTGTGAATTAAAATTAAAATTAAATACCTTAATTATTGGAATTTTTTCGTCCCTCATACGCTTAATAACAATCAAAGGAAGACCCAAGGTTATACTTTTCTGTAGACTCCTTAAAAGCTCAATATTATCGGAAGAGAATAATATTTTACCCATATAATAACCGTCTTCTCTTTTTGCTAATGTGTAAGTATCATATTTAAACACTTCTATGTTTTTGCAAATACCCAGGCTTTTGTTGTCAGTATATTCTATAGGTTTCTTCATTTTAAAGGATTTTTTCTAAAAGAGATATATTTTATATTTTAATATGTATGAAAATACTGTAGTATTGTAAAATATGTCAGCAAAAAATCTTAAAAATTACTGAGCGTTATTTTTATTGTTAAAAAGTCTTAATAAAGATAAAAAATGATATATTTTTTTGGTGGATCATACAAAAAAGTGATACCTAGATTACCTAGTTGTTTTTTTTAACAAATAAGTAAATAAATAGTAATTTTGGTAATGTTAAAAAAAAATTTACACTTAAAATGAATTCTGTTAAATTTGCTATAAAATTATTTGTTAATAGAGCAATTTCAAGTCTGTTAAAAACAATGACGCACCACTAATCTTGTATTATTTAACTAATAATAATAATTTGTTTTAACTGTTTGTTTAAAGAAAAAAAAACAATACACAATCTATTTTATGACTAACAGAATATAAAGCGCATCAAGCATTTTTGCGTTTTTTTTTTAGTAAGATTTTTCATTTAATTGTAGTTTTAAATGTTTTCATTATTGAAAAAAAATATTAAATAAATACTTACCGAAAACAAACATAATTATTTAAAAGCACAAGTAGATAACAAAACACTTATTATAAAATCCACATATCTAATATCTACATTATATCACTACGCCATGTTTCGGCTAAATCAATTCAAAATTCAACATTGAACTCTAACGAACACTGAAGTCACTGAACAGTGAACACACAACGTCACAACACAACACGATACACGATATACGCATTAGAGATATAACGTAAATAAACAATTATTAAAAAATAACGGAACTGATGAACCCGCAGAAAATCTTATTAGTCGAGTTTTTAATGTGATAAGATTCCGTTTTTTTTTTTTTATTTATTGTGCAATCAATATTTTTATTTGTCCGATAGATTTTCTATTTTTAATTAAATTTTTTAGTTTGTAATTATTAATAAGCATCTTCAAAGTTATATGGCTCACCGTGTTTATTTAGTTATATTTATACTTATTACTTTAACTAAGTAGATGTTTAATAATTTTACTGTTTTAATGTGATAAGGTACCTATAAATTTTTTGCAACAGTTTAACACTGCTAATTTCAAAATTAAGAAACAAAAAAAAATGATCTACTTCCCCAGCAAAATTAAAAAAAAGTAAAATAAATAATTTCTTTAACGAAAAATTGAAAATGTGTACTACTCTATAAAGAATTAAGCTCTAAAAATTTTTTTGAAAAGCAAATATAAATCGTATATCGTAACTATAATCTTTTTTACCCCAAGAATTTCATTTTAATTTTGACAATTTATTTTTTAATCGACATTGCATATTTTTTACAGTCGAGTACATATGAAAATGAACGACATCGAAAAAAAATAGCATATTAATAGTTTTAAATTTTAAAGTTTTAAATTAATTAATTAATTAATTAAATTAAAAAATAAATTTATAATTAATTTTACCACAAATTATGTAGTTGAAAGGCTGATTTATGATTCTTAGAGAACAACAAGATATCTTATTAATATATTATATTATATATTTATGATTCGATTGACTATGATAATAAAAATTGGACAGAAAAATATAATCTTTTTAGCCGTAAAAATTGGGATGCAGCTTTTCAAAAGCATCATCTGGTTTGTCAATGGGACATTCGAAGCGTCGCCCACAATCTTTTACAAGTTGTTCTTAATTTTAGGTGCGGTAAATCAAGTAAGGGTCAACAGATCACGTCAAACTAATGGATTTTCCGTTTGTCCTTTCATTACTTGAGAACAGTGCTTAAAACTGTCACGAAAAAATAATTCGCGTTATTATGACAAAAGGGCTTGCAATTGGCCTGAAATAATATACTAACAACCTAACAGAAGGCAGGCATAATAAATTCCAATAATTTTGTTTGCATTTACACTCCAGTACTGCAAAGAATTCCGACAGACGAGAACCAATTAATAAATACAAAATAGTACTTGCCAAATGTAATCTTAAACAGAACACAAACAAATGGAACTGTTAGTGTTCAAAATGACCCTGTATATTTTATGTTAGAAATGTCCCTGTATATTAAAAATGTTGCCATGGTCTTATTATTATTATTATTTAGAAATGTTAAGTTTGACTTATTAATATTTTGTAATTGTCATTTATCTTTTCAAGAAATATACATCTGATAGTTTATTCTTTAGAGTTTATTATTTAGAGGCTACATTTACCTTCTTTAATTTAGAGAACTGAGTAGCCAAAGTATTATTTCCTTAAAACTGCTAACTCTTTATATTATAAAATTTTAACATTTGGCGACCATGGCAGGACTCAATTATGGAGAATATAAGAAGTTTGAAGGAAAAGAGATATTCTTAAAAAGAATGTTCACAAAGACTTGCAGAGAACTTGACATCTTACTAGGCGAAGAAAGTGTAGATATCGATAAAATGACAATTAAGATGAATGGATTAGAAAGTAAAGCCTACAGACTAATTCAACTAGACAAGAAAATTAAAAAACTGCTGTTTAAAAAAGACCAAGTAACAGAAGAAGACATAGAGAGTGAAGTAGAAACAGCAGAAACTTACAAAGAAGAATTTATCAAATACAAGACTAAATATTCTAGAATTTTAAGAATCAAATCTAAAAAAGATTAAGCTCACTAAGAAAACAATGCTAGTGTTTCCAGTAGCGAAGGAGGATCAAAAATAAATTTCATATTACCAAAATTTGAGCTAAAAAAAATTAATGGGAAGGTGAAAAATTGGATAATATTCTGGGGATAGTTCAAAAAAATTGATGAGGATGAACACATAGATAAAGAAGTTAAATTCCAGTATTTTATACAGGCATCTGATGAAGGATCCGCTGCAAGAAACCTTGTTGAAAGTTTTTCACCCTCTGCACCAAACTATGACATAGCTATCCAGCAACTTAAATCAAGGTTTTCTAGAAATGAATTTCTAGTAGAATATTATGTAAGAGAACTTTTAAATTTGGTTTTGAAAATGGCTATAAAAGGTAAATCAACTATGCCATTTTCAACTCTATTCTGTAAATTAGAATTTCAATTAAGAGCTTTAGTGACATAAGGAAACACAAGTGATGAGTACGCAGCAATGCTTTTTCCATTAGTTGAATCATCTTTACCAACAAAAACTTTACAAGTTTGGGAACGTTATAGGAACGACAAGAATTTACAGGGTTATTCTGATTCTACTAGTAATTATTTAAATATGTTATTAGATTTTCTAAGAGGCGAAGTAAATACTGAAGCAAGAATATCACTAATTAGAAATAGTTTTACTACCCGAAAAGATGGATCAATAACATGGGCACCGAGGCAACAAAACAATCAAAAATTGTTGTGTTGCCTGCTCAAACCACACCACAATATTAAAAACTGTACCTGGGGAGTTAAATCCTGCAGATCCACTCACTAGAGGCTGTAATGGTAAGCAATTATTAAACAGTAAATGTTGGGCAAAGTTGGCTAAGGAAAATAGATACATTGTGGCCAAGTTTACCAATCGTATTTTGCTCAGAAGCAAATGCTGAGAGAAGAAAAACAGCCATAACCTCTGTTGCTTTTCTGAAAGATTGTTTTAGTTTAAGGTTAAATTCTTTTTTCCAAATATCACAACATTTTGAGAATATTTGGCTGGATTTTTCGATTTTTTAATTATTTCAAAAATCAGTGAAATACAAATTTGCAGACATAAAGAAAGGAGAGATAGAACCCTCATTCCAAGAGATAGAAGAAACAGAGATAGCAGAACTATCATATCTTGAGATAGAGAAGGCAGAGACAGCACTTCTCAAAATTGTTCAGCTGGAATCTTTTGGATCGTTAAATCTTAAAAATATTAAAAATTTAAAAGTTTTTGGACGAAAAAGGCATGCTTCGAGTAAGAACGAGATTACTATTATAGTAACATACCTGATTTAGAACACATTTATAAAGCCTCTTTGAAGAAAAGTCATAAATATTTACAAACTATGAAAGATCATTTAAGAAGTCGTTTCCGGAAGGAGTACATAGGAAATTTAGTAGAGGTAGGAAATGTTGTACTTTTGGAATGTGATAATGTCAAAAGAGCTAACTAGCCCTTAGGTCAGATAAAAGAAATGTATATTGGTAAAGATGGAATTACAAGAGTGGCTAAAGTAAGATAAGCTAAGGAACTTATTAGACCTTTACAGCGGCTTTATCTACTTGAAATCGAGCCAGAAGAAGACGAAGTAGAGAAGAACGGAGAAGTAAAGATGAATATAGATAAAAAATAGATAAAGATCAAGACTTGGTTGGCCAAAAGTCCAATTCTAATGAAATTTCAGTTAAAATTTCAAGATATGGACGACCGATCATGAGTCCTAAAAAATTGCAATATACCTGACGATTTTTTATTTTTCAACTTCGTCGAAAAGAGGGGAATATATTAGAAATGACACTGTATATTGAAAATGTTGCCATAGTCTAATTATGTAAAAATGTTAAGTTTGACTTATTAATATTTTGTATTTGTCATATATCTTTTCAAGTAATATACATCTGATAGTTTATTATTTAGGGGCTACATTTACCTACCTTAAATTTAGAGAACTGAGTAGCAAAAGTATTATTTCCTTAAACCTGTTAACTCTTCATATAAAATTCTAACAGTTAGATAAACCATTAAACACTAGTTACTATTTCTAAACCTATGATACTTAGAATTAATTAATGCTTAATAACATTGCTTTTCTTTACACTTGGATTACGAAGAGTTTTTTATCGCTGTTAATTCGTAAAAAATTGCATGTTTTATTGGTCCGTTTGGATATAAAGTATGAATTTTGTAATTCTTAAAACCGCGATATCTCACGAATGGTTAGTCGTACAAGAAAAACGATGTACAACTTTTGTCTGACCTATTTTTACGATAAAATTTACGGTTTTCAAGATAAATGGAAAAAACTTTTTAATCTTAGATAAAAAAAATTAAGAAGTAGGATCGAAGTGGATTATTTACATTTTATATATAATGATGTATTTAATGTCTTTGCCAATTACTCTATGCAAATTCTGGCTAAGTCAAATGTCTTTTTTAACTGGACTATTTACCAACTTTCTATAAGGGATGTGGTTGTGGAAAAGCCAATAGTGATCATAAAAAAATTAATACATTTTAAAATATATTTCTTTATCTATATATATATAAAAGTGAAAGTTCACTCATCACCATATCTCGGAAACTATAAAACCTACAAACTTGAAATTTGGTAAGTAGATTCCCTATTAGGGTCTAAACGTCCGCTAAGAAAGGATTTTACGAAACTCTACACCTAAGGTGGTAAAACGGGGGTTGAAAATTTATATGAAAGTCCTATGTTATTAAAGTCAGGGACTAGAAAATTAAAATGTGTGCTCTTTAGAGGTTGTAGAGGTGTACTTATATTGTATTTCTAGAAATCAACTCCCTCCATAAGGATTAAACGGGGGTCGGTTACATTTTATACAACAATCAACACGCCACGCGAACGACATCGCGTGTACATCGATTTGGTACCCAAAAATGTAGTTAGATTTTTTTTGTCTGTCTGTCTGTATGTTTGTGCACGCATCACATGAAAACTACTGATTCGATTCGAATGCGTTTTTCACAGATGTATTTGTCTTTATTCCCGACTACTTAGAGCTGTGAAATTTTTAGGATAGCTAAGAACTGGATGACAATGCATGTTTCAAGTGTGGCATATACATAGATTTCGAAATTTATACTAAATTGATATTAAATATGATATAAGTTGTGTTTAGATATTATCATTTTGAAAGTTTTTAAATAAGTTGTTCGTAGCCTATTTGGTTAAGCGGCGGATGAGTCCAGTTGTGACAGTTCTGTTACGTTATCATAAAGGAATCGATTACGCGAGAGAGAAGTTTTTTTTCTGTTTTTTTTTTGTTCTACATGTTAAAACAGTAATTATTATTTTAACTGTTAATAAAATAAACAAATTTAGAAAATTTGTAGTAAGTTTTTTAGACTGTACTGTGGACCCTGCCGTAATCTATCTCGGTAAAGCGCTATTGGCCAAGGAACAGGTTGCACTTAGCAATCATTTAAAATAATCTAACAATGGTAATATGACATAAATTACCAAAACAAACTTTTGACTATAAAAAGTTCTTTTTATAAATTGTGATTTTTACCAAAATCTGTTCACTGGTTTCAGCGTGATTGACTGACAAACATGAAATTTTAAATAAAAAAAAATTAAAAGTAGTTAGGCCAGACTTATTTTACTAAGAATATACCTACAGTATGATTAAACTTTTATACATAAAATGAAATCATTTGTGAATATCCCAATTTCACGCTAGCAAAGCCGCGGTTAAAAGCTAGTTCTCTATAAATTAAACAATACCCATTTGAATTTTTCTAATTAATGTATTAATCCTGCTATCGCATTTCCGTTTACTTTTCATTTTTTTATAACCTCTTGTTTTACTAGGTATATTATTTTTTATTCTATTAAAATAATTTACTATTTTTTCTTGCAAGAATAATTAATACGGAATAATTAGTAAATAATCACAAAACCTAAATTTGCATTGCTGCAATTGCATATTTAAACATAACTTTTAATTTAAAACACCCTTACTTTATAACATTTTTCTGAATTGTAAAAAATAAAGATACTTTACAAAATTAGAATTTTTTGACAAACCTCGTATACTGCTTTAAAAAAATAATATCTGATGGTTGCATTTTCAATTAAATTTTATTTCAAAACAAACTAAACGCAGATTTCTGTTCCCAAACCAATATCTATTACGTATTAAGATAAAGTGTTTACAGAAACAGAAATGTGATGACACATTTAATGCCTTATCTTAAATAATAAACAATATGAGTTAACGTACCTATACAAAAATATGATTAGTTCTTTTTAGGGTGACGAATTGTTTTTAGAAAGTTAATATTAAAAAATATATTGTTTTAAATCATTTATTTTAATGTTTGAAGAGAAAAAATGGAAGTTTTTTCAGATTTTATTTATAGTCCAGTCACTCACAGTAAAATATTGTAAAACCTCAGAACGTTTATTAAAGTCCAAATAAAGTTTGATTTAAATAAGACTTTTTGCAGATCTAAATTTTCTTGACTTTCAACTGTACTCTGGGACTTAACATCATCTTCGCCTTCATTTCCTCCTTTTTTAAACTCTTCTTGACTTATTATAAAATCATTTCGTCATTGTTATCGTAACCAAGTAAGATTCCGTTAACAGCCTTTTTGTCCATTTTTTTTCTGCGAAATTTTGGAATATGTACATAGCAAATAGAACCAGTGTGAAGACAGAAGCTATGTCCCAGAATATTATAAAAAAGTTCCGAGTGATATTTTTTCGACTTTTATAAGTGTTTTATACTTTTTAAAACGTAGGGCAATACCCTTTTAGCTTGTTCGTTTAAAATTTTCATATCTCATATTTTGTAACACAAGATTAAACCCACTGGGCCCCCTTAAAATATAAAAAATCTATTTATCGTAAAGTATAAGACTTTTTAAAACTTTTTTCACGTAAGCCATACCCTTTTAGCTTATTCTTTCAAAATTTTCATATCCCATATTTTGTAACCCAAGATTAACCCCATCGAGCCCCTTTAAAATAGAAAAAAAATATTTATCGTAAAGTATAATACTTTTTAAAACTTTTTTTACGTAAGCCATACCCTTTTAGCTTATTCTTTCAAAATTTTCATATCCCATATTTTGTAACACAAGATTAACCCCACCGGGCCCCCTTAAAATATAAAAAATCTATTTATCGTAAAGTATAATACTTTTTAAAACTTTTTTTACGTAAGCCATACACTTTTAGCTTGTTCTTTTAAAATTTTCATATCTCATATTTTGTAACACAAGATTAAACACACCGGCCCCCCTTAAAATGTAAAAAAAAATATTTATCGTAAGGTATAAGACTTTTTAAAACTTTTTTTACGTAGACTATACCCTTTTAGCTTGTTCTTTCAAAATTTTTATATCTCATATTTTGTAACACAAGATTAACCCCACCGGGCCCCCTTAAAATATAAAAAAATCTATTTATCGTAAAGTATAAGACTCTTTAAAACTTTTTACTTGTAAGCCATACCCTTTTAGCTGATTTTTTCAAAATTATCATATCTCATATTTTGTAACACAAGATTAACCCCACCGGGACCCCTTAAAATATAAAAAAATCTATTTATCGTAAAGTATAAGACTCTTTAAAAAAATTTTCTTGTATGCCATACCCTTTTAGCTGGTTCTTTCAAAATTATCATATCTCATATTTTGTAACACAAGATTAACCCCACCGGGCCTCCCTCAAAATTTAAAAAATTCTATTTTACATAAAGTATAGGACTTTTGAAAGCTTTTTTTACGTAGACCATCCCCTTTTAGCTTGTTCTTTCAAAATTTTCATATCTTATATTTTTTAACACAAGATAATATTTTAAGGGGGGCCCGGTGGGGTTAATCTTGTGTTAAAAATATGGGATATAAAATTTTTGAAAGAACAAGCTAAAAGGGTATGGTTTACGAAATATTTTTTTTAAAAAGTGTTATACATTACGATAAATAGATTTTTTTATATTTTAAGGGGGCCTAGTGGGTTTAATCTTGTGTTACAAAATATGGGATATGAAAATTTTTAAAGAACAAGCTAAAAGGGTATAGTGCACGTAAAAAAGTTTTAAAAAGTCTTATACTTTACGATAAATAATTTTTTTATATTTTAGCGGGAGCTCGGTGGGGTTAATCTTGTGTTACAAAATATGGGATATAAAAATTTTGAAAGAACAAGCTAAAAGGGTATGGCTTACGAGAATTTTTTTTTAAAAAGTCTTATACTTTATGATAAATAGAGTTTTTTATATTTTAAGGGGGCCCGGTGGGGTTAATCTTGTGTTACAAAATATGGAATATAAAAATTTTGAAAGAACAAGCTTAAAGGGTATGGCTTACGAGAATTTTTTTTTTAAAGTCTCATACTTTATGATAAATAGAGTTTTTTATATTTTAAGGGGGACCGGTGGGGTTAATATTGTGTTACAAAATATAGGATATAAAAATTTTGAAAGAATAAGCTAAAAGGGTATGGCTTACGTAAAAAAAGTTTTAAAAAGTCTTATACTTTACGATAAATAGATTTTTTTATATTTTAAGGAGGCCCAGTGGGTATAATCTTGTGTTACAAAATATGAGATATGAAAATTTTAAAAGAACAAGCTAAAAGGGTATTGCTCTATGTTTTAAAAAGTATAAAACACAAGTCGAAAAAATATCCCTCGGAACTTTTTTATAATATTCTGGAACATAGTTTACATGGGTCTTCAGAAACTTTTCTGTCTTCGCACCGGTGCAAATAGATCCTATTATTATTAAGTGCTTAAGACCTGTTTTCTTACCTGTCCACAGTTCAAACGGAGATTTATCTTTTACACCTGATACACCTGTTCTATTTAATAAGTAAGCTGCCGTATTATCATTTCAGCCCATAATGTCTGTGGTATTCCTTCTCTTGCATGCATTATAGCCATAGCAGTTTCTACAACAGTCTCTTTGAGCATCTCGTAGAGAATCATTTAGGATCGGCAGTGAAGTATCCCAGTATTGTAATAGTAATGTCTTCATTGTTCAATATGGGTTTGTTCTTTTCAATTTTTGATTTAAATGAACCATAGTTAGATTTTTTATAACTGATCGTACCTACAAGTTTCCTATTAGGGCGTGGGACGTCTGGGTATCTTTCGGTAACTGTCTCACACGTTCTGGCCAAATTTTTGTGACACTTGCCGTATATTAACACTAAATTTAAGTAATTTTCGTTAGTATAGCCTAAACGCGCCATGATTTTAAAAATAGTGGGTAACTAAGTTTTGTAACACAGAGTGATGACCAAAAAATGCTACCTAATAATAATCACAATGCGGATTGACGGATTGTTAGCGACTTTTTTCCATGGCCAACTTTTTGAAATCAAGTACATACATAATTTCAATAGGTAATCTCTTTCGTAAGACCCTTTTTACCTCTTTCAATGGAAGCTTGGTGTTTTATAGAGACTTAATTTTTAGGAAGACAGTAATAAATGCATTATAAACTCATAATTTAGAAAGTTTGCTGTTTTTTAAAAATTTTCTCAAATTAACTTTCATATAATTTCTGATTTATGTGAAAACTATTGATTTTAGGTAAAGCGAAACCTAATACAATTTGAAAGCCAAATAAATTTCACGTAAGACGACGTAAGTATATACAGGGTGTCCTATTTGAAAATTTTGACTTATTCTGATTCAAAGTTCTGAAAAATGGCACACCGTTTAAGAACACCCTGTGTTGTAAAACTAAATTAGTTCCTTATGGCATTAAAGAACATCACTTACCGTTTAAGCGTAGCAACTTTTGTTTCATTTGATTCTGAAATAGTCCAGTTATTGATTTTTCAAAATACAGTCGAATCTGTCAAAATTTTTGAAAAAAGTTGAATAAATCAAAAACTAACGATTTAAAATATAGACTACCTTACATAAAATTAGTCTAGAATTTTATGCGTAGTAATAATATACAGGGTGTTCTATTTAAAATAACGAAGTTGATGGCGACTTTCCGGTATAACCGGAAGTGTAAGATTAATGATATTATTTAAGGCAGATAGGCCATCAATAAAAATGGCCGAGTACAAATTTGAGATTTCAAATCAACATAGATCTCGAGATATTTGTACTGTCCCTTCGTCGTGACACACCCTGTATGACTTTCATTAATTAAAAACAATTGAAAACTATCATAATAATAATAAATCAACAAAACTATGAATTAGTGTTTAAGACTGGATTAGAAGTAATGTAATCTTAACACATTTCTGGGCTAGTTCCTATGCAGTTAGCATCTTATTATTTTTCTCAGTTTGTGGTGTGCATTAAAATATTAAAAAAAATAAAATTTCGTATGTAATAAGTGAACGTGGTAAAACTTTAATTTTGTTTGAGAACAACAAGTTTTATAAAAAGAAGATTTTAGAATCGTCAAGCGAAAAAAAGTGGCGTTGTACAGTGAAAGGTTGTGGTGCAAAATTGTATATAATTTTTTAAGCCAGGCGTGGTGGCGTAAAATTCAACAACTTGGTTTGGCTGTAGAGTACAGAAAAGAAAACTGAAGTGGGTAAATTTTTAAGTTATGTGTTTGGGCTACAATATTTACCACCCAATGACTCCTATTTCATTGGGTGGTAAATACCGAAAACTATTCTACCTTAATTTTTTTATGCGATCCCCTTCAAATTGCCCTACTGGTGATATAAATGCATTTTGCCAGTGGGCAACCCCGGGCCATATTGTTTATACCGAAATTGTTTAAACAATTACATGCAATTGTTATTTTTTAACCGGACAATTTTTTTTATATTCTTTATTAAAATACAAATAAAAAAGGTTCCACGAATTTTCACGATAAACTTAATATTTTTAGAGATATGGATTTTTAAAAGTTCGAAAAATCTCAAATTTGGGAACTTTCGACCCATAAAAAATATATTTAAAAAAATAACATATAAATAGTATACATTTTTTAAATTTTTTATACAATAATTAATAATGTTATTAATAGAGATTTAAAAAATTTAATTGTTTATACCTGTTTATTAATTGTTAATTTCGCGCGCTCTCAAGTACCCGTCGCTTACCTTTTTGGGACTTGAATCGTTTTTAATCATTTATCTTAAAAACTATTAACTTTATTAAAATTGCTAATAAGAGCAATGTTATTAATAATTAAATTGTCTACTTTAACTTTCATATTGCCGGACCCTGTACAAATAAAACTTATTTTTTACTTTTCTAAATTCAGTTAATTTTATGTTTGTAAATAATTTTATTATTAGTATTTTAAGTAGGTTGGATTTATTTGATTATGTAAGAAAACTTCTGCACTATAAGACTAAAGCAAAAATTAATTTTAAAAACAAAACTCTCAGACTCTGACTTAAAAAAAAATAAATAACAATACTAGGGCGTTATATTGAATTTTAAACTTTTTTATTTTTTCTAGCATTCAACATATTCTGCATTTTAAGACTAATTTATGGTCGTTTTTAAACGTACTAACTAATGTATTTGTTATTTTATTGCTATTTGTTTATGTTTGAAAAACTATATTCAAGCCAAAGATAGAATTTAAGGATGCGTGATCACTAAATATGTATTTTGTATATCTTAACGGCGCAATCGTAGAAAGAATGCTTTGCCTTCTAAACTGAAATAAATGAAGTACAGTTTTAAGAAAAAATAACGTCGAGTCGGAGTTATAAACAAATCGGTGCATATGATCTGTAACGAAACCAATAAAATGTTGAAATTACGTTATAGTCGAGGCAATGAAGCATTTTAAAAGTAAATCTTTTAAGAGAGGACGGATCGGAATGCGGTTTTTTGCATTTGCTTTTAAAAATTATTTATACTATTCCTACCTACTTTCTACTTAGTACAAACCGGAAGTTGCATTGCTGCAGCCAAAAATGCTTTTAAAAAATGCATTTTTTGAGAGATTTTTTGGCAAATTTAATAACTTTGTAAATATGAGTCAGAATTAGCCCAAGTTAGGTAACCAGGGGGTTTTGAGGTCGCTAATCACGATTATAATGTGTAAATTGACCCCCCGAACACCTGGAGCTCAGGAACGTCGACGAACGTCATCTCCGGGGGACTATCCCGAACTGCATGCGAGAAAGGTGAGAAAATCGAGACCACGGGGTTTTTTGAGTCACTGAATATAAATATGGTTCCAGCGAACACCCCACGAACACCTGGTGCGCCCTAACATGGATGCGGACGTCATCTTCAAGAATTTTTCTGGAAATAGCGACGAAAACGAAACGAAAATCATTATGGGGGCATTTTGTGTGCGTTAAATCCGAATTTCATGTGGAAAACGACTCCCAGAACACCTGGTGCACCCTAACCTGGCTCTGAAAGTCATTCCCGAGGTTTTCCCGGACACAACTGAAAAATAGGAACCGACAATCGTTACTGGGGGTTTCTTGGGGCGCTGCAGTCAAATATGGCACTGGCGAACACCCCACGGACACCTGGTGCGCCCTAACCTGGCTCTGGACGTCATTACCCAAGTTTTTCCAGACACAAGTGAAAATAACAAACCCAAATTTTACGCCGAACATGCCCTCCCTATACCTGGTGCATTGCATGAACGTCAACTAAACCTGATATTTTAGAGACTGACGTCAATGTACTTCAATAACTGTATGGAAGTGTTGATTCTAGTTAAAATATGTATGGAGAAAAGGAATAAAATGAATAAAAAGTCAAAGTTTATGTAATTGATATTTTAAAACACTTTTTTGAACTAAAATCAAATAAAATCCAACCGTTACTTCACCTAAGGGGCCATTCATTAATTACGTAAGGACAATTTTTGTCAATTTTGCCCCCCCCTCCCCCCATGTAAGTATACGTAAGATTTCTCGAACCCCCTTCCCCTTTCTTACGTAAGATTCTATCTTTATCTTCTAAATAATAAACTGTTATGTGAGGAAAGGATCAGTTTCACTAAAACTTACAGTTCAACGTGGATCCATAATTTTTATTTTTTAACAAGGAATAATTTAAATAGTACTAGCAAACATAAATTAGTAAAACTACAAACTCATAACATTGTTCATAAAATAAGTTATTTTTTATTTTTTTCAATAAACAACAAAAATTATTTAAATAAAATAAAAAATCGACTATACACTTTAAAATTAAGAAAACAATTTGGAATCCAAAATGGAATTAGATTTTTAATCTTGAATTTTGATTCACGAAATATTACGTAAGACTGAATTTTACCTCCCCTTCCCCCAACGTAAGAACTTGTAGAGATTTTCTTAACCCCCCCTTCCCCCTCAATACCCTTACGTAATTAATGAATGGCCCCTAACCACATTAATCAATTACTTCGATTTTCTAATAAGCAACTAAAAATCAAATTCTTTATCAAGTGACACATCCATAGTCTGCTCATTGTTTTCGTCATCGACAAATGTACTCATACGGGTAACATCTCCCTTATCTAAAGCCTCTGTCTCTGCCACAATAACGTTGTCAACTGAATATCTTTCAGTGTTCGTCGATGTCATATTTGAATTCAGCGCCCAAAGAAACCTCACGTAACGATTGTCGGTTAGTCTTTTTCAATTTTGTCTGGAAAAACTTCGGTGATGACATCCAGAGCCAGGTAAGGGCGCACCAGGTGTCCGTGGTGTGTTCGCCGGAAACATATTTGACTTCAGCGCCCCAAGAAACCCCCAGTAACGATTGTCGGTTCCTATTTTTCAGTTGTGTATGGGAAAACCTCGGGGATGACTTTCAGAGCCAAGTTAGGGCGCACCAGGTGTTCGGGGAGTCGTTTTCCACATGAAATTTGGATTCAGCGCACAAAAAATGCCCCCATAATGAATTTCGGTTCGTTTTTGTCACTATTTCCAGAAAAATTCTTAAAGATGACGTCCGCATCCAGGCTAGGGCAAACCAGGTGTCAGTGTGGTGTTTGCTGGAGCCATATTTAAATTCAGCGACCCAAAAAACCCCGTGGTCTCGATTTTCTCTCCTTCCTCGCATGAAGTTCAGGATAGTCCCCCGGAGATGACGTTCGTCGACGTTCCTGAGCTCCAGGTGTTCGGGGGGTCAATTAACACATCATAATCGTGATCAGCGACCTCAAAACCACCTGGTTACCTAACTTGGGCTAATTCTGACTCTTATTTACAAAGTTATTAAATTTGCCCAAAAATTCCTCAAAAAATGCATTTTTTGGAAGCATTTTTGGCTGCAGCAATGCAACTTCTGGTTTGTACTAAGTAGACAGTAGGAAAGAATGGTATAAATAATTTTAGAAAGCACATGCAAAAAACCGCATTCCGATCCGTCCTATCCTAATGATTTCCTATATTTGACCTTTTTAGTGCTTCGTTGCCTCGACTATTATTATATTTTGTTAAATTTTAAATAAAAAAATTAAAAGTAGTTAGGTCAGACCTATTTTACTAAAGATATACCTACAGAATGATTAAAATTAAATTTTTATGTGTAAAATAGACAGTCACTAAATCATTTGTGAATGTCCCAATTCCACGCGGGCAAAGCCGCGGGTAAAAACTAGTATAAGTATATTATAACTACCGTAGTTTTATTATTATTTGAAAAACAAAAAATAAACTGTTAACTTAAATATTCAAGTTTCTCTCCATCGAGGGTGGGTACTTTTTTGTTGAGTGGTGCAAATCGAACTTGTGACGTTGGTTGGGGAGAGTAATATTCAAAGAGTGCGTGCTGTTCACGTGATCATTCTATCTTTTGAACTTATAGTAAAATTTGTTGATATTTTATAAATTGCCCTGTATAAATTATTTTTTTTTTACTTTATAAGATGCAATAAGTAAGAATATTTTGTTTTTTTTTTAAATTTTTATAACTACTTTAACTTTCCTATTGTTGGAAACCCTGTATAAATAAAACGTATTTTTAAATGTTCTACATTCAGGTCTATTTTAGATTTGTAATTTCATGTCATTAATAGAATTTTAAGAAGTTGTTTTTCACTACATAAGAAAATTTTTTGCATTTCGAGTTCCCTGATAGAATCTTAGCGTTGGTCACCATGTTTTTTACTTTTGTTTTAGAACAAAAATTGTTAAATTTTCAATTGCTAATTTTAAATTACATGCATATTTGTATTTTATTGCTACTTTTTATGTTTAAATACCAGTAAAATTTGTTTATATTTTATAACTCACCCTGTATAATTGACTGTTTTTTTATTATAAAATGAGCAATTAGTAAGTACATTTGTTTTTCCGTTTTTATTTTTTTGTATTTTCAATAACTACTTTAACTTTTCTTTTGCCGGATCCTTTAGAAATGAAACTTATTTTTTTAACATATGAAATTAAGTTATTTTTCTGTTGCTAAATAATTTTATTCATAGTAATTAAAGTCAAATGCTAGATACAGTAGACAACCACCAAGACTGTTTCGGCATAAATAAAGAATTATACTGCTGGCACCATCTATCTATGAATGAAAAGAATTACGAAACTAAACGATCACGGCATCTAATCACAAAAGACAGGTTTACACCACACACCAATTTACTAATTTTGAGGTCCGACTCTGTCGCTGTTTCTACCACTAGATATTTCTACAAGGTCACACTCCCATGCATGGGCGGTCGCAATTTCATGCAGTCGTCAGCGCTTTCATGCGATTTAGGTCGAAAACAGGCGCTGTTTCTTGCGTTTTAGGAACATATATATATATATATATATATATATATATATATAAAATGTATATAGTCGGTCATCACGATATCTCTGGAACTATAAGGCCGATCGACTTAAAACTTGGTAGGAATATTCCTTAGAAAAGATAGAGGTCAGCTAAGAACGGATTTTAGGAAATACCAACCACAAACGGGGTTGCGGGGGAGATATATAAATTGTATATAGTCGGTCATCACAATATCTCTGGAACTATAAGGCCGATTGACTTGAAACTTGGTAGGAATATTCCTTAGGCAAGATAGAGGTCAGCTAAGAACGGATTTCAGGAAATTCCACCCACAAGAGGGTTGCGTGGGATATATATAAATTGTATATAGTCGGTCATCACAATATCTCTGGAACTATAAGGCCGATCGACTTGAAACTTGGTAGGAATATTCCTTAGGGAAGGTAGAGGTCAGCTAAGAACGGATTTCAAGAAATTCCACACACAAGGTGGGTTGCGGGGGATATATATAAAATGTATATAGTCAGTCATCACAATATCTCTGGAACTATAAGGCCGATCGACTTGAAACTTGGTAGGAATATTCCTTAGGGAAGGTAAAGGTCAGCTAAGAACGGATTTCAAGAAATTCCACCCACAAGGTGGGTTGCGGGGGATATATATAAAATGTATATAGTCAGTCATCACGATATCTCTGGAACTATAAGGCCGATCGACTTGAAACTTGGTAGGAATATTCCTTAGGAAAGGTAGAGGTCAGCTAAGAACGGATTTCAGGAAATTCCACCCACAAGGGGGGTTGCGGGGGATATACTTAAAATGTATATAGTCAGTCATCACGATATCTCTGGAACTATAAGGCGGATCGACTTGAAACTTGGTAGGAATAATCCTTAGGAAAGATAGATGTCAGCTAAGAACGGATTTCAGGAAATTCCACCCACAAGGAGGGTTGTGTGGGATATATACAGTGTGACCCATTTCGAATGGAAACACCCCGGTAGAATTCTTATTTATTAACCGATTTGAATAATTCTTTTTTGTATCATTAAGTTAAAAAAAGTTTTACTTAAAGACCTAATTTGACATCTTAAATTTCGTTTTCAAGGCCTACTATGCCACTTTTTTGTTGTCAAAAATGAAGAAATGTTATTAGCGATTTTTTTTATTAAAAAATGACGACACCGCTGGATTTAGAGTCTCTTTAAATAGCTCTGATTAAAATTTCATAAATAAATATTCATAAATAAAAAAGTTATGACAACCTTAAATTTGAAAACTCGACAACCTAAGAGTTACAAAATAACACACTGTATCAACATTAAGCCACGCAAATTGTGATTCTTTTTATTAATTTAAACAATAAATCAATATAAGATAAACTAATTGTTTAAAATAATATTCAAAATGGTAAAACTAACGAAAACTTACACGCACACTAACGAGCATTACTAATTGGAACTAAAATTAATTTTTAATTTAAATCTAAGTAGCCATGATAAGGGTGTTATTGTTAGGTAGGTATTTGTTTCGTAGTGTCAAACTTGCTTAAGTTGAGCAATTAAGTTTACAGTCAATGTCCGTATATGCCATAATATTTTATTAATTTATTTTTGATTTTGTGTCATGGCAGGAAGATTAAGTTTGCACGAGAAAATTGAAATAATACGTCTTTTGCGAGATGATGACAGAAGTTCCAGAGAGGTATGCAGAGTTTTTAAAGAAAGACATGTTGATCGTCCCAATATTACCTGCGGTACTGTTAATAAAATTAAAAAGACTTTTAATGAAACAGGTGCCGTATCAAAGCTACTTCTAAAATCTAATCCCAGGCAAAAAATAAACCAGAATAACGATAATATTCTAGAATATTTTATAAATAATCCCAATGCCAGTTTAAGAAATGCTACTTTAGATATACCTCGGGAAACGATTCGGCGGTGTCTTAAAGCTAACGGTATAAAACCTTTCAAACCCAAGTTCTTACACACATTGCAAGACGGTGATAATAAAAGACGTTTGGAATATTGTTTATGGGCGCAGGGTGAATATTTAAACAATAGACATTTTCTAAAAATGTATTGTTTTCGGACGAAGCAACTTTTACCACGAACGGAGTAGTATCATCACAAAATTGCCGCAGTAAAGGTACTGCACCGTTACGAGCTCAAAATCGACCAATTTCCCATGTAAATCTCCATAAGAGAATCTAAGATCCATTTCGGTAAATTTTTGCTCTTTTTGATACTGCGCATATAATTTGAATAAAATTTCGTTGTGACGTCATTGGAATGGTCGGATGGGACATTTTTTCAATGGGGGGTATTTAGGGAGGCCCATTGGTGCATCTATACTTGTAAAAATTGGAAGAATAGTTAGTAGACATTCGATATTTGATTTATAATACATAGATGGCGTTTTAATTTTCATGAAGAGTACTGCAAAATATGCAATTGACATTTGTTTCATATTACATAGATGGCGTTGGGGATGGGGGAGTACTCCGATTGGTACTTTTAACATTTGATTCATATTGCATAGATGGTGTTTTATTTAAACGGAAAATGAAAGTGAATGTATTTTATGTTTTGAAAAAAATGTATATTTGTGTTAATTATGCAAGGTCTATCTTTTAATAATTTCCATATATGATATTTTACATTCTAATAATGAAGGTAATAATTACATATAGAATTTTTTTATTTAACTGTATATATACTCGGTTTCGATACTAAGTATTCAGTTTGTGAAAATAAGAAAACTAGTTTTACTTTCAAAACAAAAGTAAGTTATTAACATTTTATTTTTATTTTATTGATAGATATTTATTTATAAATAATTTTAGATGGACCTCAAACAAATAAATGCAATTTCTATTATAGAAAACATTAAAAAACCTATAATAAAATTAAATGATATGGTTTTGGGACAACCACACAAAATTATAAATGTTAAAGTTGTGAAAAGCAAATTTGGAGAAACGATTTTGGTGGAATTGGAGGAAAACGTAACGTTCCTTCCTCAAAGAGTAACGGAAAAATATAAACCGTTCATTGATTATTTTGGAGGTGAAAAATATGGATTAGTATTTAGAGGTTCAATTGATGTAGGGAAACAGCATCCAGCTGCTTCGTTTGAAATTGTTGAAATTTAAATTTTAGTTTTAAATTATTTATTTTTTTATTATTGTTATTATAGATAAGGTTGGGGAATTAATAAATAATCATATACAAACAAAAATTACGCTAAGTCCAGACAATGAAAATGAACTTATAAGATGCATTAAAATGGATTATCAAAAATATTTTCACATCGGTTAATGTCGGTTTCTTTCGATAAACTTTACTAAGCTTGTTACATTGAATCGTACATTTTGTATCAGGGAACTATGAAATTGAAACGTGTTTTAAACATCGATTAAATCCGTATTCTTTCGATAAAATTCGTTGTGGTCAGTAGGTACAACAGTGAATAATTTATTTTGTTTCAGACTAATATGAAATTAGAAGATATTTGCATTAGGAAAATTTGCGAAAATATATCTGAAGTTAATACTTTTATTCGAGACTTAACGTTACCTCAAATTTTAACATTTAAAATTGTTAAAGCTTATAGAAAATACAAATGGAGATTCATTCTAAAAAGCATAAAAAACACTGTTTTATGGAGCTTCGATATTCCTTTTGATATGTTATATAGAAGAGATGTTCCAAATGCTATAGCAAGATTAACAGTAATTAATCATTCTGATTGGAAAACAGAATATGATAAGTCTGAATATTGTATTTGGACAAATCGATATCATATTAAAAACCTTAATTTATGGTATTGTCGTTCCTGTTACAAACATTTTTTAGCTATTTTAAAAAAATATAATATAAATATCAATTTAATAATTTTAAGAGATCATTTTGATTTAGTTTGCAAAATTGACTCCTTACATTGTATCTATAGAAATAAGAATATGTGGTGTCAAAATAATTTTAATCATTTATTGTTTGGACTTAAAGAAAAATATATATGTAATTTTGAGCTTCATGATTCATACTCTTTTTATAATTCTGAACCACGGTTCCATCGTTTTATTGATTCAGGTGATAGCGATAGTGATGATTAGAAATACCAATTATTGTATGTAAAGGTTAATATTGTAATAAAATACTTTATTTTGTAAATGTTTTATTTTTTATACCTTACATTCTTCAATAGCTAATTTACATAAATTACACTTTGATTGTGATACAGGTGATCCATCTACATGAGTTTGCCATTCAGGACGATTATGATGTATGTAACAAGGTAGTTTAAATACAAATTATTTCTATATTCGACGGGTAATTTGTGCCAAGCAAATAAAAGGTCTGAAGGTGAAACTTTTTCAATTATGTACTGTAAAGGAAACAATTTAAGTTCTTCTTCACTAAACTCACACAATCTTCTCTTAAAACTCCAATGATCTTTTAGTGGACAATCACAATTATACGTGTTATGTTTATACATTTTATTTTAAAAACTAAACAAAATTTAATAACCTCTTATATATTTATATAATTCCCACTCTATAATATAAAATTCTATAAAACATTATTTTTATTTATCCAAGAATTATGTGATTTATCCATTCCTAACCATTTAACATACACTTTATTTCCTTTTTTTCTTAAAACTTTCTCAACTAAATATACATTTGGATTTTTAACTTTTTGTAATTCTTCGGTATAGAAACAACCTTGAATTTCTTCGTTTCTCGAATCTTCTAACAAATATGTTGTAGGATTGGTGTAGCGAACTTTCCGAATTTTAAAAATTTCATTTGTCCACAAAGGTGTGTAACCTTTTGCAAAAGCATGTCGATACTTGCTAATTCTAACGTAATCACCTACTTTAAATTTATTTTTTCGAGGATCCACAGTTTTTAAATGATTAAATACTTGAATAAGTTTAGCATTGTTTTCATTTATTTTACTTGGCATATATCCAGTTGTCGAATGTTTGGTATTGTTGTATTTTTCAATAATGTCTGGAAGAATATTTTTCCACTTGTATGAACCCTGTAAACTAAATTGTTTCCATATTAATGACTTTATGGTTCGAATTGCTCTCTCTGCAATAGAAGCTTTTAAATTTGAAAATGTACTATAGTGGTTTATACTAAATGATTCCATAAGCTTTTTAAAGTTTGAATTATAAAATTCCGTTCCATTGTCGGTTTGTAAATTTTTTGGTGGTTTCTTCATTTTAGATAAAATTATTTTCATTGCATTAGTCACATCTTTACCATTTTTCGTTTTAAGTGGTTCAGCCCAAATGTATTTACTAAATGCATTAATAACAACCAAAATATAACGATAACCATTATTTAATTTTGCATAACGGTCCATAATAGCCAAATCAGCTTGGATTAAATCATTTAAACCTTTTACTATAACACGTCTTCTTTTGTATATTTTTCGTGCAGGTTTGTGAAGCTCGTTGACAATTTGAATTTTTACATCAGACATTTTTTTCGAGAGGACACTGTAAAGTGATTCTTACAAACACATTATCGCTTGAGTTTAATTTAAATGAAATCTTATCTTCTATATTTATATCTAAACCTTTTAACTCATGGTACTTGTACTCAGTGCCATTTACTTCAACCAAATTAGAAAATGCATAATGTTGAACAGATTCGATTTTTCCTTTAACTGAAAATACATATGTTGTGCCACCATGATCAAGCACATAATATTCTTTATTAAGGGTTATTTTCTTTTCTACTTTTAAAAAAATTAAACATTTGCTGTGAAACGATGATGGATCGCATACAAAGTATAGTGGAGCTGCTTGTTGATTATTTGGTGTAAAGTCACTACAAGCTTTGGAATCAGTTAAAAAATGTGAGCCAAATTTATTAATAGGCATATTTATTGTATAACACCTTCTTCTTTAAGTTCCTCTATAATTGATACTATTTCATTGGTGTGACCGTTATTTCCAGCAGCCTGGGATGATACCAGTAGTTGTAACCGTTCTACAAGTTCATTAAAGTCATCAAAGTATTTATACTCTATCGGTTTCCTATTATATTCCAATAATGTTAAACCCTCACCAGTTTTCTGTTGTTGTTGTTGTTTAAGATTTTTTGTTTTATTTCTTGTAAGTATGTTTGTTAAACTTGGTGCAGAACTTATCCTAGGTCTATATGGTCTACTTTCTAATCTTGGTTTAATAACGAAATTATATTTGTCTTTAATTTTACTCTCTATTTTTCTTAATGGTAATTCGGGGTTGTTATCTTTGTGTAGAGCATTTGTTCTACGTAGAATGTCAACATATTCGTCTGCATCTTTTGATGTAAAAATATTAGTACTTGCTTTAAACAATAGCTCATAGAGTCCTGGTGTGCCCTTGTATTTAATTCCTTTGATTTGCATATCAGGACCAATAAAATCTATGTTAGAGTCACCAATAGAAATTTTGTCAGTTGTAAGATCATGGTGAACTCCTAAAACATTATCAAAATTTCCTTCAAAATCCTCTATATTTCCTTTAATGTAATCTAGTGGAAGCGGTTCCGAAAAATTTGAGTAATAATCTTCCATTACTTTTGGATTATGAAATATTTGTGAAAGTTCATTCAATGCTGCAGCATAATTTGGTTCATATTCTTCGTTAATATCATTACTTTCTGGTATATTTTCAAACACCTCTTCCGGGCCCGAAGTCAAGTTTTCAACTGCTTGTGTGCTAGGAGCCATTGATAAATCATCATCATCATCATTAAACGCTATTCTATAGTTGGATCTTTTGGGTGCATAGCTACGATCTCCTAATTCATAAGATGACATTTCAACTTTAGGGGAAACCGTTTCTTGTTTAATTGGATTAGATTTTTCCAAATTACTTATCAATTGTTTTAAAGGTTGTGTTATAGGTTCATAATTTTTCCGTAAAGTGGACTGTGATTTAATTATATCGCTTTTTAAACTTTTATATTTCTTTTTTAAAGCTCTTCGCGATTTTAGTAGCTGTCTAGTTAAATGAGTGTTCATCGTTTTACTAATTATATATCACATATGTACGATTATTTATATAGTAATAAAATTATCAAATTCCTTACGATATCGCCCATTTGACATTGAACAATCTTTGTCAACCACTACAAAGCTGTATTTATCTTTCCAGCAAAGATTGCATAAATCTTTAAATTTTTGAAAAGACATATCGTATATGTGATCATCATATATGTGTTTTAAATTTGTCATATCCTGTTGGAAAATTACCAAAAGATTTGCATTGTCTCTAAGCATTCTTTTATTCACATAACTGTATGTTTGACATATAAAAAAACAATCAGTGGATTTATGTCGACCAAAAGAAAAATATTTCTGAATAATACTTTGATCACCAGTGGCAACATCATCAAATATAACAAGTGAATTATTTTTTATATCTTCCGGATTTGGCACATCTTTAGGATTACTATATTCATTATAACCAATTTCATTTAAAGGTTCTAACAAATTACGTAAATATACATATTTTGGTTGGTATAATGATTTTGAATATAAATATATATTTTCAAATCTTAAACCGTTTGGATGCTCAATTAGAGATAATAATACGTTAGTTTTTCCACACCCCGAAGGTCCGACAATTAAACATCTTTTTGAATTGCCTCCAATTAAATTTCCGTGTTTCTGTATTATTTGATTTTTAACAATATCATCATGGTTAGTGATAGGAAGAGAGAACTTTTGTTTTTTAAGAATCATGGTTCAAATTTTATGAGATTATATATATATATATATAGAGGTTGTCGGGTTATACCACCTCTATATATAAGAAAACATGAAGAGAAAAACAAGTAAATTTAATTCGAGTCGAACCTTCAAGCGAACAACAACAACATCAACAGGTGCCGGGCTATTAAACAGTATTATTAATAAATTACCTTTTGAATTACATATACCGGGCTACGAGTATTGTGGACCGGGTACAAAATTACAAAAACGACTTGATCGTGGTGATGAGGGTATAAATATTTTAGATAAAGCTTGTAAAGATCACGATATTGCTTATTCAAAAAGTGTTAACTTAGAGAATAGACACCAAGCAGATAAAGAACTAGAAAATAAAGCGTGGCAACGTGTAAAATCAAAAGACGCTTCATTAGGAGAAAAAACTGCCGCTTGGCTAGTTACAACAGCAATGAAAGGAAAACGAAAGTTTGGTATGGGACTTAAAAAGATGAGTAAAAAAAGAGGTGGTGCTCTTCTAAAGAAACGTACTAGAAAAAAACGTATGATTAAAGTTCCAAAAAAAGGAGGTTTTCTACCGCTATTATTACCCATACTCGCAGCGTTAGGAGGATTGGGAGGGGGAATTGCAGGGATCACAAAGGCTGTCAACGATGCAAAAACAAACAAGCAACAACTTGAAGAACTTAAACGACATAATTTAGTAATGGAACAAAAAGGAAACGGTTTATATTTAGGACCGACTAAGGGTCATGGTTTATATTTGAAACCATATTCAAAAAACTAAAATTACCTCAACATGCTTTAACAAATTTCGATTTGATAAAGTATGTAAAATTATTAAAAATACCACATTTTCGAGGTATATTTATGAACGACACATTACCAAGAAGAATTAAGAAATATGAATGTGGAATAATAAATTTAGATTCTAATAATAGTGAGGGAACCCACTGGACTGCCTATGTAAAACACAATCAAAATGTTGTTTATTTTGATTCATTTGGTAATTTACCCCCACCAATCAATATAATAAAGTATTTTAATAGTAATGGTAATGTTAAAATAAGGTATAATTATGAAAGACTTCAAAATTTTAATTCTTATAAATGTGGTCATCTAGCCTTACTTTTTCTATATAATCATTACAATTCAACGAATCAGTAGGTGTAACCAATATGTCATACAACTTTACACTTTCCAATAATTCATCACTTTTAAGTTATAATTTTAATCCACCAATATATTTAGAAGAGGATATAGATTATGAGATTGGTTTAACTAATTTATACACTTTTAATTCAATTCCCAATATTGATGAAGACAATAATGTGTTCATGTGGGGAACTATATTAAAAATGAACACTTTTAAAATTCCAATTGGATCATACGAGCTTAACGATATAACTCATGTTTTACAACAACACATGAGTGAAGTAGATCCTAAGGCTGAATTAAAAATGATTCCTGATATGAATACATCCTGTGTATCTATTATGTGTAACAGAAACATTTCCTTTAATGCAAAAAATTCAATTGGTCCTCTACTGGGATTTAAAATAAAAAGACTAGAGGCAAATAAAACTTATATATCCGAGCCAGTTAAAATTTTAGACACCAATGCAATATGTGTTGATTGTAATCTAGCTTCCGGTTCGTATATGAATGAAAATCCAGTTCATATAATTCATCAGTTTTTTCCAACAGTTCCATTTGGGTATAAAATAGTTGAATCACCACAAAATATCTTGTATTATCCGGTTAACGTTAGAGCAATTACAAACCTAACAGTTAAACTTGTTAATCAAAAAGGTAAATTAATCAATTTCAGAGGAGAAGAAATAACTCTCAACTTACATCTCAGACGAAGAATTTAAAATGGTTTTAAATTTTTCAAAAACTAATCTAAATCAAAATTACTATAAAAGAAATTCCAAAAAAACATCTGCTGTCAGTTTAAAGAAAACTGTTGTTTCACTTACACCAGCAAATCGATTATTTCTAAAGTCATTGGGTTTTAAAGTTTTGAAATAATGGAAACGCTTTAAGTCATGCAACAACCTTTCAATGACACATCAATTGAAGATTATCAATTTCACTCGTACCAACCGTACATCCCCGGTAATCTTAACTATAATGATGAAATAAGAATACCTATCTCTGACCTTGAGAGTTTGACAGTTCCTTCTAAATCCATTCTTTATGTAGAAGGTAAGTTATTAACCCAGGACAATACAGTTCCTACAAAACTGAAATTTGTGAATAATGGTATAGCATTTCTTTTTCGAGAACTAAGATACGAATTAAATGGAGTTATAATTGATTCTGTTCGTGATGTTGGTGTTGTATCTACTATTAAAAATTATTTAAGTATTAACGAAAATCAAAGTGTACAATTAGAAAATGCTGGCTGGTTTCCCAAAAGAACCGATTTACAAACTATTTTAATTGATTCTGATGGAAATTTTAACGTTTGTATACCTTTAAGAATACTTTCAGGTTTTTTTGAAGATTATAAAAAAGTCATTATGAGTATGAAACAAGAATTAATCTTAATACGGGCAAATGATGATTTGGATGCAGTTGTGTCAGTCGATGACAAAGAGCACCCAAAAGTTGTGTTAAATAAAGTATTATGGGAAGTGCCGCATGTTACCCCTAGTATAGAAGAACAATTACGATTAAATAAAATAGCTGATAGTAATCACGTTTCGATCATGGCAACTTATAGAGTATCCTTCACTCAATAATTCAACTAGACATACTTGGGCTGTCAAAACAAGCACTAAAATTGAAACTCCTGGACATATAATTGTTGCCTTTCAAAAGGGTCGTAAATCTAAAATTACTGCAGACATGAGTAAATTTGATCACTGTACCTTGAAAAATATTAAAGTGTTTTTAAATTCTGAAAGATACCCGTATAATGATTTACAGTTAGATTTTAAAACTGGACGATTTGCGGCATTATATGAAATGTACTCAAATTTTCAAGAAAGTTATTATCATCAAATACAAAATCAGCCTATTTTTAATCCACAAGACTTTAAAAAAAATGCTCCGTTAATTCATATAGATTGTTCCAGACAAAAAGAAATCATTCAAAGTGGTTCTGTGTTTTTACGAATTGAATTCGAGACTAATGAAGCAACCACTACCGATGTTTCTGCATATTGTTTAATATTACACGAAAAAGAATTTTCCTATAATCCATTAACAAAAATTGTAAGACAAAATTAACAGTGCGCATGTCTCTCAAGGAGTATAAATTCTAATATTTGAGATAAATAGAATTAGTTCATTATGAATCGTAAATTTGAATATAGATTACAAAAATTATTTAAAAATATCTCATTAATAAAAAAACAAATTAAAGTTTTTGAAGATAGAAAAAAGATTGAAATACTGTTTGAAAAGTTGTCTATATATGATGTTGGTAATAGATGTTCAAGGTTTTAAACTAGAAAACAATAAATTTATTGTTAAAGAATTGGCTGCATTTGATGGAAATCACATTACTCATTATGTATTTGCACCACCATTTCCATTTAGAATGCTATCACCAGATATTGAAAAACAAGTGACGTGGCTCATGCGAAATCACCATTGTATAAACTGGAACTCAGGATATACAAATGTATTCAAATTTGGCAACATTATTCAAGAGTTGAAAAAAAATGTTGACAGTGTTTTTGTAAAAGGAAAGGAAAAATGTGATTTTTTAAAAAAATTTTGTAAGACACCAGTTTTTGAAGTAGAAGAACATCCATCTTTGTCGCCAATGGAACCAAAGTGTATATATCACATGTCAGAAAAATGTATATGTGCATTAACAAATGTCTTTTTTATATATGAAAATTTTATTATGCAAGAAAATTAAAACACATAGAATATTTTATACTATTTATTAAAAATAAATATTTTATATTTATAATTGTTTATTATTACCAATCTTCCTATTTCCAAGGCTTCTCAGCCGATTCATCAAGTGGGTTACTTTTTTTAAGTAGTTCAGGATAATAATAAATTACTTCTAGTCCAAGTGTATATATTTCAGGGTTCAAATATTTAACTGTTTCCAATATTCCCAAAGACATGTCTTCTTCAGCTCCCTTTAATAAACTCATTACCAGTGGAAATTCTAGGTCTTTTAAAACATTTAGTCTAAATTGAATTAGTGGTGAAATCTGCCATAATTTTGATAATGAATTTGTGCTTAAGCGTATTCCAGCGTCACCACTGTAAATTCTTATACATTGTGGTAATTGTACAAATTCGACAGCCAATCTTCCTATATCTATTGAATTGATGCTGTTTGCTTTACATATAAAACTATTTATTAACTCCTTGTTAGCTATTATATCATTCCATTCTTGTTGTGTCAAAACTACCGTTGAATTAATTTTTCCACCCGAAATTATAACACACGGAGCAAACTCGAAGTCCACTGATAAGCAAATTGACTACAGTGGCGGATTTAGGGGAGGGCTGTAGGGGCTGCAGCCCAGGGCGGCAGATATTTAAGGGCGGCGAATTTTAGAAGCATGTTTTTTTTAGTTTGAAACTTAAAAAAATATTTAGTTAAAATCAATAAATAAACTTCATAACTAGGAGAGTGGAGGGTTAAAACAAAACAGAAGAGAAACTACTCAGTCACACGTACTGTTAATGATCAAACCTTTCCACATTCCACCTCCACTAATAATACGCAATATCGCATGATGCGATTCGCATCATCCCTCAACGGCCTCTACCAAGCTCCCATCCCCCGAAAACAGCAATGGACTCGTTCGAATCAGCGAAGTGGCGTGATGACATTATACGGTATCCAGTGTTTTGTTGAATGTTGAATGTTCATGTTGTCAGTGATCTCAGGTTCAGGTGAAGTTTTATAGCCCTTTTAAGTTATCGTTCAGTTGTACAGTTGCATACAGTATTTAAATTGCGTACGTTTTGCATTTAATTGCACATTATTGTGAGATGGTAGGCTATTGATGTATCAAACTTTCTTTCGTCTTTCTTCATTACGGTGAGTAAACAAAAGACAATATATTAGCATAGTCTAATTTGGTAATTTTAGTAGGGCGTATTAGTAGATATTTCTTGTAAGCCTGTTACATTTCCAGCATTAAAAAAGAAAGTAAAAACATTAACAATATAATATTTTACCATTTTACCTGGATGGAAATACAAGTGGAATTTTTAGTTCAGTAATAATTGCAGTAATGAATGTGCAAAATTTCAAGTTCCTAGCCCTAGCCTATACAGTTTTCGAGTTGAAAAATCAAACAGAAAGACTTAGCGTTTTACCACCATGATGATATTTTAATTTTACAACAATGTTGAATTTTCATTTCTTCATTACGTTTTTTCAGGAATTTCAATGAAAAAATCATGAGTGACGGCAGAAAGCGTCTAAGCGGTGCTGCTTACAGAAAAGCAACATTACAAAAGAATAAAAGAGAACAGGAAGTAATAAATAAGACCAGTAAAATATTTACTTTCTTCCAAAAACCCGAATCTGGAAATGGATTGCCTGAAAGCAAAAATTTCGTGGAATCAGACCTGCCTACACAAACAAAATTTCCCGAGAGTGAATTAGGCCCGAGTACCAGTTCTTTGAACTCAGAAGAATCAGTGAGTAGCCATGAAACTGCAACACCAACGTCACCAACAACAGAAGAACGGAGCAATTGTTTCAAATACTCTGAAATTGAGTGTACCTCTACATCTGACAATGTTAAGCAGATCCTCAAATCAGTCCCCCATACAAGTTCAAATATTACAGGACTTAACGATAATCAAGAGACAGATTTTGTATGTGACCCTGCTCTGTGGCCAGTAAATGATAACACTCGAGATAGAGTGTTAAGCACTGGTATCAACCAGGATGTTTCAAACTTAGATTTTAGTCGTTCCAAAAGATTCATCGGCGGCCAACATCGCTTCCTAACTCAAACTCTATTTAAAACTAACTTAATTAATGGACAGGAAGTCAAAAGATCCTACCTAATGTACTCCGAAAGTTCTGGGAAACTTTTTTGTATACCATGTCAACTTTTTGGAGGAATTTCGAAACTAGCAAAAGAGGGATTCGATGACTGGAAACACGGAAGCGACTACTTAAAAAGCCATGAAAATTCATCAGACCACAAATCTTGTGTCTTAGTAATGAAAAGAAGAATGACAACGGCCGGAAGAATTGACTCTCAGATTATGATTCAACTTGAGGATGAAAAGAGTTATTGGAGAAATGTTTTGAAACGAGTAGTTGCAGTTGTGAGGTCCTTAGCTGCTGCTGGTTTACCTTTGAGAGGGCATTATGAGAAATTTGGGTCGACACATAATTGTGGAAATTTTATTATGTGTATTGAACTAATATCAGAATTTGACCCCTTCCTAGCGGCTCACATTTCGAAGCATGGAAATCCAGGCCAAGGGCACACTTCATACTTGTCCTCCACCACATATGAAGAATTCCTTAAAGTGATGGGTCAAAAAGTTACAGAGGAAGTAGTAGCTGAAATAAAAGCAGCAAAATATTTTTCTTTAGTGATCGATTCTACACCTGACATTTCCCATGTTGACCAGTTATCTATAATAATCAGGTACGTTCCTGAAAACGGACTTCCAGTGGAAAGATTTCTCTGCTTTCTACCAAATGTTGGCCACAAATCAGAGGAGCTCTTCCATGCTGTTATGGATGTTCTGAAAAAGTATGAAATTGATATAGAAAACTGCAGGGGCCAGGCATATGATAATGCCTCTAATATGTCAGGAAAATATACTGGTCTGCAAGCCAGAATTCGAGAAAAAACACCAACAGCAATGTATTCTCCTTGCAGTGCTCATTCACTGAATTTAGTCGGGGAGCATTCGACTAGTAGTTGCGAAGAAAGTCGTAACTTTTTCATGCTTCTTAACAACCTGTACAATTTCTTTTCGTGCTCTACCAAAAGGTGGGAAGTACTTGCAAGTTGTCTGAATAAAAAACACAACCTAAGCCTTAAAACTTTGTCAAAAACACGTTGGTCAGCAAGGGATGACGCTTGCAAGGCATTAAATGAAGACTGGAATGAAATCATAGAAGCCCTTACAGTTACATCAAATGACGAAACAGAAAAAGCAACCACACGGAGTGAAGCATCCACCTACCTCCGTCAGTTACACAGATTAGAAACTGCTTTTTTATCAATTCTATGGGGAGATTTGCTATGCAGGTTCAATGTAACAAGTAAAAAACTACAGGCATGTGAAACCGATTTATCAAGAGTAGCACTATTATATGCATCTTTATCCGAGTACATACGTAGTCTCAGAAGAGAACTTGAATTCGAAATTTATGAAAATGGGGCACTGGTAAAATCAGAAGAGACTACATATGAAGACGAAAACGTAACAAAACGAAGGCGGATACGAAAACTCCAGTCCGATGAAAGTAGAGAAGGAGAAGTAACGTTGATTGGTAGGGACAAGTTTAGAGTGAATACATACAACGTCATTTTGGACACATTGATTTCTGAAATGGAAAGAAGAAAAACTGTTTATGATGAGCTTCACTCGTTGTTTGGATTTCTTATCAATAATAATGATGGGGAAGAAGCCTCCAATATGAAAACACTTGGAGAATGCAGCAAGAAACTGTGCACTTTGTATCACAAAGATCTCCCTACGGCGGAAGATTTTGCTAGAGAATGTTTACATTTTTTTGGCTTTTTGAAAGAACTGAAAGAAAAAGAACGCCCACTGACAATTATTGGACTCTACGAAGCTCTACACGATAATGCACTTCAAGACTTATATCCTTATGTCGATATAGCATTAAAACTGTTTTTAACAATCCCGGCATCGAACTGTTCAGCGGAAAGATCATTTTCCGTCCTGAAGAGGATCAAAAGCTACGAAAGATCAACGATGACTGAGGCACGTTTGAGGGATGTGGCAATACTGAACATTGAATCTGACATAACAAAGAGATTGGACTTTGATGATGTTATTGACTCCTTTTCAAATTCAAGTTCACGAAGAAAGTGTCTTTGATTAAAGAAGTGGGTTTGCTTGTATTCTGATTCTGTACAATTGTACATACAGTAACAGTATTATTAAAAGATTTTCACCGTCGGTGAATCACCGATCACATATTACTTTCAATATGTTATTTTAATAAAATTTGCATAACAATTAATTGAATTAATTACCTCAAATCAAACTACGTTTTTCGTTTTTTTACTATTAAACATTTAGTTCCACTCCAACTTAAATAAAATAGTATTTATATATTGAAAAAAAAATGTTACAAGTTACAAACTGATAATTTAATCAAACCATAAATTAACTTGGGGGCGGAGATTTGTCGCTAGCCCTTAGGCGGCAAAAGTTTAAATCCGCCACTGAATTGACACAAACTTTGATTTTCTCGAATTTAAATAAAAACAACGTTCTCCTAAAAAAACACCTTTTTGTTTATCATTCATTGTTTTTTAGGCACTTTGATGTTGTTTTCACAGTTGAAACATTCACTCTAAGATTAAAATAATTAAATTCTAATTATTTATAGTTGCACTATATGTATCTGGTAACCTTGACTTAAATAATTGAATACATATCTGAATAATATTGATAATTAATAATAAAAATAAAATTACGTAAGATATAACATATAATTTAGAAAGTTCTTCAAAAACATTATCATTTTTTATGGGTATTTCTTGATTTACAACTTGCCATTTATCTTGATCACCTTCAGAATTATCCGGAAATATTATTTTTAATTTGTAATTGAACTGAGATGTATTACTTTTTGGGATTTCTATATGATAGACAGGTAATCGACCACTGTTTTCTTGAGCTATACTTAACAGTTTCCAAGAAGTACGATTGCAATCTTCTTTACTATTTTTCATATCAAAACATATTGCCATGTGTTTTACACCCTGAGGAACATTGGTATACAATATGTTGTTTACAATTGCCACCAAGATAATATAATTTGTTTTTAATAACACCATTTTAATTGTGTATATGTATTCACATATAGAGATTAAATAATACTAAAATAAAACACATTTATATAGTGGTTAATATTAATTTTATTTTTATATGAGAGAAGAAGAACCAAACCCATTTTCCCCTCTTTCTGTACAATTTAAAGTATCAACTTCAACAATACTTGGAATGAAACATTTTTCACAAATTATTTGGGCAATTTTATTACCTCTAAAGAAGTAAACTGGTTCGTATGTTGAATTGTATAACAAAATTTTAATGGTCCCCCTATAGTCTGCATCAACTCCTGCAAAAATTTCGATCCCATTTTTTAAGGCTAATCCTGATCTTGGAGCTATTCGACCATATGTTCCAGAAGGAAATTCCATTTTTATTAAACTATCTACAAGCACTCGTTCCCAGGGGGGTATCACAAAATTTATTGGGGTTTGAATGTCACAACCAGCAGATTGAGAGGTTGCTCTTGTTGGAATAAATCCCTCTCTACTAATTTTAACCACCTTCAAAACCTTAAAACCACAATATATAAATTTCAGTATAATAAGTAAAATCAAATATCTTACTTCTTTTTCTTTATTTTTGATCTTATCAAACTCCTGCTCAAAACAGAGACATTCTTCTTTACATTTACACATATCTACGGATAATATATATTATTAATTTTTGTTTTAAAGTGTACACCACTGGACTATACGTTAACATAATGATTCATATTATAAAATAAATATAAATGTTAATAACTTACTTTTATTTTAACTAGTTCAACTAGTTTTCTTATTTACACAAACTGAATACTTAGTATACAAACCTAGATTATATATACTTAAATGAAAAAAATTCTATCTACCTACTATCACTTTTCTACAATAATTCCATATTTCAATAAATTAAATAATCATTAATTAATGCAATACACATCTTAAAATCTCAACTGTATATTAGAATGTAAAATATCATATATGGAAATTATTAAAAGATAGACCTTGCATAATTAACACAAATATACATTTTTTTCAAAAACATAAAATACATTCACTTTCATTTTCCGTTTAAATAAAACACCATCTATGCAATATGAATCAAATGTTAAAAGTACCAATCGGAGTACTCCCCCATCCCCAACGCCATCTATGTAATATGAAACAAATGTCAATTGCATATTGTGCAGTACTCTTCATGAAAATTAAAACGCCATCTATGTATTATAAATCAAATATCGAATGTCTACTAACTATTCTTCCAATTTTTACAAGTATAGATGCACCAATGGGCCTCCCTAAATACCCCCCATTGAAAAAATGTCCCATCCGACCATTCCAATGACGTCACAACGAAATTTTATTCAAATTATATGCGCAGTATCAAAAAGAGCAAAAATTTACCGAAATGGATCTTAGATTCTCTTATGGAGATTTACATGGGAAATTGGTCGATTTTGAGCTCGTAACGGTGCAGTACTTTTACTTGCCGCTATTGGTCGACAGAAAATCCCCACTGGGTAATAAACTGTAAGAGTCAGTATTCTCAAAAAGTAAATGTCTGGTGTGGGATACTTAACGAGAGAATTATTGGTCCTTTTTTCTTTGAGGAGAACATGAACGCGCAGACTTTTATGCATTTCTTAGACACTAACTTGTGGGATTCCATTGAAGAGCTTCCGTTAGATGACCGATTGGATTTATTTTTCCAGTTAGATGGGTGTCCAGTTCATCATGCCAGAATTGTGCGTGAGTGGCTGAACGATCATTTTCCCAATCGATGGATAGGTCGTGGAAGTCCGTTGATAGAGTGGCCACCTAGATCTCCGGATCTCACAAGTTTAGACTTTTTCCTCTGGGGATTTCTAGCACAAAAGGTTTATAAACACCGCCCAACGAACAGGGAAGAACTTTGTGCAAGAATTCGACAGGCTTGTGAAGAAATCACCCCGCAACAATTAAGGAAAGTCACTAAAAATATTCGTAAGCGCTACGACAAATGTGTACAACTAAATGGTGGATTGGTAGAGGCGACCAGGATCTAAAATAAACAAAAACAATTATAAGACTAAGATACTTCGTTTGTGAAAAAGTGGTTTATTGTTTAAATTAATAAAAAGAATCACAATTTGTGTGGCTAAATGTGGATACAGTGTGTTATTTTGTACCTTCTAGGTTGACGAGTTTTCAAATTTTAGGTTGTCATAACTTTTTTATTTATGAATATTTTTTCATGAAATTTTAATCCGAGCTATTTAGAGCCACTCTTAATCCAGCGGTGTCGTCATTTTTTAATAAAAAAAATCGCTAATAAAAATTCTTCATTTTTGACAACAAAAAAGTGGCATAGTAGGCCTTGAAAACGAAATTAAAAATGTCAAATTAGGTCTTCAAGTAAAACTTTTTTTAACTTAAAAATATAAACAAAAATTATTCCAATCGGTTTATAAATAAGAATTCTACAGGGGTGTTTCCATTCGAAATGGGTCACACTGTATATAAAATGTATATAGTCAGTCATCACGATATCTCTGAAACTATAAGGCCGATCGACTTGAAACTTAATAGGAATATTCCTTAGGGAAGGTAGAGGTCAGCTAAGAACCAATTACAGGAAATTCCACCCACAAGGGGGGTTGCGTGGGATATATATAAAATGTATATAGTCAGTCATCACAATATCTCTGGAACTGTAAGGCCGATCGACTTGAAACTTGGTAGGAATATTTCTTAGGGAAGGTAGAGGTCAGCTAAGAACGGATTTTAGGAAATTCCAACCACAAGGGGGCTTGCGGGGAAAAAAACTAAAATCTATAAGTCCTACAGGTTTAAAACTTTGCAAAATAGTTATTTCTATGATTCTGAGGTCAATTGTGAAAATTTCACCCAAAAAGGGGGTTGCGGGGGCGTGAAAAATAAATAAAAATTTAAAAAGACGAAATATTAAAAATCTTTATATTCAAGATTTTTCTTGCTTCTTAAAGAATTTAAAAATTTTAATTAAACACAAAAATATTTCTTTTCTTTGATACTTTCATTAGTTTTCAAATTATCGATATCTCAATTTTTCTTAATATACGATTTTTGAGAAATGATTAAATAGTAAAAATCTTCATATCTCACTAATTTATAAAAAAAATTAAAAATATAAAATTAATTTGCATTAAACAACTATAGTAATGCATATCTTTATAACCACGCGGACGTAGTCGCGGGCAGCAGCTAGTTTGTTATAAAGTCGAAAAGTGGCAGTTCTGCGAAGAATGTACCATTGTGGAAGAAGGTAACGAACTTCTCGACATTTTTAAACATTTATTTCATCAAAATTACGGAAATCTATAATTAAGTCTACGTATTCAGTGTCACGTAAACTTTTTAAAGAATCTAAAAGATAATACAGCTGTTATAAGTATAAACAGTATTCCTAAAATTGTATGGGAGTATTACCCGTGTTTTGTTTCCGTAATATTATCCATTGTCTAAGGAAATTTGATATACCTTACTGATAATTCAGCTACAATTACATTCTTAACCCTTTTAATACATCTACTTACAAGTATTTGCGACAAGAAACAATTTGAATCTTTGCCAACAGATTTTTGGTAGCTGTCTTGTGCATAAAAATGTAGAGCACATATAAAATGCAATAGAAACTTTTAACATTGTTCTTGTATGATAAGATTATTTTTTTAATTGCTTGTAATACTGCAAGAATTCTTGTAATTCGTTGACCATTGTTTAAAAACGGTTGTTAAGTTAATGCATTCAAATGCAAGTTAGTGTTGTTGAAATACCATCTATTGAAAAAATCATTATCACATTTCCCAAATATAAAATATACTGTTGAGAGTTTAGATTTAAATAATGAAAATTTTATTGCTACATCATTTTAGAAATTATAGATAAGCTAATAGAAGAGTTTTCTTCTAGATTTGAAGATTTAGCAGTATTATAACACGTTCTAAGATTTTTCATAAATCAGTGTATTGCGGGCTTCATAATATCGAAGACCTATAATTAGAAATAATAAACTTGCAAAGTGATATTATTTTAAAAGCGCATAGTAATGATAAAAACTTAGTCAATGAAAATAAGTATCCTCTTTTAAGGAAATGTGTGCTAAAAATTTATTCATATTGTGCAACAACATACAATTGCGAGTCTTTGTACTCAAATATAAAATATTTTATATTAAAATACCGAACAAAGTTTAATGACTCATATTTAGATAATTGTTTAACGGCCGATTTCATAAACACACTGATAAATCTTCTTTAACTAAAGTGGACTTTAACTCTAAAGGACCTTTAGATGGCGTTTAATTTCATAAACACCAGAGCATTGATTTTTAACTTAAGTCTACTTTAAATAAAAAGTTTGCAGTTGGTAAACCTGGAAATATTTATTTGAACTAAAACTGACAGTGCATGTGTCATTTCAATACTGATTACGATAAATAAAGGCGGGATTAGTCTTTTTACTAAATTTTTCATCATGAGTAACGAAAAACGTTACTCATGATCGTCTAATTTTTCCAAGGAGGAGGAACTGTTATTGGTAAATGAAGTGGAAAAATTCAAAAGTGTTGTGGAGTGTAAAACAACCAATAAAGTAAGTAGCAGTGAAAAAGTAAGTTTACTATTTTATTATATATTGTATACTTTAGCTTGTTTATATTTTTAGGAAGAAGTTTAGTAGAAAATTTTGGCCAATTTTAATTCAAAAAATTTTCAACAACGTACAATCAAATTAAATCAAAATATGATAACCTGAAGACAAAAGCAAAGAAAGAGGTAGCTAAAAACAAAGCTTATTTGGTAGGTACAGGTGGTGGTCCCGAAAAGAAAATGTTGTTAAATCCGGTTACTGAGGCCGTCTTAAATGCTGTAAACATTAAAACGGTGGTGGGTTTACATAATTGTTTTGACTGTGATAGTATAGATAATGTAGAATAGAAAGAGGTAATTGGATGAGTTTACTGTAAAACTGTTAAATAAATGTACTTATATATTATATTTCTTTGCAGAATATTCCTATAACATCGAAAGTATTATCCGAGTACAATGCAATATTGGAACCAACTATTGTTTTTGTAAGTATTTTAGTGTAAAAATTCAATTTTTAATAAATAAATATCCCTTAATATTTTTAGGAATCACAAGAACCACAGGAAAATTTAGTTATTGTTTCTGTAAGTGTGCTATGATAGTATATATTATACTTTATTTATTATAAATATTTTGGTTTTAGAATTTAACCACAGATGATAATAAAGATTCATCAGTAATTAACAGTATTTCGGAACAAGAAATTTTTTAAAATAATTTTATTACCTGGTTAATTAATGTGAAATATTTATCTGTTTAATTATTCTTTTAAGGACCAAGCATCACAAGATCGGCAGAATTGGACTAAATATACTCCTTCAAAGTTTTAAAGGAAAACTAGCAAACAATTAAAATCAACAGTTTCAGATCCAGTTTTCGCTGCTAAGTAAAAATATTACATACGAAAACTGGAATTGCTCAAAGAAGAGAGGGCAAAACGTATGAAAAGAGAGGAAGAAGAACATGATGCCAAAATGGCTTTATATAAATTAGATATTAAAATAAAACAAAAAGAATTAGAAAAATAAAATGTTTAAATTAGCTTTATTGTTTTTTATAAATGAGTAAAATGTTCATTAATCAATAATTGTCTAATGTTATAACCAACATTCCAGTTATGTTCATCGAGTAGCAAGACTTCTTCTATTGTTTCTTCTTCAGTATCTTGTTAAAATACACCATTTTTCATTATAGCTAAATTGTGCAACACGGCTGTTGCAACAATAATGGCCATCGTTGTTTCTAATTTAAGTCGCATCCCGTATTTTAAAATAGGAAAACGACGCACAGTGGAGTAAACGACAGAGCTAGCCGGCCAAAAATCAGTTTCATTAAATTCAGCGGAGGTGAGAAAGTCCTATCAAATAGTCAATTGGAACAGTGGGCGGTTCTAGTTATAGGCATAAATCGTTTCTTCGATTGTTCGACCTGAAGGAAAAACTAGTCTAAACTTATGTGTTTTACTGTGTTTAATTTCTTTCACATCAACAGTAACTTTGTAAATAACTAGTTCAGCGTTAGATATCAAGAATCGAATTTTTTTAAGAAAAAAATCATTATGAATTGTGAGAAACCAGGTATGTATCTATGTTATAGCATAATATTATTAATTAAGATATAGTATAAAGTAGTTAAAAAAAATATGAAAAATACTCTTTATTTTATGCTGCTTGTTATTGTAAGTGTCAACATTTGATAAGGGTTTTGTTATACTTCCCGATGAGTCCCGAAAACATTTTTAATATGATTGGCAGTTCAAGTTGTGTAGTAAATGAATTTAAAATCAGTAGCTGCTAATATCCGCAACTTTGCAAAATATATATTATATTTTTTCCTGTAACTGTAAATAAACAAGCGATAAGAGTTAAAAGAAATTCTTTTTTTCATTTACGTTACTTACGGGCTAATGTTACTTTAGGGCCATCTGGAGTAAAAATTCTGGTGCGAAGAAACCTATTCGAATTGATGGATATCCAGGAATTACCCAATTTCGACAAGAAATTGGAATTTCTGGAAAATTACCTGATAAATCATGATAACTATTCTGAAGAGCAACGGAACGACATCAAACATGAATTTTCAAGGCTCAAGTCAGAGTTTCAGCGAAGATGGGTAAAAGCACGTCGAATCAAAGATTATTTCTTAAAAACAAATTCATCTTGGCTGGAAGGAACGTTTAGCTTACCTCAATTAGCCGTATCTAAAGGTCGACCGCAGAAATCATTCGAGGAATGTAGCGACAGGACTAAGAGACGAAAAACAGAAGAAATGCGCAAAGAAGCAGATCTACAGATCGTTTCTTTTGCAACACAATCGTACCTTTATGCTGCCGGACATCGAAATGCTGCGCTGGTGGTTAAAGAAATCGTTAAAGAGCCACGGTTAGCAGCTAAGTATACGGAAAGATTGTCGGATGATAATAGTAGTACGTGTACGAAGATATCCATTTTGCAGGCATTATCTATGTTCGTCGAAGCAAATCTCACTAGAAGACAGTACGAGATCGTGCGAAATTCTTGTAAAAAATTATATCCATGCTATAGTATGCTGCAAAAAGAAAACTTAGCTGTTATCCGAATAAGGATTCCTATCGAGTTACGGATATCCACGCCGAAGTCCAATTGCAAGCTTTAATGGACCATACTGTCACAAGACTGTTGAACTCGCTGGAACAAGTAGGGAAAGCATTGAGTGATGCAGAACGTACGTCACTTTTGTTAATCTGTAAATGGGGATGTGACGGTTCTCAACAAAGAGAATACAAACAAAAGTTTAAAAATGACGCTGATTCAGATGCCAACATTTTTCAAAGCTCGTTTGTACCTCTTCGACTGGTTTCTCAGTCGAACGAAAAAATTATTTGGCAAAATCCGACGCCTTTCTCGCCAAGATTTTGTCGACCCATAAGAATACGGTTCGTAAAAGAGTCAGCGGACATTACCAATGAAGAAATTTCGTACGTCGAACATTCTTGCAGCTCATTAGAAGCGACAAATGTTGTTTTGAATGGTCATTCGTATAATGTGAAACATTATATGATACTATCCATGATAGATGGCAAAGTTTGTAATGCTGTAAGTGACACAAAATCAACGCTATGTGCTTCATATGCGGAGCTACATCAAAGGATTTCAACAATCTTGACCAATCTAAAGTAGTTAGAGAGGAAACACTTAGGTTTGGATTATCCATCCTTCATGCACGCATAAGGTTATTTGAATCCATACTCCATCTAGCTTACAAGCTGCCTGTTAGGAAATGGCGAATTCAGTCTGAGGAGGAAAAAGCATTGGTACAAGAAAAGAAAAAGAGAATACAGGAAGATTTCAGGCTGAAAATGGGTTTAATTGTGGACGTTCCCAAACCTGGATATGGAAATACTAATGACGGAAACACTAGTCGGAGGTTCTTCGCTGATCCACATCTTGCCGCAGAAATCACAGGTATAGATATTAATTTAATTTTTCGTTTCAAGGTGATTCTAGAGGCCATTTCAAGTGGACATAGGATCGATACCATGAAATTTGGGGAATATGCGATGGAAACGGCCAAATTATATGTGGAGTTGTATTCATGGCACCCTATGACCCCAACTGTTCATAAAATTTTAATCCATGGTGCGACCGTAATAGAAAGTGCACTTCTTCCCATTGGACAGCTTTCTGAAGAAGCTGCAGAGGCCCGGAATAAGCATTTCAGGCTGTACCGAACGAATTTTGCTCGAAAATTTTCACGGGAATCTTGTAACATAGATGTATTAAACAGATTGCTTTTAACTTCCGATCCGCTTCTATCTGGTATGACGCCACTACCAAAAAAAAGAAGCGAGCCATTTTTGAGGGAGACGTTGGCACTTCTTCTCACTGTGGACCCATCTAACCAAATATCTGGCCAGATTCTGGATTCGGAAAATGATGGAAGTGATGAATCATCAGATGATTAAAAAAAAATGGATAAATTAGATTATTTTTTAGTGTATATCGTTTTATTTATTATTTGTTGCACAAAATATAGAAAATGTTGTCTTTATAATTGTTGTTTAAAAGCAGTTAGGAACTTGAAATTTGGTAAAGTAATTTAATTAAATAATTTGCTCTGCAAAACCTATGAAAATTTGACGGGAATGGTTATTATTTGCAAGATTAATACGATATTTGAAAAACCAGAGGTCATAGATTTTTTTAAATATTTTTTTCGAAATCAGCAGCCTAAAATTAATCAAAAACGGGGAGAAAATATTTTTGGCCGACTAGAATGTTCATTTACCCCACTGTGCGACGTTTCCATAGACCATACTGACGTTCAACTACATATTCCTTGTTCTAATTAAGGATTCATTGTACAAATCTTCTGCCATTGTTCTAGTCTGTAATAATTTCGTCATTACATACGATTCCAAACTGTAACCACTGTCTGCAATCAACAAGTATCTGTCAAATTTTCAAATCTACGTTTTAATCTACTATTATTAAAAATAGTTTGATCATACAAATACAAATACAAAAAGTTTATTTTGTCAAAAACAGAATATTACAATATACAGCAGAAAATAAATAAGATTTTTTAGACAAACAAGGATGTTCTCACGATTATAAAACCGATTACAAAAAGTCCACCACAAAGGGTAGACCTTTGCGAAAAGACCCAAAAATTAATAAACTAAACCAAAAATTAATAAACTAAACCAAAAATTAATAAAAACTAAACCAAAACTGAACTGTGTTGAGGGAAAAGGGCATTAACAAGTCAAGTAAGATAGTATTTATATAACTTGCTAAACCCAACGAAAGAGTGCCAAGGACGAGAAGCCGGACGGTGTGCAGATACTCGACAGCAGGATAGATGGTAAAAAAAAATAGTTAATAATTTAATTTAGTTAAGTTGTTCTTGTAATAATATGTTTTTTATGTACTTTCTAGAGTTCACCAGAGACAAGTTTTTTGTTCTTGTTGACAACCCGTTCCACATTTTGACAGCTAGATAAGAAAATGATTTTTGGAAAGCCGCAGTTCTGTGACGCGGAAGAAGAAATGTTCCAGTGTTCCGAGTAGTATGTATTCTAGACAAATCTGAAAATTTTTCTTTTAAATATGGAGGTTTCCCAGTCTTAACTATTTTGTATATAAAATTATACATATGTTGCCTTCTTCGATAAACCATTTTTTGGATGTTATGTTGATTAAGGTAAGGAGTTATATGGCGATTATACGGAATTCTATATGAAAATCTTACACAACTATTTTGGATTTTTTGGATTGACTTTTTAAGTAACCAAGATATAGAGTCGCCATAAACTACGTCCCCATAATCAAATAGGGACAAGACAAGAGTGTTGCAAAGATAATATTTTTAATTAGATGTTAAGTATTTTTTTATTTTATATAAATTTTTCAATCTGAGATATCCTGCAGTTAACTTGTTCTTTACATGTTTTTGGAAAGAGAGTTCATTATCAAAGATAACGCCCAAATTTTTTGCATGTTTTACGATGGGTATTGGGTTGTTATTAATGTTAATTTGTAATGTATTTTCGATAAGTTCTCTGGCGTTTTTATTTTTATTTATAATTATTATTTGCGATTTGGATGCATTTAATTTTAAATTATGATTTTCTGCATAGGAAGATATACATTTAAGGTCCGCATTTAATTTATTTTGAGTGTCTATTATAGTGTGTTTATTTATAGGTATTTTTAACTGGGAGTCATCAGCAAACTGCTTAAATTTGCAGAATTTAATACAGTTTTTCATGTCAGCAACATAAATGGAAAATAACAGAGGTGAAATTACCGAACCTTGTGGGACGCCATTTTTAACTAATTTAAATTCTAACTTGTCAACACTCGAGTCTTTTTAAATAAGAACACAACTAAATCTATTCTTCAGTAGGTTATGCATGAGATTGACTGCATTGTTAGAAAAGCCAAAGTAATGAAGTTTTGCCAACAGCATCTCGTGACTAATAGCATCAAATGCTTTACTGAAATCCAGAAGGGTCATACAAGTACTGTTTTGTTGTTCTTCATTTTCTCTGATGTCATTCAAAATGCTGACTAGTGTTGTAGTGGTACTAAAATTCTTCCGGAACCCTGACTGACAATCTGGTATTATTTTGTTAATTTCAACGAATGACTCAATTTGATTATATAAGTGCTTTTCAAAAATTTTAGATAAGACAGGAAGTATACTAATTGGTCTCAAATCTTTCAACTCCTTTGGTTCAGGTATTTTCGGTAATGGTTTAATAATAGCTTTTTTCCAGCCCGATGGATAGAATGAATTTAAAATACACGAATTGATTATATTCAGTAATGCATCTGCGCAAAATGGGTAGCATAATTTTATGTCTTTTATTGTTAACCCATCATCACCCGCTGCATTAGATGATATTTTGGAGACGATTTTATTAAAATTTTCCCTGTCCAATAGTGTATATAAGATTGATTTTCGTTGTAAGTAAGATTGAGTTTTTTTTATGTTTTCCAAAATTCCTTCCCTTTACTTTGTCCAAATGTTTAAAAAAATGTGATTTTTTCCCGTATTATAGCATGTTTGGTAAAATTTCTCAATTGTCTGTAGTACTGTAGAGACCCTTCCGTTTTTGTTCTCATATATTTTTTATGTGCTTTATCTCTAAGCTTAATCAACTGCTTTATGTTGGTCGTTATCCATGGCAAATAAGGTTTTTCGGAAATTTTCTTGGTTTTCATTGGAGCATGCTTATTTATAATTTTATTTATATTAGCCGTGAAAATCTGAACTTTTTCGTCAATACTATCAGTCACGAAAAGCCGATCCTGGCCATCTAGCTACAATGTCCCGAATTTTCAGGTCTACATCGCTAACAGTTTGAACATTAATTGCAGAATAAGATTTTCTGCACCTAAAAATTTCAGCATCTAAACCACCTGGCGAATCTATTTTGACTAGGGTGCAATCTATTGCCCCAATAACTCTGGGAAACGAAGCTGTTTCATAAAATCTTTCAGCAGCTAGTTCCATTTCCCTACGACTTTCGTACATTTTAATGTATCTAGATTGTAAAGTTGCTATAGCATAAGATACTCTTTTTATTATTCTGCATGCAGATGGTCTGCTGATTCCCAGAAAATCTGCTACAGATATCTGCATACTGCCTGATGCGTAAAATCTTAGGGTTAGCAATAATTGATGCATCGGTGTTATACATCTGCCTCTAAAAATACAAAACAAACAACTCCTTAAATATACACTTTATAATTACAACCAATAAACTTACCTGTGCGAAGAAAGTCTTATGTCTGTTTCAATTTCTTGTAGTAATTCTAATACAGTACATTTTTTTAACCGAAATCGATGGTAAAAATCTAACGGCCAATTTCATAATCGAACACCAACGTAGACTTTACTGTAAGTAGACTTTAAGCTAAAGTGACCTTTAAAGTAGCTTGTGACGTGAGTTGATTTCAATCTATTTTAAAGCTCTCTTTATGCAAAGTGCACTTTAATCATTTTTTATAATGTTGGTCAACCTGAAATACGATATATTTTATCTAAAACAGAAATCTGTCATATATTTGAAATTTAAAAGTAAGAAGACTGTTGGTAGAGTTTATCAAGTTTTTCAAAAAATAAATAATACAAAAATGGAGAATATTAAAAAAGCTCGCTCCACAAATTTCAACAAAGAGGAGGAATTGTTATTATTACAAGAAATTGCAAAATTTAAGCATATAATTGAGTGTAAAACAACAAATAAAGTAACGAATAAAGAGAAGGTACGTAAGTTTTTGTTTTTAACTATTGCTGCAATAAATGAAAATTATTGAGGCAACCCTAAATATTATTAATTTAAAAACTGTGGTGGGGTTACCGAACATGTTTGATACTGATGCTAGTACTGTAAGTAAATATTACTCTTTACTGTATTGAAGTACGGAAATATTATTTATTCACAATATGAAATCTACTATCATTACTGTCGCATTCCGTTTTTATACTAAAATTGCAAATATTGACGTTATGTTCCCGTGGTGTAACAGGCAACGCTTCTGGCTTTGGTTGATAAGTTTCTAATTTATAACAACTTCACCCAAAATATCGACAAATATAACTTTTAAATTTCAAAACGTTACAGACGAACAAGCTGAAACTTTGCACATACAATACAAACGGACTTACCAACAACCTAAACATCGTTACAACATTTATTAAAAATCAGAAATTGGACATTATGATACTAACAGAAACACATTTAAAACCAACTGAAAAATTTTACATTAAAAGATACAAAACATACAGACAAGATAAAGAAGACACTGACAGAAGACAAGGAGGCGTAGCTCCACTAATTGAAATTAACCTTACTTTTTGGGTAACTATTTTTAAAGTTTTTACAAATTATGAATATGTTTGACTTATCTTTAAGTTCTTCTGATGATGAGGACTTAGTAGTTATTAGAATACCAAAAGTATATCGAAAAAGAGTTAATTATTTCGAATTCTTTGATGATTTATGGCCAATTTCATAATGAATGACTGAAGTCCACTTTAGTGAAAGGAGACTTTAAACTAAAGTCCCCTTTAAAGTAGCTCTTAGCGTCTTTTGGTTTCATAACTAATATTAAAGTGTCCTTTGCAAAACGTACCTTTAAAGTAATTTTTAAGATGTTGGTTAACCTGGAATTTAGGGATTTTGACGTAAAAAATAGAATATGTCATATCTAACCTAATCTTATTGTTTATTTTTACATTTGTTCATCATAAAGTTTTCATTCTTAAGAAAAAATGGAAAATATTAAAAAAGCGAGATCTTCAAATTTCAGTAAAGAAGAAGAATTATGTTTATTGCAGGAAATTGCTAAATTTAAAAATATTGTTGAGTGTAAAACCACCAACAAATTTACTAACACAGAAAAGGTAAGAGTATATATTGAAATTTTTCGATAATAGGTTATTTATTTATAGTATTTTTTCATATTTCTTTTGTAGGACGAAGCTTGGCAAAAGATTTTGAATGCTTTTAATTCAAAAAGTATGGAGACGAGAAGTTTAGCTCAGATTAAATCGAAATACGATCATTTTAAAACTAGGAGCAAGAAAGAGGTAGCCAAAGAAAAGGCATATCTGAAAGGAACTGGTGGTGGTCCGTCAATAATAAAGGAATTAGATCCAATTGTTGAAGCAACATTAAATATTATAAATTTGAAAACGGTGGTGGGCTTTCCGAATATATTAGATGATGTACCTATAAATTTATATTAGTTAATTATATTTTTAGTGATATTTTATGAATTGCATGCTGAAAAATAAGTTTTATTACAATTCTTATATATAATTTGTTTTATAGGATTTCACATTGGAAAATGAAAGCATAGAACATGCCTTATTAGAATCAGAGTTGAAGCCATCTATACCTGTAAGTAAACTTTTAAAGTAAGTATATATGTGTTAGCGTATTTGTTTTGCAGGATTCCCAATTAATATTGTTTGAAACAATTAAAGCAACGGATATTGGATCTGCATCCATAGAGTCTGTAAGTTATTTGCTACTTGTATTATTCATTGATATAATTATTAGAATTTACTATTTATTGTACAGGAAGTGATGATCATGGACAAAGTGCTAGATAGTAATCATGAAGAAAATATTGAGGTGAATATACAGCCTGCTAGTAGTAATTCACAATTACATACTCCTTGTAAACCTGCTGGAAAAGTAAGTAATACATTTTTTACAAGACTTATAAAGTTAATTGAAAAAATTTTACAGAGAAAATACGAAAGTTTAACAGAACCACAACATAAGAAATCTGATTGGAGTCAATATGTTCCCAATAATTTAAGGAAAGTAACAAATAAAAAACTACGCCCCACAGCTAAAAACCCAACTTTCGTAGAAAAAGAATTGTATTATAAAACTAAAACGGAACTGCTTAAAAAAACTTTTGAATGTGAAGAAAATGATAGAATAAGAAGAATAGAAAGAGAGGAGGAGGAACATAAAAAAAATGATTCTATTAGATTTAGAAATAGAAATAAAAAAAAACAATTAAATCAATAACAAAAACTAAAACCGTCTTTTTATTATCAATAAATAATTATTTACAATTTAGCAAAATGTTCATTAATTAATAATATTTTCGGGAATATTTTCATTATTTTCAATAGGTAATAAATCATCATTTTCTCCGTGAACATTATCTTCTGGAAAATTGTCCTTTAAATCAATGGCAATATTATGCAGCACTGCTGTAGCAACTATAACTGCCATAGTAGTCTCAAGTTTTAATCTCATTCCTAATTTTAGTATGGGAAATCTTCTTTTCCATAACCCATATTGGCGTTCTACTACATTACGAGTTCTTATTATTGATTCGTTGTAAAGATTTTCAGCTTCTGTTGCAGTTCGAAGTAATTTTGTTAACAGATATGGCTTTAAGGCGTATCCACTGTCTCCAACTAACATGTAATGACCAAATTCACCATTTTCAAATCTTTGTTTTAAGCGACTATTATTGAAAATCGTTTGGTCGTGTACAGATCCTGGCCACCTTGCAACAATATTCCTTATTTTCAATTTTGCATCACTAACTGTTTGAACGTTTAATGCAAAAAATGACTTTCTCGATCTGAATATCTCTGCATCATGTCCACCAGGAGAGTCTATTTTAATGAGAGTACAATCAATTGCTCCAATCGTTCTTGGGAATGAAGCAATTTTATAAAAATCCTCAACAGCTCTTTCCATTTCATGATGATCCTCATACATATTAATATATTCAGGTCTCAGAGATGCAATTGCTACAGACACTCTTTTAACAATCCTGCAGGCTGAAGCTCTTGATACTCCTATGAAATCTGCTGCTGTTATTTGAAAACTTCCAGATGCATAAAATCTTAATGTCAACAAAAGTTGTTGCATTGGTGTAATACATCCACCTCTAAAAAAAAAATAGTACCTATACTGTAGGTATTTGTAATTAAAAAATTCTATATTCAACTTACCTATTAGTGGGCAATGCAATTTGCCCTTCTAATTTATTTAAAAGATATATCACTGTCTGCTTTCTCAATCTAAATCTCTGAAAAAAATCCAATTCATCATATTTAATAAAACAATCGACTCTGGGTCTGTAAATTTTTGGTCTTCTTATATAAATATATTCTTCCTCAGATGAGTCTGATGAACTATCGCTAGATGTTTTAAACATATCTATATTTTTGAAAACAAACTCACAAACTGAAAATTTGAGGTTATATCACTGTCAAAGTAAAGGAAGCTTTATGTATTAAAGCGCCAAAATCTTCACTTTTTCTTTAAAGTCTACTTTTCGCCAAAAGGGTACTTTAATATTGATTTTGAAACCAAACTTTTCTGTTAAAGATCGCTTTAAAATTAAAGTAACCTTCAAATTTATTATGAAATCGGCTGTAAAGACACATAAACCATGAAGTACGCCCTAATACAAACGCATCATGTGAACACAAAATAATACAATTGGAAAACAAAACCATTATAATAGGAGCGTACTTCAGTCCGACATACGAACTAACAGAAATAGACATAGGGTCAGGTGGGGTAAATGTGAACTAGGGGTAATTGTAAACAGCGCTCCGATTCATCAGGAATTCAAAATACGAAAGTTTCGCGCGCTTAGACTGTTCGGCCCACACCGGCCCGATACGCAGCAGTGCAGTTTATTGTGATTCAGCAGATCCAATGCGTGCGGTGCTGAAAAGTTTTGAAAGGTGTTTTAGGCTGGGCGCAAACGTTCGGTTTCCTGATTCGGTTTCCGGATCAGGAATTCAGATTCTGAAACCTAAATGCTTCATTTACATACAAAATGTTCAACAAGTCGCACACGTCCTAACTATTTCCGAACGAAAAAAAACCCGACGTCCGTTTCGGAATTCATTCCGTGCGTTTGGGTCGTAAGAACGGAAAAAAACTTAATAACGTCGTTTTCTCGTCTTCTTCATATCTAGCGCCAGTAAAAGTGCAATAGCAATCAATTCATCATCGTCGTCCATTTATGATTTCACAGAAACGTCGCTATTCGCTATGTGCACGTAACCACGTGACCCACGTCGCCTGATCTTAGCGCTCGCGGCGGATCTAACGCGAAGTTCAACTGCAGGACCAATTTAGATATGATTGTATGTGTTTTTATTAAAAAATATGGGTCATAGTGTTTGTTGCATTCGTTTTTGCCCAAATAACAGTAAAAATACTAAAAGCACATTTTCTACATTCCCTACGAAAATAAAAAGACCAGAAGAACGCCAAAAATAAATATCTGAAGTAAAAATACAAAAGTAAGTATAACCTTTATATATACCTAAATATGTTTACTTTTATACAGGTGATATCAGAATGGATTAAACAACAAACATGTGGATAAATGTAGTAAAAATAAATGCTAAAATATTTTTTTAGTGGTGAGAAATCTTCTTGCTCACCAACACCCAGCCATATAATTTTTGGCGATCATTTTATTGGAAACAAAAAATCTGTTCTACCCAGTTAACAAGTACTTAGCTTTCTTCTACAGAACAATCTACTAATACTAAGGGGACCCTTATTGCGAAGTAACTAACGATGAATTCATTGACAACGATGAATATTATAAAAAAAGCGCAAGTTCTTGTTATGCCTCAAACTTTCTAAGGAACACTTAACATGTGAAGGCCCCCAAAGCCAAAAAGTAAAATTAGCCACACAGCTCATATCGCATAAAACAGCTACAGCTCTACAAAAATATAGTAACAAAGTAGGTGTTGATAGTAAAATAACTAAAGACACTGCTGAGTTTTTAGAATTATTAAACAACTGGTTTGACCTTGCCAACGTGTGCCATCTAAATGATCATAGAACTCCATTCACCACTTCATATGGACTATGTTTGGAAGAATAAGATGCACTTCTATCTAAAATTTATGAAATAGATCAGATTCTCCATATATAAATGCTATTACTTGTGTTAGAAAGAAGTCAGGAGAAATAAGAATATCTCTCGATGCAAGGAACATAAATAGTTATACTGTTAAACAATATAAAAGTCCCATGAATGTGGAAGGAATATTTGGAAGGATTACAAATGCTAAAGTATATTCTAAATTAGATCTCAAGCACAGTTTCTGGTTAATTCCTTTGGAGAAAGATAGCAGACCATACACAGCTTTTATGGTGAATGGAATTGTGTATCAATTTTGTGTTGTACCATATTGACTACAAAGTTCTTGTGCAGCATTAGTAAGGACTCTGCATACCATATTAAACAAACATGAATCTTTCATTCTTCATTATATTGATGATATCTTAGTTTATTCAGAAAATGAAGAGATACATAAAAAACATTTAGAAATAACTTTAAAAGAACTTGAAACAGCAGGATTAAAATTAAATGTAGAAAAATGTCAATTTTATCAGCAAGAAGTAAAATATTTAGGCTATGATTTGAACACAACAGGGGTAAGTATGGATCCAGAAAGGGTACAGGCTATATTAAATTATCAAACACCGAAAAATTTGAAAACATTGAGAGGATTCCTTGGAATTTTAAATTACTATAAAAGATTTATCTAGTAGGGAAGTACCATTAATCGAATTACTAAAAAAGGATGTAAAATGGAAATGGACACCAGTAAGAGAACAAGCTTTCCAAGAACTGAAGCTAATTTTTACCAACAATTTCCCAGGTAACCAAACGGTCGAAAATGACGTCAAAAAGATGGCTATTTTTGGACATTATTGGTCTGGTCCGTCTAATGACCATTAAATGGCGTCATATAGACGTCACAATCTATGACGTCATATAGGCCTAAATTGTAGACGTCTTATAGACGTCTAAATATGGACTTTTCTATCATTCCAAAGGTCTTATCACATGGCAAGAGGAACATAACTTATTATCAAAGAAAACGGATAATCACAAAAAAACAAATATTTTTCGTATTTTTGGTCTAGTCCGGTTAATGACCATACATTAGAGTCGAATATAGTAATCATATAATATAAGTATTATTTTTAATTTTGCTTGCTTTTTTTGTTTGAAATTCTTATTCAGATCAATGTTACTTGTTTTTAATTTAGAAGTTTGATTCTATTGCGGTTTGAGTACGACCAATAGTTAAAAAAGTATTCGATTATTTATACTAGACGAATTTATTTCAAATATTGCCGCGCATTCCTACTAAGCATGTTGGTCGGTTCTAGCAAAGGTCGATGTTATTCGAATTTCGAATGATCGGTTAGTGTCGGTACTTGTAGCGCCTTGTGCTTGACAACGGTGCCAGCTATGCTGTAATTTCCGAAATTTTAAATCAATTGTAAACGTATAAAAATATGTAAATACAAATATTTGAATTTTAATTCAATTTGAAATTCCGAAATTTTAAATTTGCTAACATGAAACGAAATATATGGAATAACATGAGACAAAATTTAAATAAAATACATTTTACACGTGTTCTTATTAGATATAAATTAGATACTATACTTGTGAATTTCTTTTCTGGCAACTTTGTACGCCATTGCACGCAGTCGCCCGTGGTATCGTAGATCGGAATCTGTGTATCTGTGATCGGAATTGATCGGAATCACGACTCTGCGACTCTGCCATTTTGTTAGTGTTCGTTGCATTGTTTCTACCTATTATTGTTTCATTGTTTGCGGTTTTGGCTTTGTCGGGTCGTAGTGTGATTGTGCAGGTAGATAGAAGGGTATAAAAATGTATTGTGTGATTCAACTTGATGAGAAGGGTGGGAACGGTTTAGCTACCGTTCATGAGAGCTGGCTAACCCCTCTAAAGAAAGATGTCTTTTGGCCGCCATATAAGGACAGTCGATCATTTAGGCGGGCTCTTGTCGAAGGCGAAAGAATTGATGAGGAGAAGTGGTGGTTGTACGGAGTTACTAGAATTTTCTACAAAACATGTAAGTATTATTAATAACATTTTTTGACCATTGTTGGGAAGGTTATTTGCGCTATATATGTTTGTCCTAAATAAATTGTAATTGTTTTAGCGGATTTAGATAAAGCTTTACAGAAGGAAAAAGAGGCAGAAACGATAAGCGATCTAAATTCCGACATTGAAATTACAGAAAAGAGTAGATCTGAGAGACCCGTTAGAACAAAGATTAAAAGAAGAATTGTCAGTGATTCAAGCGAAGAGGAAAGTTCTTACACACGTCCTCCTAGTGTAAAAATAAATAGATTTATTTAAATCATGTATTTTACAGCTGGTCAGCTATTTATTCATAAAAAACTAACAAAGAATTTTCATGTATAAATAGCTGGTCAACTGTAGAATACTAATAGCATTAAACTGAAATATAAAATGATATATCTTAAATTGATCTAAGCATTTAATGTAGTATATAATACATAATAAGTACCTATTATATATAACTTTAGCTAGTAATTTGACTTTCAGGTTCAAGGATACAGAACAGTCGAGAAGACTCTACCTCACCAGGTATTAAGAACTTGATTTATTTTAAGAGTTTAGAGAAATGGAATGAAATAAAAGTGGGTTTATGTAACACAAATTTAAGAATCCCAAATTATGAAATACAGAAATAAGAATAAAGAAAGTTAAAAAGCATTAAACAAGGGTATTAGACAGTGAAATTAAGATTTAAAAACAATTTCACTTTAACCTATTTGCAGCAATATTAAGTTTAACAATGATATTCTTCATTTTTTCTTTTTGAAAAGCAAATAAAAAAAAATGATAAATCGTTACAAGGGAAACAAAAAAAGCACCAGAATAAATGTCAAAAAACAGATTGTTTCTATGAAAACTCAATTTATTCTTAATTCTCATTCTTGTTTTTAAAATTAATAAACCTAAGTTGGATAAACCCACCTAAATTATGTAATTCCAGCACATCATTTTTTACTAGATACTATAATATTGTTTTTATTTAGCTATAGAAGAGGTTGCAAATTTAAGTACAATAGGAATAGTCAAGGTCCATCGTCTGTTTCATCCTATAATAATAATATATGTCAAGAGCAAGGTAAATCAAAATAAATAGATTTATTGTACTTAAATGTTAATTATGATTAAAATGTTTTAGGCATCAAGTTACTAATAACTGCAGTGAACCAAATAAAGGAACAAAACAAATTGATTTTTGCTCGGATTGACCAAATAGAAAAGAATTTGAAGGGAAACGAGAGACCTTTTACCTCAGAAAAAGATGTTACAGAAAATTTTCCAGTAAAACTACCTCTAACAACCAAGGACCAACTGGAGGTTTTGGAAGAATTTCTTAATAAGGAAGAAAACTTGCAGATTCTGGTAATTTTTCAGTTTTATTTAATAAAAACCTTTTCTAACATTTTTTTTTTACAATATATCAGAAAAATAATTTATTTGTTTATTGAATAAATAAAGTGTTCCTATCTAACAACATATTTAATTCTAGGTCTAGGTGGCTTGGCCGTTCGTTACTACAAGAACTATTGTATAACACAAAAGTAATGAACAGTGAATTGATTTTTCACCTTACGTCGATGTGAATGTAGCGAAATGGCCAAGCCACATATTTTGACTAAGGTGTAGAGTTTGTGAAGTTAGGCCTTGTAGAGTTAGGGCGTGTAGTGTTAGAAGCTTGGCTCTACATGAGATCTGATAACTTTTTGACAGTGCGAGTCATATGGGCTCGTCTTGGCAACATTTTACATGAAAATGTTTTTGGTGGGATTACATATATATGTATATATTTATTATTAACAAAGATTAATAAGCAACTAAATTGATGGGGCTTATCTAGAAACATTAAAGCAGTGAATTAAGGTATTGGCATACACTTGTGTTTCTTAATAATTTCTTTTAAAGTGTATAAAAGAAAACATTTAGAACAAGATGTAGGTAAACGACAGTTTTATCGCAGAGTAGCAAAGGAAAATGAAATGGCTTATAATCAATTAAAAAATATTGATATTAATGCTGAAAATGTTCATATTCAAACTAATTCAGATGTTAATCAGTTTAATAATGGTAATAAATTTGATATAATAAATCAATATATTAATGTTCAAGAAAATAACTTGGAATCAGATAATAACGATACAAACATTTTTGACAAAACTCATGAAAATGAATTTGAATTTCCTGAGAATTTTGAGGAAAGTAACAGTTCTACCTCTGGGTATTATACTTCTCATAACTCTAATACTCAATCTAATGGTAGTGATAATCTCACATCTGCACTAAGGAAGTGGGCTGTTGAATCAAAGGTTTCTCATCATTCTGTCACTAGTCTCTTTTATTTGTGATGCCCCTGCCAAAGCTTACTTAAAAGGTATAAAATCTCACGGTGGTTATGCATCTTGTGAGAAATGTTGGGAATATGGTGTTTACAATGATAAAGCTAGAACTGTAATTTTCAAAGGCACAAACAGTTCACTGAGAACAGACGAGCAATTTAAATTAGGAACTGATGAAGAACATCATAAAACTAAATCCCCATTACTTGATTTAAACATAGGACTTGTTTCATCATTTACAATCGATTATATGCATGCAGTGTGTTTAGGTGTTGTAAAAAAACTTCTGTCGACTTGGGTATCTGGAAATCTGAGGGTTAGGTTAAAAAGTTCAGATATTCAAATTTTAAGTGAAAACATGTTGTTCCTAAAGCAATATGTTCCTTGTGAGTTTAATCGGAAACCCAGAAGCTTAACTGAACTGTCATATTGGAAAGCCACAGAATTTCGAAATTTCCTACTGTATTATGGACCTTTTATTCTGAAAGATAATATAGATATTTCAATTTATGAACATTTTCTACTGTTGCATGTTGGCATTTCCATACTAACTTCTTCAAATAATTTATCAGTCTTTGGTACAGACAATGCGGATAAATTATTAAACAGTTTCATAAAACATTGCCAATATATATACGGATCAGAGTTTTACGTATATAATATACATACTTTGTGTCATTTAGCTCAAGAGGCTAAACTGTATGGAACTTTGGATTCTTTTTCAGCCTTTGCATTTGAAAATTTTTTAGGACTTATTAAGAGTTTTATTAGATCTCCCGTGAATCCTTTACAGCAAATTCATAATAGATTAAGTGAACAAAATTTTTACTTAAAGCCCACTTGTATACAAAAAAATATGTTATTTGATGAACATGAAAATTAAGCCACAATTTTAAATATTGTTACAACTAAACAGTATAAAAAATTTTTATATAATAGTTCTACTCTAAGTGTAAAAAGTTACTCCATGAAAGATGCTTATTGTATGACAAAAAAGGGTTTGGTTGTTGAAATTCATAATATTTGTACAGATGTAAATGATGAAATATATATAATTGGTAAACAATTTTTAAATTATCAATCGTTGTATAACTATCCTATTAATTCCAAAGATATAAATATATATGTAATCAGTGATGTGTCTGATTTGCAAGTATGGAAAATATCTGAAGTTTTGGCAAAATGTATGGTGTTTCCAAAGGGTATCAATAGTTTGAACTTTGTGTCCATTCCTTTATTACAGACTACATAAGTTAGCTAGTTTAAGTTTATAAATAAATTTACGCATATTTTTGTATATTAACAGAGACTATGAACCCTGTTAGAATTAGAAAAATATAGTATTTTTTATTTTCGTACATTTTAGGATAGTATATTTTTTATAAAATATATATGTATATACAACTAGTGACTGGTTCAATACAAAGTGAAGTCAATAGTGGAGGTGCAGTCAACGTTATGGCCAAGGTAAAAAAATGAAAACTCTTTGATTTCAGTGAAGCTTTCGAATTAATTTAATTCTTCATCAGGACATCTGTAGTAAAGAACAATTTTTTATATAATAAAAATATTATTACAAATTGTTCTTCACTACAGATGTCCTGATGAAGAATTAAATTAATTCGAAAGCTTGACTGAAATCAAAGAGTTTTATTTTTTTTACCTTGGCCATAACGTTGACTGCACCTCCACTATTGACTTCACTTTATATATATTTTTTTTTTCTGTATTAGATATAAATAAAAAGTCATTTATAAAAGGGTGTTTTTATGATTCCTGTGTATATTTAAGTTAATTATCGATATTAACCAGACGTCATTTTAACATCTAAAAGAGGTCGGATTAAGTTCTATCTATAGATGATATTGACGACAAAAAGACGTAATTTAGACGTCTAAAATAGGTCCAATTAAAGTCTAACTAAAGACCGGATTGACGTCTAATTGACTAGTAAAAATGACGTCACCGTGACGTCTAATTGACTAGTAAAAATGACGTTACCGTGACGTCTAAAACTGTCGTTAGAAAGACGTCATTTAGCTGTGACTTACTTACGTCTTTTAGACGTCATTTTCTTACGTCTGCAGACGTCAATTAGCCCAAAATGATGCTGTCGTTTAGACGTCATATAGACGAAAATGGTTACCTGGGTTGAAAGTATACCACCCTCAATACAACAAATAATTTATTCTTAGAACTGATGCATCAATAGATAGATTAGCAGGGGTATTGTTACAAATACATGAAGAAGGAGAAGTGCCTATTAGTTTTGTGTCGAGAGTTACAAAAAACTGTAAAAGAAATATACAGTAACAGAGTTGGAGATGACGAGTTTGGTTTTTTGTATAACGAAATTAAGATTTTTCTTACTTGGGGCAAAATTTGTGGTGGAAAGTGACCACAATGCATTGACTGCTATGCTTAAGAATAGATATGCTAATAATAGAGTGCACAGATGGTTCTTGTTATTGCAAGAATATGATTTCGAAATCAAATATTTTCCTGGAAAGACCAACATAATAGCAGATGCATTGAGTCGAGAAGTAGAAGAACAAGGAGATCATAGAAAATTTAAAATAGGGATTAATAAATTATTAGATAAGGAAGGGTTGTATACTTTGGAAAGGGTTATTCAAGATCAGAGATACCAGAGGGTACAATTTTCTAAAATTCGTTTTAAATGGGTTTTACATGACTTTATACCGGCCTCCCATAGACCACCAAAGTTTGGAGACTTAGCTGGAATGAAGTTCCAATTAATACCTTTTGTACAACAACATACAAACAGAGATACATAACATTTTGAAAGCTTAGGTGCTCTCACATACTTATTTTTATTTTGAAAAGGACCAGCATGAAACAGACGTTCATGTTCCCATTCAAACATTAACCTTGTCAAAATATGTTTAGACCTCAATAGAGCTGGATGCTTTTTAGCATAATCCAAACCACTCAACTGCAACCTACCCCCCACCCTGAGGATATCATTCGCATCTAGAAATGAAGTAAGCTTATGTAAAAAAAAGTTAAAATACTCCCAAAAATATAAAAAAGAATGGGAAAACGAGGTAGAATTTAAAAATTGGGTTACCCCTAGCAAAACAAATTGTACAGCATTTTGTAAAATATGCAAAAAAACAATTTCCGTAAGTTCGACAGGGCGAATAGCTTTGGGTAGGCACATTGCTTCTTCGATACATCAAAGATTGTCAAAATCTATACAAGGGCAACAAACATTATTATCATATCAAAAGCATACTAACATGGAGATAGTAAAGAAAAGTTCTGATTTGTATTTAGCAGCTTTTGTCTCAGAGCATAACCTTCCTTATAATATAATTGATCATTTTGTAAAATTGCTACCTAAAATTGTCCCTGATTCAGAAGTAGCGAAAACAATTAAATGTGGAAGAACAAAATGTTCATCACTAATAAAAAATGTTTTAGGAAAAAAACAACTGATGGATGTTTGCGACATTTTAAAAAATACTAAATTTTCCTTAATAATTGATGAGTCTACAGACTGAGGTTGTACTAAGCACTTGTGCTTAGTAGTTAGATATCAACACAATAATGGGTTAGTACACCTCTTATTTATACTTTAACAAAAACAAATCAAACGCTTATTTTTTTTTAGAATTAAAGATACGTTTCTTGCTCTGTTGCCACTTCAAGGCGCTACAGCTATATAGACATGTCGTAAATTTTTTTGAGCGCTACTCAATTCCATATAAGAAAAATCTAATAAGATTTGCATCTGAGGGAGCAAATGTTATGGTTGGCCGAAAAAATTCAATTCTTACGAGATTGAAATCAGATATCCCGGATTTATTTTTCTTAAAATGTAGGGGAAAGGTGGGGAATGCCGGCCAGGAAGGTAATACCGGCCTCTAGATTATTCTGTTCCAGTTCATTTGTATTCCGCAAAAACATGCTGCGCCATCTGTAATGGCGTTTTGGAACTCGTGCTCAAAGTATTATACCTATACACTGCACAAGTGGTTTGTCACATGGGTAAACAGTATCTGAGGTTAGTTGATGTAAGGTGAAGCGATTTTCAAAGGTGTATAATAATAACTGCTATTAATAATATATGCACGGTAAGTAGGTTCACGTGTTGTACATTTCATACACTTTACGCAGAATAAGAGATTGCGGCCATAATTGCAAACGATAATGCATGCCGACAAAAAATCTGTTGTAGGTTAGATTCCGGTAATGGCGGCCGGCGCTATGCAGGGAATAGCGGCCGGCCGTCATTACCCGCCTGCATATTGTTTTAGTTATTTTGGCAATCTACCGCGTATTTTGAACATTACCTTATTAGATACATTTAAATTCTAGATGCCAAGTAAATATACCAGGAAAACAGCTAAAGCAGCATGGTCTTCGGAACAAATGCAGGCTGCATTGAATGCCATCCACAATGGTAGAAGCATAAGAGAGGTTATCAAGAACCTTTGGTATTGCAAGAAGTACGCTGCAAGATAGAATGAAACATAATAATGACGCCTCGGAGCCTTCAATGGGACGTCATCCAGTATTTTCCAAAGAGGATGAAAAGCTTCTAGCAACTCAAGTTATCAAACTTTCCAAATTATTTTATGGAATATCACCTGTTGAAATTAAACGATGCGCATTTAACTATGCAAATAAAAATGGCATAAGGAATCCCTTTTCGGAAGACAGCCAGTCCGCTGGTAAGGCATGGCTTAGAGGGTTTCTTAAAAGAAACCCAAATATCAGTTTAAGAAAACCTGAAGCGACTAGCATCAACCGAGTAACTGCATTTAACAGCGATGAGGTTTCCCGCTTTTACAGAAATTTGACCAGTGTGATGGACAAATATCAGTTTTCACCAACAAGAATTTATAACGCCGATGAAACCGGCATCACAACAGTGCAGAACCTGTTAAAGTGTATGCAGAAAAAGGTCAACGAAGAGTAGGCTTCATAACCAGCGCCGAAAGGGGAAAAACAACAACTATCATGTGTGCCATAAGCGCGTCAGGCACTTATGTCCCCCCTTTATTTATTTATGCGCGTAAAAGAATGAATGCCCAACTGAGGAGGAATGGTCCACCTGGAGCACTCTATTGCTGTTCGGACAATGGGTGGATGAATGAAAATGTGTTCGTAGAATGGTTTGATCACTTTCAAAAATTTGTTAAGTCAACCAAAGAAGATCCAGTGTTACTGCTGCTTGATAACCATTCTACCCACTGTACGCTAGAAGCCTACAATTTCTGCAAAGGAAATGGAATTGTTATTGTCACCATACCACCACATACCTCACACCGCCTCCAGCCTTTGGATGTTTCGTTTTACTCGGCACTGAAAACTGCCTACAATACTGAGTGTTCTAGCTATTTAAAGAGTCACATAGGCGAAAGGATAACTACGAATGAAATATCTGAAATATTCAATAAAGCATTTAGTCGAATCGCTACTCCTGAAAAGGCGATTAAAGGCTTTCAAGAAACAGGAATATTCCCACTGAATGCTGACCTCTTCTCAGAAGAAGATTTTGCTCCTGCTGCAGCTTTTGTCCCAGCTCAGGCAGCTGATGAAACTATTCGTAAGAATAGCAGTGTTCCAGACGAAAATGAGAAGAATCAAGGATCATTTCCTGATCAGATGCCACTACCTGGGCCGTCAGGACTAACGACACCAGAAAAGAAACAACAATCAGGACCTTCATTTTCTGATCTGATCCCATTACCTGGACCATCAGGATTGAAGACAGCACAGAAAAAAAAATCCAATAGGAAACAACATTCAGAGATATTTACTTCAACGCCCATGAAAGAAGTGTTAGATGAAAAAAAAGAAAAAAAAACAAATTCAGCTGAGAAGGAAAAATATGAAAGAAGACGCAAAAAACAGAGGTACAAAACGAAAAATTGCAGAAGACGATTATGCACAAGAACAAATAGAAACACAAAATAATGAGCTCAGAAGAAATGTTGAAAGCTGTAACAAAGTAAAGGTGGTCACAGAAGAGAGCACTTCAGAAGATGAGGATTCAAGTGAGAAGGAAGTGAAAGATGACATATGTATAATCTGTGGTGATACAGGAAAGCATAGGGAGATGTGGCTGCAATGCGGTGTGTGTGGTGAGTGGGCCCATGAGGCATGTGCGGACAATGAACGGGGATACTTTGTATGTGATTTCTGCATTTAAAGCATATGTGGCGGGTAATGGCGACCTAGGCCGCCATTACCAGATCGTGGCAGGTAATGACGGCCACTGGACGAGTAAGGAAAACATTTATTTTCTTTTTTGTTTTTAAAGTTTTTGTATTTTTGTAATACACGTTTCTTTCTGTAGACTACAAGCTTTGATTTGCCCAAATTTCAGCTGTCTTTTGTAACAAATAAAGCTACTATTCACAGAATGGCTTAGGGGGCCGGCATTCCCAACCTTTACCCTATATGTCACAGTTTTAGTTTATGTGCGTCTAATGCATGTCAAAAACTACCTAGAGCTGTAGAAGATTTGGTAAGAAATATTCATAACTTTTTTCCTAACAGTCCAAAACGCATAGAATCTTTTAAAGAATTCCAAAATTTCGATAATGTACCCATTCACAAGATTTTGCATCCTTCACAGACGAGATGGCTCTCGTTGGAAAGTGCTGTAAATAGGATTCTGGAACAGTATAATGCCCTTGTTTTATTTTTCACTGACGCAATTGCAACTGAAGGTCTTCCTAGTGATCAGACTATACTTAGCGATTTAAATAATCCTCTTACTAAACCTTTTTTAATATTTTTACAATTAATGTTACCTCGTTTTACAAACCTGAATAAAGAAATGCAAGCAGAACAACCCCAAATACATCTATTACATAATTCAGTTAAGACATCATACAAAACCCTTTTAGAATATTTTATTAAAAGAGAAGTGATTCAAAGTGAATCATTAACTACTTGATTGCAGTTTCCTGCTAATCAATTGTCATTTCAGTAAAACGTTTATCAAATAGATGTCAAAGATAATAATAGTATACCTAATACTATTATGACGTTTTACAGAGTCTTTGAAAATCAAAGAACATATAGACCGTTTACTAAGAACCAACAACTACTTCCCTGGCTATATGCCACGACGGACATTGAATTACAGTATTAGGTATACTATTATTATCTTTGACATCTATTTGATAAACGTTTTACTGAAATGACAATTGATTAGCAGGAAACTGCAATCAAGTAGTTAACCCTACAAAGCCGAGAGGTTTTTTGTCAAATAGAATTTCAGTTTGCAATTAGTTATGGAGATGTCGCTATTATCGCACTTTTAACATTTTCTTTACTAAAGATAATGTATTTGTGTGATTTCAGACATATCTCCAATCTAGTTGCTCTTAGAGCTTCTGGATGGATATCTTCCTTGTACTGATGAGACGCAATACGTCGAAACCGGTCTACAAGTGATATCCTTTCGAATTGCAAACTGAAATGGTTAGTTCTATCTTGCAGATATACTAACCCCGTTTAACTTTGAACTGTAATTCAATGTCCGTCGTGGCATATAGCCAGGGAAGTAGTTGTTGGTTCTTAGTAAACGGTCTATATGTTCTTTGATTTTCAAAGACTCTGTAAAACGTCATAATAGTATTAGGTATACTATTATTATCTTTGACATCTATTTGATAAACGTTTTACTGAAATGACAATTGATTAGCAGGAAACTGCAATTAAGTAGTTAACCCTACAAAGCCGAGAGGTTTTTTGTCAAATAGAATTTCAGTTTGCAATTAGTTATGGAGATGTCGCTATTATCGCACTTTTAACATTTTCTTTACTAAAGATAATGTATTTGTGTGATTTCAGACACATCTCCAATCTAGTTGCTCTTAGAGCTTCTGGATGGATATCTTCCTTGTACTGATGAGACGCAATACGTCGAAACCGGTCTACAAGTGATATCCTTTCGAATTGCAAACTGAAATGGTTAGTTCTATCTTGCAGATATACTAACCCCGTTTAACTTTGAACTGTAATTCAATGTCCGTCGTGGCATATAGCCAGGGAAGTAGTTGTTGGTTCTTAGTAAACGGTCTATATGTTCTTTGATTTTCAAAGACTCTGTAAAACGTCATAATAGTATTAGGTATACTATTATTATCTTTGACATCAAAGTGAATCATTGCACTTAATAAACTACAATGACCCTGGTAATTATATCCCCATAGAGGAAATGTATTTGGGGGCCAAACTCTCAGTTTTAATGGTGCATTTAAATCGCGAATCAGCACATGTATTGAAGACTAGGTGTTTGGAATTTTATATAGAAAGTGCAGCTCAAATAAATAAAAGGTTCTTTTAATAATCCCATTTTACTTAATTTAAATTTAATAGATCCTTCAGTAGCGATGCGTGAAAATTCCAGTAGTATTATACTTCTTGCTAAATATTTTCCAAATTTGGTAAAAGAAGATGAGTATCAGGCCTTGGACAACAAATGGCGAATGTTTCGAAATACTGATATTTGTACTGACTTGGCGTCTCAAAATAATAACCCTATTCCATTTTGGACAAAAGTTAGTAAAATAACTAGAGGTGATCAGACACCGATGTTTCCATTACTTACTAATTTTGCTTTTAATATGCTTTCTTTACCACATTCGTCGGCAAATATGGAAAGAATATTTTCTCAAATAAATTTAATGAAATAAATAAATTGTAGTATTGTAGGGTATTTACACACCAAGCAGTTTTTGAAAAGTAGCGACCGAAATTGTTTTTCGATAGACTTTTCAAAAGAAACATTAAATCTGCACAATGCCAATATGTACAATAAAACTAATGAACAAGGACTAATAACTTACTCTGATGAGTCTGATGACACGGACAATGATGTCCTTTAATTTTTTGTAGAGTTAAGGCCGTTTGTAATTATCAATGATTTATTACAAATTTTAGTCAATTTTTTAGGATCCTAAATAATTGATAAATACATACATATTTTGTATAATTTTTTTTGTCAATTTTCAAATCGTCAAAACCTGTCCTATTTCTGTTCAATTTTAATTGACATGATATATTTATAGAACCGGTCCTATTTTCTATCAATTAATTGACAGCTTATAGGGTAATATTTACCTATTTTTGCAGTTTTATAGAGATTGGTATCACGGATTTGCAACATAACCTCTGTTTTTCGTTTATTTGTGTGGAGTAGGTTGTTTTGCACCAGTTGCACATATTTTATAAAAATTTTAAAAGTGAATATACCTATAAAATATAAAAATGTCGTGGTCACATGATCAAGTAGTGTCACTGATCGAACTATATAGAGAAAGGCCTTGCCTTTATAAAGTGAAATGCACAGAATATAAAAATAAGCATATGCGAACTTCTGCTTATGAAAGCATTTTAAAGGATTTAAAAACTGTAAGACCAGGGACAAGTATACAAGAAATAAAGGCAAAAATAAACGGTCTTAGGACGAATTTCTTGACAGAATACAGAAAACATATGAAATCAATGAAAAGTGGTTCTAGTCAAGATAGGGTAAGTAAGCTTTTTCTTTTCAATACTTTATTAATTTTCAATCAATTTTAAGATATATATACTTTCCTTATGGTACTACGAAAATATGTTTTTTATACTAGAACATGTAACTTCAAGGAATACAGTAGATTCCATTGAAGAAACACAATATCAGAATTCTACAACAGATGAGGATGATGTAACCGAGGAACAAAGAGAACAAACCGAAGTCACAGAATACGTTAATGTAAGTGATACAATTTTTATGTCTTTTATTTCTCTATAGTAGTTATCTGCAGTCTGTCAAAATATGTTGTTCAGATTCAGATATGGAATTTCTAAAATGTAAAAATTTTGAACTATTAGTCATAGTTTTCCTTTTTATCAACGTTTTTTATAGACAAAGCTTTTTTGAATTTACTTCAAATCTTGATTTATAGGATGAAGAGAATACTCAGTTTTATACTACCATAGACGAAAATGTTAGTGAAAATATTACTATTGAAATAGAAAATGCTAATTCTACTGAAGGAAATAATACACCAAAAAATGTATCTCGCTTGTCTCGTACTTCCTCAAAGAGGAGGAAGCACAATGAGGATGAACCATTACTTAGAGCTGCTAGTAATGCAATGAACAATATTGTAACAGCATTAGAAGTAAGGAAACAAGGTAATACAAAAGAGAAAGAAGCTGACGATATACAAATTTTTGGGGACTTTGTTGTGAGTCGGTTGAGAAGGATAAAAAGTGAAGATGTGCGAAATGAAGTAGAAGAAAAAATTACAAATCTTTTATTTCAAGCTTACAGAAAAGATAAAATATAAAAAAATATTGGGTTGAGAACTGAAAAAAGAAAATCTTTTGGATGTAGACAACATTTTCATTTATATTAAATTTTATAACCTAAAAAGATAAATAAAATAAAAAAATTCAAAAACAGGTTTTCTTATTCTTTGTGGTGTTAGGTATTAAAATTTCTCACTGCTTGTTCTTGCCAGGATACTGCTCCAGCTTGTGAAGAGAAATACTCTTTGAACTCATCTCGAATGTTTCTTGCTTCAGTCATTGATCTATTGCCACTTTATCGTCTGATACTCTGTAAGGTTCTTAATGGATTATTCATTGTACTTATATCTGTGTATAAAGTACCATTTTTAGTGGCAAGATAATTATGTAGAACCACACAGGCAAGGGTTATAATTTCAACTTTTTCTGCTCGAAGATTTATAGGGTCAAGTAACACTCTAAATCTATTGGCCAAAATACCAAAAGCATTTTCAATTACTCTTCTTGCTCTTGAGAGACGGTAGTTAAATATTCTTTCACTATGTGCCAAACCTCTTTGGGGATATGGTTTAATTATTACGTCTTTATGAGGAAATGCATCATCAGCAACTATGACATATGGAACTGCTTTATCTCTACCTGGCAACGTTTTAGCAGGTGGAAAATTTAAAGTGTTTCTGCTGAGAGTCTTTGCAAAATTTGATTCTCGAAATACCCCGCCATCACTAATTCTCCCATTACATCCTACATTGACGTAAATAAATTTATAATTAGCATCTGCTATTCCCAATAAAATAATGCTGTGATTTCCTTTATAATTATAGTAGTATGATCCATCCGATCTTGGTGGTCTAAAAGCTATATGTTTGCCATCCAAGGCTCCCAGACAATGTGGAAACTGCCACAAGGCAAAAAATTCTTGTACTATACCCATCCATTTTTCTGTAGAATTTGGAGTCTACAATAACAATAACAGCCTATTCATTTTAAATTTTATTGTGAAAATACGTACTTACTTTGAGAGAATCGTCTTTAAGACGTCGATATAAAGCTTCACAAACAACAGGAATAAATCTAGAAATACTACTTACATGAACTCTTGTTGCATACATAAGTGATCGAAAAGACTCTCCAGTTGCTAAGAATCTTAAAGTAATTTGTAACCTGACAAAATAAATTTATGAATAATTAAGGTTAAGTATGTACATTTAAAGTGACTTCTATGTACCAACCTGCTACTTGCAGAAATAGTTTCTTGCATCAGAGATTCCTCTTTTTCAATGTCATTTTTAACCAAGCAAAGTAAATAATTAAATTGTTCCTCTAATACACGTAAAAAATTTTTATAAGAATCTGCATCTTCTACTGCCAATTCTTCATTGAGCATTTTAAGTGTTCCTAAGCCTTTTTCGCTCCTTCTTTTTAACAAAGGTTTCCGAATTACTCTCTTGTTTATAGCTTTTCTCTTTTTTGCAAAATTCATTATCACTACATTTATAATAGCTGCTGCTGTTAATAATAAAAATTCAGCATCCATATTTTTTTTAACTGCAGACTGTAGAAGATGAAAATACCAAACTAACCTCAGTGCAGTGCACATAAACAAACCTAACCTAACTAAACTACATTTGAAAGTTAAGGAGGCTCCCGCCTACTGCAGTGCGCATGATCACATCCTGAATAAATTATTAAAACTTTGAGAGTTGCATACATTTGATTTTATAGTTTCAATGTTTTGTGTCCTAAATTTAGGATCCTAAAAAATTGACTAAAACTTGTAATAAATCATTGATAATTACAAACGGCCTTTAAGAATAAAAAAATTAAATGAGTAACCAGCGTAATCAGTCGCTTCTCCATAGACAAATTATTATCTATGTGCTTCTCAATTCACATAGAATAGAAAACTTTTTAATGCTTGTTAAACATGCAGCTTTATTTACGTGTAAATCGAGTTTCGTGTATTGTTTTACAAAATTTTCACAGCTTCTTGTCTAGGTAATAGAAGCTAATTAAAGAGCTAATTAAATTTGGTACTTTATTTAAAAATTACGCTAAATAAGTTTTAGTAAAAAGTATCTACATAATCATTTCTACTTTCTAGAAGGCAATGGTGGAAGTAGTGGTTCTGAAGAAGAGCCTTTAAAATTTGATTCTGGGGAGTTGGAGTCAGTACATACTAGTTCTAATAATCTTGATAATTCGATAACTGAAGTAGGCAGGAGCAGCAGAAAGAGAAATAAAATATCTACTGTTTGGAGGTATTTTAAAGCGTCCACAGACAAGAAGCTGGCTAAATGTTGTGAATGTGGAAGAGAGTATAAAACTAGTGGAAACACTAGCAATCTCTCTGATCATTTAAAAAGGCTTCATCTAGCACTTTTGAAACCCAAATCATTTGAACAAGGTAAATATCAACATAAACATCAAAGAATTTAAAAATGTTATGCTTAAAATATTTTTAGATGATGGTGACACCACAAATTCCATATCTGGAGGTTCTTCAACCCGATCCAGCTATCGATCAATTAGCCCTTTTTTTCGGAGAACACTGCAGTATGATAGTAATTCTCAAAGAAAACTAAACTTAGATCAAGCTCTTGTTATGATGATTGCTCAAGACTATCAACCGTTTACAATTGTAAAAGATGAGGGTTTTATAAAATTCGTTAAGTTACTAGATCCAAGATATGTTCTTCCAAGTCCAGATACAATAAAGAATAAGCTTTTATCAGCATTATATGTCAAAATTCTCAAGAACTATGTAAATATTTAAAAAATATCAAATATGTTGCATTGACTACTGATATCTGGATATCTACATCAATTGAATTTTATATTTGTGTATCTTGTCACTTCATTGATTTAAATTTTAACTTAAAAAGAGTAATATTAGCTACTCAAAAATTAGATGAAAGCCACACTTCCAAAAATAATGCAAAAATCATTAAAGAAATAGGGGAGATATGTCTGAGATGGCATACTTGGTGAGACGGCATACTAAGAGTTTAACTGATTTCCGTAAATAACAAAGTCACGTGGGTCGGCCGAAACGATCTCCATCAAAAATTATCCAGCCTATGCATTTTTCATCCCATACAGATCAGTCGTGTACAAGCAGTGGTGACGAATGTGTTTTTGCGCTGTAGAAATATTTCAGTTACGAAAATTAATTCCAATATATCTGTGTAAAAATAAAGGCTACAAGGTAAGTTTTTTCGATACAGGTCTGCAAGAAGGTTAATACGTTCTCATTTTTAGCAAAATTTGTGATATATTGATACTATAGTTTTTGTAACAAAAAAAGAACGTGTTCTATATTTTGGTTGAGATGGCATACCATAAGTTAGCTAAGATGGCATGGTATGCCATCTTAGACAAATTCTTTTTCTACGATTTTTTTCTTATTTGCAGAATGGGTCGTTATAGAAGAAAATCTGAGAGGCAAAATTGGACGGAAGAGAATATGAAAAACGCACTTCAAGCTGTTCAGGAACAACAAATGGGATGGCTTTTAGCGTCTAAGACCTATAATGTGCCATTTACCACCCTTCGTCGTAGAGCAGCTAGAAACATGGACTATAAAAGAGGCTACTTGGGCGGTTTTAAAACAACTTTCGACAGCGAGCTGGAGCATGAAATTACAATCCATCTGAAAAATTTAGAAAGTCGTTTCTTTGGTCTAACTACGACTGATGTTAGGAAACTAGCATATCAGATCGCCGAAGCTAAAGGTATTAAACATAGATTTTCACCAATAACAAAAATGGCTGGTTGGGACTGGCTAAACGGATTCCGTAAAAGAAACCCGTCTATTAGTCTAAGGACACCTGAATCTACTTCCGCCGCTAGAGCGTCAGCATTTAATAAACAACAAATAGAGAAATATTTTCAACAATTATCAGCAGTTTTAGATGAATATAAATTTCAGCCCGACGAAATATGGAACGTCGACGAAGCAGGACTATCCACTGTTCCAAGTAAAAATATTAAAATTTTTGCTACTCGTGGGAGAAAGCAAGTTGGTGTTTTGTCCAGTGCGGAAAGAGGGCAACATTTTACAGTTGTTTGTTGCATGAATGCAGCTGGCCGGTTTGTTCCACCAGCAATAATATTTCCAAGAAAGAATATGAAACTGGAGCTTATGGATGGAGCACCGGTTGGGTCAGTAGCATTTTGCCAAGAAACAGGATGGATGAACGGGGAAATTTTTTTAAAATGGATGAAACATTTCGTCAAATGTGTTAAACCGTCCAAAGAAAAGAAGGTTTTGCTAATATTAGACGGACATGCTAGTCATAAAAATTTATATGTTTTGGAGTACGCAAAGGAACATGGTGTTATTATCTTTTGCCTTCCCCCCCACTGTACCCACAGGACACAACCTCTTGACGTTAGTTTTTATAGCCCTTTAACGACCTATTACAATCAGGAGTTATCGAATTGGCTAAGAAACAATCCTGGAAGAGTTATAACGCATTACCAGGTAGCCCAGCTCTTCAACAATGCATACATAAAGGCAGCTAGTTTGAAAACTGCACAAAGTGGATTCTCTACTACCGGAATTTTTCCGTTCAATTCCGATATTTTTGAAGAATGGATGTTCGTGCCATCGACAGTAACAGAGCTGCCAGCTCCTTTTATCGATGATGATAATCAGTCCGCCACGACAACTAATCCGATAATGCAGCCACAGCCAAATGATGACCATGTGGTGAATAATAATCACAATGTGGAGACTACAAGAGAAAATTTACTACATCTGCCTAAGGCTGACAACGACGTTTATGACTATAAGGAAAAGGATAAGGATGCAAGCACGTCTAAAACTCAGAATAATGATATATCAGTTGCAGAAATATTCCCCTTACCATCAACGTCTGAAAAGACGTCAAGATCAAAAAGAAAAAAGGGATCATTTGGTTTCATCAATAGCACACCTGAGTTAGATGCCACCAAAGCTGCTGTTGCCGAAAAGGAAGCCATGCTCAAAATGAAAGCTGCCAGGTCTACAAAAAGGAACCTAGCCTTTGAAGAGAAATCACTGCAGCCAGTGCGCCAATCTACCAGATCATCAAAAAAAAAATGTAACAAAGTTGATAGCTCTGATGACGAAAAAGAAAACATTGAGGATCTAGAAGAAGATGAAGATATTTCTTGCATATATTGCAACGAACTTTACCACTGGTCACGCTCAAAAGAGCTGTGGTTTAAGTGCCAGATATGTGGTAAGTGGGCCCACGCCGAATGTGCAGACCTCAATCCTAAATCTAAGACATTTGTGTGTGACATTTGTTCTTAATTCAGTAGTTTTATTTTTATTTTTGTAAGTATGCCATCTTGCCCCGATAGTTAAGGATAAGACGGCATAGCGACTATGTTTTAGTTTTTAATTTTTTTTCTAAATAAAGTTACTTTTTAGTTATGATTTATTATAATTTAATTACTTACACATCTGGCCTGCCAGAAATTACATCCACAATTTCTATAATGTTTATTTTTTACACAGAATTAATCAACTAAAAAAAAGTATGCCATCTTAGACATATCTCCCCTATGCGATAAATGGGATTTATTTGACAAAGTGACCTCCATAGTAACCGATAATGCCTCTAATATGCTAAACGCTTGCGAGTTGTTAAAAAAGAGAAATTTACCATGTTTTGCCCATACGCTAAACCTAGCAGTGCAAGAAAACTTTAAAAATGTATTTTAAAAAAGTGCAAAAACATAGTAACCTTTTTTTAAAGCAGCAATCTAGCCACTATTAAATTTAAAGAAGAACAGAAAATTTTATGGAGAGGAACTAAACATGAAAATAAAACTCCTTAAGAATTAATCCAAGAAGTAACAACAAGATGGAACGGCTGTTATCAAATGATAAAAAGAATCTTATTAATATCCAATGCTCTGGACCCCACTTTACTAAAATTAAAAAATGCACCTACTCCATTGACTGCAGATGACATTGAAATTTTAAAAGACTTGGAAAAATGTCTATCTATATTTGCCACAGAAAAAATTGGAGGTAGTAAATATGTTACTGTATCATTAATAATTCCAATTGTATTTGGCATTTACAATTTTTTAAATAGTGTTAAAATGTGTACAGAACTTGGCAAATTATTTTTGAATGGTGGGCCCGCGGGCGCAAAAGGAGGAGCCAATTCTAGCGGTTGGATAACTGCGGAATGGTTTGTTGAGTTTTTGAAGAGTTTTCAGGCCTTTACTCGCTGCGATCGTGCTCATCCTAGCTGAAACAATCACAAATCACATTGTTATTTGTCAGCTTTGCAGTTTTGTCGTGACAATGGGATTCACGTTCTCTCATTTCCACCCCATTGCTCAGATCGATTGCAGCCATTAGACGTTGGCGTGTTCAAGCCTTCCAAAACTGCCATAAACAAGCAATTTGAAGCATTCATGAGAATGAATCCAGGACGGGTCGTTCAAATTCAAGATATTCCTGCGATGGTTTCGCGTGCATTAGAGATTGCGGGCAACTGAAGTTAATATAAAATCTGGCTTTCGATCTACCGGAATATGGCCAATGGACGATAATATCTTTCAAGAAAGTGATTTTTTACCCAACACTACAATGGATCGGGCAAATCCGAGTGATGATTCAACCAAAATGGTTGTTGATGAAGATGAAAATCTTGCGGAAAATAATCACGAAAAAATGGATATTGATGCAGGTGAAAAACACACGGAACAAAATTGTGAAAACAAAAAAAAAATAGATCAGTCATTAAATAAGTCAACCTCGCACGCATTAACATCCGAACTAGATTCCACCCTAGAGTCTCTTTTGCCTACCCCGAAAGCTCCGCCACGTAGTCTGAAGAAGAGAGGACGACCACCGGGCCGAACATCAAGTCTAACTTCCGCCGCTGAACTACAAACAATTTCTGAATAAGAAGAAGCAAAAGAATTGAAAAAAATGTGCAGGCAAAAAAGCCAAGCAGAAAGAAGAAAATCGCAAACTAAAACTCAAAAAAAAGAGGAAAAACAGCGATTAAAAGATGAAAAAAAAAATGGGAAACTCTTGCCGAGTAGAACAACAACTCGTCGGTCAGCTGTTCGAAGTTATATCGAGGCTGAAGACAGCTCAAACAGCGATTAATATTGTCATTCGTAAATTAAATAATTAAAATCATCATTTTTGTATTAAAAAAAAAAAAAACGTTTATATATTATAAAATAAATTTAAAAATGTATTTTTGTACAACTGTCATTAAAAGTGACACTTTTAATGATAGCAAACAATGTTAAAAACGATTGTTTACATAGCAGCGTGTTAAAAATACTTTTAACACGTTGCCATGTAAACAAGTTTACTTTTAACACGGTTTAGTTTACTTTTAACACGGTTTGGTTCATTGTCATTGAAAATTCGCTCGTTTTATTATCAAAATAGGGAAGTTGTACAAAAAACATTGTATGGTATTTGTGTTAAAAGTGATTTTATTTTGTTCGTGAAATTGTTCAATTCGCTCCGCTCATTTCACAAACGTTTTCACTCACAAAATAAAACCTCACTTTTAACACTCATATCATAAATAACTATTTTGAATTGTATTATTTATTAAAAAATACCAAATTACTTGTAAAATTGTATTTATCCTTGTTTTCCGCAAATAGGGGGTCGGTTTTGAAAATGACCGATTTTTCAATTTTTGATTCTAGCCTCGGTAACTTAAATAAACGGTCTATAAAAAGTTGTTTAAAAGTTGGGCAACATTCCTTCGAACAAACCAGCGCTTAGTTTGGTCAAAAAAACAAATTTAATGACCTTCTATCGCCTTTGCCGCTTAGGCGGTCGGTTTAGGTCCACTCTACCCTATTAATTAAAATATCTAAGATTTCAGGGATCTTAGTGAATTTTCCATATGTTAGAATTTTTAAATGATTTAGACAAAAGTGTGGAGATAGACACAGCAATACACAATGATTTTAAGGAATATTTTCAATAGGTAGCAACCAAGGATGGGCAAGGTATAGGTATTATTCATTTAAATATAAGAAGCTTGCAAAAACATTTTGATGAATTTGTAGTATCTGTTGAAATGGCAGGAGACCACTTAGATATAATCGTCTTATCTGAAACTTGGAATATACACAATATAAACGATTTCTCTCTTCCTAACTATACTATTTATGATAATAAATTTACTATTAATAAAAGTGACAGTGTTATAATCTATGTTAAAACAAAATCATCTGCTGTAGTTAATATTAAAACCGTAAACGATACCAGTTTTTTAAGATTTACTTTCTCATTAATTTTTTTTTTGAAAAAAACTCAAATTGGTCACACCGCATATTACAGACCACCTTCAACTGATGTTAAACAATATATTGATAATTTGGAGACTTATTAAAATGGTATGGAAAAGGAAAAACGTGAAATATACCTGGGAGATATAAATATAGATTTATTAAAAAGAAATAACAACGATACAAACAGTTACCTTAATATATTAAATTCAAACGATTTTCTTTCATACATAAATGCACCCACAAGGGTTACAAGGGATACTAAATCAACCGTGGACCATATTTTTGTCAGAACGCATAATAGCAAACAAAAACTTGTTAACTTCAAGCCGGCAGTCTTCCATACAGATATGACAGATCATTTTTCAGCATATGTACATACATTTCCCGAATCTACTGATCTTAATAATGAAATAAAAACTATTGATAAAATGGTAAATACTATTGACTAAATTAAAAAATAAATTGGCAACCGAAACTTGGGAAGATGTTATCCGCATCAATGACTCCCAATCTACATATCAACTTTTTATAGAAAACTTAACACTTACATCAGTACATCAAGTAATAGAATAGTATTTAAAAATAACAATAAAGTTAATAAAATAAAACCATGGATAACAAACGCTCTTATTTGTTCAATTAAACATCGGGATATGTTAAAAAAAAGGCTATTAAAAAATTATACCATTAAACTAGAACACGAATATAAAAACCACATAAATAAATTAAACCTTTTAATTAGAAAAACAAAGAATGAATTTTATTAAAATAAAATTAGTAAAGCCGGTAACATTTTTGAAAAAATATGGAACGTCATCAACGACATAACATATAACAAAAAATATACTGAAAAATTGGAGAATATCTCTATAGTTGAAGAACAGAGCAATCCTACTAATATTATATAGGCGAAAGTTTGTTTGGATGGATGTATGGATGTTTGTTCCTCTTTCACGCAAAAACTACTAAACGGATTTTAATGAAACTTTACAGTAATGTAGCTTATAGATCAGAATAACATATAGGCTATAATTTATAAAGATATTGTGTGAATTGTCCAAAATATAACGATAAATGTCATTTAAGTCTGAAAAAATTCTGCAATCTGCGAGCTACTCAGGCGTGTGCTTACATAAAGACCTTGATTTTATTCGAATAACACGCAGACGACGTCGCGGGCAACAGCTAGTAAGCTCATAAATAATAATAATGAGAAAAGCGTTTTATTTAATAACTATTTTACAAATCTTGGAATCGATATGGCATCCAAAATTGATAATACTGACTTACCAAATAAATTTGTAAGAGGTGATAAAAATGAGGCCTCAATATTTCTTGAACCTGTTAATAAAAATGAAGTAATACTGTTTATATCAAACTTAAAAAATAACTGTTCTCCAGGTCCAGATAAACTGATGTCAACTACTATAAAAAAAATTCATTAACATATAACAACCCCTCTGGTACATATTATGAACATATGTTTCGCAAGTGGTCAAATTCCTAAAGAATGGAAAGAATCTATAATCACTCCAATCTACAAATCGAATGATCCAAGTAGAATTAAAAACTATAGACCTATATCTGTAATAAATTACTTTGCCAAAATTTTCGAACAGGCTCTAAAAAAACGTTTAATGAATTTCTTTAATAAACACAATATATTAACAGATAGACAATATGGTTTTGTAAAAAATTCCAACACTGAAAACGCTGTTAACTAATTTCCTGGAAAAAACAATAAAGGCTTTGGATGAATTCCCAAAAAGTATAGCAGTTTTCCTTGATCTTGCCAAAGCCTTTGATACGGTTTCTCATCAGATCCTTTTAAACAAACTAAGCAACAATGGGATTCCAGGTACTGCATATAATTTACTAGCAAACTTGTTGCGTTTTTAAAAAACCCTGTTAATTAAAATTCTATTTTTAACATTTAACAATCTGTTTTTATCTAGGCCTACCCTGTACTTGTAACGTTTTATCATATCCAAGATATAACGGAAATATTTGTCTACGTGACAAAAAAAAGAACATTCGAGTACTTGAAATCTAACGACTTTTCAAAGCCAAGTTATCGATTTTTTTTCTGACCAATCAGTGATTGCGTTAAAAAACAGGTGAACTTCGCGGGGGTATCTTACGCGTTTTTTGGTTCTAACGCGATTCCTTCGTAGGGTGGTTGGCTTGCTAGTAACATCTTGATTTACTTAGTTAGAATCTTCCCGTTTTTCTTTTGTAATCTGAAACTTACAAAGTAATTGTGTTACTAGTGCCGATTAAAAGGTTGGTAATTTCTCAGAAATGGTTTTGTGAATACCACCTGTAAGTACCTGTGGCTGAGACTAAGGGTAGGTTCAGATGACAAGCGCTCAATGCGCGTTTTGATAACGCGCGTTTACAACTACATACATTTTATTCAGGCCGTACACATGCTAACGCGCGTTTTAGTAACGCGCGCGTTCAACGCTGCGCTAGCGCTCGACTGTTGTCAATGCGCGTTAACGCGCGCTTTGAGATCATTGGTTTTCTATGTTTCCGTTCAGTTGAGCGCGCGCTTTCGACGCGGATAGACGTATTTTAGGGTTCGTCAAGTTCGTGCGAAAATCGTCCGAAATGGAAACCGAAGCTTTTAATACGGAATTATTAATTGGTGAAATAGAGAAACGTCCTGCGATATGGGACATGACAAGTAGCGATTATTCAGATAAGAATTTGAGAAGACGGGCTTGGGAAGAACTCGTCCTTATATTTTGTGAAGGACATGACAATGAAGAAAAGAAGAAAATATTATGTGAGTATATATATTTATTTACATTTACAATCGGTTTGTGTTACAAGTTAAATATAACGATCCTGCCAATCTACTTTTCCTTCATTAATGAAATAGTTTGTTAAATGTACTCGAACATTATCCGCCTGTCGCACAGCACGTCCGGTATAATGTGAGGCTAGATTTTCCAGGGGTGGCGTATAAAGTGTGTCTTCAAAATTGTAGCCATCCCTGATTCTGACATAATTATTTAGTGTACATATCGCTTTTACGATCTTTTCTGCAAAACCGATGTTAACATCTAACGGCCTGTGTAAAATGCGCCATTTATTGCACATTATGCCAAAAGTACATTCAACATACCGGCGTGCTAATGTCAAACGGTAATTAAATATTTTTTTAGCATAAGTTAGTGACCTTCCCCCATATGGACGCATTAAATTCTCCATCATGCCAAAAGCTTCATCAGCCACTATCACATATGGCAACGTTGTCGGTCTATTTTGTATAAACAATGCCTTTGGCTCAGGTAGATCTAATGACCTTTCTGTCAGCTTTTTGTACAATGAAGAATTCTTGAATATACCTGAGTCACTGTTTTTACCGTAGGCACCTATGTCAACCCACACAAAACAATAGTTTGCATCCGCTAGCGCCAATAAAACTAGCGAAAAATAATTTTTATAGTTATAATACATAGAACCCGTGTGTTCAGGCTGGATTAACCGTATATGTTTCCCGTCCAAGGCTCCCAAACAATTGGGAAACTTTGAGTTCTTTTCAAATATCGTGGATATTTCACACCACTTTTCTTTCGTTGGTTTACTCATAACAACGGGCCTTAACTTTTTCCAAATAGTTTCACATACATGTGGTATTATAGTAGCCACAGTAGATTTGCCAATTCTATAGTCGTAGCTTAATGTCCCAAATGAACATCCAATGGCCAAATATCTGGAAACAAACATAAACTATTACTAAATACTGTTTTTTTTTCAGCGTCATCCCTGCAAAAAAAGTGGAAGAGTTTACGGGATAATTATATGAGAGAGGTGAAGAAAATAAAGACTGTCAAATCTGGATCAGGAGCTTCCAAAACTTCGACATATATTCATTATAATAGACTACGATTTCTACAGGCATCAATTGCCAACAAAGATACAGAAAGTAGTTTCGATGCAGATAATGAATCAACTTCGTCAGAGGTTGCTGAAGTAGAAATAAGTTCTGGCTTTAAGAGTCCTAAATCTACTTCAAGAAAAAAACAAAAATTAAATCCTGCTGATGAAAGATTTGCAAACATATTAGAACAGAGTTTAGCACAGAAAAATGTGTCTCATCCAAAAGAAGATGACGATGAAGACAAGCTGTTTTGTTTGTCACCCGTTAAAGAGATTAAAAAAATTCCGGAATATAGGCGACTTCAAACTAAAATTGCCATTTATAATTTAATTTTGCAAAACCAAAATGAATTTCAAGGACCACAACAACAGACATATGAAAATCAAAATTACCCGGTATCACAACGAAGAAATTATTCATCACAAGAGCAGCGTCATCAGTCATCAGCTTCTGTTGAAGGCTTTCGTTATCATGATTATAGATCACAGCAGTCTAGTGTGTCAAATAATTTTGCACATTATGGTTATACTACAGCAATGGGGTCTCCATCGCCAGTAACACCTACTCCATCGCCAGCACCAACTAATGTCAGCAATGAATCAGAGTTAGAGTTATTCTGCGAGTAACAAAATGTTATTTTTTCTTTAAAAAAATTGTTCCTAAACAAGTTGATTTGATTTATTTGATTTATAGATTATGTTGATTATTAAAAAACTTACCTCAATGTAATTATGAGTTTTTCTTCCGGTGAAATGCTATATCGCACAGCGTTTTTATCTGCTACGAGTTCATCGTTTATGAGAGTCAGTAAGTCATCAAATGACTTGATGGACATTCTGAAGTAGTTAAAGAATTTGGGCTCAAATTGCCTTAACTTAGGATATAAAATAATGTACTGACTTTCAGTCAGCCTGGTTGACAAAATTGGGTGAACCCAATATCTCCGTCTTCTGTTGTGTCGTTTCTGCCGTCTGTATAAAATCACCGATAAAACTGTTTCTACGTCCATCTTCGACAAATGTAGAACTCAAACTGGCCGCAACAACGCGCGTTTAACGCCTGACAAGCGCGCACCATGTGAACACTATACAAAAATTCAACGCGCGTTCAACGCGCGCTGAGCGCTTGTCATCTGAACCTACCCTAAAGAATAGTCGAATTTTTACCGTATTTTCGAGATTAAGCTTGGATGCTGATCTAGAATTCCTACCGAGAGACGCTAAGTTTTTATTGTATCGTTAGATACTATTTTCACTACAAAAAAAAGAGTACTGTTTTTTCTTTGAAGATTGGATTTGATTGTATTCAATATTGATAATACCTACGTATCAAGATTTAAAGTAATACGTGACCGTAGAACACAGAGTGTGATTCAGCTTTTTTTAAAAAGCCAGTGTTTTTTATTTAATGGTTTTTATCTGTACCTCTTGATTGTATGTCTAATAAGTATAACTGGTTATGTAAGTACTCTTTTAACTCGAGTTAATACAAAAGCTAAAGGCGATTTTAATAATTTTTTATCAAGATTTCCTTTATTTCACTTTTCGCTCCACAGGGTACACAGAAATAACAAAATAGTACAAATAGCTGTTATTTTAAGTGTAATGAAAGATATGTTTTTGAACTAATTACAAAGGTGATTGGTAATATGTATTTACTGTTTCTAACATAGATATCTATCTTTTTTTTGTTTGTCTCATTTATTATTGAACCAAATAATAAATATTGTTTATTGTTTAAATAGATATTTTTCTTTTCCTCTCTGGTGTATGTTATTCTGATCAATATTTTCAGTTAATAGAACAAGTCTTATTAAAATACTAAATTTTGATTTTTGCAAATATATTTTTATCTTGCAAGTTGGAACTCTAACCATAAGGATAAGTAAAGAAAAGTGCAAGTATAATTATCTTATTGGTTTTATAAATAAAGGTGTGTAATTCCAATTTTAGAAAGAATAACCTGCCGGGTTATCTTATCTTATTTCGACATCTTTTACCCGGGTTTCTTATTTTTCCCTATCCTTAGGATAAAAAAAAATAAGTGGCGCCCATTTTCTTTTCTCTTTCACATTTTCCTTTATCTTTCATTTTATTTCCTTTTCATTTTCTCTTTTTTGTCCCTTTTAATTTTTATTATCTTATTAAATATCTTCTTTTTTATTTATTTATTTTTTTCGATAATTTTTCATTGGGCTCGTCCGAATCCACGCTCGCTCTCCACCAACCAACTGAGTGCCATTCGCACTAGTGAACCTTAAGACGAGCCTTTAACATCTACCGATAAAAAAAGGTTACAAACTATTTAACAAAAATAACACAAAGGGTAAAAACTGGGAGTAAAATAAGTGCTACTTCGGAAGTAAAAATCGGAGTTCCTCAAGGAACTGTATTAGGCCCAATACTTTTTTAATATATATTAACAACATCACTCATCTGATGCCTTTAATGGGCATCTATTTGTTACGCTGACGACACAGTATTACTCGTATCTGAAACGGACTGGAATGAATTAAAAACCTCTACTGAGTCTGATTTACGTAAGTTGCGAACATGGTTAAATCATAATAAACTTACCCTCAACGTTAACAAAACGAAATTTGTTACATTCTCAGCATTAACTACAAATCAACCAGTAGGCATTAATATAAAACTACATAATTTAAACTGCAATAATGACAACTGTTAGGGTACGCACATGCCGAAGATGCATGGATGAGCGCGATGTAGGTCGCGGTCGCGGTCATTACATCGATGTCAAAACAAACCTTTATTTTCTAATGAGACCGCACATACCAAGGATGCTTCATCCATTCACCCTCGCCGTTTATCATCGCGGTTTACAGCGATGTCGATGGCAGAACAAAATAGTTTGATTTTATATAGCGATCGAGCTGTTGCCGCGAAGTAAACTTGCACGTTTATTGGTGCTCTTTAAATTACGTGACATTCTCCAGCGAGTAGGGAATGCAGAACGCATTTATTTTTTAGTTCTATGTGATTTGTCCTTATAAGATTGTGTTTTTCGTTTATATTTCTCGTTTTAAGATGATTAAGATTTTATTTCTTGTTTTAAAATTGTGAGACGTTTGGGTTATTTCACTTTAATAACAATGAATAAAGACGAATTAATAGATTTGGTTGCTTCTATACATTGTTAAATGTTTAGTAACAAAACTTAGCAAAATTTTCCGAATTATGTCTCCTCTGAAACCTCAAAGAATACTGAAGGCCGAAAGCTTGACTGAAAGGAAAGCATCTTCGGCATGTTTTGCCAGACATCGATGTAAACCTCGACCGCGACCTCCACCGCGCTCATCCATGCATCTTCGGCATGTGCGTACCCTTAAGCCTAGTACACACCAATAGACACGTTGCGCGACTTTGGTCTCAGAGATGTGTCTCAGGTTGTCTCAGTAGACAAGCCCGGTCTACAGGTCGTTGCGAGACCAAAAATCGCATGTCTCAGGTCTCCCGATTGAAATGGGAGACTTGATGCAACGAGAGACATGTTGCGCAACGAGCTGCTAGTGAGTACCTCGCGTCTATAGACGAGACATACCCCAGTCTCTCTCTCACTTCTGAACAAAGTGCGTGTTTTTGTCTACCATGTGGACTAATGATAAAGTTTTAAAATCCATAGAAGACTATCATGCCTCCTTTTGTTTGTGGGATCCGGATTACAAGAACCGGGTGAAAAGGAGAGCGGCCATGGACTCACTGGCTGAAAAACACAGAGTTTCAGTAGAAGAAGTAGAAAAGAAAATACATAATTTAAAGACATCGTTCAACCGGGAGCGAAAAAAGGTTATTCCGACGAGTGGGTCCTCTCCCAAAAAGTCATCATGGTTTGCTTACGAGTATTTGCTATTCCTATTACCAGCGAATGAGTCAAAGGGCAGCCGCAATACAGACGTGGATAATACACAGAGTGGAAACAAGGAAGATGAAGTAAGTAAAAATTACTCTTTTGAATTCTTTAATTAATTATATTTCTTATTAATTATTGTTATTCTTTATTACTTTGAATTAATTCTATCTATACTTTAATATCTTTTCTTTTTTTTTCCATTCAAAATTATTTAGTTTTTAAAAAAACATTTATAACTAATTGTTGACCAAATTTAATATTTCTATATGCACAACAAATTAAAAACTGAATTACTTCACTTAATTGAATCGTATTGCCAAGGTACCTCTCCCTCTTGAGAAACAAAGTATTCACAAAATTCATCACGAATTTTATACAAGTTTTCTGAACATTTTCGAGGAGCATTGCGGAGATCCGTCAAATGATTTCCTTCATTAATTTCTCTTCTCCAGGATCCTTCAATTAAACTTCCATCACCATCGTACGAGTCCAAACTTCCTGGTGGGGTGTATGCATTTCTTGACTGGGAATTCCTGCGTAAAAAATTGTGCAGGTAGGTGCAAGCCAGCACGACGGACTCTACTTTATTTGGCTGTAAAGCTATCGGTTTAAGAAACACCCGAAATTTGGAAGACATGATACCGAAAACATTTTCTATTATTCTTCGAGCTCTGCTTAGCCTATAGATGTATATTCTTTTCGGAATATCCAGTGTACGTCCAGGGTACGGTTTCATGAAATAATTAGAAATAGCAAAAGCATCATCTCCCACAAGAACGTATGGTACAGGTTCCCTTCTTCCTGGTAATGCCTCGTTTTTAGGTACGTGTGCGGTATTGTTTTCTAGATCCTTGTACAGTGAAGTACACTTAAAAACGCCCCCGTCAGAAATACGTCCTTGGCATCCAACATCGACGTACAATAACTTGTACTTGGCGTCTGCAACGCCAAGGAACACAATGCTGAATGTACCCTTGTAGTTGAAAAACAAGCTTCCGCTGTGTTGTGGAGCCACCATCTGAACGTGCTTACCATCAATGCTGCCTATGCAGTGTGGAAAATTCCATGTACTCTGAAATTCCTCGGAAATAGCTTTCCATTTTGCTTCGGAATCCGGTCTCTAAAACAAATAAAACACCAATTGTGAACTTTTTTGCTTTAACTTTGGGTGGAATCTGAGGAAACAATGTGATATTTTTAATAAAGATCATGTCAACTTTTAGCTACCTACATCAAATATAAAATTATTATTATGACTTCCAGTCACTAATTGGCGTTATTGACTTCTATAAGTTGACACGCCAAAAAAAAAAGATGATGAAGCAAATGCAGATGCAGAATGTGCGGACAAACACCAACCATTCAAAACCCCAAGATCGACTCCCAAACGCGTCCGCCAGAATGAGGACTCCGCTGCACAACAAGCAGTAAAGTGCCTGAAGTCTCTATCACAAGTTGTTACAGCCAGAGATGAGCATTCAATATATGGGGAATATGTTGCAAATAAAATGAGAAATTGTAACAAGTCTAGGATGGAGATCGCTTTGGCTCAGCGCTATATAAATGATATTTTATTTCGACTGGACATGGGTCTGTTAGCTGCTGATATTCAGAACATTCAGATGCCACATCCACGTTCTACTTATTCAGTCACATCCCCAACTTCGCAAGACCGTTGCTGAAATCCTTCTACACGATCTGGTAGTGTAGAAGTAGTTGGAGATGTTCAACTTGAACAGCAATTGGAGTCAACGGATGAAATGAACAATGACATTCGCGATTTTATAGCAAATTATACCACTTTATAAATGTTTCGCATTGATTTTATAAAGCGTCTTATTAAAATAACAATGTTTTATTCTTAATAAAATTAATTTTGTACCTGTACATATCTTTATATGTTCTTTTAATGATGAGATAATCGCTTCGCAAACCTCCGGTACCATTTTCGATATTGCTTGCTTAGAAATTCTGAAGGTGTACATGAGGCTAGTGAACGAGTCTCCACTTGCCAGGTAACGCAGTGTGACTGCCAGTCGGAGGGAAGGTGGGATGGTTTCTCTAAATTTTGTATCCTGCTTCATTATTATTCCTCCAACCATCTCAAGCAATTCTTCAAAATCACAAGACGTCAGCCGGGTGAAATTACGAAAACCCATGGCATCTTCTAATCTTAATTTATTCAGTAGTTTAGTACCGAATGTAGGTCCTTCTGCGCGTCCACCAACGTTTACGTTTTCGCGTTTTTTCTGTACAAACTATTGCCAAACAGGCACTCATTTCGCACAAAGCAATGTCCGTCATGGTGGTTGGCGATGATGAGACAAGAAAAATTTACATTTTTACATCACAGTGTGGTCGCTAAACGAGACAAAGATCGGTGTCTCGAGTGTGGACGCTAGACGAGACAAAGATCGGTGTCTCGAGACCATATTCTACGTCTCAAGTCTAGACCGTCTCGAGACCGCCTAACGTCTCGTCGCGCAACGTGTCTCTTGGTGTGTACTAGGCTTTATTGTGCACAAATTGAAAAAGTTTACTCCATGAAGTATCTAGGGGTCATTATAGATCAACATATGCGTTGGTCTGACCATATTATGCATATTAGTAAGCGTCTAAGTGCCTTAATATATAAATTTTATACTTTAAACGGGATATTCTGTCCCGTAAAAATGTAATAATTGTTTATAATTGCTTAGTTGAATCATTATTAAGATACTGTATCACCGCCTGGGGAGGAACCTTTAACACTACACTTCAAACATTACAAACAATCCAAAACTCATTACTAAAAATTATCTTTAAAAAAAAACAAATTACATTCCACAGAACTTCTATATGAAGAAACGAAAATCATGAACTAAAAATTACTTAATACCTATCAATGTTTAATTCAAATGCATAATTCACTGGAAAAATATCCTTAAAAAAACTCGCGTTTAACTTGTGCGACCAGTAATATGAAATTATGTGTCTCTCTATTTAAAAAATTATTAACTTAACGAACCATTTATTACTTTGGTCCAAAGTTTTTCAATATTCTCCCTATTTGCCTCAAGAAAATTCAAAACAAAAAACGATTTAAAGAAGAAATAAAAAAGTATATAATAAATTCACCTCACGCCTTCTACAAATTGTTGTCATAATAAGTATATATCTATAACGTCTCTTGTCACTTTCGGCATTATGGTATAAAAGCTTAAGTACATAATTACCGATTGACCTCCTGGCTTGTCTGAAAATAGTTTGTGTTGGCATCTTTCTCCACATCTATACAATATATTATGTATAATGCTTCCTACTTACTTTACAAAAATTGTTATAGTATAACTAGACCCACGTGGATAGGAATTATTTTTAAGATTTTACCAGGGGAAACACAAAAGAACGTCATTATATGAACGAACCTAGTTAAATATCTATTTAATGTTGCTTTTAACTTCCCGACTCACACCTGTACGCCCATAAAGGGAATTCTTGAAAATTCGAAAAGAGCGTTGACCGCGCCTATTCAAGTGGTTTTGGATAAACTATAAAATCATTACATAATTAACAAAGGAACCGCCTAGGTCTATAGGTTGTTTCCGTTTATAAAGTATATAAATAATTTGTAAATATAAAAACAAAAACAAAATGTATATGTATTTTCATAAAAATGGGTATATATTAAATAAATTGAATTGATTGAATTGAAAATAACTAAATGGGGTGACATTAATCAGGTGATCAATCTAACCCCGTGTTATGTTAGGTTCCAAAAATTAATTTGTAAAATTGTTTTACAGTTTTAAGAATATCGGCCAAATGGGAAGAATATACAGAAAAAAATTAAGAAGTAGAACGTATGGCAATTTTTCTGAAGATCAAGCATTGCACGATGTATTGGAAAATGGAATATCGCTAAGAAAAGCTGCAAAAAAAACACAAATTGGCCTATGGGACGTTAAGTAACAGGTACCATGGAGTCAATAAAACAGGTGGGCAGACTGTGTTCAAATATGAAGAAGAAGAACAAGCCATTATTAACAGTGTTTTAACATGTGCAGACTGGGGTTATCCACTAAGCGCCATGGATTTGAGAATGTTCGTTAAGAGTTTTTTGGACAAAAGTGACAGAATTGTATCTCGATTTAAGGAGAACATCCCTGGAATTGACTGGGTAAATTCCTTGTTAAAGAGACATCGAGGTATTGCTGGTAAAAGATTAGCAAGTAATATTAAAAAAAGTCGAGCACAAGTATCTCCTGGCCTGAATAAAAATAACTTTGACAATTTAGAAAAAACGTTAGAATATATTCCCAGCGAAAACATTTTTAATTATGACAAGTCAAATATGTCAGATAATCCGGGGAAAAACTATGTATCTATGGAAGAGGTACCAAATACCCAGAAAAAGTATGCAACCACTCTAAGTCTGATACTTCAATCATGGTTTGTGGATCTGCTACAGGTAAACTTCTGCCACCTTATGTCATATATAGGTCAGAAAATTTATGGGATACTTGGACAGAAAATGGTCACTGGGGTCACGATATAATCGAACGTCACACGGCTGGATTGATATGCCAACCTTCAATGACTTGTTTGTCACTTGTTTCTTACCACATGCTAAACGACTCCAGGGAAAAAAAGTATTAATAGGGGACATCGCATTTTAATCCTGATGTTTTGAGGCAATGCGAAGAACAATATACTATTTACATGCTTTTCATGCAACTTAACCAATATTTGCCAGCCCTTAGATGTTGCATTCTTCAGGCCGTTAAAAGAAAGCTGGAGAAAAAATTTTAACATCTTGGAAAATGAAACATCCAAAGCCTCTGGAATTCCAAAAAAATAAATTTCCTATGCTGTTGAAGCAAACACTTGAGAACATGGATAAAGTTCCTCCTAAAAAACCAGAGGGAGAAAAAATGCTATAAAAAGAAACTTACTTTCTGGTTTCGAAGCATGTGGTATTGTACCATTCAATCCCAATCGTGTTTTGGAAAAACTACCACGTGATGCTATTAATGAAGACGAGCTAAGGTGCTCGCTCACAGAATTTTTAAAAAAACTGAGGTACAATTCTGGCTCTGTTAAAGCTCGACGTAAAAGAAAACTGTTAGCTGAGGCAGGTAAAAGTGTTTCAGCGTTGAAACCATCTGAGGAATCCAGTGACAGTGATGGAAATGAAAATCTTGAATTAGATGACAGCGATAGTGATGTCGATATAAACCAACAGGAAGAGGAAATTGAATAACTTCTGTCATACAGTTGAAAACATCAGAAAGGGAAAATTCATTCTGCTGAAATTTTTGTCTGGTTCTCTTAAAATATGGAATTTCGCTATGTCTGCAAGGTGAGAGAAGTTTTAGAAGAAGAAGAAATTGAAGTTCAAGGACTAAAATCAACAGATTCAAGGAAAATTTTTAAAATATCCACGGTTTCCTTTAAGGACGTGGTTGCTTTACTACCAGATCCAATACTTGAGAAGATTTCTGATAGGATTCAAAAGTATAATTTCTCTGAAGAAATAAATATAAAAGAGTGTTAAAATAAATTCCCTTAATTTTAACTTATTCTGAATTATATTTTGAGTTGTGAAAAAAATTTTTTTTTTAACACAAATGATAATATAATAACATGATCAATCTAACCCCGCATGATCAATCTCACCCCTTTCAAAAAATCCGAAAAACTGCTTCACCGAATTAACTGGGGTTCAGATTGATCATTTTCTGGAAAAAGAACTACCGTTTAATGTTATGTAACTGGTGTGATCAATCTCCCTCCATTCACTGTTTAAGTTTGATTACCTATTTTTGCATATAAGGGAACACAAAGAAAACACAAAGTCTCGTACCACACAAAATATTTTATTAAGTAGGTGTAAAAGACAACTAGTTTCGACATATATAGGTCATCATCAGTTCTAAAAAACAATATGAAAAGATAGTAAGTAATACTTATAGCTGAAAAGTTTAAGAACTTACCAATACAAACAAGCAAAAATCAAAAATTCATACAATTATAAAATTCCATAGAAAACAGTTTAGGTAGTGACAAGTTCCAGTCTCTTCCACATAAATGCGGTGTTCGAAAAAATGGTGTATAATTGAGCAAACTACCGGTAATAAGGTAATAAGCCAATAAGTAGTCAATTAAGGAAATTGTAGTGGCACGGAAAGGTAAAAGTTAAAAGAAAATTATTCTATTAATTGAAAAACAAAAGCTAAAAACATTAAGCAAAGCTAACGACGTCAAAATTTCCTTGGCGATAATAATAAGCCCCTCAAATGAGGGAGATGGTAAAAAATGTTATAAAACACTTTAAGTCAAGTGAGTATACCCTGAGGAAGGGTAACAAAAACCAGAGGATTACCGAAAAAACAAAGTGTAGAAGGTGTACGTTAGGAAGAAAGTGACTTAAGGATTTGTGGAAGCAGATGAATGTAAAAATCTGTGGGGGATAAGTTACAGTAAAAGAAATGGTACTGGAATCTCTAAAATTAAAATATGTTCTGTGGTAGCGTGGAAATACGCACAAAAACATCAGTAAGGACTGTTGGAGATTAGACCGAAACCAAAGGCTTGATAAAAGAATTGCTTCCAGAAGGGTGACCATGAGGCCGCAGATTGTTGATGACTTCGCCATTATCTAATGATTCAGCTTCAAAAGTAAAAATGTCCATAACACAACAGAATCACAAGCTGTACACAATATTATTGGAAAAATCGGATGTTAACAGATTTAATTGTAAGCAAAAGAAAGTTGATAGATAACAGTGCGTTGACGATGGTAGATATCGTCGCCGTCAAGTCAAAACCTCGTATCTCGAATTTTGCCGGTTTTGAGTTAGTAGCGACATCTATTGAAACATATCATTACGCATACATGTCAAAACCTTCTATGTCGATACTGGTGATGATTCAGCAGCGTTTCGTTAATAACATTTACTTGTAACTCAGCAGCACTGTGCAAAAACTCGTATCTCAGTGCAGTTTTCGTTGAGTGTGTTGTCTTCTGGGTTTTCGCAGTTATTAGTGTATTTTCTTCTGTTTAAGAAGGTTCTGTGGAAATTATTTTGATAAATATGGTAAGTACTCAATATTTTTCTAACAAGATGAGTTTTATTTAACAATTTTATCCAGAATGATGCAATTATCAACGTTTCTTTAGATTATTTACGAGATACGAGCAATTTGTATTTTTTTAAGTTATATAGTTACGAAAAAAATAATTCTGCATCAAGCCGAAAGTTACACCTTGTTTTTTTTAACTGCAATGTCAAAATGACATTATGTTGGTAATACAGGGTGTTACAGAATGTTGTCAACAAAACCCAGGGGCGGGTTTAACATTAAAAAATAGAAAAAAAAAATTATAACCATCATTTTTTTTTTCAGGGCAGTCGAGCAAAGAAAATTTTGAGTCTGGCAATAACGTTAAAGAATTCTAAAGAGAATGTCCAGAGTAGAAAAATAGCCCGTGGCGATACAGTTGAAATTTCTTTACCTCAAAATAATGCGGAGGATATTATAGTCCAAGAGTTACCCTTGCCTCCTTCAGAATCAGTGACAAATGTACACAGTAGTACTATCATTGATCCGGAAATTCCTTCAACGAGTGGACTTGGTCCCCTTGGCAACATTATTGATAACGAGTTACCCTTGCCTTCTACACTTAGCAAATCAGTGACAAATAATGTACACAGTAGTACTATCGTTGATCCGGAAATAATCCCTTCAACAAGTGGCCTTGATCTCCATGGCGACATTATTGATGAAAAGGATCCCTTTGAAGATTCGGGTTCAAGTTTTGTACCTTCTAGCGATTCAGAGTCATCCAAAGAAATCAAGCCCCAGCGTTTTAAAAAACTAAAGCGAAGTTTGCGATGTAGAGAGGAAAATCATAGTAGTGAGAGATCTGTAAGCCCTTATGAAGTGGAACCGCCAAAGAAAAAACGAGCAAGAAAAGGAGAATCGGATCCCTCCATCTGGAAAAGAAACAAACAAAAGACTCTGCGAATGAAAGGTGAGCCGTATGTGGTAGAAATTAAGGGAGAAGGTGGATCTATACATAAAAAGGAAAGAAATCCGAGAGAAATGAAGGAAGAAGGCTGCATTTCGAAGAGATGTCTGACTTCAAAGGATAAAAGACTGCTCAAAAATTACAAACGACCAAAGAAGAGAAATATTCCACAGGTTCTGGTCTGATTTAGACTGGAAACAGCGAAAAGTTTTTGTTTGTACTTTGGTAAACCAACAACTTGTTACAGAAAAGAAAACAACAAAAGCAGTATCTAGACGTACCAGCTCTTTACGCTACCATTTAAAAATTAATAACGAACTGAAACCTGTGTGCAAAAAAATGTTTTTGTCTACTCTTGGCATTGGAGAATGGACTGTTCATAACTGGGTAAAAAACGCACACTCTTCAGGTATTGTGAAGTCACTTGAAAGTTTTCCTTCTAAAGTAAAAGCTATTAACGCTGAATGTAGAAAGAAGATTGTTGAATTTTTTGAAAGGCTTCCAAAGTTACCCTCACATTACTGCCGTTCTTCCACCGACAAAATGTACTTACAGACGTTCTTTCACTCGTATTCGGAAGTGTACCAACTATATAAAAAAGAAGTCGAGATCAGCTTTGTTACCTCTATAAACGTTTTTCTATCAGAGATGAGAAAGTTGAACATTGACCTATTTCATCCCAGAAAAGATCAATGCGATCTTTGTTTTTTCCACAAAATGGGTCATGTAAGCGATGAAGTTTATAAAAAACATTTAGCTTCGAAAGAAAGAGCAAGAGCAGAAAAACAAACAGACAAGTTGGAGGCCATTGCAGGAAACTTATGTGCTTTAACAGTTGATGTTCAAGCTGTACAACTGGTACCAGAAGTGCAAGCTTCAAACAAAAACTGGCTTGTCATAATTACACCCTGTATAATTTGAAAACTGACAAAGTAGTTTGTTACGTATGGCACGAGGGAGAAGGAGGCATGGATGGAAACTGTTTTGCATCATGTTTAACTGATTATCTTGAAAAGGAACTTGAAGATGATACCGGAAAACCTATAATTATTTACAGTGATGGATGTGGCGCGCAAAACAGAAATGTTACATTATCAAACACTCTTCTACAATTTGCCATTATTAACCAGACTGTAATTATTCAAAAGTTCTTGGTTAAAGGGCACTCGCAGATGGAGTGTGATAGTGTCCATTCAACCATCGAGCGGCGCAAGAAAAACCGGGATATCTATTCACCATCAAATTATGTGGAGATCATAAAAGGAGCCCGACAAAAAAAAAGTCAGTATCAGGTTAAATACGTCAGTCATGAATTTTTCAAAGACTATTCTGCAATAAAACTCTACTCGTCTATTCGTCCTGGTAAAAAAGTTGGTGACTCTACTGTTAATGATTTGAGAGCCCTCAAGTATTGTCCTACCGGCGATATTCAGTACAAATTAGATTTTGATGAAGACTGGAAACCACTTCCCCAACGCAACAGCAATAATATTGGTGAAATCAAAAACCTTTATGAAGGACCATTGCCCATAAAAGGAGATAAATATAACCATCTACAGTCCCTAAAAGCGGTTATTCCGGCCGATTACCACGGATTTTATGACGCCCTTGTTCACTGACTTCATTCAACTTGTTACAACACAATCTTTAAGTGGTTTAATTTTTTTTGTATTTTCAAAAAATAAACATTGTTTATTTTGTTTTATTAATTTTTTATAATTTTGACAAGTAAAGTGACATTTTTCAAAACTGCTGTCAGTTTTGAAAGTCATTACTTTTCATAACTAGTTTTGAAAAGTAAAACTTTACGTAACTAGTTTTGAAAAGTTCATTTCAAAACAAGTTACGAAAAATATAAAGCAAATATAAGTAAACAACTAAGAAATATTTTATACTAACTTTATTAAAGAAATATTTAAAAGCAGACATTTTTAAACAAAAAATTAAATAAGTAGGTATACTTAATATTTAGGTAAATCAGAAACTTACCTTTTAATTATATCTGTATTAAATAGAATTGTCATTACAAAGGTGTCAATGCAAAATAAACACGAGAACTAGATGTATTGTTTTTAATTATTATTAGATAATTATGATTTTCTTTAATTATGGAATTTCGTCAAAATTATAAAAAATCTTGTACGGAACTCGTTATAAAACGCCATTTTGTTTAACGAGTGTGATGTTGCAGCAAGAGCGAAGCGAGTGCTGCAAATGAACACGAAAATTGGACTTTTCATAACTCGTTACGTAAATAACTATTAATTCTTTCATTTCCCCGTATGTCAGTTATTATTAAAGTTTTTAATTTCATAACCTCTCATATTTTTTTGCAAATTTGACATAAAAGTTAAAAAAAATTTTTCAACTACTCATTGTTTGCCGAAAAGATCAGTTAGGTAACAAATTAATAGAATACCAATGACACGTTTCTAATAAACTTTATATTATACAGTTTTTCGTGTGTCCTGTAAAATTGCTTTTTTAGACTTACGAGGTTTTGACTTTACAGCGACGATATACAACAATTAAGAATAATAGATAATAGGGATGACTACTGCGCATGTGTGGAAACAAATTAGCAGAAATTATTATGAAGGAATGACATTTAAATGAAAAAGACATGTAACCATAAAATACAGTAATGAGTGAACAGTAAACCTGAGTTACAATACAAATTGAGAATTGGGATAGGAAGAGGAGTTTACAGCTTATTTGGTTCTTACAGAAATGCAAAAAACATCGAATTTATCCAGATTCAATTTCTCTTTTCACCAGAGTCAATTCTAGAACGTCTTCTTATACTTTGGACGCTGCCAAAAGGATTTGGATTACTCAAGAAATCAGAAGACTTTATAACTCTTTAAACTTTATTAACATAAAATTGAGATTCTTATATATGGTACTAAATTTTAAACTGGAATATGCAGAATTCTACACACTTGATGGTGAGGTAAGAGATTTCGTTGAGGATGCTGCTCATGTTAACTTCCATAGACTTCTCACTAAATTTTACAAATTTAATTTTAAATCTAACGTTAAATTACCACATCCTCCCAAGAAATTCTCAACTTTCAAATTCCATCCTAGATTTTTGAACCTTAGCCATGCTACTTTCACAGAACAACAACAAAATATTCTCAACCTTGGATTACAATATAACTTAAATCTACCTAACCACCCGAAAAATCTCAAACTTCTTGCTGTTGATACTGAAACCATTATTAATAACTTGCCTTCTTATATGAACAAAGAAACTCTAAGATCTGAAATTTCTTCAACTATCTCCAGATATTACAATATTTGTACTAAAAAACGCTTTCTCAATCTCCCAGTTAACTTTTTTTTTAAAGATGTTAATACATTAAAAACTAAAATTATTACTGAAAACCTCATCTTCACAAAAGCCGACAAAGGTAATTGCTTAGTCATCATGGATAAAACTGACTACATCAATAAAGTTGAATCCTTCCTTTCTTCAGATCCCTCTTTTGTATCAATTCCCTCTAATCCCACCATCAGTTTTCACAGAAAGCTCAAACAAAAACTCAACAACTATTGTGAATCTTTTGTTTTTCTTGATATAAAAACACATTCCTTAGTCCCAATGATACAAGTCACTCCTCTTCTTTGCGGATTCCAAAAATCCACAAAGATAATGTCCCTATTCGTCCCGTTCTTAGTTTTACTAACACACCCTCATCAAAACTTTCTTGTTTTTTAAACAACTTTCTCAGAGACATCACTGACTTACAAAATTCTTTCTCAATCCTCAATTCAGTCGATCTCACTAATAAAATCTCTTCCATCATTGTTCCCCCTAATTCTTTCATACTTTCCTTAGATGTTTGCAACCTTTTTCCTAGCATCCCTTTACAAGAATGTGTCTCCCTTATTCGTTCAATGCTCCTCAGAAATAATACTGACTCCGTTTTCGCTCAATATATTTGTGATATCACTAGTTTTGCTCTCGAACAGAATTTCTTCCAATTTAATGAAAAGTTTTACCGACAGTCAACAGGTTTAGCCATGGGTTCCAATCTTAGCTGAAATATTACCGAAATTTAACAATAATATGTTTCCAGCAGTTCAACAAACATATCAAGCTTCTAACATTACTAAAATTGATTTTGAAGAACTATACGAAATCAATAAAATTGCAAAACAGTTAACACCTATCAAAGAGATAACCTATAATCAAACATCTACGATTGTCACTCTTTCTGGAATATTGATCGTAGGTGCCATTCTAATAATTATATTGATTTTCACCATTCGTCGCCAAAAACGGAAAACAAGAAAAGTTGTAGAGAAGAAAAAATGTAGAAATTGGACCAACACCAGTCTACAAGCGGACCACCCAAAAATATCTCCGATATTTTTGGTTCTTAGGGAGGGAAGAGTTAAATGACCATTTTTTAATACGTTGCTTTTTAATTCTAAGAATTTAATAATGTAATATTATTATTTTTAATAGTTTTATATTCTTCTTTATTTTCATATAAAATTTATACTTCACTTCTACTTTGGCTTCCAACATTTAAAGTTCATTTTATTTTTGTATTTTAATTAAATAAAATATTTTTATTTTTAAAAAACGTTTCTTTTGCAAACGATTTATAATTAGCAGGCTGTTTTTTGATTTATTCACGTTGGTATTGGTTCTTGTCATGTTGGTGTTTGAAAGTTACCAAGTCACTGCAAGTCACAAACTGACAAGCTTGACAACAAATAGCATAAATATAATTGTCAATTGTATTTAAGAAATTAAATATGCCGAAAAAAATTTGTGTGGAGACAAAAAAATGCATACAGAGATGCTATTACATGTTTAGGAAAGACCAGAGAATTACAGAAGATGGATATTTACAAAAGATCTCTGAGGTTTTTAATGTATAGTAAAAGCCAAATAAAGTTGCGTGTACGTCACCAAGTTCGTAATTCTATTGTATGTGTGGCTACATTTCTATAGAAAAATGTATGTTACTTAAGTTTGCTAAACAATCGCTACTAAAAATAACCCGATCAATAAAAAAACTTTTGGAACAAAATAGTGTATATACAATATAGCTTTTTTGGATTTAGACGTCCCTCATTGTAAAATTTTGTGTTAAAATATTCATGAAGAGACCACCAATTAATGACGCAATATTAGTCACTGCCAGAAATATTGTCATGTTCCCGCGTCGTTTGTTGAGTTTTCAATCAGTGTTTGTGACTTTTGTACTCGTAGTGTTACCAATTTTTGAGATTATCTTGTGAAAAACATTTATAATACAAACTGTTTTTTTCAAAACAACAAAGCATTTTATTTTTTGATTGTCAAAATGCCCAAACAGCTAAATAGTCGATGCAAAGAACTTGTGGCTTCATTACTTAACTGTTTTGAAGAAGAAAGGAAGAATAATGGACGTTTGTTACCCTTAAACGCTGTGCAAGAGGTAATTAATATGCGAATAAAATAGCATTACTTTACTTTACAAAACTTTGTATTATTTTAGCGTGTAGCTGCTGCTTTAAAAATCAGTGTAAGAACAGTAAGCAGCATATGTCAAACGCAAAAAAAGGTGAACAGTTCGAGTCACCAAAGAAAAAGCGTTGCGCTCATAAACGTGTAACAAATACAACAACTTTAAATACAAGCTCTATTAGTGATACCATTTACAATATGTACCAGAGAAGTAAGTATGATTATAACAAATATACATTTAACATAATTTTTTTTCTGCTTTTAGAACAGCACGTAACGGTTCAATCATTGTGGTCCCAACTGAAAGATAAAGAATTATTTAATGGTAGTACCCCCTCTTTAAAAAGATTGCTCAAAGAACTTGGATTTAGGTGGATGAAGGATAATTCACGACGAGGACTTATGGAATTACCTAACGTTGCTTTTAAAAGAGTGCAATTCTTGAGAAGTTATAAAGAAGCGAAGGATGAAGGTATATATCAATTCGTGTTTCTCGAGGAAACTTGGATATTTCAAAATGGCATCATTGGCCATTCTTGGCAAAATGAAAATATAAAGAGTGTTAAAACCACTAAAACGGATGGCAAAAGGTTTGTTGTATTAACATAGATTGTTATATGAACATTTAAATATTATCATTGCAGATATATTATACTACATGCTGGAAATGAAAACGGATTTATAGAGGGTGCTGAAGCAATATTTTGTTCAAAAACTCAACTTAGTGATTATCATGGGGAAATGAACCAGGCGAATTTCTTGAAATGGTTGAATATTAGTTGCTACAAAACTTAGAGAATCCTTCTCTAATTGTACTTGATAATGCACCTTACCACAGTATGCTATTGCATAAAACTCCGAATACAGGATGGTCAAAAAGTGCTATTGAGGAGTGGTTGACAGAAAGAAACATTCCCTATTCCCATATGATGTTCAAAACATACATAATGTCATTTATTTTAGAAATAAACCACCAACCAAGTATATAGTGGACGATATGGCAGAACGGTATGGACACAAATTTTTACATCTTCCTCCTTACCATTGTATCTTTAACCCTATTGAATTAATTTGGGGCATAGTAAAAAATTATTACAATAGGCACATTGGTAGAGATGGTAACAGCGCGAACAACTGTCTAAACATGTGGCATGAGGCATTCTAACATGATTACTCCTGATATGTGGAAAAACTCTACAAATCATACTTAAAGAGAAATATTTAAATGGTACGAGAGAGAAAGAATATTTGATCGTCAAGAAATTGATCCAATAGTAATAAATTTTTATAGTGAAGAGAGTGACACTAATGTGGAATCAGATTCAGAAAACGTTTAGTTCGTTGATGTTGATTTTTTAATGTCATGTTGTAACTTTGAAAATACGTTCATTATTAAAAAATATTTTATTTTATTGCGTGTGGTTTTATTTTGATTATATTTATTGTTTGGTAACTCAGTAATACCCTTACCACTTTTATTGTGAAATCCTTACTTTGTGAATTCAATTCATAAATTAAGAAAAAACAAATGAAAAAAATATCGCTAATTTTCAAGTTCCATTTAACATAATGTTAAATTTTCCACCTTCACGTTTTTTGTTTACTTCAGTTGTTTTCTGTTAATTTTCATACTTCATGAACAATCTGACAACGCTGCAAATGTTCTCAATGATGACGTAAACGCCGGTGCACTGGAACTCCACTCCAAAATTATAATCCTATTTTGGGTTGCACTTATTAGTTAATCCCTAACTGGAATTCCCCTCAGAAAATTAAAATGTTATTAGAACTACCTGTAAACTCCATTGTAAATATTATTTTACTTCAAATATAATTTTATAAATCAGTATTGTATTAGTTGTTGTGATAATTGTCTATTGCTGATACTGTGTGCCTTTCGAAATTTGTTAACGCTTTTTTTATTTACATGATGGAGTCTATGTTTAGTGAACGGGGAAAACGGTTATTAATTTATAAAGGTTATAAATTTTATATGGGAAGAACAATAAAAAGTGGTGAAACTGTGTGGCGATGTATTAAAAAAGGCTGCAAATCCCAACTATATACTATAGGAGATATAGAACAGCCAAATTTCTCTCGAATTAGTGACTGTGATCATGACCACGAGAGTGTATCTGGGTTAGTGTTAAATCGGCAGAAGATATCTAATTCAGTTAAAAGGAAGGCTAATCATGATATATCTGAAAGACCTACCAAAATAATCCATCGCGAAATATCTGAAAATATTGGTACAATAGATACTCTTACTGTTAAAGATATAAACTATATTCGGGATAACTATAATCGAGAAAAATTGAAAACTGTCCCGAAATTACCCCGAAATATTCAAGAAGTGCATGCCTTTGTAAATAATTGTGTTATAAAAACAGTTAAATCTGAAGATTTTCTTTTTATTAATGATAATATAAATAATATAATAGTGTTTTCATGTGAAACAAATATCAAACTGATGACAGAATCCAGTGTATTTTTTATGGATGGAACATTTAATTATTGTTGTAAATATTTCTGCCAGTTATTTACTATTCACACATATGTAAAGGACACCTATGTGCCAACAGCTTTCTGTCTCTTACCAAATAAAAATAAGAGTACATATGAAAAGCTTTTTCAATTATTGGATGAAAAAATCCAGTCATGGCGGCCAGAAAAAATTGTGGTAGATTTTGAAGTGGCGATACATTCGGCGATTAATGAAGTATTTCCGGATGCAGAGATAATCGGTTGTAGATTTCATCTTGCTCAAGCATGGTAGGTTATTAACTTATTCATATACATATATGTATAATTGTAATAATTATAATATGTCACAACATGTTACATAACAATAATATCTTTTAGGTGGCGAAAGATTCAGCAAGTTGGGCTGTCTGGAGAATATAAAAATAATTCTGAAATTGGCAAGTGGTTGAAACATTTATTTGGCCTCACATTTTTACCAGCAGACAATGTCAATGATGTGTACTGCTTCAATTTTATAGCAGATATGCCTCAAGACAATCGGGTTTTGAGATTCAGCGATTACTTGGTAGAAACGTACATAGATACTAACTCTCTGTTTCCTCCACACATTTGGGCAGCTAACACCGCTGACTTAAACCGGACAACAAATTCTTGCGAATCGTATCATTCCAAGTTTAATAAAATGTGTAATTCTCCCCATCCTAATATTCACACTTTTTTGAAAGTACTTGAAGAGTTCCAGAAAGATACGTATATTAAAATAAATAGTGCAAAATTTATTGAAAAAAGAACAATTAGAAAGGAGGTCTTACATAATTTTAATTTTATAAATAATAAGGTTTTACAATTAAAAGAAAATGCAATTAGTTTATACGAATTCGTAATAGCTGTTTCTTAAAAATTTTCAAAATTTAATTAAAAAATAGTTTTATAATTAAATTATGGTTTTATTTGTCCTTATCTAAGCGCAATTATATTTTCTGGTTTTAAAAATATTATTTTATTCGGTGGGGAATTCCAGTGTGGGATTAGTACAGTATTCAGGTAGCAAAATTTTTGGTGTGGAGTTCCAGTGAGGTATTAACGATTAGGTAAATTCGGTGTGGAGTTCCAGTGCGCCCGTAAACGCAACTTTATTTGGCTTTTACTTTAAGTACTTTATGTGTACTATACACGATTATTCCAATATTTTCATCAGCAAATAGTTCCAAACATTTTTAATTTCATTCTTAGGTGTATATGAAGATAATTGTTAGAATAAATACACTTTTAAATTCAAATTTCTTATTATTTATTAAATGCACATAACCTAAAAATTTACTACTTTTCAATATTTTACAATGTTGCCAGATTATATAATATAATTAAAAATGTTTTAAGAATAAAATATATTCTTTAATTAATAAAGTTTGGTAATTAAAATGTACTTTGATAGCAAATAGATGAATCGATGTTTATTCATTGATCCATTAAATTATTTTTTTTAAATCTTTCGTGTTTTTTTAGGATAGTGTTATATCTATACGAAACGTCTTAAAAGAAAATTTAGCTAATGGCAGAGAAGCGGCGGATTAAAGGAAGAATAATAAAGCAGATCCATTTAATAACTTAAAAAAAAAACTTGCAGCGGCAGATTTGGACGTACAATTCCAAAAACGAATATCTTACTTTAGACAAACTTTTGACTGATGTGAAACAAAACTTGTATTTTAGGGGTAAACGTACCACATCATACACACTTATAAAATCAATGGGATATAAATTTAAAAAAGTGAACGGACGACAAATTTTAAGTGAGCAAAGACATATCAAAATCAGCAAAATTGCTTTTCTTCGAAAATTGATGGAACTAAAAAAACGCAATGAATCAATCAGATTTGTGTACTTAGACGAAACGTGGATATACAAAAATGGTACTCCAACGCGTCGATGGGTACATGAATCTGATTTAAAAAGTAATCCATTGCATTTGAAATCTGAAGGTAAGCGATTTACAATTTTACACGCAGGAACAAATACTGGGTTTTTAGAGGGATGTGACTTGTTGTTAGACTCTTCAAATACTGACATTGACTATCACAAAACTATAAACGGTGACATTTTCAAAAACTGGATTGTTAATCAACTCATTCCTGCTTTATCCAATTTTACAGAGAAATGTGTAGTGGTCATGGATAATGCTCCTTATCATTCTGTACAACTAAACAAACCTACATTTTCAGCAAAAAAAAAGAGATAATTTAGGGATAGTTGAGCAGCAATAACATCGCATTTGACAAAACAATGACAAAAAACTATACACTATAATTCAACCATACAAAAGTAACGATAAGACATATGTGGTAGATGAAATATTAAAGCAACATGGACATGATGTACTTCGACTACTCCCATACCACTGTCAATATAATCCAATAGAGTTGGCATGGGGCTTTACAAAGACGTACTATAAAAAAATATTGCATCTTTATATTCGGACAGGAATAGGGTTAAAAAAACTTGGACAGAAGCGTTAAGACAATGTACACCAGACATGTGGAAACATTTTTGTAAACATACAGACGAACTTATTTTGACAGATTGGACTTCTTACATGGGAAACTGCTCACATGACAATATTCCTCCTTTAATTAATTCATTAGAGGAATCAGATTTTGACGATTCCGATTTTGGATTTGATAGTGACTCTGATATATCCAATGAAATAATGGAGGTGGATTAAAAATACATACCGAACAGATTAACAATATTTTTAACCAAATCTGTAGCTTCAATTTTTGTTGTTTATATGTATTTTTTTACATTTTGTATGTTTCATTTTCGTTTGTACTTTGTTTATTTTACTATCAGTGTATCTGCTTTTCTGCTGAATCATTGCACTGAAACTATTAAACACATTTTAAATGGATTACCAATATTTGAAAGCTTAGATATATAACGAAGCATAACATTTTCTGGGAATTTTTGTCTTTGTTTTACTTATAAAAATAGCTGAAACCAATTATATGTCATAATGCCGTACTACCTGAAAAGCTCCACGAAAAATTCTTCAATATATAGCTGCTGTAATACTTATCGACAAAAATATTTTGTATTTTCTCATTTATAGCTGGTCCAATTTAAATGTTGTAAAACTTATTTTGTAATACTGTTATATAGACATAGAAAATTTGTTGTAAATTTCAAATGAAGACTTTTTTTGTAAATGTTTTTATTGCTTGCTTTCATTTAATTACTATAATTTTGTAAATGCATTCATTCTATCAAAATATATATTTTTATACCACTCTAAGAGAACTCACTAATTTCAATAATGAATTCGCAATTAAAAATTCGTCAGATTTAGCTAACAAAATTTCTAATTTAAAATTTACTGACGACTCTTTTTTGGTTTTTCTTGATGTCTCTAATCTTTTTCCGAGTATCCCCTCAGATGAATGCATTGAATTAGTTCGAAATTTACTTTTCCATAACAACATCCAAACTAACATTGTCTTGGATTTATGTTCTATCTTAGGCCTAGTTCTCGAACAAAATTTTTTCAAGTTTGATAGTAAATGCTTTAGACAAAATAAAGGTCTTGCAATGGGTTCTAATCTCAGCCCCTTTCTAGCAGAAGTTTTCATGCATAATTTAGAACATAAGTTTGTTAAACATCCTAATTACACATCTAAAATTTCATTTTACTTTAGGTACGTTGATGATTGCTTATTGCTTTTTAGAGGTAGCCTCCATGAATTGAATACCTTCCTTCTTTTTGTCAATTCTTTACATCCTAGAATCAAATTTACTTTAGAAATGGAAGTTGATTACCAAATCCCTTTTCTGGATTTATTAATTACTAGAAACATCCTTATTAATAGATTCGAATTTGCTATTTATAGGAAACCTACGACAACTGACAATATAATTAATTTCTTTTCTAATCACCCCCCTCAACATAAATTTGCAGTTTTTAATAGCCTTTTCTTTAGAGCTTTCACCACCCCCCTAACACATGAAGCTTTCATAGACGAAGTTAATATTATCATACAAATTGCCATCAATAACGATTTCCCTTTAGATTTAGTTAATAAAATTTATTTCAAGTTTTATTTAAGATTTAAACGTAACTTTCCAACAATTTATTCTCAAATTGATAAAAATTCTTTTTCTGGTTCTATTAACTATTATGGCACTATTTCTTTCAAGATTTTAAACATTTTTAAAAAACATCAAATTCACTTAGCCTTTAAAACTAATCATAAACTAGGGTCCATCCTCATTAATACTAAAGGCACAGTTCCTTTCCTACAAAAATCTGGTATTTATAGACTTCCTTGTAGATCTTGTAATGCTGTTTATATCGGACAAACAGGTGGACGATTGTTAGAACGCTTCAACGAACATATCCGTCATATAAATAATCGTAAAACTATTTCTAACTCTAATACTCAGTCAGCTTTTTCTACACATATCCTGACCACGAATCATGACTATTCCTTAAATGAAGGTTCCCTCTTACATTGTTGCCTTAAAGGCCCTCGTATGGATTATCTTGAACTCCTTGAAATAAAGAAAGCTATTAAAGATCCCTCGGTTACTTGCTTAAATGAACAATTGTTTACTAAAGAGAATTATACCTTTCTTAACTTACAACATTTATTTTGATGCCTGCCTTAACGTATTTCTTTATAATAAGTTATTATCTAATTTATTTGTGATCCTCCCTCATTAGTTATATGTTCTACATAAAAATTTTTTAATTAATATTTACTAATGTAATCATTCAGGTATTTACAATCATTTGAGGTTAATTGTTTCTTCTTCTTTTTCTCTGTCTTTATTAGACATCGTTCATTAACACATCAATTTTATAAATTAACCTTTGATTGTATATACCTTTATCTAATCCCCTTGCCTTGATTTATATTTAAATTTATATTTGTTAGTACTTTCACTTCCTTTAATATTTATTAATTGATATTTTAATATTATAATATTGTAAAGTCTTCCTTTATGTTCCGTGACTTTGTAGTTTTATGATGTTCCTTGTCTTCCGTTTATACCAGTTATACCAACTGTTGGCAAAGTTTTTGAAATAGTGCTAAAGACACGTATTATTCACTTTTTTGAAAGCAATAAATTGCTGAGCCATAACCAATTCGGTTACAGGGCAAACAAATCAACAATTGCCGCAGTATGTAGTCTTTATGAAGCTATTACAGATGGTTTTGAAAGTCGTCTATATAGCACCGCTAGATTTTATGATCTTACGAGAGCGTTCGATACGGTACGACATGACATTTTATTATTAAAACTCGAGAGATATGGAGTTAGAGGGGTACCATTGCAGCTTATTACCTCTTATTTACATAACAGAACTCAATATGTTCAAATTGATGGGCATACTTCCGCAAAACATTCGGTCCTATATGGAGTTCCACAGGGTTCTGTTCTTGGACCATTACTTTTTATTATTTACTTTAATGATTTGTCAATTAATGTAACAAGTATCATACAGGTTTATTATGCCGATGATTCAACATATATTGCTACAGGCAAAAACGAATCTGACACAATACAAAGGCTAAATGAAACCGAAATTACAACAAATGACTGGTTTGGTAGCAATGGTCTTACGCTAAATGAAGGAAAAACTCAGCAGATGACATTTTCTATCACGGCTAAAAGTGAAGAATATGTTAAACTTTTAGGAATATATTTGGACCCTAAACTAGATTTTAAGTACCACATTGAAAATCTACTGAGTCGCCTAGCGAAAGCAACTTTTGCAATTAGACAGCTAAAATTTCAATTAGACATAGTACATTTAAAAATGGTCTATTATTCATTGTTTCATAGCATCATGACTTATGGTGTTATACTTTGGGGGAATACTAGCAATCAACTTAGGGTATTTATAGCACAAAAAAAATTAGTACGTATCATGACATCAAGTAGCTATAACAGTCACTGTCAACCTATTTTTAAACAGTTGGGTATTTTACCTCTACCATGTTGCTTTATTTTTGAGTGTCTTTTGTACATAAAAAAACAAATCGGCAACAGTAATGTCATAAGACAAAACTCTAAACATTCCTACCGCACTAGAGCAAATAATGATATATCGCTACCTTACTACAGATTAAGCAAACTCCACGATTCCTATAGATATATTGGCATTAAACTGTATAATTCCCTACCTCAAGAATATAAAAATTTAGCTTATAATATATTTAAAGTAAGAATTCGCAAATTTCTGTTGAGTCACTGTTTTTATTCCACATATGAATTCTTATCACATGTGTCCGTCTGTGCATGTGAGTAATATGTAAATGTTCTGGTTCTTGTTTTTTTTTAATGTGTAATTTTTAATGTTAGGTGTTTATCTGAGTGTTGTATATTCATATTTTTATATTTTATTTTTTTTTATATACATATATATGTCACTGACCTATGTGAAATGTAGTTTGCATCAATAAAGCTATCTATCTATCTATCTATCTAATTGTCATCAACGTCATCCGGCTATTTCCTCCGAGTACCGGTTCAAGTTCAACCATCATTCTTAGTGTTTTACGTGGCTTAAGTGTTCAGCTATAATAATTTGATCATCGTTTATTACATCGAGAAGCTTGTGTTAAATCCAAGTTCTAATGATTTTGTTGAGTTTTAAACCAGCTGAGGCTGTCTTTTGTGTGATATTACTATGGTGTTTCGCTAACAACTTTACACATGTCCTACATGAACACCGCCATTTTCATTTGGCTATCAAATTTGTGAAGTTACCATTTTTAAGATGCATTTTCCTTTTCTCCCCTTCATTTTATGTGAAGAGTGAGTATTTCTTTAATGCTCTACGATTTTCTTATAATCAATCGTTGAATATCATCATAAATGTTTTTTGGAATATTACTTCTCCACATATAATAACTAAGTGGATGAATAAATTTCCATTTCTTCATGATTTGATATTGTATGACACATCAATACCTCAGGTTACTACCAAATTATTTTCCTGGTTCTTATGTAACCGTTTCTAGTTTCATTTTATCTTTTCGTCTCTTCAGCTGGCCAGCTCCCTACTGTTTTGTCCTTTAATATAATACTTAACTTTATGTTAATTCTTTAATAAATTTTTCTTTGAACTTTTAATCCACATATAAACCCATTTTTGCTTGATCTCCGTATCATTCAATGTCACTGAAGTATAGGAAGACTCTTAACTAAGACTCCGATGTTATCCATATTTTTGAAGAATATATATTTATAACTATTAAGGTTTGTATGATGTAACTACCATAATATTTTGTTTGTAACACTCCTTTTTTATAACTTATAGGCCTGATGATGGGAATCATATCCCGAAACTAGTTGCCAACATTTTGTAATTGTGAACAAATATATTATATATGTGGATTGATTTTGAGTTTTCGTTTATGATATATTTTTAAATTGACGATTTTCGTTTTTAGTGAAAGTACTAAGTTTTAATGATTTGATGACGCTGAAATGGAGTACACAATTGTTATTTTATTTATTGTCACTAACACTATGATTTTATTAAAGACGTGACAACAGCGCATTTACAACTGAGAATAAGATTAAATATACAGGGCGAAATTCATCACCACTTTAATATAAATAAGCTTTGAATGATGTATACGTTAAATACTACAAATAAAAGAGCAAGAAAGAAAAGGAGTCTAATTTTTTTTTACGTAGATACATTAAAAATATATCACATGAATTTAATTATTGTAATTGTATGGCGTTATTAAATAAAGGTAAATCTACGATTTAAACAATATCGCTAAACAGAAAAGAAATTGGAAAGTATCTCACTTAAATAGAATAGGGTAAACTATAACTCGGTGGTATTATAATACCTGGGACGTTGATTTTTTTGCCCCAAAAGCCGTCTTATAGTGTGTTGCTGTTAGATCTATGAATCGGGAAAATCGCAATAAGAATAATGTTGCCGTATGCTTAACGATATTTGTACATTTACCGACAGAATATCTCGTAACAAATCCTACAACGTGGTTTTTCCCACTGGACACTAAATAAACCAAAAAATATCATCCAAACGTAAATTGATTCGATGGCCCAGCCGGAAACAGAGGTTTGGTCTCAAATCCACATTTAATTGTCACAGATGACCCACGATTACAAACCCAAACCACGAATTCCTTCGTTAATCAACAAAAGTACTTTCACCAAAGCGGGTGCTATCAAAGTGGACCCTGACAGATTCCTCACGTTGTATGGAAACGTCCCTAATAGTTGGATTTTCAAAATAAATTTATTAAAACTACCGTTAAAATATTACTGTTTGGACCTTAATATAATAGTAGAATTATTTAAAGATAAAAAAAATGAACTTTTTTTTAATTATAATAAAATAAAATTGATCAATCTCACTCCACTTCACGGTACATGGTTACGAACCTGACAATATTTTCAATGCTGACGAAACAAGGCTGTTTTTTAAATGTCTTCCTGATAAGACACTAACTTTTAAAAATGATAAATGCCATGGTGGGAAGCATAGCAAGGAACGTTTGAATATTCTGCTAGGAGCACAAAAAAACTCTCACCATTAGTCATCGGAAAATCTAAAAAACCTCGTTGTTTTTCAAGATGTAAATCACTACCTCTGCAATATGAAGCGAATACAAAAGCATGGATGACTTCTGCATTTTTCAAAAACTGGCTAATAAATATTGATAAGAAAAAGGCCAAAGAAAAAAGAAAAACCTTGTTGTTCCTTGATAACTATACAGCCCATAATGATATTCCACAAATGAAAGCTGTTAAAATACAATACCTGCCTGCCAATACCACATCAAAATTACAGCCTATGGACCAAGGTATCATTAAAAACTTCAAGTCATTATATCGAAAAGAAGTTGTCAGGAACATGTTGGATAATATGGAAGAAAAAAGAATTCTACTATAGATGTATTGCAAGCCATGAGAATGGCTGATAAAGCTTGGCGAAATGTTGCGACTACAATAAAAATCTGTTATGTACACTGTGGGTTTTCATTGTCGTCAACAGAAGTAGCTGAAACCGAAGATATTTCTATTTCACCTCCTGCAGAATGGAACGCAGTGGTGTCTGAATCAGGAATATCCTTTGAAGACTTTGTTTCGTGCGATGATGAAGTTATGACTGCTGAGACATTATCTGATGACGAAATTATCGATTAAGTAGCTCAGAAAACCTATACTAATGATTAAGATGACATAAAAGATGTGAATAGTACATGCGTTCCATGGGCTTCCATCAAAGAGGCGAGAACCGCATTGAATACCTTACGTAATTGTATAGAGCAAACCAGTAACTCTGAAGAAGCATTTTCTGCTCTTTATAGATTGGACAATGCGATAGATAGAGAACAACCAAATTATATGAAGCAAAAAAAAAATACTGACTTTTTTTAATGCCATATTTTTTAATTTTAAGATGATTTGAATAATGTTGATATATAATAAATAAAAATATGTTTGTTTCCCTTAATGTTCGACTTATAGAGGTTCTACTGTAGTTCGTTCCCTCCACTCACAGCTGCTGACGGCTCAATAGTTACGTCCTCCAAAGAAAAGGCAGAACTCTTAACCCATCGGACAACATGGAACTACCTTCTATTTCACGGGCTCCCCACACAATAAAAAATATCATATTTAGAGTTAAGCGTGTGTATAGAGTACAACTATATACCAACAAAGCAAGCGGCCTTGATAAAATACCTGCTGTACTCTTAAAAGCTTGTGCTCGTGAACTTGCGCCAGTTTTCACTAAGCTATTTCAACTATCATATGATACTGGTATTTTTCCAGAATCCTGGAAAACTGCTCGAGTATAACCAGTCCCCAAGAAAGGCTGTAAAACCCTGCCTTCTAATTACAGACCTATAGCTCTTTTATCTGTTATTAGCAAAACCATGGAGAAATACGTCAATCACGAGGTCCTGAGCTACCTTGAGACAAACAACCTTTTAAGTGACAGGCAATATGGTAGCTTATGTAACTCATGTCTGGAATGATACCATCCACCGGTATGGGGAAACTCAAATATTATTATCACTAGACATCTCAAAAGCAATTGATCAAGTGTGGCATGCAGCTCTTTTGAACAAACGGTGTTCATACGGACTCTCACCGAACCTTTGTAGATGGATATCCAACTTTCTCTCCAACAGACACATCCAAGTTGCCGTAGATGGACATTCCTCCAACCTCTACAAGATTAACGCTGAAGTTCCCCAACGATCGACACTAGCTCCTACTTTATTCCTATTACACATTAATGATCTACTTAAAGCCACTAATAACCCGATACACGGTTTTGCAGATGATGCCAACCTACACTGTAGCAAAGCGCACAACCATTCCATATCTCTAGATATTCTGAAAGAGGACAGAAGATCCACAATGGCTTCTTTCAATCAAGATTTGAGAATTGTTGACAAGTGGGGAAGAAAGAATCTTGTTAATTTTAACTCTTCCAAGACAAAAACCTGTTGCCTATTCAACAAGAGGCAAACATACGACTCATCCATCACAATAAATAATCAGACACTAAAGGCAAGCGACTCTATTACGCTGGTTGGTGACTTCCTACGGAACGAACATATTGCATCCATAGCAACTGCAGCAGGAAAGAAATTAGACTTTCTGTTTACAGCACGGAGGTATTTCTCTTCATCAAACCAGCATATCTGTTGAGGCAATTTTTATCCACGAGTTTCCCGTCTTTTTTATGTTTTAGTCTGTGGCTGGACGGCCATCGCTTGTAATAGTTGTGCACACTGATCTCAGATTGACAGATAAACGAACTTTTCTTGTGTTGAAATAAATTGATTTAAGAATCACCCCTTGAAGTTTGTCGCACTTATTCACTAACACCCCTCAAACCCCACCAGAGTAAATACGCGCCATTGTTGCGTCATGATATTAAAGGTTTGTTATTTTGTTTTATAACTCCAGCTCGACATTTTGTTAGTTTTATCGTTATTACTTATAGGTTGTGAATTCGTATCAGAATGGGAGACTTTAAACGTAAGCAAGCTAGACTTTTTAGGTTATGGGATGATATAAACACTGAACAAGAAGAATTTGTTTCAAGTAACGAAGGAGAAGAGGACCATCTAAGTGGAAATGACGTAAACAGTAAAACGGAGCAAGAGATAAGTAAGTAATGATAATGACGAACGTAACAACAGAAACATAGAGGGGCCGATAAGGACAATCTTAATCTTTGAATCCTTCACTTCAAACTGCAGGATTGCAGTATGTATCTTACTATTGATGAACAGTTGATTGCTTTTCATGGCAACTGTTCATTTAGATCAGCGGTTCCCGAAAGGTAGTCCGTGGAGCCCTGGGGTTCTGTGGAAAGGCTGCAAGGGTTCCGTAAAAAATATTATCACACGTTTTGTGACCAACGTTGTTCCCTCGCGCGCACCGACTTGTTAACGCACGAAATAGGGGCAGGGCGTGCGGGCGAATTAGTACAGCGCCACAGATTACTAAATAGTTACAGCACGCACAGCCTTCCCCGCCACGGCGCGGCGGGGCGATAAGAGCAGTAAATAGTGAACAGCTGCAGTAAAACTAGTGTGGCAGTCATTGGGACTGCCGGCAGAAGTTATACTTCTATATGATATTCGTGGTAAGCGACTCCAAAAACCTACTAGTACCGTGTGCACACTCTTTTTGTATCGAATTTGCATAAAATTCCTGGAGACTATTATTATAATCGTTCCAATCTTAGCCCTCTCTTAGCTGAAATTTTCATGAACTACCTTGAGAATAAATATCTCAACCACCCCACGTTCAAAAATAACAATGTGTTTTACTACAGATATGTGGACGGATGCATTGTACTTTTCAAAGGTGATAGGGATTAAGCTAATTCTTCTCTAAACCATATTAACTCACTTCATGATAGAATAAAATTCACAATTGAATTTGAATCCAACAATAGTATAATACCCCCTTTTAGACATTTTAATTTCTAGAGATATTACTTCTTCCAAATTTATAGAAAACCCACAAATACAGATTGTGTCATTAATTATTTCTCCGCTCACCCTTGTGACCTAAAACAGCGTCTTTTCAAAGCCTGTTACACAGAGCCTTTTCTATACCAATGTCACAACAACATATTCATGAAGAAATTGATATTCTAAAACAATTAGCAGTCAATATTAATTTTCCGTTAAACATCTTCAACAAAATTTATTTTTAACTTTTTTATAAATTCAGACTTAGTTTCTGTAACTCCGTTTCTACTTCAGATCTTTCGTTCTTTTGCTCCATCCCCTTTTTAGGCTCCATATCCTACAAAATAGAAAAAATATTCAAAAAACATAACATCCCAATAGCTTTTAAAACTAAACACAATCTAAGAACCTTTTTAGTAAACACAAAAGACAAAATTCCTATTCTACATAAATCTGGCATATACAAACTCGTCGTTCAGACTGTCCCTCCTTCTACATAGGTCAGAGTGGTAGAAGACTTTCCTCTCGTGTTAAAGAACATATTGGTAACAAACCCATTAAGCGCCATTGATGCGAAAACGCAACATTTTAAAATATTTTTTTTATATAACTAAATATTCATTTTTTAGAAAATTCTTCATGCGTTTTAATTCTTAACCCTTAACCGGCGTGGTGACGTCCCTGGGACCGCTACTGTTAGGTTTACGCTATTACCCCCGCTCCTATTTGGAATTTTGATTGGTGCCTTCGAGTACCTTTAAGTTAGTGTCTTATCAGTTGCGCTCTGTAGTGTTGCTGTGAATTTAATATTTCTTTTTCGAGTAAAGCCAGTGTTGAGGTCCCACGGACCACACGACGCCAGATACGTCACACGTTAAGATTTTAATAACGTTCCAGTATTATATTTTTTTGACTTAGAAAAAGTTAAAAAAATGGCTAGAAGACTAGTTCCAGAGAGAGTTAGAGTAGATGACCCTGATTATGAAAGAAAGGTGATGTTAATGTATGATAATCTTGACTCCGACGTTGAATTATCTGATCAAGAAGATGCAGATTATATTCTAAGCGAGCATGCTACAGATTCTGCTGAATCAGGTGAGGAGGAACCATTTAATCAAGCAAATATTCAACAAAATATTGTTGAATCTGAAACATCTGACGAGGAAAACAATGAACTCCAAGGCCGTGAACCAAATTACTTCTATGGTCGTAACAGATTCAAATGGTCAGCAATTGCACCCACTAAAAATGTAAGAACGCCCAGGCATAATCTTCTCAGAATACCAACTGTGAGATCTGTAGTTGCAAAAGTAGATCCTATTACCGCTTGGAGTTCTATATTCAGTGACGACATGCTACAACAAGTCGTCACTTGGACAAACAAAAAAATTCAACTTGTCAGAACTAAGTTTTCTGATCCAACAAGAACAGAGCTGAGGGATTGCACATTTCAAGAAATGAAGTGTTTCATTGGCTTACTTATTTATACCGCTGTCTTCAAATCTAATCATGAAGATATTATTGCCCTCTTTGCTACCGACGGAACTGGCCGCGATATTTTTAGGCTTGCCCTGTCTGCAAAACGGTTTTCCATTCTAACCAACTGCTTGAGATTCGACAATCCAGATGATCGAGAAGTGAGAAAAGTAGCTGATCCTTGCGCTGCAATATCGGAACTGCTACAAAAATTTAATGCAAATTCACAAGCTGCATTTTCTTTAGGCTCCAACACAACCGTAGATGAAATGTTAGTGGCGTTTAGAGGTCGTTGCCACTTCAAGATGTATATGCCTTCAAAACCAGCCAAATATGGGTTGAAATTGCAAAGCCTCTGTGATGCCAGAACCTGTTATGTGTATAACACATATTTATATTGTGGAAAGGGTAGTGACAGTTTGGGACTATCCCAAGAAGAAAAAAAATTTGGCATTACCACACAAGCTGTTATTAAATTATGTAAACCAATATATGGCAGTAACCGCAATGTGACTACAGACAATTGGTATACTTCAATAGAATTGGCAAATGTTCTTAAGGCCAATGGTCTTACCATGGTAGGAACCATGAAAAAAAACAAGAAAGAAGTGCCGAAAGAATTTTTACCATCACCTAATAGGCAGATAGGATCTTCAATATACGGATTTACTAAAGACTTTACACTCCTATCATTTGTCCCTAAAAAAAATAAAGCAGTTCTATTGCTTTCATCAATGCACCATTCGATCGAAATAGATTTATTTAGTGAGAAACCAGAAATCATCTGTTTCTATAACAACACCAAAAGTGGTGTTGATTCCATGGACCAGAAATGCAGCGTATATTCATCCAGTCGCCGCACACGTCGATGGAAAATGGCAATATTTTTTCGCATTCTTGATATGAGTACAACAAATGCTTATATTGCACATCAATCTTACCGAGATAAAACATATTTTACTAGAATGGACTTTATGAAAAACGTTGCCAAACAATTAATTAAGCCCTATATGAGGGAACGTTTTTATAACGGAAGACTACCTCCTGAACTGAGGATGTCAACAGGCCGTGTTCTGGGCGAAACATCTTTAGATGACGAAGCTGATCAGGCCGATGACAAATTGCCACGAAATCAACGAAAAACATGCTATCTGTGCCCACCAAAAAAGAAGCGAAAGACTGCATATTTGTGTTTTTCTTGCAAAAAAGCAATATGTTTAGAGTGTAGCAAAAAAATCTGTAGAGAATGCGCAAAAGGTGAAGATAAGTAAAATAAAATTTACTCTTTATATCCTTTTGCACGTTTTTTTGTAAGCCATCTTTTTTTTGTTTTTTTGTGTTGCCATATGTCCAACGAGTATATATATGTTATATTTTGACTTAGTTTTACTGGATTAGGGAGTTATGAATTTTTATTCAAGGTTATGTTAATTTATGTATGAAATTCAGATAAATAAACTTTATTTGATATCTCCAGGTTTTGTTCTTTTTTCTCAAAAATTTTTAATACACGTATTACGTATTCTGAGGTGCTATCTAACAAAAATATTCAATTTGGTATTTGTTTAAATACATAGTAATTATTGCTCATTATGTATGCGGTCCCTGGGACGTTACGACGGTGCTTGCGCGTGAAATACTCACTACGCCAGTTAAGGGTTAAAGGTTTGGTGATATTGAAGTATATTTTGAAGAACAAATATATTTAATTGTTTATATATTATAAATGCTTTACTTTAGCAGTTTTTTACATGATCGTCATAGACCGTAAGAGCATGACAGGTGGAAGTGTATGATTTTATTCCGCTTGCCTTTTTAATGGTCGATAGTCGGCCCCCAAGTGAGTCCGGAAAGGTGGGTCTGTAACGGCCATATTTAAAAACGCGTTTTTATTTGTAGACAATTTTTAAGTTTTTGCATCATCTTATACCGCTTGCCATTGTAAAATACGTTCATTTACACTCAATGGAGCGTGAATAATGAAAGGCAAGCAATTACAAGCGACCGGCTTAGTTCAAAAGGTCACGAAAAACCGAAAAAAAAAAAATTGCAAAATTGCATGTTTTTAAACTGCTTGCCAATTGGAAAAATGAAAGTTCATATCAAAATAATACGCTAAAAAAATTGGCAAGCACCGGACATTAGATTAACGGTATAAAATTTTCGGGACAACTTGTAAAATTTTTGCGCATAATTTGCATGATCCGAAACTGCTTCAAACAAAGAGAAACATTAATTTCGTAATAAAATAATGTCACAACTCGAAAGGCAAGCATGTATAATAAAACCATCTTATTATAAATAATAAATGAAGTTGTAAAAAAAATTCGCAAATTTTGTACAATTTGAAACTGCTTGCCATTTCGTATTTAATTAAAGGGCGGTCAGGTAAGTACGTAATAAAAAAGGCAAGCATCGGAGTGCACTACAACATGAGAAAAAATCGATTTTAAAAAATTAATTATTTTCTAGAGATGATAGAAAAAATTCGCAAGTTTTGTATAATTTGAAACTGCTTGCCATTTCGCATTTAATTAAAGGGCGATCAGATAAGTATGTAATAAAAAAGGCAAGCATTGATATGTAGCACAACATTTGAATCTTTCCTGCGTATATGAGTGGAGTTTAATAGACATACAGGTAGAGACTATATATGTAGGATTTAATGTGAATAGGAAGTTTAGGATAAATGTGATTGTTTGTCTCGACAAGCGTCTCAGCATTGGACTCCTTCCCTAAACGTTAATTAAGGTGGGGATCAAAGGTCATCATATGACCTTGTCTCACCATATGATGAGAAGCATCGTAGAAAGGGAAATATCGATCGGTCTGTAAATAATATATATTTTCAAACCAAAATATAACGCGTCCTCGAGAATGTTCTCGAAGTAGTGGCGCGAATACGGCAAATATATACCCCACAGCGCATGTCTGAATTTGGGGAACACAGCTGTCTGTATATAATAGGGACCAGAGGGAACGTGAGTCTTATTTCCGAAACTACTACGTATATAGTGTAGTCGCTGCGTATTTTTTTGATCTAGTGTTTGTGTTTACAAAAATATTACGAAAAAGTGAATAAAGAAATTAATTGAACGTTCATCGAATTTTGGTAAGTCTGACAAAATTTTAATAATTTTATTTCAACCGACAAACAACGTTGTAATTTTCATATAAATATTGACACGTTTTACTTATTAATAATCGCAATTAAATACAAGGAAAAATATTATTTATTAATAAATATTGTTGAATGTAAATGTAACAAAACTATAAATGCAATTTGAAATAGTATTTTGTTTCCATGGCTAACCTTGAAAAAAGAGCAGCCTAATTTAAAGCCACGTGGCGTAGATAGATTTTAATTAAATAACTAGTGAATAGATTTTAGTGTAGAATTGGGTCCGGGTTTTCCCCCGACCGTCGCCGGGTCTGCTATTTCACGTGTGACGTCGGTTCGGGTTTTCCCCAGGATTATGTAACGAGACGTTTACTTAGAAAATAAGCGTCTAGTAATTTTTTATAGTCAATTTTAGTCAATTTTTTTTCAACTTTTTCGAGAAGTTGCACACAAACCCAAAAATGTTTGCCGCATCGTCTACACTACTAGGGATTAAATAAAATATTTAATTTGAAATAATTAACATATTTAGATAATGTCTGCGAGTAATGCCAGCGGTGGTGCAGAGCAGGAGAGAAAATGTTTTCTTCAATGTTCGCTCACGGCACCAGTTATTCCTTTTACGGAAGAAAGTTTGAACGTGTGCAAAGGCAATCTTCAATTAAGGAAACAGTACAATCTGAAATATTCCGAGATCGAATTGCCGGCCGAAGTGAATGACAACATTGGATATCATTCGAAATGTCGTAACAATTTGAATGCTGTTAAGTCAAAATATAAGCCGATTGAACCGACAGCATCGATAAGCAATATGTAAATATTTTAGCACTTATTTATTTTTTGCTTAAATTACGGTCATCGACAAAATATTATTCTCTTGTTTTTCAGTCGTTCATCCGATGTAGCTCAGAATAACGCCTCAGACATTCCTGGCATCCTTGAGTTTGACAATGTAAGTTCGAACGATAGCGATCATGAATGTGAGGATGTCGAGGGATCTTCGGAAAGTCCCCGTAAAAAAAGCCCTCGGAAACGACAAATTTGTATTTTTTGCGAACAAAGTAATCATCGAAGAGTCAAAGGCCGAAGCCAGGGCATAAGTAGTAGCAAGAATTATTCGTTGTGGGATAAATTCATTGAACAGTTGGTAGATTCAGACGATTATGAAAAAGTAGCTCTACTAACAGGGTTAATCGAAAAAGAAGAGAGTATTCATTACCATAAGCTGTGCAAAATTAATTATGAAAATGTATTGAAGAAAGGAAAATGTAAACCTTAAGGTATATGGCATAAGACCCGCTTGTGCTATAACGCTGCCTTTGAAGTTGTATGTCATTATGTTGAAAATTTCGTTATAAAATTAAAAAATGCTTGCACATTGGATGTAATAAAACGAATTTTCACGGAAGCACTGTTGGAAGAATATCAAAAGATGAAAAGTTATGATGATAGCATTGAATTCTCAGAGCTTATATATACAAGACATATTCTTGGAAAATTATTGAATAAATACGACAGACAAATAAAAATAGAAGGAAGCAAAAAAAATAAATTAATTATGCCCCATGGTGGCGTTGCGGTAAATATGGATAATATCAACGATTCTGATGTATTACAGAAAGCTGCTTTAATTTTGAGACGTTCAATCCTCACTAATAAAATAAACAAATTAGGCTCAAAAATCACGGTTGAAGACTTAATGGCTGGTGAATGTGATATTCCGCAACAACTCACACAATTTTTCACGACTCTTCTTGCTGCTTTCAATTACCGAAGAAGAAAAAGTCCTAAGACACAGAGAGTAGTGAAGTCTGTTTCTAGTGACCTTATTGCATCTGTGTCGAATGGTAGGATTTTACCTTCGAAACACATAGTACTTGGAAGTGCGATAAAAAGTTTAACAAATAGTGCAAAAATTATTCGAATTTTACACAATTATGGGCACATTTGCTCTTACAACATTCTCGAAGAGTTGGAAACGGAAGTAACTTGTACAACTTTAAATACTGATCGTATTTGTCCATCGGGCGTACTCCTTCAACCTGGTTTGCTGACCGGATGTGCTTTCGATAATTTTGATAGATTTATCGATAGTACTACCGTAGCAAAAACCTCTCTAAACGATACTGTAGGCATTGTTATTCAGAATATTGTCAACAATGATGAATGTGCGCAAGGCTGTGATAGTAATGAAGAATTAATCGATAATCAAATCACTGAAGATGCAGTTTGCTCTAATAACGAAGAAAGTAACGAATCGTCATCGACAAGAGTGTCCACGAATTCTAACAAAAGACGACGTACTTATGAAGGCTATGTTCCAGAATTACAACCATACTCCAAAAAGCCTAGGATACAAGATACCGTGCTTCCGTCAGATTCTCCATTGAGAAACGTCGTACCAATTAATCTTGAAAAATACAAAAGATTAGATTTATTATGGATTATATCTCATGCCTGCGGTATAACAACACCAATGTGGGTTGGGTTCAACGCCATGATTCTGCCTCCGGACGAACAACCAATGCAAAAAGTTTCTTACTTAACTCCAATCAACGAACCTCCAACAGAAAATGCTGTTGTAATTGAAACTTTGAACAGAAGTAAAAAAATTGCAGAAGAATGTAATGAGCCTTATGATCTAGGCATTGGTAAAATGGCCTTTCCCTTGCAAAATACAGAGAAGGATGCGTTAGGCAAATCTATTTTCGTTCACGTTGGTGGGTTCCACGTCGAAATGTCTTTTTTCAAAGCGATTGGTAAGTTTTATATGCGCAAAATTATATTGTACATTGTACTTTGATTGTACATTAATGTTTGTATTATATAATAATTCCTTAATTTAATATTACAGGCACTTATATTAATTGTAGCGGTTTAGAAACCGTATTAGTAGAGAGTGAACTTCTTGGAAGTGGCTCAGTAACAGGAGTGATATCGGGAAAGCATTTCAGTAGATGCAAGCGATTACATTTAATCGTTTACGCATCTTTACAAAAACTTCAGTAACGTAGTTTTTTGGAACAAAAAAATATTGAACTCAGCGACAGTATTAAAACTGCATTGGAAAATTTGCAAAAGGGCGAATGTACAATAGATGAAGCAATGCAAAATTCTGATGTAGAACATATTTTGTCGACTTACGAGGAATATCAAAGAGAAACTTTAAATGGAGTACATGGCAAAACACCTCAATTTTATGCACTTTACCTTCAATTGATTGGTAATTATTCAATATTTTTTTGCTGTTTATCCAATTAATATTTTAATTTAAATTTTTTTTTAAATTTATATTTCAATATTTCAGAATACTATTTGCTATTCGAGAGAAGCATTAGATCTGCTGATTTTGATTTATATTGTATGATCATTGACAAAATGACTAATATTTTCTTCGCAATAAATCATCATAATTATGCCAGGTGGTTGTTATGGTATTTACATACACTCCTCAATGTGGACAATACGCATCCAGGTTTAAACGAGAAATTCAAGCGAGGCAGCTATGGTTGCAAAAGAACGAATAAACCTTTTTCACGGATCCCAATAGATTTGACACTAGAACAAACTATCAACGCTGATGCTGGGCGAAAATTAACAGGAATTTCCTTCATTACGAATTCTATTAATGCACGTTTGAGGTGGGCAATTAATCATGGTCTACGATGTGCATTTATATCTGTAGTAATGGAGGAATGTGGCATTAATGTTAAGCAAGATGTGACCAACGATCTTTTACACCATCGCATAGTACGAAGTGCTAAAAACATTGAAAGTTTTACAACGACGCTTGAAGGACGAGTAAACCCGTTTTCTGCCAATGTCAGCAAGGATGCTTTGATAAACGTATCTACTGGAAAAGTAGCACCAGAACAAGTAGCGGCATTCTTATTAACAATAGAAGAAGTTGGTGCTAAAAAGAAAGCCGATATGATTGATGCATGTCACAGCGATCCAAGCAGCTTCAGTAAATATGTTATTTCAAGAAATAAAATTTTTAATTTCTCAACTTGTGTAAAAAAATCGAAGATTAAAGTAAATGGCAAAATCTTGGAAGTCAAATTACAACGTGACCTGCTTGGCAGACTGCTAGGAATTGCTTGGGGCTCAGGAGAACAAATAGACATGGAGAAGGTACTAATATTTCTCTCTATTACAAAAAAGCTATATTATGAATTATCATAAATATTTTTTCATAAATTTATTTGTCGAAATACTCTTTTCATAATAAGAAATTTTCTTACATTTGAAATGTTTGACATTGTTATTTTTTTTTTATTTAATTTTTTGTCAGGTTTTAACTTACCCGTTGACTCCGGTGCCCTTCTCTTTATGCCACATCGACGGCACGATCAATAAAACAGATAAATCTGTGTTGGCTAAGGCACTGGAAAAATCCATATTGAAGACGACGGAGACAGAGCATGGCCAACCAGAAAATGTTCACGTGGCCATTATCGATGGTATGTTTTTCTTGCACCAAATAAAGCAAGTGCCGGCTACACTAGGGGATACTGCAATTAAAGTTTTAAAAACGTTGATTGCAAATAACCCTTCTGCCACTGAAATTTATTTGCTTTTCGACGAGTATCCAAGTCCGTCAATAAAAGACAATGAACATATCATTCGTGACAATTTCACTGCACAATATGATTTTAAAGGTATACATATTGTTATGGTATTCAATAGTTGGTCTTTATATGTAATATAAGTGTAATTAAGACTAACTAGATATTAGAATTGAATAATCAATTTATGCAAATTATCAAGGAATCATAAATAAAAAAAAATTTTGGGTTGCGAGGTTTCTAGGGGGATAAGAAAAAAAAAAAAAGATTATTGATAGAATGTCATAGAATTTTGGAGAGTAAAGTCAGAGAAAAAGTTTAGGGAATTATATAGAATTTTAAAAATTTAAAAACCATTATAAAGTAAATATAATAATAATAGAAATTGAAAATGAAGATAAATACTGAATGTTAATGAATATAAATATAAAAATTATAAAAGAAGATTAATGTATGAATAGAATGTTATAATAACTATATGGTAGAGGTAAATATGGAATAAAATGGATATATATAGAGAAGATTAATTGGATATTTGCATAGATTGGATTTTCAAAATAAAATAAGCATAGTTTATAAAGATAAGTATTTCTGGTATAATTTGTTATCAGCTGGTAATAGAGGTATATTAGAAATAGTTATTCGGGGATTTTAGGAAAAAAGGGCAAAATTTCATTTAAAATTAATTAGTGTTAAGTTTATGACAGGATAAATGATGAATGTTATATTGTTTTTTAAAGTGTTGTAAAGAATTAATATATTTATATATTAAATGATGTTAAAATTGAGATGGACTTTTTAGTTTAATATTATCGAAGAACCCAACCTTGAAGAGTCACAAGAATACAATTATATGAGTATAGAGATCATAACAATTATGGCGCCCAACGTGGGGCGTGAATAAAACAAGAATCCAGTTTAAAATAGAACAGTATATTGAAATTGAGAGGGTGATATAGACAATTGAAGTGATTAGAAAATTAGAACAGTGAAGAATTGAAATAAAACATAAATACATTATAATAGAAATAAGAGGATTAGGTGAGAGTTTTAAGTATATTTATATTTATATATAAAGACCATAAAATTTTGAAAATTTTAAAACTAAATACAAATTGAATAAATATAATAAAGTAATATAATAAGTTAACATTATAAATTAAATAAATATATAAAATAATTAAAAGATTTGAATAAAATGAATACAAGACAAAATAGAAGAAATAGAAGGAGAGAAGATGGAATACAGGAATCTAATGAAAATATGCATGAAACAGAAAGTAATGATGGATCGTCGGAAGGAGAAGAAAAAACAATGTTTCAAGTGGTACAAGCTGATGTGATAGGAGATGCGACTAGTTCAAAACCACATCAAGAAACAGAGATGGAGAAAATGTTTAAATTTTTGGAAAATAAATTTGATGAAAATAATAGAAAAATGGATTCTATGAAAAAAGAAATAAGAGAAGATATAAAAAAAGAAATAAAAGATATGAACAAGAATATGGAAACATTTAAAGATGAAATGAAAAATATTATTAAAGAAGAAAATATCAAAATACAAAAAGAAGTCGATCAATTGAAAGATGGAATTAAGGCGATGGAGGAAATGGGTAATATACACCAGGAGAAGATTAATAATATAGAAAAAAATGTGAAGGAGCAGAAAAATGAAAATAAGAAAGAAAATGAAAGAATACTACAAACTATGGAAAGGAATGTAATGGAAGTAGCAAAGAAATTTGAAGATGAAACAAAAAAATTACAAGAAATGCAAAATGAAAGAACTGAGGATGGTTCCTATATGATAATACATGGAGGAGAAGGAGCAGTAAAATTTACAGGGAATATCAGTATATTACATCCATGCACGTATATGAATATGATTAAAACTAAGACTAGGAACAAAAGAGATTGGAAAGAAATTATAAGAAGTTCTTTGAAAGATAATGCTGCATTATGGTATGCAACACAGGAAAATGAAATATTAACCTTTAATGATTTTGAAAGGGAATTTCTTAAATATTTCTGGGGTGAATCAAAACAAGGGGTGAGTAGGGAAAAATTATATTTCGGAAAATTCAATTATAGATTAGGGAATAATTTAACTAATTATGCGTTACAATTATATAATGTTGCACAATATTTGGAACCTCCTATGAGAGAAGAGGAAATAATTTTATATATTTCTAGACATTATGATATAACAGTTTCTGAAACAATAGTTATACAAAATATTAAAAAAAAAGAACAATTGATTGAGTATTTAAATCGAGTTGAAAGAAATTTAAAGATTAATGAAAATAGATCACAAAATTATGAAAATGATAGATTTAGAAATTATCAAAACAGAAATGGATATAATAGAGTAAGAGAAGAAATGCGTAATAGAAACAATGGAAATTATAATTATGGATATAATGGGAGAGAAAATGGAAATAGTATAAACGGAAATACATATAGAAATGGAAATAATATGGATAATAATAATAATATAAGAAATGGAAATAACAGAAATGAAAATGGTTTTCAAAATGTAAATAATGGAAGATATGAAAGATCAAGATATAGAAATATAAATGAAATTCATAATAATAATAATAATAATCGAGAAGATAGAAATGGAAACAATAATGTACCTAGAAGAATAAATCAAATTAATATGCAAAGTAGAGAAATAGAAGAAAATGTAGAAAATGTTAGGGTAGAACCAGAACAAGAAAATTTTTAAATAAGCACCTACAAAATTTTAATGTTAAATGTTGTTATATACATCCTAGTGAATTTATAAAATTAGAAGAAAATAATAATAAATTAGAAGATAAAATTGGATTAGTAGTTGTTGAAGGAAATTTAGAAAATAAGAAAATTAGAATTTTAATAGATACCGGATCAGAAGCAACATTGATAAATGAAAAAATTATTGAGGATAATAAATTAGAAGAAATGATTAAAATTCCAAGAATTAAGTTAATAGGTGCTAATGGAAAAAAATTAGGGGAAATTAATAAGACTATAAATATTAGTATTAAAATTGGAAATAGTATATATAAAATACAAGGTTTGATTATAGGAAATATGGAGTATGATATAATATTAGGTACTGATGAATTAGAAAGAATGAATGTTATTATTAATTATGAAGAAGGTTGGATAAAATTGAAAGAAGAACAAATCAAATTAAATAAAATAAACAATAATGAGGAGATAATACATATAAATGAACTAAGAATTAATGGGGAAATGATAAAAGAAGGAGAAGATATAAAAAGTGATGATAAATATAAAGATGAAATTAATTTGTTATTTAAAAAATATCAAAATTTAATTACATTAGAGAATAATACTGCCAAAGAATATACTCACAGATTTGAAGTAAAGAATATAGAAAATTTTCGAGTTAAAACTTATCCAATTCCATATCAATATAGAAAACAAGTAGCTATAGAAATAGATAAAATGCTAGAAAATAATATAATTGAGAGAAGTGATACATCTTTCATTAATCCAATTGTAGTTGTGAAAAAAGGGAATGGAGAGTTAAGGTTATGTCTAGATGCTAGAAATATTAACAAATTTTCAATACCACAATATGAGAAACCTATGCATATTGAAGCAATATTTGGTAGAATAACAGGAATTGAAATTTTTAGTAAAATAGATTTAAAACATAGTTTTTGGTTAATACCTCTACATAAAAGTAGTAGGAAATATACTGGTTTTAGTATTGATGGTGTAGTATATCAATTTAAAGTAGTACCATTCGGTATACAAAGTGCATGTGCAGCTTTGGTTAAAGCATTACATAAAATTTTAAACAAATATGAAAATTTTGTTGTTCATTATGTAGATGATATATTAATTTATTCAAAAAGTGAAGAAGAACATAAAAAACACTTAAATATTGTGTTAAAAGAATTGGATTTAGCGGGATTGAAAGTAAATAAAGAAAAATGTCAATTTTTCTTAAAAGAAGTGATATATTTAGGATTTAAAATTAATAAAAATGGAGTAGAGATGGATACGGAAAGAGTAGATAAAATTTTAAAATTTGAGAAACCAAAAAGTTTAAAGCAAATAAGGGGATTTTTGGGAATGATGAATTATTATAAAAAGTTAATACCAAATCTATCAGAAAAACAGATTCCATTAGTAGAATTATTAAAGAAAAATGTAAAATGGAACTGGAATGAAGAAAGAGAACAAGCATTCAATGATTTAAAAAAAATGTTTACTAATAATTTGAAGGTATATCATCCAAATTATGAATTAGATTTTATATTAAGAACAGATGCATCAATTAATAAGTTAGCAGGGGTTTTAATACAAGTACAAAATGGAATAGAAGTACCAATATGTTTTATGTCTAGAGTCACAAAAATGTATGAAAGAAATTATAGTGTATCAGAATTGGAATTTGCGAGTATAGTTTTTTGTGTGCAAAAATGTCGATTTTATTTAATTGGAAAAAAATTTATAATTGAAACCGATCACATGGCTTTGAAGAATGTAATGGTCAATCGATTTAATAATAATAGGATATATCGATGGAGTTTATTATTACAAGAATATGATTTTGAAATTAGATATTTATCAGGAAAGGAAAATATTATTGCAGATACATTATCAAGAGAAAGTAGTGAAAATAAGGATAAAGGAAGAATAATACAAATTGGAATGAACAAATTAATAGAAGATGAAGGTATGTTTTCGGAAGAAGAAATAATAAGAAGTCAACAAAATTTAACAGAAAAAGAAAAACAGAATACTTTAATTAAAGATGGATATTATATAAAGGAAATAGGAAATGAAGAAGTTTATGTAATTGAGAGTTATTTAGGAAAACAAATATTAAAAAATTTACATGTAACATATGGACATATAGGTTCAAGAAAATTATGGTTATTATTTAGAGAAAATTTTATCATGAAAAAAGATCAAAAGATAGCAAAAGGAATAACAAGAACATGTAAGATATGTCAATTGAATAAAAATAAGAATAAAGTGAATAAAAATATTGGGAAAAGTGTTACAGCAATGGAAAAATTGGAAATAATAGCAATAGATTTCATTAGTAATCTAATAAGAAGTAAAAATAATAATAAACATATATTGGTAATTGTTGATGTTTTTACAAAATTTATAAAATTATACCCATGTAGAAGGACAAATTATAAAAGTATTAAAAATTGTTTACAAAAATTTATAGAAGAAATAGGTAAACCAAGGACATGTGTAATGGATAATGCAACGTATTTTCAAGGACAGAATTTAGAAAAATTTTTAAAAAGGAAAGGAATCAAAAAGAATTGTATTAGTATAAGACATCCTGCAGCAAATCCTGCAGAAAGATATATTAAAGAAGTGATAAAATTTTTACGAATAAGTTTAAATGGAAAGAAACATAAAGAATGGGAAAATTATATTAATAAAGTAGAAATGTATATCAATGATATTCCAAATGTAATAACAGAAGAAACACCAACATATTTAATGTTAGGTCAAAAACCAAAACGAAATTGGGAAGAAGAAGAAGAAAGAAAAAAATATGATGAAATTATAGAAAAAGTAAGAAAAAGGTTAATGGATGCGTGGGAAAAATATTATAAAAAAATTAAGAAAAAAGTGAAATATCCTGTAAGGTTTAAGAAAGGAGATTTGGTAATAATAAAAGCATATATAAGTGGAAATTTAAAGAAAAATGAATCAGGGAAATTAAAAGCTATATTTGAAGGACCATATAGAATAGTAAATGAGGAAGGTGTTAATAGTTATATTGTTGAAGATCCGATAACAAGAAATGTTAGAGGAGTATTTAATATTGAAAGCCTATATAGGTATTTTGAAGAAACTTAGAGTATTCAGAATTTGTGTTAATATGTTAATTGTTATATACTTTAAATTTTAAATTATTAAAATTTTTTTTTCTAAAATTTATAAAATTTTAAATTTGGGAAATTGTTATGGTATTCAATAGTTGGTCTTTATATGTAATATAAGTGTAATTAAGACTAACTAGATATTAGAATTGAATAATCAATTTATGCAAATTATCAAGGAATCATAAATAAAAAAAAATTTTGGGTTGCGAGGTTTCTAGGGGGATAAGAAAAAAAAAAAAAGATTATTGATAGAATGTCATAGAATTTTGGAGAGTAAAGTCAGAGAAAAAGTTTAGGGAATTATATAGAATTTTAAAAATTTAAAAACCATTATAAAGTAAATATAATAATAATAGAAATTGAAAATGAAGATAAATACTGAATGTTAATGAATATAAATATAAAAATTATAAAAGAAGATTAATGTATGAATAGAATGTTATAATAACTATATGGTAGAGGTAAATATGGAATAAAATGGATATATATAGAGAAGATTAATTGGATATTTGCATAGATTGGATTTTCAAAATAAAATAAGCATAGTTTATAAAGATAAGTATTTCTGGTATAATTTGTTATCAGCTGGTAATAGAGGTATATTAGAAATAGTTATTCGGGGATTTTAGGAAAAAAGGGCAAAATTTCATTTAAAATTAATTAGTGTTAAGTTTATGACAGGATAAATGATGAATGTTATATTGTTTTTTAAAGTGTTGTAAAGAATTAATATATTTATATATTAAATGATGTTAAAATTGAGATGGACTTTTTAGTTTAATATTATCGGAGAACCCAACCTTGAAGAGTCACAAGAATACAATTATATGAGTATAGAGATCATAACAATATATATATATATATATATATATATATATATATATATATATATATATATATATATATATTTCATTGAAGAAATATGAAAGATGTATTAATGACGATAATATATTCAATTTTGTAATGCAATGAATATTTTTTAGGACCAGACCAAAAGCGTCCTGCAGATTTTTCGGCTGAGCTGAAAAATGTAAGCTTCAAGAAAGCCTTTATTTCTTTTTTAATGGATTTTTGGGCCTCTGTACCAGAAGTCCGGAGTATATTGAAAGACAAACGTGTGTTTGTCTCATTCTACAGATGCTTAAGATATACAGCTGGAGAATCGACAGTTGTGTGTGAATTGATGCCCAATTTAAAATGTGAAGGTCACGAGGAGGCCGACACTAAAATAGTATTCTTTCTGTCTCGGCTCGGTGAAAACAAAGTTCTGATAAAATGCTCCGATACCGACATCCTCGTCATTCTCCTGGGCAATATGGAGAAAATATCAAAAAGTTTAAATATATGGGTAATGTTTGGCATCGGTAATCATCGACGTTATTTAAATATGTGGAAAATATACAATGCATTGGGCGAAAAAATATGCCGTGGCTTGCCGGCATTGCATGCATTAACCGGTTGTGATTATAATCCGGCGTTTTATCGCAAAGGCAAAACAAAGCCATGGCAGTTATACTGCGCCAATGAATCTTTCCAGGAAGCATTTTTCAACTTACAAAATCCTGGCAATGACAATTACGAACAGGCACTTGAAATAATGGAGGAATTCGTTTGTAAACTATACTGTACAGCCAAAAATGGCTTGAGAGGCTGCAAAAGTGTAGATGAGGCGCGTCTTCGAGTTTTTTCTACGACGTACGGCTACAACATTGAGCCAAATGACGAATTTCGACAAAAGCTGCGGGACTTTGACGCTTGCACTCTGTCCCCTTGCAAGCGTGAACTTATGCAGCAGCTTTTGAGAACTTCATACATTAGCCATTTATGGAAGAATTCATCAGAACCAATTCCAAATAATGATTTACTACCGGAACAATTTGGATGGAAAATTAGCGAAAATAAGTACAGTTTCGTATGGTTCACAGGGGATGAAGTACCTCCAAATGTCGAAGACATAATTGCAGGTGAAAATTTTTGTACTATTTTTATTTTTATTTTTATCTGACATTTGCATTATTAAAAAACTTATGGTTCAATAGATATGTCCGCCAGTGAAAATGAGGAAGAAAAAGAAGTAATAGACTTCCAAGATGACGAGGAGGAACAAGATGATTCTGATTCTGATCACGAGTTCATCGATGCCATGGATGACAGTGAAAACTAATAAAATAAAGTTTGAATTTTGCTGGATTAATGTAAAAATTTTTTTTTTTTGGAACAAAACTCTTTTTATAAAGCTCTCTTTTTTTTTGTAATAAAACTGTCTTTATAAAACATATTTAACCAAATAAATTTTACATTGAAACATACTGAAAAAACAAAAACTTGCTATAAAACGTCCATAACTCAATAATGAGTCACTTATTTTTCTTAATATTTGTAAACATTTGTCAGTCAACCTGCAGTTACGTGAATGCTTTTTTTTTACATATATAATTGAATATTCTGAAATTAAATTCAAAATGACAAGCAGTTGTCAAATCGTCCCGTATTGGCGAATTTTTTTGGTATAGCAACAATTTTTTTTTTTCTTATATTGTACTGCATTCCGATGCTTGCCTTTTTTATTACATACTTATCTGATCGCCCTTTAATTAAATGCGAAATGGCAAGCAGTTTCAAATTGTACAAAACTTGCGAATTTTTTCTATCATCTCTAAAAAATAATTAATTTTTTAAAATCGATTTTTTCTCATGTTGTAGTGCACTCCGATGCTTGCCTTTTTTATCACGTACTTATCTGATAGCCCTTTAATTAAATACGAAATGGCAAGCAGTTGAAAATCATACAAAATGTGCAAATTTTTTTTACAACATTATTTCCGCTTGCCTCTATTTTTGGACATCTCTACATGCATGCCATTTGTTTTACTGTCCAGTAATGACTCCAATGACATTCTGTTCAAATGGCAAGCAGTTTCGGATCATGCAAATTATGCGCAAAAATTTTACAAGTTGTCCCGAAAATTTTATACCGTTAATCTAATGTCCGGTGCTTGCCAATTTTTTTAGCGTATTATTTTGATATGAACTTTCATTTTTCCAATTGGCAAGCAGTTTAAAAACATGCAATTTTGCAATTTTTTTTTCGGTTTTTCGTGACCTTTTGAACTATGCCGGTCGCTTGTAATTGCTTGCCTTTCATTATTCACGCTCCATTGAATGTAAATGAACGTATTTTACAATGGCAAGCGGTATAAGATGATGCAAAAACTTAAAAATTGTCTACAAATAAAAACGCGTTTTTAAATATGGCCGTTAAGCGTCCGGAGTTACAGACCCACCTTTCCAGACTCACTTGGGGGCCGACTATCGACCATTAAAAAGGCAAGCGGAATAAAATCATACACTTCCACCTGTCATGCTCTTACGGTCTATCATGACTATTATAATCTTATGGTAAAATTTCCACTTTGTTTATAATATAACGGTTTACATGATTTTTAAAGAGTATAAACTACATATTTAGCAATTACCAAACAAAAAAATTAAATAATTTTATTAAGAAAAAGTTACATGCATTCAAACTTATTGTTGTGTTTTCGCATCAACGGCGAAATGTGCTGTTCTATAAGTAAAAGCCACATTTAGAATGCACTGTAGGCAGCATAGCCCAATGCCTTTTAAATGTAAGAATGCTCGGCGGCGATGCCGGCTTGGCGCGGCAACGGAACAGATCCGTCTTTAAGTATATATAAATTATAAGGACATTCTTTGTCATTCACTATATCAAACTCATTGGCGTACGTTGAAATTTTATTTACTTTATTTATATATGCAAAACGTTATTTTTCTTTCCTTTATTAACTCAGATTTCTTTCAAAAACTAATCAAACAAAAAAAAGATGAAAGTAAAAAACAAATTAAATTAAATTTTTCCAATGTCGTTTAACCCTGCCTAAATGGCTATACTTTTCCCATGGGGTTTTTGCTCTTTTTAAAAAATTTTCTTTTCTTGCTTATTATATTTAATAGAAAACCAAATATTGTTGATTCTGCTTCTTTTATGATCCCTTTAAATGGAAAAATTTTGATATAGGATTAAAAGAAATATCTTAAAATTTTAGAGGATGTCTAAATTTATTTTTAGTTTTATCAATAATTTCGTAATTTGCTTTAATTTAGCGCCTATTTCTTTTGCACTTATTTATTTTAATTTGCGGTCTAAATAGTAATAATAAAAAAAGTAAATTAAAAATAACGAATAATTATTTAATTAGTTTATAATAATTAATTAATTTATACGTATTTATTTTAATTTACGGTTTAAATAATAACGTAAAAAAATTTTATAATTAAAAATAACGAAAAATTATTTAAATAATTTATAATAAGTAATTAATCAATTATTATAAATTATTTATTTATTATAAATTAATTAATTATTATAAATAATTTATAATAATTGATTAATTACTTATTATAAATTATTGTCACGACTTTGGGGTCTTCGTGAACGTATCCGTGGGTTGCACAATTAAATTCAGGCCGAATTTATAACTAAACAATTTATTTCCAACAAATATATCACAATAAAAAAATACAAAGCTCTTAACTAATATTTCACTATTTATCTTCTAGCACTCGCAAAAACTAACTAACTATCCTAACCCTACACTGACTATTTATACAATTTAACACAATTTCTCGAAGAATCGAGACTAAAATTACACAAGCAAATCTAACAAAACTTCTTCGAAAAGATGGGACCAGAATCTTCGCGTCAATTCGCCTATTGTTAACGTGAGGAAGGTTCCAGGTATACGCGCCACAACGTCTACTGGCCTTGTCATGGGCGGAGGTACTGGGATTCTGTGACATTATTTAAATAATTTTTCGTTATTTTTAGTTAAAAATTTTTTTTATGTTATTATTTAAACCGTAAATTAAAATAAATACGTACAAAAAGGCATTGAATAGGCGCTAAATTAAAGAAAATTACGAAATCATCTAAAATTATAACATATTTTTTTAATCCTATATCAAAATTTTTCCATTTAAAGGGATCATAAAAGAAGCAGAATCAACAATATTTGGTTTTCTATTAAATATAATAAACAAGAAAAAATAGTATATTAAAGTATAAGTGCATAAAAAGGTCTTTAAAACACGCGCGATTTTTCAAGCACGACGGCGCAGCCAAATTTTTCTAAAACAACTTTTAGAAGATTGCTGAGTGACATAGGGTTTGTCTATGGTAAAAGAGGCAGAGACTCTCTCTTGATGGAAAGAAAGGATATTATTAAATGGAGACACAGGTTTCTTAGGCAAATCAAGGCATTAAGAGAGAAGAATGTGAACCTCATTTACATGGATGAATCTTGGACGAACATTGGTGCGTCAGTGAAAAAAGAATGGAAAGACACTACCAGAAAAAATCCTCGAGATGCTTTTGTGAAAGGGCTAACCACGGGACTGAAAGCTCCAACTCAAAGGGGACCTCGTTTCGTACTATTGCATGCTGGAAATGAAGAAGGCTTTGTGGATGGAGCAGAATTAACATTCCTGGCTAAAAAGGGGGCGGAGGATTACCATGACGAAATGGATGGTGACTTATATGAAGATTGGTTCGAGCGTACGCTAATTCCAAGCTTGCCGAAAGACAAAGAAAACGTTGTTGTTTTGGACAATGCGTCTTATCACTCACGTAAGTTTGATTTCCCCAAGAAATCATGGAATAAAGCACAAATCCAGGCATGGTTGATAGAAAAGGACATTTTCTTCGGGGAAGACTATTTAAAAAATGAGCTGCTCGATACGGCAAATGCATATAAAGCACAATACGATCAATATAAAATAGAAGCAATAGCGAAAAAGCATAATATTCATATCTTGACGCTGCCACCATATCACTGCGAGCTAAATCCTATTGAAATGGTATGGAGTCAAGTGAAAAGATATACAGCTTCACACAATAAAGATTTTAAACATCAAACGGTAGAATACTTGATTAAAGAAGCTTACCGACAAGTGAGTAAAGAGCAATGGAGCAATTATGTAAACCACGTTAAAAAAGTCGAGAAGGACATGTGGAAAGTAGATAACTTACAAGATGATATAGAACCTATAATAATTAACTTGGAAGACTCCGATGACGAATTTGATGAGGACGACGATGAAAATGACCCACTGCAAAATTTTAATTAATTCCATTAGTAAAGACTTATCTAATCGTATAATATTAATTTAATGTGGATATATTTTTGCTTATTCTGAAGATGGCCTAAAAAGCCGAAACGTCAATATACCAAACTTTTAATTCATAGTTAAATTTAATTTTGTTGTTAAAAATGGAGTAATCGTGTGGGGAAAAAATAAATATGCCATTTTTTGTGTACATTTTTTTTTTATAATAAATTGCTTGTATGTTTCTTATTAACAGTCAGAGATACATATAACCATCTATAAATTTTGCCAATGCTTCGAACGAAACGCAGAATCGTCTTAGCCGCTTGATCCGGTCCTGGCGTGCTCAACCTTCTGACTACTTGACATCGGCAACAACCCTGCGCTCCATAAGTTCCACAGTGCATTCTAAATGTGGCTTTTACTATAGGTAAATGCAATGTCGGCTACGTGACAAATCGAACGTAACGGTATTTAACTACTTTAGTCTTGTCTAGAGCGTTGGAGCATAAGCATAACAGCACTAATTGTGTTTTCCTGTGTTGGATATAATAAATGTGAGTTCTGGTAAAAATAAGTGGAAAGATTATTATGATCGGCATAGGCCTCTTACTATTCAAGAATTGGAAGCTACTATCGATGAAATTCAAAAGGAAACCGAAATTGATGCAGTTATAATACCACCAGATGTTGACGAGCTTACTGATGAGGAGAACATAGATGACGATTTGTTGGAAGGTAGTATAAGGTATTATTACAGCCCCGAGCAAAAGTATTAGGCATCCCTATTTTTTTAACCGGCATAGCTAACTTGTGTAGTCATAAGCTTTTTATGGTCATGCTTTTGTTTCAGGGGTAACTATGTTTATATTAAAATAACATAACCTTGTTTTTATGACATATAGATGTACAATAACTCATTGTTTTTAAAAATTAGCTATTTTTTTTAAATCTTGATTATAGTGTATTTTCGGAATTTAAAGTGATTACACGTGCAGTGCGCAAACATTTCTACCTTAATTATAGAGAATAACATTTTTATCGTAAATTTGTTAATTTTGCTTTTTGCATCTATGGATTTCTATACATTTTGTTTGTGTGTGTCCTAAGCCATTAAGTCCTATCTTAATGTTTAGTGTCAATAATTATACATAATATGTTTGTCCTATGTGAATAAATGTCTATGCTTACTAAAGTAAAATGTCCAATCTGTTTAGTGCTAAAATAAATTGTCCTTTCTGCATACTCTGCCACACTTAGGACTTTTAAGCCTGGTATTTATTAAATATACGTAGGACAAGGATACATTTATTAGCAAAAATGTCCTAAGTAGATAACTTAGGATAATTTAACTAAGCATGACCGACTGACGTTGACAACAATAACCTCAAAATTTTATTGCAACACGAGTTTGTTGGTGGTTAATTTGTTAGTGATATTTGTTAATAAAAGTTATAGATAAAAACTGCTAACCGGAGAACAATATGGATTCAAAGTAAGTACCGATAACATTATTTATAAACTGAACTTGATATTACAATTGTTTACAGACACTTCCAAAATAACCGTGGTAGATGGTTACTTTCCCTTGCTTTAAACAAAGATTTACAAGAAAAACTTAGTTCCATAAAAAATACTACAAGAAAACGAAGGGTTAGTGCTAAAGATTCTGATTATGTCCCTCCTTTAGACGATACCAATGATAGTTCCTGCGAAAGTGAAACTAACAGTAACATCGGCTGCGAAGATAAATTAGTTGAAAACATGCATGATAATAAGAAGATCCGTATTTTATCTGACATTAGACTTACATCAAATTTTGTTTCTCAGGTAAATAAAAATGTTGATTTACCTGTTGACTGTAGCTGATATTCATTCAAACGCATCGATAAACAATAACTCTCATAGTGAATCAATGGACACATACATTCGCAATCTGATAATACAAGGCCTTATAGACAAGGCTGTAGACATAGCAGAAAGTAAACTATATACAAAAAAGGGAGAATTACGAAAAAGGGGGCGTACATGAACTGCGGACCAAAAACCATAAATGATTTTTAAAATTTGTCATGTGTTTTTAATGACCCATGAATTGCGGACCAAGTCGAAAGGGCCACCTGAAATCTACCTGCCCACTAATTGGGAAAAACCTATACTTTTATTATACGCTATCAATAACTAATCTACCTGAATGAATATTTAAAATATCCAAAACTTCATTATTTAACTGAATGTCTTGTCGTCAGCATCAAATAAATATGTCGGTATTTGAGTGTTTAAGTGAACGAGGAAAACCTTTGTTAGTGTTCCAAAACGCAAAATTTTCTTTCAAGAAAACATTGAAAAGCGGAGAGAAGTTTTGGACGTGTACCTTCAAAAACTGTACTGCTAAAATTTTCACGGTGCGCGAAGAGAACGTTCTTTCAAGGAGTACACTGAACCACAACCATACGGTGGATATTAAAAAACATAATCGACAAGTGATTTCGAATAGTGTTAAACGTAAGGCAGCAGAAGATTTATCGGAAAAACCTTCAAAAATTTTACATTCGTCGTTCAGACAAAATCCAGGGAATATGTCAACCATCACAGCAAGAGATGTCAACTACATACGAAATAATATTTACTGCCTTAAGCGCAAAAACCAACCACGATTACCGAAAAGCCTAAGTGAAACAATAGCCATTTTGGAAGAAACCGACGTAAAGAGTACGGAAGGTGAGAAGTTTTTATTTGTGAACAATTTAGAGAAGAAAATTGTGGTGTTTTCTACAGAAAGTAACATGACTGCATTATGTAACACAGATAAAATATATTTGGATGGCACGTTTTCCTACTGTGTCAAATATTTTCTGCAATTATTCACAATTCATATAGAGCGAAATGGCTATTACATTCCTATAGCATTTTGTTTGCTTCCAGACAGAAAAGAATGCACGTATAAATTTTTGTTTGATCTTCTCTGTGAAAGGTGCAATACAATTAATTTACAACTTAAGCCTAAAATAGTGACAGCAGACTTTGAACAAGCTATACATAGCGCAGTGGCTGCGACATGGAATGAGTCAAAAATCATTGGATGCCGGTTTCACTTGGGACAGGCCTGGTTTAGAAAACTACAAAGCATTGGTTTAACAAAGGAATATAAAGATGAAAGTAGTGTAATAGGGAAATGGTTACAATATAGTTTTGGATTGCCGTTCTTGAATCCAAGTGAAGTAGGAGATTGCTTCTCATTTGATTTGATGGAAGAAATGCCGAACGACGAACGTGTTAGGACATTCGCCGATTACTTGGTAGATTTTTATATTGGCGGAGATGCAAGATTTCCTCCAGAAATGTGGGCTGAAATGACAGACAGCATACAGAGAACAACAAATGCATGCGAAAGTTTCCATTCGAAGTTTAACGAAAATTTTCATTCTTCCCATCCAACAATATTCAACTTTTTAAATATATTAAAACAGTTTCAAACAGATACGATTATTAAACTTCGATCTGTCTCCGATAAACCTAGAATACGCGATACTAAAGTCAGAAAGCGACAAGATTTTTTAACTACCAAAATTTTTCAATATGAACATAAAGAAATTACTAGATATAATTACGTGAAATGTTTGTCCTATATGTATAAAGTAAATAATAAATAAATCTTGGATTTATTAGTACCTACATCAACATATTTATACATTTCCTATATCCCATATATTGTATAGACTATAGTATTTTAGTTGATTAATAAACATATTATAAGCAAAATGTATTTCTTTAAAAACTATAATTTTCTTATTCAAAATAAAAAAATATTGAAATGATAATGGTTTACTATTCCCTAATTTTTACACCTTACCTTTACCCTAGTTGTATAAACTTAAGCTTAGTCCGCAATTCATGGTTTTTAAAAGAGGGGTCTTCTTGGTTTGGTCCGCAGTTCGAGTACGGAATTATTAAAATCAGGTAATCGGTCCGCAATTCGAGGCCGCCGGAAAAGGGCGAAAGTTTGACCAACACCTGTTGAAAGAAAGAAGCAGAAAATGGAAAAAAATATTGAAAACCATAAAGTTAAAAAAAGTTGTGATTGTCCATTGCAATGTATAAACAAAATAAAATATACAAGACAAGATGATATTAATAAACAATATTGGACATTAACAAGAGAACAGCAAAAACTTTTGGTTTTAAGCTGCGTAAAAAAGTATCCTAAAAAAAGAAGCACTAATAAGACTGAACAAAAATCAAGGAGAGTATATTCTTACAAATATTATTTGAAATCTGATAAGGGCGAAGAATTGAATGTTTGCAAAGTATTTTTCTTGGCCACATTGGGATATGAGAAGGAAAACGACAGAATGTTAAAAAATGTTCGTAACACAGATCCGAAGTTTATAGCGCCTAAAACAGACAAAAGAAGGCACCCATCACCTCGAAAAGTAGATAAAACTGTTATAATGGAGCATATTAATTCATTTAACCCAACTATATCTCATTATCGGAGGGAACATGCCCCAAATACAAAATATTTACCCAGTGATATATCTATAACATTAATGTACAATCATTTTAAACAAAAATACCCTACTGCCAGTTTTTCCTATGAACTCTATAGAAAAGTCGTTTCTGATCTTAACATATCCTTTGCTAATTTAGGACACGAAGAATGTTGGCACTGTGAAGAATTTCGGTTGCACAAAAAAGCTACTAATCATGACGCCGATGCAAATATTTCAGATTGTGACATATGCAAAAAGTGGAAAATTCACATAGATAAAGCTACAAATGCTAGAAGAGAATATCAACAAGATGCAAATAAAGAAAAAAACGATAACAAGATTTTTGTTGCTGCTGATTTACAGAAGGTAAAGTAGTAAATCTTGGCCGTTAGATAATTGTTTTATTATTACTTTTTAACTTACAGGTCATAATGCTGCCCCGTTTAGAAACATTTAAGGAAATAATATTTACACAACGCATCATCGCCTTTAACCCTAGAGCAGGCGCGCGCCATCTGTAAGACCAACAAGATATAAAAATGTCTATATTTTCCTTACGTATGGTCTCTGTGTCTCCATCAAAGTGGTACCCTCCTGGTTCATGAATATGCATTTCAGTGTTAAATTATAAATGTATGGGTTTAGTGTGTATCAAGTTATCAATATTTCAGTCTAGGAGACAGTTGCGCCTATTGGTGTACTGGTTTTGTTGTGTGATTCACAATTTCTAAATTCTGACGCCAAAACTTTTTGCACAAGTAACCTTGAAGTTTACGTTGGGCTACAACCAGATGGTCCATATAAGGAAAGCACTAGCCCAAAAGCAGTTGAATTAAGGCTTTGTAATGTAATTAAAAATTCCGGAAGAAACGTAACGTTAGATAATTGGTTTACTAGTCTGCCTCTTGTCGAAACCCTCTTAAAAGACTTTAAACTTACGGTTATAGGGACCATCCGTAAGAATAAAAGAGAACTTCCTGTAGAGTTTTCTAGTCCAACACATCCGGTTTGAACAAGTATGTTTGGGTTTACGAAAAACTGTACCATTGTGTCCTATATACCCAAAAAGAAAAAAAATGTTCTCAGTTCATCTTTGGATCATGACGACAATATCGAGAAACAATCTGGAAAGCCAGAAATTATTATTGACTACAAAAATACCAAAGGAGGTGTGGATGTTGTTGACAGACTTTGCGCAAACTACAATGTTGCGAGAAATACAAGGCGGTGGCCAATGGTGTTATTTTATTCCATTTTAAATTTGGCTGGCATAAACTCTTTTGTAGTATTTTGTTCAAACAATCCCAATTCTACTGAAAAGAGGCGCGGATTCTTGAGAACATTAGCATTAGAATTGATTAAACCACACTTATCTGTTCGATCAAACCAGCAAACCATTCCAAGAAATTTCTGAAACCCCCGACACAGCCCAAGCAACTGCTCCACCAAACCAACAAACCGGGAGATGCGCAATTTTCAGTTCAAAAAAAAAAGCAGAAAGACGCGATTTTTTTGCCGCAAGTGCTATAAGTTTATGTGCTTGGAACACATTGGTATTATTTGTGATGATTGCTTTAAAATTTAAATACTTGCTTTGTACATGTTATTTTTGCATTATTCTGATAATAAATGTAGTTTTACTCGTTTAAATACAATTACAATTAAATTTAATCTTAAAAAAAACTTTTTGTTAATATGGTCTGTGAGACCGATGCGCCTGTTGTTGTCAGAATAAATGACGCGCCCACTCTAGGGTTAATGAAAGCTTCGTGCCCCTTGGAAAAAGAAATAAGAATTTTCCTTGTGCAGTGATATGGCATGAAGCAATCGCAGGTCGATCTAAAGATGACGTGATATCTACTTTTTATGTTTTTTTTCTTCTTAACAGAGACATTAAGCGTATAATAATTTGGCTGGACAATTGTTCCAGCCAAAATAAGAATTGGTCATTGTTCAGTTTCTTTATATACATTGTAAATTGTTCAGAAGTTGCCATTGACGACTTAACTATAAAATTTTTTGAGCCAGGCCATACATTTATGGCGGCGGACTCCTTCCACCATCAAGTGGAAATGTCGCTTAAGAAAAAAAAAAAGGTTTTTGACTTCAATGATTTTGTGGAAGTGGTTCAACAAGCTAATTCATCAAAAGTAAATGTCATAAGCATGCAAGTTAACCAGTTTTTCAACTTTACTGACTACACTTCAAAACACAAGTTGCAAAAACTTGCTTCTCGAGTTTATCTTCACGATATGGTTGCAGTTCATTTTAAAAGAGGCAATCGCTTTTTTTTCATATAAAACGGAATACAACAATGATTTTGTAGATCTGGAAGATATTTTTATCTTGAAGTACGTAAAAGAAAAATTACATAAACCTAAACCACGTTCAGCATATCCCGGAGTGAGTGTAGAGAAAAAACTAACTTAATTACAAAGTTAAAATCGCACATACTGCCAATCGCATGCAATTTTGGGAAGAATTGCCAGTTAGCAGCTCGGCTAGCAATAATTTTGATGATAATAATTAATAATTTACAATTTATGTTATAATAATTATATACGAATTTACTTTTAATTTTGATGATAATAAACAATAATTAACAAGGTATGTTATATTACTAAATTTACTTAATAAACAGTGTTAAAAACGGTTCAGTTTCATTTATGTTTTACCCAGCTAAAGTAAGTTATGGAAAATGGTATAAAAAAATTATGTAACTACATAATCACATTGTCCTAACTTACATAATTGTCAAATAACAAGCAATCCTAATTACACAAATCTAAATTAACTTAACGTATACCTTCGTATATACTATTTAAATGCACATGCAAAAATTCAAAAGAAATATTACAATAGCATGCATTTTCAAAGAAAATTAAATATCTCAGAATGGCAATTATGCAGATTGGACCTTTTGTTTTAGGAGGGCAGAATACAGAACAGCGCTTAAAAATTAAGATTTTACATAAACAAGGCATGTCACAAGTAAAAATAGCGCAAGAAGTGAAATGTTTACGTTGTGCAGTGCAATATGCAATAAATCGATTCTGAGAGACCGGCTCCTATGAAATCAGACCAAGAACAGGCAGAAAAAGGGTTACTACCGATCGTGATGACCGACTGTTGATTAGGCAGTCTTTGCAAGACCGTAAAAAAACAGCTATTGACCTCGCTGGGAGTCTATCGGAGGCAACTGGCCACCCTGTCAGTGTTCATACCGTGAGAAGGAGGCTTTTTAAAGCTGGACCAAAAGGTTGCAAAGCAAAAAAGAAGCCATGGCTGTCGCAACACAATATGAAAATTCGGTTGGAATGGGCTCTTAAACATAAAGATTGGTCCAATCTACTGTGGTCAGACGAATCTAACTTTGAGGTACGGTTATTTTAATTAAAATGCTTTTCATTCAAAACAGAATACCATTGAAAATGTATTCCATAATGAAAATCATACCGTTTTGAGGGTAATCTGTTTTTTTTTTCTTAAACAAGTGTTTGGAACTCCCGGTGTAATCTATGTAAGGCGCCAAGTGGGTGAAGAATACAATCCATAGTGTCTGGTGCCCACGGTTAAACACGCTGGAGGCTCAATTATGATTTGGGGTTGCATGGCAGCCGATGGAGTGGGCGAAATGGTGCTGTGTGAGGGACGAATGAACAGTCAAAAGTACACTGACGTCCTAGAAACAGCTCTAACACCATCGATAACAAAAATTTACGACGACACAAACAGTGAAGGCGTCAAATTCCAGCAAGATAACGCCCCTTGTCATAAATCTGCTCACTCTATGGCCTGGATGAATCAAAATGGCGTAAAACTCTTAGACTGGCCACCATAATCACCAGACCTCAACCTCATTGAGCATATTTGGTCAATTTTAAAGAAGAAGATACGGAAACACTCAATAACCAACATAACTTCCTTATTCGTAGCATTAAAAAATGAATGGAATGAAATAACACCCGAACAATGTTTTAAGTTAGTTGAAACAATGCCAAAAAGAGTGGCTGCTGTAATAAAATCGAGAGGTGGAACCACACATTACTAATTATACTATTTTAATAAAGTTCATAAGTACATAAAAAAGTTTTAATTACATGACCTTACACAAACTATCTTCAAACAAGCAGTTCGGTATGGTACCTAATACTTTTGCTCGCGGCTGTATATAAAATACTGTTATATAACTTTTATTTTTTTATTACTTATAGGGGATGCTAAACCTCACAACACCGCGGGGACATTCGAATTGTTGGCTGGGGACGAGACAAATGAATTTGAAGAGAATTATAATAAATCTTCTACAAGTCAGTCTACTTCAAAGAGAGCAAAATCTGTTCCGTATAATCCAAACTGGAGCAAAACAGACCCGTATACAGCAATTTTCCGGAGTCCCAAGAGCACATTCAAAAACAACGCATAAAGGACATGCTTTACGGTAAATCACCACTTGAAGTATTTTATTATTAAAGTGAAACTTTTATTACATTGTCTCAAACTTTTTGGTCTGTGTAGCGCATGTCGCGTGACGGTCGGCCGCCGAGTAGGTATAAAGTGAAAGGTGCTTGTCAGTGCAGCTAAGGTCAATGTACCCACCACGAGATATGGTACAACGATCGATGCGGTTTTTACTAGATACATTGAGTGTTCACGTATTTTAGTTACCATAAAATTTTGGTTACATTTATAAACTGTGAAACTCATAATGAAGATGGAATTGATGATAGAATGATTGAAAATAATTGAAAAACGGATCAAAATGACTCAACGATAATAAAATATTGTTTTCAGTTTTTTGATATGTGTATATAATCTAAATAATTGTTAAGTATTATGTAAGTCGTACTCTATAAGATACAGAGTTCAATAAAAATATTAGTTAGAGACAGTCTAATTTTATTATTTCCCATTATCATTCCAATTTTCCAAGTATAAAATTAAGATTAATAAAGCGATTTTTATACCCTTAATGGAATATTATTCGAAACATTTTTAGTTAAATGTCTATAGTGTAAAAAAAAGTTTCACTTTTACCGTGGTTTCATAAAACCACACATTTTTTTTTTGACGAGGAATTATTAGACATGGTTTTAAAATACACTTTGAAATATGCTAAGGACAACAATCGACATGATTTTTCAATGACAGTATCCGAGTTAAAAAAATCTATTGCTATTTTGATCTTGTCTGGATATCACACGTTGCCACAAATGGAGATGTATTGGAGCAGAGATGAGGACAAAGGAGTACCATTGATTCAAAATTGCATGAGTCGAAATAGGTTTTGCAATATAAAAAAATGTATACATGTATCTGATAATGCAGAACTTGACAAGCAAGATAAGTTTTCTAAATTGCGCCCATTATTTGATGAAATAAACAAAAGAAATCTGCAGTTTGGTTTATTTTCACAAAATTTATCAGTCGACGAGGAGATGGTTCCTTATTTTGGTAGACACTTCGCAAAAATGTTCATAAAAGGGAAGAGCCTGTTCGCTTCGGTTTTAAAATGTGGTGTCTTTGTTCTCAAGATGGATATTTATTTCAGTTTAGTCCATACGCTGGAGCACGAAAACATAAAAGTGATCTGGGACTGGGAGCAGATGTTGTTATAGATCTATTAAAAGTTCTTGAATTTCCTTCTCAACACAGAATATTTTTTGACAATTTTTTTTTCGTCTTTTAAACTATTTCAATATCTTACTGAAAATAATATATACGCCACAGGAACTGTGCGGGAAAATAGAATCCAAAAGTGCCCTTTAGATAGTTCAAATGATTTAAAAAAGGGAGGGAGAGATGCTTTCGATTTTAGATATGATTTAAAATCCAAAATTTGTGTAGTGAAATGGCACGATTATTCAATCGTTATTATGATGTCAAATAATATACCAATAAATCCAATCCAACAGGTAAAACGGTATGATAGAAAACAGCGGAAGAAAGTAAGTGTAGATCAGCCATTTCTAATAAAAGAATACAACAAAAATATGGGGGGTGTTGATCTACACGATAACGGCATAGCCAATTATCGTATAAAAGTAAGAGGAAAAAAATGGTGGTGGCCACTTTTTATAAATATTATAGACAGTACAATCGTCAATGCATGGAAAGTTTATAAATTGGCAAATGACTACAATCTCGCAATTAGAGTTTCGCTCTTATATTGTTATGGCGCTAATAAAATCAGAAGAAGGTAATTCATTTTCAGCCAGCGAAGATGAGGGTACATCAGCTCCTAAATACAAAGGACGAGGAAGGCCAACAAATCAGAATTACCGAAAGAAATGAGAACTGATAAAGTGAAGCATATCGTAATACGGCACCCTGAAAAGTCAAGAAAAAGATGCAGACAATGTAAAAGCCAAACCATATATATGTGCAAAAAGTGCAATGTACATTTACACTCTACATGTTTTGACAGCTTCCATAAATTGAAATATTAAATTTTATAGTTTTTTACAAATATTTTATTTAGTTTTAACAATTTTGTGCTTTTAGTTTTGAAATAAAGCTCATAATCCATAACAGTGTGTTTCATTAATTTTTTAATAGATTCCGCCATTGGTGCGAAAACGCAACAATATTTTTTTAAGAACAGTAACCTAAAAAAAATATATCCAAATTTGTCAATGTACATTTACACTCTACATGTTTTGACAGCTTCCATAAATTGAAATATTAAATTTTATAGTTTTTTACAAATATTTTATTTAGTTTTAACAATTTTGTGCTTTTAGTTTTGAAATAAAGCTCATAATCCATAACAGTGTGTTTCATTAATTTTTTAATAGATTCCGCCATTGGTGCGAAAACGCAACAATATTTTTTTAAGAACAGTAACCTAAAAAAAATATATCCAAATTTGTCTTTAAAACACCAAAAATAGCTAACCCTAATGTTATTTTTGAAGTAAAACTTCTTTAGCGACACTAGGAGTAAAAAAGTTATTCTAACGGACGTGACGTCATTCTAATAACAGAAACCGGAAACAAAACCTAATACTGACACGATTTTGCATGGGCGCCGGCAGCAGGGTGCAAGAGGGTGCGCTTGCACCCCCCTGCTATGAAAGAAAATACCTGAATTTACCAGAAAATTATATATTTTTTTAATTTTTTTATTAAATTATTGTTTGAATAAAAACTAAAGGCGTCGCGGTTGTTGTCCAAATCATTCTACATTTTATATATATTAGATCATAATAGTGTGTAGATGCAGATGCACCTCCCTGAAAATAATTCTGGCTGCGCTCATGCGATTCTGCCTACTATATTAAATGAAATTAAATCTGTAATTGTATGAATTGACAGCTTGTTATCTTGTCAACCAAAATACACTGCGTAAATAATTTAAAATTGTGTATAAAGTGTTTGTATTAAATATGAATAAACAAAGTGGATTTATTAATGAAGAAAGTGATGAAAAAATATTGAATGAAAACAGTGAGTACCTACTCTGTATGCATACATTTTATTTTTGGTGTGTAATTACACTATTTATTCCTAATTATTTATACCTATTATTTATACCTAGCTATTTTCGTTTTATAGGTTTAAAGAGCTAAGAGCTAAAAAGAAATTGTGAACGTCAAAAGGCATATTATAAGCGCCAGAAAGATTTGAAGAAAAATGAAAAAAGACGAGACAGCGACATTTATTATGATTTGATTAAGTAAGTTTATATACATACATACATATTACGATAGTAAAGAAGCATGTTGCACGTTTTTGTTCATAAAATAATAATATTCGACATGTTTTAACACTTGCTTATACTTATTTTAGGTTTGGTTAGGTAGCCATAAAGGCCGTAAAACCACTAGTGAGGATGGCTGATCTTTTATCAGCAATAACAGATCCTTCGTAGGACTGAAGAAAACAAACTCAACTCAGGATTTTAAATTTTATGGAATATGCTATAAAATGCTACAAAATGAAATGGTTATCTAACTATCGAAGGCTCTTGTGTTGTGTTGTATTACAATAAGGTAGATACAGCTACAAAATCACACATTCTAAACGTAATATGTGTATATTTTTAATAGTGTTTACCTATTATTAAAGCAAAACTTCTTTAGGCGCGACTAGGGGTAACTCTAACGTTAGATTCTAACGGAAGATTCTGATGGAAGTAACGGTGTGATTTCAGCTATGGGAGGAGCTTAAATTTTCAAAATTTTCAAACGGTTTCAAATACATTAATGTTATTTAGAGAGTAAAATCTATGTTTCACATTTTAGTTTTCATAAACCTATTATTTCATATATAAAAAATAATGATAATTTTCAAATTCCTATTTCTAATATAAATATAACATCTCATTTTTTGTAAGGTATATAGGCAATAAATATGATTGAATTGTAATTAAATATTTATTTTCCGATACGTACGTCAACAAGTTTTACTTCAATCGCGCGTAAAGGTTACACGCACACTCTTTTTTTTTTTAAATTTACATATTTCATACCTTGGCGGTTAATGGGTTAATAAATACAAGAACACAGATATTGTTCACAGTCCTTCAGTCTTTTTCAATCACATCTTACAAGAAAAACAGTTCTTTTCTCCTTCGAACACCAAACTTCTTCACTCTTGCTCCAAAGGCCCTAAAATGAATTTCCTTGAAGTTTTTAAAATAAATGAAAACCTTAATAATCAGAACACAAGATGTCTTAATGAACAAATTAGTTCTTTTGAACATTATTTGTTTCTCGATTTACCTTTCTAACTTCGTATAATTATTTCTTCTCTCACCTTCTTTCCTCTCCTATTCCCGACAACATTCTTAATTCTTCCATTTCCACACAATTTTCCGATTCATTGTTTTTTCCTCAAACTTCTTGTTCAATTTTGTTTATTTCATAGGTTCAATTTCTTCTTCTCTAGTTTTTGAATAGTCTAGAAACAACTAGCACATACTTCATTCTTCTTTTAAATTTCAAAAATGTCTCATGAGCTGCATGTTTTGCGTTATCCTTCATTTCATTATAAATTAACCTGTCATAAATTGATTTATCAATTTGTATAATCAACAATTTTTTAATTTGTTTTTTACCTTTTATTATTGTTTTGTGTATTCTACAGTAATTTTATCTCACTAAAATCAATCCCTAAAGTTAACATATAACAATTTAATCACAATTTTAATCATATCACATAATAGATATCTCAGGTATTTTACTTATAGATTTTGTATTTACAATTGTCAAAAACAACAATCTTTTACCTGTACATACTTATAATACATACTTTACCTTTAAGATATATTACTTCCATCGTAATTGCTAATTTACATATTATCCTAATATATTTTATATATTATACCACATTATAAGAAAAATCAATTTGTCATGTAACCTAATTTTCACTGTTTATTTATTATTATTCTATGATTTTGGATCTTCTACATTCAAATTTCCTGCCATCCTAACGATTTCCACAATTTTTGTTTTCCACTTATGCACAGTAGTCCTCCCTCCGATTTCTTAATTGTTGTGTAGCCGTCATCTGTGACACACTGCTTTTCCACTAGTTTCCTTTTAATTTTTTTTTCGCAAAGTTCAATAAGCAATCCAAAAACTTTGTGCTATCCATTGTGTTAGTGTTATGTTCTCGACAATTTTACTTCTAGAGCTGAATTTTCAAGTAATGATGAAGCTATCCACAGCCCACCGCCCCATGATTTATACTTATCTGGTCACCTATAAAGAAGCAATTCTATTCATAGGTTTCTAGTGTCTGTTTAACACCCAAAAGACATCGCCGTCGCTCTACTACCTACTTCCACGTCGTTACGAGCCCCATAGTACATTTGGAGAATCTTATCGCTAACGGAATCTGACGCCGAAGCTCATTAGTGTAACAATTTTAGTTTTGGTTTTAATTTGTTATCTTTCCAGACTTCTGCCTTTCTTTTTGACTACCACTAGTGGTTACTACCTTTAGTTTTCTTAATTTCTCCATACAATTTTCCAATACCACAGGATATTTATGTAGAAGACCTTAAGCCTGTTTACCACCTAAGCTGCATTCTATAGAATTTTATCTACCGTTGTATAAATAACATTTTTGCATTTGGTAAGTTTTTTAACATTACTATTGTAAGAACTACTTTCTACCTTAGTTTCATATTTATTTACAGACCTGAAGATGACCTATGTAGGTCGAAACTAGTCGACATTATCTATCAACATCTGACTTTAAATAAAATATTTTTGTGGTACGAGTTTTTTTTTGGTATTAAAACATACCTATTGTTGGGAACCTATTGATCTGGAATTTTCGATGTTTTCTGGAAAGTCACAATGTTTTTGTTTATTTGTAGACATATTTTCGAAATAAAATACGAGAGATATATTCACGTGTTATTTTTATTGTAGCTAGTTCAAAATGGAAAGTTGGCCCAAAACGGGGCGCCTCACAAGTGGCAAAAGTGTTTCGGATTTATTATTAGATTCAGAGCCACCAGCAGAGTGTACTGAAAATATTTCAGAAAATGTTACTGGTTCGTCGGTAAGAAAGTTATGCATAAGTTTTTTTTTCAATTATTTGGGTAATTTACTAATTTTATTTATTGTCGATTGAACGTATTGCTATGGTTGTTATCATTGTTTGTCAATTCTGTTTAGGGTTTGCTAAATACACAAGACCCTGGTGCCGGACAGAATATACAACATGCAATCACCAAAAGAGTTGCAACCCAGAAGAAAACTTCTTTTAAAAAAGAGAAGATACGACGAATCCTACTTGTTCTTTTGATTTGTTCCTGTGGGAATGACTGAGAATTCGGTTGGACAATGTGTTATTTGCAACAAAATAATAAGTAATAGCTCACTGGTACCTGCAAAGCTTAAACGACATCTTGACACGAACCACCCAGAACTGGAAGATAAAAGCGTAAGCCTTTTTGAAAGACACAAAGACGAACGTAGAACTGGTGCAGCTGCTATACAAAAATTTGTAAGGCCGATAATGAAAATGCAACAGAGGCATCCTTTCTGCTAAGTTACAAAATTGCTCGTGCTGGTAAACCACACACGATTGCAGAGGATTTAATAAAACCATGTATGACAGAAATTGTCACCTGTGTACTTGGAGAAGAAGCAGCAAAGAAAGTGTCACCAGTGCAGTATTCAAATAACGTCATTTTTGATCGAATTTATAAGATTTCTGACCATATTTAAGATGAATTAATTAGTAGATTGAAGACCTGCGAGATGTTTGCAATGCAACTTGACGAAAGTACAGATGTCGTCAGTTTATCAATAATGCTTGTTTTGTGATATATTCCTTTGGAGGATCTATTAAAACGGATTTGTTTCTTTGTACCCCTTTAGAAATTAACACAACCAGAGAAGAAATTTTTAAAGTTATTGATAGTTACATGAATAAGCACCATATTTATTATAACAAATGTATTGACGTGTGTAGTGATGGAGCGGCAGCTATAGTTGGCAAAATAAAAGGCACTGTAACGAGAATCAAGGAGGTTGCACCTAAATGTAGCAGTCACTGCGTTTAACATCGCCATGCCCTTGTCGCAAAACAAATGCCATACGAGCTCAAGACAGTTCTCGACCAAGCAGTACTAATTGTAAACTACGTTAAATCACGTCCACTCCAGTAGAGGCTTTTTAAAGAAGTGTGTGAGGAAGTCAGCATCAATCACTTCTTCTTCACACGGAAGTAAAATGGCTTTCAAGAAGAAGAGTTCTATTAAGGTTGTTTGAATTGCACGACGAGCTTAAGATATTCTTTACCAAACAACCTGTTTCTGCACACGTTAATAAGCTTGCTAAACTGCTGCATGATGAGCACTGGTTGATGCAATTGGCTTATCTAGTGGATATATTCGATAAGCTCAACGTAATCTGTAAGGCATTACAGGGACAAGCCACAACAAAATTTACAGTAAATGATAAAATGTCTTTACCTGAAAAACAAGCTTGCGTTCTGGATTAAATGTGTTGAAAAACATAATTACGAATGTTTCACAATATTAAATGACTTTCTAAAAGAAAATGAGCTGCTGGTATCTTCAGCCGTGGAAAAGAATATACATGAGCATTTGACAAGCAGTTGCCGGACATGGACTTGGTGCAGAGTCCGTTTGTAAATCACACCAAATCTTCGATGCTGTCGGTGTCAGAGTATGAGAATTTGATTGACATCAAATTTTCATCAACGCTAAAACAAAAGTTCGAAGAAGGAACGATTTAAACGCCTTTTGGATTGGACTCAAAGATGAATACCCAGAAAATGTTAATAGAGCCATCACATTACTGTTTCCGGTTGTAACGACTTACCGATGCAAGACTGGGTTTTCCGCATATGCTTTCACCAAAAGCAAGTACAGAAATAGACTGGATGCAGCTCCAGATCTTCGCGTTCAACTGTCGGACATTAAGCCTAATTTTAATGCTATTTTAAGAAAATATGTAAAAAAATTATTTGTCACATTAAATTCACAAACGTGTTTTTATGAATTTAATGTAACGAATGAAATTTTTTGTACGTTTTATTACTTTATGTATATACCTACCTACATATTTGCAGTAAATGTATAAAAATAATTTCATAAAAACCTACCTAATTGTTTTTCATTTATAACTTTTTTAAAGTAAACACATTTCCAGTTATCAACGGAGGATTCCTCTAGAAAAAGTTTAATCAATTAGGGTTCCTTGGCAAAAAAAATTGGGTACCCCTGATTTAGACATTACATTCCAAGCAAGCCGTCAAAGTAAGGCTTGAAAATATTTGCTTTGACAGATGCGAGATGCTTCTATGCTGTAAACTTGGAGCAACCTGAAGACCATTCCGAAAAAGTAACAAACCAGATATATAGTCCTTCGATTGATAGAGACAGTATCAAGAAGTGGCCAAAATGTTAATTTTGATAACTGGTTTACTAGCTACAGTTTGATGCTTCATTTATTGACAGAACACGTCTAACATAAATCCGTTGGCACCGTCCGTAAGAATAAACGTGAATTGCCGCTAAGTTTGGTTTCTACAGAAAGAACCTTCAAGCATTTTTGGATATCAAAAACAAATAACCGTAGTGTCGTTCTACTGTTTCCGACGCTTCACAACGATGATAAAATTGCTGAGTCAACTCGAAGTAAAGAGAAGCCTGAAATCGTGACATTTTATAACATGACTAAAAGGGGGAGTGGACACATTAGACAAACTCGCTTCCTCTTACGATGTTGAAAGAGATTCGAGGCGATGGCTACTTACCATATTTTATCCGATTCTTAATACAGCAGGAGTTAATTCACAAATTGTTTGTCGTCACAATACTGACCTTTAAACAGAAAGCAGATGTAACTTTTTGAGAAACTTGGGAATGCAACTAATCAACGAACATTAAGAACGCAGACTGCAAAATAAAAGGCTTCCCAAAAATTTACGCGGCGAGCAATTATTTTCTAATTTCTAATTCAGATAAAAAATCACAATATTCCTGTTTCAACTGTAAAAAAAAACGATTTGTTTGCATCACGCAAATGTCATGTGCAATAACTGCACTGTTATATGATATCATTTAGAGGCGAATTAGTGTACGCATAAAGATACGGTCTATCTGCAGCGATTAATCGACACGATTAGACGTAGCGATATGACGCGCTGGTTGCTGATATGCGTCTGTGAGTAAGCGGTCTATTTTCTGTGACAAGTCGTAGCAAAACGCCGCGTCTCACAGTCGACTTGCTTCGGAGGCAACTTAAACGCGCACGTTTTGCTAATCGCCATCTTCTTGAAGTTGTGTATAGTGTCAAATATTGTGCCTGTTGATTTTTTACATATTATTATTATTTTAAAATATGGCGAAACATAATAATGACGGTCACAGATTACGGTTTTCTAAAGAAGAAGATGAAAGACTGATCAATGAGGTCGCTCAACATCCAGCTCTCTACGACCCTAAACATAATCTATATAAGGATCAAAATCTACGAGATAATACCTGGGAAGAAATTTCACGGGTGGTAAGCAAAAATGGTTAGTATTTGGTGGAACAAGACGATACACGCATTCAATAAGGTCGTAACTTACATTTTTGGGATTTTCGTAACTAACACTAAAAACAAAATTTGAGTTCAGATTAATAATTTTTTTATACTGTCGTCTAGAGAAAGTTCCAAAGATAATCTCACACAAATTTGACTCCAGTAGGTTAACAAATAATTCTAAAAAAAAAAAAAATATTCACTATAAATTTTCAACAACGTTTCCTGTAAAACTACAATTTGTTAGTTAGTGCCTTATTGAATGGGTGTATCGAAGAGTCGATAATAAAATGAACTTAAAATATGTATTTTATATTTAAGTTGAGGGTGCAAGAAAAGATGAAAAAGTTTGAAGGATGTGTATTTGAAGAAGGAAAAGGAAGGCAAACATAGAACTGGTGAAGCAGCCAAGCGAACCATCAAATGGGAACACATGGATGCGCTAGCTTTTCTTGATAGTGTAAAGGTCCGTTTTTAATTAAAAATACTTGTATACTTTTTTTGAATAAGGCACGTTTATTGCTTATCGAAATTACATAGTAACTATTACTGACTCCTGTTTTCTTAATTATAATAATTATTAACAGTATACCAAAATTATTGAAGTCAGCATATTGATAGGTAATTAAACCACGTGTATTGTCTACCGATGGAAAAAATGTCGATGTATCAAATATATTAAGTTCAATGACGGTCATTCAGAATCTAATTAAATTATAAAATATTTTTGTGTTTAATGTTTACACTACAATAGAGTGACGACATACAGACAGTATGAACACATACTCTGGTAAACTGTTGAGGTAACTGATTTTTATTGTTATTTTTTAGAACAGTAACTAATGTAACGGCGACAAACGCGGAAGATAATAATTCATCGCAAGCAACAGACAAAGTAGTTGATGAAGACGTGGTCGAAAATAGAGACGAAACGCTAGAAGGGGAAGCATCTTAAGACACTGAAACAGTGGACGAAATGACAGAATCTCAATACCGTCAGTGTGGAGGGAACACAGTGGAATCAACTCAGTTCAGGCCACCAACGGAAAGAAAAACAACTAACGAAAAGCTGTTGGACACTATCAAAAAGAGGGCAGATGGTCGTTCAGTTTTATTCAGGAAATTGGAATCGGCAATTGAAGACAAACCTCATCCGATAAAACGGTTTTATTCTAGTATGGCAGAAACTGTCATGCTTTTTTCGACAGCGCTTGCTGCTCGTGCTAAGATGCGAGTGATGGAAGTCGTCCATGAATTGGAGTTGGAAAATTATGGAGTCTGTTCTACGTCATCGTATTCGGCAGCAAGTTCGGTTGAGCCGCCTATAGTTTACGAAGACTGTGCTGATTTATTCAGCAGCACAACTTTCCAGTAAAGACAATACGCTAATATTTTTTTATGACTTTTATTAATAAACGTTACTGAAAATCAGTTCTAGTAATGTGCTTCATCTGCCAACCAACAGTTCCCAACCTACTATTGAAATAGTCTTTAAAAGCATTTCTGATTTGAAATGCTGCTGCCGAAGTGTTCTCACCTGTGTGACGTAAAGGTATCATATTTTCGGTGGGCATTTAAATATCAATATCATCTTCTTCTTGATTAGCTGTACGTGAACCCCTGAGTAAGTTGTGCAAACAACACGAAACCATAACAATGTCATCTACGAGTGTTGCATTCGTTGCAATAGGTGTATAAAATATACGAAAAGTTTGACATAAAATGCCGAAGGCATTTTCTGAGGTTCTTCGGGCTCGACTCAAACGATAATTAAAAATTTTCTTTTCCCTGTCTACCTTGGCTTGATCTCTAGGATAAGGTCGCAAAACGTTTTTAGTCAATTTAATTGCTTCATCCCCAACAATAACATGGGGTAGAATAATATCAGTCCTAGGTAAAAGAGTAGGCTCTGGTAAAAAGTTATTATTGTGTATGAGTTGGTAAAAAGAAGACCTCTGGAATATTCCACTATCTTCTTCTTTGCCATAAGAACCAACATCAACCCAAGTAAATTTGTACCGAGCATCAATTATTGCCAATAAGACAATAGAAAAATATGACTTATAGTTGAAGTATACACTTCCGCTCCTCTTCCGGCAAACTATGCGTATATGTTTAAAATCAATTGCTCCACAACAGTTTGAAAAATTCCATCTAGCGTTAAAATCCTCAGCTATTTGCTTCAAATCTGTTGTCGTAGGCTTTGGTAAATAAATCGGGAGCAACTTGTTAAACAGTTCTTTCAAAACTTCTCTGACGAGTTTACTTATATGGTTTTGAGAAATTCTAAAATTAAAAGCCATAAACCGAAATGATTCTCCGGTAGCAAGGAATCTGAAACAAACCATACCTATATGTTTACGCACATACTTTTTCTTGAATTAAGATTTTCTGTAGTTGTTGAATTATTAATAAAATACTTACCTCAGGAATAATAAAAAAAAAAGAGTGTGCGTGTAACCTTTACGCGCGATTGAAGTAAAACTTGTTGACGTACGTATCGGAAAATAAATATTTAATTACAATTCAATCATATTTATTGCCTATATACCTTACAAAAAATGAGATGTTATATTTATATTAGAAATAGGAATTTGAAAATTATCATTATTTTTTATATATGAAATAATAGGTTTATGAAAACTAAAATGTGAAACATAGATTTTACTCTCTAAATAACATTAATGTATTTGAAACCGTTTGAAAATTTTGAAAATTTAAGCTCCTCCCATAGCTGAAATCACACCGTTACTTCCATCAGAATCTTCCGTTAGAATCTAACGTTAGAGTTACCCCTAGTCGCGCCTAAAGAAGTTTTGCTTTAATAATAGGTAAACACTATTAAAAATATACACATATTACGTTTAGAATGTGTGATTTTGTAGCTGTATCTACCTTATTGTAATACAACACAGCACAAGAGCCTTCGATAGTTAGATAACCATTTCATTTTGTAGCATTTTATAGCATATTCCATAAAATTTAAAATCCTGAGTTGAGTTTGTTTTCTTCAGTCCTACGAAGGATCTGTTATTGCTGATAAAAGATCAGCCATCCTCACTAGTGGTTTTTCGGCCTTTATGGCTACCTAACCAAACCTAAAATAAGTATAAGCAAGTGTTAAAACATGTCGAATATTATTATTTTATGAACAAAAACGTGCAACATGCTTCTTTACTATCGTAATATGTATGTATGTATATAAACTTACTTAATCAAATCATAATAAATGTCGCTGTCTCGTCTTTTTTCATTTTTCTTCAAATCTTTCTGGCGCTTATAATATGCCTTTTGACGTTCACAATTTCTTTTTCTTTTTAGCTCTTAGCTCTTTAAACCTATAAAACGAAAAGAGCTAGGTATAAATAATAGGTATAAATAATTAGGAATAAATAGTGTAATTACACACCAAAAATAAAATGTATGCATACAGAGTAGGTACTCACTGTTTTCATTCAATATTTTTTCATCACTTTCTTCATTAATAAATCCACTTTGTTTATTCATATTTAATACAAACATTTTATACACAAATTTAAATTATTTACGCAATGTATTTTGGTTGACAAGATAACAAGCTGTCAATTCATACAATTACAGATTTAATTTCATTTAATATAGTAGGCAGAATCGCATGAGCGCAGCCAGGATTATTTTCAGGGAGGTGCATCTGCATCTACACACTATTATGATCTAATATATATAGAATGTAGAATGATTTGGACAACAACCGCGACGCCTTTAGTTTTTATTCAAACAATAATTTAATAAAAAAATTAAAAAAATATATAATTTTCTGGTAAATTCAGGTATTTTCTTTCATAGCAGGGGGGTGCAAGCGCACCCTCTTGCACCCTGCTGCCGGCGCCCATGCAAAATCGTGTCAGTATTAGGTTTTGTTTCCGGTTTCTGTTATTAGAATGACGTCACGTCCGTTAGAATAACTTTTTTACTCCTAGTGTCGCTAAAGAAGTTTTACTTCAATAATAAAAAACTCTTAGTTTTTTATAAAACTTTCACTTTTAATTAAAAACTTTTTATGTTTTTTTAAAATGATGACATGTTTCGCTTCAATAAGCATCGTCAGATTGACATATAAAGTTACATTTTGTTTATTTGTAGCTAACTATCTGATGTTGAATAGGTAATATTAAGGCTAGATTAAGTATGGAAGTAATAAGATATAACAATATTAAAGTAGCGATGTTCGATACATATCGATACTTTAGAGTATCGATACATTTTTTGTTGATATTCGATATTTTGTATCGATATTCAGGTCAGTATCGATACAGTGTATCGATACAATTTCTACAATATCGTATCGATGTTACTATTAGACAACACACAACACTATTTGTAATGGTGTATTTCAAACAAAGCATAGAAATTATTTGTATATTTATGTTTTTGTTACCCGCCGTTATGTTTTGCAAGATGTTTAATAAAATTATTTTATTGTAGTTAGTTTAAATTTTATTTTATGATTTTGTTTTATTATAAAATTATTATTGTCACGTAAATTATGTTTGAACTAATCACAAAACACTTTTTAAAAACTTTAATTCCACTTAAGAAAATTATTAACAATCCTTTATATCAGACTGAATTATATAAAAAATTGATTGACTATTTATAATAAAAATATTGTAAATTCAGCATCGAATGTTCCCAAGTATTTCGCTGATATCGCAAAGTCAGCGCCGTGGTGGAATAGAACACCGGAAGGTCACCGTCCTGTAACTTCTCCCTCCCCAGAGGAAGTTTTGTACGGGAAGAACAAAACTTTGGCAGGTCCATCTTCCTCAGATGTTGTAGGTTCTGGTTTTCTTGTCCACTTCCTTTTTGCTGTAAAACACAAAAATATAACAAGTATTGTTGTGGCTATATATACCGGGGTCATCCAGAAGTGATTGTTGTTGGGGTCCCATTGTATTGGTGTTATGGATTGAAGATGTTCTTCTTCTTTGGTCAGTTTATGGAGCTCATCTAAAGGGATTCTCTCTAATTTGATAGGTTTCATCTTTTCTACTTGTTGAATTTTCGTTGTTTTGATTTTTGGTAACGTCAGTGGCTCTTCTGGAATGGAATTTTTGGAGTTTATAAATCTTTGGTTTGCTGTTTGAAATTCGCAGTTTAGTGGCAATTTGATGAGGAATGTCCCTTGGATAACGACAATTTTGGTTGTGGTGAAGCAATGAGTTATTATCTTCGTTGGTTGGGAAAAAATTGTGACGTAATGAGCATCTGATATTTCTTGAATTATAGGTGTGTTTATCTCAACTGGTATGTATTTGCAAGGAGCATCTTCTTTTCCAATTTCCAAAATTTGGTTAATACAATCTTTGTTTTCTCGTGTCTTAGGAAGTATTTCTTCTTGACAGATGTAATTGGGATTAGATTTGGTACAGGGAGTTTCTAAATATTTGTATGATTCGGAATTTTTTAAGAGATACGGTGCAGGAGGAATTATTGTTGAAAGATTTTGTGTCTGTAATAAATTAAAACTTCAGCAGATTCTAAAGCCTTTGCTTTATCTACAGCTTCTTGCAGAGTTAGAGTACAGTTTTCTAAAAGTCGTTGCCTAATTTGTGTCGAAATCAATCCGGTTATAAAGGAGTCTCTAATAAATTCATCTTTGTAAACGTCAGCTGTGACACTTTTGAAAATGCAATCTTTACTTAGGGATCTCAGTATTTGCAAATATTAAGAAATATTCTCACCTGATTGTTGTTTTCGACTTGAAAGGATGTGTCTAGCATATACTTCATTCACCTTTTTTACAAACAAAACTTTTAGGGTTTCGATGGCGGAATCATAAGTGGTACATTCAGATATGAACTCAAAAACAGCCGACGAAACGTGGTTGACTAGTAATTGGAGCTTAAGAGCATCTGCTTCTTTCTTTTCTTTCGAAATGTCTGCTGATTTCAGGAAATTTTCAAAAGTTTGAAACCAATGCTTCCATTGTTGAGAGCTGGTAGGTACATTTGGATCCGCATCAAAACGTTCTGGTCGTAGAAGTCGTTCCATTTTTATTTAAAGATTATGTTCATTAAATTGTAATAAATTAAAAGACCTAATGGAGGCTTTAATGAACAGAATCTGACAGACATTGACAGTTCAAAACATACATGACTAATCCTAATAAATACAAACAGTCTATAGTCGTTGCAACGAAATTTGCACGTCATCAATAACGAACTTTGTTTATAAAACTGAACAAAGAAATCATTGCTGTTAGTCATATTTGTTTCTTTTCAAAATTCAAGTGGGTAACTGCTATACGTAAGGAACAGTTGCCACATCAATATTGGTTGCGTTCAGTGGGAGTGAGCGCTCCGTAGCGCTACGTAGCGGTTATTTTTTAACCGCTCATTGGAACATGTGGAACTTATAAGATTGACATGTGTCAGTTTTAAATTTGCTGTTTTTATTAAAATACAAATTAATCGTTATAGTGCTTTCTAATTTTTTAATGAGTGTTTAACTATAAACTGTGCTTGTTAAGTTTTGTGTTCCTGTTGTTTAATATTTTTGGATTTTAATAAAATGGATGACCAATTAATAATTGCGTTACTTGAAGAAGATCAGGATGAAGATGTTGATGTCGCATTAAATTTTAATAATATTTTGCCGGCAATAGAGCATTTAGCTTACCCTATTCACAACGATCAACCAAATGTGGTTGTTAGAATTGAAAATTACTACGAAACAGTTGTACCCAGGTACACTGATATTCAGTTTAAAGAACATTTTAGAATGACAAAAGCTTCATTCCAGGTAAGTTTGGAATTTTAACATTTATTTAAAAATTCATTAACTGTAAATTTATTTCGTATTTCTTCAGGCATTAAGTTTAATTATTGGAAACGAGATCCAAAATCATGAGATTCCTTTAGAAAAGAAAATGTTATTTACAATTTGGTTATTGGCCAAGCAGGAAAGTTTTTTGGCTGTAGGGGACCGTTTTGGAATAGCCAAAAGTACTGGTCATCTTATTTTTAAGGAAATAATAAATATTTTGGTGCGGCTAATGCCACAGTACATTCGCTGGCCTAATGTGGAAGAACAAAGGATATCCTTAAACGTAGTTAACTGAATATACTAATTATAAATAATATTTATCCATAATTATTTTTTAGGTATTTTCTGCACGATCTCGTGGGTTCCCTGGTGTTGTTGGTGCTATCGACGGCTGTCGCATTCCTTGCAAACAACCAGTAAACAATCCTAATGACTATTATAATAGGAAGGGATTTCATTCGATTATTTTACAAGGTACTTTACTAATTTAATTTTTATATAATATTGCTGAAGAGTGTATAAATTATTCTAACAAAGTAGTGAAAACAATCTAAATTAGCAAAGTTATTAAAGTAACTATGCAATATAGGTTTAAAACACTCTTGTCTTTTTCGATCTTTCTAAATAAGTATTTAATCTTATTTATAAGACAACAGTAATACATAGTTAATATTTATAGTTACATATTACTTTTTATGTAGTTATACTTGAATTTATATGTTTAATTCTATGATTTTTCTTTTTAATTGAGACAAAAGGTTTAGAGGCAGGTGAGTTAAAAAAATACTTCAATTAAAAATTTAAATATAATTTTTAGGAACTTGTAATCATCAAGGATCATTTATTGATGTGTTTATTGGGATGCCTGGTCGAATGCACGATGCCAGGGTTTTTAGAAACTCACCGCTCTACCATCGTCTTCAACATATAGAAAACCCTCTTCTAAATCAAAATCGTCATATTATAGGTGATTCTGCTTATCCTTTATTAACAAATTTGATGACACCAATTAGAGACAATGGTCATTTAACTGGTGCTCAAACAAATTATAATCAAATTTTAAGTAGAATTCGTTCTATAATCGAACGTTCTTTTGGATTACTGAAATGTAAATTCAGAAGATTGAAATGCCTAGACATTTCAGATTTTGATCTTGGTAACAATATTATTGCCGGAGCGTGTGTTTTACATAATTTTATAATTCTGCTTGAAGGACCAGCAGACATCCATATCAACATCCAAGATGAAATTCCAGAGGAAGAAATAAATAATGATATATTAATTAACCAACATTTAGGAATTGCAAAGCGCAATGAAATTGTTAATATTTTTAATGTATAGTTGGTGTTTGTTTTTCTAATTTATTAATTTTTACTTTTTTATGTTTATGAATTTGAGTTGTATTTTGCTTTTATAGTAATCTGCTACTTTGGAGTGGTGAAAGTTAAAAAATTAATTTGCGTAATTGTAATGACCCACAATTAAAATAAACAATGTTTATAATATGTTTATTAAGTGTATTTGATTTATGTAAACAATAATTTGTTAAATCTGAAAAAATAAATTTTCAAAATTTATTACATTTTTTTTTAAATAAAACATAATAGGTAGGATGTAATTTGTATTTATTTTTTTTCTATTAGTTGTTTTAACAAAATATTTTTTTCAATCATTATCTGATTCCTTTGCTCTTGGATCTCATTACTTTTTTGGATTGCTTCTCTTAAACATCTCAACTCCTCTATTCTTAGTTTTTCGAGTTCGTAAGCTTTTTCACGTATTGATGTTCGACTTGCCCCTGAGGTAGTCGAAGTCGGCAACAAATTTTCAAAATTTATTGGAGATGATTCCAACAAATTTTGAAAATTTGTTTTGGGTGCCTGTACTTGATTAGAAGGTCCAGGCTCGTCTGGTAAAGAAGATACTGTGGGGCCAAAATGAATGGTTTTATCTTCCCTAAAAATTTCTTGACATTCCCCAAAAAATTCCCAAGTAATTTGACCCCTCCTTGTTTGTTTTTTCTTATCCAAAATGTATTTGTAAATTTTTTTTAAATTTCTAATTTTTTTATGTAAAATGTCTGCACTAATTTCAATCCCTTTTTTTATAAATTCCTCCTGTATTTGCCCCCACAGTACCTTCTTTTTATATTTTGGATCCCGAAATGCTTCGATCGTTTCATTGTACAACTGCAACAAAAGTAGCGTTGCATTCCGGGTCCATCTGAAACCAGAGGCGTCTGCATCCTCTAATAAGTCCATCCCAATAACTTCTTCCGACTGCCCTGTTTTTTGTAGGGCCAAATCCCAATAGTTTTTAAAAAACTCTGTATCTAAATCAAAAATTCAAATTAAAAATTTTAACACATCTAATGTATTATTCTATACATACCGTTTTGTAAACGTTCTCTAATTTCTTGTGTCTCGTAACAAGTAAGTTTTTTATTATTAAACTCAATTTCAAAATGTTTCATTTTTTTAAAAAGAACTTGATCTCAACTTTTAAGTTTGAATTTAAATTTTAATTATTTGACATTTGACATTTATGACGCTAAATTAAGGAGCGAAATTTAAAAACTGCTACAAAAAATGGCAAGGTGGGAAATCAACAAAAAGACAAAGTTTTAGGTGGCTGAACAATACAACAATATTAGAACTGTCAAAACTTACATAGTTTTACTTCCAAATAGAGGTGGGTGGACCTAACAAAAATATCAACGTGACGTCACCGCTACTGAGCGCTCCGTAGCGCTCACCTCACTGAACGCAACCATTGATTTTTATAACATGTATAATTGAACTGTCAAACTGTCAAAACTTTTATTTTTGTGTTTTATAAGTAAATATTTTTTGATTTTTAAAATGCCTAAGCATTTAAATAGCCGTGCAAAAGAATTGGTGGGGTCTCTTATTAGATATTTTGAAGAAGAACGAGATAATGGTGGTCCTATGTTACCAATAAATGCAGTTAGAGAGTGTGTAGCAGCGGCGTAGAATTTGAACATTTCCACCGTAAGCTCAATTTCCCAGGCAATAAAGAATAACCGTATTTTAAGTTCTCCTCCAAAAAGGCGACCACATCCCAAACCTGTAACCGAAATTTTTAATTCTGACTACATTCGTGGTGTCATTTATGATATGTATGAGAAGAAACAACAAGTAACTCTTGCTAAATTACATGAAACTTTAACGCAACGAGAAATGTTTACGGACAGCAAAAGGTCATTGTATACAGTTTTAACCAATATAGGATTTAAATGGAAGAAAGATGATCCCAGGCGGGGTCTCATGGAACTTCCTCATGTTGCCAGTAAAAGATTTCGTTTTTTAAATTTATACACAAGTACAAAAAATCTGTCTCTCTATAAATTTGTTTATCTGGATGAAACATGGATTTTTCAAAATGGCACTGTAAACCGCTCTTGGCAAAATAACGACAAAAGGAGCGTAAAAACTACAAAAGTTGATGGAAAAAGATTTATTATTCTTCATGCTGGTAACGAAAATGGTTTCATTGATGGGGCAGAACTGGTGTTTTCATCAAATAGCAACAATAACGACTATCATGGGGAAATGAATGAAAAATTTTTTTTAAAATGGTTCGAGAATCAATTACTTATGAATTTAACTGAGCCTTCAATGATTGTTATGGACAACGCTTCCTATCACAGCGCGTTACTTTTTAAAACGCCATATTATAGTTTCTGGAGAAAACATGAAATTCAGGATTGGCTGACGACACACAACATTCAGTTTGATCAGAATGCGTACAAACAAGATTTATTAAACATAGTTTTAAGAAATAAACCGCCAAAAATTTATAAAATAGATCAGCTTGCAGAACCATATGGTCATGCAGTTATTCGGTTACCTCCTTATCATTGTACATTTAACCCAATTGAAATGATATGGGGCATTGCCTAGAATTATTATAACCGCCATGTTGGTAGGAACGGTAACTCAATTCAAAATTGTTTAAGTATGTGGAGGGAAGCACTACAGACTATAACCCCCCAAATCTGGTCTAATTGTATCAGTCATACTGAAAAAACAATTCAAAAATGGTGGGACCGTGAAGAGATTTTTGAACGGGAGGATATTTTACCCGTAATTATTGATTTTAATCATGATAGCGATAGTGATTCTTATTCAGAATAAAACTTTACTTATTGTTTATTTTTATTGTATTTATTTTTATTGAAAGAACTTCTTTCGAAAGCATCTAAAATTATACAAATCTATACATATAATAAAACTGTAGGAGTGTATAGGTATGTTTGTGCGCGCATCACATGAAAACTACTGATCCGATTCATATGCGGTTTTCAAAGACGTATTTGTCTTCTTTCAACTTAACATCTGGTGTATAAAAATTTCTCTCCTATTCCTTAAATGGGGTGGGGTAAGAAATTTTTATAAAACAATCACACGCCACGCGAACGACGTTGCGACTACAACTAGTAGGTTAATGAATTAATTATTTATAATAAAGTTCAGATTAAACATTAGGTTTTAATAAAATGTTCCTTCATATCCTCGAATATTGTAGCAACTTGGCAACGTTTACTTTTATACGTTTATGACGTGCATCGGAAATTTTATTGCAACGACTATATAAACTATACTACAGTGTCGGAATAGAGAATAAATGAAAATATGTATAGGATTCTGGGTACAGTATAGGAAAGTGGAGGATAAATATTATTGTAGTAATATTTGACTAGGTCCTCTTCTTTGGAATATATTAATTGATCTTCTGAATGGTGTTCCAACAATGATTTTATGGTCCAGTTAAGATCTTCTTTTTTTATGAGACTGTTGTGAACAATATTTATTCTTGCAAAGGTAATGGCACCTTCTAAGTCATTTAGTAGTTGAAGCATGGTATTAAGAATCAGATTGAGTTGATCTAGAACGTTTCTTGCTTGGAGATAGTCATCGAATTCAAAGATGAACTTGTTGAGATCTGTACTGATTAATTTTATTTCATCCGCTATGGTTTCTTGATTGTGTGTGAGAAGAGATATAGTCTCGTTGAGGTTTTCCATAACTTTGTTATTTAAGCTTATGTGGTGGTTGATTTCGCTTATAATATTTTGTTGGTTTTCTTTTAATTCCATTATTGCTTGATTATATTTTTCAGCAACTTCTTCATCTAAATTTCCTGATATTGATTTTATGATAGTGCCTAGTCCATTTATGAGCCCTCGTTTAGTTCTTCTAGTTGGGTAGATGTTTGCAAATTTTTCTTTGACAGTTTTGAGTTGATAGCGAAGTGCTTGATCAAAATTTTGAAGGGACGTGAAATAAGGATTACTTAAACCTTTTCCGATAGCTTCTGTGACGGCATTATACTGGTTTTCAATTGTATCAATTTCTTGTGCTACTGGTTCTAGTGGGATGTAGTGGATGAAATCATGACAACTAATTTGGATCTTTGCTTGCCCCAGGTTGAATGGGAGAATGCCGAGGTTGTCCTTCAGATCTTGAATTAAGATTTCCTCCCCTTTTACTAGGGTCCATCTGTGAACAAAATTCCTTGTTAGCTGTGGTTTTTTGACGTTTTATATTCTTCTTGTGAACAGTGGAGGTTGGTGTATCGATCGTGACAATATTGTCAGCTTGTACAATTTTGTGTGAGAACCTTGGAAGTAACTTGTTTCTTTTTAACGTTCTTCTTGCGTAGCAGATAGTGGTACTGAGTTCAAAAATGGAGTAATACAAGATTTCGTGAATACTCATAATATATCTATCCACTATACAACTCCAGATAGTCCACAATCCAATGGATTAATTGAAAGATTTCATTCCACGCTGATTGAACATCTGAGAATTGTACGAAGTTCTAAGAAAAATCTTTCCATCAAAGAAGAAATGTCGTATGCTATCTTGGGCTACAATAATTCAATACACTCAGCCACCAAACTTAAACCAATAGAAATATTAAATGGGCACTTAGACAACAAAGATCCTTTCGATGTAGATATCGTTCGAATACTAACGAACAACTACGTAGAACAATCTCGTGAGAAAACGAAACAAATCTATAAAGAAATTAACAATCACCTTACAGAAAATCACCTTAGAGAAAACCATAAAAAATCGAAACAAAGAAAGACAGACGCCTATAACTTACAAACCTAACACTAAGATCTACGATCATAGAAGGTAAACCATGATTTGTGATAAATATGAGCAATGCGTTCAAGATATTGATTAAATTTGCTCCTTCTATAGGGTATGCCTGACCATATTTAGAGAAAGCATCTACAATAGTTAGAAACTTCTGTCCATTGGCTTGAAATGTGTCGATATGAACGATTTCCAGAGGTTTCGATGGTGTTGGGGTAATCATAAATTTGGGCTTCGGTGGTGTTCTGTCATATTTATTTACTTGACATATGTCACAGACGTTAATGATGTCTTCTATGTCTTTTCTTAAGTTCGGCCAAAAATAGCGTTTTCTTATTTGATTGTCTGTTTCAATTATACCTCTATGGTTTGTCTTTCCTTCATGATAGTTTTTGATAATTTCTTGTTGTCTTTCTGGAGAATTGACATCTTCTAACAATAGATTGCATTTAATGATATCATAGGCATTATTTTTAAATATATGTTCCTGATTATTTCACTTATTTTAAAGTACAAGTCATCATTCTCAAATTTGCACGCATATTTTCTTTTTGGGTGGATATAATTCTTGAAGAAGTCTATAGTGTCTTTTTCCAAATTGTTTTTTCCAAGTTGCACCTGCAATCTTTCTTTATTTGGAAATGTTTGTATTTTTATTGGTGGATGTGGATTGAAGTTCACTGTTCTAAATATAATTTGGTGACTGTAATAATTTATAGGTTTTTCGCTAATTGGGATGCCTAGTATAGGATCTTCGACAGCAGTATGATTGGTTAGATCATCGTCATCTTCATTTATTTCAACTGATGCTTTCATATTTCTTAGCTCTCTAATAATTTCATCTATTTTCTGTTCTTCATCTGGGTTGTTACACATGGACCATGTATCCATATTAGATTTGTTATCCAGTATTTCATCTACGTCTATGTCTATTATATCTTTATTCAATCCTTTAGTATGTAGTTCTATTCTGGAGAGTGCATCTGCATTTGTGTTGGCTTTTCCGTTTTTGTAAATTACTTCGTAGTCATATTCTTCCAGCTTTAAACGCCATCTTACAAGTTTAGAATTTGGGTTATTTAACGAAAACAGATATTGGAATGGTCTATGATCTGACAATATTTTGAACTTTCTTCCAAATAGATACGGTCTAAAGTATTTTGTGGCCCAGACGATCGCTAGCATTTCTTTTTCGATGGTTGAATATTTTGTTTCTGTGTCATTTAGTGTTCTGGAGGCATATGCTATAGGTTTATCACTTCCTACAGGCCCTTGTGATAATATAGCTCCAATTGCATAGTTGCTTGCGTCGGTGGTAAGATTGAAAGGCTTCGTGAAATCTGGATACTGAAGAAATGGTTTATTCGTTAGTAGATGTTTGCAGATTTCTACGCATTTAAGAAATTCAGGTGTATGTACTATTTTAGTATCTTTCTTTAGACAGGATGTCAATGGTTTCGTGATTTTTGCGAAATCTTTTATGAATTTCCTGTAATAGCCTAATAGTCCTAGAAAACCTCTAATTTCTTTAACTGTTCTTGGTATTGGGTATCTCGTGATAGCTTTTATTTCCTCTGGATTTGGCTTTATTCCTTCAGGAGTGATCACATGTCCTAAGAAATTAACTTCTTTTTTCAGGAATTCACATTTGTCAATTTGGATCTTTAATCTAGTTTCTCTAAGACGTTGGAATATCTTTGAGAGATTTACTATGAGTTCTTGTAAAGATGTAGAGTAGACAATTATGTCGTCTATGTAAACCAAACATATTTGCCCTTGTAATCCCTTTAAGATGTTGTCCATTACTCTTTGGAACGTAGCTGGAGCGTTCTTTAATCCGAATGGCATACGTACAAATTCATAGTGTACATTCTCTACATTAAAGGCTGTTTTTGGTACGTCTTCTTCTGCCATTTCAATTTGGTGGAATCCACTAGCAAGATCGAGGGTGGTGAAGTATTGGCATCTTCCTAGTTTATCCAGAATGTCACTGATGTTCGGGATTGGATATCGATCATCTATCGTCTTCTTATTAACTTTCCTATAATCAACGACAATACGCCACTTAATTTTTCCAGAGGCGTCTGGTTTCTTAGCTACAACCCATATTGGCGATGACCAGGGAGATTGGCTAGGTCTGATGATACCTTGTTCCAGCATTGATGTTATTTGGTTTTGTACTTCGGTTTTATGGACATGTGGGTAGCGGTACGACTTTGTATACACTGGCAATTCATCTTTTGTTTTGATTTGATGTTTGATCTCATTGGTGAATGTTAATGGTGTATCAGGTAGATGAAAAATATCTGAATATTTTCTACATAATTTCCGTATTTGTTGGTCTTCTTCTTCATTGAGATGATCGGTTCGTAGTACTTCATCAATGTCATTTTTTGATGTTAGTTCCGGAAGAGTTGTCATTGAATAGAGATGAAATTCTTCTCTTTGGAAGTCTGTGCTTGTTACTGGTTCTGTGAGAGCAATTTGAATTGGTTCTGAAGTATTGTTTGTTATTTCTGTCCAGGCTAGATTGTCACTAGCAGTAGTTAGACATTCTCGAATGTCGGCTCCTTGAATATGTTGTTTGGCTATTAGTATTGTCCCTTGGGTTTGCTTGACAGGTAGTCGAACTCGAGTAATTGAATTTGGTTCCAGTTGGATTGAGTAGAATTGGGTTTTATTGGTTTCATAATATTGAATAGGAATTACAGAATTTTTTAAGATTAGATTTGATTCAGGAAAATTTAGCTGGGCTTTGAATAATTTTAGATTATCGAGGCCTATAAGCCCATCAAAGGTTTTGTGAAATTTAAACAAGTAAAATTTAAGATTTTATAGATGTATAGTTCGGCATGTTTCCCCAATATACACCCTTTCACAATCCGAACAAGTGATTTCGTACACAACGTTTGAACTTTCTAACGTACTTAACGGATCTTTGGTTCTGGTGTATAATCTAGAAATGGTTTTGATATTTTTAGTGCCTATTTTAAAGTTTTCATAATTTTTAAATAATTTTAAGAGTTTGGGAGTAAGTTGTGGGATGTAAGGTAAAGAACCAAAAATTGGCTGTAAAGTTTCATTCGATATACACAGCAGAAACATCTCTCACAAAAGTGATATTAAAAACAATAAATATAAAGCATGCGCACTAACTGAACATGCAATTAAAAATGGCCATAATTTTAATTTTAACGAAATAAAAATTCTAGAAAGGGAAAGGAACCTTAAGAAACGGTTGTTCTTGGAAATGACACACATTGACAGAAGGGAAACATGTATCAATAGAAAATCTGATATAGAAGGGCTAAATAAATATAAATAAATTTAAATAAATAAAATCTAAAATATAAATATAAAGAAAATATCACTATAAATAAATTAAAATAAATATAAAGTTTAATAAAACACTAATATAAATTAAATATATACAAACACAAGAACCAACAACTTTTATTAAACAGTACATATAAAAATCTTTGAATTTAAAATCCCTCATCTCATGACAACAGAATTTTACTTGATATAATATTAAAATCCCAAATAAATATATCAATAACATATTTTGCTCTCCTACTGTTGTTAAAATAAAAACTATATATAAAAAACACATATACATATAAAAATTTTAAAAGAAACTAAAGACACATTAAAAATCAATCATCATTTACAGACAAACCTCCACACTAGAAAGATCAAAATAATTAGTTTTATGTCTTAAATGTATATAATTTTATGTATTTTTAAAAAATAGTGATGTACCTACCTTAATTTTAAATTATTTTATTAGTGTTATGTTGTTAAACGGAATTCGTCGTTTCTCTTGTAACCTCACGATTAGTAAGTAAACTAAATGTGTATTTTTTTTTTATAACAATATTTTTATTATAAAAAATTGTTCTTCACCATAGATGTCCTGAAGAAGAATTAAATCAATTCGAAAGCTTGACTGTTCGTTTTATCATTTTACCTTGCCTAAGGTTATATACAAGATGCAAAGCTACCACTGAAGTACCATTTTTGGAGTGAAGATGGAACCACTTGCGCCTGTTTATCAGTTTCGCAATTTGACATCTATAGATATCGTTCAATTTATAGCAGGGATGTCTCTTGATTAGTGACTTGAGAGACATAGCCTATACTACACTGATGAGCTCAAAATGAGAGCGAAACACGTGTCTGTAGTTTGGTTTTGCCCTGATATAGGTTGAATGATATTTATATCTATTTATATCGCAGCACAGTGTTGCCATTTGTGGCGACTTGTCGCCAAAATGACTACTTTTTACGATGTTTCGAGCCTGGCGGCGATTTTCAAAAAGGGCCCGTTTTTGGCGACTTTTAGAACATCACCTTCAATTATTTTATTTTTCAGTAGTGTCAGAAAAACACCCAGTGTTGACCTAATTAATATCGATAACAGTTGCTTAAACAATTTAATATTACTCGCCAGAAGTCGCAATAATATTTTTAAGGAATGCCAAAATAAATAATAGCTAAAGGCAACTAAATATGGCACCGTCGCGTGCGAAATCTCGGAGAATCCCCGTCATGCTTTTCATAGCGGCTGGAGCGCGTTGGGCAATTTTAGTCGACTTAGTCGACTCGACTAGCCAACGTTCAGCACGTTTTTGATTAATTTTATTGATTGTGATAGTAAAATTTGTCAATTTACTAATTTACTTTGTCTCACTACTTGTGTGTAAGGCCAGTGACGCATGATGTTATGTGAATTGAGTTGAATTTGTATATTTTATTTTAATTTCCGATATTTCCTTGGTTAATATGAGTGAAATTACCAAATACTTTAGTCTTGCGTCAACTTCTAGGACTGGTAAGTTAAGTGCTCAGTTTATTTGATATTATTGGTATTTATTTTTAAAATTTTTCTTTAAGATGAAACAACAAAAAATACTAGTAGCAGTAGTTCTGACGAAATTGAGACTCCCCAATCAAAAAGAGCACATATTGTGAAAAAACGAAGTTTTTCAGTTAAATGGTTGGATGAGCCATTATTTGAGGGATGGTTAATGGAATGCGATGGAAAACCTAAATGCAAATGTTGTAACGTTTCTCTATCAGCAAAAAAATCGGACTTAATAAAACATGCGAATACAAATAAACACAAAATAAGCTCCCAAAAAATAGCTAATACAAAAACTTTAAATGTACTATTTAAACAACAAAATATAACAAAGGACATTATGATTGCTGATTTAAAGTACACATTGTTAGTTGTCAGTCATAATTTTAGCTTTAATTCGGTACAACATATTGTAAATATTTCAAAAAGTGTTTTTAAAGATTCTGCTTTAAGTGGAAAAGTAAAATTAAGTCGCACAAAATGTAGTTCAATAGTTACAAACGTTCTCTCACCTGTTATTTGCGACAATCTAAGAGAAACAATGAAAAACAAACTTTTTTCTGTTCTAGTAGATGAGAGCACAGATATCTCCAACACTAGGGTGTTGTGCATACTTGTAAGATTTATTAACGGGTTTAACAACACAAATTTTAGATTTTTCCCGATCTCCCAAACTCAGTCTATTTTAGAGGAATTCCAAAATTTTTTTAGAAAGGAAAAACATAAGATCTTAGCTCCGGCAAAAACACGTTGGCTATCGCTTTCTAAATGCGTCGAAAGAGTTCTTAAGCAATGGGATGTTTTAGCGGAATTATTTAAAGTAGCCTGTTTTGAAGATAAAAATTCCACTGCCCAAATCATTTACAATGAATTTCAAAATCCATTCGTAAAAGCCTACTTTGAATTTCTTCGTTTTATCTTACCACTCTTCAATGAATTTAATAGCCTCTTTCAATCCTCAAAAGTACTTTTTCCAATTATCAGTAAAGAGAGTAAACGGTTTATTAGGCAGTTGTGCGGTAATTTCATCAAACCAGAATTACTTTCAGACAATTCTCTTTTTACTTTAAATTTTGAACATCCCCACAGTTTGTTACCTCTTGAAGAAATTCAGTTTGGACTCAGTGAGCAAACAACTGCTTTATTTGGTAGCTTGGATAACAGCGATGTGCAGCAATTTAAATTCAGGTGTCTTAGTTTCTATCAAAAAGCCGCCACTGATTCTGTTAGAAGATTTCCCGTAAAAGAAACATGGATGGATTATTTAGATTTTGTTGAACCAACTAATATTTTTAATTATAAATTTAATGAAAATTCTGTCAAAAATATAAAAATGGTTTTAAAATTTTTAAACACATTGGCGATGACAATTTGGCCTTTTCTGAAATTATAAAAATTCAGCATTATTTTTCTTCTGAAGAAAAAAAGATGTGGGAACAGAAATCGGTGGTTTCTTTTTGGACCGATTTAGAAGAAACTATAAATTTTAATGGCACATTATTATTTTTAAATCTAGCTAAAATTGTTAATGCTATTTTAATCATACCACATGGAAATGCAGATGTAGAAAGAGTGTTTTCTAACATGCTGGACATTAAAACAAAAAAACCAAACAAAATGAGTGCACAAATGTTAAGCGATCTATTGAGAATCAAATTGGATTTAAAACAAAACAATAGTATATTGTAATACAAGTGTTACAATGACAGAGGTTTCGTAGAACGAGTACTACAAACCGTCATTGTAATTCGAGTGTTACATACTATTTTTTATAATGAATTTTTAAAAGTATAAAAAAAAAAAAAATGAGAGTTCTTCGAAATATTTATTTATGTTGGCAATCTTGACAGTTTTGACAATTGTCAGTTTTAATGATTTTAAATTAGAATGTTTGTCAAATTTGTATAAAATATTCCGAATTTAGCAATAACGCTGATAATGTAGTTAATAATTTACTACAATATACTTCTTGATTTACTACCTGAACTCTTTCGTTGAAAATCAGTGCAGTGCAACCAATTGTGTAAAACAAAAAGTTACCAAAAACAGTGTTACAATGAATCTATTTCGATACTGTTTTTAGTGTCGAAATAGAAACTTTGTGAACGTGAATTATAAAAAGACTGTTGTACGACATATAATTTTAGCGACAAACATTTTTCACGAATGGGCAATATATATAAAAGTTCAAAAGATGATTTAAAATTATGTTCAGATTCCGATAGTGAATCAAACTGAATGTTTTGTTTTTCTTGTATTTTGTATTTTTTTTTAATATTATTTTTATTTATTTTTTGTTGTGAGTAATAGACTTGTTTTATTTTTGTTATTTTGCCAAATTTAGGGATGTATTTATTTTCTTTTTTATATTTATTCTAGGATAATAAAGTTTGTTTTCGATTGTTCCGTAAAAAAACATTGTTTTATTTTACATATTTACTCTCCCATGTACTTGAAAGATGTGGCGACAAAGTGGCGACTTTTCATATCCGCTCGTGGCGATATTTCAGTAGATCGCTCTGGCAACACTGTCGCAGCATCCAAGGTGTCTTTTAAAGTGTTAGAAATTTCTAACCGACACCATTTCAGTTCAAAACTGAAATTATTGCTTTTGACAGTATGGCACTAGATACGTTATGTATCTTTTTTGACATTTTTAGACTGTCACAAAACGCTCTGTTCGTTTATATATATATATATATATATATATATATATATATATATATATATATATATATATATATATATATATATATATATATATATTGAGATGATATTAGTTACTATGTTATATTAAATAAGAATGTAGAAGGAAAATCTAATGGAAAGTAGAGAAAGGAGATTTTCTTATTTCGAGTCAGAGCGCAAATTTAGTAACATTGGGATTGATTATCATCATCTTCTTCATAATTCCTAAAAAAGAAAAAAGAAAATAGAATAATAAGAAAAAAAATACAAATACATTTCAAAGATTTTTATTTAAAGATTCAAAAATGATTAATCTACATTATATAAAGTTTTGATAATTATGAAATTGATAAATGGGTAAAGTAGATAATTAAAAGTTTATAAAGTTGCCAATACGTTAGTAATCAAACATTAATTTTAAATGAATTAGGGGTGTAAGTAAATGAGAAAATTAAATTATAAAAAAAGGACATCACAAATAGTTAAAATACATGTTAAAAAACTTCTACTTACTTTTAAATTATACGTATTTACCAACCATATTCTAATTTATAAATAGTTCAAATGCCAAATGAAATATTCTGAAAAAGAGAAAATTATTAGTTTGTAGTGCTAGTAAATTTCATAAGAATATAAAAAAGAATGATCATTGTTTTAAATTGTAATATTGAATCAAGAATTAGATTTTGTTAATAATTTTATTTGAATAAGAAATTAGTAGGCGATTAGATGGAAAAGATGTATAGATTTAAGTTTGTTGAATTTGTCATTTGTTTTTTTGTTGATTCTGATAGAATCTCGCTTGTTTTCGACCTTCTGAAGAGGAAGGATGTAAAAAGTTTCGATGAAGATTTTTTGTAAAAATAATGATGTTAAAAGAAAGTTAAAAGGAGATTAGTAAGATTTATATTATAAATAATTAGTTAAGAAGTTTGTAGAAGATATCTCACTTGTTTTCTGGTTGTTGAAAGAGAAGTTGTATTAAAAATTTGCTCCGTAGAAATTTTGAGTTTTTTTTGAAAGTATTGAGAATAGAAAGTATTAAAACAGTTTAAAGTATAAAGAATATCCCAAGGTAACCAGAGAGAGCAATTGGTAAGAGAAATTTATATGATTTTATGAAGAAATAGATATTTCAATTTATGGGGCTGAGCACTTTATGGTATAACTGTATTTTAATTGAGTTAAAGAAGATTAAATTCATATTTAACAAGAAAGAAAGTCATAATTACACTTACCAAAGAAAATAGTAGCCATCCATTGCTTGGTTTTGAAGAGGAATTGATTATTTGATCTTCATTAAGTTTCCTGAAATCTTTGCTGTATTGGAGGAAGAAAGTAGATTGTCCTAAGAACTGAATCCTGATTCTAGAAGAGGGTGAAGCTTCACACAAATGGTAACAACTTTGCACTCGTTATAATAAAGAGTTTTATATGTGTTTGATTTTTGAAATTTTGATGAACATTTTTATTTCACTGTTTTATGTGTTTAACTAAATTATTTTTATTCATTTTTTGATAAGTTTAATCCAAATTGTTCAATAACTCAAGACAGAATATTTCATTTATAGATATTTGATGCATGTTTTGGTTTATCAACGGTATCTTTGAAGTTTGACACATTTTGAATTAGAAAGGTTAGAAATTTATATGCAATTCACGCCTAGAAAATATTGTTGGTCTAGGATAGTGCGGTTATATAGTCATTTTATTGCAAATTTGTGTATTAATTGATTTTGAATCTAGTTTGGTTGAATATTTGAACTCTGACCTTGACATAAGGGAATAGCCGGTAGCATATTTAATTAATCATATTGGAAAATAATTACACTGAGTTAATTCTTACCTATTCACTATTTATATTTAAAATTTTAAATTAATTAAAGGTAAGGAATATTTTATAACATAGTGATTGATATTATCAAAACATATTATTATTATTCATACATGTTATAAATTTTGGCGCCCAACGTGGGGCTCTAAACAATCAAAATTGGAGCCTATTCAAATACTTAAAACTTGAGAATTTTGTTAAAATTTTTTTTTCATTATTTTGCTCTAGACAATCAAAACTTAGAGCCTTTTTAAAGAATAGAAACTTTAGGATTTTCGGATATTAAAAACACTAGTCAAGAAAACTTTGTTTGGTAATTTTTTTTTTGTGATTCTGATTAATCAGAATGAAAAATAATTAAAAGGTATTTGCTTGGTAAATTTTTATTTGATAAAGGTATTTTTATTAAAAAAAAAAAATTTTGGATATTATTTGTATATATCTCTGGAAAATTTAAATTATAACTATGGATAATAACGTAAGAGGAAATGCATGGGGATTTCTTCCTAATAGTATGTCACACTATAACAATGCTGGAATTAAATTTGATGGAAACATAAACCACCTACATCCAAAAGTCTTTGTAAATATTGTAAAAAGTGAAATAAAGTATATAAGTGACTTCTCGGAACAAAAATTGTTGATCTATAATATGCTAACAGGACATCCTTTACTATGGTTCTGCAATAAAGAAAATCAAATGTCGTCAATAAAAGATTTCGAAGAGCAATTTTGTAGATATTTCTGGGGGGAAATTCAACAAGCTACCTTTAGAGAAAAACTGTATTTTGGAAAATATGACTATAATAAAGAAAAAAATTTTAATGCATATGCAATGCAACTATATAATAATGCACAATATTTGGAACCTGCGATGAGGGAAGAGGAAATAGATTTGTATATTGCGAGACAATTTAATAATAAAGTAGCAGAAACAGTAGCTTTACAGAACATTAAAACTATGGAAAATCTATCAAATTATCTGCAGAGATTAGAGAGAATTTTGATGAGTGAGAACAGATATAGTGGGAATGAAAGAGGTAATGAAAGGAATAGATTTAATGATAGAAATAGGGATGAAAATAGGAATTATGGTAATGACAGATTCAATGATAGGAATAGGGAATTTAATAGGGGATATAGTAATTTTAATAGGAGAGAAATTAGAGGAAATGGTTACAGGAATGACAATAGGGAATTTGACTATAGGAATAGTAGAAATTGGGAGAATCGGAATTTTGATAGGAGAAATAGGGATAATACAAACAATAATAATTTTGATAGATATAGAGGCACAGGAGATAGGTGGAATAGGAATTATGATAATAATGGTAGAAGTGAAATTAACAATATTCAAGAAGACAATTTGAAGATCAGAAAAGAAGTGAAATTTATAAAAAAAGATTGTGAAAAGACAATTGAACAGCAAAACATAAAGTTAAGAACAGAAATACAGGACACAGGAGTGAAAATAAGGGGGAAAAATAAAAAGGTTGAGGAAATTGGAATAACAGAAATAAAAAAATCAAGGAAAGAAAATTTACCTGAAGAAATTGAACAGGAAGTCAATAAGCAAACAGAAATTATGAAAAAAGAAATAGGACCAATACAATTACAAGAGCAAATTAATGAAGAGGTAGTGGACAATTTAAAAACTAATTTAGGAAAAGAATTTGAAAGACTAGAGGGAGAAGTAGAAAAACAGAAAGGAGTCTGCAGTAAGAACCAGGAATTAACTGGGTTAAAATCAAGTAGAGGTATAACTCAAGAGGAATACAGGATGCTTAAAGAATGTCTAATTAAGTATTTTGAAGAAAGGGATAAAAGAATTGATCAGCACGGGGAAGATATAAAGAAGATGGAAGAAGATAGTATAAATTTTAAAGGAAATAATGAAACATTGGATGAAAGAGAAGAAGATATGAAAGAAGATATAAAAAAGGAAGATGTGAATAACAAACTAGAAGAAAATAATAAAGGATTAGATGAAGTAAAAGAAGATAACAATAATAAACCAGAGGAAAACAATAAAGAATTGGATGAGACTAATGAAAGATTGAATAAAATCACAGAAGATATAAAAGAAAATACAAATATGGAATTTGAAGAGAACAATAAGAAATTGAAAGAGAATAACGAAATATTGGAGAAAATAGAAGATGATAGTAAGAAATTTGAAGAGAAATTGGAAGAGAAGAACAAAAAATTGGATGGAATGACAGAAGACATGAAAGAATATATGAATAACAAACTAGAGGAAAATAATAAAAAATTGGATGAGAATAATAAAATATTGGATGAAATGACGGAAGATATGAAGGAAAATATGAATAAAAAATTTGAAGAGATTAATAATAAATTGAATCAGACTAATAAAAGATTGAAGGAAATAAAAGAAGATACTAAGATATTTAGAAGAGAAATTAATAACATAAAACAAGACAATTTGAAGAGCATAGAGGAAGACACAAATAAAATAGATGAAGAAAGGAAGAAGACTATTAAGAAATTTGTAGATGAATATAAAGCAAAACAAGCAGAAAAGAGTGAAAATAAAATAATTCAGAAAGTCAAAGACAGTGGTATATTGCTAAGTCATACGAAAAAACAGAATAAACCAGAACAAGTAGAAGAAATTCAAACAATAATGCACCATCAAATTGTTAACAACAGAGAAAATCAAAATTTGTCTGTGGATGATAAGCAGTTTTGTAATTATTTCTTGGGAAAGATAAAACAAGCATTCTGGGAAAAATTGTACATTTGGAAATATAAAGAAAGGGGGAAGAAAACTAAATTTATAATAGCTTTTAGGTATATAGGAAAATACCAAGAAAGGGGGAAGAAATTTAAATCTATAATAGGTATTAGGTATATTTGGAAATATCAGGAAAGAGGCAAGATATTTAGGTGTATCGGAAAATTAAATGTATAGGAAATATATTAAATAAGGGGGAACAAGTTTAAAAGTAGAAAAATTAAGTTATATTTGAATGAATGTTAGAAAGGGGGAAGGAATTTGAGATTAACAGAATTTTACAAATTAAAAAAATTCATAAAGATGTTAGGTAGATGATATTAATAGCAAAGTTTTGTAAATAATAGTATTAAGATGTAAATATCAAATTAAGATTCAATGGTTTTATTGAAAAAAAGGTTTATACAATCTGTGTAAATAATATTAATTGAGGCTAAAGTTTTTGTAAAATGAGTGTTTATTTATAAAAAAAAGAAAATTAGATTAAAATTATAATTTTTAATCCAACATCAATGAAATGTTTGATGTAAAAATTTTAATTGGGGGATTTGAGATGATATTAGTTACTATGTTATATTAAATAAGAATGTAGAAGGAAAATCTAATGGAAAGTAGAGAAAGGAGATTTTCTTATTTCGAGTCAGAGCGCAAATTTAGTAACATTGGGATTGATTATCATCATCTTCTTCATAATTCCTAAAAAAGAAAAAAGAAAATAGAATAATAAGAAAAAAAATACAAATACATTTCAAAGATTTTTATTTAAAGATTCAAAAATGATTAATCTACATTATATAAAGTTTTGATAATTATGAAATTGATAAATGGGTAAAGTAGATAATTAAAAGTTTATAAAGTTGCCAATACGTTAGTAATCAAACATTAATTTTAAATGAATTAGGGGTGTAAGTAAATGAGAAAATTAAATTATAAAAAAAGGACATCACAAATAGTTAAAATACATGTTAAAAAACTTCTACTTACTTTTAAATTATACGTATTTACCAACCATATTCTAATTTATAAATAGTTCAAATGCCAAATGAAATATTCTGAAAAAGAGAAAATTATTAGTTTGTAGTGCTAGTAAATTTCATAAGAATATAAAAAAGAATGATCATTGTTTTAAATTGTAATATTGAATCAAGAATTAGATTTTGTTAATAATTTTATTTGAATAAGAAATTAGTAGGCGATTAGATGGAAAAGATGTATAGATTTAAGTTTGTTGAATTTGTCATTTGTTTTTTTGTTGATTCTGATAGAATCTCGCTTGTTTTCGACCTTCTGAAGAGGAAGGATGTAAAAAGTTTCGATGAAGATTTTTTGTAAAAATAATGATGTTAAAAGAAAGTTAAAAGGAGATTAGTAAGATTTATATTATAAATAATTAGTTAAGAAGTTTGTAGAAGATATCTCACTTGTTTTCTGGTTGTTGAAAGAGAAGTTGTATTAAAAATTTGCTCCGTAGAAATTTTGAGTTTTTTTTGAAAGTATTGAGAATAGAAAGTATTAAAACAGTTTAAAGTATAAAGAATATCCCAAGGTAACCAGAGAGAGCAATTGGTAAGAGAAATTTATATGATTTTATGAAGAAATAGATATTTCAATTTATGGGGCTGAGCACTTTATGGTATAACTGTATTTTAATTGAGTTAAAGAAGATTAAATTCATATTTAACAAGAAAGAAAGTCATAATTACACTTACCAAAGAAAATAGTAGCCATCCATTGCTTGGTTTTGAAGAGGAATTGATTATTTGATCTTCATTAAGTTTCCTGAAATCTTTGCTGTATTGGAGGAAGAAAGTAGATTGTCCTAAGAACTGAATCCTGATTCTAGAAGAGGGTGAAGCTTCACACAAATGGTAACAACTTTGCACTCGTTATAATAAAGAGTTTTATATGTGTTTGATTTTTGAAATTTTGATGAACATTTTTATTTCACTGTTTTATGTGTTTAACTAAATTATTTTTATTCATTTTTTGATAAGTTTAATCCAAATTGTTCAATAACTCAAGACAGAATATTTCATTTATAGATATTTGATGCATGTTTTGGTTTATCAACGGTATCTTTGAAGTTTGACACATTTTGAATTAGAAAGGTTAGAAATTTATATGCAATTCACGCCTAGAAAATATTGTTGGTCTAGGATAGTGCGGTTATATAGTCATTTTATTGCAAATTTGTGTATTAATTGATTTTGAATCTAGTTTGGTTGAATATTTGAACTCTGACCTTGACATAAGGGAATAGCCGGTAGCATATTTAATTAATCATATTGGAAAATAATTACACTGAGTTAATTCTTACCTATTCACTATTTATATTTAAAATTTTAAATTAATTAAAGGTAAGGAATATTTTATAACATAGTGATTGATATTATCAAAACATATTATCAATATTCATACATGTTATAATATATATATATATATATATATATATATATATATATATATATATATATATATATATATATATATAGTAATCCGAGAGGACTTACTCTTTGAGTGTATTCCTAAACTTAGCTATCAATTACCTTTTTTAAAAAAGTTTGTGGATGACATATTGTCGGCTATTCCTGTTACAGGTGAAGCTGAAATTTTAAACATCTTTAATAATTACAACGAACATCTAAAATTTACAATAGAAAGGGAAGATAACAATAATAGTGTCCCCTTCTTGACACTAGAGTTATAAGAGGTAATGATAATCTGATCTTGCTTGACTGGTATCGTAAGCCATCAAGTTCAGGTAGATACATTAACTACCATTCTTAGCATCCATACAAAACGAAAATTGATCCGGTACATCACAATCTGCAATTACAGGAAGTCGGATTATGTTTGGACAATAAATATCCTCACTTTGGTGCATCCCCAGATGCATTGGTACATTGTGATTGTTGTGGAAACGGTTGCGTTAAAGTTAAGTGCCCATATACTTTAAAAGAAATGTCAATAGACACATTCTCCGATTTAAAATCATAATGTTTAAAGAAATCTGACAAAAATGAAATTTATTTAAATAAGAGCCATTCTTATTACTATCAAATGCAGATGGCCATGACTAATACAAGTTTTTGTGTCTTTGTGGTGTGGTCACCTAATGAGTTTTTTCACGAAAGGATAGTATTTGATGAAATATTTTGGTTGAGTGAATCAAGTAAAGCAACTGAATTACATGAAACAATCATTTTGCCTGAACTGCTAGGTAGATTTTTTACAAAAAGTGTTGTTAGAGAAACATGGTGCTTTTGTAAAAGTGCTGATCATGGAAGCCCTATGATATGCTACGAAAATGACAGTTGTACTGTTAAATGGTACCACTTAGAATGTGTAGGTGTAATAAATATACCTTTGCGTTTCTAGTCTTTAATCAGCAAAACTTTAACGTGGTACATTGACAATACCTAAATAAACTAAAGTCAAAGTGACTGACAAACAAAACAACATGTATCTATAGGTTAGTGTAAAAGTAAGACTAAATGTAAGGTAGCAAATATATTACATTCGCCCCAGGTAAAATAATGTTCATTAATTATTATACTGGAGACGATTCGGTGGATTGCGTCAATTTTATTTAAATCTGTTTCATCAGAGGGTATACAAATATTTTTATCATTGTTTACTACAGTGGAATCTCCTGACAAATTTGAGTATCATCCAGGTCTTCATTACTTATAAAACATGGATCTCCTCTTGGTGCTAAATGTTTGATAGAAACGGTAGCTTCTCTTCCATCGTCATATCTAATCCATTCATATTCAGGATGAGCTTCAATCAGAGTGACTTCATCAACTAAGGGATCATATTTACTTTTTCTATTCTGTTTTTTTGACTAAGATTTTCTGTGGTGTCGAAAGCCAGGATGGTATAGAGGTTTGACTTATAGATTTTCTTTGAAAGGCAAAAAATCTTTCATGGGGTGTACAGTTAATGGCGGTACATAAAAGTGAACGAATGGAATGTCGAGCATATGGAAGTACGGTTTCCCATTGTTCAACAGCTAAGTTTTTTGTTTCAAGGGCCAAACAAACAGTGTTTCATATGATTCCATTATATCTTTCTACTTGACCATTTCCCTCTGGGTTATAAGGTGTGGTACGACTATGAGATATTCATCTAGATTGGAGATATTCGTTGAATTCTCTTGATATTAAGGAAGATCCATTATCCGAATGAATATAGGCAGGCATTCCAAACAATGTAAAAAGTTGTTCCAGACATTCTATAGCAGTTGAACTTGTGACGTCAGAACATGGAAAGGCAAAAGGAAACCTGCTGTATTCATCTATAATTGTCAGTATTTTTAGTATTTAAAGGTAAAGGTCCTTTGAAATCAATATTTAGGCGTTCCAGTGGTTTTGCGGCTTTGATTAGGTGACTGTTGAAATTTTTGTAAAATTTTGGCTTAATTTTGTTACAAACTGGGCATGCGGATGTTATTTTCCTGATATCGCCTAATGAATGTAGATTTCTTATGCGAACAAAATAATACATTCTGTAACTCCTGGATGGCATAAATTTTGGTGTAATTTCAATAAATCTTCTGTTGTACAACTTGCTGAAATTCTCGACAGTTTATCAGCTACTGTGTTTTGCTTTCCAGGTAGGTCGTAGCTGTAGCAAGCTAATTCTAGTCTCCATCTCATTATCTTAACATTTTTAATTTTGCTTGAGCGTCTATTATCGAACATGAATGAAACTGCATGTTGGTTATTAGTTTAAAATGACGTGGTAATAGAAAGTGTCTCCATTTTCTTATCGATTCCACACAAGCATATGCTTCTTTCTCAACCGATGAGTGCTTCTTTTCTGACTCTGATAAGGTTCTTGAAAAGAATGCTACAGGTTTTCCCGACTGGATCAAAGAAGCTGCTATGCAAAATTCTGAAGCATCGGTTTCAACGACTAGAGGTTCACTTTCATCTAAAGACCAAAGAAGTGACTTTGAAATGTCTTGTTTTGGGAATTCAAAATTAAAAATCTGTTCTCTACTAAGAGGAAATTGTTTACAGTTGACAAGACGTCTGATTTTGTCGGAAAAATGTTCCATTTAGAGTAATGAGAGAACATTCCGAGTACTCTCTGGAGCTCGCTTTGTAAGTATTGTGTATTGTTTTCAAAACATACAGCTGGAAAAGGTGGACATCAAAAGTTGAGATTACTAGTGAAAGAACCGTACAGGAATTGGAAAGATGCTTTAGAATACTTTAAAAATCATCAAGATAGTATTTACCATAAAGCTGCAATGGAATCAGGGAGCAACTTCATAAGTGTTTCAAAAAATCCTAAACGTGATATAAGAAATCAAGTTGATTCAGCTAGGAAGAGACAAGTACAAGAAAACCGAGAGATGTTGGCTTCTATAGTAGATACCATTAAGTTTTGTGGTCGGCAGGAACTCGCATTGAGAGGAACCCTTGAAGCCGAATGATAAAGAGCCTTCTACTAATGATGGAAACTTCAGGGCATTGTTGAGATTGAAAATTAAATGCGGTGACCAAAAACTTAAGAAACATACAGAGAATATGTCCCTAAATGCTACGTATATGAGCTCAACAGTCCAAAATGAGCTGATTGCTATATGCGGAGAAGTTATTCAAAAAGAAATTGTCAATGACATAGTTAAAGCCGGTGTATTCTCCATTTTGGTAGACGAAACTGCCGACATTTCGGGAAATGAACAACTTTCTCTGTGTGTACGGTACTGTAGTTTCCCCTAAAATTGGTCCTGGGCCGCAACTATGGTCCAAGGCTCAAAAAAAAAATTAAAAAATCACCGTTTCGTTATCCCCACTCGAGATCGCGCGACCAACACTGAGCTTCATAGACAAATAATAAACTCATCACCTAAAGCCATTTCAGTCGCTTACGGCATGGTTTAGGGAGTACAGCGAATGAGTTACTGAATAGACGTTTCCAAGGTTATTTTCATTAGCTGCTTACTTTGATCTGTGAATCCCATACGGTAAGTAGTAGTATAATATTTTTATTTTGAAATAACGACATATTTATTTTTACCGATTAAATATGCTTCAAATTAATATAATGTTGGTTAGTTTTTTTTATATAAATTTTTAAACAAAAAACTGTAACATGGAATACAACAATGACCACTGGACCATTGTTGGGAACACATGGACCATTGTTGGGATCTCATGGACCATTGTTGGGAATACATATTTTGCATGTTGGACCAATGATATATTCTATAACAATAAAATTTTACTTTATGCTTTTTTTAGATGCCTAAATCAAATCTGGAGCGAAGAAAAGTGGGTGGGAGGGCATATACCCCATATTCCGAAAAAATATTACATCAGTGTATAAGCGACATTCTGTCTAAAAAAATGTCACAAAGAAAAGCTGCTCTCAATTACAATATTCCCCGCAGTACAATTATTTCAAAGCTAAGAGCAATAAAAAATAACTCTGTTAATGCACCAGGACGAAAATGTGTTTTCACAGAGACGGAAGAACAGTCATTTGTTCAACATTGTATAGCGATGTGCGATTTTGGGTTTCCTGTAACTCCATTTGATTTAAGATGCATTATTAAAATGTATTTGGATAGCACTGGGCGCAATGAAACTAGGTTTACTAACAATTTTCCTGGAAACGCTATATGGAGGATTTTTTACTTAGAAGAAAAGGGAGTTTGTCCAAGAGGCTCTGTAGCAATATTAAAAGATGCCGGGCTGCTGTCAACGATAATATAATAAATTCGTATTTTGACAATCTGGAAAGGGAAGTTCAAGGTGTATCCCCGATGGCTATTTGGAATTATGATGAAACCAATCTGGTGGATGACCCAGGAAAGAAGACTGTTTTAACTAAACGAGGCTGTAAATATCCAGAGCAAATTAAAAACTCTACAAAAGCAGCAGTTTCTATAATGATGTGCGGTAACGCTGCTGGAGAGTTATGCCCCCCCTATGTAAACTATAAAGCTGAAAAAATGTGGGATACGTGGACAGCAGGTGGACCAGCAGGGGCCAGATACAATCGTAGTAAGAGCGGGTGGTTTGATGGATCCCGCTTCGAGGACTGGTTTACTACAGTATTGTTTCCCATTATAAAACGCAATGGGTATGAAAAATCTGTTGTAATCGGAGATAATTTGAGTTCTCATATAAGCCGTAAGGTGGTAAAATTATGCCAGGAGAACAATATTTCATTTGTAGCTTTGCCTCCCAATGCTACACATTTAACACAACCTTTGGACATTTCCTTTTTCCGACCTTTTAAGATCCATTGGCGAAAAGTGCTTGACGATTGGAAGAGTTCTTCTATTGGAAGAAGACATCCGACAGTCCCAAAAGATGTTTTTCCATCTTTACTAAACAAATTAATGGAAAAAACCAAGGAAAATGCTAAGTCAAATTTACAGTCTGGTTTTGGAAAAACAGGAATTTATCCTTTAAATAGAGACGAAGTTCTAGCTAAAATTCCTAGTAGCGACAGACTTGATGCAACTCATTTCATAAACAAGTCTTTCACAGATTTCCTTGAGAACACTAGAAAATCCGAAACGGTTCCTAGAATTATCCGGAAGAAAAAAAAAGTTAACGTTAAAGCTGGAAAAAGTATAGCCCCAGAAGACATAAACGATCCCAGTACATCAGAGATAAAAGTAAATTCTGATGTGCCCAGCACCTCTGGAATGCAAACTACAAAAAAAGCAGTCACAGAAAATTCAAAGTGATTCGGAAGAAGAGAGTTCTGGGGATATTTCTTTAAAGTCCGATACACTATCAGAAACTTTTAGTGACCTGATAAACGATCAGTCTACCTCAGAAATCAAAGAACCCAGAGCGATAACTGAGGGTGATTTTGTTATTATAATTTTTCAACAAGAAAATTTTCCGGGCGTCGTCGAAAAGAACACAAAAAAGGGGTGTATCGTAAGTTGCATGATAAAAAATGGTAATTTGTGGAAGTGGTCGGGAGAAAAAGATGTCCTAGAATACTCTATGAAAGATATTTTGACAAAGATATCCAGTCCAAAACTCGTTTCTAAGAGTAGGCAACTATATTCAGTCCCAGAGATGGAAAAAAATTTAAATTAGCACCTTAGAGTATCGTTTTTTAAATGTTTTTTGATAAGTAGTAGGTAGATTTTAATTTCTGATTTTACTTCATGTTTTAGTTGTTTTTTCTATTGTCTATAAATGTGTTTTTATAAATATTTTAATAAATACTTATTAATATTGGCTTTAATAGTTATTTATGATATGAGTGTTAAAAGTGAGGTTTTATTTTGTGAGTGAAAACGTTTGTGAAATGAGCGGAGCGAATTGAACAATTTCACGAACAAAATAAAATCACTTTTAACACAAATACCATACAATGTTTTTTGTACAACTTCCCTATTTTGATAATGAAACGAGCGAATTTGCAATGACAATAAACCAAACCGTGTTAAAAGTAAACTAAACCGTGTTAAAAGTAAACTTGTTTACATGGCAACGTGTTAAAAGTATTTTTAACACGCTGCTATGTAAACAATCGTTTTTAACATTGTTTGCTATCATTAAAAGTGTCACTTTTAATGACAGTTGTACAAAAAAAATTTTTTGTTAGATTTTTTAGTTCTTTTTGGCCTTTAGTTTTGCTCTACCATCCCAACTTTAGTCCTATGTAATATTTCAATAATATTTAAAGCGTATAATCATGATGGACCATAGTTGGGCAACTTGCAGCACAACAATGAACCACACTAAAAAAATTTTTTTTCTTTGAAAAAGGTAATATTATTTAAATTTGTATAAAAAAGTTAATAAGTGTATCCAAAAGGTACACTTAAAAAACATAAACACCCAGATATAACGATTTATATACATGTGTAACAGAACACCCCGTATCCGATAGTTCCATTACGCTCCGTAATTACCCTCTCCGAGCGCCACCAGTCATCACCGCAGAGCCAGCCACTGCCGTAGCGCCCCAATACTATTTAGGACTATTTATTTTTTCAGTTTTTTGTTAATAACAATTGTAATTTTTATCTCCAGAAAAAAATCGAAAAATGGTCTTTCTCTAAATGCCATTCTGGATCGTTTGAGCTATCACTCATATTTTTAAGAGACTGGTAATTATTTTTCGCAGGAAATCAACTTCTCGACTAGACTACATTGGGGGATACTGATCCAAGTATTCCTTAATAACCTCTGCTGAATTGTTAAGATCTTTAACAACCTGTTCGTCGTCTTCATAGAATAGTTCATCATCATCATCATTAGTAGTTTCGGCAACAATTTCCAGTTTTACAAACTCAGGTATACTCAATTGCTCTTTTTGTTAAGGTGATTCCTCTTTTTGTTTGGGTGGTTCTTCTTTTTGTTTAGATGGTTTCTCTTTTTGTTTAGATGGTTCTTTTTTAGGCTCTGGCTCGTTGACTGGTTGAGGATGAGAGATCACTGTTTCGTTTAGAGAAGATTTCACAATTTTGTGTAGAGGTTCCGTGACAGGTTTAAACAATTTATTTAGTGTCTCATCCGTTTCAACTCTACCCAATTGTAACGCTTTATATTTTTTTCGAATCGATCGAGCAAGTTCGGCAATTTTTCTCTTACGAACGGCAATGTCAACTGGATTGTCTGACATGTTGTCGAATAATGAACGCAATGTTACAATTTTATGTATTTATCGAAACCGATTCGATATCGACCGTTGTTTAAATCAAAGTCTTTCGCAATAACCATGTCACGGGTTAAGTTTGCGTTAGCAACAGATCTTAATTTGTAAACGAAATCGTTGGCCTACCTTGTAGTATTGCAGAGTTTATCGAGGCAAAACCGGTTGATATAGGTTGTTATTAGTAGGACGCCAACTGTTGTTGTTATTTCGGCCATAAAATTTTATTTAGTTGTCGTTAACGATGGGTTTTGGTAAATAAGTTCGAAATCTCTGACAGTGGGACATCTGAACGACTCCCTAGTCGATAACTTGTATAATGCAGTTTTCTAGCCAACGTTCGGTCATATTTTTAACTTTATTATTGGTATCAAAAATAAATAGGGAAACTAGGAAATGTTACGATTTTTATTGTTGTCAATATGAATATTTAGATTGGTCGTATCAAATGACCCCTGTTCGTTAGTAAGTTGTTGGCTGAATAAGCTACGGTTTGTCCCAATGGTAGAGGCCATATCTTGTTTCGACGTAAGTCAAATTATTGTGATCTAAGTGACGTTGGAGACTTTCTTGCTTTTCATTACGAACTTTTGTGCTGTAAACATCTGAGATTTGTCTTGAGGTTAATTTGTAATCTTCGATCATCGAAGTCAATTTAGTTTGGATTTAGGAAATTTAACCTCGTTCATTTCCATTGAAAATTGTGTGAGAGAGATTGCTCTGAATTTTGGTGATTTCGGTGGAAGTTACGGCGTAGGCCGGATTATTAATCAAATCTTCATTTGGTGGTTTAACGAACGAACAGGTGGTATTTTGGTAGTAAGACTGTTCAGACAGAGAATCGTGGTCCGGATTCCTCATCATTGCAGTTAGCAACAAGTAGTGTCACAAGGTTATCGAGAAAAGAACCCTATTTTTAAATAGGGTTTTTAGTTACCGGCTGCAGTTTTAGTTACCGGCTACAGTTTTAGTTACCGGCTACAGTTTTAGTTACCGGCTACAGTTTTAGTTACCGGCTACATTTTTAGTTACGGGCATAAGTCTTGGATACAGGCTTCTTTTGTAAGTGGGCCTGATACTTGGTTCGAGCATACGTTTTGTGTTTGGTGTAGCCTTTTGGTTTTGGATAAGGCTTGATTTTGGAACCGACCCAAGTATTGGTGAAGCCGAGGACTGCGAAAATTTATCAATTTAACAGATAAGCTATATTAGTCTTAAGTCGTAACTAGTTAGTTAAGAGTTAGTTTTCCTTATACCTTTTTTTTATATTGCGTGTGATCACACATATTTAAAATTCTCTTTTAATATTATTCATTTATTAATTCTTTGTTATATATAAATATTGTTAGCGTTGTCAAGCACGAGACTTGACAGTTGTGAAAATTTAGAAATTGTTCATTAAAGAAGAGTCTAGTTGACATTTTAGTTTTATTTAGCTCACTTATTGTTAATTTCAGTTATTGTGTACTTCAATTAGAATCGGTAAATATTCAAAATTTACTTAATTATCTCCAGTGGGTGAAGTGGTGCCTGGAACATCAGGGGTTTCCGATTTTAACCGTCTAAATCGGTGGCGCGACTCACTAGTATTTGTTACTTACCTCTACGGCTGAGCTGGGCACTAATTTGCCAGTAGAGAGACCACTACCGAACTCAGCTGGAGTTGTATTGCTTTAGTTAAATTTCCTTATTTTTCTAAATTTGATTTTTGCTTTTAAATTCATTAAAATACGTGGCAAATTTTTGGCGCCCAACGTGGGGCTGATTTTGTTAATTTGGGCCGATTTTGTTGATTGGGGCCATTTTGTTAATTGGGGCCGATTTTGTTGATTAGGGCCGTTTTGTTAATTGGGGCCGTTTTGTTAGTTGGGGCTAATTTTTGTAATTGTGCCAATTTGGTATTTTGGGTGGATTTAAATCCCGGTAGTTGCAATTTTTGTAATCGCGTTTATATAAGTGAGCTAGGTAGTAACTGTATTTTTAATATTTGTAATCTGGCGATATTAACTTTTGATCACACCAATCGCGGAATAACTTTTATATTGAGTATGGATTTTAATACTTTTGGTAAGTTTATTTAACATTGTCCATCGTTGCTAATTGTTACTGAACCACAAGTTGTGGCCTATTTGTTGAAAGGTTCGTAGTTGTCATTTATACGTTTATTGTTGAATTCGTTACGTTGTGTGAGTTTTATGATGGATTTTGTTTGTTGTGATTTATTGTATCTTTTAGGTTATCGTAATTTACCGCATATCAACTGTGATATTTTGTATAGTTATCTTTGTTAGGATATAACTCACACGTTGCGAGTTCAGAACCTGTTTGTCTTTGAAGTTTGTTGTACGTTCTTTTACACTTTTATTGTTGTATCTTTTTGATGTTTGTTTTTTTTTACGCCTTGTGGCTGGAGGCGCAAGAATTTCACCACCCGAGGATACTCCAGGCGGGGTGGGTAAGAGTCCCCCAACCTAACCACTTTCTGGGTTCAAGTTTCGTCCTACCTTTAGTGAAACTTATCTTTACCTTATCTATGTTGTGTTACATCGTTTCCTGCTCCGTTGGCTTTGAAATAACCTCAGGGTTTGGGCCTTTTTTTTGGCCGTGGTGCTGTTTCCCGTTTTGTGTGGATTTCGAGGCCAAACCTTTTGTTTTCCGACCGGGCCATTGGTTGTTGAGTGTCCGGTGGAAAAAACCATTTGTTGGGATTTGAAGAGGAATTTTTCGGAGTTAATTTAGTAGGGACTTAGGTATTGTTAACTATAGGTATCTTTCGTTGCTTGGATTCAGACCCTTGTTCAGCATAACCATCGTTGACCCTTTCGGCCTTGTGGCTGGAGGCCTTAGAATTTCACCACCCGAGGATACTCCAGGCGGAGTGGGTAAGAGTCCCCTAACCTTAACACTTTTTGGATTCAAGTTCGTTACTTAGGGTTGTTTTATTGTAATCCCATCTTACCCGTCGTCACTTGAATCCAACCCTTTCAGCAAGTCCATCGTTGATTTCTACCCAACCTTAACACTTTCTGGATCCAAATTTCGTTCTGCCTTAGTAAACTTATCTTTACCATTATCTATATTTAGTTACATCGTTTTCCTGCTTGTTTGGATTTAGAATGACCTTATGGTTTTGGCTTTATTTGTAGTGGTTCTACGGCACGTTTTGTGTGGATTTCGAGGCCAAACCTTTTATTTTCCGACCGGGCCATTGGTTGTTGAGTGCCCGGTGGAAAAACCATTTGTTGGGATTTATTGAGGGAATTTTCAGTCTGTTTGGCAGGAACTTAGGTTTTGTAAACTTATGGTATCTTTCGTTATTTGGATTCAAACTTTGTTCAACACGACCATCGTTTACTCTTTCGTGCCTTGTGACTGGAGGCCTAAGAATTTCACCACCCGAGGATACTCCAGGCGGGGAGGTAGAAGTCCTCCAACCTTAACACTTCTGGATTCAAGTAATTTCCTTATCTTTGCCTTGACTTCCCTTACCTTTATCTTACCTTTTATGTTGTTGCTTGCTTCGTCGACTTTAATTACCCTCATGGTTTGGGTCTCTTTTTTTTGGCCGTGGTGCTATTTTCACGTTTGGTGGATTTTGGAGGCCAAACCTTTTTGTTTTCCGACCGGGCCATTGGTTGTTAAGTGCCCGGTGGAAAAAACCACATGGTGGGATTTGTCGAGGGATTTTGGTCGACTTAGTGGGAAACATGTGTTCGTTACCTTCTCTACCCTTTGCTACATTACCTGAATCCAGCCAACTTATCAACAACCATCGTTGATACCCTTTTTGTGTTTTTTCTTTTGTTTGTTTGTTTGTTGCTTTTCTTTCTTTGGTTTTGTTGTGTTGTTAGTTCGTATTTTCTCACGAAATGGTATATGGCGTTTTATTGGCTTGGCTGATACAGCCATTTGTCGTTAGCTATCGTATGGGCTTGTTGTTCCTTTCACCGTGACTGTTGGCTCATTTAGCACAATTGCGTTATCGTCGAAAATCTTCGGTAGATTTTCTCCTTTCTTAGGGGAGGGGATGTTGTCACGGGTTAAGTTTGCGTTAGCAACAGATCTTAATTTGTAAACGAAATCGTTGGCCTACCTTGTAGTATTGCAGAGTTTATCGAGGCAAAACCGGTTGATATAGGTTGTTATTAGTAGGACGCCAACTGTTGTTGTTATTTCGGCCATAAAATTTTATTTAGTTGTCGTTAACGATGGGTTTTGGTAAATAAGTTTATTATTATAATTGTGTGTAGTTCGAAATCTCTGACAGTGGGACATCTGAACGACTCCCTAGTCGATAACTTGTATAATGCAGTTTTCTAGCCAACGTTCGGTCATATTTTTAACTTTATTATTGGTATCAAAAATAAATAGGGAAACTAGGAAATGTTACGATTTTTATTGTCGTCAATATGAATATTTAGATTGGTCGTATCAAATGACCCCTGTTCGTTAGTAAGTTGTTGGCTGAATAAGCTACGGTTTGTCCCAATGGTAGAGGCCATATCTTGTTTCGACGTAAGTCAAATTATTGTGATCTAAGTGACGTTGGAGACTTTCTTGCTTTTCATTACGAACTTTTGTGCTGTAAACATCTGAGATTTGTCTTGAGATTAATTTGTAATCTTCGATCATCGAAGTCAATTTAGTTTGGATTTACGAAATTTAACCTCGTTCATTTCCATTGAAAATTGTGTGAGAGAGATTGCTCTGAATGTTGGTGATTTCGGTGGAAGTTACGGCGTAGGCCGGATTATTAATCAAATCTTCATTTGGTGGTTTAACGAACGAACAGGTGGTATTTTGGTAGTAAGACTGTTCAGACAGAGAATCGTGGTCCGGATTCCTCATCATTGCAGTTAGCAACAAGTAGTGTCACAAGGTTATCGAGAAAAGAACCCTATTTTTAAATAGGGTTTTTAGTTACCGGCTACAGTTTTAGTTACCGGCTACAGTTTTAGTTACCGGCTACAGTTTTAGTTACCGGCTACATTTTTAGTTACGGGCATAAGTCTTGGATACAGGCTTCTTTTGTAAGTGGGCCTGATACTTGGTTCGAGCATACGTTTTGTGTTTGGTGTAGCCTTTTGGTTTTGGATAAGGCTTGATTTTGGAACCGACCCAAGTATTGGTGAAGCCGAGGACTGCGAAAATTTATCAATTTAACAGATAAGCTATATTAGTCTTAAGTCGTAACTAGTTAGTTAAGAGTTAGTTTTCCTTATACCTTTTTTTTATATTGCGTGTGATCACACATATTTAAAATTCTCTTTTAATATTATTCATTTATTAATTCTTTGTTATATATAAATATTGTTAGCGTTGTCAAGCACGAGACTTGACAGTTGTGAAAATTTAGAAATTGTTCATTAAAGAAGAGTCTAGTTGACATTTTAGTTTTATTTAGCTCACTTATTGTTAATTTCAGTTATTGTGTACTTCAATTAGAATCGGTAAATATTCAAAATTTACTTAATTATCTCCAGTGGGTGAAGTGGTGCCTGGAACATCAGGGGTTTCCGATTTTAACCGTCTAAATCGGTGGCGCGACTCACTAGTATTTGTTACTTACCTCTACGGCTGAGCTGGGCACTAATTTGCCAGTAGAGAGACCACTACCGAACTCAGCTGGAGTTGTATTGCTTTAGTTAAATTTCCTTATTTTTCTAAATTTGATTTTTGCTTTTAAATTCATTAAAATACGTGGCAACCATTGTCCCATACTTTTCTTGCCAACATTTCGAACACAACTGTTTGAATTCTTTAAAACTCATATCCGGTGACACGTGTTCATCAAAGACATGTTTCAAATTGATAGCATCTTGTTTAAAAAGTACAATTAGGTTACTGTTATCTCTACAAATTTGTTTACAGCATTTCGAGTAGGTCTGCGAAAGAAATGCGCTATCTATATCCCGATGTCGACCCATGCTGTAGTATTCTCGAATCTTTTGCTGGTTCTCATATATGACGTCATCAAAAATAAAAATTGAATTCGGCTTTGCATCATTTGGACTAATAACTTCATCGTTTTCTTTAAACGGAAAATATCCCACACCTTTAACTTTTGACAGCACTTCTTCCAACAATTTATACTTGGGCTGATACAATGACTTTGAATAAACGTAAACATTTTTAAATTTCGCGCCATGTGGATGAAACAGTAGCGACAACATAACGTTTGTTTTGCCACACCCACTGGGTCCACAGATTAGCGCCCGAAACGAATTTGGTAGCAATGGTCCATGTTTACTGTCAGCGATTCGATCGTTTCCTTCATCTAAATTTTCAATCGGTAGCGTCTGGTCTTGTTGAATGATCTTCATTGTTTAACATGTTTTTAAATGTTTCAATGTATAAGTAGAGTAGTAATTCTTAAATCATTTCATTTCTCATGTTGGTGTTTGAAGGTGAAGGTGTGCTCAACAGCCTTATCAATAATCTGCCGTTTGAGTTACATTATCCCAGTTACAACTTTTTGGGACCAGGCACCAAATTACATAAAAGACTTGCACGTGGAGATACGGGTGTTAACCTGCTGGACGACGCAGCCAGAAAACACGATATTGCATATTCTAAACATAAAGATTTAGCGGAAAGACATAAAGCAGACGAGATTCTGGAGAATAAAGCGTGGGAAATAGTAAAGTCCAAAGACGCATCAATTGGTGAAAAGACTGCAGCTTGGTTAACTACCACCGCAATGAAAGCTAAACGTAAACTTGGCATAGGTGTTAGGAAACCTAAATCGTTTAAACGCAATATTATAAGTAAAATACAAAGGGATATAAAAAAAGCTGGTCCTTCGGCTACATTAAAACGAGCAGTCAGTATTGCTCTAAAAGCAGCCAGGGTTGCTGTACAAAATGCTGGTGGAAAAAATCAGGTTAAAGTACCTAGAATTATTCCCATCGAACCAAAATCCGGAAGCTTTTTACCCTTAATTCCGTTATTTGCTGGACTAAGTGCACTCGGGGCGTTGTCTGGCGGAGCTGCTGGAATCGCTAAAACTGTGATTGATGCGAAAAATGCACAGAAAAAATTGGAAGAAGAACATCGACATAACAAAGCTATGGAATCTCTCGGTAAAGGACTATATTTACGAAAAAATGCCAGAAGAGGCTTTGGTCTCTTTCTAAAGAAGCAAAAAAACTAATTACGCTACCCAATCGAGGATTGTATGATTATGAACTAAAACGATATGCTAAACGTCTAAAAATCCCAAATTTTAGAGGTGTATTTATGCGAGACACATTGCCTAAAACCGGTCCTGTTCAACGCGAATGCGCAATCCTAAATTTGGATGAAAGCAAAAATCATGGAACTCATTGGGTGGCGTATCGGAAGATTGACAATAACGTCGAATATTTCGATTCATTTGACAAGTTGAAACCACCGAAAGAACTTGCACAGTATCTGGGACCTGCAACGAAAATTGTTTACAACCACGACTTTTAATCAAATCAACTGTGGTCATCTTTGTTTAGAATTTCTATACGATGGAGGCAGTTTTGGCGTACTTACATTAATCTTGAAAAGAACCTGATTGACTTTACTGAACAGGAATTGACTTGTTTTCCTATATGTAATTTGAAAAGGTACGCAAAACCTTGTGAATTATTACAAGTTTGGTCAAGTTGCCGCTTGAATATAGATTGGATTTTGAATTGCGAATCTGCCTGCCCTGCTTTGTTCATCATAATCGTCCTGAATGGACCAATCATGTTGACGGACCTGCGCAATCACAAGGAAATTGTAATATATGTAAACTAGGTTTAGAAAAATGTAATGAACTTGTGAACAATTATTTAAATAAATGTTAAAGATATTTCTTATTTATTTTATTTCTTTGTTCAACCTCCAACAGTTATGTTGTTAACGCTAGAGAGTCGTGATTATCAATTTGATTGGACCCCTCCGGTTCCGTTAAGTTTAGATCCAAAGAAACAATACAAGTTGGCATTTCTGTTTTTCTTTTCGTACAACAGTATACCGAATGTAGAGATTGGCAGTAATGCTTTTTACTATTACGAAAATAACAATAAAACTAAATTGCAGAAAATAACCTTAAATACTGGTTGCTATGAAATTTCCGATATTGAGGAGACGATTCGAAATTTAATAAATATACCACCAAATGCAAAGATTGAAGACGTTTTTTCATTGAAGCCCAACAATAATACACTCAAGTGTGAAATATTCAGTAGTCAACATGCAATAAATTTCGAGCGTGAAGACAGTATAGGCAGAATGTTGGGTTTCTCAAAGAGGATTCTGGAACCGAACGTAAGACATAGTTCCCATCTACCAGTTGAAATTGTTAAAGTACGAACGATTCGTTTCGAAACAAACATTACCACCGGAGCCTTCTACAACAACAGACCTACTCACACTATCCACGAGTTTGGTATATCCGTAGAACCTGGTTACGCTATCGACGAAATTCCGAAAAATATCACGTATTTGCCTGTGATTGATATATCTGAGATTACAAATATTACTATACTGGCATTGGATCAAAATTCAAGACCTGTAAATTTTCAAGGTGAAAGAAGCATATTGGGTTTGGAATTGAAAGAATGGGATTAATTTTCAACGATATAGCACCTTCATATTTTCAGAAGCCTGCAGTATTGAACAAGTCGTTAAAGTGTTCAGTAGGACGACAGCGACGATGACTTACTAGAGACAACGTTTTATTTTTGAAAGCTCTTGGTTTCAAAGTTATTAACAATAATAATAATAATGAATCGTATACGAACAATTCAAGATCCAATGTTTGATCTCTATCGAGAACCGACTCAGGATGAATCGATTAGAAAATCCGAATACCGATCTTACACACCATTCATCAAATCGTTTAGCTGCAGCGACATTGTAGAATTTAGTGTAAATCAGGTGGACTCATTCTTTGCAATGCATGGTACGTTGTTGGCTATTAAAGGAAAATTGGATGTAACTGGTGATGGCGATGTTAGTTTGACACCAAACTTTGGAGCATTTCTATTCGACTCGTTTACGTATAGCAAAAGTGCAAGAGAGATAGAAACAGTTCGAGATCCTGGAATTGTTAGCACGGTAAGAGCTTTAATATGTTACAATGAAGAAGATTGTCGTCACCTCGCCATTGCTGGTTGAAATTATCCCGTAAATCCCATTCTCAATCCTGATGATAAATCATTTAGTTTACTGATGCCACTTAAACACATCTTCAACATTTTCAATGATTACCCAATGGTAACTTGTGGACGACAAACGATTCGATTCGTTCGAGCTCGTAATGATCTCGATAGCGTTATTGTAACAGAGAAACGAGGTACCGGTAACGTACCTACTGTTACAACCGTACAGATTATGATTCATTCGATGGAACTAAAAGTTAAACATATTTATCCAAATGATTTTGTTAAAGAACAATTGATGCGATCAATTCAGAGCGATCGTCCAATCGTAATTCCGTTTAGATAAAAGCTTTTTTAAAAAAATTAAACCTCCTTCAAAAAAAATGCACTAAAAACCCAGAAATAAAATCTTTATTTCTTAAAAAAAATTGGAAACAACTAGGCATCTGATTTCGATTTCCTTGAAGTCGGCTCCAATGGTTTATATCTTTGTAAAACATTTGAGTTACTAACATTCAAAATCTAGATTTAATAGCTAAGATTAAAATAGAGGGTAATTTGCCATTGGAGCCGACTTCAAGGAAATCGAAATCAGATGCCTAGTTGTTTCCAATTTTTTTTAAGAAATAAAGATTTTATTTCTGGGTTTTTAGTGCATTTTTTTTGAAGGAGGTTTAATTTTTTTAAAAAAGCTTTTATTTTATCATTTTTAGTTGCTACTTGATTCATGATGTACTATATTTTAAAAACCTTAAAAAATACCATGCAAGAGGTACTGATTTCAATCCCCAACAATCCCATGTACCAATGTGACTTTTTGGAGACATAACACCTAGAAACACGAAGCACGTACGGTAAAGGAAAACATTATGATGAAATATGGACTTGAATTGTCTGAAATCACCAACACGCTGTGAGCAAGAGAATTGATTAAATGCTCATTTCTTCTCCTTGTGAGAAGAGGTCTTTGGCTTTAGAGTGGGACAGTAACGGGCTAATTATTATGTTTTTATGTTACACATCATTATTAACATATTAAATTAACTGCAGAACTTATTTTATTGATTTTTGTGGTGTTTCTTGGAATATCTTCCACATTGATGACCGGGCCTTCATTAAATTTCTATGGGATTACACGGAATAGAGTATTCTTTTGAATGCAAAACGATTTTTTTAAATCGGATTACAGATACCAGAGATATTCGGTAACATAAAAAAAACTATGGTCGAATTGAGAACCCCTCTTTCTTTAAATCGGTTATAGTGCGACAGTAACGCGCCAAATATTATGTTTTTATGTTTTACATCATTATTTACATATTAACTTAACTGCCGAGCTTATTCTGTTGATTTTTGTGGTATTTTCTGGAATATCTTTCACATTGATGACCAGACCTTAATCAAATTTCTATGGGACCAATGGGAAACTTTACTCTTTTGAATGCAAAAAGAATTTTTCAAATCGGTTTATAAATACCGGAGATATTCTTAACTGCCGAGCTTATTTTGTTAATTTTTGTGGTATTTCCTGGAATATCTTCCACATTGATGACCAGACCTTAATCAAATTTCTATGGGACCACACGGACGCTCTACTCTTTTGAATGCAAAAAGATTTTTTCAAATCGGATTATAAATACCGGAGATATTCGGTAACATATATAAAAAAATATGGTCAAACTGAGACCCTTCTCCTTATTTACTGGAAGATCTTTCACATTGATGACCAGACCTTAACCAAATTTCTATGGGACCAATGGGACACTCTACTCTTTTGAATGCAAAAAGAATTTTTTAAATCGGATTATAAACACCGGAGATATTCGGTAACATCCATGAAAAAAAAAATATGGTCGAATTGATAACCTTCTCCTTTTTTGAAGTCGGTTAAAAATGGGCTATGTACCATCGCCTTTAACGTAAATAACGGGCTATGCAAAAATGCACCGGCAAATAATTAAATTTTCCAACGTTAGGCGACGCATGTGTCAACTGTCGAGTTCGTATTAGTAAATAACGGGGTAAGTGCCAGCTACTCTATATTCGTTAATGCGTGCTAGCGTGGACGTTTTGGCAGTAAAAGTTGGCGGTTGAAGAAGTATTGTCTATTATTGCTGTTTAAAAATGGAAAATGAAGTTTTACCGAAGCGAAGACGTAAAAAAGGTGAAGGCAGACTACATGAAGAAAGACAGATAAGAAGAAGTGGTGGTAAAAGCTACGTAAATACCAGAAATACTAAGGTGCAAGCTAAAGAAGAACCGAGTGGCGAGGTAAATTGGCTTAACTTTATAGTTATCATTTTGTATAGGTGAAATGTTTGTTAACTTTTAGGTTATATGCAAATGCAAATTCGAATGTAAGAATATTCCTTATCAACAAAAAATAGCCGTATTCAAGGATTTTTTCAAACTTGAGGATAATGTTAAACAAAATTCGTATTTAATGGGTCTTATTAGTGTTTCTGGGGTGAAGCGAAGGAGACATGGGAACTATGACGATTCTGCCAATAGTAGAAGACAGGCAACCGTGTACTTTACATTACCGAATGGGAAAGGAGATATTTTGCAGGTGTGTAAAAAAACTTTTCTAAATGTTTTTGGAATAACGAAGAGAAGAATTGAAACTATTGTCAAGGCGAAGAAAAGTGGTGAACTGACTTTTACCGAGAAACGGGGCAATAAAAAAACACATAGAAAGTTCTCCAAAGATGATGAAAACTTAATCATTGACCATGTTAATTCGTTTCCCAAAGAAAAAAGTCACTACACTAGAGCTAAAAGCGACAAAGAGTACATGAGTCAGGATTTGAATATAAGCCGTTTGTTTCGAACATTTCAGGGGAAATATCCAGATTCGCTCATTAGTTACCGTTATTTTTACGAAACTTTCAAAAGATGTTTTCCAAACATAAGCTTTCATCATCCACGTACTGATACATGTGGCACTTGTGATCTTTTGCAAAATCAAATACGATCTAATCCTAATAATACCGAAGCAAAAACTAAACTAGACCTACACCATCTCTTCCTGCCCTGACACATGGTGAGATGTTTTACTTACGGCAACTTTCGTGTTACAATCTGGGTATCCACGTTGGAGACAACAATAAAGGCTACATGTTTTTATGGCACGAAGGGATAACGGGGAGAGGCGGAAATGAAATAGCTTCATGTCTGTACAAAGCTGTTAGGTGTCACATATTTCATAAAAAAAAATTGGCGATATGGAGCGACAACTGCATCGCACAAAACAAAAATAAAATGTTATTGTTTCTGTGCATTTATTTGGTGGCAAAAGGATATTTTGACGAGGTCCATCAGAAATACTTGGTTTCCGGCCATTCCTTCCTCAGCTGTGACAGAGATTTTGCCCAAATTGAGAAAAGGAAACGCTTGGAGAAATGCGAAGTTCCAATGGACTTGGTAAAGCTGATGGTTAGTGCTACTCCAAAAAATGCATTCATGGTCACGATTATGCAAACGGAAGATTTTTTTGACTTCAAACAGGCGGCGGAAATGAGTGTGATTACCAAAGATTTGCAAATTTCTCAAGCGAAATGGATCATTGTAGAAAAGGATTCATTGACGAATTCAAACTCGTGAGAATTTGAACGATTTAGAAGCTTGTAAGTCCAAGAGGGTTTTCAAAAAAAATGTTTCAGAAGAAACTATTCGTAATATTACTTTGCCACCATTAGCATGTAAAAGCAAAATAAGCAATGAGAAGAAAGAAAACTTAAAAAAATGTATTCCTTATGTAAAAGAAGAAAATCGATGATTTTTTGAAGAAATTCTTCGTTAAGATAGATCAACCTGATTTATTTTTCTATTTTTGTATGTTCACACAAATAAAAAATTGAGAAAAACGATGTTTATTTCTTCTCTTGAACCTTGTCATTTCTGGCACTTAGTTCATGGTAAAATAAACATTGGTGTGATACTTAGCCCACTATAAGGAAAAAGAATAATGGCACTTGGAACCTTCTAAGAATATTAAAGTTTTTTAAATTTTCTCTCTTAAACCAGAGCACCTACATGAAAAATTAATTTGAATTCTTGTTTATACCATATATAGGTTCATATAAAAAATTGGAAATATTTCTAAACCTAATGGGTCATGTTTTATAAAGTTTATATCGAATAACTCGAAAGAATTTTTTTGGCACTTAGCCCCTTATTTACTTCAAGGCTAAATATGTATATGACATACATATGAGGCAGTGAAAGGAAAAGTGGTGTAACTCCATTTTTCTTTATATTGGGTTCAGTTCATTTCTGACTTCTCCATACTTGAATCTATTAGTAGGAATAATGGTGTAAATCATAACTCTTGTATTAGCCGCATAGATGGCAGCACTAGTTAGACTAGCTAGAAAATTTACAAATTAGCTCGAGTGAAAAATGGTGTATGTTCGAGTTACACCACTAATTTTTTTCATACGGCGTAAGCATGTATTCAGTTGACCGTTTAATGGGACAGTCAAACTGGGGCGTAGACTCAAGAGGAAGGGTCTCGACTCATATGGCGATTGGACCATCGAATCGAGTATTGGATTCAGAGACGGGGGATATAGCCAATTCTGTGCGTATTTCAAACACAGTATATCAACCTTCGAGAGAAAATTGTAATTACGTTTATATAGACGTAAATGAGTGCATGGCTGGTGGTGAATTTTTAATCAAACCAGTCATTAGAACAAAGAACTATTCCTCCTGCCATCAAGGTTTATGAGAATTTTTGTTGATGAAATCGGTATGTTTCTGTTTAGACCTACGGCCGGGAAGCAAATAAGTTACCCCATCGGGTACAAAAGGTTCGAGTTTCTTGGATGAAAGTACTTTATATATGTATATCCTAAAACCGGCCGTCTGCCGGGGCCCAGCGGTCAACTTCACAAATGACAGCTTGTCAAAAAGGCGAAAATTTGGTTTTAGTTACCTCATTGGTACATGGCTACAAATTTTACAGTGTGTAGGGAAAAGCACCTAGATATCTATTTTGGCCGGCAGCCGTCGATATTTGGACGCCTACGTAGAGCAGACGCCCGCCTCGACGCCTAAAATCCGACGTAAGTTACCTCATAAGGTACATATGCAAATTTGGGCTTAAATAAAAGGTATTTATGTGTAGAGTACACACATATTTTTTAAAATTCTGCAGACGGTCAACAAAAAATTGCAGACGCTCTAGAAAATTTAAATATTAATTTTAAATACCTACCTATTGTTAAGTAGGTGGTAACGTTGTCTTCATGAAACACTATTATGTTGTTGAACGCTGAAAAAGAAGTGTGTGATTGAAGAATAATATTTATGTTTGTTATGGTCTCAAAACAAATTTGTGATATAATAATTAATAGTGTTACCGGTTTGACAACGGCATGTAAGTATTATTTTTTGTTTGTGTTTGTAAGATATAGCGATATAGGTAGTTAGCTCGGTAGTTAGGTTATTTTGTTTATTCCCTGGGAATGTATACCTATTTTCGGTAGGCTCTCAGTGCGACGTTGCCAACTCTTTTTTCATTTAATTTATTTGCCAATAATAATGTTTCTTATTTAACTTTTTAGATTTCTTTTATAATATATTTATTATAACTTTTTAATCAACGCACTGTTTTTGTAAAATATACGCAAAGATTTTTCTTAAAATTTAGAGGAAGCTAAATGAATTTGAGATTAAGTAAAAATTACCACTACAGTAATGTATTTTTTTTGAAATAAGAACATGGATGTCACTACTCTAGTTGTTGCTGAGAACGCCATAGAGCCGAATTCTGTTGCAACTATATCACGTAAGTGTTGCATACATATTCTAAACGAAAAAAATCCAGATTCAGATGTTGAGAAATTTTGTGAGTCTACTTTACAAAAATGCCAAACTGTCCTTGCTGCAAGAAGAAAATTTAATATGTTGTACAAAAATTTTGATCTCCCAGTCTCTGTAAATAATTATGATTGTTACCATACATCATGTTACAAAAAGTTCACCGCAGTTAAGAAAGAGAAACTTGTAGAAATATCAGAAGCACAGCCGTCTTCAAGTACAAGCCATGAAGGTATAGATTTGGCAACGTCGCGTGTGGGCCTATGCTTTGTTTATTTCTTTTTCTTGCGCTAAATGCAGGCAGGCATAAATTGGCATAATGGAAGTTTACAGATGTTTGTAGTAGACAATCTGACCTAATCCATTTGTTTTTTAGTTTATTTTCAACCAATAACGTTTTCAACTTGTTAGTATTGACATAATATCTAGTGTTGTACGTGGTTGTACCTGTGTTGATCACCATCGTAGCCAATTAGCTAATATAACCTCAATTAAAAGGTATGTACATTAAAACACACGCAAAAATAACAGAAAGTTTTTGAGGGAAAGGTTACTAATCATAAACTTTGTTTACAGCTTACAAATACAAATATGCCACGCAAATGTTGCGTACCCGCTTGCAAGAGCAATAATTATCAATCTACAAGAAAAGAAGATAACAAGTGTGTGACAACATTTTTATTTCCCAAAGATGAGAAAAGGCGGGCAGAGTGGATTCGTGCAATACCCAGAAAAGACTGGACTCCTTCTGTTAGTGCAGTAGTATGTTCTAATCATTTTAGTGATAGTGAAATAATCCGTTATGACAAATATCTTCAACAAGATGGATCATTTAAACAAATACTTTTATGTCGTCCAAAGTTGACAGAAACAGCAGTGCCCAGTGTTTACCCCGACTTACCCTGTTATTTAAACAATAAAAAAGTGTTGAACAGGTCAGATCCTGAAGAAAGACGTTCCAACATCTTTAAACGTCATAGCAATGTAGTAAGTGACTTTTTAAAAGGCGACTTTCTTAATACTTTTGATAATTTAAAAAATGAGTATACACAAAATGTGAATATTTTTAATTGGGAAGTGAAAATATTTAACAATAAGATTTATTTTTATACTTTGAACGAAGAGAGATTTCTCTCTATTGAAAATAGTATACTCATACATGATGACCTTACTGTACATATATTTTTAAAACATAATGAATTGTCATCTTCCGATTTACATTGGATTCTTCCAGTAGATTTAAAATTAAGTAGATGGTCACAACTTGCTATCACGATATAAAAGCATTTCAGATATAGAACCTAAACAACAAGATGTTAAGGATTTATTAAAAAAGAGCTTAGTTTTCCTTCAGGAAGCTAATGAAATAGCTGATGATAATATTGATTTTATTTATAGCAAGGAATTAGAAATTGTAACTGATCAAGTAAAACAGTTCGTTGCTAGCACAAGAAAATATTCAGCTTCAACAATAATTTTTGCTTTTATGATATATTGTCAGTCACCGTCATGCTATAATCTTATTCGTGACTTTTTGCTGTTACCTACCAAAAGGCACTTGCAATCAATTTCATCAAGTTTAAATATTTCACCTGGTATTGCAGAAAATAATAAAAATTATTTAAAAAATGTTGCATGTACTGCCTTGATTATAGATCACAAAGTATTGTTGGATCTGCAAGCAATAAAGATGAATTAGCAAAAACTGCATTAACCTTTATGATTTCGTCTGCCTTTGGTAGCATGAAAGAAGTGGTAAAAATATTACCTGTTAACAACATTAATGGTCGTGAAATGGTACCAATCACACTAAATATAATAAATTTAATACAGGATTGTAGTTTTGAAGTATTATGTATCATCACCGATAACCATTCTATTAATCGAGTTATGTTTAATAATATAGCACCTAGTAATAGTTTTCCAAATCCCAAATATCCAGAAAAAATAATTTTTGTTTTATTTGATTTTGTGCATATTTTTAAAAACATCTGGAAGAACTGGATGAATTTAAAAAATTTAGAGCACACCTTTGTGTATTATGATTTGTTAAGATACGCAAAATTTCAACATATTAGAGATATTTATAATGCTGAGAAAAACCATTTAATTAAACAAGCTTATAAACTTAATTTCAAATCAGTATACCCATCAGTTTTAGAGCGACAAAAAGTTAATTTAGCTGATAATGTATTCCATCAGTCGACAATTGCAAGTTTAAAAAATAATTCAATGTGCCAAGATACCGCAGAGTTTTTAGCAATTATTAGAAAGTGGTGGGATATAGTTAATAACCGTAGTACTACAAAGGGTAGAATAAAAAGAAATGATTTGTGCATACCTATTAAATCAACTTCTGATTTGCAAGTTAATTTTTTAAAAGAATTTGTTCGTTGGCTTGATAGGTGGGACAATATAGAAAACAACAATGGACATCTATCCTCTCCAACATTTCATGCTATACGCCATAGTACCACGGTTATGATTGATATCATTGATTATGCCTTTAAGAACTATAAAATAGAGTACATTTTACCTGGTAAATTTACCTCAGAAAATTTGGAGAAACGATTTGGTGTATATAGAATATTGGCAGGTTGCAATTATAATGTATCCTTAGATGATATAATTGGAGCTGAAAAAAAAATAAGAACAAAACAAATTTTTAAAAGAGCCAATGGAAATCTGTCTATAGCTGAATTGCGATCGGAGTATGCTATAGATTCTGCAGGCACAGATTCAATTGAGGAAAATATTAATGTGGAATTAAATGACATAGATTGTTTTTTAAATGTGTTGGCAACGGACTATATAGAAAAATTAGAAATTGATGAAGCTGGTAAAATTTATGTCTGTGGTTATGTTGCACATACCGTAGGCAAAAAATTGGACTGCACAACCTGCAAATCACTTGTAACATTAGAAAAGGGTACTTTTACCAATAATGAGTATTATGATAATTTACAAAGGGGTGGTTTGTCGGTTGGTTTAGATTCTGTATGTTATATTTTTTTCCATATGCATGCAATATTAGAATTTATTATAAATGATCAAGACCTAGAATCGAAATTTTTAAAAACAAATAAACAAAAAAATATCTTATGTTATTTGACTTTAGAAAGTATTAAAAATTATCCTTTTTATTCAATGTTTGAAGAAATTTGTATTTGTGGAAAGGATTGCAAAAAAATTATTAACATGATATGTTCTGTACTAAGTAATATAATGCTTAATAATTATGTAAAAAATAAAAATAATAAATTAAACCAAATGTTGAGAATGTTGAGACTTAGTTAACAGTCTTATTAAAAAAAAAAAACAAAATAAAGTTGTAACGTAGCAATTAAGTTTGTGTTGTTGAAATAACAAATTTTTTGATGTTAGAAAAAATGTCGAAATAAAAACGTTAATGAATACAGTCCATTTATTCAATTAAAATACGAGTTATCGTAACATTTTTTGGTCATATTCGAGCCGGATATTTATACAATTGAGGGATATATCCAACTGTGAAGTTGAAGATATATCAAAGAAGCAGATTTGGAAAATCAATATCCAAGGACGAATATCTATATGGAAAATCTAGTCGAGACATGCAGTTAAAGAGCAGCTCATAAACACATTGGGAGGAGAAACAAGAGAACATATTGCTGAGAAAAAAATTAATTTAAGTAAAGTTAAGTAAATTTTGATTGTTATTTCCTAGATAAAACAAATCGGTGATTTATTGTTTATATTTCAATAAATTATAAATGGGGGAGGAAATCAAAATAATCAAAAGACGTCCGGGTACGATTAAAACAAAATTTACTAGATTAGAGAATTATTTAAATACTGTGACTAATATAACAATTAGCGAATTACAAATAAGAGAAAACTTGTTACTTAAGGCTTATGAGGAATTTAATGAGATACAAAATAAACTTGATGAGTGTTATAGTGAAGTAACGGAAGAATTGCAAAATGAATTTGATCAGGAAAGAGAGTTGATGGAAAATTTATATATTAAAATATATAACAATATTAAAACTTTAATCGAAAATTTAGAAATACCTCAAGTTAATTTTGTATCTTCACAAAGTTGTGTAAATAGAGAAAATTCACAATATGTATTTTCAGACAAACGGGCTGTTAAACTTCCGAGTATCAACATTCCAACATTTGATGGAAATTATGGCGATTGGAGAACCTTTATAGACTTGTTTGCTGCAGGAATAGATAATGACACAACTTTGGCCAAATCACAGAAATTTTTATATTTAAAAGGTTTACTAAAGGGAGAACCTTTATAAATTGTAAGTGAATTAAAAATAACAGATGATAATTATGACAGAGCTAAAAACCTATTAAAATCGAAATACGCGAAAAAGGGTCCAATTTTGAGATATCATATTAATGAAATTTTAGAAATAAAAGTTGAAAAAGGTCAAACAGGGCTAAGGGAGTTTTTCTCGAAAATTAGACAACACATACATGCTCTAGAAGCATTAGATATAGATGTAGAATCTTGGGATTTGTTGTTATTTTATATATTATCCTCAAAAATTGAGAAAGGGTTAAGAAATCAATTTGAAATTCAAAGACAAGAAGGGGATGGTGACTCTTTACCCAAAATAAATGAGTTTTTATTGTTTTTAGAAAAGCGTATAAATGCTTGGGAAAACTCTGAGGTAACGGTTGACTTAACTAAAACTAACGACAAATTTAAAAAACGACAATCTAGTATAACTACCTATGCTCAGACACTAAATGATAACCCAATGTTTAAAAGAAAATGTAGTTATTGCAAAGAAGAACATCCGATTACTAAATGTGACAAATTTAAGGGACTTTCTTTACAAGTTAAACGAGAAATTATATTAAAAAATAAATTATGTTTTAACTGTTTAAAGGCAAATCATACAGTTATAAAATGTAAGGCGTTTAATTGTAGAATTTGTGGTAGAAAACATCATACGCTAATTCATAATTCGGTTGACAATGTTGAGAGCAATAACGATGTGCCAGGTCCATCTCAAAATTTGGGTAATAATAAGGAAATAAGCTCACAAGTTGCTAGTGATATAAGCATTGGCAATTCCGTATCTTGTACCCACACGGGGTTTTTGAAATCAAAAAATCAAATAGTGTTAGCTAGAGCTAAAATTAAACTTATTTCTAATCATGGGACGATAATAGCCAGAGCTTTACTAGATTCTGGATCACAAACAAGTATTATAACTAGGGAATTATCAAAAAAGCTTGGTAATAATTGCGTTAGGTCGAATTTAAAAATTTCGGGAATTTATGAGTCAATGACAAACAGTACAGAAATAATGGATGTAACTATCAAATAGAACTTTAGAAAGGTTTGTTATAAATTGTGCGATTTTACCAAAAATAACTTGTTATTTGCCTCAAATTCCAATTGATATTGCTAAATTTAAAATTCCAATATCGATTGATTTGGCAGATGATGAATTTTACAAACCAGGAAAAATAGATATGTTGATTGGATCAGATTTATACTATGATATAATTGAATGTGGCATTATTAAAATGGGGCAAAATTTACCAACCTTAATGAATTCTAAATTTGGATGGATTGTTGGAGGATTGACTGAGTCAAATTCAATAATGAATAATGCTAACAATTTTAATCTTTGCCTAGTTTCAACCATAGATATTGACAAATTGATACCAAAATTTTGGCAACTGGAAGAGATCACTAATAAACTGATATATACACAGGAAGATAAATTATGTGAAAATATTTTTCAATCAACAACAATTCGTGATGATACTGGTAGATTTATAGTTAATTTACCTTTAAAAAGAAATGTGGGTGATTTGGAGCTAGGAGATTCTTTTGAATTAGCTAAACGTTGATTTTTATCATTAGAGAAAAGGATCCATAAAAATAAGGAATTATTTATGGATTACAAAAAATTTATCGACGAATATGTTCATTTGGGTCATGGAAAATATGTTCCATTGGATTTAAAAACTAAGGAGGGTAATATTAAATATTTCTTGCCGCATCATTGTGTAATTAAAGAGGAAGCTATATCTACAAAATTAAGGGTTGTATTTTATGCATCAGCTAAAACTAGGTCAGGAAATTCTTTAAATGATGTTATGGATACAGGTCAAACAGTTCAACCTGATTTGTTTGATATAGTTATTAGATTTAGATTCTTTCATGTAGTGCTTATTGCAGATATAGTTAAGATGTACAGGCAAATTAGAGTAATTAACGAACACCAACATTTACAAAATATTTTATGGCGAGAATCCCCTAACGAAAGTTTAAAATGTATTCAATTAGAAACAGTTACTTACGGTACAAATTGTGCTCCTTATCTAGCGACAAAATGTTTATCCGAGTTAGGTAAGATAAATTCTGTTAAATTTCCACTTGCTTCAAAAATGCTTCAGCATCAATGTTACATGGATGACATTTTGGGTGGTGCTTATTCAGTAGAGGAATGTAAGTTGTTAAAAAATGAGTTAATAACTTTACTACAAACGGCTGGATTTGATTTACACAAATGGGTTTCTAATTGCGAAGAATTAGTTAATTCCAATACACATTTAGATGACACATCAACTACGGAATATAAATTAAATAAAATTTTAGGGATTTCTTGGGATTGTAAGAAGGATTGTTTCAGGGTAATTTTGCCAAAAATATATGCTAGTTGTGGTGTATATACAAAACGATTGGTTTTTGCAATGATTTCTAGTTTGTTTGATCCATTAGGGTTAATAGGTCCAGTTATTATTAAAGCAAAGATCTTAATGCAAAAAATTTGGGTGAAAAAATTGAGTTGGGATCAAGAATTATCTGATCAACTTTTGGATGATTGGATAAAATTTAAAACTGATATTGGCAAAATAAATAAAATACATATTCCTAGAACAGTACTGTTGAATCAAAAAATTAAAACTATAGAATTGCATGGGTTTTCGGATGCATCGATGGTTGCATACGGATGTTGCTTTTACATAAGAGTTATGTATGTGGATGAAACGATTTCAAGTAGGTTGATTTGTTCTAAATCAAGGGTTGCACCTCTAAAAACGATAACGTTACCAAGACTAGAACTATGTGGGTTTTTACTAATGTCACGGTTATATTTTAAATTATGTTCAATTTTGACTATACATACAAAAGCTGTTTTATGGTGTGATTCAAAAATTGTGTTAGCTTGGATCAACAGTGCTCCATCAAGGTGGACAACATTTGTTGTAAATAGAGTATCAGAAATTCATGAATTGGCAAGTTCAGCTAGATGGAGATACATAGCTTCTGAAAGTAATGTGGCGGATTTCATAAGTAGAGGTTTAGATCCAAATACGTTAATTGGATGTAACGAATGGTGGCAAGGTCCAGAAATTCTTTATAGAGAAAATTTATATGATAGTGATTACTTGGTTAAAGAGGAAAACGATATTCCAGAAAAAAAAGTTGTTATTTATGTAAGATTAGAAATAAAACAAGGTATAGAGATTTTTTCAAGATTTTCGAAATTTCTCAAATTGAAAAGAGTAATAGCGTTTTGTTTACGATTTGTACAAAATTTTAAAAGGGGAGCAGACAAAGTAATTGGTACTTTATCTAGTTCTGAATTAAATAAAGCTGAACAAACTATTATTAAAGTGGTACAAAGTTATTACTTTATAGAGGATATTGAAAAATTAAAACAGAAAAAGGAAATTAACAGTTCATCTTTATTACAATTAGCACCTTTTTTAGATGAAGGCAATATATTACGAGTAGGTGGAAGATTAAATTACTCAAATTTAAATTTTTCTCAAAAAGATCCTATTATTTTACCGGGAAATTGTCATGTTACAAATTTAATAATTTGGCAGGAACATTTAAGACAATTGCATGCTGGGTCACAAAGTACTTTAGCAAATATAAGGCTAAAATACTGGCCAATTCATGGCTTAAGGCAAGTTAAAAAGCAATTAAAAACTTGTATAACTTGTCATAGATTTAGAGCAGCTGGTGCAAAACAGTTAATGGCACCACTTCCTATAGATAGGGTTATAGTAAGCAGATTATTCTCAAAAGTGGGAGTTGATTTTGCAGGGCCATTTAGCGTTAAAGAATGTAAATTAAGAAAATCAAAAGTTTTTAAAAGTTATATCGCATTATTTGTCTGTTTTGTAACTAGGGCAATTCATTTAGAACTAGTTTCAGATTTAAGCGCTGATACATTTTTAAATACTCTAAAACGATTTATAGCGCGACGGGGTTGTCCAGTCATTGTCTTTAGTGACAATGCGACAAACTTTCATGGGGTGAATAATAAACTTAGGGAGGTAACAAAATTCTTAAAAGAACAATCAGGTGGGATACAGGAATATTTATTACAGAAAGACATTATATGAAGTTTATTCCGGGAAATAGTCCTCATTGGGGTGGATTTTATGGGAAGCGGGGATAAAATCAACGAAATATCAATTAAGACATACAATGGGAAAATATATACTTACAATTGAACAATTTTCAACATTATTGTGTGAAATTGAGGCAATTTTAAATTCCAGGCCCATTTCAAACCTTTCTTCAGATTCATTTGATTTTAGTTGTTTAACTCCAAATCACTTTTTAATAGGTGGACCTATGAATATGTTTTCAGAAAAAGATATTCTTAGTCAATAGATGGCTAAGAATAATATATTTCATTCTCAAACGCTTTACAAGTTTTTGAAAATTTCAAAGGCAATGACCGTTCAACTAAGAAGAAACAACTACTTCCTGGGCTATATGCCCCAACGGATATTGGATTATACTTCTAAGTCAAACGGGGTTGGAATATCTACAAGATAACTTAACCCAACCATTCCAGTTTGCAGTTAGAAGGGACAACATAACTTATAGACCGGTTTCGGTGTTTTTGCACCTCGTCAGTATAAGGTATATGTTATCCGTCAGCGAGCTGTAAAGCATAATCACTGACTAAAGACTGAACTAAAATCGTAATCCTTATATATCTTTCAATAAAGAAAGTTTAAAGGACACGATAGTAGTGACATCCTTACCTCCAACTGCAAACTAAAATTCGACTAGACACAAGACTTTCGTCGTGATCTATAAACGAATAATTACAGAAAACTGTATCATTGTCATATTTAATAAAGCGTGTTTGTCAATAGATGGCTAAGAATAATATATTTCATTCTCAAACGCTTTACAAGTTTTTGAAAATTTCAAAGGCAATGACCGTTCAACTAAGAAGAAACAACTACTTCCTGGGCTATATGCCCCAACGGATATTGGATTATACTTCAAAGTCAAACGGGGTTGGAATATCTACAAGATAACTTAACCCAACCATTCCAGTTTGCAGTTAGAAGGGACAACATAACTTATAGACCGGTTTCGGTGTTTTTGCACCTCGTCAGTATAAGGTATATGTTATCCGTCAGCGAGCTGTAAAGCATAATCACTGACTAAAGACTGAACTAAAATCGTAATCCTTATATATCTTTCAATAAAGAAAGTTTAAAGGACACGATAGTAGTGACATCCTTACCTCCAACTGCAAACTAAAATTCGACTAGACACAAGACTTTCGTCGTGATCTATAAACGAATAATTACAGAAAACTGTATCATTGTCATATTTAATAAAGCGTGTTTGTCAATAGATGGCTAAGAATAATATATTTCATTCTCAAACGCTTTACAAGTTTTTGAAAATTTCAAAGGCAATGACCGTTCAACTAAGAAGAAACAACTACTTCCTGGGCTATATGCCCCAACGGATATTGGATTATACTTCAAAGTCAAACGGGGTTGGAATATCTACAAGATAACTTAACCCAACCATTCCAGTTTGCAGTTAGAAGGGACAACATAACTTATAGACCGGTTTCGGTGTTTTTGCACCTCGTCAGTATAATGATACAGTTTTCTGTAATTATTCGTTTATAGATCACGACGAAAGTCTTGTGTCTAGTCGAATTTTAGTTTGCAGTTGGAGGTAAGGATGTCACTACTATCGTGTCCTTTAAACTTTCTTTATTGAAAGATATATAAGGATTACGATTTTAGTTCAGTCTTTAGTCAGTGATTATGCTTTACAGCTCGCTGACGGATAACATATACCTTATACTGACGAGGTGCAAAAACACCGAAACCGGTCTATAAGTTATGTTGTCCCTTCTAACTGCAAACTGGAATGGTTGGGTTAAGTTATCTTGTAGATATTCCAACCCCGTTTGACTTTGAAGTATAATCCAATATCCGTTGGGGCATATAGCCCAGGAAGTAGTTGTTTCTTCTTAGTTGAACGGTCATTGCCTTTGAAATTTTCAAAAACTTGTAAAGCGTTTGAGAATGAAATATATTATTCTTAGCCATCTATTGACAAACACGCTTTATTAAATATGACAATGATACAGTTTTCTGTAATTATTCGTTTATAGATCACGACGAAAGTCTTGTGTCTAGTCGAATTTTAGTTTGCAGTTGGAGGTAAGGATGTCACTACTATCGTGTCCTTTAAACTTTCTTTATTGAAAGATATATAAGGATTACGATTTTAGTTCAGTCTTTAGTCAGTGATTATGCTTTACAGCTCGCTGACGGATAACATATACCTTATACTGACGAGGTGCAAAAACACCGAAACCGGTCTATAAGTTATGTTGTCCCTTCTAACTGCAAACTGGAATGGTTGGGTTAAGTTATCTTGTAGATATTCCAACCCCGTTTGACTTTGAAGTATAATCCAATATCCGTTGGGGCATATAGCCCAGGAAGTAGTTGTTTCTTCTTAGTTGAACGGTCATTGCCTTTGAAATTTTCAAAAACTTGTAAAGCGTTTGAGAATGAAATATATTATTCTTAGCCATCTATTGACAAACACGCTTTATTAAATATGACAATGATACAGTTTTCTGTAATTATTCGTTTATAGATATTCTTAGTTTTCCTGAAAATAGACTAACATACTGGGAAAAAATTTGTAAAATAAAACAATCTTTTTGGAAGGGTTGGTCCAAAGATTTTCTAAATAAATTACAAAATAGACCAAAATGGTTAAGCTCTTGTCAAAATTAAGGTAGGTTCATTGGTTCTGTTAAAAGAAGATAATAGTCCACCATTGGAATGGAAGTTGGGAAGAATTCTGGAAATTTTCGTGGGCAAGGATGGTAAGGTTAGAGTAGTGTCTGTTCGAACTGCAGCTGGAGTCTATAAAAGATCTATAACCAAAGTGTGTCCAATTTCTGAAGATTCCTTCAGCGGGGGGCAGAATGTTGAGACTTAGTTAACAGTCTTATTAAAAAAAACAAAATAAAGTTGTAACGTAGCAATTAAGTTTGTGTTGTTGAAATAACAAATTTTTTGATGTTAGAAAAAATGTCGAAATAAAAACGTTAATGAATACAGTCCATTTATTCAATTAAAATACGAGTTATCGTAACACCAAACATCACATTCTAAAAGAGAAAATAATAATAAAATAGATAAAAACAGTATAAAAGTTAGGAAATTAAATACATTTAAGAAATAAGATTAGTAGTAAGTAGAATAAGATTATAACGATGTTCATAAATTATATTTTTTAATAAATAAACAAATAAGTATTTAGCATTTTTTTGGAAAAGTTACCTACCTATACCCTGATTAATTTATTTTTTGATGAAAGCGTAAAGAATAGGTATATAAATGAAAACTGGATCCACTTCATATGTAAGTAGTGTATAAAATAATGTAGGTACCTACCTATCTTATTTTATTTGTAATATTCTCTTTATATAGGTAGGTCGTAGATAAATTAAAATTGATTGGATGGAAGTGGTTATACTTCGACTACCGAACGTACAAAATACTTAAATAATAAAATACACAAGATTTTTTGTTTTTTATTTAGTATTTTGTTTTTTATTAACCTTCAACTTACACTTAAATAATTTAAAACGAGAAAATAAATAAAAAAACAACAAAGATTGTGTATTTCAGCCATCAGCATGCATCGAAGCAGAACTGATCGGCCCACTCCGATCAGCTGGTGCGACGTTGCCATATGTAGCTTCATGGCTTGTACTTGAAGACGGCTGTGTCAGAAGCTGATATCAAATCTTTATGTTATCCAGATGAAATTAATTTAAATGAAACTAATATACAGGCTTCGTGTACTGTTCCAAAAATAAGCACTCGTCAAAAAAAAAAATAGTTCAAAATCAAATTACCGCTATTTAAAAAAAAACCTGTATTTTTTGTGATAAAATATACCGGTATAAAAATAAAACTAGAATAGGATTAACTGTATGTAGTACAAAAAACTTTGAAAATAATATTAAACAGTACGCTACAAAATTAAATGACTTTACTTTATTAACAAAAATTTTAGATACTGATTTTGTAGCAAAGGAAGTTAGTTACCATTCTATTTGTAGAATCGCATATCAAAAACGATATAATAAACTATTTAAAGGGAAGATATTAAAAGGAGCTTGGCATTTAAACAGAGATTTACATAAGCGTGCGATAAAGGATCTTTTTGATTTTACTGACCGTGATATTATAGAAAAGCAAAATTCTTATTTTCTGTCTTATATTTACGATTTGTATTTACAAATTTGTTTAGAATATGACTTTGATAATGACATTTTAAAATCCATTAAATTTAATGCCGCCCACTTAAAACAAAAAATTAAAGACGTGTACAAAGGACAAATATCATTTTCCTTGTATAAAAATAAAACTATTGTTCATTCTTTTAACGTCAACCGTGCCAATGCAATTCAGATTTGCACTACTAAAACAACGACCCTTCAAACAAATGTGAAAAGTATAGCATTTCGTTTACGACAAGAAATTTTAGGCATAAAAAAGAAAGACCTTCCTGCTGATTTACTTTTACAACATATATACGAAGGAGAATGCAAAATTCCAGAACTACTATATGTATTTGTTGAAAGTTTGTTGACCGGTCCCAGATGCCAGCGTAAAGAAGAAAATTTCACAACCAAAATTAATTCTCTTTGCCAAGATATAATATTTTGTGCAACTAACGGCCGACTTAAACCTTCAAAACATATGGAACTTGGTTTAGTTATTAAAAGTCTTACAGGAAGCCAGAAAGTTATAAACATTTTAAATAAACTGGGGCATAGCGTCTCTTACACAGTAGTTGAAGGCTTAGAAACAGCGAGGAAAAGGAAAAGAAATAGTGGTGAGACGTACACTACTACGAAAGGAAGATTTATTCCAAAAAAGATGTTCTGTAATATTTCATGCAGGCCCTCTTGCAAAAAGAAGTGTTCTGAGAATGTCAGTGAAGGGACCAGAAAACATGCCTTTGATGTGTTTTGGACGCTATCATCCTTCAAGGTACAAAATGCTTACTTATGTGGTTTAATTAAGCAAGAACAGCCCAAATGTCGGCGTCCAAGAGACAATTCTCGTAACCCAAAAAGTTCCTCTAATACCTATTGCATACATGGGTCTTCTGGCAACTGTATAGTTGTATGTAAAGATTTTTTCTTGAACACATTTCAGATTTCTGACGGAAGAGTGACACGTGCTCTTAAAAAGATTAAAAGTGGCAAGCCTCCTGGTTGCGATGAGCGTGGTAATCATGTGCCTGCAAATAAAAATACCTGAAGAAAGGATGAATGTAGTGAGGGAACATATATCATCATTTCCTGCATATCAGTCCCACTACACACGTAAACAGAATCCCAACAGGAAATACTTGCCCTCGACCTTGACAGTAATTGATATGTACAAGTCTTACTTGACATACGGTGCTGATAAAACAGCACCTGTTAGTGAAGCGGTATATAGAAGAACTTTTAATACGGAATTTAATTTAAATTTCCACTCCCCCTTGAAGGACACTTGTTCTAAATGTGACACTTTTAAAAACAAAATGGCCTGTGTATCTGATGAGGCGGAAAATAAGTTACTTCAAACCCAACATGAGTTGCATTTACGAAAAGCAGAAGCTGCGCGTACTGCCCAAAAGTCAGATAAAACAACATCGGAAAATGATCCGTCATACTATGCATTTACATTCGATTTAGAAAAAGCACTTCCTTTCCCGAAGTTAACAACTAGTACAGCATACTACAAGAGAAACATGTACTTGTATAATCTGGGCTGTCACGAGTTAAATACAGACCTTGGTTTTATGTATACATGGGATGAAACCTTAGCATCTCATGGTTCACAAGAAATTAGCTCGTGTGTGACAAAACACCTGCTAATGAGAGCTAAAAACTGCAGCCATATCGTGATGTACAGTGACACCTGCACTGGACAGAATCGCAACTGGAATTTTGCTCTGTCTATGTTAAAACTGACTCAAATTGATACAGCAATTAACGTAATTGATTTGAAATACATGGTCAGTGGGCATTCTTATCTACCCAATGATACAGATTTTGCATCATTTGAAACATACGCCAAGAATAAATGACCTGTTATCTTTTCACCATCGGAATGGAGTGATGCCATTTCTAAATGTAGGAATAAAAATAAATTCCATGTCACTGCAATGAAACGCGAAGATTTTAAATCAAGTAAGGAGTTATGCAATGCAGTGACAAAAAGAACTGTTAACAAGAATGGTGGTACTTTCTCATGGCTCAAAACGCAGTGGATTCGGTTTACTAGAGGACAACCTTATACATTGTTATACAAAGAATCCATCCAGGAAGACGTCCCATTTGAAAGCGTGTCCTTGGAATGGTCTAAGCGAAAACTGAAGACCAAAGGTCATCCACAAGTTTCAGTTGGCCAAGTTGAGCAAAGCCTACTTTATGAAGCACCTCGACCAGTGACGAAGGAAAAGAAAAAAGATATGATGGACTTATTAAACTTCATTCCACCCATGCATCATGCTTACTACCTAAACCTTATTACAAACGATGCAGTGGAAGACATCGGACCATTGGAGGAAGTGTTGCTAGAATTTGATTAAGTTAAGATTCCACTGAAATACACCATAATGACTAACTCAACCTAGTGATTGCTGGTTATAGCATAACGTGTTTTAATTTAGTTTTAAATGTTAAAGAACCAGTAGGTTTTATAAGACAGTAATTTGGAATACATCGAGTATTGTTAAGCCTAACATAAGTAATTCTTTACCGTCTATTTTACATACTTCTTGTGTAATTTTACCTGTTTGATTTTTACTGCAACTTTAATGTAACAAACATTTTTTTGTTTACGTTTCATACAATAAACAGTATGCATTATCACTTTGTTCATTTTTTCTGTTACTTATATTACATGATTTCCTTCAGGTGAAAGTGGTGTAAGTCCGATTACATACATAACTTGGTCCATTTTGCCAGGTTACATAGATTATAACTTATTTTAACCCTTTCCCTGGGAATGTCCCACAGGAGGGACGTTATTTTCTATTGCTTGAAACGTGAGAACTGTTAGGAGAATGATTGATTCAGTCATTGTCCCTATGTACGGACACCACCTAACAATGTTTGGTAAGATACCGACTGCATTCGAGTTTACACGGTAGCCTTGAAATACCTCAGTGTCAGCCAGTGCTTTCAAGAGAAACCACGTGTTTATTTCACGCTGTTTGTTTTTCGATTATTCTGAGAATTATTTTACAAAGGTGAGTTTTCTTTTTTTTAATTAGTAATACAAGAGTGTCTGTTGAGAACTATAACTGTAAAATTAAGTTGCGCTTACTAGGTGTTGTATACACAGGTCCTAAATAAATGTGTCCCCATGAAGGGACAATGCCAGCTTGGCTGCAAATATTAGCGATAGCTGAATAATACGAGGAAGCGTATAAGAAATGTTAGTTGTGGTTTTCACATTTGCGAGATTGACTGAAAATATTAGTGTTAGCCTAATTGAATAAGGCAATCCAACGATGTGTCAAAAAATAAATTCAATATGGCGGCGGGGGTCAAACAATCAACAAAGTTACTGTAGAGTGTTTGAGTTTTTGTTGATCCTTTGGTTTTCTTTCTGTTTTTTGGCAGTAAATTGTGGATTTTAAATAGTGAAGTGTTTGTATTGTGAAATGCCTTCGATATGTGTTGTGGTTGGTTGTGGAAGCTGTTTTAATCGGGATTAAGTTTCGTTTTATCGCGTTCCCGCAGAGACAAAACACAGTTTTCAACTAAGAAAAACGAGTTTACCAAACTTCGCAGGGCTGCATGGATTGCGGCAATAAAGAGAGACGATCTGACCGAATCAATATTGAAACACCAGAAAGTTTGCAGTAGACACTTTATAACAGGTAGGCTTCTCATCAAATATTATCTCGAATAGTATATCAACTCTTCTAGCTCCTAGTATACGTAGTTTGTAGGTGCTCAAGTAGATATTAACTCATTTTAGACAAACCTGCTGCCCTCGAAGATAAAGACCACCCTGACAGGGTACCATCTCAACATATGTCTCAGAAAGTAGAAAAAAGGGTTGCAGATGTTGACACAGTAAATCTCACAGATAAAAGGAGAAAATTGGCTGACACTAAGGTAAAAAATAATTAATAGTAGTCCTTTTTTATATAAATTGTCTCAAGAGCTTGATGACAATTGACTGGGATATGTTTAGCTGATCATCCTGGTCAGTGAAAAAAACTATATGAGTATGTTTTGCACTTTATTTTAATAAAAAGAATGTTAGTTTTTAGTGATAGCAATGTTCAATTATGTAGGTATTGATAGTTGCTGAAAATTGTTAGGTACAATTAATTACTTTGTCAACAGGTCATGGATATTGATGAAATGCCTCAACAGTTGCAGAATAATCAAATTGAATGTATGGAGACTGATCTTACAATGGCTAATCTTTCAGTCAAATTAGAACATAATGAATTTAGTTCCAAAAAAATGCAAGTATTAGAGTTGAAAGTAGAAAATTCACCTTTAGGACTTATGGATGATGAATCCGATGATAGCAAGTGGAAATATTATACAGGGTTTAAATGTAAAATAGTAAAGATCATTTTCAAAAGAGTAGAACCATTTGTTTATACAACTAGCACTACAGCATTGAGCAGCTTCAATCAACTTCTGTTGACTTTAATCAAATTAAGACTAGGTTTGCATTATAAAGATTTTGCGTACAGGTTTAAAATTTCTGTATCCACTGCATCTACCTATTTTAAGCAGATATTGAATATTTTGTACTATAAATTTAAATCCTTGATTATATAGTTTGTTCTTAAATTAGTAATAATTCTTGTCTCTTTATAATATGTATATATGTATAATATGTACACACTATTCCAATTACTATGTTAAGAAAAGGCAGTAATGAAAAGGTCAATATGCTAGATAAAGCTGTTACAGTATGTTGTGCATTAATTAATCTCTCTCCACCTATTATAGTTTTATTATTTAAATAGTTTGTTTTTTTTTGAACAAATCTATTATGTACTTTGCAACTTTTATTATTTCGTTACATTCAATGCATGTTTTAAATTAGTTTCTTCTTAAATAAGTAATAATTCTTGTCTCTTCATAATATGTATTGTTTATGTATATTATAATAATATATTTTTACATAGCTTTGGCAATAAGATCAACATATTTGTACAATGAGGCGTTCATTGATTTTACTCATGTTAAAACTAGAAATATGTATTCTAATGTACTCATGTCAAAATAATTGTTTTTCTAATACATTAAATGTCTTAACATTTTAGAGACAATAAAAAAATAAAACTCTTGTATAACAGTTTACTTTTTTTCCAAAACAAAAAAAACTAGAAAATAAAACTCCAAAGGTCATCGAAACAATTCCACAAGACAACATCGACAAAAAACTTACAATTAATAAAAGGCTAACTTATTCTACATTTATTTACAAAAAATACAGCACTAATTTAATTGCAGAGTTACACATAATATACAACACACACTACTTGTATAATCTTAAACTTTGCTTTCCTCCTTAACTACTACATTTATTTAGTTACAAATAATATATGTAATACAGATTTATTTCAATTCTAAAACAATTTCAACTGGACCAATACTAAAACATACTTAAAACAGCAAGCTTCACTATTACCAGCCTACACCATACTTCTAATGGTTTTGCACTAAACGGCTGGGAATGTTTTACCTAAAATAAATGCCCAATATAAGTTTACAATAATCAATATAAAATCAAAAAATTCTGATGTAATACATTTTTTATATAAGAACAAACGTACCAGAGCTGGGTAATTCCGTGTTAAAAAGTAATTCGTAATTGTACTTAAATACCTTTTTTTATTAGAATCATTTGGAACTGTAATTAGAGCAAATTTTTTGTTGAAATTGTAATTTGTAATTAAATATTTATTAATCTAATTACAATTACTGTTACCAATAAAAACAAGAAAATTCCTGCATGACTCATGACCTTGCATTGTTCCTTCCAGACACTTCCTCAAACGTTAGGCTAGAATCTGCACTGTTTATATTTTTTATATTATGTGTTGTATTTATATATTTTAATTTACTAAAAAAACTTCTTAGACCAAAAAGTAATTATGAAAGTAATTGTTAATTAACAGTAAATACAAGTAATTACCCAGCTCTGAAACGTACCTAATAAATATTGAAAGATTACATACCTTTCCAATCAACACAAACAAATCAGTTATCCTTTTGTTTCCTGCCTTTATAACAAACCCAGATTCGAAATATTTGTAGGCTTGTAAACTATTGTATGCTCTTATTTGATCCTTTTTGTATAAAACTATGTGTTAGAACTAGATAACTTACAATATCCATATTGGTAATTGGAGGAAAACCATCAATAGAAGTGTTAAGGCTCTCCATATCAACAGTGTATTATGGATCTAAGCCATTTATTATTTTTAATTTCTGTTAATACCTGTAGAATAAAAAAGAAGTCCTTAGCACTATATTTCAGTTAACTTTCTACTTTACCAAAACATTCTAAAAAACAGCTACATCTAATTTATTAATATATTTTTCTCTGTTTATTATTATTATTGTACAATTGATTTTTTAGTTTTGTACTTTTAACTGTTAGCCTATTTTTAATTTTTAATTATTTCTACTTAAATTGTTTAATTTTTTTTACGGAAACGACCAAAAAGTTGTAAAAAATATAAAGATATCTAACATGCACATCGGGTGTACCTACCACCAGGTGCAAGAGAGAAGTATGTGACTTATAAAAACATTATTGTAACCTTTAACACTATAATATTGTTACATGATTGATTGCATTATTAATAAAGTCTAAGCATTAAGTAAAGAAAACAAATCACGGGATATTTAGCATACATACCTTTTGCCAACATCTGGATTTTCCGCTAATAATGATTTTAAATAAGCACTCCCTATGTTGGAATTGGAAAATTAACCTTTTTAAACACTAAAAAACACCTTTAAACATCACAAAATAAAAAGCAAATCGTTTTATAACAATAACACTCCTTATTTTTCTGAAGATGAATCCAATCTCGCGCCAATTCAACGATGTGTTAAAATAAATTCAATATGGCGGCGGGGGTCAAACAAATAACAATGTCACGTGGTTTGGATTGCCTTATTGGTGAGTGAAAGAACGATACAAGCGACAAAATATGACATTTAAAAGTGAGATAGCCAAAACGCTTCAAATACGTTAATACACCATTGGGCGAAAGAATAGTACATAAACCATCTCCTTTACCTAAGAATTAACAGTGCCATTTTCTCAATGAGTGAAAGAACGATATATGTGCGGCGCTTATACTGTTTTTTCACTCAATAGACGTCGTTACACGTGGTAAAAATATGCGGAATGCAGCATTTTAAAAGTCATTCTATATTTGGCAATTGACACGAGTGGTGATAAATATTTAGATAATATAGGCTATTCGTTTTAAATACTTGCTTTTAAAAAAGAATAATGTCTAGTACAAGCAGTAGTAGTAGTGAAAGTGACTCTCTTGATAGATCCTTAAAGAAAAGAAAAAAACAACCCCATACTTGGAAACAAAACCAACGTAAATATGCCCGACTACATGGCCAGGAATATCTAAATACAGCTGGAAAAGTTATTGAAAAGAAGACTTCAGTACTAACTGAGTGAGTTATTTCTTAGTTCCAAATAATACAATAATGAAAACATTACTATAATTTGTAGGTGTAAAGATAAATGTACGGCAAATTTATCGCAGGAAGAAAGGGACGCAATACTATCCCAATTCCTGGAAATAGAGTCTAAAAATGGGCAGGATATACATTTAATTGGTCTTATGGAAGCCAAGCCAGTGGCTAGACGACGCACTGATACTTTTACTAAAAATACAACGTTCGCATACTACATTAGACGAGAAGGTGGAAGAGTCCCAGTTTGCAAGAAAGCCTTTTTGAGCCTACATGCTATTACCAATTCACGGTTGCAGCGACTAAATAAAATTTCAAAATCTGGAGATTCTCCAATAGATTTGCGAGGAAAACACAATGTTCGGAGGCATGTGAAACCAGAGGAATACAATATTAAAATAAAAGAACACATCGAGTCGTTTCCCAGCAAAACCTCTCACTATAGCAGTTCCAAAGCGGTGAAATATCTTGATGGTAAGCTCAATGTTAAATGTATGTATGAACTTTTTATCAAGCAATGGCCTGAACTCAAAACGAAAGTGAAATATGAGTATTATCTCAAATACTTTAATGAAAACTATTCGCTAAGATTTGGACGTCCCCAAGTAGACGTCTGTAGTGAATGTGAACGATTAGGGACAAGACTCAAAAATCCAAACTTAAACGATAATGCAAAAAGGGTCACCGCAGCCGAATTAATGGTACACAAACGTCGTGCTAAAAAATTTTATACGCAAATCCAAAACGTAACAAAACTTTGTGCAGAAAGGGAAGACGTTTCTGCAATAACATTCGACTTTATGCAAAATTTGCCCTTGCCCAACATCCCAGTACAGGAAATTTTCTACTACCGCCAGTTATGGGTTTACGCGTTTCAAATCCATAACTTGAAAGATAATACTGGCCAGTTTTACACCTATCACGAGGGACAGGCTTATAAAGGGCCCAATGAGGTCTGCACTTTTCTTCTCGATTATATTGTAAACAAACTATCACCAAACATAACAGAGCTGCATATATTTTCGGATGGGTGTCCTGGCCAAAACCGCAACCACACAATGGTAAGGTTTTTGTTGACACTGGCTGCCACAAAGCGTTTCAAAAAAATATGTCATTACTTTCCAATCCGCGGTCACTCTTTTCTGCCGTGTGATCGCGATTTTGGTACGGTTAAGAGAGTAATAAGAAAATGTGATCGAGTTTATTTACCAGATGAGTACTACCATATGATAACATCTTCCAGGAAGAAAAGTCCTTTTTCCATTGACACTGTTACTTATAAAGACATTTTAGATTTTAACAACTGGTGGCCAAACTTTTATAAAAAAACATGCAAGTCCGTTACAGAAAAAGCTAATTTTACCGTATCACAGTATAGGCAGTTTACATATTTGAGCGAGACACCAGGATATGTGACCGTATATGATTTCATAGGGGGTTTTAGCTCCTACACATTTAAGCTAATAAAACCAAATGTCAGCCCTCAACTCCCAACTTTAAAGGCATATCAGGAACCTGTACCAATAAATGAAGCAAAAATAGCTGATATTAAAAAGGTTATACAATACATGTCAGGAGAAAACTTAGAGTTTTATTACCATATTATTTCATGGAAGGTTACTAAAAAAAGTGACAAATAAGTTTTTCTGGGTCTTTCTACTATTATGATGTTCATTACAAACTTTTAAAAATAAAATAATCCCATTAAAATCTGTTTAATTTTTTTTATTTTTTATTGAGTGAAAGAACAGTTTAAGTACATGTCTTTTGTCTCTAAAAAACTTGGGTACTTGCATTTTTTCCAAAAATTTAAATTCGTCTTCTTTTTATAAACTACTAGATCTACAATCTTCCAATACATCAAAAAAGTATACCTATAATAGTTTTTTAGATATACACTTTTTCTTCATTTTCTTTAAAAAGACAAATTGTCGCTTGTACCGTTCTTTCACTCACCGATTCAATTATACGAGGGAACTTCTAAGAGATCTTACTTGAGGTTTTTACACTTTTCAGAAATATGCAAAGAAGAAATAGACCACTAACAGAAACAGAACTGCTTGAATTGCTGTATAATGATGACGAGTCGGAGCTATCAGGAATGTCAGATGATGATTTAGGCGGCGACGATGGAGATGGTGCCAACCAAAATAACTGGCAAGTTACTGAAGAAGAAAATATGGTTGGAGAAAACGAACCTGCTACTTTGGAGGAGCCGATACTAGCAGAACAGAAAGGAACAGAATATCAACAACAGTCCAATGAAACAAAAAAAGAAATCAAATCTTTTTGTGAAAAGTATGGATTGACAGAAAAAGGAGACATTAGGTGGCTACAGAATATATCCTACGATACAAGGCCAATACATAAATGGCATCCCACTATTACTTCACCCAACGAGTTACCTACACCTGTAAATATTTTTCAAAAATACATTCCAAATAAAATATTCGACGTAATGAGAGACATGACCAACCTGTACGCTGTTCATAAACAAATAAACAGATTTCCGCCGACAACAACAGACGAAGTAAAACTCTTGATGGGTATTCAAATCCTGATGGGTAATTTACAATTTCCCCGAGCAGACATGTATTGGAGTAGCCCTTATGGAATTCCTATAATAAAAGAAAATATGTCTCTCAAACGATTTTACAAACTACGGAATGCTCTTCATTTAGTGGACATTACTACAAGAGGGACGGATAATACTGACAGGTTTTGGAAAGTTCGAATTTTATACGAGTCGCTTAGAAAGCGGTATCGGGAACTTCCTTTGGAAAGACATTTATGTGTTGATGAGCAAATGGTACCATTTAAGGGGGCTTTGAACGTAAAGCAGTATGTAAAAAATAAGCCTAAGAAGTGGGGTGTAAAAATATTTGTGATGGCTGGAAGAAGTGGACTTGTTTATGATTTTTTATTGTACCAAGGCTCGACAACGGAAATAAATCCAGTATATTCACATTTTGGAAACTCAGCCGCCGTGGTTATGCAACTGTCCGAGCGAATTGAACAGCCATATCATTATTTATTTTTTGACAATTATTTCAGCTCCTACAATCTTTTTCAATATTTGGATGCCAGATCAGTCTACGCTGCCGGTACAATTAGAATTAATCGCTTTTCTTCTCCTAAACTACCATCGGACAACGAACTGAGAAAAAAAGGTAGAGGATCGTCTTCAGTCTGCGTGAGCAATGATGGAAGGGTGATAACTAAATGGTACGATAATAAAACCGTACTTATGGGGTCCAATTTTGTGGGAATCGGTAAAGAGGATTTGTGTAAAAGGTGGGATAAGAAGCAAAAAGAATATGTTCAGGTAAAGAGGCCACAAGCGGTAACATTGTACAATGAGTCTATGGGTGGCGTTGATAAGCAAGATTTTCTGCTGAGTTTATACAGGTCATATTTACGTTCTAGAAAATGGACAATTCGCATGATTATGCATGCAGTTGATTTGGCTATAACCAATTCATGGCTTGAATACAAAGTTCAAACGGAGAAATTAGGAATTCCGAAAAGAAAATCATTAGATTTATTGGCGTTTCGAACATCTGTGGCTGAGTCTCTTATACTAACAAAAGTTCCACCAAAAAGAGGCAGACCTTCGCATTCTGAGGAGCCAGTCAATACCAAAAGAAAATGTACTGAGGCAAAGCCACCAAATGAATTTAGATACGATGGTTACAATCATATACCTTCTTTTGATGAAAATAAAAATAATTCCAGGTGTAAATTAGAAGGATGTAAAGAAAAAACTCATATATATTGCGTAAAATGCAAGGTTCATTTATGCCTTTTGAAGGGCAGAAATTGTTTCCTTCAGTTCCATAGCCACTAGTTTATTGTTAATATGTTTTTTTTATAATTCCTAAATGAAATTACAACTTTGAAATGAATTTTCCTTTTTATTTTTTCTGCACTCAAACTGGATTTGTCCCTTGTGGGGGACATCCGAAAAATCATAGTGGGGGGGAGGGTTCTGACTTTCTCTATTTTTTGTATAATCAGTATGTGCCAAATATTGAGAAAAGTACACAAAAAAATTTTTTATTTGTTTTTTCTTCGATTGGCAGGGAAAGGGTTAAGGAAAAGTGGTTTAAGTCGTAATTTATGGAAAAGTGGTGTAAGTCCGACCACTTTTCCGCTATTGTTTGCAATGTAAGTGATTTTTTTAACTGGAAGTTTACTTGAAGCCAAAGTGGTGTATGATACACCACTTTGGCTTCAATATAATATACAATAAATTATTTGCAATACATAAGATATTTTAATTTTTTATAAGTAAGTTATCAAAACTACATAACTTTTAGTGATATTTCAATGATGGGGCGGCAGTTTTTTTAGTGCCCAAGGGTGGCAAAAGTTTAAATCCGGCCCTGGGTGTAAATTATAAGCTTAGAATAAGTATACACAGTTACAGTTTAATACCTCTGATGAGTTTTAATAATCATAAGTTTTATCTAGGCACATACAATTGCTTGAATCAAAATTTTTACAAAAACGTATTTTACTGAAAACTGCTTTTTTTTGACATACGCCACTTTGACTTTCACTGGTCCATATTATATAGAATCTTATCATTGACAAGGTACTCTTTTGTAAAAAAAAATCCGGACTATAGACAATACTCTAATCTGACAAATTCGATAGTTCGACACTGTCCTGCAAAAGGTTTGTCGGATTACTGGGGGTCCACTGTATTTTCTTTAATAACGAACGACTAGAGGGTGCGATAGGCCTGACAGGCCTAACGTGTTTATTCGTGTGATTTATTTCTTACTAGTTGTGACTTTAAGTTTTCATAATTTAACCCGCCATTTGTCGCTATATGAGCATTTTGCTCACATTGTTGATAAAACTGTTGCAGTTTGGCAACGTCTAGCTGAGTTTCTATCCCTACCTAAACGATTCCTGTTGAACAAATTCGGTTAGTACATCCATGCTATTACTTTGAGTCAGTCTGTTTGTATCAGTGTAACTTGTGTGAGCATTTTTCTCATCGAGCGATAAACCGAGTAGTAAAAACTTTATATGGTGTGAGCGTTTTACTCATTGAGCGAAAAGTGTGTTTTGTTGTAAATACCAGTTTGCGTAATAATATAAATATATCGTTGGTTTACTGCCAAAGCAAGATAAGTACATTTTTACCATTTTTAGGGTAAGAGCATTTTCGTAGCAAAAAACAATATATAAATGTACTGCATAAACCAGATAAGTGTTGGACAATGGAAAAATGGTGAATGATGTAGGCTTGTTTTAGCAATAATTCATTTTGCACAGAAATGTACAGCTGAAACCAGTGAAGTGCACATTTAACGGAAAGAAAAATTTCCATACGCGAAATGTGAATTCATTCTTAAGGAAAAAGAGGTTAGATGCCATTTATCTTATTTTTGCTGTTGAAGTAAAATATATATTTATAATGACTATTCGTATAAAGCAGATAAGTGCAATTATCTTGTTTTTGCAGTTGATTTTATCGTTACTTTAGCGTGATTGAGGGTGCAAAACCAGATAAGTGTCATTTATCCCTTTTTGCCTGAACTACCTGATGAAAACGTACAAGCCCAAACCAAATTAGAAGGTACTTATCTTGTTCTTGCTGGAATGTTATTTTATAAGAGACAGCTATGTAAACATAACCACAAATATTAGTGCACGTTGTACGCATTTCGGTACCTGAAAACATTAATTTTATACTTGAAGTAATTGCTTTTTAAGTTTTAAAATATTATTTAAGTGGTTATAACAGTAGTGTCAGGGTGCCACTTCGGTATGCGGTCTACCGTCTAATATGTGGTCTACGGCAATTTAGCTGATTCGGCATGCGGTCTACGTACAAAAACAAATTAGAGAAACTATTACAAACATTACTATTTTATTATATTACTTAAAAGTTAAATAATCTTTGAAATAAAGTCATTACTACTTAATTAGGAATGCAAAAACAAATTAGGGAAATTATGACAAACTCATTACTATTTCATTATATTACTTAAAAAGTAAATAATCTTTGAAATAAAGTCATTACTACTTAATTAGGAATGCAAAAACAAATTAGGGAAATTATGACAAACTCATTACTATTTCATTATATTACTTAAAAAGTAAATAATCTTTGAAATAAACTCATTACTGCTCAATTAGGAATGCAAAAACAAATTAGGGAAATTATGACAAACTCATTACTATTTCATTATATTACTTAAAAAGTAAATAATCTTTGAAATAAAGTCATTACTACTTAATTAGGAATGCAAAAACAAATTAGGGAAATTATGACAAACTCATTACTATTTCATTATATTACTTAAAAAGTAAATAATCTTTGAAATAAACTCATTACTGCTCAATTAGGAATGCAAAAACAAATTAGGGAAATTATGACAAACTCATTACTATTTCATTATATTACTTAAAAAGTAAATAATCTTTGAAATAAACTCATTACTGCTCAATTAGGAATGCAAAATCAAATTAGGGAAATTATGACGAACTCATTATTGGTCAATTACGTAGTGCTTATACTAAAACCTTCAATGACCTATTTTGGTATAAAATGAGCCCCAAAATGAAGATTGATTTAGTTGCAAACAAAATGTTGCTAAAAGAGTTTTATCAAACTGTCATTTCGAGCGAAGCAGAGGCAGTAGCATTTCTACGAGCGAACGGTTTATTACAAAATGTTGAAGACGCTGAGCCGTGCCACCGATGTGGGGCAGAAATGGAAGAAAAGCGGAAACGAGATCGGGGTGGTGAATATAGACCAGTTATTCGCTGTCCAAGGAGAGGATGCCAGACCACAAGATCAGTTAGGCATGGCAACCGTTTTTTCCATTTCACCGACTTAAATGGAAAAATTAACTGCAAGTTAACTTTATGTCAAATTTTGGAATTGATGTTCATGTTCATTTTGGAACTCGATTTTGACACAGTAATGAAATTAACGGGGAGAGGAAGTGAAGTTATAGGGGACTGGTACAGCATGTGTCGAGAAGTCTGTTCCTCTGTGATGTCAGTGAATCGCCGTGGACAGCTTCGAGGTACGGAAGAAGACCCAATCCAAATTGACGAAGCCATATTTGCGGGCAGAAGGAAATACAACAGAGGACGAATATTAAATGGAGACCATACAGCAGAATCAGAAGACAGCGATGCTGAAGCGGAAAATAATCGGAATCATGGACGCCGAATTGACGGTCCGTGGGTCTTCGGATTAAAGAGTAAAGAGGAGGTCCGATATTTTTATGTTGAGCGAAGAGACAGAGCGACCCTAGTTCCCATCATACAAAGGGAAGTTGAAGCTGGGTCAGTAATTCACTCGGACGAATGGCCAGCATACGGCAATTTGCACCAATTAGGCTACGTGCACTCAACCGTTAACCACCAGGAAAATTATGTCGACCCACAAACAGGAGCACATACGCAAGGGATAGAAAGATCCTGGTTGGAGGGTAAAATTACGATTTTGAAAAAAATGAGAGGTGTTCCTGTCAGTACTTTGCAGTCGCATTTGGATTATGTTGCGTGGAAATTTCTACGAAGGAATGTAGAAGATAAGTTTATCGCTTTTCTGCACGATGTTAGAGATGTATATGTATAAACCATTTAAAATGTTTATGTATTGTCAGTTGACTCTACAAATAAGTTTTTCAAAGATTATTTAACTTTTAAGTAATATAATAAAATAGTAATGAGTTTGTAATAGTTTCTCTAATTTGTTTTTGTACGTAGACATAATAATATATTTTTAGTAAACTATTATTTTTGAGATAACTCTCAACGTATTTTTGAAATTTAGAAATTAAACAAACAAGAAATTATTAAACTGACATTAAGGAGAAATTGAAAAAATGTCACATCCAGTGGGACTCGAACCCACCATCACTGCCTTATACGCAGGCACGCTTTAACCACTTAAGCTATTGGATGATCAAGTGGTTAGGAAGCGAAACGTTATAATGAATTCAAATCCCATCAGATATGACATTCACTCACTTCCTCCTTAAGCACATGTTACATGACGTTAATGAGAGAGAAGTTTTGTCAAATCGACAATTGATACTTCAAACTCTAAGTCACTTTATTTGTGCCCTGTCTTATATTTTTATTCGGTTAGGAGACCGGAACCATTGATTTTTAGTAAACTATTATTTTTGAGATAACTCTCAACGTATTTTTGAAATTTAGAAATTAAACAAACAAGAAATTATTAAACTGACATTAAGGAGAAATTGAAAAAATGTCACATCCAATCCCATCATGGGATTTGAATTCATTATAACGTTTCGCTTCCTAACCACTTGATCATCCAATAGCTTAAGTGGTTAAAGCGTGCCTGCGTATAAGGCAGTGATGGTGGGTTCGAGTCCCACTGGATGTGACATTTTTTCAATTTCTCCTTAATGTCAGTTTAATAATTTCTTGTTTGTTTAATTTCTAAATTTCAAAAATAATAATATATTGTTTACATAAATTTTGTTTCATATAAACCCACTTTTTGTATCTGTTAATGTTTTTTCCTACCTGTGTTTAATTTTTAATAAAAGAAATAAAAAAAAAACAAAAAAGGGTTTGCGCGCGCTTTTTCAAATTTTCTGCAAGCTCGAGCAGCGCCATCACACTTTACTTTATGGTCCAGTGGACCAATTCATTAATGTAGAACAAAAATTTAACATGTACTTGGTCGTCTCTGGGTTGTCTCTGCGTAGATTGCATATCAGACGGTAGACCGCATACCAAACTAGAAACTCTGCCGTAGACCGCATACCGAAGTAGCACCAGTGTCGGTTAGTAATTAGTGAAAATCATGTCCTCTCGAGATGCGCTGTTGCTTAAGATGGTTCTGGATCAACAACAAGAAGAAGGTTAGTGTATTTATTTTTTAAAAGCAAAGAATGATTGCTAATTGTTGAATTTTAACATCATTAGCTTGAACATTGGTATGTTTGTATGTAAGTAGGTCTTTCAAAAGTTATTGTAAGTCGTTTTTCACCTATTTCCAGTTATCGTATTCGGATAAATAATTTTGCACTCTTTAATTCGATCTGTTATTAAAGCGTGTTTTTAGTCTAAAGTATTATTTTTCATTATAGAGGGAAGTTTAAGGCCCGTATTAGACTTGGTCACTTGGCGACGTCACCGGTTGCGTCACCGGTTACCTGACTAGTCGGTGGGCATTAGTTCTTACGGCGCTTATTACACTAGGGTCACCGGTTGCGTCACCAGCGTTTGGTGACTGACCGGTGACTCTGCCCCGTGACCAGACGAGTCACCACTGGTGACCAAGAATATCGCTGGGTATTGAATCAAATGGCACCTATTACACACAGTCACCGCTGTTGCGTCACCACTGTATTTTTGTGTTCTGCAGTTCAGTTGTTTTGATGATAGTGTAGTGAGCGGACGTCATGTCTGAAAAATATGAAGAAATGCTACTTCTTGCTCTTTTGTTAAGGAAAAGAAGGAGACCGGCAAGAAAAATGCACGTGCATCCGATATTATCTTTAAGAGAATCAAAAGGATTATTTTATACCCTTTTTGATCAACTTTTAGCTGACGAAAACAAGTTCTTCAACTACTTGAGAATGTCACAATCCTCTTTCTTTGAACTGCTTTCACTAATAAAGGTAGAAATAACCGGGACAAATACTAGAATGAGGAAATGTGTTTCGCCAGAAGAAAAACTTGTAGTTACTTTAAGGTAAGTAAAAAGTGTTTTACTTCATTTTAGTATATTCAGAACATGATTCTGATTTGATAACTCACAGGTTTTGTATTACAGTAAAATGTATCACTATATTCCATTACATGTTAATAATTTGATATATTATACATAATTTGCGTTAGAAGCTTTTTAGCATTTGTGATGGTTAAAACATGTGATTATTTTTACTAAAGTAAATTAATAAATTAACTAAAAGGACTATTTCAATAATCATTAACTGTAACAATAGTGAAAATGTGTTACTGTCACACATGATTTTCAGTACTAGTAAACATTATTCAAACAAAATATTCTTACAAATTATATCGAAAACATGTAACAACTAAGGTAAAAAAAATGCCTTTGTGTTGTACTAAAAATTTAATTAATGAGTTAGAATAAAAATAACAATAGGAAAAAATATTTACTACAAGGGTTAAAAAAAGTAATAATAACATTTACCAAACTTACAATTACGATTGATTCATCAGTTGGTACCGTCAAAGAGTAAAATTTCACTGTCACTTTGGAATTGACTTTGGAAATCGTCATTGGAAAGGACTGATGTTCTTCCAGATGATGTAGACTGTATGGTGTCAATAGTGTTTGGGCGTTCTACAGGAACTTCGAAATTGTTTGTTTGATGGTTCACAGGTTGCTGAAGAAAAGTCGGCTGGTTCATTGGTGACTGATGAAAAGTAGGGGGCTGATGCATGGTAGGCTGGTTCATAGTAGGCCGATAATGCATAGAAGACTGGTTGATGGAATGCTGATGCATAGTAGGTGCTGAATACTGTTGCCACGATGGTCCTGGAACATTATTGTAGGAATTACTCTCTGGAATCCATCGTTGTTGCAAAGGGGCTTGTGCAGCAGCGACGAGGGAAATTATATCTCCTCGGAGTTTCAATTTTCTTTCAACAGGTACTTTCATCATTTCAGATACCATGGAGAGAAGAAACAATTGGTCCTCATTTGTTTCAACAGAAGTCTGGGGTGTTTCAGCAGATAAAACCTTTTTCTTTAAGACATCAATCAGTTCTTGGTCAGGGTTAGGTCGTTTCCTTGATCTTTCTTTAAATTGACTTTTTATTTGTTCACCACCATCCGTCATCGAACAATCATTTTCGTCTATATTTACAGCTTCTTCGTCTAGGGATGAAGTAGTTTGTTTCCTTGTAGTTTCTAAAAAACCGAGAAGTTCAAAATAAATGTACTGTTTTTTTCTGTTTGCTGCCGATCCACTTTTAATGCCTTTCAAACGAAGAAGTTCTCTTGTGTAGCATGCTCTGATTGACTTCCACTTTCTCTGGATGAGTGTTACTGGAACAAAAACACGGACAAGTGTAAGAGATCTAGAAGAAAACCAATAAAATTAATATTTATTATAAATTAATATTTATTTATCAATTTTTCAGGTATTTGGCAACGGGAACTTCAATGAAAGATCTACAATACCAATTTAGAATAAGCCAACCCTCAATCTCAGTGTTTGTGAGACAAGTTTTGGATGCTATCTGGAAAAACGTCAGAGAAATTTGCTTTCCAGAATTTACTAAAGAGTTTTGGCTGAAGACTGCAGCTGATTTTTACGAGAAAACAAACTTTCCGCATTGTATAGGAGCGATTGATGGGAAGCAAGTAAGAATAATCAGGCCGGTTGGAAGTGGATCATTGTACTATAATTATAAACATTTTTTCTCAATTTTGCTACTCGCTATGTGTGATGCTAATTATAAATTTATTTTTGTGGACGTTGGTGCTTATAGTCCGGGAGCTAGGGGTCATTTTGACCTCATCATTTCATGCCGACTGATTTTAATACTGGAGGCAGAGGCAATCCAGTGAATGACGAAACCAACCGTCAGCTGGCCCAGTAGCGGTGGGTGCGATTGTGGGAGGCTACGAAACGTGTCGAAAAAAAATTTCTACCAACTCATTTTATACCGGCTGAAATTTTTTTCATGTATTGTTGACATTTAATAAAATAAAAAAAAAATAGTCAGCTGCGCGGTAGAGGGGGGAAAACACGTTAGCTGAACGGGTGAACTTGTAAAAAAAAATTGAAAAGTTAAACTACTTTATGCCGACTGAAATTTTTTTACATAATTTTGGACACATATAAAAATATAATAATGATAGTCAGCTGCGTTTATAGCGGTGGAAAGACCGTCAGCTGAAGCTAGAATGTATCATTGCGCTTATACATCTCGACGGCGCGCGGATTTTTCAATGCTCCGACTGACGACTTTTCCCCCAGCAGACAATCAGCTAACGATTATTTTTACATTTTCTATTATTAATACTTTAATATTTGAAAATTTCGAACGGTCTTTTATCAATTTACCAAAGATATGCTTGTATGTTATATACTAGATAACACTATATACTATATATATACCTTATATATTTCTCCCTACGGGACCTACTAGACATTTTATAAATACAGGCCTGTGCCCCTCTTCTCTAGAAAAGGGCAGCTGCTGTTCGGCTTTACACGACATTATTTCCAGTTTGAACAGTTTATACCTGGCATTCTTATACAGCGGACGCGTGGAATATTTCGAAATAACATGGCGTCAGTACAGTCATTTTGCGTATTTTGCAACAAAACAAACGACAAAATGATTATGTTCACTGCTGAGACACTGCAGAAGTGTAAAATTATTTTAGGAATCCGTAAAGCGAATAATTTGGCAATGAGTGATGCGAAAGTGCCGGCTAACATGAGTGATTTTCATAAATACCATTCTAAGTGCTACCGAACATTTACTGCACTACCGCCGAAATATCGGAAATGTGTAGAATCTACATCCATTTCTGCAACAGCTGAGTAAGTAAATTTTTATTAAATAAATACATTAATAAATAATGTATTATCCATAGTATAATGCATTTAATGCTCTGAATTTCGGTATTCTTAGCTCTCTCCGTAAAATATATTCAAAATGTATTATTTTATCTAACGTTCAACGGTTGCAAGGCCCTTTACCCTCTGGCTAAATATAGAATTTAGAGTCTACATAGTGTAGTAATGATAGAAGGAGACAGAAAGTGAGAGATAGATACGGAGAGGCAGGTATAGATCCCTCAGCCTTGTAGTTCAAAGTCCAACTTTAGAAGTATGATGAAAATTATTAAAAATTATTTTATTATAAAAATTTCATTAAATGATGAAAATTATATTATTTATAATAAAAATTATATTGTTTTAGTAAAACAGAAGAGGCGGAAACAAGTGGATGTAGCAGTGAAGCTATAATTGCTGAGGCTACAAGTGCTCCTCACGAAGAAACACATGAAGCTGACACTGAAGTAACTGAGGCATCAACTCCACAGGATTCTGATTCTGCCGAAATGTCGAGAGAATATACATGCATTTTTTGCCAAAAAAAACGCAAAAAATATAATGGCCGCGAGCAACAGCTACAGACATGTGCTACGACAGACGGCGTTAACACACTGCTCATCATTGCTAATGAAATAGAAGATGAGCAATTGATTAATAGAATCACGCAGTTGAGCGCGGCAAATGAAGTCATCCTGTATCATAAAATTTGTAAGTTAAATTTTACAAATACTCAGCAGGCACAAAAAAAGACGAATATGGAAAAGACCGAATGGCATATTACTCGGGATATATATAAAACAGCTTTCGCAGAAGTGTGCAATTTCATTTCCGAGAATATTGTACAAAAAAAAAATTCTTATTTTTTGAGTTTTTTACAGTCACATTTTGCCACTTCCATCGCCAATCTCGATCCCACAAAATGTTTACAAATAGATTCATATAGATTTGAAAGCAAGATATTGAAGAATTATTCTAAAGACGTTAGCATAGTTGTAATGAATGGAAAGAAAATTGTTAAACCTTATAGAGGAGTGCTAATCAAAACTGATTTGGATATTTTGGAAGAAGAAGATATTTTGGATCGCGCTGTATTAATTTTAAGAAAATACGTACGCAATATAAAGCCTAAACGATTGCCGGAGGATTTAACATCTGATATTTTAATAAATGGAGAATGCGATGTCCCAGAGGAACTCATCAGGTTTTATAGTAAAATCATATCAACAAAGTATCCTGTAAAAAATAGCAAAAATGTTGCAAGAACTGCTAAATCATTTTCTGAAGATCTGATCTACGCTGCCACTAATGGCAATATCAAAACATCGAAACATATCACTCTCGGAATGACAATGAAAAGCTTAACCAATAGCAAAAAAATTGTTAACATTCTGAATAAATATGGACATTGCTGCAGTTATAGTATTTTGGAGGGATTGGAGACGGAAGCAACATTTTCTGCTACTCGTCGATCGATGCTTTGCCCCGAAGATATAGTTGCAGAAAAAAATTTGTGCACGGGATTAGCGTTCAATAATTTTGATCGCTTTGTGGATACTTCGTCTGGAAAGGATACATTACATGATACCGTGGGAATAATGTTCCAAGATATCGTGTACAATCCACCTACTGTTCCAAGACCTATCGAAAATTTATGTGACGATGAACCATCGACAAGTGTAACAAAAAGACGTCGAACATTCGATGAGGTAACATTTGAGCTTCAGGAGTACAATAAAAGACCGAAGATACGAGAAACCTTGACACCTGTCGGCGATTCACTCATTTCATATGATGTTGACATAAGTAAATTTCAATTAATAGATCTTGCATGGACAATATCACATTTTTTAAAGTTACCGAATATACCAGCTTGGGTTGGATATAATAGCATGATTTATCGCGACAATAGCGTCAAACAAAAAGTATCTTACCTTACAACCATAAATGCATCTCCGACAAATATATCAGTGGTATTAGAGACAATGAAACAAGCTCAACAAATCGCCGAAGAATGTCAAGAAGAATTGATGGAGGTCACTTACGATTTAGCAATTGCGAAAGTGGCTCTCCAAATTCAAAGTACAGAGAAGCCGAAATTTAACAACTTGTTCGTGCACCTGGGATCGTTTCATATCATGATGGCATATTTTAAAGCAGTTGGAAAATTTATAGACAACTGTGGAATAACCAACATAATGGAAAATGCGGATATATTGGCAAGCGGATCAATCTCTTCTTTTATCACTGCAAAACATTTCAATAGATGCAAGCGTCTCCATCCACTTTTATATTTGGCTCTTGATAATTTACATTTCGAAAGTTTTATTGAGCAATGCAATATTGAATTGTCTGATGTGTTGAAAGTTTATTTACTCCAATTCACCACTGAGAAATCTGCCGATCCAACAATTACCGATGATGAATTGATCGATCTCTACAATAGATATGAAGAATATAAAGATGATACATTGACTGGCAAACATGGGAAAACGCCGCAGTTTTATATGATATATATGAATCTGATCAATCATTACTTCATGTTATGTCGAAGTATCCGCACTGGTAATATCGAATTATTCAAATTTATATTACCTAAAATTACCAATCTGTTCTTCACATTTAACCAGCCAAATTACGCACGTTATGCCGTAATGTATCACGACAAATTATTGAAAGTAAATGAAACGCACCCTGGATTATATTTACGATTGCAAAGTGGATCATTCGGAGTGAAACGGACTGACAAACAATTCTCTCGACAACCAGTAGACCTTACACTGGAACAAACTATCAATGCCGATGCCGCAAACAAATTGACAGGAATCAGTCATACTACCAATTCAATAAAGGCTCGTCAACGTTGGTGTAAAAGCCATAGCATTCGTTCCAAAATTATTGCACATGTCATGGAAGAAACTGGATTGCGTCCTGATCAAGATATTTCAGCTGATCTTGAGCAATGCAGAATAAAAAAACATTCGTTACAGTTGGAACAATGCATAACTCATATTAAGCAAAATATGAATCCATTTTCTAAAGACGTAGACGAACATTTATTGTTGAATATTTCTACAGGACAAGCGGTTACACCGGAGATCGCAGATTTCTTACTGAATGTCGAGACAATTGGTAATAAACAACGTGAAGAATTTATTGGAGAATGTTCAACAGATGTAGAACGATTTGAAAAAGTCATCAAGAGAAATAAAATTCTAAATTTCGCGAGTGATGCACCGAAACAAAAAATATCAATTGCTGGAAGAAAAATAGCAATACAAATGCAACGCGATTTATTTGGCCAATTATTTTCTCTATCGTTAGAACAAACATTAAATATTGACAAGGTTTTAGCATATCCTCTAACTCCAGTCCCACTAGCTTTGTGCCATATTGATGGGACGATTTGCAAAACTGATAAATCGGTATTGTTGAAAGTGCTTGAAAAAGAGATTGATAGTGACCCACCACAAAGGTGCGATGTAATTATTTATGATGGCTTTTTCAATATACATTCAATAAAAGACGTCCCATCCTCATTTGGAAATATATCAAAGAAGCTGATGCAAGTATTTACGAACAATAATGCCGACACTGTAATAATTGCCTTCGATAGATATGTATTTCCATCAATCAAAGACAATGAACACTCACTAAGAAGCAGAATTCAGGGGCAGCATTTCCAAATCAATGGACCCGACCAAGTACGACCATCGAATTTCGCGGAGGCATTGAAAAATATTTACTTCAAAGAAGCACTCATCGACTTTTTAATTGAAGATTGGGCAAATGATCACATGGCACCATTTATTGGCAATAAAATCATTTATGTGAATTATTTGGAATGTCATAAATATCGAGTACACGAAGGCAAAGTACAAAGAGTATCAGAATTATTGTTGGCATGTCCAGGTCACGAAGAAGCTGATACAAAAATAATTTTCCATGTTTGCCAGTTGACTTATGATGCTCATGTAACAATACGGTGTTCAGACACAGACATTTTAATTATTATGTTGGGGAACATGAGAAACATCAAAAGTCATTTAAATATATCGATGCATGTTGGAACTGGAAACAATCAAAAATTTATCAACGTCACCAAGTTATATGAAACATTGGGTCCCAATCTGAGCTCTGCATTACCAGGATTTCATGCCTTCACGGGCTGCGATTTCAACTCAGCGTTCTACCGCAAGGGAAAAAAAAACCATTCCAAATTTTACGAAACTCTCCAGCATACATACAGGCACTAACTGACATGTCGAACATTCCGAATTGTGATCTCGATCAAGTCTTTGTAACACTAGAAGGATATGTTTGCCGATTATATGCAATGACAGGAGTTGAAGACATCAATGTTGCTCGAGTCGTAACATTCACGAAAGCGTACGGTACGCATGAGGACTCGAACCCGCTTAATCTTGAAAGAAGGATTGATGGCTCATTGTTCCCACCCTGTAAAACGGAGCTGCAACAACATTGCCTACGTACAGCATACATCGCCCACCTTTGGAGTCATGCTCATCTTCCCGTGCCAACCGAGCTGTTGCCAACTGAGTATGGATGGGAAGAGAGCAATGACAAATATTTGTTCAGATGGTACACAGGCGACCAATTGCCACCGACCATCACCAGCATTTCCAATCTCGACACGAGCCCTTCTGGTATGAACAAATTTATTCTCTCAATTTTTTTTTTTGACAAATATTGACCTACATGATTTCCTCAATTAATTTGTATTTTTACAGACGACGTCGAAACTGAAGAAGATGGTGTTTGCAATATAACAATTGATAATTCGGATGTTGACGACAGTGACGAAAATAGCGACGCTGAGAATTAAAAAAAAAATTATTCCTTTTCAAATTTTAATTTTTAATATTTTGTATTTTAATAATAAATTAAATATATTATATTTCAATAATAAATTGAGCATATTATATTTTAATAATAAATTAATTTAAATATGATGCAATGATTCCCAATATTCTACATTAATATGAAGCATGATATAATTTTGCCACTTTATTTAAACTTATCTTTGGTAAATTGATAAAAGACGGTTTGAAATTTTCAAATTTTAAAGTATTAATAAAAGAACATGGAAAAATAATCGTCAGCTGATTGTCCGTTGGGGGAAAAGTCGTCAGTCGGAGCATTGAAAAATCCGCGCGCCGCCGAGATGTATAAGCGCAATGATACATTCTAGCTTCTGCTGACGGTCTTTCCACCGCTATAAACGCAGCTGACTATCATTATTATATTTTTATATGTGTCCAAAATTATGTAAAAAAATTTCAATCGGCATAAAGTAGTTTAACTTTACAATTTTTTTTTACAAGTTCACCCGTTCAGCTGACGTGTTTTCCCCCCTCTACCGCGCAGCTGACTACTTTTTTTTTATTTTATTAAATGTCAACAATACATGAAAAAAATTTCAGCCGGTATAAAATGAGTTGGTAGAAATTTTTTTTCGACACGTTTCGTATCCTCCCACAATCGCACCCACCGCGGGTGCGCCAGCTGACGTTCACTTTCGTTATTCATGAAAGCTAAATCACAAGTATAGTCTAAAATTGAACGGTATAAAAATGCAGTCCAAAATCGACCCCTAGCTCCCGGGCTATTATGGGAAGTCATCTGATTCTACAGTTTTCAAGGACAGTACAATCAAAAAGAAACTCGATGATGGCTCCTTAAATATCCCTGAAGCTCAGTCGTCTTTTCAGGGTTTCCATGAGCCAATGCCCTTTGTGATTGTTGGGGATGAAGGTTTTGGGCTAACGACCAAATTACTGAGACCTTATTCAGCAAAATGTTTGAGTGTCAAGAAACGTGTCTTTAACTACCGACTCAGCAGAGCCCGGAGGAACATAGAGTGTGCCTTTGGAATAATGGCAAACAAGTGGAGAATTTTTCATCGCCCGTTAGATGTAGACCTTCCTTTGTGTGAGAGTATAATTAGAGTCTGCTGCTTATTGCATAACTTCGTCAGAGAACGTGATGGATTCAAAATCGAGGACACGTTAACAATCGATGGTTTGTATGATTGGAGTGACGACTGTCGAGCACCAACTAAAAAGGCAACAAATCTCAGGGACATGTTCTGTGACTATTTTGTCAGTGAAGAAGGATCCGTACCTTGGCAAATGGAAAGAATTTAATGTGCAATCTGAAAACAAGGCGTGTTGAGGCAGATACTGGAGGATATAACATCGCTTCCATGCCACCTGGTAACTTACATAGATTTGAAGTATAAAATATAATAATACTTTTTAAATTAAAAATAAATTAATTAAAATAATATTTTAAAATTAAAATTAAAATAATTTAAATTATAATAATAAATTAATTAAATTAAAAACTTAAATCGAGTTACTTACTTAGAGTGTTCTTTTCGGCCAAAGGTCGTTCATCAAAATCCTCAATGAAAGAAGTAATGATCTCGTTCCATGCATTCAACTTGACATGTTTATTGCTTTAATCATCGCAACTTACATCCCAAATTGAGGGATGGCCTTCAACAGCAGTAATAAAATCTTCCGTGTTCACTTTTTTTTCTAATAGCAACTGGCATTCTTTCGCATTATCAGCTTGTTTATTTCCTTTCTCTGTAATACCACTTCCACAACTTTTGTCTCCGACAACCATCGCACTAGACTGGGTCTCAACACAATCATCTTGTTTTTTCCCTTTCTTGTCTTTTTCACCACTAGAAATTTTACTTGTTTTACATTTTACTTGTTGAGTAGACAACGCAGTAGACTGGGACTCAACACAATCATCTTCTTTTTTCCCTTTCTTATCTTTTTCACCACTAGACATTTTACTCGTTTTACATTTCACTTGTTGGTTAGACATTTTACTCAGGTTAACAGATAACAAAACAGTGCATGTCCTACCCGGATAAGATGACAGCGCTGAATGAGTGGACTTGGCCTCACTACTGGTGACTCTCCTGGTGTCGCTGCTGGCTGCCCGTACAGTCACCGGTGATGTCACCGGTGACGCAACCGGTGACGTCACCGGTGACGCAACCGGTGACGTCGCCAAGTGACCAAGTCTAATACCAGCCTAAATGTCGAAATCGCCGAAAGCAGTGAGCTTTGCAATAAAATAGGAAATGTTGGGGTCCTAGAGAGTAGGCCAGGTCCGTCTCAAGTACATTCGTCTACATTTGACAGTAATAAACCCGACTTGTCGTCTGATTTAAATTCAGATCAGGAGCAGGTGGTCGCTGAGATACAACAGTTCTTTGAGGATTCAGACTGTTCTATTAAAGATAAAGATTATGTTCCGGAGTCACCTGATACAGAACAGGAAACTGATGCTGGTAATAACTTTTCAATTTAATTATTATTTTAAATGCTTCCATTGAAAAAAATATAGCAAAAACAAAAAGCGTTTTACTTTTTTCTTGTTATTTTAGATTCCCCGAATAACGAAAATATTCCTGCAATTACTGCTGACAAAGTAAGAATTCGCTGGAAAAAGTCATGTCCTGAAAATTGGAAAAAGAATGTCGCCAAAAAAAGACGGACTAAGACTAAAGCACCGAAGTTTATTGATTGTAGAAAATGTAGATTCAAATGCAGTGCTAGAATTTCAGAAGAAAAAAGAGTGATGTTATGCCGAAATTTCTGGGCCTTAGATTTCAACCGCCGAAAAGACTTTATTCTTAATAATGTGGAGAGTCACAGGCCAATAAGGATCAAAAGTAACCCTTCTGGTAAGAAAAGGCCGCGTATTGCTTCAAATGAATTCTGTTTCAATTTAGATGACACAAAGTTACGGGTCTGCAAAGCTTTTTTTACAAAAACGCTTTGCATTAGCAAAGAGGTAGTCGACCATGCGTTTTTAAATAAGGGTGAAGGAAAAATATTTATGGGAATAGATAAAAGAGGTAGAGGACCGCCAAAAAACAAAACAAAAATTGATGATATCGAAAAGGTAAAGAGACATATTGAAAGCTTTCCGGTAATGGAGTCCCACTACACGAGAAGTTCTACAACACGGAAATATCTAGATTGTAAATTGAGCATAAATAAAATGTACTCAATGTATAAACAATTCTGTGAGCATGATGGAACATTGCCTGTATCTTCTATCACTTACAGACGCATTTTTTGTAATAACTACAACTACTCCTTCTTCACTCCAAAGAAGGATCAGTGCCAGCTCTGCACGCAATACAAAACTAATGATGAAGAAAAGAAAAAGCAATTACAACAGCAATATGAAGAACACGTAGCTCGAAAAGAGGATTGCTACGCAGCGAAAGCAAGAGACAAAGTTCGAGCTACAAACGAGGCCAATTTTGTATGTGCTACATTTGACTTGCAATGTGTGCTTCAAATACCAAGTAGCGACGTCAGTCCAATGTACTACAGTCGAAAAATTTGCACTTATAATTTGACAGTGTATGAGCTAGCACCGCCAAATAATGCGTTTTGTTACAGCTGGACAGAACTTCATGGGAAAAGGGGGAGCTTGGAAATTGGTACCTGCCTCTTTACTTACATTAATCAGCTTTCCACTAGCGTAAAAGAGATATCATTGTTTTCAGACACTTGCAGTGGTCAAAACAGAAATCAAAATGTTAGCGCTTTGTTACTCTATTTAGTTCAAAAAAATCCCAATTTAATTATTATAGAGCAAAAGTTTCTTGAGAGTGGACACAGCTACATGGAAGTAGACAGCATGCATAGTGCCATTGAACGAGTCCAGAAGTATGTTCCTGTGTTTACAATGCATGATTGGTTAACGATATTTCGTATGGCCAGAACAACAGCATCAAAAAAGAAGCAGTTTGTTGTTCAGGAACTCAAATTTCACGATTTTCTTGACTTAAAAAGCCTTTCTAAACTTATAAAAAATAAAACGAGAAATGTCGGTGGTGAAAAGGTAAACTGGTTGAAAGTGAAATGTTTTCGTTACCAAAAGGCTAAACCAGGAATCTTTGAGTATAGGTATGATCATACTTCAGAATACAAAGATATAAACGTTTTTGGGAGGAGTCGAATAATACCCAATTTGAAAGAAGTAACGCTAAAAAACGCTTACACTAAGATGCGACCTATAAGTTCCAAAAAAAAACAAGATTTATTGAAGTTGTGCAATTCGGGAGTGATTCCAGATGAATTTCACCCATATTATCATAATTTACCTTCCCGTGACGATGTCCAAGATGTTATTCCTGAACCAGCAATAGAAGATAGTGATCCTGAAGTTGACATTTAAGTTATAGATACTTGTACCACATGTACTTAAACCCACCAATAAGTTCAGGTAAAATAAGTTAAGTGCAGGAAAAAATTTTTTTTTGCATTACCAACATTTGCTTATTACTTTTTTTTCTGATTTCTGGCGTTAATTATGTTCATAGTACCACAATCCATATTATTGTAATCCTGAATAAATGTTTAGTTTCGTGTAGTTGTTTTACTCTAGGCTGAAACTTTTAAACCCTATTTTCACAAAACTAACAAAATGTTACTTATCTGGTTTTGGCAGTAAGCCGACGATATATTATAATGAATCGCGGAACAAGACTAGTACAAATGGCTTTACAGTCAGGGGAAAAAGAATCGCATGGTGAGTTATTGATGAAATATTGTATAATTTTGTGTTTATTTTTTATTTCTTTTCAGAGGTAAATGTTCCATGTCTCGCTGCACAAAATGTCGATTCTAATGAAGAACAACGATTGGATGAATATGATTTAGATGCACCCTCGGTATACAGTATACTGATTCAGAACAGTCTACAGCGCCTTTTTCTGAAGAGGACGAAGACATAAGGCCTCCTCGTATTGGAAAAGACAATTCTACCATTTGGGCAAAGCATTCGCCTCGCGCCAATGTTCGACGAGGGAGAGAAAATATAGTGATACAACTGCCAGGTGTCAAAACAGTGGCAAGATCCGCACCGACAATTATAGATTCATGGAAATTATTTTTTCTGATGAAATGATACTGCATATAACTACTTGTACAAATTTATATCTGCAAAAAATGCGTCAAAATTATGCACGCGAGAGAGATTGCCCCGATACCAACCCTCAAGAAATAACCGCCCTCATAGGACTTCTTTACATGCCAGGTGTAAAAAAATCCTCTCATCTCAATATTAGTGAACTGTGGGCCGACGATGTCACTTCTCCTGTATGTTTTCGCGCTGTGATGTCAAGTCGCAGGTTCTATACACTTTTAAAAGCTCTTCGATTTGATAATTTGAATGATAGAAATCAGAGAATGGCAATAGACAACCTGGCACCAATAAGGGAAATTTTTGACGAATTTGTGACCAAATGCTTGAACAACTACCAGGTAGGTGAGTACGTGACAATTGACGAAATGCTACCGGCATTCCGCGGACGATGCAAATTTCGTCAGTATGTAGACAACAAACCGTCAACATACGGCATAAAGATTTACCTGGTAAACAACCCGAGGGAGTTTACAGTTTCGATAATAAAGCAGCACGCGTAGTCAAAAGATTAGCCAATCACATTTTGAATACAGGTAGAAACATAACAATGGATAATTACTTTACGTATATTCCATTAGCGTTAGATTTGCTGGAAAAAAGAAAAACTCTAGTAGGAACTGTAAGAAAGAACAAAAAGGAAATTCCTCCAATTTTTGTTCAAACGAAGGAACGTCGGCCATGTAGTAGTATGTTTGCATTTCTAAGAAAGGGAGTTTTGGTATCGTATGTGCCCAAAAAAAAAAAAAAATGTGCTAGTTCTTTCAACCTTACATTCTGGCGAAAAAATTGATAAATACACTCTTGACAAATGTAAACCAGAAATAATAACCTTTTATAACGCAACAAAAGGTGGCGTTGATACTGTGGATGAACTGATATCCCAGTACACTGTTTCCAGAAACTCCTGCAGATGGCCATTAACAGTATTTTATTGTTTATTAAATATTGGTGGAATCAATTCCCAGATTATCTATTCAGGTAACACAGAAAATAAACTCGAGCGTCGAATGTTCCTGAGAGAATTAGCTTTGGAACTTATGAAGCCACAGGCTCAAAGTAGACTATCTGTTCCAAATTTACCTTCAAAGCTGTGGGATTCAATAAAGCAACTCGTAGGCGGTGAAGAAGAAATTCCAGGACCAAGTGTTAGTGCCAGCGGCATGTGCTCCACGGCGTAAGGACAGAAAAACCAAGAAAACATGTAGGTGCTCGGCTCACTTATGCAATGAACATTCTATAGCCTTATGTCAAAGATGTCTTTAGAGACTAGAACTCTCAACAACCCCCTAGGTTAGTGTTTTTAGACTAAAACAAGTTACATTTATAATATTTTGTAATATATTATTAAGAGACACTTGTTTGCGGGATTATTTTTATTAAAATACCCATACATCATAAATGTGAGCAAAATGCTCACGCGCGTCAAACCCTATTTGACGTGGGTGGCGACAAATGACGGGTTAAGATATAAAAATGTAAGATTTTTACTTGTTATATATTTTTAGGTAATGGTTGGTTTATAGTTCAATATTAAAATGGGTGATTATGAGAAAAATATACAGACTGCACAAGCTATTTGAGGAGGTTCCTAGAACCTTTATATAAGAAAAGTAACAAGTGATCATCAATCAAGCAATAGAAAAAAAGAAACTACTTTAAACGAAATAAAGGCTGTTGTTGGACTTTTGTACCTAGCAGGCACATTTCATGGTAACAGATTGAATCTCTTCGAATTTTGAAATACTGATGGAACAGGTAAAACAATATTTCTTGACGTAATGAGTGTCAATCGTTTCCGTTTTCTTCTAAAATGCATAAGGCTAGACAACATTACAACTAGGGATGAGAGAAAAAAAGTAGACAAAATAGGTGCAGTTAGAAACATTTTAGATACTGCCAATTATCATATAGCGCAGGTGAATATGTGACACTTGATGAAATGTTGTGGGCTTTCCGTGGAAAGAACATATTATACCATCAACCTAGAGATTTATGTAGGAGTTCATCCTGATGGTCCTCATAAGATTAGTAACAAAACTGACGATGTAGTAGAACGATTGTGTCAACCCATTTTTAATTCGAGAAGAAACGTCACGATGGAAATAATGGAAAAGCTGCTTAAAGCCCATAAATTAACCGTTGTTGGTACTGTAAAGAAAAATAAGAGACAAATACCAATGGCGTTTATTCAACCTAAAAACAGAGATAAAGAATCATCATTATTTGGCTTCACCGAAAATATTACTATTACATCATATGTGCCAAAGAAAAACAAATGTGTCTTACTAGCTTCTAGTTTGCATCACGATCATAATATCGACAAAAGTATAACTGATCAACGAAAACCAGAGATGATATCATTTTATAATATGACCAAGGGTGGCGCGGATTCTGTTTATCAGTTAATACAACTGTGCCAGATATACCAGACGCTGGAGAATGGTCATATTTTATGGAATACTAAATATTGTTGGCATTAACGCTTCAATTATATATAATTCTAATGAAACTGCTAGTCTCCCCAGACTACATTTTTTAAATCATTACAATTAATGAAAAATTATTTATTGGAAAGAAGTGAAAACATACTTGCCAAGGGAAACTAGAAACAACGCACGTAAATTTGCTGGATTGGAGCCTACTATTCAAAACAATTCTGGACCTTCAACTGGCAAGAGAAAATATTGTAAAATTTGCAAGAATAGAAAAAGCACATATAATTGTGAAAAATGTAGTGATTGCAATGTTTAGAACATGCGAAATATGTTTGCTCAAATTGTTTAAAAAAAATTTGAAGTTTTACTTTTTATTGCAATTCATTAGTATGTAAATCTATATTTCCAATAATTTATGAAATAGAAACATCGTCAATTTTAATTCGTTTCATGATCATTTTGTATTTTTTACTGATAGGCCTCGTATGCCTAACGTATACACTCATGGGATTTTTTTCACGTGTCCACTGAAGGGTTAAAGAAATAATAGAAGCAATGAAAATTCTTAGCATTGGTGAAGGGTGTGAGAATATTAATGAATGGCTGAACTGCGATAGTGAAGATCCTGGATTCCAAATATTAACGGATGAAGAAATCATTGAGGATCTGAACCATAATGAGAGAGAAGATGAAGAAGCGACTGAAACTGGGGAAGTTTTTGACATACATTTCATCTCAAACAGAAGCTTTTGAAGCTCTAGATGTTGCTTTTAAGTAGTTTGAAAGATAGGACGAATCGGGTCCAACACAATTGTTACAACTGATGCGCAACAGGGACTTGGCTGCAATAAAACAAGTTATTTCCAACCAAAATTTTAAATTACATAGGCATTATGTAATTCATTATTTATCGTTACAGATCGATTTTTTATAAATCGTATTATCTAAACGACGCATGTAAAACACGTTAAATAATAAAAAATATTAAAACTTAAATATTCTTTGATCCCCTGCTTTTATTTGATCCAGATAACCGAGATTCTACTGTAACAAGAAAGATAGCAACAACAATCATTCAACATCAAAAAAATTTAAGAGTAATTTCATAAACATAAAAAAGAAAGTTTTATATTGAAACAGCAATTTTAAAAGTATTTATATTCTTTATAATTACATAACTAAATTTGTACTATATAAATTAATACAATGCCTTAGAGCAATTAGTTATGTATCACTAATTAACCAGTGGTCCTATGCATCATGTTGGGTTACTGACTATAAATAAACTACCAAAAGTAAGAACTAAAATACACAATGGAAAAAAAAACAACTACAAACAAATGTACTGTTTCTATAAATAATAAATGAATAAACATTCTACCAATATATTTCTAAATAAACCATATAAAAACAGATTATTGATGAAAAGAAAAATAAATGTGCGCTTACAATCCACAAAAATAGAACAGAAATGACTAATTCGAAATCCAGTTACTATTTTTTTAAATAACATAGCAAACTAAAGATGTATTTCAAGTCAATAGAACACCTAGGGACACTCAGTTCATTCCAAAACGACACATTTTAAAATTTCATATTATAATTTTAAATTAAAAAGTAGATACATGGAACATACAAGAACATTTAATTTTGTGTGTATAAAAAGGTAAATTATTTCTTCTTCACCAAAAATATAACGTAGTAATGGCAGTGACCCTCCTTTGGGGTTAAATTATAATTATAATAAAAAACAAAAAAATAATAATATTTAATTGAAAAATTACAATTAGGTAAATAATAACATGTTGTTAAAATAAATTATACTTACTAATGAGCACCTTACTTATTTCAAGTAATAACCGAAGTTATAAGATTTTCTGTAACAGTTAAAACATTCTAATTAATTATAGTATTTTATTTAAACGTTCCTACATACATTTGACTATCTCATACAATTAGATAATAAACAAATTATATATATAACCTGTCTTAATTGCTTGTTAAAATAAATCATATAGCCGTGAAATTTGCTATTATATATATTTATATTTATATTTTCTCGGGGACACATGTTTTAATGGATTTAGAGAGTGTAAGACACCCTTAAGGAAATCGATAGCTAGTTTTAGTTTTAAGTGTGTGTTAAATCTGTTTGTGTTAATTTTTTGTTGGGATGGTTTTTTGTGGTGATAGAGATGAAATATTAGACATTAAAAATTTATATAAAATGATAATTAAAATATATTAAAGGAGTTGAATTGTTGACAATTAATTTGAATTTTGAATTAATAAAAAAAGGAAAAATAAACAAAAAAGCATTGTGTGGTTTTATGAAAGCACGGTAAAAGTGAAACTTTTTTTCACACTATAGACATTTAACTAAAAATTTTTCGAATAATATTCCATTAAGGGTATAAAAATCGCTTTATCAATCTTAATTTTATACTTGGAAAATTGGAATGGGCCGAATATAAATAAAATTAAACACAAATAATATAACGGAGGATATCATCCATATCTCAAATGTGGTCAAAATGGTAATGGTAATGGTGGTACTAGACTTCGTGTTTTCTTTGGTTATTACAAATAATATAGCTTGGAGCACACTCCACTGTCAGCTGCTGCAAACTATAGGCGTTAAAATCGAAATCAAAATCAAAATCGATATTGAAATCTAAATCGAAATCAAAATCAAAAGGTGTGTGTGCGATTCACACACGATAGAAGTGAAAACTTCAGTAAATTGACAAAAGAATGAGATGAATATATATAACAAGGGTAGGATAATTACAAAGTTGATTTGTTTAAAAATGAAAGTGTTTTGATTAATTTTAAATGATATTTTATTTAATATATGTTACATAATTTATTGCTCAAGTTCCATATTTTAAGTTTCAAAAATTATTATTTACGACTGAAATATTTTTAAAACGTTACATGTCGTAGATACTTACGCAGTCGATGTTCGTATTAATACGAATAGGTAGAATATAACCGTCGACGTTACATGTCGTAGATACTTACGCAGTTGAAGTTCGTATTAATACGAATAGGTAGAATATAACCGTCGACGTTGCATGTCGTAGATACTTACGCAGTCGAAGTTCGTATTAATACGAATAGGTAGAATATAACCGTCGACGTTACATGTCGTAGATACTTACGCAGTCGAAGTTCGTATTAATACGAATAGGTAGAATTGTTTTCATTAGCAGAACTGCTCACTCCCGTACATTTTTGTATATAAACTATAGGCGCCGCCTACTTTATACTTTATACCTACTCGGCGGTCGACCGACATGCGACATGCACTAACACAGACCAAAAAACGATGTAATAAAAGTTTCACTTTAAAAAAATAATATGCCAAAAAAAAATTGTGTAGAGATAAAAAAATGAATACAAAGATGATATTACATGTTTGAAAAGACCAGAATTTCAGAAGATGGATTTATATAAGATCTCTTAGGTTTTTAATGTAAGTACTAATTGTGTTGCTATACAAGTTTATTTTCAATGTTTTCATGAGCAAATAGTTCAAAACATTTTTAATTTCATTAAGTTGTATATGAAGTAATTTGTTAGATTAAATACACTTTTACATTCTTATTACATTCAAATTACTTATAATTTATTAATCATACCTAACCTCACATTTCTTCTGTCAGTCATTATTTTACAATGTTGTCAGATTACACACTATAGTAAAAGTTAAAAATGTTTAAGAATAAAATATTTTCATTAATTTCTTTAATAACAATGATCGATAATGATAATTAAAATGTAATTTGATAGGACATGGACGAATCGATGTTTCATTCATTAATCTATTACCAATCAAATATATTTTTAGGTTAGTGTTGAATGTAAACGAAAAATCTTAAAAAAATATTTAGTTAATGGTAAAGAAGCGGCAAATAAAAGGAAGAAAGATAAAGCAGATACATTTAAGAACTTCATTTAAAAAAAATTGCAGCGGCAGATTTGGACGTACAATTACAAAAACGAATATTTTACTTCACAGAAACTTTTGACTGACGCAAAACAAAACTGAGATTTAAACGGTAAACGAACTTATTTATACAAAATTAATGAAATATAAACTTAAAAACGTGAACTGACGACAAATTTTAACTGAGCAAAGACATAGCAAAATCTCTTTCCTTCAGAAATTTATGGAATTAAAAAAGCGCAATTAAATCATCAGATTCGTGGATATAAAAAAATGGTACTCCAACGCGTCGATGGAAACAGTAATCTGATTTAAAAAGTAATCCATTGCATGTGTAATCCGAAGAAAAGTGATTTACAATTTTACTCGCAGGAGCAAATGGTGGGTCAATAGAGGGATGTGATTTATTATTAGACTCTTCAAATACTGACATTGACTATCTCAAAACTATAAATGGTGATATTTTCAAAAACTGGATTGTTAATTTACTTATTCCTGCTTTATCCAATTTACCAGAGAAATGTGTAGTAAACATGGATAATGCTTCATTTCATTCTGTACAACAAAACAGACCACCTACATTTTCAGCAACAAAATAGATATTACAGAGATAATTAAGCAGCAATAGCATCAAATTTGATAAAAAAATGAAAAAAAAAAAAGACAATTATACTTACACAATACAGAAGCAACGATAAGACATATGTAGTAGATGAAATATTAAACTAACATAGACATGATTTACTTCGATTACCTCCATTTTGCATTTTTATATTCGGACAAAACTTGGACAGAAGCTTTAAGACAAAAAATACATAACGAATAGAAGAACGTGACAATAGTTTTAACCAAATCTGTTACTTCAATTTTTGTTGTTTATATTGTTACGTTCTAGGGGTTCAAAATAAATCACTGCTGAACGAAAATGTCTAATTTATTTACACACTTTAAACTAAACGAATTATAACTAAATAACTAAACTAACTATAACACACTAATTTATGTACAACAATTAACTTCGATTTATATTTACTATTTATTTTCACTTCGTAGATCGCTCAACTATTTAGACTGTCGTTATTAAATTTAAACTCCCTTGTGGGTCGTGGCTCTCCGCTTATATACCAGTCCACAGCTTCCAGAACGTCCTTCGGTAACAATTTCTAGAACGTCTGCATAGTGAAGGAAGTCTCTCGTTTGTTCTGTTCGAGAATAAGCGCGTTATTTACCTGGAGAGCGACAGGGGCGTACTAAGGGGTTCTCGCTCGTTACACTGCCCCCTCCTTAAGACGTTCGGTCCCCGAACACCTTGGTTGGTATGTCTGAACCTACAGGCATCTCCCATTCTGCAGCTCCCTTGCTTTTCGAAATAGCAATCCACAGTCTTCTCCTTCATTGTGTTTCCGCTCGGGTTGAAAATGCACACGAGTATCTCTATTCCTGTCTTATGGAAAAGCACCTCGAGCATGTTCCGGACGACTCTCCAGTTGAGTTGATCTAGACCACAACCCAACTTAGGCACAGCCAGCTTCTTCACTTCCAACCTAGTGAGTTCGTTTCTTAGGTTCAGCAAGGTATTCCACATACTTCTATAGCTAGGCTTGTGATCGGAAAACCTCTTAGTCACCATGTAGAAGAGGTGACGATGACCGTCAGTGAGACTTAGAATTTTTCCGGGATGGGGCTGTTGTCTGGAGAGCTCAGATACACGGCCAAACTTCTTCCTGAAGACTAATGCTATTCCCCTGGACATACGCAGATCTTCGGCGACACAATGGGCTAGGGAATAATCTCCAGGCACAGAGAAGAGGTCCTGCTTCTGCTCGGTGGTAACTCCGAATCGTGCCTTCCCAGTTCCACCATAGTTCTCCATGAACTGGTCGAAACTCATCTCAACATGCTCTGGGCTGGTCGTCCTTCTCAGATGGGTCTCGTCTTGTTCGTCGTAGTCCGCCTCGTATTTCGCCAACCGATTTACATGGACCACGCGCCTCTTGCCCCTTGGTAGTTTTTGTATACGGTACACTACATCATTGATCCTCTTTACCACTCGGTATGGACCCTCCCAATTCCTCTGTAGCTTAGGTGATAATCCTCTCTTCTTCTGGGGGTTGTACAGCCAGACCAAATCTCCAGCGTTGAAACCACCTTCTGTAGCTTTGCTGTCATAGCGGGTCTTCATTCGGTCACTAGCAATTTGTATGTTTTGCCGGACCTTCTCATGAATGTAGTGTAGCCTGCCCCTCAATGTGCTCACGTAGTCCTCACCAGCGATCTCTGTTCCGGGCTTACATCCAAACTCTAGGTCACAGGGTAATCTTATTTCCCGGCCGAACATGACACAAGCTGGTGTCTCTCTAGTAGACTCTTGCACGGCTGATCTATAGGCCATGGTGAACAGATGAAGGTACCGGTCCCAGTCTCTTTGATGGTCAGAGACCACTTTAGCCAAATATTTTCCCACAGTTTTATTCATTCTTTCGACTAGGCCATCTGACTGTGGGTGAAGAGGCGTTGTCCTGGTCTTCTTGACTCCGAGTATTTCACAAATGCTCTGGAATAGGCCAGACTCGAAATTTCGTCCCTGATCAGAATGTAGCTCCAGTGGCACTCCAAACCGACTAAACATCTCTTTTATCAGCACGTCTGCCACTGTCGAGGCCTCTTGGTTTGGGATGGCATGTGCTTCAACCCATTTGGTAAAGTAATCCGACGTCACCAATATGTACTTGTTCCCATCGTCGGTCTCTGGGAATGGGCCTGCGATGTCTATAGCAACTCTTTCCATGGGACTGCCTACGTTATACTGATTCATTGGCGCTCGTCGTTTTCCTCTTGGGCCATTCGTTGAAGCACAAAGTCTACATTTTCGGCACCAGTCCTTGACGTCTTCTTTGCAGTTGACCCAGTAAAAACGTTCTCTGATCTTTTCCAACGTTTTCTTGATGCCAAAGTGTCCACCGGAGGTTCCATTATGAAGTTTCTCCAATACTTCTGTCGTCCGACTCCGAGGAATTATCAGCTGAGTCCTAGCTGCAGTACCCTCGTCATTCTCGACGGACCTCTTCAACAATCCATCCTCTAAAATGATGGAGTCCCACTGCGCCCAGTAGGACTTAACCCTAGGACTCAGGTGACTCACTTCTTCCCATCTTGGTCTCTGTCCTTTTTCTTTCCAGTCAAGCAACATCTTTAGTTCGGTGTCACCTTTTTGGTCTCGCTTCAGGGATTCTGGCAGCCAATCTAGTTCCACGACGGTTGTTCTTAAACAGAATTCCTTCTCTTTTGCTTTGCTGCAGTGTTTGCAGTCAGAAGGACAAGGTCTTCTAGATAATGCGTCAGCGTTGCCATGTGACTTCCCGGCCCGGTGTTCCACAGAAAAATGATATTCCTGCAGCCTTTCTATCCATCTCGCAACCTGACCTTCTGGGTTCTTGAATTGTAGAAGCCACTTCAGAGCAGCATGATCTGTTCTTAGAAGGAATTCGCGACCGTACAAGTATTTATAAAAATGTTCCATGGACTTGACTGCGGCGAGAAGTTCTCTCCTCGTAACACAATAGTTACGCTCAGGCTTCGACAGGACCTTGCGGAAATATCCTATAACTTTCTCTTGGCCATTCTGAATTTGAGATAATATGCCTCCTATGGCCGTGTTGCTTGCGTCCGTGTCCAATATAAACCTTCCACTGGTCTGAGGATAACTTAATATAGGAGCTGTTGTTAGTGCTTGCTTTAGTCGATTGAAAGCATCCTCGCATTCGGTATCCCATTTGAAGTCCCTTCCATCTTCCGTCAGTCTTGTTAGAGGCTTCGCGATGTCAGCAAATCCAAAGACGAACTTCCTGTAGTATGTGCACAAGCCAAGAAAACTCCTTACTTGGTGCTTGTCCTGTGGTACTGGCCATTCTCGTACAACCTTGACTTTGTCTGGGTCAGCACTAATGCCATCTGCAGATACTACATGTACTAGATATTTCACTTCTTTCCTGAAGAGGTGGCATTTTTTGGACTGAGTTTTAAATTTGCAGTGCGTAGCCTTTCAAGGACGTCTCTTAGATTCTCCAGGTGTTCGTCGAATGTCCGGCCAAATACTATGACATCGTCCAAATAAACTAGGCACGTCTTCCATGACAATCCTCGAAGAATGGTTTCCATTAATCGCTCGAAAGTTGCAGGTGCGTTACAAAGACCAAATGGCATTACTGTGAACTGCCACAATCCTGTCCCAATAGTAAAAGCTGTTTTCTCTTTATCTTTGGGATCCAATTCCACCTGCCAATATCCACTCTTCAAATCCAGCGTGGAGAACCATTTCGAGCCAGAAAGCGTGTCCAAAGTGTCGTCAATCCTTGGAATGGGGTAGCAATCCTTCTTGGTGACGTCGTTCAAACGACGATAGTCGACACAAAATCTGGTGCTGCCATCTTTCTTCTTCACCAAAACCACAGGTGATGACCAAGGACTATCAGATTGCTCTATTATTCCTTGTTCGTGCATGTCCTTGATTATATTTTCTGCTTCTTCTCTCTTTGCTATGGGAAGCCTTCGCGGTTGTTGGCGAATGGGATCTGAACTTCCGGTATTGATAGAATGCTTCACAACATTCGTCCTACCCATCTGAGTGTTGTCCATAGCAAAAACGTCACTGTATTCATGAATCAGTTTCTTCACCTTGCTAATATGTTCTGGTGCAAGTTCTGTGCAGGAAGAAGCCAATGTCTCCAATAATTTTTTCGAAATCTTCTTGCTTCTTGGTAGCGGGTTCTTCACATCCTGAACGCTTCCTGTCACACAAAGCACAGAACAGCTTTCTCCCAGGATCGTACCTTTCTTCAAGATCACAGGGTACATGTTGGTGTTCAACATTCTCACAGGAACTTCGTTTCCGCCTCTCACCAAGGTTTTTCCGACTAACAGTCCTTTCCCGAGGTTAATCTCACTGGCTGGTTCGATGAGTCTTATACAGCTATCTCGAAGGTCTCTATCTAAATACCCCTTCACTATGGTTTCCGCCTGTCCACGTAGGTGAACATCTTCGCTGAGTAAGACTCGAGTCGTGATATCTTCACATCCCAGGAATGGAATTTCCAGACTTCCGATCCTCAGAACATCGTTTCTCATATCCATCTGGAAGCCATAACCCTTAATGACATCCATTCCCAAGATGACTTCCTCCATGATATCTGCCACCAGCACCTCATGTTCGAGAGACCTGTCCCCAATGTTGATGACGATTCTTTTCTTTCCATGTGTTGGCACGTCTTCTCCAGTTGCAGTCCGTAAACGAACCATCGCAGGTAAGGTTTTTCCATTTCCTTCAACTACACTCGGCTTAACTATAGTTCGGGTTGCGCCAGTGTCGACTAACATTTTTACGGACCTTCCATTAATTTTACCGTCGACATAAACACTTGAAGAGATGGCCTGAATTACAACTTCAGGGGCATTGTCGTGGCGGGTCGGTTTATGCCCCTTCTTGCCAACCCGCTTTAGTTTTCCTGTTCTTGCCGTTGTGGTTTAACCGGCTTCTTGCAGTTACGCCGAATGTGTCCTCTTTCGCCGCAGTTCCAGCATCTTGGTCCACCATTACGTTTCTCCTGGAGAACTCGGCGAACTACGTCTTCAATACTCTCGTCGCAGACTGGTGAATCATCAAGCTGTCTCACTTTGCTCTGTCCTCTGTGCGAAGCTTGTTTAGCAGCTTCAAATTCTAGGGCATGGGCCAGGGCGTCATCTAAGGTTTTGGGCCGGGCCAACCGCAACGTCTGCTGAGTCTCCGTGTCTCTCAACCCATCGACGAAGGTCTGGACAGCAAGTTGTTCTAGGAAGCTGTCCGGTGCTGAAGGATAGGCCAGCCTTACCAACCTTGCTATGTCTGCTTCGAATTCCTGCAAGGTTTCTGCACTCTTCTGATGGCGACTCTTGATTTGTGCGTGATACACTTGTTGGAGATGTGCATCACCATATCTCATTTGCAGTCTACTTGTCAGAGTCTTATATCACCTTGTTGACTCACAGGAATGGTTTGAAGGATATTCAGTGCGTCCCCTCTTAATGCAACAATTAAAGCAGTTGCTTTCTCTTCATCGTCCCAGCAGCTGGCGTTGGCTGCTGCTTCAAATTGTTTCTGGTATGTGCTCCAGGGTGTTTTGCCATCAAAAGTTGGAGGTTTGATCTTTGTTCGGCCTGGCTCACCCCGTTCTCCCAGCTTAACCGAACAATATTTGCTGAAGTTCTTACTCAATCGCTCTTCCATGGTTTTCACCTGTTTTTCCAATTTTACCTGCATTTCTTCCTCCATATTAACCAATCTGCCTTCAATGTTTCCAACCCTGTCTTCAAATTTTCCAATTTTATCGTTCACGTTCCCCATCTCGTCTTTTACGTTTCCCATTTCGTCTTTTATGCTTCCAATTTCGTCTTTTACGCTTCCAATCTCATTTTCCAGTTTGGAGTAATTATTCTTCAACTCATTTTCGATGAATGTCAATTTATCTCCCAAATTATCTTCCATTTTCTTAGTGTTTTCTTCCATTTTATTCTCCATTTTCTGGGTGTTTTCTTCCATTATCTTTCTAGTATTTTCTTCCATTTTATTTGTGTTTTCGTCCATTTTATTTTCCATTTTCCTAATATTTTCCTCCATATTCAAGCTCATTTTTTCAAGGGCTTGCTTGAAAAATTCCATTGTCGCCTGATCCATTTTCTTCGTCTGTTATCTCGTAACTGGCATACAAAATATTCACTAATGAAGTCCACAATTTAAATTAACACAGCAGTTCAATTTACCCCACACCTGACACCAATTGTTACGTTCTAGGGGTTCAAAATAAATCACTGCTGAACGAAAATGTCTAATTTATTTACACACTTTAAACTAAACGAATTATAACTAAATAACTAAACTAACTATAACACACTAATTTATGTACAACAATTAACTTCGATTTATATTCACTATTTATTTTCACTTCGTAGTTCGCTCAACTATTTAGACTGTCGTTATTAAATTTAAACTCCCTTGTGGGTCGTGGCTCTCCGCTTATATACCAGTCCACAGCTTCCAGAACGTCCTTCGGTAACAATTTCTAGAACGTCTGCATAGTGAAGGAAGTCTCTCGTTTGTTCTGTTCGAGAATAAGCGCGTTGTTTACCTGGAGAGCGACAGGGGCGTACTAAGGGGTTCTCGCTCGTTACAATATGTTTTTTTTAATGTTGTATGTTTAATTTTTTTTACTTTGCTTATTTTACCATTAGTGTATCTGCTTTTCTGCTGAATTATTGCACTGTAGCTATTGAACACATATTAAACGGATTTCCATTATTCGAAGCATAACATTTTGTGGGAATATTTATCTTTGTTCTACTTATCAAAATAGCTGAAACCAATTGGTATGTCATAATACCGCATTACCTGGAAAGCTCCACGAAAAATTCTTTAATATATATCTGCTGTAATACTTATCGACAAAATGAAATATTTTGTATTTTCTCATTTATAGCTGGTCCAATTTAAATGTTTGTTGTAAAACTTACTTTATAATACCGTTATATAGACGTAGAAAATTTTTGTTCTAAATTGCAAATGAAGACTTTGTAAATGTTTTTATTGTTTGCATTCATTTAATTAAGTACTATTATTTTGTAAATGCATTCATTATATCTAAATATATATTTTTAAATTGACGATTTCTTTTTTTTTTTGTAAAAGTACCAAGTTTTAATGATTTGATGGCGCTGAAATGGAGTACACAATTGTTATTTTATTTATTGTCACTAACACTATGATTTTATTGAGGACGTGGCAACAGCGCATTTACAACTGAAAATAAGATTAATACAGGGCGAAATTCATCACCCTAACAAGGCCTACTTTAATAAAAATAAGCTTTGAATGATGTATACGCAAATATTAACACTTTAAGTTTAGATAATTAGATACGAAATTATTTATAATTACCGCTGAGTAGGCGGTCAACCACGCGACATGCCGACATGCACTAACACAGACCAAAAAACGATGTAATAAAAGTTTCACTTTAATAAGTTAAATAATAAATTCAAGTACTCAAAATTGAAATAAATCCATAAACAACATGCACCAGCAAAAAGTTCTAACAATTAAACACTGACAACCGCCTACTTTATACTTTATACCTACTCGGCGGTCGACCGACATGCGACATGCACTAACATAGAGCAAAAAATTTGGGACGATGTAATAAAAGTTTCACTTAAAAAAAAAGTATTAATAAAAAAATATACATAAAACAATAAGCAGGACCAAATAGTAGAAGATGAAACCAAAGCTAGAAGGTAGAGGAACTGAGAATAGGAGATAGCAAATAGAGGAGCAGAAAGAAAGGAGACCAGCCACAGGAAGAAAAAAGAAAATTATATATTGAATATTCTTAGTCTTTACTTGATGAAAATCCATATTCAAAGAATATTAAAACACTTAATGTATTAGATTTTCACAATTTTTTATTTAATGTATGACGCGTTTCACTATCTTATAGCTTCTTCAGATACATTATTATGGTTGAAATTACAAAGTTATGGTATAAATAAAATGAAATAATGACATAATGACACAATGATGGTCGAAAGCAATGGTATAAATAAACTGAAAGGACCAAGCTAATAATAATAAATTTTTACGCTAGTGGGAATATATACAGGATTAGTACATAATATACCTTTGTGTAAATAAATTTAATAACGGTGAATTATTTAATTCTGTTTGATCATTTAGTAATGTACCGGAGTGTTTACGTTTATTAAATTCTAAACTTTCTAATAAATTTAATTTAAAACCTTTATTTTCTTGGTGTAAAATATAAAAATTATTATTCCACATACTCAAATCATTTAATTTCTGAAAACCATAACTTTAATAATATCGTATATAAAAATTGGAAGTTAGAAAATAAGAAAGAATTTTTTTATGCAAATTTAAAGCGTCTGGCGGGAGTTACCGCCCACAAGAGGTGTCTGGCAATATTGGATTATGATTTGGTGCAATATTTTGTAAAACATATCCAAAAACCAGCTGTTAGAATTTAAGGAAAGTAAGCCATATTTTTATGTACCTTTCTTACCTGTTACCTACCTGTAAAAGGGCCGGGTAATCAAGTTAGCGGGTATGCATAGGTGTTTAAGCATACATTACCCCACACATTTCTCGGAATTTTAAGAGTTAGAAAATAAGGAAGGTCTGGGGGCCCCGGGATCTCAGCCTACAATAAAAACTGCAAGAAACGGTTGAAGTTGAGATTTAGTAATCCTGATGACTAATTAAAATATAAAACTAAATTTAATTACGATAATGAGGAGAAAAGAAAATATAAAAATAAACCATAATACATTATTCAAATACATGGTAAAATTAAAAGAAGATTAAGGAAGATTTGGAAGAATATAATATATAATTAGTTTTTGTTTAATTTTATGATAATTAGGGACGAGAATGAATTTTGAAGGTTATTTTTTTGATGTGTCATTAAAGTGAAATGATCAAAATAGAATTGATTTATGTTATAGAATTTTGAAAGAAAAAATAAAATATGAATTAAAAAATAAAATTATTACTTTTAAAAAAGTAAATGAATTAAAAAACAAATTTATAAAAAAGAAACAGATCACAAACCAGAAACCAAAGACCAACAAACCAGAACCTAACACTAAAAACCAAAGCAGAGGCATACAATAAAAATAGAACCCAGGAAATCACAAAATCCACAGCCAGAAAACCCGGGATATACGAATTCCTAACATTTTCTACCTGATATTGGCGACTACTTTAGATTTCTTAATCGGATTGAAGAAAAGAAATATTCCACCTAATTACTACAGCCCGACAAGTATCTCGTGAAATACGGTGAAGATGCGCCGTAAGAAATTTGTAAGTGGGGGTATGGTGTAAAGATCTATCTACATCTACACTGTTGCCTTGTTTTATTTACTCGCGTTATTTAAATTTAATTTTGTGTATTTGTGTTTTCTGTTATTTATTTTTAAGACGAATTTAAATTGATTGAATATTGTTCTTGAAACAGTTGGCATTTTTTGGGGTTAAGCATTAACTAGACAGCTTGCAGTTTCTTAAACACGTCTTCATGCTGTGAGAGTAAAAAAAGGATCGGATTTATGAACCGGCCGCTGTTCCCAGGTAAGGGATAACAACAAAGACTCTTTAACCAAAATATTTAATCCAGGGATTTGACATTTCGTTCCAGTTTTTAGAACAGTATAAGTATATAAGGTGTTTGTAGAGTACACTATCTTTCAAATAATTTTTTAATTCTTACTGCTTGTTATTGTAAAATAAAAAAAAACAAATAGAAAAAAATAATAATCTTACCAGTAGATTTTTTTTCAGCCATATCAATGGCACTGGAAGCCTTTCTTTGTTCAATTTTTAAATTTGGGATTACAAACGGCGGTACGTCCGTACTATATTGATGACTGAACGCCCTTTGTCGTTGACGACTCTGCAGTGGAAGATTGTTTAGTTTGAACTCCTGTCTTTTACTCCTATCAATCTGGTCTAACATGTCTTTTAAAATTTGGATCACTATTGTAAATTGCACCTAGTTCAGTTTTGAGTTATTCGTTTGAAACAAAAGCGAGGGCATTACTTTGTCGGCCATTAAATTACCCGAAAGACCATATTTCTTGTCACTCAGTATAAGTCTGTAAATACCTAAAAAAATAAAATAAGCATGATGAAAAACAATTTTAGAAGATAACCTTGGTATAACAAATATTAATGAGTATAGGTTTTTATTTATAGTTTTATTTTTATTTTTAATTTCAAATAGCAACAAACGAATTTTAGAAAAAAAAAGTATAATTCAAATTAAAAAAAAAGTGTGAGGTGTCAAGGCACACCCGGATGGAACGAAGTTCCTTTCGATTAATTAGTCAAGGAATTAGTAATTTGTAAACATAACAGAGTGTTTATACATACATAAGCATTTATTATTGTTTGTATAAAATCTCTACTTACCTAACAATTCGTTTCTTTTAACAAAAGTGTCCATTTATACAATACCAGAGCTTTAAATAACACATCTTTTTAAAATTACTTTTTATAATTTAAAACAGGAATTAACAATTCAATACAAAAAATTTAAAATTAAAATATTTGACAGTGACTGACAGTTAAGGTAATTTGACGTAGTCAAGTTACGAACTATTTTTAAAATGTTTATGAAATTATTAATTTATAAAAACAGGATGAAATAAAATATAATACTATTATAGGTAATTATGTTTTTTTCTACAGTATTTTCTTTTTAATGTACATTTTCTTTTAATTTAAAATAGTGTCTTTTTAATTGTAATATATCTATCTATGAGAGAGAGGGAGAGAGAGTTATTTATTTTTTGGTCTGTGAGAGAGAGAAACATGCGTGTGTCGGTGCATAGTGTCGTGACAACTTTTGGTATGATTTTTTTTGGGCTAGCTCCTAGCGTCAGTCGTAACTGTTCGTAACGCGCGAAAGGGAACTTCGTTCCAATAAAAATTAAAAGTAAAATAAAAATATGCTACATTTATTTATCTTTATTTATTTACGGATAAACCATTTTAGAAAGCAATAAATAAATGTGACCTTATAATTATAGGTAAACTAAAAAATAAATGAATTATAAAAGTTCAAGTCCCCTATGCAAATCCCCTCATTCATACATATTTAATTCATTCACTATTTGGATTTTAAAGTTGTTCATTCATGTATCAAAAAAGTCGACACTCCTACATAGATCATTAGCTGTCCGAAGTAACCTAGTAATAGGTTCATTCTGTCCAAAATTTGACTGATGAAACGCTACTTTGAAAACCTCGGAAATTCTGGTTCTGCGATTTAAATTAAAGTTTTTCAGCAGGAGTAAATCTGGACAATCTAGACCTCTATTAATCAATTTGTGTAAGAAGCATAATTCAAGTTTAACTCTTCTCTGTTTTAGAGAGAGAAGTTCGTTTAGAATGACATTACGATGGTAGTCATAACCAAAACCCATTCTAAATGCACATTGCCTAAGAAATTTTGATTGAACATTTTCAATTGATTGCCTATCAGTATCATAGAAAGGATTCCAAACTAAAGTGTTGTATTCTAGTATGCTTCTTACCAGAGAACAATACAAGGTCTTATAAGTATAAACTGAGAACTCAGACGAATTTCTATTTATATATCCAAGTACTTTGAATGCAGCTGATGTAAAATTAGCGATATGATGCTTAAATGTTAATTTGCAATCAAATATAACGCCTAGATCTCTTATGCTTTCAACTTTATCGATGGTAATTCCTTTAAGTTTATAAATGAAATTCATAGTATTACTGGGTCTTGAAAAACTTATTTGCTTACATTTGGATGGATTTAATTTGACTAAATTAATGTCGCACCACCTTGCTAAGTTGTCAAGATCTTTCTGTAATAGAGCAGCGTCTATGTTGTTATTCACAACTCTGAATAATTTCAGATCATCCGCAAACATTAAATAATTACTGTTGGAGATAGTTTCTGTAATATCATTGACAAATAAATTAAATAAAAGCGGTCCTAGGTGTGATCCTTGCGGAACACCAGGCGTGACATTTATAGCTGAAGACACTGTTCCAGAATATTTCACGAACTGAATTCGGTCAGAAAGGAAACAATTTATCCATTGAAGTATGCACCCATCAACTCCCAAGGCCTTTAACTTAGCTAGCAGTAATTTATGATTTACACGATCAAATGCTTTAGTGAAATCTGTGTACACTGAATCTACTTGATTTCGCTGCTCACACTCGTTTATTATAAAGTTCTCATATAACAGAAGATTGGTAGTTGTACTTCTTTTTGGCATAAAACCATGTTGTTTATTATTTATACAACTCAATGTATCCCATGATAATTTTTTTGTTATCAAACAATCTAAAAGTTTAGGTATTTCAGATTGGATACAAAGATCCCGGTAGTTAACAACATTATCACGTGCTCCCGTCTTATAAATTGGCGTCAGAAAACTATTTTTCCAGAAATCGGGAAAGATTCCAGATTTCAGTGATAGATTAAACATAAGTTGGGTAAAGCTGCAGAATTTGTACCCAGACAGAACGCGCTTTTAAAGTCAGATAGACTATGGCGAGCGCTGTTGCCAACTCTCGCGTTCAAATTTACGGTGGCTAGAATTTGTTTACTTGGACAACTTGTGTTTTAAACGAGTAGTATTATCTACTATAAGTCCTAATTCTCTTTGCATTTTTTAAAAATTAACTTTAATTTACATATAATTGTTCTGAAGGCCATAAAATATTAGAATCGATGAAATATTTAATAAAATATAGATCAATACCGAAAAAAACTTTATTATTGTGACACAGATCATATTAATATAAATTATGTATAATAAATTGAATATATAATATAAAATCGTGTATTTTTAATATCTCATAGTTTAACGACTTAAAACTTCTTGATAAAATTAAACCCGCTGTTATTCCCCCAGATCCTTGTGGCCTCGGTCTAGTTTAGCGGACAATACAAACAGATGGGTTTTAAACATTTATTTTAAACTTTTTACTTACTTTACGTGCATAGAACTAAATACTTAAACACTTTATGTAGATATTATTGTACATATAATAAAAAAATTAAAAAATATGTTGTATTTTTATAAGACAAAATACCTAATACAATATTTTTTAAATAAATAGGGTTTAAATCACCCGCGTTCAATTTATTTTAAACGAATACACCCATAGATGTGTATTATCAAGAAGTATAGCTTCGTGATGTAGGTATTTTTAAATATACTGAGTAAGTCGGCAGTAAACTAAAAAATATGATGATCTCGTCTACGTCTATGTTTTCGACCAATAACAAAAGGGATGATCATGTACTCATAAATTGTTTTTAACTTTATGTACCACACCCGTTTTACTTGATTTTATATGTTCATATCTTCAAGACGTTTCTTTCAAAAAAATATTTTTTATCTTGTGTACTTTTTTATTAGTGTTTTTCTTGTTTTTAAAAGACTATTAAAATGTTTTGTAGCCTTCTAGAGAATCTATTATTTTGTTTTTAACTTTGCTTTAAATATTACATTACAACTTGGCTTATAATTAACACTAAAATCCAAATAACTTAATCTTTTAACAGTTTTGAACATACTTAATTAAAATAAATTATTTTCAAATAGAAATTCTAACCAAAATGTTTGTTTACAAAACCTTTGATCTAACACGTTAATTTAGGCTCTGGACAGAACATGATAATCAGTATAACCGTATTTTTAATGCTATATTTTGGGGTATTTCAGTATTTTACAAGTTTCCGATTGTTATAGATATGCAATGGATCTGGCTGGCAACAATGCATGCAAATTTGAATTTCTCGCGCAGAATTCAGATCTATTTATGACTTTTTTCACTGCACACAGACCTGCGCATATTGTTCATTTTTGCAGGAACAAACCCTGCAGTAGAACCCAAAAGCTTTTAAATTTGGTACGATTTTAATCCACTGAATACAATTTTTTGTTTTTTAATCATAAGATAGTTGTCACGACTGTTTTATGTGTGTTGTATTTTTAACTGTTTCAACTTGTTTTTATTATCTCTAAAATATATTTCCATTGTTCGGAATGTATTTTTAGTTATAATTTTTCATCCTTTTTCAACTTTTTCGGATGTTTCGACACAATTTATTGATGTTTTTTGTATCTAGTGGGATTATTGTATATTTTAAGATTTTTACCACAAATCATATTTCGCTTTATCAGCAGACATATTATTCTTGTGTAAAGTTGCTTGCTGTATTGGGTCTACAATTTTTGGAGAATTTTAATAGTTTATTTTCGTTTTAGCAATTATTCTGTAATCATGTATGCATGGTCTTGATTAATAAAATAACTCTTTAACTGCAAAATTTTAATACTATTTTTCAAGATTGTCAACAATTTCGTACAATTTTTCACGTTTTTTTAAGATTTCTATATGACTTTCGACATTTTGTTAACCATTTCTAACAAATTTTCAAAATCATCTAAGTAAATTTTCTTATGATTTTCAACATTTGGTACGACATTTTTTCACCCTTTTCAACAATTTTTTATGATTTTTATCAACATTTTACGATTTTCAACCTTGCGTCAAGATTTTAAGATTTTTAACATAAATTTATATCTCGTTTTATAAGCCGGCATAATATTCAGGTAAAGTTTCTGTATTCAGCCGGCAGATTTTGGAGAGTTTTAATAATATTTTATTGTCGTTTTAAAACTTTTTCTGTAATGATTTATATTTGGTCTTTATTAATAAATTAACATTTTCACTGTAAAATTTATATAACATTATAATGCTATTTTAGTAACGGTGGATTGTTAGATAGTTTTGTTTTAATTGCTTAACTAATATTTTGGTTTTAAAAACGAATTTAAGCTACCATTTGTTTTATTACTTTTCAGATTGTTAGTAAAGTGTAAGTATACGATGAAGAATATAATTTTATTGGTACCGTATGAGACCATTCATCAACGTCTAAAAATTAAAAATTCTAGGCCCAAATCAGCAATATTGATAAAACTTTCATTTTTATTTAAATGATTACTTATTTTGTAGATATTTTGGAGATAAAGAAATTCCATATAGCAACGTATTTATTTTTAACATAAGTAAGCATATAATAGTTCTTACCTGAGCCATAACCACCAACTAAACTAACACAAATTTACAAAACTTTCATTTATAATTTCAGTTTTTTGCATTTTATCTCACAATATAATAAAATACAGTAAAAAACGCTACATCAAATTAACTTCTTTTACACTTTTAATTTGATTGTTGTTTATTAGTGAAAATACAAACTTGAAATGGAAGCTGTGTAAGAAGTAAGAAGCTGTAAAACGATGTGACTGTCATCAGTGTCATCACTGTCATTATTACTGCGTTCTATGATTATGGCTGCCAGTGTTGCCGCTGCTTTCTGAAAAATGTACTTGACAGATAAAAAAATAGAATTTAAAAAATCTGCTGAATTATGACCAATAGCTTGAAAGACATGAATTAAAAGATAATTTTAATAGGTTTGCAGGTTTGTCTTCAAGGCAAATATTTAGAAATATTCACTTTTTTTTCGTATCTTATTTAGTTGGATTGGTACTCCTGACCTTAGCTAATCACAGATAACTTCATCCAAAATTTAACAGTTTTTCACCCTACACAGATAATAGTCTTTGTTTACAACTTTGAATATAAAATATGTTTTATATTCAAAGGTTTACAATAGGTTTTCTAAAAATTATCTTAACCCTTTATAGGTTGGTGGCACCGCTGTGGAACCACCAGATATAAGGTTCAAAATATAATGATATTACCTTGTAAAATAGACCTAATAGGCAGATCGTTATGCTCTGAGCGATAGGTGGCTATGTTTCGGGACCACTTCCAATACGCATGAGCACAATTCTATAAATTGTGTAAGAGTGGTTCCATTTGGGCATTTGGTGCCACCAATCAGTTCAAAGCAGATTGTCTGTTGTTTTCGTGTCAGTGGTTACTTTTTATGAGAAATTTGTTATTGTTTAGTGACATTCTTGATTTTGTGTTCCGGTAAGTACAATTTGATAGAATTGCAAATGTTTTTCTGTAAATAATTCACAGCTTTGATATAGTTTTGTTGATATAATTCTGAATAAATTATAGACCAGTTATTCTAACCTAAAAATTGAATATTTTTGTTATATTTTTTTTGTAACTTCTATGCATTAAAAATTGGTTTTTGATTAATTTACGTTATTCTGAATTATTCTAGACAATTGTAACAGTAATACTGTTTATATATTTAGAAGCGATAACATGTTATTCATATTTTTCAGGGAAGGTGACCAGTGAGAAATGGCAGAAAACAGGTGGTCATTTGAAAAATTTGAAAGAATGGAAAGTGATGCACTTTTTGATCTTATAAATGGTATAACAGAAGAGCAGGCTATATATTCAGACATTGATGGAGACACGGACGGTGAAGATGACTTACCAAGCACAGCTCCTTCGACAAGTAGTTCATGGGAAAAACGCAGTTTACGTAATAAAACATTACCAAATACATTTTCTGCTGCGGATGATTCAAATGAAGATTTCGATTCAGATGATTCTGTCCGTGATCCTAATTTTCAAATTGAAAAGGAAAATATTGCTTCTTATTCCAGAGAAAGTGAAGATGCGTGTGATAGGGAAGCACATGAAATAACTGAATTGGATGAAACAGACCACAGCAGTGAGGATGAAGAAGATGGCCAAGAAGGTGAGGATGAAGAAGATAGCCAAGAAGTTGACTATAAAATAAAGTGGACGAAGACTGCCTTGTTGCCGAAGAAATATACTAATTACTCGTCATCACATACTAAACATTGCAATATTGATGCATCAGAGTCACCTTTAGAGTATTTCAAAAAAATGTTCTGTGACGAACTTATAAATACAATAGTACGTGAATCAAACAAATACGTGGTGCAAAAGGGGACAAATCTAGATTTAGAGGTCGAAGAATTTTTAGCTTTTTTGGGAATACTATTGATTATGGGCTTCCATCGCCTTCCTAGTATACGAATGTATTGGTCCACAGATTCAAATTTTCACGTGGAACGGGTAAGTCAGATTATATCCCAAAAACGTTTTTTAAAAATTCTTAGATTTATACATCTAAATGATAATAGTAAAATGCCTGAGCGTGGCTCCACAAATTTCGATAAACTGTATAAGGTTAGGCCACTTATCAGAATGCTAAATGAGAAATTTCCAAGATTTTATGTACCTGGGAAAAATCTCTCAATAGATGAAAGCATGGTAGGTTTCAAGGGCCGCACGTCATTGAAGCAGTATATGCCCATGAAACCTACTAAGCGAGGCTTTAAAATTTGGATGCTAGCATGCTCTGATACTGGATACGTTTTGAATTTCAAAATCTATGAAGGGAAAGAAAAAAATGAAGTGGGAAAAAAATTTGAACTTGCCGAAAAGGTGGTGTTAGATATTTCAAAATCATTTCAAAAGAAGGGTCACTGCCTATATTTTGATAATTTTTTCACCAGTTTTTCACTCCTAACAGAACTATTAAAGCTAGATACATTCTTTGCATGTCGGAAGATTTATCTATATGCAAGTGGAAAGATCGTGGAACAAAAAGTGGTCTAGTAGCTAGTTCTTTTCACGATCCTTCAAACAAAACAACAGTACTTAGAACAAATATTAGAGGAAACAGAGATGCAATACCTTGCCCACAGGCAGTAAAAGACTATAATATAAATATGGGGGGCGTAGATAAATTTGATCAGTATATGGCGTGTTACAATATATCTTGGAAAAGCAGACGGTGGTGGCTAAAATTATTTTATTTTTTCGTGGATGCGTCAGTTGTGAACAGTTACCCATTACATAAGACCCAAAAACAGGAGCAAAATTCTAAAAATAGTTGTATGTCCCATTTGACTTTTAGAAGTATTTTAGCCAATCAACTTATTGGTAACTACTGTGGCAGAAAATCTCTAGGACCTACGCTTATGCCAGGGAAAAATAAAATTACTAAAAAGAGCGGTCGCAAAGTATCTGTTCAGGGAACATTTAGACGTAGTAATGTAGGGAACCACTTTCCTGTAAAGGGTACTAAACGACGCTGTGCTTATTGTAGTACGAAGAAAAATGTTAAGCGTTCAAGAGTCTCTTGTTCTCAATGTGATCTTGGTTTGTGCCAAGATTGTTTTAAACCATTTCATGTACAATAAAGGTGATCTGATATATATTTTTTGTACTAATGTTTATGTACCATATTGTCGATCTTATTGCACAATAATAAACTGTTGAAAAATATAAAGTGGATTTATTTGGAACCACCTAACACTAAAAATATACCGTGGTCCTAAATGGATGGTGGTTCCGTACGGAACCTCCCCATAAAAAAGAAAAAAACATTTTTTTGAAAAAAATCATGATATATCCTTGTTACTATGGTCTTGTTGCATATCACTGACAAAAAAATCAGTCAATCTGAAAAGAAAGAAGTCTTGCCCTATAAAGGGTTAACATCGATATTAGCGTCAATTGATACATCGAACAAATTCTGGGTGTTTTTCAATTTTTGATAGGGTAAATTGTATTTATTTTTTGAATTATAAAATAGTTATTTATGCAACTAGTGCATAAAGTGGCCTTTTTTGACGAATGTGAATGTTGTCGCATGAGCCGCAGGCGAATGCGACAATCACATGAGTCAAAAAAGGAACATTTACGCACGAGTTGCATACAATATTTTTTCTACAACCGAATTTCTTTACAAGAAATACAAGTATAGGACTGATTTTTTTTTACGCACTACTGCAAAAAAAATATTATATTTAAAACATATTTTAGATAACAAAATATTTATTTTCTAAATTAATCTTACCTATAATACCGGTACATAGAAACGCGAAATGCTTGAATTATAAATTAATTGAAATGTCAATCAGTCAGACCCTACGTATATTTAAATAAAAATACTTAGGTACCCTTATTCATGAACTGATATTTCTGTCATATTAAAAATCAAATTAAAAATTACTGAATATAATATCTAGTTTTGTATGTATTAAACTGCAATAATTTAACAATTAAATATATTTACACAAATTTACACAATTAAATAATAAAAAAAAAGTTTCCTTACCCGGAATTGAACCCGAGTCAGCTGGGTAGAAGCCAGACACCTTACGTTCTCGGCCAATAACACACTTAAAAATCTTTGCATAATCTTATAAAAGACGGTGCTTATTTTACTTTTTTTTACTAGTTAAAAAAAACTTTTTTTTTCACTAGTGAAAAAAAGTTAAACTTTACGAACCTTAAACCGTGCGTAAAGATAATACTTTACGCACGGTTGTAGAAAATAGTTATTTATGCAACTAGTGCGTAAAGTTACCTTTTTTGACGAATGTGAATGTTGTCGCATGAGCCGCAGGCGAATGCGACAATCACATGAGTCAAAAAAGGAACATTTACGCACGAGTTGCATACAATATTTTTTCTACAACCGAATTTCTTTACAAGAAATACAAGTATAGGCCTGATTTTTTACGCTTTACTGCGAAAAAAAATATTATATTTAAAACATATTTTAGATAACAAAATATTTATTTTCTAAATTAATCTCACCTTATAATACCGGTACGTAGAAACGCGAAATGCTTGAATTATAAATTAATTAAAATGTCAATCAGTCATTTAAATAAAAATGTTTACGCTTATTCATGAACTGATATTTCTGTCATATTAAAAATCAAATTAAAAATTACTGAATATAATATCTAGTTTTGTATGTATTAAACTGCAATAATTTAACAATTAAATATATTTACACAAATTTACACAATTAAATAATAAAAAAAAAAAGTTTCCTTACCCGGAATTGAACCCGGGTCATCTGGGAAGAAGCTATATACCTTAAAACCTCGGCCACTAACACACATCAAAGTATTTGCATAATCTTATACAAAACAGTGCTTATTTTACTTTTTTTTACTAGTAAAAAAAAACTTTTTTTTTTCACTAGTGAAAAAAAGTTAAACTTTACGAACCTTAAACAGTGCGTAAAGTTAATACTTTACGCACGGTTGTAGAAAAAATACTTTTTCCCTTTTATGACAGTATTTATTATTTTATATGTTGTTAATAAATCTTGATCTCTGTTCTGTGTAAACCATACGTATTGAAGATTTACTTGATTTATAATAAATAAAATTAATAGTTGCTAAAGGGCAACATAAATATATGGAACGTAATTTAACTAGTACAAAAATATGAAAAATAATTCAAATAAAATAATTTTAATGAACAAAAATAAACATTAATATAAGTCATGTTCTCAACTCACAAATTACTATTAATAATTAATTTATTTTTTGAAATATATCTTAAACTTACAAATGGTGGCTGTAATCACATATATAAAACAGCAATATCGCATACCTGAAATTTAAAATTTATAACGTAATTTTGCTGCCATATGGCGATAAGGAAGGTTTTACACTCATGGAAAACATCAAGGAGAAAATGTTTTGATTTTCGGCTTTTTTTAATGTGATTCGTTAAGACATTTGTAACTTTAGCGAATCACATTAAAAAAAGCCGAAAATCAAAACATTTTCTCCTTGATGTTTTCCATGAGTGTAAAACCTTCCTACATGAACACCCTGAACTATATTTGGTCAAAAGCGACAAAGCCAATGTAACTGTTTTGATGTATAAAAACGAATATATTCAATTATGTCAGGGGATTCTTGAAGATGAAAAGTTTTACACTAAATTACATAACAATCCTACATCATCTATACAACAGAAAGCTAATAAACTTATTTCTAGCTTAAAATCACATCATCTTATTCCACCAGAACATGCAAAACAATTGACGATCTATAATGCTTGTATTCCTAAGTTCTACGCTCTGCCTAAAATTCACAAGCCAGTTTTGTCTCTTCGGCCCATTGTTTCATCCATCGACCCGCCAAATGGCCCAATTGCGAGCTATTTATGTAACATCCTAACTAACGCTTACAATTTTGAGAATGAATTTAACATCACAGACTCCTTTGTGTTTAGCACGTTTATCAATGGACAGAGAATCCCTGAAAATTACATCTTGGTTAGTTTTGATGTAGTATCCTTATTTTCAAACTTACCTTTAGAGACTGTCATTCAATGTATTACCTCCCTATGGAGTAACATCTCTCCTCATTGTTCGATTTCTCTGGACACCGTTTTGACCCTTCTTAAATTTGTTTTCGACTCTAATGTCTTTGTTTTTGATAACTGTTTCTACAAACAATGTTTCGGCACTCCAATGGGGTCCAAATTGTCTCCTATTTTATGTAGTTTTGTTCTAGACGAACTGATTAGAATCTCTATACAAAAAACCTCTTTCGATATACCTTTCATAAAACGCTATGTAGATGATCTAATTCTTGCACTGCCCCGGGACAAAGTTAATGAAACTTTGGACATCTTCAATAGTTTTAATCAAAACCTACAGTTTACAGTAGAACTGGAGACAAACAACAGCATCCCTTTCTTAGACATGAGGGTCCATAGAACATCTTCTGGTCTTAAAACACAATGGTATAGGAAACCCATCTCATCGGATAGATTCATGAATTTCTTTTCCAACCACCCCCTTAAAATGAAAATAAACTTAGTTAGGTCTCTCAAAAACAGGGTTTGTAAGCTTTCTCATCCTGAATTTAGGAAAAAAGATCTTAATGTATTGTAACGGGATAACCGTAACGGAAGGGACCTTAATTTAAAAGATTGTTGTTGACAGTTGATTTTTAGAAGTTTGTAAAAAAATCAACTGACCATTTTAAATAATGTTTCTAGAAAATTCTAGAAGCTTCTAAACACACTAACTAGATTAAATAATGTTGTATATAAGGGGATGCACGGACAGTTAACGTCAGTTCAAGTCAAGTGTTCAGAAGAGTTCATTGTATTGTCAAGTAGTTAGACGTTATCCAGCAGAGTTCAGTGTATCTTAACAATTTTGTAAATAAATTGTGTAAAAAGCCCCCATACGTGTTTCAAATTGGTGTCAGGTGTGGGGTGAAGATACAAGAATGCCTGGAAAAAAGATAAATGAACTATTGGTGGCTGAGCTCAGAAGAGAGCTCGAAGAATTAGAATTGGAAACTACTGGGAGCAAATCCGTATTGTTGAGAAGGCTCCGTGAATACTACCTTAATAATAATTTGGACCCTGACGCTGTAGAGTTTGAAGACCCAGTTCAAAAAGCAAATTCTGAACTAACTCAACAACTTTCCCGGCTGCAAGAGGAGCTATCAGGACGAATGACAAGCCAACAAAAAGAACAAGCTCAACAACTTTCCCGGCTGCAAGAGGAGCTATCAGGACGAATGACGAGCCAACAAGAAGAACAAACTCAACAACTTTCCCTGTTGTCCAGTCAGATAAGCAGCCAGCGCGAAGATATGTCCCAGCTGAAAGAGGAGCTATCAGGACGAATGACGAGCCAGCAAGAGGAGCTATCCAGTCAGATGAAGAGCCAGCAAGAGGAGCTATCCAGTCAGATGAAGAGCCAGCGCGAAGATATGTCCCAGCTGTCACAAAGAATCTCGAGCCAGCAAGAAGAACAGACGCAACAATTTTCCCAGCTATCACAACGAATGTCTACCCTATCAGATGATTTATCCAGTTCGTTTTCCCAGCAAATATCACATCTTCGAGATGAACAAAATCAGCAAGTGTCCAGCTTGCGAGACGAACAAAATCAGCAAGTGTCCAACTTGCGAGACGAGCAAAACCAGATCAACCAGCAAATGCAGTCCGAGATAAGGAAGCTTCAACAAGAACAGGAAGCTAGCCGCCGAAACCAAACCATCCACCACGGCGACGGAGATGCAAGAAGGATGGAAACCTGCCACGCAGACGTCGAACGACAAAGAAGCGAGGAGACGACCCATGTACGAACGACGATGAAACCCCCGACCTTCGACGGGAAGACTTCCTGGCCAAATTACCTGAAGCAATTCGACGCAGCGGCCAGAGCTAATGGATGGTCATCCCAGGAGAAAGCATTGTCCCTAACCGTAGCTCTGCGAGGCGAAGCTTTAGACGTCTTGCAATCATTGACACCGGATGAAGCTGACAACTTCGAGTTATTGGTGAATCGTCTAGAGATGCGTTATGGTCAAACTCATCTACAACCGGTGTACCGAATGCAGTTAAAGAGCCGAAAACAGAAAAATGGAGAAACTATCCAGGAATTTGAAGCGGATGTAGCAAGAATGGTACGACTTGCGTATTCAAATGCAGCGGAGGATTTCCTGGAGTGCCTAGCAGTCCAAACCTTCACCGATGGTCTTCGAGACGACGAGTTGCAGCGCGCTGTACGGCTGGCGCGGCCGAAGACCCTTGTGGACGCCTTGACCATTGCCCTGGAGTTTGAGGCGGCGACGGAGGCCTCACGTGGAGTTGCTCGACTGAGGGAAATCACCGGTAACTACGACCATGCCGTTCATTCCGTTAGCGACGTTGAAGCGGTAGTAGAGAGGTTTATGAAGTTATCTCCAAAAAGAAGGCGCCCAGTGAGATGCTGGAACTGCGGAGAACTAGGCCATATAAGAAATACTTGCCCCCATAAAGAAAAATATCCTGCTGAAGTACCCCTGCAGCAGGAAAACTTTAAACGGGTCGACTCCTGGAGGGCGCCTTCGACCCCAAACATTCCCGTAGTCCCTCACACCATTAAATTGGCAACTCTGCGACATCACGTGGACAGCTTATATGTAGATGGCCTCCTTGATGGAAAGAATATTAGCATGCTGGTAGACACTGGAGCTACAAAAACTATCGTCCGACCAACCATCATTATGCGAAATAAGATGTTGCCTACCAGTTGGAGACTGCGTACCGCTACCGGAGATTCTGCTAGAGTCTACGGTGAGATACAGGTGACGCTACAGTTTGGTTCAACCTCTCTTGTTCACTCAGTGCTGGTGGCTGACGTTGATGAAGATGTTGTTCTGGGCATGGATGTTATGCTCCACTGTGGTTTTCATTTGGATCTTCGCCAACGTATCCTTCGTACTGGTGATGAAGAAATATTCCTGCACCGAAAACAAGTTGACAATGCCTCGATTAAGCTAATCGATGATATCGAACTTCCGGCAAGCTGCGAATGTGTCGTCACAGCGCGGTTGGATGGACTGGAGCCAGATGGTGCCCCAGCCATGATAGAGCCGAAGAACCATGATCATGAATTGGGAAAAGGACTCCTTGTGGGTAAGACTCTTGTTAGATCCGCCAAAGAGGTACCCATCCGAGTTATCAACTTGAACGATCATCCAGTTCTTCTCCGAAAGGACACGGAAATGGGAAGTTTAGAACCAGTAACGGCCATAATTCACAAGGTAAACGTTACGGAAACAGATGAGACCAACGAAATTGAACAATTAATGACAAAATTAGACCCCTCTTTGTCAAAATTAGAAAAGAAACAGGTAAGAGATCTACTTTACCGTTATAAACCTGTATTTGGTTCTAAAAGTAAACTGGGAAGAACTGATGTTGTACAACATAGAATTGACACTGGTGATGCACGTCCGATTCGACAGGTACCCCGAAGGATGCCTCAAGTTAAAAAGGAAGAAGCAGACAGAGCCCTTAAAGAAATGATTCAAAATGGCATAGTCGAACCATCCAGTAGTCCGTGGGCTTCTCCTGTGGTATTAGTGAGAAAGAAAGACGGATCAATGCGGTTTTGTGTCGACTATCGAAAGCTTAATGATGTCACTAAGAAGGACAGTTATCCTCTGCCAAGGATTGATGATGCCCTCGACGCTTTGGCGGGTTCTACTCTGTTTTCTACCTTGGACCTTAAAAGCGGATACTGGCAAGTTAAAATGAATCCTGCAGACAAAGAAAAGACTGCCTTTACCAGTGGATCAGGGTTATGGCAATTTACGGTCCTTCCATTTGGCCTCTGTAATGCTCCTGCGACGTTTGAACGACTAATGGAGAACATCCTGCGGGGTTTGTCATGGGAAACTTGTCTAGTTTATCTAGACGACATCATCATAATGGGTAAGACCTTTAAGGAACATTTATCTAACCTGAAAGAAGTTTTTAAAAGATTACAGAACGCTAATCTAACATTGAATGTTAAGAAATGCCACTTGTTCCAGAGACAGGTCAACTATTTAGGACATAACGTAAGCAAGGATGGCGTTGCTGTTGACCCCGCTAAGATACAAGCCGTTCAGGAATGGTCAATCCCTATCGACAAACATCAGCTCCGGAGTTTCTTGGGTCTTTGTTCCTATTACCGACGATATGTCAAGAATTTTGGAGACATCGCCAAACCCTTGACACGTTTGACAGAACAAGATAAGTCCTTCTGTTGGGATCAGGAATGTCAAAAGGCGTTTGAAATATTGAAGAAACAGCTTACGTCAGCACCTGTTCTTGCTTATCCACTTCCTGATGGTAAGCTTATTCTGGACACCGACGCCAGCAATGTGGGAATTGGAGCCGTCTTGTCACAGCTACAAGACGGTAAGGAAAGAGTGGTTGGTTACTTCAGCAAAACTTTATCGAAAGCTGAAAAGAATTACTGTGTAACTCGGAGGGAACTGTTAGCAGTTGTAAAATCCGTCGAACACTTTTATAAATATCTGTATGGCAGAAAATTCCTGATCAGAACAGACCATGCTAGTTTAAAGTGGCTACTTAGCTTTAGGAACCCAGAAGGACAGATAGCAAGATGGCTAGAAAAACTGCAGGAATATGATGTTGAAATTGAGCACAGATCTGGAACCAGACATCGTAATGCTGATGCACTTTCCAGAAGACCATGTCGACCTGATTGCCCCCATTGTACCCGTATGGAGCAGAACGAGGAAAAACTTGCCTTAGTTAAGGTTGTGCCAGAAGACGAGAGCTCTATGCTGGAGGAGCAACAAGAAAACGATCCCGTTCTGAGAAAGATTCGGGAGTGGAAGAGAATGGACCGTCGTCCGTTGTGGAGAGAGATATCCTCATCCTCTCCTGCTTTAAAAGCATACTGGTCCCAATGGAACTCTTTAATTTTGGACGGTGGGCTCGTTAAAAGACTGGTAGAAAACTCCGAGGGAACAGAAACAAGGAAACAAATAGTGGTCCCAAGAAATGCTGTACCAGAAATTTTAAAGCAGATGCATAATGATAGTTCTGGAGGACATCTGGGTATCACGAAAACGCTGCAAAAGATCCGAGATAGATTTTACTGGGTAAATTGCACTAATGATGTTAAAGATTGGTGTCGTAAATGCACTACCTGTGCTGCCAGTAACGGTCCGCACCGAAAACCAAAGGCGGAAATGCAGCAATACCTGGTTGGAAGTCCTTTTGAAAGAATCGCGGTAGATGTATTGGGGCCACTTCCACAGACCGATGAAGGAAACAAATACATCTTTGTTGTAATGGACTACTTCACTAAATGGGTTGAAGCCTATGCAGTTCCCAATCAGGAAGCCACCACTTTAGCAGATATATTGGTTGAAGAATTCGTAAGCCGATTTGGGGTATCACTAGAATTACACTCAGACCAAGGGAGAAATTTTGAGAGCAAGCTGTTTCAAGAAGTTTGCCAAAGATTAGGCATCCGCAAAACGAGAACCACAGCGATGCATCCTCAGTCTGATGGAATGGTGGAACGAATGAACCGGACTATAACCAACTATCTGTCAAAAGTGGTGTCAGATTGTCAGAGGGATTGGGATCGACATATTCCACTATTTCTAATGGCAATTCGATCGGCCATCAACGAATCAACTGGCCAAACGCCTGCGAAGGTCCTGTTCGGTAGAGAAATGAGGCTACCATGTGACTTGGTGTTTGGTTGTAAACCTGGTGAAGAAATGGCACGCGAACAATATGTCGCCGACCTTCAGAATCGAATGGAGAATATACACAACCTGGTGCGTGGAAAACTACAATTATCTAGTGATCGGATGAAGAGGTACTATGACACACGGACAATGGAAAAGAGTTACCAAGTTGGAGATTTAGTCTGGCTCTATAACCCCCGACGGCGTCGAGGTATTTGTCCCAAATTACAAAAGAACTGGGAAGGTCCTTACACCATCAAGAAGAAGATTAACGATGTCATTTATCGGATCGTGAAAATTCCCAGAGGGAAACCCGTCGTGGTCCATCACGATCGTTTGGCGCCTTACCAGGGAAACCACAGTGGAGATGCGCAGCAACTCCAAGGAGATGGTTTGGCTGGCTCAGGGAGTGTGCGGGATTCCGATGTAGAAAATAACATTCCAGGAGGAATGAATCTAAGGAGGGGGCAGTGTAACGGGATAACCGTAACGGAAGGGACCTTAATTTAAAAGATTGTTGTTGACAGTTGATTTTTAGAAGTTTGTAAAAAAATCAACTGACCATTTTAAATAATGTTTCTAGAAAATTCTAGAAGCTTCTAAACACACTAACTAGATTAAATAATGTTGTATATAAGGGGATGCACGGACAGTTAACGTCAGTTCAAGTCAAGTGTTCAGAAGAGTTCATTGTATTGTCAAGTAGTTAGACGTTATCCAGCAGAGTTCAGTGTATCTTAACAATTTTGTAAATAAATTGTGTAAAAAGCCCCCATACGTGTTTCAGTATTATTCAATATTCTTTTGGAAAACTCCTATCCTAGACGGCTTTTAAACAACATCTTTTTTAATGTGAGGAACGATGTACGGTATGTTTATTTGTTAAAATTTAATTTGCCTTTGTAAAAAAAAATTGTATTTACTTATTTTGCAAATAAACGTCTATTCTATTCTATTCTATCAACCAAAACCCAACCTAGATCCTGGAGTTGATCCTCCTATTACTCATTTTTACTCTTTGCCACTTATCAATGACTTGACTCCGAAATTATTAGATATTCTCCGGATAGTACCCAATTGTAAATTTTCTATTAAGTTAATCAAATCAATCGGCGTTTTATTCTCTAGGACCAAGAGTAAATCTAATGACTTGGAAAAGTCTAATGTTGTGTATCGAATTACGTGCGACGTGTGCAACAGATCTTATTTTGGACAGACAAGTCGCACTCTATATAGTAGGGTTATTTCACATAAAAGCGACTGTCGCCTGTTGAAGAGATCTTGCTCACTAGCCGAACATGTAATTGATTCGGGGCATAACATGGATTTTAATAACTCTAAGGTCGTAGCAATTGAATCCAACAGAATAAAACGCAATTTTCTGGAAATAATTCATATAAATAATGATGAACACCCACTTAACAAAAAAACGGATATACAAAATTTGTCTGCAATTTACAGTTACCTTTTATCCTGGGAAAAAGAGAATTATATGAATCCTTTTTAATAATACCATCTCCATCTATTTTTCAATATTATTATTGTTTTACTTCTTCTTCTTCTTCTTCTTCTTCTTTATGGCCTCTGTCGTTTAACAATTGGCCAGCCCATTTTTTCTTTCTTCTTTTTTTACCATAGACCAAGGGTCATCAGAGATGAGTCTGAGCTGGAGCTCATCCCTTAGTCCGATTATGCTTGAACTTGTGGATTATCTGTTAATATGTGTGCAATAGTTGACTTAGCTTTCGATTTGTTTTTCCTTTAACTGTTTTTTTTTAAGCGAGAGGATGAATGGTGTTAAATTCGACAATACAACAAAGGAGTTAACTTTTCTCGCTCCGGGGCAACGGCGGAGCATTACACAAACCCAGGTTTTGTTGCCTCGGTAGGTATCCCAGATGGAGAGGGAAAGGATCTGTAATGTGGATTTGATGTGATAAATATTAAATTTTTAAATTTATTTAAATGTTTATAAATTGATTTGATTGATGTTCAAGTAATAAAGAATAAGTTTTATTATTTTTATATTTGGATTGAAAAGGATTTGATTTAAATTAAAGGGACATGGTATCCCATGTTTTGCAATTTGGTAGTATAGATCAAAATTTTGAATTTTATTTATAGGGCAGATAAATAGTATGTGCTCAAGGTTCTCTTCTTGCCCACATTCACAGTACGGAGTTTGTTTAATCTGTAATCGATGTAAGTGTTTGGCGGTAAGACAATGTCCAGTTCTCATTCTTATAATGGTACTCAAATGTCTTTTATCTATGAAATTAATTTTACTAAACCAAGCTTTATTAGGAAAGGATGGAGTCATTCTTCCATATTCTTTACCCCTAAATTTGGTTGATTCTTTTCAAAATATGTTGTGGTTTTTGTAAATTTTGTCCTTTGCGATGTTATAAGCTTCTCTACAATCAATTTTGATCCTCTCTGGGATGTTGAGAGCTCTGCCTATGTTGGCCAATTTGTCTGCTTGATTATTTCCTGGAATATTACAGTGTCCAGGAATCCATGATATTTTGTAGTCATTTCCCAAGTGAATGGCTTCCAGGATTAACTGTTTTGTCTCTAGCACGTGATAATTGCTCTGGGTTTCGATTGTATTTCTACCCAGTAATTCAATCGCACTTTTGGAATCTGAAAAGATGATAGCTTTGTTGATTTGTTTGTTAATGCAGGTTTTGATTCCTTTATTGATTCCACAAATCTCTGCATTACTTATATTTATGTGATCTGGAAGTCTAGCTGCAAAATTTAGTCCAATACCCGGGATGTGAACGCCCATTCCACAACTTGGGTTATCTGTATCCATATTTTTAGATGCGTCAGTGTAAATGAATTCGTATTTTGAATTAGTTAAGTGTTCGGTAGCTGACTTAAAATGCATAGGTTGATTTGAATTGTGTTTTCTAAGCCCTAGATTAAGGGATGGGACTGGATTATATTGAAATTTTAGCTCTGTTATGAAACACGGTAGAACGCGGTCTTTGAACATCAAGCTTGATACAGGCTCTAAAGAATTCATGACATCGATAAGGTATGAGTTTTCCTTATTTCTCCAAAATCCCACTTGGGCGCGGCTGTATTTGCGAATTTCTCCCAAGATGTTCAGCAATGGATGGTCTCGGAATTCCATAATTTTGCTGATGAATTTTGCGGCTAGCATTTTTCTTCGAAATTCGAGACTTATCTCAGATGCTTCCGCCAACAGAAGGTTGGTTGGAGTGGATTTCATGCAACCCAAAATGATTCGTAAGGCTTGGAACTGAATGGTATCTAACTTTTTAAGGTTAGTCTTGCTGGTGGGTTTTAGAAACATGCAGGCATAATCTAGATGCGATCTTACTAGGCCATAATATGCCAACATGAGTGTGGAGGGATCGGACCCCCACCACACTCTACAAAAGGATCTTATTATGTTGATGCCTTTGATAGCTTTGCTACACATAAGTTCAATATGCTCACCCCAATTGAGATTATGTGTGAAAGTGGTGCCCAGATATTTTATTTTGTTAACAAATTTAATGTTATAGTAATTTAATTTGATAGGTGTGGGATTTGCTATGGGGCGTCCTGCAGTAAACCACATTGCTTGGCTTTTGGATTGAGATAAGGTAAGGTTATGTTCTTTCATCCAATCATTAATGTTGCTTATTAACCTATTCATTTTTAATGTTATCGTCTCCACGTCTTTTCCGTTGATCAAAATCGTTAAGTCATCCGCGTATGATAATAGTTTGAATTGGGAAGGGATTAAATTATACAGATTTTTGATATATATGTTGAAAAGGATGGGGCTTAGAGGAGAGCCTTGTGCCAGCCCTCTCGAGGTATATTGGGGTCCTTGAAGGGAATGTTCATTATTTTTGATGAATAATTTTCTTTGGATTAGTATCTGGAATATTAGGTTTGAGAGGTCGTCTGGGATGGCAAGTTCTTTTAGATATCTGTATAAAATATATATATTTACATTTTCATACGCTGATTTTATGTCTAGAAATACAACTAAAGTTTTCTGGTTTTGTGAAAAAGCTAGATGTAGGTGGGAAGTGATAAGGGCGATACTGTCGTGACAGCCCATTCCTTTTCTGAATCCAGTTTGGTAAGTGTTGAATGTTAAGTCATGTTCTAGTTGCCATTCAAATCTGTTTTTTATTATTGATTCAAGTATTTTGCCTATGCATGAGGAGAGTGCTATTGCTCTATAACTGTCAGTTAGTAGTGGGTCCCTGTTAGGTTTAAGGAATGCAAGAATGATCTGCGTTTTCCAGTCTTCTGGAATGTGATCCCCTCTTAATCCATCATTAAAGAGTTTTAGTAAAAAGTTGAGTGCCTCATCTGGGAGATGTTTGAGAGTTAGATTGTTGATATTATCAAGTCCTGGAGCTGAATTTTTTTTATTGTAAAGTACACTTTTAATTTCTTGAATGGTGAAGGGGTCCGAAGTTGAGGATATGTTGGACATTGTGAAGTTTGGATCGATATTGCAGGCCGATAGTTGATTTAGTATTTCTTGGCTAGTTTGGGGATTGGGGAGAGTTTTAATTTTAAAAAATTGATTGTGATGGAATTTTTTAATGCCATTCCAGATGTAAGTAAGATTTGATGTTCTATTCATGGAGGAGCAGAAAGATTTGAATTTGTTTTTTTTAATTTTTTTTAATAGTTTTCTGGAAACAGCAATTGTCCGTTTGGCGTTAATGTAATTGTTTAGGCCGAAGTTATTTTTAAACTTTAGAATAGCGTTGACTCTATCTTTTTTGATGTTTTCACATTCATCATCCCACCATATGTTACCTAAGTTATGTTTTATTCTCATAGGATCGATAACTGAACAGGGAATATTGTCATCTATAGCTGAATTGATGATATTTAGAAAGTCAGAATAGTTTAGAGAGTTTTGGAAATGTGCGGAGGATATTTGTCTAGTGAATTGGTCCCAGTCTGCTTGTTTGTAATTACGTATAATTTTTTTTTGATTATTACTTGTATGTGTAGAATAATTTGTTCTATGGTTTATAGTGCACATAGTGGGAAAGTGATCACTAAAGGCACAATCCTTAGTAACTTCCCAGCTGCATAGGTGTGCGATGTTGTGGGATACTATTGTCAGGTCCACCGGGCTAGGCTTTTCATAGGGGGAAGAGATCCTGGTAGGCCTCCCATCATTTAAGTATATAAGATCGAATTCATCCATTATATTCAGGAGAGTGTTGCCATTGAAGTTGTTTTTTTCACTACCCCAGCTTGCATGATGTGAGTTTAAGTCTCCCATTAGTATTGTAGGACCATTTATGCTGTTGAATATGTTGCTGAACATTTCACGTGATAACCTGTTGTTTGGGTTTTAATAGATATTAATGACGTTATAGTCACAGACTTTGGTGATTATGACTCTAAATTGATCTGTTTGCCATGAATTCCTTAGTTTTATTTGTTCAAACCTGATGTTCTTTTTAATCAAAGTGGCTATACCACCTGCTCCACTAGCTCTATCCTCCCTAATTATGTTGTAGTTTTTAATGTGTACTGAGTGTTCTGGTTTGAGTTTGGTCTCATTTAATAATATGATGTCTGGATCGAATTCTTTTGCAAAATCAATCAGATCATCCCTATTGGAATTTATTCCTCTTATGTTCCATTGAAGAATTTTGAATAGTTCTTTTATTTTTATTAATTTTAATTATCTTTTTTTTTTTTTTTTATTTTATTATTTTTATTCTTATGGGATTTGATCTGAGTAATTCCGCTAAAAATCGTTGTAGTTTTTGAGTTAATTAACATTCACTCCAACCGGAGGCAGGGTCATCCCTGTCCGGAGGAATTTTTGACAATTCGAGTTGTGTGTTGATTAAATCACGAATTTTTAATTTTTGGTTAATCGAGTAGGACGAAATAAGTTATTTTCGAAGGTATTTTCTGAATTTTGCAATGCACTTTTAGGCGTGGTTTTCAAGTTAGAAGACTTGTTACTTATATCAGTAGAGTTAGAAGGAAAGTTTTGATGGGTTCTTTTTTCTGAGTTGAATTTGAATATTGGGCTTTTGTTTCCTGAGCTGTTGCTCGGAAATTGACCATTAGGGTTAATTAACAAAGAATCGTGTTCTTCTTTATTATAACCAAGGTTAGGTTTTTTGTTAATAGATTGTGTTACGGAAGTGTAAGTACGTTTTGTTTTTATAGTACCGTTGTATACTGCTTGACGTTGCGAAACCGGGATCTGATTGTCATTTGTAGTATTTCTATTCGGGAGTTGAGGATATTCGTTTAAGTTTATTTCATCGTTATTGATCGGACTATTTGTGTACATTTTTGGGTGTAATACGTTTGCTTCGTAGTAGCTTATGTTTTCGAAGGCCATTGCTCTTTTGATGGCTTTTTGACGGTCATGTTCCGGGCAAGATTTGTTTAATGAGTTGTGTTCTTCGCTCTTGCAAAATAGACATTTGGTATTACATGTAATGTTTTCTTCATGGCTGACTCCACATTTGTGACATTTATCTTTGCCTCTGCATTGTTCTTTAGTATGGCCATATAATAGACACTTATAGCATTGAGTAACCCTGCATATGGTATAGTTTGTGAGTTTAAGTAACAAAATTTAATTTCTCTAGGCATTATCGTTCCTTCGAAAGTGATTAGTATTGTGCCTGTGGGTTCATATTTCACTTCGCCATTTTCGCAACGGATTTTTCGGTTCATTCTTCTTATTTCCATAATTTTAAATGGGCTAGATATCATGTTGATCAACTCTTCCGGAGAGTAAATTGGATTTATGTTTCTTACGATGCCTTTGCAGGTTACATGGTTACGCGGAATATAAGTTTTAAAACCTTTTTTTTCTATATCATTTTTTTCTATAAAATTATTTGCAGCTGTAGGAGTTGTAAATACAACACCTATTTTATTTTTTCCTTTTACCTTGACTTCATGAATATTGTTTAATGGTAAATCAAATAGCTCTTTTGCAATTTTCATCTGATTGTATTTTCCTATATTATAGGTAATTTCAATGCTTTCTATTATTACTAGATACGGACCAAGGCTATTGTTTTTGTATAAAAGTTTTTCTGTTGTTGTCATGTTTTTTGTACTGTTATTGCTGGTATTCGGACTAGAAGTCATGTCTACGTCGATATTATTAATATCAGGAGGAACAGGGGGGGTCTCCCCCCCGTGTTATTTAGCATATTAATATTTATTTAAATTCTATGCAATTGACTAAATTGAAATAAGAGGAAAGATAGGTAAATAATATACAAAGGTGAGATTAGTAATTGTTCTCTCGCTTACCACTGATAAGACGCCGGTTTGGAGCTTTGCACACACTCACACACACGTCTATACTTTATCGAGGTTCAAACAAGAATCTATTATTGTTTTACAATTAAGTTGGGTTAGTACTACTTCTTCTTTCTTTTAGCATTCTTGTCAATTTGTTTAACTAGCTACTAAAAATCATCTCCTATGTTTAGACAACATACATTAATTTATTGACTTTGGGTTTAATACAGTAACAAATGAAAAACAATAAATGTTTTGTTTGGTAATTTAATGGTTTAATATTGCAGTCGGGATTATTTCACAATCGTTTTCTTAATTTTTAATTTTTATTATTAACAATTGAACACTTCTGAAGAAATTTCTGCAATAACACTCTAATAGTATATACAAAAAACTTTTTATCTTAAAAAAAAAACTTTTTTAAACTAATGACCATTATAGACATTTTTAACTTTTTAACTTTAGTTTCCTGACTGAGCTGATTTCGGCTTTACACACCACCTAAAATTATAAAATGTAGATCAGTTTTAGTATGTTTTTTAAAAAATCTGTTTTTAAAGTTTTTAATTATGTTTTTAAACTTATCTGTGCTGTTTTCTATTAACTTCAATGTTTTGGTGGCATTGTCCTCCTAAAATATGATTTTCTTTGAGCATATGGCTTTTATCGTCATCTTCACTTAGTGTAAGTATCTACAAAATTTATATATGTTAACTTAATTGTACATTACAATATACTTACTCTGTGTTCTGGTTTATCAGTGTCCTGATGAAGCTGTAAATAAAACAGCGAAAGCTCGACCAAACTAAAAAGAAGTTTTCTTTCATCGCCAACCCCTGACTACATTGCCCAATCCAATTTGGATATTGTTAGTTTACATGTTTAGTAGTCACCTTATTCTTTATATATATATATATATATATATATATATATATATATATATATATATATATATATATATATATATATTGAGATGATATGAGTTACTATGCTATATTAAATAAGAATGTAAAATGAAAATCTTATGGAAAATAGAGAAAGGAAAATTTTCTTATTTCGGGTCAGAGCACAAATGCAGTAACAGTGGGATTAATTATCATCATCTTCTTCATAATTCCTAAAAAAGGAAAAAGAAAATAGAATTAAAAAAAGGAAAAAATACAAATTCATTTCAAAGATTTTATTTAAAGATTCAAAATGGTTTAATCTACATTATATAAAGTTTCAATAATTATGAAATTGATAAATGGGAAAAGTAAATAATTAAAAGTTTATAAAATTGTCAATACGTTAGTAATTAAACATTAATATTTAAATGAATTAAGGGTATAATTAAATAAGAAAATTAAATTATAAAAATATCACAAATAGTTAAAATAAATATTAAAACTTTTACTTACTTTTAAAATATACAAATTTATCAACCATATTCTAATTTGTTAATAGTTCAAATGCCAAATGAAATATTCTGAAAAAGAGAAAATTATTAGTTTATAGTGCTAGTAAATTTTATAAAAATAAAAAGAATAATCATTGTTTTAAATTGTAATAATGAATCAAAACTTAGATTTTGTTAGTAATTTTATTTAAATAAGGAATTAGTAGGCGATTAGGTGGTAAGGATGTATAGATTTAGGTTTGTTAAATTTTTCAGTTGTTTTTTTGTTGATTTGATAGAATCTCTCTTGTTTTCTGATTCTTGATATGAACGTTGTATTAAAAATTGCTCCGTAGAAATTTTGAGTTTTTTTTGAAAATATTGATAAAAGAAAGTTTTAAATCAGTTTAAAGTGTTAATATTATCACAAGGTAACCTGAGAAAGCAATTGGTAAGAGAAAATTACAATATTTTATGAAGAAATAGATACTTGAATTGTGGGTTGAGCAGTATATGGTATGACTGCATTTTAATTAAGTTAATGAAGATTAAACTAATATTTAACAAGAAAGAAAGTCATAATTACACTTACCAGAGGAGGAAGTAGCAGTTTATCTTTTGGTTGAAAAAGAATTTATTGTTTGATCTCTACAAAGTGTCCTGAAATCTTTGCTGTTCCGGGAAGAAAGTAGATTGTCCTGAGAAGTGAATCCTGAATCCTGGTTTTCCAGAAGAGGAGAGAAGTTTCATACAAATGGTAACACTTTTCACTTGGTACAATAAAGAGTTTTCTGTGTTTGATTTTTTTTATAACTTTGATGAACATTTGTATTTCACTGTTTTATGTATTTAACTAAATTATTATTCACTATTTGATAAGTTTAATTTGAATTGTTTATTAACACAAATCAGAATATTTCATTTCATATATTTGATGCATATTTGGGTTTAACAACGGTTTCTTGAAGTTTGTCACATTTTGAATTAGTAAGGTTAGAAATTTATATACAATTCATGCCTAGAAAACATCATTGGTCTAGGATAGTGTGGTTTTACAGTCATTTTATTGAAAATTTTTATATTAACTGATTTTGAATCTAATTTTTTTTGAATATTTGGAACTCTGACCCTGATATAAGGGAATAGCCGGTAGCATATTTACACAATAATATTGGAAAATAATTAAATTAAGTTAATTCTTACCTATTTAATATTTATATTTAAATTCAAAATTAATTCATGGTAAGGAATATTTTATAACATAGTAATTGATATAATCAAAAGAAATTATTATTCATACACTCTTATATGTTATAATATATATATATATATATATATATATATATATATATATATATATAAAAAACAAAGTGCCAAGAAAACGCGCATCAATATAAAAAAAAAGGAGGATAACGGGCAATGTACGCAACAAGGATCATAGGTTACAAGTAGGAATGGTAACCGCAGACATGCATGTTTCTGGCTCATTAGCCGTCATCAGTGCGGCATAACCAAGAAGAGTATTGCACTTGGCTAGCAAAAGTGTTGGGTACTTGGGAGCAAAGGATGTTGGGGAAACATGTGTCAAGAAACACAAAAACAACGAGCGCTCACACAGGAGTCCTATCGCCATTTTGTGCTTTCGGCCAGCTGTGCCAATGGGTTTTCGGCTAGAACGACTCAAACACAATGAGTCCGTTTCGCCAACGTGGCGACGCTGGTTGCTAGCCGAAAACCCATTGGCACAGCTGGCCGAAAGCACAAAATGGCGATAGGACTCCTGTGTGAGCGCTCGTTGTTTTTGTGTTTTTTGTGTTTCTTGACACATGTTTCCCCAACATCCTTTGCTCCCAAGTACCCAACACTTTTGCTAGCCAAGTGCAATACTCTTCTTGGTTATGCCGCACTGATGACGGCTAATGAGCCAGAAACATGCATGTCTGCGGTTACCATTCCTACTTGTAACCTATGATCCTTGTTGCGTACATTGCCCGTTATCCTCCTTTTATATATATATATATATATATATATATATATATATATATATATATATATATATATATATATATAGAATGTACAAATTTAAACATATTAAAAATTCTTTTAAAATTTCATTTACAACAGTGTACCTACCTTGGAGTTAAATATTTTAAAATAACCTATACCCAAGAATAAAAAGAAAAAAATATATATATTGTAACGAGCGAGACTCCCTAAGTACGCCCCTGTCGCCCTGACAGCACTCCAGGTAAACAACGCGGTGACTAATTCTCGAAACGGAATATTCGAGAGATTTCCTTCGATTATACGCGGCGCTTGCAAGACTTTCTAGAATTGTTACCGAAGGATGTTCTGGAGAGCGGTGAACAGGTATATAAAGCTGAGAGCCGCGAACCACGGACAAGTTTAAAGTTTTAGAGTTACAGTCTAAATATTGAGCGATCTACGAGCTGCGAAGTGCAAATAAATAAGTGAATATAAATCGGAGTTAGTTGTTGTACATAAATTAGTGTGTAGTGTGTTATAGTCAGTTTAGTTATATAGTTATAATTCGTTTAGTTTGTAGTGTGTGTAAATAAATTAGATATTTTCGTTCAGCAGTGATTTTATTTGAACCCTTGAACGTAACAATTGGTGTCAGGTGTGGGGTCAATTAAACTGCTGTGTTAATTTAAATTGTGGACTTCATTATTGAATATTTTGAATGTCAGTAACGAGATCACAGGCGAAGAAAATGGATCAGGCGACAATGGAATTTTTCAAGCAAGCCCTTTAACAAATGAGCTTGAAAATGGATGAGAATACCCAGAAAATGGAGAATAAAATGGAAGAAAACACCCAGAAAATGGAGAATAAAATGGAAGAAAATACTAGAAAGATAATGGATGAGAATACCCAAAAAATGGAAGAAAACACTAAGAAAATGGAAGATAATTTGGGAGAGAAATTAACATTAATTGAAAATGAGTTGAAGAATAATTACTCCAAACTGGAAAATGAGATTGGAAGCGTAAAAGACGAAATTGGAAGTGTAAAAGACGAGATGGGCAACGTGAACGATAAAATTGGAAAAGTTGAAGACAGGGTTGGAAATATTGAAGGCAGATTGGTTAATATGGAGGAAGAAATGCAGGTAAAATTGGAAGAACAGGTGAAAACCATGGAAGAGCGTTTGAGCAAGAACTTCAGCAAATATTGTTCTGTTAAGCTGGGAGAACGGGGTGAGCAAGGGCGAACAAAGATCAAACCTCCAACTTTTAATGGAAAACATCCTGGAGCACATATCAGAAACTATTTGAAGCAGCAGCCGACGCCAACTGCTGGGACGATGAAGAGAAAGCAACTGCCTTAATTGTTGCATTAAGAGGAGACGCACTGAATATCCTTCAGACCATTCCTGTAAGTCAACAAGGTGATTATAAGACTCTGACAAGTAGACTGCAAATGAGATATGGTGATGCACATCTCCAACAAGTGTATCACGCACAAATCAAGAGTCGCCATCAGAAGAGTGCAGAAACCTTGCAGGAATTCGAAGCAGACATAGCAAGGTTGGTAAGGCTGGCCTATCCTTCAGCACCGGACAGCTTCCTAGAACAACTTGCTGTCCAGACCTTCGTCGATGGGTTGAGAGACACGGAGACTCAGCAGACGTTGCGTTTGGCCCGGCCCAAAACCCTAGATGACGCCCTGGCCCATGCCCTAGAATTTGAAGCTGCTAAACAAGCTTCGCACAGAGGACAGAGCAAAGTGAGACAGCTTGATGATTTGCCAGTCTGCGACGAGAGAATTGAAAAAGTAGTTCGCCGAGTTCTCCAGGAGAAACGTAATGGTAGACCAAGATGCTGGAACTGCGGCGAAAGAGGACACATTCGGTGTAACTGCAAGAAGCCGGTTAAACCACAACGCCAAGAACAGAAAAAACTAAAGCGGGTTGGCGAGAAGGGTCATAAACGGACCCGCCACGACAATGCCCCTGAAGTTATAATTCAGGCCATCTCTTCAAGTGTTTATGTCGACGGTAAAATTAATGGGAGGTCCGTAAAAATGTTAGTCGACACTGGCGCAACCCGAACTATAGTTAAGCCGAGTGTAGTTGAAGGAAATGGAAAAACCTTACCAGCAATGGTTCGTTTACGGACTGCAACTGGAGAAGACGTGCCAACACATGGAAAGAAGACGATCGTCATCATATTGGGGACAGGTTTCTCGAACATGAGGTGCTGGTGGCAGATATTATGGAGGAAGTCATCTTGGGAATGGATGTCATTAAGGGTTATGGCTTCCAGATGGATATGAGAAACGATGTCCTGAGGATCGGAAGTCTGGAAATTCCATTCCTGGGATGTGAAGATATCACGACTCGAGTCTTACTCAGCGAAGATGTTCACCTACGTGGACAGGCGGAAACCGTAGTGAAGGGGTATTTAGATAGAGACCTTCGAGATGGCTGTATAAGACTCATTGAACCAGCCAGTGAGAGTAACCTCGGGAAAGGACTGCTAGTCGGAAAAACCCTGGTGAGAGGCGGAAACGAAGTTCCTGTGAGAATGTTGAACACCAACATGTACCCTGTGATTTTAAAGAAAGGTACGATCCTGGGAGAAAGCTGTTCTGTGCTTTGTGTGACAGGAAGCGTTCAGGATGTGAAGAACCCGCTACCAAGAAGCGAGAAGAGTTCGGAAAAATTATTTGAGACATTGACTTCTTCCTGCACAGAACTTGCACCAGAAAACATTAGCAAGGTGAAGAAACTGATTCATGAATACAGTGACGTTTTTGCTATGGACAACACTCAGATGGGTAGGACGATTGTTGTGAAGCATTCGATCAATACCGGAAGTTCAGATCCCATTCGCCAACAACCGCGAAGGCTTCCCATAGCAAAGAGAGAAGAAGCAGATAATATAATCAAGGACATGCACGAACAAGGAATAATAGAACCATCTGATAGTCCTTGGTCATCACCTGTGGTTTTGGTGAAGAAGAAAGATGGCAGCACCAGATTTTGTGTCGACTATCGTCGTCTGAACGAAGTCACCAAGAAGGATTGCTACCCCATTCCAAGGATGGACGACACTTTGGACACGCTTTCTGGCTCGAAATGGTTCTCCACGCTGGATTTGAAGAGTGGGTATTGGCAGGTGGAATTAGATCCCAAAGACAAAGAGAAAACAGCTTTTACTATTGGGACAGGATTGTGGCAGTTCACAGTAATGCCATTTGGCCTCTGTAACGCACCTGCAACTTTCGAGCGATTAATGGAAACCATTCTTCGAGGATTGTCATGGAAGACGTGCCTAGTTTATTTGGACGATGTCATAGTATTTGGCCGGACATTTGACAAACACCTGGAAAATTTAAGAGACGTCCTTGAGAGGCTACGCACTGCAAATTTAAGACTCAGTCCAAAGAAATGCCACCTCTTCAGGAAAGAAGTGAAATATCTAGGACATGTAGTATCTGCAGATGGCATGAGTGCTGACCCAGACAAAGTCAAGGTTGTACGAGAATGGCCAGTACAGTACCACAGGACAAGCACCAAGTAAGGAGTTTTCTTGGCTTGTGCACGTACTACAGAAAGTTCGTCTTTGGATTTGCTGACATCGCGAAGCCTCTAACAAGACTGACGGAAGATGGAAGGGACTTCAAATGAGATACCGAATGCGAGGATGCTTTCAATCGACTGAAGCAAGCACTAACAACAGCTCCTATATTAAGTTATCCTCAGACCAGTGGAAGGTTTATATTGGACACGGACGCAAGCAACACGGCCATAGGAGGCATATTATCCCAAATTCAGAATGGCCAAGAGAAAGTTATAGGATATTTCAGCAAGGTCCTGTCGAAGCCTGAGCGTAACTATTGTGTTACGAGGAGAGAACTTCTCGCCGCAGTCAAGTCCATGGAACATTTCTATAAATACTTGTATGGTCGCGAATTCCTTCTAAGAACAGATCATGCTGCTCTGAAGTGGCTTCTACAATTCAAGAACCCAGAAGGTCAGGTTGCGAGATGGATAGAAAGGCTGCAGGAATATCATTTTTCTGTGGAACACCGGGCCGGAAAGTCACATGGCAACGCTGACGCATTATCTAGGAGACCTTGTCCTTCCGACTGCAAACACTGCAGCAAAGCAGAAGAGAAGGAATTCTGTTTAAGAACAACCGTCGTGGATCTAGATTGGCTGCCAGAATCCCTGAAGCGAGACCAAGAAGGTGACACCGAACTAAAGATGTTGCTTGACTGGAAAGCAAAAGGACAGAGACCAAGATGGGAAGAAGTGAGTCACCTGAGTCCTAGGGTCAAGTCATCATTTTAGAGAATGGATTGTTAAACAGGTCCGTGAGAATGACGAGGGTACTGCGGCTAGGACTCAGCTGATAATTCCCCGGAGTCGGACGACAGAAGTATTGGAGAAACTTCATAATGGAACCTCCGGTGGGCACTTCGGCATCAAGAAAACGTTGGAAAAGGTCAGAGAACGTTTTTACTGGGTCAACTGCAAAGAAGACGTCAAGGACTGGTGTCGGAAATGTAGACTTTGTGCTTCAACGAATGGCCCAATGAAGCAGTATAACGTAGGCAGTCCTATGGAAAGAGTTGCTATAGACATCGAAGGCCCATTCCCAGAGACCGACGATGGGAACAAGTACATATTGGTGGCGTCGGATTACTTTACCAAATGGGTTGAAGCACATGCCATCCCAAACCAAGAGGCCTCGACAGTGGCAGATGTGCTGATAAAAGAGATGTTTAGTCGGTTTGGAGTGCCACTGGAGCTACATTCCGATCAGGGACGAAATTTCGAGTCTGGCCAATTCCAGAGCATTTGTGAAATACTCGGAGTCAAGAAGACCAGGACAACGCCTCTTCACTCACAGTCAGATGGCCTAGTCGAAAGAATGAATAAAACTGTGGGAAAATATTTGACTAAAGTGGTCTCTGACCATCAAAGAGACTGGGACCGGTACCTTCATCTGTTCACCATGGCCTACAGATCAGCCGTGCAGGAGTCTACTAGAGAGACACCAGCTTGTGTCATGTTCGGCCGGGAAATAAGATTACCCTGTGACCTAGAGTTTGGATGTAAGCCCGGAACAGAGATAGCTGGTGAGGACTTCTGAGCACATTGAGGGACAGGCTACACTACATTCATGAGAGGGTCCGACAAAACATACAAATTGCTAGTGACCGAATGAAGACCCGCTATGACAGCAAAGCTACAGAAGGTGGTTTCAACGTTGGAGATTTGGTCTGGCTGTACAACCCTCAGAAGAAGAGAGGATTATCACCTAAGCTACAGAGGAATTGGGAGGGTCCATACAGAGTGGTAAAGAGGATTAATGATGTAGTGTACCGTATACAAAAACTATCAAGGGGCAAGAGGCGCGGGGTCCATGTAAATCGGTTGGCGAAATACGAGGCGGACTACGACGAACAAGACGAGACCCATCTTAGAAGGACGACCAGCCCAGAGCATGTTGAGATGAGTTTCGACCAGTTCATGGAGAACTATGGTGGAACTGGGAAGGCACGATTCGGAGTTACCACCGAGCAGCAGCAGGACCTCTTCTCTGTGCCTGGAGATTATTCCCTAGCCCATTGTGTCGCCGAAGATCTGCGTATGTCCAGGGGAATAGCATTAGTCTTCAGGAAGAAGTTTGGCCGTGTATCTGAGCTCTCCAGACAACAGCCCCATCCCGGAAAAATTCTAAGTCTCACTGACGGTCATCGTCACCTCTTCTACATGGTGACTAAGAGGTTTTCCGATCACAAGCCCAGCTATAGAAGTATGTGGAATACCCTGCTGAACCTAAGAGACGAACTCACCAGGTTGGAAGTGAAGAAGCTGGCCGTGCCTAAGTTGGGTTGTGGTCTAGACCAACTCAACTGGAGAGTCGTCCGGAACATGCTCGAGGTGCTTTTCCATAAGACAGGAATAGAGATACTCGTGTGCATTTTTAACCCGAGCGAAAACACAATGAAGGAGAAGACTTTTGATTGCTATTTCGAAAAGCAAGGGAGCTGCAGAAAGGGAGATGCCTGTAGGTTCAAACATACCAACCAAGGTGTTCGGGGACCGAACGTCTTAAAGAGGGGGCAGTGTAACGAGCGAGACCCCCTAAGTACGCCCCTGTCGCCCTGACAGCACTCCAGGTAAACAACGCAGTGACTAATTCTCGAAACGGAATATTCGAGAGATTTCCTTCGATTATACGCGGCGCTTGCAAGACTTTCTAGAATTGTTACCGAAGGATGTTCTGGAGAGCGGTGAACAGGTATATAAAGCTGAGAGCCGCGAACCACGGACAAGTTTAAAGTTTTAGAGTTACAGTCTAAATATTGAGCGATCTACGAGCTGCGAAGTGCAAATAAATAAGTGAATATAAATTGGAGTTAATTGTTGTACATAAATTAGTGTGTAGTGTGTTATAGTCAGTTTAGTTATATAGTTATAATTCGTTTAGTTTGTAGTGTGTGTAAATAAATTAGACATTTTCGTTCAGCAGTGATTTTATTTGAACCCTTGAAGGTAACAATATATATATATATATATATATATATATATATATATATATATATATATAAACAAAGTGCCAAGAAAACGCGTATTAATATAAAAAAAGGAGGATAACGGGAATGCAACGCAACAAGGATCATGGTTACAAGTAGGAATGGTAACTGATGACGGCTAATGAGCCAGAAACATGCATGTCTGCGGTTACCATTCCTACTTGTAACCATGATCCTTGTTGCGTTGCATTCCCGTTATCCTCCTTTTTATATATATATATATATATATTGAAATGGATCCTCCTTCCGGAACACCCTTTTTCAATAAAATTATCAGTCGTGGATTCAAGATTTCCAAATAAGTTGTCCTTAAATACAAAAATAAAATAAAAACTTTAGTATCCCGATCCCTTATTACACAATATAAAAAAAAATAACTTCCTTTCTTTCTCTGCTTGGTCTTCAATCCAGGTCTATATTTATTAACTCCTTGATTCTGCTTTTCTATACCTTCTATCTCGTTGTTTCTGCTCTGCTCTGATTTCTGCTATTTGCCTCTATACTAATCTGGTTTCAATCTTTTTTCTTCTTCAATATATTTTTTTTATGTTAATTTATATGCTTTTTATTTAAATCAAATTTCTTGTTACTCTATTTATATGTTATATTTCATTCTTCATATTACAATCTTTTAAATATACAAGATTCATTAATGACATTTTCAAGTTATTTTTATGACAATCAAATCAATAATAATATCTTAACAACATAACTTATGAACTCAACAAAAACAAATACAATCTCAAAAAAATACTTAATCCAGACAACCGATTTAAAAATCATGACCACGTTCCAACACTTCATTGAAAGAACGTGCACCATTGAAGAAAAATCCATATCAATTTCCCCCAAATTTGATTTGATTTGGTGAATCACTTCACCTTGCCAGTAGGAAATTTTTCTTCACCATCAGTTGTCAAGCTTTGAATTTAGAATATTTTAATTTTAACTAATACATATGAATCCCCTATCATTATATCTACTTTTATATCTATTTTTACATTTTTCTGTATTTAATTTTTCATTGCTATTTTATAGTTTTAAATTTGAAATTTTCCTATACATTTAATTTTTATAGACTCCCCTTTCCTAATATTTTCCTACATATACTTTTTTCTAAATTTAAATACCTTCCCCCTTTCCTGATATTTCCCACTATACAAACTTTTAATAAATTTAAATTTCTTTCCCCTTTCCTGATAGTTCCCTCGATACAAACTTTTTATGAATTTAAATTGCTTTCCCCTTTCTTGATATTTCCCTCGATACAAACTTTTTATGAATTTAAATTGCTTTCCCCTTTCTTGATATTTCCCTCGATACAAACTTTTTATGAATTTAAATTGCTTTCCCCTTTCTTGATATTTCCCTCGATATAAACTTTTTATAAATTTAAATTGTTTTCCCCTGTCTTGATAGTTCCCTGTATATAACTGTTTCCTAAATTTAGATTGAACAAAATTCCCCCAGAAATAACTCAAAAACATCTTCTTAAATTTTTCCAGCACAAATATTTCTTCTTCTTTACTAGCAAACCATATCTGTGCCTGTCCATCTAACATCTCACGCAGGTATTTTCTTATTTCTTCATGATCTTCACACCATTTTAACTTATTTTTCACCATTCTTATGAAAATTTTTAGATGAATCTTATCAATATTTCTATTAAATTTATGTTTAATTTTACTTATTTTCATATTATTTTGATTTTTATTTATATTTCTTATTTCTATTTCTTCTAATAACATTTCATGTTCTTTTTCTTGTACTATCTTTCTTTCTTCTACTTTTTCTTCCATCTCATTAATCTTCTTTGTTGTATTTTGCATTTCTTCTATTACTTCATCTTTGCATTCCTTGTTAATAATTGTTTTAATTTTTACTTCTTGTAATTCCTCTAATTCTGTTTTTCTCATTATCATTTCAGTTATTATTTCTGTTTTTGTTTCTTCTAAAGTTTCTCTATACATTTCCATTTGCTTCTTTATCTCATTTTTGACTTCTTCTTTTATAGAATCCATATTCTTATTCATGTCTTTTTTTATTACATCCATATTTTTGTTCATTTCTTTCATTTCTTTTTTCATAGAATCCATATTATTGTTTATTTCTTCTTCATTTTTGTTAATATCTTGTTTTATCGAATCCATATTCTTGTTTATCGCTTCAGTATTTTTGTTCATGTCTTCTTTATTTTCTTTTTTCATAGAATTTATATTCTTGTTCATTGCATCAATCTTTTTGTCCATGTCTTCTTTATTTTCTTGAGTATTTTTGTTCATATTTTTTAACATTTCCATGATTTGTTCCCATGATGAATCCCTTCTATCCCCTATCTTACTATCCTGATTACCCTGACTTCCCTGACTATCCTGATTAACCTGATTACCCTGACTTCCCTGACCATCCTGTCCATCCTGACTCTCCTGATTATCAATATTATCCCCTTGCTCTAACATTCTATCTGTAATTTCCTTTCCCCCTCTTAATTTCATACAACTATTTATAATTTATCTAATCTTTCAATCCGAATCACACACCTTTGTTTTTTAATAAAGCAAGCTTGACACCTAACAGTTAAGAAAAATCTCTTACCCTCAGTCCCGAAGCAGCCACACGTTCTGGGCGCCAATTGAAATGGATCCTCCTTCCAGAACTCCCTTTTTCAATAAAATTATCAGTCGTGGATTCAAGGTTTCCAAATAAGTTGTCCTTAAATACAAAAATAAAATAAAAACTTTAGTATCCCGATCCCTTATTACACAATATAAAAAAAAAATAACTTCCTTTCTTTCTCTGCTTGGTCTTCAATCCAGGTCTATATTTATTAACTTCTTGATTCTGCTTTTCTATACCTTCTATCTCGTTTTTTCTGCTCTGCTCTGATTTCTGCTATTTGCCTCTATACTAATCTGGTTTCAATCTTTTTTCTTCTTCAATATATTTTTGTTTATGTTAATTTATATGCTTTTTATTTAAATCAAATTTCTTGTTACTCTATTTATATGTTATATTTCATTCTTCATATTACAATCTTTTAAATATACAAGATTCATTAATGACATTTTCAAGTTATTTTTATGACAATCAAATCAATAATAATATCTTAACAACATAACTTATGAACTCAACAAAAACAAATAGATACAATCTCAAAAAAATACTTAATCCAGACAACCAATTTAAAAATCATGACCACGTTCCAACACTTCATTGAAAGAACGTGCACCATTGGAGAAAAATCCATATCTATATAAATTTCGATTTCATAGGACAGTTCTAACTGAAAACTCAAAATGACAAATACATCCAGTCATTTTTGAATGAAAAATTAAATCAAATTAATTTTTTAAAAAAGCTTAATGGTACAATTTTTTAATATTGCTTTAAAAAGTTTCTCGTTGTTATAATTTTTTTAATATCTACTACACAAATATAATAAATAAATTAACATCTTTACAAAATAATCTCAACAAGTTGTAAGTAAAAACTTATATTTATATATTTTATAGTCCATATTATACCATAAAGTATTGTAGCGCCCTGAAGATGATTATAATCATAATCGAAAGCTTGGCAATAAACTTATAAGAGTACACTTTTCGTATTGCTGCTAAACCCAATATCTTCATCATTTTATATATATATATATATATATATATATATATATATATATATATATATATATATATATATATATTATAACATATATGATAACTATTGTTCTATTGTTATAGTATTAATATAGTCATCTATAAGTTACCCTGTTATAAAGTACTTCTTACCTTGAAAATTTTTTTTTATTTTAATATAGATGTGAAGAAGGTAAGATTCAAGTTAATTTCTTTTATTTTAACGATTATTACTTTAACATATGTTCTTATCTATTCTCTTTCTTAGGGTCAGAGTTCAAAAAATCTCAACTAATAAATGGATTCAAATTTAACTAATATTGAAAATTTCAACAAAAAAAAATAATAAAATTCAACAATCATATACCAAATTATGTTTTTGAACGATAATTCTAATTTGACCTTAACGTTACTTTTTCTTATTGTTTTGTGCGCATTGACACATTACCTTCAAAAATCAAACATCGTTAAATCAAGTGATTATGAAAAATTCTGAATTTTGTAACCAATAAATCAAATTAAACTTATCAAAGAATGAAAAACAACTTATTTAAACAGTGAAACAGTGTACAAGTGAAATTAAATGTTCATCAAATACAGAAAAATCAAACACAGGAATGTTCTTTATTTAAAAAAAAAATTGGAAATTGATACCGTGTTTTGAAGCTTTTGTATTCTCTCTGGACAAACTAAGGCACAGGCTATCCTTTCCTATTGGAATCCACCATTTCCCAGGACATCAATGATATACGGACACTTTATAGATTTAGACGAATAAATTTGCTTCTCATCCGGAAATAATCTGCTCTTGCATCAAATGGTGAGTAAACTAATACTCTCTTTCTTATAAAAAACTAGTTTTACTTTAGTTAAATTAACTCAGGAAGCATTTATATAAATGAACTGCTCAGCACACCATTTCTAACATTCATTTCTCCATATATATGAACTTTAATTCTTACCAGTGGATATCAGGAGTTGTCTTGTGGTTTCGTTAACACTTTTTACTACTTTTATACTTTCTTTTATAAGTATTTAAAAAAAAAATCAAAATTTTAACGGAGCAAAATTTATTACATGTTATCACTTCAAAAGCCCAAAAACAAGAGAGAGATTCAGAAATCAACAACTTAACAACTGAATCCCCAAACAATCTTACACTATCATAATTATGTTCTATTCGCCTACTAAATTATTGATCAAATAAAATTACTAAAAATCTAATACTTAATTCCTTATTTACATTTCAATACAATAGACATTCTTTTAAAATTTGCTAAACTTTTGATGAGTTGTTAATTTTATAATATCTTTCGCCTACTAATTATTTGTCAAATTAAATTACTAAAAATCTAATACTTAACTCATTATTTACATTTAATACAATAATCATTCTTTTAAAATTTGCTATACTTTCAATGAATTATTAACTTTATAATATCTTATCTACAATATAATCTAATATCTTTCTATTTTCAGAACTTTTCATTTGGAAATTAAACTAATAACAAATCACAATATGGCTTGAAAACAAACATTGTCTATTTTGAAAGTGTACAATTTTTTTATTTCCTTCTATGAGTTCTAATATTTTATACTAAAATTTATGTAAAACTTTACATTGATGTCTTAACATTTGGTTTTCTTATTTCATTTTATCTTAATTTATTTAAAATCGGATTTAATTACTAAGGTATCGTAAAATTTATAAACTTTTTCAATATTTACTCCCATTATCTATTTAATACATGATCATTAGAATTTTATATGTTATAGATTAAATTATATTATTTTGATTCTTTGGAATGAATATCTCTTATATGTACTTGTATATTTTAATTTCTCATTTTGTTTTATTTTTTCTTTTTAGGTATTGAGAAGAAGACGATTATAGATTATACCAAATTTACTACATTTGCCCTCTGCCTTGGAATGAGAGTATATTTTCCTTTTCTCTATTTTTATTAATTTTCTTTATCTGTACTTAATTGAAATAGCATAGTAACTTATATCATCTCAAAATATATATATATATATATATATATATATATATATATATATATATGTTATGATGTAGTGTTTCACGGATGGTAGAATGAACAGTAGTGGTGTTCCGGGTTTCAATCCGTTGGTTGTTTGTGTCTTCACGACGTTTCGCCAACATCTCAGCTGGCATTTTCAAGTGATGCTTCCTTTGCGGCTGCTCAACTTTCCAAGTTGAGCAGCCGCAAAGGAAGCATCACTTGAAAATGCCAGCTGAGATGTTGGCGAAACGTCGTGAAGACACAAACAACCAACGGATTGAAACCCGGAACACCACTACTGTTCATATATATATATATATATATATATATATATATATATATATATACTCAGTTGACAAAATTGTTGGGGATTAGCAGCAAAAGGTGTAAAGAAAACTCTTTAGTAATGATCCAAGCTTTCGGAAATTTTATTAATACTTATTTCCATCTTCAGGGAAACTGTAAGATGAAGTTTATGGTTTACATGGTGTTATGAACAAACAAAATTAAAATTAATACAATAATTTAAAACTTACATCACTGTGTGAGGTTGAACCTTTGATGTTAACATAATTTAATTGTGAACATGTTTAATATGTATGTGATGAGAAAACTTGATGTTATTCTTTCATATATATATATATATATATATATATGTATTTGTATATATTATTTATATGTATCTGTATGTGTATATTATAAACATATGATTTGGTGTATCATAAATTGTTTTTATTTACTCTTTGACAGTAGGTAAATGTCATTTATACTCATTGTTACCATGCAGGGTAAGTAAGCTTTCAACATGACGTTTCATTACGCATAACTGTGCGTTATAGCTTACGTACCCTGCATGGTGACGATGAGTATAAATGACATTTACTGTCAAAGGAGTAGATAACAGTACAGTACGTACGTCATATATTTTTTAGAGATGTCAAATATTTAGAATTAAAATTAAAATATTGAGTTGTAGATAAAGCATAGTACGTAACTTGAGTGGTAAGAGGTATTACGTACTCGTGTAATTACGCACTCGTGCGTAACTTTTCCACATAATGTCCTACTTACCAATCTTGATACGTAATATACTATTAGACTTGATAAAGCACAATAAAGGATGTGCGAAACGTTGCAATATCAGTGTTCCTTATTCATTACAATAACCTATACCCAAGAATAAAAAGATATATATATATATATATATATATATATATATATATATATAGCTAGTTCATTTATCCATTCTAACAATATTTGAAAATTATGGTATGGTATGTATTCTATTAAAACTCTAAAGTAGTTTCATATATATATATATATATATATATATATATATATATATATATATATAACAAAGTGCCAAGAAAATGCGTATTATATAAACAAAAGGGGAAAATTATTGGGCATGTACGCAAAAAGGATCATAGGATTACGAGTAAGAATGGTAACCGCAGACATGCATGTTTCTGGCTCATTAGCCGTCATCAGTGCGGCATAACCAAGTAGGGTATTGCACTTGGCTAGCAAAAGTGTTGGGTACTTGGGAGCAAAGGATGTTGGGGAAACATGTGTAAAGAAACATAAAAACACAAAAACAACGAAAGCTCACACAGGAGTCCTATCGCCATTTTGTGCTTTCGGCCAGCTGTGCCAATGGGTTTTCGGCTAGCAACCAGCGTCGCAACGTTGGCGAAACGGACTCATTGTGTTTGAGTCTTTTTAAGCCCAGGATATGAAATAAACAAAGTGCCAAGAAAATGCGTATTATATAAACAAAAGGGGAAAATTATTGGGCATGTACGCAAAAAGGATCATAGGATTACGAGTAAGAATGGTAACCGCAGACATGCATGTTTCTGGCTCATTAGCCGTCATCAGTGCGGCATAACCAAGTAGGGTATTGCACTTGGCTAGCAAAAGTGTTGGGTACTTGGGAGCAAAGGATGTTGGGGAAACATGTGTAAAGAAACATAAAAACACAAAAACAACGAAAGCTCACACAGGAGTCCTATCGCCATTTTGTGCTTTCGGCCAGCTGTGCCAATGGGTTTTCGGCTAGCAACCAGCGTCGCAACGTTGGCGAAACGGACTCATTGTGTTTGAGTCTTTTTAAGCCCAGGATATGAAATAAACAAAGTGCCAAGAAAATGCGTATTATATAAACAAAAGGGGAAAATTATTGGGCATGTACGCATGTATATACATAATACATACATAGACTTAAATTTAAAAAAAATCTGAAAACAAAGTTTGTTTCAAACCCTTTAATGTTGATTGTAAAAACTCAGTTTCACATGTCATTAGAACTTCCGTCATTTTGTTTGAAGCAGTACCTAATGTCGTTTTTTAATAAGAAGTATTTTTCTAATTATCTTTATTTCTTACATGCTTCCGTAATGTTATTAATGGTAGCTACTGGAAATTCAATGAAATCTTCACTGACTGATATTTCATCTGAATCAATATTAGATACAATTTGTTCCACACAGTCTTTAATGTCAATGTTTGGATTTTCTGTATGTAAACATTTATATATCATTGCATATGTTTTCAAATCCAAATCCTTTTCACTGTGCACAAGTGTTGTCAACGGCATATTTTCCATATTTTCTTGTTCCTCAACAGAACTTCCAGCATCAAAATCGAGTTTTTTAAATCCAGCCTTGAAAAAACAGTTTTCTATACCTATTTATGTTGTTACTTTTCGCCATGCTGCAACAATCCATATTAAAGCATTGAGTACTGTTATGTTTTTCTCTATTTTTTCTATTGACGGCTCTGTTTCCATTAATACAAGCAAACGTTTGACAGCAAATTTCCTATAAATAATTTTAAAAATTTGGATGATTCCTTGATCAAGAGGCTGACTATGACAGGTAGTATTTGGAGGCAAAAAAATTAACTTAATATTGCTAAGAACAATACTGGTCGAATGTGAAGATGCATTGCTCAAAAAAAAACAAACATTTCTTTTTTGTTTCACCATTTTCCTATCAAATTGATGTAACCAAGAAATAAGAATATCTTGTGTCATCCATGCTTTTTTGTTAGATACCCATTCTAAAGGCAATTTATCTATATGGTTGCCTTTGAAACATCTTGGAATATTTGCCTTCCCTATAACTAATGAATTTTCTTTATCGCCGAGCAAGTTTGTACAGAATAAAATTGTTAATCTGTCCTTCACGGACTTTCCACCTGTACATACTTCGTTTTTTAAAGTAAATGTTTTAGTCGGCAGTGCTCTGTAGAACAACCTGGTTTCATCTATATGTTAAAAATATCTCGTACTGAGTATTCTTCCAGAATACATTTTAATTTAATGTTCCATTCTTCTACGATATTAAGGTCAATATGAGCCGCTTCTCCGCAAATAGACTTAAATATTGATATAGGAATATGTTTATCCTTTACTTTGCGAAACCAGTCAAATACTGCTTGATCCACAGCCAGTCCTTCATTTTTAGGAAATTTTCTTTTCATTTTACTATTAACATTATCATTTAGACATTTTAGTAATTCAGCTTTATTACTTAAAATATCGCTAATTTGAGATTTTCCTACTTTATATTTTGCTGCCAGTTTTCGAACACTTTCACTGCTTTTTTCCCTTTCTTTGATAGTTTAATTTTTTTCATTTAAACATAAACGTTTTCTTTTTTGACCTTCCATATCAAATAAAATCTACTTATTAACAGTAAACTTTTAATCAACAATCACACTTTCTGGATAAAGTAGGTATTTATACAAAAACTTTTTGTGCATCACTGTTTAATTTGCTTTTAATATCATCTAATGGTACATAAAACTAAACAAAAATAAGATATTTAAAAGATAATTTCAATGACAATTTAAGGTTAATATTAAAATAAATCTCTGTACATGTCAAATGCAGGGGGTCGAAATTCAATGAAACACGATTGTTCTGTAACCATTTCATTAAAATTTTGAATATAATATTTAATACAATTTAGTGTACTTACAATAAATAAATTTTTCATTTCACATGCATTAAAACAGCTTGTTTTGATCCCTGATTGGCAGTCGAAACAAGACAATTTTAGACCAATGCAACAGTCAGTCAGAAACTGACAGTAGTTTCTGCCCTATGGAAGAAACAACGTTGTTTCTCCCCTAGGGCAGAAACAAATGTCATTATTTCAAGTCTGTCTCACAGAAGGTTTCTCACTGACAGTTGCATTGGTCTGAAATAGTTTTACGTCGACTGACTACAGAAATCAAAACTCGCTGTGATATGAAAAATATAGTGTGTGGCACGGGATGAAACAAAGACGACTTCTGACTAAGGCTAGACTCGGGCAGTCAACTCTCACTCTAGTCAGGAATCGTCTTTTTTCACCCCTTGCCAAACAATATACTATCTATAGGTACCTGTTCGATAAAAGGAGGTCCATTTTAATGAAATAGCATTATTTATTTATACAGTTATCTGTCCGCGTCCATTATATAGAGGGAATTAATACATAAAATATCTTATTAAACTTTTTTAATCTGTCCATTTGTCCGATATATAGAGTTGACCGATATTAAGAGGTGACCGTAAATAGAGGTTTCACTGTAGAAAGTAATAAGGCTTAACGTGCTTTACCACATTTTGACTTAAAACATTATGCATCCTTTCAACTTTTGATGGAAATCTAGACAAATTATACGAATTTATCAAGGTTGCATCTCATTTACTTAACCAATACTACGACTCGACAAACACGAATACTGTACAAAATACAATTTTGCTTTATGAAGTCTTAAGTAAATTAACAGGAAGAACTTAAGAAGTAATATCCATATATGGTTGAGAAAATTGGGATGATGTAAAGAATACACTTATCCAAAATTTCGGGGATTTCGTTGACAAGAGATCTAGTTAATTTAAGACAAGGATAAAATGACACTCCCGTCCAATTTTATGAAAGGGTTATTGGACTTTTAAGCTGCATAACAAACTATATAGAAGTGCACAATTTAAAACCAAGAAGTAGAAAAAGTAATCTCGAATTTTTCAGACAGCAACTATTCAACCACCGACTTCATACAAATGGAACCAATGGCAACAAACAATAACTGTTTAACAACCGCTATTCAGAGCACCATATCAAGGAATATCCAGACCCAATTTCAACCAACCAAGATCTTTGTTTAATAACTCCACAAATCAACAAAATTTTGGGGCACCAAAGACAGAACCATCTCAACAATCAAGATCAACACCAATGAATGTCACATCAACAGCCACGTTTTGAAAGCCAGCTGTTGCAACAGCCCCAAAGACGCAGTCTCCTCCAAGATTTATGGCAAAAGAACTTAACAACATCGAACAATCCAATGATGAGCTCTATGATAAAGTATATAACTATAAAGAAGAAATTCCTTATTACGAAGACAATTTACTCCTCAGCAACAAAACTTTCAGTTCCAAGAAAAAACAAATTTTCAAGAGGACCCAACAGCAAACGACGAAACTTAGTTAAAGTCCATTCTTTTCCAGATAAAAAAGAACTGCCTTTTATTAAAATTTCTCATCCACCCCTTAAACTTCTGAGCGGCACCGGATATACAAAATTATTTCTAAATCCAGAAATAGCTATCAAATGTTTATCCGAAGAGAACGCTTTGTTGTAACATCCATTTTTCAAAATTACTTTCAAGACTATTGGGCAGAAATACCTTCTTTCACACAATTTAATTCTACCGAAAATCTAAAATTTTTCATGTTCAAATTTCACAAAACCGTTGATGGGCTTATAGGCCTCAAAAATCTAAAATTTTTAGAAGCCATGCTTAATTTCCCTGAATCAGATCTTACCTTGAAAAATATCATAATCCCCATTTAATATTATGAAACCAATAAAACCCAATTTTACTCAATCCAACAGGAACCAAATTCAATTCCTCGAATTCGACTATCTGTCAGGCAAACCCAAGGGACAATACTAATAGCCAAACAACATATTCAAGGGGCTGACAGTCGAGAATGTCCAACTACTGCCAGTGTTATTTTAGTCTGGACAGAAATAACAAACCATACTTTAGAACCATTTAAATAGCTCTCACAGAACCAGTAAAAAGCAAAGACTTCCAAAGAGAAGAATTTCAACCCTATTTAATGATAACTATTCCAGAAGTAACAAAGAAAAATGGATGAAGTACTACAAACTAATCATCTCAATGAAGAAGAAGAAGAAGACCAACAAATACGAAAATTATGTAGAAAATATTAAGATATTTTTCATTTACCTGATACATCATTATTATTCACCAACGAGATCAGAACAAAAGATGAATTGCCAGTATATACTAATTCGTACCGCTACAATGTCCATAAAACTGAAGTACAAAATCAAGTAACATGAAGGCTAGAACAAGGTATCCTCAGACCTAGTCAATCTCCCTGGTTATCACCAATATGGGTTGAAGCTAAGAAACCAGATGCCTCTAGAAAAATCAAATGGCGTATTGTCGTTGATAACAGAAAAAGTTGACGACATTCCATTACTTTTGGTGTTTTTTCTCCATATCCACATCATTTTCCTCGCATACTGAATTATTTAAATTTGTTATTTGATTTTTATTTAATATCGCCTGGGTCCTGCATAGTCCTACGTATAGTTCTCCTTTATATACGGTCCCAATAAAAATAAAAGAAACTTTCCGATTAGGTAACACACAAAATAAAAGGGTGCCGGCACAACAGGTGTTAAGTAATTTCTCACCAGACCTAAAATTTAAATTCTTCTACCGGCTTGTTTTTTAAATAAAATCCTGTTTTGCGCTAATTATGTTTGAACTAATCACAAAACACTTTTTAAAAACTATAATTCCACTTAAGAAAAGTATTGTTAATTACTTTATATCAGACTAAATTATATAAAAAACTAGCGGCCGCCCGCGACTTCATCCGCGTGGACTTTAGTTTTTTGCCACCGAGTTTCATACAAATTTGCAACCCCTATTTTAAATCCTTAGGGATGGAATTTAAAAAAGTAATTTCTTAGTACACCACTACGTAATAAAACAAATTTATTCTCGAATTTTTAAGACTCTAGGCGTCTATCGACAGTTTCATGTCGTCCAGCAGCCGCGTGCTACCGTCTCATCGCTCCACACACCCCGCTCAGTAAAGCGCGAGTGGTATTAGACTATTATTTTTTTAAAACTTTAAAAACTTCTTTGCTATATGCATGCAAAATCTTAGCCCGATCGGTTTGAAATTGACAAAGTTTTATACAAACTTTCATCCCTATTTTATCCCTTAGGGTTGAAGTTTATCAAAATCCTTTCTTAGGGGATGCCTAAGTCATAGTAGCTATATGCATGCAAAATCTCAGCCCGATCGGTTTAATACTGCCACAGTTTCATACCAACTTTCATCCCCTATTTTATCCCCTTATGGGTGTAATTTATCAAAATCCTTTCTTAAGGGATGCCTACGTCATAGTAGCTAGATTCATGCAAAATCTCAGCCCGATCGGTTTAAAATTGACAAAGTTTCATACAAATTTTCATTCCCTTAGGGGTGGAAATTATTAAAATTCTTTCTTAAGGAATGCCTACGTCATAGTAGCTATAAGCATCCAAAATCTCAGCCCGATCGGTTTAAAATTGACAAAGTTTCATACAAACTTTGATCCCCTATTTTATCCCCTTAGAGATGCAATTAATCAAAATCCGTTCTTAAGGGATGCCTACGTTATAGTAACTATCTGCATGCAAAATCTTAGCCCGATTGGTTTAAAATTGACAGAGTTTCATAAAAACTTTCATCCCCTATTTTATCCCCTTAGGGGTGGAATTAATCAAAATCCTGTTTTAGGGGATGCCTTCGTCGTAGTTACTATATGCATGCAAAGTTTTAGCCCAAACGGTTTAAAATTGACAAAGTTTCATACAAACTTTCATCCCCTATTTTATGTTCTTGGGGGTGGAATTAATCAAAATCATTTCTTAGCGGATGTCTACGTCATAACATCTTTCTGCATGCCAAATTTCAGCCCCATCCGTCTAGCGGTTTGAGCCATGCGTTCATAGATCATACAAACTTTCATCCCCTATTTGATCCCCTTGGGGGTGGAATTAATTAAAATCCTTTCTTAGCGGATGCCTACGTTATAACATCTACCTGCATGCCAAATTTCAGCCCCATCCCTCCAGCGGTTTGGGCTCTGCGTTGATAGATCACTATATCAGTCAGTCAATCAGTCAGTCAGTCACCTTTGAGTTTTATATATATAGATAGATTGATTGAATATTTATAGTAAAAATATTGTAAATTCAGCATCGAATGTTCCCAAGTATTTCGCTGATATCGCAAAGTCAGCGCCGTGGTGGAATAGAACACCGGAAGGTTACCGTCCTGTAACTTCTCCATCCCAAGAGGAACTTTTGTACGGGACGAACAAAACTTTGGCAGGTCCATCTTCGTCAGATGTTGTAGGTTCTGGTTTTCTTGTCCACTTCCTTTTTGCTGTAAAACACAAAAATATAACAAGTACCTATTGTTGTGGCTATATACACCGGGGTCATCCAGAAGTGATTGTTGCTGAGGTCCCATTGTATTGGTGTTATGGATTGAAGATGTTCTTCCTCTTTGGTCAGTTTATGGAGCTCATCTAAAGAGATTCTCTCTAATTTTATAGGTTTCATCTTTTCTACTTGTTGAATTTTCGTTGTTTTGATTTTTGGTAACGTCAGTGGCTCTTCTGGAATGGAATTTTTGGAGTTTATAAATCTCTGGTTTGCTGTTTGAAATTCGCAGTTTAGTGGCAATTTGATAAGGAATATCCCTTGGATAACGACAATTTTGGTTGTGGTGAAGCAGTGAGTTATTATCTTCGTTGGTTGGGAAAAAATTGTGACGTAATGAGCATCTGATATTTCTAGAATTATAGGTGTGTTTATCTCAACTGGTATGTATTTGCAAGGAGCATCTTCTTTTCCAATTTCCAATATTTGGTTAATACAATCTTTGTTTTCTCGTGTTTTCGGAAGTATTTCTTCTTGACAGATGTATGTAATTGGGATTAAATTTGGTACAGGGAGTTTCTAAATATGTGTATGATTCGGAATTTTTTAAGAGATACGGTGCAGGAGGAATTATTGTTGAAAGATTTTGTGTCGGAATAGAGAATAAATGAAAATATGTACAGGATTATGGGTACAGTATAGGAAAGTGGAGGATAAATATTATTGTAGAGTTTGAGTAGTAGGTATCTACTTTTATAATATCGTAATATTTGACTAGGTCCTCTTCTTTGGAATATATTAATTGATCTTCTGAATGGTGTTCCAACAATGATTTTATGGTCCAGTTAAGATCTTCTTTTTTTATGAGACTGTTGTGAACAATATTTATTCTTGCAAAGGTAATGGCACCTTCTAAGTCATTTAATAGTTGAAGCATGGTATTAAGAATCAGATTGAGTTGATCTAGAACCTTTCTTGCTTGGAGATAGTCATCGAGTTCAAAGATGAACTTGTTGAGATCTGTACTCATTAGTTTTATTTCATCCGCTATGGTTTCTTGATTGTGTGTGAGAAGAGATATCGTCTCGTTGAGGTTTTCCATAACTTTGTTATTTAAGCTTATGTGGTGGTTGATTTCTTTTATAATATTTTGTTGGTTTTCTTTTAATTTCATTATTGCTTGATTGTATTTTTCAGCATCTTCTTCATCTAAATTTCCTGATATAGATTTTATGATAGTGCCTAGTCCATTTATGAGTCCTCGTTTAGTTCTTCTAGATGGATATATGGTTGCAAATTTTTCTTTGACTGTTTTGAGTTGATAGCGGAGTGCTTGATCGAAATTTTGAACGGACATGAAATAAGGATTACTTAAACCTTTTCCGATAGCTTCTGTGACGGCATTATACTGGTTTTCAATTGTATCAATTTCTTGTGCTACTGGTTCTAGTGGGATGTAGTGGATGAAATCATGACAACTAGTTTGGATCTTTGCTTGCCCCAGGTTGAATGGGAGAATGCCGGGGTTGTCCTTCAGATCTTAAATTAAGATTTCCTCCCCTTTTACTATACTAGGGTCCATCTGTGAACAAAATTCCTTGTTAGCTGTGGTTTTTTGATGTTTTATATTCTTCTTGTGAACAGTGGAGGTTGGTGTATCGATCGTGACAATATTGTCACCTTGTACAATTTTGTGTGAGAACCTTGGAAGTAACTTGTTTCTTTTTAACGTTCTTCTTGTATAGATCTTAGTGTTAGGTTTGTAAGTTATAGGCGTCTTTCTTTCTTTGTTTTGATTTTTTTATGGTTTTCTCTTATTTTCTGTAAGGTGATTGTTAATTTCTCTATAGATTTGTTTCGTTTTCTCACGATGTTGTTCTACGTAGTTGTTCGTTAGTGTTCGAATGATATCTACATCAAAAGGATCTTTGTTGTCTAAGTGCCCATTTAATATTTCTATTGGTTTTAGTTTAGTGGCTGAGTGTATTGAATTATTGTAGCCCAAGATAGCATATGACATTTCTTCTTTAATGGAAAGATTTTTCTTAGTACTTCGCACAATTCTCAGATGTTCAATCAGCGTCGAATGAAATCTTTTAATTAATCCATTAGATTGTGGACTGTTTGGAGTTGTATAGTGGATAGATATATTATGAGTATTCACGAAATCTTGTATTACACCGTTTTTAAACTCAGTACCACTATCTGCTACGATCATAGAAGGTAAACCATGATGTGTTATAAATATGAGCAATGCGTTCAAGATATTGATTGAATTTGCTCCTTCTATAGGGTATGCTTGACCATATTTAGAGAAAGCATCTACAATAGTTAGAAACTTCTGTCCATTGGCTTGAAATGTGTCGATATGAACGATTTCCAGAGGTTTCGATGGTGTTGGGGTAATCATAAATTTGGGCTTCGGTGGTGTTCTGTCATATTAATTTACTTGACATATGTCACAGACGTTAATGATGTCTTCTATGTCTTTTCTCAAGTTCGGCCAAAAATAGCGTTTTCTTTTTTGATTGTCTGTTTCAATTATACCTCTATGGTTTGTCTTTCCTTCATGATAGTTTTTGATAATTTCTTGTTGTCTTTCTGGAGAATTGACATCTTCTAACATCGCATTTAATGATATCATAGGCATTATTTTTTAAATATTTTCCTAATTATTTCACTTATTTTAAAGTACAAGTCATCATTCTCAAATTTGCACGCATATTTTCTTTTTGGGTGGATATAATTCTTGAAGAAGTCTATAGTGTCTTTTTCCAAATTGTTTTTTTCCAAGTTGCACCTTTAATCTTTCTTTATTTGGAAATGTTTGTATTTTTATTGGTGGATGTGGATTGAAGTTCACTGTTCTAAATATAATTTGGTGACTGTAATAATTTATAGGTTTTTCGCTAATTGGGATGCCTAGTATAGGATCTTCGACAGCAGTATGATTGGTTAGATCATCGTCATCTTCATTTATTTCAACTGATGCTTCCATGTTTCTTAGCTCTCTAATAATTTCATCTATTTTCTGTTCTTCATCTGGGTTGTTGTATTTCATCTATGTCTATGTCTATTATATCTTTATTCAATTCTTTAGTGTGTAGTTCTATTCTGGAGAGTGCATCTGCATTTGTGTTGGCTTTTCCCTTTTTGTAAATTACTTCGTAGTCATATTCTTCCAGCTTTAAACGCCATCTTACAAGTTTAGAATTTGGGTCCTTTAATGAAAACAGATATTGGAGTGGTCTATGACTGACAATATTTTGAACTTTCTTCCAAATAGATACGGTCTAAAGTATTTTGTGGCCCAGACGATCGCTAGCATTTCTTTTTCGATGGTTGAATATTTTGTTTCTGTGTCATTTAGTGTTCTGGAGGCATATGCTATAGGTTTATCACTTCCTACAGGCCCTTGTGATAATACAGCTCCAATTGCATAGTTGCTTGCGTCGGTGGTAAGATTGAAAGGCTTCGTGAAATCTGGATACTGAAGTAATGGTTCATTCGTTAGTAGATGTTTACAGATTTCTACGCATTTAAGAAATTCAGGTGTATGTACTATTTTAGTATCTTTCTTTAGACAGGATGTCAATGGTTTCGTGATTTTTGCGAAATCTTTTATGAATTTCCTGTAGTAGCCTAATAGTCCTAGAAAACCTCTAATTTCTTTAACTGTTCTTGGTATTGGGTATCTGGTGATAGCTTTTCTCTGGATTTGGCTTTATTCCTTCAGGAGTGATCACATGTCCTAGGAAACTTCTTTTTTCAGGAATTTACATTTGTCAATTTGGATCTTTAATCTAGTTTCTCTAAGAAGTTGGAATATCTTTGAGAGATTTACTATGTGTTCTTGTAAAGACGTAGAGTAAACAATTATGCCGTCCATGTAAACCAAACATATTTGCCCTTGTAATCCCTTTAAGATGTTGTCCATTACTCTTTGGAACGTAGCTGGAGCGTTCTTTAATCCGAATGGCATACGTTGTAACCATAAAAATACCCCGAGCTAGCTCCAGAGGGTCGTGAATTTCCTTCTGTGTTTTTGCCTAAATTTCCCCAAACAAGTTTAAAAGGGCGCCAAGTACAGAGATACAAATAAAATACTTAGATCAGTTTTAAAATGGTTTATTACTATAAATTCTGATTAGTAATTTTGTCAATTTATGAAAATTAATTAATTCTCTTATCTTTGTTTTTTATCGGTGGCTTGAAAACGGAGTTTGAATCTTAAGCACGTGCTGTAGAAGGTTGATTTCCAATTGAGGACTTCTAGCTGAATTTTTTCCACGCTTCTACGCAGTGGACTTGGAAACAGCAACGGGAATAGAATTTCTTTTCGGCTCTTTAACCGGGAAATCAGAACTGCAACGGACTATCTCCGATGAAACCTCTCGTCGAAATCTTAATATAGTTCTTTGTAGACCAATAATAGGGCCCTTCTTCTAGTTGGCAATAATCCTGTCAATAAAATTGGAATCAAAACTGTATAAATAATAAAATACCACAAAAACTGACCTTGAATTGAATTTAGCAATTGTATTCGAATATTTAAAATGTTAGTAAAATAGATAAAATATTATATACACCGCATTTTGGATTAATTTAACTATTAAACTTAAAACCAAGGTAATAAGGAACTTACCAGAGACAGAAGGGCAAAGGTGGTCGGAAACTCTGAATTACTTAAAATTCAACGTTAAAATGAACGAAATCAAATCAAAAACTTACTACGAAACCATTTGCTCTCCTTCCAAATTAGCAGTCCCCACTCGATCAACGCGGAGTTCGAAAACTAACGATACAATCGTTACAACGTACAAATTCATAGTGTCCATTCTCTACATTAAAGGCTGTTTTTGGCACGTCTTCTTCTGCCATTTCAATTTGGTGGAATCCACTAGCAAGATCGAGGGTAGTGAAGTATTGGCATCTTCCTAGTTTATCCAGAATGTCACTGATGTTCGGAATTGGATATCGATCATCTATCGTCTTGTCATTAACTTTCCTATAATCAACGACAATACGCAACTTAATTTTTTCAGATGCGTCTGGTTTCTTAGCTACAACCCATATTGGTGATGACCAGGGAGATTGGCTAGGTCTGATGATACCTTGTTCCAGCATTAATGTTATTTGGTTTTGTACTTCGGTTTTATGGACATGTGGGTAGCGGTACGACTTTGTATACACTGGCAATTCATCTTTTGTTTTGATTTGATGTTTGATCTCATTGGTGAATGTTAATGGTGTATTAGGTAGGTGAAAAATATCTGAGTATTTTCTACATAATTTCCGTATTTGTTGGTCTTCTTCTTCATTGAGATGATCGGTTCGTAGTACTTCATCAATGTCATTTTTTGATGTTAGTTCTGGAAGAGTTGTCATTGAATAGAGATGAAATTCTTCTCTTTGGAAGTCTGTGCTAGTTACTGGTTCTGTGAGAGCAATTTGAATTGGTTGTGAACTATTGTTTGTTATTTGTGTCCAGGCTAAATTGTCACTAGCAGTAGTTAGACATTCTCGAATGTCGGCTCCTTGAATATGTTGTTTGGCTATTAGTATTGTCCCTTGGGTTTGCTTGACAGGTAGTCGAACTCGAGTACCTAATTGAATTTGGTTCCAGTTGGATTGAGTAGAATTGGGTTTTATTGGTTTCATAATATTGAATAGGAATTACAGAATTTTTCAAGATTAGATTTGATTCAGGAAAATTTAGCTGGGCTTTAAATAATTTTAGATTATCGAGGCCTATAAGCCCATCAAAGGTTTTGTGGAATTTAAACAAGTAAAATTTAAGATTTTCGGTAGAATTAAATTCGGGGAAAGAAGGTATTTCTGCACAATAGTCTTGAGAGTAATTTTGAAAAATGGATGTTACAACGAAAGGTTCTTTTCGGATAAATGGTCGATAAAACTTTGTAGCTATTTCGCGATTTAATAGTATATTACGCTACAAGGGACGAAAGTTGAATTTTCCGCCCTGCACGTCATGATGCCCGTGGCGAAGCCGAGGGCATCATGACGCGCAGGACCGAGATTTCAACTTTTGGCCCGTGTAGTGTATACTATTTTTCTTCATACCTCGGTCGAAAGTACTTGCGGAACGAGCGAAGCCAGTGCAGCTGGTCGTGGGACAGGCATCAAATACATTCGAAGAGTCAAGTTTTGTCATATTTTTTAAAAATAAATTAATTCCGTTCTATCAAAGTTTTATTTATTTTTATTAGTTTAACAAATTATATTAATTATAATAACATTTATAAAGCAAAACAGGGAGTAAATGTTAAAGACGACAAAAAACCATAACGCGCAGGGCCGAAAATTTAACTTTCGTCCCGCCGTAAACAGGGAGTAAATGTTAAACTTTCTTCCCTGCAATTAGGGACGAAAGAACGTACTTTCGACCGAGGTATGAAGAAAAAAGGATTTTGTGGATCCGGTGTCGATCAGAAGTTTGAGTGGTGGATGAGAAATTTTAATGAAAGGTAGTTCTTTTTTATCAGGAAAAGAGTGGAGTTCAACTATGTTTCGTAGTTTGCTGTTGGGTCCTCTTGAAAATTTGTTTCTTCTTGGAACTCAAAGTTGTGTTGCTCGGAGGTAAATTGTTCATATGCCATATTGTCTTCAGCCACAGCTGTTGCCACAGCTGGTTTTCTAAAGGTGGAGTTTGATGTGACACTCCTTGGAGTTGGTCTTTGTTGTTGAGATGGTCCTGCTTTTGATGCCCAAACATTTTGTTGATTTGGTGGTCGATAATTTGGTGAAGTGTTACCAAATCTAGGGTTATTAAACAAAGGTCTCGGTTGGTTGAAGTTAGGCCTGGGTACTCCTTGGTATGGTGGTCTGAATGGTGGTTGTTGAACAGTTATTGGTTGTTGCCATTGGTTCCAATTGTATGAAGTGGGTCGCTGCGTGGTTTGAAGTCATGGTCCAGGTTGGAAAATAATTGGTTTTTGAACTTGGTTTTGGTTCTGAAAGTTGTTTCTTGGCTTTGTGTTTGAGGCGGATGGTTGTGGGCTCGCACCTCGTTGTAAGTATTATTTATTTGATTTATATTTTTGTTATTATTAATTTATCTAAATAGCTTAATTAAGAGCATAATATTGAAGATCTTAAGGTAGTTTTAACTTTTAGGTATTTATTTATAAGATGAAATCTAATTTTACATTGAAATTGTGATGTTTTAATTAAACTATATAAATTAATAGAAGTAAAAACGTATTTCAACGCTTAAAAAGTAAGTTAGAAGCTTCGTTTTGAATTTTTTACTTCTTTAATTGGGAAAATCCACTTTTATCATTAACAGTGATATACTTTGGTTTCAATTAAAAATAAGGATTATTAATAAAATTTTTAGGTCGAAACTAAATGCAAAATTTTGCTTCTTATTTTAAGATAAATTGAAATTCAATACTTTTTAATTATTTTCTTCCTGGATATATTGGATTGCTATTGCCAATGTGGTCGCTCTCATTGCTCTTATGGTTGAACCAAGGGGTTCTCTGAGTCCAGCAAGGAAGGTAGATAAGGTTTGCTATCTAAAGAATTCGAGCTTACTTTTCTTAACTTCATGATTTAGAACATGCACTTCTATGTAGTTGGATATGCAGCTTAAAAGTTCCATAACCTTTTCATAAAATTGGACAGGGGTGTCGTTTGATCCTTGTCTTAAATTCACTAAATCTCTTGTTAAGGAATTCTCATTTCTTTGGTCTCCGAAGTTTTGGATCAGTGTATTCTTTACATCATCCCAAGTTTCACAACCATATAAAGATATAACTTCTTTAGCTCTTCCTGTCAATTTACTTAAGACTCTATATAGTAGAATTGTATTTTGTACATTGGTCGGATTTGTTGAATCGAAGTATTGATTCAGTAAATGAGTTGCAACCTTGATAAAATCGTATAGTTCGTTTGGATTTCCATCGATGGATGCATAAATTTTTGACATCGAAAAATGGTACAGCAGGTTGAGCCATATTATTGTCTATTGTTAAATCTAATTCTCTTGATATGTTTAATGTGTTAAATTCGTTAATTAAATCTAATTCTTCTGCACTTAAATTGAATTCTATGATACTTGGTACAGGAGATTCCAATTCTAACTCTTTATCAGATGAATCTGAACCAGAGGAGTCTGACATAAAAAAAATAAAAGATTCTCAAATTCTTACACGATGCAGATGATGCTGAGATGCATTTCTTATTATCGTGATATAATTAACTAATTAAACTTCTGTTCTTCGGGTTGACTTGAACGTAGTTTCCCTTGGAACTGGTTCCAGAATAGTAGACAAATACTTGAAAGCAACGAGGATCCTCAAGGACTCTTCTACTATCCTACTGACTGCGCCAATTATGTTTGAACTAATCAGAAAACACCTTTTAAAAACTTTAATTTCCCTTAAGAAAATTATTAACAATACTTTATATCAGACTAAATTATATAAAAAATTGATTGAATATTTATAGTAAAAATATTGTAAATTCAGCATCGAATGTTCCCAAGTATTTCGCTGATATCGCAAAGTCAGCGCCGTGGTGGAATAGAACACCGGAAGGTCACCGTCCTGTAACTCGCTCTACACACAACCTTCACAGTCAAGCGTTGAACATCAAATCCTCTAACTACATTTTGTAACGATTACAGATGCCCGAATAATAATACAACAAATTTTATTGTAGAATAACCGATTGTGTAGAGATTATACATTTTTATTAATTCCAATGAAATTTATTATTAAGAGAAACGTAACAATAACTACAACAGAGCTAACAATAGGTAGGTACCAGGTACCAGGTAGGCAAACATAAAAGTTCACATGAAATTAAATACTATTTGAAGAATTAAAATAGGTGATTCAAATAGAAGTGTCATCAAGTCAATGGCAATATTAGCCAGCTTGTGTGCTGATCGCGATCTGTTTATTTGCCTGTCACGTCTGAATATTTCGCTTGGTGTTTTGGTATTGTGTTATAAGTTATAATTATTGCAATTTTGCTTTGTTGTTCTGTAGTAATGTCAATTCAACATACCTAAGCATTCTTTATAAATGAGTACGGAAGTGCATCGAACTTAATTAAAATAACATATTTCAAATATTTCATTAAATACTTTAATGAATCGTTGACACTTCCTATTGCTTACTCAGGTTATTCGAGTTAGCCAATATGTTGATTGACAATACTCGATTTCCTATAAAATATCTAGAAAACTAAGAAAGAAGTATTAAGTTAAGTTCGGAGGCGAGATGTTGTAACTATGTTTAAAATAAATCATAATTATACAGTTTTCCAGTGTATAATTTATTAAAGAACCATCCGTAAATAATTCCAACTTTACAGTTCTGGTTCATATTTCAAAAAAGTTATTTTCAGAGCTAACTTTTACAAACAATTACAGTTTTAACGTAAGTATAAATAATTAATCGTTTTAATCATACATGTTTTCATAAATATGTTGTTTTAAGGTTATTTACATCTTTGAATAAAAAATCCACAAACCAAACACACACACAGAGGGAATTTACCGATGTTACAATGATTTTTTTAAAGATTTCGACGATGTTAATGCGATGTTTAGCAAGAGTAGCGTTAAATTAATTGTACTGACCCTTACTATTTGAAAGTCCATTTTATTAGGAATAATAAAAATAATAAAAAACTCTTAGTTTTTTATAAAACTTTCACTTTTAATTAAAAACTTTTAATGCTTTTTAAAATAATGACATGTTTCGCTTTACTAAGCATCGTCAGATTGACATATAAAGTTACATTTTGTTTATTTGTAGCTAACTATCTGATGTTGAATAGGTAATATTAAGGCTAGATTAAGTATGGAAGTAATAAGATATAACAATATTAAAGCCTAGATGTTATTAGCCCTAAGGGATTATCCTGGATGTATCTCCCTCTAAGATCAGTATAACTGTGCAATGATATAGAAAAACCAGGAAAAAACTATATCTGCTGATCTTTACAATAACTTAATATATTTGTATTACAATTATATCTTATCTATGTATAAAATGAAGACTCAATCAAAGTAAACAGTTTAATAGTGGAGAATTTCTAAGATTTATTTGTTCATTAACAACTTTAAATTGTGGATCTGCTAGATGTCTTTTTATTTCAAGTTCTTCAAGGAAATCTAAATTTTGTTTTTTATTACAAATGTGTAGAATTTGGATGTCATTGTTGTGTAAGAGTGAGGTTGGATGTTCAAGTAGGTGTTTTGCATAATTTGACTTATCTGGTTGTTTTAATCTATATGCTCTTAAGTGTTCCTTAAATCTTATTTCAAATTTTCTTTGTGTTTTTAATTAAAGGAAAACGATATACAATAGTAAATGCTGATATGTATGCTGGATGTCAACGCAGGTTTCTGATTAGTTGTGATTTAGTTTCAGACAGAATAATAAATGATAGAGATTATCATAAAACTATGAATGGAGATATTTTTAAACAATAGGCAACTAAGCAAGTTATTCCTGCAATACAATCTTTAAATAGTAAATGCGTTGTGGTAATGAATAATGCTTATCATTTAATAAAGGTACAAAAACCACCAAGTTTATCTAGAAAAAACGAAGAGTTAATTAGTTGGATGACTTGCCACAATTTAACTTTTGATAGCAATAGTACCAAATTGCAACTCTGGAAAAGTATAAAACCTTGATTAAAACAGATTAATGATAAATATTAAATAGACGAGATACTCAAAGCAGAGGGCCACAAAGTGTTAAAATTACCACCATATAATTGTCAATACAATCCAATTGAATTAGCATGGGCACTATGGGCAGATTATAATTTTTTTTATTACAGACACATTTCTGCTCAGTTATCACCAAAAGATATAGATGTCCATATGGAAAGCAGCAATTAACCACTGGTCAGAAGATAAGTGGAAAGACTTCATAAGTCATGCCGAAGACGAAATTAAAACCGATTGGCAGAAATTGATCGTTGTAAAAAATGGGGATGATGTGCCACCTTTTATTATAAATTTGAATTCTGATTCATCTAAATCAGAATCTGAAAATGAAGAAGATATTTGTGAAAGTGACTACGAAAGATATTCAACTAGAGAAGAGTGAAGAGCCACAGAATTGTGTCCTAATGGCTGCTTTCTTAATTTTCCATGTTGTTGTTTCGAAGGTTAGTATATTCTGTAATTATTTGTGTCCAATACTTGTTAATGTTTTAAGGTTTATAACCCACATTTTGTTTTTTTTTCATAAAACGATATTAGTTATCCATTTTTGATATAACAATATAATGTTTTATTCGTATTTTACTCTTAAGCATTGAATAAATAGTTATACCAAGCAATTTCGAAAATTTTAAGTCAGGTTGGATGTTATTAACTAAAGATGTAGATAAAACATTTGACGAATTAACAATGCAGCCTTGTATGCATGAAAGAAATTTTATGAGAACTACTAATCCATATAAATCTATACAGCAAGCATTAACAGTTAAATCAGTAGACAATAAAAGGAACAACAGAAAGTCAAAATTTAAGAAGAATGATTTATGTAACTATTGCAAAAAAAAGGTCATTGGGTTAAAGACTGCAGGAAATGGATAGCTGATGGAAGACCCACCAAAAACAGAGTTGGTAGCAATCTCCAGAATAGTAGTTCGGTTGCTTTGTTTTTTTATGTGCCTAGTAGAGCAAGACTCCGAAACCTGGTAGATAGATAATGGTGCATCCAGACATGTAACAAATTCTTTAGTTATTTTAGTACTTATCAAGAATTCGAAAATCCTGGAATTATTAAAACAGCAGGGAAGGAATGCCTTACTGCAGAAGGAAAAGGTACCATCAGATTTTTGTCAAAAGTTAATAATACTAAAAGAGAAATTTTATTACAAGATGTCTGGTATGTGCCTGGTAAGTCTAAAAATCTATTCTCCGTTTTATCTTCACAAGATAGCAATCCAGATTTCAATTTCAGTCTACAGTTAACAAATGTTCGGTAAAGATTGACGGAAAAGAAGTTTTATGCGGATATAGAGAAGTTAATGGAATGCTGTATAAAGTCGATATAGAGCCCATTTTACCCGAAATAAATACGACAGTACCAAACAGTTCATTATTACAACTCTACCTTGAAAGATTGGGGCACCAAGACAAACGACATGTAAGGAAAATTTACTTTTAAAAGAACTTGGTATTGGTGATAAGCTGACTAATGAACTTTGTGAGTCTTGTATTTATGGCAAAGCACATCGACTTCCATTTGGTACGAGAGTAAAAAGTACTAAACCAAGTCAATTAATAACAGCAGATATTTGTGGACCTTTTCATAAATCGTTTCGGAGAAAACGTTATTTAGGTACTTTTATTCAAAAATAGTTACACTAAATTTCGATATGCTTATTTTATAAGGGAGAAATTCAAAGCCAAGCAATGTTTACAAAATTTTATTGAGCATGCTAGAGCAAATGGCCACACAATTCTGGAAATGCTGACTGATAACGGGGGTGTATTTGATTATGGGGAAGTCAGAAAAATTCTATCATATAACGAAATAAGCCATCGATTGACAGTACCATTTACGCCAGAGCAGAATGGTCTTAGTGAAAGACAGAATCGAACTGTAATAGAAATGGCTATGACTTTCAAATACTCAAATTCAGACATAAAATTTCCTAAGGCTATTTGGGTAGAGCTCGTTAACTCCGCAATCTATATCCTTAACAGAACATCTAAGTCATCAGAAGAAGATATAAGTCCTTACGAATCGTGGTTAGGAAAGAAGCCTAGAATTAAACATTTTAGAATAATAGGTTCTACTTGTTTTGCACGTATTCCTAAACAAAAACGAAGAAAAATGGATAAAAAAGCAATTAAGGGATATCTCGTTGGCTACGATGGTGACGAAAGATACCGAATTTGGGAGAAAGAAAGTAACTAGGTAATTCTCGCATAAGATGTACAATTTCAAGAAAAAGTAAAAGAATGTACAGAGAAAATTAAGTTACCTTTACGAGAATATCAGCCAGAAACCAATTCAGAATTGGAGAGAAATGATGAAGAATATGATGATGATTTTGAAGAAAGATCTGTGGAAAGCAATTTAGGAGAAAATAGTATAGAAGAAGAAGAAGATTTGGATGAGTTAGATGGAAATGAAGCATCTAGTTACAATCTAAGAGTTAGTTTGAAGTTAAGATGAGTATATACCTAGCAATAGCAGAAGATTTAGTTAATGCTGTAGAGACTTCAGAAAGCTATGAAGAAGCTCTGAATAGTCAACAAGCCAGTAAGTGGAAGGAAGCCATGAGGAGTGAGTTGGATTCATTGTAACAAAATCAAACGTGGGAGTTAACTTTTTTGCCAGAAGGTGTCAAGGCGTTACCATGTAAACGTGTTTTTTAAAGTTCAGATGAATCCTGATGGAACAGTTAAACGATACAAGGCTAGACTGGTCATTAAAGGATATAACCAAAGACAAGGTATTGATTTCAATCAAACATTTAGCCCTGTAGCTAAGTTAAGTACCATTCGTTCTACTTTAAGCATTGCAGCTAGTGAGAATATGTCTAGTATTCAGTTTGATGTCTCGACTGCTTTTTTTATATGGAGAATTGGGTGAACTTATCTACATGGAGCAACCTAAAAGATTCATAGATGGTGTAAACAAGGTTTGTAAACTTAAGAGAAGTTTATATGGGTTGAAGCAAGCGCCAAGATGCTGGAATAAACAATTTTCCCATTTTCTAGTAAGTCTAGGCTTTGCAGTGAGCCAAGCTGATCCTTGTTTATACCATAGAGTCAAAAATAATAAAAAAACTTATACTGGCCCTGTATGTTGACGAAGGGATCGTGGTCTCGAACGAAAAGCAAGAATTGGAGTGTTTTTTGAATGAATTGAGATGAGAATTCTAAATTACAACAAAATCTGAAAAATATTTTTTAGGAATTGAAATCGAAAATAGAGATGAAAGCATTAAAATTAGCCAAAAAGCACATGCCAGGAAAATTTTAGAACGTTTTATTTTTTTTGAATTGCAGGCCTTTATCTACCCCCATGATAAATGACTCGGCAGGTTCAAAGTCAGGGAAAGAAACATTAGATGGAAATAAGTTTCCCAATAGGCCAGCAATAAGGGCCCTAATGTATCTAATGCTCGGCAGGAGACCAGACCTAGCCTATAGTGTTGGATTTTTATCCAGAATACTAGAAACTCCTTCAAGAGAGGCTATTTTAAAAGTAAAAATTTTTTTTAGATATATTACAGTCACTATTGATTTAGGAATAGTGTATTCAAATGTAAATAGAAAAATTTTAGAGTGTTTTAGCGATTCAGATTTTGGATGATGCAGCAGAACTGGGCGTTCTACTTCTGCAGTTGTTGCTTCATATGCAGGAGGTGCTATATCATGGCTTAGTAAAAGACAGCCAATGGTAATGGTGACAACTTCTACTACAGAAGCAGAGCTTGTCGCAGCAACTGAAACAACCAAGGAAATTATTTGGTTGATAAATCTGTTTTCTACATTTGTCAAATTGGATCAGGTTCCTGTATTACAAGTTGATAATTCCGCAGCAGTTAAGTTAGCCCAGAATCCTGATTTTCATAACCGGACGAAACATATAGCAGTTAAGCACTTTTTTCCCAGAGAAAAAGATACAGAAGGTATAATACTTAAATTAGGAATTCAGCAAATTTCAACACAAAATCAAGTTGTCGATATATTAACAAAGGTCTTAGATAAATGTCGACTTGAAGAACTAAGAGCAAAGATGGGACTGGAGTGAATCTTTTCATTGTTGTTTCTTATTTATTTAACAATTGAAAAGTACTGAAGTGAAGTTGCATTAACGAAGTGTTAAACAAATAGTGGATTAGCTAGGCAGCTAGGCGATTAAGTGTGTGGATCACGAAGTATGGTTCGTGGTGCGGATTATGTCTATATATAGTTAAAGAGAAATAATGTAGACGTAACTGTCATGAAAAAAAAGTAAAGAACTAAAGAAAAAAGACTTTAAACATGTTTGGTCAAAAAACGGAAACATACGGTACGAAAAACAGACACCAGCCCTGTAATAAAAATAAGCTGCGAGTACGATATTGAAAAAATAATGACATAGTGTTAGGCACTATATCTTAATGAACTTATAATATAAAGTTACATTTATTTGTATATACTCTGTTTTAGGAAAATGGTGGAACAAAATTCTGTGTTGGATGACTATCAGAATGTTGAAACCATGACATGTGACTGCATATCCAAAATATCATTACTGGAGCACAACTCATGGTTGAATGTGATTCACATTAATGCTCACTATGATGAATTAATAGCATTTCTAGAGATTGGTGAACTTAATTTTGATTTAATAAGATTATCAGAAACACATAAAATACACAACATAAATAATTTTAAATTCCCCAATTACGATATATTTTACAATGAAAGCAACCTCAACAAATGAGATGGCATAGCAATTCTAATAAATTCAAACTTATCTCCTAAGTCTGAAATAATAAAACTCAATTTTTCAAAAATTTTAAGGGTCACTTTTATAAAAAATCAAATAAAAATGGGAATAACAACCATTTACAACTAAACCCTCTTTAAATAAAGATATTTTTATAAACAATCTAAAGGAGATGCTCCAAACTAAAATAACTGAAAAACACCCTATAGAAATATTTTGTGAAGACACAAATATAAATATTTTAGAAAATAATAAGACCCAACACACAAGAAATTATTTAAATTATCTCAATTAGTTTGGATATATAAGTTATATTAGTAAACCTACCCGAGTCAAACAACCCTCGCAGACATGCATTGACCATAAAAACTCTTTGAAAAATACCTTAACTGTAAATTCCTACACTAATTGCTTCAACACCTTGGGAAAATATAATTCAAAATAATGAAACAGAATCCTCAGTTAACATGTTTATTGATAAAATTAACAATATTATAGAAAGTTCTACACAAATAATAAATATAAAAAATCCTACTAAGAAAAAACCTGGATTACGCTAGAAATTATAAAATCAATAAAAACTAGAGACAAATTGAAAAAGGACTCAATCAGGGATCCTTTAAACACAACTTTAGTAAATAAATATAAGAAATATAGGAATACCCTATACAACATAATTAGAAAAATTAAATATTCTTTTTTTAAAAACAAATTAACTGAAAATGAAAATAATATAAAGAGAGTATGGGAAATCGTGCAAGAAGCGTCAAACGAAACAAAAGAAAAAAATTCTAAATTAAGCTCTCTAGTTAAAGATAACAAACTTATAACTACTGATGATAAAAAAATAGCAGATACCTATATTTTTTAAACAGTAAAATTGGTAAAAAATTAAGTGAAAAAATAAAAAACAATCAATATAAATTTAATTATAAAAAAATAAACTCAATAGCACATTTCAATGAGATAACAATTGAAAAACTTATTCTACAAATTAAATCTTTAAAAAATAAGTCTCCCTGTGAGCCTGACAATATATCAGCTAAAATACTTAAAGAAAATATAAATAACCCAGTTAAACCCATCCTTCATATTATAAATTTTATTCATTAGAACGGGCATTTACCCTAAAAAACTCTATAATAACCCTGGTGCACAAATCTGGCGATAGACAAAATAAAGAAAATTATAGACCGATAGCAGTGACAGGCACCATAAATAAACTCTTGGAAAAATTTATAAAATTAAGTGAAGGACTTTGTGAAAAGTGGAAAAATACAGGAAGGATGGCTGTTTAAATAATAATACAACACTTGTGATTATGTATACTTCTATGTATGTAATTGCAGCTTTATTTAAATATTTTTCACTGATCTAATAGATGTACGTGCTATCGGTTCAGAATTATGTTAAGTAAGTGTTTGTATCTGTATTGGAGGGTACAGACAGAGCTGCGCGCATGATATTATGGATGTACTAAGCGACTCACAGATGGTGCCTCTGTATGGGCAAAGTAATCTTTTTCTGACACTCCCTCCCTTTGCACATACACCTTTTAAAATACAGTGAATAACACATTATGTTAATTTTACATCTAAAATCGACTTACGATCATGAACATATAAAAAAATATAAAAATATTAATGATAAAAATATTATGGCACTCAGTAATTTTTGTTAGTATATGTTCCTTGAATATCTTTGCTCTTTCCTCTGCGCACACTGCTAGGACTAAATATTAGTTTCTGTAAAAGATCAATTAAATATATATATAAACTAATTATTTTAAATATTCTATATAACATCTACATATAACATCTATTTCATCTAAAATTTTATCATCTACAGATTCATTATTTTATTTCTAAGTTTAATATGTGATGTAGAAGGTAGAGGTTTTGTCATGATATCCGCAATGTTTTCTTTAGTGGATATCCATTTAACTTTTATTTTGCCACCTAAGACACATGATTTAATAAAATCACCATGGGTATCCGCCATTTGAGGTTTCTTGCCAGTATTTTCTCTTTCAGCCAGGTTGATATTGATACGTTCAACGTCATCATCAAAGTCTTTTAATTTGTGACTTCCCTCCATTTGAGTACAGTCACAGGCTGATTTATTATCGCATCTAATAGTGACTGGATACATAGTTTTACCTATTATATCTCGAGTCGCTTTATCCAAGGAAATTATTTCCTTACAAGCTTTGCTCATGGCAAGATATTCTGCTTGGCATGTTGATGTAGCAGGAGAGGACTGTTTGTGGCTTCTCCAAGCTACTGTATCACCATACAGTTGGATTATGTAGCCACTCGTTGAAGCCGATTTTTCACGATCTCTGAAGCTAGAATCTGTCAAAGCTTCCATAACTTCGGTTTTACCTCTATAGTACAAACCTAAGTCAGTTGTTCCTCTTAGATATCTGAAGATTCTTTTGACTTCTGTCCAATCTCCTTTAGTGGGATTATTCTGCCTTCTAGACAATAAATTTACAGCATATGCTATATCTGGTCTAGTTGCACCAGCAAGATACAACAAACTTCCTATAGCCTCTCTATAAGGTGCGTCGGTTGGATCATTGGAATCATCTAATTTTGTTTTATTTTTGCTGTTTCTATTTTTGACTTGTCTAGTTATCATAGGTGTGTCTTGAGCATGGCATATTTTCAGATTAAAACGTTCTAGGATTTTCTCTGTGTATTCAGGCTGTGTGATAGACATTTCTCGTTTGCTTCTATCACGGTGAATCTTCATTCCAAGAAAATTCTCTGGTTCTCCTAAGATTTTCATATCAAAAACCTTGCTGAAATGGTTTATGATTTCTTCTAATTTTTCTGGTACATTACTAGCTGCAATCATATCATCTACATATAGGATTACAATGGCAATTTTTCCATTTTTTTTCCAGGTAAATAAGCATGGCTCATTTAAATCATTCTCTAAACCTAGTTTTAGTGCTTCTTCAGTGAACTTCTTATTCCATCTTTTAGGACTGATCCTCAATCCATATAAAGATTTTTTTCAGCTTCCAGACCTTCTTCTTTCTAATTTCATCACTACAATCATAACCTTCTGGGATCTCCATGAAAATAGCTTTTTCTAAAGAGCCGTACAAAAAAGCTGTTTTTACATCCATTTGTCTGGCATCTAAATCAAGTTTATTTATGATTGCTAGTGCTGATCTAATTACTGGAAGCCTTGACACCGGAGCATAAGTTTCTTTCAACTCGTACTCGTTTTCATCTAGAAAACCTCTTACAACCATTCTAGCTTTATAGATGGTTTCACCAGTTTTGCCAATTTTGGTTTTAAGAACCCATCTAGAGTCCAATACATTAACATCTACAGATCTGTCCACTAGTTCGTAAACTTGATTATCCTCTATTGATTTTAGTTCTTCTTTAATTGCATTGATCCACTCAGCACTATCTTCACGCAGTAAACACTCTTTGTAATTACTGGGATCCTTGCTGACTGAAGCAAGCATAGCGTGAATAAATTCTTCTTCCTCTATGATTTTGAATTTTTCAGCTGTTTTGGCATAAACAAAGTTTTCATCTATTTTGGGTTTTGGTTTTCTTTTTGAGGTTCTTAACTTTTTAGAATTGGTATCATTTGATGCGTTTTCATCTAATTTACGCTTTCTAGACTTGTCTGGTTCATCTCTGGTTTTTTATCTGAGTCTTTTGTTACCGGAATATTCACGTCAGAAGATTCAGAATCGATCTTTCCATCAATCGAATTAACATCTACTTCAACTTCCTTTTGATTATCAATTCTTGGAGAATCTTTAACTTCTAAATCCTCCGACCTGTAAATATCCCTATAAACAAGTTTTTCATTAAATCTGACATGTCTTGAATTTAAAAATTTGCCAGAGGTTGGCTCCCACAGTACCTACATATCCCGTACGTGAGTAACCCACCAGTATGGCTCTTATTGCTCTTTCAGAAAACTTATTTTCTGATATTGGAAGTTTAACATAGGCTAAACATCCAAACCTTCTAATTTTATCCATATGTGTGCTAATCTTTACATTGAGTTTATTTAATGGTGATACAAAACCATTGGTTTTGTGAGGTGTACGGTTGTACATATTAACAGCTGTTTCAGCTGCCAATATCCACATCGATTTAGGTAAGCCAGAATCAAACAATAACGCTCTGATTTTCTGTTGTATTGTTTTGTTAAATCTCTCGGCTGTACCATTTAACTCTGGAGTGTATGGAGGGGCATAATCTGATTCTATCTTTTCTTTATGCATAACTTCTACAAAATCGCCTCCAATAAACTCCCTAGCATTATCAGTACTGATATAGCACACTTTTTCATTTTTACCTAATAGATTTCTAACTGTTGTTATGAAGCTTTCTAAACAATTTGCTGCTTCATTTTTATTTTTGATAGCATATATTTTAGCAAATCTAGAAAAATCATCTAAAAATACAATAATGTATTTACAAGCACCTGGAAACGAACTTATTTTAAATTGTCCCATAGTATCTACATGTATTGTGTGTAACGGTCTATCTGCTATCAATCTAGATTCTTTAAAGGGTAATTTTTCCATTTTGGCCAGAATACAGGTTTCACAATCTAAGATATTTTCTTTAAAAGTTACATTATACAACGACTGCTCAGCTTTCTTTAATTCTTTTAGATAATTCAAGCTTGGATGTCCCAGTCTAATGTGCCATAACATATCTTCATCTAGTTTTATAATTTTCATTTGATGTATATTATTTTCAGCACTTTTGATATTATTGAATTCTTCTAGAGCATCAGCTGAATTAAAATCTAAAATTCTTCTATTTAATGTTTGTTCGTCTAATATAAAATCTGTAACTTCAGTCTCTGAATTACTATTATCTTTCTCCAAATGATTTTTCTTCTCTTTCTCCCTCCCAACCTCAGATGGTGTTGATTTTTGAGGAAGAACATCTACTTCTCCCTCCATCTCATGTAAATTTAACTCCACAGGCACCGTCTGAGATTGCTCGGAAAACTCATTTGGTGAAATAATTTCAGCAGTACAAGAATATGTTGTATAATCTGACTTATTACTTTCATTAACGGATTTCACTTCAAACTTTAATAGCCAGTTAGGTTTGACATAGGTTCCAGTTAAAAATGTCTCACCTGTTTCTTTATCAAATATTTCTAGTCTCGTATCATCTAGAAAAATACCTAAACCTGCATCTGCAAAACGTCTAAGGGAAATTAAATTGTTTGATATATTTTCTGCAGATAATACGTTTGTTAGTTTTATTTTATTTAGTTTTGATTTTAAGTAAAGGTCACCGACTCCATCTATTTCTATGTCAGCTGACTTATTTTTGTTTGCACTTTTAATTACACCTCCTGTGCAATGTTTAAAATTACTTAAAAATAAACTTTTGTTTATGATATGCTCAGTAGCGCCTGAGTCCGCAATAAACGTAATATTATCTACATTATTAATATAATCAAACTTCATACCTGCTTGTCGTACTTGTGGCTTCTGATTTTCTCCATCCTTTGATGGAACAGCTTGCTTTCCGAACGCCTTTCGGTTGGATTTTGCAAATCCTCTGGATTTACCTCTAAAACCTCCTCTGAAAGTCGTACCTCTTCTGAAAGCACCCCTACCTCTAGCTCTACCACTACCACGACCACGTTTGTAGTCAGACTTTCCGGGATTTTGAGTGACTGCGTCATTTTTCTGGCATGTGTTTGCATTGTGATTCGTGATCATCTTGCAAATATAACAATACCATTCACCTGTTGCTTCTAATGGACAGTCTTTGCTGTAGTGGCCCGTCTTGTTGCATCTATAACAATTGTTGTGATGCGTTTTAAACCTTTTTGCCTGATTCGCACTAGCACCTTGCTCTTGAGAGGTTTCTGACTTTTTCTCAGCTTCCATCTCCAGTAAGTGAGACTTTAGCTCAACCAGAGTCATTGATTTGCCTGTGATTCTTCTATGTATTAAGTCAGCAGTCCGGGCTTCTGGTATCACATTGCATACAGCTTGGTAGAAAGCTGACCTTTTCTCTTCATCTGACAGAGGTACTGCATTATCACAGCTTTCATATTCAACAACAATGTTGTCAAATCTGGTCCAGAATTTATCAATGCTCTCTTTAGGTTGCAGTCTTAACTGGTACAACTTTGTTCTGACTGAGGTGTGTATGACATTGTTCTCGATTCTTTTCGCTTCTTTAAGACACTGTATAATCTTTACAGGGTCTTTGATATTAAGAACTGTTTTGTAATATTTATCATCCAGATGACTAGTAATGATTTCTCTTACTGCCAGTTGTCTTTTTATTACTGTTTGATCATCTAGACCACTAGGAGCAGTTACAGTAGGATCAATTACATCTAATAAGTCTTTCGATGTTAGTTCAGACTTCAATTTGTCTATCCATATGTTGATGTCTCCTTTTGGACTGAGAATATAGTTTCTTTGTACTTGATAATTCTGAGATTTTTTGTTTGATTCTATAGTGGTTTTTAAGGCCGTAATCGAATCATTAAGAGCCTTGGTAACTTCTATGTTTATATCTTGCGGATTCGATTGAACGCTAGGTCCAAAATCCGTTTGTGCTCCAGTAACGTCTAACAAAGAGGTCGAGTTTAGAAGGTTACCTTGAGCGCTTTGTAATCTAAGTCTTTCTACTGCTAGAAAGTTTTCAGATGTTTTCTGAATATGATACATTAAAGTTTTTATTGACTCAAAACCTTTGTTTTGAAGCTCAATGTTTTCTCGTTGCTTATTCAAAAATTGTTGCAGTTCTCGATTAACTTGAGAAGTGTGTTGCTGTCGTTCTTGTTGTTCATCGTTAGGGATACCATTATTACCAGTTAACGGAGCTGGTGTAATAATAGTTTGGCTTGAATAGGTATTTGACTGATTTGTTGATGTATTCAGTAGATTTGTAAGAGCATTTGACTGAGTTGTTGACATTGCTGGGCTTTCAGATACTCCAGGCCCTTTATTAAATAAAAGAATTTATTAGTTTGGATTTTATTTTACGATTAATTAATAAGCGTAACTTCTTAAACTTCTAGACATCAATAAAAACATCTACAATTTCATCTAATCTTAGCTTCTAACGTGTTTGGATCCACTTCTAAAATAAATAAAAATTTACCTGTATTTTTATTATTATCTGACGCGTCAAATGGAGTATCTGCAGTCTCTAGATTCTCGAACGTTTGTTTTTCGTTCTGCTCACTCATTGTTTCTTTGGCTCTCAGATCTTCTATTTAACAGTAAACTTCTAAATATGAGCACTCTGAAACATACCAAACTTATCAGAGACTGATATGTGTCACTTTCATTCACAACTGCACTGCAAGTTGCAAATGAGAAAAGTGAGATCAGTTGCAACCCCCGCATGCAACAGCATGCCACACGTGCTCCCTCCCACCCCGTAACAAACGGCACAGCTCGTTGAAACGTTCGGGGATGGCCGTACGTACACGTGTAACACACAAATCGCACACCAGAATAACAACCGATTTAATTGAAACAAAGCTTAGTACTGTACTACAGACTTTACTTTGAGACAATAATCAAATTAGTTATTATTTATATATTTGTAGCTCTTTTTTAAAAAAAAAAAACGTAATAATCTAATTTAATTTCGAGATATAGGTAGTTTATAAATATTTATTTAAAGTTTAAACGTCTAAAATTTCCGTATCATCATAAAAAAAATTATATTCAATTCTACAAAATTAAACTATATCTTAAACAAGTCAACTACTTCAAGTTCTTTACTCTATTTTTATGCTTGAGAGCAATATTATTTTTCATCTATACATATACATCAATATCCGATTCTCATAATCTGAGAGTCATAAATTGTCTAACGTACAAGCGATAAGCGCGCTCTTGTTCTATGATGTATATGACTAACACATTGTGTATAGCTATATCATACTACTGGAGCCAGGTGGCATCAACAAATTTAAGCTTGACTAAGTGAAATATACACCAACAGTCAAAAATAATTTTATTATTTTTTTTTGCTTCAACAAAAAATTCAACCTCTTTTTTTTTAATTTTACCGTAATGTAAATATCTAAATGTTCTTTAATTACAAAAAAATGAAACACCAAGAAACAACAAACACTGAAAAACAGAAAACTTTTTCTTCTAGAGAATATGGACAGCACTTATACAAATTGTTTTCAAAAAAAACTTTTTTTTTATATATATATATATATATTTTTAATTTAATTTCATCTAAATTAAATATAATTTTAATTTTTATGCTTCTTTTAAACTAACATTCCTCTGAAAACTTGATTTCTTTTTAATTAAAAATCTAAATATTTAATTTCTTTCAAGTTAAATTTCTTCTAAAATTTGAATTCTTTTCAATTAAAAATCTAAATATTTAATTTCTTTCAAATTAACTTTCTTCTAAAATTTGATTTCTTTTAAATTCTGCATTCAAAGTGCACTTCTTGGAATAAAAAAATCAAAAACTTACCAATTTACTTGATTTTCTTCAACTTTAAGACACTTAAGTCTTTTCAAAAAAAAACTTTTTATGCACGATTCGTTGCACTACACAAAGCCAATCCTTTTCCTAATCCCTTTCGAGATAAGAAAACACGTCCTGAGCGTGCTGAGTCCTTAACCTGAAGGACTTTGTGAAAAGTGGAAAAATACAGGAAGGATGGCTGTTTAAATAATAATACAACACTTGTGATTATGTATACTTCTATGTATGTAATTGCAGCTTTATTTAAATATTTTTCACTGATCTAATAGATGTACGTGCTATCGGTTCAGAGTTATGTTAAGTAAGTGTTTGTATCTGTATTGGAGGGTACAGACAGAGCTGCGCGCATGATATTATGGATGTACTAAGCGACTCACAGATGGTGCCTCTGTATGGGCAAAGTAATCTTTTTCTGACATTAAGATTAAACAATTACCTGGGAGATATTAAAATTTTATCAGGCTCACAATTTGGTTTTCGAAAAAATATTAGTACTGAAGATGCTGTACAGAGTATGACTGAGCAGATAATTCATAATTTTAATAAAGGTTACAAAACCAGCGGAGTTTTTATTGATTTGGCTAGAGCTTTTGACACTGTGACACACTCAATTCTATTACAAATGCTCAAAAACATAGGAATACAAACAAGGTTATGAATATCAACTATTCAAATCATATATAACAGAAAAAAACAGGTTAAAATAAACAATCATATAAGTGTTAAAGGAGATATGGAATTCGGTGTACCAAAGAAAACAGTCCTAGGACCAATTTTATTTTCTATTTATATAAATAATTTATTGGACATATTGCCAAAAAATGACTGTTGGATTGGTTGTTATTGTGACGATACTGTATGCCTTATAAAAGCCAGAAATGGAACCAAGCTTTTACTTTGAGCGAAAAGTACTTGTCAATTATAAAATTTTGGTTGGACCAAAATTTATTAACGTTAAATGATACCAAAACACATTTCATAAAATTTCAAATGAGCAATCATAACAAAATAGAAAAACACACTCTAAAAATACATAACTATGACTGCTACATAAAAATTTTTCAAAATGATAACTGTAACTGTAACACAACCATAGAATCTAAAAAAAAATATAAAATATTTGGGTGTATTATATTTATATATATAGACAATAACTTAAAATATAATGTACATGCTGAATATGTAACTACAAAATTGAGGAAAACTATTTATAAGTTTTACAAACTTAGAGAGTTTATGTCAAAAAACTTATCTATATATATATAAAAAAGGATGTGTTTTTATGTACGAAATCGATGAACTCAAAAACTACTGGACCGATTATTATGAAAATTGGTATATATATGTATTTTTCCACGGAGAAGGTTTATATGATATGCTCATTGATGCCACTCGCCACCAGGTGGCGCTGCAAAGTAGCAACTTCTGCCCCGTTCAACCGATTGTCATGAAAATTGGTATGTATATGTATTTTTTTACGGAGAAAACGAATATGCTATGCTCATTAATGCCACTCGCCACCAGGTGGCGCTGCAGAGTAGCAACTTCTGCCCTGTTCAACCGATTGTCATGAAAATTGGTATGTATATGTATTTTTTTACTGAGAAAACGAATATGCTATGTACATTGATGCCCTGTCCACCAGGTGGCGCTGCAGAGTAACAACTTCTGCCCTGTTCAACCGATTGTCATGAAAATCAGTAGGATGCTGTATTTTTAATGGTTAATATAAATATGATATTCGTATTAATGGAAGTTACCACCAGATGGCGCTTCCATTAAACAAGCAACCACTACTCATTTGATTACTTTATATCACGCCACCGTAAGGTGGCGCAGTTAATATCACATATATTTAAACGAGCAATCCTTATCTATTTATATATATAAAAAAAATGTTTGTATGTATGAAATCGATAGACTCAGAAACTATTTGACCGATCAGTATTAAAATTGGTATGTACATGTATTTTTCCACGGAGAAGCTTTATATGCTATGCCCATTGATGTAACTCGCTACCAAGCGGCGCTGTAAAGTATCGACTTCCACCCCGTTCAACCGATTGTCATGAAAATCAGTATGATGATGTATTTTTATTAGGTAAAATGAGTATGATATTCGTATTATTGGAAGTTACTACCAGATGGCGCTTCCATTAAACGAGCAACCACTACTTATTTGATTACCGTAAGGTAGCGCAGTTAATATCACATATATTTAAACGAGCAATCCTTACTTAAGTAATGTGACGCCACCGGAAGGTGGTGCAGTTAATATCACTTATTTTTAAACGAGAAATTCTTACTAAATTAAGTATTGTTATGCAACTAATATATTTTATCGATAAACTACAAAATATAACGAAAAAAAAGTATAAACCTGATAACTAACGAGAAAATATGATGAAAACGATAAAATCAAAATAAATTGAAAAAACGAAAAATTAAAGAATGACATAAATGATTTGCGGTACGAAGTCCGCCGGGTCAGCTAGTATTTATAATATACAAAGCCTTTATTGAGTTCCTTCTAAATTATGGCTTGAGAATCTGGGGAAGTGCATTAAATAATATTGTAACAACTCAAAAATATATCCTAAAAATAAAAAAACCTAAAAGATATTCATCAATTGATTTATTTAAAGAGAGTGAAATGCTTACATTAAAAGAACTATATTTCCAAAAATATTAAAATATATACATTTTAACAATAAATACAAGAATCAAACTGAACATAATATTGTTACTAGAGCTATAACAAATCAAACTATAAATTAAATATCATAAGAATGGAATTTGCTTGCTGTCAAAGGCACATTGCATTTATCGGACCAAAGGTATACAATCTAGTACCTAAGTACCTAGAGAAATTAAAGAAATAAATACAAAAATGCTTGTATTATTTAAATAATCAAATGGTTAAAAAATAATATAGAAGAAATAGAAAACCACCTTTTGATTTTTTTAAAGTGAATGACATTTAACCATGATGAGAGACTCCACTTTTGCCAAATTTATTAAAAAAAGAAATTAAATAAAAATACTAACAACCTTCTGGTAATGCTTTTTCTCTTTTTGTTGTTTTTGTATCTTTCTTATATATTTTATATATTCTCCTTAATAATTGAATAATGACTACCTATATGTAATATTTTTTAATATTTTCTCTGACTGTCATAAAATTATAATATGTGTGTACAAGATAGTATGTATTTATAAGTAAAATTACAAACACCTCGACAAGCCACTACGTGGTTTAGACTGTTTAGAGGCTCTATGTTGTTCTATGTATTTGTACAAAACTCTATAACTGTGATTAGGTATACGTTAATAAATAAATAAAAAAAATGTATTTGATATTTTCATTAAATACCTACTTATTTTATCTATAACTGCTAAACTATTATTCCACAAGTAATTTATAACTTCAATTCTTCATTTTCGGGCATATTGTTGTACTCTCAACTACAAAAGCATGGAGACTAGACAAGGAGTACGAACTCCATGTATGCAAAATAGGGCTACCAAAATAAGAGGGCGCTGGTGTTCCATTTGTACCAAAATGGCGACCAATGAGGACGTAGTTTGAAATAAACCACGAATGATTATAGAAATAAATTTCACGATTCACGTCAACGACTGTTAAATTTTTCATAGATTAATAGACAGAAAGATTTGTCTGCAATAAATATTTCTCATAATTGATTAATTTCACAGACATATAAAAAACAGTTTTTTATATGTCTGTGATTACTGTATTTAATTTCATCATATTATTTTTAAACGATTGTGAATAAAATAGTATATATACCTACTTTAGTGAAAGCACCATTTTTATCTCGAGAAGAATCTTTTTCTCTTGTGAAGAATGAAGTACTTTCCACCTCAGTATGTAATATAGGTACTATATTTACTTAAAAATATTCAATCAATTATATGTATTGTATTTTTTCAGTCTGATATAAATTTTTGTTGGTAATTTTTATTACGTGGAATAAAACTTTTCAAAAAGTGATTTGTGATTATAAAAAAATGGTTAGGGCACATGTAAATTCCTTAACAGTGATATCATCTAATCAACCCCAAAGAATATTTCCAAGGATGTTATTATATACTACGCGTAGTATTGGCTATGCGCACGACACTAGAGGCTTCTTGCGGCCAAATCACAAAGCTCAACTGCAGGACCGCTAACGCAAGGTTTAAATAGAAAAAAAAATTGAAATACAATTTAATTAAATTTTTAAAATATTTCATAGTGTTTTTAAATATTTTTCTGACCATCTTCGTATCTTATTTTATTACTGGGTAAAAAAAGTAAGTATATACAATGTATTAAGATTAGTTAATCCCTTAAAATTATTAGAATGTAAGGTTATACACAGTATAATATATTAAAAAAAATCTTTTTAAATTGTAAAAAGTGTAAATAAGTAACAAAGATTGCAATTTAACTAATAATTAATACAAATTAATAAATGTTTAAAAAATTTATATTTATTTAAATGCTTTTTATGTCTGTTCCAACAGATACATCTCTAAAAGTTTTTTCAATTGTAACATACTTTTCATTTATAAACCTATTTCAACTTTTTATAACACTTTATGGAACCACTATATGAGTTTGGGTCTGGAGATCACACTTTTCACTTTCAAGAGATTTATAAATATAACAAAAAGAAGATTCTCTAAAAAACATCTAATTTTAGTTGTTTTTATCGATTATGTAAGCTTGAGAAGCTTTTTCTAAACAAGAACTTGCGCTTCTTTCATAATATTCTTCGTTGTCAATGAATTCATCGTTAGTTACTTCGCAATAAGGGTCCCCTTAGTATTAGTAAATTGTTCTTGTTGACTGGTATGAATCTATGTAACGCTTCAAATCAGTGCCGGACTGGCAGTCTTGTGGGCCCTCGGCAAACTTTATCAGTGGGCCCCTTATTCACTACAAATCGTTTCTCAATGCTAGTCATGGCACAATCCAAAATGTTAAAATATATAGATTTGAACTTTTGTCTAGGAGAAATGGAATTTGATTCATCATGAGCAAGTTCTTCTGACATTTTCTTTTTCTTCGCAATTCTTCTTTCTGGGAAATCTACTTCCATCTCCAACTCAGCACTGGTTTCTTCAAATTGGTCGTTGATACAAGTTGTGTATCTTTGGCACATCGTTAGTAGTCTATCAAAATTGGCGTCGTCCCTCATTTCTCTGATTTGCTGTAACAATCTTTCTACCAACCTCCACGCTACAGAATAATCCATGTTTTTACTTTGTAAGTAGACAGACAATGGGGAAGTAACTTTGAATAGATGTAGGATAGTAAAAGAAATCAATATATTTTCAAATTTGGTCCACTGGCTAATGAGTGTTCGAGCTGTGAACTTAGTTTTACAATCAAAGTTTCCTTTAGAAATGTCCAGTAGTACGTGAAGCAAATTTATCAACTTCCAAGATTCATTGAGGTCAATATCCGTTATGTTCAATAGTGATTCAAAGTCAACTATGAAATTTAGTGCTTTGTGCTTGCTCCACCATCTAGTTGCGCCAATTTTCGAGAGCCTGTATAGCTTTTTTTGACCTTTAAAGCATGTTCTTGTGTTTTCTGTCCAAACTGTCATTCTTTTATATGACTGACTAAGGAAACAAGCAGTTTCTTCCACCAAACCAAAAAGATTTTCCGTCTGAAGACAGTTTACTGTAGAGTCTGCAACAACTAAATTCAGTACATGTGCCATGCAGTGAGTGTATATTATATTAGGGTTTTCTTTTTTCAGATGGGCCTGAAGTCCGTTGTAGCACCCTTTCATGTTCGCAGCTCAATCGAAGGAACATGCTACTACATTTGTCAAAGGAATTCCATGTTTAGTCAAATTTGATTTTATTTTCTCGAACAGTTCCTGTCCACTGGAGTCTTTTATGTCACACAAGTCAAAAAGGCGTTCATAAACTTTACCTTGAACAACATATCTAACACAAATAGCTAGCTGGTCCATGACTGCTACATCTTGTGTAGAATCTACCATAAAGCTGCAGGTGATGCTATCCGATAGATCTTTTAAAATCATTTGTCTTCCAATCTTGCCGATTGTTTTTATTAATTCGTTAATGAAAGTTTTTGATAAGAATGTTACAAGTGATCCTCTTCCAGAATGCGCCTTCTTGCTCTTTGATTGCTCAATGTTTTGTAGTAACTTGATTCCTTTCTTCTTACTTTCTTCTATACACTGATCAACGTGGGTCTTTAATATTACATCATATTCTGAAATGAGTAACACCAGCTCCAAAAAGTTTCCATGATTTCCTATTTGACCAAGCGAATAGCTTGCCTCTTCATTTCCTCGGTAGGCCAGTCCTTGTCTTCCTATAAAAAGGGTTATGTCTATAAGGCGCTGAAGAACTTGCCTTCTGGTTTCAATTTGCTTTTCTCGATACTTTGCTTGACTTCTGTTCAGATAAGATTCAATATCTTCTTCTTTGCACAACTGAAGAGCTGCTATGACAGAACTTTGGTGGTATCGCGAGTTTTCGTGAATTTCTACAGCTTTGTATATATGTTTGTGTATTACTTCATGCCCAGAAATGAATCCTGACTCCCTGTTGTCTTCCCGCCACAGGCCATGCATGTTGAACAAAATACTTTATTTAACTGAACTGAATATGACAGCCATTTTCTTTGCACTTTCTCTCCGCTTGGTAGAGTCCTGTAGTAAAGACTACTGGGATCGAACTGAAGTTTTTTCCCTTGTACGTTATGCACTTGAATGGGATGCTGTTTTAAGAATGCTCTTTTAACTGTAACTGGGTCATTTAAATTCGGGCTTATAAAATGAGCTACGTTCCCAACAGATTCCTCTTCATCATTTTCGCTTTCTACATCTGATTCAGATGAACTCGATGTATCATTCTCTTCAACAATAGAAGTTACTTCAGTTACAGTACGAGTCTGTTGGTCTTGTTTAGTATCAACATTTGAACTTTTATCCTCACCGAGTTGTTCGGAGTCTGCTTGTAATAGAAGTTGTATTTGTTCTTTTTCAGTTTCACCTAAAAGTAAAACTTTGAATAATAGAAGCGTAAACAAAATTACACCAGCCGTCCCAGCCCAGCCTCACAGTTTACAAATTATAGTATGCACACTTTTCTCTGAAATCTTTGTTGATATCAATATGAGGTGCTCAAAACTGATTCAAGAAAGTTATTATGAGTAGGCTAATAATAAGCATAAGAGTGGTTTCAACTAACAAAATTATATTTAATTCATAATTATTTTTAAAATAGATATGTTTTTGGGACCAAATATTTGTGTTCAAATAACAATTATACCAGCAATAAAATATTTTTTATATTACTAATTTAATAATTAAAAGCATTACCATCAATATGTATAAACTTTGTACCTGTTGAGAACTTGAATAGCATTTGCTGTGTGACACAATAACTGTATTGAAAAAATCTGGAATATTTGGTAGAACAGATTTTTTGTTTCCAATAAAATGATCGCTACAAATTATTTAGCTGGGTGACCTGGGTGTTGGTGACCAAGAAGATTTCTCACCACTAAAAAAATATTTTAGCATTTATTTTTACTACAGCCAATGGCTTAGCGATTTTCCTTTCGTTTTGTTTGGGACCATTATATAATTTAGCTTTATCTCTTTTGTAATATTATCCAAATAAACGTTATTATTATTATTATTATATCTATTTTTGACGTTCTTCTGGTCTTTTTATTTTCGTAGGGAATGTAAAAATGTGCTTTTAGTATTTTTACCCTTACGCCAGTAAAAATAGCCGTTTTTTCGGGTCAACTTTGCACTAAATTTCCGATCCAAATTTTTTTTTCTATAAGATTTGGGATCACTTACTGAGCAAAAAATCACAAAATACTGACAGATCCAGGTGACGCTAGAGGCGTCATCTTGAACAAACGTTTTCGTCCGATATCTTGGAAACTAAGCACTTTAGAGCAAAAGTCATACAGACCATTATTATAGAAAATAAAATTTTGCATCTTTTGTGTTCAGTAAACTTTTTTGTAAAACCTACAGTTTACGATTTATGGCCCAAAACTCTTGAAATATGAGATTAATCAATAAAATGCATCAATTCATTTTTAAAGATCCGTTTATTCTGTACAACTTTTGTTTTAAACTTTTTTTTCTAATGTCTATACTTTTTGAGTTATAGGACGTTTAATGGAGAAATGTCGACGCTCGGCGGGTGACGCGGCAGCGAAATATAATTAAGTAAAATAAAAAATGTTCGTTACTATTGCAGGTAAGGAATTGAACTATTATTTGTTAACTACATAAACAATCGGGATATTTTTTTTAATTTATTTATTGAATTTGTACTATTATATTCTATGCGTATCTTGAAATTTTCAACTTTTCGCTCGGTAGTCCAACATAAAACGTCATATGACTCAAAAACTAAGGACAGTAGAAAAAATAGTTTAAAACAAAAGTTGTAGAGAATAAACGGATCTTTAAAAATGGATTGATGCATTTTATTGGTTAATCTAATCTTTCAAGAGTTATTGGCTGCGATCGAAAAATCGGTTCATTAAATGGGCCATAAATCGTAAACGGTAAGTTTTACAAAAAAGTTTGCTGGAAACAAAAGATGCAAAATTTTATTTTCTATAATAATGGTCTATATGACTTTTGCTCTAAAGTGCATAGTTTCCGAGATATCGGCCGAAAACCTTTTTTCAAGATGGCGCCTCTAGCGTCACCTGGATCTGTCAGCATTTTGTGATTTTATACTCAGTAAGTTATCCGAAACCTTATAAAAAAAGAAATTTGGATCGGAAATTTAGTGCAAAGTTAAATCCTATTTTTACTGACCTACCTTATTTGGGCAAAAAGGAATGCAACAAACACTATGACCCACATTTTTTAATAAAAACACATACAATATACAATCATATGTAAATTGGTCCTGCAGTTGAACTTCGCGTTAGATCCGCCATCCGCCGCGAGCGCTAAGATCAGGCGACGTGGGTCACGTGGTTACGCGCACATAGCGAATATAACATCCACGAAGTATCTATAGTCCATTTCATCGTTTTTGGCCGATTTGATATTAGAAACCACTGAAATAAGATTAAACTGTCATCCAAGTTACCAATGGCGGAGAGTTTTTTTTTTCTACATTAGATCGTAAGTTTCTGAAACTATCAGTGTGATTTGACATCTACAAAAAATATGAGATTAATAATTATTAAATTCAATCCTTCAACAACGAGCCGTATATGACGGTTACTAGGAATGTGAATTAAGTCAAGACTTCCGTATTGAATACTTTTTATCTACCGGTGAAACAAGATGCAGTTACGTAAGTGTTGTATTAAAAAACAAACGTCCTCATTTAAATTTCTAACTTGCCTGTATCTGAGAGAGATGTAACTCTAAATTTACTTCGAGTATGATTTCTGTCATCGGCCAAAAACGGTGAAATGGACTATATATATAGTCTTCGTGATAACATCCTTGAATATTTCATTTCAATTTCCCCGCGAGAGCTGACAACAACGCAATAGTTTACTTTTTGCTCAAGGTGACTACTTACAATTGAAATATTACCATTAATTTTTTCCAAATAAGTTAAACGTTTAATAAGTATATCATATATAAATCGGTACCTCTAAATTACCTATAAATTATAAATACATGCAATGAATTGTGGGTGTAGGCACTGTAGGCTATACACACAAGCAAAAAAAGAAGAAGAAAATTGATATGGCAACAATGGTGCAGAGAGGGCGTTTTAAGGTTTCGTAAAGAAAGACACAAGTCAGTAACAGTAAGTCACTCATCACAAGAAAAAGAAACATGGCGTTAGCGTTTACACCATATATGTGTTTACACATAAAATAGACGCCATCAATTCCCATTACAATATTCATTAGAACGATAGTCCGAAATAAATAAAAAACAGTTTTAACTAAGAGCATAAGTTTACCGATAGTGTAAGTGCATAGTGTAAAATTTTGATGGTAAGAATAATGATTAATTATAGTTATAAAATTTTCCATTAGAACATTCAATATACATATATTTACATCTACCTACTGCCGCTTTAGAGACACAAAAAAAACCTTTAAAAACCTTTTATTTTTACAATAATTCCGTATGTATATCTTGGTTATCTTGTTCTTTTTTGTTATAAATTTAAATATTAAAATATCGCATCATATTCAATATTCTAATATTTTAAATATTATATTTTATAGTTAACTCGAGGGTCAATTTTTGATTATTGAATTAAGTGCCGTAACTGTAACCACAATATTCTAAAGTTGTGTCTATCCCATAAATTAATGGCTTTCTACCTACTTAGATTACTAGCCTAAGATTCATTTTTTTTTTAACAAATTTATCTGTGTCAATTAAACTTCATGTAGCTCATTTTAGACCTGAGATATTTTCTGTTTTAGAAGAACTATCTGATTGAAAATAGTGAAAAATTCCTTCAAAACTTTTCCATTCAACTAAATAATATTATTTCTCATATTATCATATTTTTTTGTCTATTTACAAGTTTTTAGTTTTTTGTCTTCTTTTTAGTTGTTCTTTAGATTTTTTCTCTTAACTATATAAATTTTTGTGATATTGTTCGTTTTTTGTTTTTTTTTTGTTTTTTTAATTGTCCATTTTACAATGTATCTTTTTTTAAATATTTTTCAGGATATTGACTAATATTTCACAGGTTTACACGTTTTTTAGGATTTCCGACTATTTTTTTACAGTTTCCTATATTTTTATATGATTGTTAACAGCTTTTTAACCATATTCATCAATTTTTCACGATTTCTGTGTGACAATTAACATTTTTTAAACATTTTTAATTTTTTTTTAAGATGCTAACAACTTTTTATGATCTTCATTAACTTTTTACGATTTGTATGTTTTGTTCCAGGTTTTTAACATAATTTTTTAAGATTTTCAATATATCAGGATTTTTTAATATTTTTCATAATTTTTAGCCTTTTTTTGAGATTATCAACTACTTTCTCAATTTTCAACGTTTTTTTCACGATTTCCAACAAAATATCCTTTATTTCCATCTTTAAGAGGTGAATTCTATTAAACCATGAAACACATATCCAATGAAATATTATTAAGGGTCTGAATTTTAATATTTATTAAAATCAGTAGCGATTTGAAGATTTTTCCATACAAACTTTTAACTCCTATTTCCCTTCTTAGTGAGTGTTCACATTATGAGAATAAACATCTGTTCGAATTTCACGTTCCTACCATCAGCGGTTACGGCTGTGTGTCCATATTTATTAAAATATTTTAAATCTATAGGCTTCTTTAACAAAGTCAAAATAAGGTAGCAAAGAATTTTCAATATTTCCAAATTTTTTAAAATTAGTAAGTACTGGGTAATACTAAAAAGTATCTTATCAAGTTACATACTTTAGAGACTTTGGGAGTAATAATTGAGTTTCTAGTAAGTCAAATAAAATTTTAATACCTGTAAAAATCACAAAGTAATGATTTTGAAAAAATGAAAATTTTGGGGTAAAAATTTGAAATTACATAAGTATGTCAAATATATCACGAAACAATTTTCTCTTTTTGGAAAAATTACTAGTGTAAAAATCAAAATCAAATCAAAATCTAATAACAATGTGTAAATTAAATACCATTTTTAAGAAAGTAGAAAAACAATTTTGTTTTTTCAAAATTTCATATTACTTGCTTTGAATATCCAATTACAGAAATAAAATTACTTTTACACTTATTTTGGCTTTTCTATTCCAATTTTTGGAATTAAAAATAAAGAATTAGTAACCTCATCTACGACACATAATAGTTATTTATGATATGAGTGTTAAAAGTGAGGTTTTATTTTGTGAGTGAAAACGTTTGTGAAATGAGCGGAGCGAATTGAACAATTTCACGAACAAAATAAAATCACTTTTAACACAAATACCATACAATGTTTTTTGTACAACTTCCCTATTTTGATAATGAAATGAGCGAATTTGCAATGACAATAAACTAAACCGTGTTAAAAGTAAACTAAACCGTGTTAAAAGTAAACTTGTTTACATGGCAGCGTGTTAAAAGTATTTTTAACACGCTGCTATGTAAACAATCGTTTTTAACATTGTTTGCTATCATTAAAAGTGTCACTTTTAATGACAGTTGTACAAAAATATGTTTATTAGAACGTATCGTATTTCCAGTTTTTGAAATAATTTCTAATGATATTTCGATTTTAGACCCTAACATCTATTCAGATTTTCAGAAAAGAAGATATCTATAATAAGATATAAGTACAATTATAAACGATGGTCAAAACTTATTATACCATTTTCAGCGCTTACTAAGTCCTGAAAATAATAACAGTTTTTTGCATTTTACTCCCCTCCCCTTCATGTTCATCTGTACTAAGAGACGATAAAGTAAGAAAAATTAAAAGTTATAACAAAATGGGTATAGATATACTTATCAACGTTCTTAACAATCTTTTACAGTATTTTTTAGCCACTTTTTTTAATTTCACTCCTAATTTGAACCCCCAGAAAAAGACGTGATTTTATTAAATGACAATATCATTTGCACACGATGACTAAACTCTTTTTGATATAATTTCCAATTCGTATGAAATCTTCTCAGTTTTTTATATGATTTGTCTCATTTTCACAACGTCACCACCTTTTTCATACCTCCTTATTGGCTGAGGTTGATTTCAATTAGCTGATTTAAAAATATTATAAGTATGATAAAAATATCAATTGTAAACTTTTTTAGTACCCAGAGGAATCTTTTCCAGGTTTGTTTTTCATTTGTCATGTGTTTTTCGTAAAAACCCTCATGTGCCATTTGACCAAATATCGAAAATCTGATTTTTGCAAATTCCATCCACTTTACTTTTAAATTCCACCCACAGAGTAGTATGTAGCAAGATACCCAATAGTTTCTTTTTAATCTGCAAGTCTTTAACTTCAAATTAAAATAATATATATTAGATTTTAAACAAAAAAAAATCAGTTTGACCTATAATAAATCGAAAAAATACCACATCCGGTAGGACTTGAACTTTCCTTCTACCTCAATTACCCACTTTATCTACAGGTGTATTAGTGGTTTGTTGGCGAATAGAAATATAATACAGGACACTAAAAGGTGATTTCAATTTTCGATTTGAAAAATAATCTGTCTCTTATTAACGTCATATATATGTACCTAAGGGCACGGCCAAATCAGCGACTTTGTCGCCGCCACACAAACTTCGCAGCTACGCAACCCATGTAACTAAACGGACATATCTAGCGTTTCAAAACGCAAATACAGCAGCAGTGTCGCGAAAGAGCGACTTTTTGCGGCAATAACAAAGACCCTTTGTTTTTAATGCAAATGGCCAGATTAGCGTCAGCGACTTGCTTAATTTCAGGTTAAATTTCAACAGTATTTAATTATATTTCAAAAAGTAAAGATGTTTGACACAGAACTATTTATTTCTGAAATAGAATTACGCCCTGCATTTTATGATTTACAAGTTAGTAACTATTCAAACAGGGATGTAAAAATGAAATTAGAAGTAGCCGATAAAGTACTTCCAGATTTTAATGACAATACGAATGAGATGAAAAATGAAGAAGAGGTACGTGTATATTAAAAAAAATTGCTATTCCCAACGGTACGTCTTAGTTTACGTCCATTATCAAATTAAATAATTAAAATTAAAGAGTGTTGTGTGGATAATATAATATGTCGCGTCGTTTGGTTTGGCCAAGCTCTTAAAAATTTCAACTCTGCGTTTTTGCTGCGGCGTTTGTATGGCGGCGACAAAGTCGCTGATTTGGCCGTGCCCTAATCAAGAATTGAGTGAAAATAGTTGAGTCAAGATGTGATAAAAAATGCCAACTAATTACTATAGTGTTTTCGCAATCGGCACGGAGTAATAAATCTTTCGGTTCTGGCAGATATTTATATTTTTAATTACAGGCTAGTTAAAAAGAGTATTTAAAATATTTGTTAGGTACCTATATTATTTCGGTAAGTTCTTAAGTTTTTTCATTAAAGTAATTCAATGAAAGTAACTATTATACTTATTATATTTTTTCTAGTTTATTGCAAAAACATGTGTTTTTATCAATATCTGAGAATAAACTTCAAATAAATTCTTATTTTTACAACTAAAACCTAGTTTCAACAAGCAAATATTTTTTTGTAGGCAAAATATAAAATAGTAATAAAGCAATTTGTCTTCATATTTCAAAGATTTAAAATCAATACAAAAAAATTAATAATACACCACCCCAGAAGTTTCCCTTCAAAATCATAAAAGGGATTAAAATATGAATCGGCTATTGTTATAATGAGAGTTAGCTATGGTTATCTTAATACGGGTGGGCATAGGTAAAAAGCTTGAATTACCAACATTTTTAGTGGCAGACTCTGTTAAGTTAAATTTTTTGTTTGAGTTGCCTGTACCCTAATTTTTCTTAAATTTGGATTTATTACTCCGTGTCGATTGCAAAAAACCGATAATGAATTTTTGGCCGAAGTTGTTAAAGGCGCTACCGGTTATAGGTCGAAATTGTATGTTCGCTTCCTGCCACATTTTTTTTATTTCCCTTTAATGTCGTTATGGTTTGTCTTAATTTCTAAATTTTAAATATCTCACCTCATTATAATTAGTTTAACAAATATATTTCAATGTCTGGTAAAAGAAAAAACTATATTTTGTAACAATAAAAAATAAACAAACTTTAAGACTTATGGCTGGTAATTCTATAGGTATTTGCTGAATACACTAAAATACACAGTAGTCAACCGTTTAGAGAGAATAACAACCCTATTTAGATATTCAACGTTGTGAACAAAATTACAGACGGGTTATTTATTCAACTTTTTACCAAACTCAACAAATCATTATAATTATTTTATAATGAGATAAAGAAACATTGACTCTTCCTACCATTAGTCAGCCTCTTTAATATTGCACATTGTGCATACAAACATCCAATATGCTTTAAGTCACATATTTCCTGTCACTTCCTATGGTCTTTTCGCAATCGACACAGTAATAAATAAAAAAGATTAAGTAAAATTATAGTACGGGCGACTTAAACAAAATATAATAGTTTCCACTAAAATACCCACTCGTATTAAGGATATATAACCACAGCTGACCCTTATTAACAATAGCCGATTCTTATTTTAATTGTTAGTCTGATGGGCTAACTTTCGGAAAAATCTGGGATGTTTTTTTTGTATCAATTTTAAACCTTTAATATATAAAGACAAGTTTCAAAAAAATATTTGTTGGCCAAGACCGGGATTTAATTGTAAAAGTACGAATTTATTTAAGTTTAATTTTAATAAAATAATTATAATAATTATTATTATATACACATTTATTGTTTTACAATACAACAACTGAAAAAAAAAACATGTAATGTACATACCGAAATAATACCATTAGAACTATTCCAAACAAATATTTTTAAATGCCCATTTTATGTACCATGTAAAAAAATACAGACACCCACACCGGAAACTGGCTGACCTAAAAGATTTATTACTCCATGCCAATTGCAAAAACATGGGCAATTTCTTTTCTCACTTAAGGAAATCATTATTATATAGGTAGACTTATTTTTCTAGATTTTTTTTTTCAAGTAATGTCGACTGGTAATACGTTTTTGACATTTTTAGATTAAATTGTCCATTCGTACAAGGTATTTTTTCAGTCCAACTTCAAAGGTTTCAATACATCAGGGCTGGTCTGAAAAAGGAACAAATTTAGTAAAAAAATTTGAGTATGTTTTTAATTATCAACATCTTTGAAAAATAGGAATGATACCAGAATAAAATTTTACATCAATTTAAAGAAAAAAGTATATTTACTGTTTTTAGAACATTTTGATGTTTTCAAAAATATTAAAAAAGCAAGATATAACATTTTTTTTTCAATTTTTGAATAAGTGTTTGATATTATTTTTTTTTAATGATTTTATTGGCCAAAACAAACATATTAAATACATATTATACTGAATTATAAACAGATATGCGTTTAGCCAAATGGCAGTGTTCAAATTCCCAGATAAATCTGGGTTTTGCTCTTCCACTCAACCATTAGCGACCCATTTATATAGAAAAGTACCTATACAAATTGGGTCTCCAAAATCCTAAATTTACTATTAATATATTCAAAGAACAGAAAAAAAAAAACAGAAAAAAAAAAGAAATAAATTACTAAAATTTACTAAAAACTACGATCTAAGCACCTTAAATAAAGCCTCAAGGTGGTCAAGCCTGCTGCTATGCTGACAATGATCTTTTCTAACGTTCAATAAAATTAATATTTAATTTTCCTTCAAGAATACTTTTTTTTATTTTTTGTTTGAAAACAAAATCTGAAAAATATTTTATATCATTCGGTATCCAGTTGTAAACGTTGACGATGTATAAGAAAAACAGCCTTTGTACACATGAGTTTTATGTTTAGGAATTGTTAAGCGACCCTTGTGCCTCAGGTTCAAGTTATGGACATCAGTTCTGTAACGAATTTTGTTGCATGAATAAACTGGTTTTTCGTTTTTAATAATTTTGTGATATAATACACATTCATGCAGCACACGCCTTTCATTAATATTTAACCAATTTAATTTTTTTATGTATTTAGAAGTAGGAGTACCTTTTTTAAGTCCATATATGAATCTTATGCAACAGTTCTGTACCCTTTGTAGCCTTAAAATATCCCTTTTTAGTAACCCCGGACCAAACACAGCATCCCCATAGTTCAAATGTGACAGTACAAGAGCTTCACATAATATTACCTTCAGTTTCTTATTTAGTATTGCTCGATTTCCATATATTAATTTAAGGTTAGCGAAAGCCCTACACAAAATTGAAGTAACATGAGTTGAATAGTGTAGATCAGAGACTATCATGATACCAAGATTTTTCACAGAATCGACGAAATTTATACTCTCCCCCCCCACTCTAATATTTAGTTTGCTTAGACATCTTTTTTTAGCGGCAGGTTTTCCGAATAGGATAGCAATTGATTTGGTGTTATTTACAGTTAGACAAAATTGATTAGAAATTTTAACTAGTGAGTCTATATCTTCATTGATATGTCGACATGTTACTTCAACATTATCCTCGAAAAATGTATAATAAATCTCTGAGTCGTCAGCATAAAAATGATGGGAACAATATGTTATTTTTTTGTAAAATTCGCGAGTATAAATGATAAACAAGATGGGCCCTAATATTGATCCTTGAGGGACTCCATGTCTGACATTTAAAAGAGAGGAAGTCATCTTGTTGTAAATTACTAATTGTCTTCGATTGCTTAAATAGCTACGAAATAAATTAATTGCATTAATGTCAAAACCGATGTAATGTAATATTGCTAGGAGTAACTCGTGATTAATACGGTCAAAAGCCTTTGAATAATCTAATAGAATCAATGCAACTAATTTATTTTCATCTAGAGCCTCATGGATATCATCAGTTACTTTTAATAAAGCAGTTGTACAACTGTGAGATTTTCTAAAGCCAGACTGATGTACAGGTAAAATATTGTTAGTTTCTAAAAAGTTCAGCATTTGTTTATTTATTATTTTTTCAAAAACCTTAGAGATAGCGCATAATATGCTAATGAGTCTTAAATCTTTACAACTCATAGGATTATTATTTTTAAGTAAAGGAATCACGTGGACTTGTTTCCAGGTCGAAGGGAAAACATTTTTTTTAATGCAAAAATTGAAAATATGTGTAATATAGGGAAGAATTATTAGACAGCACTGAAGAATCATATTAATACTTAACTTATCTGAACCCACGGCCCTTGATTTTATTGAATAGTGTTGAATAGACTTCCTCATCTTTCGTCAAGCAAAACTTGAAAATGTTCACATTCTCCATGTGAATAAAAGCTCATAATATTAGGATCTGCATTGTAATTACTTTTGGAAGAATCTATAAAAGATTGGTTGATAGTATTTAAGTTTAATAAATTTTCAGGTATATTTGTGTCTTTACTTTTACTATAAATATTTAAATCATTTAAATCCCTCCACATCACGTTTGGTTCAGATCGGCGCATTCGAAACATTAAATAAGCTTTTTTTTCACGGGATATTGCTCCATTTGTATAGTTACGCAACTCTTTGTAGTAATTCCAGTGCTGTACAGATTTTGATTTTTTGTATTTTGCCAAAGCTTTATCCCTTAGAGACATCATTAACCGTATCGTGTCTGTCAACCAGGGTGATTTTCTTTTAGTTATTTTAACAGTTTTAATCGGTGCATGAATATTAAAGATGTGAATTAAATTATTATTAAAAATACCAATTTTCTCATCAATTGTAGAAGCATTATAAATGAGATTTAAGTCGGCATTATTAATATCATCATAGAAATCCACGCAGTTAAAGTTACGGAAATCCCTATATGTATAAGTAAACGGCTTCATTTTCAATTTTTCACAATTAATGGTACAATGTACTAAACTATGATCAGCAAAAAGTTTGTGTACACTTGGTTGTCTGACATCAGAATCATTAGAACCTATAATTAAATTAATTAATGACATTTTAGTATCACAAAATCTAGTGGGTTGATTAATTAATTGTTTTAAATCAAAGGTATCTAAAATATTTTGCAGCCTTCTACATTCATTGCTTTCAAGATCTAACATGTCAATATTATAATCTCCTAAACACAAAATATGATCATGTTTATGTTTTATATCACTCAAGACACTTTCAAATTCATCTAAAAATAACTCATACTGAGAAACATGTGGACAGTATTACCTAACGCGAATTTCTTGTGGTCAATATCTATTGTCAACCATAGTTGTTCAGTTGTTAAACCTAAATTAGAAATGAGTTTACATTTAATTTTGTTTTTCACTCCTCCACCTCTCGTATTTAGACGATCTTTCCTAAAAATTTTATATCCAGGTAAGGAAATCACATTATCAGCAACATCAGGCCTTAACCAATACTCAGATACAGGTATAATATCATAAACATTGTAGACTGTATCCTTAAACTTTCCAAATTTAGATAAGATAGAACGTGCATTTAAATGACAAATTTTTATGTGAGACATTATAAAGAAAAAGCTACAATTCTACTAAAAATAAAAAGTACAAAATTATTTATAAATAATAAAAACAAAATAAAATAAAAGAATAATCTAAATCAATTAAGTATTATTTTATTTTTATCATTTAAAACTAAAAACATTAAATTGTTGAACCGGTTAGATGTCTACTGTATCCTTTAAATCCAACAAGGTAATCGTAAATTGCCCTAAGCAAAAGTCGAAAATATGAATTATACTGTGGGTGGAGGCACACTGTTCATTTGGCTTCGTGTCTTAGAACTGTACTGAAACCTTGTACGCTTTCGCTTATTTCTAGATGAATCCTTTTCAGTTGTTTGGCTGGGTGTTATATCATCAATATCTGATTCAGACTCCACAGGTTGATTTTCTAACTCCAGTAGCTCATCAACAGTAAATAACTTGTCGTTAATAAATAACTTATTTCTTTTAATTTTAGCATTTAAATTTTGAGTGTGTGCCTGCTTCAAATGGCGTACCAATACTTTGCGTTTTTGTCTGTCCTCGTAAGAAGCGTCGTTGATAATACTTAATCCAGTGCCCTTCAATTTGCTAATGTTCTTAAATATGGATTTCTTCTTTAATAATGATATAAAATCAATGATTGTAACAGGTGGTTTATCACTATTGCTGTTTATTACGCGAAAGTCGTTTATATCCTTAATAGTCAGCTGTAGTTCCAGTTTATCATTAATTATTTGCAAAGTGTCACGTAAAGGGTTTGCCTTGTCCTTGATTACTAGACCATATTGCGATATTGTTTCTACGCAGTTTATTTTCCAGGTACTTTACTTTGTCCTCTAGTTCGGTTATTTTTTCCTGGCACTCAGTAACAGAAGTTGATATACTATTAATTTTCAAACCTATATCATTTTTAATGTCATTGGTTTGTTCTAAATTAATTTGTTGAAACAGCTTGACAAGCTCATTTGTGGTTAGCTGACTAACTGGTTTATCAATTTCCATAGTATAGTTGGACTAGTTTGCATGCGTCTGCTAAACCTCATTTTTTGTTTGTTGATAAGTTAATATTTTACTTTAAGTAGCAAAATTTATAAATGTTTTCATAAGAAATTCAAATGAAAGGTGCAACTTGCAAACTTTATAATACGCTTAAGATAAAGTATAGTTAATCTTACATTAGCCGGCCAAGATCCGAATATATTCACTTAATTTAAACCACTTAAATTCAAATATTTATGCGGAGCAAAATAAACACGTGTATCATCCAGATTTTAAACAAAAATTAGTAGATACAACATTGTGTGAAAACCATTACAATTTCTTTTTTTTTCCATATTATTTCAATATATTTTGAAATTTCAATGTTTTGGAAAAATAGGACAGATTTCAAAAAAAAACTCCAAAATGTTAGTAATTGCATATGTACTTTGTCGATGACTTTGATATTTTCAAAAATTATAAATTTTATTATATATTGCTACAACGGAACTCGGATAATGCCCCATTTAAACACTATTTAAGTCGGTAAAAACCTTTATTTTCGAAATAAATTAGGAGAGAAATTCATACATACTACTAAAGGCTATAGACAGGAAAATGAAATTTGCTTAAAGCTGAAGCAAAAATCTTCTTCGAATAGGTATTATAAAAACATCTTGCCATAAAAAGTTTTGGCTCCTAGACCTCGATTTACCTTCCAACAACTTAAATTCTTTTTTTTTTTAATTTTTTTCCGATCGCATTTTTTGCCTAAAATACTGAAAAAAATGCCAGTTAATTTTCACAAAAATTTGATGCTTTCTTTTTAATTTATTACAGAAAGCTATGCTGTATAAAAATTTAATGGATATATGATCTATATTTTGTATTTTCAGCAATTAAAACCTACAATAAAAAATATTAGTGGTAGTGCTTTTTCTTTTCCTCTCTTTTTTTTCAGTGCGCTTTGTGTATGTATCACGAAAACAAAGAATATCCGAAAAACTTAAAATAAACCAACTTCTAAATTAAAGTAACTATTTTTACACTAAAAGAATACAGATTACAGATCCACAGATGATAAAATGAAGTTGCAGATCAGCGATCATCGCCGGTTATAGATTTTATTTTTCTGTAACGTGTATCCATGATAGTCGGTGACTGCCTTCTGGAAAACCATCTACGAAGTTGATTGTAAAAAATTTTTGAAAATGCTATGCTATCACCAGAAAACAGCGATTGAATTTCAGGTTTTCCGTTCCTTCAAATACAAGAACTCGAGATATTTTTTAAGGATTATCTTATGATTTTTTTGGATTGTTTTTTTTTTTGTTTTGTAGTGATACATATCTAACTAACTGCTCTATGGCATTGTATTGATTTTTATAATACAACTTAAGTTAGCTATGTAATTTTAATTGCATTTTTAAAATCTATTTAAAAAAATAGGAGTTCAGCTTTAAGTTCTTACGACTTTGGAAGTTATTACTTAAGTCATCTTGCAAACTAAAGGGGTAATGTGCTATCTGAATCATTATCTCTTAGGGTACACATACAAATAATTCAAAGTAAATTTAGAGATTGTGACAATTTTCACATTAACAAGTATTTGTCAAAATATACTAAGCTCTTATATTGCATTGCTCTTGTTTTTATGGATAACATAAGCTGCATTAAAAAATAACGTCTCTGTTGCTGTTTATAAATATAATTTATATCTTGTGCAATGATCTGTTGATGATCTTACATAATTCTTCTGTATTCTTAGTTGTTTCTATCGAACAAGGCAAGCAATCAATGCGTATTGGCTAAGACGCCTTTAATGACAAATTTTATGATCTTTCATAAATAGCTTCCGCTATATCACTTCTTTTGTTTGTGAGGTTTCCATCGCTTTTGTTTCTTATGTTTTTCCTGACAATCCTAACGATATTCGATGAAAATTGAGTCTTTTGTTGCCACTTCTTACTTTTATGTTGTATAAATAATTAAGAAAAATTCAGATAATATATTTCATCGTTGTCTGTTAACAAGTATATGGATTTGATATTATCTTGCTCTTGTTCTTATGTTAGTCTAAAACAAGTAAAAAAAATATAACTAAAACATCAAAGAGTTAACACATAATTAGTGGAAGCAGACTAATGATTATATGATTTACATGTATTTTTTCTTATTTTACCTATAGTTCATTTTTGAAATGGTTTTATTACTTAAATTAATCATACACAAATATCCGTAAACAATTCAAAAAACGCTGCTATATACCAAAATCAACGAAAATAAGAAATAGGTATGTATTGTAAACAAGTCTGATGTGAAAACTTTTGCTTAGTATTTTTTATTTTTTTCTGGAACACGAAGGCTATTTGAAAACTGCGGCAAATATCGCATTGATGCTATAGCGAACTTAAAAATTCATGGTCTTAAGCTGCTAGTTAAACTGTCAACAGTCGCTTTACCCACAAACATTTTAACCCGTAAGTACTACTATGCAGATTTTGTTCCACTACTACTACTCAGTTCATTTTTTTGGATAAAAATGGTCAACAATGAAATTATTTCGAAAGGGAAAATTAAAATGTAAGTTTATTAAAGGCTTACAAAGTAAGAAAAAATATAAAAAAAATGTGTGAGGTGTCAAGGGACACCCGGATGGAACGAAGTTCCTTTCGATTAATTAGTGAAGGAATTAGTAATTTGTAAACATAACAGAGTATTTATACATACATAAGCATTTATTATTGTCTGTATAAAATCTCTACTTACCTAACAGTTCGTTTCTTTTAACAAAAGTGTCCATTTATACAATACCAGAGCTTTAAATAACACATCTTTTTAAAATTACTTTTTATAATTTAAAACAGGAATTAACAATTCAATACAAAAAATTTAAAATTAAAATATTTGACAGTGACTGACAGTTAAGGTAATTTGACGTAGTCAAGTTACGAACTATTTTTAAAATGTTTATGAATTTATTAATTTATAAAAACAGGATGAAATAAAATATAATACTATTATAGGTAATTATGTTTTTTTCTACAGTATTTTCTTTTTAATGTACATTTTCTTTTAATTTAAAATAGTGTCTTTTTAATTGTAATATATCTATCTATTAGAGAGAGGGAGAGAGATTTATTTATTTTTTGGTCTGTGAGAGAGAGAAATATGCGTGTGTCGGTGCATTGTGTTGGTGCATAGTGTCGTGACAACTTTTGGTATGAATTTTTTTGGGCTAGCTCCTAGCGTCAGTCGTAACTGTTCGTAACGCGCGAAAGGGAACTTCGTTCCAAAAATAATTACAATTTGTACATATTAATCCAGAACATTGAAGGCAAACAGGAATTTTGCACTGTGAACAAAAGTTGCTCGTTTTACGATCCTTGTTTGGAGGACACAACCGACATCTCGGTCTTTTTGCTCTGCTTGGTTTTTCTGAGGGTAGAGAAGGTTCTTCAAAATGTCAGCAGCAGTTATACGAATTCTGCGAGGAACATGATTATTGAAAATTCCAGCCGTCATGTGGGGGGCATATAATTGCTTTCCCAGTTCTTTTATGTAGTTGTATGGAGAAATTTCTTAGCCTGATTGAGCGAATTTATACAAAACACGACTGTTGACTCCGGCAATATTTAAAAGTGCATGAAAAAGCACCATAGGCCATCGTCGAGTTCTTCTTGATGTCGAATAATTGGCACATTTTTCATCAAGTGCATCTCCCCTGCTTTTGTATCATTGTAATAAAAAATGATTTTTTGCAGTCTTTGGCAACAGTCGCAGTGTGATGCATTGTTGATAACAGTATGGTCTCCCAACGAAAGTTTGGGACAGCCACGTGTTAGTCGACGCAGGTAGGCGGAGTCTTTCTATCAGTGGCGGACGGAAATAAAAAAATATTATACATCTTTAATTAATTTTTAATGTATGATGCTAACATAATTAAGAAGAATTTATTTTATATAAATTTGTTACTGCCCACTTTAAACTAAAAAAATACATACATTTAAAAAACAACTCAGAAACTCTCTCAGCATATTCGTAGCTAAATACAGTTTACAAAACCATTCCAGCTACCACACTGACAAGCTTTCAGAACGGTCGTTGTTATCGTAATGCTCGTAAACAAACCACTGCGCATTGAACGAGACGCCACGTGGCTGTCACAAACTTTCGTTGGGCGATCTATACTGATCTGCATCGCTTTGGCACATATGAAACAATTGTTTCTCGGGCTGTAAATCTAAAAAGCGAAGAGTTTGTTTCCCTGGTGCGATTTGGAAGAAACTCAGGTGGAATTGTTCGTTTTTATTTTTTTTATGTGCCGATATAACGTCGTCTTAATCAGAAAGTCACAAATTGGAAATTGTGCAGGAGGCCAAAAAAACAGTTTAAAATTCGGAAAAGTATAATTTGTTTAATTAGAAACCATTATTATTACTTTTAGACTGCCCCTATGTTATACTTTCGCCATTTTCAAAAAAAAATTACCTAATTTAGGCTTTGAGGGGACTTGCTGGTTTTTCCAACTTATTTGCATATCTGTAGCAGAGAGGTAAAAGATTGTATGTCCACAAATGAAAATATTGAGTAATAGAGAAAACAACTGTAAATGACAATTTACTTTAACTTTTGAATACTTTTCCAACAATGTGTCTCGATGTTATTATGGTATATAAATTAAATTGATAAGCCTTTTTAAAAAGTTTTATCATTAATTCAATCATATTTACCTGTAATCAAATTTTGGACTTACGACTTTTTACCTCTTTTTGTAAACACAGGTAATTATAAAAACTAACTCCTTATAATGTAAAACCAGTTTTATTTTATATCAGTAACATTATTAATACGTAAAACATTTTACAACAATATGTTATTTTTAGAAAATGAAAAGATTAGGAATTGTATTAAAGAAAATTTATAGAGAATCCTCCTCATCAGAACTAACTTCATCTTTCTTTCGGCAAATCGGAAGGTTATTATAAAACCAATGAAATTGTTTAGGGGCCCATTCCAAACTTTTTATTAAATAATCATGCTTTTTCTTTGTTATTCCTTTTAAATTACTGCGAAGACTAGGTAATTTATCAGGCAATTGTATTGGATTTCGAACAGATCTCATGACGTTTAGTGTTTTAAATTCTTCCTCATAATTTACTTTGTAAAATATAGTGCTAGGATGATCAGCTTTAACTTGGAAATTAACAACATGAGATATGAAAAAATCTTCTTTTTGAGTATTTTTCTTCTTATTAACCTTCCGTAGGTAACATGCTTCAATAGAACAAAAATGGTAACGTCGGTCTGAGAGACCGAAAAATATTGAATCAAAATTAAGACTCACAAATGTATATCATTATCAAAAAATAACCGTTTAGAAGTAATAAACTTATTTTTCTGTAGGAAGGGCAAAAAAATTGTACAACTTTTGGTGAAAAAAAATGTATTTTTAAAAAAACAATATCAACCTTCAAAGGAATCTCAATCCGATAATCTAAAGTATAATATACAAAACAGCGAAAACCCAGTAAACTAAAAAATACAAAAAATAACAACGAATAAAAAACACAGTAATATTAAGTATTTTCTTCCATATTTTCGTACTTTTCAATACATTTGGTACAAAGGGGTGCTATGTGTTCTAAGCACAAATATTTATTACATATTTTGCAGGAATATTTAGTTTTCCTATTTTTTTTTTGAACTGCAAAAGTAACAACGACCGTGTGTATCATGTGGAGTCGCCTCTGCTTCAATTTGTATTCCACAAATTTCCATAAGCCTCATTTTTATGGTTTTTGGAATATTATTTTGATATGCTCGTCGTCTTATATGTAAATCTAATAGTTCCATTCCCAAAGTTTCTAGAAATAATCTTCTTGGAAGTTTCTTTTTGTCATTTTGATTACACTTATAAATGACATAAGAGTTTATACCACTAATATTCATGGCGGTGTAGAAAACTACCATTGGCCATCTATGTGTGTTTCTGGCACAATTGTATGCTTCGCACATTTTATCTACTACATCTACACCTTTTGTTTCATTATAAAGTGTAATCATTTCGGGTTTGCCTGTTTGTTCATCCAGGGCATCATCGTAGTGCATGTTAGATAATAAAAGGACATTTTTTCTTGGATTTGGTATATAGGAAACCAGTGTGCACTTGTCCTGGAAAGCAAACATAGACGATTTCTCAGGACGCTTTGTCATCATCTGGGAAGGAATTTCCCGTCTATTTTTGCGGATTGTTCCTAAAGTGGTTATTTTATGATCATTCAGTAATTTGTCAGCAACAGCCTTACTGGTAAAGAAATTATCCATTGTAATATTGCGCCGAGATCCCCATATAGGTCGGGAAATTCTCGGAAGTAAAGAAATGTTTGAATTCTCTAAGTTATATGGTCCAGCTGGCTGAGTTCCACAATAAATTTCTATATTTGCGGTATAAAATAATTTTGCGTCAACCAGAGCGTACATCTTTATACCGTACCTATTGGGCTTACTGGGCATATAAATTCGAAATGGGCAGCGTCCCCTAAATGCAGGCAACATTTCATCGACAGTTGTATAAGCCGAAGGAGAAAAGTGTTTTGGCAAGTTCGAAATAAAGTTTTGGAAAAACTCTCTAATTGGGGCCAGTTTATCATATTTTTTGCGTTCTTCGCGAGTTCGTTTGTCGTCAAATCTTAAATGACGCAATAAAAAGGAGAATCTTCTTTCAGACATAACAAGACGAAAAATTTCTAACGAAGTACTATTGGTTCTAAAAAGATCAGAAGTATGAAGTCGGTTAGTTTTCTTCATTCCGGCAATGTACAAAAGCCCAAGTAACGCCTTTATTTCAAGGATGTCAGTAGGTCTACAAGTTCTGTTGGTCGTGCCTACAGTTGACATAGCTATGAAAATATTGGTTTTTTCAACTATGTCCTCCAGCATCTCGTCAGTAATGAAAAGACTCCAAATAGCTGATGCCTTGGAAAGCTTACGAGCCTCGCTTTTTACTCCAGGCAGTGTGGCAATGATGTTAGCAGCCCCAGTTCTCATACGTTTATTGATTGTAACGTGTTTCCTCCATTTAGAAAAATCTTTTGAAATAAAAATGGGTTCATGCAAGGAAGGCTCACCTTGATGATCATCGTTGTCTAAATCCATATTAATTTCTTTGGTATCCTCTTCTACAATTTCCTGTCACTATCTGAATTGTCGTTTTGTACTTCAACTATATCTTCCCCCAAGCTTTGGTCATCATCGTCACCATTATCCAGTGCATCATCCCCACTCTCATCAAGCAGTAGCTCTTCATGAAGGCGCCTCAGCCTTTCTTGTTCTTTTTCGTGTACTAAAAAATATCACTAAATACTAAGCAAAAAATTATTTATGACAAAAATCTTACCTGGAGGAATTGCTGACCCAACAAAAAATATTATATCTAATTTCTAACCTCAATAATAATTATTAACTATAGTTTTCGACGGCAATCAATTTTCGATCCCAATTTAAAAAAAAAACGTTAAAGGTAATGCCGGTCTCTGAGACCGAAATACTTGAAATTAATCAACCGTTGCGTCGCCTTTCACTGATTCTCACGGACTAGCGTCAGATATCGGAAATATGAAGCTACTGCGATGGACATCCGCTTGCAAGTGCGAGTTGGCTAATTATCGACCGAAGATGCCCGACTCGGTCCGTGAGACCGGGCGTTACCTACCGAAGGTTAATAAAAGGGGATTCTGGTTGATTGTACAAGTAGTCAACATGTTTAAAATCAGAAAGTTCTAGTTTTATAACAGTTGCACCATTAATTGTTGCCAGTCCCAAGGAGTACATATTTCCATAGTTGGTTGCTTCCGTAAAGATCTCTCAATTAGCGCGTGCACATGATCAGCCTCCATGTGTGTGTGACCCCTTAGTAAAAATTTATGTTCAACAGATTTTAAATTTGGACAAACTTTTAATAGCCATAGATAAGTGAGCATCATAATAGCGTTACGGCTCTGACTGGGGCAATTATCTGACCATATAATTAAGTGTTCTATGGTAGAATCAGCAATAACACTTTCAGCCCATTTAATTAATGCAGACGCGATTTCATTGCCCCCTCTCCCAGCTTCTGATTCATCCCATACCATGCAATAGGACAAATTATTCGTTGAATCAAAAATAGTCAAGTTAAGGGTCCACACTTCAAAAAATAAAAGCTTTGATTATTTGAGAGGTATGGAGTGGGATGACATTTTTGCAAATCTATCATTATAACCTTGGTTCTGTCCTTTAAATTTTTGCTTTGCTCTTTATCATTTCTCTTAATTTTATATCTCGTATCTGCTTCCTTCAAATGATTTTTATATTTTTGCTGGATAACTTCTTTTTCGCTACTTTGGGAATCTTTCAGCCTTAAAGTAAAATTGTCACACTTATCACAAGTATCAACTGAAGGGTTTTTGAATCCTAAATTAAATTCTGTATTAAAACATTTTTTATATACCCAAAGCTTCACTATTTCTTGATTGGGAATGCGGTCTTCTTCACATTTGACTAAATACAACTTGTACATTTTTGTTCTACTTAGTTCGGGTCCTAAATACTGTCTCTTACTTTGTTCACGAGAGTAAGGGCTTTCGTAACATGGAAAGGACTTGATGTGTGCTCTTACTCTATTTAGAACTTCTTCAGGTAGTTTGTTGGGAGGTACATGTCGTCCTCTCATATCTCTCGAAACAAATCCGCCAGCCGTCTTTTTGTTTAAAGCATTTCTTACAACTATTTCAGATATTCCCAAAGTATTTAAAAAATATGTTTTACATACATCAACTTTTGTAGTTAAACCTCCTGACTGTATATCAAAAAAGTAATGAATTGTCTGTTTTTTGTCATTTTTACTATTGTCTTTCGGTCTATGACGTTCAGTGGGTTTTGATTTAACGTGTGAACAAATAAATTATAAATTGTCTTTTAACCCTCCTATTGTGTGCAATGTTTAGGTACACTTATAGTGTTCGGGTCAATATGACCCGAAGTAAAAAATAATTGTTAATAATTATTTTTATAGTGTTTGATAATGAAACAGCATCAAGTAAAACTACTTTAACTAAATAAAAAAGTTTATTTGTTTATTTTACGAACAAAAAATTAATTATTAATGCAGTTTTCACAATAATATTTAACGTGAGATTTACACACATATTTTTTGCAATTGCAGCATACAATGTTTGTTTTATTGTCGTTTTTGGATGGGCAGAAATAACATCTTGCTCGTTTTTTGGGTTGCAGAATTGATTCAGCTATTTCTCCGCTGCTTGTAGAAGGTTTTGGATAAAGTTTGCTTCTAGCTTGTTGAACACTTTGTGCGGCTTGAACATTTCTAGGCAAATGTGTACGAGTTTGTTGCAAAGATAAAATTAATTGATGTCCTAAATTTTCCAAGAATAGACGCCTTCTGGTTAATTTTCCTTCATTCCAATTGGGATTAATTGCAGACCACAACACAAACGCATTATATGCAGATACATCCAGCAGGTTGTAAAAAACAGTCATAGGCCATCTTTTTGTTTGACGTCGACAAGTATAAGTCATTACCAATTTATCTAAAGTATCGACAGATCCTTTTGTTTTGTTGTAATCTAAAATTATTTGTGGTTTTTTGTCAATAGATTCACTTACACTTGCGTCATGATGTAACGTACTCATTAGGGTTACATTTTTGTTACGTCTTGCCATGTAAGACACAATGGTTGTTTCACGGGCAAAGCAGAATTTTGACGAATATACTTCTTTTCTGTTAGCTATGATCTGTGGAGGTAACTCAGGTTTATTTTTTGTAATCGTCCCTAGCATAGTAATATTTCGTTTTAACAGCATTTGTCCTAAATTATAGGATGTGAAAAAATTGTCACATGTAACATTATGTCCTTTCAAACCGCTAGTGAGATCTAATACTACTCTCAATCCTTGATTTTTTTCTGGATTTTGACCAGGCTGCTTTCCTGTATAAATTTGCATGTTATATGCATATGAATTAGTTGCATCACACAAGACCCAAATTTTAATTCCATATCGAGCAGGTTTACTTGGGATGTATTGTCGAAATAGACACCTACCCCTAAATGGCACTAATTGTTCATCAACTGTAAGGTTTTCAGTTGGATTATATAAATTTGGAAGAATTCAAACCCATTCATCCCATATTTCTCTAATTGGTGCCAACTTGTCCATTCTTCGACGGTCTGCTCTTGTGTCTTTATCATCAAAGCGAAGAACTCTTGAAATGATGTGGAAACGTTGTAATGACATTGTAGATCTAAATATATGACGGCCTACAGTACAATCCCAAAGACTTGACGTAGCTTCGCCATGAGATTTGTAAACTCCAGCAAGAAGTAGTAAACCTAGGTAAGCATCTAGTTCAGTTTCCAAAGGAGGCTGAAATTTATCATTATAAATACGAATTCCTTCTTTATTTGACATTTGTAAAATAATAGATTTTATTTTCGGAGACAAAAATAAATTGAAGCTAGATTTTATATCAGAAATCCTTGCAGCTGAGTAACGTGTTATACCGGGTGTCTGAGTGATGACGTTTGCAGATGAAAATCTTCCTTGAGGATTCGGAGGCACAGTTGTCCATTCAATGTTCTTATTTTTTGATTTCCAGACATCACTAGACTGTAAAATAACTTTACTTGTACTTGGTTGTGTTTCTTCATCTGAACTCTCACTTTCAAGTATTGCATCAGAAACATGATCTTCTGTTTCGGAATCACTAACATTATCACTTATATCTGAACAATATAGAGCGGCTTCTAATTCAGCCTCGTTTAGAGCTCTTTTTGAATACATAATAATTATTCTCTGTCAACGTTTGTGGCAATACTACTGAAAAACAGCTTATCTAGGCGGTCTTACATTCACAATAAACGTGCAATATAAAACTTCAAGATTGGTATGAATAAGAACATTTGGTGAAATTAGAATTTTATGACAACATCCCTTACAAAACCTTTTGAATTTATAATAGAAAGCTGTAAAATTACAATGCTTTACCTACTAGTAAATAAAATAATTCATTTGGGTCAATATGACCCGAACACCACAAGCGTAACAAATTTATTTTTATAGCGAAAGAGAACGAAATTATTGAAACAAAAAATGAGTCCATATAGGACACTTTAAATGAATAAATGTCAAAAAAATTTAAACAAATTCCTGAACGGGCTAAAAAATTACAGGACTTTGAATTTCATTTTGGGTCAAATAGACCCGAACACAATAGGAGGGTTAATATCCCAATTCTTTTCCTCACTCCAGTATTCCCTAAAAATCTGTTTTCTTATGCTATCTTGGATTTTTTCAGTGCAATTTCTTCTACAGGGTGCACAGCCTGTCTTAATTGCCTTTGCAATCACGTTTTTACCTTTTTTAGTCTTATGTTCTTCTCCTCTTAAAGTTGCCTTGGTCCTTTTGGTACTCCGCCAGGTGTCTATTTGTCTTAGACGCTTTCTTGACTTTTTCTTTTTTTGTAGCCCCTACTTCCCCATTTTGCTCTTCCTGTACATCCTGTACTTCCTCTTGTGCGACTCGTACATTGTTTGTTTCATTTTGGACATTTTCTTTGGATTCACTATCGTCACTACTTGGACAGTAATTAGGGTCCTTGAAACTATCATCACTGTCTTCAAAATATTCAGAAGAAGCTGGTAGCATTGATGTGGACGGCTGATCTAAAATTAAAAGTTCCAAAAATTATATTCTAACTAAAAAACAAGAATTGAACTTACTATATTTTTGAATATTGTCAAATAATGTTCGTTCTGTAATACCCCTTTCTGGATTTTCTTTTGAAGTTGATGGCTGAGCTGAATCTAAAACACGGATAATTTATAAAATTATATTTTAAATTTAAAATATGTCTTACCATATACACAGATTCCTTTGGTAAATTGCTTTTTTGGAATTTCTTTTTCCTTTTCGCACACTTTACCTATAAACAGACCGAAGAGATATTATAACTGCATTATCTACTTGAAAAGGATTAAAATAACACATGCATTTAAAAGAGGCAAAAGATCGTATCTCCATTGAATGTATGATTCCTTTTGATATTATAATATCAGTACTTTAAAAACCGGCATCTCTTGCATAAAAATGCTAAACAACTTAATAAAATAATGTATATTTATTGAAATAAAAAAATTTATTCGAATATTATTAGAAATGTTAACCAAACCTTACTTTTACATTAAATTTTTAATTACCTTCATTGTTATTATTTGTTATTTTCGCCGATTCCATTATTACACGTACTCTTTTACCAACAAGTTTTTTTAACATCTCATCACTTTTAACACGTTCCATCTTTTCAAAACACTTTAATATTAGCTGTCCAGAGCAACGCTAACAACGCAACGGTATTTCAGGATTTACGACTGTACCACTTTGCAATACTGTTGATCGGAGCAGATGCGCAAGTATCCCAGGAGATAAGTTTGTTTACCCTACTCAAATATGGAGATACTACAATTTCAAAACTGAAAATATTATGCAACCAACATAACGTGACTTACGATTTTTTACCACAATAACAAGTTAAAAGAGTGAAGTCTGAAACAGGTATTAACTCAATTTTGTTTAAAAGTGGAGTTACTACTATTTACCTCTCTGCTACAGATATTTAATTAGGACATACGGGATTTACGAATGTAAAAAAAGCAACACAAAAAAATTATTCAAAACTTTATTTCTAGATTAATAACAATATTGCCACAAGTAAATGAAGTATATTATCAAAGTTCTTTATAAGGAAGATTGTCGTAGAAACTGTGATAATCTACTTTAAGGCTTGATTTTAAAGCCTGTAAATTATTATACTTGTCTTTTTTTATCGGAGTTGGCGCCTTATACAAATTTGGAAGAGTTTTTACTTCGCACGCAAGTTCACATCTTTTATCCTTTGATATACGACTGTAAGTAAGTTCAACAAAATCCTCGGAATGCCTCTGTTTATAATACAAAGAACTATCTGAAGTGTATCTTAATGCTCGGATATCAGTTACCAGAGGATCGCCCTTTTTTTTGCCAGGACGTAAAGAGGTCAAAAATTGGTGTTTACGAAAATCTTTAAAAAAAACCATAGTCTAAATCAGCGGTTCCCAAACTTTTTTGATGGCGTACCACCTAATATGAAGTCCTCCTTTCATGTACCACCAGTATAAAAATGATTAATCATCATTCCATTGCCAACATAGTAAAGTTTGTAAATAACAATTAAAAAATAACATTTAGCCTTTTAAGTACTTTACTTTAAAACAATGTTTATTTAGTTCTTTGCAGTTAGTTGTAAATAAATTAGATAAAATTAAACTTTTCATAGTTATAACCAATGCTTATTTTGAAATAAAAATTAGGATGAAAGAATATAAATAAACTTTAAGGTGTAGAACAAAACTGTATTTGGAAAACAATACAACAAATTCAAACATAAGTACACACAAGTTAATGAGAAGGATGAGCTTGTAGCGATTTGCTTAAAGTTGCAATGTCTGGTTTTATTGGGCTTAGCTTCAAACGCAAGTCATTTTCAACACAAGCCAGCCTATTTCTGTATTTGTTTTTAAGGTAACAAAGAGAAGAAAACGCAGCTTCACATAAGTAGGATGTTGAAAATGGGAGTAAAAACTTGACTGCTCGGTTGGCGATTTCACCGTAGTCTTGGCGTCGTTGAATCCAAAAGTCAATCAGGGTAGCTTTATCAAAAACTTCCTTCAAATCTGAGTCACAATTTAAGTCGAACAGTTGATCTTTTTCGGCTAATGAGAGATTCTCTGGGATTGTCATTTTCTTAATGTCACTAAACGGGGTTTTTATCCACAAATGTTCTTTATAGTTTTCTGGGAAGTAAATGCTGAAGTTTTCCTTCAAAATGTTACAATGGTCACTGATATCACTAAGAACTGTCTTACTAAGTGAAAGCTCATTTTCTTCAACAAAAGTGCTGAGAGAAGGAAAAAACGAAACCTTGCTTTTCTTGGCTTCATCATCTGCAAAGGTGATTTTTTGTTTCAAGGCATTAATTTTGTCACACACTCGAAACGGGGTATTAGAAGTACCTTGAAAACTCATGTTCACATCATTGAGTTTTGAAAAAATGTCAGCTAAGTAAGCCAGTCGACACAGCCATAGTTCATCAGTAAAACGATTTCGTAGCTCAAAATCAGAATCTGTTAAAAAAATCAATATCTCGTGACGTAACTCAAAAACGCGAGTCAGCATCTTTCCTCTTGAAAGCCACCTAACTTCTGTGTGGAGCAGTAGTTGTTTATGAATACTGTCCATTTCTTGACATAAGTTGTGAAAAAGGCGTGAATTCAAGGCTCTGCTCTTAATAAAATTCACTGTCTTTACAGCCTCGTTCAAAACAGTTTTTAGTTGTGCTGGACAGCGTTTTGTTACAAGCGCTTCTCTGTGAAGGCTGCAGTGAATATGTTGTGCCTCCGGAGCTTCTTTTTTTATTTTAGTTACCAATCCACTATGAGCTCCTGTCATGGCTCTCGCACCATCCGTGCATATACCAACACATTTCTTCCAATCCATTCCATTCCTGAGCACAAATTCATTTACTTTATAAAATATGTCTTCTCCAGTAGTACGAGCTGAAAGAGTTTCACAAAATAACATATCTTCACCAACTGAGTATTTTTCTTCATAGCGAACATAACATAACAGTTGAGCCAAATTTGCGACATCTGTTGTTTCGTCCACTTGTATCGCAAAGTATTTACTACTGTTCACTTTCTTGAGTAAAATGTCTTTTACATTTAAAGCCATATTAGATATTCTTCTTGAAACAGTATTATCAGACAAGGAAACCACATCGAGCTGTTTTCCCTCTTTATCACCTATAATTGTGGAAACAAGGTCTTTAGCTGCTGGCAAAATTAGAGTCTCTCCAATAGTATGAGGTTTTAGTTCTTGTGCTATTCTCAGACTAACCTTGTATGAAGCTTCAACAGCCCTAGTGTTTAACCCCGTAAATGAAGTGATTGCTCCTTTATTCACTTTTAACTCAGACTCCTTCCGTTTAAAAAACTCTAATGGCTTGTTTATGAGATTGATATGCTTTGTATTAAAATGACGCAATAAAAGTGATGGTTTCATCGAATGATTTGACAAAGTTTCTAAACAAATGACACATTGTGGAACAGGTTCACTGATATTTCCAGTATAAGTAAAACCAAACGATAAATACTTCTCATCATATTTACGTTTACCTGATTTCTTTTTGTTTTCACAAGTTCGTAACAAAGGCGTAGAAGTAGAGGAACAGCTTGGTTGCTCAGCATCTGTTCCTGCTGCAATAGGCTTTTCTTGTTCCGGTGACAAAGTTCTTTGCTTTTTAGAACTACTACACGTAGATCTTACCAAAAACTTATCCATTTCAATTCGACAGCTAACACTTACCAACAATGTTATTCTCACTGACTGATAGACACAAACTCTATATAAACAACAACACGTCAAACTGCAGGTTAGGTTTTCTACGGAGCTACGTAGTAGATAGTGCTCGCTGAGATGACAGACAGGCGACTGGGACTGGCTGACTGGCCTCCACGCCCTCACAATCTTTCCCACTCCGACTGTCACCCCTCCATCCGCTGCTCGCTCAACCTCACGCTACTAGTAGAGTATACCAATTTTCGAACTTCACTCGCGTACCACCAGCAACGTTCCCGCGTACCACCAGTGGTACGCGTACCACAGTTTGGGAACCGCTGGTCTAAATAATAAACTTTGTATGGTCTTGGTTTCTGTCGTGCTTTTAAACATATTTCAACATAGTCAGCGGGAACATTAATGTCAGTTTTGCGAACTTGCCTTTCTATGGTGGAATGAATGGAGTCAGCCTCCATTTGGGTGTGGCCCTTTTCTAAAAAATTTTGTTCAATACTAATACCTAAAGTTACAGACATATTAATTAGTGCATTGGCTAGGGTAGAATTCCTATTTTGAGAGGCACATCCATCACTATAAAAAATTAAAGTTTGTCCAAGTTGCATCTGATCTTTTACGTGATCATTTATAAACTGACAAATTATAGAAGAGTAATCGTTAGCAGATACTCCACCAGCCGATTCATGCCATATATAGCAATACCCATCACGCGTTTTAAAATTAAAAATGGTAAAATTGTGGACAATTAGCTTTGTTTTAAAATATAAAGCTGACACGTTTGACTTTGGTGAGAGCAAGACCGATTCCAAGTCCATGCAGAAAACCATGTTCTCGGATTCTTTATCTTTAATTTTCTCAGCCCTTGCTTCTTTCTTTTTTTCTTGATGAAGGATATATTCATCTACAGGTAAATTTCCAGTTCTGTATGCCACGCATTTGTCACACTCGTCTTTTTTAGGATGGAAAAGTTCATCTCATCAAAGACATGGGAAAAGGAAGCAATTGATAGAAATGGGCGATTATCTTGTATGCACCAATCTTTGTAAAAGTAATACAATGAAGATTTAGAATGCCAATTTGGCTCTAGGTAAAGCTTTGTGGAGAAAGCCCGACAATAATGCGACTCTACTTTGGGAAGGTTTTGGAGAAAATCTCTCAAATTTGTCTTAAGATTATTATAACGTGATGAATGTGTAAATGTGTCATTATCAGTTTCTTTCTTATTATCTTCATTTTCTTTCACCATATTATGCTTTATGTTAGACTTTTTAATCCAATCTAAAATCATGTTTTCTTTTAGTCCGTGAGTATTTAAAAACATTTGCTTGCAAACTCTCAAGCGTTCATCGTTAACTTTTAAATGATACATTAGAGATCCGGTTCTTCTAGATTTGTTTGTCAATTTTCGGTTTCTTATCCTTTGAGTTGGTTTAAAATCAACTAAAAATGATACGTACACTTTTCTTTCACTCCATCCCATATTAGACAAGAAAGGCTAAATCCAATTGTAGATATAGGAGAATTCTCACATGATAGTAATTGTTGGAATGGAGTCCATCCTGGTATGGAGTTCTTCAATGGTCGATAAAAGTTTTTCAACGATTGATCATATTGTAATCTACATAAAACCCTGAGCAAAGTATCAAATTGTGCGTAATTGTTAGTGGAAGTTAGTAGACAGCCGCTGTTAACATAATCAAATATTAAAGGCTCCATACTTGCTTTGAAGTTATGAATTTCTTGAAAATTGAAGGCTTGCAAATTATACTCAAACTGTTCAGTTGTAGGTTTCAATTTAAGGAGATTTATTTCATTCTCGATTGGATTTTTTTCCTGATAAATTACGGTTGCTGTTACATGAGTGGAGTCTTTACCGCTTAATGTTTCTTCATTAAAGTCGTTATTGTCAATGGCACCATGAAGAAATAACGATGAATTTTTCACTATATTCTTAGGAATAAGCAAATTGTTTTCAGCATCTTCACACGCAATTGAAATTGTTACTTCTAAATCAAGCTCTTGTAATTTTTTATAGCTAATGCAATGCCCAAACTTATTTAATATACTTATCAGCTGTTTCGATCTAGTTAAGTGATGAATTGATTCAGCTAAAGCTATATGTTTTGGTGTCTGCTTCTCAGTAACTATAAAAAATATGTCATAAAATACAGATAATGCTCTTTTATAACAGTTTGCGCTCAACTTTTGGTTTTTTGCATTAAACAAAGCTTGCAGAAAAATTTTCCATGTTTGTGACAATTTTCCATTTTCTAATAATTTTTGAACCAAATTTTCATCACGTAAATATCCGCTAGGTATTAATCAAGAACGGTATTAATTCTGTTTTTAATAATTCTTGACGTAATACTTTTGCAGTGTCAATGATGTTGTTTTTTGAATTGATGTTCCGAACATGATCTACTATTTCCGTCAATGGTATATTTCCCATAAACGCTAATGATGATTTTGATCGATCTGCCGGGTAAGAAAATAATATGTTTTCACCAAATTTATCAATAAGTAGTGATTTCACTACACGATTTTCGATCACTGCACCCTCAATATTTGTAAGTACACCGAGTCGTTGAGCTAAGAAGCGCACTTCAAAAGAATGTGTTGGTAACTGGTCTTTAATTTCATCTATTAGTTTGTCAAATGCATCGATAAGTATTTCTTTAGGGATCTGATTGGAAGGTCGACCGGCTGGCATCTGAGAACTTCTCGGTAATCTTAAATAAACAATGTTTGTGATACCTTACTTCCATGGCAAATAAATCTTCAGGCCGTTGACAAATACTAAGTTCAGTGAAAACATGGTCTTCTTTTCTACGTGCAGTACGCAGTACTAAAAATTTTTTTCGCTGCTGAAATTTCGGAACATAAATGTAGCTGCTTATCTTTGTTCCTCGTTACCTTCTTACAAAATATACATTTCAACGTTTTCTTCAACGCTGCCGGTGTCCTTGACGACGAACGAGATTTTGGAGTAACCTCCTCCACGTTTGCTTTGGAAGTTGAAGCAGATACTTTTTCTTCTTCTTCTTTATACAACGCAATTTCTCGTCGCCTTATTTTTTCCTCACTAATATAAGTGGCTAAACAGTCTTGGTGCCATGAAAATTCTTGTTTTGTGGAGTCTGGATCATATAGTTTTAAAAACTTCTCACTAATGCTGTCTTTTCTCCTATTTGCTGCTTCTTTAATATTAAGCAGCGTCCTTAACCTTGGGTTTTTTACTAAATCACGTGAACTAGGTATCACAAAATAAGCAAAATTGTTCGTTAGGTTTTTTTCTTTTCAAAGTAACCACTTCTAACGACATTTCTAACGTTTTTGAACACAGTACACTTTAAACAGACACTAAAAATTTACGAAAATACTATTATTATACATATATAAATAAAAACACGACTTAACAAAGCAACGTCTTTACGTCAATAGATGAAGAAACACACTAAACGCGTGCGCGCGCTATGTTCACTGTATGGGTGAAGAGGGGATGTGAAGGGAGCGGGAAGGGACCATCTTACCTGGCGGCAAGATGTGTTTTGTTATTATTGAGGGTCTCAGGTATAAGAATCCGGTTATAGTTGCCGGCACTCGGAATTTGCATACTCAACTACCTCTAGCGCCTGCACTATGTGTAAGAACCTTTTTTTCTGTACTTTTCCCGTTATTTTTCTTTTTGACTTTCGCACAGGTGTGCTTCCATTTGTACTGCTAACAGTAGAAATAATATCAGTATTGGCGTTTGCAGCAACTGGATGAACATAAATTGATCCAGCTACGCTGTCAGCATCAGTTAGAATAGAGTCAGTAATGATGGGAATCTCATCATTGTAACAACCCCCCCTCTGAACCAAAATCTTCAGACAACTTACTTTCATTATCATTTTCTAAAGCGTCGGTTAGAATGTTAGCAATATCTTCCGGTAATGACGGCGCATCTGAGGAATATCCATCAAAATTTTCAAATATTTCGTTATCTGACACATCAGATTCCGATTCGGGTGGTGGTATAACCGCTAATGACATTAATCTGTTTGTTCGTGATGAGTATTGGGCCATCTAAAAATTTAAAAGTGTTTCAGAAAAAAAATCAACCGGCTTGTAAAAACAAAGAATTTGGCATTGTTGCTTTCAGTTTACATACTTACATTATTGGTATAGTTGGCGATGTTAACTACAATTAACAGTTTTTTTAAGAACCAAAAACAAATACTACAGACTAATATTTTTCAGTTAGGTGTTCACTGACTTATTAAAAAATAACTAAATTAACTAATTACTGAACGTCGTTCTCTTCCTAATGGTGTAACTCGACAAATTCTTCTGGTAAATAACCACGCAACACGAGGTTTTATACATAACCAAGAAATTTTCTGTGAAAGGCGCAATATTTAATGTTACTAGTTCAGGGTTTGATCGCTAGATGTCACTGACTGTATTATATATTAAATATAGGTAAATTAGAAGTAACCTTGTCAAGTTTTGAAACGAGTCCAATGCATATAGATTTTATTAAAAGATGAAATATATGTTAACTACAGTTTACACAATCAAGAAAAGGGTAACAGATGGCACCAAAATGTCTATTTTGAATAAAAGTGGACTTACGGGGTTTTCTGATTAAGACGACGATAAATAAGGCCTATGACATCATGAGTCGGATGACTAAACTTTGTTCTATCTTCAGCGGTGTTTTTTCCTGTATACACTTCGCCATTTATTGCATAATGCGTTTTCGAATCGAATTTGAATTTTTAGCCCATACGTGGCCGGTTTATTCGGCATGTACATTCGGAATCTACCTCTGAATGGCACTAACATCTCATCCACGGTAACATTCGCAACAGGAGAAAATGCTTGTTTAGAATTTTGTTTTTTCCGTTATATTTTGTAGTTTATCGATAAAATATATTAGACAATACTTAATTTAGTAAGAATTTCTCGTTTAAATATAAGTGATATTAACTGCGCCACCTTCCGGTGGCGTCACAATACTTAAATAAAGATTGCTCGTTTAAATATATGTGATATTAACTGCGCCACCTTACGGTGGCGTGATATAAAGTAATCAAATAAGTATTAGTGGTTGCTCGTATAATGAAAGCGCCATCTGATAGTAACTTTCAATAATACGAATATCATACTCATCTTACCCATTAAAAATACATCATCATACTGATTTTCATGACAATCGGTTGAACGGGGCCGAAGTCGATAGTTTACAGCGCCGCCTGGCAGCCAGTTACATCAATGGGCATATCATATAAAGCTTCTCCGTGAAAAAAATACGTGTACATACCAATTTTCATAATGATCGGTCAAATAGTTTCTGAGTCTATCGATTTCATACATACAAACATCCTTTTTTATATATATAGATAAATAAGGATTGCTCGTTTACATATATGTGATATTAACTGCGCCACCTTACGGTGGCGTGATATAAAGTAATCAAATAAGTAGTGGTTGCTCGTTTAATGGAAGCGCCATCTGGTGGTAACATCCATTAATACGAATATCATATTCATATTAACCATTAAAAATACAGCATCCTACTGATTTTCATGACAATCGGTTGAACAGGGCAGAAGTTGTTACTCTGCAGCGCCACCTGGTGGCGAGTGGCATCAATGTGCATATCATACAAACCTTCTCCGTGAAAAAATATATATACATACCAATTTTCATGACAATCGGTTGAACAGGACAGAAGTTGCTACTCTGCAGCGCCACCTGGTGGCGAGAAGCATCAATGAGCATAGCATATTCGTTTTCTCCGTGAAAAAATACATATACATACCAATTTTCATGACAATCGGTTGAACGGGACAGAAGTTGCTACTCTGCAGCGCCACCTGGTGGCGAGTGGCATCAATGGGCATAGCATATTCGTTTTCTCCGTGAAAAAATACCTATACATACCAATTTTCATGACAATCGGTTGAACGGGACAGAAGTTGCTTCTTTGCAGCGCCACCTGGTGGCGAGTGGCATCAATGAGCATATCATATAAACCTTCTCCGTGGAAAAATACATATATATACCAATTTTCATAATAATCGGTCCAGTAGTTTTCGAGTCCATAAATTTCTTACATAAAAACAGATCCTTTTTTATATATATATATATATATATATATAACGTGAAGTCAATAGTGGAGTTGCAGTCAATGTTATGGCCAATGTAAATGAAGAAAACTCTTTTATTTTTGTCAAGCTTTCGAATTTATTTAATTCTTTTTCAAGACATCTATAGTGAAGAAAAAAATTTTTTATATAATAAAATTTTTTTTATGTTTTATATGTGATAACTTACTAATACGTGAGGTTATGAAAAAAGCTGCGAATTCTGTTTGATAAAATTAAAGTAAATCATATTATTAAAATACATAAAAACATATACGTTTAAAACTTATTATTTGATTGACTTTTAATATGTCTTCAATTTCTTTTTTATATATGTATGTTTTTTTATGTATCTATGGTATTAATTTTAACACAGTAGGAAAGCAAAACATTGTAATGATTAATTTATTTAGATTTTATTTTTATATCAAGTAACTTACTATATTCGTGAAATACAGAACTTTAATTTTAAAAATTTTTATAAAAAAAATTTTTTAAATGTTAAATTTATGAAAGTTGTTATTTTTTATGTTTTTATTTTTGTTTATTTTAATATTATATTAATCTTTATGTTTGTAATCCTGTTTTAATTTATTAAAAGTTTTTTTATATTTATAAGTTAAATTTATATGTTAAATTTATTTATATTTATTTTTGAAATGATAGAATGTAACAATAAATATTACTCAGCCCTTCTATATCTGATTTTCTATTAATACATGTTTGCCTTTTATCAATGTGTGTCATTTCTAAGAATAATCTTTTTTTATGGTTCCTTTCTCTTTCAAAATTTTTGTTTCTTCAAATTTAAAACTATGATTATTTTTGACTGCATGTTCTGTTAGTGCACAAGCATTAATTTTATTATTTCTAATATCACTTTTATGAGAGATGTTCCTACTGTGTATAGTTCTGCATGTTTCTCCTATATAAACTCTTTCACAATTAGAGCAAGTGATTTCATATACTACATTTGAATTTTCAAAATTATTAAGTAGGAACATCTCTCATAAAAGTGATATTAGAAATAATAAAATTAATGCTTGTGCACTAACAGAACATGCAGTCAAAAATAATCATAGTTTTAAATTTGAAGAAACAAAAATTTTGGAAAGAGAAAGGAACCATAAAAAAAGATTATTCTTAGAAATGACACACATTGATAAAAGGCAAACATGTATTAATAGAAAATCAGATATAGAAGGGCTGAGTAATATTTATTGTTACATTCTATCATTTCAAAAATAAATATAAATAAATTTAACATATAAATTTAACTTATAAATATAAAAAAACTTTTAATAAATTAAAACAGGATTACAAACATAAAGATTAATATAATATTAAAATAAACAAAAATAAAAACATAAAAAATAACAACTTTCATAAATTTAACATTTAAAAAAATTTTTTTATAAAAATTTTTAAAATTAAAGTTCTGTATTTCACGAATATAGTAAGTTACTTGATATAAAAATAAAATCTAAATAAATTAATCATTACAATGTTTTGCTTTCCTACTGTGTTAAAATTAATACCATAGATACATAAAAAAACATACATATATAAAAAAGAAATTGAAGACATATTAAAAGTCAATCAAATAATAAGTTTTAAACGTATATGTTTTTATGTATTTTAATAATATGATTTACTTTAATTTTATCAAACAGAATTCGCAGCTTTTTTCATAACCTCACGTATTAGTAAGTTATCACATATAAAACATAAAAAAAATTTTATTATATAAAAAATTTTTTTCTTCACTATAGATGTCTTGAAAAAGAATTAAATAAATTCGAAAGCTTGACAAAAATAAAAGAGTTTTCTTCATTTACATTGGCCATAACATTGACTGCAACTCCACTATTGACTTCACGTTATATTGAACCAGTCACTATACCATTATTCATATATATATATATATAGATAAGTTATTTTTCCATGGTATTCATTCTCTGTGTGGTACTATTTACTTTTTCTTTTAGGAAAGTGTAGGATTGTTCCTGAAGAGTTAAGAAAGAGAAATAAACGAAGTCGAGAATCATGCAAACAAAATTTTTCTTGCACGAGTCAGATTACTGTTGAGAAGGAAACTTCCTCGGGTAAAAGCTCCGTGGTGTACTGTTCAACCCATTATGGACATGGGGAAGACATCCGTCATTTGAGCATTTCCAAAATTGCAAAGCATCAGATAGCTGAAAAGTTGCTAATGGGTGTGCCTGCCTTTAAGTAAGAATACTATTTTGTAGTTTCTATAGATGGAAAACGATTTTTTATTTTCTAAATGAACTCATCTTAGCTGTATGTATAACATTTGGTATACAACTTGTCCATTATAAGGAGGGCCAGTGCGGACATTTTGGAAACAGTAAGAGATAGATGCCTATTTAAAACAAGAATGAAATAATAAATTTGAGAGTTAAGTTTTTGTTCGTTAATGGTTTATCTTTGGTTTAATTATTATTTTGATGTTGGAAATTTGCTGGTGGCTAGTAGTTTAAATTTGGTTTATGGTATATAGGGTGTTTTTTTTTTTCAAATTGAACAAAAAGTTTTATTTCTATATCATTTTATTATGTTAAAAGATTATTTTTTGTTACAATACTATATTTTATATTGCGATTCAAATTTCACTAAACGTGGGTGCTGCCACTACAAATTTGAATTTTCCAGAGACTACTTGATGACGCTTCTATTTGAATCAACTATATATGAAATTTTTTTTTCTTATATTAAGGAAGCTACTTCTTGTGTTGGTAGTTTTATTTGTAATGTATTTATGACTGATATAACAAATGTTTATATCAATGCATGGATTCAAGTAATGAGTGCACCTACCAAGCACCTTTTCTGTTCATGGCATATAGATCGCGCTTGGCAACAAAATTTGAAGAAAATTAATAATATAGAAAAACAATCGTGGGTGTACAAAACATTAAAACTCCTTCAAACTTGCCTTGAAGAAGAAAAATTTGAATCTGATTATCATAACTTTCTTGCTATTCTGAATTCTGAAGACGACACTAAAAATATGTTTGATTATTTACAAAACAACTATTATAACAACAGAGAAAAATGGGCATATTGCTACAGAAAAGCATGCGGCATTAATACCAATATGCACTTAGAATCTATGCATACAGTTATAAAATATGTATATCTTCAGGGGAAGTCAATTAAACAATTAGATAAGTCTATACACGCATTGCTAAAATATATTAGAGATAAAACGATAGATCGTATTATTAGGCTTACAAAGGTTAAGTTTAATAAGCACATACACTTGATACAAAATGGACATAGGGCTGCAGTTATGAAACTATTAAACTTTACAAAATTAACTGACGGCATATACCAAATAAATGATGGCACAAGTCACAGCGGTACCTACATTGTTAAAAAATATAATGATACAATATGTTGTGGCTTAGCATGTACACTTTGTAATATTTGCTTTCATACCTTTCAATGTACGTGCATGGATTATTCAATAAGAGCTACTATTTGTAAGCATATTCATTGTGTAAGTATAAAAGAAAATATTGGTACTGACTCTCCCCCTGACTTTAATGTTAAAAATGCGAAAATTGAGGTAAACACATTAGTTAACAACTTAACTGCTGATTCATCAGACCAAAATATTTCTGGAGTAACGAGTAAAGAACATTGGCAAAGTAAATTTAAAGCAGAATTAATTAAGTTTTCAAAAAATGCTAATACTATGCAATATTCATCTGAAGAATATGAATTTATGTATAAAAACTTGAGAAGTTTTAATAAGTTAGGATCGACAAATTTACAAGAGCCTTTTCAAACGAAAACTGTTTCAAATATGCGAATACCCCATAATAGGAAAATAGCAAAACAAAAATTTTTCTCTACAAAAAAAAAGGCATCAAAATCAAAAAGACATAATACTTTAACTAAACCAAGTGTTAGCGAACACAAAATTATAATTGATACATTGCATCAGTCAGCTCTGTTTATATCTAATGATCCTAGTAATGATCACGCATATGTTTAGTAGGTATATTTTAACCATTTACTTCACAGAAGAAGCAGACCAAGTACGTACAACATAAATGAGTTTACACAGTGCGACTAGTGCGAGTCTCTGGGCGGGGCAGTAGCTGTAGGTACTTGGGGAGTAGAGGACAAAATAAGGCAGCTGCTCACTTGTTTACACAAGTCAAGTAGCTGTACTGTTCGACTAGCTCCTGGCCAATGAGCTTGCAGGTCTTGAAAAAGAGTACAATATGTAGAAACTCGTGAATATCAAGCTGCTATTCGAGTGACCCTATCACAGTTCAAAATTCTTTTAAATTTAATTACTCCAAGTACTCAGCCCAGGCAAGTGGCCAGTAAAATCAGAAAATATTGAAGTTACTCACATTCAGTAGCTGCCTATTCTTGAAGAGACAGTAACTCGGCAGATTTGTTTAAACAAAAACAGTTCTTGGCACACAGTTACTGGCCTTCTTAACTGACCCCCTAGCTCGTACCGTGTAAACTCCCCTTAACAAACAATTTTTTAAAATTTCCAGGTGAATGACGCAACAGAAGAAGAAGTGATATCCTTTTTTTCAGTTTTTCACCTATTTATAATATTCTAGTCTACTTGATATAACAGGCATTTTTTAAATTACCTAGGTACTTAATTGGAGAAGCCACTGACAAAAAATAGAAACTAAGCAGTGGCTATTTCATTTTCCTTATCTATTTTTTTTTTCATCTAGATGTTGAAGAAATGTTTTGGAAAATAAATAAATTGAAAAACTTTATTTTGTTTTTTTTAATCTTTCGTATATTTAATGAAATGTACCTAAAGGCTTAATATTTGAACTCAAATATCATTAAATACAATTTACTTATATAACAGTTATTTAAAACTATATAATTGCATCATTTAAATATGGCATTTTTTACCTTAGGTATACCTAATTTTAAAAATGCCAAGCTAAGGGCGAAACTTTAAAAAAAAATTGTTTTTTTTTTAAATAGAATCTAACCCTAAGAAACCAAAGGATAAAATAAATATCCTCTTGACTTTGTTTAAAATGAACTAAATTGGATTATTATTAGGTTGCTGTGGTGTAATTCAATAACAAACGTTTGAGCTTTATATTTTATCCAATCACAGCAGACGTCCCCGTGCCGTCATGTCACATTTGTTAGTTGGTTACGAAATTAGGCAACACTGTGAGTGGCTACATTTAGTCGCTTCTCAGTTAGCATCGTTGGTGCTTTTGGATGTGTAAATAAAATTGGTGCTATAACTTCAGAAAGCCGTACAAATCTTTCTAATTGATAATAAATAGAATTCCATCGAGTGCACACGGATTGAATAAGTGTCAGTGGTTGTATTTTGTTTTCTTGTGCTCGTCTTAAAGAATCTGCTGCGTTTATGTTTTGCTTAAAATATTTAGTTATTTCTTTCACTATTGTCAGAAATGCTTTAGCTTCTTCAACTCCAGTCTTGTCATCAAATGGTTTTGATGCTACCAAATTCAATGTGTGCGCAAAACATGGCAAATGTTTATTTTTCTCATAAATATTTATAACTGCTTTAACTATATTGGAACCATTGTCAGTAAGAAAGGCTACAACATTAAGCTGGGTTCATGTACATGCGAATCGCGAATTGCGAAGACAGCTCCTATTGGTTAATATCAAAATTACGTCAGCCGAGAAATTTTGACATATGTCAATTCTAATTTCTTGCGAATTCGCATTATTTAAAATCTGAAGGGCGGGAATCTTGAAACTGTTTTAATATTTTAGCGAATTTTGCAGTTTTTCTTGTTAACGCATGTGCAGTTCCCATCAATGTTTTGTTTTGGATTTGTATGTTAAGGCAGTTAAGGTTAGGTTAGGTCTCCAAAACACGTGAATTAGTGCATAGACAAATTAATCTTTTATTTCTGGTGTAGTGATTTTTAATTTAAGATGTATGAAAGTGAAGAGGTAAAATACATAATTATATTACTTTACTTAGTAGAAAACTAGATAACAGACTATTATATCGATATACTTATTTTTCTATAAAATATGGGTGGAATCATGCAGCTTGTTTTATTCATTATTAACATAATGTAAGGGTTTATGGAACTTAAAAATACTAATCTTTATGTAGTTCTATATAATCAACTATATTGAAATACTAGGAAATAAATTTATTCCACTTTCAATGTAAATGTTTAAATATAAAACAAGTTGCATAATCCCACCTTATATTAATTATGTCACTACGAAATTTTGATTTTTTATACCAACATTTCTGTTTGTGCTAGGTGGAATGTGGAGATTGTGGAGGTGTTTTCCCGTTAACAGCATACCAATACCATGCATGTAATATGGCAAAAGCTACTCAACAGAGTACCTCGCAAGTTATAGCCAACACAAATCGAGAAGATTTTAATGTGGCCATATTGGCTGAAGCAGTGCAAGCACGCCCTGCTCTGTGGGATCATACTCTGCCTCTTAAAGATAGAGCAAGGGATATAAGAGAAAATATGTGGAGGGAGGTGTATGAGGAGATTGATGGGGTAATTCCATTGGACTCAATTGAAAAAAAAATGGAAAAATCTCAAAGACACTTTCCTCAAACATTTAAAGTAAGTTTCTTACCAATTTTACACTTTACAGGAAAAAAATGTTTGTATTTCTTTGTTACTTTATTCTTTATTTTTAGAACATATAAGCCTTCAGGAGGAGGTACTGAGGATAAAAAAAAGTGGAAACACTTTGATTATTATATTTCCTAGCAAATGTGAATTCAAGTAGAAAAACTTTTGGCAACGTTCTACCGATTGAAACAGATGTTGACCTTTTGTCACCAACTGCAAGTACATCACAAACTAACGTGGATCTTTTATCCCCACCGAGTAAAAAATGTAAAACTGGCATGACTATAACACCATCGAAAAACAAGAGACAAAAAAAAACTGGTAAGCATATGATTTTTGCTCTTAAGTACTATTATTCATCACAGTGTTATTCCCGTTTTAGATGAAACTGATGAACTGTTATTAGAAATTTTAAAAGAGTCAGCACCTGCAAGGACTACTCCTATTATTAGTCCTGCGTTGATGGCAATACAAGAGGTGCTAAACAAACTTCCAGAGAGAGTTAGAATGGAAGCCGAAATTGAAATGCTGAACAGAGTTTACCAGCTATATGCTGAAAATTCTTAAAAAAATTAAGTTTTTTAAATTTAGTCATTTTTTATATTATATTAGCATTAATAAATAAATGGAAATTTTTGTAAGAAAATATATTTATTTAAACCACTGCACATCAATTGGAGCTATATTTAAAAAATAATCTGTAAACAGAGAGCGCAAAACACTTGCTCTTTGAGAATATGCATTTCCTCCCATTCGTGGTACACTTGACAATCTGTTCTGAACTGTATTCCTCCATTCCCCGTCAATAATTTCTCCTGTTTCGCTTTCTGTGTCAACATAATTGGGAGGACAGTATCTTCTGGTAACTGTTTTTTCAAAATCCTTTTTTTTTTTAAAGTTATGTAAGCATATCAATGCACCTACTATTATTTCAGTTATTTGCAGCTTTGCGTTAATTCCAGTATCCTCCATTTGGCAACAAGAATGCCAAATGTACTTTCAAGTATTCTTCTTGCCCGACTTAATCTATAACAATATAATTTGTACAAAGCTCAACATTTCATATTCTAAAACTAAAAGGATTCGGTAACACTGTAAACTACAACTTACCTATAGTTAAAAATTCTTTCCTTTAATGGAAGAAAACTGCCTGGATATGGTCTCATTAAATTGATGCTAAATGGAAATGCTGCATCTGCCACAAAACAGTAGGGCACAGGTTCACCTTCCTCCCAAAGTTTTCTTGGATGAGGCAGGCTTAAAGAGTTTGAATAAAATCTTTGTCCAAAATTACTATTTCGGAATATTCCTCCATCACTTTGTCTACCTTTTGCGCCAATATCGACAGCAGTAAAACAGTAATCTGCGTCACATACTGCTAATAGTACAATGCTAAAGAAATCTTTATAATTAAAGAAATCAGATCCTGTATTAGGAGGAGCCTAAAAACAACAAACTGAAATAATATTTTTTTTGTTCCACCTGAGGAACCAAAAAACAAAACTGAAATAATATATGTTTTTGTTACTGTTACAACCTGAATTCTAATATGTTTCCCATCAATTGCTCCCACACAATTTGGAAAGTTCCATTTCTTTTCGAAACCATTTGCAATTTCTTTCCACATCTCTTCTGTTGGAACTGGCAAATATTCAATGTTTAAAACTTCCCAAATTGCAGATGTAGTCTCTCTTATGATATTAGATACTGTACTTACTCCCAATCGGTAATTATACGAAATACTTTTCATGCTTACGCCTGCTGCTAAGTATCTAAAATTATATAATTTTTATTTGTTAATAATAAATGTAAGATTAATTCTAGGATACTATTAAAGATAGTTCGTAAATGAGTGGAAACATTAGATATATACCTGAGTGTTGCTGATAACATTTCTCCTGATGAAATTGGTTCTTTTGCAAAGTAGATCTTACTGATAACGGGAGAAACTTTTTCTAATAGTACGTCAAAATCTTCTACAGACATCCTGTGATAATTTCGAAACTTTTTTTCATCTTTAAGCCGCATTTCCTTCACTAAATTGTGATAAACACCTTGTTGTTTTCTGTTATTAAATATTTCACAAACGTCGACTGTTCTATGAATTCTATTTCGTCGCCTTTTTAACAATAAATATGCCGCAATTGATCGCTTTCGACGCCAATAAAACAAATCAGTTTCTTTATCGTATTAGTCGTTCATACTTATAATCGTATCTTTGATTTAAATTTAATGATCATGTATCATATGTTGTTAAATTTTGTTTATTTGCTTGACGATGACACTAGCTGGCAGTAACTGTAAACGTTCAGTATAAAAATCCCCAGAATCCTGTCAAAAAATTCGATGGTACATGAAATGAGATAAAAACGCGATATTTTTTTTTGCGAAGATCGCATTCGCGATTCGCATGTACATGAACCCGCCTTTATCCATGGCGATGTTCCAATTTTCTGTCATGGCGTCATGAGTCATGGTAATAATTATATATATATAATCAAAATACCCCAATTACCCAAACGGTGTAGGGGTTTTGCACTTCATGAGTGCACAAACTTAGCCCATTCTTTTTTAGTTTTAGCTAGTGCCTTTGCTTCAGTCCACGTTTTGTTTTTGCTCTTCAATATCTTAGCGTTTCCTTAGGTCGTCCTCTTCTCCTCTTTTCTTGTGCTCTGGATTCCCATACTTGCCTGGTAGGCCTCTCTGTATCCATCCTTTGCAAATGACCCCACCAACTTAGTTGTCGTTCTTCTATAAACATGCTCAGTGGTTCAACATGCAGCTCTTCTCTGATGTAATCGTTCCTTAATCGGTCTTTTCTAGTCACTCCTTTGACTTTTCTGAGGAATTTCATTTCTGTTGCTTGCAATTTACTTTTCAGCTGCTGTGTTAAAACCCATGACTCACATCCATATGTAAGAATTGGTCTGTAGATGCTCTTGTATACTTTTATTTTTGTCTCTCTTGATATATACCTGTTACTAATGAATCCCCTATTCATAGCATAATACACTTTATTAGCATTCTCGACTCTCTTATTTACTTCCGGATCTTGCTTCCCCTTATCGTGAATTGTGACTCCAAGATATTGATAAGTACTGACCTGCTCAATTTTAGTTTCCTTTACTTCTATATTTAATCTAATTTCTGCATGTGACACAGCCATTACCTTCGTCTTCTTTAGATTTAATTTCATTCCAAACTCTTCCAATACCTTGTCCCAAATTAGTAGGTCTTTTCTTAGCTCCCTCTCGTTAGTTGCTACTATTACCACATCATCCGCAAAAGCGCACTCCGAAATTTCTACTTTCTGCAGGTTACGATAACCAATATACACCGGCTTAGTTTTTTATCTACAGGTTTTAATGATGTCATCCATATAAGTTATAAACAGGAACGGGCTTAGTGCTCCTCCTTGTCTCACTCCTTCTTGGGTCATAAATGTTTCCGAGTGTTTATTTTTCCATATTACATAGTTCTTGGTGTTTTTGTACATACTTTTAACTATTTTGATCAATTTTTCTGGAGTACTTTTATTGCGGAGACTTTTCCAAATTTTACAACGGGCACACGGTCAAAAGCCTTTTCCATATCCATGAAAGCGAAACATGTTGTTTTATCAAATAATAATGTTCTGTTGACGATTTCTTTGATGGTAAAAATATGATCTTGTACACTTCTGCCTTTTCTAAAACCACTTTGGGATTCTGTAAGTTGTGGTTCTATGATGATTCTTAGTTTCCTTTCTATGATTTGTTCATAAAGTTTCATCATAGTACTTAAAATTGTTATCCCTCTGTAGTTTTCACACTGTTTACTATCACCTTTCTTATATATTGGTAATATACGACCTATTTCCCAATCTTCCGGTATTTTTTCTTCTTTGTACGCTTTGTTGAATATTTTTAGCAGAGCCATCTTTCCTATTTGTTCAATATTTTTCAGCATTTCGGTAGTAATATTATCATGGCCTGGCGCTTTACCGTTTTTAAGTCTTTTTATGGCTTCTATTAATTCTTCTTGGGTAATTTCTTCTCCTTCTTTATTTAGGTCTTCATGGGATCGTTGTTCCATCTCTTCTCTCCCTTCACCATCTTCTATATTTGTATTACTACCTAATAGTTTTTCAAAATAGTTTTTCCAGCATTCCATAATTTTCTTTTCATCCGTGATAAGTTCTCCATTTGAATCTTTTATTTCACTTCCTTTCATTTTTTTGTCATTACGTAGATTTTTAAGCACTCTGTAGAAGAGTTTTTGGTTACACTTGGCATCTTTTTCTAATTTTTCTCCGAACGCGTTCCATGACTCTTTTTTTGCTTCTACTACTGATTGTTTTACCCTCGATCTTTCCTCTTTATATCTAACATAATTTAGATCTGTTTTGTTATTCAAATATGTTTTCCACAGTATCTTTTTATATTTTACTTGCTCTGTAATTTCATTCGACCACCAAGAGGTTTGTTTCTTTCTGTTACTGGTCTTGCATATTCCACAAGTTTTTTTTGCAGCTTCAATTATCACTTCCTTAAAAATATTCCAGGCTTGGTCCAATGTTATGTCATCTATATTTCTCAGATTTTGTTCGATGCCTTTTTCAATTTCCTTTTCGTACTGTTTTGCTATTGTTTCTTGGGTTAACATATATGTTCTTATTGTCTCAAATTGTATTGTTGTTTTGATCTTATTTGTGCTTAATGGTCGTTTTTCTGATGTTTTCTCGCGTATTCTCGCTACTAGTAGATAATGATTACTACCAATTTCATAACCTCGCTTTACTCTTACATCCATAATTGCTGTCTTGTTTTTATTCTCTGTTATTACATAATCTATTATGGATTTCTCTTTTCTAGTAGGTTCTTCTCTCGTATACTTATGTATATCTTTATGTTGATAAAAAGTATTAGTTACTATTAAATCATGAACTTGACAGAATTCTAATAACCGTACCCCATTGTTATTCCTTATCTTCTCTCCATATTTTCCAATGATAGTTTCATATATTTCATCCTGTATTCCCACTCGTGCGTTAAAATCGCCTAAAATAAAAACTTTGCCTTTTCCATCTTGTACACACCACTCCAGTTCATCCCAGAACGAATCTTTAGTTGCAGCTTTTTCATCTTCGTTTGGACCATATACTGATATTATTGTTTTAATGTGATCTTCATATTTTAGCTCCACTAACAGTATTCTTTCGGATATTCCCTCCCATCTTATCACTTTGTCCTTTAATTTACTGTGTATAAACTGTATATAAACTTTTGAACGGATGGTGTTTTTGAGGTCAGGGGGGCCCAAAACGAAAAACTGTAATGAAATTTTCCCGAAGTCGTGACCTGCGAACCAGCTGAATAGTAGATATAAATCTACTAATACGGCAACAAATGCAAGAAGTAGAGGCGATATGTTTAACAGCAGATGTTTGAACTGATACCCATAATTGTCAAAGTTACTTGGGCTTGACAGGTCATTACATATGTGACAATAAATTAACAAACATAAATTTTGGCGTATCTGTATTAAGTGAACCACACAATGCGGACTATTTAAGTCAGGTAATTATTACCATGAGCTACTTACCATATGCGTGTACTGATGTATGGGGTGAGCGTCCATTACCTAGGAGTCTTACGAAGTCTGTGAATGACTTGGAGTAGTGCATCACTCATATTTTAAGACATGCCTGTAAATGTAGGAATGGTGTACTGTTCAGGGATATTGCGTCGGTCATTGCGGTTGGCGATCCATTCTGGTGGGACGGGATCTTGGCCGGTGGGTGTTATGCAACACAAGGATTGGGGATCATCTTCAAATGATTCCTTCCAAAGCTGGAAGCCGAAGGTCGTTGCCATGCCGAAAGTGCCTTGGGATTCTAAGTTGAGGCAATGTGGAGAGACCTCTGCGGTGACAGCACGTTGAGTGATGTCATTTGTTTCGGTTGACATGGTGACAATTGTTTGAGACAGGGCGCCTTGTTCTGGAAGTGTGGCGAAGTCGACGGATGAGACGGTGAAAGTCTGCGTGGTGGCGATTATAGCTGAGACAGCCTTCATGAGTTGGATGTTGAAGCCTGTGTGGCGTGGGGAACAAGGGAACTGGTTTGCTGTGATTCCGAGAGAGGTGAAAATCGTTTTGGACTCTTCTCGTGGAGCCGAAATTTCGTGCCAGAATAATAAATTCATGTTGGGGGTGGAGTTGGCTGGAATCACTGGGATGTTTGGAATCGGAAGTGGGCGGGCGTTACCCAAAGTGCCTTTGATCAAAGTGATTATAGTGCCTAAGCACGGTATCTCTTCGAATAAGTTGTGGTTATCGGTTTTGATGAGAGGGCCGTGATAACCGGGTGAGTTGTCGACTGGAGTTGCCGGCAAGGCGGGGAAGGCTAGGTAAAGATGTTGGCCTGCTTTTGTGACTACCGCGCCGATGGCGTTGAGGTAGATGCGGAGTGGCTCGGGAACGTTAAACGTAAATGATGTAGTCTTGCTGATGAGAAGGACCTCTTCAGGCGTTAGTTCTTGCCTAAACTTGGCTTTCAGGTGTATGATCCTTAGCCAAAGCAGGCATACTGAGTAGTATTGGAACGCTTCTCTGGTCCAGACTTTCATTAAGTTCGCGTTATCGATGGTCATCTGTTGAAAGACCTGGTTGACGAGCTCTGGATAGACGGCGAGGGATGGCTGTTGGAGGACATCGATGTCGTTTTCTCTTATCGGTTGCTGGAAATTAAAGAGTGTGTCATCCTTGTTAGTTTTCTCCGTGTGTTCCGATCTGTTGGGGGGGTTCTCTTTAGGCAGGCGAGATGGTTTGGGCGGCGCTGCCGGAAGAGCCGGTTTGCTGCTAGACCGTGGGGCGACATCAGCTTTTTGAGCTGGTGCCTGAGCTTGGTGCGCTGGCGCTGGTTTGGCCTGATGAAAGTTGGCGGCATGTGGATTTCTCTGATTTTCGGGCTTGCCGTAGTAACCTCGTGGCTTATTTGCGTCCATTGCTGGGTGTGGTGAAAGAGTAGGAATAAATTTAATAAAGTAAACTTTATTTAAAAATATATGTTCTACTGGAGTTTCGAACCTCTAATAAAATGGCTTCTTCTTTCCTATCTTCATATTATTAGCCAACTTTATTTAGCCAAGTTTCAAGTTATCAGTTGTTGGTAATATACACCACGTTATGACGTCACTTCCATTTCCTTCCTCTCAAGTACGACTTTTACAATGTACCTCCATCTTTTCTTAGTAACATGGACCTTCTGTTTCGGACTTAGTGATGTTAGACCCAGAAGCCGACCACATTTTCATTATTTTACTCATGAAGTGGCTTCAACTACTCCAATGCATTGTGCGAACTTCTTTTTGCACCTGATGTGGCTATTTTCCATCTTAGATGCTTCACAGTAAGTTCGAACTTATTCGTTCTTTCTTTCTAATTAAAAATAATTTTTCCTGCAGCTCCCTCGTTGACTGTTTTAATATTAATTTTAATTTCCCTGCGCGCGCTATGTTTACTGTATGGGGGAAGAGGGGATGTGAAGGGAGCGGGAAGGGACCATCTTACCTGGCGACAAGATGTGTTTTGTTATTATTGAGGGTCTCAGGTATAAGAATCCGGTTATAGTTGCCGGCACTCGGAATTTGCATACTCAACTAACTACCTCTAGCGCCTGCACTATGTGTAAGAACCTTTTTTTTCTGTACTTTTCCCGTTATCTTTCTTTTTGATTTTCGCACAGGTGTGCTTCCATTTGTACTGCTAACAGTAGAAATAATATCAGTATTGGCGTTTGCAGCAACTGGATGAACATAAATTGATCCAGCTACGCTGTCAGCATCAGTTAGAATAGAGTCAGTAATGATGGGAATCTCATCATTGTAACAACCCCCCCTCTGAACCAAAATCTTCAGACAACTTACTTTCATTATCATTTTCTAAAGCGTCGGCTAGAATGTTAGCAATATCTTCCGGTAATGACGGCGCATCTGAGGAATATCCATCAAAATTTTCAAATATTTCGTTATCTGACACATCAGATTCCGATTCGGGTGGTGGTATAACCGCTAATGACATTAATCTGTTTGTTCGTGATGAGTATTGGGCCATCTAAAAATTTAAAAGTGTTTCAGAAAAAAAATCAACCGGCTTGTAAAAACAAAGAATTTGGCATTGTTGCTTTCAGTTTACATACTTACATTATTGGTATAGTTGGCGATGTTAACTACAATTAACAGTTTTTTCAAGAACCAAAAACAAATACTACAGACTAATATTTTTCAGTTAGGTGTTCACTGACTTATTAAAAAATAACTAAAATAACTAATTACTGAACGTCGTTCTCTTCCTAAAAAGGTGCGTACAGACATGCTCCGAATACCGTCTCGAACCTCGCCGCGTGCTGCGACGCGATCAACAGAAGTTCGCGACGTAGTTGACGGGGGCCTTGCAATAAGCAACGAACATAAAGGTGCGTACAGACATGCTCCGAATACCGTCTCGAACCTCGCCGCGTGCTGCGACGCGATCAACAGAAGTTCGCGACGTAGTTGACGGGGGCCTTGCAATAAGCAACGAACATAACACCGCTCCGTACCTGGTATCAAACATTTAGTCGTTCCATCAGTAATTGCGTGGAATCTGTATCTGATGGATGTTGCTGCAGCAGCCTATATTGTTATGCATTATTCAATTATTAAAAGAAAAAATACTCGTGAAAGAAGATGGTGGCAAACACAAATGTATAAAAGCAGGGAGATATATGGTGGCAATCACTTACTCTTGGATTTGAAATTTCAGTCCATCAGTGGATTATACAAAAATTTCACAAGGATATCGCCATCCGATTTCGAATTTTTGATCACTTTAGTGGGTCCTAAAATTTGTCGAAAAGATACAAGATGGAGAAAAGCTATCTCTGTTCAAGAACGGTTGGCAGTCACGATGCGTTTTTTGGCTACTGGAGATTCATTCACTAGTTTACAATACCTTTTCAAAATATCGAAACAATCAATAAGTGCAATAATTCCGGAAGTATGTGGAGCTATAGTCGAAGGATTAAAAAAACACATTCAGGTAAATATATGTCTTATTTATTTATATTTAATTCAAGTCCAATGTGGGCATACTTAAAGATAACATGGTATGGGAACTGATATTATTATTATTAAAACCGGCTTGAGACTCTATATATGTTGGTGTGGAATATGGGGACGTTTGGAAAGATTGCGGTGAAAATTGGGATTCAGATGAGTGAGGTCTTGGATTGGAATATGTAGATATAGAGGAATTGCTAGAATATACCGAGGGAGTAGGGTTTTCTGAATGTTGATGAAAGATTCCTCTGTCTGCTTGAAATAAAACAGCCATTATTTTTTCTTGGACAATTGACGCTGTAGCATTTGAATATTTCTTTAGTTTGGAAGCCACTAGGTTTCCAAAGATCGTATATTCACCTGAATGTGAATCTTCTTGGCATTTTGCAACCTTAGTTAGTACTGCAAATGCGGCATCTAACTTTTCATCATCAGCACCTCTTTTCTTTCGGATTCGGGAAGGACGGGCTGGAGTAGCGTATCTTTTGGGAACAGTTTCCTCTACTACAGTCTTTTGAGTTTCTACAGTGTCCTGAGTTTCGACCGTGTCCTGAGATTCTGCAGTCTCCTGAGATTCTATTGTCTCTTCAGAAATATCAGGAACATCTTCTCCAAAATTCTCATTTTCTTCACCTATTGTCACCATCTAAAAAAATTGTATGAGTTACTACACGAATTCTCTTTTGCAGATACCGATAACATCCGAGAAATGGTTGGACGTGGCTAAACAATATAATGATGCCTGGAATTTTCCCCATTGTCTAGGGGCCCTGGATGGCAAACATGTGGTATTACAAGCACCTATGAATACGGGTAGCGAATACTTTAATTATAAATCAACATTTAGTATAGTCTTGTTTGCATTGGTTGATCCTAATTATAATTTTCTGTATGTTGACGCTGGTGGTCAAGGGCGAATTTCTGATGGTGGAATATTCAAGAATTGTTCTTTATACAACAACTTACAGAATAATTATTTGAGTTTGCCTCAAGCAAAACCTTTGGATGGAAGACAACGCGAAATTCCATATTTTTTCGTTGGCGACGAGGCGTTTGCTCTAAGTGACAGAGTAATGAAACCGTTCTCTGGCGTTCATAAAAAAGGGTCTATTGAGAGAATCTTTAATTATAGGTTGTCGCGTGCACGTAGAGTTGTGGAGAATGTATTTGGCATTACTTCAGCAATATTCAGAGTACTTCGAAAGCCTATGTCATTGAGTCCCGAAAAAGCTGCACTCATAGTAATGACAATAGCTCATTTACATAATTTCAGACGTAAAAGCTCAACCTCCTGTCAGTTGTATACGCCGAAAGGAATATTTGATACCGAAAAAGAAGGAAAAGTTGAGGAGGGATCATATAGAAGGATAACTAATGATCCTATGTCATCCCTTCTGCCTTTAAGAAACATCCCAAGGAAATCACCTACCGATGCTAAAGCGATTCGAGATGAATTAGCGAATTTCTTCCAGGAAGAAGGTCGAATTTCATGGCAAGACAATTACGTGTGAACAATTTTAATTACTTACTTAAAAAAAAGAAACATAAAGAATACTTACAGTGGTCTGAGTATGTCGAACTTTATCCCTATCCAAAAGAAAAAGCATGCTCTTGTAGGCAAACCAGCTACTCTCGTACAGTTCTGATCGACCTGGAATATGAATTTTCCTTGAAATTTTATTTCTAATTACACTACCGTATTTTGTAATAGCATTATATCTTTAAATATGAAATAAATTCTAATAAAAAAATACGTCTTTGAAAATTCATAAACCACTCACCTGTTCCTGTGACTTTACTTTTTTTTATTTTTCCTTTTTCTCTCCGTAATCCAGATAGAAGATTGGTCATTTTTTTTTTACACTCCTCCGCTGTTGTTTCCATTTTTGCAGCAATCTCTTCCCATGCATCATTTTTTTTTGTTTTGTTGTAATATCTGGGATTCTTTGTATCCCATAATATCTCTTTTCCCCGATAATTTTCAATTAGCAATAAACTTTTCTCCTCCGTCCATTCCATCTTGATGCACTCAATTGCAAAACACATTCAAAATAACAGACTACTCAGACTGGAATATAGAAAAGATTCGCAAGCTAGTTTAGACATGAATTCACGGTGTACAGCGTCTCGTTCACGTTTCGTTTGATGCTCGAGGCAGGTACCGACAACCAGCGGAACGCTACAATGTTACACCGTTGCCGCGTTGAGGTACGATGCGCGGTTGCATGGTTCCGTCCACACTTGAGAACGCGACGAGGTCCGAGACGGTATTCGGAGCATGTCTGTACGCACCTTTACACCGCTCCGTACCTGGTATCAAACATTTAGTCGTTCCAACAGTAATTGCGTGGAATCTGTATCTGATGGATGTTGCTGCAGCAGCCTATATTGTTATGCATTATTCAATTATTAAAAGAAAAAATACTCGTGAAAGAAGATGGTGGCAAACACAAATGTATAAAAGCAGGGAGATATATGGTGGCAATCACTTACTCTTGGATTTGAAATTTCAGTCCATCAGTGGATTATACAAAAATTTCACAAGGATATCGCCATCCGATTTCGAATTTTTGATCACCTTAGTGGGTCCTAAAATTTGTCGAAAAGATACAAGATGGAGAAAAGCTATCTCTGTTCAAGAACGGTTGGCAGTCACGATGCGTTTTTTGGCTACTGGAGATTCATTCACTAGTTTACAATACCTTTTCAAAATATCGAAACAATCAATAAGTGCAATAATTTCGGAAGTATGTGGAGCTATAGTCGAAGGATTAAAAAAACCCATTCAGGTAAATATATGTCTTATTTATTTATATTTAATTCAAGTCCAATGTGGGCATACTTAAAGATAACATGGTATGGGAACTGATATTATTATTATTAAAACCGGCTTGAGACTCTATATATGTTGGTGTGGAATATGGGGACGTTTGGAAAGATTGCGGTGAAAATTGGGATTCAGATGAGTGAGGTCTTGGATTGGAATATGTAGATATAGAGGAATTGCTAGAATATACCGAGGGAGTAGGGTTTTCTGAATGTTGATGAGAAATTCCTCTGTCTGCTTGAAATAAAACAGCCATTATTTTTTCTTGGACAATTGACGCTGTAGCATTTGAATATTTCTTTATTTTGGAAGCCACTAGGTTTCCAAAGATCGTATATTCACCTGAATGTGAATCTTCTTGGCATTTTGCAACCTTAGTTAGTACAGCAAATGCGGCATCTAACTTTTCATCATCAGCACCTCTTTTCTTTCGGATTCGGGAAGGACGGGCTGGAGTAGCGTATCTTTTGGGAACAGTTTCCTCTACTACAGTCTTTTGAGTTTCTACAGTGTCCTGAGTTTCGACTGTGTCCTGAGATTCTGCAGTTACCTGAGATTCTATTGTCTCTTCAGGAATATCAAGAACATCTTCTCCAAAATTCTCATTTTCTTCACCTATTGTCACCATCTAAAAAATTGTATGAGTTACTACACGAATTCTCTTTTGCAGATACCGATAACATCCGAGAAATGGTTGGACGTGGCTAAACAATATAATGATGCCTGGAATTTTCCCCATTGTCTAGGGGCCCTGGATGGCAAACATGTGGTATTACAAGCACCTATGAATACAGGTAGCGAATACTTTAATTATAAATCAACATTTAGTATAGTCTTGTTTGCATTGGTTGATCCTGGAGAAATTGCGAGAAGTGAAGTATCCTTACAATCTCCACAGAAGAAAAATAAACTTTTTCTTCAGTATCTGTAGTCTTAGGATACTGGTTCAAATTATTATTTTAAGCAGTTTCAAAAGTCTTTTTAAATTTAGCACTCACCACGAGATATCCTTAGCGCTGCAACACCCAGTGAGCAACCAGCCGGCCGGCTAATTTCAGGAGAACAGGACCAAGCAGGGATCTTGATATCTTCGTGTAAATCTTTTAACGTTATCACTGATGGATTAGTAATCACTGTACCGCGTTTATGCACTTTAATGAAATTAATAGTATGATGAATCAAAGGTTTACGGAGACAGACTTTTTTAAGTTGGATCTCAAATTTTAAATTGTATTGACATTGATTTATTAATTATGTTTTTTTACATGGAAACCACAAACCATGATGGAAATAGAAAAAAAATGATAACCCGAGTGTTTTAGTAAGTTTAAATTAAACAAGTACCAATCCAACTGCGTGTTAAAGCTAAGTTTAAAAGCGCATGTTGAATAGAAATTCAACATAATAGCCGGGCGGCAAAAGAGTATCACATTTAGTATATTTAAAAAAAAACAAATATGAAATGTAAAAATATAACATTCTGAGATACGCGTAACTTCAGAAATGTATCCAGAGTCAAAATAAAATTTTAAGTTTTTAGAATAAATTTGTATCAAAAGTAACATATGAGTACCTAAATTAATTGAACTAAGAATTATTAGGAAGAACTGCGATTTTCCTAATTGATCGTAAATAATCACCATTAGCGGTATGAACCCTAATGGTTCGAATTAAGTTGTCCTTTCCAGGAAGAATTTCTGTAACTTTAGCTAGTGGCCATAACAGAGGAGGTGTATTATCATCTTTAAGTAGAATAAGATCTCCCACTTGTACAGGATTTGTAGGAGTAGTCCACTTTGGACGATGTTGTAGAAGGTTTAGATAGTCTACCTTCCATCGTGACCAAAAAGATTGTTGGATTTTACTCACTTGTTGATACATAGTGAGTCTATTGTCAGGAATTTCGGCGAGATTAGGTTCTGGTGGGGCTGTTAAGCTTTGACCTACTAGAAAGTGTCCAGGAGTCAGCGCGGTCAAATCATTAATATCATTGGAAAGTTTGGTAATAGGCCTAGAATTGAGAACAGCCTCGATTTGACAGAGTATAGTGTAAAATACTTCGAAGGTAAAATGTGAATTGCCTATTATTCGGTACAAATGAGATTTAGCACTTTTAATACCTACTTCATGTAATCCAAATTGAGAAGGGTTACGAGGAACACCAAACTTAAATTTAATAGAATTCTGGGTACAAAAATCTTGTATTTGTTGGGTATTATCCTGTTTCAGAAAGAAATCATGAAGTTGTTTTAACTCATTGTGACCTCCAAAAAAATTAGTGGCATTATCAGACCAGATTATATTAGGAGTAGATCTTCTGGCGATAAATCGTTTAAGAGTCAAGATAAAAGCTTCAGCAGTCAGCCCAGTAACTAATTCCAAATGAACACACTTAGTAGTCATACATATGAAGAAGGCTATGTATACTTTATAAAGTGGAGCCTTTTTTAGATGAGATGCTTTAACTAGAAAATATCCGCCATAGTCAATGGAGACTCTTTCAAAAGGTCTGCTAGATAAGACACGATCAGGATGAATATCTGCCATTTGCTGTACAGAATTAGGAGTCATAAACCTAAAACAATTTATGCATTTATGAATGACCCTTTTAGTCTGACGAAGTCCATCAAGGGGCCAATATTTTAAACGAAGATGTGACAGAGTAGTTTGTGCACCAGCGTGAAATAATTTCCTATGTTGTTGCTCAATTAACAAAGATACAACACGATTCTTGGAAGGCAAAAGAATAGGATGTTTTTGTGAATAGCTTATGGGAGCGTAACGTAATCTTCCACCAATTCGTAATAAGTGATCGTTTTTATCAATAAAAGGATTTAAGGTTCGAATGGTTTTATTAGAGACAAGTTGTTGTTTAGATAATTCTTGAATTTCTTTTGAGAAGGAAAGAGATTGAATGTACTTAAGAACAAGGCAAGTAGAAAATTCAACTTCTTCCGGGGAAAGAACATCATTATTGAGAGGATTGTGATTTAATTTCGCCTTAATATTGAAAATAAATCGTAACACATATGCAAGAGATCTCTGAATTTTGGTAAAAGATGAACAACGACTGAATAATTCATCAAAAGTATCGTTTACCGGGGTAGTAGTGATGATTAAAGAAATTTGATTTTTTCTTAACTCTGGTAATTCGCCATTCCACTTTTTGATGAAAAATTGTGAATAGTCTATTTTAAGTTCTAGTAAAAATTTTGGACCAGAAAGCCAGAGATTAGTTAGTTCTTCGTCAGAACAGATAGATTTGGCTCTAGATGGCAAGTCAGCTGGATTTAATTTTGAATCTACATGATGAAAATGATAGGATTCACTAAGAGAACGTATCTTTTGAACTCGAGACTGTACAAATTGATTATAGAGAAACTTAGATGTAGTTACCCAGGTTAGAGCAATTGTACTATCAGAGAAAAGATAAATTTCAGAAATTTGTATATTTTTCTGAAGAATATTATACAAACGGTGTGTGAGCTGTACTCCTATTAAAATTGCCATAAGTTCGAGTCTAGGAATAGTTAATTTGTTCTTTAGTGGTGCTATTCTTGTCTTAGAAGCAACAAGTCTTACTGAAACAGTAGAATCATAATAAATGACACGAAGATAGACACAAGCTGCATATATATATTGAGAAGCATCAGAAAAGGTCACGAGTTGTGTATTAACAATATTTTTGTTCATAATTAAACAACGGGGAAATCTTAAAAGATTTATAGATTGAAATTTCGTAAGAAGAGATTGCCAATCAGAAATAATTTTTTCATCAGTAATATGGGTGTCCCACTCTACAGATAATGACCAAATTTTTTGAAGTAGTAATTTTGCAGAAACGAGAATTGTGGAAATAAGCCCTAAAGGGTCAAAAAAACGTGATACGTAACTAAGAATCTTTCTTTTAGTAATAAAAACAGGGATATCACATTGTGGAGGTTTAAAAAAGAATGTATCTTGATCAGCTGACCAGAAAACACCTAAAATCTTATCAGAAGAATTAGAAAGATTTAACTTAATTTCAGGAGTAGAAATTAAGTTGTGGTTTTGCATAAATTGAGGATGGTTTGAGTTTAACTTATGGAGTTGAAACCCGTGTTTCCCTAATATAGAACTTAATTGAGAATAGAGTATCTCAATTTCTTTAACATTATTACCCCCTGACAAAATATCATCCATGTATGTAGAATTAAGAAGAGCTTTTGCAGCATAAGGATGAGAATCTACATAAGTATCAGCTATGTGTTTTAAAACACGGGTAGCTAAAAATGGAGAAGAGGATAGACCAAAAGGTAACCTGTTAAATCGAAAACATTGTAACTGTTCATCCTGTCGTTCTCTCCATAGAAAATTGAGGAGAAAAGTTTCTTCCTGATTAATTGCAACTTGTAAAAACATATGTTTAATATCTGCAATAAATATATAAAGATAGTGTCGAAATGTGATAAGTATGTCGAATAATTCAGGTTGAACCATAAAACCTTTATCTAGAACTTGATTCAAAGAAGTACCTGTTGTGGATTTGTTGTTAGGGTCGAATACTATTCTTACCGGAGTGGTGGAATTAGTTTTAATTATAGGAAAGTGAGGTAAACAATAATTGAAATTTCCATCGGAATTTTTCATTTGAAGAGGTATGTTTGATATCAAACCCTCTTTGTAGTAATCTTGAATGACTTTAGAATAATTTTGTAACAGGAAAGAGTCTGAATGTAATTTTTTCTCCAAATGAAGGAAACGTTTTTTAGCAGTAATGAAAGAATTTCCCATGTTTAATTCATTAACGGAGTATTTTAAATTCAAATTTACTTGGTATCGACCTGAAGGCAAAATTTTTACAGTTTTCAAGAACAAAATTTTAGATGGGTGTTTTTCTGTAAATTCAGAAATAGGAGAAGTAACTTCCTCACATTCCCAGAATTTTTGAACGATTTGAGAAAGTTCTTCATCTGATTGTGTATCAATTGATTCGGATTTAGAGGATTGTGTCACGCAAGTGACAAGATTATTAACATAACGAGATTTGCCAGCCTTACTTTTGATGCAAGTCTCGGGAATTCGGCCAGAAATGATGAATCCGAAAGAGGTATTTTGTAAGATGGGCAAACCATTACCTAAACGAATCAATTGGCCTAATATAATGTCTCCATAATATTCAGCTCCTAGAAGAATACTAATATCAGAAGGAATATGAAATTGAGAATCGGCAAGATCCACCTCTTGTGGAATATTTAGTTTATTTGCTGCAATGGGCAATTGAGGTAAGCGATTCGTAATTTTTGGTAAAATTGAGCAAGAAATGTCTAACTTTGTATCGTTAATAGTAGAATAAATCGTTAAGTTAGCAAATGTTTTGGACATTGATACAATTTGATTAACTCCAGTGACTTGTAATTCCTTTTGAAATGTAGGAATCGATAGTTGACTAATCAGACTCTGAGTTACAAATGAAATCTGACTTGCCTGATCAAGAAGAACTTTAACATAAATTCTTTTACCATTAGGAGCTAGAAGATAAACCTGAATAGTACTTAACAGTACAATAGGTGTATTAAGGGTATTAGCAGAAAGAACATGGGACAAAGAGGATTGAGATGGATTTTTAAAATTTTCTTCTTGTTGAGAGAGAGAAAGTCCTCTATCAGGAGTGACTTTTGAGGTTGAAGCTCTATTTGAATCAGTAGATTCGAAATGTGAATCAGTATTTATTTGATCTTGCTGAGGATTTTTCTTAGTATTATTTTCAAAATGTAAATAGCTATGATGTTTACCACCACAATGGGTACAGAAAGATTTACTTAAACAGGATTGTATTGTGTGAGAATGACCCAAGCAATTAATACAGAGATTCTGTTGTTTAACAAACATATTTTTTGCTTTAGATGTGAGCGTTTTGAATTCTTTACACACATAAATTGAATGATTGCCCTTGCAATAAGGACATTGTTTATTTTTGTAATTAGAGTTAGGATTAATTGGTCTATTCTCGGAGGAGGACGTATGGTAGGAATGTTTAATTTCCAATTGATTTTTGGAACTATTTTGATCCTTAGATTTAAGAGCGAGGGGAGAGATCTGAAGATTTTCTAAATGTTTTGTTCTAGTTTCTATGTTAGCTAGAAATTGAGAAAACTCAACGACTTTGTCAGAGTCAGGGGCAAATTCTAGAGAACGTAGAGTAGCTTGATCCAACTTTTGTGAAGTAATGTGAATTAAGATTAAATTCAACAATTCATCAGAAGATTTATTCATATTTAACAACGCCCTGTAGTTGTTAGAAACAGAAATATAAAATTCTTTTAATTGTGAAAAATTAGCATGAGTACTCAAAGGTTTTGAGTCAATAATTCCTGAAATTAAGTCCCGAACTAATATACGATCGTTAGTATATCTTTTAGTAAGAATATCCAGTGCAATAGCATAGTTAGTTCCAACCAAAGGAATATTTTCTATCAAGCGATAAGCGTCATCTTTTAAAAAATTCCGCAAATAAATAAACTTCTCTATGTGAGAAAGAGTGGAGTCATCGTGAATGATACTAACAAAGGTCTGATAAAAGGACTGAAATTCATTAATTTTTCCGGTAAAGGGAGTTATGCGTAGTTCGGGTAGTTTAACAGTTCTTTGTCGAGCTTGACTAACTTGAGTAGATAAAACAGAAGAGTTAGTATTACTAGAAGATGGATTTGAAATTTGAAATTCCTCAAGTTTCTCTTCAAGGAGAGAGATACCATCTATGTATTTGTCGAAAGTAGAATCCGTGATATTTTCATCAGCTTGCGATTCTTCAACAAGAAAGTTAGCTGCTTCATTATAGAGCCCATACGCATCTCTAAGCTGCGAGAGTATTTTAAATTTTGAGAGAGAATTTATGTTAGATTGAATTGAATTTGAAAGTTTAGTGATACTAATTTTTGCCGCCGTTCTTTGACGAGTGTATTTAGCTTTGGTAGTTGGATCCATACTTGAATAATTCAAATATATGGAGAGATAGAGTTATAGGATTTGAATCACGTGAAAATTAATTTGCAACGCGAGATAGTGGTTTTGTTTATATTACGGAGAATGTCTCAACTACGCGAGTTCTGTAGGTTAAGGAGGAGATGGAGAAAATGAGATCCGGCTCGAAGGACCAAATGGAGAAATTGCGAGAAGTGAAGTATCCTTACAATCTCCACAGAAGAAAAATAAACTTTTTCTTCAGTATCTGTAGTCTTAGGATACTGGTTCAAATTATTATTTTAAGCAGTTTCAAAAGTCTTTTTAAATTTAGCACTCACCACGAGATATCCTTAGCGCTGCAACACCCAGTGAGCAACCAGCCGGCCGGCTAATTTCAGGAGAACAGGACCAAGCAGGGATCTTGATATCTTCGTGTAAATTTTTTAACGTTATCACTGATGGATTAGTAATCACTGTGCCGCGTTTATGCACTTTAATGAAATTAATAGTATGATGAATCAAAGGTTTACGGAGACAGACTTTTTTAAGTTGGATCTCAAATTTTAAATTGTATTGACATTGATTTATTAATTATGTTTTTTTACATGGAAACCACAAACCATGATGGAAATAGAAAAAAAATGATAACCCGAGTGTATTTTATAGTTTGACACTTTTTGAAGTTGATAGGAAATTAACTGTGAGCTGTTGTTTTAAATGTTTTATTTCCTATTGCATATTACACGTTAACTTAACTTTGTAACAATTACTACCCTAGCTCGTATTAGAAGGAGAATTTTTTGTTGCCACGCAGGGCCCAGAATTCAACGGCTACAATGGCACGTTGCCACGTCCACCGCACACGAAATAAAATATGAAAACAAAACAATTGGGGGTTGCATAAACATGCCCCCCGCCTTGAAAGGCTTAAGCCTTTAAATAGAAAAGTAAAATAAACAATATTTCTTTGTATAATAAAGTTCCTATAGATACTTTAACACAAATACCTAAAGTTCTATGGGTAACACACAGATTTTCGCAAATGACCTTTTCACAATACCCGCACTAGTTTTTATGTTGGCTACTCTTGCAATGCCATCTGTCCCATAATGTAGTGAAACAATACGACCTAGCTTCCATTGAAGAGGAGGTGTTTGATCGTTCTTGATGATTACTAAATCGTTGACCTTCAATTCTCCTTGTGTTGACTTCCATTTTGTGCGAATTTGTAGTTCGGAAACGAATTCTGCAGACCAGCGCTTCCAAAAATGTTGTTGGATCTGCTGCATATACTGATATCTCGACAATCGAGAAACTGGAACATCCATTAGCTCTGAAGTTGGAAGTGTAGTTGCCGAGTGTCCAATCAGGAAATGAGAAGGGGTTAAGGCTGATAAGTCATTGGGGTTGGAAGATAAAGGAGTTATAGGTCTTGAATTAAGGATGGATTCTATTTCCGCCAGAACAGTAGTCAGTTCTTCGAATGTAAATGAAGTGTTTCCCATTACTCTTTTTAAATGATGTTTGGCCGACTTTATTCCGGCTTCCCAAATCCCTCCCATGTGGGGAGAATAAGAAGGAATAAAGTGCCATTCAATACCCTTTTCCGAAGAATAGGATTGTATTGCATTATGATTAGTTTTTAAGAAATTGCCGAGTTCAATGAGTTCAGAACTTGCGCCTACAAACGTTGTGCCATTATCGGAATATACCTTTGCAGGTTTGCCTCTGCGGGCGCAAAAACGTCTAAATGCTGCTATAAAACATTGTGTAGTTAAATCACTGACAAGTTCAATGTGAATAGATTTTGTAGTAAGACAGATAAATAGACAAATATATGCCTTGATTGATTTGGCACCACGGCCAGTCTTAGTTTTTATCATTATAGGACCCCCATAGTCTACTCCAGAAGCACTGAAAACAGGCGCAGGACAAACTCGCTCAGCTGGCAAGTTGCCCATAATTGGTGTATTTTGTTTAGGATTTGCCCTAAAGCATTTTATGCAAGAATGTACTATTTTTCTTGCCAAACTTCTTCCGCTTAACGGCCAAAATCGCTCTCGAATGGAGAATAAAAGTTGTTGCGCGCCGCAATGAAAAAGTCTTTCATGTTCATATTGCATTATTAGGTTTGTCAAATGATGTTTATCAGAAATCAAAGCCGGGTGTTTTTTCTCAAATGAAAATTGAGACCTTTGCAACCTACCACCGACTCTTAGGATTCCATTTTTATCCATGAAGGGATTGAGACTAAGTATTCTTGACTTAACAGATAATGATTTGCCCTCAGCGAGGGCTGCAATTTCCTTCCCGAAGCTTTCTTTCTGTGAAACCGATACCAAGCAATACAGAGATTCATGCAATTCCACTACTTGCAAAGGACCAAATTTTCGTTCTTTCATAATTGTTTTGCAATTGCCAACAAAACGCCTGATATATGATGTAACTCTTTGAAGACGAGTTAATCTTGAAAACCGGTTCATAGGAAAGGAAGATTGAATAGTTGAAACATTCGAGAGTAATTTGGGTTTTTTCATTTCGGGAATTGGTATTGTTTCCTCCAACGGAACAACCGGCCATTCAGATTGTGGTTCATTGAGCCAACTGGGTCCAAACCACCACAACACTGAGTCTGACAACATCTTCGGACTCACTCCCCGAGATAGAAGATCCGCAGGATTTTCTTGTGTTCTTACGTGGTACCAGTCCAGGGGATTTGTTGCTGCCTGAATTTGTGAGACTCGATTTTGAACAAATGGTTTTAATAAATTTGGTTGAGTTTTTATCCAACTAATGCAAATTGTAGAGTCTGACCAGAAAAAACACTTATCAAAGGGAACCGTTATTGAAGATTTTACCCTTTGTACTAGTTGGGCTGCCAACAGTGCTCCGCATAGCTCTAGTTTTGGTATAGTTAATGATTTTAATGGAGCTACTCGTGTTTTTGAACAGAGTAGATTCACCTGAATATCACCTGATGGAGATATGCTACGAATATATATGCAACCTCCGTATGCTTGACAAGAAGAATCACAGAATGCATGAATTTCTCTTTGGACTGCTCCCTTGCAAAAAATTGAACGCGAAATTTCTAATGAATTCAAGTGGGAAAGTTCCTTTCTGAAGTCAAACCACCTAGTGTGCAATTCCGTTGGAACAGCTTCATCCCAGCTTAATTTTTGCATCCAAAGTTGCTGTAATATTATTTTTCCTGTAATGATACAGGGACTAACAAGCCCTAACGGATCAAACACTTGTGCTATGTCGGACAAAATAGAGCGTTTAGTGATTGGTTTGTTAAAATTGAAATTGCCAATGCTATACATCAATTTGTCTGAAGAATATGCCCAATAAAGACCTAAAGTTTTAGTCCGTTCATTGTCACCTATCTTAAAAATTGCGGAAGGTTGAATCTCCTTTACATGATTTAAAAATTTATCGGAATTTGAAGCCCATTTTTGTAACTCGAAACAACCCGTCCTTAAAATGGTTATAATTTGATCAGAGAGCTCGACTGCATCTTCGACTGACTCAGCGCCTGTCAAAAGATCATCCATATAAAAGTCATTTTGAATAACCACTGATGCCTTGGGTTGGGTTTCGGAAAATTCTAACGATAATTGTTTAAGACATCTGACTGCAAGCCAAGGAGCCGAGGCAGTGCCATAAGTCACAGTATTGAGTTGGTATTCATCAACGTCTTCATTTGGAGAGAATCTCCAGAGTATTTTTTGCAAGTGTCTTTGTTCAGGGTTAACGTATATTTGTCGATACATTTTGACAATATCTGCGCATATCACAACCGCATGCTGCCTGAATCTCAGCAAGATGTTTACCAAATCATTCTGTATTGTAGGACCAATTAGTTGAAGGTCATTTAATGAAACTCCTGATTCGGTTACTGCTGAGGCGTCAAATACGACCCTCAACTTAGTTGTTTGATTTTTCTCGTTAAAAATACCATGATGAGGCAAAAAGAAATCTATCTCATCTGGGTTTGATTCGATTTTGGACATATGACCAAGCTGATAATATTCTTTCAAGAAATCAGAATATAGCCTTTGGAAATTAATGTTTTTTGCAAACTTAGTCTCCAAGCTTTTTAAACGAGTCATTGCAGAATTTCTAGAATTTCCTAATTTAGAAATTGAGTCCTTTAAGGGAATTTGAACAATAAACCGTCCATCTACGTTCCGCCTGGTAGTTCTTTGAAAAATATTCTCGCATAAAATTTCTTCTTCAGAAAAAACCTGTTTTTGAAAATTAGATTCCTCAATTTCCCAAAACTTTTGCACCAAGCTTTGGAGGTTATCGTCAATTATGGAATGACTGCAAAGTGTTGAGAATGAGGCTACATGTGAATTAACCGACCCCGAAACTATCCAACCTAGAACAGTTTTTTGCAACACAGGTAGGTTATTACCCAACGATATCTGACCAATACATAACAAGTTGTAAAACAGTGCCGCACCTATAATTAGATCAATTCGACCACTTTCGCCAAAACTCGGATCAGCTAATTTTATATTGTTCGGGATGTTCAAATTCGAAGTATCAATTGGTTTCATTGGAAGACTTTCATTGATTATGGGGATAACGAGACAGGTTAAGTTTGATTTCCATGAACTACAAAGAGATTCTACACCTATTTCACATTTATAGTTAATTGCAGAGTTTATTTGATTGATGCCTGTAACCGACATTTTAATATTACTCTTATGCAAACCTAAGCGACTACAAAATTCATCCGATATAAAATGACTTTGCGACCCTGAATCTAACAAGACTCTACATAGATGGTAGTTTCCCTTCAAGTCCTTTACTTGCACAATTGCTGTAGATAATAGGACATTTAAGTTTATTGAATGGCTAGATGATGCCTGAAAACAAGATGAATTTGGAGAATTAACCTCATTGCTTCCAGAGATTTGCATATGTTGTTCAACGTCCCTGCTTGGAACACTATCGCTACCCAAATGTAAAAGTGTATTGTGTTTAGCTGAGCATTTTTTGCAATGGCCTGCATAACAATTTCTTTGCAAATGATTTCCTCTAAGACAGTTTATACACAACTTCAACTTTTTTATATTTTCAATTCTATCGTTTACCGAAAGCTTAATAAATTGAGCACAGTTTTGAATAAAATGACCTGAATCCTTACAAAAAACGCATTTACTATTATTCAATGTTTTATTGGCATTATGATTTAGGAATGAGGCGTGAACAGCAGATTTGTGTGTTTTAAGTGCCTTGTCACCTTTTGTTAACGACAATGTTTCCAAAAGATCGGCTTTGTTTTTTATGAATTTTTTAAATTCTTCCAAAGTTGGTAAATTTGCATTATTTGATATTTTTGCTTTGTGTTCTTCCCATTCCCTTGCAGTAATTTTGTCTAGTTTTCCACAAAGAATATAGATAATAATTGTATCCCAATGTTTAACTGGTTGACCAAGGCTTTCAAGTGATTGCAAATGTTTGGATAAAATATCTAGCATTTTTCTAAGGTCAACCGATGATTCTTGATTTAACGATTGAATATTAAAAATAGACTTTACATGATTATGTACCAATAAACTATCATTATTATACCTATTTAATAATGCACTCCACGCCACTGGGTAATTTGAAGACGAGAATTCAAGTGAGCGAATAACTTGTGCCGCACCACCTTCCAGCGCCGCACGCAAATAATGAAACTTTTGAATTGCAGTGATTGAACTATTTTTGTTTATTAACGAGTCAAAAGTATCCCGAAACTCGAGCCAGCTTTCGTAAGAACCTGAAAACTTTGGTAACTGAATTTGAGGTAGTTTTATATTTTGTTGCACGTTTGCAGGTATTGACTCCGAACTCATTGAATCCCCCTGTATGTTACTAGTTGTTGAATTGCAATTATTGTTTGCATTGTAAAAATTAGAAATATATTTTTTGCACAATGATATTGACTGGTAAAAATGTTCATCAAAATTCTCACGCTCCCCTACAAGTTCCGCGGGGCTGTCGACCAAGCATTCAATTGATATCAACACATCTTCAAACTCTTTTTGTAAATTTAATTGTCTATCAAGACGTAATTCGAGCTCTAATATTTTGCATTCATCGATCTCTTGTATGGATGTGTTCTCAAGTAAGTTTGAAAATGCGTCAATCTGATTTTTAAAAAGAGTTTGACTGTTTTTAATTGCATTTAATTTTTTATAAAAAGTTTTTAACTCATTAGTATCAAGATCTTTTACTTTCGATTGTTTCGGCATGTTAAATAAATTATTAATATTTATTTTTTAATAAATAACAATACTTCCCTTTGTTCTTGCGGAAATAGATCGTATAAATTGTGAATAGAATGAAATGTTAAAAAGGATAGACTTACCCCGGCACTACGTAAGAATACTTTCGCCTTGACTAACTCAATTGCAGTTTACCAGATTTGTAGCTGTCGTCTTCTCGACGCTGCTCGATGTATCGTGAACTGTCCGACTGTAACCGCCAGTTGATGTGATATTTGCACTTGGAATAAACTTATTTTTAATGATTAATTGCTTGCAATGATCAATTCTTCTAGTTCAGCATTCGAATCGAAGGACCATGTATTTTATAGTTTGACACTTTTTGAAGTTGATAGGAAATTAACTGTGAGCTGTTGTTTTAAATGTTTCATTTCCTATTGCATATTACACGTTAACTTAACTTTGTAACAATTACTACCCTAGCTCGTATTAGAAGGAGAATTTTTTGTTGCCACGCAGGGTCCAGAATTCAACGGCTACAATGGCACGTTGCCACGTCCACCGCACACGAAATAAAATATGAAAACAAAACAATTGGGGGTTGCATAAACACCGAGTGTTTTAGTAAGTTTAAATTAAACAAGTACCAATCCAACTGCGTGTTAAAGCTAAGTTTAAAAGCGCATGTTGAATAGAAATTCAACAGATCCTAATTATAATTTTCTGTATGTTGACGCTGGTGGTCAAGGGCGAATTTCTGATGGTGGAATATTCAAGAATTGTTCTTTATACAACAACTTACAGAATAATTATTTGAGTTTGCCTCAAGCAAAACCTTTGGATGGAAGACAACGCGAAATTCCATATTTTTTCGTTGGCGACGAGGCGTTTGCTCTAAGTGACAGAGTAATGAAACCGTTCTCTGGCGTTCATAAAAAAGGGTCTATTGAGAGAATCTTTAATTATAGGTTGTCGCGTGCACGTAGAGTTGTGGAGAATGTATTTGGCATTACTTCAGCAATATTCAGAGTACTTCGAAAGCCTATGTCATTGAGTCCCGAAAAAGCTGCACTCATAGTAATGACAATAGCTCATTTACATAATTTCATACGTAAAAGCTCAACCTCCTGTCAGTTGTATACGCCGAAAGGAATATTTGATACCGAAAAAGAAGGAAAAGTTGAGGAGGGATCATATAGAACGATAACTAATGATCCTATGTCATCCCTTCTGCCTTTAAGAAACATCCCAAGGAAATCACCTACCGATGCTAAAGCGATTCGAGATGAATTAGCGAATTTCTTCCAGGAAGAAGGTCGAATTTCATGGCAAGACAATTACGTGTGAATAAGTTTAATTACTTACTTAAAAAAAAAAGAAACATAAAGAATACTTACAGTGGTCTGAGTATGTCGAACTTTATCCCTATCCAAAAGAAAAAGCATGCTCTTGTAGGCAAACCAGCTACTCTCGTACAGTTCTGATCGACCTGGAATATGAATTTTCCTTGAAATTTTATTTCTAATTACACTACCGTATTTTGTAATAGCATTATATCTTTAAATATGAAATAAATTCTAATAAAAAAAATACGTCTTTGAAAATTCATAAACCACTCACCTGTTCCTGTGACTTTACTTTTTTTTATTTTTCCTTTTTCTCTCCGTAATCCAGATAGAAGATTGGTCATTTTTTTTACCCTCATTCGCTGTTGTTTCCATTTTTGCAGCAATCTCTTCCCATGCATCATTTTTTTTTGTTTTGTTGTAATATCTGGGATTCTTTGTATCCCATAATATCTCTTTTCCCCGATAATTTTCAATTAGCAATAAACTTTTCTCCTCCGTCCATTCCATCTTGATGCACTCAATTGCAAAACACATTCAAAATAACAGACTACTCAGACTGGAATATAGAAAAGATTCGCAAGCTAGTCCAGACATGAATTCACGGTGTACAGCGTCTCGTTCACGTTTCGTTTGATGCTCGAGGCAGGTACCGACAACCAGCGGAACGCTACAATGTTACATCGTTGCCGCGTCGAGGTACGATACGCGGTTGCATGGTTACGTCCACACTTGAGAACGCGACGAGGTCCGAGACGGTATTCGGAGCATGTCTGTACGCACCTTAATGGTGTAACTCGACAAATTCTTCTGGTAAATAACCACGCAACACGAGGTTTTATACATAACCAAGAAATTTTCTGTGAAAGGCGCAATATTTAATGTTACTAGTTTAGGGTTTGATCGCTAGATGTCACTGACTGTATTATATATTAAATATAGGTAAATTAGAAGTAACCTTGTCAAGTTTTGAAACGAGTCCAATGCATATAGATTTTATTAAAAGATGAAATATATGTTAACTACAGTTTACACAATCAAGAAAAGGGTAACAGATGGCACCAAAATGTCTATTTTGAATAAAAGTGGACTTACGGGGTTTTCTGATTAAGACGACGATAAGTAAGGCCTATGACATCATGAGTCGGATGACTAAACTTTGTTCTATCTTCAGCGGTGTTTTTTCCTGTATACACTTCGCCATTTATTGCATAATGCGTTTTCGAATCGAATTTGAATTTTTAGCCCATACTTGGCCGGTTTATTCGGCATGTACATTCGGAATCTACCTCTGAATGGCACTGACATCTCATCCACTGTAACATTCGCAACAGGAGAAAATGCTTGTTTAGAATTTTGAAAAAATGTATCAAAAATATTCGAGAACGCTGCAGGTGCGTTTTCTTGAACTCTTGTTGCTCTTGTTGTTGGGTCATCAAATCGAAGAGCTGATGGAAGGAAAGAAAAACGGGCAAGAGATATCGTGCATCTAAAAATATCACGACCTGTACCATCTGCCACCTTGCATATACAACAATCCAATCAATGCCTTGAGTTCGACGAGATCAGTATTATGAATAAATGTTGGTTAAAATTTCTTTTTTGTCTTTGTCCTTGTTTTAAATTTTGCATATTTTTGCCTCATTTCTTTAATTTTATTGTTTGTATGTTGTAAATTAGGTCAAGAATATCATTTGTAAAAAGAACCATCCAGGCTTCTTCAGGCGTCTTAGGTGGCGTCTTGCGTAGTTCACCTTTTAGACCAGGTAACACAGTTATAATATGAGAAGGGATGGCGATTCTCAATAAAAAAATCTATTTTTGAATCGTTCCGAATCATAGCATAATTAATCGATTCATCAAAAAATCGGGTTGACGAAAATCGGTTTGTCAGAAATCGATCTTTTATTTTTGTTTAGGTTAAGGAATGAATTTTTAATAGGTGATAAATACGGATAAAAATAAAACTTCGATCTAGTCGAGTATTTATTTCTACTATTACAATACATTAAATATACTTGTTTTATAGTTCCCAGTAATTTGCATTTAAACTTTTAAGAAATAAAAGTTTATCCAATCTCTTGGGGTCCAAACGGTTTCTTTGTTCGCTTGCAGTGTTGCCTGCAAGTGAAAACAATCTTTCACAAGGGACAGATGACCCCACTGTGCATAGGTATTTAATAGCCGTCGAACGAATAGCATTATACATTGACTGTTCATTCCAAAATAATATAGGGTCACACTTCAAGTCTACCACTGTTTAAGATAAATAATGTTTGAATTCCTCATTTAATTTTGATTTGTTATACCCGGAACTAATGATAGTTGTTTTTTTTACAAGCAAATTGTGAAAATTCCAAATTCCTTTCTCCATATCAATTGGTTCGTCATCATCCCTTAATGTAGATTTTTGTAATTGAGATTGTTCTTCTGATCTTGTCAATAATATTGACGAATTTATTTTATCTATGGCCCTTGCACATGCTACTTTATCGGAAAAATGGATTTTTTTAAATCGAGGATCAAGAATTGTACTGCATGCTAACCAATATACTTGCTCTACAGACTCAAATCTCTTTTTTAATTCATCAATAATTATATTTTTTGTTTTACGACCAACTTCTGTTTCCGATTTTAATGCATTATATGATTTCGTAAAACAAGAAACTATAGGTATAATCATGCTACCCGTCACGTATTCTGTTCCTGATATTTCCTTTGTAGTTTTTTCTAATGGTTGGAAAATATTTATCAGATCTTTCAAGATGTCTAACTGCCCAGCAGTTAGCAAGAAGCGACTAAATGTAGCCACCTACAGTGTTGCCTAATTTCGTAACAATTAAGAAAATTGACATGACACTCATGACAGTGACTTGAGTAACTTCAAATTCAAATAAATATTCGTTAAATATTTGAGTTTTTACTGTTTTCAGTCTTTAATTGACTTTCATTGTGAAAACGTGTTCTGTGGCTTAAACCGCGAAAAGAGCACTGTGACCTGTGACCTAGCTGTAACTATTGTTTACAAATATTTTATTATTTATGATGAATTCCTTAATTTTTTAACAATCTGGGGACAAATCCTATAAGTGTTTTGAAGGATGTAACATTTCCTTTCATTATGCCAAGGACTTACGGGAACATTTACATTTACAACACAAACTGGAAATTGTTGAAAATATATTCGAGTTCCCAACTTTTGAAGGTATTTATAATATGTACAATTTATATGTCCATATAAATAATTTATTTCTTGTTATTATAATAGAGTATTATTACTGTTTTAAATAAATAATTGTAGGTTTTCAAAGCTGTCTGAATTCACTCGAAAAAAGTGAGAATGTTAGAACCAAGAGGTAGTAGGAAAAAAGGAGATTTGGAAATTTTTCGGTTTTTGTGCGCTAGATCTGGTTTGTAACATTATATATAACTAGCTGACCCGGCGGACTTCGTACCGCAATTTATTTATGTCATTCTTCAATTTTTCGTTTTTTTAATTTATTTTGCTTTATCGTTTTCATCATATTTTCTCGTTAGTTATCAGGTTTTTACTATTTTTTTTTTCCGTTATATTTTGTAGTTTATCGATAAAATATATTAGACAATACTTAATTTAGTAAGAATTTCTCGTTTAAATATAAGTGATATTAACTGCGCCACCTTCCGGTGGCGTCACAATACTTAAGTAAGGATTGCTCGTTTAAATATATGTGATATTAACTGCGCCACCTTACGGTGGCGTGATATAAAGTAATCAAATAAGTATTAGTGGTTGCTCGTATAATGAAAGCGCCATCTGATAGTAACTTTCAATAATACGAATATCATACTCATCTTACCCATTAAAAATACATCATCATACTGATTTTCATGACAATCGGTTGAACGGAGCCGAAGTCGATAGTTTACAGCGCCGCCTGGCAGCCAGTTACATCAATGGGCATATCATATAAAGCTTCTCCGTGAAAAAAATACATGTACATACCAATTTTCATAATGATCGGTCAAATAGTTTCTGAGTCTATCGATTTCATACATACAAACATCCTTTTTTATATATATAGATAAATAAGGATTGCTCGTTTACATATATGTGATATTAACTGCGCCACCTTACGGTGGCGTATTATAAAGTAATCAAATAAGTAGTGGTTGCTCGTTTAATGGAAGCGCCATCTGGTGGTAACATCCATTAATACGAATATCATATTCATATTAACCATTAAAAATACAGCATCCTACTGATTTTCATGACAATCGGTTGAACAGGGCAGAAGTTGTTACTCTGCAGCGCCACCTGGTGGCGAGTGGCATCAATGTGCATATCATACAAACCTTCTCCGTGAAAAAATATATATACATACCAATTTTCATGACAATCGGTTGAACAGGACAGAAGTTGCTACTCTGCAGCGCCACCTGGTGGCGAGTGGCATCAATGAGCATAGCATATTCGTTTTCTCCGTGAAAAAATACATATACATACCAATTTTCATGACAATCGGTTGAACGGGACAGAAGTTGCTACTCTGCAGCGCCACCTGGTGGCGAGTGGCATCAATGGGCATAGCATATTCGTTTTCTCCGTGAAAAAATACATATACATACCAATTTTCATGACAATCGGTTGAACGGGACAGAAGTTGCTACTCTGCAGCGCCACCTGGTGGCGAGTGGCATCAATGAGCATATCATATAAACCTTCTCCGTGGAAAAATACATATATATACCAATTTTCATAATAATTGGTCCAGTAGTTTTCGAGTCCATAAATTTCTTACATAAAAACAGATCCTTTTTTATATATATAGATAAGTTATTTTTCCATGGTATTCATTCTCTGTGTGGTACTATTTACTTTTTCTTTTACGAAAGTGTAGGATTGTTCCTGAAGAGTTAAGAAAGAGAAATAAACGAAGTCGAGAATCATGCAAACAAAATTTTTCTTGCACGAGTCAGATTACTGTTGAGAAGGAAACTTCCTCGGGTAAAAGCTCCGTGGTGTACTGTTCAACCCATTATGGACATGGGGAAGACATCCGTCATTTGAGCATTTCCAAAATTGCAAAGCATCAGATAGCTGAAAAGTTGCTAATGGGTGTGCCTGCCTTTAAGTAAGAATACTATTTTGTAGTTTCTATAGATGGAAAACGATTTTTTATTTTCTAAATGAACTCATCTTAGCTGTATGTATAACATTTGGTATACAACTTGTCCAATATAAGGAGGGCCAGTGCGGACATTTTGGAAACAGTAAGAGATAGATGCCTATTTAAAACAAGAATGAAATAATAAATTTGAGAGTTAAGTTTTTGTTCGTTAATGGTTTATCTTTGGTTTAATTATTATTTTGATGTTGGAAATTTGCTGGTGGCTAGTAGTTTAAATTTGGTTTATGGTATATAGGGTGTTTTTTTTTCAAATTGAACAAAAAGTTTTATTTCTATATCATTTTATTATGTTAAAAGATTATTTTTTGTTACAATACTATATTTTATATTGCGATTCAAATTTCACTAAACGTGGGTGCTGCCACTACAAATTTGAATTTTCCAGAGACTACTTGATGACGCTTCTATTTGAATCAACTATATATGAAATTTTTTTTTCTTATATTAAGGAAGCTACTTCTTGTGTTGGTAGTTTTATTTGTAATGTATTTATGACTGATATTACAAATGTTTATATCAATGCATGGATTCAAGTAATGAGTGCACCTAACAAGCACCTTTTCTGTTCATGGCATATAGATCGCGCTTCGCAACAAAATTTGAAGAAAATTAATAATATAGAAAAACAATCGTGGGTGTACAAAACATTAAAACTCCTTCAAACTTGCCTTGAAGAAGAAAAATTTGAATCTGATTATCATAACTTTCTTGCTATTCTGAATTCTGAAGACGACACTAAAAATATGTTTGATTATTTAGAAAACAACTATTATAACAACAGAGAAAAATGGGCATATTGCTACAGAAAAGCATGCGGCATTAATACCAATATGCACTTAGAATCTATGCATACAGTTATAAAATATGTATATCTTCAGGGGAAGTCAATTAAACAATTAGATAAGTCTATACACGCATTGCTAAAATATATTAGAGATAAAACGATAGATCGTATTATTAGGCTTACAAAGGGTAAGTTTAATAAGCACATACACTTGATACAAAATGGACATAGGGCTGCAGTTATGAAACTATTAAACTTTACAAAATTAACTGACGGCATATACCAAATAAATGATGGCACAAGTCACAGCGGTACCTACATTGTTAACAAATATAATGATACAATATGTTGTGGCTTAGCATGTACACTTTGTAACATTTGCTTTCATACCTTTCAATGTACGTGCATGGATTATTCAATAAGAGCTACTATTTGTAAGCATATTCATTGTGTAAGTATAAAAGAAAATATTGGTACTGACTCTCCCCCTGACTTTAATGTTAAAAATGCGAAAATTGACGTAAACACATTAGTTAACAACTTAACTGCTGATTCATCAGACCAAAATATTTCTGGAGTAACGAGTAAAGAACATTGGCAAAGTAAATTTAAAGCAGAATTAATAAAGTTTTCAAAAAATGCTAATACTATGCAATATTCATCTGAAGAATATGAATTTATGTATAAAAACTTGAGAAGTTTTAATAAGTTAGGATCGACAAATTTACAAGAGCCTTTTCAAACGAAAACTGTTTCAAATATGCGAATACCCCATAATAGGAAAATAGCAAAACAAAAATTTTTCTCTACAAAAAAAAGGCATCAAAATCAAAAAGACATAATACTTTAACTAAACCAAGTGTTAGCGAACACAAAATTATAATTGATACATTGCATCAGTCAGCTCTGTTTATATCTAATAATCCTAGTAATGATCACGCATATGTTTAGTAGGTATATTTTAACCATTTACTTCACAGAAGAAGCAGACAAAGTAAGTACAGCATAAATGAGTTTACACAGTGCGACTAGTGCGAGTCTCTGGGCGGGGCAGTAGCTGTAGGTACTTGGCGAGTAGAGGACAAAATAAGGCAGCTGCTCACTTGTTTACACAAGTCAAGTAGCTGTACTGTTCGACTAGCTCCTGGCCAATGAGCTTGCAGGTCTTGAAAAAGAGTACAATATGTAGAAACTCGTGAATATCAAGCTGCTATTCGAGTGACCCTATCACAGTTCAAAATTCTTTTAAATTTAATTACTCCAAGTACTCAGCCCAGGCAAGTGGCCAGTAAAATCAGAAAATATTGAAGTTACTCACATTCAGTAGCTGCCTATTCTTGAAGAGACAGTAACTCGGCAGATTTGTTTAAACAAAAACAGTTACTGGCCTTCTTAACTGACCCCCTAGCTCGTACCGTGTAAACTCCCCTTAACAAACAATTTTTTAAAATTTCCAGGTGAATGACGCAACAGAAGAAGAAGTGATATCCTTTTTTTCAGTTTTTCACCTATTTATAATATTCTAGTCTACTTGATATAACAGGCATTTTTTAAATTACCTAGGTACTTAATTGGAGAAGCCACTGACAAAAAATAGAAACTAAGCAGTGGCTATTTCATTTTCCTTATCTATTTTTTTTTCATCTAGATGTTGAAGAAATGTTTTGGAAAATAAATAAATTGAAAAACTTCATTTTGTTTTTTTTAATCTTTCGTATATTTAATGAAATGTACCTAAAGGCTTAATATTTGAACTCAAATATCATTAAATACAATTTACCTATATAACAGTTATTTAAAACTATATAATTGCATCATTTAAATATGGCATTTTTTACCTTAGGTATACCTAATTTTAAAAATGCCAAGCTAAGGGCGAAACTTAAAAAAAAATTGTTTTTTTTTTAAATAGAATCTAACCCTAAGAAACCAAAGGATAAAATAAATATCCTCTTGACTTTGTTTAAAATGAACTAAATAATCCAACTACAGGTTGCTGTGGTGTAATTCAATAACAAACGTTTGAGCTTTATATTTTATCCAATCACAGCAGACGTCCCCGTGCCGTCATGTCACATTTGTTAGTTGGTTACGAAATTAGGCAACACTGTGAGTGGCTACATTTAGTCGCTTCTCAGTTAGCATCGTTGGTGCTTTTGGATGTGTAAATAAAATTGGTGCTATAACTTCAGAAAGCCGTACAAATCTTTCTAATTGATAATAAATAGAATTCCATCGAGTGCACACGGATTGAATAAGTGTCAGTGGTTTTATTTTGTTTTCTTGTGCTCGTCTTAAAGAATCTGCTGCGTTTATGTTTTGCTTAAAATATTTAGTTATTTCTTTCACTATTGTCAGCAATGCTTTAGCTTCTTCAACTCCAGTCTTGTCATCAAATGTTTTTGATGCTACCAAATTCAATGTGTGCGCAAAACATGGCAAATGTTTATTTTTCTCATAAATATTTATAACTGCTTTAACTATATTGGAACCATTGTCAGTGAGAAAGGCTACAACATTAAGCTGGGTTCATGTACATGCGAATCGCGAATTGCGAAGACAGCTCCTATTGGTTAATATCAAAATTACGTCAGCCGAGAAATTTTGACATATGTCAATTTTAATTTCTTGCGAATTCGCATTATTTAAAATCTGAAGGGCGGGAATCTTGAAACTGTTTTAATATTTTAGCGAATTTCGCAGTTTTTCTTGTTAACGCATGTGCAGTTCCTATCAATGTTTTGTTTTGGATTTGTATACTAAGGCAGTTAAGGTTAGGTTAGGTCTCCAAAACACGTGAATTAGTGCATAGACAAATTAATCTTTTATTTCTGGTGTAGTGATTTTTAATTTAAGATGTATGAAAGTGAAGAGGTAAAATACATAATTATATTACTTTACTTAGTAGAAAACTAGATAACAGACTATTATATCGATATACTTATTTTTCTATAAAATATGGGTGGAATCATGCAGCTTGTTTTATTCATTAACATAATGTAAGGGTTTATGGAACTTAAAAATACTAATCTTTATGTAATTCTATATAATCAACTATATTGAAATACTAGGAAATAAATTTATTCCACTTTCAATGTAAATGTTTAAATATAAAACAAGTTGCATAATCCCACCTTATATTAATTATGTCACTACGAAATTTTGATTTTTTATACCAACATTTCTGTTTGTGCTAGGTGGAATGTGGAGATTGTGGAGGTGTTTTCCCGTTAACAGCATACCAATACCATGCATGTAATATGGCAAAAGCTACTCAACAGAGTACCTCGCAAGTTATAGCCAACACAAATCGAGAAGATTTTAATGTGGCCATATTGGCTGAAGCAGTGCAAGCACGCCCTGCTCTGTGGGATCATACTCTGCCTCTTAAAGATAGAGCAAAGGATATAAGAGAAAATATGTGGAGGGAGGTGTATGAGGAGATTGATGGGGTAATTCCATTGGACTCAATTGAAAAAAAAATGGAAAAATCTCAAAGACACTTTCCTCAAACATTTAAAGTAAGTTTCTTACCAATTTTACACTTTACAGGAAAAAAATGTTTGTATTTCTTTGTTACTTTATTCTTTATTTTTAGAACATATAAGCCTTCAGGAGGAGGTACTGAGGATAAAAAAAAGTGGAAACACTTTGATTCATTATATTTCCTAGCAAATGTGAATTCAAGTAGAAAAACTTTTGGCAACGTTCTACCGATTGAAACAGATGTTGACCTTTTGTCACCAACTGCAAGTACATCACAAACTAACGTGGATCTTTTATCCTCACCGAGTAAAAAATGTAAAACTGGCATGACTATAACACCATCGAAAAACAAGAGACAAAAAAAAACTGGTAAGCATATGATTTTTGCTCTTAAGTACTATTATTCATCACAGTGTTATTCCCGTTTTAGATGAAACTGATGAACTGTTATTAGAAATTTTAAAAGAGTCAGCACCTGCAAGGACTACTCCTATTATTAGTCCTGCGTTGATGGCAATACAAGAGGTGCTAAACAAACTTCTAGAGAGAGTTAGAATGGAAGCCGAAATTGAAATGCTGAACAGAGTTTACCAGCTATATGCTGAAAATTCTTAAAAAAATTAAGTTTTTTAAATTTAGTCATTTTTTATATTATATTAGCATTAATAAATAAATGGAAATTTTTGTAAGAAAATATATTTATTTAAACCACTGCACATCAATTGGAGCTATATTTAAAAAATAATCTGTAAACAGAGAGCGCAAAACACTTGCTCTTTGAGAATATGCATTTCCTCCCATTCGTGGTACACTTGACAATCTGTTCTGAACTGTATTCCTCCATTCCCCGTCAATAATTTCTCCTGTTTCGCTTTCTGTGTCAACATAATTGGGAGGACAGTATCTTCTGGTAACTGTTTTTTCAAAATCCTTTTTTTTTTTAAAGTTATGTAAGCATATCAATGCACCTACTATTATTTCAGTTATTTGCAGCTTTGCGTTAATTGGACGTTCCAGTATCCTCCATTTGGCAACAAGAATGCCAAATGTATTTTCAATTATTCTTCTTGCCCGACTTAATCTATAACAATATAATTTGTACAAAGCTCAACATTTCATATTCTAAAACTAAAAGGATTCGGTAACACTGTAAACTACAACTTACCTATAGTTAAAAATTCTTTCCTTTAATGGAAGAAAACTGCCTGGATATGGTCTCATTAAATTGATGCTAAATGGAAATGCTGCATCTGCCACAAAACAGTAGGGCACACCTTCCTCCCAAAGTTTTCTTGGATGAGGCAGGCTTAAAGAGTTTGAATAAAATCTTTGTCCAAAATTACTATTTCGGAATATTCCTCCATCACTTTGTCTACCTTTTGCGCCAATATCGACAGCAGTAAAACAGTAATCTGCGTCACATACTGCTAATAGTACAATGCTAAAGAAATCTTTATAATTAAAGAAATCAGATCCTGTATTAGGAGGAGCCTAAAAACAACAAACTGAAATAATATTTTTTTTGTTCCACCTGAGGAACCAAAAAACAAAACTGAAATAATATATGTTTTTGTTACTGTTACAACCTGAATTTTAATATGTTTCCCATCAATTGCTCCCACACAATTTGGAAAGTTCCATTTCTTTTCGAAACCATTTGCAATTTCTTTCCACATCTCTTCTGTTGGAACTGGCAAATATTCAATGTTTAAAACTTCCCAAATTGCAGATGTAGTCTCTCTTATGATATTAGATACTGTACTTACTCCCAATCGGTAATTATACGAAATACTTTTCATGCTTACGCCTGCTGCTAAGTATCTAAAATTATATAATTTTTATTTGTTAATAATAAATGTAAGGTTAATTCTAGGATACTATTAAAGATAGTTCGTAAATGAGTGGAAACATTAGATATATACCTGAGTGTTGCTGATAACATTTCTCCTGATGAAATTGGTTCCCTTGCAAAGTAGATCTTACTGATAACGGGAGAAACTTTTTCTAATAGTACGTCAAAATCTTCTACAGACATCCTGTGATAATTTCGAAACTTTTTTTCATCTTTAAGCCGCATTTCCTTCACTAAATTGTGATAAACACCTTGTTGTTTTCTGTTTTTAAATATTTCACAAACGTCGACTGTTCTATGAATTCTATTTCGTCGCCTTTTTAACAATAAATATGCCGCAATTGATCGCTTTCGACGCCAATAAAACAAATCAGTTTCTTTATCGTATTCGTCGTTCATACTTATAATCGTATCTTTGATTTAAATTTAATGATCATGTATCATATGTTGTTAAATTTTGTTTATTTGCTTGACGATGACACTAGCTGGCAGTAACTGTAAACGTTCAGTATAAAAATCCCCAGAATCCTGTCAAAAAATTCGATGGTACATGAATTGAGATAAAAACGCGATATTTTTTTTTTTGCGAAGATCGCATTCGCAATTCGCGATTCGCATGTACATGAACCCGCCTTTATCCATGGCGATGTTCCAATTTTCTGTCATGGCGTCATGAGTCATGGTAATAATTATATATATAATCAAAATACCCCAATTACCCAAACGGTGTAGGGGTTTTGCACTTCATGAGTGCACAAACTTAGCCCATTCTTTTTTATTTTTAGCTAGTGCCTTTGCTTCAGTCCACGTTTTGTTTTTGCTCTTCAATATCTTAGCGTTTCCTTAGCGTTTGCTTAGGTCGTCCTCTTCTCCTCTTTCCTTGTGCTCTGGATTCGCATACTTGCCTGGTAGGCCTCTCTGTATCCATCCTTTGCAAATGACCCCACCAACTTAGTTGTCGTTCTTCTATAAACATGCCCAGTGGTTTAACATGCAGCTCTTCTCTGATGTAATCGTTCCTTAATCGGTCTTTTCTAGTCACTCCTTTGACTTTTCTGAGGAATTTCATTTCTGTTGCTTGCAATTTACTTTTCAGCTGCTGTGTTAAAACCCATGACACATCCATATGTAAAAATTGGTCTGTAGATGCTCTTGTATACTTTTATTTTTGTCTCTCTTGATATATACCTGTTACTAATGAATCCCCTATTCATAGCATAATACACTTTATTAGCATTCTCGACTCTCTTATTTACTTCCGGATCTTGCTTCCCCTTATCGTGAATTGTGACTCCAAGATATTGATAAGTACTGACCTGCTCAATTTTAGTTTCCTTTACTTCTATATTTAATCTAATTTCTGCATGTGACACAGCCATTACCTTCGTCTTCTTTAGATTTAATTTCATTCCAAACTCTTTCAATACCTTGTCCCAAATTAGTAGGTCTTTTCTTAGCTCTCTCTCGTTAGTTGCTACTATTACCACATCATCCGCAAAAGCGCACTCCGAAATTTCTACTTTCTGCAGGTAACGATTACCAATATACACCGGCTTAGTTTTTTGTCTACAGGTTTTAATGATGTCATCCATATAAGTTATAAACAGGAACGGGCTTAGTGCTCCTCCTTGTCTCACTCCTTCTTGGGTCATAAATGTTTCCGAGTGTTTATTTTTCCATATTAAATAGTTCTTGGTGTTTTTGTACATACTTTTAACTATTTTGATCAATTTTTCTGGAGTACTTTTATTGCGGAGACTTTTCCAAATTTTACAACGGGGCACACGGTCAAAAGCCTTTTCCATATCCATGAAAGCGAAACATGTTGTTTTATCAAATAATAATGTTCTGTTGACGATTTCTTTGATGGTAAAAATATGATCTTGTACACTTCTGCCTTTTCTAAAACCACTTTGGGATTCTGTAAGTTGTGGTTCTATGATGATTCTTAGTTTCCTTTCTATGATTTGTTCATAAAGTTTCATCATAGTACTTAAAATTGTTATCCCTCTGTAGTTTTCACACTGTTTACTATCACCTTTCTTATATATTGGTAATATACGACCTATTTCCCAATCTTCCGGTATTTTTTCTTCTTTGTACGCTTTGTTGAATATTTTTAGCAGAGCCATCTTTCCTATTTGTCCAATATTTTTCAGCATTTCGGTAGTAATATTATCATGGTCTGGCGCTTTACCGTTTTTAATTCTTTTTATGGCTTCTATTAATTCTTCTTGGGTAATTTCTTCTCCTTCATTATTTAGGTCTTCATGGGATCGTTGTTCCATCTCTTCTCTCCCTTCACCATCTTCTATATTTGTATTACTACCTAATAGTTTTTCAAAATGGTTTTTCAGCATTCCATAATTTTCTTTTCATCCGTGATAAGTTCTCCATTTGAATCTTTTATTTCACTTCCTTTCATTTCCTTGTCATTACGTAGATTTTTAAGCACTCTGTAGAAGAGTTTTTGGTTACACTTGGCATCTTTTTCTAATTTTTCTCCGAACGCGTTCCATGACTCTTTTTTTGCTTCTACTACTGATTGTTTTACCCTTGATCTTTGCTCTTTATATCTAACATAATTTAGATCTGTTTTGTTATTCAAATATGTTTTCCACAGTATCTTTTTATATTTTACTTGCTCTGTAATTTCATTCGACCACCAAGAGGTTTGTTTCTTTCTGTTACTGGTCTTGCATATTCCACAAGTTTTTTGTGCAGCTTCAATTATCACTTCCTTAAAAATATTCCAGGCTTGGTCCAATGTTATGTCATCTATATTTCTCAGATTTTGTTCGATGCCTTTTTCAATTTCCTTTTCGTACTGTTTTGCTATTGTTTCTTGGGTTAACATATATTATGTTCTTATTGTCTCAAATTGTATTGTTGTTTTGATCTTATTTGTGCTTAATGGTTGTTTTTCTGATGTTTTCTCGCGTATTCTCGCTACTAGTAGATAATGATCACTACCAATTTCATAACCTCGCTTTACTCTTACATCCATAATTGCTGTCTTGTTTTTATTCTCTGTTATTACATAATCTATTATGGATTTCTCTTTTCTAGTAGGTTCTTCTCTCGTATACTTGTGTATATCTTTATGTTCATAAAAAGTATTAGTTACTATTAAATCATGAACTTGACAGAATTCTAATAACCGTACCCCATTGTTATTCCTTATCTTCTCTCCATATTTTCCAATGACCGTTTCATATATTTCATCCTGTATTCCCACTCGTGCGTTAAAATCGCCTAAAATAAAAACTTTGCCTTTTCCATCTTGTACACACCACTCCAGTTCATCCCAGAACGAATCTTTAGTTGCAGCTTTTTCATCTTCGTTTGGACCATATACTGATATTATTGTTTTAATGTGATCTTCATATTTTAGCTCCACTAACAGTATTCTTTCGGATATTCCCTCCCATCTTATCACTTTGTCCTTTAATTTACTGTGTATAAACTGTATATAAACTTTTGTACGGATGGTGTTTTTGAGGTCAGGGGGGCCCAAAACGAAAAACTGTAATTCCCGAAGTCGTGACCTGCGAACCAGCTGAATAGTAGATATAAATCTACTAATACGGCAACAAATGCAAGAACTAGAGGCGATATGTTTAACAGCAGATGTTTGAACTGATACCCATAATTGTCAAAGTTACTTGGGCTTGACAGGTCATTACATATGTGACAATAAATTAACAAACATAAATTTTGGCGTATCTGTATTAAGTGAACCACACAATGCGGACTATTTAAGTCAGGTAATTATTACCATGAGCTACTTACCATATGCGTGTACTGATGTATGGGGTGAGCGTCCATTACCTAGGGAGTCTTACGAAGTCTGTGAATGACTTGGAGTAGTGCATCACTCATATTTTGAGACATGCCTGTAAATGTAGGAATGGTGTACTGTTCAGGGATATTGCGTCGGTCATTGCGGTTGGCGATCCATTCTGGTGGGACGGGATCTTGGCCGGTGGGTGTTATGCAACACCAGGATTGGGGATCATCTTCAAATGATTCCTTCCAAAGCTGGAAGCCGAAGGTCGTTGCCATGCCGAAAGTGCCTTGGGATTCTAAGTTGAGGCAATGTGGAGAGACCTCTGCGGTGACAGCACGTTGAGTGATGTCATTTGTTTCGGTTGGCATGGTGACAATTGTTTGAGACAGGGCGCCTTGTTCTGGAAGTGTGGCGAAGTCGACGGATGAGACGGTGAAAGTCTGCGTGGTGGCGACTATAGCTGAGACAGCCTTCATGAGTTGGATGTTGAAGCCTGTGTGGCGTGGGGAACAAGGGAACTGGTTTGCTGTGATTCCGAGAGAGGTGAAAATCGTTTTGGACTCTTCTCGTGGAGCCGAAATTTCGTGCCAGAATAATAAATTCATGTTGGGGGTGGAGTTGGCTGGAATCACTGGGATGTTTGGAATCGGAAGTGGGCGGGCGTTACCCAAAGTGCCTTTGATCAAAGTGATTATAGTGCCTAAGCACGGTATCTCTTCGAATAAGTTGTGGTTATCGGCTGTGATGAGAGGGCCGTGATAACCGGGTGAGTTGTCGACTGGAGTTGCCGGCAAGGCGGGGAAGGCTGGGTAAAGATGTTGGCCTGCTTTTGTGACTACCGCGCCGATGGCGTTGAGGTAGATGCGGAGTGGCTCGGGAACGTTAAACGTAAATGATGTAGTCTTGCTGATGAGAAGGACCTCTTCAGGCGTTACTTCTTGCCTAAACTTGGCTTTCAGGTGTATGATCCTTAGCCAAAGCAGGCATACTGAGTAGTATTGGAACGCTTCTCTGGTCCAGACTTTCATTAAGTTCGCGTTATCGATGGTCATCTGTTGAAAGACCTGGTTGACGAGCTCTGGATAGACGGCGAGGGATGGCTGTTGGAGGACATCGATGTCGTTTTCTCTTATCGGTTGCTGGAAATTAAAGAGTGTGTCATCCTTGTTAGTTTTCTCCGTGTGTTCCGATCTGTTGGGGGGGTTCTCTTTAGGCAGGCGAGATGGTTTGGGCGGCGCTGCCGGAAGAGCCGGTTTGCTAGACCGTGGGGCGACATCAGCTTTTTGAGCTGGTGCCTGAGCTTGGTGCGCTGGCGCTGGTGTAGCCTGATGAAAGTTGGCGGCATGTGGATTTCTCTGATTTTCGGGCTTGCCGTAGTAACCTCGTGGCTTATTTGCGTCCATTGCTGGGTGTGGTGAAAGAGTAGGAATAAATTTAATAAAGTAAACTTTATTTAAAAATATATGTTCTACTGGAGTTTCGAACCTCGAACCTCTAATAAAATGGCTTCTTCTTTCCTATCTTTATATTATTAGCCAACTTTATTCAGCCAAGTTTCAAGTTATCAGTTGTTGGTAATATACACTACGTTATGACGTCACTTCCATTTCCTCCCTCTCAAGTACGACTTTTACAATGTACCTCCATCTTTTCTTAGTAACATGGACCTTCTGTTTCGGACTTAGTGATGTTAGACCCAGAAGCCGACCACATTTTCATTATTTTACTCATGAAGTGGCTTCAACTACTCCAATGCCTTGTGCGAACTTCTTTTTGCACCTGATGTGGCTATTTTCCATCTTAGATGCTTCACAGTAAGTTCGAACTTATTCGTTCTTTCTTTCTAATTAAAAATAATTTTTCTTGCAGCTCCCTCGTTGACTGTTTTGATATTAATTTTAATTTCCCTGCGCGCGCTATGTTTACTGTATGGGGGAAGAGGGGATGTGAAGGGAGCGGGAAGGGACCATCTTACCTGGCGACAAGATGTGTTTTGTTATTATTGAGGGTCTCAGGTATAAGAATCCGGTTATAGTTGCCGGCACTCGGAATTTGCATACTCAACTAACTACCTCTAGCGCCTGCACTATGTGTAAGAACCTTTTTTTTCTGTACTTTTCCCGTTATCTTTCTTTTTGATTTTCGCACAGGTGTGCTTCCATTTGTACTGCTAACAGTAGAAATAATATCAGTATTGGCGTTTGCAGCAACTGGATGAACATAAATTGATCCAGCTACGCTGTCAGCATCAGTTAGAATAGAGTCAGTAATGATGGGAATCTCATCATTGTAACAACCCCCCCTCTGAACCAAAATCTTCAGACAACTTACTTTCATTATCATTTTCTAAAGCGTCGGCTAGAATGTTAGCAATATCTTCCGGTAATGACGGCGCATCTGAGGAATATCCATCAAAATTTTCAAATATTTCGTTATCTGACACATCAGATTCCGATTCGGGTGGTGGTATAACCGCTAATGACATTAATCTGTTTGTTCGTGATGAGTATTGGGCCATCTAAAAATTTAAAAGTGTTTCAGAAAAAAAATCAACCGGCTTGTAAAAACAAAGAATTTGGCATTGTTGCTTTCAGTTTACATACTTACATTATTGGTATAGTTGGCGATGTTAACTACAATTAACAGTTTTTTCAAGAACCAAAAACAAATACTACAGACTAATATTTTTCAGTTAGGTGTTCACTGACTTATTAAAAAATAACTAAAATAACTAATTACTGAACGTCGTTCTCTTCCTAAATGGTATAACTCGACAAATTCTTCTGGTAAATAACCACGCAACACGAGGTTTTATACATAACCAAGAAATTTTCTGTGAAAGGCGCAATATTTAATGTTACTAGTTCAGGGTTTGATCGCTAGATGTCACTGACTGTATTATATATTAAATATAGGCAAATTAGAAGTAACCTTGTCAAGTTTTGAAACGAGTCCAATGCATATAGATTTTATTAAAAGATGGCACCAAAATGTCTATTTTGAATAAAAGTGGACTTACGGGGTTTTCTGATTAAGACGACGATAAGTAAGGCCTATGACATCATGAGTCGGATGACTAAACTTTGTTCTATCTTCAGCGGTGTTTTTTCCTGTATACACTTCGCCATTTATTGCATAATGCGTTTTCGAATCGAATTTGAATTTTTAGCCCATACTTGGCTGGTTTATTCGGCATGTACATTCGGAATCTACCTCTGAATGGCACTAACATCTCATCCACTGTAACATTCGCAACAGGAGAAAATGCTTGTTTAGAATTTTGAAAAAATGTATCAAAAATATTCGAGAACGCTGCAGGTGCGTTTTCTTGAACTCTTGTTGCTCTTGTTGTTGGGTCATCAAATCGAAGAGCTGATGGAAGGAAAGAAAAACGGACAAGCGACATCGTGCATCTAAAAATATCACGACCTGTACCATCTGCCACCTTGCATATACAACAATCCAATCAATGCCTTGAGTTCGACGAGATCAGTATTATGAATAAATGTTGGTTAAAATTTCTTTTTTGTCTTTGTCCTTGTTTTAAATTTTGCATATTTTTGCCTCATTTCTTCAATTTTATTGTTTGTATGTTGTAAATTAGGTCAAGAATATCATTTGTAAAAAGAACCATCCAGGCTTCTTCAGGCGTCTTAGGTGGCGTCTTGCGTAGTTCACCTTTTAGACCAGGTAACACAGTTATAATATGAGAAGGGATGGCGATTCCCAATAAAAAAATCTATTTTTGAATCGTTCCGAATCATAGCATAATTAATCGATTCATCAAAAAATCGGGTTGACGAAAATCGATTTGTCAGAAATCGATCTTTTATTTTTGTTTAGGTTAAGGAATGAATTTTTAATAGGTGATAAATACGGATAAAAATAAAACTTCGATCTAGTCGAGTATTTATTTCTACTATTACAATACATTAAATATACTTGTTTTATAGTTCCCAGTAATTTGCATTTAAACTTTTAAGAAATAAAAGTTTATCCAATCTCTTGGGGTCCAAACGGTTTCTTTGTTCGCTTGCAATGTTGCCTGCAAGTGAAAACAATCTTTCACAAGGCACAGATGACCCCACTGTGCATAGGTATTTAATAGCCGTCGAACGAATAGCATTATACATTGACTGTTCATTCCAAAATAATATAGGGTCACACTTCAAGTCTACCACTGTTTGAGATAAATAATGTTTGAATTCCTCATTTAATTTTGATTTGTTATATCCGGAACTAATGATAGTTGTTTTTTTTACAAGCAAATTGTGAAAATTCCAAATTCCTTTCTCCATATCAATTGGTTCGTCATCATCCCTTAATGTAGATTTTTGTAATTGAGATTGTTCTTCTGATCTTGTCAATAATATTGACGAATTTATTTTATCTATGGCCCTTGCACATGCTACTTTATCGGAAAAATAATTTTTTTTAAATCGAGGATCAAGAATTGTACTGCATGCTAACCAATATACTTGCTCTACAGACTCAAATCTCTTTTTTAATTCATCAATAATTATATTTTTTGTTTTACGACCAACTTCTGTTTCCGTTTTTAATGCATTATATGATTTCGTAAAACAAGAAACTATAGGTATAATCATGCTACCCGTCACGTATTCTGTTCCTGATATTTCCTTTGTAGTTTTTTCTAATGGTTGGAAAATATTTATCAGATCTTTCAAGATGTCTAACTGCCCAGCAGTTAGCAAGAAGCGACTAAATGTAGCCACCTACAGTGTTGCCTAATTTCGTAACAATTAAGAAAATTGACATGACACTCATGACAGTGACTTGAGTAACTTCAAATTCAAATAAATATTCGTTAAATATTTGAGTTTTTACTGTTTTCAGTCTTTAATTGACTTTCATTGTGAAAACGTGTTCTGTGGCTTAAACCGCGAAAAGAGCACTGTGACCTGTGACCTAGCTGTAACTATTGTTTACAAATATTTTATTATTTATGATGAATTCCTTAATTTTTTAACAATCTGGGGACAAATCCTATAAGTGTTTTGAAGGATGTAACATTTCCTTTCATTATGCCAAGGACTTACGGGAACATTTACATTTACAACACAAACTGGAAATTGTTGAAAATATATTCGAGTTCCCAACTTTTGAAGGTATTTATAATATGTACAATTTATATGTCCATATAAATAATTTATTTCTTGTTATTATAATAGAGTATTATTACTGTTTTAAATAAATAATTGTAGGTTTTCAAAGCTGTCTGAATTCACTCGAAAAAAGTGAGAATGTTAGAACCAAGAGGTAGTAGGAAAAAAGGAGATTTGGAAATTTTTCGGTTTTTGTGCGCTAGATCTGGTTTGTAACATTATATATAACTAGCTGACCCGGCGGACTTCGTACCGCAAATTATTTATGTCATTCTTCAATTTTTCGTTTTTTTAATTTATTTTGCTTTATCGTTTTCATCATATTTTCTCGTTAGTTATCAGGTTTTTACTATTTTTTTTCCGTTATATTTTGTAGTTTATCGATAAAATATATTAGACAATACTTAATTTAGTAAGAATTTCTCGTTTAAATATAAGTGATATTAACTGCGCCACCTTCCGGTGGCGTCACAATACTTAAGTAAGGATTGCTCGTTTAAATATATGTGATATTAACTGCGCCACCTTACGGTGGCGTGATATAAAGTAATCAAATAAGTATTAGTGGTTGCTCGTATAATGAAAGCGCCATCTGATAGTAACTTTCAATAATACGAATATCATACTCATCTTACCCATTAAAAATACATCATCATACTGATTTTCATGACAATCGGTTGAACGGGGCCGAAGTCGATAGTTTACAGCGCCGCCTGGCAGCCAGTTACATCAATGGGCATATCATATAAAGCTTCTCCGTGAAAAAAATACATGTACATACCAATTTTCATAATGATCGGTCAAATAGTTTCTGAGTCTATTGATTTCATACATACAAACATCCTTTTTAATATATATAGATAAATAAGGATTGCTCGTTTACATATATGTGATATTAACTGCGCCACCTTACGGTGGCGTATTATAAAGTAATCAAATAAGTAGTGGTTGCTCGTTTAATGGAAGCGCCATCTGGTGGTAACATCCATTAATACGAATATCATATTCATATTAACCATTAAAAATACAGCATCCTACTGATTTTCATGACAATCGGTTGAACAGGGCAGAAGTTGTTACTCTGCAGCGCCACCTGGTGGCGAGTGGCATCAATGTGCATATCATACAAACCTTCTCCGTGAAAAAATATATATACATACCAATTTTCATGACAATCGGTTGAACAGGACAGAAGTTGCTACTCTGCAGCGCCACCTGGTGGCGAGTGGCATCAATGAGCATAGCATATTCGTTTTCTCCGTGAAAAAATACATATACATACCAATTTTCATGACAATCAGTTGAACGGGACAGAAGTTGCTACTCTGCAGCGCCACCTGGTGACGAGTGGCATCAATGGGCATAGCATATTCGTTTTCTCCGTGAAAAAATACATATACATACCAATTTTCATGACAATCGGTTGAACGGGACAGAAGTTGCTTCTTTGCAGCGCCATCTGGTGGCGAGTGGCATCAATGAGCATATCATATAAACCTTCTCCGTGGAAAAATACATATATATACCAATTTTCATAATAATCGGTCCAGTAGTTTTCGAGTCCATAAATTTCTTACATAAAAACAGATCCTTTTTTATACAGGGTGTCCCAGAATTAACTACGGAAACTTCGTATACGTATTCCTTGATGACAAATAAGTAGGGTCTTTCCTATAAAAAAAATTTTTTTAGAGACTCCTGTCAGAGTTATAACCTACTTTGCAAATGTGCGCTACTTGATCGCGATACACGATACTCAATTGACATGGTCCTACTTTTTATTTTTTTACTCCAAACCGAAACGATTTCGCAAAAAACGACAAGGAACAAAAAAGTTTCTAAATAATCAAAACTTCCTAAAATAATTTTTTGTTATTGCAAATATTAATTGCTAAGAAAGTTACAAAAAAAATTAAGAGGGGTTCCTTGATTTGCACCCTTAGAATGGGGTAGGGCAGGTGAAAAGTGGCAGGAGAAATGCGTCTTTATTAAAATGATGTTCACCCAAATTTTTAATTTTTTATCTTGGACCAATCAGAAGATATTAAATTAAAACCGTATTTTACCACCCCTCTTTAAAAGGTTATAACTCTGACAGGAGTCTCTAAAAAATTTTTTTTTATAGGAAAGACCCTACTTATTTGTCATCAAGGAACACGTATACGAAGTTTCCGTAGTTAATTCTGGGACACCCTGTATGTATAGATAAGTTATTTTTCCATGGTATTCATTCTCTGTGTGGTACTATTTACTTTTTCTTTTACGAAAGTGTAGGATTGTTCCTGAAGAGTTAAGAAAGAGAAATAAACGAAGTCGAGAATCATGCAAACAAAATTTTTCTTGCACGAGTCAGATTACTGTTGAGAAGGAAACTTCCTCGGGTAAAAGCTCCGTGGTGTACTGTTCAACCCATTATGGACATGGGGAAGACATCCGTCATTTGAGCATTTCCAAAATTGCAAAGCATCAGATAGCTGAAAAGTTGCTAATGGGTGTGCCTGCCTTTAAGTAAGAATACTATTTTGTAGTTTCTATAGATGGAAAACGATTTTTTATTTTCTAAATGAACTCATCTTAGCTGTATGTATAACATTTGGTATACAACTTGTCCATTATAAGGAGGGCCAGTGCGGACATTTTGGAAACAGTAAGAGATAGATGCCTATTTAAAACAAGAATGAAATAATAAATTTGAGAGTTAAGTTTTTGTTCGTTAATGGTTTATCTTTGGTTTAATTATTATTTTGATGTTGGAAATTTGCTGGTGGCTAGTAGTTTAAATTTGGTTTATGGTATATAGGGTGTTTTTTTTTTCAAATTGAACAAAAAGTTTTATTTCTATATCATTTTATTATGTTAAAAGATTATTTTTTGTTACAATACTATATTTTATATTGCGATTCAAATTTCACTAAACGTGGGTGCTGCCACTACAAATTTGAATTTTCCAGAGACTACTTGATGACGCTTCTATTTGAATCAACTATATATGAAATTTTTTTTTTCTTATATTAAGGAAGCTACTTCTTGTGTTGGTAGTTTTATTTGTAATGTATTTATGACTGATATTACAAATGTTTATATCAATGCATGGATTCAAGTAATGAGTGCACCTACCAAGCACCTTTTCTGTTCATGGCATATAGATCGCGCTTGGCAACAAAATTTGAAGAAAATTAATAATATAGAAAAACAATCGTGGGTGTACAAAACATTAAAACTCCTTCAAACTTGCCTTGAAGAAGAAAAATTTGAATCTGATTATCATAACTTTCTTGCTATTCTGAATTCTGAAGACGACACTAAAAATATGTTTGATTATTTACAAAACAACTATTATAACAACAGAGAAAAATGGGCATATTGCTACAGAAAAGCATGCGGCATTAATACCAATATGCACTTAGAATCTATGCATACAGTTATAAAATATGTATATCTTCAGGGGAAGTCAATTAAACAATTAGATAAGTCTATACACGCATTGCTATAATATATTAGAGATAAAACGATAGATCGTATTATTAGGCTTACAAAGGGTAAGTTTAATAAGCACATACACTTGATACAAAATGGACATAGGGCTGCAGTTATGAAACTATTAAACTTTACAAAATTAACTGACGGCATATACCAAATAAATGATGGCACAAGTCACAGCGGTACCTACATTGTTAAAAAATATAATGATACAATATGTTGTGGCTTAGCATGTACACTTTGTAATATTTGCTTTCATACCTTTCAATGTACGTGCATGGATTATTCAATAAGAGCTACTATTTGTAAGCATATTCATTGTGTAAGTATAAAAGAAAATATTGGTACTGACTCTCCCCCTGACTTTAATGTTAAAAATGCGAAAATTGAGGTAAACACATTAGTTAACAACTTAACTGCTGATTCATCAGACCAAAATATTTCTGGAGTAACGAGTAAAGAACATTGGCAAAGTAAATTTAAAGCAGAATTAATAAAGTTTTCAAAAAATGCTAATACTATGCAATATTCATCTGAAGAATATGAATTTATGTATAAAAACTTGAGAAGTTTTAATAAGTTAGGATCGACAAATTTACAAGAGCCTTTTCAAACGAAAACTGTTTCAAATATGCGAATACCCCATAATAGGAAAATAGCAAAACAAAAATTTTTCTCTACAAAAAAAAAGGCATCAAAATCAAAAAGACATAATACTTTAACTAAACCAAGTGTTAGCGAACACAAAATTATAATTGATACATTGCATCAGTCAGCTCTGTTTATATCTAATGATCCTAGTAATGATCACGCATATGTTTAGTAGGTATATTTTAACCATTTACTTCACAGAAGAAGCAGACCAAGTACGTACAACATAAATGAGTTTACACAGTGCGACTAGTGCGAGTCTCTGGGCGGGGCAGTAGCTGTAGGTACTTGGCGAGTAGAGGACAAAATAAGGCAGCTGCTCACTTGTTTACACAAGTCAAGTAGCTGTACTGTTCGACTAGCTCCTGGCCAATGAGCTTGCAGGTCTTGAAAAAGAGTACAATATGTAGAAACTCGTGAATATCAAGCTGCTATTCGAGTGACCCTATCACAGTTCAAAATTCTTTTAAATTTAATTACTCCAAGTACTCAGCCCAGGCAAGTGGCCAGTAAAATCAGAAAATATTGAAGTTACTCACATTCAGTAGCTGCCTATTCTTGAAGAGACAGTAACTCGGCAGATTTGTTTAAACAAAAACAGTTCTTGGCACACAGTTACTGGCCTTCTTAACTGACCCCCTAGCTCGTACCGTGTAAACTCCCCTTAACAAACAATTTTTTAAAATTTCCAGGTGAATGACGCACAGAAGAAGAAGTGATATCCTTTTTTTCAGTTTTTCACCTATTTATAATATTCTAGTCTACTTGATATAACAGGCATTTTTTAAATTACCTAGGTACTTAATTGGAGAAGCCACTGACAAAAAATAGAAACTAAACAGTGGCTATTTCATTTTCCTTATCTATTTTTTTTTTCATCTAGATGTTGAAGAAATGTTTTGGAAAATAAATAAATTGAAAAACTTTATTTTGTTTTTTTTAATCTTTCGTATATTTAATGAAATGTACCTAAAGGCTTAATATTTGAACTCAAATATCATTAAATACAATTTACTTATATAACAGTTATTTAAAACTATATAATTGCATCATTTAAATATGGCATTTTTTACCTTAGGTATACCTAATTTTAAAAATGCCAAGCTAAGGGCGAAACTTAAAAAAAAAATTGTTTTTTTTTTAAATAGAATCTAACCCTAAGAAACCAAAGGATGAAATAAATATCCTCTTGACTTTGTTTAAAATGAACTAAATTGGATTATTATTAGGTTGCTGTGGTGTAATTCAATAACAAACGTTTGAGCTTTATATTTTATCCAATCACAGCAGACGTCCCCGTGCCGTCATGTCACATTTGTTAGTTGGTTACGAAATTAGGCAACACTGTGAGTGGCTACATTTAGTCGCTTCTCAGTTAGCATCGTTGGTGCTTTTGGATGTGTAAATAAAATTGGTGCTATAACTTCAGAAAGCCGTACGAATCTTTCTAATTGATAATAAATAGAATTCCATCGAGTGCACACGGATTGAATAAGTGTCAGTGGTTTTATTTTGTTTTCTTGTGCTCGTCTTAAAGAATCTGCTGCGTTTATGTTTTGCTTAAAATATTTAGTTATTTCTTTCACTATTGTCAGCAATGCTTTAGCTTCTTCAACTCCAGTCTTGTCATCAAATGGTTTTGATGCTACCAAATTCAATGTGTGCGCAAAACATGGCAAATGTTTATTTTTCTCATAAATATTTATAACTGCTTTAACTATATTGGAACCATTGTCAGTAAGAAAGGCTACAACATTATCCATGGCGATGTTCCAATTTTTTGTCATGGCGTCATGAGTCATGGTAATAATTATATATATAATCAAAATACCCCAATTACCCAAACGGTGTAGGGGTTTTGCACTTCATGAGTGCACAAACTTAGCCCATTCTTTTTTATTTTTAGCTAGTGCCTTTGCTTCAGTCCACGTTTTGTTTTTGCTCTTCAATATCTTAGCGTTTCTTTAGGTCGTCCTCTTCTCCTCTTTTCTTGTGCTCTGGATTCCCATACTTGCCTGGTAGGCCTCTCTGTATCCATCCTTTGCAAATGACCCCACCAACTTAGTTGTCGTTCTTCTATAAACATGCTCAGTGGTTCAACATGCAGCTCTTCTCTGATGTAATCGTTCCTTAATCGGTCTTTTCTAGTCACTCCTTTGACTTTTCTGAGGAATTTCATTTCTGTTGCTTGCAATTTACTTTTCAGCTGCTGTGTTAAAACCCATGACTCACATCCATATGTAAGAATTGGTCTGTAGATGCTCTTGTATACTTTTATATTTGTCTCTCTTGATATATACCTGTTACTAATGAATCCCCTATTCATAGCATAATACACTTTATTAGCATTCTCGACTCTCTTATTTACTTCCGGATCTTGCTTCCCCTTATCGTGAATTGTGACTCCAAGATATTGATAAGTACTGACCTGCTCAATTTTAGTTTCCTTTACTTTTATATTTAATCTAATTTCTGCATGTGACACAGCCATTACCTTCGTCTTCTTTAGATTTAATTTCATTCCAAACTCTTCCAATACCTTGTCCCAAATTAGTAGGTCTTTTCTTAGCTCCCTCTCGTTAGTTGCTACTATTACCACATCATCCGCAAAAGCGCACTCCGAAATTTCTACTTTCTGCAGGTTACGATAACCAATATACACCGGCTTAGTTTTTTGTCTACAGGTTTTAATGATGTCATCCATATAAGTTATAAACAGGAACGGGCTTAGTGCTCCTCCTTGTCTCACTCCTTCTTGGGTCATAAATGTTTCCGAGTGTTTATTTTTCCATATTACATAGTTCTTGGTGTTTTTGTACATACTTTTAACTATTTTGATCAATTTTTCTGGAGTACTTTTATTGCGGAGACTTTTCCAAATTTTACAACGGGGCACACGGTCAAAAGCCTTTTCCATATCCATGAAAGCGAAACATGTTGTTTTATCAAATAATAATGTTCTGTTGACGATTTCTTTGATGGTAAAAATATGATCTTGTACACTTCTGCCTTTTCTTAAACCACTTTGGGATTCTGTAAGTTGTGGTTCTATGATGATTCTTAGTTTCCTTTCTATGATTTGTTCATAAAGTTTAATCATAGTACTTAAAATTGTTATCCCTCTGTAGTTTTCACACTGTTTACTATCACCTTTCTTATATATTGGTAATATACGACCTATTTCCCAATCTTCCGGTATTTTTTCTTCTTTGTACGCTTTGTTGAATATTTTTAGCAGAGCCATCTTTCCTATTTGTCCAATATTTTTCAGCATTTCGGTAGTAATATTATCATGGCCTGGCGCTTTACCGTTTTTAAGTCTTTTTATGGCTTCTATTAATTCTTCTTGGGTAATTTCTTCTCCTTCATTATTTAGGTCTTCATGGGATCGTTGTTCCATCTCTTCTCTCCCTTCACCATCTTCTATATTTGTATTACTACCTAATAGTTTTTCAAAATAGTTTTTCCAGCATTCCATAATTTTCTTTTCATCCGTGATAAGTTCTCCATTTGAATCTTTTATTTCACTTCCTTTCATTTCCTTGTCATTACGTAGATTTTTAAGCACTCTGTAGAAGAGTTTTTGGTTACACTTGGCATCTTTTTCTAATTTTTCTCCGAACGCGTTCCATGACTCTTTTTTTGCTTCTACTACTGATTGTTTTACCCTTGATCTTTGCTCTTTATATCTAACATAATTTAGATCTGTTTTGTTATTAAAATATGTTTTCCACAGTATCTTTTTATATTTTACTTGCTCTGTAATTTCATTCGACCACAAAGAGGTTTGTTTCTTTCTGTTACTGGTCTTGCATATTCCACAAGTTTTTTTTGCAGCTTCAATTATCACTTCCTTAAAAATATTCCAGGCTTGGTCCAATGTTATGTCATCTATATTTCTCAGATTTTGTTCGATGCCTTTTTCAATTTCCTTTTCGTACTGTTTTGCTATTGTTTCTTGGGTTAACATATATGTTCTTATTGTCTCAAATTGTATTGTTGTTTTGATCTTATTTGTGCTTAATGGTTGTTTTTCTGATGTTTTCTCGCGTATTCTCGCTACTAGTAGATAATGATCACTACCAATTTCATAACCTCGCTTTACTCTTACATCCATAATTGCTGTCTTGTTTTTATTCTCTGTTATTACATAATCTATTATGGATTTCTCTTTTCTAGTAAGTTCTTCTCTCGTATACTTGTGTATATCTTTATGTTCATAAAAAGTATTAGTTACTATTAAATCATGAACTTGACAGAATTCTAATAACCGTACCCCATTGTTATTCCTTATCTTCTCTCCATATAAATCTACTAATACGGCAACAAATGCAATAAGTAGAGGCGATATGTTTAACAGCAGATGTTTGAACTGATACCCATAATTGTCAAAGTTACTTGGGCTTGACAGGTCATTACATATGTGACAATAAATTAACAAACATAAATTTTGGCGTATCTGTATTAAGTGAACCACACAATGCGGACTATTTAAGTCAGGTAATTAGTACCATGAGCTACTTACCATATGCGTGTACTGATGTATGGGGTGAGCGTCCATTACCTAGGAGTCTTACGAAGTCTGTGAATGACTTGGAGTAGTGCATCACTCATATTTTGAGACGTGCCTGTAAATGTAGGAATGGTGTACTGTTCAGGGATATTGCGTCGGTCATTGCGGTTGGCGATCCATTCTGGTAGGACGGGATCTTGGCCGGTGGGTGTTATGCAACACCAGGATTGGGGATCATCTTCAAATGATTTCTTCCAAAGCTGGAAGCCGAAGGTCGTTGCCATGCCGAAAGTGCCTTGGGATTCTAAGTTTAGGCAATGTGGAGAGACCTCTGCGGTGACAGCACGTTGAGTGATGTCATTTGTTTCGGTTGGCATGGTGACAATTGTTTGAGACAGGGCGCCTTGTTCTGGAAGTGTGGCGAAGTCGACGGATGAGACGGTGAAAGTCTGCGTGGTGGCGACTATAGCTGAGACAGCCTTCATGAGTTGGATGTTGAAGCCTGTGTGGCGTGGGGAACAAGGGAACTGGTTTGCTGTGATTCCGAGAGAGGTGAAAATCGTTTTGGACTCTTCTCGTGGAGCCGAAATTTCGTGCCAGAATAATAAATTCATGTTGGGGGTGGAGTTGGCTGGAATCACTGGGATGTTTGGAATCGGAAGTGGGCGGGCGTTACCCAAAGTGCCTTTGATCAAAGTGATTATAGTGCCTAAGCACGGTATCTCTTCGAATAAGTTGTGGTTATCGGCTGTGATGAGAGGGCCGTGATAACCGGGTGAGTTGTCGACTGGAGTTGCTGGCAAGGCGGGGAAGGCTGGGTAAAGATGTTGACCTGCTTTTGTAACTACCGCGCCGATGGCGTTGAGGTAGATGCGGAGTGGCTCGGGAACGTTAAACGTAAATGATGTAGTCTTGCTGATGAGAAGGACCTCTTTAGGCGTTAGTTCTTGCCTAAACTTGGCTTTCAGGTGTATGATCCTTAGCCAAAGCAGGCATACTGAGTAGTATTGGAACGATTCTCTGGTCCAGACTTTCATTAAGTTCGCGTTATCGATGGTCATCTGTTGAAAGACCTGGTTGACGAGCTCTGGTTAGACGGCGAGGGATGGCTGTTGGAGGACATCGATGTCGTTTTCTCTTATAGGTTGCTGGAAATTAAAGAGTGTGTCATCCTTGTTAGTTTTCTCCGTGTGTTCCGATCTGTTGGGGGGGTTCTCTTTAGGCAGGCGAGATGGTTCGGGCGGCGCTGCCGGAAGAGCCGGTTTGCTAGACCGTGGGGCGACATCAGCTTTTTGAGCTGGTGCCTGAGCTTGGTGCGCTGGCGCTGGTTTAGCCTGATGAAAGTTGGCGGCATGTGGATTTCTCTGATTTTCGGGCTTGCCGTAGTAACCTCGTGGCTTATTTGCGTCCATTGCTGGGTGTGGTGAAAGAGTAGGAATAAATTTAATAAAGTAAACTTTATTTAAAAATATATGTTCTACTGGAGTTTCGAACCTCGAACCTCTAATAAAATGGCTTCTTCTTTCCTATCTTCATATTATTAGCCAAGTTTATTCAGCCAAGTTTCAAGTTATCAGTTGTCTGCGTGGCAGATTTCCATCCTTCTTGCATCTCCGTCGCCGTGGTGGATGGTTTGGTTTCGGCGGCTAGCTTCCTGTTCTTGTTGAAGCTTCCTTATCTCGGACTGTATTTGCTGGTTGATCTGGTTTTGCTCGTCTCGCAAGTTGGACACTTGCTGATTTTGTTCGTCTCGCAAGCTGGACACTTGCTGATTTTGTTCTTCACGAAGAGTGTACATTTCGGAGCGCAAATGAGATATTTGCTGGGAGAAGGAACTGGATAACTCTTCTGGTAGGGTAGACATCCGTTGTGACAGCTGGGACATATCTTCGCGCTGGCTCTTCATCTGACTGGAAAGCTCCTCTTGCTGGCTCTTCATCTGACTGGATAGCTCCTCTTGTTGATTCGTCATTCGTTGGGACAGCTGGGACATGTCTTCGCGCTGGCTCTTCATCTGACTGGATAGCTCCTCATGTTGCCGGGAAAGTTGTTGAGCATGTTCTTCTTGCAGCCGGGAAATTGCTTTCTGAACCGGGTCTTCGAACTCCACAGCGTCAGGGTCCAAATTATTATTTACGTAGTATTCACGGAGCCTTCTCAACAATACAGATTTGCTCCCAGTAGTTTCCAACTCTACTTCTTCAAGCTCTCTTCTGAGCTCAGCCACCAATAGTTCATTTATCTTTTTTCCAGGCATTCTTGTATCTTCACCCCACACCTGACACCAATTTGAAACACTTATGGGGGCTTTTTACACAATTTTATTTACAAAATTGTTAAGATACTCTGAACTCTGCTGGATAACGTCTAACTACTTGACAATACAATGAACTCTTGTGAATACTTGAACTTAAACTGACGTTAACTGCCCATGCATCCCCTTATATACAACTTTATTTAATCTAGTCAGTGTCTTTAGAAGTTTCTAGAATTTTCTAGAAACATTATTTAAAATGGTCAGTTGATTTTTAGAAACTTCTAAAAATCAACTGTCAATAACAATCTTTCAAATTAAGATCCCTTCCTTTACGGTTATCCCGTTACAATATTTTAATTTTTAGCAAAAATGAACAAGAACATTTACATCATCTAGATATTTTATTTGAAAGGTTAGAAAAATTTGGCGTTAATGTCAAACCATCTAAATGTATTTTTGGAGTTACTAAAGTTAACTTTTTAGGTCATTCTATCACTCCAGAAGGAATTTTGCCATCTGATGAACGAGTTAAAGTTATCTCAGATTACGAAATTCCAAAAACTTGCAAACAATTACAAAGATTTGTAGGAATGGTTAATTTTTATCATAAATTTGTACCTCAATTCGAAAAAATCTTAAGTCCTTTACACGAATTCATTAATAATTTAAATGCAAACAAGATTAAAAATATTGAAAATTGGCCAAAAGAATGCCAAGAATGTTTTGAAAAAGCAAAAGAAATGTTAATTAAAGCATCTTTGCTTAATCATCCTAAAGAAGGAGCAAAATTGATCCTAACTACAGACGCTAGCTCAACAGCCATAGGTAGTACTTTAGAGCAAGTTATTCAAGATGTTAGACAACCTTTAGCATATTTCTCTAAAAAATTAACCAAAAGTCAACAAAACTACAGTGTTTTTGACAAAGAACTTTTTGCTATTTATGAGTCCATTAAACACTTTCGTTACATGTTAGAATGCGTAGATTTTCATGTTTTTACAGATCACAAACCTATAGAAAAAGCAATTTTTTCGAAATCAGAAAAATCACCACGTCAATTTAGATATTTCGAATATATTCTACAATTTACTAACAAAATTAAATACGTAGGCAGCAAAAACGTTGAAGTTGCAGATTTTCTTAGCCGAATTGAGCACGATCAAATCGATAATATTAATTTCACTTTACAAGATATATTTAACGAACAAAATTCAGATATAGAATTAACTAGTCTTTTACAAAAACAAAATTCTTCAAACCAAAGAAGAAACAATAAGGTTTTCCTCAAACAAATTAAAGTTGAAACACATAATTTCAAAATTTGGTATGAAACTTCTACTAATAAACAACGTATATATATTCCTCGAAGTTTACGTTACAGTTCTTTTCTTAAAGTACATAACGTAGCTCATTTAGGCATTAAAGCCACAATTAAAGCAATTAAAAACATATACTTCTGGCCTCATATGAATAAAAACATTAATCTTTGGACGAAATCATGTATTCAGTGCCAAAAATCAAAAATTTTCAAACACACCAAATCTAGTCTAGGAGATTTTAACGTCCCTAAAGGCAGATTTCAACATATTCACATTGACTTAGTAGGTCCATTAAAGCCTTCAAAAGGTTGCACTTACGTACTCACAGTCATTGATAGAGTTACTAGGTGGATAGAAGTTTACCCACTTCGGAATATTGAATCAGAAAATATTATTAGAACTCTAATAAATCAATATATTCCACGTTTCGGAATACTTCATAAAATTAAACACGATCAAGGTACTCAATTCGAATCAAGTTTATTCAAAGAATTCAGTAAACAATTAGGTTTTCAAAGTTTACACACCACAAGGGAACGGCATGATTGAAAGAGTTCATCGGACTCTTAAATCAGCTCTTGTGTCAAAACTAACTTCAAATTCTTGGAAAGATGAATTGCCTTTGATTCTTTTAGGTTTGCGATCTGCAATCAAAGAGGACTTACAATGTTTACCCGCAGAACTTGTTTATGGACAAACGCTACGTATTCCTGGTGAATTCTTTAATAATTCTAAAGTAAATGTAGATATTTATCCTATTTTAATTAAACTTCGTGAAATTTTTAATAACATTAAACCATCTCAAGTACAAAGACATGGTTCAGCAAAAACATTTGTTCATCCATAGTTAAAAAATTCAGAATTCGTTTTCTTAAAAGTTCCGGGTATTAAACCAAGCCTCACAGCACCGTACGACGGTCCTTTCAAAGTGGTTTCTAGAAGTGAAAAAGTTTTTAAAATTTTGAAAGGTAATCGCGAAATAAGTGTTAACATTGACATGACTAAACCAGCTTTTTTATTAAATGAGCAAATGGATAGCACCCAGGTGCCAACCAAGAAAAAGAAAGTCACTTTTTCTATTAATAATTTAAATAGTTTTTAGTTCAGTTTTTTAGTTATTTTTTAATCATAATTTTTATTGATTTATATATATCAATTTAATTTTTTTAAGGGGGGAGTATTTGTGGTGCTCGTGCCTCTTTCGAGCACACAAAGTTTCTTTATTTAAAGATTTTTAGTTATATGCAATCGTTGGCGATCATTTGGTCTCTTCTTTTCTTTTTCAGTGATTTAATAATCACTGATTAAGATTCATTTTCTTTTTGAAGAGCTTTATGAAATTATTCGTATGGATAGCAAAATAATCTCAACCAGTATAGAAAATATGGAAGATCACCGTTGCCAAGACAGTGGATCGTCGTTGATTTTTTGTTTGATTGATTATTATTTTTGATATTTCAAAAAAGTCAGATGTATTTATTTTGCTGCAGTAATACAAGTTGTTATATTTTCATTTTTATTTTATTTTAATTTTGGTGTAATGACCATTGCACTAAAAAACACACTGTCAAACACAAACAAACAGGTGGGTATGCTCTCTGCGCAATCACCTGCCACAGCCACAGAACTAAGGCGTGTATTTAAAAATAGAATATAAAACACGCCGCTCCGTGTTTTTAATTTTGACATCCGTGCACGAAAAACGGCGTGTGCCTAGTCACAACCTAAATTTTATGTATTCAATTGAATACATTGTGAGCGAAATGGTTATGCTAGCATTTTGAAATATCCATGTTTCATCAATAAAAACAAATTTATAAACACCTGCTTCTTTTTCTTTAATGTAGTTCCGTCGAAGGACTCAGTTTGGACAGATCTTTTGTTCCAATTAATGGTTTCCTCTGTCTCCGTTGGATGTGACAGGATAGCCTGCGTTTCTCCGCCGGCACTCGTAAGGTTACGAAAGACCACTTTTTCAACTTTAAAAGTATCAAATTTACCGATGATATCGGAAATGGACCTCATGTACTTGAGGTGGAATCTCGTACCAGGTGCGAACTCTGAGAAACTGTCTGCAGTTATCTCCATCCCCATCAGCCTCTGGATTATCTCTTGCGGTCTGGGTCCTATCGGTCCCATGTTCCCGGCGAGATTGTCAGAGATTGTGGTGTTTGCTGGAATACCTACCCTAAAGTTTGGTCGCGGGTTTGGATCATTTGACGCGAGCGCCATGACTAGATCCCCTGCGATTCCGAGGGACGGTATCTCATCGAACACGTTATGTGTGTGTTCGTCGATGATGTTAGCGTGATAACCTCCGAAATTTCCTACCATCGCTGTTGGTAATGGCGGGACGTGCAATTGAATTTCTTTGCCCATTTTGTCTGTATATGAACCAATTTGGCTTAGATTTATGAACATTGGACTGGGCTCGTTTTATCGTATGTCGCTTTGCGTAGATCCCACTCTGCCGACGATAATACGGTGTTTCCCTACTTTAGCTTAACGTCGATCAATTTCAGATGTAGTAGTGCTGTAGCATAGTATCCTAGTTCCTCCTTAGCTAAAAGTCGGTCCAGTTGTTTTTCATCCGCTCTGTAAGAGTCGAATGTCTCCTTTGCTATATCGATCAGTTTGACGTAATTGCTATCAAAGCTTTGGCAGGGCGCGATTTCTACAACTCTTACGTCGATTCCGAAAATTGCATCGCTAATAGAGAGATTTTAAGCCACCTAAATTATAATTGAAGTCATAAGTGGATAAAGGTGTCATGTCACATTTCTAAACTTTCGGGATATTCAATAAAAAGCGTTTTGAACTAGAACTTTTTTTATTACTATTTAATATTGTTCAGTAATATCTCATAAATTTGTTAAAAATAAGTTAATTTCTTGGACGAATACCCTTATTAACAAAATTGTAAGATATCTTAGATAATTTAGATTTTGTGTACGTAACACTTTTATCAACCAACTTTCAATGAAAAATGCTGTTGGATTTATCCTGAATAAAGAAGTCATGTTCCTTTAGAATAATTTTTTAATGTCATAAAATGCGGAAACTCTTACAAAATAGGGTATAAAATCTAAATCTAGTTAATGAACATTGAAAACATAATAATAGACAAAAAAACTAGTAGGTTTTTCTTTTTTTCTTCGGATTTTCAACATTTTCATTCAGAATTTCTTCATAAAACCATAGATAGTCTTTGTCAATAAACTTCAGCTGCTCTCTCAAGTTATTCATTTTTTCAAAAGTTAAACCTCCATATTTTGGTAACTTAACTCTATTTACTCGGACAGGACATATTTGGTCCCTTTTTTGTGCAAGTCAACTTGCAGAAATGGGGAAAAGGGATCTAAGTTTGTTTTGTAATAATAAAATCCACATTGTTCTACTCTGATCCATTGGACACTATCTTGTAGATTTACTTTCTGGTTAAGAGTATTGTTTAATTTTTTATACAAACGAAGTTTAGCCGGAAGCTCTTCCAATTTAGAAAAAAAGTTTTTCATATTGAAGCACAAACTGTTTTTTGTACTCGCACATTTAATTATTTCTCGATATTGGTCCGGAATTGAAATTGTCTGATGTTTCCTCAGTACCTTTTCAATTCTTCCAAAATCACGATCAGAATCCAAATAACTGTGACCCACTTCGGGGAATTTATGATCTATCACTTTGAAAAAATTGTTGAGTATTAGGTACTGGTACAGGCATAATATAAAAAATCTTTTGTTCTGGCCATCGCATGAATCAGACCAGATTATTAAGTGCTCAATTTCCGGATGTTCTTCTTTTAGCATCTCACAAAATCGCAGCAAACAACTACCAATTTCATTACTTCCCCTGTTTGCAGAGTCTTCAGTCCAATTAAAAAAATAAGACTTATGTCCAGAATAGGTAATGCAATGGATGCCAAAATTATAAAGCCACATTTGCCGCAAATAAAACGCTTTTGATGTAGATAACTTTGGCAACGGCATTGTATGTTGAAGATCTATAGTTATATAGCCCGATTTTTTGTCACTGGCAGGAATTGTTCGGTCTGATTTTTGTGACTTGAAAGCATATTCATAGTTTTCTTTGTGCTCTAGCGATTTTTCCCCAGCATCACAGACACTACAAGTGTCGCTTTTTAGAAGGCCAAAGGACAAATTAAATTTTGTTTCAAAAATGTGTCTGTAGAAAGAAACATTGACCTTATATTTTTCATCCATTTCTTTTCCTTTACATTGTTTAATATAAAGCTGGTGTAGTCGGGTGATATTAAGTAAAGGAGAGGTATTTTTTGCTATGGTTTTTATTCCTAGAGTAATGGGAATACGTTATACGCTAACTAAACGCTAAACTGAGCAAGCGTACTTTATAGAAAATAGCAAACCGATTTTCTGCTTTATTTACTTTTCGAACCTATAAAATTTGGGAATTACCTTACACGCTAAACTTTATGCCAATCATGCGCAGTTGATATTTGACTTTGACATATCCGGCGTTGACAAATTGACATTTATAGATGGTGGTAGCATATTTTAAAATGTTAAAACATTTGATTATGTATTAAAATAAAATTATTTAAAAGCATTAATGTGAGTTCTAATAGTAGATACGTAGGTATATTTTATTGCTTTTTTTCTTTTGTAAACCAGCTAAATCTAATACCTTTGGCAATGTTGTAAAACGTTATCCTCTTTAACGTTAATAAAGTTCCCTTTATTTCAACCTAATTAGCGGAGAGCGTTATCGCTTATTAAGGGAATCAGTTATTTTGTCATAACTGCGCATGATCAAAATAACCGATAACGTGTAACGTTGATTAAATATGGGGCTTAAAATCTCTTTAATGATGCTTTCGTTACGTTGCGCTGTAGGCGCTGCACCGGCATTTGTTGGTGCTGGAACAGTTGTCTTCTTGTCTTTAGATTCTCTGGGTTTTTGTGAGGCTTTAGAATTCTTCCTACCAACTTTCGTCGGGTCGAAGTTTTCTGGCTTTCCACGATAACCTGGAGCTATCGCTTTTATTTCTTCTGTGGAATATTGTTTCTTTTCCATCTTTTATTTTGATTAAATACGGTATCACGAAGATTACTTTGTATTTAAGAGAATTTATTATCCTTTAGGATCGATTTGAAACCAATTTCCTTTAACAAATTTGATAAAGACCTTCGGGAATCTTTCAAATAAGTGCCTACCTTTTAATTCAGCAAGTAAAGAATTCAAAGTTACATCCTCTCCTGAAAACAAAAAAATATTATTTTTTCTGGTCTTACAATTAAAAAGAATTTAAATAGCTGTATTCAAAGGAAAAAGGCTTACTGTTTTCATACATAGTGTAGATAACATTTTTAATTCCACTTGTATTTAATACTTTGGGGTTAGTTACTCTTTTTTCATACCGACGTTTCTTTGGTGGCGACCTTAATATTCCATGGCCTTTCACAGTTTTTGAGATACTGGAAACTAGCCGTACTGAGGTTGAGTGTAGCTGCCACACGCTAAAATAAAAAAAATAATATTTTGTCTAGTATACTTTTTAAAACTTTTTACTAACCTCTCGAACATCAGCAACAGGTATGAAAGGGCCACAATTGTCTCGTTCTTTTTCAAAAAAAATTATCAAAGAAGCTTAGCAGCGACTATTTAGTTGTTTTGGCATTTTTTTACTTATTGCACTGTTTTTGTTCTTAAAAGAACAGTTTTTTTTATATTTCAAAATAGCAACAAGGAGCTTTCTATGGAAATACACCAGCTCATATAATTTTAGATTTTCCTATAACAGTAGATATATTTGCCAATAAAGAATTTGAAAGAAATTACTCACATCATTGTAAGATTGGGTGGTATTAATAAACATGAGTACATGCTTATTGCTCAAGTTTTTGAAGCATCTGATCCATTTGGTATGAATAATAATGTGGAAAATATGCTCAGTAAGTGAGCACATTCTCCGTCTATGAGAAAGTGCTCAAGGATAAGTACCCGCTTACGCATTGGTATGAATAAAAGTAAGCACCTACTGCATATTCAGAGTACGTACTCCAGGTTTCGTGAGTTATCTCAAAAGGTTGCTCACATTTATCGGATGTGTGTATTATGGCTGAATTTATGCCTGTTGGTTGTGGCAGAAAGTTCTATAATATTCGCAGAGACACTCGTGATGCTGAGTATCGTGTGTTATATCGATTCAACAGAAGAAATGTCGATTGGATAACTCAACATTTCCTGGGTGACAACGATTTGGGAAGGAGGGTGGAGCCACAAAGAAAAGTGAGAAGATGAGGATCTTCTTGCGATATATTGGAGATCCAGGTTTTCAAAGTGGTGTAGGGGAAGATATTGGTGTTCTCAGTCAACAGTGTCCAACACTGTAACAAATGTGATGGCAGCTGTAATATCAAAATCTCATTTGTTTATAAAATTTCCTGCAACCACAGAAGTGCTACAAAATGAGCAACAAAAATGGGAAGAGAAATACAACTTTCCCTCAGCTATAGGTGCTATTGACTGCACCCACATCCCGATCGTGAAATCTACCCTGCATGGGGATGAGTATGTCAACAGGAAAGGGTTCTGCAGTACCAACGTTCAAGCCACCTGCAACAGTAGAGAGGAATTCACAAGTGTCGATGTGTCTTGGCCGGGGGCAGTACACGACTTTCGTATATGAAGAAATTCAGACATTTATAAAATCATGCAATAATTTAAAAATTTAAACCGTTTGCGTTTTGTCAGTTTTCTTTTTCACTCTGGCCTTCATGTTATTTAGCTTTTTCCAAATTTGGGCTTTGTTCATTTTTTTTTGCAATCAATCTCCCTTTTATCTCGGAAGGTTCCTTCTGTTTTACATCGGGCAGGTTCGATTTTTTCAGTAGAATTGGGTAATCTCCTATAATAGTACTAAATTTCATCTGGCTTTCAGCACACTCTATACTTGCCATAACTGGATAATCACAAATTAACAAATTTTAGGTTAAAAGACCGTTTAGCGATCAAACCGACACGACACGACTTAGGACGGTAAACCATCATAGACCTGCAATGCGTAAGCGTAAGCAGAAACAAATGATGACGTAAGTGAGTAGCTACTACTACAACCGTAGCAGGTGCTCTATTTGTAGCTTTCAAGTTTATTCATACGAATATTTAGCACGTGCTCATTTTTTGAGAATATACTCTGCTTGCTCATGAGTACCTACTTAGGAGCACATACTCGACTTTATTAATACCACCCATTGTTTGATCAAGATTTAAGACCTGTTAACTTTCGCGGAGAAAGAAGCACACTTCATCTAGTTTTACAAGAACGATAAATGGGTCTCATTATAGAACATAAAAGGACGGTTCAAGCTAATAAATCATCAGTTTTATCTAGATCTTGCAAGCATCGTAAACTAACAACAGCAAACAGAGATTTTTTACAATCGATTGGACTTAAAGTTAAATATGGCAAACCGTTAATATATACGATCTGAAGTTGAATCTAAACGACTTAAATTTGACCCCATTTTTGATCTACATCGTGAACCTAAGTATGATGATTCTATTAGAAAAGAAGAATTTAGATCGTACACTCCATATGTGATATCATTTAATAACAATCATGTCGTAGAGTTTGTAATAAATCAAGCTGATTCGTTTTTTGCTCTACATGAATCTTTATTAGAAATTAAATGTAGATTAGATATAGTTGGAGGTGGAAACGTACATGTAGCTCCCAATTTTGGGGTATTTCTATTCGATTCCTGTTCATATAGTGAAAGTTCGAGAGAGATTGAAACAGTCAGAGATCCTGGAATTGTTAGCGCCGTACGTAGTATGCTATGCTATCGCAGTGATTATGCAAGATTTATTAGCATTGCTGGATGGAATTTTCCTAATCATCCACATTTTTAATGATTATACAACAATAGCTTATGGAAGACAAACATTTCGTCTCGTACGAGCTAGTTACGATAATGATAGTATTATTGTGAATGAGGTAGTTGCTGGTAGTAACACAACTACAACAACTGGTAAGATTATTATAAATAGTATGGAACTGAAAGTGAAACATGTGTTTCCCAATGATGAAATTAAAATTAAATTGATGGAACCTATCAAGAATAATATACCAATATACATATATTCCATTTAGAAAGAGGTATCTTAATGAACTACCCTCAATTAGAGACGACGCAAGAAGAGACATCTGGAATGTTAAAACAAGCTCTTTAATTGAAAAATCGCGTTATGTTATAGTAACATTTCAAACTGAGAGGCGCAATGGAAAAGAAAAGGATTCAACAATTTTTGATAATGTTAATATATCAAGTGTTCGAGTATCTCTTAATGGTGAATGTAGGCCTAATGAAAGAATGCAACTGTACTTTGAAAAAAATGATTATGCTGCAGCTCATTATAACTACACTAAAGTTTATCCTAGTTATTTATATTTGACAGAGAGACGATCACTTTTAGATTATCAAGCATTTAAAGATCATGCTTTATTTGTAACAATTGTTCAAAACAAGAAGATGGAATGAAATCTTCGACTGTTGATATAAAATTAGAAATTGAAGCTAACAATGGTTTTCCAAGGGATACTAAAGTATATTTCATCATTATTCATGATTGTTTAATGGAATATTTCCCTCTTACGGAGCTAATCAAGAGTATAATATAAATAAAAAGAAACTTACATCGAAATATTTAGTTCAACTTTAGTGATCATGAGAGTATTGCTTAGAAAGTATATGTGGATTATATAAATACCTAATTGAAATGTGTTATATTACCTTTGTAAATATTATACTTTTTTTATAATAAAAAAATAATAAAACACATGTGATTATTAATAATAAAACAATTTTGCAATTATTAAAAAATATATTTGAGATTTTATAATTTTTATGTTGTTTTCACAATTTCGAAGAAAGCTGCTGGCTTAGGTTTTCCCGTATCCACTAATCCGTGGAAAAATAGACCATATATTTGGGATTTAAATTGTTCCACGTATGGTGTATAGTCCTCAACCACCCGTTGAGGTAGAAATACTACTATATTTTCCATCTCCAAAAGAATTGTTTTTCTATAATTGGAATTTACTACTCGTCCTTTCATAATCTTATATATTTTATTCACCTCCAAGGCGCATAACTTCACCACCGGCTTATTTTTTTTTATAATAGCAGCACACTGAGATGGGGCCATATATTTTACGAATATGGTTCCAATGTGGTAATGTAACGCTTTTATTTATGTTCCAATATGGGTTTGCTATCTAGTTCCAACAGGGTTGCCCAATTAGGTTCCAATATGGTTTGACAACCAGGTTCCAATATTGTTTTCCAATCAGATTTCAATATAGCTTTTAGTAGATTACTAACGTGGGAGCCATCTGGTTTTCAAATATGGTTTTGATATTGGAATGTATCAGTTTTATTTATAGTTTCAATATTGGTTTTAAATAAAGTTTTAATGTGGTTCTACAACAGTTTTAAAACTGTGTTTTAATATTGGTTTTAGATGAAACTTCGGGATTAAATTAAAAGTTAAATTTTTAAATTAATATTAAATTTAATAAAAACAAATTAAAATATTTACAAAAATAAATTATAACTATATCTACATTACATAAGTCATAAGTATTGGTATACATCAGTATGCCGCTGCTAAAGTTGGCAACATATGGAAAACTTATTGATTGTACCAAAAAAAGTTATTCTTCATAAAAAGTTTTGCATGGTCTAAAACCCAAATTGGAGAAATTAAAATTTATTATTCTTGTACGAGGTATGTCACAAAGTATGAATTTACTCCCGAGAAAAGTACCTTTATTTCTGGAAATATGGAAAAAATGGTTTGTTTAAATAATCTATTTTAGATATGCCAACCCCGTTGGGGCATATAGCCCAGGAAGTAGTTGTTTCTTAGTTGAACGGTCATTGTCTTTAAAAATGTTTTTCAGAAACTTATTTGTAATGGTATTTTACGGCACTTTCGTAAAATGAATAATAAAAAAGTTGCCAACTTTTGGTTACAACTTTAGCAAACATACTGTATAATTTTATTTTGAAATTCTGTCCTTCGTAGTGGCTAGGAATAGTGAAACTGATTTTCTTATGTCTATATCTGTGGCATTAGGAAATCTTCGCCGGGTAGCATCTGGAATCAAAGGGAAATAGATTATAGTTAGACATAAACAATCATTATATTTTATTCTTATCTACTATGTATTACTTCGTACAGTTTTAAAGTACAAAAAGCACGTTTTTGCTTTTTGCCCAGTCCCGAATAATGTTGGGATGCTTCCGGGGTTACTAATTTCTTTATAATCATATAAATAGATTTCTGGAGATCATCCCCCCCACTTAAAAATAAAGTATCCTCCTGCAACAAAAATTTCGATTAAAACTATTAATTTAAAAAGAAAATATAATATTTTAAGTATATCGTGTATTATAAAATTTATAATGCCTAAGTATAGATAGAATATAAATATTTACCAAAACGTTTTTAAAAGCAGCATCGCATCTGATATGGTTCTCTAAAATTTTCACGTCCCCTACCGATTTGCAGGGATTAAGGCTATTCAGCGAGTTTCTTGCATCAGGATTTTTTTGAATGGAACATTTACCGTCATTGTCGACAATGTATTTTAAAAGTGTTTCTATGTTGTCCAATTTCTTCATCATCTGTTTCTGTTCAAACTCAATACTAAGTAGTATTCTTTCTAAAAATTGTTACATATGTGTATTACAAATATAAAACATATACAGTGTGTTCTATTTAAGATGAACACACCTCTATATGTATTTTAGTTATTTGAAGGAATTCAGATTTGAAATTTTGCACTGTCATTTAGGGTGATGGGTCCCATTTTTAAAGATAAATTATAACAACAGTTTTAAATTTATACCCGGTCTACTACGACTGGACAAATAGGGCAAATTCTCAATATTATTCCTTAAAAAGGCGGCCCATTACCCTGTATGACTGTGGCAAAATTTAAAATTTCATTATATTATTATTTATATTAAAAACTTGATGGGAATTTAAATGATTTGTGTTACCGAACTAAAGTCTATTTGTTTGCAGATGGCAGCACAGTGAATTCATTATAAATGCAAATTCTTCAAAGCCCAAGCAAGGGTGGTTCATGAAAAATAACTAAAAGTAGTATACATTTCTATTAAAACATAGTCATAGTTGTTATTTTTCAAAGAGTCCACCCTGTAATTAGGGATTAACTAACCCAAACACAATAGAAACCCTTGATAATATTGTCACAACAGGTAGCTGAATAGATCCCATGACCGTAAAACCGAAGTTTTTTTAAAGCATAATTCAAATTAAAAGTAAAATAAAAATGCAACATATTAAAAAGTAAGAATTAAATATAAATTAATGCCAAAAGCACTTGTGCCCGATTTCACCAACTTGCTTTTAAGTACATAGTTCTTACCTAAGCTAGGAAATACTTAAATCCGATACTTACACAAATCGAATTTCACCAACCTAAGAAATTCTTAGTTAGGAAATACCTAGATAAAAATTTGATTTGGTTAGTTTTCTGGGTATAATTGGTATCACTGTTTTATTTTAACGTGTAAACTGAATAGGTGAAGGTTTGCTTCTGGCAATAAGTGAGAAAAGAAGAAAAATAACCTCAATTGTTTGTTATGATTACGAATTTTGTTTTTAGTTTTTACTTGTTCTGTTACACGAAGTATTTGATATCGTGTTAGTTTACTGAAACTGTTCGTTGTGATTGGATGTTTTGTAAATTATGCTATATTTTATTTTTGTTTATTGCTTTTCGTAAACGCGGAGTGTTTTGTTAACAATAATAATGGACGATAAAAGGAAAAGAAGTGCAAATTTTACTGAGGAGGAAAAAGTTAAACTCTTGCATTTATTGCAAAGAAATAGAGAAATTTTAAGCAAAAAAACTGATTTTGTAATTAATAAAAAAAAAAGATAAAGCTTGGGCGAAATTAGAAAAAAAGTTTAATTCGGACAACCAAATCAAGAGGTAACATTATTTTGAATGGTTATTAAAGTAGGAAATTTTATTTTTTAAATATTTCAGGAAGGAATGTAAATAGTTTGAAAAAAGTTTGGAACAAACTTAAATTTGAAGCTAAAACTTATAAAAGCAACTTAAATAAAACACATTTATTTAAAGTAGGTGTTGTTCAAATTATTATGGTTCATTTGGTGTCAAATAATTTTTTTAATTAATTGATTTTTATAAAACCATAAGTCTCAGACCCACTAAATGTACCATTAATGAATTTAGACTGGTCATACCAACTCAAAAAAACAATATAAATACAGGGTGATCCATTTAAAATATTGGCCTTTGACGTCATATCTTGAAAGCTATTACTTTTTCGGAAAATCTGAAAAGATCAATAAATAGTACATTAAATGTACAAAAACTTTTATCTTAGTCAAATTATGGTATAATTCATAGTTAAGCCATAAATCAAGTGTTCCGCTCATTTTGAATGACCCTGTATATATTGAGAGAAAAATTACCACACTGCAAAAATGTTTTTATTTTTCTTTCAAAGAAAAAACAATTATTTATTAAAACCAGTAAAAATAAGTAACAAAAGTGCATACATAATATAGTGTTATATAAATTGAGAGAAAAATTACGACACTCACACTGCAAAAATATTTTAAGTTTTTCTTTCAAGACAAAACAAATTTTTATTAGAACCAGTAGTTGTTCATTAAACGACAAATAATTTTTACACCAATTTTAATTTTCGGTTTTTTTTTCGCGAAAATATTTAAGATTTCATCGGCTGTAATTTGGTTTTTAATTATTTCGTTTTCTATGTTAAGAAGAGACAGATTCGAAAATCGCTCCTGGCACATCGTCGCTCGTAACCATGTTTTAATACGACGCATGGCGGAAAAGCTTCGCTCACAGCCAGCCTAGCTTACCGGAAGAGCTATAGCTGCTTGCAATAATTTGTACAAATTTGGGCAGAAGTCTTTCTTCACCCCCGTCTTCAAATTTTCGAGATCAATTCCGGCGTTTTTATTTTCCATCATGCTTTTAATTATTAAAGATTCAGCTTGTAATAAAGTTGTGTCGATTTTTAGGATGTCTTTGAAATTTTTGATGAAAGCTTCTCCGTTTTTAGATCCAACTTTAAGAACGAGTCAACGGATTGTGCCAAGGGCAAGTTATCAAATCTCTTTTTCCAATTACCTATAATATTTTCCTTTACTTGATTATAAATATTGATTTTCCAATATTCGTATGCATTGGTATCAGATGGCAAATCTATGAAGCTACTTTTGCCTAGTGTTGACTCGATTACAAAATCTTTTGTCCTTTATGGTTGCTGTCGTTTCCTTTTAGAGATTCGAGTAGGTTCCAGAGAGATTTCATGCTTTCCCGCAAATTCTTCGATCTCCTTCCAAATACCATCAAACTGGTTCCTATTCTTTTCAAAACTGCTCATTGTGCCTGTTATTATATTACTGGCTTGACCAAGAGTGGCATTTATGCCTTGGAAATATTTGCTCAGTACATTTATTACTGATAGCACTGAGTGTAAACAGACAACAAACTCTGGTTTTTGAATACACAATAATAAACCGATCGCCTCTACTGAATTTTTGTCTTGATTCTGTTTTCGAAGCGGCAACTCCATCTGGTGGTGCTCAAGCTGCTTATCTCTCGACCAGATTTGATACCAAGAGTTTCATTCATTTTTTGAAGACGGGCATGGTTCCCGGGTTGCGCGAAATGAACGTATAAAGCTTCCAGGGTATTGAAAAAAGCAGTTGCTGCAGAAACTTTTGTGCATGAGTCCACAAAAACTAAATTAAGCCTATGCGCTAAGCAATGGATGTATATTGCCGGAGGGTGTGTTTCCTTTATAATTGCTTGAAGACCTTGGTGCTTCCCAGACATGACGCTGGCTCCATCGTATGATTGTGTGAGGATAGAAAGATCAGCCAAATTGTTCTTTTTCAAAAAGTCCAAGAAGAGCGTAGCTAAGCTTTTAGCGTCTCTGGAGGTAGAGCAATCTATAAAACCCATGAATCCTTCTTCGGTGTACAAATCTTTTGCATATCTAATTGAAATTGATAACTGCTTTTCTTTGTAGCATCTGGCTTCGTCCACCATTATAGAAAAAAAAACCACATGCTTTGACTTCCGTTACGATTTTCTCCAGGGTAAGCTGCGCTATAATGTTATAGTTAGTTGCTGTCCGCCGTAGCGTCTAGTCGCGTTGTTTCTCTGTTTTTTTTGTGTTTGTTTTACTTTGTGCACGGTCAGCGACTTAACTCATATGTTTGTTTTGTTTCATTTAAATTCAAATTCTTCACATACCGTGACCTAGTTAAATTTTGCAATTTTGCGTTAACTATAACAAGTTGAGTGTAGTTGTTCCATTGATAATTGCTTAAAAAGGAAGTAAATAAATAAATAAACAAACAAACCTGAAATAAAGGTGACCGTATACCCAAAATAATGAGTGGTGCAGATATTTCTAACGAGCAGATTCTGGCAGAAATACTAAAAGGAAATAAAGAGTTGAAGTCAACAATTCAGGCAGTAGAAGTTAAACTTTATTTGAAGATAGAAGAAATTAGTTATCGGCTCATTAACGTTGAAAAGGAAAACGAAGAATTGAGAAAAAAAATAGAATTACTCGAGAAAAATCAAAAGAAAAATAATATTATCATTTTCGGAATCCAGAGAAGTGAAAAATACATAACCGCCGATTACATTATCACACTCATAAAATATCTTTTAAATATAGAACTATCCGAAAGAGATATCAATAATATTTACCCACTAGGAAAATCTCTCGATAGTCCAATTAAAGTCGAATTCATGTCATATCTAAAAAAACTTGAGATACTTAGAAATACAAAAAAGTTGAAAGGATCTTCTATAAGTGTTTCTCAGGATCTAACTGAGAAACAGAGAAGTGAAAATAAAATATTGCGGAGGCACCTGGTGACAGCAAAGGAAGATCCGAAAAACGTATGCTTCATCAAAAACGGCAAACTACATCTAAACAACCGCACTTACACACCTGCCGATCTTGAAAAGTTAGAGGAAGAAGGTGAAGTCAAATACATTCGTATACCAAACAGTGATCCAGGAACACCAGTAACCGAACGCGATTTATCTCTAACGTCCACGACTGAAGAAATTACAGAAGAGCCAGCGGCAAGCCATATACCCCCAAGACCAACTTTGATACTCGAGGTACCTGAAATAAATACTCCTAAAACAGGCACAACGAGAAAGATAATCAGAGAAATAACGCGGGAAAAATCGATCACACGAAAGAATTCGAAGACCCAGTACTACTAAGAAGGCCTCCCAACCAACAATCATCGTAAAAAATCTGAAAAATAAGTTAATCAAATAGGTAATTCTCTTTAAACCTTCTGTTGTTATATAATTTTATAAACCGTGTTTTTGTATTTTTTTTTTCTTTTTTTTTCGTATAAATTGTCATTTTGTGAAAATTATTACAAAAACTGCGTTAAATAGAGTTAAGATTGTGATAAAATAATGGATCAATATATTAGAGATATAAATCCTAGAGATTTCAATACACTTGAGTTCTATTCATTGGAGGACCTAAATAAGTTTTCTACTGAGAGGAATCAAAATGAATATTTGCAGCATTAATAAAAATTTTGGAGAACTCGAAGTTTTCATAAAACAATTAAACTTTCAATTCGACTGTATAATTTTAACTGAAACCTTTAGGGACATAGACCATAAAGTAAACCAGTTAGAGGCTGTGGGGGATTTACGCTTAGTGGCGCCCTAGGCCCGGTCTGATACGCCGCCCTTTTTTATCACCAAAATTTCTTACATTTTGATTCATAATTGTTATTCAAATACATATTTACATATTTATTATCATCGAAATATTATGTACTGCTTAATTAAATTTTTTTTTCCTGGATTTTGTCTGTGCAAAAACCCTCGTAATCCAGCTGTTGAACTAATAGAGATTCAATAGACAGTAAGGCCAGATCATTAAGTCTATCTTGGCCCCTACTTGCGCGTAAAAAAGATTTAACTCTTTTTAAATTGGAAATAGATCTCTCTCCCGAACAATTCGTAGCAGGAATACTTAAAAACATACATAGAGCAATGTCTATATTTGAATAAACGTCTCAAAGAGTTTTAGAATAAAATACTTTGCATATTTCTTGTATTCGCTAGGGAATCTTTGGGTTGACATCCTAAATGAATACATTCATACCCTAATGTCTCATCCAAATCATTAGGATACTTCTTGACTAATTTATTTGCAAGATTTTTCAATTTAATTGTGTCTATTCCAGATAAATTGTCAAAACAATAAACATTTTCGTTGAGATTTTGATAAGCACTTTTACGTCCGGCCAATTATACGTTCAAAGTATCTAAAATTCGATAATACATATTGGCGCAAAAACTAAAAATGTTCGTGACCAGGTAAGGGTATCCTTTCATTCACTCGTTACTCATCTGCCTGAATTTTTCTGGTTTACTTGCGACCTGTATCATAACGATAATAAAGTTGAACTCCAGATAGTGCTTTAGCTTTTTCTTTATATTCAGAGAATTGTTTGTCTCTCATATCTTGAAGAAATAATGCCAAATAACCGTAGATTTTTACCACAGATGATAAATCAGCTTAAAATTCCTAAAGCTTGTAACGATTACATCGTTATTTGTTTGGCCTGGCCTATTAATATTTAATTTCCTTAATATCTCGTCTATTTTGCTTCGATATTTTTGGCTTGGCCTACGAAGGTTTGATTTTTAATTTACCGAGTTTTGTTGCGTCGTCGCAGACTGGATTTCAGTAGAAGAAGGGAACTTTTGTTCTCTCGGAAATTGTGTCGCTACCTTAATCCTCTTTACAATTTGTGCTTCATAGTCTGCGGAACTATTCTTATTTCTTCTCCCTTCATTTGGTGAGTAAAAATTAATGTTTAAAATTTTTGGTAATAGTCAAAAACTTGGTGAATATATTTTATTGATTATAATAATTATATCATTCTAACTTTTAAATTATTTCGATTACAATCATTGTTTAAATCAGTTTTTATTGTGTTAAAAATATGTAAACAGATAAAGTGATTAACTTTTTTCTTTTCTCGAACTTGGAGAAACTTTGGATGATTGTAATCGAAAATAAGGTTTAATGAGATGGAATTTTGACGGTGTGAATTTTTATTCATAGGGCCATTGCCAAATTTTGAAGGGTCCCAAGATAGGGCTGTTATAAATAGCAAAATTTTTTTTGGAGAGAAGCTTTGTAAGCAGGTTCTACCAGCTTACCATTTTAAGAAAACATCTTGCCAACAACATCTGTAGAACATTTAATTTTAAGAAAACATCTTGCCAACAACATCTGTAGAACATTTAATTTTAAGAAGACATCTTGCCAACCGCATCTGTAGACCATTTAAATAAAAGAAACCATCTTGCCATCCGCATCTTTATTCCGGCTTTCCGACGTGTTCCGAAGTTGGATACAAAAAAAAAGATAAGAAATTAGTTAATCTCTAATAATTCATTAATAACTTTAATTACTAATTTTGGCAATAAACAATTTACACTGATTTAACATCTTTTATTTGCTTGTCTGTATTTTGGCGCCCTTATATATTTGTTTGGGGGGAGTTAAGGAAAAAACCAGAAAGAAGCCACGATCCCTGGAGCTAGCAAGGGTAAGTTAACGATACAAATTGACTTTATACGTTACAATTTGGCGCCCAACTAAGATTCTGGTTTTTTTTTGAGGCTTCTTCTAACAATTTTATTAATTTAAGTAATTTTAAATTTTTTTCCATCAAATTTAAATACAGACATGCAAATATTTTATTAATATTTTTCTAACAAATATCACTTTTTATCTTACTTGTTTTGTCGGAATTCATTATCGATAGATTCAAGGCTAACCGCTATTGTTGGGTATACTTCGAGTTTAAATTTTAATTTACCGAGTTTATTTTTCGACGAATATTACAGGTTTAATTTTTTCTTTTTTCCTTACTACAATGTTGCCTTCTCATTTAAAAACAAAAGAATTAGATTATGAATTAAAAATCAGGGGTGTCGAGATCCCTCCTACTGTTGAGGCTAAACGGAAACTTCTTTCCGGGTAGTTAGCTCAAGAAAATGCAAATAGGAGTTTCAGTGAAATTGTAAATACTTTTTCCTTCGATGAAGATATTCTCGGTATTAAAGATTCTATTAGTTTTTTAAAACCTGATATTGACTCGTTTACTGGCGACCAATCTGCTCCTGTTTTTAAGCGTATTAATTCTAGACTTATTCACATTTCGAGTAGAATCAACAGAGTTGTTTGCACTGAAGATGATCATTTTGCAATTTTACGTGCCTTAAAAAATGAATTAACTTTATTTGAAGCGGATGTTCATGAAAAGTCCAACACTTCCACTCCAACGATGCTGGACTCTCCTGTTGGTATTTCTTCGCCGGCTTTTTTCCACAAGAACTTAGATGTTCATAAATGGAACATTTATTTTTCTGGTAATAATTCTGTTCACGATTTTTTGGAAAAGGTTGACATGTTACGAGTTTCTCGGGGAATTTCTGACAGTGATCTACTTTTACGTAGTTGTGATTTATTTAAGGATGAAGGTTTAACCTGGTTTATGAATAATCGTCATAAATTTTCCTCTTGGTCTGATCTGGTTGATAAACTTAAATTTGACTTTATTCCCTCAAATTTTCAATTTGATTTGGAAAATGTTATTAATAATAAATTTCAAACTAGAGGTGAAAGTGTAGCTCTTTTCATCGCTTCGATGGAGGGCCTCTTCAAACGTATGGATCTTTGTCCGGACGAACAAACTAGGGTATCTAAGATTAGACGTAATCTTCTTCCTACTTTCGTAAAGTAACTAGCCCTTCAGTCTCCTTCAACTATCGATGAATTAAATATTCTGTGTAAAAAGATTGAGGAATCTCAAAATTGGTGCGATAGAGCCCAGAATGTCTCTTCCTTTAATTCTTCAAAAAACTGCAATTACAATTCTGGGGAACCGAATTTATCGGTACTTTCGAATTCTAGACCGATTAAATGCTGGAATTGCGATAAGTTTGGTCACGTTTATAATCAGTGTAGAGCTCGCAAAGAGGTTCCGTTCTGCTTTGGTTGTGGGAAAAAGAACACTATTAAGTCGAATTGCTCGTGGTGTCGTTCCAAGGTTTCAAAAAACGAATTTCAGACCGGAGACAGAGATCTGGCTACTCGTCCCGGTCATTCTTTAGCAATTCTGCCAGACAATTCTACAAACCCATCAAGAACAAACGTCCGAGAACATCGATCAAGCCAGTAACTTCCTTATCTGAGTGGAAAGAATATCTGATTTTTGTAAAACACTTTTTATCTGCTCTGCGAATTTTTCCTAAAAATAGTAATGCAATCTCGCGCTTGGAAACCAGCCCTTTATTTGTTAAAAAACAGAATGATAACAGGTTGTATTTAAATATATTGGTAGAAAAAATTAACATGCTTGCTCTTCTGGACAGTGGTTCAAACGCGTGTATTCTTGGTAATCAAGGTTTTCAGATGATTTCTCACTTAAATCTTCCTATTATCTACGATAATTCAATTCGTGTCACTACGGCAGATGGTAACCCTCAGCAAAGCATTGGCTTTGTTTATCTCTCTTTATCTTTATCTGGGGTTACTCATTCCTTAAAGGTTTTAATAATTCCTTCGATTGCTCATTCTCTCATCTTAGGAATGGATTTTTTGAACTAATTTAAGATTGATATAAACTTTGAATCCTTATCTTATTCAATACTTTCCTCGTTGTGTGTTATTAATTCTATTCAACCTGTGTCTTCTCTTTCTGTGGTTCAGTTAAGCAAATTAGATAAAGTAAAATCCTTATTTAGAGACCTGGCCCCTGTTGACAGAATTGGTAGAACTTCTCTAATAACCCACGATATTGACACAGGTGATGCCAAACCTATTTGTCAAAGGCAATTCCCTCTATCCCCCTCAATGTTAGGTCATTTGAAGAAAGAAATTGAAGAGTTGTCATGTTTAGGTGTTATAAGGCCTTCCAATTCGCCTTGGTCTTCCCCTTGTTTTTTAGTTCCGAAAAAGGGTGATAATGGTTACCGAAAAGTTTTGGATAGTAGGAAGCTAAATTCTGTCACAGTCTCAGACTCATTTCCTATGCATCAGATTGACTCAATTCTAAATAAGTTACGAGATGCTAGATTTCTTTCCTCTATTGATTTAAAAAAAGCTTTTCTGCAAATTCCTTTAACAGAGACATCTATTCCAAAAACTGCGTTCTCTATTTATGGCTTAGGCAGTTTTGAATACACGACTATGTGTTTTGGTTTAAAAAATGCCCCTAAAACTATGGCAAGATTAATGGATAGAGTCTTAGATCCGTCTATCATTCCCTATTGCTTTTGTTATTTGGATGACATCATTATTGCGACCCCGACTTTCGAACTTCATTTAGAGGTATTAGAAAAATTGTTTTTTAGATTGAAAGAAGCAAACTTGACCATAAATATGGATAAGTGTGAGTTCTGTAAGGATTCTCTGAAATATTTAGGCTTTCGTGTTGATCAGTGTGGTTTGCGTACAGATCCCGACAAGGTTACGGCAATTTTAAATTACCCTATTCCTAAAAACACAACTGAAATTAAGAGACTTATTGGTCTAATTGGTTGGTACAGAAGATTTCTCCCAAACTTTTCTTCGGTTTGTTCGCCTATTACCGATCTCCTTAAGGGTCGAAAAAAAGGTCAACCTATAATTTGGAACCCTGACGCTGACAAGGCATTTTCGAAAATCAAGCAACTCCTTACTTCTAGCCCAATTTTATCCAGTCCTAATTATTCAATTCCCTTCATTATTCAAACAGATGCGAGTGATACCGGTTTGGGTGCCATTCTTTACCAAGAATGTGATGGGGTTGATCACCCTATTGCTTATGCTAGTCGTAGCCTTTCTAGTGCAGAGAGGAAACTTTCCACGACGGAAAAAGAACTATTAGGGACGATTTTTGGAATCGAAAAATTCAGAGGTTATGTAGAAGGAACCGTTTTCACCTTAGAAACTGATCACTCATCTCTTCAATATCTGTACAAATTGTCGAATCCTTCGGGTCGTTTAGCCCGTTTAGCTTTACGATTGTCTCAATTTGATTTTATCATCAAGCACAGAAAAGGTTCTACCATGGTAGTGAGCGATGCGCTTTCGCGTGTTTATAATCCCGATATCGCTAGTCTAGACATTGCCGATTTAAAACCGGACAAGTGGTACTTATCCTTAATCCAGAAAATTCATATGTCTCCTGACAAATTTCCGTCATTTCGTGTCGATAACAATATTATTTATAAACATTTATTCTCAAAAAATCCTATCGAGAGTAATCTTTCCGATTGGAAAATTCTGGTTCCTACCGGTAATAGGGCTAGTCTCCTTAAATATTTTCATGATAGCGAAGCTGGTTGTCATTTTGGCATTTCTAAAACCTTCTCTCGTATTTCGGAACTGTATTACTGGCCTAAAATGAGGAAGGATATCTATCGTTACATCCGCAGATGTGCGATTTGCTCTTCGTGCAAAAGCTCTAATCTTCCGAAGGCTGGTTTGATGGGTAATTATAAAAATATTAATTTTCCTTTTCAATGGATTTCAGCTGATATCATTGGTTGTTACCCTAGATCCAAACTAGGCAACAGATATGCCTTGGTTGTTACGGATTGGTTTTCCAAATTCTGTCTAGTTCACCCTATGCCCAAGGCAACGACGAATAACATATTAAAGTTCTTAGAAAATCAAGTTTTCTTAATATTCGGTGTTCCTCAGGTTTTATCCGTTGACAACGGTAGTCAATTTACTAGTCGTGAATTCAAATGTCTTATGGAAAAATATAAAGTCCATGTTCGTTACAACCCCGTTTATCATCCTCAAGCGAACCACACTGAGAGAACCAACAAGAGTATCACTACAGCAATTCGTTGTTACATTCACGAAGCACATGACTCCTGGGATTCAAAAATACATCACGTTGCTCAAGCAATTAGGACTGCTCAACATGAAGTTACCGGTTATTCCCCTTCCTTCCTAAATTTTGCTAGAAATGTTCCTCTTTCTGGTGATTATTATGGGAAAATTTCTGATAATGCAAATAACTTAGCTTCTATTTCCGATAAAAGTAGTCGTTTAATTGACATTCAATCATTACCAAAGTTATTTGTTGAAGTTCGCAAAAAATTAAAACTTGCCTATGATAGGAACTCGCATTATTACAATCTTCGTAAAAGAGATATTGAATATCATGTAGGAGATAAACTGTGGACAAGAAATCATGTCCTGTCTTCTAAGATTGATAAATTTTCGGCTAAATTCGCTCCTAAATACGTTCCTTGTATTGTGAACAGAGTTATTTCCAAACTAGTTTATAACGTTAAGGATACTAGAGGCAATGATTTAGGGAATTATCATGTATCTGATTTAAAAAAAGATTTTTCTGATTATGATCAGAACTTGTCTGACAGTGAGGGCTCTGACAGTGAAAATGATGATAATATTTGACGAAATCACTTTTGTTCTGATCACTGGAGTCACTTCACTGAAGGCATAAGTTATTAACTTTTCAATTTCTATTTCTTAGATTTTTTTAAATTCTTAAAAACTTTTTCAAAATTAATTTCAACCTTTTAAATTAACTTCGATTGTCATTTAATTTTTTTAAATTTAAAAAAAAAAAAAAAGTATTAGTATTTTTGGATTTTTAAAAATTTTTTTTTTCTCTCCTTCTTTACTTATTGACTATTGCCTTTCAGTGTTCTTAGCGTTTGAGATTTATTGTCTGTTCCTGATTGATTTCGTCGTTTTTTCTTTTATTAACTGTCCTATTTTTAATATTCACATTGTTTCCGTTATTGGTTGTCATTTCTAATGATAAATATTATCGTTTATCTTTTACTTTTCTCCAGTTTGCACAGCGTGTGCGATAAGACGTGTCAAGTTATTTTTGATTCGAATATTAGTTGATTTATCTTTTAGTGTTTAGTCACATTTTCGTTCAACTGATATTTGATTTCAATTTATCTCGTTCTTTGAATATTTCCTTGGCTTTTGGGCTTGTTTTTATTACTCAAGTTGAGTAATTTTTCTTTTGTATTCAATGATTCTTGTTGACGTCAGTCTTATCTTTGTCTTTGTTGCTATGATAAGTTATTTTACCTTTGGAGATAGACTTTTTGCCTTGTTTCTCTCTACTTTGTGAACATTAATCTCTTGTTTCTTTCGTTACATCTCGTTATTGTTGTTTTCTTAAACGACCTTAAATAGGACAGTTATTAATTTGTTTTCTTTCTTGCCTAGAGGTAAAGTGTAGTAAGGTTTCGTGTTTTTGAATTTTTTGTCGAGAATTTTTTTTTATACCAATTGTTGTGGTTGCCTTTAATTATTAAATGTTGTTTAGTTTTCTTTACCGATTCACCAGTTTTTGATTATTTACTTTTGTTAATGTTTTTGGATTTTAATAGTTTAACTTTTTAATAAAAAAGAAAAAGAATTTCCAATTCTTTTTTTTTCCGCCAGGTTACCGTGGTGTAACGATTACATCGTTATTTGTTTGGCCTGGCCTATTAATATTTAATTTCCTTAATATCTCGTCTATTTTGCTTCGATATTTTTGGCTTGGCCTACGAAGGTTTGATTTTTAATTTACCGAGTTTTGTTGCGTCGTCGCAGACTGGATTTCAGTAGAAGAAGGGAACTTTTGTTCTCTCGGAAATTGTGTCGCTACCTTAATCCTCTTTACAATTTGTGCTTCATAGTCTGCGGAACTATTCTTATTTCTTCTCCCTTCATTTGGTGAGTAAAAATTAATGTTTAAAATTTTTGGTAATAGTCAAAAACTTGGTGAATATATTTTATTGATTATAATAATTATATCATTCTAACTTTTAAATTATTTCGATTACAATCATTGTTTAAATCAGTTTTTATTGTGTTAAAAATATGTAAACAGATAAAGTGATTAACTTTTTTCTTTTCTCGAACTTGGAGAAACTTTGGATGATTGTAATCGAAAATAAGGTTTAATGAGATGGAATTTTGACGGTGTGAATTTTTATTCATAGGGCCATTGCCAAATTTTGAAGGGTCCCAAGATAGGGCTGTTATAAATAGCAAAATTTTTTTTGGAGATCAAATATATAAGAAAAATGTGAGCAAGGAAATTACAGAAATTCAAGACTGTACAGGTCGCCCTTTAACAGAACCCAAATCTATAGTTAACGAATTCAATAATTTTTTTACAAGTATCGGTGAAGATCTAGCTAGTAAGATTTCTGCGCCATCCCTCCCTGCTCCACAGAGGAAACGCCTCAAAAACTCCTTCTTTTTAGCGTCTATTAGTGAACAGGAAGTCAATGAAGTAATTACAAAACTAAAAGACAAAAAATCCCCAGGTGTAGATAATATTCAAACTGGAACAATAAAGGCTGTGAGACTAGAAATTGCTCCATTACTCACCAACCTGATAAATAATATTTTTAGTACAGGCGAATGCCCTACTAGATTCAAGGATACTATTGTTACACCGATTTATAAAAATGGAGATGACAAACTAGTAACTAACTACAGGCCTATATCCCTAATTACTAGCTTTGCAAAAATTTTTGAGAAACTGCTAAAGGTGAGATTAGAATCATTTTTTACTAAAAATAATATAATAAACCCAAATCAATTTGGCTTTAAAAAATGAGTGTCCACGACTGACGCAATAGCTGCCCTAGCAAAAACGATTTACCAAGCAGTTGACGAGACCAAACCGTGCATCTGTGTCTTTTTAGACCTTACTAAGGCCTTCGATACGGTACCACATGATAAGTTGCTGGATGCCTTAGAACTGGCAGGAATTAGAGGAACCCCGCTAAAATTGCTCGAAAGCTACCTAAAGGAGAGAAGACAGGCTGTAAAAATAGAAAACATTAAAAGTGAATGGAAAAATATAAAAGTTGGCGTACCTCAAGGTACTGTTGTACTAGGACCTATCTTATTCTCAACTTATATAAATAGTATTTTCTCTAAAAGGACCACCGGCAAAATCATCAGCTTTGCTGACGATACAGTGATTATTTATACAGACAGCTCTTGGTTGTCCCTAAAAAATAAAATTGAATTAGATTTGAAAAATTTTATTAACTGGTTTTCTCATAACAAACTTACCCTAAATTATAAAAAAACCTTCTATGTTTCCTTTACCAGTTACAAAAATAATCTTCCGCCATTTGATACTCTACGCATAAATAACAGATCAGAAGTCTTCGAAATAAAACAAAAAACCGAATTTAAATACCTTGGAGTAATAATTGATTCGCACTTGCACTGGGATAAACATATAATAAGTGTCGCTAAAACTTTACGGTATCTATTACATAAATTCAAATTTCTTAAAAACATTTTACCAGTTGCTTATCTAAGAATTTTATATTTCGCTTTGGTTGAAAGTCGCATACAGTACGGGATACTAGTATGGGGAGGAACCACAAAAATCATTTAAACTCTCTTCAAGTTTTACAAAAAAGAATAATAAAAATTATTTACAATAAAATGCTCAGATACGACACAAATAAACTATTTTACGAATCCCACTTGCTTGATCTTAGACAAATCTATACGTACAATATTTTAATCTATACTTATAAGCATCGTACAACGCTCTTAAAGATGTTCAGACACGATATACTCGCGGCAAAGTCCAACACATGGCAGAGACACCTCTAGCACAAAAAACAATAGGCCAACGCATTTTCACTTACTTGTGCAGTAAAATTTACAATTTTCTTCCAGATATATATATAAAGCATATTTACAAAATATCCACTCTTTACCTTTCATAAAAAAATACTTAAAAATTATATTACTCAAACTGAAAGGCAGATAATTCAGGAGCTGTTTGACTAAATCATCGTGATTCCTCTCTTCTTGTTTAATGTAATTTACAGAATTAGTGATAGTCTTTTATACTTACACATTTTAAGTGTTTATACAGTTAAGATTTTTATTAATCATATATTATTGTTTATTAGTGTGATTCATTTACTTGTTATTAAATAGTCTAGTTTTTCTTTTTACAATATTAATTTACTAACTTTCTTGTCAATATTTATATATAATTAATCTTAACAGCAATATTAAGTTGCGTTGATTAAACATTACCCATGCGCAACCCCTAGTGGGTCTTCAATGGGTTATTCTGTTTATTTAATGTACCATTTGTTTATGTAACTGGAAACAGTAATTTTTCATTGTAAATCTTTAGTATACTTTGTAATTTGTAATTTGACATTAAATACACTTATTATTATTAATGTCAATGATTTCATTTTGAATTTTTAAACTAGTGTAACTAGTATGTTTCTCTAAATGACTTGAAAAACTTGTATCGTATTTAGCTAGAAGTTGACTAATTTCTAGAAAATTTCCTCTATTTGTAGAAGCAAGGTTCTCACGGTGTCTTAAAGGTAGATCTTGACGTACGAGTAACAAGATAACGTCAATGAGCTTCTTTAAGTGGTCCCTGTTTTGGACAATTTCTCCTTGATGTTGTTGAGCGATTTGTTGACGAACGTCTCCTGAAATAGCCGTTTTTTTGTAAGACACATACATTTGGGCACACTGAGAGTGACAAGACGACAGTTCGTGTTTTTGTAGAGCCTCTGTAGTTTTTTTCCAATTTTTAAAACCGCTTTTGGAAAACGTTTCATTTTGGTCCCGTATATTTCCTGTCGAGAACTGCCTGCATACGAAGCAGTAAACTTTGTCTTCTTTTACGCTATACTCTACCCAGTTATGTTCTCCGTAATATTTTATTGAAAATGAGCGTAACTTGTCTCCAAATTTTGTTTGCGAAAAATTTAAGCGAGGTTAAGATGGTCCGGTCGCAAGTGGGCCAAGATCGTTTTCACTTCTTGCGCCTATAGAATCACTGCAAATTTCTGCAACGAAGACAACGTTATCCACGGCCGAAGATGGCAAGGAAGATTTTATTGCTGAATCATGTTGTCCTTCAGCTGCCTCTACTTCGATATATTCATTTGAGCAAGACACAGTACTCGAAATTGCTTCGAGTTTGACATTAGGTTTTCTAAGCGATATGCTCTCGTTCCCCACTCAGGTACATTCTCGTAGCGTGGCAGTAGTGTATACCTATATACATCACCTATACTCGACGAACGCAGTTTTCGAGAAAAAAATAAAAACAATGTTCTTCCACTGATCTCTACAATGTTGCAGTTCGCGATCGCTTCTCCGGTACTAACGAGAAATGAACAGACGTTATTCATCCCACATGAAACGAAAATTCATTTCATAATTAAATATGCTTAAAATATTTTGATTTTAATTTTCCTAAATTAAACTTTTATGTGTACATTTTTTTTTCAGAAACTATGTCGAGTTCCACGATGCTAATTTTTTTATAGGTCCTTCGAAAATCTTGAAGTATCGCATTGGACGAAAAAAAAATAATTGATATTTTTTTCAGCTAATAAATGCTTTTGCGAACCTATTTTAAATATGAGATAAATTGCATTGGCTAGTTCAATGGAAAGCGGAACTTTTCAATCTGGATATTTTTTATCTGGAAAAAAATTATATCTCTTGGATATATGGTTTTAAAAATCTCAAAAATTTCACAGAGACTCGTTTCAAGTGGTACTGAAATGTGGTTTATTATGAGACAGATACGAGATAATCGAAAAAAAGTGGCCGGGTAGAGAATGCTTCACATATGGCTCACACTCGAATAGAATGTGAGTCGCCGTCTCATCGTCCATTGCGCACAGTCGGCACGAGGTGGGTTCCTGTGTCAGAGTCCCCGTCCTCCGAAGGTGTAGTCTGAATGGTCCATGTCCAGTGAGCAGGCCCACTGCACTCTTATCTGACTCCCATCAAGATTCAGTATGTCAGACGTCAGTTTTTTGTAGTAGCCTGTGAGCATTAGCTTCGAGTGCCTCAGCCCTACAGTGTTACTCCAGTGTTTGGTCGACTCTTCCCAGACCCAGTTCCTGACTTTGGTCCTTACCCAGGCTCTAGGCAGTCCCAATACAGTTCTGGACCAGTGAATCGTGTATCCGCTTCCTTCTTTCCGCGGTTTCATTACCTTCAAAACCTTTATGCCCTGGTATCCACTCCAAAAAGACACTGTTTTGTCTAGCCAGTTCATTGAGGTTTTGTATGCACTCCCAGATCAGCTTGAAACTAACCCGGAATTGTTTTAAGGCCAGCAGTGCAGCCTGGCTGTCTGAGAAAAAGGTTATCCTCTCCCCTCTCCAGCCACGGCCTCGGGCGTGGTCGGCAGCCTTTAGTAAGGCGTATACCTCAGCGTGGTACACGGTTGACTCCGTTCCCAAGCTGAAGTGTGGTAGGTTTCCCAACAACCATCACGTCCCTCTTGGCTCTGTTCCACAGTCATCGGGTTTCTCTACGAAGCAGTTCTAGCCGCCTATTCCACCAGGGAGGTTGCTGAGAACTGGCCTTCTGAGTGGGAGGACAGCTCACATCGTAAGCCAAGAGTAAGGCATCTTGCAACCGCTGAGCCTCCTCATCTAAGTCCTCTGGTTTCCTGGGATTCACACTCCGGTCACCAAGGGCACTGCATAATTCCTCTCGAAAGAGTTCCCGGTCCGTGCGCCTCGGGTTCCTGAAGTAGTGTGGCACCCGGCAATCTGGAAGGAAGTCGTAAAAGATGTATCTATGATCAGACATAGACGACTCTCCCGACACCCTCCAGTTCCCCACCCTTCTCAACAAATGGTGAGATACAGCTGTAATATCCAGAACCCGCCTATTACGCGTGACAAAAGTGGGTTCGGAGCCCAGATTCAGTATAACTAGGTTGAACAGAGATAAAAATTCAAGTAAAGACTCACCTCTGGCGTTGATTTTGCTGCTGCCCAGGTTGTGTGATGGGCGTTGGCGTCCATCCCGATGAGGATGCCCCGTTGTCCAACTCCAAACTGTACCAGCAGCCTCTCCTGCTTCGGTATTGCCGGGAGTAGTAGAACAACACAACTCCTGTATCAAAGGACCTTAAGTTAACCTGGAGTTTTCCCTTGAGGAAAATGACTTTGTAGAGTTTGATGATTTTGAGGTTATTGAACCTTTGGAAAAATTATTTTAGTGAAATAAAGTGTCAGTGAACCTTTTCCAATTGAATTGTGTGTTTAGATTAGTTTTCCTATGAGGAAAATGATTGGGAAATGACTTTTTTTTAGTTTTAATGATTTTGAGTTTATTGAACCTTTGGGAAAAATTATTCGAGTGAAATAAAGTGTCAGTGAACCTTTTCTAATTGAATTGAGTATTTTCCCAAAATATATTTGTATTATTTTAGAGATATTACCCTTTTAAAAATAAATATGATCCGACCGTGGTGAATGTTGAGGTGTGTGTGTGTGTGTGTGTGTGTGTGTGTGTGTGTGTGTGTGTGTGTGTGTGTGTGTGTGTGTGTGTGTGTGTGTGTGTGTGTGTGTGTGTGTGTGTGTGTGTGTGTGTGTGTGTGTGTGTGTGTGTGTGTGTGTGTGTGTGTGTGTGTGTGTGTGTGTGTGTGTGTGTGTGTGTGTGTGTGTGTGTGTGTGTGTGTGTGTGTGTGTGTGTGTGTGTGTGTGTGTGTGTGTGTGTGTGTGTGTGTGTGTGTGTGTGTGTGTGTGTGTGTGTGTGTGTGTGTGTGTGTGTGTGTGTGTGTGTGTGTGTGTGTGTGTGTGTGTGTGTGTGTGTGTGTGTGTGTGTGTGTGTGTGTGTGTGTGTGTGTGTGTGTGTGTGTGTGTGTGTGTGTGTGTGTGTGTGTGTGTGTGTGTGTGTGTGTGTGTGTGTGTGTGTGTGTGTGTGTGTGTGTGTGTGTGTGTGTGTGTGTGTGTGTGTGTGTGTGTGTGTGTGTGTGTGTGTGTGTGTGTGTGTGTGTGTGTGTGTGTGTGTGTGTGTGTGTGTGTGTGTGTGTGTGTGTGTGTGTGTGTGTGTGTGTGTGTGTGTGTGTGTGTGTGTGTGTGTGTGTGTGTGTGTGTGTGTGTGTGTGTGTGTGTGTGTGTGTGTGTGTGTGTGTGTGTGTGTGTGTGTGTGTGTGTGTGTGTGTGTGTGTGTGTGTGTGTGTGTGTGTGTGTGTGTGTGTGTGTGTGTGTGTGTGTGTGTGTGTGTGTGTGTGTGTGTGTGTGTGTGTGTGTGTGTGTGTGTGTGTGTGTGTGTGTGTGTGTGTGTGTGTGTGTGTGTGTGTGTGTGTGTGTGTGTGTGTGTGTGTGTGTGTATATATTCACTTTTAAAGATAAAAGAATACTTAGGACATACAAAAGCAAGGATGCTATATATAGAGAGCGGTAAGGTTAAAGAAGAGAAAAAGTATTAAATTTTATATATTAATTTTATTTAAACATTCTGGCATGTCGATCCCTCTCATTTAATTTTCAAGCCCTTCTTTGTTTTTTTGATAAGCCTGGCGGTGTGGTTCGAACTATGTTCATAAACCATACTGGAGGAACATAGGTACCGCAAGGCTCATCTTCATCCCAATTCTCATCACAAGGTACCTTGTGATTATATATTGGATAAATCTGTAACAAAAGAGGATTTTTAAACATCAAAATTTCAACATAAACGGTTTTCTGATTCTTACTTTTGGATTTGAAACAGGCTCTTTATCATCTACATCCCAATTTTCATCACAAGGTACTATTGGATAACTCTGTAACAAAAGAGGGTTTGTAAACATTAAAATTTCAACATAAACGGTTTTCTAATTAAATCTATAACTTACTTTTGGATTTGAAACAGGCTCTTTATCATCTTCATCCCAATTTTCATCACAAGATACTATTGGATAACTTTGTAACAAAAGAGGGTTTTTAAACATTAAAATTTCAACATAAACGGTTTTCTGATTAAATCTATAACTTACTTTTGGATTTGAAACAGGTTCTTTATCATCTACATCCCAATTTTCATCACAAGGTACTATTGGATAACTCTGTAACAAAAGAGGGTTTTTAAACATCAAAATTTCAACATAAACGGTTTTCTGATTAAATCTATAACTTACTTTTGGATTTGAAACAGGCTCTTTATCATCTACATCCCAATTTTCATCACAAGGTGCTATTGGATAACTCTGTAACAAAAGAGGGTTTGTAAACATTAAAATTTTAAACTTTAACGGTTTTCTACTAATTCAAACCCAAATCTAACTTACATTTGATTGAAAGTTTTCAACTTTATCCAAATTGGAAGGATAGAATTTATTAAGGATATTAAAAGATTAGTTTTGAAAAAATATTAAAAGAAAATCTAACTTACTTGCCACTTGCCACAAGATGAACAAAACATTTTTTTCTTTTTTTCAGTTCGATAAAACACTGATAACCATATTAAATTCTCTACCACTTTTTATATACAATTGATGACCTCAATTTTAAGAAGAAAAAGGCCGCTACAGGTTTTCTCGGGTTATATAAACCTAAATATTGCGTTAAGAGATACACACACTTTTTAAAAGTCTTACAGTTTATTTTTTTCAATACAACAATAATAGTTCAGGTACGATATTTAATTATTTTATATTATGGTTTTTTGATACAGTTTACGTTTTTTAGAATATGGAATTAAATACAATTAACGAATTTCTTCTTTTAGAAGAAGTTCCTAAACCAGTAGAAAAATTAAAAACGTTAGCAGTAAATATACCGCATAGAATAAAAAGTGCTAACATCACATCATCCAAATTCGGAGAAACAGTTCTTATTGAATTGGACGACAAGGTTGTTTTTCTACCACAACGAGCAACTCCAGTAATAAAAGATCATCTAATTGAATTGGGGAACGGACGATATTCGTTGGTGTTTATTGGTGAAAGGGATTCTGGCAAATTCAACCCAGCAACTATTTTTAAATTTGTTAAAAATTAAGGTTAGTGGTTTTTAAAATGACAGAAAAACTTGCGTTAGATATTGATAAATTAGTTAAAAAAATTTATGAAAAAGGTTTCAATTTTACTTTGCAAGAACATGATGCGTGGAAGAAACATGTTAAAATTGCTTTATCGCTATGTTATGATGTTTTACGAGATAGAAATTTTTTATTTGGAAACTCACGTATGTGGCAGACAAAATTAGGTCATTTAAAAGCGGTTTATAGCTACTTTAATCAATCGATTTCGAATAATCAAACAGAAAAAAAAATTAAATGGTCAGACGGAATTTTAATATTTAAAAATAGAGTAAGTTCTGGTATAATTATAAATTTAAAACACAAGGAAGACGCTTTTAGTGTTTTGCAAAAAAAAATTGTTGAAATTCTTAAAAAATTTTCAATGATTAAAATTAATACCACTTTTTGCGGTGAATTTTTAAAAAAATCAATTGGAAATAACGATATAGTAAATTTCAAATATTTTCATACTAAAAATTCCATCATCGACGGATCGACTGAATTAAGAAAATGGTTTATGGACAACGTGGTAGATTATATTTTAAATAAATTGTCAGAATTTCAAGAAAAAGATTCTGGTTGGGCTTTGAGTAAAATTATCTCATTAAAAATAAATGTTAATAAATTTGAAATAGGAAATGGTTCGAGCTATATTTAGTTACCCAACAGTATTGCAAATAAAAAGGCATGTATAAATATTAAAAACTCTGACAATGCATGTTTTTATTGGAGCGTCGTAAGTTGTTTGTATCCAGCTGTAGTAAATGCGAATAGAACAACATCATATCCTCATTATAGTCAAGTTTTAAATGTAAAGGGATTGAATATTCCAATTACATTAAAAAATATTTTTGTATTTGAAAAATTAAATCAAATTTCAATTAATGTTTACGGATTAGAGCTAATTGGCAAAAAATTTAACGTTATTCCTTTACGTCTCACTCCAAATAAAATGGAAAGACATGTTAATTTGCTAAGGATTCAAGATCAATATTTTCAAAAATTAAATGATTATGAGGCACCTGATCCAAACGATATTGAAAAAATTGAAATAAAATATCATTATTGTTGGATTAAAAATCTTTCAAAATTAGTGAATTAGTCAGCTTAATAAAACTAGATATAAAAAATTTATCTGCGACAGATGTTTAAATTATTTTAGTAATTAACTTCGTTTAAATACTCATTTAGAATTATGTGAAAAAATGAATGAGGCAAAAATTACTATACCACCAAATCCAGTAATTAAATTTAAAAATTTTATATATCAACAAAGAGTTCCATTTATAATATATGCGGATTTTGAGTCAATACTTAAACCGATTAAAATACCTGTTAACGCAAATACGATAAAATATCAACAACATGTTGCATTCAGCTGTGGATATTATGTCAAATGCGATTACAATGATACACTTTCTTACCATAAAAGTTATCGTGGAGAAAATTGTATGGAATGGTTTTCTGAAGAAATGAAATCTGTAGGCGAATCTATTAAGGCAAAAATTAAAAATATAATTCCAATGAAAGGAAATGTAAATACTTTCGATGCTAAAATGTGTCACATTTGCGAAGAACTATTTAATCCTAGAGACGTCATAGTACGCGATCACTGCCATTTCCTAGGTTATTTCAGAGGATTTGTGCATGCGCAGTGCAACTTAAATTTTAAAAAACAGTTTGTTGTACCCGTAGCATTTCATAATTTTAGTTCATACGATTCACACTTTTTAATTCGCGATCTTTCAAAAACAGGTCAAATTAGTTTGTTGCCAATAAATAAAGAAAAATATATCTCTTTTACTCTACATCTAGAGTGTGGCATTAGACTTCGTTTCATTGATCCACTCCGATTTATGAATACATCTTTAGATGAACTTGTTTCGACTTTGGAAATTAAAGACTTGAAAAATTTACAACAAGAGTTTAGGTACTTGTCTATGGAACAATTTTCGTTGCTGACAAGAAAAGGGGCATTTTGTTATGATTATATTGACAAAATAGAAAAGCTTAATGAAAAAAAATTGCCGTTGCAACAAGAATTTTATAATCAGTTAACTGATGAATCAATTAGTGATGAAAAATATGAACATGCCAAAAATGTTTGGGGAAAAATTTAACATTCAAAATTTAGGAGAATACTCTGATTTATATTTAAAAACTGATGTACTTTTGCTATGTGATGTTTTTGAAAATTTTAGAAATGTAGGTTTTAATACTAGCAAAATCGATCCTGGGTGGTATTATACGTTAGCAGGATATTCCTGGGATTCAATGCTAAAATATACAAAATGCGAATTAGATCTTTTAACAGATGTAGATATGATTTTATTTATCAAAAAAGGTATTCGTGGCGGTATAAGTCAATGTTGTTCGAGATATTCAGAAGCTAATAATAAATATATGCCAAACTATGATCCGGCAAAACCTGATCAGTATTTGTTTTACATAGATGTTAATAATTTGTATGGATGGGCCATGTCAATGGTTTTACCCTATGGAAAATTTAAGTGGTGCGATACTAATTTAGATGTTACTAGCATTCCCGACGATGCGCCTGAAGGATATATCCTTGAAGTTGATTTAGAATATCCTAATATACTTCATGATAAACATCGAGATTTGCCTTTTTGTTCAGAAAGCAAAAAACCGCCGAATACAAAGTTGCCAAAATTATGGACAACGCTGTATGATAAAGAAAAATATGTTATTCATTATCGCGCTCTGAAACAGGCCATATCACACGGATTAGTGGTTAAAAAAATTCATAGAGTTTTAAAATTTCAACAAAGCGCATGGTTAAAACCCTATATTGATCTTAATACAAAATTCCGGGAAAATGCTAAAAGCAAGTTTGAACAAGATCATTTCAAAGTAAAAATAAATTCTATTTATGGTAAAACAATGGAAAATATTCGAAAACATCGAGTTGTTAAATTGGTAAAACAATGGGAAGGTAGATATGGAGCAAAAAATTTAATAGCAAGTCCAAACTTTCACAGCAGAACTATTTTCGATACTGATTTAATGGCAATAGAACTAAGAAAATCTGAAATTGTATTTAATAAGCCTATGTACATAGGAATGAGTATTCTCGATATTTCAAAAACTTGTATATATGAATTTCATTATGATTATATAATACCTAAAGTGGGCCTAGACTCTTGCAAAATTAATTATTTAGATACAGACGGATTGTTATATACATTAAAAATTAAAGACTTGTATGAGGAAATTATGAAAACTGATATTCATAGGTTTGATACAAGCAACTACGAACCAAATAATCAATATAATATACCACGTTGCAATAAAAAAATTCCGGAGTTAATGAAAGATGAGGCAAACGGTAAAATCATTACGCATTTTGTAGGTTTACGATCAAAAATGTATTCATTTAAAATTCATGACGATTATGTAGTAAAAAAATCGAAAGGAGTTAAACGGTGTATCGTTAATCGAATTACATTTGACGACTATGTAAATTGTCTTAACGAAAAATCCGAAAAAACAATTTCTCAATGTAGTATTCAGTCAACTGCCCATAACGTGTTTACTGTAAAGTAAAGTAAAATTGGATTAAGTCCATTTGATGATAAAAGATATTTATTATCAAATTCTTACGACACTCTTCCGTGGGGTCACTATTCTTTAAACTAGAAATTTTCTGTCATTTTAGACCTAAGGAAATGTATAAATTAAATAAAATTAAGTTTTATACGCAAACTTTATATCAATGTATAAAATAAATAGTTATTACACATGATTATTTTTTTAATCCCTACCCTTTTCCTGTAATATATACCTATATAAATTTTAAGTAATATTAAATAAATTTCACTAAGAATTTTATCATGGATAGTTGTAATCAAAATTTTCAACAAATTTATTTGGGAGAAAAAAGATTTTATTTAAATAATGTGAATACCAAATATATTACACTTGCACTATCTCAAAGTTTGAATTTTTTACCATGTGTTAAAATGAATAGTTATATGGAATCATCACTAATATTTAACATCAAAGAGTGGGATGAATTTTTAACCTTCAAACCAATAATTAACAATTTTTTGGAATTTGAGCAAAATCCTACAAGGAGATATACAAACAAGTTTTTGTTGGAATTTGAAGTTTTGGATAACGTTAAAACAATAAAAATATCGACAGAGAATTTGAACATTCGGTTAAGAAAATCTGCAATTTTAGAATTATGGAAAGTGTTACCTCTAATAACTCATACTTTGGAAACATATAAACTACAAAATTTTGCAAGTTGCTTAAAGATTTTGCAGTTAGGAGTTGCAAACGCAGAAAATACAAAAGAAACTGCCTTGAATATAATAAACCCGATAAAAATAGTTAATCCGGTTACTTTTGAATTATCACTTGAAGTAATATATAAGTATACGCAATTGTTGAAAAGTACCTCTGATGAAAAAAACTACAATCTACATCATTGACACCGTGAATCGCAATCAATTTTAATGGAAGAATTTAGAAAGCCGACTCGTATATTTTATTAAATTTTAATTGAAAAAATTATAAAAAATAAGGTGTATTATTACTGAAATAAAACATAATTCTGAAATATAACTTTTGTTTTATTAAAAATGATTTACTACAATAAGTATCTAAATAACATTATTCTTATTTATCCAAGATTTTTGATTCATTCCCAACCATTTCACAAATACTTGATCGCCTTTTTTTCTTAACACTTTTTCTACTAAGAAAACATCTGGATATTTTACTTTTTGCAATTCTTCAGTGTAAAAGCCACCTCGAATCTCTTCTTTTTGTTCATCTTCTAAGATATAAGTTCGTGGGTTGATTAAATTAATTTTTTTAATTTTAAATATTTCAGTCGTCCAATTAGGTGTATATCCCTTCTTAAAAGCATATCGATATTTACTAATACGTACATAGTCTCCAATTTTAAACTTTGGTTTCCTAGGATCGACCATTTTTAAATGGTTAAATGCGATAAATATTTTTTGCATTTTTACTGTTTATTTCGCTAGGTATAGCTCCAGTTGTAGAATGTCTAGTATTGTTATATTTTTCTACAATTTTCGATAATATATTTAACCAATTATACGATCCTTGTATGCTGAATTCTTTCCAAAGTAAAGACTTGAGTGTACGAATTACACGTTCGGCAATACTGGCTTTAAGAGTAGAAAACGAACTATAATGATTTATATTAAATTTTTTCATTAAGTTTTTAAAGTCTTTGTTATAAAATTCTTTTCCGTTATCAGTTTGCAAATTTTTCGGAAGTATTTTCATTTGTGTCAAAATGACTTTCATAGCATTCGTAACATCTTAACCTGTCTTCTTTTTTAGTGGGACGGCCCAAACATATTTGCTAAATGCATTAATAACAATTAAAATATAATTATATCCACGGTTTTGCTTGGCAAATGAATTCATAACAGCCAAATCTGCTTGAATTAAATCATTTAAACCTTTAATTATAACATGTCTTCGGCGAAAGTTAATTCGTGCTGGCGCATGTAGTTCATTTACAACTTGTAGTTTAGACATTTTTTACTAAAGGACTTTGCACAAGCAGCTCAATACAGATAGAAGAGGGTTTTCCCAACTTAAATAGTATTTTATCTTTTTTTGTTATATTTATATCAGTTAATTCGTGGAACTTGTAAACTTTGTTGTTTAATAAAACGTCTCCGTCGGCTGAATAATGAGCAACACTTTCAATTTTTAATGAAAATGGAAAAACAAACGCAATTCCCCCGTTATCTAATACATAAAAGTCTTTATTAAGATTCGTTTTCTTTTCACCTCTTAAACGTATTTGCCACGTATTTTAATGAGTTTAAAACATAAATCAAATTAAGAATAATAAAGAAATTAACTAAAAGAAATACAACTCCAGCTGAGTTCGGTAATGGTCTCTCTACTGGCAAATTAGTGCCCAGCTCAGCCGTAGAGGTAAGTAAACAAATACTAGTGAGTCGCGCCACCGATTTAGACGGTTAAAATCGGAAACCCCTGATGTCCCAGGCACCACTTCACCCACTGGAGATAATCAAGTAAATTTAGAATATTTAACGGTTCTAACTGAATTAAATTATAACTGTAAATAACGATAAGTGAGCTAAATAAAACTAAAATATCCACTAGACTCTTCTTTAATGAACAATTAGAATACAGATTGCCAAGCCTCGTGCCTGACACACAATTGATGTTTATAGAATAAATTATACGAACAATAAAAAAATAAATTTATCAAAAAGGTGTGATCACACGCAACACAAAAACAAGGAAAAATAGCTTTAACTAAAACTAAGTCCGACTTAAAACTAATAGCTTATCTGTAAGTTTAAATGAATTGCCGCAGTCCTAGGCTTCACCAATACTTGGGTCGGTTCCAAAAATCAAGCCTTATCCAAAACCAAAAAGGCTTGCTCCAAACACAATAACCAAAGCTTGTACCAAGTATTAGGTCAGCAACCAAAATTCTGCCTGACTCAAGGACTTGTGCCTGTATCAAGGACTTATGCCCGTAACTAAAAACCCTAAAATCGTAACTTAGCATTAACGTTAGCTCAAACAATTTTAAATGACTCCTTGAATTAATTTAATACAATAACATTACTCTACTTTACTGACTTTAATACAATTTAAACACATTGACTGATATTTGTATAACAATGAAAGAATGCAGGAGAATTTAAATGAGTATTACAGCATTTAGAAGCTGATTTTTCTGAATTTATAATTAATGATCAAAACTAATAATTAAAATGTGCTTAACAAACTTAATTTTGACTGGCTAGTCACTACTAAATTATAACAAACTTTAAATCAAAATTCACATAAAATTAATTTGTAATAGTACAAAAATATCAATTTTAACAGTAAAAAAAAAGAGAACTAAAAAGGAGTCTAGTTATACAAAATAAAACCTGCGGACGATACAAAAGAAATATACATATAAAATAGAGATTTTAACCAAGATTGATTACATGGCGTCATTAATTTATTAAAAATGTAATTACATAACTCACCTATTTAAAAATAGGGTTCTTTTCTCGATAACCTTGTGACAACTACTTGTTGCTAACTGCAATGATGAGGAATCCGGACCACAATTCTCTGTCTGAACAGTCTTACTACCAAAATACCACCTGTTTGTTCGTTAAACCACCTACACTCAAAGAAACGAGAGAAAGAAACCATGAGTATCGACGAACCACATGTATAAAGAAACTTTTACTTACCAAATGAAGATTTAATTAATAATCCGGCCTACGCCGTATTTTCCACCGAAATCACCAAAATTCAGAGTAATCTCTCTCATACAATTTTCAATGGAAATGAACGAGGTTAAATTTCGTAAATCCAAACTAAATTGTCTTCGATGATCGAAGATTACAAATTAACCTCAAGACAAATCTCAGATGCTTTCAGCACAAAAGTTCGTAATGAAAAGAAAGAAAGTCTCCCACGTCACTTAGATCACAATAATTTGACATACGTCGAAATAAGATATGGCCTCTAACATTGGGACAAACCGTAGCTTATTCAGCCAACAACTTACTAACGAACAGGGGTCATTTGATACGACCAATCTAAATATTCATATTGACAACAATAAAAATCGTAACATTACCTAATTTCCTCATTTATTTTTGATTTCAATCATAAAGTTATAAATATGTCCAAACGTTAACTACCGAACTTCAATATACAAGTTTTCGACGAAAAAGTAGGTCAGACGTCCTATTGTCAAGGATTTCAAATGTCACACAATTAATAATAATAAACTTATTTACAAAACCTATCGTTAGCTACAACTAAATAATTTTATGACCGAAATAACATCAACAGTTGGCGTTTTACTATTAGTAACCTATATCAACCGGTTTTGCCTCGATAAATTCTGCAATATTAAGGTAGGCCAACGATTTTGTTTACAAATTGAAATCTATCACTAACGCTAAAATAAACCCGTGACAACATCCCCTCCCCTAAGAAAGGAGAAAATCTACCGAGGATTTTCGAAGATAACGCAATTGTGCTAAATGAGCCAACAGTCACGGTGAAAGGGACAACAAGCCCATACGATAGCTAACGACAAATGGCTGTAGCAGCCAAGCCAATAAAACGCCATATACCATTCGTGAGAAAATACGAACTAACAACACAACAAAACCAAAGAAAAAAGGAAAAGAAAACAACAATTTTGAGTAATACTCGGGAACAAAAGTACCCAGTGCAATAAAGCTGCACCAAACTAAAACGACATTGGTCCTTCCATTTCGGTGGACCGCATTCGAAGTCCACTTAGGTAAGCGGAAGCAATGCACACTTCCAGGGGCGACCTCGCGAAGGATGTTAAACGCGTCATGGTTACACACCCCTGGACCTCACACCATACAGTGTACAAAGCCCTCTCACCCAGCAGCCAACGAACACAATCCACACCCACTTCTAGACCTCCGCCGGTGAATAACAAAGGGACAAGTTAAAAAGGTATCAAAGATTCCGGTACTGCTGAGACTTCCACGGGAGGCCCCGCAAGGTCATCTGACTCTGACAGCAGTAGTGAACCCCCGCATAGTGACAGTTTTCCCTCGGGTCCCTGCCGGCGAGCAATCCACCTCCCACTGACGGAGCGTAACCAATGCGGTTCCACTGAAGGCGACACCCCATGCAGCCCCAGCACCCACCGGAGCCTAAGGCCATAAAGCAAAGAATCACGGAGGGACATTTTGGGCCGAAGCCCGGGACCTGAAGGGACCCAGAGTGATAAAGTTCACCCCAGACTAATAACCACAAAAAAAAAGAAACCCCCCCAACTAACATAATTCCCTAACAACCTAGGGACTAACAAAATAAACCGTCCTAACGTACTCCTGGTACAAAACCGCAAAAAAAAAGGACACTAAAACTAACCAAGACTATCATCCAAACTAAACTGGACTAATATCCACGACACAAACCCAACAACATCATTACCCCTAAACTATAACTCGTAGGGTACCAAATTCAGGTACGGTATGCCTAATCCTCGCTCCAGACACAAATAGGGTAACGCAGTGATCAATAAACACAAAAAAAATACTTGGGAGGAGGAAAGAGACGGTAGCATACTAGAAATGCTGATGGAAGCAACACAATACAATTACTGATGGAAGTAACGTAAGATAATACGGATTCGGAGACTAGAAACAAGATAAAATGGAAAACAGATAACGGAAATTCCGAATCCCGTAGTGTTAAGGTTAGGGGACTCTTACCCGCTCCGCCTACTACATTTACTGACGAATTGGTCGTGTTAATACGGCACCGGTTTTGCCTCGATAAATTCTGCAATATTAAGGTAGGCCAACGATTTTGTTTACAAATTGAAATCTATCACTAACGCTAAAATAAACCCGTGACATATTACAGACTTAACATGATAGTCAAAGGTATCACAAATATAAAATGGAGACTTTAATTGTGGAAGTGTAGATGACACAATTTCTTCTTCTTCTCCTGAACATGCTACAGAAGTAAGATAATGTTGATTAAACTTGTTGAGAGGCATATTTGTTAATAAATCAAAATTTAATACTTTTCCCTATTTATTCTCCTCAAGGGGACACTGAATAACAAACTCAACATACAGGGTATCTTCTGCTATAGCTGCAATACCCAAAGGAAACTCAATAATATCTCCTTTACTAACAGTACTATCATTCAGCAGGTTCTGTATAGAATTCTGTTGATTTTTATATGATACATGTAGAATGGATGGAAAACATTTTATACTTTCAATTTTACCTGCTACGGCAAAGGTGTATGCTGTTGTTTGAGTATCAAGGACATAATGAGATTTACTTATACCAAATTCCTTTCGTCCTCGAATGGTAATTACACAAATGCTATAAAAATTAGATGGTACACAAATATAGAAAGGTGATGATGATGATGATGATGGATTTGATGCTGATACAATCTCTTCTGGACACGTAGTGGTCGATGCAAGAAAGTGTTGATTAAACTTGTTGAGAGGCATGTTTGCACTAAATAAAATCTATTAATAAACATATATTTAAGCAATAATTCCCCCTTCTCGTAATTCCTCTATGATTGATATAATTTCATTATTGTGTCCAGTATTACCAGCTGATTGTGATGCTATTAGTAAACGAAGTCGTTCCACAATTTCATTAAAATCATCAAAATATTTATAATCAATTTTTTTATTGTTTAAATCCATAAGACCTCTTCCTTCTTTATTATTTTTAGTATTTTTACTTCGCAGTGCGTATGTGGGAATAGAGCTACTTCTTCTTCGACCAGCAGAATTTTGTTCTTCAGACATAAAATAAAGATTTGTGACCCGAGGTTTGATAATATCTACAAATTTTTTTGAATTTGATGTTGATAAACCTCTAGTGCGATTGTAACCTAAATGGTGTAAATTAGTTCGTTTCACAATATCAATAAATTCATCAAGATCTTTTTGTTTATAACCAGCTGGGTATTTTTTAAATAAGAGTTCATATAAACCAGGGGTGCCCTTGTATCTAATACCCTGTATCATTACATCAGGACCTTCAAAAGAAACTGGCGAATCGCCTATAGCGTATGACTTTGCGTCGGGGTCAAAATAAACGCCAAATGTACTATCCTAGTCATTATTTGTATCATTAATTTTGTCTTCAATATATCCTCTAGGTAAAGGATGAAACTGTTGTAAATAATTTTGAAATGTAGATTCTAACTGACTGACTGGAACATCTTCAAAATAACTATTAATAAAGTCTGGTTCTAATAGACTAATATCTTTCTGTGTTCTTGGAATATTTTCAAAAGTTTCTTCACTAACATTTAAATTCGGTATTAAATTATAATATCTTCTGATTTTTCCACTCATAGGTGTTGATTCCTCATTTTTGGTTAACTCTGCTTTAACATGTGGTTTCTCGTTTTTCTTTAATACTAAAAGTTCTTTAATAGGTTCCACTAAAGGATTTAATTTTTCTCTTTGATGTGTTGCTGTTTGTGCTCTATTTTGTTTGTAACTTTTATATTTTTCTTTAATAGCCTTTCGCGAAAGAATCAATTGCTTCTTTAAACGGTCATCCATCGCAAATGAATCGTACTAGCAAGTCTATGCTATTTATATACAAATGAACGTATCAAACCCTTTTCTATATCTACCTGATGATATTTCACAGTCTTTATCGATAACTAAAAATCCATACTTTTCCTTCCAACAAAGCGAACCTATATCCTTAAATTGCTGAAATGATATACCAGTCACATGATCGTCATAAATATGTTTTAGGTTAGTTAGATCTTGTTGAAAGATCACTAAAAGATTCGCATTATCTCTCAGTCTCATCTTTGGAATTGAGCTATATGTTTGCGATAAGTAAAAGCTGTCAGTCTGATTGTGTCGTCCAAATGAAAAATAATCTTTTATAATATCCTGATTATCAGAACCCACATCATCGAATATGATTATAGAATTTGGTTTAATTTCTGTAGGTGAAGGAACATCTTCCAGTTTACTATATTCACTATATCCAATTTCTTCAAGAGTTTCCAATATTAGTCGCAAGAAATGATATTTTGATTGCTGCAAGGATTTGGAGTATACATATACATTTTCAAATTTTAATCCATTGGGATGTTCTAAAAGACTTATCATAACATTGGTTTTTCCACAACCGCTAGGACCTACAATCAGTCCTCTCTTGGACTCACCTCCAAAGAGAATACCATGTTTTGTGGGGGATTTTGAAATATTTTCATAGTTGGTAATAGGTAAACAAACTGATTGTTTTTCAACTCTCATTTTAAACACCTTGAAGATACTGAGGGTATATATAGAAGGTCCGGTATATATAAATAGCAAAATGGTAAAGCGTCATTACTTGAGACTACATCGAGGACAAGGTCTGGTAAACACATTAATTGATAAACTTCCTTTTGAATTACATATTCCTTCGTATTCCTTTTGTGGACCGGGCACTAAACTAAAAGACCGTTTGCTAAGAGGTGATTCTGGAATAAACCACTTAGACGAAGCCTGTAAAAGTCACGATATTGCATATTCACAAAACAAAGATTTAGCTGCAAGACATATCGCTGATAGAGAGTTGGAAAATAAAGCTTGGGAGCGTGTTAAATCAAAAGACGCTAAATTATCTGAAAAAGCAGCTGCGTGGCTAGTTACCACTGCAATGAAAGCCAAACGTAAATTAGGAATGGGACTTAAACAAGGCAAAGGTTTGAGAAAAAAGAAACGAATAATTCGTGCTCCAAAAAAAGGAGGATTTCTTCCGTTTCTCCTCCCATTGCTGGGGGTGCTAGGAGCGGTGGGAGGTGGAGCAGCTGGCATTGCTAAAGCTGTAAACGATGCAAAAGCTAATCGTGAGCAACTTGTAGAACAACAAAGACATAATATGGCTATGGAACAAGCAACAAAGGGATCAGGGTTTTATTTGAGACCGTACAAAGGTTATGGTATGAAACAACAACGACGACAACGATCAAAAAACGGAAAAGGATTTTATTTAAAACCATATTCAAAAAACTCCCGTTAAAATTACCCCGTCATGCGATGACAAACATTGAACTTAAACAATATGTTAAAATTTTAAAAATACCTTACTTTCGAGGTGTGTTTATGCGAGATTCTCTTCCCAATAAAATTAAAACATTGGAAACTGGTATAGTTAATCATGACGTTGAAAGAGGACCTGGTACACACTGGACAGCATATTCAAAACATGGTTCGAGAATTATTTACTTTGATAGTTATGGTAATTTGGCTCCTCCAGTTGAATTAGTGAAATATTTTAAAAGTAACGGAGATGTTACAATAAAATTTAACTATAGTTTAGTACAAAAATTTAATTCTGTTACTTGTGGACAGCACTGTTTAAGGTTTTTATTTAGTCAATATAAATAAATTTTTTAACTCATTAGCATTTCAACCATCAGGTCGTACACATTTACGCTAAGTGGATGTTCATCAATTTTAAGTGACGATTTCAATCCACCGATATACCTTGATGAAAATTCAAGTTATGAGATAGGCGTCGCTAACCTTGACACCTTTAATACAATTTCAAATGTTGATGAAACTAATAATGTACTTGTATGGGGCGATCAAGATAAATTTAAATTTACAATTCCAGTAGGTGCATATGAAATTAATGAAATAATTAAAATTATTGAAAACGAAACTCTTAAAACGGGTATAATTACGCGTTTATGGGCAGATCCAAACACACAAAAAGTTCAATTAAAACTAAAGATTGGATTAATTTTAACGTTGACAATTCAATTGGAAAATTGTTGGGGTTTTCGAGAGTTGTCCTTGAACCTAAAAAAGTTTATACTTCTTCAAAAAGGGTAAATATTTTAAAAGTAAACTCTATATGTATTGATTGTAATATTGCAGTTGGCTCATTTTTAAACGGTCAACCAGTTCATATAATTCATCAATTTTTTCCCCAAGTTCCAAATGGGTATAAAATAGTTGAACAACCGTTAACCATACTGTACTATCCAGTTAGCATTAAAACAATAAACAACATTACTGTGAAGGTAATTGATCAAGCCGGTAACTTGGTAAATTTTGGTAACGAAACTATTACTAGGTATTCGATTACATCTTAGAAAAATTGATTAAAATGGTATGGCAGTTTCATCGTTTCGAACATCCCTATAAAGAGAAAGATTATAAAAGGAAGATGCAAAACAAACGGATTAGTAAGATTCCGACCACCAAATTGATAACATTAGAAAATCGCAAATTTTTAAAATCTCTAGGATTTCAAGTTTTAGTATAATGGAAGTATTAAATGTTTTGGGTCAACCTTTTAGTGATACCACTATTGAGGATTATCAGTTTCATTCATATCAGCCATTTACTTCAGGAAATATAAACTATAACGATGAAATAAGGATTAGTTTACACGAGTTAGATATTTTCACATTGCCTTGTAACTTCTACATTTACATTGAAGGGAAAATGTTAACTGATCAAAATAAAGTTCCAACTAAATTTGAGTTTATCAATAATGGAATTGCATACTTGTTTAGGGAAATGAGATACGAATTAAACGGAGTAGTTATCGATTCCGTGCGAAATGTTGGTTTGGTATCAACTATAAAGAATTATTTATCTCTAAACGAAAATGAAAGCAAACTTTTACAAAACGGTGGTTGGTTTCCAAAAGGTGGAAAACTTCTAATGGATAATGGAGGTAATTTTAATGTAGGTATGCATACCATTGAAAATCTGGTCAGGGTTTTTTGAGGATTTTCGTAAAATTGTTATGAATATGAGACAAGAACTTGTTTTAATTAGAGAAAAGGATGATGTAGACGGAATTCTTGCTTCCGATGAAACTGAAAAACCAAAAATTCAAATTACTAAACTTTATTGGAATGTACCTCATGTAACTCCAAATATAAAGGAACAATTGCGACTAAACAAAATACTTCGAAGTAATTTAGAATTACCTATTAAATTTAGAAGTTGGGAGATAATTGAATATCCAGCTTTAAATGATTCAACACGTCATACATGGCCTGTAAAAACTACAACAAAATTGGAAAGTCCAAGACATATTGTAATAGCATTTCAAAATAATCGAAAAGGAAAGTTGTTGAAAGATATGAGTAAATTTGATCACTGCAGTTTATCTAATGTACGGGTATTTTTAAATTCTGAACGTTATCCTTATAATGATTTAAATTTAGATTTTGATGCTAATCGATTTGCAACACTGTATGAAATGTTTGCAAACTTTCAAGAATCCTACTATCATATTCAAACCAATCAACCTATATTTAATCCCGAGGAATTTAAAACTCTCGGTCCTATAGTTCATATTGATTGTTCACGTCAAAAGGAAATCATTCAAAGCGGATCGGTTGTTCTAAGACTTGAATTTGAAACTACTAAAGCCGTTGGTAGCAGCGTTTCGGCTTATTGTTTAATTTTACATGAAAAAGAATTTTCTTACAATCCGTTAACTAAAATTGTAAGACAAGTGTAGTGTCACTATAGGTAACAGAATGAAAATGGTAATAGATGTTCAAGGTTTCAAAATAGAAAAAAATAAATTCGTGGTAAAAGAATTTGCTGCGTATAATGGAACGCAAATTTCTCATTATATTTTTAAACCACCATTTCCGTTTAAATTGCTGTCTTTTGATCTACAGCGACAAGCGAATTGGTTGACAAAAAACCATCACTTTATTGACTGGAATTGTGGATTTACACCTTTACATCAATTTGGAAATATTTTAAAAAAATTAACAACTGACGTCGATTGTGTATACGTTAAGGGTATGGAAAAGGCAAATTACATTAGAAATTTGGTAAAAGTTCCTGTTTGTGAATTTGATGAACAACCACATCTTGAATTCACTCAACCGCTATGTTTTAATCATAAAAGTGATAAATGTTTTTGTGCTTTGTCAAATGTAACTTGGTTGTATAATAATTTTTTAATGCATGAATAAAAACTTGAACAAAATTTAAATCTTTTATTTACCATCAATTACATATTACAATTTTTAGGTTCAAATCTCTTGCATAATTTGGATATCCTTAGTTTTTGAAATGTTCTAAACATTATTTGTTTTTCTTCATATTTTTTAATTTTTGCTTTTAACAATTTTATGTCTTTCATAAAGTCATCAAGTTTACTGACTATCTAAAGAAAAAAAAACGCAATAAAGGTTGAGAATTTATTTTTTGGAAATTTCATACATTATTTTCTATTTCAACTTCCTGTGTATTATCCATATGCTTTTCATCATCACCATCATCATCATCTTCACGCAGATAGTCTGGTAAACTATCCTTCAAATCATGGTAATATTCTAAATCCAACCTCTCTAAAATTGATATTAGACAACAGGCACACGTAATTATACCATTGATGAAATCATCGCAAGCTTTAACACCTTTCCGATATATTGCAGCCAAATGTTTGCATTCCTCTTGAGAATATCTTCTCTCTCTTATCAATGCAAGTAGACCTTCATGTTCAAAATCATAATAAAAATTTTCATAAAAATCTTTTAAATGCTGAACAGCCATCTTCATGTTAAGCGACATTCTAAAATAATTATTTATTATTATCAAATATTTGTAAAACTAAGAAATAACTATTACCTTTTATCGGAAAGTTACACAGCACTGACTGACATAAACCAAAGATTGTTGGTTCATTTTATAGAAAAACACTGATTTACTGCGCATGTAACACTTCAGTTGTTTACCTCATTTATTTTTGTAAACATATCAGACAATTATTATTCCGAAATGCTATAATTCTTGAAAAAAATATTGTATTCTTATATAAACCTCAGTTGTCGGATGCTAAAACTCATAGTGAATGTTTCTTAATTATGTCTTCAAGGTCAATTCATACCAATTGATATTTTATAATAAATTTTACTTGCATCGACGAGTGAATAAACTTTACTTTGAGAAATCAAGTTTTTAATATATTACCACGAAAAAAATGTCCTTGTTAAATGCGAATAAACTTAAGTCGTCTGTTGAGAAATCAAAAAAAATCCAATACAAATTAATATAAATTTTTCTTGTTTCTCAGTCGATGCATCAAGTTCAAAATCCGGTTTAACTGACCTACACAATAAAGCAATTCCAAAATACCGGGCATATACATCTCAGCTTCCGCCACGGCCGGACCACATTTATTTTTAAAAGGGTAATATCTCTAAAATAATACAAATATATTTTGGGAAAATACTCAATTCAATTAGAAAAGGTTCACTGACACTTTATTTCACTCGAATAATTTTTTCCAAAGGTTCAATAAACTCAAAATCATTAAAACTAAAAAAAGTCATTTCCCAATCATTTTCCTTATAGGAAAACTAATCTAAACACACAATTCAATTGGAAAAGGTTCACTGACACTTTATTTCACTAAAATAATTTTTCCAAAGGTTCAATAACCTCAAAATCATCAAACTCTACAAAGTCATTTTCCTCAAGGGAAAACTCCAGGTTAACTCAAGGTCCTTTGATACAGGAGTTGTGTTGTTCTACTACTGCCGGGGAGTCGTAGGGTAGGTAGCATGATGCGATGATGATGTTCTTACTGCCACCTACCTCTATTGTGGTAACCTCCACCGTTGTTAAGTCACATCTAGTATGGTCCCACAACGGCATCAGCTCTACACCACTTCTCACAAAGATACAGGTTCCGGGTTTGTCAGCGGATCTGTCGTAAATGGCAGTTCCGTGCGCCCTACCAAGTCCGGCCACTCTATCATGGACAGGCTCCTGTCCTTGTAGAAGTGTTTTAGTAAGAGCGGTTGACGCCGCCTTACTGTGGTGGAGGTTAACCCGGATGATCCCCCCAGGCTTTCTGTCACATCTAAGAATTCTTATTTAAATTGACATTTTATCACAAAAAAATCGATATTTTATCCGAAAATTGACATTTTCCATTAGAAACTGACAATTGTGGTAAAAAATGGACGATTGACATCTGTCATATTTAACAATATTTTGTCCGAAATTGACATTTGCAATTAAAAACTGACAATCGTCGTAAAAATAGACAAGTGACATCTGTCAAATTTGAAAATTGTCACTTAAATTGACATTTGACAACAAAAAAAAACGATATTTTATGTGAAAATTGACATCTCTCATTAAAAACTGACAATTGTGGTAAATATAGACAATTGGCATCTGTCATATTTGAAAATTGACATTTAAAATGACATTTGTCAACAAAAAACTATATATTTTTTTGTTTTTTAAAAAAAATTTGCAAACAACCGTTAAATCGTTGAAAATTCGGAAAACCAACCAAAAAAATGTAAAAACACGACAGCAAAAACAGAAAACCGTTAAATTTCTCGATTTTTAAAAAAATTGCCAAAAAACCGTCAAATTGTCGAAATTTTGCAAAAAGGGCCAAAAAATCGATTCTCATCTTCCTAGCCAGTGCCCTCATCGATTGACCCTTGCGACTCTTTCAATCATCCTCAAACTTCACCGCGTTGACAAAATGCCATTGAGGTATCGAGATCTCCGTTCTGCCTTGTCACTGCGGACAGAATAGCGTCTGGGACGGTGAAGATGATTCTCCCGCCTCTTGGAAGTTCCTTGGCCGGCCTTACGATCAGCCTATTTCCTTCCAGAGGGGGAAGACCATCCACCGTTTTCTTGAGCCACTCAACGGTGTCCTGGCCAGTGGAATAATTTCTTCTGTCTCATTCAAAAATTTTCGTTTTTTATGTGACTCATACTTAAAACCAATTTCTTTTAGGAGTTTCCATAGATAGATAGATAGATAGATAGATAGATAGTTTATTTGATCATGTTATGTACAAAACATTTATGACAAGTCAAAAAAAAGTGTATAACTGAAACTGATCATAATACATTAAATCTGTAAAACTATTTACATTAAAACTAAGTTTTAAAATGACGATACACTGATAAAACTTTGTAAAAATATTTAAATAACGTATTTAGTCCAAATTTGGCAATCGAATCTACGTCTGCTATAACAGTCATTACTTTGTCCAAAGTCGGAATCTCTTTATTTAGGTACAAAGAATGAACTTGTCTTTTAATGATATTTCTATTAAAGTTATTGACCATAATGGACTTTTTTCCTAAGTGTTTTTTTTGGGTCACTAGCATTTCCCTGTTTTCTCCCTTAAAAATCGATAGATACTTCGTTCACTAACACCGGTCATATTGGAGCACCTAGTCACCACATCACGAACAGTTGCTGATGCATCTTGATATATTAGTGCATCATGAACATTTAAAACAATAGTTTTTTCTCGTTGAGAAAACGCACTAACGAGTACCTATATTCTTATGTATTAGGATATAAACAAATCCTCAATTTATAGACTAATAACGTACCTGTTTTTGCAGTTATACACATATCCCTTAACACTCATAACGACCACAATTATTCTCGTTAAAATCGAAAAACAAAATATTCTAAATATCGTATTATGACTTATCCCTTACCTAAGAAGATTAAAATATGATAATTAAAAGAAATTTCTTAATACCGATATAAATAAGTACGTGCGCTACTGATTTAGGGTCTTGTTTACAACATTTTACGATTTAATGACTTTTTTTAGCTGCCAACTCCAATTAATATGATGGTTAAAAGAAATTTCTTAATACCGATATAAATAAGTACGTGCGCTACTGATTTAAGGTCTTGTTTACAACATATTACGATTTAATGACTTTTCTTAGCTGCCAACTCCAAACAAATGGACTTTAGGAGCATTTAATTCATATAAGTGAAAGTCTGGTATGACGATACAATTCGGATCTTTTTTTCTCAAGTAATGATATTGCTGATTTATTTTTTTATTGTAATGCTGTATATATCTTATTTTATGAACTCTGTAACTGGAACTCATTTTGAACGAAAAGCAACAACGCAAATACACCAAAACTAAAATAATAAAATATAATATTATATGTATTAATATCTTAAATAAATAATACCTACTTTATTTTGAAATATTTAATCACAGTACACACTCTTTACTTCGCTTCGCTAGGTATAACCACTTTATTTTTTTTTACAATCACAGTTTACAAAAACACAAATTCGAATGAAAATCCAGAGTAGAAATTTAATCAAAACTAAGAAATATTGCAATATTTGTACTCTCCTTTTCAGACACATAGTTAGTTCACATAATTCTATCTTTATCTTCTCCACCAGATGGTTACTACCTACACTCGGTGCAAAACAAAATTTGATTGACGTCATCATTATTTTACGTCGAAACGTATAGACAGTAGGCCAGGAAAATTAGACACTCAGTGTGAATTAAATCGCGTTAAGCAGGAAATAGTTTTAATATCTTATTTTGGTCCTAAATACATGTAATCTGAGTTTGCACCATCCCAGGAGGTGAGCTTAACTTTTGAGAGCCCGAAAACCTCGAAATTTTCGTACTTTTTTCAGTTTTCCACAAATAACTCGAAAACCATCTGTTGTACAATAGTTATTTATGATATGAGTGTTAAAAGTGAGGTTTTATTTTGTGAGTGAAAGCGTTTGTGAAATGAGCGGAGCGAATTGAACAATTTCACGAACAAAATAAAATCACTTTTAACACAAATACCATACAATGTTTTTTGTACAACTTCCCTATTTTGATAATGAAACTAGCGAATTTGCAATGACAATAAACCAAACCGTGTTAAAAGTAAACTAAACCGTGTTAAAAGTAAACTTGTTTACATGGCAACGTGTTAAAAGTATTTTTAACACGCTGCTATGTAAACAATCGTTTTTAACATTGTTTGCTATCATTAAAAGTGTCACTTTTAATGACAGTTGTACAAAAAAAAATTTATGCTATTCAAAATTGAAAAGCATTAAATTTTTCGTCGAAGAGTACCACAATCATTAAAATCGATTCAGCGGTTTGGCCGCAATCGATTGTTCAAAATTGGCGATTTTCCCCATTTTAGTGTAAGCTGCCATTTCTTGGCGGTTCAGCATCAACTATCTTCTAATCTGCTGCCCTAATCAATAATACTCATGGAATAAAAGTTGTAGAAAATCTAATTTCCATTTAAATAGACCCCTCAAATTTTGAAAATGGTCAATTTCAAGTACTGAAATAAACGACAATGAAAAATATGTCACATCTGGAAGAGCCACTAAATTGGACATCCCTCACATTCAACATTCCTGATTCCTTCAGTTCAACATATTGTTGGTATCGAAGAGGTTGAAAATAAGTTTGTATTTATTTTAATTTTTTTTTTCAAATAATTACTTGTTTCTTCGAAAATGAATGAAGGGAGAAGGAGATGGAAGAAATAAATACATCAAAATTATTATAATACTATATTTCAATATTACCAATAATTATATTACACTATTACCATCACTATACTTATATTACTATAATGCAATATCATCAATAATTATTACACCAGATTCACGAGGAGTTGCTGGGTCCCTCCTCAGGCATGGCTGGAGATAAACGGGGTTGTTTTGCTCTTGGTGGACCCTCTTCCAGAAAATCTTCTGGCCGATGTATGATCTCCATTTCGGTGTCATCAAACTCTTCAGTGGGTGGTGTATCGTCATCATCATTTGTAAAAGTATTGGTGGACACGCCTTCATCGTCAGCCAATGGAGAATTAGTACAAGAATTTCCCTGGCAGTTGATGCAGATGGTCGAACATTTAATACCGACTTTTCTGCAGGTGCATTTGCCGGCACATCCCTTAGTGCACTTACACGAAACGGCGTTCAGCACATCATGTGGAGCTGGATCCTTAGTGGTCGGTATTGGGAGCAGACCGAAGCATGAGCTTTTCCAGCCCCATCTGAGAGCATCTAATGATGTTCCGTTCCATGTCTGTAGTTGGTGGTACACACGGAGTAGGTGTTGGTCTGCTGCTGCATTTGTCGGTGGCAAGGAGGCTAGGTTGAATCCTAGATTGGCAAGGGACCTAGCATATTGGGAATACCTTATTTCATCCAATGAGGTTTGACCGACTTTGGTAGTGTATAATGCTACCAGGAGTAATCTGCCTGCAACAAAGAGTTCTTTGGGATCAGCATCAGGTTGGTAAAATACTTGTACAGCCTCCTGTATCTCCTTGCTTTTTTCGAGAAGTTTTACAAACTTAATTTTTCCCTGGCGGTAGAAAGCCGACGTGGTGTCACAGCCGCTAATAGCATGTAAGAACAACAAGTTATTTTTCACTGTTGGTGAAAACTTAAAGTTGTCGGGTGAGTAGAACGTGTTTGGGGAGGTCCCCTTGCCAGGTTTCATGAGGTACATTTTTGAACCAGAAGGAGCCTTGGCAGTCAACAACACTAACAAGTCGGTGTCCTCACCTATTATTACCACTGTAGAGAACATCTCGGTCATTTGAATGGCTGTGTTGACAATGAGGGTGTCAGCATCCTCAGTAGCTTGCATAACTCGATACCCAACTTGTTCCAGTTTGTCGACCAGAATGGAGATTAGCCGTTTCTTGTTGCTATCATTTGAGAGGAACTGTTCTTTCGGCATGGTAGCGGTCATGGTTTCAGAGAACAGAACCGTTGCTGAAGAGTGTTTCCCTGAACGGCGGAAACGCTCAGCTGACTTTGTATTTCTCATTGCAGCCTCTTCAGGGTACCCATCAAAAACAATGGTTGCTTTCTCGCAGCTATAATACTTCGTCACGTAGTCAATGTACTTGGAGAGAATTGTCGAAAAAATTTCTTTCGACTGCCAAACAACTCTATGAAGAAGCCACCCACCATCAATCACAATAGCACTCTCTGTCAAGTTGTGTTCTGGAATCACTGGTTCAAACAAATCGTACAAAACCGATTTCCTTGTTTTTCTCATCCCTGTTTCATCGAATAGAGAGAATGGGTATGGGGCCAGCTCGTATTGGAAGTAGCTTTCAATTTCTTTGTCACTTTTCTTCAGGAAATGTATTCGTCTGAATATGGTGTCAGGAGATACCGGTACCACTTTGTCGTGAACAGTTATTTTGGAATTGACGACTTTGAGCGGAATAACTCTATTTTTCCTCTGGAACTTTACATTCTTGAAATTGATGCCTGGTCTAATTAGTTATTGTAGTGAGACTCGCAGTTCCTTTCTCGAATGCGTCATGACAGTTAATAGTTTTGTCCCCAATTACGCCAGTGCTTATTGACATAATGAACTGCCCGTTAGGGAAGGGATCGTGGGCCAAGAACCACTGAAGTAGGAGAGCAACGTCTGCCTCGTCCCTCCCCACCCTTGTCATTCGGGCATCAACGTGCTGTTCTGTTGTGTTATATTCCACACCACAAAATTCTTCCAACTGTAGTGTAAGCTCCATGACCGTAGGTATTGTGGCCACCCATGTGACCAGATTACTGTCCGTTATGCCACGTCCATGTGAGAGACCGCCTTGAGATTTCATGGACCTCATTACGACCTGCTCTATCGTTTGATCTGTCCAAACGCCAGACCAAAATTTGTCAGACCTCCTGATGGTGAAGAAACTTTGGTTGACAAAACGATCATATTCATCTGGCGGGAGAACTTTGTTCAAATTAAGCATGTCCTGAAGGTATAGTTGACAGGATTTTGCATACAAAAAATGACCGTTAGCATGTAAGTAAGGCAACATTTGCTGCACAGTATGTAGATGTAGGAACCAGTCGCCGCTCCTCTCAGCTTCAATGAACCGTTTGACAATGGTCACCAAATGGAAATACTGAACCCACAGTTTTGCAGTGGGTCCCCTGAGTTCGAGTTCACACAGTTTCTTATAAAAACTATCCATCACGTCATTTAATAATGATTTATCAAGTTGTTCAGGAAAAAGTGGACTTCCAACCCCATTCAAAACATTTAATACTGATTGCTTCTGATCATCACTTACGTGTAGCATGTTGAGTACCAATTTCGCTAGTGTCAGGTGAAGTAATATATGCCCCCTCACTGCTCTCGAATAGGCATGCCCTGTCAAAATCTTTTCTGTAGATGCTCTAGCATATATGGTGCTAAGGACATCCTGCAGCCCACTACCGTCCATTATGTATCCAATTGCCCCCAGAAATGACATCAACAGATGGAAGCCACCTAGGCGCACGATCACTGATGATAGGGGAGAGTCACGACCGCTGGAAGCTACGATTTCTCTTGCTTTGTAATACAACGGCTGGTTAAACGTCACGAAACAGCCTTTCTGATTATTCCCTAACCGTTCAACTGCATTTAGGAGAACAGAATATAATGTGTCCATGTTTGCTGGAGGAGCATTGAGGAATGGAAGAATCAGCGTACGAGATCTTTGATATGAGCGATGTGATGTTACTGTCTCCATAAAACCATTCCATCCCAGAATGTTTAAGTGCTCTTTCCATTTTCCAAAAATCCACAAGAAGTCAGTAGGCGAGATTCTCACAGCTCTCACTGGACTTTTCTCGTTGATGTCAATCAAAGCAATGTATTCCAAACCATCACTGGTTTTTTGAAAGGTGGTTAAGGGAATGGTACCACTTGCTGCAATATCCTTGGCTGTAGGAACGTTTTGCAACCTCGCAATTCTTGCCTCTGAACGGGCAGAAGTTACTGGCGTTATGCACTGCAGCCCGCCAACAGCGTGAAATGTGTTGGCTCCATCAAGCGTATCAACGTTAACATCAGCATTATCAAATACGAATTGGCTGAACGAATCTTGAAGCACAACTTTGGGAGCTTCTTGTATGCTGGATGACTGAAACAGCCTTACTTCTTTATAAGAACAAGAAAAACCAAGGCTCGATAGCATTTCCACCAGATCTTTGGACCCATACTTCTTATGAAATGTCACGCCAACAGTAAGAAGAAGAGGAGAAATGAAGGACCTTGGTCTAGTGGCATGAATTATTGAGTGAGCGATAGCAATTACTTTTTTTGTACCCTTAACATGCAATTTGGGTTCTGGATTCTTTGGCTTTGGATTAATAATTCCATTCAGAAGGACCCCGAGTGTTTCTGGAATGTCTTTCTCAATGTCTTTCAGAAATTCATCCACTTTTGGGTATGTATCTGTGGTATAAATCACTGACCTGATATCTTCTCGGATGATGGCAGCAGCAGCTTGCACAATACGCCTACGCTCTTTTTTCTCGTTAGACTCCTTGGCCTGGTACCAACTATCAGTAATTATTTTGTATCCAGTGTTACGAAAACATATAACACCTTGCTTAGTTCCTCCTCCACTCGTGAGTATGATATCCTCTCCGTACTTTCTTATCAGCCTGGTTTTTAACGCTGCGTAAGTTGGGATGTAGCCTTGGAAATTTTTAAAAATTTCTGTTAATGTGAATTGGCATTGATCTTCATTGTCTTCAATATATTTGCAAACATAATCAAATGCCTGGGACACATCGTCATCTTCAGGTCGGCCTCGTGGATAATCGGTTGTAGTCGACCTTTTTTTTCAAAAACGTTTTACCACAGGAGGCGTGGTACCTTGCCTCTGCTGCAACAAGATCATGTTCTAGACTAATCCTCCGTAGCACCTGTTCATCCTGTCTCACTTCAGCTGCACGTACGAGGGAATCTTTGAACTGGATGGTTGTCACGCAACTGACTTCTTCGCGTCTATTTTTAGGCTTCTTGCATTCTCTGTCTATGAATTCCTGTGACGCATCACCTCCACAAATAACACATTTATTCTTAAAATCGAACTCTGAGACCCGTTGTGCGCGGCTGGATGTTGATTGCCCTTGAGTTTTTTTCTCTTTTGAATATACTTTCCTGCACCTTTCATGAACTGTGACTTGTTTTAGGTGTTGAAATAGAAGGTGCTTGTCATCCTGATTTAATTTGCTTAATTTGATAAATGTTTCTATTCCACGCTCACGCACTGTGGTACAAGCCTCCAAAGATAGAGCTCTGTCACAAATGAAACAATTTTCACTCATTTTGAATAGTTTTTGTAAAAGTACAATAACTACAAACACTGCTCCGTTATAATTATAACGATAAAAAAACTGTATTTAACGCGCAAGGAATCACCGAACTGTGTACACTTTGGAAGTTAAAATACTACTGAGAATTAAGAACCTAGGACAACAACCCCTCCACACTTTAAACACAGTAGGCAGGCTGAAAGGGTAGGTCCCTCAGGTAGAAGAATCACCCCAGCCCGACGTAATGCTACGTCCCTTCTCAACTCACAAAAATTTCCATTACATTTTTTTTCTCCTATAAAACTATAACTCGTATTTACCCTCACGTCAAGTTGTCTATTCATTAATTAGGTGCGGTTCTGAATGTAAATAAATATAAATAGCGTTGACATATAACTTATATATAAATTTTGTTACTCTTGTGACATATTTTTCATTGTCGTTTATTTCAGTGTTTAAAATTGACCATTTTCAAAATTTGAGGGGTCTATTTAAATGGAAATTAGATTTTCTACAACTTTTATTCCATGAGTATTATTAATTAGGGGAGCAGATTAGAAGATAGTTGATGCTGAACCGCCAAGAAATGGCAGCTTACACTAAAATGGGGAAAATCGCCAATATTGAACAATCGATTGCGGCCAAACCGCTGAACCGATTTTAATGTTTGTGGTACTCTTCGACGAAGAATTCAATGCTTTTCAATTTTGAATAGCATAAAATTTTCTGTACAACCGATGGTTTTCGAGTTATTTGTGGAAAACTGAAAAAAGTCCGAAAATTTCGAGGTTTTTTGGCTCTCAAAAGTTAAGCTCACCTCCTGGGATGGTGCAAACTCAGATTACATGTATTTAGGACCAAAATAAGATATTAAAACGATTTCCGACTTACCGCGATTTAATTAACACAAACCCCCCTATTTTGAGCTAATTTTCCTGGCCTACAGTGTCGCCGGACTTTTATAAGTTTACAAGATTTAAAGATCGATTCGAATAAAACTATCCAAAACAACTTATTTGAAGTGATATCAAACAAAGTACCAACATAATTTTTATATATTTTTTTCCTTTTGGGTATATGGTATATGGGTTTAATAAATTAAATTTTAATCAAATTTGTCAGCCCTATCGCCATAAATGCGCAACATAATTAAAAAAATAGTAGATTTTTGTTCAATATTGTTGAGATTATTGCTCAAAAGAGAATCAGTAACTAAATTACAACATGCAGTTTTTAATTTTATAACTTGTTGACAACTGTGACATTTTATAATACATTACAATAACAACGAAAACAAAACAAATTAATAATATAAAAGGTTACTACTTACAATACCCTCCCTTATTAATTTAAAACAAAAACTTCAGAACATTACCAAAAATGCAGAAACTAGTCGCTTAAGTAAAGCCCACTCTTGTCAGCAGATCTCGCAAGCGACTAGCAACCAAAAATTTGGTTAGAAAATCGGCTAGTTGATCCTTTGTAGAAACATAAGTAGTTGTCAAACTACCTTCCAAGACTAACTCTCACACTTTCTTCATGCGAATGTCAACATGACGAGTTCTTGAGTGGTATTCTGGATTATGCGTCAGCTTTAGTGCACTCGAGCTATCCATTAGGAGACGAGGCTGCAGTGACTCTCCCAGCAAATCCCTTCCCAGAAGTTCCATCCAGATAAGAGTCTTGGCACACTCGTTTGCAGCAATCAGTTCCGCTTCCGTTGTCGACAAGGAAACACATTGCTGCAATTTACTGGACCATGCGGTCAAGCATCCACAAAACAAAATTAAAGATCCTGAAGTAGAACGTCGAGTAACTTCATCACCTGCGAAGTTAGCATCAGCGTAACCAATCAAATCAACAGAACCAGAACATGAAAAGAACAGGCCACAGCCACTTGTACCCTTCAGATACTTCAAGACATTTAAGCCTAACTTCCAGTGTTTACTGTTGATCTATCTAACACTCTTGACAACACACTTACAGCATACGTTACATCAGGTCTAGTACACACACTCAAATACTTTAAGCTCCCTACCAACTCACGATACGGCATTTCAGAGCTTAACTGAACAGAATCAGCTAAATCAGTTTTACAACCAGGAACAAAACACGATTTTGCATTAGCCATATTGAATTTTTCCAATAATTTCAAGATATATCCTTCCTGGTACAAAAATAGTCCATCACAACGTTGCTCAATTTGCATTCCTAAGTACGAATCACACAAACCAGTTGTACCTTCAAATACGAAAAACAAGTAGTCCAGAAAACGCTTAGATAAATCATCTGATGATGAAACTAATAGACCATCATCAACATATATCACTAAAAACATTCTCTCTGAACGTTTGTTAAAGCAGAACAAGCAAGGGTCGCTCTCAGCTTGTTTAAAACCAAACATACAAAGCTTCTCAACCAGCTTTGCATTCCAACATCTGGGAGCTTGTTTTAAACCATACAAGCTTTTTTTTTCAACAAACACACTCTATTAGTCCCATCTTCAAAGCCAGCAGGCTGCTCCATGAAAATCTCTTCTTCCAGATCTCCATACAAGAAAGTAGTCTTTATGTCAAATTTGACTAACTTGTACAGATTGACCGAAGTAACAGCTAAAACTGCTCTCAGAGTTTCAAAACGAGCTACGGGACTAAAGGTTTCATCAAAATCAACCTCAGGAATTTGACTAAAGCCCTTTGCAACAAGTCGAGCTTTATACTTTTCTACATCACCAGTTGGACCACGCTTTATTTTAAAGATCCATTTGTTCTTTACAACCCTTCTATCATGAGGTCTTTCCACTAATTCCCAAGTTCTATTCTTGTCCAAACTATCAAGTTCAGCCTGAACCTTTTGGACGACCTCTTCCTTTAAATTTATTAGAAGTGGATGGCTCAACAATCTCAGTATCAGCCCTCCCTACTTCTGAATCTTTCACAGTCTCTAATGGCCACTCAACAGGAATCTCAGTCTCGAACACCTCACTACTTTCAACAAAACGAACATGAGTTGATTGAACAACTTTTCGAAGAGCGGAACCCAAACTCCATATATAAAAAGACGCTTCATCACACCTACGAGACGACCTTCAACTGCTCTGGGTTCAAACTTACTACCACGGACTTGTGGAGGTCGGAAAACAAAAGCTTTACAACCAAGAGTGTGAATATACTTTAGAGTTGGTTTCCTACCTGTCCACAACTCAAAAGGACATCAACTATGCCATTGATCAATTCAGCCCAACAACACTGCGGAACATCTGATGAACAGAAAACAGTTCTCAAAGCATCCAACAAGATTCGATTTTCACGTTCAACAAGACCATTAAGTTGAGGTGTGTACGCGGGACAAACCTCATGCTCTATGTTTCTATGAGTCAACAACGAATCAATGAGGCTGTTATCAAATTCCTTACCTCCATCTGTGATAATGGTTTGGACTTCAATTTTTAGACTATTACAAGCTTGAAGGAAAATCTTTATTTTATCAACAGCTTCAGATTTCTCACGCAGAAAATACACATATCGGTAACTAGAATAATAATCATCCTTACACACTAACATGTATTTCTTTCTGCCAATACTTTCAACAGACATTGGGCCACACAAATCAATATGTACACATTCACCAGGCTTCGTAGCTCTGATAGGATTCGAATGAAAGGAGCGCTGTGTCATTTTACCTAAAACACACGCTTCACAGACAAACTCTTTCACTTCTTTGTCAGAAAATTTCACTCCTCGCTCATGAAGCAGCTTAACAACATGCTGCTTATCCTGATGTGCAAACCTAGCATGCCACAGACGCAATTCACTTATACAAGACACGTTTACACTACCACACACAGATTTGCTGTGACCTAAAAGAACATACAAGTTGTCACGCAAAATAGCAGTACACTGAAGAACATTATTCTTGCTAAGATAAGCAAGATCTCGACTAGGAGGAAAACTAACAAGGATACCTGCTGTTTGAGCTTTACGAACACTAATAAGATTTCTACCAAGCTTGGGAATCACATACACATCCCTCAATTCAATTTTGTTAATGCCACTCTTTAGAGAACAAACGACATCAATATTTCCAGATCCAATCACATCCAAATATGCACCCCCACCTACAGTCACTCTATCAGAAAAGGACTTAAAATTTTTTACCCAATCCTGACGACAGGTCATGTGATGAGTTGCACCAGAGTCTAGAATCCAGTCATTGGTCGCACGTGAACCAACCGAAATGCCTGCGAAAAAACCAGTACCTTTCTCACTAGAAGGTGCAGATCCCTTTTTGCCGTTCGTGCCACTGCTGCCACGCCGTACGGATGGACATTGTTTACTTATGTGCCCTTTACCACCGCAGTTAAAGCACGTGACGATGCCCGAAGTCACATCAGACTGTCCAGCATTAGAGTTATCCTGCGACTGTTTTTCTGCATTTTGGTTGTTCTTTCGCCTTCGGTTACTAAAATTAGAATTTACATTAACATTTTTATTTCCCCCTTTCTTATTTACCACTAAACCTTCATTATCATCTTTTACGTCACATAACTTACTCTCTACACGTATACGAAATCTACTTTCATGCAGCTGAAGACGCTCTTGAAGTTTAGTGAAAGTTCGATCAGCACCCGTGACGCCGTCCCAAACCGAAATAAACGGCTGATACTCATCCGGCAATGTAATCAGTATGATGCACATCAATGCTTCGTCTGGTAGCTTACAATCCATCAGTTGCAGCTTCTGTCCAAGTGACTGTACCCTTGACATGTGTGCTGCCACTGACCGGGTCTCGCTCCACTTCAACGTAAACAGCTCACGGAAGACTAGAGTGATTGACTCGGGTGTTGCTTTGTCGTAAATCGCAGACAGTTTCTCAAACAACGCTTTTGCTGAGTCGCAGATTTGCACCAAAGTTTCTACTTGTGGCGATAACGATTGTAAAATAATCCACTGTGCCAGTGCATCCTTTTTTTAACCAGTCTTCGTCGGGAGAAACAGGAATAGGTTCGGCAATCAGCTTGAGAACGCCGTTGCACCGGAGTGCAAGCTGAATTCGTCGTTTCCAACTCGCCCACTCGCTAACATCAGTCAATTTCTGCATAACCATTGAATGTTCGCCGATCTTCATGACTGATGTCGAATGTGTCGCCTTAGTTAACTGAATATCTTCGTTTTTCATGTCTGCAGTAAAGTTTCTAACAAGTACTTTGCTCACAGGAACCACGCTCTGCTACCACTGTTGAGATTATTGCTCAAAAGAAAATCAGTAACTAAATTACAACATGCAGTTTTTTATTTTATAACTTGTTGACAACTGTGACATTTTATAATACATTACAATAATAACGAAAACAAAACAAATTAATAATACAAAAGGTTACTACTTACAATAAATATTTATGAAATACGTTACTTTTTAATTAAAGCAAAAAAATCACATACTGCCTTTTGCCTCTGTTTTTAGGTAATATATTTTTATAACCAACCTAAGCAGTAAGTGAAACAAAGGACCCCGCACATAATATATGGAAAATGGTCTTTCGGTAAATTTTGCTGAAATTTTGCAGAGAGCTAGGTTTCAGTATGCTGATTAAAAGTCTCAATGGCAGCCAGGTCAAAAAACCTTATTCAAGGTCATTCCAGAGTCATATAGAAAACTGACCGTCAAAAAATTCATGAGTACATTTTCGATGTCTCTTATGACGAATTCGTAGTTCACTCGACAAGAAACTCTACCAGAGGTTATTTAAGGTCATTTGAAGGTCAAGTAGAGAACACATCGTCAACAAAATGTAAAAAAAATGCATGCGTATATTTTGGAGGTCCCTAAACTTGCTATATAAATCTAAGAGAAACATCTTCCTAAGCTATGCAGATTCGAAAGTTTCAGTCTGTTCATCGTGAGTTACAATAAGTTTAAAATTGAAGTCAATGTATTGTACAAAATATAAAAAAATATCTTCCTGAAAAGCAAGAAAGATTGGTTAAAGGAAGATGACTTTTATCATTTCGAATTACGCTAAGTATCGGTTATTATTTATTTACTCCCTAGGCATAAGCATTACTCGATGCATGTGAACTTAGTGGAATATATATTGTTATGGTTGGATTGGACTATAATGAAATGCTTTTCTCTGGATCTATTTTTGGGTCTGCTCCTGCTTCTTGCTGTGGGTTCTTTTTTATATTATGATAAATACTTTTTATTTTTAATTAAAATATTTTATTTCTTTTCTTAACTTTTACTTTTTAAATACATTTCAAAAATGACAACGGTCTATTTTACTAAAATGAAATTAACATTCTTTCTTTTTTTCCTTAATTGTAAACAAATAAGTAGTCACTTTTGAGACAGTACTGCCACTGTATTTTGTGACTCAAACCCCTTTGCCTTAACCTTTTGTAATGTTATCAGTTATTCTCTATAAATTAATTAAAATTAAATAAAGATAAAACTCAAAAAATGATCATTTCCTCAAACCGAAACACTACATCTCACAATACAATTAAACTATTGGGTATTGCTATTGATGATAGGTTAAACTGGGAATCACATATCAGTCAACTTTGTAACAAACTTTCAACCCAACTCTTTTTATTAAGACAGTTAAAACGAGTTTTAAGCCATAATGTTCTACTTATGACATATTACTCACTTTTTAATAGCCACTTGACATATGGAGTTCTTGTTTGGGGTCAATCGACACATTCAATCAAAGCATTTAGAATGCAAAAAAAGGCCATAAGGGTCCTGGCAGGAGCTGAATTTAACGAGCATTGCCAACCTTTATTTAAAACATTTAAAATTATGCCTTTACCATCAATTTTTATTTATTACACTCTGCTAGAAATAGGGGAAGGTGTTGTACCTAGGGACACTTTTTACAATTTTATTTTTATAAAATAGACTAATAAAGATACTAAAAAATAAAAAAAAATTAACGGATTACTCATTCAATTGCAAAGCTTATCAGAAAATTTAAATGTTCTAACTCATTTGTTTCTTAATTTTTTAAGCTTTTTTTATGTCTATGTAAGTGTCCCTAAGTACAACCGGTGTGTTGTACCTAGGGACATGGGGTGTCGTACCTACGGACACGGGGTAAAACACCTTTACAATAAGAATATTACGGGAAAAATAAAAATGGTATTTAATATTCGTGGAAGTTTTATTTAAAAACCAAACTGCAAATAAAGAGACTATCCTAAATTAATTTTATCAAAAGACACTGGAAATATAAGTGTGTTTGACTGCTGAGAGGATGAACCTGCTGCACGTGGTTGAGGAAGTTTTTGTACAATATCGTTGATGTTCGCCGTATATTCCACATCTTCTTCAACCGTAAATGTGTAACCATGTGCATAGGAATAGCTTTTTTTTAAATATTTTATTTGAAATTCTTTATCGTCTACCTTTCCTGAAATGGTGGCTACAAAATTTCCAGAATGTTTTTTTCCTTTTAAGTGCACCAAAATAAAATTACCTTCATGTAGGTCATCTGAGGTAAATTGGATGGAATTAGTTTCCAAATCTGACAAAGAATTATCTTCTGAAAAACTGCTATCACTGTTACCCTCAAAATCAATTTTTTCTTCTTCCTCTGACGACGTTTCTTCAATGTGTAACATCCGTTTCAGTTTTTTTGTTTTTCGCAGTTCCTTTTGTCGCTTATTTTCCATAGCGTTTCTCTTATTTTCTTTAATTTCATTGGATTCTGGGGTGTCTGTGAGAATGCGAGCCCTTCCTTTTTTGCGTCCCCTAGAAGCCGTTTCTTTGCGCGGCGGAGCTTTTGGAATTGGACGAACTTCATGTGGTGAAACAAAACTTGACTTAGGAATTATTTCTTGAAAGTCTGTGTTTGAAGTTAACCTTCTGGCATTAGTTGTGGATTGGAGATTTATCGACTTGGCTTCTGGGGTAGAAGATGACTGTAAACCAGAACATGAAGGCTTAGGATCTACTTCAGAATCATCACAATGAGATGAATTGGGGTCAGAAGAAACAGGAAAGGTTGATGAAGGATTGTGTAAATGTGGATCCTTTCTATTTGTTATGTTCGATGGCAAAAAGTCTTGTTCGGTAAATATTTCACTGTTTAAGGGATATATACCTGATACTTGAAAGCCTTTAGTTATATTGTTAGGAGAAAACGCCTTCAAGTATGCTGTATTTGCCAATTCAGCTACATCATAAATGGTAACTGGCTTTCCTGCGTTACCCGGAGAACTCATCCAATTAGTCATTGCACTATTATAGTAGGACTTGAAGGACCCAAAAACAGATAAGTCGAGAGGCTGCAATCGGTGTGAAGTATGAGGATGAAAGGTAACTAAAATGACTCCCGAACGTTTTGCCAGATTAATAGCGGGTATGGAAACATGGCTTTCATGGTTATCCAATAATAAAATAACCTTATCCTCTAAAGTCGGCTTAATGTGTGATATAAAATGTTCTAAGTATTTAAAAAAAATGTCTTCATTGGGGGCGCCGCGGGCATAACCAAATTCGCTCCCGTAAATGACAGGGCACCTTAATGCTAGAAAAGGTGATGGTCAAATTTGCTCCCGAGGACGCAGGTATATGTTAATTCCAAGTTTAGATGCTAATGGACTGTTAAATTGGAATGAGATAAGAAACATATTAGACAATGGTTTTTGTTATTTATTTTTAAATTCATAAGACACAGCTTTTACAAATTCAAGTCTAGATATATACTATTAGACCTTAGATCATTTATTTTTGCTTCAATAAATTTTTAAATTCATAAGACACACCTTTTACAAATTCAAGTCTAGATATACTATTACACCTTAGATCATTTATTTTTGCTTCAATAAAGTCTATTTTTTTAATAACTTTTTGGTCATATAGCGGCCTAATGATATTGCAACTACGTTGCTTGATGTAGCTATCTATTTGGCAATTTTTTAAGACATTTATAAACCTATAAAAGTTAGGGTGAGTTATATAAAAAGAAGAATTAAAGAAGGAATGAAAAGATTCACAAGCATTTGTAGTACGAAGAATGGAAGAGGAGTGTTCAGCCCATAAATTGGGTGGAAACAAGGCATCATCGTCGACATAATTGTCTAATAAATAGTCCATAAATTTGCCAACTGAGTCAATTTGAGGTTGGTTTTCCATTAAATCAAAAGCGAAGCAGTCTCCAACCTCTTGTGGATGTAAAAATGGAAGCCCAAAGATGTGTTGCAGAAATTTCGCCACTTCTGAATCCTGTTTTCTGAATTCTTTAGCCAGTCCAAGTTCCTGAATTTTACGCCACCTGTAAAAATTATATTATACAAATTTCTAGTAAAATAATAGTTATTTATGATATGAGTGTTAAAAGTGACGTTTTATTTTGTGAGTGAAAAAGTTTGTGAAATGAGCGCAGCGAATTGAACAATTTCACGAACAAAATAAAATCACTTTTAACACAAATACCATACAATGTTTTTTGCACAACTGCCCTATTTTGATAATGAAATGGGCGAATTTGCAATGACAATAAACTAAGCCTTGTTAAAAGTAAACTAAACCGTGTTAAAAGTAAACTGAAGCGTGTTAAAAGTATTTTTAACACGCTGCCATGTAAACAATCAATTTTAACATTGTTTGCTATCATTAAAAGTGTCACTTTTAATGACAGTTGTACAAAAAATACTTATTGTGTAACAAAGTGAGAACAATTTTTTGCTTATACACGGTTACATGTGAGTACTTTATTTACTACAATGAATTGTTAATTTTGAAAATGTTGCTAAGTAGTAGCACACTAATATGTATAAACAGAAAATTTGTTACCACTAGCTTGTTACTAAAAAGCTTACCATGACTGACCCAAATGAAAACGACACCCATTTATTTTTGTGTTTGGATAAACAAATTTAACTGCTCTGTGAATAGCCATTTCAAAATCGATGGTTATTGTTTTTGGTGTAAAATATTCTTTTAAATATTCAAAAGCAATTTTGTAGCACTTTGTGCTTTTATTCGGTAATAAGAAAAATACCAATGGAATGTAATGATTGTTACATAAACCATGCACTGTAAAAAGTTGCAGAAAAAATTTTGGGCAGTATTCAAATGTTCCATCCATGTAAATGGAGTCAACTTTTTCAGCTAAAAATTTTATATTTGTTTCGCATGAAAACATAATTATGTTATTCTCGCAGTCGTTCTTTATTATAAAAATTTCGCCCTTATTTGTGACTGGTGGAAAATTTCTTAAATATGAGTGTATTTCGGCTATATTGGTCGGTATTTTTGGCATCACAGAGCGACGAGCATTATACATATTTTTGCTAATTTTTCTGACATCTGATAGAGTTAATGTATCAACATCTTCTTTCATTAAAGTTTTGTGAATAATTTTTCTGGGAATTTCGGAAATATCTTCCACAGCTTTTCTTTTCAATTGATGACAAAAATTTTGCCTGTTAACAATAAAAAGAATAGTTAATAATAATAATTTCAATAAATAAGAAGTACCTAATATACTTTTGACTATTACACACCTATTCAAGTCCTCCTTGCAAATTGGGCCATGGGTATGGTTGCTGCTAATTTCCACCACACTTTCTGAAGGTCCTTCTGTTTTTATAAAAGCACTGCACTTAATAATTTTTGAGCGAGATGCGCAAGTCCATCGTTTTCTTCCATCACTTAAAAATTTTTGAAAAGTGTATTTAAAATAATCAACAACTATAAGGTCCTTCCCTCTTTTACTTTTTGCAAACTGAACAGACGACATTATTTTATTGATATCTAACTTGAAATAACTTTCAGATATAACTAACAAATTCGGACCGACAAATTTTTAAGTACTAAAATATTAAGAGGGGTTGACAAAACAAAACTTGCTATTGGTTTAGCACAGGTATGCAGGATTTTCTGGAAATTTTGTTATCTCTCGATGAGACGTTATGAACTGCGTTAATGAGTTTTTAATGTATCTGATCCCTACCGTATTTAGACGATTATCCGGGGAGAGAATTTGGCCATGACCCGGGAGTGAATTTGACCATCTCAAAATTCTACCTGCTCAATTTGGGAGCGAATTTGGTAACGCCGTTCATTGGACCATTCACTCTGATTTGCAGCTCCAATTGCACCAGGCGGTGCCCCTTTTAACATGTGGTTTTTGAAATTTACCCTCGGAAAAACAAATAAAGGAGGCACAGTATTTCCCGCAGCATTAATACAACATATCATAGTAACTAGGACACCTCTTTCTCCAGAAGTCATTCCTCCTATTTGCTTTTGTCCTTTTGGTGCTAAGGTTTTAGTAGGTTGCTGCACTGTTGTAATCCCCGTCTCATCGACGTTAAAAATTTTTGATGGTTCAAAGTGTCCTTTAGCTAAGGCGTCCTTGTATGCTTTAAAAAAAGCAGCCACTGTTGCTTCATTAAATGCAGTCGCCCTGGCCAAACTGGTACCCTCAGGTTTTCTAAGTATCTAAGTGATAGAGATGCAGAATGTCTATTTCGGAAACCTCTAAGCCAATTATCTCCTGCTTCTTTTTTCTCATTCCACTGCGGAGGATATTTTTTTTTTATTATGCACTGCATATTCATACGCCAATTTCTTAACGTTTGCCAAACTCAAGCCATAATGCATTCTAGCAGCCGTTTTTAAATAGTCTACTAGCTCCGTTTCCTCGACTTCATTAAAAACTTGCTTGACTTTATATTTCGGATTGTATGTAAATGCATCTTGGCCTGATGTTCTAAAATTTTTAATGTGTCTTGCTAATGCAGACTTTGCAATTCCAAATTGGCTCGCGGCAGCACGAATCGAAAGATTTGAATTTAAAACTTCCCGAACAGCGTTCTCTACATTAACTCTTAAAGGTCCTGGTCTTCTTTTCTTTTCTTTACTTCTGGGCATAATGAAATCCTGAAACAAAATATCACCATAATGTTGTACCTGGGGACGGCCAAAGGTACAACAAAATGAATGTCTTTAGGTACAACAGGGAGATTTTCTTGTTTTAAACAGCTGAACAAGTCTTTAGATATAAAAAATACAACGGTTTGGCTAGTGCATTAGGTAGCCTAAATTACGATAATTACCACCCTAAAATCATTATTTTCATTAATCCAATCGTTAATGTGCAAAAAAACTAAAGATCCGATAAAAATACTTACTTTGGACGTCGAAAACCACAAAATCACTCGAAGCACGTGCTGTAAGTGTACGGACATTTATACAACTAAGGGTCCATTATACAATGCGAGTTTAACCTCGGTTCAACATAAACCTGGTTTTTAACGTTGTACAATATTAGTTCAGATCCTAAACCAGGTTCATCTCAGAGTTCAACAAAGCGGTCAATTTTCACGGCTTAAACCAAGTTCTAGAAGTATTTTTTAATTTAGTAGGTTGGTATCGCAGCAAACTACGGCAAACTACTGCCTGTTGGTAGCATTGGTTGGTGGTAGTTGATATTTGTTTTGAAATACTGCAAGTTTTCTATTTTGTTAGTTATTAAAAATTCATTAAAAATGGATGAAATCTCCGAAGATGATGATTTTATGGAATTAGTGAATATATTACAGCAACCAGAAAGGCAACCACAAATATATAGGCAAAGAGAAAACCATTTTGTGAAGTGGAATGACACTAACTTTTTACAGAGATTCAGATTTTCCAAAGATGGGATTCGATTTATTACAAATCAAATATCCCATTTAATAACATCTCCAACAGAAAGGTATATATTATTATTTATGGAAGTAATTAAATATAAAATATGAATATATATTTTAGAAATCATGCCCTGAGTCCAGAAGTAAAGGTGCTAATGGCATTACGTTTTATGCAACAGGAAGTTTCTTACAAGTAGCTGGCGACTTTATGGGGGTTGACAAAGCTACAGCATGTAGACACATTTGGAAAGTAACAGAAGTTATAGCACGACTTTATGATGACTATATTAAAATGCCTAATACTGCTGAAGAAATGCGGTCTGTATCTCAAGGTTTTTATAATATTGCCAGGTTTCCGAAGTGCATAGGAGCTATAGATGTCTCACATGTTCGAATACTATCCCCAGGAGGCAATGACGCGGAAATATTCCGGAATCGCAAGGCCTTCTTCTCATATAACGTCCAAGGAGTGTGTGACTCGAATCGTCTATTTCAAGATGTGGTATTTCGTTGGCCGGGATCAACACACGATTCAACAATTTTCCTAAACTCTTCACTAAGGAGAAAATTTGAACGAGGCGATTTTGAGGATAATTTGTTAGTAGGTGATCGTGGCTATGGTGTAAAAAGTTATGTGATGCCACCATTGGAAAACGTAGTTACTCCTGCGGAAAACTTATTCAATGAATCCCAAATAAGAACTAGAAACCGGCTAGAACAAACATTTGGGATTTGGAAAAGAAGATTTCCAATATTGTCATTTGGAATACGCTTGCAGCAACGAAAAATAGAAGGAATTGTTATAGCTACAGCTGTATTGCATAATATAGGTAAACTCTTAAATGAACCAGATCCTTCCATTAACGAAGAAGAAGAAGCTGCGATAAATTTCGTAAGTAATGTTAATAATGACCCAATTAACTTCAGAATTGGAGAGAGGAACAGAAATAATATTAGAAGACTTGAACTTATATATACATTATTTTAATGGGCTACTTTAATAAATATTTTAATTTATTTGTTTAACCCTTTCAGTACCGACTTTTTTTTCAGCATAAAAAAAATATTTTTTGGTTTAAATGTACTTAAATGAGTTCAAATAACTCTCTTTATACATTAAAATAAATATAGCATATATATGTAGAAAAATTTATTATGGGTACATATGTACCCAAAAGTACTTAACAAATATAAATATTATCGAAAAAACTATTTCTGATGAAAGGCAAGAAAGCAATTTCTCTCCTTTTGAAGGCATAGATGTATATTGCACTTCTGGCATTTCCATCTTGACTTTCCCCCACAACCAGGATTTTTGCACCTTAATGGTAAAGGTAACTCTGGATGCTCAGGAAAATGTCCAATGTTATCATATTGCACTGGAGTAAGAGGTCTAACTTCAACGTTTCGACGTTTTGTTGGCACTACTGGACTAGATGTACCACTTGATGGTCGTCCCCTTTTTCGGTTGTTGCAAGAGTTGACTTTTATGAGCGATTCGCCAACTTGCATCCTAAAATGTAGAAGGTCCATAATATCTTTTTTCGGAATTCCTAAGGTATACATGTTTTGTTTATACTCCAACAAGGAGTTTGTTAGTGCCATGTCAACTGCATGAAACATTAGTCGAATAGTCCACTTTTTACACCGACTTTTTGTTCTGTAGAAAGCAATAAGAGCATCTGCTAAATCTATGCCACCCATAGACCTATTGTACTTTTGTATAACTTCGGGTCGATTTACGTCACTGAACGATTTTGTTGTTTTATCCCAGCGTTTCACAATGTCTTCTTTCCCAACAACAACAAAGTTGGATACCATAATCACTGGCTTGTTATCTAACCATCTGGTTACTACAATTCCATCTGTAGAGATAATTTGTTCCGTTGATCCTTTTTTTTTTTTCAAAAAATCCTTAACGTCAGTTAGGGGTGGTTTAGAAAACCTATTGAGCCTAGCAGTACCAGCAAGAAATATTGATTTTTGATTGAGAATTTGTAAAAGATGATAGCTCGTAAAATAATTGTCACAGTACAATATATGTTTATTAGGTTCGAGTTTTTTTGATAATTGTAATATGACACCTGCACCCTGCCCATATTTCAGAAATGAAGGCTCTATTTTGGTGGTACTGCCTTGATAGATTAGAAAATCATAAGTCAGTCCACTTTCACCACCTAACAAATACAGCTTTACTCCCCATGGATGAGGCTTGTTTTTGATATATTGTTTTATAAACAATCTCCCTTTGAAGGGCATGATTTGTTCATCGATGCAGACATTTGTTTCTACCTGAAGTTCTCTACATCTCTTTAGAACCGATTCAAAAATTGGTCGTACTTTTCATAGTTTGTCGTTGCTCTGCCTGGGTGCTAGATTGTCAACACAATGTATGTGGGTTCGAAGTTTAAACATACGGTTAATTGTCATTGTGTCTGTAAAAATGTCAACTTTTAACGATTTATCCCAATACATACGTAATCTTGGAAATTTTAGACATCCTGTTAGAATACCAAGACCAAAGAAAGCTTTTATTTCTTGCAGGTTACATGGTACAAATTTCTCAGTTCCATTTTGCAAAGCGTACATACACTGCCGAGCATAAAATTAGGGTCACCTCGTAATTTGAATTTATTTTGAAATCTTTTAGTATTTTTGGATTTTTTTTTGTTGTAACATAGTATACTGACTTTATACAATGATTTTGTTGTGTTTGCTTGAATAAAAGAAAGTTTTTGTTCTTTTGTTCAAAGTTTATTGAAAATAATGAAAATAGAAAAATTTTACTTAGATGAAACAAAAAAAAAATTAACGGCTTCAGTAGCGAGTATTCCCTCCTCTGGCAGTGATTACAGCTTGCAAACGACGAGGCATGCTTTCAATTAGATTTTGGATAACATCCTGCGGAAGATTGTCCCATTCCTGCACCAGTATGTCGCGAAGCTCTCTAGAATTTCTGGGAGCCGACACATGTCTCCGTAGACGTATCCCCATCTCATCCCAAACATGCTCTATCGGATTTAAATCTGGACTTCGAGCAGGCCAATTAAATCGCGTGATTTGAACATCGTCAAGATAATCAGTAACTATCCGAGCAGTGTGGGGCCGTGCATTGTCATGCATAAAGGTTGCGTCTTCTTCAAGCGTAATCATAAACGGTACGACATGGTCTTCTAGAACCTCTGTCAAGTACCTATGTGCAGTCAAAGTCCCATTCTGGATGAAAACTAACTTTGTCCGAGCTTCGAAAGATATGCCTCCCCATGCCATAATTGAGCCTCCACCAAATGGAAGTCGCTCGGCAATACACGCTTGAGCATATCTCTCGCCTGGTCGTCGCCACACTCTTACACGTCTGTCGGATCCCGTAAGACAAAATCGCGATTCATCTGAAAACAATACGCGCTTCCAATCCTCTATTGTCCAAGGCAAGTGTTCTCGTGCAAAATTCAACCTAGCAATTCGGTGTTCACGGGAAAGCGGCGGCCCTGTAGCCCTAGTCCTAGGTGATAATCCAGCAGCATGAAGTCGCCTCCTAACTGTCCACTCACTTACGTTTACATTTATCACTTCTTGCAGATGATTTCGAAGGGAAACTGCCGTCTCAGTTCGGTTTCTCAAAGCAGTTGAAACTAGGAAGCGGTCGTCTCTAGCTGTTGTAATCCTTCCTCGTCCTGAACCGGGTCTTCGAGTGAGCAGACCAGTCTGTTCGTACCGCTGAAACACTCGTTGCACACTGAAGAGACTTACACCAAAGTTTCTTGCAGTTTCGCGCTGACCATGGAAACAAAACATATGCCGATAATCGTTATCAGGAATTTGGGTAGGAGGCCCTTTTTTGCCAAAAACTTTGAACAACACAACAATTTTTTTTTATTCAAGCAAACATAACACAATCATTTTGTAAAGTCAGTAGACTATGTTACAACCGTAAAAAAATCGAAAATACTAAAAAAAATTCAAAATAAATGCAAATTACGAGGTGACCCTAATTTTATGCTCGGCAGTGTATTTGTGTATTGAACTATATCTTCAAATAAACTTTCTGGAAAATATCTCAGGAAATATGTAACTGGATATTGCTCAGAACAGTTTTCATTAGAATTCCTGGATATTTTAGTGGGTAAATGTCTTGTTACATATTGCACATTCTGTAACCATTTTACGTTTTTTTTTCAAAGTAATGAAGTCTTCATAGTTATATTCCTCTTCTTCGTTCTCTATTTCTTCCACATTATTCTCCTCGTCCTCTATTTCTTCCACATTATCCTCCTCTTTTATATGTTCTGAGATATCATCAATCAATTGTCCAACTCTCTGCCTTACTTAGACCTCTTCTTCGTAGTCACTGTCATCACTATCAAGTCCTTCTATGTCAGATAGCCCTTTTACTAACTCTTTCAGTAGTTCCTTCTCGGTTAAAACTTTTCTTGAACTCATTTTAATCTGAAATTAAAAATAATACTTAATCACTTTGGGTACAATTGTACCCATCGAATTTGAGGGACAGTTATCAATTTGAGAAACTGAAATTTTTAATAAAATATATTTATAATTATTAAGATTTAACACTATTTTCAACATTGCGCAAAAATATAAACTGCGATTGACATTTATTTGAATGATATTTCAAGATAAAAAGCAGTCTTACCTTGTACCAACTAAGCGGGTGCCACCATATTGCTTATGACAATAAATTTCGTTAAGAGTAAAACACTTTTGGTGCCACCTATGTATAAAACGCATAAATATAGTTCTTAGAGAATATAAATTTCGTTACACTAATTTGATTTGAAGATTCCTGTAGTTATAATACAAGCATTAATTCAATGGGTACAATTGTACCCAACATGACTGAAAGGGTTAAGATCTTTAACAAAAAAAATTTTCAGTATGTACATTGTGACAAGAATAAGGATAGACGTGACCTGCGCGACCTTCTAAATTGACTATGCAGTGTTGGCCATATGTTTTTCATAGTATTCTATTACAATATTGTAGACAAAAAGAATTAATGAAAAAAAAGGCAAATACTCTTATCAGTGTTTATCTCGGTATAAACCAGTGTGCATCGAATACTCACGTATATCTTTATACTTGTCACATTGTACCTATCTGTTTTATTTAAAAAAATTTTGTCCTGTCGGACTTGGTACCTTCCCATTACTTTCTCAAGAGTCTCAAACACTCCCTTAATCACCAATGAGTTTATTATTGTGTATTTTAAAGTAGATCCCTCCACTTTAGTTATATACATTATTTTATTTTATTAATAATTTTTTGATTTAAATTTTATAAACTCTTAAACACCCCTTTAACTTGAGCCAATGAGTTTAATACTATGTACGATAAAGAAGATCACTACTTTTATATAAAATTTTATTAAAATCAGTTTAACAATTTGAATATACACTACAAGGTCATACTTAAGTTTACATAATATGTAGGGTGACTAACAAAACAACTCAAATACATAATAAAGAATTGTTTTATTAAACAATCACAACATTTTGGAACAAAATTTACAATGTTACAAACAATGCCAATATTTACTATTTGAAAAATTGATTTGTCTTATGTAAATGACTTGTTCTTATACTGAATGGAAACTTGAACTTCATAAATTGCAAAATTCCTGAAACATGCCAATTAATTTTTATTTTTAATGGGGCATAATTAAAAGTTTTTTTAAATATCGGCGGGAGGGGGGGGGGGTTAGCAGCAACCGTCAACAATTTTAAGAGGTTAAATACTTTTTTATTTTAAAGCTTTTAAAATCCCTATTGTGTGATACTAATTTTTTCCGTTGAATATGATTTTATCACTATCTTAACCCGCGATCGGTACCGCTTCAAAATTTCCCGCCATTGGTACCGTGTTAGATTTTATCTAACATAGTAATGTTGTCGCCCATTTAAGTTATTTTGACACTAAGCAATATTTTTTATATTTTGTATGGTTCTTTTCAATTAGTATTAATTATATTTATTAGAAAATTGAGCTACTGATGGTATTATAAAATATAACTGTTGTCACTGTTGCAAATAAAAACCCTATGAAATTTTTTAAAGATTTTATTCAAGAACTGTTTAAAAGAACAAAATAAAAAACAAACTATAGCAAGCTTTTATTTCAGGAATCTTCTTCTCGGTTTACACATTGGGTGCAAGTCAAAACTGTTGCGGACGTATGCTCTTTACATACAGGTTTTAAACATGTATGACATCGGTGCTGAGTAAATCTGTTTTTTCTTTTTGGGCAAAAGAAACATCGAGGTTTCGCATTCGCATCATTTGGTTCGACAGCTTCAACTGAAATGGCTTCATTTCCCAAAACATTTCTAATTTTTTGCCTTAGCGGAATTGATAGTGATGTAATACTTGACCGACGAATAATATAGGGCTTCGTAAGTTGCTTGGCAAGATCTGTTAGATATGTTCTTCGTTTGAGCTTATTGTTTGTATTGCTGTAGTAGATAATTTGTGAATTTATGCCAGCAATATTGAGTAAAGAGCAAAATACAGTCAAAGGCCAACGGTTGCTCACTCTGCTAGTCAATTATTCTGCCTTCATCCTGTCCACCACATCAACAGCTCCTTTTGTTAGATTATAGATTGTTATAACTGAAGGTTTCATTGCGTCACCACTTTCTGGATCAATCTCATCATCTTCGTGAAACGTAGACAGCATCAACACATTTTTGTTAGGTTTTGGGATGTACGAAGTAAGAAGGCATTTATTGGGATCGACTCGCCAAGCAAACATGCTGCTACTTCTTTTTCGTATTTTAGTATCTAAAAAAATTGGGCGAATCTCTCGTTTATTCTTACGTAATGTGCCCACTAAGGTAATACGGTGGTTATGTACCAAGTCATTAGCCAAAGGCACAGACGTAAAGTAGTTGTCCGTAGTTACATTGCGTCCAGTACCACTACAATGTCTCAAAAGTCTTATTACAACACTATGGGCATCATTTTTTAGTTCAAACGGGCCAGTGGGCTGTTTACCTGCATAAATTTCCATATTATGTGTATAAAACATTCTAGAGTCTACAACAGCGTAGATTTTTATGCCATATTTGGCAGGCTTATTTGCAATATACTGGCGGAACTTGCATCTTCCTCTGAAGCCCTCAAGCATCTCATCTACTGTTATGTAATTACCCAACGAGTAATGTTGTAAACACTTTCCTACAAAATTATCCAAAACATACCTCACGGGCGCCAAATGATCTTCTTGTACTCTTTGTGCTCTAGATTCAATATCATCAAACCTAATAACTTGAACCAGGGAGTGGAAACGGCGTTCTGACATAGTAGCAGCAAAGTATTCTGGGGCTGTTCCGTCCGTGCACCAAAGTTCTGAAGTATTCAAATGTTGGGCCCTCTTTACACCAGCAAGATATAAGAGCCCAACAAATGCACTAATTTCGTCAAAATCTGTAGGACCGTAATGTTTCACGTTTTTAGTAAGTCTAATTATTTGCAGTTTCTTATTGGTGCAATCTGTAATATATTGAATGATTTCATTGGAGAAAAAAAGTTTCCAACAATCCAATACTGCTTTGGCTTCCTTGGCAACACCTTTTACACCTGGCAACTGTGTAACAATATTTTGAGGTTTGGTTTTTCCAACTTTCTTTTGATTTTTGTGCACGAACCATTTAGTACCATCTTTAGCCGTATAATATGGACCACTTTCAGATCTTAAATTTTGTAGATCGTTACCCAGAGATTGTGTAGAGGCAGAGCGTTGGAGATTGTGTTCTTCTACTTCGTCATTTGATAAAGTGGCTTCTGAAAATTCTGAGTCCGATTGATCCATCTCATCTTGTTGCAGGTCATCTTCTACTTCCTCCCAAAGAGCTAGTAAACGTTGCTGTTCCCTCTCATACGCCATCACAAACAACAAAGTCCAAATTTAGTCTAGTTCACAAGAAATAGTTAAATTAATACAACACTACCTATTCAAAATTCGTAACTACGTAATCGGTACCGCGTTAGATTTTTACTAAAGGTGCCTTTAGACCATTGGATTTTTCATTTGATTTTACATTCGATTTTACATCTGATTTTACATCAGAGTCGAAGTTGGACCTTCTAAATATTACCGTTTACATTTGTCTGATTTTCCATTCGACTTGAAAATTGTCAACTGTTATTAATACCATGTCAATAGAAAAAGTAGGGTTATGTTTTTGTTTTCACATTTAGTTTTAAGTTGTTTGGTTTGTGGTTGTGTTCCCAAGAAAAGAATTTTTAAGCTTAGAGATAATTAAAATGCTTTTGACAAGAACAGAAATTAGTGCAGTTGCAACTTTACATCTTTTGTTATTATCACAACTGCAAAACGACAAGAAAAAAAAACAAGTAAATAGGAAACTTTGGTGCAGAAAATGGTTGTTGCGTCGAAGAGAACGTGGTATTTCAAATTTAATTTTTAATGAACTACTGTTGGAAGATCTGTTAAGCTTCAAAAACTTCACACGAATGAGCTCAAAAACTTTTGAAGAATTATTATCAAAAGTAAATAGCAAAATTCAAAGGAAAGACACTATCTTGAGAGAATGTATCGAGGCAAAAACAAGGTAGAGTAATTCTATTTGGACTTAAGGAGAAAAAGTAGAAATTAATATAAAATTTTAATTTATTAGCAGGCTATTAGTTACACTAAGATTTCTAGCCACCGGTGAAACTTACCAAAGTTTGAGCTACAGTTTCAGGATATCTGTGCCATCATTGTCAGTAATAATACCGGAGACATGTGACATGATTTACTCTTCTTTAAAAGATGATTATCTTACTGTAAGTAGTTTTTTTAGAAATTTTATTTTAAAAGATACTTCATTGAATAACATTGCAGACTCCAAGACGTACTGAAGAATGGTTGAAGATTGCGGATCAATTTAGAACAATGTGGGATTTTCCTATGTGCCTGGGAGCTTTAGGTTTGTAAAATAATATCTATCATTTACCTCATAATTTACAGAAACAAATTTTAGATGGAAAACATATTGCCTTTAGAGAAAAAAAATGTGATGGATCATTTTATTACAATTATAAAGGATTCCACAGTATCGTTCTTTTGGCACTTGTAGATGCTGAGTACAATTTTGTTTTTGTGGATGTGGGATGCAATGGACGAGTCAGTGATGGTGGAGTATACAATAATTCAAGATTATGTTCAGCGGTTCAACAAAACCTGTTAAATTTCCCAACAGAAGATTTTTTGCCTGGTACAAATGTAAAAGCACCTTATGTTATAGTTGTCGATGATGCATTTAAATCTACCAATCGAATGATAAAACCTTGGGGACAAAGATCTTCTATTAGTCAAAAAATTTTTAATTATAGATTAAGTAGAGCTCGTAGAGTAGTCGAAAATGCATTCGGAATATTAGCTAATAGATTTCAGATACTCCAGAAAGATATAAATTTGTCTGTAGACAAAGTTCAGTTGATTACTTTAACATGTTGTGCTTTACATAATTATATCAAAAAGAAGGATGGAAGGAAGTATTTAAATGGGATCGATTGTGAAAATACATCAAAAGAAATGAGAATTCCTGGTGAATGGAGAAAACATGTATATAATATGACAGGTTTGGAAAGAAATAGGACGAACAGAACAGTTGACCAGGCTGTAAATATAAGAAATATTTACACCGATTATTTTAATGGTTTAGGAGCAGTTCCATGGCAGAATGAAGCTGTAAAAAAATTTAATTTTTGAAAATAACAATTTTTGTATTTTTTTCTTAGTTTTTTTTATAAAATAAAAATACTTAAAATTCCAAATTTTTTATTTAAATAAAACCGTATACATATAATAGAAACTAAACTTAAAATTAAATTAATTGTATTAAAAAATTTAAAAATTATATGAACATTAAGAATGTTAATGAATTGACGATTTAGACCGGCAATATCTCGAAAACTAAGGCGTAACTTCAAAAACCCTGAGAAAGGTCGATTTTTGATTTCAAATTATTGTATTTTTATATAACATTTGTATATACAGGGTAAACCATCTTAGAGTAATGATGTCACTGACATTTTTTTTTAAATGGGACATGTATTTTTTATTATTTTTAGACTGATCTTGCTGAACTGATTCCAAAAATGTGTCATGAGGTGCGTCAAATTGATATCCTGTGGGAATTACAATCATTTAAAAATCGTATTTTTTTAAACTAGGGGGGTTGTAAACTCAAAACGGTAGAAAATTAATAAAAACGACACACATTTCCATCTCAGATTTTTAAATACTATCAGATGATGCGATCAAAATGTTTATACAGGGTGATTAAATTTTTTTCCAACTTTTTAATCACCCTGTATAAACATTTTGATCACATCAGCTGATAGTATTTAAGAAACTGAGATGGAAATGTGTAAGTCGTTTTTATTAATTGTCAACCGTTTTGGGTTTAGAGGCCCTCTAGTTTAAAAAAAATGCGATTTTTAAGGAGGTACACCAGTAAAACTCGGAATATAAGAAATCAATGAAATTTTGACATAAGCTTCCATATGTAAAACAACCACTTCTTGAATTTTTTCAGATTTTTTTACTCCGTAGTTTTAGAGAAATTGTACAAGAAAGTTTTTGATTTTTACATAGGTTCTTATGGCAGCTTGACTTCAAACAAAAAATACTATTAGTTAGGAATATAAGAAAACTATATCTACGTCATAAAAATCTTTATTACACTTTAATTAACTTATTGAAGAAGTCTGGAAGAAATTCACAACCTCGTTCTTGAGTAATCACGGTAAATGAATCTTTTTTTCAAGAAGAATCATATTATTACACCCATTTTGTTTAAGCATCGGCAACGTCGCATAACGCGCGATAAGAATATAGTTTGAATATTAATTTCTTTTTATGATTTCATTTTATAAGATATATTATTTTCAATATACATATGTATTTAAAGAATAAAAATTGAATAAAACATTATAAAAAACAAACAATTTATTCAATTGATTATATGGGTATACAGATATAGAAATTTTATTTTATGAAAGGAAAACAATTATGATATACATTATTAACATTATTTATATTAAATAAGACATAATATAATAACTATTACTTATTTATACCATTTGGCACACTTTATAAATTAGGCATAAAATTATAGTGATTATTTTTTGCACCTGTCAAAATATCACAATTTTGTGATTTCGTCCAATGAAAACGCTTAATCTTCAATGTTTTATGCTAAATCTAGCCAATCATTCCGGTTTATATTGATAAAACCACTAGTGGTTTTACTACTATTGATAAAATTATAGAACTGTCAAAAATTCAATAACAATATTGAACAATCAATTTTCTTGTTTATAAGTACCTTACTATAAATCAACATTCATTTATATTATCTAAATATTCTGAAATATATTATCAAAATTCAATTCATCTAAACGATAATGAAAAATCAAATATGAAGGTACTTTAAAACTAACCTGCTTCCTGGTTCTGCATGCATTTAAAACTTTTATATGCCTACAGCCAAATGTGGTCTTGTAGGTAAACTTTAAATAGATATACCTAAGAATTTTTATTTTGGTAATTTTCTCTTTAATAATATAATTGTATAAATAGGTATAAAAATAAATATTTATTCAAATTATAACCCTGTTTTCTCTACGCTCACGACAACTGTCATACTGTCAATGTCAATACTATCTATGTATATAGTGTACAGGATAAGATAATAGGAAGGGTAATTTGTCAAATTTTTTATTAAAGTTATTGAAAGATCAAAAGATTATAAGTATTTTCTCTTAAAATAATAATATATTTATTAAATATTATTCTGTGTAAACCCACTTCCTTTCTTTCTCTTGATTATTAATGTTTTAATAAATTAGATCATAGGTAGGCAACACAAAATACACGTATCCTAGTTTTTGTACAGAATGGTTCAAAAAATAATCTTCTCAAATACCACTCGTCCTGTAAAATTTTACTAGATAAATTTTTATTTTCCAGACTCAAACTTTTTTATTTTAGGCAAAACTACTCAAACAAACTGAATATGATAAAATCACTCGTCCTACGGACTCGTGATTTTATCACATTTCAGTTTGTTTTCGTATTTTTGCCAAATAAAAAAGTTTTCGTGGAAACTAAAAATTTATCGATAAAATTTTAAGGACTCGTGGTATTACCTTTGAAAATATATCTAATTTTGCTCCATTTCTCGTTAATACTCTACAGGTTTTAAGGTTATGAAATTGTAAATTGTAAACAATTACGATATGAAACTTCATACTTGTACTTGATCACATGCGACGTTGCCGAAGTTAAATAGGTTTTATGTTAAATAATTTTATACATAATAAATATAAAATTAAATTGTATAACTGTTTTATCAGACTTAAATTGTCGAAAAATTAATTTATAGGCATCATCTATTATTATTATGGTACATAATCTTATAGATTTCGTAGTTCATAATTAGAGTTTTCGAAGTTGCAAACTTGACGCCTTATACATTGAGTAAATGGGAGCATTCCCCTTACCCCGCTACCTCACCAGTGAACCTCCTTAAATGCTTGTATTTGTCACAGGATATCACTTTGACGCAACTTATGTTACATTTTTGGCATCAGCTCAGCAAGAGCAGTCTAAAAATAATAAAAAAACATGACGTCCCATTTAACCCTCCGGAGGTGACGTGAGAAATTGCCACACTACTGGTGACGTCGGACTATCAGACCGATATACCTTTATAGGTTCTTACACCCCTATAATATAATATCTGATATTTTTTTATAATAAAACAAAGGCTAATACGTGAATAATACGTTTATTACAAAGTCCAATAATCAAAACCCTTTTTAGTAACACCACGGATGAAAGTATAAAAATAAACTATATTTCTAACAGAAAATAAAATAAAAACAAAAATACATGTATTATTTAATCTAAATCGGCTGTTTATTTATATTGGACCCTTTCCTCCGAGCATTGACTGCAAATAATGTTGGAATGTTCTAGGCATAGAAACTTACTGGATACTTTGCAGTAATATTTGGTTTTCCTGTTTTGTTTGGATGTGCAAACTTGGCAACGTCCAGCACGTGGTGGTAAATCCTCATTTCTTTGATTTTCGATTTGCTGTATCCTTTCTCAAATAGGCCGTGCTATATGCTGATCAGCTTGTCTCCTTATCATATGATTCTTTGTATGACCAATGGCAAGATGGGTCAAAAATGTTCTTCTGACATACATTTTATCTTGTTCTTTATTATTGCATTTGTAGAAAACAAATGAATTAATTCCAGTTACATTGAGCAAAACATAAAACACAACCATAGGCCATCTCCTGGTGTTGCGCCTCACATTATAGTTTGATGATAGCTGATCGACCATATCAACTCCTATTTTCGTCTTGTTGTAATCAACTATCATCATGGGCTTCTGCGTTGTTTGGTCAATTTGGTCGTCATCATGCATGCTAGAGATCAGTAAGACATTTTTCTTGGGTTTTGGAACATGTGACACTAAAGTGCAATTTTCCCTGAATGCGAATATACTTGATGGAATGGGTCAACTTCGGTGACGTCGGTTTGGTATTCCGTATACGACTTAGGTGACGTACGGTTTGAGAGACCGAAACACGTGCACGAACCCTCCGACAAACGCTACTAAACTGAGTCGTGGCAACAAAATAGATGGTTAAATATTATGCATGTACTTAGACGCAGGAAGCGCTCCGCCCCGCGTTGACGCAATAATTAATGTGTGTCTTTGTCGTCGGTGTCACAGACCGTAGGTCACCACTAGAGGGTTAAAAAAAAGTCGATGACATCATTACTCGAAGATGGTTCACCCTGTATATTCAAATGTTATATAAAAATACAATAATTCAAAATCAAAAATCTCAGGGTTTTTGAAGTTACGCCTTAGTTTTAAAGATATTGCTCATCTAAATCATCGTGGGACACCCTGTATTTAAATTAATTATAAAAAACTGGTACTAGAAAAGATCAGAATCTAATGAATCAGTAAAATCATAAACTATATTTCTTTTTTTCTCTAGCCAATGTTTTTTGTGCTTGTAGATAATATTATTTATTTCATGTAGTAAGACATCAATGTCATCTATTTCTGAGAGATCTTTCGCCACCAAGTTTCCAAATTCTTGTTCTCTTAACAACTCCTGCCTGTCACTTAAATTTCTATTTAATGTTTCCAGAGCTTTATGTATGTCCTCTTGGAGTACTGGCACTGGCTCTGCACTTCTTTTGGCTTTCTTGGCTGCTGGTATAATATTTGAAGAAGACGGTGTACTGTAGCTATCCAAAGTACCGTCTTCAGTGAGGCAAGTTTCTGACTACAATGAAATAATTAATTAGAAAAATGTAAAAGCATTAACATTGATTTCATACTTGGCTGTCATTTAAATCCTCTACTTCCATTAAAGAGTCCTTGCTTTTTTTGGGATGCATGTATGGCAGTAGAAATTGGACATACTCAAACCACCAAATTGAGGGTTCGTATATGTCATCGGTCCCAGCTCCACTTCTTTATGAATCTTTAATTTTTTGGAGTTCGTGTGACAGCTGGGAACGTATGTTATTAATTTTGCTTTTTAGATCGTCCACTGTAACATTCTCCTCAAATTCCGGAAGGGCATGCTAAATTTTACATAGAGCATCAGCTCTGGTATGCTTGTTTGAATAGAAGTGATGCTTTGTATCGTACAAGCATGGTTGCTCTTCATACAAAGTAAGTAAATGTTTTATATTCTCTTGAGTCCACATGCCCTAAAAAGAATAGAAAATATTAATATTTTATTTATATTAAGGTAGCTGCAACTTACATTTTTTCCTTTTTTTCTCTCAGCCATTGCAACACTTGGTATTGGCGTTGAAGTCAGGTAGCACTGTAAAATCTATTTTTCTTTTCTCAAATACGTAATATTTTTATTTACTAGTTATTGTAAATGCTCAAAATAATTATTATACATGTAATTAACAAATATTTCAATAAAAAAACCATAGATAAAATAACACATTTTATCTATGCAAAAAACTTACCAACAAATTCAAACTAAACAGATGTCAAACTTTGATAAAACAAGAAGAATTTTTCTCTTCTTTTTTTTTTGACATTTGCCTAAAGGAATAAGTAATGACATCAACAAATGCGCATGCTTAACCACAAGAATCAGATGAAAAATCGAACCGAAATAGATACCGTCCTATTTTCACAAACTCGAATGTAAAATCAGACGGACCAACTCGAATCGAAAATCGGACAGTGTAAACGAATAAAAAGTGTTTGTTTCATCTGATTTGTAAAATCAAATGAAAAATCCAATGGTCTAAAGGCACCTTAACATCTCGACACGCACGACTTCAATAGCGCACTGAACAGAAATTCGTGATTTTCAATCTAAATTAATGGTTGGGGTAACTAGACAAAACATTGAGCGAGGCATAGCTGGCCGGAGATGAATATACGAGGGACAAAAGAAAAGTAATACAAAAAAAGTTAAAAATGTTAGATAATTTCTAACGGCGGTACTGATCGCGGTTTAAGTTGCCACGTATTTTAATGAATTTAAAACAAAATCGAATTTAAAAAAAAAAAATCAACTAAATAAATTCAACTCCAGCTGAGTCCGGTGGTGGTTTCTCTACTGGCAAATTATGCCCAGCTCAGCCGTAGAGGGTAAGTGCCAAAATAAAGTGAGTGCGCCACCGATTTGGTACGGTTAAAATCGGAAACCCCTGATGTCCCAGGCACCACTTCACCCACTGGAGATAATTAAATAAATTCAGAATTTTTACCCAGAACTATTTGAACTGTAATAAAAAAAAAACGATAAAGTGAGCTAAATAAAACTAAAATATCAACTAGACTCTCCTTTAATGAACAAATTTCTAGAATTTACACAACTGTCAAGCCTCGTGCCTAACAGCGCTATCAATATTTACATATAAAACAAGAATTAATAAATGAATAATTTTAAAGTTAAATTTATCAATATGTGTGTGATCACACGCAATACAAAAAAATATAAGGAAAATAAATCTTAACTAGTTACTATAACCGCGACTTAAATCTGGTTAGCTTATCTGTTAACTAATAAGTTCCTGCAGTCCTTTGCTTGTCTAATACTTGGGTCGGTTCCAAAATCAAGCCTTCTCCAAAACCAAAAGGCTTGCACCAATCACAATAACGTATGCTCGAACCAAGTATCAGGCCTGCTCTCTAAAGAAGTCTGTCTCTAGGACTATAGCCGGTAACAAGAACTTATGCCTGTATCTAGGACCCTAAAATCGTAATATAAAATCAACGATAGCTTAAACAGATTTTAATGACTCCTTGAATTAGTTTGACTTAATTACTTTAATACAACTTGAATACATTAACTTAAATTTATACTGCAATGAAAGAACAAAGTGAATTTACATGAATAATACAACATTTAGCAATTGACTTCTCTGAATTTACATTTAATAAGCAAAACTAATGATTGAAATGTACTCAACGAACCTAAATCCGACTTGCCAGTCACAACAAAATTATAACAATAAATTAAATCAAGATTTAACATAAAATTAATTTGTAATAGTACAAAAATATTAATTTATAATAGTTAAAAAAACTAAAAGGAGTCTAGTTATACAAAAATAAAACCTACATACAACACATAAAGAAATACACATGTAAAATAAAGATATTAACCAAGATTGCGATTAAATGGCGTTATTAATCTTATAAAAATAAAATTACGTGACTCACCTATCAAGATAGGGTTATTCTACTTCTTAAACTCGTAATACCCTAGCTGGTAGTTGGGTAAAAACAATTTCCTCGTCGCTAACTGCAATGATGGGGCAAATTCCGACCACGATTGCTGTCTAAGTGGTTTTAAAATATCAGTCTTCCCTACTGTCTGCTTCATAAGGAACAAAAGGACCATAAAAATCGAATAATTACATGGATAAAGAAGCGTGTACTCACCAACAGAAAATTTTACTAAATATCCGGACACAATGCCGTATTTTCCACCGAATTCACCAAAATTCAGAAAAAAATCTCTTCCTCAATATTCGATGGAAACCAAAGAAGCTTAATTACGTAAATCCAACCTGAGTTGACCCCGATGTACAGGGATGCAAATTAAACTCTCAAAAATTTTCTCGTTAACACGTGTTCACTTCGAAAACTCTAGGTGAAAAGACAGAATCTCTACCAAAAATCATCCTGCACTCGATTTGACACACTTCAGAAAGAAAAATGATGGCCTCTACTACTATAGGGACAACAACCATAGCTTATTCAGCCAACAACTTACGAACAAACAGGAGTTATTTGATACGTTTAATCTTATTATCTAAATAGCTAACTACAAATAACCCAACATAACTTAATTTCCCTATTTATTTTCGATTTTAATAATAAAGTTATAAATATGACCGAACGCTGGCTGCGAAACCACAACATACAAGTTATCGACGAGAGGGTAGATCAGACGAACTACTGTCAGTGTTTTCAAACAATAACAAGAATAATACATTACTTAGAAAACCCATATTAGCACGACTAAAAATAATTTATGGCCGAAAATAATAAACAACAGTTGGCGATTAACTATAATCGAACTTAAATCAACCGGTTTAGCCTCGATAAATCCTACAATATTTACGAATTTTAAGGTAAGAATTTAGCTGTTACTATGGTAAATTTTAACCCGTGGCAAAGTTAAAAAAATAATTTAAAGTGTGACACCTTATTTGAAAGCTATTTTTATTAGTAATTGAATGCAATAAATAAGATTATCCTGAAATCACATTTAATCAAGTGAAATTGATAAATAAGAAAAAAACTATTGATGCTTGTAATAACTTATCGTTATTTCAGGATAATCTTATGGCATTTTATTACTAGTAAAAATACCTTTTAAATGAGATGCCATCCTTATGCAATAAATATTTTACCCTCATGAGGGAACTAAAGTTATATTCAACCCAAAAAAACGACTATGACTTAGTAGGGATTTTTAAAGATTTAATATAAAATATTAATTGACATACCCTTCCGTTTGAAAAAAAAAATGTTGGTTGTTGCTGCAACTTCCCAGATAATTTAAAAAATAAACCCTTTTGAATTATGCCTTAGTAAAAATCAATATTAACTTGTTTCAAGAATTTTGGGAGTAATCGTGAGTTACTAGTTGCAACATTCGATTCAGTTAAGCTTTCTTATCTGCAGAAATCTTTGGTTTATATAAACAATAAACTCCTCAAACAAAAAAAAACTAAACTATAGTAAAGAAACAACATTGCAACATTTCAAATGTTTGCAACAATAAAAAGTATTTATTGAGTCTTATTTAATAATTCATACTTTGATTTAAATAAACTATAAACTCTTCGAACAGAAAAACTAACTAAAGTAGAAAAACAACATTGCATTTCAAATATTTGCAACAATAAAAAATATTTAATTTATTTAACTACTGCAATGTTTGAATTTTTACATAATTGCATTTTTTGTATATGCAACATTTCTATTTTTATTTTGTTTTCTTGCTTTAACGCAGCAAGTTTTACTTCCGATTCTTCTTTTAATAGTTGAATTTCTACATCGTGTTTCTCTTGCATTAACTTCATTCTCAATTTATGTTCCTCTTGAATTTGATTTTTTTTGTGTTCTTCTATATTTGGTTTAACGCTTGCCCAATGTGACACCTTTGTTGAAATTGGATTTTCGGGCTTTTTACGAGATTTACCTATAATTTTAAAGATTATAGATTAGGTCATTGTCAATAAGTTACTTAAAAACTTACCACTATTTTCTTTACCTGTACTGAGAGGTTTTGACTGAGGTGTCGTTAACATATCAGGTGCATATCTACTCCAGTTATGTATTTGATCATTTTCAATATTTATATTTTTATCTGCAACACCACATATTTTATCAAATACTTTCATTTTCTCACCTAAAACATAAATATAGGTTGAAAAGAAAACAAGTTCTTTGTATATTTATTAATGTTTAGGAAAGTTAAAATACATTATTTGAAAGTTGAGAAAGAAGGTTAAAAACTACCCTACTTTAAACAGTTCCATAACAACTAACACTATAGACTCACCCGAGGACTCACCACTATTTTCATCAGTTGTTATTGTTTCTAATGTTTCATTTACATTTTCATTGCTATTATTGTCTTCAAAAATGATTTCCATAATTTCATCTGCTTCTATAAAAGAGATAAATTACTCATTGAAACGAGTGAAATTTTTATTAAACATACCTCTGTCTCCACCAAATAATGCAGGAAGTCCTTCGACTCTTTTTTTGTCCTAACAATTCGATTATATCCGAGTCTACACTATCTAGTTGAAATTCCTTATGAGGCCCTCCGCCTGTTGCTTTTCGGTAGCATTTTTCATCAGCAAGTGTCTTTTTTGTCCTTTTTTTATGTTCTCGTATTTTTTTTTAAAACAACAGCCCCGCGGAATGTAACTGTACTTTTTGAATTAAATTCAGCTTCAATTTCAAGCCAGCACTCATTTTTTTGCGTGTTATATTAACATCGGTTTTTTTATTTTCTAGAATATCTCTATATTTTTTACAAAGTTGCACCAGCAAACTTTTTTCAAAATGAGTAAAATTTGCAGTTCTTTTTTGTTTATGTTCCATATTTTATTTATATTTTTAACTAGACACATTACACCACACAAGATAAAATAATAAAATAGATAAATAACACTTCTCTTCTTCTCATTTCCTAACATCTCATATACAAGTAGCCCTTTCTTTATTTTGTAATAAGAGAAACAAAGACACCCTTACATACTTCGTAAACTAGAAATCTGGCAACCCGGTGCTTCTAGATACCAACATTACAATAATGGAGTTCATCAGAACCGACGCTGAACGAGATTCGTACAATTCGTTTCCATTTTTAAGACAGGTTCAACCCATGATACTACAACACGAGAAAGATATGATCACTTGGCGGCCCAATTTTAGACCGATTCGCGCATGACGTCACTGCGTGACAAACTTCTTGCAATACACTGGAGGCGTGCCATATATACGTGTATTTCTGATTCAAAATTACCAACATTCTCGTTTGATTTCGACTATTATTTTTAATATTTTAGGTATTATCAAATATAGTGAACAAAAAACTAAGTCAGTTCACACAATAGTTTTATTTATTTACATAAAAACAGGACATATGCACACAGAAAAATATTGTTAAAGTTTTTCTTTCCCTGCACATGTACGCAATATTTAAAACAAAATATTAATTAAACAACTTCAATTTTTATTAAAAAAATTATTTATTGCACTTATTGGTGCCCCAGGACATAAATTTATCAATTTTAATTATTGCAAATATGCGAAATTATGGTCTATATTTATGTAAAATAACACACATCAATTAGGAGAGTTTTTTATTTATCTATATTAAAGACAAAGGTAACAAAACTGTAAGATATTAAAATAGGGATTTTTTCTGAAATAAAACCTTTAAGTGTAATGGAAAAATAGTTATGCCGACGACTTTGTAGTTTTTTGAAAAGAAGCAAAGTGTCAATAAAATGTAAAATAGTATATTATATTAGCAGCGAAAGTGCTACTTTTCTGACGTGGCCGCAGAGTTGGTAACTGCGGCCAAGTTAGAAAAGGCACTTTAGCTCCGAATAATATATGCCATTTTTTCTTCAAACGTTCTTAATTTACAAAAATAACGACAAAAAATTGAATTTTCTTCAGTCTTCTGAGCCGCTGGAAAAGTCACTTTACCTGTCTAGGAGGAAAAAGTAACTTTACCTGCCGCTGGAGCCGTAAATAAATTCAACAAATAACGTGGCATAGCCTACTTGCTTGTACTCGGTTGTCACAAAAATTTAAACAGGCTTTGCTTCACACTGACAGACTTTGACATTTCAATAAATGACAGGCGGAAAAATGCTTTTCACCAGCGGCAGCGAAAAGTACTTTTCCTGCCGTTGAAAATATAAGTGACAAAAAATTGAAATCTTACCGTGACCTACTGAGTTTAAAAATGTGGTGATTTTCTGACGTTTGAAGAAAAAATATTTTGCAAACTACAGACTTATTATATTAGTTTATAACTTTGGTCATTTTGCGCTTGCGCATATTAGAATTTTCTTTTATATTTTTATTAAGAATTCTAATTTTAAAATACATTTTGCATCTAAAAAAAAGGTTTTTCGCTTCATAACTTAAATTAACATTTTTAGCTAAAGTATTTAAATTTTTAAGGTAATTTTTCTCAATTTTTAGTGAGTCTCCATTATAATTTTGAAATAAATGATCCAGCTCATTACATTTAGTTAAAAAGTCCTCTGTGGGCTTTTGCAAACCCCCTTCCGTTAAATGGTTAACCCAAGAAAATGAAGGCTCATTACATCCTGGAACATAACCAAGCTTTTCTTTCTTCCTTAATCTGAATGCAACATATCCTGCCAGATTTTCCAAACCATCCCAGCGTAATTCTTCTGTCTCGACATTCATGGCTTTATATTCGTCACATAAGTTGTTTTGACAACTGTCATCATTATTAGGCACATTTAAAACACCTAACATTTCTCCAGTGACAATCTACAAAATTTTAAATAAAAAAAGTAAAATAAATTGACCCAAATTTTCAATCAACTACCTCAGAATTTAAATTGACAGCATCCAGGATAGTTCCGCTAGTACTTGTTTTGTTACCAGTGTCACTCTCTGGTTGTATGTTGGCAGAAACAGATAAGACTTCATCGTTTCTGCCCATCAAATAATTTCTTATCCGATATTTAAATTGAAGTGCGTTAGGGTGGTCATGCAAACCTCCAATGGCCCTTATAACGGAAAATAGACCTTCTAGTGGATCCTGATTAAGTTGATAAGTTAATATATATTGTAATTTAAAATCTTTCTTTAAGTCAATGAAAAGTTTATTTAAAGACTGAATGCTAATAAGGATTCCCTTTTGAAATGGTAGTAATGTAGTCGACCCTACTCTTCTCATTTCTTTGACCATACTTTTCATTTTTTGCAAAATTTCATTCTGTTCTGTTATTGCCAAGCCATAGCCTAGTAAAATATAGACCTTATAAATCAATTTAAAAAAGAAATGAACATTTCTTCATCACCTTTAACCCTGTTCCTTGAATCTGGATGGGGAATTTGTGCATTAAATACGTCAAACCAGTCATTAATAATTTTTATAAATTCAGAGCATTCAGACCAGTTGTTCTCTGTGGTGTAAAGGCCAAGCATACCCACCCTGGAAATTGCTTTTGAAATTGTATGTGAAAAGAGCTTGGTGGCATATTTTACCTTCTGTCGTTGAGCACCTAAAAAAAGCATTAATTTGTTACATGTTTTAATACCAATTATGATAACATACAAATATAATATTTTTACCTTTTACTGTTAGTAAGTCTGCACTGAGTTTATGTGCAATATTTAAATCTAAATTTTTGGTGATGTTCAATAAGTCAACCATTGGTTTCGAGGTAACTATTTTCCCATTAACAACATAACCATAGTCTAGAAAATGATTTCGCAACAGCTTAATCATGTGTGGCGTATCAGCAAACACATGTACTGCCTTATGACTTATTGGATTTTCAAAACTGCTCTTAAAGAGCTCCAAAGCCCCCGGTTACTTCCTCCTAAGTCACAGTTAAGGGCATACACAGGATAGCCAATATTCTCCAATTTGGTTATAATCTTAAATATGAGGTTTTTTGTCATCTTGCGGTCATAATCATAGAATATTGGCTGTTTCCAATTCCCACATATTCCTCGAGCCATAATAACCTGAACATATTTGGTGGGAGCCATAGTCGTGTCATTTTTCTTATCGTAATCATAAACACTTTGTATTTTCATCTCATCAAATAGTAATACACATGCCCTCTCCATTTTTGTTAGTGCTGTATTTTTCATAAGACTAATTACTATGTTTAAGATACCTAAAAATGAAATGTTTACTAAAATACTTATTAAATATAAAAAAAACTTTGCAGCAAGAAACTTTCATTGAAAACTTACCTGGTTGAATATTAATTTTACTCGCCCATCTTCTCAGTGTTGAAACTGCAGGTAAAGGATAACCCCTTTTTCTTAGCAAGCGGTATGATCTTGGACCTCCAGCATACAGAGATATTGCTGATGTAATATCTTCAACGCTCCAACGAATTTGTTTATTGGATTTTAGTTTACGAAGCTGCCCTTCGGTAAATATTTGTTCAACAGTTTTTTTTTCTATCTTTAGTTTTTCCACCATTTCTTTTAGGTATAAATTTTCTTTTTTAAGTTCACTTACTTCACACTTTTCTGAACTGAAAAGAATTATATTGAAAATTAAATACATACTTCAATGATTTATTAAACCCACACACCTTGTAGTTTGCGTTTCAACACTTCTATGGTTACCGAGATGGTTACTGAAAATATTAGTGACCGTTTCCTCTACAACTAATCCTTCACCAACACAATATTTACTGGCCAAAAGTATAACATTTTGCCCTAGTGCAAAACATTCTATTGATTACGGGCTTAGGTTATTTATAGTGACTTATGGACAACAGCAACAATTTTCATAGCTAATTAGTTTCAAGTTTAGTTTAAAACTTTAATATTTTTTGTAAAGCTGTTACAGTTTTAAAATAAAAAAATATGGATTTTAAAATGTTGTTGCAATCAGCATGATTCGAGCTCTCTACTTTGTCTCGAGCAGCAAACTTTATGCATCGTCCAACAAATATACACTTTTTATAAATATAACTATTGTTTAACTAATTTCAAAACAACAACTACATTTTGCCTACAGCCCCAGGTGCACAATTAAAAATTTATATTCTGGTATTTTATTTAGAAGAGTGAATTTGTTAACAAGAAAAAACAGATTAATTAAAATACATGAGTACTTACTTGCCATGTATATTTTTTACGAAATGCCTTTTTTTATTTCTTTCTTGTCGATCTTTTTGGTTAGATGTTTCTGGTTTTATAGTTTTTGGCAGATGGAGTGAAGGCACAGCATTCGGTTTTAACTTCCACTTAACTGTTGGCAACTTCAAAAGTTTTTCCTTCTCACAAAAATCATCATCGACAAAGTGTTTGGAACATATTCTAGCATTATTAATATTAAAATGATGCTTTTGATAACACTTTTGTACCCACAAACTGCAAACGTCTTTGGAGGTTGGAAAACTAAAATATCGGCAACTAGACGTATAAGTTTTACTGTTTTTATTGTTGTTACTGGTACAGCCCACCACAGCACAATAAACCATGGTTTAAAATTTGAGAAAAATTATAACACAGTCATAAAATAAGTGTTTTGCAGGGAATTTAAACGATAGAAAACGAACAAAACAAACTAGAACACAAATAACACGTGTCAACAACTGCCAATTTTCACAATTTTGTCACACGATGACGTCGACGTTGGAAAGAGACAGAAGATAACCATGCGCGTGAGCTTATCTTTCCGGTTGTAGTATCATGGGTTCAACCATTTGTCGAGTTCAGCTGAACCTGGGTTTAAGCTTGATTTGTACAATCGTCTCTAACTAAGTTGAAGGATGACACTGTTGCCGATTTGTATTGTGAATTTGAGATTTGTCTGATATTTTGTTTGGCGTTAATTTAGACTGTCCCTAGGTACGACCGTCCCTAGGTACAACACTTTCCCCTACACAAAAACAAAGAGCGTTATTTGGTTGGAGGTGACTTCCATGACTACCCTACCAGAAGCGCCTCTTATTTGAGAGCACCAAGGGTGAGATTGGAGTTGACAAACCGTAATTCTCTGAATGTTAAACTATACAATGCGCTTCCAGTAGCAACTAAGGAATTAAACTATAGTGGATTTAAAAGTCGTATCAAGAATATCTTATTGGATCGCTGCTTCTATTCAAATCTGGAAAATCTTAAAACGATCTCTGAAATGTAGTCAAATTTTCTATTATTTTAAAATTTGCCTTCAATTGTCATTAAATGTTATTTTAAGTATTACTATATATTACTATTATTATAACTATTTTTACAAAGTTTTATCAGTGTTCGTCATTTTAAAACTTAGTTTTAATGTAAATAGTTTTACAGATTTAATGTATTATGATTAGTTTCATTTATACACTTTTTTTTTACTTGTCATAAATGTTTTGTACATAAAATGATCAAATAAACTATCTTTCTATAATTTTACCCTATCCCTCAATTAATTGGAGGTTATTTGGATTAACCTGCAGGTGTCGATGGCCAGCATCAAGTACACTATTCAAAAGCACTCCAGATGGATACTTTACATTTTGTTGGTATCTAGCATGCCCAAGATACCACAAAACACTTGCCACGTGAGCACAAGTGCCAAGGGTTCTAGCTCCTGACTTACATGTGCAGTACTATCCTTGAATTGTTGGAAAGTCAGGATCTTCATCAACTTGGTTCTGCACACCTGCATTAAAGCTCACAAAAATATTGTATTTTGAAATATTTCTGTGACGAGAATAAACTCTTACTCGTATTAATCCGGGTTCGTTCATTAGTTCGTCTATATGAAATTCTTCATGTTCTTCATGCTGCAGCTTATTTTGTACATAGGACGGAGCTAAACGTACTTGATAAGTTCCAAAAGTAAGATCTCTTAAGTACTCCAGAGTAAGATGAGGAAACTGGATTTCATGACCTAATAAGTGGACCCATCGTGCTGCTCGTCTACAAAGATTATCAACTTCAACTCTCACTTTAAGTACTTTCGGTTCTTGAGATCGTTCCAACATTCTTCTGGCGATATCTCCAGTTGCATCAAGCATGTAAATCGGGTGATGATATTTATTTAGTAAATAGCAGCAGCGATGTTAAAAAAGCTGCGGAGTGTAGTCACGTGAGCTGTTTCAATGATTCCATCGAAAAACTCTTAATATGACCGTTTCGTGATTCAATTACCCATCTTGACTTGGTAATTAAATGTGACTCATTTGCCTCTTCTGTAGATAACTGAGCTTGTCCTTGTTGTAAAAAGTGTGGCATTTTATAATCAATTCCCAATGCATTAAGGTAAGCCCCAGCATCTCTGTATCCACGATCAACAAGTAATATATCGCCTTCTTGAAACCATGCCCTGATGCCATCATTATCATTTTCAAACTCATTAATCAACATTTGTGCGTCATTGTTTTGACTATCAGAGAAGTAAGGGCCTTGAACGGCAAGTATAAAACTATCTGGAGCGACAATAAGAGCCAGTTTGACTAAATGACGTCCTTTATGACGACAAAATGATTGTCTCAAAGTTCGGTAGTTTGTGCTTTTATCTATAAACGAATAAGTTCCATCTACAATAGCAACATTTCTTTAAATTTGAGGTTCAGGATTATAAAGTTGATTGGCAAAGGCCGTTACGTGTCTAGCAATATGTTCTTGTCTGGTGATTGCCTGAAAGCCTACGTTCAGTGGGACAAACCTTTGATTTAGTGATTTTCTTACTGTTGCAATAGCCATGCTAACAGCTTGGCGAGTTGAGTATTGGAAGATGATCTTTAAGAACTCATCTGACAATCCTTGGCGCATTTTACAAAGAAAAGTTATAACATCTTTCTTATAAGTATATCGAAATACACTATCAACGGATATTGGATCACAGTAGGTCAATAAATCCCGAAACTGTTCTTTTGTCAACGAAGTCAAACTCTTAAATTCTTCATCGTTAAATTCGTTTTCGTTCGTAAAATCTCGTTGATTATGAATGTGTGTCCTGAGTCCTTGTAAAAATGCTTGTAAATCGTGACCTGGAATAAGGTATGGTCTATTCATGAATTGCAACCCTGGTAAAAAAAACTCTAAGATATGATTATTATCGGTCAAGTGTTCAGGACAACTTTTTGTATAACAGGGAACATAAATATCTACTGCTACAAAGATCTTGATCCGAGCTTCTAAGGATAATTTTCGCAAATTATGTGGTATATTGCAAATAAAACACAAATGACTAGATTTCTGAATTAAGATGTTAAATCTAGCACAAGTAGGATCTGCTTGAATAGTGTCTATTTCTGCTATTATTGTTCTTCTGCAATTTAAACACAAGCGAGTCTGATTAGTAACATCTATTGCAGGAAATTCTCTTTTATCGCGTCTTATTTTAGCAATCTCTCGAATTAGCTTATCGTCTTCACGATCAATGCGCGATAAATTCTGCAGAAGAAAACGCTGATTACAAATGAAGCAGCATAGACGGTTAGCCATACTATTAGACAGCAGGATTCAATTAAGTAATTCTTTTTTTTACAGATTATAGATTAATTCTATTTAATTAGAAGTTTCACAAAATGTGTAGGTAATATTTAAATAAAATAACTCAATCAAAAATATTCAATAATACTAATAGATAGGGGAGAGACTTGTACCTTGAACCGGATTTTTTTGAGCGTCAAATATTTTCACATTTTTAAATTTTATGCTGAACTTTTCGGGCAAACTTGTAGCTTACATACCGTGAAACACTATATTAAAAGTTCATTGTAATATAACAAAACCAAACACATTTTTTTGAATTTTATTCATTGAGAGTCAGTTTGGCCCAAGGTACATGACAGTACTGAACCTTGGGCCACGTAGTCTTGTACCTTGAACCATGCGTAGAAATTAAAAAATAAATGCAAAATAAGTTGCTATTCAACACTGAACTTCTCAAAATCTAAATCAAAGACATGTATCCCTTTTTGCCTCTCCGACAATCCAGCCTGACGTGGTGGTGCAAGTTTTAGTAAAACGTCTTTAATATCAATTTCAAATTGTTGACCACTTGGGCCAGAAAATTTGTTGCTGGTGAGAATTCTCTTCAGATACTGGACTTTTAAACAGGGACTTACAGCAGTTACTTGTGCAACATAAAAATGTATCTTTTTTCCCCCATTAATCACCGACTGCCAAATCAGAAATTTGTACTCCTTTCGGTTCATCCTGGCACTCTTCTACGCTATCCATATCGATGACATCTTCAATGTCTAAGTCTGAATCGTCATCATAAACAACAATGTCATTTTCATCTGAAGATAAGGACGACGATGACGATTGCATCACTTTTCTTATAACAGTTTTTTTCTTTGCTTCTTCCTTTCTTATAACTGTTTTTTTCTTGTTACTCATAGCTTCGATTTCTGTTTTTTCAGGTGTATCAGTTAGAATTCGGCATTTCAGGGGAGATGAATGTATGTAATGTGGATGGAGTAACTTTTTTTGTGTGGAAGGAGTTGTGCTTGATGTAGACTGAGTAGTGTTTGGTGTGGATGGACGAATATCGGGAGAGGTTGTTACCATATCTGATGCACTTGTAGCAAGATTTGTTGTTGGTACGGATGCTAGTTGTGAAGATTGAGCTCCTTGGGATGTAGATGGTGCGTTATATGGCCGATCAGTTACTGATGATCCCATGAACTCATGCTCTTGGAAGATATTCTCATTAAAAGGCCATATACCAGATACTCTAAAACCGGATTATATTAGTTTTTTATTATTTATTTTTTATTTTGTAAAAAGAAGCATTTGTATATTTTTGTAAACTAGCTTAAATCTAAAATGGTAAGTTTAAAAGAAACTGGTCATAAATATATTAAATTTTTATTTAATGAACATTTTATTTTTTTGGACAAAAACCTTTATTTTTAACCAATTTTTGTTTTTTAGAATTTCAGCATTTCTGGTTATTAAGTCCATACACTCCTGTTTTTTCGGAGGGCACTTCTTTCTAATGTGGTTGCTAAAATAGTTAACAACAACATTTTTTTGTTCTTTCGTCCATGGTACAAGATTTCTTTTCTTTTTTACTTTTTCAGTTACCAAATAGTCTCCTCTTTCCTCTTCTTCATCTGTGTCGTTGTTTATTTCGTATATGTTTTCTTCTTCTCGATCAACTTGTTCAGTTAAATCAAAACTTTTTTCATCCAATAAGTTTTCTTCTAGTTTTAAGTCAATTTCGTCCAAACTTTTACCTGTAAATTTTCCAGCTTCGCCTTTTTCCATCAGAAGTAGTAGTTTCGATATTTTAGCAGACGTCGTCAGGTAGTCTGTATGACATGCGATGTTGCGATGTATACCTAAAGTATGTCCCATAAAGGATGCTAGTTGTTCCATGTCGTTTTCTGACATGTTAAAAAGCTGAGTAAGAGTAGCCAAATGTTTTCGTAACCGAGTAGAAGTAACAGCATCTGGATTCTTGGCATGGCATCTTATCGCAAACTTTTTTTAATACTTTGTAACCGACAATTTGTTCGCTCGTGTTAGGATTACCGAATAAAAAAATATTTGGTTTTGTGTAAATTCTATCCCTATATTCCAACAAGATATTTATGTGCTCCTGTAATTCATTTGAAAATAATACAGGAACTCCTCTACCTCTCTTTCCTCGTATAACTATTCGTTTGAAATTACTCATTAAAACTTTCTCTACTTCAGAGATACATTCGCTAAATTCTTCATAATTCTGAGAAGTATTGGTTATTGCTGATTTATAAGTTTGAACAGTAAGTCTCTGTAGTTCTCCAGGTCTCCGTCTATTTAGAAGTAGTAACCGACAGTAGACAGTTTCAAGAAGTCCAGTATAAGCTTTAATATCAATACCAGATTCTATAATTTTTTTAATGTCGTTTCCGAATACTGTTTTAAATAATTTTTAAGCAATTTTATGTCGCTAGCCAGTGGAACTAAACAGACTTTATTCCTTTTTTTTAAATTTAAATCACTTGCAGCTTGACTTGAAATATCAAATTTCCAGTTACCTTCTATTAGTTGAATTAATGATTTCAGTTCTGATTCGATGTTTGCAGAATGTACAGTATACGATTCGTTCTCCTTTAAGACTTAAAGTGCTATATCACAGCATTGCATAAGTTGGTGCTAAATAAATCTGAGTTTCAGTATCATACTTCGCCACACTTTTTGTAGAAGCTACCAAAACATCATAATGTTCAGCTCTAAGAGCATCGAAAAGACTATGTATACAAGGTTTAATTCTTTTTGCTTCAATCAAAAGTCTAGCTAGCTCGCGCATTTTTCGTGATACTACAAGAATAAAATGTTTTTCTCTATGAATTTTTAGATACCTTGATCCAAAAGCGCAAATTAATGGATCTTTTTTTGCTATCAGTGATATATGGTCACCTCGCATCCGTGGAAAAACATTTTCTTTTAGTTCTGCATCAACCCTGAGTTGTTTTAAAAAATAATTTTGTGTGTCTCTTAACACATTTTTGGAAGTTTCTTTTGATAAGTTTTCTTCACAATTTTTACGATGTCTCCACAAATTTTTAGATGAATAAAAACCTAAGCAAAATGTACATGGTACTAAGTTGCCTTTTCGAACTGGTTTTGATGTTGTGTGAGAATTTAAATAATTTCCTTTTTTCCTTAACGAAAATATTAACTTTTTTCGTTTGGCACTGCCTGCAGGAAGAGATCAGATTCTTTGAACTTCTAGTTCAGTTGTATGGTTTCTGGATAAATGTCTTGGAAAATTCTGTACACTTGTTTCACAAAAATAACAAAAGACAGTTTTTTTTATTTAGCTTTTTGATGTTCATCTTTAAATTTGGAAATTGTATTATCTGCTGGTAGACCAGATACATCTGGGGTTATTTCAGGAGAAGATGGTGGAGTGCAACAAATTTGCGGAGACGAAAGAGATATTTTCTATAAACATATAGATATAGATTCATTGCTGTAACCGGATAAACAAAAAACTTACTGATACTGATGCCCTATCGGGGTTTGATGGTATATAATCCGGATCTGCTACATCGCCTTCAGAATAACTCTAAAAAGTATATAAAAAATTACAAAAGTACAATTTTCAGTTTAGAAATTAAAGAAGTAAAAAATTACTTTCATAATAAATACAAACTTTTGCAAACATTAAGATTGGCACACACATATGTCTCAAATAATTAAATTTAGTTTATGTTCTTAAGTTATAATATAAAAATTCACCTGCTCTGGAGAAAGCGTATCCAAATTTTCCGTTTGCGGTTGATAGGTTAATTGAAATTCCTAAAAATTGTCAGATATTAAAGTTGAAATTAGTAAGATATAACAACTTACTGAAGTAATGTCAACTAAAGGTGATACCTACGTCATGTTGCCTTTCTACAGCAGTTAAATTTTCCTAAAAACGTTAATAATTACAAAATTTTGTGAAACGTAAACAATGTAGAGAGAAGTTAAAGTTATTTATATTTTTCCTGACTTACATTTTCTGTAAAACCAATATGCTCTTTAGCAGATAATATTGATTCCGATTCATTAGATGTTATTGTTCTTTCTTGAAGTTCTTGTGTGTTACATAACGCAGATATTCGACGAGACCGATCTGATAGGTCAGTAAAAATATCATTTTACTTTGCACTAAATTTCCGATCCAAATTTCTTTTTTTATTAGGTTTCGGATAACTTACTGAGTATAAAATCACAAAATGCTGACAGATCCAGGTGACGCTAGAGGCGCTATCTTGAAAAAACGTTTTCGGCCGATATCTCGGAAACTATGCACTTTAGAGCAAAAGTCATAAAGACCATTATTATAGAAAATAAAATTTTGCATCTTTTGTTTCCAGCAAACTTTTTTGTAAAACTTACTGTTTACGATTTATGACCCATTTAATGAACCGGTTTTTCGATCGTAGCCAATAACTCTTGAAAGATTAGATTAATCAATAAAATGCATTTATCCATTTTTAAAGATCCTTTTATTCTCTACAACTTTTGTTTTAAACTTTTTTTTCTAATGTCCATAGTTTTTGAGTTATAGGACGTTTTATGTTGGACTACCGAGCGAAAAGTTGAAAATTTCAAGATACGCATAGAATATAATGGTACAAATTCAACAAATAAATTAAAAAAGTATCCCGATTGTTTATGTAGTTAACAAATAATAGTTCAATTCCTTACCTGCAATAGTAACGAACATTTTTTTATTTTACTTAATTATATTTCGCTGCCGCGTCACCCGCCGAGCGTCGACATTTCTTCATTAAACGTCCTATAACTCAAAAAGTATGGACATTAGAAAAAAAAGTTTAAAACAAAAGTTGTAGAGAATAAACGGATCTTTAAAAATGAATGGATGCATTTTATTGATTAATCTAATATTTCAAGAGTCTTTGGCTGCCATCGAAAAACTGGTTCATTAAATGGGCCATAAATCGTTAACTGTAGGTTTTACAAAAAAGATTACTGGAAACAAAAGATGCAAAATTTTATTTTCTAGAATAATGATTTTTATGACTTTTGCTCTAAAGTGCTTAGTTTCCAAGATATCGGCTAAAAACGTTTTTTCATGATGACGCCACTAGCGTCACCTGGATCTGTCAACATTTTGTGATTTTATGCGTAGTAAGTGATCCCAAATCTTATAAAAAAAAAAAATTGGATCGGAAATTTAGTGCAAAAGTTGACCCTTAAAAACGGCTATTTTTACTGGCGTATGAAATTGTGCCTGTATCTGATGATGTCGGTGTTGAAAGTATTGGAGATAATGGCCTATTACAAAACCACCTTCCTCTTTTAAAAAAACTCATACTGGAAAAGATAGTAATCCTAATAAAGTTATGCTTCTATTAATTTTTGTTACCCATTTATTAAACTATCGTATAATAGTACTTTCACCTAACGAAAGCCAATTTTTGAAGTGATAACTTCTTATGGGAGGTTAAACTGAATTTTGCGTAACGCGTTGAAAAAAAGCGTTGTTTATCGTTTTTACACGCAGGTGCAGTGAAACATAATGATAATAATTATCATTTCTCTCTCTCTATGCTTTTCCCAAACATTTTATACTGAACGCATAGAGAAAGCAATTCTTGAATTTTTCATTATTTTGAAAATGATTGAATTTTTTAAAATTTACCAAATTATTAGAATTTTCTATTTTTCAATTTTCAAAATTTTCAGAATTTTAAAATTTTTGGAATTTTCAAAATTTTAAGAATTTTAAAATTTTCAAAATTTTTCAAAAATATCAGAATTTTCAAAATTTTAAAATTTTCCAAATTTGCAGAATTTTCAAAAACTTTTAGAATTTTCAAAATTTTTAAAATTTTCAAAATTTTCAAAATTTTTAGTATTTTCAAATTTTCAAAATTTTTTAAAATTTTCAAAATTTTTAAAATATTTAAATTTTTAAATTTATACACATTATCATATTAATGTACATAAAATTTAAGTAATAGGCAAAGCTTTTCTCAAGTCAAAAAAATTTCAATATTAAATAGTTCAACTTGGATTAGTTGAAGTTACCACTTCGGTCGTGCGTCCTGAGACGCACACTTTTTTTCTATAAATAAAATTGTTAGAACTTTGGGTTTGGGGCTACTTGTAACACAATCTGAGGAGCAAGTAATGACATCTGTTACACCGTGCCCAACCCTGCACTCCTGCACACAATGTTTTTTTGCATTAGCTATTACTTTATCGGTTTATACTTAAGTTATTTGTCAAGCAAGAGGTGATCCTGTTTGGAATATTATTTGTACTAAATGTGAATCTGATAAAGACTGATGTAATTTGCATTAAAGATATTCCTAGATTCTAAATTTCCATATTGATTGTGAATTCTGATAGGTATAGTTAATTATGTAATAGTTAAAGTAAGTAAAATTAGTTGATTGATATAATTTCCTTCAACTTTTGTCCAAAAATAATGTTTTACTTGCTTGTTACCATTCTTGAAGTTTATATAGCTTGCCACATAGATTGGATATTTAAGTAAATGCAAAAAGACTTACCTTTGTCTCTTCTTATTATGCACACTTAAGCAAACTTCTATTCACTACGACCTCCGGCATAGATATAAAACAAAACTTTTTAGAGATCTGAAAGAAAATGTATTCGGATTGAACATCACCGAACGGTTTTATTTTATCACAAAAATTACGGCAACACTGCAGGAGGACCTGTTACTGAAGTTTTGTTTTATGAGGAGGACCTATGCTGGGTATTTAGCTTAAATTGAATATTTTTTATTGTTCTTTTTTTATCGATTCTATCATAATTATGATAATAAAATACTATATACACGGCCAGATCATTCTTTCTAGCAGAAGACTTTACACTGAACTATGTAAGGAGGAGCTAAATATTTAGGATGTAAATATATATATATATATATATATATATATATGGCACTTTGTATATATATATATATATATATATATATATATATATATATATATATATATAAAGTAAAGCGGAAAGTAGTCACGGCTGACTAGTTAAAGAAGAACTTCAACAAAATTGAAAACAATCACAGGGAGTTCAGCCTATGGGGGGTTGTTTAAAGTAAACTCTGTTTTTACAAAAACCAATCTTTCAAATTTTAATTAATTCTTTTTCAAGGCTACAAAATGAAAAAGTGAGGTTAACATGTTTACATTGTATAAAATATTACTTACAGTAAAGTTGAGTGTAGTTAAAATAATGAAAATGAAAGAACTTGATTTTAAATATACACTAAATTATTGTATATAAACATTAGTTGTTAAATATTATTAAAAAGACCAAAAACAACAAGAAAAATACATGACCAATATGTCTAAGTCGCCATTTTTTGGTGACATTTGAAATTGTCACTATTGACAATTGTTGACTCCACAGGTGTGTTGTTACCAACCCAAATACTAATATAAATTCAAATTTAGATGGATTTAAAGACTTTTAAATTTGGTAAGTATTATATTAACAATTTAATTTAATTATGTATTGTTGTTTGAAATTAAAGATCTTAATTTTTCAGATATTGAGGATGTCAGTACATTACAAGACAAACGGAGATGGAAAGGCTATGAGTAGTTGCCAGTTACTCATTTGTATTGCAATAGTGAATTACAAAAACAAGTATCTAACCTCACTTTTTCATTTTGTAGCCTTGAAAAAGAATTAATTAAAATTCGAAAGCTTGGTTTTTGTAAAAACAGAGTTTACTTTAAACAACCCCCCATAGGCTGAACTCCCTGTGATTGTTTTCAATTTTGTTGAAGTTCTTATATATATATATATATATATATATATATATATATATATATATATATATATATATATATATATATATATATATATATATATATGTCTAACGCATTATTTGGGACACTAATTTTTATTCGCCTCAAATTGTTAAGACAGATGTGTATAAGCACCTATAATAATGATTTTAATTATCAAGTATAATTATAAAAGTTATAGACATTTTTATAGTTTGAAGACATGACCTCAAATAAACAATTGTCCCTAAAATAACGTTACTATAAATAGTTAGTTTGGGGTCAAACTCAAAAGCACAAAACTGTCCTTAAATTATCTTTATATGATGTTATTTCAGGGACTTCCAACTAAGAATTGTCCTCAAACTATCTTTGACATATATTGTTAGTTTGAGAACAGAATTTAAAGTGTAAAATGTTGCTTTAGTTATTCTTATATTATGTTATTTCGGGGACAAGACCTCAAAGACAATGGTCCCCAAACTATCATTGCTATAAATATTAGAGACAAAATTAAAAAATAACGAACTCTACGCAGCCCTCCGAGCATCAACGGTTTTCCGCACTTCTTACGAGGATAGCCGTAGAATTATACATAGGGGAAGCATGACTACTTAAATAAAAATCCCCAAATTTTTTTTTGTATGATATTGAAATTTCGGACCTCCAACTAAGAATTGTCCTCAACTATTTTTGACATATATTGCTAGTTTGAGAACAAAATTTAAAGTGCAAAATGATGCTTTAGTTATTCTTATATTATGTTATTTCGGAGACAAGACCTCAAAGACAATGGTCCCCAAACTATCATTGCTATAAATATTAGGGACAAAATTAAAAAATAGCGAACTCTACGCAGCCCTCTGAGCATCAACGGTTTTCCGCACTTCTTACGTGGATAGCCGTAGATAGGGGAAGCATGACTACTCAAATATTGTATATTATTTTAGACTTCAGAAAAAATCCCCAAATTTTCTTTTATACGATATTGTAATTTCGGACATTATCTCAAAATTACAATTATCCTCAAACTATCGTTGTTATATATGATCAGGACAAAATTTAAACGCAGATATTTAAAAGACGAATCTTAAAGCGTAGGACTGTTCTCAAGTCATCTTTACGTAATGATTTTTTTCAAGACAACTTCGAAAGGTCTCCAGCCTGCGTGTAATATTCACAATAATGTCCAAGTTATTGGTATTAAAAATTTACAGAAAATGTTACAGGAAAAAAATGATATAGGATATGTTTAATTGATGCCATGAACGTTGGTAGAGGCATAATTTCCTTTCTTACTGACTAATGGCTATTTACGTAAAGAGTTGGGAATTTTTTTGATGCCTAAAGTTTTGAGTTCAGTTTTGGATGTATAATTATATTCTGAAACTACATATTTATAGCAACGATATAGTTTGAGGACAATTAGTTTTTGAGGTCTTGTCCTCAAAATAACATCATATATAAAGACTCACAGTGCCTACTAAATTCCTTCACTTTTTACATAGACATCTGTAGTGAGAAAGAAAAGGAAACATAACCCTATTCAATTTTATTGCAACACAACACAACCATATCTCTACTACAGTTTACTCGTGGATTCCTGGCGACTTTAAGCTCGACTTATTTTGTGATATTGTAGAGATAAAACCTTAAAGAAAAAAATTATAGTTGCTGCATACCTATATTTAATTTCTGGGAAAACTAAATATATGAAACTGTACTAATTTTTGCGTCAGAAGATTTTCCTATTCCTCACAGTGACAGCCGTATTTTGTAAGAAAAAAAACTTGATTATACCAAGATATATGCAACGCTTCCACGTAACTTGCAAAACATATTAGCTATTACGAATTTACTAAAATTTTATTTTCGTGAAAATTTCCGTGAATTTTTAATATAAATAACCTATTATAAAGATTATCTGCAGGTTAGCAGATTATAGGAAGGATTAAAGTCCTGTTCAAAATTATGATGAGAAAGATAAATATTTGTTGAAAAATTCGTTTGAGATCTTTTGAAAATTAAAATTTTTGTACATGTTTAACGGGATTAAAAATTTATCATAATGTAAATAAAAAAGTTTTTTTAAACAGTTCATAAGTAAATTATGATAAATAATCGTAATAAGATAATTTTACATCATTTAACTGTCTCTTAGCTACCTTGACAAATTTTTTATAGAAAAATCCTTAAATGTGCATTTTAAACATACAGTAAGGTCCAAAAGTAACGGATACATTTATTTTCTCCGTTAATAAGCGTGTAAAAGAAAAATCCTGAAACATGTCAGTTTTTAAATTTAAAATGACACTTTATGACGCTACAAACCCCTTCCCAAGGGGCGAGAGCACCCCATTTTTTTAAATAGCATGAGGGGTAATGTGATAACTCGTTTGAAAGAACATTTAATTGCCCATTCAGCAATGTAAAAATTTTTAAATTTAATTTTTTTGTTTTCAAGAAAATTTAATATTTAATACGGTAATAGGTAGTTACAGTTAAATTTCCTGATAACAAATTAATCTAGTAGGCATGCTTGGTATATCAATACGACACGTTTCAATACATTTTAAGTAACACATTCCAAAATTGTAAATCGAATTTTCTTGAAAATAAAAAAATGAAATCTAAAAATTTTTATATTGCTGAATAGGCAATTAAATGCTCTTTCAAACGAGGTATCACATGACCCCTCATGCCATTTAAATAATGGGGTGCTCTCACCCCTTGGGAAGGGGTTTGAAGTGGGGGGTGGTTTTTTAGCGTCATAAAGTGTCGTTTTAAATTAAAAAATTAACGTGTTTTAAGATTTTCCTTTTACACGCTTATTAAAGGAGAAAATGAATGTATCCGTTACTTTTGGATCTCAGTGTATATGTAGCTTACCAAATATAAAATTTTTGTAGGTAGCTCAGTCTATCTGTGAAAAAATCAACGATTTCACGGAAAAATCATCTTCAGATATTTGAAGGTTCTAAATGGTGTTTGGGGGGTACTAGATGAAAAATCCGCAAAGAGGTACAGCTAATTATGCTTTGTTTTTTTAAACAATTTCAAAAATCGAAAAACTACTTTTTCGTCAATAAAATTTTTCTATTGCAGTTTAGAGAAAAATAGTTCAAATAAAAGTTGTGGATTTTAAAGAGTTCTTTAATTCAAAAATTGTTAAATTGAAATCCATAAATAATTAACTGAAATAATTGCAAAAAACCCTTAAAAACACCTATTTTCGAACTTTTTAATTACTTGTTAATAACTTTTTTTGTGCATAATTACATGTAATACAACTATTACACTAATGTGTTTTCTAATTGCGCAAACTTTCAGCCAGATTGGCCAAATAGTTTCTAAGTTATTTAATTTTTTTAATAAGGTTTTTTTCGGAGAGCCAATGTTTAAACATCTCTGCTTGCCCATAAAGTGGCTCTAGAGGTATTTAGCAGGTTGCTATCGATTCTTTGACTATTTTTCTTTAAAATGTAATAGAAAATCTTATTGACAAAAAAGTAGTTATTCGATTTTTGAAATTGTTAAAAAAAACAAAGCATAATTAGCTATACCTCTTTACGGATGTTTCATCTATAACCCCCACATTTTTATCAGTATTTTATGTTGCTAATACAAGAGGTCGATTTAGAAAAATAAAATATGAGCAGTATCTTATTTTTTTATTATCAATCATGCAAAATATTCAAACAAAAAACATTCATGTAACATTGTGCTCTTAGGTTATTAAAATAAAAAAGTTTTACAGAAAGTTAAATTATTTATTAATAATAATGTTTTTGAACAAAAAAATATGAGAAATAAAATGGTTTAACCAATATACAGTAGTAGTCTAATCAACAAGAGCCATTTTTAAAAAAATTGCACAGAGGGCACCAAAAATTATGTCAATCGATTGGTATTGACCTCTAGAAACTTTTTGAATAAGTTGAAAATGCGCTCATAAAAATTGCAATGGTTATAAACAAATGAGTGTTTTGTTTTTTTTTTTTTTGAAAAATCTTGAAAACAATTAAATATTTTTAAAATTGAAAATAAAAGATCTGAAAAGAGCAGAAAATTTGACAAAAATAAGTCTTGACTCCCGAAAAAGAGTGTTTTGTTTTTTTTAAATCTTTAAAACATAAATATTTCTGAAATTAAAAAGAAGATCTGAAAAGAGCAGAAAATTTCACAAAAATAAGTCCCGACTCCCGAAACTGTATCTCCAATATCTATAATTTTAACAGAGCCCTAAAGTCATTGCTTAAACGGGCTAAAATGGCTCTTGTTGATTAGACTATACGTCACTGATTGGTTTTATTTAATAACGTCGTCGCTGATTATTAATATAAGAAAAAATGTGGGTTGGCAGACGATTTTTAAGAACATTATATTTCTTAATTACATCCTTGCATTCTCTTAGGGATGGTAATTTTGGTAATTTATTTAAGTTACCAAAGTGTCTTTTTATTACTTTCTTTTCTTCTTCAGACCATTTTATTCTCTTGATCTTTTTAATAGGAGACACTGAAACATAAAAAAAATATTTCTAATACTGCTTAATAATTTATATCAAAATGCAAACATTATCTAACACTTACAACGTTTTGTAGACTTAGAGTTGTGGTGTGGCTCAACTGGAGCATGCTTGACATCTTTATTGATATTGCCAGCTGATGTACTTGGCCCATCCTTTTCTAAGTTAGCGTCGTCTTCGTCACTGCTACCATCGCTGCTAGTATTATCGACGTCACTGGCCTTACCATCATCTTCGTCATCACCGCCAATCGCGGCAATCAGTAGTTTCGACACATCAGTTATTTCGGCAACTGGCACTGGTATCCTATATATCGACTTGTGTATGTCTTTATGGTGGCCCATAAAGTTAGCCAACCGATCCACACGACTTTCTTCAATGTTTAACATGGATGTATATGTAGCAACGTGCTTTCGTAGTTGAGTACCTCGTAGTGTTTCTGGCATAACTGCACCACATTCATTGGAAAAACGTCTTAGCAACGGACATGCTCGAATGTATGGTTTTGATAATTTATTTGCTTGCAGAGAACAAAATATGTACTCATTTTCTTTTGGTACACCGGCTTTTCCTCGAAAATCAATTATCTTTTCAATACATTTAGTTGCAAGTGGAACCAACAAAACCGGAACAGATCTTCCCAATTTGCCTCGTATTACAAGACGAGTAAATTGTTTTGCAAATTTTTTAGTCGTATCGGATAATTTTTCATATAACATTTTATCAATGTTATCATTTAAAGATTCCTTGTTTTCATAATTTGTCAAAGTCAATCTTTCTATCTCTCCCGCTCTTCGACGATTAAATATTTGTATAAAAATAAGCGTGCACTGAATAAGTAATTTATAGATCTCTAAGTCAAACTCTGTATTGAGTACCTCCAAACAATGATAACATTCGTCTTTTAAATATTCATATAATAATTTAATGTCATTTTTTGGGGGCAAAATCACTTTTTTTCCACGACGTTGATCAATCTGATCATCATGTGCTTTCTTGTTTATTAGAAACTGAGTTTCATCTTCCAATATACTTAAAAATTCTGTCACATTGGCTTTACTGGTTTCATCTCGAATTTTTGCCGCTTCTACAAAGTGTTTTTTAGCACATTTTTTATTAATGTAGAAATAAATTGGGCATTGAATGGCACTTTAAATCTACCTGTAGTATCGTCCCAATCTGCTAAATTTCTTAAACTTTGAACAAAATTATTAACCTGATTGGGATGAAAAATTTCTTGAAATTCACGAATATCGTTGTCCAATTTTATCATTTCCAATTTAATGCGACCTAACATTCGAAGCTGTGCCCTAACGTAATCGTGTTGATGTCGTAAAGAATATCGGTCGCACAGCCTGTTAGCGAACTTAATAATTAAATCATCGTACTTAATACATCGTACCACTTCGTCATCAGTTAATACTGGAAAGATCTCTGTTCGTAATTTTTTATTAGCGGCAGGATGGATGTAGTTAGTTAATCGTCGGCTGAGTGAAAGAATACTTTTTTCACCTTTCTTCCGTTTTTTATCACATTTTGCCACGTGACATCTGATAGAATGTTTAGAAAAGTAACCTTTGCATGTCTTACAGCTAACATAATCCTCTGCTGAATTTTTAGACTTTATCTGTTTTTGTCTTGAAACGATTAAAATGCCAGAGTTCAGTGTCGGATTAGTGTTATGCATGTAATCGCCTTTTTTGCGAATGGCGTTTAATATTTCTATTCGCTTTTTGTTTTTACTAGGCAAAAAAAGCAATTGTTTAATATCTTCTTCGTCTTTATGTTTCAAAAAAAGGTGTCGAGCCAATTTTGTTTGAAGCGTTTTACAGTAAAGACAAAAGTGTCTTTTTGAACGTCCTTCCATAGAATTTGATATAGGAACTACCAATTTTTGAATATTAGGAGGAATTTCATCAAGAACAGATAATTCCATCTTTTCTGAATCATTTTGTTGTTGAGTCGTTGAGTTTTCAGTAATATTAGGAGTTTCTTGGCTTGTGTTTACATGGGTCGATTCTGGATGGAAACTTGAGTTACCAGAGCCAAAAGTAATTAAATTTTCATTCGTAGAATTTTCAACAAAAGCACTGATTGGTTCTAATTCGGTATCATTAACTTTGGGGTCTTGATTTTCGAAAAAATTGACACCTGCAATACCATCATTTGTTTCATGTGACATGATTTCTTCATCTAATGAATTTGGCCAACTTGGGCCCAATCCATTAAGTTCTCCTATGTACCCACATGGTTCATCGCTTGTACAGTTCAAAGTGTATGTCAAATTATTTAATAAACTATCAGTACTTTCAAAAGCCAAAATTGTGTTATTTGAATTATTGGGCGTAGAACAGCTTATCTCGGGTTCAGAATTTTTAAGACTCGCCTGTACAGCTTCTAAAGTTTTTACATCATCTGTAAATAACGTTATGAAATAAAATATAATGAATAAAAACAGAAATACATAATAGTTTCAGAAATATTATGTAGGAACAGTTAATAAGCGGTTAAAAATTTCTTTTAAATATAAACAAAAAATCTGTAAATTATATTTTTACCTGATGTCTGTATCAATTCAGCGTTGTAGTTTCCGCCACTACTATATCTCACAATGCAATTGGATTGTTGTAGAACCTTGATTCTTTTACTTTTGAGAATACAAAACTCCAAATTATCAAACTGGACCAGAGAAAACATGTTTTAAAATTATTTGAGCCTAAAAAATAAAAAATTGAAAAAAAAAATTATCAACGAGAGTATTCCATGATTCAAAATAAGTATTATTATTATTATTATTATTTTTGTTCTTATTCTTATTATTATTATAATGAAAAGCATTATCAAACAAATTTAAAAAAACTAATACGATGAGAATACAACAAAAATTAAAAACAATTAGGTATCAATTACCAAAAAAAAGACATTATAAGGTGAAAAAGAATCGATAATTAATTCATAGTTAGTCTTTATCTCAATTAATAATAATTATCAGGATGGGATAGTTTGAGAACATTATTAAGATGTCCTCAAACTATCTTTATAGTTTTTATTTTTAGGAAATTAATAAACAGTTATTTATTATTTAAATAAAATGGAACTTATATTATGTACACATTCTTTATAATTAATTTACGTGAATATTAATAACGCGAAATAAATGCATGTATTCTTTGGGGGTATTGCGTAAAAAACTAATATTTTATTAAACATTAGTCTGTGATCGTTTTAAAATAAATAATTTTTGTCCGTGTGCAGCTTAATTAAAAAAAAATTCTTAGTACTTATTATTATTCTCATTTATTTTATCGTTGGTTTAATTCTTAATAAGTGATAATAATCTCAACTGAATAGTTTGAGGACATCATTTAGCTGTCCTCAAACTATCTATGTAGTTTTTTTTGTTGCCAAAAATTTCCGTGTTTTTATACCTACATGAAATTAAATTTAGACCTTATTTATTGGATATTAATTATTTATTATTTAACCAGAAAAAAACACTTAAATTGTATATACATACACACGTGTATAAATATAATTTTTTATTAAATAGTAATAATTCGCATGTGTCTACGTATATTTCTTTTTATCGAATAGAATGAATTTTAATAATGTAAGATGATACTAAATTTATGTATAATTTAAGTTTATAGTGTAAAAAATATTTTTGTGAAAATCAGTATGTGATATTTTTAAAATAAATACTTTTTCTCTGTATTTATCTAAGTTAAATACAAAAATTCCTAAAAACCAATTATAAACTATTTGATCTGTGACAATTAATTCGTGGGTGGTTTTACTCTAAACAGGTGATATAGGTATGCAACTGATAGCTTTAGGACATTATCTGGGCTGTCCTCAAAGTATCTTTATATTCAGCTGTCCTCAAAGTATCCTTATATTCAGCTGTCCTCAAAGTAACTTTATATTTAGCTGTCCTCAAACTATCTAAATATAATTTCAAAAATATTTATTCAGAAATAAATATTTGTTATAATTTGTTATGATCATTGATAATTAATTTGTGATTCATTTTATTCTTAAAGAGTTATAAATATCTTAATGAGATCGTTTTAAGGACAGCATGTATAGCATTAAATGCATAGATACTATATGTACTTTATTTTCTTTATATCACTATTTTTTATGCAAAAAAGAATAAATACTTACGGTTATTAATAAACAATTTCTTCGGAAATCGTCACAATTAAATCTACAATTCACCTTCACTTGAAACTTGAAACAAATATGGTAAAAGGACCATTTTTTTAAACGATATATAAAAGTTATTCACACCTAAATGACCTAAATCGCTCATCCAACAATAAGAAATAAAATATGAAATATCTTACCACTTTTGACTCTTTCAACTAATTAGGGTAGGGGATGCGTGTCTGGTCAAGGTCAACTATTCATCATAGTAAACATTTTCGCTGATTATTTTTAAGATTTTAAGTTACGTGTACTATATAAAAGCACATGAACAGAAATACCAAAACATAGACAACGTTCTAAATATGGTGTTCAGTTTTTTCTCACTTTTCTAGAATTCGAGGGAGCTCTGTCACGTTATTTTTTTTCTATTGATATAAAAATGTTACCTATTACCATTTGGGTTTACTTAGATTTTTTTGTCATTGCATGACCTTCACACCGTTGGAATTCGCTATTCGGAGCGGTCCATTTTGCTGCATAGGGGGTAAGGGGGTTGCAAAGGATATGCACATATAACCGTAATCAAGACGGTTTATGAAACAGTGATAGGTAATTCAATCAATAAATGAATTTGACAACTAATTGTAGGGTATAATTTATACAGTCCACTAATTCGTAAAAAACACTACTAATTTTTATTCTTCAAAGAACATGTATAGCAGACAAAGTAATACCTACACAAATAATCAATTGTGATAAATTAATAATTGAAAATCTTAAATTTAACTCGTTCATATGAGTATTTGCAAAGGTAACGATCATTGTTATAAATGCTTTTAAGTTTTAAAATATTTATCCTAAAATTCTTCTGTAGATATTTTGAATGTCTAAGCTAATTTATTGTACGAAATCTAATAATTGATTTAGGTAGCGTTAGTCTGTTCCTTATAAAATAGTATATTACGCTACAAGGGACGAAAGTTGAATTTCCGGCCCCGCACGTCATGATGCCCGAGGCGAAGCCGAGGGCATCATGACGCGCAGGACCGAGATTTCAACTTTTGGCCCGTGTAGTGTATACTATTTTTCTTCATACCTCGGTCGAAAGTACTTGCGGAACGAGCGAAGCGAGTGCAGCTGGTCGTGGGACAGGCATCAAATACATTCGAAGAGTCAAATTTTGTCATATGTATTTTTTAAAAATAAATTCATTCCGTTCTATCAAAGTTTTATTTATTTTTATTAGTTTAACAAATTATATTAATTATAATAACATTTATAAAGCAAAACATATTATAAGCTAGAAAATGTTAAAGACAACAAAACATCATGACGCGCAGGGCCAAAAATTCAACTTTCGTTCCGCCGTAAACAGGGAGTAAATGTTAAACTTTCTTCCCTGCAATTAGGGACGAAAGAACGTTTTTTCGACCGAGGTATGAAGAAAAATAATATGATTACAATGACAGATACAATGACTACAGAAAATCATAAAAGTCTCCCTGAACTTCACAATTTTTTGTCTAAATTTCCTATTATTTAATAGAGAAAGTATAATTTAGATAATATTAATTGAGAAATTATTATTTTTAATTTTACCAACAAAATCGATACTCATATAATATATTAAATTAAACAAATATTATTTTTTTGTAATTACGTTACATGAGCTTTGGTAACGTTTAATATTATAAAAAAATGTGTGTAAAAAAATCTTTAAAATAAATCATCGGCTAAAGAGTCTTTCGCGCCACCCCTTACCTGAGCCCAGTGGGATGCTGATAAAAGACCAATAAAAGAGACCTTTTCACCTACCCTCACAGCATGTGGTTGTATGCATTCACGATTTTACAATCTATTGTTTATATTTAACAAATATATTGTCACATACGATGAGAGGGCAATATGTGTTTAATTTTTTATAAATAAAAATAGATAAATATCGGAAACATAAAGATATTATTTTTCTGATTTCAATCATATATAATACTTACGCAAAATTTTGTAGTCTACAAATATGACATTAAAATACTCTAAATTACACTGAGAAACAAACAACACCCAATCTACATATATAAAACTGTAGAAATAGAAATTCTACATCAAAGATGTTTTTGGTCCTCCGTCCAAAAACAATACTATTAATTACTTTAAAATCGTCCGGAGAATGACATTTTCCGGCCTAGGCCGGCAAAGTAGCTTTCAGATTATATAAAGAGATGGCGCTACAAGTTTAAATTTTAAGTCATCAAAAATACATAGTAAATAATACAAATTTTAATTAAATTTAATTAAAAACAGCGTACAATATACTAAACTTACTAAACTTAACTATAAATTTTTCTAAATGTAAGCAGGATTCTAATTTACATTTAATTTCTCTCACAACTTGTATTATAAAATTTGACATTTATGTCAATTTACAACTACTACTTATCATTCGAGTACAACTAGTATAACATAAAATACCTTTAGCGCCTGTATCTAAAGGTGCGTTTACACCGGAGTTTGAAACACGAGTTGCAAACAGAAATTGCAAACAATAAAAGAAATACCAGTAGTAAATTTTATTGCTTAAAATTATAAAAATATATTTGCCATAAAATACCCTAGGGCCTTTTAGGAGTGAGAGTGGGGGATTCTTAAACAGGTTCTGAGTCTTAACAACAATATTTTATACTATATTATTTAAAAATTGCTGTCAAAATAACAAATATAGGCTAGATCTATCAAATATAGATAGATCTATCAAAGCCTAGCACACCTCAGGTATAAACAAAGATATGGTTGATTTTGATATCTTGAACAGGTAACTCAAGCTTGTGTATGAATCTCCGGTAGCTAAAAAGCGCAATGTTACGGCTAGTTTTTCCGTTACAGAAATAGCCTTTCGGTAATTCGTATCCACTTTTGAAATTTTGTGACCAATTATTAAAGTTAGATATTCAAAATCCTCACTGGTCATTCTTACAAAGTTTTTAAAACTTCCGTCCGTTCTCAGTTCACCTGAAAGAGGGTCAACAATCAACATCATCTCTATTTAAATCGTCCAACATGTCGTTTCCACTGTACGTAGCTCTGGAATGCAGAGACGGCCTCACCCAGTATCGTCTCGGCCTACGTTGCTTTGACAACACGACACACACCGCCGCGGCTAAAATGACATCCTCGACACTTGACATCCTGGGAAGTACTGATCCCAGGCGAGTCATAATCAATGTCGAAAGTGTTTCAAACATTTTCATGAAACATGGAAATAAAACAATGAAATAAAAATTGCAAACTTTTATTTGAAACTACTATTTGAAACTGCTGTTTGCAATAAAAGTTTGCAACTTTTTGTTTGAAACTTTGGTGTAAACGCACCTTAACAGAACTTCTCAATAAATATTAATATTATAACAGTCACCAACATGCAAAAAGAAATAAAAATATTATTTTCAATCCTCATTATGAGATTATCTGTTGTTTGTTTCTCAGTGTAATTTGGAATATTTTGGTGTCATATCTGTAAACTATAAAATTTTGCGTAAGTATTATATACATATGTATGTTTGAAATCAGAAAAAAAATATCTTTACGTTTCTAATATTTACTTATTTTTATTTATAAAAAAATTAAACACATATATTTGTTGAATTTAAACAATAGATTGTAAAACCGTGAATTCATACAACCATATGCTGTGTGAGATTAGGCGAAAAGGTCTCTTTTATTGGTCTTTTATTAGCATCCCACTGGGCTCAAATAAGGGGTGACGCGAAAGATTCTTAAACCAAATCATCTTTTTCCATGTTCAACTAGGTAAAAAACATAAATTATAAAAAAAAACTATTTGATAATTATGGACAACTAAATTGTGTTTTATTTTATTCTCAATAGGTAACAATAAACACAATTAGATAGTTTAAGGACATAATTGAGCTGTCCCCAAACTATCCTTATAATTTTTTTTTCCACGTGTTCTTATTTAGAAAAGTGTGAACAAAAAATGAGTGATGGATCCATATTTTCGGGTGTTTTGAGATGTACAGGCTAGAAGGATGCATTATAATTGGCCAACGATATGCTACTCGTTTGTTTTGTGGTGTAAATAAGTTAAAATAAACATCGTCAAAACCACTACTGCTCAGTGCTCACTTTTCTCAGAATAAACACCAGTTTTTATACAGTTTTCTACACGAAACATTTATAAACATTGAAATCGTTTGGACACACAATTAAACTGTCCCTAAACTATCTTTACATTTTTTTTTTGTGAAGTATTTTACGTTTTCGCTTACAAGGAATATAAATTAGGAAGTCTATTAACCCGAAAGTCATTCAATTAGGTATAATTTAAGCGATAATTTAACGAAAAATCAAGAAATCATAAGATTATTCAACAAGTTATCCAAATAGACATATTGTATCCAGTTGCCCAGTCAAAGTATGCTCAGATCAAAGTTGTGCGACGAAGCGTATAAACTTCATCTGGATTGTTGGTTATCGTTCTTAAAATAGTCTAATGTGTCCTTGAATATAAAGATTCAAATACAACCCTTATTTTGGTAATAGTTAGATACAATATTCATAAATTGTAGCTTTGTCTGAACCTGAACCTAAATACTTAGCAAGCTTTTATTTTACTGATTTATTTTATTTAATAATATTAGTACTTGGTATTTTAGTTATTTTATTTCCGTAATATGAGCGTGATGTTAGAATATGAGGAAAAATAATTAACAGGAGCTGTGAATACCTAAGTTAGTAAAATAATGTGGTTCGAAACTTACAGCGTTTGTTGATAAGTCTTTATTGGAAAGTTATAAATGATATACAAAAATATAAATATACGGTAGGTTAAAAATAATGAACTATAATATTAATAACTTAAAATGTCGACAAACATTGATTTATTTATCTACTGTCAATAATTTAGGTATTGAAAGTAGACATAATCTATAAATAATATTATCTGCAATTAGATATTTTGAGGACATTTTAAAACTGTCCTCAAACTATCTTTACGTTTGTTTATGAAGTATTTTACGTTCTCACTGCCACAGAAAGTAAACCAAAAAGTCTTTTAGCTCGAAAATCATTTAGTTATGAACCATTTAACCAATAAAATTGACATTGGTGTGATACATCTTTGTATATTTACACATTGTGTCGAAAATAATTAACTAAAATTTTAATAACACCAAAGGTTGTTAAAATCACGAGGGCGGAAAGTGACACTTTTCATACGAGTGGGAAATATTCTCGCACGAGGCGTATACGGAGTGTGACAAACCCACGAGTGTGAAAAGGCACTTTCCGGACAAGTAAAGTACACCATTTTCCCTACCACAACGAGATTACTTTACCAAATATTGTGTTATGTGATTGTTTTATTTGTGATAGGTTCTACTATTCCATTTCTATGTATTTAGTTTATATTATAAATAATGCTGTTTTATTTAGGATACTTAAGTAGTAAAATAAAATACATAAAAATATTTATAATTAACATTGGTTAAAGAGTCTTTGGAGTGACTCCTTACCTGGGAACAGTGAGCGGTCTTTAAATGAGACCACCCTTTTTGGGACCCTAGACCGTCGATCCGGCATGTGGATGTATGCATTCATAATTTTACAATCTATTGTTTAAATTTAAAAAATATTACTTTTTTATAAATAAAGATAAATAAATACAAGAAACGTAAAGATAAACTTTTTTCGGATTTTAACCATATATAACACGCAAAATTTTGAAGTTTACAGACTAGACTCCAGAATATTCTTCATTACATTAAAAAAATATATAAATACCAGAAACGTAAAGATATTTTTTTCTGATTTCAAATATATACATATATATAGTGCATTTCACGGATTTTGGCCGATGACAGAAATCATACTCGAAGTAAATTTAGAGTTACATCTCTCTCAGATACAGGCAAGTTAGAAATTTAAATGAGGACATTTGTTTTTTAATACAACACTTACGTAACTGCATCTTGTTTCACCGGTAGATAAAAAGTATTCAATACGGAAGTCTTGACTTTATTCACATTCCTAGTAACAGTCATATACGGCTCGTTATTGATGGATTAAATTTAATAATTAATAATGTCATATTTTTTGTAGATGTCAAACCACACTGATAGTTTCAGAAACTTACGACCTAATTTAGAAAAAAAAAACTGTCCGCCATTGGTAACTTGGATGACAGTTTAATCTTATTTCAGTGGTTTCTAATATCAAATCGGCCAAAAACGATGAAATGGACTATAGTACTAACGCCTAAAGTTTATAGGCGCTACAGGTATTTTATGTTATTTCTCAATGTAATGTAGAATATTTTGGTGTCTAGTCTGTAAACTTCAAAATTTTGCGTAAGTGTTATATATGGTTAAAATCAGAAAAAAAGTTATCTTTACGTTTCTGGTATTTATTTATCTTTATTTATAAAAAGTTAATCACATATATTTTTTAAATTGAAGCAATAGATTGTAAAATTATGAATCCATACAACCACATTTCGGATCGACGGTCTAGGGTCAAAAAGGGTCTCATTTATTGCTCTCATTTATAGTCAGCCCGATGTTCCCAGGTAAGGGGTGACTTCAAAGACTTTTTAACCTAAACGGTTATTGGAAAACAAAACGATAACTATAGACAATGAACATATATGTAAAGATTATATTGTAAAAATTTCCAAAAGATAGATACTTTAAATATGGAACTGAGCACATGTGCCGTGTTAGCTCAGTGGTTTAAGCGAGTGTCTTACGATGGAACACTAAAAGTAAACCCAGGTTTGATTCCAGGCATTAGTTTTTTTTTCGATGACAAAATTTATACGTTTTAATGTGGCAATTAAGACTTATGGCAAAACTACTCTAATAAAAAAACTATTTGTAAATAGTAATATGTTGAAAACCTATTATTACATTTTATTTTGTGCAATTGTGCCATCAGAAAAAACACCCTGTATAATTTTTGTCTGTTTGTTTTTTGTTTTATATTTGTAGTTACCTACTTATTACATTTGTAAATGTCGATCAGAAGACCGTGTTTCATTGCTTAGGTAGGTAAATTTCCGTACGGAAAGTAACTTTTTCACACATGTGCAAAAAAGTAGCACTTTTCATGAGGGTAGGGAGTGTGATAAGTGTAGCTTTCCAATGTGGTTGTAGGAAAAGTATATTTACAGAAGGTTTAATTTATGGATAACGCTAATAGTTGCAATGAGATAGTTTGAGAACATCATATACCTAGCCGTCCCCAAACAATCTTCATAATATTTTGTGAAATAATTTACGTTTTCTTTACCACAAAATTAAAATTAGTAAGTCTATAAACTCGAAAATCTTTCAAGTCTTAAAAATTTGATTGACACTGGTGTAATATATACATTTAGGTATATTGATATATTATGTGGAAAATATTTATCCAATATTTCTAAATCAGAAAATCTCGATAAAAATCTAATAAAACAAGTTTCTAATTCATTTATGCAAACTCCTATCATCATAAATTTATGTATAGTAGGTTTAATCTATAAATAATGATAATAGCTTCAGTAAGATAGTTTGGGGTCTGTCCTTAAACATCTTCATGTATTTTTGTGAAATATTTCAAATTTTCTGCACCACGAGATACAAATTAAAATCTATTATCTGTAAAAAAGTTCAATTTCAAAAAAATTGACACTGGTGTAAAATATTTATGAATTTTATTACATTTTGTGAAAAATATTTAACTGAAATTTCAAATACACGAAATTTCGTTAAAAATTAAAAAAATATATTTTTTTATTCATTGAAGTATATTTCTATCATCATCAATTTATTCATAGTAGGTTTAAACTACAAATAATAATAATAGCTGCAATAAGAAAGTTGAAGGACATTAAATAACTGTCCTTAAACTATCATGTATATATATATATGCAAATTAGGGGTAACAGATACATTCGATCTATTGTGTCCCCCTTTTCTTGCTATATTTCTGATGATTTCTCAGAATTATACCAGCTCTTCTGGTCCTATCTTCCTTAGAAAGTTTAGGATAGCATTGGGTCTTAAGTTAGGTAGTTTTTCTATTTCGTATGACGTATGACCCTAGGTATTTTACCCTAGAATAACTTAATGCGATGCATTCTGAGAGTATGTGTATTAAGGTTTCATCCTCTACCTTACAGAATCTGCAGTTTGCTTCATCTACTAATCCTAGTTTCTTCATGTGTCCTCTTAATTGGCAGTGTCCGGTTAGTATTCCTTTGATAATTCGGAAGTTCTTCTTACTAAGGTTAAGACAGCTGTGAGATCTCTTTTATAGTTTCCCAGTAGCGTTTTCGATTGTCTTCTAGATTATTCCAGTACTTGGATTTTTCGCTATCCATTTTTTTAGTAATAAAAATTTCCTTACAGTTAAATTTATTTGGCATGCCATTTCCCAAGTTTAATAAAGTTGGAATGATCGAGGTCTTTTCTTGATTATTCCTTCTTTGTTCATTCTATATATTGTATTTTTCCTAGCATTTTCTACTTGAAGATGCAGTGCCGAGAGATTTAGGATTAATTCCATTGTAGCAGTGGGGCATGTTCTCATTACTTCAGTGAAACATGCACAGTCTAGTCTCTGAATCTTTGAGAGGTTTGTCCTTATAGGGATCAGATTACCTTTCGTGCCCCAAGCTACTGCCCCATAGGTCTCACTATTACAGTGTACCTCCATTGCAATGTCTGTGGGTGAGCCCAAATTTTTCCCAGCAATGTTACTGCACACCATAAGAGCATTTGTAGCTTTGTGCATTATTTTGTTTTCGTGTTTGTTCCAGAGTAACTTATTATCTAGGGTTAGCCCTATATATTTGACCTCTGTCTTCCACTCAACGATATTTCCACCTATTTTGACGGTTTTTAGGATAGGTTTCTTTTTCGTTGTAAAGGCTACTAACGTGGTCTTGGTGGGGTTGATATTGAGTCTCACTGAATCGCACCAATGCTTTGCTTTGTTCGGTCCGCTTTGCACTGTCACAGAGGACGTTTTCATATTTCCCTCTTGCGAGGATAACTACGCCATCGAAGTAACCTTGGCAAGGTGTACCTAGTTCGGTCAATTGCCAGAATAAGCTGTCTACCGTGAGACTCCACATAAGTGGGGATTCAAAATCCTCTCTGCGGACAACTTCTGGTCGTATTGATGGAGAAAGTGTCTTGGCTCACCTTCATTTCTGCAATTCTTGTAGACAGTAATTGCTAGAACCAAGTGAAAGTCGTTCTACCTACTCCTCTATCATTAAGTGCTCTTTTGACAGCCTTGTGTGCGAGTATTTTCAAAAGCTCCCTCTATGTCTAGAAAGGCACATATCACGGTTTTCTATGTTGTTTAGAGCATATTGGATTTCGTCAGTCAATTGTATTAACGCGGTCTTCATAGATTTGCCCGTTTGATATGCATGTTGACGAGGGTGCAGTGGCACCTGCTCTAGACTTCTGTTCTAATACAATTGTCTACAGCTTTTTCCATCGTCTTAAGAGCAAATGATGTAAGGCTAATTGGTCTAAGGGATTTTGCGAGTAGTGTCATTATCTATTATTAAGCTTTGTTTTTTTTTGTGAAATATTTCCCGTTTTCTCTACCGCGATCTCTACAATCTTAAAGTTTGTTCCTAATCTCACTATCTATAATGACGATTATATGAGGACAATAGTTATTACGAGGTCTTGTCCACAAAATAACATATGTCCCTGAAAATGACATAATTATAAATAGATAATTTAAGGACAGTTTTAAAATGTCCTCTAACTGCCAAATGTCCCTGAATAATACGTTGAATTGGCGAATTGGTTGAGGTCAGACCCCAAAGTATACAAATGTCTTCAAATAATACATTAGATACATAAAATGTCCCTAAATAATACGTTGTAAACATATATATATATATATATATATATATATATATATATATATATATATATATATATATATATATATATATATATACAAAAGGGGAAAATTATTGGGCAGGTACGCAAAAAGGATCAATAAGGCCACGAGTAGGAATGGTAACCGCAGACATGCATGTTTCTGGCTCATTAGCCGTCATCAGTGCGGCATAACCAAGTAGGGTATTGCACTTGGCTAGCAAAAGTGTTGGGTACTTGGGAGCAAAGGATGTTGGGGAAACATGTGTAAAGAAACATAAAAACACAAAAACAACGAAAGCTCACACAGGAGTCCTATCGCCATTTTGTGCTTTCGGCCAGCTGTGCCAATGGGTTTTCGGCTAGCAACCAGCGTCGCAACGTTGGCGAAACGGACTCATTGTGTTTGAGTCGTTCTAAGCCCAGGATATGAAATAAACAAAGTGCCAAGAAAATGCGTATTAATATAAACAAAAGGGGAAAATTTTCCCCTTTTGTTTATATTAATACGCATTTTCTTGGCACTTTGTTTATATATATATATATATATATATATATATATATATATATATATATATATTATAACATATATGAAAATGTAAATGTATATTATTAATTGTTTATAATTTTGTGTTGTTTATCTGATTATATGTTATATTTAAAATAATTATCTTTAACTTTAAAATTTGATGTGAATTGAATTATTGTTTATAAATTTTTTATCAACGACTCTATCTCAGGGCAGAATCCAATGTTTTATTTTATTAATTTGATATTGTCTTGAAATTATATGCATAATAACTATTATGTACCAAATGATACCTATGGATGTTTAAATTAAAAAGAAGAAGATCTGTAACCTATCTTCTCGTCAATGTGAGATTCTATGATTACTAATTATGTGAGTAAAATGATATGAAAAGATTAATAAATGGTGGTATTATACATATCAAAAAATTCTTAAAACTAATAAAATATGTGAATAGAGTAAAAGTGAAAATGAGGAAATTAATTGTTCATCCAATTATATATAGAAAACACAAGAAAGTTCTTTATTAAGGTGAATAGTGCAATATTAATACCGTGACTCCAGGATCTATGAATTCTCTCAGCTAGTCTGCTACAGGATTATCAAAAGAAACCATAAACTCGTTCAAGAAAAAGGTCTTCTAACTGCTTAATGTACTCTGCAACGCTGGTATGTACTTATTCCTTCTTTCTATTTAACACGTACTTGGAAATTCAAGATTACATTCATAGCACCATTTGCTATCACGTTCTCATCTTCTGATTTCTTTTATTTAATAAAAATTAAATTTCTGCTTACCAATATACTTTAGTTTTCTTCTTACAGACGTTTATAATAATATTCAATTACTCAAGACTGATTTATATTGAAATTTTTTAATAAAAATCGTAAAAAAATTACAAGAGAAATTTAACACGTCTTTCCTCTTTCTGAACAAAAAACAAGAGAGAGTCGTTTCAAATCAACAACTTACAAAACAAAAATAACAAAAAACAACTATCCTAACAATTCTTATTAGTATCTATCTGATGCCTACTTGATAATAACTTAATTTATGACATCCGTGCACTTGATTAATTTCTATTTACAATTTATCTTATACTTAGGATTCTTATACAAATTTATGTTTTTTATTTATTACTATTAATATTAAAACTTTTCATTTCATTTTTTTAATAAATTTTTTCATTTAAAATTTAAACCATAATAATAGCTTTTAAATACTCATATGCATTAGTTAATACAGCATATAATTCTACATTTAATTTATATTTGAACTTATTCTTTGCATAAAAAAAAATATTATTTCTAGCATACTTTCTCAGATAAATTTCTTGTTTTATAGAAAGAAAATTACATGATTCCTTTTATTTATAATTATGAATATATCATGGTACTCCTTATATTTTATTTTTAAATTTATGTTTCCTTTTTTAGGAACGAAGAAAAAATTAAAACAACACTAAAACTAAGGAACTTGAAGAAAATTAATACTATTTATATTGCCACGTATTTTAATGAATTTAAAAACAAAAATCAAATTTAGAAAAATAAGGAAATTTAACTAAAGCAAATACAACTCCAGCTGAGTTCGGTAGTGGTCTCTCTACTGGCAAATTAGTGCCCAGCTCAGCCGTAGAGGTAAGTAACAAATACTAGTGAGTCGCGCCACCGATTTAGACGGATAAAATCGGAAACCCCTGATGTTCCAGGCACTACTTCACCCACTGGAGATAATCAAGTAAATTTAGAATATTTAACGGTTCCAATTAAATTTCACAACAACTAAAAATAACGATAAGCGAGCTAAATAAAACCAAAATGTCAACTAGACTCTTCTTTAATGAACAATTTTTTAAATTTTCACAACTGTCAAGTCTCGCGCTTGACAACGCTAACAATATTTATATATAACAAAGAATTAATAAATGAATAATATTAAAAGAGAATTTTAAATATGTGTGATCACACGCAATATGAAAAAAAAAGGTATAAGAAAAACTAACTCTTAACTAACTAGTTACGACTTAAGACTAATATAGCTTATCTGTTTAATTGATAAATTTTCGCAATCCTCGGCTGGTCTTATACTTGGGTCGGTTCCAAAATCAAGCCTTATCCAAAACCAAAAGGCTACACCAAACACAAAACGTATGCTCGAACCAAGTATCAGGCCTACTTACAAAAGAAGCCTATATCCAAGACTTATGCCCGTAACTAAAAACTGTAGCCGGTAACTAAAAACCCTAAAATCGTAATTAAGCATTAACATTAGGTTAAAAAGATTTGAATGACTCCTTGAATTAATCTGAATTAATTACACTACTCTACTTTGCTGACTTAAATACAATTTAAACACATTGACTGATATTTGTATAACAATGAGAATAGAAGTGAATTTAAATGAGTATTACAGCATTTAGAAGCTGATTTTTCTGAATCTACAATTAATGATCAAAACTAATAATTAAAATGTGCTTAACAAACTTAATTTTGACTGGCTAGTCACTACAAAATTATAACAATAACTTTAAATCAAAATTCACATAAAATTAATTTGTAATAGTACAAAAATCAATTTCGATAGTAAAAAGGAGTCTAGTTAAACAAAATAAAACCCTGTGGACGATACAAAAGAATTATTCATATAAAATAGGAATTTTAACCAAGATTGATCATATGGCGTCATTAATTTATTAAAAATGTAATTATATAACTTACCTATTTAAAAAAAAAATAGGGTTCTTTTACTTCGTGAGACGATATCCCAGTTGATAATTGGGTAAGTTTTAGGACAAAAGAAAACAATTTCCTCGCTGCTAAATGCAATGTCGAACAAGCTCCAACCACGATGGTTATCCAAAAAGAAAGGTTTCAAAAATACCAGACCCCGCTACCGTCTGTTTCATAAGGGACAAAAAGGAACATAAAGATCAAATAATCATATGGATAAAGAAGCATGTCTTACTTACCAATAGAAAATCTCAATAAAAATCCGGACAAGCCGAAATCTCCAACAAATTCACCAAAATCCAGCAAAATACCTTCTACACAGTTTTCGATGGAGACAGATGGAACTTAATTACACAAATCCAACCTACGTCGCCCCCGATGTACAGGGATGCAATCAAGTTCCCAAAAATTTTCTGATTAACACGCGTTCACTACGAGAGACAGGAGTCAAAAAGAAAGAGGGACTTCGATTATCAAACTTCACTTAGATTTGACACACTTCAGTACGAAACATGATGGCCTCTACTACGATACTGACAATAACCATGGTTAATTCAGCCAGCCACTCATGAACAAACAGAGGTTATCTGATACATTTAATCTTATTATTTTAATTAACTAACAATAAATAACCCAACATTACTTAGTTTCCCTATTTATTTTTGATACTAACAATAAAGTTAAAAATGCGACTGATCATTGGCTGCAATACACTACCGTCGGACTATTGACAAAAGAACGAAGTTGCGCTTACAAGACAGATGTAAATGAAATGTCAATAATTCAAACCATAATAACAAATAAAATCGATTTTAGCAACTACTGAATATATTTATAAATTGATAACTAACTATAAACAACTTAAATCAACCGATTTCTTACTTGAATAAACACTACAATGATAACAAATTAAGGTAAGCAATTTCGTTAGTTACTATAGTAAATTTTGACCCGTGACAACATCCCCTCCCCTAAGAAAGGAGAAAATCTACCGAAGATTTTCGACGATAACGCAATAGTGCTAAATGAGCCAACGATCACGATAAAAAGGGACAACAAGCCTAACAATAAAACTAATAAAACGCCATATACCATTTCGTAAGAAAATACGAACTAACTACACCTCAAAACCCAAAGAAGGAGAAAAAAAAAAAACAAAAATTTTGAGTAATACTCGGGAACAACAGCACTGCACTGGGTGCCAAAACAAAACGAAAGACAAACAAAAAGAAAGAAAAACAACACAGAACACAAAAGGTAATCAACGATGGTAGTTGATAATTTGGCTGGATTCAAGTAACTTAACAAAGGGTAGAGAAGGTAACGAACACATGTTACTCACTAAGTCGACCAAAACTCCTCGACAAATCCCACCATGTGGTTTTTTCCACCGAGCACTCAACAACCAATGGCCCGGTCGGAAAACAAAAGGTTTGGCCTCCAAAATCCACACAAACGTGAAAATAGCACCACGGCCAAAAAAAGAGACCCAAACCATGAGGGTAATTAAAGTCGACGAAGCAAGCAACAACATAAAAGGTAAGATAAGGTAAGATAAGGAAGATAAGGAAAAGATAAAGGTAAAGATAAGGAAATTACTTGAATCCAGAAGTGTTAAGGTTGGAGGACTTCTACCTCCCCGCCTGTAGTATCCTCGGGTGGTGAAATTCTTTGGCCTCCAGTTACAAGGCACAAAAGGGTCAACGATGGTCGTGTTGACAAGGTTTGAATCCAAATAACGAAAGATACCATAAGTTTACAAAACCTAAGTTCCTGCCAAACAGACTGAAAATTCCCTCAATAAATCCCAACAAATGGTTTTTCCACCGGGCACTCAACAACCAATGGCCCGGTCGGAAAATAAAAGGTTTGGCCTCGAAATCCACACAAAACGTGCCGTAGAACCACTACAAATAAAGCCAAAACCATAAGGTCATTCTAAAGCCAAACAAGCAGGAAAACGATGTAACTAAATATAGATAATGGTAAAGATAAGTTTACTAAGGCAGAACGAAATTTGGATCCAGAAAGTGTTAAGGTTAGGTAAAAATCAACGATGGACTTGCTGAAAGGGTGGGATTCAAGTGACGACGGGTAAGATGGGATTACAATAAAACAACCCAAAGTAACGAACCTGAATCCAAAAAGTGTTGAGGTTAGGGGACTTTTACCCGCTCCGCCTGGAGTATCCTCGGGTGGTGAAATTCTAAGGCCTCCAGCCACAAGGCCGAAACAAGAAATCAACGATGGAATTGTTGAAAAGGTTGGATTCAAGTGACGATAGGTAAGATGGAATAACAGTAAAACAACCCAAGGTATAACGAAACTTGAACCCAGAAGTGTTAAGGTTAGGGGACTTTTACCCGCTCCGCCTGGAGTATCCTCGGGTGGTGAAATTCTAAGGCCTCCAGCCACAAGGCCGAAACAAGAAATCAACGATGGAATTGTTGAAAAGGTTGGATTCAAGTGACGATAGGTAAGATGGAATAACAGTAAAACAACCCAAGGTATAACGAAACTTGAACCCAGAAGTGTTAAGGTTAGGGGACTTTTACCCGCTCCGCCTGGAGTATCCTCGGGTGGTGAAATTCTAAGGCCTCCAGCCACAAGGCCGAAACAAGAAATCAACGATGGAATTGTTGAAAATATTGAGTTCAAGTGACGATAGGTAAGATGGAACAACAGTAAAACAACCCAAGGTATAACGAAACTTGACTCAGAAGTGTTAAGGTTAGGGGACTTTTACCCGCTCCGCCTGGAGTATCCTCGGGTGGTGAAATTCTAAGGCCTCCAGCCACAAGGCCGAAAAGGGTCAACGATGGCTATGCTGAACAAGGGTCTGAATCCAAGCAACGAAAGATACCTATAGTTAACAATACCTAAGCTCCTACTAAATTAACTCCGAAAAATTCCTCTACAAATCCCAACAAATGGTTTTTCCACCGGACACTCAACAACCAATGGCCCGGTCGGAAAATAAAAGGTTTGGCCTCGAAATCCACACAAAACGTGAAATAGCACCACGGCCAAAAAAAGGCCCAAACCATGAGGGTAATTCAAAGCCAACGGAGCAGGAAAACGATGTTACTAAATAAGATAAGGTAAAGATAAGTTTCACTAAAGGTAGAACGAAATTTGGATCCAGAAAGTGGTTAGGTTGGGGGACTTCTACCCGCCCCGCCTGGAGTATCCCCGGGTGGTGAAATTCTTACGCCTCCAGCCACAAGGCGTAAAAAAAAACAAACATCAAAAAGATACAACAATAAAAGTGTAAAAGAACGTACAACAAACTTCAAAGACAAACAGGTTCTGAACTCGCAACGTGTGAGTTATATCCCAACAAGATAACTGTATAAAATATCACAGTTGATATACGGTAAATTACGATAACCTAAAAGATACAATAAATCACAACAAACAAAATCCATCATAAAACTCACACAACGTAACGAATTCAACAATAAACGTATAAGTGACAACTACGAACCTTTCAACAAATAGGCCACAACTTGTGGTTCAGTAACAATTAGCAACGATGGACAATGTTAAATAAACTTACCAAAAGTATTAAAATCCATACTCAATATAAAAGTTATTCCGCGATTGGTGTGATCAAAAGTTAATATCGCCAGATTACAAATATTAAAAATACAGTTATTACCTAGCTCACTTATATAAACGCGATTACAAAAATTACAACTACCGGGATTTAAATCCACCCAAAACAAAATTACGTTACAAATTACGAAATTGGCATAATTACAAAAATTAGCCCCAATAAACATCATGGCCCCAATCAACAAAATCGGCCCCAAATAACAAAACGGCCCCAATTAACAAAACGGCCACAATTAACAAAATCTGCCCCACGTTGGGCGCCAAAAATTTGCCACGTATTTTAATGAATTTAAAAACAAAAATCAAATTTAGAAAAATAAGGAAATTTAACTAAAGCAAATACAACTCCAGCTGAGTTCGGTAGTGGTCTCTCTACTGGCAAATTAGTGCCCAGCTCAGCCGTAGAGGTAAGTAACAAATACTAGTGAGTCGCGCCACCGATTTAGACGGATAAAATCGGAAACCCCTGATGTTCCAGGCACTACTTCACCCACTGGAGATAATCAAGTAAATTTAGAATATTTAACGGTTCCAATTAAATTTCACAACAACTAAAAATAACGATAAGCGAGCTAAATAAAACCAAAATGTCAACTAGACTCTTCTTTAATGAACAATTTTTTAAATTTTCACAACTGTCAAGTCTCGCGCTTGACAACGCTAACAATATTTATATATAACAAAGAATTAATAAATGAATAATATTAAAAGAGAATTTTAAATATGTGTGATCACACGCAATATGAAAAAAAAAGGTATAAGAAAAACTAACTCTTAACTAACTAGTTACGACTTAAGACTAATATAGCTTATCTGTTTAATTGATAAATTTTCGCAGTCCTCGGCTGGTCTTATACTTGGGTCGGTTCCAAAATCAAGCCTTATCCAAAACCAAAAGGCTACACCAAACACAAAACGTATGCTCGAACCAAGTATCAGGCCTACTTACAAAAGAAGCCTATATCCAAGACTTATGCCCGTAACTAAAAACTGTAGCCGGTAACTAAAAACCCTAAAATCGTAATTAAGCATTAACATTAGGTTAAAAAGATTTGAATGACTCCTTGAATTAATCTGAATTAATTACACTACTCTACTTTGCTGACTTAAATACAATTTAAACACATTGACTGATATTTGTATAACAATGAGAATAGAAGTGAATTTAAATGAGTATTACAGCATTTAGAAGCTGATTTTTCTGAATCTACAATTAATGATCAAAACTAATAATTAAAATGTGCTTAACAAACTTAATTTTGACTGGCTAGTCACTACAAAATTATAACAATAACTTTAAATCAAAATTCACATAAAATTAATTTGTAATAGTACAAAAATCAATTTCGATAGTAAAAAGGAGTCTAGTTAAACAAAATAAAACCCTGTGGACGATACAAAAGAATTATTCATATAAAATAGGAATTTTAACCAAGATTGATCATATGGCGTCATTAATTTATTAAAAATGTAATTATATAACTTACCTATTTAAAAAAAAAATAGGGTTCTTTTACTTCGTGAGACGATATCCCAGTTGATAATTGGGTAAGTTTTAGGACAAAAGAAAACAATTTCCTCGCTGCTAAATGCAATGTCGAACAAGCTCCAACCACGATGGTTATCCAAAAAGAAAGGTTTCAAAAATACCAGACCCCGCTACCGTCTGTTTCATAAGGGACAAAAAGGAACATAAAGATCAAATAATCATATGGATAAAGAAGCATGTCTTACTTACCAATAGAAAATCTCAATAAAAATCCGGACAAGCCGAAATCTCCAACAAATTCACCAAAATCCAGCAAAATACCTTCTACACAGTTTTCGATGGAGACAGATGGAACTTAATTACACAAATCCAACCTACGTCGCCCCCGATGTACAGGGATGCAATCAAGTTCCCAAAAATTTTCTGATTAACACGCGTTCACTACGAGAGACAGGAGTCAAAAAGAAAGAGGGACTTCGATTATCAAACTTCACTTAGATTTGACACACTTCAGTACGAAACATGATGGCCTCTACTACGATACTGACAATAACCATGGTTAATTCAGCCAGCCACTCATGAACAAACAGAGGTTATCTGATACATTTAATCTTATTATTTTAATTAACTAACAATAAATAACCCAACATTACTTAGTTTCCCTATTTATTTTTGATACTAACAATAAAGTTAAAAATGCGACTGATCATTGGCTGCAATACACTACCGTCGGACTATTGACAAAAGAACGAAGTTGCGCTTACAAGACAGATGTAAATGAAATGTCAATAATTCAAACCATAATAACAAATAAAATCGATTTTAGCAACTACTGAATATATTTATAAATTGATAACTAACCATAAACAACTTAAATCAACCGATTTCTTACTTGAATAAACACTACAATGATAACAAATTAAGGTAAGCAATTTCGTTAGTTACTATAGTAAATTTTGACCCGTGACAATATACAACCTAAACTTTGTATTCTGCCCAGGATCAAGAATATTCCTTTTTTTTAATGAATTTATTAATAACTTAATTTGATCTGTTCTTTAATTTATAACATATAATAGGATAATATCACAAATCCCCCAATTAAAATTTTTACATCAAACATTTCATTGATGTTGGATTAAAAATTATAATTTTAATCTATTTTTTTTTTTTATAAATAAACACTCATTTAACAAAAACTTTAACCTCAATTAAAATTATTTGCACAGATTGTATAAACCTTTTTTCAATAAAACCATTCAATCTTAATTTAATATTTACATCTTAATACTATTATTTACAAAACTTTGCTATTAATATCATCTACCCCTCTTCTGGTGTAAACTTGTACACATCCTTAATATTAAAAACTCCCCTTAATCTCCCTGTATCCGGATATACTAACCGATAGCTGTTTTCAGCATTATGATTATCTACCACATATGGTCCCTCAAAAGGCATTAATAATTTTGCACATAAATTTTCCCTTTTATCCGCTACTTGTAAAGCTCTTATTATGACAAGTTCTCCCTTTTCAAATTTAGTTTTCTTTTTCAATTTCTTTTCTTGTCTCTTGACATATCGTTCTGCGTTTCTTTTTAAATTTTTATTAACTTTATCTAATATTTCTTGGATTTCTTGTCTTCTATTCCATTCCCACTTTCTTTCTGGTACTCTACCTTTAAATAAAAACTCTGGACATTCTTTCGTCACTCCATGAGGTGTTTCATTCACATATCTTTGTACTTTATCCAAGTTATTTTCCCACTGATCGTGTTCTTGTATACATAAAATTCTCAAATATTTAATTACTTCTTTGATATATCTTTCAGCTGGATTTGACGATGGATTTCTAATGCTAATAAAATTTACTTGTATATTATAATGTTGACATGCAGATAAAAATTTATAATTCTCAAAATATGTGGCATGATCTAAAATTGATTTCTCTGGTTTTCCATGAATTTGTATATAATTTTTAATGCATTTTAATATTGTATTGGTATTTGTTCTTTTACAAGGATACATCTGTACATATTTTGTAAATATGTCTACCATGACCAATATGTGTTTACATCCCTGAATACTCTCCACTAAATTACTTATAAAATCTATTGCTAAAATTTGTAATGGTTTTTGTGTCACTATTGATTTATTTATATTGCTATTATGATAATTTTTTTCTTTGGCTAATTGACATATTGTTCAAGCTTTGCATATTTTTTTGGCTCTAGTTAAATCCTTTTTCGCATAATAATTTTCCCTAAATAGCATCCATAATTTTCTTACTCCGATATGACCATATTCATGATGAAGATTATATAGAATTTCCTTTGCATAATTAGTTGTAATAACATACGTATCCCAATTTTCTAGTTTTTTATAAATAATATTGTCTTCTGTAAAAGTTCTTCTCTTTTCCACCTCTGTCAAATAATTCTGATCTTGTATAACCCTTTCCAAAGTAAATAATCCCTCTTTATCCAATAATTTATTTATACCTATTTTGAATTTTTTATAGTCCCCTTGTTCTTCACTTTCCCTACTTAATGCATCTGCTATGATGTTACTCTTTCCTGGAATATATTTAATCTCAAAGTCGTATTCTTGCAATAATAATAACCATCTGTGTACCCTATTATTTGCATACCTATTTTTCATCATCGCCGTTAAAGCATTATGATCACTCTCCACTATAAACTTTGCTCCTAATAAATAAAACCTTAATTTGGTTATACAAAATACCACACTGGCCATCTCCAATTCCGTAACCGTGTACTTCTTCTCACAATTCTTTGTTACTCTTGATACAAAACTAATAGGTACTTCTCCTCCTTCCTGAACTTGTATTAACACTCCTGCTAATCTTTCTATCGATGCATCTGTCCTAAGTATAAATACTTTATCGTATTGTGGGTGATACACTTTTAAATTATTGGTAAAGACAAATTTTAATTCTTGAAAAGCTTTTTCTCTCTCGGGTGTCCATTTCCATTTAACATCTTTTTTCAGTAGCTCTATTAAAGGAACTTCTTTATTTGACAAATCTGGTATTAATCTTTTATAATAATTTATAATTCCAAGGAATCCTCTTAACGTCTTCAAATTTTTAGGTGTTTGATAATTCATAATAGCTTGTACTCTTTCAGGATCCATACTTACCCCTGTCGTATTCAAGACATATCCTAAATATTTAACTTCTTTTTGATAAAATTTACACTTTTCCACATTTAATTTGAGTCCAGCTCTTTCCAATTCTTTTAATGTAATTTCTAAATGTTTTTTATGTACAATTTCATTTTCCGAATAAATTAAAATATCATTAATGTAGTGTAAAATGAATGATTCATATTTATTTAAAATTGTATGTAAAGTTCTAACTAAAGCTGCACATGAACTTTGCAATCCATATGGCACCACACAAAATTGATATACAATACCATCTACCATGAAAGCTGTATATGGTCTACTATTTTCTTCTAAAGGAATTAACCAGAAACTGTGTTTAAGATCTAATTTAGAATAAATTTTTGCATTTGTAATTCTTCCAAAAATTCCTTCCACATTCATAGGACTTTCATATTGTTTGACTGTATAGGCATTTATGTTTCTTGCATCAAGACATATTCTAATCTCTCCTGACTTCTTTCTTACACAAGTAATTGCATTTATGTATGGAGAATCCGATCTTTCTATTATTCCATCCTTCAACATTTTATTTAATTCTTCATATACTTCATCTTTTATTTTATACGGTATCGGATAAGTTTTTATTTTAAAATTCTTAATATCTTTATTCATCTCCAACTTGTGCGTGTAATTTGTAGCTATACATATATCTTCATTAAACAATTTATAATAGGTTTGTTCCCAATCAACACATGTACTACTAAACGAACGGTTTTGTCATGCGCATTTCATAAAAGCCGTTCCAATTAACTTTTGACTGATGCGCGAACAAGTACAGTTGATGTTCCCAATGACTACGTACTGATACATGTATTAGTTTGTAAACTAACAAATCGATCCACGCCTCGAAGCATGTACTGGGTCGTTATGTTTCTGACGACATGCGCAATAGCACATTAGATTTTTAGGATGTCACTGATGACAGGGAATAGGAAATAATTATAGGGTTAATAGGCAATCCAACGATGTGTCAAAATATAAATTCAATATGGCGGCGGGGGTCAAACAACTAAAATTGTCCTTTTTAAACACTAATAAACACCTTTAAACACCACAAAATAAAAAGCAAATCGTTTTATAACTATAACACTCCTCAGCTTTCTGAAGATGAATAGCTACTGAATCCAATGTTTGACTTTCGTGGCAATCCAACGATGTGTCAAAATAAATTCAATATGGCGGCGGGGGTCAAACAACTAAAATATCACGTGGTTTGGATTGCCTAATTTACTTAATTTATATTCATCGATTTATTATTAAAATTGATTATGATGATTTGTTGATTGATTACTGTTTCTATTGCTTTTTATCTATACTTCAGTTTAAAATTTTTGAGGAGGTTATGAATCTTCTGACAAAATAACTGTCATCTCAAGAAATTCTTCTTTTCTATGACGAAACTTCATACAACACACTTAGCAGTCCAGAAAGCGTTCCTAATTCTAATTATTTTGCACTAGTTCACGTACTGGTTCTGGTGTATGACATGCGCAGAACACAGTTCAAGTACTGGTACATGTACGAGTCAAAATGATATATTGGGAACAAACCTAATTTCTTACATAATATTTCTACTTCCGTCCTATACAATCCACAATTTTCTTCTAATTTGTCAAACTCCATATTTTCTATGTTGTTGTACATAACATTCTTATTAATTTCCGAACTTTCATTTTTTTTTACTATAAATGGTATTATTTGTTGTTCCCATCTTAAACATTCATCCTCATAATCGATGATAACCTTATGATTATTTAATTCATCTGAACCCAATATAATGTCATAGTTCAAATTTTGTATTAATAACATTTGAAATTTATACATTTTAAACCCTATTAAAATTTCCCCCATAATCATATTACTTGTTTCATATAATTTCTTATTATTCGCTCCCACTAATGATAATTTATTTGTTTTTATCACCATAATATCATCTTGTTTGATTTGTGAAACCACCCTTTGACTAATTAAAGTAACCTCTGAACCAGTATCTATCATAATTTTACATTTAATATTTTGGAAAACCCCCTCTATAAAAATTAACCTTTTTAGTTCATTAATTTTAACCTCGTCATCATTCACAATAAATTCCCTAGGATGTTCATACTTAGAAGAGTAGATGATATTATGCACATGAGAGCGATTTATGCAAAATCCACGCTCTGTTCCTGGCCTTGACCAGTCACATCACTCTGATTAGCACTTACAACATTCACCTGTCTACTGTTTTCACCTCTATCTCTCCTTTCATTATCCCGATTTACTACATTTCTATTATCATAATTTCTATTACTATAATTATTATCTCTGTTCCACCTATCACCTGATCCTACATTCCTATCATAATTATTATTATTTGGAAATTCCCTATTTCTTCTATCAGAATTTCTATTCTCCCCATTTCTATTATATCTATAATCATTCCTATTTACATTTCCCCTAGTATCATTCCTATTAAAATTACTATATCCCCTATTAAAATCTCTGTTCCTATTATTAAATCGGTCATTGTCATTATTTCTATTTTCATCCCTATTTCTATCATTAAATCTATTACCCCCATTACTTCTATTTTCATATCGATTCCTTTCATTACCTCTTTCATTCCTATTATCCCTATTCTCACTCATCATACTTCTTTCCAGTCGCATCAAATAGTTGGATAAATTTTCCATAGTTTTGATATTGTGTAGAGCTATTGTTTCAGTCACATCATGATTGTACTGTCTTGCCACGTACAAAACTATTTCTTCTTCCCTCATTTTCGGTTCCAAATATTGAGCATTGTTGTATAGTTGCATGGCATAATTATTATAATTTCTTCCCCTACTATAATCGTATTTTCCAAAATATAGTTTTTCCCTGAATATCGCTTGTTGAATCTCCCCCCAAAAATATTTACAAAATTGTTCCTCAAAATCAAGGATTGACAGTATTTGATTTACTTTATTACAGAACCATAATAAAGGATGTCCCGTTAGCATATTACGTATTAATAATTTTTGTTCAATAAAATCTGTTGTATATTTTATTTTGCTTTTTATTATGTTGATAAACACCTTAGGATGAATATTGTTAATGTTTCCGTCAAATTTGATTCCATTATTGTTGTAATTTGATATAATATTAGGCATAACTCCCCATGCATTTCCTCTAACATCCTTCTCCATAACTTCTTGTAACTTCTTATGTATATCCTCCATTTCTTTATTCAAATTTAACCCTGTTAATTCTAAATTTTTACTACAAGTTTCTTTTTGATTCTGTATTTCTCCTTCTATCCTTTCAAATTCCTTACCTAAGTTAATTTTTAAATTGTCTACAACTTCTTCATTAATTTGCTCTTGCAACTTTATCTGTCCTATTTCTTTTTTTATTTCTTCTGTTTGTTTACTCACTTCTACTATTTTCTCTTCTACAATTTTAATTTCCCCCTTAATTTTAATCCCTGTCTCCTGGATTTCATTCCTTAATTTAATATTTTGCTGTTCCATATTCTTGTCACAGTCTATCTTCATAATTTTCATTTCTTCCTTGATATTCAAATTATCTTCTTTAATACTACTAATTTCTCTTTTAAAAATCTTATTATCTTCTTTTATTTCATCTAATTTTTTATTAATATCTTCTTTTTGCTGATCCAATTTCTTGTCCATGTTTTCTTTTTGCTGATCTAATTTATAATTCATATCTTCTCTCATTTTTACATTATCTTCTTTTTGTTGATCAAACCTCTTGTCCATAGTCGTCATGATCCTTTGTAACATGCTGAGCATGTCTAATTGACTTTCTTCCTTTGATTGTGTTTGTACCTCCTGTTCTTCTTTTTCATCTTCACCACCAGTTACATCTGTCTCCATTTCAACCATAGTTCGATCATTCTCTCCCCCTATCTCCATTAAATTATCACCTTCTTCTGATTCTGCTCCTTCCTGTTGTCTAGTTTGGATCAATTCCTCCACTCGATAATCTCCTGCTCCCAATACTCTCTCTTCATGTACTTGTACCGCAACACTCTCTACCTCAATCTCTCCTCCATCACTACTCTCGCTATCCTCTCCTACTACTTTACCATCTCTCAATCTCATTTTTCTATCCATTCTTACAATTTTAAAATACCCAGATAAATACAAGTAATGTGCAAATTTCTAAAGAAATACCTTTATACCAATAAATATTTTATAAGCTATTACCTTTGTATTTAGCTTATAACTAATACGGAATCACAAAAAAAAAATTTCAAATGAAGTTTTCAAAAAAAAATATTTTAAATATTAATTATTTAAATAGGCTCTAGTTTGTATTATTTAGAGCCCCACGTTGGGCGCCAATTTTATAACATATATGAAAATGTAAATGTATATTATTAATTGTTTATAATTTTGTGTTGTTTATCTGATTATATGTTATATTTAAAATGATGTAAATTTAAAATAATTATCTTTAACTTTAAAATTTGATGTGAATTGAATTATTGTTTATAAATTTTTTATCAACGACTCTATCTCAGGGCAGAATCCAATGTTTTATTTTATTAATTTGATATTGTCTTGAAATTATATGCATAATAACTATTATGTACCAAATGATACCTATGGATGTTTAAATTAAAAAGAAGAAGATCTGTAACCTATCTTCTCGTCAATGTGAGATTCTATGATTACTAATTATGTGAGTAAAATGATATGAAAAGATTAATAAATGGTGGTATTATACATATCAAAAAATTCTTAAAACTAATAAAACATGTGAATAGAGTAAAAGTGAAAATGAGGAAATTAATTGTTCATCCAATTATATATAGAAAACACAAGAAAGTTCTTTATTAAGGTGAATAGTGCAATATTAATACCGTGACTCCAGGATCTATGAATTCTCTCAGCTAGTCTGCTACAGGATTATCAAAAGAAACCATAAACTCGTTCAAGAAAAAGGTCTTCTAACTGCTTAATGAACTCTGCAACGCTGGTATGTACTTATTCCTTCTTTCTATTTAACACGTACTTGGAAATTCAAGATTACATTCATAGCACCATTTGCTATCACGTTCTCATCTTCTGATTTCTTTTATTTATATAAAAATTAACTTTCTGCTTACCAATATACTTTAGTTTTCTTCTTACAGACGTTTATAATAATATTCAATTACTCAAGACTGATTTATATTGAAATTTTTTAATAAAAATCGTAAAAAAATTACAAGAGAAATTTAACACGTCTTTCCTCTTTCTGAACAAAAAACAAGAGAGAGTCGTTTCAAATCAACAACTTACAAAACAAAAATAACAAAAAACAACTATCCTAACAATTCTTATTAGTATCTATCTGATGCCTACTTGATAATAACTTAATTTATGACATCCGTGCACTTGATTAATTTCTATTTACAATTTATCTTATACCTAGGATTCTTATACAAATTTATGTTTTTTATTTATTACTATTAATATTAAAACTTTTCATTTCATTCTTTTAATAAATTTTTTCATTTAAAATTTAAACCATAATAATAGCTTTTAAATACTCATATGCATTAGTTAATACAGCATATAATTCTACATTTAATTTATATTTGAACTTATTCTTTGCATAAAAAAAAATATTATTTCTAGCATACTTTCTCAGATAAATTTCTTGTTTTATAGAAAGAAAATTACATGATTCCTTTTATTTATAATTATGAATATATCATGGTACTCCTTATATTTTATTTTTAAATTTATGTTTCCTTTTTTAGGAACGAAGAAAAAATTAAAACAACACTAAAACTAAGGAACTTGAAGAAAATTAATACTATTTATATACAACCTAAACTTTGTATTCTGCCCAGGATCAAGAATATTCCTTTTTTTTAATGAATTTATTAATAACTTAATTTGATCTGTTCTTTAATTTATAACATATAATAGGATAATATCACAAATCCCCCAATTAAAATTTTTACATCAAACATTTCATTGATGTTGGATTAAAAATTATAATTTTAATCTATTTTTTTTTTTATAAATAAACACTCATTTAACAAAAACTTTAACCTCAATTAAAATTATTTGCACAGATTGTATAAACCTTTTTTCAATAAAACCATTCAATCTTAATTTAATATTTACATCTTAATACTATTATTTACAAAACTTTGCTATTAATATCATCTACCCCTCTTCTGGTGTAAACTTGTACACATCCTTAATATTAAAAACTCCCCTTAATCTCCCTGTATCCGGATATACTAACCGATAGCTGTTTTCAGCATTATGATTATCTACCACATATGGTCCCTCAAAAGGCATTAATAATTTTGCACATAAATTTTCCCTTTTATCCGCTACTTGTAAAGCTCTTATTATGACAAGTTCTCCCTTTTCAAATTTAGTTTTCTTTTTCAATTTCTTTTCTTGTCTCTTGACATATCGTTCTGCGTTTCTTTTTAAATTTTTATTAACTTTATCTAATATTTCTTGGATTTCTTGTCTTCTATTCCATTCCCACTTTCTTTCTGGTACTCTACCTTTAAATAAAAACTCTGGACATTCTTTCGTCACTCCATGAGGTGTTTCATTCACATATCTTTGTACTTTATCCAAGTTATTTTCCCACTGATCGTGTTCTTGTATACATAAAATTCTCAAATATTTAATTACTTCTTTGATATATCTTTCAGCTGGATTTGACGATGGATTTCTAATGCTAATAAAATTTACTTGTATATTATAATGTTGACATGCAGATAAAAATTTATAATTCTCAAAATATGTGGCATGATCTAAAATTAATTTCTCTGGTTTTCCATGAATTTGTATATAATTTTTAATGCATTTTAATATTGTATTGGTATTTGTTCTTTTACAAGGATACATCTGTACATATTTTGTAAATATGTCTACCATGACCAATATGTGTTTACATCCCTGAATACTCTCCACTAAATTACTTATAAAATCTATTGCTAAAATTTGTAATGGTTTTTGTGTCACTATTGATTTATTTATATTGCTATTATGATAATTTTTTTCTTTGGCTAATTGACATATTGTACAAGCTTTGCATATTTCTTTGGCTCTAGTTAAATCCTTTTTCGCATAATAATTTTCCCTAAATAGCATCCATAATTTTCTTACTCCGATATGACCATATTCATGATGAAGATTATATAGAATTTCCTTTGCATAATTAGTTGTAATAACATACGTATCCCAATTTTCTAGTTTTTTATAAATAATATTGTCTTCTGTAAAAGTTCTTCTCTTTTCCACCTCTGTCAAATAATTCTGATCTTGTATAACCCTTTCCAAAGTAAATAATCCCTCTTTATCCAATAATTTATTTATACCTATTTTGAATTTTTTATAGTCCCCTTGTTCTTCACTTTCCCTACTTAATGCATCTGCTATGATGTTACTCTTTCCTGGAATATATTTAATCTCAAAGTCGTATTCTTGCAACAATAATAACCATCTGTGTACCCTATTATTTGCATACCTATTTTTCATCATCGCCGTTAAAGCATTATGATCACTCTCCACTATAAACTTTGCTCCTAATAAATAAAACCTTAATTTGGTTATACAAAATACCACACTGGCCATCTCCAATTCCGTAACCGTGTACTTCTTCTCACAATTCTTTGTTACTCTTGATACAAAACTAATAGGTACTTCTCCTCCTTCCTGAACTTGTATTAACACTTTTTTATAGAAAGAAAATTACATGATTCCTTTTATTTATAATTATGAATATATCATGGTACTCCTTATATTTTATTTTTAAATTTATGTTTCCTTTTTTAGGAACGAAGAAAAAATTAAAACAACACTAAAACTAAGGAACTTGAAGAAAATTAATACTATTTATATACAACCTAAACTTTGTATTCTGCCCAGGATCAAGAATATTCCTTTTTTTTAATGAATTTATTAATAACTTAATTTGATCTGTTCTTTAATTTATAACATATAATAGGATAATATCACAATATATATATATATATTGAGATGATATTAGTTACTATGTTATATTAAATAAGAATGTAGAAGGAAAATCTAATGGAAAGTAGAGAAAGGAGATTTTCTTATTTCTGGTCAGAGCGCAAATTTAGTAACATTGGGATTGATTATCATCATCTTCTTCATAATTCCTAAAAAAGGAAAAAGAAAATAGAATAAAAAAAAAATACAAATACATTTCAAAGATTTTTATTTAAAGATTCAAAAATGATTAATCTACATTATATAAAGTTTTGATAATTATGAAATTGATAAATGGGTAAAGTAGATAATTAAAAGTTTATAAAATTGCCAATACGTTAGTAATCAAACATTAATTTTAAATGAATTAGGGGTGTAAGTAAATGAGAAAATTAAATTATAAAAAAAAGACATCACAAATAGTTAAAATAAATGTTAAAACTGCTACTTACTTTTAAATTATACAAATTTACCAACCATATTCTAATTTATTAATAGTTCAAATGCCAAATGAAATATTCTGAAAAAGAGAAAATTATTAGTTTGTAGTGCTAGTAAATTTCATAAGAATATAAAAAAGAATGATCATTGTTTTAAATTGTAATACTGAATCAGGAATTGGATTTTGTTAATAATTTTATTTGAATAAGAAATTAGTAGGCGATTAGATGGAAAAGATGTATAGATTTAAGTTTGTTGAATTTGTCAGTTGTTTCTTGGTTGATTTGATAGAATGTCTCTTGTTTTCTGGTTGTTGAAATAGAAGTTGTATTAAAAATTTGCTCCGTAGAAATTTTGAGTTTTTTTTGAAAGTATTGATAATAGAAAGTATTAAAACAGTTTAAAGTATAAAGAATATCCCAAGGTAACCAGAGAAAGCAATTGGTAAGAGAAATTTATATGATTTTATGAAAGAATAAATGGTTAAAATTGTTGCTGAGTAGTTAATCGTTATAAATGCTTCCTGAATTGATTTAAAGAAAGATACTCTAGTTTCTAACAAGAAAGAATAGCATTATTGTACTTACCTTTGGATGTAAAAGCTGATTGTGCAGTGATTAGAAGAAATCTTATTAGTAAAATTTCCTAAGTTCGTGATATCATTGCTGTGCTGGGTAACATAGGCCTGTTATTGAAAAGGGGATCCTAAGGCTTAGCAGACCGAAGAGAAAACAAGATCTTCATAAAACGGTATCACTCTTCCATTATTATCAATAAAGAACTTTTCTGTTGTTTGATTTTTGTAATTTCCATGAACATTTTTATTTTCACTGTTTTATGTATTTAACTAAATTATTTTTATTCACTTTTTGTTAAGTTTAATCCAAATTGTTTAGTAACTCAAGACAGAATATTTCATTTATATATATTTGATGCATGTTTTGGTTTATTAACGGTATTTTTGAAGTTTGACACATTTTGAATTAGAAAGGTTAGAAATTTATATACAATTCATGCCTAGAAAACATTGTTGGTCTAGGATAGTGCGGTTTTACAGTCATTTTATTGCAAATTTGTGTATTAACTGATTTTGAATATAGTTTGGTTGAATATTTGAACTCTGACCTTGACATAAGGGAATAGCCGGTAGCATATTTAATTAATCATATTGGAAGATAATTACATTGAGTTAATTCTTACCTATTCACTATTTATATTTAAAATTCAAAATTTATTAAAGGTAAGGAATATTTTATAACATAGTGATTGATATTATCAAAACATATTATTATTATTCATACACTCATCATATATGTTATAAATTTTGGCGCCCAACGTGGGGCTCTAAACAATCAAAATTAGAGCCGATTCAAATAATTAAAATTTGAGAATTTTGTTAAATTTTTTTTTATTATTTCGCTCTAAACAATCAAAACTAGAGCCTATTTAAATAATTAATATTTAAAATATTTTTTTTGAAAACTTGATTTGAAATTTTTTTTTGTGATTCATATTAGTTATATTTATCTCGATAGAATAAATTGTGAATATGGAGGGAAAAATGAGATTGAGAGATGGTAAGATAGTAGGAGATGAGAGTGAAAGTAGTGATGGAGGAGAGATTGAGATGGAAAGTGTGGCGGTACAAGTACATGAAGAGAGAGTGTTAGGAGCCGGAGATTATCGAGTGGAAGAGCTGATTCAAACTGGACAGACACAGGAAGAAGCAGAAACGGAAGAAGGAGAGAATTTAATAGAGATAGGGGGAGAGCAGGATCGAACTATGGTAGAAATAGAGACAGAGGCAAATGCTGGTGGAAATGAACCAGAAGAACAGGTAGTACAGGAAAGACCAAGAGAGGAGTCCCAAGCTGATATGTTCAGGATGATACAAAGTTTAATCATGAATATGAATGACGATATAAACAAAAATATGGATAAGAAATTGGAAGAGTCTAATAAAAGCAGAAAAGAAGATAATATGAAGATGAAAGAAGAAATAGATAAGAAATTGGATCAACAAAAGGAAGATATAACTAAGATTTTTAGAAGCGAAATTAATAGCATAAAAGAAGACAATTTAAAGATAAGAGAAGAAGTTAAAATTATTAAAAAGGAATGTGACAAGAAAATCGAACAGCAAAACAAGAAATTGAGGACTGAAATACAAGATACAGGAGTAAAAATTAAAGGGGAAATTGAAAAAGGTATAGAAATTAAAATGGTAGAAGAGAAAATAGTAGAAGATGATAGTAAGAAATTTGAAGAGAATAACGAAATATTGGAAGAAATAAACGAAGATATGAGGAAACATATAAATATGGAATTAGAAGGAAAATTTCAAAAGAATAATGAGAAAATGAAGCAGACTAATAAAAGATTGGAGAAAATAAAAGAAGATACTAAGACATTTATAAGACAAATAAACTATATGAAGGAAGATAATTTGAAGAGCATAGAGGAAGACACAAATAAAATAGATGAAGAAAGGAAGAAGACTATTAAGAAATTTGTAGATGGATATAAAGCAAAGCAAGTAGCATTCTGGGAAAAATTGTACATTTGGAAATATAAAGAAAGGGGGAAGAAAACTAAATTTATATTAGGTTATACGTATATAGGAAAATACCAAGAAAGGGGGAAGAAATTTAAAAATATAGTAGGTATTGGGTATATTTGGAATTATCAGGAAAGGGGTAAGGTATTTAGATTTATTAAAAGGTTAGATGTATAGGAAAATTTATTAAAAAAGGGGAAATAATTCGAAAACTAGAAAAACAAATTATATTTAAATGAATGTTTAGAATGAATGTGATGTAAAAAATATAGAAATGAAAAATTTATAAAAAAATGTTAGGGTAGATGATATTAATAGCAAAGTTTTGTAAATAATAGTATTAAGATGTAAATATCAAATTAAGATTGAATGGTTTTATTGAAAAAAGGTTTATACAATCTGTGCAAATAATATTAATTGAGGCTAAAGTTTTTGTAAAATGAGTGTTTATTTATAAAAAAAAAAATAGATTAAAATTATAATTTTTAATCCAACATCAATGAAATGTTTGATGTAAAAATTTTAATTGGGGGATTTGAGATGATATTAGTTACTATGTTATATTAAATAAGAATGTAGAAGGAAAATCTAATGGAAAGTAGAGAAAGGAGATTTTCTTATTTCTGGTCAGAGCGCAAATTTAGTAACATTGGGATTGATTATCATCATCTTCTTCATAATTCCTAAAAAAGGAAAAAGAAAATAGAATAAAAAAAAAAATACAAATACATTTCAAAGATTTTTATTTAAAGATTCAAAAATGATTAATCTACATTATATAAAGTTTTGATAATTATGAAATTGATAAATGGGTAAAGTAGATAATTAAAAGTTTATAAAATTGCCAATACGTTAGTAATCAAACATTAATTTTAAATGAATTAGGGGTGTAAGTAAATGAGAAAATTAAATTATAAAAAAAAGACATCACAAATAGTTAAAATAAATGTTAAAACTGCTACTTACTTTTAAATTATACAAATTTACCAACCATATTCTAATTTATTAATAGTTCAAATGCCAAATGAAATATTCTGAAAAAGAGAAAATTATTAGTTTGTAGTGCTAGTAAATTTCATAAGAATATAAAAAAGAATGATCATTGTTTTAAATTGTAATACTGAATCAGGAATTGGATTTTGTTAATAATTTTATTTGAATAAGAAATTAGTAGGCGATTAGATGGAAAAGATGTATAGATTTAAGTTTGTTGAATTTGTCAGTTGTTTCTTGGTTGATTTGATAGAATGTCTCTTGTTTTCTGGTTGTTGAAATAGAAGTTGTATTAAAAATTTGCTCCGTAGAAATTTTGAGTTTTTTTTGAAAGTATTGATAATAGAAAGTATTAAAACAGTTTAAAGTATAAAGAATATCCCAAGGTAACCAGAGAAAGCAATTGGTAAGAGAAATTTATATGATTTTATGAAAGAATAAATGGTTAAAATTGTTGCTGAGTAGTTAATCGTTATAAATGCTTCCTGAATTGATTTAAAGAAAGATACTCTAGTTTCTAACAAGAAAGAATAGCATTATTGTACTTACCTTTGGATGTAAAAGCTGATTGTGCAGTGATTAGAAGAAATCTTATTAGTAAAATTTCCTAAGTTCGTGATATCATTGCTGTGCTGGGTAACATAGGCCTGTTATTGAAAAGGGGATCCTAAGGCTTAGCAGACCGAAGAGAAAACAAGATCTTCATAAAACGGTATCACTCTTCCATTATTATCAATAAAGAACTTTTCTGTTGTTTGATTTTTGTAATTTCCATGAACATTTTTATTTTCACTGTTTTATGTATTTAACTAAATTATTTTTATTCACTTTTTGTTAAGTTTAATCCAAATTGTTTAGTAACTCAAGACAGAATATTTCATTTATATATATTTGATGCATGTTTTGGTTTATTAACGGTATTTTTGAAGTTTGACACATTTTGAATTAGAAAGGTTAGAAATTTATATACAATTCATGCCTAGAAAACATTGTTGGTCTAGGATAGTGCGGTTTTACAGTCATTTTATTGCAAATTTGCGTATTAACTGATTTTGAATATAGTTTGGTTGAATATTTGAACTCTGACCTTGACATAAGGGAATAGCCGGTAGCATATTTAATTAATCATATTGGAAGATAATTACATTGAGTTAATTCTTACCTATTCACTATTTATATTTAAAATTCAAAATTTATTAAAGGTAAGGAATATTTTATAACATAGTGATTGATATTATCAAAACATATTATTATTATTCATACACTCATCATATATGTTATAATATATATGTCGTAGTCACTTGGCGATTCAGGCACATAGCTATGTGTCCGTCACTTAGAAACGCGCCGAGTATAGATCCATCACATCTTTATGTGACTGATTTTAGCCCGTAGTCACATAGCGATTCCGGCACATAGCTATGTGCGGAGAACAAGTCAGTCACTTCGAGATTCATGAAATTCAAGACCATCGCATCTATATGTGACTGATTTTAGTCCGTAGTCACATAGCGATTTCAGCACATAGCTATGCGCGGAGAGAAAGTCAGTCACTTAGGATCTACCAAGTTGAGGGCTATTGCATCTCTATGTGAATGAATTTTAGCCGCAATCACATAGCGATCCAGGCACATAGCACGGGAAAACTTGGAGAGATTCGAAAAAGTCAAAAATACGCATTGCATACTAAAAGAAGATTTATATATATTAAGGTTTTTTATTTATTAATTCTTTATCTTTGAAAACGGCAACCGATCTGGTTGTCGAAAGCTTAGAAACAAAAATATTTTTTATAGTTATTTAACCTTTGTTAGGCATTTTCAGATTTTAAATACGAACCTTGACAAATTTGACATATCACATATTCATCAAGATTATTAAAAAGCAAGGACCATATTCAAACATATTATTTTATTGTTCATTTTAGTGGCAATAAGTTCTCCAATTAATAGAAGAAAATATACATTTGACGCCACAAAGAACGTATAGAAAATATTTAAATATTATTATGTGTATACTATATTATTATGAAATAGAAACAAATGGTTCAGTGACCTATTAGAATTATAATAGATATTTAAATACAAAATTTAATTACACAGTCGTGCAATTAACAAATATCAGGTGTTAGTAACGATTTAATTTGGCATAAACAGTTTTTATCTACTCCTTTGACAGTAAATGTTATTTATACTCATTGTCACCATGCAGGGTAAGTAGGGGAAAGTAGTCCACAGTGGGACAAAATTATCTTATAATTTTTTTATGTTAATTGTATGAACAAAAAAAGAAAGCTCTATACTAAAACCTTTTAATAGGCATCTTTTATAAATTAAATTACATTAGTTTAGTTTAGAAAAAATTTTTGAAAGGGTCAAAATATTGTTTTAAAAACATAAAAAATGTCTCACTGTGTACCAACAGTCGTGCACAATGAGACAATGATTTTTGTCATGCTACACCCTATTCAAAATCTATTTATTTGTGTAAATTGATCCAATGTTATTTTTGAAAGTATTTACCTGATATTTTCTCTATTTGAAATAATCTTATTATACAAGAGAATCTTTATTTAAAAATATATAACAATATCTAATTTAAAATTATCCGCCTTAAACCTATAATTATTAACGAACATTTAAATTTTTAAATAAAGTAGGAAAGCATATATATCTGCTCAACCGTTTAGTTTGCATTGCACTTGGTGAGGGTAAAACCATAACGATATCGGACTCGTTAACAGAAGCTAAATCGGGTATTTCTGGAAATGTAAATCCATTGATTTTTAGGCCCTTCCTAAGGTAGGACACTTCATAATCCTTTGCTGCGTCCTTTTCTCATAATATTTTTGCCACGAAGAAGACATCGTTCGGGAACCGAACAAGAACATAGTCGTCAACGATAGGTTCCCGTTCTAATTCTTGAAACTCTGTTAATGATTCTTCATCAGATGACTGATCATCATAAATTATTAGAGAATCATCTTCGTCGTCTGAAGTATTGCCATCATCTTCAATCTTTGGTCTTTTCGCAGACTTGTTAAATATATCCCTAGTAACATGTTTTATTTCTTTGCTTTTTTGAAGTTTTAGCTGCTTTTCCATTTTTTTTTCTGCTTTTGCAGCAATTAGTTCCTTTTCTGGTGTATCCGTTAACACTGTGCTTCTTCCACGTTGACGTCCTGATAATTTCTTTTTTCTTGGTAGAGCTTTAGGATATCCACGAAATATTTTTGGAGAAATAAATTCTGTTTTCTTTTTTCAAATTTTGATTGTTCACAGCTTCTGATGCAGATACTTCATTATCTTTATTATCAGGTTTAGCAGATTTTTCTTCAACAGAAGTCGAGACCTCAACGTATTCTAAAGTTTGAGGTTCAGCAGATCTTTCTTCAACAGAAGTAGAGGCCTCAAGATGCTCTAAAGGTCTATCAGTAACTAAGGAAGTAAAAAAATCGGCATCTGTAAATATGTCCGGGTCAAACGGAAATATTCCGGACCTCTTAAAACCCGGAATTATATTGGAAGGTGTCACGGCTTTTGGCAGAGCTCTTCCAGTAATTTCGGCAAGTTGGTATATAGTGATGGGAATGCCAGGGTTTTTAGCCATCCAGATATCGACTTCTTCATTGTAGTATGCCTTCAATGGTCCAAACACTGTTAAATCTAAAGGTTGCATCTTGTGGCTACAATGCGGGGGCAATGTTAACATTATGACTCCGTGTTGCTTTGCCATGTTTAAAACTTGAATACCCATATGGGACTCGTGGTTATCACATATTAGTAAAGAGGGGTTATCTTTTGTACTATTGGTATATTTGATGAAATGTTCCATTACAGAAACAAATAGTTCTGTAGTCATCCACCCGGATGAATTTGCTAGGCCAAGTGTTCCAGTTGGTGCCCCGTTGATCATATGCTGCTTAAAATTTTTTCGAGGAAAAATCATAACCGGAGGTATAAACGTTCCTGCACCAGAAATAGCTACTAGGAGAGTTACTAGTTCTCCTCTTTCGCCACTAGTGCACTGGTTTAGTTGCTTTACTCCTTTGTGTGCTATAATCTTTTTGGGTTTTTGGACTGTAGTTAGTCCGGTTTCGTCCAAGTTAAAGACTCGTGAACCATTTGCTAACTGTGGAAATCGTTTTAAAATTGACTCCAGGTGCTTAAAAAATACTGAAACATTGTGTTTGTTAAAGGAAGTTAGTCTAGATAGGTGGCAAGCTTCTGGTTTTCTAATACTTAGTTTTTGATTGCGATATAAGAAACCTCTCATCCATTCTTTGCCATCGATATTTTTTCTTTCCCACGATTGAGGAACTTTAATGTTGTTTTCTTTGGCCATATCATAAGCTAATTTTCTTAAAGCTACAGTTGACAATCCATACGCCATTTTACTACATATTTGTAAATACTCGCCAAGATCAGTTTCCTGTTCTTTGCTAAATATTTGCCTAACTTCATAATGTGGCTGAGTTCTTATTTCAGCACCTGGATTTAATTGAGCCTTTTTTACATACCGATGCAACGTTTGTAATGGAATTCCACTAGTCCTCGCAGCCTCTCTTATGGATAAGTGCTGTTCCATAACTAGCTTAATAGCTGCCGCCATATCTTCTCCGGACGTTTTTCCTATTTTTCTAGGCTTGTCCCTAGGTCGTACCATTATAAATTGTCTCTTCGTTTCTTTACTATAATAAATTGCTATTATACAATAGGAGTAGAAGTGCACAGTGGGACGGGTAGTACACAATGAGACACCGTCTCAGTGTGTACTACCTGACGCCGTCCCACTGTTTAAAAAAGCACCATCAACATAAAATTAGTGTAGTTTCTTAACTACATATTTTATTAAATCGCAAAAAAAAATATGTAGCTAAAAAGTGTATGTTCAAACATACTTACTTGCAAATTGAAGAGATTGCACAATTTAAATATTTAAACTTTTAATATCTGACTATAAATGTTACTCAGCGGTTCGTAAAACCTAATGAATCACACAACTATCAACAAACAACTGCGCCATAAATGCTAATTTGGTCAAAGACAAATATTTATCTGAGAGTTATTTCAGGGTTGCCAGGTATTAAATATGTCCCTTGGTCTTAGAGAAATATTGAATGTACCACTGTGACAGCCGTCCCACTGTGGACTACCTTCCCCTAAGCTATAACGCACAGTCGTGCGTAATGAAACGTCATGTTGAAATGACGTTTCATTACGCACAACTGTGCGTTATAGCTTACTTACCCTGCATGGTGACAATGAGTATAAATGACATTTACTGTCAAAGGAGTAGATAACAGTACAGTACGTACGTCATATATTTTTTAGTAATGTTAAATATTTAGAATTGAAATTAAAATATTGAGTCGTAGATAAAGCATAGTACGTAACTCGAGTGGTAAGAGGTATTACGTACTCGTGTAATTACGCACTAGCCGCTACGCGGCTTCGTGCGTAACTTCGTGCGTAATGTCCTACTTACCACTCTTGTTACGTAATATACTATTATAGAAGTGTCAAGCTGCCAAGTACAATTTTTCTTCTTGAAAAGGCTTGAAATAGTGTATTACGCAATGTTAGGGGAAGGTGGTAAACTTCTTACGTAGGGACAGTTTGCAACCCGGGCAAAGCGAAGTTATAAGATTGTGTTATCAAAATACTTTTTTCCAAAAATGATATCGTTTTTTGTTAAATCATTCGTATACGTCATGCAAAGAATTTTTTTCATAAATGTGTCGTATAATATAAATTATTACACAAAATATTTTTAATAATTTTCTATTTCAATTTATTTAAAAGAAAAAAGTATTTCTTAATAAAAAGTAAGCATTAAAAAATATATAAAAAAATTCAATTTTAATTTATAAATGAACTTTTTCGAAGCGCGGCAAATGTGAGTGAAGAAACCTTTACATACGTAGTATCCAAACAGACACAGCAAATACTATCATTTGAAAATGGTTAACATAAAAATTTTTAGATATCATTTGCACAATCTAATGTTGGCTATGACCTTAGCGGTCATTTCAAGATCAAAGCGAATTTTTACTCTATCGACTTCGTAGATCTAAAGAAGAGAAAAGTTTAAGTTCGAATATGACTTTGGCGTTGACACTGAAGAACATTTTAAGGTCAGTAGACCAGTGCTGATCTGTAAAAAAACGTCTATATTTGGATGTAAGAGGTGGCATTCGGATTTTTGCAGAAAAAGTTGTGTGATAACTTCAATAATAATAATCTCGTTTCCTACCTCTCAAACAAGTCCGGAACATTAACAAAAAAATTAAAATGTTTAAAAATAGTGAAAAATGACGATTTTTTTCTACTTTATTTGCTTATAACTTTAAAACGATTCATTTTAGGGAAAAGTTGTAAAGAAATAAAAGTTGCGTAATTGAATTTTCTATAAAACACCATTGGTTAAATTTATTTAAATTTATTATCCATGCTGCAAAATAGCAATAAATACAAAACAAAAGGGGTAAATGGAGCCTTTTTTATTCAATTTATTTCAACCATTTAGATTTCATGTAGGACCTTCATAATTTGCCTCAAAAATCTTTATAATATAATAAAACAGTCCACTAAATTTCATTAAAATCGATGTAGTAGATTTCGCATAATAATTTTGCAATCTAAATTTTTTTTAAAAAATTGGTATCTCGCACAAGAAAAACTAAACCACACATAAGTTTGCTGATTTTTTGACATATAAAGGAGCACTCCACCTATCAAACGCACTTTATAGAATTAAAATTGGATTATTTGGGCGGCCTCAGGAATGTTTTAAAATTATAAACAATTTTTTGGCTTATAAACAAATAGAATATCTCGGTAACTATTAGTTTAAATTAAATTTAGAAAACGGCGTTAGAAAGAACTTAGAAAGACGCTTCTTTAAACAAAAACAAGTTCATTTACAAGCAGTGGTTCTTGAGATACTACCGGTCAAAGTTGACCGGTATTTGCGACGAAGTTATAAACAATAGGATGCTAATCTTTGAACCACTATCTTTCTCTTTCGTAGCTCCTTCTTGATAAACATTTTCATGTCTTTGAGATATCTATAACATATATTAAAATAATAAAAACTATCGATATTCCGCGTGAAAAATACCAAAAAAAACAGGCTGTGAAATTTTAATTTCAAGGTTCAAAATCGGTATGCGTAAAAAAATACATTTTCTTAGCTTCCAATGAAGCAATTTTCTTCATTATTTTTTTAATCTGATGTACCCCGAATAGAAAATACCAAATAACGCATTACCAAATCCCAAAGATGCTTTCATATTATTATAAATAAACTTATTTATTTATAACAATTAAAACTACATATGATTTTCTATTTTTTAGACTTTTTTTTATAAAAGTTTACTAAACATTTTAAATATAAATAAATTCATTTAATAGCTGTATAATTATTTAAACAATCTTTGTGTAAACAATTTATAAAAAAAACTTTTTTTAATCAATTTTTTTATGAAGGTCTTACATATAATCTAAATAAATTGAATAAAAAAGGCTCCATTTACCTCCTTTGTTTTGTATTTATTGCTATTTTGCAGCATGGATAATAAATTTAAAAAAAAATTAACCAATGGTATTTTATAGAAAATTTAATTACGCAACTTTTATTTTTTTAAAACTTTTCCCTAAAATGAATCGTTTTAACGTTATAAGCAAATAAAGTAGAAAAAAATCGACATTTTTCACTATTTTTAAACATTTTAATTTTTTTGTTAATGTTCCGAAACTGTTTGAGAGGTAGGAAACGAGATTATTATTATTGATGTTATCACACAACTTTTTCTGTCAAAATCCGAATGCCACCTCTCACATCCACTAAAAAACAGATCCGCCTTGGTCTACAGAGCGATTTTAGGATTGGTATTTGCTGAGATACAAGGAGGCGCTGTGACTTTTTAGACACCCTGTATAGTATATATGAGGTTTTATTTCCCTAGTTTTAAAGCGATCTACAGATTCGTGATCGGATGCCTCGAAAATGTAAGCGTGAATTTTTTTGACGGTCATTTCTCTATATGATCCTGGAATGACCTTGAATGAGGTTTTTTGACCTGGCTGCCATTAAGACTTTTAATGAGCATGCCAAAATCTAGCTCTCTGCAAAATTCACCGAAAGACCATTTTCCATATATTATGTGCGGGGTCCTTTGTAGATTTTCTTCTCAAACTTTTATTTTATAAAAAAAATTATAAATCTGAAATTAAATCTGGAACGTCAGCTTCTGCTATATTTTGCCAAAATATTTTTCGGTTTTCTGGCATCAGGGGACCGAGTTCTGACAATATGCCCTTTTTTTGTCTTTCGAGATTCCGCGTAGCCCAGTATGCAGTTTTTCTGGCATATCTAGTTTAAATTTTTTCTTTAAAAAGTTACATTCTTTAAAGTCTTCTTTGTCTGACAAACTATTTTTGTAAAATATATTACGCGAGTTTCTTCGAAATTAAACGAGAGATACATTGCATAGAAGGGGCCGATTAATTTTTTTGACTACGATTCTCATTGATTTCCAATTTAAACATTTTCATTTTCTAAGCATATCACATTCATTTTTTTGCCATTGGAATTTTCAACGGCATTAATGAAGTCATTGAAATCATAAACATTGCACATATACTTCATACTTAATTCAACACCATGATGAACAGAGTCTGCACTCATAAAAGTGTGCCCTGGTTCAAAATATTTTAATGTGATATCTTTAGCCGCAATGTGGCTGGAATTAATCAAAATCACCAATGCGGTATACAGTGTCCAATTTTTATTTTGCCCTGAGCAGTTGTCTACCCAATAGACATAATGTAAGGCATCTCGTTCTTTCATTAAAGCTTTGTGATAACAGGAAGTAATTTCTTCAGCTTTTCTACCAGCAAGTGCTTCGTGCCACAAAACTGATATATTTGCTTTAGTTGTTTTTATTTTAGAATTTTTCATTAGAGCAAATGTTTGATGAAAAGCGACTATTCTCCTTGTAAAACAGGTTTTTTTACTTCCGGGAATACGTGGTAACATTATAACTTTTTTCAAGTCTACAATTCGATAACTTACTTCTGTATCTGTAGATGACTTTAACACGTCTTGCCTGTATTGATTTCTAGAAATTTTAGCTTTTTCAACATGCTCTAGAAATGCTTTACAAGCTTTACAGTTTTTGTATTTCTTGGATTTTTCACATTTTATGTCCATTGCGCTTAGTTCGTTGTTCTTTTGATCCTCATCCGTTGCGTCGTGATTTCTATCATCATCGTTCTTTTCTTCCTCTTCTGTTGCATCGTGGTTTTTATCATAGCCGTTTTTTCATTTTCTTCTATTCCATCTTGATTTCCATCATCGTCGTTTTTTTCAATTTTTTCTATTGCATCATGATTTTCATCATCGTCTTTCTTTTCATCCTCTTCTATTGCGTCGTGATTTTTTTCATTAATATATTTATCATTTTCAGCCCCCTCGTTCTGCTGAGTAATAATAGTAGTATCTTTAATCTTTTCTGTACAATTATAATTATCCATGGCGTTTTTGTCTACTGTTCCTTCCATATTTTCCTTATTTTCGCTCTCCAATTGATTTTCCACCGTAGAAACATTACTTTTGTCATCGTTCAAATGAGAATTTAAGTGTTGATCTTGAATAACACAATGGTCACATTCTTCATTTCCTAATTTTGTAAAACTTATGTTTAATTCATTGGTTATAATTTTTCGGTATGTTTCGTAAGAAACTGTTTGGTTTGGATGTTTTTCGTTGTAGTCTTTCAGCATATCCTTAATTTTTACGTCACTTGGCAGGTATAATCGATGAGGAGCGTGTTCTCTTCTGTAATGACTCACACATGGATTATACTGCATAATGTGTCTTTTTATTATGTCTCTGTTGAGCTTATTAGATGGCTCGTGTCTTCCACGGGAATCAACTTTAGGAGCAATTGATCCTGTAGGAGCATTTCTTAACACCGTTGTTATGATTTTGTCATTTTTTGCATGGTGTCCAAGAGTTAAAAAAAAAATGATTTACATACTACTTGAGAATTTCCATTTCCATCAGGTAAAGTGTAAGTCAATGTTTTATATCTTTTGCTTACTACAGCTTTTGTTATTTTTCTTTTTCTCTCACTTTGAATAATTTTACTGTACACCCACGCTCTCCTGGCATTATAATTCATTTTGTAATACTCATCCCAGATATAAGTTCTTCTTTCTTCTGTTACTTTATTAACACACTCATTCTTGCACTTGCAGGAACTTCGCAGTAAGTGAGAAGACCTATCCCTTTCAAGCTTATCTGAATCCTTACGCAACCTCTTCTTCTTTTTAAAATCTTTTTCTGGAACCTCTAAGACTCTCTCTTTACTTCTTGCTATTTTTCCTGTAGCTCGAGCGTCATCTTCCGAAGTAGAAGTCTCGTAATTTTTTGGAACTTCAAATAATGGATCGGTAACGGAATCATCGGAATACGTTTCCATGTACCTTTCAGGAGTGTTCTTTTTACTAATAGTAGCACCCTGAAAAAAACAACAAAAAATATTAAATAACTTTAAGATAAAAAACTTTTAGTTTATGTTTATACCTCCAGTGCATCAGAACTGCTTTCATATAGTAATAATGGAATACTGGATGATTCGATTCGATTATCTTGGAATGAAACAGAACTAGTTTCATCAGCGTATGTGGTTATGGTAAAATTTTCCTAAAAAAATTTGTAATTTAGTAGGGTGGTGTTAATTCCCTTCCTCTGAAACATAATAATTTGTGCAATAGCTACCTCTGAAGTCATATTGTCTCTTGCAATAATATTATCTAATCGATTTTCGGTAAAATCACTAGATTTTAGCGGATCTATTATCGTAGAAACAATATTATGTTCATCTTGGACACAACCACCTTAAAATAATATTGATTTAATAAAAAACTGACTATAGAAATAGGAGCATTTAATAAATCTTACCTTTATCAATCATATTATTATAATTATAATTGTCACATGGAGAAGAACTTGACCTCAAATTTTGCAAAACTACTATTTTTTTATCCTTTGATAACGCGAAATCGAGCATTTTCTTTGTTCGGTAGCTGTACATTGTGGAACAGTCAAAAACAAACTCAAAGAATTATAACTTAAATTACACTAATTTATTCACAGTTGTTATCAATCTTAGAACAATTTTTAATACACCTCTTAGAAGAGTGACTAATAATAGACTAAAACGCGTTAGCAAACGGCAGCGTCTGACAGTCGTTTGGCAGATACTGCTGTTTGGCTAAGTATAACATTAAAAAAGGAAAATGATGTTCTAAGGTAAATCGGAGTAAGTGATTCTGGGCCACATACTGCCATTTGCTTGTGACTTAATTAATGTCACTAACTGCTCTTTGCCATTCCATTTTATTCCCTTATACGTAGGTATTTTTACAAGGGGTAGGTATAATTTAAAAGCTGTATCACTTACTGTTCTTTATGGTTCAGCAAAAATGTAATTTTTTAACTTTTGTCACTTACTGCCATTTGCCTTTTTAGGGCAGAATATTCGCTTTTACTCGCTATAATTAGATTCATCACTACTAGTTTCAGTTTCTTCATTGGGATTTATAATTATAGGTGCAATCTCTAGTGTATTCAACAATCTCTCTCTATCAAACCATTTAAAAATTTCCTCTTCAGTATGATGAATAGTTTTTTCCAAATTTCTGGTGTAATCGTTTCAAGAGCTTCAGACCACATATATAAACAGTCTGTTTCAGTGGTTCCGTCTCTGCCAATGTGTCTGTTATAATATTGTTTTGCTGTACCCCATATCAGTTCTATGGGATTGAAAATACAATGATATGGGGGTAAACGTAGCACTTTGTGTCCATATTGCTCGGCTAAATGGTCTGCCATATATATGACTGGTGGTTTATTCCTAAAAATGAAATGATTATCCCAAGGAAATTTCCAAAGTTAAGCTTAAAATTCAAAGTATTAATTTCATTTCTTACCTATTAACAATGTTCAGAAGTTCAACTTTTAGCATATTTTCTGTGAAATCAAGGTTTTGACTAGTCAACCATTCTTTAATTTATGGTTTGTTCCAAGTTGTATTAGGCGTTTCATGGAGTACTCTAGTCAACATCTTCAAAAACGTGAAAAATTAAAATAAAGGTCCTAAAATTATGAGCGATAGCTCATTGGATTCGGAATCACCTCTAGAAAAATGTTTTTGAAGGAAAAGTGTGCAGGCAAAAAAATTGCAATTGTTATTAACAAAATAAGATGAAAAATAAAAAATGTTTATGTTTTTGTTAATAACTCGAAAAATATTAATACTTAAGCAATTTTGAAAAAAGTTTGTTAAAGAGGAGGAAATTTACGAAAAAAAAGTCCGTCCTTCCGGAACTCTATCTCCATTATTTATAATTTTAATTTGACGTTGAAAATGGGGCTTTGAGCGGCTTTTACGGCATACGCGCGCTACCGCTAAACGGTGTTTATCAGATAAAATATTTTTTTATGACATAAAATGTTATTTTAAAAATTTGAAAAAATTCCAGTATTTTCCTAACACTTGAAAGAATCTAAATCAGTTAGAATAAAACATTTTATCACTGTTTTTTAAAAAGTTATTCAATTGTTAACTAACAAATTTTTTCCTAATATCTGTTGATATAAACAATGGGATAAAAGGTATAAATAATTGGCCTAAAAATTTGAAACTTTGTGGAGCCCTTTTCATATGTATACTTTAAAAGATTCTGTGATAAATGTTTATAAAAGTTTATTAATTTGTTAATTATGATTTTTCATAACTATTGCAAAACATTGCGAAAAAGTAAAACAAAATACAGAATTTTTCCAAATAAATGCATGTAGTATCTAATAAACAATAAATACGAATTTGGTCTTATAACTATTTAAAAGAGAAATTTATTTTCTATAAAAAACTCCTGAATATCCTTTATCATATCTCCAATAGTTTAAAAGATATATCATTTTTTTAATTGGCAAGTTATTTGGCGCTACAGTTAACGTGACGTATGATATTAGAAAGTATTATTAACAAATTAATAAACTTTTATGAAGATTTATCGCAGGATCTTGTAAAGTATACATATGAAAAGGGCTCTACGAAGTTTCAAATTTTTGGGCCAATTATTTATACCTTTTATCCCAGTGTTTATGTCAACAGAGATTAGGAAAAAAATTGTTAGTTAACAATTGAATAACTTTTTGAAAAACAGTGATAAAATGTTTTTTCCAACTGATTTAGATTCTTTTAAGTGTTATGAAAATACTGGAATTTTTTCAAATTTTTAAAATAACATTTTATGTCATAAAAAAAATATTTTATCTGATAAACACCGTTTAGCGGTAGCGCGCGCTTGCCGTAAAAAGCCCTATTTTCAATGTCAAATTAAAATTATAAATAATGGAGATAGAGTTCCGGGAGGACGGAATTTTTTTTCGGAAATTTCCTCCTCTTTAACGAGCTTTTTTCAAAATTGCTTAAATATTCATATTTTTCGAGTTATTAACAAAAACATAAACATCTGTTTTTTTTCATCTTATTTTGTTAATAACAATTGCAATTTTTTGCCTGCACACTTTTCCTTCAAAAACATTTTCTACAGGTGATTCCGAATCCAATGAGCTAGCGCTCATATTTTTAGGACCTTTATTTTAATTTTTCACGTTTCTGACGATGTTGACTAGAGTAGAGTAAAACACTGTGATTTGAAGCATTGTCCATAGTATTATGCTAGGTTCTGTGAGATTCTTTAACAGCTGGTTCTCAATCCACTTTTAAAAATTATCTTGATTCATTTTATCATGGTTATCACTTAATTTGGTTTTTGAGGAAAATATTGCTTTCGCACCGCCAATAAAGCCATTTTCATTTCCAGCATGTAGTATGATATATCTTCGAAAAATAAAACTTAATGTTGAACAGAAATATTTAAAATTACCATGTAAATAGGTACAAAGACATATACTATTAATTATACTAAAATAACCCGAGAGTTTATCTTTTACCATCAACTTTAGTCGTTTTGGCTTTTATCATTATTTTGCCATGAACGGTTTATGCTACCATTTTGAAATATCCATGTTTCATCAATAAAAACAAATTTATATAGACCTGCTTCTTTTTCTTTAATGTAGTTCGATAAAAATCTAACCTGTTTTACAGCAATATCAGGAAGCTCCATGAGCCCCCGTCTTGGTTCATCTTTTTTCCATTTGAAACCAATTTCCTTTAATAAATTTGATAAAGACTTTCGAGAACCTTCAAATAAGTGCCTTACTTTTAATTCATCAAGTAAAGCATTTAAAGTTACATCCTCTCCTGAAAATAAAAAAAATATATTATTTTTTCCGGTCTTACAATTAAAAAGAATTTAAATAGCTGTATTCAGAGGAAAAAGGGCGGCGACGAGTTCCTCCCGGCGCGGCGGTCAGAAATTTGTTGAGTTTGAGGCAGGTAGCTACGAACCAGGGATTAAAGGGATTATTGGAATTGCCTAATCTGTACAAGTCCGACAAGTATCTCGTGACTAGGCGGTCCTTGCAGTGCGCAGAGAGAGAAAGCATTCGGTCAGAGTAGGATGGAATTTACCTGAACATTTAATGGTTGATAGATATTACAATTTTTACAATGTTGTCAATACGAAGATGATCTCAGTAATATTGGGTATTTTTTAGTATAATATTTTAAGAAATGAGTATGAAATAATTAACACAGCAATTGATTGACTAAAATGTTATATGAATGATTTTTGAACGTGACTGTTTAAAGAAAAACAAAAATAACAATTTGATTAAAATATAATATATACCAAACAATACAGAGAGTTATAATGTCATTACAATACAATTAAGGGACTTTCATTTTAAGAGATCCTACCTAACAACAATAACGATTTGATTAAAATATAGTATATACCAAACAATACATAGAAGGTCATTAAAATACAATTAAGCTATTTTCATTTTAAAAGATTCTACCTGGAAAACGTAATTACAGTTAAATATTTAACGTTTCAAAATAAGTATTGAAATTTATTTTAAATTCTTGTTAATATAACAATAATAAGTTGCAAGGATGGCCTTTAAGGTCAACCTCTTTTCGATTTTTTTTTTTAATTTACAAATATAACATTATTTTAAATATTACTGAAAATTTTAAAACAATAATAGTATTAATTTAGAAATTAGTAAAAAAAAAATCGGGTTTAATATAATAGATTTTTTAGATATCTTTAGTAGGTATCTGGTTCTTCATCATCAGAAGACTCCCATTCCGAATCACTGTCTCTTAAAGTAATGACAAATTTTTCCATGTTGCTTTCTACTGCTGCTTGTTGCACCAAAAATTCATTCTCGCATTTTTTTGTATGGTTGCATCGGCTTTGCCACTCAGTAAGAGGGAAAGTGGCAAAGAATTGGTCACATAAGTCTTTTACATTATTTACATTGAATGTAACGTTTTTTGATGCAACATACGATTTTAAGCTGGCCCAGACCAGCTCAATTGGATTAAGGTCTGGGTGATATGGAGGTAATCTTAAAATTCTATGTCCATATTTTATTGCGATCTCGTCTATTGCATAACGTATATATCGTGGTTTATGCATGTTCACCAAATCGTACAGTTCTGGCTTTAGCATATTATTATTTATTGGTATATTTCTGGCCTCCAGCCAGTTCCTCAGCAATTCCTACCTTGAATTGAATGTTGGTGCCTTATCAATTTGTTTATTGTGATAAGGTGCATTATCTATCACTACAACACTTTGTGGAGGAAGATTGGGTATTAATTTGTTTTCGAACCACTTGCAATAATTTTCAAACGACATATCGTCGTGATAGTCGCCTGTTTTAGTACCCGATTTAAAAATTAAGGCAGCTCCTTGTACAAAACCACACTCACCACCAGCAGGAACAATAATTAAACGATTTCCTTTTGATGTCGGTTGCTTAATACCTTCATTAGAATCATCACTCCAACTTTTGCCGTGTGGTATGTGTTGCATGAATGTATGTTTCATCCATATACACTATAGAACGACCTTCTTCTCGAAACTTTTGAATAGCTCTTAAGTAGTCTATACGACGCTTCTGGATTTCATATCTTTCCATCAGGAGTCTCCGATTTGTTTTTGTTTTTCTCCAACGGACTGCAATATCTCTAATAATTAATCTTAAAGATTCTCGGCTCCCTTGATAGCCCACAGCATCTCTGAATTTAGAAAGAATGTTTTTCAGCTGCGGTACTTCTGCATCGCTTATATGCATGTTATGAATAATACGCCTTAACACTCCTTTGTCGACGTCGTCAATACTTTGCTTTCTTTTTTCTTTTAAAATATGTTTCCTTGGAGAGGAAAACGAGGTGCATTGTCCTACAATTAAATCTTTCCATTATTACTAGCATACACAGAAAAAAAAACTAGGTAAATATTATACAAAATACATTACATATTAAAGAAGTTTCTGTTGCTATAGCGCCATCAGAACTTTCTTTTAATATAATAATGCGTTTCTGTTAATGTAATTAAAGAATATTATGCATCAAATACAGAAAATATTTGTAATTTTATAGTTTAGCTCAATAGTCAATACAATATTTATTTGTAATGTAGGAATAAACTTCTTAAACATTATAAAATTTTCTGTACTCCTTATAAAACATTTTTATAGATTTATCGAAATTTTTTGTATACAAGGCAGGTATTTCTGTACAGAGTAAAGAATATTTTAGTATATTTATGGAACAGTTCCCTAGGTTTATCGAAATTTTCTGTATACAAGGCAGGTATTTCTGTACAGAGTAAAGAATATTTTAGTATATTTATGGAACAGGTCCTAGGTTTTACAGAACTCGTAATACATCATGACATCTTTTATAAATATAAGAAAATACTCTTTGTGACCTGCACAAAAGTTTGGTATATTTATGAAATATTCTGTATGATTATAAAAAATATCTGTAAAATTAAAAAAAAAGTAACAGTAATATGAACAAATATTTCTGTATACATAACAGAATTGTTTGTTGATTTTGGAAATTTATTTTGTTGCTTAATATATATTATTCTTCTATTATTATGAAGTAAAACCGCTATGCATGTTTAAAAAAATATATATTAATATTAGCTTTGACAACGAATTCAGAACGAGATTTGAAAAGTCAGCAATATAATAACATACATTTTTTAAATATGCATAGTTGTTTTAATATATGATAATTGATAATAAATAAATAAATAAAATTTGTATGTATTTGAATGAAAAATTTCTGTATATTTCAATTACTTTTTAGCATTTTTTTGCAATTAAAAATATGTAAAACAAATATTTATAAAACTCTCAACTTTTTAATTCGCTCTTTAAAATTCCAAATAAAAATATTCAATACAGAAACTAGAAATTTAATTTCTCAATTTTTTAGATTATATTGTAAACTAAAATACATAGGACATATTGGTAATATTGTAACTAATTAAAAGTCGTCAAAATTCATCAACTTTCTCAACTTAAGATTTCTTTTTGTATTACAAAATATATTTAAATCGGTTTTGAAAAAAAAAATGCAGTCTTAGTAAAAACGAGTTAGATTTATTCATTTTACAAATACATAACTTAGAACTTTAGATCAGGTCACACTTTTGAAAGCTCATTTTCAAACACTTTAATGTCTGGTAACACTTTATCTTGTTTGGTGGTGATGTGGTAGAAATATGTCTGAATGAACTGCCAGACCGTAACACTGGCCTCAGGATATTTTAGATTAAATAAAAAAAATATTTTAAAACATAAATCTACTGCTTTTAAAATACTGAAAAATTTATATTTAGTTTGGTCCCAGTATACCATAATTTCTTTAGGTTCCTTAACCGTGCCCACAATCAAAATTGTGGGCTGAAGACGTTGTCCTTTTGACAATATTTCTTCAATTTTTGCTAATAGGGCTGCTACTGTAGGCTCTACCATAAAAAAAGATGTCTGGGAATCCCTGATTGAAAATTTCTTAGTGCTCTTTTTGCCTGTGGCATCTCTAGTAGGTAACCTTTCTGGAAGAAGGCTTCAAATAAGCGTGAAGATACCATAGGAGATAAGCATTTTTGCCTTCTAAAAGAATAATAAAATTAGTACTTCATTTGGTAGAATAAATCTATGTATTTTTTAAATTATATTCAAAAGTTTTAAATTTATTGGATTTCATTTAAATACCTACTTTATTTTGTGTGTTTGTACATTTTAATGTTTGATTTTACCTTTTGACACAACTTCATTAATCTCGAAGCTCGATCCAATTTTTTTAGAAAATATCTCCGTGGCTTTCAAAAAGAAATTTTCCCATTCTGATAGTATTGATGATCCATCTGCCTTACTCATAAGTTCAGCGTAATCTATTTCAATCTTAAAGAGAGATATTTATTGATTACAGAATTTACTAACATATTTTGTGATAAGCATACTAATATACAAATAAAATGAAAAACTAGGATTCGTATCAGATAAAGTTTGGATTTATATGGTACAAACAATTTGAAGAAAATATAATAGCAAATCTTACCAATCTGTACCCCATAGGATGAGTATATTGTTTCCATAAATCTTGAACCAAAGACGTGTTGTTTTGATTATTGATGTCGCCAATTGATTTCAATCGCCCTTGGCAGGTCCTTGTCCACAAAACTTCAACTTGATCCCATGGCATATCTTCTGTTCTCAATCTGACTACAATGTCTTCATAGTCTTCTTCAACTTCTAGAAGTTCAAAGCTATATATACTTGCAAACTCGAATGAGTATTATTCAAATGATATGATTATAAAAATAGCTACTTACCAAATGTGGCTACTTTATCAGTACAAGTGGTACTATTCTTTTTCCCAAGAAGACCACATTTGATCAATCTATGCATTTCGTTTTGGTATTTATTATAAAGTTTTCCTTTTGGAGCTTTTTTGTGTTGGGCAGCAAAGTAATATTCTCTTGGTTCATTTGTAAATATGGCAACAATTTGTTTGGAAATGTCATCAGCTATGGAAACAGTCATTTTCTTCATGTTCACAATAAAATGTTGAACTATTAGATCATTTAATATTAATCGATGTTTTTCGTGCAATTCTTTATTTTTATCGAAATATTTCTGGATCATTTGACCCTCTGGAGTACTTAAAATTTCACTGAGTTTCACTTTCGATAAATTCTCAGATGGTTCAGAAATCGTAGATGGTGTAGATTTCTCTGTTAAAGTAGGAGAATCCGTTCTATATGGGCTATTAACAACTGTTAAACTATTTGGCATGGTCTCAAATTGGATTCCCTAAAAAAATTAAAATATTTTTCAACATAAACATATTTGATTAGAATAAATATTACATTTTAAAAAGATTTTTTACCTGATGCTTTTGCCACCGGTGTAGAAAATATTCAAATTTAGCTTGTATGCCTAGAGGGAATTTAGATAATAACTTCTCTGCTATTTTTGGAGATATATATTTTAAGTTTTCTATATCAACTTCTTCTTCTGCAATTAAATTAATATTATTGTAAACTACAGTTCACATATATTAGAATTAAGATATAAAAAATATCAGTTTTGAAGATTACAACATTATTAAATTGAAACTCAATTTTTATAAAGAAACTTACTTAATAATGTTTGGTATATCAGCTGAAGGCCCCATTCTTCTAATAATTCATATAAGGGAGTCCAACGATCTTCAATTTGATGTGAAATTTCACAAGTTTGATTTTCAGTTTCATGATAATTGACATTATAAACATTTTCAGTATTTTCTAAAGCAGTTGGAAAATGATTTTCTTGGCCAGTATTAATGTAGTCTGGTTCATTCGTTTCTTGGCCAGTATTACTGTATTCTAGTTCATTCGTTATTTTTGAATTTTGAGTTGTAGTAAAAGTATTAACTACTCGTGATAAGTAGTTATCCATCTGTAATTTTTTAAATAACTCTATAAATATTCTTTTGGAATCACCATATTTTCACCAGTAACTAAAGTATTTGTATTTACGGGAAACCAGGAAAAATCTTTAATATTCATTAGTAACAAGACATTTTCTTTGTCATCTTTGCTAGGGCTCTTTGTAACTTCGTAAGCATTGTAATGACACACATATCCTATAATGCTTACATTTTCACACAAAATATGTATGTTGGAAGAACTGTCAAAAATTTCAATGATTTTATATAATTGTAAAACATCATCAACAAATTTCGTTAAATAATAACCAGTTTTATAAGTTGTACCTTTATAGTCTAATCTTGAATAAGAAGTAAATGCATCTTTATCTATAGATAGCTGATTGCTAATAAAATCAGAAAAATTACTTATCGTCTTAGTACAATTTTTAATCTCTACCTCTTCATTATGAAGCAAATTTCATTTGATTTTTTTTTGCCAAAGTCAAACATATGTTTTTTCTTGAAGTTATTGCATGTGCGTAAATTTTAAACTCTTTATGTTTAGATTCATAACAACAACACCAATATTTTCTAGGTGGCCCAGAATTTTCTATGACAGTGGGATAATGCACTAAAAGGTGAAACTTGGGCTTTAATGTATCTTTGAACAGTCGAGTAAAATTATCATTATGTTCTTTAATTAGCAAACGCAATAGCATTTTTTCAGATTTTGAAATTTTAAAAGCCAAAATTATATCAATAATTTTTAGTAAGCCAAGAAAGAAGGTCCACACTTCATCATTTTTTGGTATAAAATGTCCAATCATTAAAGGTAGAAAATGTACAAAGGTCATCATTTGCCTAGCAGACATTTTAAACCTCTTTTTCTGCAAATGTTCCTCAAATTTTATTTGTGGACTCATCTTACCAATTTTAATTGGCCCATAATTAAAATTATTTTTGCATATATTAAGTGTTTCCAGGGTAAAAAGTTTGCATTCATAAATATAATAAAGCAAAATATGCGCAACATCATAATGGCATATGCCTTCAAATATATCATGCATCACATCCACTGCAAAGTTATTTACAACATGGAACGATTTTATATTATTAAGAACAGATTTCCCCCTTACACCAGTCTGCTTGAAATCATTTGTTATCAGATCGCTATTGTATTTTTCAATATTTCTCATTGTTGCGGCATCAAATTTTATTTGTGGACTCATCTTACCAATTTTAATTGGCCCATAATTAAAATTATTTTTGCATATATTAAGTGTTTCCAGGGTAAAAAGTTTGCATTCATAAATATAATAAAGCAAAATATGCGCAACATCATAATGGCATATGCCTTCAAATATATCATGCATCACATCCACTGCAAAGTTATTTACAACATGGAACGATTTTATATTATTAAGAACAGATTTCCCCCTTACACCAGTCTGCTTGAAATCATTTGTTATCAGATCGCTATTGTATTTTTCAATATTTCTCATTGTTGCGGCATTTTCATGGCTTAAATATTGACATGTTTGTTTAGATTCTGTACAAAATCTGCAGTAGTACTTAGCACTAAACGATTTACTAAAATCCAACATAGAGTTGACTCCTAAATTATCTCCCAATATTAAAGCAAGCATAAATTTAACCTTAATTGGGTTAGCGGATGAAGAAAAAAGAGTTAGCCCTTCCTCTTCCAAAAACTTTATTTCAGTGACAAGAGATCTCAGGCAAGCATCATTGCCAAACTCCTTCATATCGCTAGTTTTTATTATTCCAGCCAAAAAAATATTATCAAGTTTATAAGTATTTAAATTTGGAAAACTAAAATATACAACTGCGACTTGATCCGTAGTTGCCTTAGCTCCTAAGGGATTATTAATTTCTAAGTCTTCCATGTATAAATAAAAAGGGATAACAATGTCATCTTTGCATGATTCCATTTTCTTTTTCCACAATATTCCATCCATAAAATCACACATAATACTACTATCAGCTTTTTGTGATCGGCGTGTTAAAACTTTCTGAAAATTATTTCCTTTTTCAAAAATTTTTCTAAAAGAAAATTTTAAGGGCACTAAAGTACCTCTTGTTTCCGTTGCTTGAAAATTAGTTTCTCCATCGATATAAATTACAGATATATCATTATGTATGGTAAACTGATTAACTTTGTCAATATAATCATTTTTCATTAGCCATTGCTGTAATTTGTAATCAGTTTTACAAAAATCAAATAGATCATTGAATGAACGAATTAATTCAAGAAAATCTAATCGCAGAGTTGAATCTATAATTTTTATATTAATAAATTTTTGAATGTGCAATGTCATGGGTTGTAATAATTCATAGATAATGCTCTTTAAAATTCGTTGTTGATAATTCAAAGATTTATTACATTTAACTTTATTTATTGGTTCCGGAGTAGGTTTCATTGATATATTTGAAAATGTGTCCTCTGAACTCTTCTCTATATCCACTAACTCTCTTGTAGTCAGTTTTATATTGTTTTCATTTTTATTTGTAATATGTTTTTTTAGCACATGCTTTTTAAAACTTTTTTTATTATTGAATTTTTGAGAGCACATTACTGCACAACATTCATATGTACTGTCACTTTTAAAATTATGCCATACTGTTAGATGTTTTATTAGAAGGTTTATATTGAAAAATCCCTTTTGACAAATTGAACATTTATGCATTTCGGAGGTATACCTGAAACTGTTAATTAATGATCTTTTTATATGTTTGATGTTATATTATATAATACGAAATTGTTTCTAAGCCCCAGTGAAAGTTTTAAAATACACGGTACGGCCCTGCAAATGAGTTAAATTTCAGAATAGAGTATCAAATCATTTTATGTCAATGCAGAGCATTTAAGTTTGGCTAAACGTGCTAAAAATATATTTATGAAAACAATTATCTATTATACTTTAAACAAAACACCTCGTGTTTTCATAAGCATTATAGCATGTGAGGATGCGCAATGAGTATGATTCAGTAGGAACCCAAAAAGCTGTATCAATCTTACAACTAAAACAGGTATTGAATTACGCGTTTCATAAAGTTTCCAATAAAGTATATTCTCGATAAAAACGTCATATTTACTTATTAGAATAAAGATACCTAATTAGTTTACTGTAATTATCTAGGCATTTTTTAATTTTTGAAAGTAAAATTTAATAGTAAATAATGGAAAATATTGTCATAAAAAACACTGAAGTAGGTACACGCTGGCGTTAATGAAATAAAAGGGAATCTGTTATGTTATGAGTTATGAGACGGGAGTCAAGGGTGTTAAAAAAACAATAAACAATCGGGTGGCGATTCGCAAGAAGTCGGAAGAACAATTAACTACCCAAACATAAAACATTGACTTGCCGATTTATGTATCGATATTTTTTGTTGAAAAGAAAAACTTTTCTGTTAGATTTACGAAACTTATTTGTAAGTCTATAGGGTAACTAAATTTGGCTTACTACCAGTCCTAACAATATCCTCCCAGTTTTAGAATAAAGAACTATTGATATGATTACAAAACATTTCTTTTGCAGTAACATAGAAAATTATATTTATGAACAGAATATTTCTTTACTAAGTAAATATTTTTGTATAACTACTGAATACTTTCGTTTTGTCACAAAAATTGTATTAATAGTACAGAATTGAGTTCGCATGAAAATAATAAAGGGCTACAAAAATATTATTAACAGAAATTATTTAAATATATATAAACTTTCATAACTTTGGTATAAAAATGTTTTTTAATACTAAAGATATTCTCTAAAATTTACATAAATATTCCGTTATATTGATAAAGAACCCATTTTGTTAATAATACAAAATTTTTTTTTCCTGTGTACAGAATGTTATGGATTAGTTAGGATTAGTTACTTAGTTAGGATTTAGATAAATGAATTTTTTAACTATTTTTTGTAAGACATACCTTGTTCAATTTTCGTTTTTTCAACTGATACCCGGTAAATGGTACTTTCGGAAACACCTGTCGCTGCTGCCACACGCTCTTTTATGCGGTGATGAGGTATTGTGACCGGAGTCGTCTAGTTCCTCGCACATTAACAGGTAGGTACAATATTTGTGTTCAGTTCCTCGCAGCATACGAAGGGTAAGGGATTAGGTATCAGGTAGCAAGGTCCACAATGACAGTGCGAGGGATTTTGATTAGGTAATATTTACATATTGCTAGTAAATGTTTCAATATGAAATTATATTTTTGTCAAATAATAACAATAAAATACAAAATAAAAAAGAAACAAACAGAACAAATACATATGAAATAAACAAACAGAAACACACCGCAGCAGAAGAAATACCGCTAGTAAATATTAAATATGAACAAATATAAGTAAAATAAAAAACAGAAACACAACATTAAATCAATGATTTTCGTCAATTAAAAATACTATATACAATAAAAACACCTAAACAAAAATAAAAACCCATATAAATGAAAATTAAATAAAAAAACTTAATTAATTTGGTACACTTTGAATTGCCATAATTTTTAAAAATGTAATTTTATCTATTTTTTTATTTTTGTACTCCTCAATTTTAGATTTGATATAATTTTCTTTTTTTACAATTTCTTTGCGATATTTTTTAACAAACCTATTTGCAGTGTTTATTTTTACATAAATTTCTAACTGAAGATCTAAAAGTATTTTTGTAAATTGTATAATATTTGGGTGTGACGCATAAAAAAAACTTTTAAATTTTGCATGAAATGACTCGCACGCATTAGTGGTCCTCTGCAAGAAGTTAACTTCTGAGGCCCAAATTCTCGGAGGAAAATGTGAAGTTTCGTCAACATAATTATCTACAATGTAGTCACAAAATTCTAGCACTTTATTATTAGTAGGCGCCATTTCAAATAATTCTACGTAAGCATCACCCACATCCTCACAATTTAAAAATGGCAAGCCAAAGAATAATTTTAAAAAACTTCCTATTTCAGAATTTTTATTTTGAAAATCTGTCTTTAAACCAATTGAATTAATTTTCCGAAGCCACGCCTGACCCAAATGGAATCTACAGCCAATAATTTCTGCAACAGGCCACACTGATTTTGCTGCATTATGAATTGCCTGTTCAAAATCAATCACAATTTTTTTTGGCCGTAATAATAAATTATAATCATCACAAATTTTGGTAACTTTTTCAAATGTTTTCACATATACATCTGTGTGCTTGTTAGGTAGTAAACAGAAAACTAATGGAACATAATGCTTATTATTGCATCCATGAATCGTGAAAAATTGGTAAAAAATTTTGAACAATAATTAAATGTACCGTCCATGTAAATGTTTTCAACACGACACAAGAAATTTAAATTGGTAAAACACGAGAAAATTATTATTTCATTTTCACTGTCCGATGATAATAAAAAATTTTCGTCTTTATTAGTTTGCAGCTGCATTTTGTCCAGTGTCGCAAAAACTTCTTGTGTCGTTTTTGGTAATGGCGGCAGTACTTGTCTTCGAGCCATGTAGATATTCCGGCGAATTAAATTTAAATCATCCGTTGTTAATGATTCAGTATCAGTGCTGGTTTTTAATTCTTGATGAATTATTTTCGCCGGTTTTTCAAAAAGATCTGCCTGCGCTTTTCTCTTCACAGAGTTGCTCAATTTCTGTCGAGTAATAGTTTCATCAGCAGAATGATTGTGGCACAAATTACTTTTATTGACAGTTAAATTTACATCTGTCACAGTGTAAATAACTGCCCGACACGATTTTTGACTGCAACGCCAGCATACTTCACCACTTAAGGACACTCTTGCCTTATGAAATTTATAATTATTAACAATTAATAAAACACTCCCTTTCGAACTGTACATAGAGGACACTTCCATTTTTGCTGCGTCTTTACTTATTGCAAACGAAATTGAAACTGAAGACAAATTATTATAAACAGGTGCATTATTGTGCTACCCTACAAACAATAGTGTGAGGAACTGCAGACCTGTCTTAATCCTACCCTCCGTTCGAAAAGGGATTAACGCAGGTAGATGCGAGGAACTGCATCACGTCCATTGTGACACCTTCTTCAGCTTCCCGTTTCATAAAGGCTAACACATTAGCAATTATTTCTCGACTTTGACTACTAACAGCCCGGCCAGATAATGTGCTCTTAAACTCCATGCTACAATTAAAAAACACTAATTTAGGTATACCTACTTTTTTATATAACAATTATTTTCTTACCTTTGCAGTTTTTAATTTCAGTAGAGTTCTGAAAAGAACTTTTTTATAAAATGAATAAAACAAAAATAATTAAATACACAATACACAAATCCACAATCCAACTTAAATAACGCTGGTTTGTACACTTGTAAATGAAATAATGCAACAGTGCACAATATCGAAATGCTCTTAGCACAACCCACCATACCCCCACTTTCAATTTTGTTACGGCGCATCTACCATAAAATTCACGAGATCCTGGTTGTACTGTACCAATGGACATAAACGAGTTCCTCTCCGGCTGCTTACAATTTATCACTTGTCACAGTAGTTAGATTGTGAACATTGTGGCAATTTTTTTATAAAGAAATGAAATGAAAATGGAATACTCACTTATTTTATTTTATTATTGGGAAAACTGTACACATACATTAAATTAAAAAACAAATAGACACACGTTTAATAATATTAGATTTTAAAAATTAACTATATTATACAAACTTATCTAACATTATAACTAAACAACCTTAGAGATTGGGTAGACTTCAACTGGGCACCGTCCCTTCAAGGCAATAAAAGAAGATACTTCAATTGAGCACTTTTACCTGGTTTAATAAATCTTCTTAATCCTTTAATCCTAATAATGATAAGTTAGTAAAAATTGATTTTATTTGTAAGAGTGCATTTTTAATATTTTTCTTATTCTGGTTAATAAAACACTTTTACTACTTAAACTATATATTAAACTTTTAATGGCCCTTTATAATAACCACCATCATGTTACAATCAAATCTTAACCCCTACTCTACTTCCGTTACCCAAATCTGTCAAATTAAAATTTCTTCTTCTTTTATTATAAAATAACTTTAACTAAACTAAACAACAAACAAACTATAATTAGGTATTAAAGATTTCAGTGTCAGTTACAACACCCCCCCTCGCTGAAATCTTTCAAGCCTATAAGATTCTTAAGTTCATTAAATCTATTGTACGATAAACCTTTTGTCAGTATATCAGCTTCTTGATATTTTGACTCTATATAAAAAATATCTATTAATCCCTTTTCCAAAATGTCATTTATGAAATGATATTTTAAGTCTAAATGTTTTACTCTCCTGTTATTTGCAGGATTCCTTATAATAGAAATACATCCTTGGTTATCTTCAAAAATATTTAATTTTTGTACATCAACCCCAAAGTCTGACAATAATTTTTTGAACCATAACGCTTCTGTGACTGAACTACACAAAGCAACAAGTTCAGATTCAGTTGTGGATAGTGATATACTACTTTGTTTTCTGGTTGTCCAACTAATTATGCTTCCAAACATTTTAAATAAAAACCCAGTTATTGATTTCCGATCTAGAATATCACCTCCCCAATCTGAATCTACAAAACATTCTAAGTTTAAATCTCTATTTGATCGTTTATACTGTAATCCAGTAAATTTTGTGAATTGAATATATCTCAACACCCTTTTCAAGTGAATCCATGTCGATTCAGTAGCTTTATCCTGAAATCTACTAAAAAAGTTTATCGTATAACAAATGTCTGGGCGAGTACCTAGCATTAAGTACATTAGACTACCTACTAGATTTCGAAAAGGTTTTTCTGTATTATTCTCATTCTTAATTTCATACAAATCTAATTTCGGGTCTATGGGTGTTTTAACCCCATTACAGTTTGTCATATTATATTTATCTAATATCTTTTGAATATAATTACATTGTGTTATATTTAAAAAACCCTTTGCCCTATCGTAATTAATTTCTAATCCTAAAAAATACTTAATATCCCCTTTATTTTTAATTTTAAATTTTGATGTTAATTTAAAAATTATTTCATTTAAAACATTTAAATTACAGCTTGCCAAAATAATATCATCAACATATAATAATAAAAATACTTTAACGTCCTTTACATTTGTATAATACAAACAATAATCATTTTCACTTCTTGTAAAACCTATTTCCAATAAAAACATATTAATTTCGTTATTCCAACACTTTGACGATTCTTTTAGTCCGTATAATGATTTATTTAATTTTAATATTTTTCCAGGTTTGACAAGAACCCCACTCGGTGGATAGATATAAACAGTGCTTTGCAAATTTCCATTCAAAAACGCACATTTTACATCCAGTTGTTTAAAATAGTATTTATATTGATTTCCTATATTCAATAAAGTTCTTATTGTACTCATTTTTGCAACGGGAGAATAAATATCATAAAAATCAATGTCTTGTGCAAAACCTCTTACTACTAGTCTAGCTTTATATTTATCTTCTTCTATTTGTTCGTTTGGCTTTAAGGCATAAATCCATTTAGTATCCAAAATCTTGTCATTTCCAGGTGGGTCAATTTCCTCCCAAGTTCTATTTTCCTTTATGGAGTCTAATTCACGTTTCATTGCTCTTTCCCATTTATCCTTATCATTTCTTTTCGTCACTTCGTCAAAATTTTGAGGTACGCCATCCAAATCTCTCATTGCATTGAGTGCCATATATATTTCATAATCCTTATATTTTTCAGGTACTTTTATCTGACGTTTACCAATTCTTAAGTTTTGCTCACTATCTTCATCCTGTATATTTTCTTGATCCAAAATTCTATCTTCTGCTGTTATTTCTTGATCCTCTTCATTGTTCTCAATTGTCAGTCCTATATTCCTTTCTTTGTAATAAAATTTATTTTCATCAAATCTAACATTTCTTGAAATTAAAATCTTTTCTCTCTCTACATCCCATAATCGATAGCCGTTTGTCATATAACCTATCATGATACACTTTTCCACCTTTGAGTCAAATTTGTTTCTTTCTTCTTTTCTTAACAAATTATATGCTGTACATCCAAAAATTTTTAAATTGCTTACATTAGGTTTTCTATTATACCAAGATTCTGCAGGAACCATATTCTCTAATGCTTCAGTGGGTGACCTGTTTATTATATAATTTACATTTAATATTGCTTCGTTCCATAGTTGTTTGGGTACTCCTGATTCATTTATAATAGTTCTAGCTCTTTCTACTAGAGTCCTATTTTTCCTCTCTGCCTTACCATTTTGTTGAGGTGTATAAGCTATAGTATAGTCTAAAATTACTCCGTTATCTTTACAAAAATCATGAAATTCCCTTGATACATACTCACCCCCGTTATCGCATCTTAATTTTGAAATTGTAAAACCAAACAAAGATTTTGTCATTAAGAAAAATTCTTTGAATTTAGAAAAAGCTTCACTTTTATGTTTTAAAAAATAAACTGATGTAAAACTTGAAAAATCGTCTGTAAATGTAATGAAATATTTACTTCCATCATACGCAACTGGTGTAATAGGCCCACAAATATCTGTATGCACAATACCTAATAATCTATCACTTTTATATCTAGAACCAAATGGCTTTCTTGTCATTTTTCCTTGTACACATGGTTCACAAAATTTTATATTTGAAATTTTTACATTATTAATACCTTCAACCATATTATTATTTATTAATAATTTTAAGCTTTGAATGTTCAAATGTGCAAACCTTTTATGCCATTTTTCAAAAACATCTCCCTCATTATTTACATTGTAACACTCATTCTTAATTATTGTAAATGTTATCTCATACAAACCATTTCTTTGACCTAATCCTATCATTTTATTGTTATATATAAATTTGACTTGACCTTTATTAAATACTACAGTAATACCTGACATTTCCATCTTTTTTACTGACAATAAATTTTTTCGTAAGTCCGGTATATACAATACATCTTTAATAGTACAATTAATCTCCTTGTCTTCAAAATTACTTTTAACATTGATACTACCTATTCCTAAAGCTAGCACAGATTTTCCATTTTGTGCAATTGAAATTTCAATAGGTTTTTCTAATAGAGTTAAACTTGAGAATACATTTTTATCATTTACCATGTGATCCGTACAACCAGAGTCAACGAAAAATACAATTTGATTCAAATAATTATTATCACTATGATAATTTATATTACTTTCAGCAACAAAACAAATGTTTGACATTTCTTCAACTAAACTACTAACCTGTTCGTTACGTTCCATTAAATGGCTTGAATTACTTACTGGTGGTGCTGACCTATCATTCCTTCCTCTAAATCCAAATCCTCTTCCTCTATTTATGTATCTACCCCTATAGTTTTGTCTCTGGAATGGTCTCCTAGTTGCATCTTCTCTGCCATATCCTTGGGTTGTCCCAGTCATATTAGTTCGACACTCTCTCTTAAAATGCCCTGATCTTCCGCATCTATAACATCTTGTATTTATTTCACTGTTAAATGCTGCTACTGATTGAACATTCTCGTGAATTCTCCTTCCTAATTTTCTTTTTTCTTCCTCATCCAACAATTTCTTCTTTACGTTTTCCAATGTTAGTATATCATCTGGTAGATTTTCAATTACCGTAACAACTGTATCATAGGATTTTGGTAATGCCAATAATAAATTACATATTGTGTCTTTTTCTTCCATTTGAATACCTGTCACTTTTAATTGTCTAATTATTTCTTCAAAATTGGTAATAAAACTCTGTAATGATTCTCCTTCTTTTAATTTTATTTGTAATAACTTTTTCTTTAAGTAAAATCGACCCGGCAGTCCTTTTTTCTCAAAATTAATCTTTAAAGTTGTCCACATCTCGTAGGCTGATCTCTTGTCTCTCAAATATTCCAAAATTGAATCACTAACACATTGTACTATTAATGATTTCGCTTTGCTATCATTTTTCTCGTAAATCTCCTTCTCTTTTCCTTGTAACGTACTTATATCAGTTTCCTTTTCTATATTTTTAATTACTCCATTTTCTTCCATGATCATTTCTATTCTAAACTTCCAGTTGTGATAATTTTCACCATTCAATTGTTCGATGTTATATTTAAAACCATGTGCCTGTATATTCATTTTTTTTTTCTTAACCTCACTTTTCTTTTATTTCAATAATATATTTAATCTTTGATCTTCAATAGCCTCTATTCACTCCTGGGTCTTCTGGGCCCATAACCTTTTAATATTTTTCTTATTCTGGTTAATAAAACACTTTTACTACTTAAACTATATATTAAACTTTTAATGCCCCTTTATAATAACCACCATCATGTTACAATCAAATCTTAACCCCTACTCTACTTCCGTTACCCAAATCTGTCAAATTAAAATTTCTTCTTCTTTTATTATAAAATAACTTTAACTAAACTAAACAACAAACAAACTATAATTAGGTATTAAAGATTTCAGTGTCAGTTACAACATGCATTTGCAACTAATGTTTTTTTATAAATATTTTGAAGGAAATTAAATAAAATAAAATTTTGATTTACATAACATATATTAAATTATATACAAAAGAATTATCAATATTCAAATTCTGTAATTTCTCCATTATTTAATTCTAACATTTTTTTATTTTGTATCTATTTGCGATTAATTTCACATATTTAAATTCTGTAATTTCTTCATTATTTAATTCTAAAATTTTTTTATTTGTGAATGTTTCTTTCTCTCTAACTTTTTTTGTTATTATCCTGACAGGCGTATTAATACTTTGTATTTTAATATATACTAAACACTGAAATTCAACAAGTGTTTTTACAAAGATATGAATATTCGGATGGGCATGGTAAAAGTTTTTAGAAAAGTGCGAATGAAAGGATTCACAAGGGTTTGTTGTATAATGTAGAGAGCTACTTTTAGAAGCCCATATTGTTGGAGGAAATAAGCAATCTTCTGAGATATAATTGTCAATCATACAATCAGCTAATTTGATATATGCCGAAGAGTTGGGAATTTCGGACATAAAATGATTCACAAAACATTCACTTACATTTTCGGGATTAAGAAATGGTAAGCCAAAAAGATGTTGAAGCCACTTTCCTTCCTCTGAATTAGTTTTATACTGGTTTACTAAGCCAACATTTTGAATTTTTCGATACCAGCTTTGCGCCAAGTGGAATCGACAGTCAAAAATTTTTGTTTTCGGCCAAACAACGTTAACAGCGTTGTATATGGCTATTTCAAAATCTATTACAACCTTTTGTGGATTTAAATATATATTTAAGTTGTTTGACAATGTCAATAAATGTCTAAAAAGAGAAACATACGTTTCACTAAGCTTGTTTGGAAGAAGGCAGAAAATAAGTGGGATATAATGACCGTGACACAAGCCATGAATTGTGAATAATTGATAATAAAATTTCGCACAATATTTAAATGTTCCATCCATGTAAAAAGTATCACATTTTGATAAACAATTTAAATTGGAGGGGCAGCCAAAAATTACAATATTATTTTCAATATTATTAGCTAATAAAAACGGTTCTTTTCTATCTGTCACCAAATCCATTTTATTTAAAGCTTCTTGTACTTCTTGCAAGCTTTTTGGTATTGCGGTTGCATTTACCTTTAATCTGTTGCGGCTCATGCTGGTTCGAATATACTTCAAATCTGTCGTGGTTAAATTTTCTTTAAAATCTGATGTCGAAATTTCCGTATGAAGAATTTTTGAGGGCCGTTCGCAAATATCATTGACTGCTTTCCGTTTACATGCATTACTTATAGCTTGTCGACTCAATTTTTGCAATTGTGGATCGTGATTGTGTTCTAATGAATGATCCAAAATATCGTTACCTATAATATACATATAACATTAATAAAATTAAAGAAAATAAGTGTCTGGGTTGGACAAATCAAAAATAGAAATTTTACAACAAAAGTAACTTACCCTTTGTATGGCATTTTGCTTTACAACCTGACGTACAACAAACCCAATGGCACCATCTTTTAAACATTTCCTTTTCTTAAACTTAAAGTCATTTATAACAAACATCACGTTCACTTAAAACAAAACTTGTTACTAATTCCATTACGTCTAAACTTTGTTTGAGATATTACTTCTGACACCTAAGACTTTTAACTGATAACTGTTACAAATTTTCTACAAACCATTCGTCGTAATTCCTTTATAATTATATTTTCGGAAATGCAACTATTCATTCATAATATCAAAATTCCCAAATATTTTCCAACAACTCGGATTCAGATTAACAAGAATTAAAATAAGTATTAAGTCATTAAGTGCCGAATTGAAGCATCTAAGAGGGGTGCATTAGTTTACCTGAGGGTAATAAAGTGCCGAGTTGATGCCTGTCCTAGAGATTAACCTAAACAGGTAAAATTTGGTGACAAATACTTTTAATAAAATTTAATCGACTTAAAGGATGGTTTTTGTAATTTTTAATTAGCCCCTCTAAAAATCCTTGGCGTTTTTTGATGCAGGATCTTAATTTCTTGTTTTGGGTATTAGCAGATTGGATTTTACTATAGGTAGATGTTTGAAATGTTAATAAAACGTTTAAAAAAACAAATATCGACGGATGGCTCATGTAATTGCTATTTTTAAAATGGCTGTGAAAACTTTCACAAGTATTTGTTGTGCGTGACATTGATGCGGAAAGTGAAGCCCATATTTCAGAATAAAATGCACAATTATCATCGATATAAAAATCAACTAAATAATCGGCGAACTTTGTCAAATTTGGATTGTTGGGAATTTATTTCCATTAATTCTACAAAACAATCGCCAATTTCATTCGGTGGTAGATATGGTAAAGCGAATACATATTTCAGCCATTTTCCTATTTCAGATTGACAGTTCTTAAAGTCTTGAGTTAAATTTAGCTTTTGGTGGTAGGAAAATATTGCTCTATTGCAATATGTATTGATTTTTCAAAATCTACAATAATGACTTTGAGGGAAAAAACTAAATTATACTCTAAACACTTTTCAATTACCAATTTAAACATATTACCATAAGTTTGTACTTGTTTATTTGGCAATAATGTAAATAACAAGGGTACATATTTTTATACCCATGAATCGAAAATAATTGGTAAAAGTGTTTTGGGAAATATTGAAAAGTGCCATCCATGTAAACGGTGTCAACTGAACATAAAAACCTTAAATTATAATAACAAGAAAAAAATACTATGTTTGTACTTAAGTCAGCAATTAATAAAAAATTATCACTTTTAATAGTTTTAATCTGAATTGAATTTAATGCTACGTGTGTTTCATTTAAACTATTGGGCAAAGGTGGTAATGTGGACCATGCAACATACATATTCGGTTTTAACCCTTTACTGCGCAATTTTTTTTATTATCATATAAAAATTTTCTTTTTGTTAAATGATGCGTCCAAATTGCGGGAAAAATATTTAAAAAAATCCAAACGACAGAAATTTATTATTATAAGCAGAAATTGTTATGTTTCATATATGCTACATTGAACTGAAATGAAACTGCAAGAGACATGTTTTACACATCGACGTTCAGTGTAGCATATTTGCAACATAACTTTCTGTGATAAAAACATCATGAGTTATGAAAAGCGTAAAAACAATTATTGTTCTTATTTAAACAAAGGCTGGCTTTGCATTTTTCGCAAACAACATATGAAAAGCCTTTACATTTAGGTAGTTTGCATCGCTCTCTTTTATCGTGAAATATGAACCAGTGCTGCATAGCATCCTTCCGAACAGGCTCCGGTGGTAATGCAGTTGCACTCTTCTTTTTCTTTTTAGCTGCGATTTCTTTATCCAAATTCGAAGGTCGGCCACGTTTATTTCTACTATTATAAACTCTGCACAAACATTCAGCAACTTCAGCTCGAAAATTGCACAATGATAAGAGTTTAGTTTCATTTCGTTGCTTACACACCTTCCGATAAAGTATCCAAGAATTTACCATAGTTACATCTAGTAAGTGATAGAACAGTCTCAAGTACCACTTTTTCGAGCGTATTCTGATTTTGTATCTTCCAATCAAGCTATGAGTGAGGTCCACGCCCCCCATATGTCGATTATATTCTTTGACAACTCGAGGGCAATCAATAAGGACTTTCTGTTTTTTGGTTTTGTCAAATCGTGCCACTTGCTGTTTGGGCAGTTCACCACAAAATGTAGAACACAGCGAGACCGCTTTGGTATCTTTCCAAAGAACAGCAGAAACTGTCGTGTTTTCAATTTTTGTCAGATATTCATATGAGACGCCCCTTTTTTCTTTTTTGATGTCTGATTTGCTGGGAAGAGGACAATTGGGAATTCTGTTCCTTCGTGCCGTACCAACACTGTGAATCCCGTTTTTTTCCAAAAAATTTAATAATGGTAAAGAGGTATAATAGTTGGTGAAAATGTTTAGGGTCATTCCTCATCAATCTAACAACCACGTTACTACTCGCGCCAAGATCTGGCTCACCGTCGATCCTTTTGGAGTCATCATTTTCTTGTCCTGTGTAGACTTCAAAATCATAGGTATATCCAGATACTCCACTGATAACAAAAAATTTAAAACCCCAGCAAGTAGTGTCTAGTTTTAGTGGCACAGAGCTGTTCGTCCACAGATAGATATTTTTCAAAGGGAACTTTTTGAAACTGCTTTCTCAGAGAATCTATCACCGGTCGGATCTTATGGAGTCTGTCGTGGGTTGGCTGATCTTTTTGGAAAAGTTCATTGTTATTGAAATGCAAGAACTGCCTAATTCTTTCAAACTTTTTCAGAGACATTGTCTCTTTTATTTTATCGTAGCCAATCTGTTGTGACCAATAATGCCTGATGCTTGGCAAATGGACAATTGACATATATAAGCAAACACCAATGTATTGCTTTATATCTTCAGAAACCAAGTTTGCAGGCTTCGTAATATCTTTCTGGAGTGAATACAAATTGCTTTCTTCGACGATAAGGTCTACGAGGTCATTAGTAAAAAAATAATTAAAAAAACTAAGAGGAGTAGAAAGGGCCATTATTTCTTCTGGCAAGGCCACTGGGCCTTGAAATTCTAAGTTATCTTCCGGAATAGTTATATTTGCTTTATGCCAAAGTAAGGTTTTTAGTGAAGCAACTGGATCTGCTTTCTTTGCATTTTTCTTTTTTCTAGAACTTTCCGTGTTTTGTTCGGCAATTCTTGAAGGAAGTTCTGAATCTGGTTTGGAAGTGCTTGGAGGAAGTTCTGAGTTTGAACCCACGTTACCTGAAAGACACTCAGAGTCTTGAACGATGTCTCTGGAACTCTCATTTACTTGCACACACTCTTCAGGATCACCTTCAACTTGTTCTGACTCAACATAAACATCATCATCTTGAAAAACTATTGGTAAATCCTCGATTCTAAAATCTGAGTCGCTGTCAGGAATAAATTCTGGAAACTGATCATTTTCCAAGTCTGGGACAAATAAATCTTCCTCCAGATCATCCTCCTCATTTTCCAACCCATCTTCACTTATTTCGCTAAGATGTGCTGCCAGATAATCCAGCTGGGCCTGAATGAGCGGTTTGGTTTTATCTGATGGTAACTGCAAAGAAAGACAAGAAGTCTAGACTCAACCCTACACCACGTGCACAATGTTGCAGATATGCTACATAAAATTTAAACACGAACAGAATTTCTTCTTCAAACTGAAATCGCTGAGGAAATGGACGAGTGAAATAGTACTTACCTTTATCTGTGACATGGTCAACGATTTTGCTTATAAACTATAAACGTCCAAATGTATCAGCACAAAATTGTTGGATAACACACGACTGTTTATTGTCACGCAGTGCACTGTCGAGGAAACCAAGCACTAACGGCTATGCTTGCAAATTGAAGCCCTATTGCAATAGCCAATAAGGAACACATAAACGTGTAGCTAATCTGCAACGGTGAGCGTGAAACCCAAACCATTTGTGTAATATGATAAACATATATTATATAAAGTGTAGCAAATCTGCTACACGGTGCAGTAAAGGGTTAAATTATTTATGCTTTGAATATTTAAAGTGATGCCTTGTGTATCAGTAACTTGTAATTCTTGATGAATCAGTTTGGCAGGTTTTTCACGTATGTCCTCGTTCGCCTTTCTCATTAGACCGTTGCTAACTCGTTGATGAACCAAGGAAGTTGGATCGGTAAGGTTGTGGTTGTGAGACAAATCAGTACTCACGATTTTGTCTTCACCTTTAAAATAAAATTTGCAATAAGGAACAGTATCAAAATATAAAACAAAAATATTAAATATTCATATTTAATTCAAATCCAAATAAAAAATTTTAAAATTATACAAGAAAAATTGGACTTGTACAATTTCTACATTACTTTTTTTTTGTACTTACCATCTGTATATATTTTTGCCGTACACCTTTTCTTTACACAGCGCCATCGTACTTGCCCATTTATCAGGGTTCTTGCTATTTTTTAAATTATGCTAATCTGATTAACAACTGCATTATATTGTAGCATATTTATTGATTAACGGCTTGACATTAAAATTTTAGGTCTAAATCAAATAGTTAAATCATGAAATATATTTATTTAAACAAAGGGAAATTGTCACAATCGACCACATCCCAGGGGCGGTTGTGATAGTACTGGTGGTCAATAGTGACAGTATGAAAATGATGTGAAGTGATCACAAAACGGGATAGAAATGCTCTTAAATAATCCAGCCGGAAGGGTTTGCAACTCCAACAGCCCCGACTGGTCCGTTCCTCTAAAAGTGGTTAAAGTAACGTACCTACACGGGGGAAAATAAAAAAAAGGAGGCATGCTATTTCCCTAAGCATTCACCATTCTTCGGCGACCATCTCATTCTCAGCCCAAGTAGTAGGTCACTTTAGGTTATATTTAGTTGTAAGCTCAAAAGCCAACTTCCGCACCTCTCTAGGAATAAGTCCGCACAACGCTGTAAGTATTTTGACAAGTCCTGCTCTTGTTGTTCCCAAAAACACTTTATTGTGAGCGACGTATCCCATGCTGACACGAATATACCTTAACAGAGACATCCGATTAAAGCTACGTTTACATTTGGCAAGTTTACTGACGGAAAGTACTTGCGGCCACTAAACTTGCTTGTTGTTTTGTGTTTACATATTTTCAAGTTTATTTGCTAAAAGTAGTATTTAGAAAATGGCACCTACTGCAGCAGTGCGCGCTGCTGTTAAAGTTGTTGTACGTGAAATTGCCAATAATTTAATAGTAAAATTACAACGCAAGAGAAATAGAAAAAAAAGGGTTTGGATTAGAGACTGGATAAGACGCAGGAGTTCTCTGGGTGTGTCACAACGACTCTTAAAGGAGTTATCAGCTGAAGATCCCGATTCTTATAGGAATTTTATGAGGATGTCACACGAAAAGTTTCAGGAACTGTTAAAACTAGTTGAACCTAAACTTACAAAGTCAGAAACATGGATGAGAAATCCTATTTCCCCTCAACTGAAATTGGAAGTAACATTACGATATCTTGCCACTGGTGATAGTTTTGCTTCCTTGCAGTATTTATACAGAATACCGAAATGTACTATTTCAGTTTTTTTACCCGAGGTGCTTTTGGCAATATATGAAGTCCTTGCGAAATATATAACGGTAAGAAATATCAAATATATTATTTTAAAGTTCAAGTAGGTAAATGCTTTTACTTAATTTTTTTGAAATAACTTTGTATACATTCTATAAAATACCAACAATGATAGTACCTACTATAGTAAAAGCATTTTCCTTTAGTTTTATATATGCATACCACCCAATCAAACATATTTTCACAACGCTACTTTTATTTAGAAAAACAAAATACATTTCATTTCTTCTGTACTTTAAAGATCAGTATAATCTCCGTCATAATCTTCATCAGAGATAAAGGCTTGTTCTTTTGCTTGTTGTACTATATCTGAATAATCAGAATACGATGTGGAAGGTCTGGAAGGTCTGTTGACAACCTGTTGCTGCATTTGTAGTTGTTCAATATCCGAATAATAAGAATTAGATGTTGAGGATCTTCTGTCGTTTTGGTGCTGCATTTGTTGCTGATTTAGCTGGGAATAGTCTGATCGAAGGTTTTGCTCATTGCTATGGAATACTTGGTTTGCAGATGGAAGGTGGGCTAATCTTTCACGAGTAATAAGATTCTGATTTCTAATTGCAAAATAATAAAACTTCTCTGGGAAAGTTCTCTTAATTGAGATGAAATATGTTTTGCATAGGCATCATATTGATCATCGGGCTTATTCTCATTTTTCTCGACAATTTCTTTTAGAGAGTCAATTGCTTTATCAACTCTAGAAGCTGAATTGACGTTTCTGGATCTTTTATTGCATTTGGGAGGTTGGGATATGCTTGATGGTTCAATACGTTTCAAAGACTGAGGTGTAGATGGTGATTCTGGTGGGATAGTTTCTTCGGCGTCACTTTCTGCAGTTTCTTGCTGTGTTGCTTCCTTAAAAAAATGTTTTTGTTAATAGAAATATATGCATATACACTATAGTGTCCGAAAATTATGTTCTAATAATTTCTTAAGTCCACAAATGCATAGTTTTAAAGATGGGTGCAGGGTGCCAAACTTTTTTTAATAATTTTTTTGTAAATATCTTAAAAATCCTTTAAATTATTGGAACGGAATTTCCGGTTACCGTATAGATTTAAATATTTAGAAATAATGTAATTCCCAAAACAGTAGTAAATTTGTATTTTTTTCAGGTACCCTCAACAGAAGATGATTGGAAGGTTATTCAAAAAGGGTTTTCTTCAAAGTGGAATTTTCCTCAATGTTGTGGCTCTATAGATGGGAAACATGTTCAGGTGCAACGACCGCCGAATAGTGGATCAGAATTCTATAACTATAAAGGGACTTACAGCATAATTTTATTTGCGTTAGTAGACGCAAATTATTGTTTTAAATATATAGAAGTTGGAGCTAACGGCAGGGCAAATGACAGTACGATATTTAGGAATTCCACCTTGAATAGAGCTATGTTAAATGGAGACCTACATTTTCCACAAAATTCCGTTATTGTCGGAGATGATGCATTCCCCTTGAGGACAAATCTACTAAAACCTTACTGCGGAACGTTAACTACTAAACAAAGAATATTTAATTATCGTTTGTCACGAGCTAGGAGAGTTGTAGAAAACGCCTTTGGTATTTTAAGCGTAAGGTTTCGATTATTTCGAGGGGTAATTAATTTAAAACCAAGTACTGTGGATTTGGCTGTAAAAGCTGCTTGTGCATTGCACAATTGGCTTAGAATGACTGATGCCCGACAATATTGCCCATTTGGAACAGTCGATCGTGAAGATATTGATACAGGGGATATTATAGATGGTTTCTGGCGTTCAGAAGGTCAACCACTAGAGTCAGTGAGGCATTTGGGAATTAATAATCATTCACAAGCTGCGAATTCTTTGCGTGATAAGTACGCAGATTATTTCTCCGGGGAAGGTGCCGTACCTTGGCAAGATAAAATGATTGGTTTATAATACAAAATAAAAATAATTGAGATTGGTTTATAATACAAAATAAAAATAATTGAGTTATGTATGTTTTTTTGAAAAACACTTACCATGTTGTTTGTTGTTTCCCTGCTTATGACCATGTTCCGTAAAAAACTATCTGCCCTGGCAAACCACATAAGCTTTGGCTTGTATAAATCATCAGTGCCACTTCCACTTTTTTTTGTAGTTTTCTTATAGAATTACTGTATAAAGGGTTTGTACTGACACAATTCTGCTGCGGAGAGCAAATTACTAATTTGGAAGCAGTTATCGAATAAGGTAACTTCGCGCCTCTTTAACGCAGTCACAAACTGTATTAATTCAGGTGTTATAAAATCTTTACAGAATAAATAGGCATCAATACAAATATTTAGTTCTTTAAAACCGCACTATGGAACTACCGTAACAATGCCACGCCATTTTAGATTATTAAACGTTTATGTTGTGACTTTATCTTGAATTAAAATGTCTAATTCATTTTTTAGTAAATGGAAGAAGGTAAAAAAAAGTGGAGCGTTTCGGAGGAAAAGTAAAAAAATTTACGAAAACCTTTTACGCGATAGCATTTTAATGATAAAAGAACCCCTGTGACAAGAGATGGTTCTCGTGATGTCCCAATAATACAAACAGATAGTGTTGACGTGAGTGAAGAAGAAAAAAATAGCGTACTTTCTGTCTCAGAATTATCAGAAGACGATGAAGCTGTTCTTAACAAAAATGACAGGCTGTTAGAGTTTGAAAACAATGAGGAAGAGGATTATATTATATCAGATTTAGAAAAAAACGCAGAGTTTGTAAGGGGTCTTCGGTTGTGGTCAGTAAAATTTAATATATCTCATTCGGCATTAAAGAATTTATTTAACACTATTAATAAACGTTTACCGCATATTCTTCCTGAAGACCCAAGAACACTTTTAAAAACCTGCCAAACTGTCATTATCAGTAAGGTAGGAGATGGAGATTACTGGCATCATGGTTTCGAAATATGTTTAAGACAAGTCTTAGAACCAATATCTAATATTCCCAAAAGTATTAGTGTAAATATTAACATAGATGGCTTACCTATTTACAAGAGCAGTAGAACACAATTTTGGCCTATACTTTTTAACATTTACGAACTACCTGAAGTGAAACCAATGGTTATCGGCATATACTGCGGTACCGAAAAGCCATCCAGTTTAACGGCATTTCTGCAACCTTTTGTTACTGAAGCCCAAACAATCTTCTTGGAGGGGCTCCTGATAAATGGAGTAATAATTGATGTCAAACTAAGATGTTTCATTTGTGACTCGCCAGCTAGAGCCTTCATCAAAGGTAAATTAAATTTATATAATATGTATTTACCAATCTGATTATTTTTTATTGTTGTAGGAGTTTCTAACTTTAACAGTAAGCACGGATGTTTAAAATGTACCACTGTCGGTGAATACTCACATATATCGCACACCGTCTTTTTTCCTAGAGCCGGCTGCGCGAGAAGAACAAATGATAATTTTCGGGCCAAAAGATATGGATCACATCACAAACAAGATTCTCCTCTACTTCTTTTACAAATAGATATGGTTGAAGATATTCCTGTAGGCGACGCTTTACATTTACTTGATTTAGGTATTATGAAGAAATGTTTGTTAGGCTGGAGGGATGGGAGTTTTGGTAGTTATAAAACAAAATGGTGTGCCAGAGATATAGATACAGTTTCAAAATTTTTGGAGAAATGTAAAATGCCACGCGAGTTTCATCGATCTGTACGAGGGTTAGATGTTTTGTGTCACTGGAAGGGTTCAGAATATCGCACATTTTGGTATTATTTAGGAGTAGTGATACTCAAGGATGTGTTGGCGCCCGAAGTATACCAACATTTTTTACTATTTTTTTGTGGGGTTACTATATGTTCATCAAGTTCATACAAACACTTTCTTGATTTAGCAGAAACTTTGCTTAATAATTACGTAGAATACTATAGAGACTTCTATGGATAAGACTACATATCGAGTAATGTACATAATTTAACACATTTGGTCGAACAGGTAAGGAAATTTGGAATTTTGTCAAATTTCTGTGCATATCCATTTGAGAACAAGCTATACCAAATTAAAAAATTATTAAGAAATGGTAATTTGCCTTTAGCACAGGTTGCCAAAAGGATGAGTGAAATTATTAGGTTGGAAAATGTTACTGTAAACCAGAATAATATCTCCCCACGCCTAACAAACATTCTAAAAAACAAAAATGACCTAGGGCAATTTTTAAAAATACAATTTGATGAGTTTCTATTGTCATCGGATTTCTCAAATAAGTGGTTTTTAACTCGTAATAATAATATTGTTCATTTTCATCATGCATTATTCAATAATGACGGAAAGCCACTCATTTGTGGGTCTCCTGTAAAATACATTGATGAACTTTTTGAGGTTCCTATCAAATCTTCTTTTCTAAACATATATAAGTCTAAACGAATGGAACTGACAAAGTCACATTTATATTCAGTTTCTGAAATTAAGAGTAAAGTAGTTGCCATAGAACATAAAGAAACCATTGTATTTTTCCCCTTGTTACATAACTTAGAAAAATAAAAAACTGTTTAGTAATAATCAAATGTCTATTATTAAAAATAGAAAACATAAATAATTACATACCTACACAGCTTTGATTTTATACAGGGTGAGCAAGTTGTGTGACCCTGTACATATATATAACATAAACATTTATGTATATACTTAAATAAACTTAATTTTACCTGAATTCTGCAGTCTTTTAAGTTTTTAGTATCAAAAAATAAAAAATAAAATAAAAAAGAAATAATTCTCTGACCTTAGGTACCAGCTAGACAATTATTGGTTGCATTCCTAAAAAACAAAACAATTTTTAGGTACATATGGTCGTCTGCGTGTGTAACAATTCTTGATAAATTTTTGATTATTGCAAAGTTAATTATTTTAGGGCAAAACTTAGAAAGCTTAACTATTCTGTAAAATATATTCATACCCTCCTAAATGTGTAAATCATCTCCAGACTCGATATTCTGTTCACATACTTCTTCTATTATTACTTTATTTTCCTCAGTTCTCTCTCTTTTATTTTGCTCAGTTTCTTCCATATTATTCTCTGCTATATTTATCTCTCTTTCGTTGATATTTTCTACTTCATTTTCTTCGTTTTCTTCGACAGTCTCTGATGTATTTTTCTTGGATCTTCTTTTAATAGTTGAAGTTCTTGACAAAGTGCTCTTATTTCTTCTAGTCGAATTTCTTATGACATTTTTAAAAAATTCCTCGCCGTCTTTTTGTGTAAAGCTATCATCTGATAAATGAACGACATTATAAAATAGGGAAATTACGTTTTTAAACGTTTTAAAGGCAACTTTTTCGCCCTCTCCTCGTGCGCCACCGGCCAATGAGCAACGGGTCATCAATTTCCTAGTAAATAATCTATCCACTAACAAATAGCAGTTATTTATGCCGTTACCATTGCCTTTTTTTCCACATACATTAGCCAATTTCTTAACGTTTTCTTTCATAATATCTTTGTCCCTCAATTTTTGTTCGAATGCATCCAGGTGCTCTACCGTGTCGATTGAATCTACGTAAACATCCTGAATTGCTGAAGAAGTTTTACAGGAACATAATTTGCCATTGTTAATGTTTGACATTTGTTCTGCAAATACATCTCCCATAGCCTCAAATTTGGATAACTGTTGCAAGATTTTTAATTGGTTTGCAGCGGTTCCCAGATTTTGCAAATACTCCATAATTACATTTTGATTATTTATAATTGTTACTTGATTTTCTATAATCGTTGATAAATTATTGTCTATCATGTTATTATTATTATTTGGCTGATTTGGTCCGTTATTTGGCAACATTTCATTTGTTACAATAGAAGCGGAATTGCATGATTGTTCAATCGAATATTCATCATTCGTTTTGTTATTATTTATATAATAAATATTTTGCGGGGTACTACTATCAGAGACTAAATTATTAGATGAGGCTGAAATGTATTGATATGCTTTAGAGGTTGTTGCTTGTGGCACCACGGAAACTGGCTTTTGCGGGTCTTTATTTGGTTGAGTTATATAAATTACATTTTGCGGAACACTCTCAACCATTACACTATTATCTGGAACACTCTGCAAAAAAATACATACACCAATTAAAAGGTAATTCAAAAAAGCACATAAATATAAAAATAACTGTATACAGGGTAAAAGAGGGTGCAGCACCCCAATTGCCTCGATTGATTTTAAATGAAAAGGAAAAGAGGTAGGAAGCCCGTTAAATTAGAGAAAAGTGGCAGGATTTGGAGTCCATTATGTTTAGGAAATATAAGGACCAAACATATGGTCTTTTTTAAATGGGACACCCTGTGTTTCTATTACATTTTTGAAATGTGCTTTAAGTTTGCTCTAAAATGATTTATCACTTGCCTATGTTCTCTTTGTTTTTAATGGTACTTGCCAGTGTTAACCCGCGATTGGTATCGTTTTTAAAAATCACACGATTGGTATCGCGTTAGATTTTATCTAACATAGATTAATTTGTCCTTTTTAGGAACTTTGTAGAATTTGTATGGGAGCATTAATAAATTCTTACTACATGTTAGCAACTAAAACAATTTATTGCTTAGTAACAAAACGAAATTCAGAAAATACCATAATAAACTAACATGAGACAACAAAAATAAAATGAAGTATATGACATATAAGTGGAAATAAAAAATACAAAGTTAGTTTGAAACTATTCCATGATAAAATTAGGAGTCATCACCATCGTGAAAGCAATGTGAGCACTTCATAATAGTTGTAGCTGTATGCTCCTTGCAGATGGGTCTGGAACATTCATCACAAGAGTGCTGCGTATATCTGTTCTTTCGTTTTGGGCATCTAAAACATCGTGTTTTCACATCTCTCAGTCTTGTTGGTTCAGGTGTAGTAGCAGGAGTCTGATCACCCAAAATGTTTTTTATTTTTTGGCGAAGGGGGATTGAAAGGGTTGTAATGCTGGAACGACGCATGATGTGGGGCATTGAAAGCTCTTTGGCCAAACATGTTAGATATTGTCTACGTGGTTCCTTTTTGTTATTGTTACTAAAGTAAATAACTTGAGAGTTGATACCTCCGATATTGAGCATTGAACAAAATAGAGTGAATGGCCACCTATTGCTTACTCTTGTCACTGAATATTCGGCCTTCATTCGGTCTACCACGTCAACAGCGCCTTTGGTTAGATTGTAGAATGTAATAACCGAGGGCTTCAACTGCACTCCGGATTCTGGGTCGATTTCATCGTCTTCGTGAAATGTTGAAAGCATCAAAACATTTTTATTTTTCTTAGGAACGTACGATGTCAACATACATTTATTTGGACTGCAACCCCAAGCAAACATGGTACTCAAAACTTTTCGATCCTTCGTTTGTAGGAAAATTGGTGGTATCTCGCGTTTATTCTTCCTCAAAGTCCCTACTAATGTCAGTCGATGATTATTGAGTAGATCGTTGGCCAATGGAATCGAAGTAAAATAGTTGTCGGTAGTTATATTTCGACCTGTACCGCTCAAGTTTGCTGTAAGTCGGTTCACTACGCTATGAGCATCATTGTCCAACTGGTAAGGTCCACTGGGCTGTTTTCCAGCATAAACTTCGATGTTGTGTGTGTAGAACATTCTAGCATCTACAGCGGCAAATATTTTTATGCCATATCTCTGCGGTTTGGAAGGAATATACTGGCGGAATCCACATCTACCTCTGAATCCTTCCAGCATTTCATCTACCGTAACGTAGGCACTAGTTGAGTAATGCCGAATGCAATTATTTGTAAACTGATCCAGTATATCACGCACTGGAGAAAGTTTATCTGTTTTAATTCGCTCTTTTCGTGTATTTTTGTCATCGAATCTAAGAGCTTGCACTAAAACATGGAAACGATATTGTGACATTGTTGCCGCGAAGTATCCAGGGGAAGTTTCATCTGTACTCCACAATTCCGACGTGTTTAGATGCTGAGCCCTCTTCACTCCCGCCAGATATAGCAGCCCTATGAATGCACTAATTTCGACATGATCCGTAGGCAAACAATGCTTCGGGTTTTTATAGGATCTTCTTATACGATCAAGTTGTTCATTCGTATGTTTTGTAATAGATTCAATTACGACTTCGGGGAAGAAATGCTTCCAGCAGTCTAATACTCCCTTAGCATCACGGGCAATCCCTTTCACACGTGGCAATTGTGTGACAATATTCTGTGGTTCAGTCTTACTTGCTTTTTTTTTGTTTTATGAACTAACCACTTAGTTCCATCTTTTCCAAAATATAATGGATCATTTACGACAGTACGCTCGATATTCTCAATGGATGCGTTGTCATCTGAACCTGATTGTTCGCTGTCCGTCTCATGAAAGCTATGTTGTGATAAAACACTTTCTTCATCTGAAATTTGATCTGTCTCAGATGTACTGATAAGTTGATCTTCTGATGAGGCTCCCTCTAACTCTTCCCAGAGCGCTTGCAGACGTCTTTGTTCATTTTCGTAACTCATCGGTCTCATTACAATAAAAACACACACAGTAACTATAGTTTTTACCGATCGTTTTTAAAAAACAATAAAACGAATCTTCTAAGTTTTTCACAACGCGCTTGGTATCGTGTTAGATTTAATCTCTACTGCCGCACGTCACATAAGACAAAGATGCACTGAACGCGTGAACAACTCGATCCGAATTATTTAGTGGTGGGGGGCTGTCGAATAGATGTCAATGCGAGCATAGCTTGAACGATTCGTCTAAACTGCTCGCAGATTGGATATAAAATACAGAAATGTAGAATTGTGAGATAAAATCTCAAGGCGATACCAATCGCGGGTTAAATAGTGTGGGATTAATGAATAGCGATTGTGTTCCACAATAATTTTTAAGACTCGTTTTTTCTGGAAAAACCCTTAAAAAAACTAAACATAGGTAAGTACATATCTTAAAAGCAAATTTAAATCATATTTTAAAATTGTAAAAAATACATCTTATCTTATATCGTTTCAAAGATAGCAAAAAATGTGGTATGGTCAGTGTCCCATTTTACACCTTAAAAAAAAAAAACAAAAAATTAAATAAAACATCCTGTATTTTTTCCACTTTCCGTAGGTTTCCAAAATGAATAAAAATACAGGGTGTTTTTTTTTAAATGATGTTGAAAATTGTGACACACCCTGTATAAGAAACAAGATCTTTATAAGAAACTGACCCTACAACTTTTGTATTTGAAATTTTTTTGCATAGTAAACAAGTTCAGGAGGGTTGCAATTATAATAAATTATGCACCCGGTAGTTTTGTACATATTTGACTGTATAAAAAAACAACAACAAATCAACGCTTACCCTGCAAGCATTCATTGCTATTTCATTGTAATCAAATTCAGCGTTTTTCTTTGGCAGCATTATCCTAGGACGTTTTTGTCGCGGCAATACTTCTTGCTCCTCTTGCTCAGTCGATTCCTCCTTTTTAAGCATCGCTTCTAATTCCTGTTCGGCAGTTTCATATGTATTTAGTCCCCTTCTTTTTAATTTGCAGGCCATTTCAAACCACCCAGCCTCAGGTGTAGAGGTCCCAATTTTAATAAATTTTTCTGCCTTCATTTTTGGCCAAAATAGCACTCCATGTTTTTCCCAAGCCTGGGGAACCACCGTCAACTGCTTACAACCTCTTTCTACAGTCTCCACGATTTTATACATATCTTTATATTATGCTACAATTAAAATAGAGATATTTTTTAATGTATCTACAAAGAAATTGCTTAATATGTCTATACATACCTCTGCTTTTACACGAAAACACAAAAGCAGTTATGCGCCCCAAAGTTTTAAGGTTATGTTTAAATTGGTAAACACAGCGTTATATTGCAAACAGTTCGAATAAAGCTGCCTTTGACACTATTTTGTTCTATAATGGTTCGGTAATAGTATCACAAAACAGCAAGATATGTCGATTCCCGCCAATAAACGTATTTTCATAAAATCGAGATGGGTAGATTTTACAGAGTTGCCAATTTCATAGAGTATTTTTAAACGATTTTCTTTTAACTCGAGACTGGTGTATATTATTATGTCTCTCTATCCATCAAATCTGATAATCGTTTTTTACCCATTTTCCGATGAAATTTCGACTTCAAATTTGGTACGTGATGCACAAAAGGACATTTTACCTAAATATCGCTTATTTAGGTACTATAAGACGCTATGTTAGCCAAATATCGTGCAACGACCGGAAACTGTTGACGTCACAGTAGGCCCGGATTATGTTAATACGCCGTGACGTATCCCAGTTGTGGGCTTCTTTTTCCAGTATTTTGTGTTAAATTTTAATAAATTTAGCATAAAATTGTTAGTTAAATTATTTTAAAATCCTAAAAATATTCCGATAAATCTTTTTACCTACTACCACTATAGAAAATAGGCAAAAACATAGGACACACTGCCTCAGTAAATAACTCTTTACGTACGGTAAACAAATCGCACAGTTCCGGTAAACAAAACGCACAGTTTGCATATTAACTCATATGAACAAATAACGTTACGGTAAACAAATCGCACAGTTTCATCGCAACTGTCAAAGTCAAAACAATACAAACAACCTTTTTGGAAAGACAGATAGGTTTTAATTAATAATTTTTACATGTTGTTTTGGTACACTTTATATGGACGTAGGTAAAGTATAGAACGTAATGCGTGTTGTAAATCAATTACGCACTCATGGAATTACGCACTCGCCGCTACGCGGCTTCGTGCGTAACTTTTCCATTCGTGCGTAATATGCCTTTTACAGCACTTATTACGTAATATTCTATTACATCGAGATTTGAGCACTGTGATGACGTCACAAATAGGGGAGTTTTCGCGCGCCCATGGCAGAAATTTGTCGCTCATTAAGCGATCCTTATTGACACCTAAAAAATCCTTGAGGACGGGTCCACACTGCACTAAAAAAGCGGAGCGGAATGGAAAAAATATTTTTCGTCGAAACTAGAGGCGTCCACACTGCACATACCCAACTGTCAAAATTTAATAATATAAAAATAGTAAAAAAAAAAATAAATAACTAAGTAGCAATTAAAAGGTATTACCTGCTCTTGAAAATCCAATATGTGTAAGTGGTACTCTGGGGTAAAACACAATCAGTAAAATAAAAATAACAAAATGGCTTCTAACCACACTTTACTTCTTAATTCGTTCCGTTTTCCGCTAAAAGTTAAGATTAAATTAACTATTTGCGTAATGACCTTGAGTCCGCCGAAATTGTGACGGAAGGTTTTTCAACCAATAGGAGCTCTTGATTTGTGTTCCGTCGTTACGCTCTTCCGTCGCTTTTGTGCAGTGTGGACTCTTACTCAGGGATGCATACGATTTTGGTGACAATTTGATTTAAAATTTGTTTTAGGACAAAAAAACAAAATGGCGGACCCAATAAAATGAGGAGCCGTTAGATTGAGACCTTCGTGCCGTGACGTCACGAAATGGCAACATTGCGTGCTACTGTTGAGGCGGCGGCATTTTTGAAATTTAGAGTTTCCTGTTATTATTTGTTTGTTATTATCCCATGAAGTAAGGAAATTAAAACCTATTTTGTATATAAACATTTATTTATTTTCATTTAAATACTAATATAAATAGTTATGGTCATTTTCTGGTGCTGAAGATATCACTATTTCGTTATTTAGTATTTCTTTGACTAAGCTTAATTCTTCTGGTGTACTTTTACTTAGAATATTAGATCTTTTCTTATTCTTATTTTTCGTAGAAAAAATGACTTCTGCTTCATTATTTTTTTATTTCCTGGTTCCTTGTGTACTTCTGGATTTTTAATGATAAAATTAGATTGTGGTATAGAACTAATAGAGATAGCTGTATTTAAATGGCTAAGCATTATTTTTGATTGTTCTGCGTTTAAATTTTCAGAATTTGCTATCTGATAAATATGAAGCGCCTTTTCTTTTAATTCGTTCCTAATATCGTGTTCTTCTTTTTTGCTACCAATATGTGAAAGTAATTGTTTAACTTCAATTTCAGAAGTTAATCTAGATGCACTTTCTCCTTCAGCAATAACCATTGTACCTGTATTTTTTAATGCAAAATAATGTATATGCTTACATATGGTTGCCTGAATTAAGTAATCAATGCATGTACAGTTGTATGAGTGAATACAAATTTGACAAAACTTACATTTTATTTCACAGCAGTTTGTATTTGATCCTTTCTCAATAAGCTGCATTTTATTGTTTGTGGCATTTTCTAATTTGTATACACCATTTGGATATCCTGTCTTGAAATGAGGTCGAACCTTTGCAATTCTTCACCTATATTGTCTCGAACACTGCTGATAATGCTAAAATAATATTTTGTGTCAATACAACAGAATATTATATAAAAAACAACATAGAAAAGTTATGTAAACTTAATTTTTTACGTTTTGATACTTAAAGTCTGGCGAAAAAAACATTTATCTACATATCTGAAATCAAACAACTATCCATGTTCAGTTCTCTAGGTTACAGAAATGCTAACATGTACACAAATATATTATAAATGTAGTTTTGTTAACTTAATGTAGATTTTATATCTATTATATGTAGGGTAAGTCCGGGTGAGATGCCCTACAATTCGAAAAAAAATATTTTTTTAAAATGCAACATCTCTATGTCGAAAACAAATGACGGAATAGTAAAAGCAAAGTTTATTTTACATTTTACAAATACAAACAAATTAAATTATATCACATTTAACGAAAAAATAATTATTTAGTAAAAATACGACTTTGCCATCTCTCCCGACTTATAAGGGATAGATGGCACAAACTAAAATAAAATCTTAAAGATAACAAAAACACAAGAAAATGTCTTTTAATTATTTTCGGCTAAACTTCCCACATGAGTCACACTTATTTTCAAATTTGGTGCAATTTTCGTGCATCCACCGATTGCAATTAATGCAACGGATCCAGTCATCTGAACGAGTTGTGCTGTTGTAGTCTTCCAAACATCCAACACATTCGTTCTCATTAAATTCCTCGTTGATGTCGCTATCGCTGTCTTCTTTGGATTCAAAATCTTCATCTGACTCAGAGGAAGGCAATTCATGCTTGGTCTTCTTCGCTTTTTTAATTGGTTTTGAAACAGATTTAATTTTTGCTGCACCTTTACGTTTTGCAAGTCTTTCTTTTAATAATTTGGCCTTCTCTATATTTTCTGGTGAAGTTAATATTGTTGCAACATTTCTACCTCGCTTTTTTAATGCTAAAGGAATTATAGGTAAGGGTGAGATATTATCCAGAATTTTTCCAGCAGATGGAGGTTGACCAGATGATGAGGATGAGCAATATCTAATTTTTGGTGACTGTTGATGAGGAACTAATGGTGAACCAGGTCGAGGATCAGGAGATTGAAGATCAGGTGCTGAAGATGGACCAGGTCGAGGCTCCTTAGATCGACGATCAGGTACTGAAAAGGAACTAGCTTGAGGACTAGAAGATCGACATTGAAGTGCTGAAGATTGATTGGACTCAGACTCTGGTAATCGACAATTAGAACCTATTGCATTATCTTCAATAGGCCGAGCACCTATTGCAAAAGTTGCTGAAGCATCAGAAACATGATAGGCATGTTCTGGTACAGCTTCAGGGTTGTACGGAAAAATTCCCGTGGCTCTAAATGAAGAAACTGCATTGTCATTAGTTGCTGCTTTAGTCCATGCTTCGGCCAATAGTTTGCCAAATTGCAATCTGGTTATTTTTCTGCTTGGATTTGTTTTCATAAAAAGGTGACAAGCTTTGTTAAACGCAGATTTTAATGATTTGAACACCCCACGGTCTAAGGGCTGAAGGTAATGGGTAGTGTGGCTAGGCAAGCACAATAAAATAATATCATTTCTTTCCGCAAGTTCTAATACTTCGGCACTGCAGTGAGATGTATGACCATCGACGATCAACAGTGCTTTTCCTAAACCTTTTCTTGGCAGAAAATGATCTTTCAACCACAACAGAAAAATATCTGAGTTCACATACGCCGACTTCTGGTTCATGTAAATTTTTGATCCGTTGGGCATACCATCTTGGAATTCATCTTTTTTGTACTTGCCTTTAAACACACAAGCTGGGGGTAGAAAAGTGCCTTCTGCATTGCAACATGCGATAACCGTTATGGTTTCCCCCTTTTCTCCAGATGTAATTGTGGATACATCTTTTGATCCTTTTTGGGCTATAACATAACCCACTTTATTATTAAGCTGTAGACCTGATTCGTCCAAATTCCATATGGATCCCGGTAACTCGAATAAGTTGTTTCCTTCTAGAATTTCATGTAGTAGTTGAAAATAAGCCAAGACTTTTTCACGGGACATACCTTCAGCGCGGGCTACAGAAACTCCTTCAGCCTTTCTCACACACAAATCTGGGTGGCGTAACAAAAACAAATTTAACCAATCGTAACCAGCTTTTTCTTCCTCATGGTTAAACCTATGGTTTAATTTAAGTTCTACCGCAAATTCATATGCCATGGTCCTCAAATCATCTCGAGTGGGAGCAAATCCTCTCTTTTGTAGCTTTTTAATGTGAGCTACTAACTTCAACTCATTAGCCATTCCTAAAGTTCCTGTTGGTCCCATGGGTTTTTTTGATGCGTCATTATTCTGCACCCGACGCCGTAATGTCCTTGATGGTATATTAAAAGTTCTGGAAGCCAAGTTTATTCCCATACCATTTCTTACTGCGGTTATCGCTCGCTGAAGAGCATCTTCCGACCAAGAACCTCTTGTGGAACCTGGTTTTCTAATATATTTCGTAGGCATCTGAAACAATACATCAATAAATATTCATCGCATACAGACTATGAGCATGATTTTGAATTTTATTGCATAGTTTTGTATCAAATATAGTGAGGCATCTCACCCGACTAACAGTGTGCCATCTATCCCAAATACCGGGTTAGATGCCCCACCCTATAACAAAGACACTACGTAAGCTATCGGATTTATGAATAGCCCATTACATAACCTTAAACTACCACAACAAACTCTACTAAAATCACCTGTTAAATTAACTGCTTTAAAAATATACAAACATTTATATATGTATCTAAACAATTTCAAACCTGTTTGGAAAATTATAAACTTGATAACTTACGTTTATGACACACTATTGACACACTACACTTCTACTTATTAACATGTGGTATTAAATGACGAGGCGGCGTATCGGCAGCGCCATCTGTAATCGTCTAGCCAAATAGTTGCACTTTGCCATCTATCCCGGTGGGGCATCTCACCCGGACTTACCCTATTTAGTAAGACGAAATGCAAAAAAATATTATAGCTTCTAAAATAAATTATTTCAAATACCTTTTTGGTGGAACTCCTACAACTAGCTTAGAGGCAATTTCTTGTCGATCTAAATGGGATAAACGTAAATGTTCAATTTCTTCACCATGTCCATAATGAGTTTTATAATATGCCACAGAGTAACTATCAGAAACTACGTCTCTTGTAAACACCACTTGAGAAGTACAGGAAAAAGGCATTTTGCATGATCCTTGTGATTTTAAATTTCTCAATCGTTCTTCTTTAATTGCATAATTTCTAAATGAACGTACACACTCATAATAAAATATCTCTTTATCTTTGCTCCTCTTTACGCCTTTAATCTTGCAATAACGCACATTTTTCAATTTTTCTTCTTGCATTAACCATGTATTGAAATCTTAAAATAAATTCTCTATTTACAATCTTACATATTATATTTATTTAAAAACAACGAATCTGATGAAAAATCACTTACCAGTATATTTTTCAAACTGCAATTCAAGTAATTCAGTAATATGATCATGTTTTTCTTTCAAATGAGTCCGTAGGTCCCGATTGAAAGCTTTTTGACAAATAAAACAATCGGGCATCTTTGAAAGTTCAAAACAAAACATGTACAAATAAAAATAAAATAATGACTAATGACATATGACATAAACAACAGGCAACACTGTCGGCACGAAGGTCTCAATCTAACGCCTCCTATAAAATGTCGGACTTTCTTATTTATTAATCGATTTGTCTCAAACTTGAAACTTAGGGTTGTTTAAGATCGCGGATTATAATTTGGATTGGATTGGATATTGCTGACTTAAAAATTAAAAATAATAAGAAATAAATAAAATGGCGAACTGTCTTATTTTTTACAAACTACAAACTTGAAAATAAGTTGATAGATCCCTGTTAACTAAAAAAAGAATAAACAATACACACAATAAACGTGGGCAGTAACGAAGAGGTCCCAAAAACTCTAGTATTTTTTATAAATTTTAAATACAAATATTTTAAGAACCGTCGCTTGTAAAAATGCCTTTTAATTAATACATTTTTTTCATAAAATTGATTAAAACTTTTAAATAAGCCACAGTTTATTGTTCAGGAAATATTTTAACATATGACAACACTGTATATATAAAATGGCATATTTGCTCTATAATCATTGCAATTGACACAAAAATGTCGTATTAGTTGGAATCCATATTGGATAGTATCAATAGTTTAAAGATTTGATTCTTTTATACCGCCATATTGTCAAGAAATATAAAAATTCAAATTTAAAAGCATAAGCAACAATGCCAAATAAAATAATCTGAATAATATCGACTACATAAGTGTGTCTGATTATTTTATATAAAATTTAGGGGTAAATTCACGAATTTTTGGACAAAATGTTTTTCATAAATTTTTAGTCATAGTGGAAATTTAAGCCAAACGGAGGGAGCGTCAAAAATTTCCCATAATATACTATATGTTTCACAATAAATCTTCTTGCGCAAGTTAATTTACTGCTTCAATGACTGCAAACACCTGACTTAGTAAATTATTAAGTACCCATATTCCTACAAAGTGGGTTGATTATCATGGAGTCAGTATATGTGTATTATTTATTTACTCCATGTTCTACCAACAGCATCTTGGAACTGTTATAGAATTCTAATTAGAATGCTCTGTAACAGTAATATAAAAGTTCTTTAAAAGCTTTAAGAACGTTTATGCAACAGTTCTATAATTGTTCTGCGGAGGCTTTACACAACATTTTATAGAAGTAAAAAGCTGTATAGTATGGTGCCCATTTTGATTGTATAAGAGTTGTAAGAACGTTTTAAAAATGTTCTTAGAAAAATATTGCTCTATAAAAATTTGTTCTGAAAACGTTTTTACGATATTTATAGAACAAGAAATTGTTAGCTGGGGTCAGGTCGTAGCATTGTTTCATCGAAGGGAATATTTCTAAATCTCAGCCAGTCCTTTATTTTACTTCATTTCTGGAATTGATTGTGGGAGCCTTGTCTTTCTGTTTGTTGTGGTAAGGTGCATGTCTATGATAATGACACTATTTGCAGGCAAATTTATTAACAGTTTTTCTTTCAACCATTTACAATAATTTTCAAAATTCATATCATCATGGTAGTCCCCTGATTTAGACTGAGATTTCGATCTTAGATATGAACCGTTAATAAATCCATTTTCATTGCCTGCACCAACTACTATAAGACGTTGACCCTTTGAAATTGGTACGCGTACGCCTTCATTTGTGCTGTCACTCCAACTTCTTTCTATAGAATGACTTCTATGTATATATGTTTCGTCAGTATAAACGATAAATCTAGCTTCTTCTCTAAATTTTCTTATTTGTCTTAAATAATTTAATCTTAGATGTCTTACGTCATGTTGTTCCATTAAAATGTTTCTTTTGTTAATCGTTTTTCGGCATCGAAATCCTAATTTATGAACTTCTTTCTTATTGTTTATCTACATCCTTGGTATCCATATTCGTCTGAGAACTTGCTGTGTATTTTTTTCAAAGTTGGTATTTGCTTCTCAACGACATGAAAATTAACAATCATACGACGTAGAACACCTTGATCAAATCCATCTAATGTCACCTTAGAGGTTGATTCTTTTCTTTTTCTTCCTGCATTGAATCCTTGAGACAATCCAACTTGAACTTCTTGCCCTTCTTTGTATATTCTTTTCACACTTGACAAACTAACACCTAAAAGATGATAAAAGTTGTTTCACCAATATTTTCATTATTATTTATATATTTTATACCTGTTAATGCTGCAACTCTCTCTTGAATTTTTTTCAAATCAATTAAAACTTGTCCATTTTCTGCTTTTCTTTGCGTAAATTTAAAAACTGAAAACACTATTTCACGAGCTTGCGAACCTAAGGTTTTATTTCTAAACTGTTGAGTCGATTATTCAGAAATAAATTAACTGCTGTATTGGCAACACCGCAATATTTCACTGCGCTTTATACACGAAGTGAACACCTCGAAAAACTTTTGGTAAATGAGCTATTTAAAATTTTCTGTTTAAGCTACTGCGCATCTCAAACTCGCGGTTCAATTTGGTTTGGTCGAATAAGCATCTATTACACAGGGCGAGATTAGTAGCCAGTCGCCGGTGAATTTACTTGCTGCTATAAAATTCGCCAAATGTAATTGCAGCTGCTAGTAAACTCGCGACTCGTTTTTGTCCAGCGAGTAAAGTTGAACACCGGCCTACTTTTCTCGTTAGTAGCTAGCGATTTTTCTCTCTGACGAGTGAAAACGCTATGTGTAATTTAAAACCCGACTAGCTAAAATGGCGGGAATAGTGCGTGCACGAATTGCTGTTGTCAGCCTTGTAATTCGGAAAAAATTTCAAGAACGGTTAAATCAGAAAAAAAGAAAAGCGAGACGGATGTGGGTCAGGAATTGCATTTCAAAACGGGACACATATGGGGCGTCTAATATTTTATTGACACAATTAAAGATGAAGATCCTGTGGCGTACAGGAATGTTTTGAGAATCAGCAGTGAACAGTTTAATAGTTTATTACAAATGGTTGACGAAACAATCCGCAAAAAAATACAAAAATAAGGATGGCGATTACAACTGCTGCAAAACTAGAGATAACCCTGCGGTTTTTGGCAACTGGTGATTCGTTCAAATCACTAGAATATTTATTTCGAGTGTCTGAATGTACAATTTCATTGTACCCGAAGTACTTGCAGCAATTTGTCAGGTCCTAAGGCATATAAAGGTAGGCATAACTCCAAAATCAATTTATTTTTTCACACAGTGCTTATGAAACAAGTTATCTATTTATGGAACGTATAGTTTATTTATTAAGAAACTATTTAATATTGTGCCGAAAATGTATTTACAAGTGCTTGGTGGAGAACATCGTTAACATAACCGTTACCTTTGTTATTTTGCGTATTTGTTTCATATGGGGCTGAGGAAGGGGTCGAATCACTTGGGGAGGATAACGATGGAGAAGTTTGCAGTTGAAGGGGTTCTCCATAGTAATTATTTAGTTGGTTCTTGTTTTCCAAACACATTAGCTTTACACGTGTAATAGAATTCTGAATTTCTTGCTGCACTAAAATAGCCTCACGTTGCGGCAATTGACGCAGCTCGGCAGCTACATACTTCCCAAATTTGTCGTATGTTTTTTCTTCTGATACATTTTCAGCAATTCTATTCAACTGACTGATTGCATCAGCAATTTCTGGATCTGCCTGTTTTTCCACCCTTTTTTTAGGTTTAGTGGGTCCCATCGCCTGTGAGGGTTTTACATTTTGTTCCTTGGGCAGTGCATCCGGTTCTTCATCATCAGGCTGTTCAATTTGACAGTTTGAGACTTCCTCAGATATATTCTGTGAGCTGGGTAGAGTCTGAAAAAAAGAAATCTATAAAGAATTTTCTTTACCTTTGTCTTAACCTTTAACTACACGCGCCCTAAAATTATAAACAAGTACACGCGTGGTGTATTTTATACACCAATAAAAAATAGTACCGAAAACTAATTTATTAACTGTTGTTTAAAAACATATGGGTAACGTGCATTTCTAAAAAACACAAAATACTAGCAAATAAAACTTTAATGTTAAAAAAACAAATATTAAATAGAGTATCAGAGAATGCATTTGGTATTCTTGTGTGGCGCTTCAGAATATTTTAAAGACCAATTCAATTAAAAGAAACTACAATTGACGATGTTATTTTGGAAAATGGAGAAACCACGTGGATAATCTGCCATCGGTTAGTCATTTGGGAAGTAATAATTACAAAAATTCCGCAGAGGAAGTAAGACGCACCTACGCCAAGTATTTCTGCTTGAACATAAACATTGCAAGTGTGATAATTGTTAAACTATAAATTTTAGATTTTTTTCCTCTCTTGGAGCAATTCTTAAAAGGCTTTAGAATAGATCCCCGTTGGTGAAATTTAAAAATATATATTTTTCAGTTTTTTATTAATAATTATCGTTGTTGCAAAATTAAAAACTTAAATTAATCATTAAAAAAAAGTTTTTTTTTTTAAATATTATTAATGATCCGCTTTAATGTTATTAGAACCTGCATAAAAATATTTTTTTAAATTTTTATCAGTTATTGTTTAAAAAATTGTTATAAACAAATGCGTTGTTTATTAGATAATTGAATTTTTTTATGGAATTTCAATCTTTGATACAAATGATTTTTAAAAGAAAAATTATTTCCTAAAAAAACTGTTTTTTTAAATGTAATAATTCCTGGGTTTCGGTCAATATTTTATTAATTTTTTTTTTTTTTTTTTGATAAACACTACATATGTTTCGGCAATTATGCAATTTTCAAGTGCTAATATAAATATTTTAGCACTTGAAAATGGCATAATTGCCGAAACATATGTAGTGTTAATAATAAAAAAAAAATTAATAAAATATTGACCGAAACCCAGGAATTATTACATTTAAATTAATTTAAACGGTCAGGAAATATATTTATTAATTAAAACTGTTTTTTATTACTTAAAAAAGCATTTATTAATTACCAATTAATTTCTTCCACTTCTAATTATTAATATTAAGGAAGAAAGAAACAATTTTTTTTAAATCATTATTTGTTTTTCTTTTAGATATAAAAATTCGTTTTATTTAATTTTTCATTGTTTATTTAATAAACAATTTGTTATAAACAAATAAATTTTTACCTTATTTTTTTTTCTTATTCTTCGTACCAAACAAACATGAGTTTGTTTGTTTTTTATTTTTTTTTAATGTTGTTTTTAATGAACTATTTCAGTCTCAAGTCTACTTCCAAATTTTGCGTTTGATTCAATAAATATAATATTATGAATTTTGCTATTGACGTCAGTTATTCGTAAAATGAATCCGAAAGGGAGTTGTTTTATTTGTGAAAATCCATTGCAAATTTTGCCTAATGGAGGATAAATAAGTTTTAAGAATTTTTATCGTATCTCCATTAGTTTATAAATTATAATAATTGTAAGGATGAAAAACCAAATAAGAATGACGAAATTACAGAGACCGTATATTAAAAAATAGTAAAAAAACTGTCATGTCTGTTTTTGTGACAGTAAGTAGAATTAGAAAAAAAATAAGGTAAAAATTTTGTTGTTTATAACAAATTGATTATTAAATAAACAATGAAAAATTAGGTAAATAAAACGAATTTTTTATATCGAAAAGAAAAACAAATAATGATTATAAAAAAAATATATTTCTTTCTTCCTTAATATTAATAATTAGAACTGGAAGAAATTAATTGGTAATTAATAAATGCTTTTTTAAGCAATAAAAAAAAGTTTTTTAGAAAATAATTTTTCTTTTAAAAATCATTTGTAACAAAGGTTGAAATTCCATAAAAAAAAATTCAATTATCTAATAAACAACGCATTTGTTTATAACAATTTTTTAAACAATAACTGATAAAAATTTAAAAAAATATTTTTATTTAGGTTCTAATAACATTAAAACGGATCATTAATAATATTTAAAAAAAAAAACTTTTTTTTAATGATTAATTTAAGTTTTTAATTTTGCAACAACGATAATTATTAATAAAAAACTGAAAAATATATATTTTTAAATTTCACCAACGGCGATCTATTCTAAAGCCTTTTAAGAATTGCTCCAAGAGAGGAAAAAATCTAAAATTTATAGTTCAACAATTATCACACTTGCAATGTTTATGTTCAAGCAGAAAAACATTTTAATTAACAATTGCATAAATAATTGATAAATTGTGATTAAAAAAAAATTCGGACAGATTATTGTTCATTTATCTATCCAGTAAGCACTTGATTTTTTTCATATCCTAAATTTGATATTTAATATGTTAAAATAATTTTTATTCAAAAAGTGTCCAAAGCAGGCGTGGCTTACGCAAGCCAGAGCACCCGTTTTCGGCCGTATTTTCAACCATCTGGGAAAATTATAAATATTAGTACTACAGTTCCGAGAGTTGAAGCTTTTTTGTAGGAAATTTCCTCCTCTTTTTGAATCTTTTTTTTTAATTTAATAAATCTGTATTAGTTTTTAAGATATTTGCAAAAAATCAAACCCTCTTCTTTTTGTTTTAGTTAATTGTTAATAACTTTTGCAGTTTTTGCATGCGGAACATCATTTTTTTCAAAAATCATCTAGATGCGATTCCGAATCGAATGACACCTCGTTCATAATTTTCGGAGACTGCTGAAAAAAGTTGAGCAAAAAAGCACTTGTGAACTAGACTAAAACAGGTAGAACTTTTAAAAAGCGTATTACAGAACATAACAGAAGCTTCCTTAATAAAAAAACTGATTCTACGTACTCAAATCATCTAATTTCTGAAAACCATAACTTTAATAATAATTTTGATATTTTACACCAAGAAAATAAAAATTTTAAATTAAATTTATTAGAAAGTCTAGAAATTAATAAACGTAAACACTCTGATACATTACTGAATGATCAAACAGAATTAAATAATTCACCGTTATTAAATTTATTTACACAAAGGTCTATGTACTAATCCTGTATATATTACTACTATCGTAAAAATTTATTATTATTAACTTTGTCCTTATTGCAATTTGTAGTACATTTGTTTTATTTCAGTTTATTTATACAATGTCTTTCGACCATCATTATGTCATTATGTCATGCCATTATTTCATTTTATTTTTACCATAACTTTGTAAGTTTAAATGTATCTGAAGAAGCTATAAGATAGTGAAACGCGTCATACATTAAATAAATATTGTGAAAATCTCAATACATTTAGTATTTTAATATTCTTTGAATATGGATTTTCATCAAGTAACGACTAAGAATATTCAATATTAGAAAGTAAGCTATTTGGGCAATTGTTGTTATATTAATTTTTATTTTTTCTTCATCAGATCGGTCTCATCAAGAAAAACAAGAAAAAACAAAAATGGATAAAGCAGTCCAGGTATACATCTCAGCTAGATATCGAAGTAAAAATACTCAGGCAGAAATTAAAACACATACGAAGCAGACTTCCCCAATAAAATCAACTACAACCTCAGTATCTACATCCCCATTTAAAGTTTCTGAGTTAAAACCATTTCGTTTGAATAAGAAAGGTAATGATGACAAATCTGACAGTGACATATCAATGTACACTCAGGTCTGTCAAAAACTTCATCTGATACTAGTAGTTTTAATGAACCAGACTTAAGAAAAGAAGATGCCAATAAATTAATTTTAAAAGTAACAGTAGATAAAATTAAAAAAAAATCACAATTCTATATTGGTGTACCAAAAGATTGTTATTTTTTGATTAAAATTATATGTGAACATACTGGTTTTCCTGAGCATCAAATTTTATTGTGTATGAAGAAGATTCGATTAGACAGCAAGTTTTCTGAACTTGGTGATGAGTTTGCAATCACTAGCTCATATGCAAGTAAAATTTTTACAAAAAAAATATCCAAAATTGCTGAAGTCATGAGGCCCTTTATTGTAAATTTAGACAAGTCTGCAATTAAAAGATGTTTGCCAATAGCATTTAGAAAAAAATATCATAATGTAACTTGCATTATTGATTGTTTAGAAATAGAGATTCAAAAACCTAGTAAAGCCTTACATCAGTCTCTGACTTGGTCTGAATATAAAAAGGCTAACACAATAAAATATCTTATTTCTAGTACACCAAATGGCCTGGTTAATTATATTTCACCAGGTTATGGAGGGAGGATTAGTGATGTATGTTTGGTTGAAAATTGTGATTTTTTAAAATGTTTACCAAGTGGCTCACTTGTCATGGCTGACAGGGGCTTTAAGCATATTGAACCACTGTTACTTGGGGTTGGATGTCGACTGATACGGCCACCCAGTGTTGAATCAGGTAGTAAACTATCAAAAGAGGAAGTTAAAGAGACACAACAAATTGCGAGTCTGCGGATTCATATAGAACGAGTAATCAGACGGTTAAGGGAGTTCTCTATGTTGAAGCCCCATGCTTGCATAAACAATTACCTTTTAGGAAAACTTGATGATGTCATAGTTATAGCTTGTGGACTTATAAATTTACAGGATTCATTAATTAACAAGTAGGGAAATGGACATCGGACACCTAAGGATCTTCGCAGACAGGAGGCCTTCATACATTCTGAGTTTATTGTTTTTGTTCCTGTTTAAAAAGTATTTCTTCTTTCTGTTATGCATAGTATGCTCTCCAAGCTTTAGTTCACAAAAAATAATGTAAGGCTACAAATTAGACTGGGCCAAAAAAATGACTTATTTTTTTTTTTGAAAAATCTATCGAGAATATCATTCAGAATGACAAAAAAAAAAACATTTTGTGAAAATTTGAACCTTTAATAGTAATTTTATAAGGTCTATCATCGCTATTTTTGATTTTTAGTCAGACTTTGATGTTTTTCGTTAGAATTGTCAAAAAATTAAAGTGAAAAAAACATATTATTCCTTATTCTTATATAAAATTAAATTCTCTACAAATGTCTAATTGAAAATTTTTTATCAGACAAACCGTTTCCGAGTAATTGAGCTTAATAAATCGATGTGTTTTTTCGATTTGACTTTTTTACTTTGAAATTTTGTAACTAACGATTCAATAAATATTTAAACATGATCATTACAGATTCTTAAACAAAATTCAATGATCTACAAAAAAGGTCTTTTAATATTTTTGCCTAAATTTAAGTTTTCAAAAGTTATTCACTATCAAAATTGGAAAAAAAAAATTTTAATTTTTTTGGTTTTTACCGCAACTTTTTTTCACTTAACGGAACAAATGAACTTTTTCGATCATTATTAAACATTATTCATCGAAAATCTACCAATAATTATTATTACTCTAACAATATTATTACTGACTAAAAATAAAAAATAGCGATGATAGACCTTATAAAATTACTATTAAGGATTCAAATTCTCGCAAAATGTTTTTTTTGTCCTTCTGAATAATGATCTCGATATATTTTTCAAAAAAAAAAAAAGTCAATTTTTTTGGTCCAGTCTAGCTAAATAATTAATTAATCTTATAAAAAAAAAACATACATTATACACCTAATTTTAATAAATATTAAAATTAGGTATTTTAGTAATTTGATATATAAAATCCCAAAGAACTAATTGGGCAGCAGTCGACCCATTAGGAATTTTTAAAGTTGGATATCATTTATAGTAAAAAGTTCTTGAATGAATGAACTTTAGGTCCATTGATATGTAACCATTAGTTTTAGTTAAATGTTTCTGATTTGTCTAAAAGTAAGTTTGGTGAAGCCCAGTAACTAATACATTATCTAATAAATCTGAATATATAAATATTAATCTTAATATTTTTGATTAATGTATTGTAATAACTGTTCTTGAGTGGAAATAAAACATATATGATGAAAATATTTATAGGCTTTTATTATATTTCTGACATTTTGTACAATAAAGGATAAATGTTTGTTTTGCAGAATGTAATTAACGACTCCAGTAATGACTTTACATATTGTTCATCAAAGTTCACAGAAATAATTTTTACTACATTATTATTTTGGAAGTTGCTATCTGCAACACAAAAGTAGCAATTTTTTATGTCACAAACATACATTTGGAGTTGAATTTGTGCATAACATTTTTTTGTTGGTTTACCATCTTGCAAGTAGTTTTTAATGGTGTCTTCACTGAAAGGACATTTAATTTCAATCAGAAACTGCTCGCCTATTCCATCTGGTGAGCCAGCAATCATAGGATGTTCTCTGCTAATAAAAAGACCACATTTAAAATTTTTTTTCCAAGTGTATTTTGTACTACTTGAAGTACTTTTTGTTCAAGTATCCTGCCTCGCTTCATTGCCGGTGTGTCAGGAATTTTACCTCCCATTATCAATGATACCAATGCACCATCACTAGTCTTACATTTCATAACTTCATAAGCTTTTGAAGCCGTTATCCTAGCAAACCTTAACTCGTGCCACAAGTTGCTCCCGGACTGATCTCTGGTGCTTTCTTCCACTTTTTTTAATATGTCGGTTGTGAACAATGAAGCTATTTTTCTAATGAACACTTCACTAGATTGCTCCCTATGTTTCAACACTAACTGATACATAGAGATTTCTTCAAAGTCTTTTGTGGTGTTTTGCACATACCTCATTAATTCACAATTACTAATTCTCTTGGCTGTAGCATGTTCCATAAATTTATCGAAAACACTGCAATCTGAAGATGTTGAGGTATCAGATTTGGCAATTTCTGAAGCTGTTATAAATTTCAGTGTTACTTTGGATAATTGCGATTTTTTCCAGTAGCATTCGATCTGGGTACAAGAAGGCTCTTCGCTTCTTCGATGTAGCCACATCAAAAATGCAACGGCATGCTTGCATCCACCCGCCGACGCAGCACAATCATGACACTGAGCACTTATAACTACACTATTTTTTTCATTCACAATAACGGTAACTGTGTATGGTTTACTGCGAACTTTGTGTTCGGGGCAAACACGACATTTAATCGTACACGTACACGAATCTGTGTCTCTTTTCAATTGCACGTATCCAACAGCATCATCTCCATATGAGTCCCTTGAAGATCTGAAATAAACAATTAATCAAATATTAGATACTATGTAATAGATGTTTAACTTTATGCACATAACCTAACTTTGAATTGGTTGTAAATATGAAAAAAATAGGTGAAATAGATAAATTAGGTAGTTCTTTTATAGTTAACTGTTATTTTAGTTTATAACTATACTTACAAAGATGTTTTCACGTTCCTAAGTTCCGCTGCACAAAAATCTTTGTTTGTAGCAAAGAAATTCGCCACCATCAAACAATCGATTCTCGGCAAGTTAGAACTGTTTCCTTTAATGAATCCAGTCTCCATATTGTAAACACCATTCGGTTTATGATAACAAGTGAGTTGCAAATATTAATAGCGAGTAATTAGCGAGAGAAATCAAAGAAATAACTCGTAACGTATTCGTTCACACAGTACACACAGTAACACCAGGCGACGCTAAGTTGTTTATTGGTTCGTGACGTCATGCGCTGTGATTGGCGTTCACAGTCACGTGATAATGTGTATTAAATAAAGTTTTTTGAATTAATTTTAATTAATAAAATATAATTAATTACGTTTAAAATATATGCTTTTAGGTATTTAAATATTACCATTAATCATTTAAATATAACTTTACGTAAATTTACAACTACTGTCAACATGCCTTTTGCCATTTGTGGCAATAATTGGTATGTTGATAAAATTTTAAAACCAATCATTGCCAGGTTGTTTTTCTCAGTAATTTATAACCCTAAATGTTTTAAAATAAATAATAACGGTTTTCCACAGTATCTTTAATAGCACTGTGCCTAAAGAGATTCATAAAACAATTATTTAGAAAATGTAAATACAGGAAGAAAATTTCACTTACCTTAATTTTATTCATAAAAAATCACAAAGCACAAGGAGAAATCTTTACACAACTTTACACTAAGGAGCGCAGACATAAAATGGCCATGACTGGAAAATTGTCTTAGAGGACGATTGTTGCCAAATATACCAACATATTAGTATTTGTAATAAATTTTGCTAAAATCTACCGGGTATTCTTATTTTTTTTGAAAAACATGATATAGTGGCAATAAATGGTAAAGTGGCAAAGACTGGTTGTTTACTTACTTTTTTCGTAAAAATTTTTAAATACATTTGAAAGGTTAATTGTTAATATTAATTTAAATACCTGGAATTTAAACTGTAAAACAACCACTTTCTTTTTCCTGAACCTAGTATAGGTATAAAAATTTTTAAAAACATTCGTTTGGAAGTAAAAATTCGTCTATTCAAATGTAAACAAATAAAATTTGACATTGACATTATTAAATGTTAAGTAAAAATACGAAGCAATTGCATCCAACATAAACGATTACGTATATGCGTACGCGCATCAAAATCCAAAGCGGGATAGGTGCATTAATGGACCTTTGTTAGATTCGTTTAGGATTGTTGCTAACGTTATATGACAAGTTGATGATGTGTCTGGGGTAGGTGACCTTGATCTATAAGGATGGAAATGAAGACTCGTTGAGGATGACGGTGTTGATTTACCAGAGCTACCTGGAGTTGTTTGAAATAAATTAGGGGAAGTAGCTAAAGGTATATAATCATCTAAAAGAATTCCAATAGAATTTCTCCATTTTTCTAGATGATGTTCAAACAGTATAATATTTCCTATTTTATTTTTTTTATAAAGCATTTTAAAATGCCTTCGTTTAATGACTTTCAAAACATCAATATTTAATTTTTCACCTAAAAAAAATATTTGGTAACTAAAACGAAATCAAAAAAATTGTATAACTTACTTCTTAAAACGCCAAACAGTGTTTCCAGTTTCCATGAAGTTAACAATGTAAGAAGTAATTCATCCTCAGACTTAGTACGACTTTCTGTAGTATGGACGGTATGATCATTTTCTTCCAGTTGCAGATAGTTTGTACCTTCTTGGAAGGGTTTTGTTTGTAATAAATGATCTACTGCTTTTAAGTTAGATGGAAACTGGTAGTTATTATTATCAATATTATACAAATTTTTATTTCCATCACTCCAAGAAAGACTGTCCATTTTCGTAACTTATTGATATAATTTAAAAAAATTATTTTGGCAATAGAAAAAAAAATAAAAAAAATAGTCAATGTTCAAATTTTTAAACTTAAGCAAATAATAAATGAAAATATATAAAATAATTACCGTAGTAATAAACTACTTAAAATTAGCTTATAAAAAAGTTTTATAATATTCTTTTATTCTAATCATCTCTTTTCCTTTTGTTGTTTTTATAAGGGTACTAGGAGGACCAAGAATATCATTAATTGGAATTATTGAAAATGTTCCTAACACTTTGGTGTTCACTTCATATGCAACGAAGTGGCCATTATATTGTATTTCTTCTAATTTTTGACAGAAAAATAAAACTTCATTGTTTAAAATAACAATAATCAAAATTTTGTGTAAGTTTACGTCCTCTTCAAAGTTGGAAATTTAGTCACCGTTTTGATACTCTACAGCAGGGATGCCCAAACTTTTAGGGTGTGCGATCTACCACAAAACATTTAGGCGACAAGCGATCGACACCTACGACCATCGACTATGGGGAGTAGCCTGGAGCTTAGTTACAACAAAAAAAAAACAGACGTATGAACACGATTTATTTATTGCAAATACGTATAATATAAACAAACAAACATAAGTTGAACAAAGTTAAACATCTCATTTTATTGCAACCAAATAAATTTTTCTTTTGATCACTGCATTCATTTGGATGTTGAGGCATGGCACTGCATATCCTCCACAAACTTGTCAAAGGACGGTTCGTAATTACTGAGTGCCAGCCGCAGGCATGCTGAAAGATGTTCGTCAGTTATTCGATTGCGATATTTTGTTTTAAGAATTTTCATTTCTGAAAATGCAGACTCGCACAAGTAGGTTGATCCGAACAATCCTGTTTGTTTGTTTCAAACACGGGTATTTGTTTTCCGATATGAAAGACCAAAATTTGGCATCAGTTGCTCTGGCTTTAAGATGTATATCTGAAACTATCTGCAATACCTCATTTTGTACTGCAGGGATCTCCATATTGAAAGTGTTTGATATTTCAGTGGCAGATTTTTCAACATCTTCACAAGAAAATGGATAAGCCATGAAAGTTACAATATCAGTCAGTTGCTTGAAATCGGAAAATCGTCTTTCAAATTCACTCTGAATGTTTCTTAGTTGTGTCTCATAGTTGTCATAATTTGAGTGAGAACTTGCCCTTGTTTTCAAAGCTGGAAAATTGTATAGTCCTTTTTGTTTAGCTGATTAATCAACAACTTCAATTTATTTATAAAAGCGTTTACTGCGCTAATCATATCCATAAATGTTTTATTTTTGCCCGGTAGTTCTAAATTAAAGATATTCAAATGATTTGTCACATCCGATAGGAAAGCTAAATCAAGGAGCCATTTTTCATTTTTAAGTATCCCAGTGTCGTCGCCCCGTTCTTGTGGAAAAGAAATGATTTTAGGTAATAGTTCTTGGAATCTTTCTAAAAATTTTCCGCGGCTCAACCATCTTACATCTGTATAAAGCAGTAAATCAGTGTGCTCGGCAGAGTCGCTAGCTTCCAATTGCAATTTGAAGAGACGTCGTTGCATGCTTCGCGCACGGATTGAATTCACGATTTTTGTGACAATATCCACGACATTATTCATATTTAGTATTTTGGAACTGGCTGATGAATGATGCAATGGAATGCAAAAATTGATGGAAAGTCTTTGTTGGCCCGACACAATGCAACAAACCCATTTTTATTGCCCTTTATTGATGGCGCTCCGTCAGTTGTAATCGACACTAATTTGTTAATTAGTAGCTCATATTGTTTTATAAAATTCAGGAAAACGTTGTAAACATCTTCTCCGCGAGTTTTTTCTTTCAGAGGCAGCAACGTTAACAACTCTTCTTTAGCCGACATATCAGAAAATACCATCCGAATGAAAATACAAATCGCTCGTCGCTAATCTTATCCTAACTCTTCCACTTAAAGACAACACGTGATAATTGTTTTTTAATTATTAATTTCTGCGCTAAATTCTATACATCCGATATCTGAGGTAAAATTAAGCTGTGGTTGAGAAATGCAGTGGGACATTTCTTTACCAGAAAACCGCAAGCCACGTGCCGAATTTAATTTTTGGAGCGGTTATCTATTTTCTTTCGCGATCGACTTGAAATGCTCTCGAGATCGACCGGTCGATCGCGATCGACTGTTTGGGCACCCCTGCTCTACAGTCTCTACATTGTACATAATCTTGAATAAACTTTTAAATCTGTTAGAGGTGTGTTCAATTTTTGACTGATTATGAATCCATAATTTGAATGTTTTTCTATTTTACCATGTACAAATTGAAATGGAGATTGAATTAACTGATGTGCAAATTTAAGATGACATTTTTTAGCTAATGTTAAACAAATACTTTTACGTGATGTGATACAATCTTTAAAGGACCTGACTGCTTAATAACTCGAACGTAATGTAGTAAATTGTGAAACTTAGGTTTTAGATGATCGTTAAAGAGAGAAATATATTCAGTTTCAAATATTTTAATTTTGTTTTTAAACAAATGCAGATCCGGTAGGTTAACTTCAAAACAAAGTAAAAAATCTATAATTTCAATGAAATTGATTGTAAATTTCCAAACCACGTCATCAGATGGAATACAATCCCCCATCATGAGAGGAAAATATGTTATAAATGACATCATTTCTCTTGCAGACATTTTGAGCCTTTTTATATCTAAATGTTTTAATTTTATATCGCCAGACATATTTCCAATTTCATAGCGGCCGTATTCAAAATTATTTTTTCTTGAATTTAGCGATTCTAAAGTAAAATACTGCATTTTAATAAAATATTCAATTACATGACATAATACATAGTGCCATACACCTTCAAATACATCATGCATTACATCTACGTAATAATTATTTACTACATGAAAAGATATAATATTATTTAAAGGAGATTCCTGTACTATTCCTGTTTCTTTAGGATTGTTATGCGCCACGTCTGTATTGTAATTTTCAACTGTTCTAATAAGTGTCGGATCTTCGCTTTTTAAAAATTTACTAGCTTCTTTATGACTTTACAAAACCTACAGAAAAAATTGCCGAAAACGATTTACTAAAATCTAAAAACACGTTCAACGGTAAGTTATCGCCAAGTATTAGGCCTAAAATAAAATGTACATGTATTTTTTCCTTCCCATTAACAGATACATCTAAACCATTTACTTCAAGATCTTTTAATTTTTCTACCAAAAATCCAAAAAAAGGTTTGTTTACGTCAGATTTCAAATCATGTGACTTGACACAACTTTCAAAGAAAATATCATCTAATAATAACTGTAATAAAAATTGCAGATTGTGTCGAAGCATGAGAACCTAAAGGATTGTTAATTTCAAATTCGTCTATGTACAGAAAATATGGTAAAACAATTTTATCCGGAAATAATTGTATCCTCTGTTTCCATAACTCTCCTTGAATAAAATTTGTTAATTTAGTATTTTATTTGGATCCTGAAATTTTTTGATGTATCGAATAGTTTCGACCAACAGATGATCTTTTTCAAATAATTTTGCAAATTGGAATTTTAAAGGCAATATAATGCCTGTAATTTTTTTTGGTCATATACTAAAATTCTTTGTTTATGCTGTGGACAAATCTCATTTTTGATTATTACTTCTTCTGGATCATCAAGATAATTCTGTGTTTTTAGCAGTTAAAATAACAAAAAATCATTAGAAATATTTTTAAATGGATCCCTGCAATTTTCAATTAAATTTGTATATTCATTAAGAATGGAGTTATCACTTATTTTTAAAAATGCAAATTGTTTAAACATGTCTAGAATAAGTCCCAGTAAATCAGACGTAATATTGTTTTGAATTTCAAAGATATCTTTTCTTGTAAAGTTATTATTGTTATGAAGTTTAAGAGCAAACGTTAATGCAGAATTTATAACACTTTTCATAGAACTTTTAATGTCAAAAATTGTTGTTTTATGTTTATCTTTCTGAAAAGACTGAATTTCTGTTTTTAATGTACTACATACGTTTTCAGAATTTCTAAGGATTCGTACAGGTTGGGTTAAAACTGACCCATTAGACAAACTTTTTGAATTACCTGAGTTTTCATGATTCTTCAATTGATTTAAACTGCTATCAGGAGGTATTTGAATATCCTGAGTCCTACTAGTTTTATTATAATGTATTTTTATGTGCTTTTTGTAAGTATTTAAGCTACTGAAAACTTGATTACAGTTTTCGGAACAACATCGGAAAATATTTTGAGATGAATTTAAAACATGATCTTTCTTTAAATGTGATACTAAAATGTCAACGGAAGGAAAATGTCGTTGGCACAAGATGCACAACATTTTAAAATAACCAAAAAAAATTAAACTGATCAATAAACTTCGAAAAAAATAGGTACAGACCTAAAAACAATAAAAATATATCAAACGACAGATATTTAAGTGTGTCTTTCTACATAGAAACTGTTAATCATGACAGAAATTAAATATTTGATTTAAATATATAATACCCACTTAATAAATGTAAAAATTGATAGTGTCACGCTTACCTCCAGGTAAGTCGGGTGTAAAGGGGTAGCTAAGAAAAAACAGAGGAATAACAAAATAACAAATATATTGACTTTCAACTATAAGGGGGTCGAAGAGTCAGAAGGACTCTTCACAAACAATAGGAACTAAAATTACTACACTTATCGGTTAGTGGGTTAAGGGTGTATAGAAGGGCAGTTAGTATGGCTTGGATAAGGATTTGAGTTGGTAGGAACGAATCTACAAATAAACTTATGGGAAAGATATAAAACAATAGTACAATACAATAAAGTAAAAATCAGTTAATAATACAAGAGCTTACCTTATTATCACTCGGGCACACATCACACTTTTGTACAGAAAAATTCTGAATACTCTCTTACAATCAATTATACGCGAAGCAGCGTTTCTCGAGCCTCTACTAGTCTTGCTTTCGACCCGTCGGATCCCCAGTCCTCGTTCGTTGCCTATTTATCGCTAGTTTTTTGTTTATACAACGGACGTGGACTAAAGTATTAAATATTTAAAAAACCCTCTCTGATAAAGCCAGCCCCTGGATTTGAAATATACCTAAGCTAAAACCTATTTACTAATTACAATAAAATACATTAAGGTTCGAGCACACACTACACTGAGGTCCAGACACTATTCTCGTACAGTTTATTGTTTGTCACACCAATTAGTCTCTTTACGTAGCACTAGTTGCCTAACTGTGGAAATAGTTAGGAGGGTTGCTTGTTCATGGACCCTGATGGAAATATGAATTGTAAAAATTGTCAGTATACAATATATATCCATTATCTAGAAAACCTTTCATAAAATGTAGGACCACATCTGTTGCATGCTCTTGTGTTTTATTAACCCATTGAGTCCCAACTTTTTTCAAAAAAAGATAAATTTTCTCTAAAGTCTTCATTTTAGGGGTCACTTAGTACATAAATATTCTTAATTTGCAAATCGGTGCTTAAGGGTAAAAATTGTAGGGTGTCCTATAAATATGACGCTGGAACTTAAAGGTTTTATTTTATATAATTATTACAAGAAAAGTAACAAAACATTTATTTTAAATGATAAGGATTGAAGCAGTCTTTGCACAGAGTTACTATACATTTTACACAAAACACCACAGTACAAATCGAATTTGAAGCAATAACCATTAGAGCCGCATAAAGCCCAAAGTTTATATCCAAAGCGGATCGGTTTCCCACGTATAAACTGTTTCAGGCCATGTCTACCGAAATATTGTACAATCATTTCATCAATAGACAAATCTTTAACGAAGATCCAAAATTGTTGAAATGATTCATTGATCATAGTAATCTACGGACGAACTTTGAAACCATTGTCATTCTTATTATTGTTATTTTGTACCAGGTTGTTATCATTAAAATGTATGTATCGTTTTATTTTGAGATACCGATTTCTAGACATACATTTCTTTACAATATCAACTCCAAGATCTTCTTCTTCCGACCAGTAGTTTTTTTCAGAAGGCAACTTGTGATAACCCGAAAAAATCAAGATACCCATAAAAGCTCTTATTTCTTCTGGTGAAAGACTCATGCTTGTATCATGTTGTACTGCCGCAGCGTATCTAACTGTTTCTTTAGTTATATAGACCATAATGTCTTCTGTAATAAATTTTTCGAAAATTTTAATTCGGCTAACTTATCAATAACTTCTCCACCTTCTGCTGGTAGTTTTGTGTAAATAGGGTTAACTTTGCGCCACTTAGGTGATATATCTGTAAGGAGTCTTTTCTTCTTCAATCTCGGAGGTAGATTTGGAACGCTATGAGAAGGTCCTGCTATTGGTTCTGCTTGTAGTTCTTCGATTTCGTCTTCTTCTCCAATAATATCTTGCGAGGTATTGTATTGCAACTCAACTTCGCCTGGTACATCATGGACATCAGCTATGAAAGAACAAATATTGTATAATAAGTATACGTAATAATATTATATCTTCATCTGCCTCGTCCTCATCTGTCAGTGAATCAGCGTCTAGCGGGAGCACGACCATTCAAGTTCTTCAAAAAATTAACAATTGAATAACTTTTTAAAAAACAGTGATAAAATGTTTTTTCCAACTGATTGAGATTCTTTCAAGTGTTAGGAAAATACTGGAATTTTTTCAAATTTTTAAAATAACATTTTATGTCATAAAAAAAATATTTTATCTCATAAACACCGTTTAGCGGTAGCGCGCGTATGCCGTAAAAGCTATCGCTATCGCTCATATTTTTAGGACCTTTATTTTAATTTTTCACGGTTTTGAAGATGTTGACTAGAGTAATAAATAGGACGGGCATATATAGAGCACTGTATATCTTTTGCTCTTTTAAAACATTTTGTAAAACATACCTATTTAGTAACAATAATATACTGTGAGGTCAACCTATGCAGTTATTTCATTTACAAAATACACACAACACGAAAATCTAAAAATATGGTAAGTGATGTTCAAGAACCAAATAAAAGAAAATATTATAGAATGCTTTGCAATAAGAAATTACGGCTTATAAAGAAAATAAAAATATTACACACTTCCTACAACTATATTTGAACAAAAAATATTAGACTTTCTACAATTATGAAAAAAATTGCATAATAAAAAAAATGATTTGTTGTATGTCCTATTTATAGGACACTGGGACTTAATGGGTTAACAGACTCGGACTTTCCACGATAAATCTGATTTTTTGTTCAATACCATTTGATTCACATAATTCGTAAAATTTCACACCTGATTTATTTTCCTTATTTTTTATATATGGACGAAATAATAATTATCCTCGCCATAAAACCATTTGATCGCATAAATTGTAAAATTTCACATCATATTTATGTTTCTTATTTTTTATATATTGACGAATTAGTAATTTTTTTGTTCCATCTCTCATAGTACGTTGCACGTGTACTACATTATCAGTAAAACAATTACTTACAGCAAGTCTTTTGTATCTTTTGTATCTTGCCAATGACATACTATTGTACTAATATTGTTCACTCGAAATTCTGATACACCTCCGTTTAGTTTCTTGGAAAATAAAGGAACATTTTTTCTGTTTTTCATTATTGTACCTACTGCGGGATATTGTAGTGAGTTTAACAATGGTATAGAAGAAAAAAATCTGTCAAGACATAGTACAACCTCATTTCCTCTGATGGAAGTAACTAACTTTTTTACTGCTCTTTCTCCCACAGTACCGGTTGCCTCTTCATTATCCTTGCCTCCATAAACATTCATATCATACACATATCCTGTATTAGAATCACTTCGAACCCCTATTTTGATCCCTCGTTTTATTGGTTTCATTGGTAAAAATATGTCCACTTCCCTTGAATTTTGCCAGTGATTTATCGATACTCTGGAAGGTAGCTTCAAATCGATATTTTGAAAATGTGATTTTTAGGCAGTTTATAATTTTTTCTATGTAGTAGAGTTTACTAGCATTTTTTGGCGGCTCTTGAATGTTGAAATACATTTTTGCTAAAAGAAATTTGCATCGATCTCTAGACATGAGTTTTTTGATTGCTGAATTTCCAAGAGATTAATTTTTGGACCAGTAATTATTAAATTTCGGAACAGGATTATACGCCATAATAAGATTGAGTGCAGTAACAATCATAATTTTGTAACAGTCGGTAGGAGTTCTTTATTTCTTAGTAGCCTTTTCAAATTTGACTAATCGCAAATTTGTGCAATGTGCAACATTAAGTTTTTAGGAAATATTTTCAAAAATATCTCCACTTCACTCAACTTAGGAGAAAGGTAACAATCAACAATTCTATTTTGTGGAAATGAAAACCGGGGAATAAATCTTCGATCATTACTAAGCCACATTAGGTTTGAGAGTTTTTTTCAATCTGCTCTCTTGTTTAAATATGAGTCATTTCATTAGAAATCTGGGGGCACGGTAGTGCTCCCGCCAAGACGAGCCAAGCGAAGCGCACGGGCACTACCTACCTTTTCTCGAAGCGCTTCGTCGTTTTTTTGAACACTCATAACTTGGGTTTGGATTATGCTAGATCAACAAAATTTTCGGGATATATTGTCAATAGCGGACTTATTGAACATATTAAGTTTTAATTACATTAGCTTTTATACTTCAGATTTTATTTATATCTAAAAAACGCTGATTTCGTCACTGACTCACTGATGATCATCAAAATTATTAAGGTATTTCCTAATGTCCTAGAAAGCTGAAATTTTGTATGTAAGCTAGTATTAGCACACAAACAACAAAAAAATTATAAAACTTGTAACTTTCATCCCCCAACCCCTTAAACTAGGGGATGGGAGTTGGTATGAGACCTGTAATTTTAAATTAAATTTTGATGACGCTAGAGGTCTAATCTAATAATCTAATCTAAAACTTGGTGCCCCCAGATATATATATATATATATGTATAGGTACTCCTTGTTAAAAAAAAAAAAAAATTAATCGACATATATTGAGACATATCGACATATATTGAGAGACATATACTTCAGATCAGATCATATAAATATGAATGAATAGAAGTGTGCGGACGTCTCCTGCCTCTTACGTCCACACAGTAGCTAAAAATAAAAAAAAATTGTCCTTGACAGCGAGCGCGTCGATTGTCTTGTTTTGTTGATTGTCGATTGTCTTTGACATAAATAAAAAAAAAAAATTGTTACAAACAACTTACAAAAAGAAATGAAATCCCACCAAAAACATTTTCATGTAAAATGTTGCCAAGACGAGCCCATATGACTCGCACTGTCAAAAAGTTATCAGATCTCATGTAGAGCCAAGCTTCTAACACTACACGCCCTAACTCTACAAGGCCTAACTTCACAAACTCTACACCTTAGTCAAAATATGTGGCTTGGCCGTTCGTTACTACAAGAACTATTGTATAACACAAAAGTAATGAACAGTGAATTGATTTTTCACCTTACGCCGATGTGAATGTAGCGAAATGGCCAAGCCACATATTTTGACTAAGGTGTAGAGTTTGTGAAGTTAGGCCTTGTAGAGTTAGGGCGTGTAGTGTTAGAAGCTGGCTCTACATGAGATCTGATAACTTTTTGACAGTGCGAGTCATATGGGCTCGTCTTGGCAACATTTTACATGAAAATGTTTTTGGTGGGATGAAGTTTTCTTGATCTGAATTAGAATAGTCCACGAAAGCATCTGCTTCTTGTTCTGAGCGTGTCACAATAGCATGGACACAAGGAGTTAGTAATCGGTTACCCTGTTGGGCCGATTTTTTATTTCTAATTTGTTGCTGGCTTTCTGGGCTCTGCTGATGCTTTATACAACCAGCAACAAAATCCATGACAGAGTTCTGTCAATAATAACTGCGTGTCACGACAGCATGGACACTAGGAGTTAGTTACCGGTCACCCGATTGGGCCAATTTTTAATTTTATTTTGTTGCTGGTTCGCTGGGCTCTGCTGATGACATCTTCGACCAGCAACAAAATCCATAACATCAATATGTCAATACAAACTGTATATCACGATAGAAGGGACACTGGTTGGTAGTTATTATTAATAATTTCTAGCTGACTCTAGGGTTTTTCGAATTTTTTCCTGCACTGGTTTTAAGCAACAAATTCACACGCATTAGTCCATTTTTTCTGGACCAGTCCTGACACTTTACTGCTAGCATGTTTTAAAGATAGCAGTAATTTTTAACTTCCCGCTAAAAAAAATTATTATTTTTTTTAAATCGGGAAGTTATTGGTTTCACCCCGTTTTTCGAAAATCGAGTTATCATCGGATCTTAACGTTTTGAGGTCTTAGGAACCTCCCCTGACTATTTTTACGAGGGTGTCTGTATGTCTGTATGTACGTGTGGATGTGTGTGTGTGTGTGGATGTATGTAAACCTCTTTTAACTTTTGAACGGCTTGACCGATCGGAATGAAATAAAAAGCGTATCAAAGAGTTCCATCTAACTTAGACTCCCTGTAAGTTTGAGCCGATTCGAACCAGTAGATTTTGAGAAATTTCAACATAACCGAAAAAAACAATTGGTAAAAATGATGTGTTTTGGGCATATCTTTTTGGCTATTACATTGATCAATTTCATAACCTAATCAGCTCTCAAGCTTAAAAAACTACGTCGAATGCCGTTTTGCAAATTAAAATCGGTGAATTCGTTCGTGAGATATCGTTGTCGAAAAATTTCAAAAAAAGTGTTTTTTTTTAATAACTTACAGGTTTTTCTACTAATCGATTTTGCACTCCTAGTAACATTTTTAGGTCTCAAAAAACTGCGTCGAATGCCGTCTTGAACATCAAAATCGAATAAAGCGTTAAAAAGTTATGGCTTTTTCAACATATCAAAAAAAGTCAAAAACGTCAAAATACGTCACGTTACTATAGCTTTGCGGTTAAAACTAGCGGGAAGTTCCAAGGATGGCCTTTAAGGTCAGTCTCTTTCCGAATTTTTTTTTTGTGGAACTGAATAGAGTCACAAAATCGTGATTTTAGCTACTAATTAGCAACTATTTAGCTACAAATTCCCACTCATATTTTGATGGTTTCTGCCGACTTTTTAATGCCAGCTTGATAGGGCTGAATCTCGAGAAAAGCATATAAAAACGGGATGAATGAAACCACCAGACATTAGTAGAATGTGTGTGAGTTATATATGTCCCAGGGCCGGATACTCCCGTGTTCAGCATTCCGATCGCTACGCGCATGACGTCACTCACAGAGTGATTTACATTTCAGATATACAGTGATATAGAGACGTCTTGCGTTTGTTTTTTTTACGCCTTTATATTTAGTTTTAAAAATTGTTTTAACTCAAGGTATGCTTTATTATGGGTTTTTTACACGATTCACTTAACGGGGTTTTTTATAAAAGAAAAATATAAAATTACTTAATATCCCGGTAATAGGATAAAAAAATAGTTTTAAAATAGTATATTGTTTTATGAGCAAGGAATGGTACTCATTTCCCACGAGTACGAAGTTTGCAGCATGAGCCGCAGGCGAATGCTGCAAATCGTACGAGTGGGAAATGAGTCATTCCTTGCGAGTCAAACACTATACTTTTTCTACGGTTACAGAAAATAAAAATGAAATTATATATTTATTCAATGATCTTTAATGCATAACAAAACAACACAAAGTATAGGTAATAATTAGTAAAATTAACTATTTTTATTATTTACAATATTTACAGTTATCAAGCTGCAGTTATTAAATTGAATCTGTGCGGCATCTGAAATTTCAATTGTCTGTTTTTCAATCTTTTTACCATTATTAGTAATTTCGGCAGAAGTAAAAGGTAAACTTTCATTGCCATTTATAGATGACGCTATTTTATTAGCAATATTAAATTTGTTAGCCATCGAATCGTCAATGTAGCTTTCAGCTACCATGGTTGACTTCCAGCCGCCATGTCTCTTTAAAGAAGTGATATCTTCGCCAGCATCTATCAAAATAGTTGCTGATGATCTGCGAAAGCAGTGGCCTGTATATAATTCCGGATTGGGAAGCTTTAAAAAGGAGGCAATTCTTTTTCCCGCATAAGCTATTTTATTTATTCCAACTCTTTGTATGGTACATTTACCTTTTTGATAATTTATAAAAAAAAAATTTTGTTCAATATTTCTGGGACGCAGATCAACATATTTTTTAAAAATATTATAAAAAGAACCGGTTATAGTGAATTTTCGGGTTAATTTATTTTTTGAATTTGGTATCTTAACCAGAACAGCAGAATTTAAATCCTCAAAATCTGAAATTGTCATTTTATATAATTCATCGCGTCTACAGGCACCCATAATTCCCATAATCAAAATAACCTAAAAAAATTATTTAATAATAAATAATCTAGAAAATTAGAAACAAATATCTACCTTATCAAGAAGATAAAGTTCATCGGGGGCATTATTAATAAATTTATTAATATCTTCGGAGCTGAAAATCTTTGATTTCTTTGATTTAAATCCATCTGATTTTCTTTTAATGAAAGCTTTCAATTTTAAATATTTAGCGATATTAACATTTTTTTCAATATTAATCATGGTTCTCAACATAGAATATTGAGACCATAACGTTGAGGCCTTAAATTTAATCGATATTTCAGAAAAATAGGCTAAAACTACACTTTCTGAGATGGAATTTGTGCCTTTTTTCTTTTGCCAATCCACAAAGCTTTCATAAGCATTCCGATATTTATTTTTTGATATTTCGGGAATTAAATTTTGGCAAGCTTCGTTTGCCGCCTCTCTTATATCTGGAGGAGTTAATTCTGTGTCACTTTCATCACTTATACTAAACATTTTCTAAGTATTAAAATAAAATAATTTAATTATAAGTATGAACACTATGCGATTATTAAGTATCTGTCACTGTCAACAATACAGATCATCAATAGCAACAGCACAGGCACCAGTATACTTGATTTGACGCATCAATAAAGGAATGATCACTTTGTTTTATCAGATAAGGAAATGAGATATTTCTTTTTAGGCAAATACAACGTACCCCTTTCCTTTATAAATTATTGTATATAAATGTCATTTTTGTATAACAACCGTAGAAAAATTCTTTTAACATAAGGTATGCTTTATTATGGATTTTTTATAAATGAAAAATATAAAATTACTTAATATCTAGTTAATAGTATATAAAAAAAAAATGCTGGATTACTACACATATTTTATTAGTACAATTTATAGGTAGGTACATTAATAGTATATTACATTAAATAACAAGTGTTGTAAGTGTAACAATTCGCACGAGTTAAAGTTTAGCATGAGCCGCGTAGCGGCGAGTGCGAAAATTAAACGAGTTCAAGAAATACACTTTTCAGCGAATTGTGTACACTATTTTTCCTACGACCACTTAAGAAATTGTTCAAAACACGTCTTTTTTTAAGTTTTAAGTTACCTGTTGGGTTAAGTAAAATCGAAAAAGACTTGATGAATAAGTTTTCCCCTTCACTGCGGAGAATAAATTTTCGGTCAAATACATTAGCTAGTAATCTTTTGAACACTTAATTGTAACTCTAGAATTATCTTGTAGACAGTAGTAAAGTATTTAAACATCAAATCATAACAAAAAATATTTTCACAAAAATGTATTGTAAACACTAACACATAATCTTAAAAATTCATATTATTCATGTATTCTCTGTACTGTATCATTCGACACCAAACAACATATATAGAAAAAAGAAGAAGAGCATTATTTTCTTGATAGCAAAGACTGTTTCAATTTTAAAAAATGTTAGATTTTTATTTTTTAATATATTAAAGAACCTATAAAAAAACTTTTTTGCCTCACAAATTATACAAAAAAATTTGTATTGACAATTAAAATGTTAAATTTGAAGTAAATGTCACAGATCATATAGGACTATATTTTTTTTTTACTTTTGAATACGAGTATGATATTAACTACTTTCTCAAGTACAAGTGAGTGTGCAAACTATCATTTTTATATGTGGTCGTAGAAATAATTTATATCTGTCTAAACTTAAGTAACAATTTTTTTCCATTTCCTTTTTCGGGTACTTTTGTCCTTTAATGCTTTATTAAGCTCTTTAATTCGAAAAAAACATACGAGACCTTAAAAATAATCGCTGTGATTACTTTGGAGTAGAAGGTCATTAATAAAGTTTGGTTTTTGGGTAACTAAACTGTAGTATCGCCCTATCGCCCTGTATATATGTTACTTTAGAAATATAATTATTGATTGTCAATTCAAGTTTTGAAATATAGAAATAAAACATCAATTCTGTTATCATTAATAAATAACTATATAAAATAGTTATAACAGATTGGCGACGAGGTAAACTATTGAAAAATCAGTGACGACGCACAGTTCAAACAATTTCTCATTGCAATGCAAGAAAGTCAACAGGCGCTTATTAATCAACTTCGACAACCCTCACCAGTTAATCCAGTTCCTACTTCATTAATATCACCATTTGAAAATTTCAACCCACAAAAAGAAGACTTCCGTACATACAAAGAACGTTTTGAAAACTACTTAAAAATGAAAAACGTATTAAATAATAAAAAGTTTGCAGCCGAATTGTTATTGAATTCTATTGGATCAGTTACGTTTTCTACATTATCAGCATTAGTAGCCCCTAAAAAAGCAGATGAATTTAACTATGAAACTATTATTGAGAAGCTTGAAAATCATTTATCTCCAAAGAAAAACATTCTAGTTTCCCAACACAAATTTTTATCCACATTCCAGCAAGAGAATCAATCAATTGCAGAATATATCACTATATTAAGAAGATCTACTCTTGATTGTGAATTTATTTCATCTTGCCAGTGTAAATCTAATATTTCAGACATTTTTCTACGAGCTCAATTCATTAGAGGCATTAATGATACATCAATTCGTGAAAAACTACTTCAATCAGACGAGAAATCCTACGAAAAGTTAGTAGAAAAAGCTTTAGCCATAGAAACTTCTAAATTGGATAACAAAGAACTTTCCTCGACCACTAACGCCCTATCAAACATCAACAAAATGACCCACTCTTCAACAAAGAAATCAAAGAAAACTTCACAATTTGGTGATAAACATTTCAAATCAAAATCAATCAACTACCAAGAATTGGGTATTGATAAACTTTGTATACACTGCGGTAAAGACAATCACCTTTCTAAAGATTGTAAAATCGATCCTAAAAGACTTCGATGTCTTGCATGTCATAAAACAGGTCATCTTAAAAAAGTATGTATTTCAACATTACTATCGAATAAACAAAAATCAGAAAGATCTACCAACCAGATAGATGAAACCGAGTCAGAAGAAGATGAAGAGATTAACGTAATTGGAATCAATAAAGTCATTGACATATTCGAAAATAAATCACACAATGTTGTTCAAAAATTTTACACAACCGTATTCATTGGAAACAAACCAGTAAAATTTGAAGTTGACTCAGGAGCAGGTTTCACATTAATTCCAGAATCTAAATTCAGCACATTAGACTTAAATACTCAACTTAAAAAAAACGATATTGCATTCAGGTCCTGGGAGAAAGAGTTCAAGCCAGATATTATTGTGGAACAAGTACTCTATGGAAATTTGGGACTATTGTGAAAAAGCTTGGAAGACTACACTATCAAGTTAAATTAGATGAGGGATACTCATTAAAACGACACATAGACCAGATTAGAACAACGATGGCTCCCGACGATTTTGTAAGCTTTCAGGAAGATACACCTGAGAGCTGTGAAGTGGAGTCTTCCCCATCTCTTCCAATTATAGATCAAAATGTTCAGCTATACTTACAAGGTCAGATTCAGGAACCACTTAATTCATTTACTAGTGAACTAAGTGAACCGAATACTACAGAGGCTGAACAATCAGAACCAACCACTTCGTTAAGGCGATCAACAAGAATCCGACGTCCGGTAATCCGGTTTTAAAAAGTGTGGGAGATTGTAGTATCGCCCTATCGCCCTGTATATATGTTACTTTAGAAATATAATTATTGATTGTCAATTCAAGTTTTGAAATATAGAAATAAAACATCAATTCTGTTATCATTAATAAATAACTATATAAAATAGTTATAACATAAACCATCGCCATTAACTTTTAAAAAAACGTTGTTTAGTTCCTCCATCTGTGACATAAATAATGGAGATGGTTTGGATAAACCACCCTCACTAAGATGATCAATCCATGAGTGGCTGTCCTTTGAGGTACTTTGAAGAGTGGGATCTTGTAATTTATGACAAACAAATCCTGCCAAATTTTCTAGCCCATCATATTCGAGATCGTTTAACTCCTTCACTATTTTATCTTCCTGATTAAAGTCTGGTGATTTATCAGATGAAATATTTAACAGTTTAGTTAAAGATGCACTAAGCGGTATATCAGGGGTATCATCTAATTTAACGTTGCAATAATCTGAATAGGCACCCTCGTTTTTTCCCAAAATAAAAGATCTTAAACGGTATTTAAATTCAAGGGGAGTTGGATGGTCATGAAGACCACCTTTTGCCCTAATCACTCCAAAAAAGTTTTCGATGACATCTTGATTTATGCGTCTGGTTAATAAATATTGGACGTTAAAACGGCGTTTTAAATCTTCCAAAAGCATTTTTAGTGCAGCATTTGACATCAAAATACCTAAACAAATTTTTATGCATGTTAAAAAAACATATTTCGTAAATATTATAATCCCTTACCCTTTTGAAATGGCAGTTTGCACCGACTATTAGCCACCTTTAATTTTGCCATCTGCTCAGACATTTTATCTAAAATTCCGTTCTGCTCTTCAAGGGCTAACCCATATGCTCTTGTTCTTTCCCTCGAGTCAGATATTGGTATGCTAACATTAAAAACATCGAACCAGTCATTTACCTAAAAACACAAAATTATTAAAAAAAAAAAATAAATAAATTCAGTAAGAATATCCTACCAATTTGAAAAAATCAGCACACTCTACCCAATTTTCTGCTGTTAAGAATCCAAGTTTTCCACATCGGGATATGGCACTTGACATAGTATGTGAAAATAGTTTGGCAGCATATTTTACTTTCTGCCTTAGAGGTCCAGCAACATTAAGTTGGGAGAGTGTTATTTTGTGAGTAATTTTCAAATCTGAACCTGATGCTGCATTTATGGCCTGTTCAACAATTTCCTTCTTAATTAATTTATCGTTAATTAAAAAGCCATGGTCTACAAAATTATTCCTTATTAATTTTAGTAGATGGGGAACGTCAGCAAACACAAAAATTTTTTCTTTGTTACTGGGATTTTCAAAGTATGGTTTAGTTTCTGAAATATTTAATTCTTTATGAAGTCCCCGATTTGCTCCTCCCAAATCTGATATCATGGCAACAACATGAAAACCTATAAAATATTTCTTTAAGAATGCTATAATAAATTTATTAGTACAGGTATACTTACCAGAATCTTCCACAAATTTTATAATTTCCATTAAAATCTGTGACGTCATTTTACAATCAAAATTATAAAAAATTGGCTGTTTCCATGCTCTAAATATTCCTTTTATTATAACTACCTGAACGTAGTCATATGGTTTCATTATACAGTCCTTTGTCTGGTCATACTGATACTCTTTTCTGACTTTCATTTCATCAAAAACAATTGTACATGCTCGATCCTTTTCACTCATATCGGCAAATTCCGCAATTTTTAAAGCAGCTTTTAAAATCCCTGTTTCTAATTTTATTTTTCTTAGCCACTCCTTTAAAGTCGATACTGCTGGGTAAGGAAAACCCCTTTTTAAACTGAGGCTATATGCTCTTGGACTCGCAGCATACATTGATATAGCCTCTGAAATTTCATTTACAGACCACTTTATTCTTTTTTGTTTGTCCATTTGTTTAATTTGATTTTCGCTAAATACTCGCTTTACTCCCGCTAATTGATTTTTTAGTTTTTCATTTTCTTTCGATATGTGCAACAATTTACTTTTAAGGTCATCCATGTTTTCGCATGTTTCTGTTGTTTGAATTCTACAAAAATTGGATATTAGCCAAGATTAGCTAGATAAGAATTGAAATATTAGATATTTTAAATATAAAGAAATAACCATCACCCTATTTCAGAAGTACTATTTGTCTCCACCACCATATTAAGATCTTCACCATGTTTATTATCCACTACCTTGTCATTAACAATCTTAGGCTTAGGTATTTTATCCCTATCATGCAAACAAATTAGTCATTATATATTCATTCATATCATATTAGAATTTTAAAAACCCTTACGTGTCCTTTGTCACCAATATGTCTGAAATCAATTGAGCCCTTTGCCTCTTCTGATAAACAATTTTTCGCTTTTCCGCAGCTGTCGATGTCGATGGTCCAAGTGTAGATGAACATGATTTGGATCGGCGCAAATCCTTCGTGGGATATGCATCGTCTTTTAGTCCACGATAATTTTTAGGGGTGTAACCGAGAAGACTATGCTTTAAATTAATCTTAAACTCACTTTCACAAAAATGTTTGGAACAAATTACAGCATTTTTTACATTGACTTTGTCTTCCCTTTTAGTAAGGTGTAACCACTTCTTACTCAAGTTGGGATCTTTGGGAAAACTGAAAAATTTAACGTCTTTGCACGGGTTTCGTTTCGACTGGTTGTCGGAATTACACCCCGCAACAGCACACCGCATTTTTATTATAACAATAACTGTACTACAACCAAATTTGTCTATAAAAAAATGTTTATCTAATTAAAAACAACGAAAAAGCACCAAAATCCGCACTATCAACACAGTCCCGTACGTTAAATAACTCTGTGAGTGACGTCACGTCGCAGCGAGAAGCACCGCCCACATGCGCAACATCTTATCTTCCGTTGAGTGTATCGTGTATATGTCCTGACAGACTCGAAAGCGTTGAACAAAAAACAAGTAAAATTACTAATGGTTTTAAAGAAACCCAGGTACTAAAACCGTCATACGACCTATTGACTGGATTTTTAATAAGAGTTACCAGACAACCTAAGAGTTGAACGGTCTAACACTAAGTTTCTACAAACTGGGCAGGGGATGTGTGCAGCTAGCGAAAGACGGGTGGTCTAAATATTAACCAAAGGTTAATAATAATTATCATTAATCATAAATGAAGGCATGTCAGCCTCGCACTAAAAAATAAAAAAACTATAAAGACTCGACCAAGATATCCCAAAAATTTAACCGGGATCTTATTACTCCGTTTCGGCAGAAAACACCCAGCAGGAAGGAAAAAATATAATTAAAGTCAATAAAATAATTGTGAAACAGAATACAGGCAATAAAAAAAGGAAATTTCATAATCAATTCTTAAAATACGGTCGCACTAATGGCCGTGTCCACCGCTTAGTTTAAGCATATCTTAAAATTTAAGTTTTCTTAAACTATTCCACCGACGCTAAAGTATTACTTATATTACCTTAAGCAGACTTAAAGTTAATTGAAAATTGCCTACCTTCCAAACATCTTTTACAATAACTACAAGCAACATGTGGAGCCCATGGCATGTCTTGATGCCGAACAGGACATCAAAGTATGCTTCGTAGGCTTCACAGAGAACATGAGATGTCTTTAATTCGTATTTTAGTTCTCCAACTTTAATAAATTGACCACATATATAACAAAATGCATCAGCATCATATTTACACTTTCGCGACGACATTTTAAGTTTTTCTCGACTTGCATAAAACCATAAGCTGGATACACACGATGCGATAAATCATACCAATAAATCCCACCGATTAATCGGCCGATAAATCGGTCGTCAGATAAATCGTGATGTTAACACTAACATGCAGTTTTATCTAACCGATTTGTCGTAAGAGATTTATCGTTCAGATAAGTTGGTTCATGTGTGCTTGACGGACGATTTATCTTTTAAATTAGGAAGATATATCGGTAATCGCTCATCTTTTGAAAATTCTAAAAATCGGACCGATATCGGTTGCTTTTGTTCATTTTTTAAAAATATAAATACTTAGTTTTAAAATATGAGCCTACACCGAACGAAAATCCTACGTAAATACAATGTAAATTTTAACCTAATTAATGTAATTGTTTATCAAAATTGGTCCAACGTCAGAGTTTATTATTACAATGTAATAAGTTTTATTTCTTAATATTAGACGTTATTGGTCAATGCACTAGTTAACTGAACCAATGTAAAGTACTCAATAAAATTTACACCAACCTAATGATTAAGATTTATTCTTTCATGTTTCATTTACATTAAAACATAACTTTTAACTTGGGCCCATAATTGCCATTACATTAATAAAATAAAAAATCTTTATTGATTAATGTAATGAAAACATCTTACTATGAATTCTTTTATTGATCTAATACCTGCTATTTATTACTATTATAAATGTTTTACATCGATCAAATGAATAACCTTGATTAGTTAACGTAGCTTAACATTAATTTTATGAATAAAATTCATTGATTAATTTAATATATAATTAAAATTTATAATATTTTATTCTGCAGATTTTGTTGGGTTTGGATCAAATAAAAATAATTCTTAGAATATTAAAAATTTTATAGAGGTCGAAACGTAGAGTAATAAAATTTTTAATCTTCAAAGAATTATTTCTAGATGATCCAAACCCAACAAAATAAGCATAATACAATTATTTACGGATTACAGAATCAGCTGCTTTATATTTTTTATTGATCCAGTACTTGAGGGAAATATAAATAATATCGCTATGTACTTAAAAAAAAGTATATTGACTTAAGCTCACATTTCATCTGTTGACATCTCTTGGAGAGCAGCTGATATAATATGTACTTTAGAGAATGATGATGAAGGCTTCATCTTATAAAAAAATGTTTCCAAAAAATTCCAAAACATTCAACTTTCTTTTGGAAAGTCGAAATCAAATAAATATATTATTTTAAAACAAATATCAACTGCTCTTAAAATATTAGTAAATTCATATTTAATATTATTAAAATAAACAAAAATGTCCGAAATAGAAAAAATATCACTTCCCACACAGAGTAAAAATGGTTGTATTGCTTCTTTTTTGGTTTGCAGAAAATTAATATGACTTTCAATTTCTTGAATAGTCGATGCTATGTACATAAATGACTCCTGCGAGTCTTTGATTGTAAATTTTACCATATTCTTCTTTCCTGTTAAATCTTTTTTGACAAGTTTATTAACAGGTATAAAATACCCATGTAGGCAATAGAACAATGCAGCATCACGTCCATCTAAAATAAGAAAAGAATATATTATGAATATTGACCTTGAACCGAGCTAACTTACTGTCACATAGTCCATTTTCATTATTTCTAAGTTTTTGTAAGATCCCTTTCGTTTGCTTGTCTTTAATGTGATTATATCAATTGATAAAAATAAAATCAATTTTTCAATGCAGTACTTCCAGTTCGACAAAAGACCATCACCATTTTCAAAAGCTACATTAAAGTCCATATCAATCTGTAAAACAACATTCTTAGTGTTTTTCTTTTACTTTTCACCTTTTATTAAATATGTTTCACTTTTTGTCAAATAACTTTCCCATTTTTCTCTTAACAACAACTAAATAATAATGGGAAAGTTATTTCACAAAAAGTGAAACATATTTGATAAAAGGTGAAAAGTAAAAGAAAAACACTGTAAGTTAAAATAAATGTAATTGAAAAATGAATTCTATTATAAAAAAAAGTCTTACCAGTCGAAAACCAGAAGGCGTTTTATAAAACGTCCATTTCTTTAAAATATCATCTGTAGAGGTACTGCTTTTAATCTCACTTATTCTGTAAGCACTGCAGGCTTTCCAACAGTTGTCAAATTGTCCTGCTGTCAAATTGTCATACCTTAAACTGTTAAGACAACTTTCGGCATCCGCTTCACAAACTAAAAAAATGCATGATTTAAAACTTTTACTTAAATTTATTATTTTGGCAAATATCCTTAAAAATTTTTTAGATGAACACGGTTTTATACTCTTATAATAAAATGATACTAAATTTTTAAAATTTTGAAACTACATACCTAAGGCTTTCTCATGGCGCGTCTTTTTTTCTAAACTTTTTTCTGAAGGTGCCTTTGCTGATGTGGCCATAGACTTCAAAGAAGATTTTAAGTTAATAAATTTATTTTGGATTTGTGTTCCCATTGGAAAATTTTTCAACAGATTAGGAATATGTTGTGGTTTAATAATCTTTAATATATCTATGGAAATCTTTTCCGCTAAAGTAGATTTTAATTTTCAGTTAAGTATATATTTATTTATAAATAAAAGACTTACCAACAAAGTGCCTTAAAAGTTCTTGTAGACCCCAAGCATTCAATAAGTTTTCAAGGTCTAATTGATCTCGCAAATCACTATTTAAATACAAATTGGAATCATTTGTATTTCTTTGCAAATCTTTACTTGATGTTTCTGTAGTAATTGTTTTCTTGTGTTTGGATCCGTCAATGTGTAAATGATGGGCAAAAGAATTTGTTCTGAATCATGATGTCGAAAAGTTTCATCTTCTGTGTAACTAGTGTCATTCTCCACAAATTCGTTATCGGTAAACATTGCTTAGAGTCTAATTTTTGAATTATTTATATACATATATTAAATACACAAAATGTTTAACCATTAAAATGTTATGCTTTGGTTAAAAAATTGCTTAACGTAAAATTATTTATCCTAACATATTAAATGAATATTTTTAATTTATAAAATCAACAGTAAAGTAGTATTGTTTTAACCTCCAGAAATTCTGACCTCGCGCTGTTTTAATTAAGTAAAGGAAGGCCAATTACATTTTCCACAAAGATAAATGAAAATGGCCCTAGGAGAGAAGTGTTAACTTCGTATGCTAAAAAATGAGATTTGTAGGTAACTTGTAACAGTTTTTGACAAAAAAACATAATGTGTTGTTGCCTAAGAAAAATATCTCGTATAATGTAAAATTCAAAATCTTCATTAAAAATTGTAATATAGTTTCCACAAGAAAATAATGTACCCTTGTATTTTATACTCGAAAAAAAATGTACCTACAGACTTTTCGTCAACTTTAAGTCTTTCACAAATTAAATTAGCATAATTGCCTTTTATTTTATGTTTATCATCAAGATTATCAATATTTGTGATGTTTTTTAATAATTGATAAGCAAATTTTAATTCATACTTTTTAGATAATGTAAGACATATGTTTTTGCGTGATGTAGTGCAATGAGCGTAAATTTTGAATAGACGATGTTTCGATTCATATTTAAAAGTCCAAATATTTCTGAGGGGACCAGATTGTTCAATAATTCTAGGATAATGTGTAAGATTATGGAACTTAGGTTTAAGTGTATCTTTAAATAATAATATGTAATCAGAGTTATGTTTCTTAATTTTAAATTCTAATAGTTCGATTATAGTTTTACCAATTTCGAAACAAAGAAGAATATCAATAATTTCAATAAAATTAATAATAAAATTCCAGACCGGGTCATCGTCAGGAACAAGATCTCCAACCATAATAGGAAAAAATAGGACAAATGCCATCATTTCTCTGGCTGACATTCTTGATTTATTATTTAAAATATGTTTTTGCTCAATAAAGCTCGAAATGTTACCTATTTCTGTAGGACCGTAATCAAAATTTTGTTTCCTAAAATTTAAAGTATCTAAATTAAAATAATTCATTTTTTGTGTAAAATAAATTATTGCATGACAAAGATTGTAATGGCACACACCCTCAAAAATATTATGCATAATATCTACGTAATAATTTTCAGCAACGTGAAATGTTGGAATAGTATTTAAAAGACTAACATTTTTAATTCCAGAATCCTTTGAAGTATAATTTTTTACATCATTTTCGTAATTATTAACTGTTCTTATTAAATCTTTGTTTTCTGTGGTTAATTTTTGACATTCTCCTTTCTTTGCTTTACATAATCGACAGTACGAGTTACTAGAAAATGAGGAACTAAAATCTAGAAAACAGTTTAACCCTAAATTGTCGCCTAAGACTAAACCTAAAATGAAATGAACTTTTAAGCATGCATTTTCGTTTACTTTTATATCAATGCCATTTTCTTCCAAATCTTTTAGCTCATTAATCAAAAATAAAAAGCATTTTTCATTACCATATTTCTTTATATCGGAAGATTTTATAACGGCGGCGTTGAATATATTTATTAATTTGGATTCCTCTTCAGGTAAACAAGGAAAAGAATAATATATATTGCAAATTGAATGAGTTCCAGAGTGTGAACCAAGAGGATTATTAATTTCTAAATCATCTATGTATTAAAAGTATGGTATAAGTATTTTATCAGGATATATACTAATTTTCTTTTTCCACAGAGCTCCTTGAATAAAATTGATAATATTTGACTTATTTGTTAACAAATTTATGTGATTTAAAGTTTTTCTCAGTAAATCATCCTGCTCAAATATTTTTTTGAACTGAAATTTCAAAGGCATTAAAACACCTGTAATTTTGCTTTCTAAATAATCTAAATTACCTTTATGATGTTTTGTAACTAATTCACTATTTATAGTAAATTCTCTAAGATCCCAATGTAATCTGAGGTTTTTAACCACTTATATAACAAAAAGTCTGTACCGAATTCCTTAAAAGGATTTCTACAATTAAAAATTAAACTACAAGATGTGTTATGTACATTCATATTTTCTTGAAACTCTCTAAATATATTTAGTAATGGATCTAATATAATTGCTTCAACACATTTTTGAATATCAAAAACATCTTTCCTAGAAAAGTTATTTTTGTCATGAAGAGTTAGAACAAATTTTTTAATACTTTGGGCAATTTTTTTTGTTGGCTCGTCGAATTGAAATGTTTTGATTAAAAGAGGACTAGCCACTGAAACTTCCCTATTATTATTAGACTGATGTTCAAATGATGAATTAGAATCCGGTTTTGAAGATTCTGAATTATTTTTCTGGATAGGTGAATCATGATCCAAAACTATTGCGTTAGCTATATGACTTACATGTTCGTTAACGTGTTTCCGATTAACATGTTTTTTAAAGCTACTTAAATTACTAAATATTTGATTACAATCTGAACATCTAACTATAGAGTTTGTTGTTAAATCGTGAACCCGTTTAAAATGCAAAATTAATAATTTTAATGAACTATGTGCCTTTTTGCAAACAAAGCATAACATTTTTAATTTAGGTATACCTAGAAACTTTTTGTTTAGAATCGCTACTTGCTACCTTAAAGTAAATCTTGAAACCTGAAATAATATACAATTTGTAGTAGGTATCTATAATGTAGGGCGGCATTTAAATTTTATTAAGAAACACGAATATAAATTTATTATATTATTTTAATACTTACTACTTAACTCACAATAAACAAGACACAAAATCAAAAAACTGTACTCAACTGTACTCTCTTGACGACACTAAAACAAAGAAGTTACAAATGACCGTTAGCGTTACGTTACTCAACATCCGATCCCCTACCACACGAAAAAAAAAATCTTACGTTAATACGTTGTGCTAATGTAGAGTTTACATTGGTTAGGACATTTCAATTATTAAATTATGTATTTTTTTATAAACTATATAAAATTACTTAATTGGCGTAATGTAAAGGAATATTAAATAATAATTTGTGAAGTATTGACATACATACCGATTTATTGATGTTAATTTATTAAACTGAACAAAGGTGATACACTGGACGAATAAAGATATTTATCGCCTTATTAAAAATTTCATTCCATTAATAATTAATTTTCATTATTTAATGTAAAATTTATAATAAAAGTAGATTCATCGAATGAATGATATCGTTGATTAATCCATGAAAATAGATATTGCCTTTTACATAATATCAAAGTATTTTTCATTGGTTCAGTGTAAAAAATGTTGATAAAGCAACTTTATTGATATTTTGTTGAAAATTTTTTTCAGTGTATTCACTTTTAATTTTTAATGTAGTTTCTAATATTTTTTTGTTAAGTGCAATATTTTCCATTTCTGCTTCAAATTTCTTTTTTCTTTCTTGCCTTTCCTCTTCTTCTCTTCTGCTTTCTTGCTGGAGTTTTTGTTTATAATGCTGAACTACTTCCAACCTGCTATCTAAAAGCTTATTATATTTTTCAGCTAGGTGAAAGGTTGTCATTGGTGTGATTCGAGGCTCCGGTCTCTTCCTTTTTTTAACAATAATTGTTTTTGGTGTAATTTGCTAAAAATAATAGATTATTAGTGGATTATTGGGAAATTTATATTAAATCTCAAATTTACCACAGATTTCTCTATTTGAATGGTATCATTAGGTGTAGAAGTATTGGGCAGAGCCAGACATTCTTGTGATAGTTGTGGTGTTACCTAAAAACAAATTTTTAATGTCGGGAGTTCTAATTGAGCTGAATACTTACATTTAAATTTTTATTACTTGTGCTAGGCATTGATTGATCAAAAAATGTAATTTTAATGCTGTTGTTATCAGCGTTAACACACTGAACAGCAGAAGCATCTGAATCAAAGTCATTAGGGAGCCCACATGCACTTTTAGGATTTATTAAGGACATTGTAATTTCCTGGAAAACATCTGACTTTTTTGCATTGGATGTCCCTCCTCCAGTTTTATATAACTCAAACTTCAGTTCAGCAACAGATTTTCTGGTTTTCTTTTTTTGATTGGCATAAAATGTTTTTATTGACATCACATCCCTATGCGTATTATTCGGGCACATGGAATTAAATTCATTTGCTATTTTTTTCCAATACAAGTTTTTTTTTCATTAGTGACACCATCTGTTTTTTTGTTTTCTATAACTTCTTTATATTTTGAAATTAAACTTAACAACAACATTTTTTCTTCATTCGTATAATTAGTTGACCTTTTTTTCTTTAAAGAAACGATATCTTCATCTAATCGTTCAGGATTCATGTTTATACCTAATAAAAATAGGATTAATGGAAATTTAAAATTTTGTTCTTACCTCAACTACAACGAACATCAATATAAATAAAACGCACTAAACTTAATTTAACTTAAATTAATCAAATCGTTTTATTTAAATGGACTCAAAAAAATCACATAAAAAGGCCGTTTGTAATTATCAATGATTTATTACAAGTTTTAGTCAATTTTTTAGGATCCTAAATTTAGGACACAAAACATTGAAACTATAAAATCAAATGTATGCAACTCTCAAAGTTTTATTAATTTATTCAGGATGTGATCATGCGCACTGCAGTAGGCGGGAGCCTCCTTAACTTTCAAATGTAGTTTAGTTAGGTTAGGTTTGTTTATGTGCACTGCACTGAGGTTAGTTTGGTATTTTCATCTTCTACAGTCTGCAGTTAAAAAAAATATGGATGCTGAATTTTTATTATTAACAGCAGCAGCTATTATAAATGTAGTGATAATGAATTTTGCAAAAAAGAGAAAAGCTATAAACAAGAGAGTAATTCGGAAACCTTGGTTAAAAAGAAGGAGCGAAAAAGGCTTAGGAACACTTAAAATGCTCAATGAAGAATTGGCAGTAGAAGATACAGATTCTTATAAAAATTTTTACGTGTATCAGAGGAACAATTTAATTATTTACTTTGCTTGGTTAAAAATGACATTGAAAAAGAGGAATCTCTGATGCAAGAAACTATTTCTGCAAGTAGCAGGTTCGTACATAGAAGTCACTTTAAATGTACATACTTCACCTTAATTATTCATAAATTTATTTTGTCAGGTTACAAATTACTTTAAGATTCTTAGCAACTGGAGAGTCTTTTCGATCACTTATGTATGCAACAAGAGTTCATGAAAGTAATATTTCTAGATTTATTCCTGTTGTTTGTGAAGCTTTATATCGACGTCTTAAAGACGATTATCTCAAAGTAAGTACCTATTTTCACAATAAAATTTAAAATGAATAGGCTGTTATTGTTATTGTAGACTCCAAATTCTACAGAAAAATGGATGGGTATAGTACAAGAGTTTTTTGCCTTGTGGCAGTTTCCACATTGTCTGGGAGCCTTGGATGGCAAACATATAGCTTTTAGACCACCAAGATCGGATGGATCATACTACTATAATTATAAAGGAAATCACAGCATTATTTTATTGGGAATAGCAGATGCTAATTATAAATTTATTTACGTCAATGTAGGATGTAATGGGAGAATTAGTGATGGCGGGGTATTTCGAGAATCAAATTTTGCAAAGACTCTCAGCAGAAACACTTTAAATTTTCCACCTGCTAAAACGTTGCCAGGTAGAGATAAAGCAGTTCCATATGTCATAGTTCCTGATGATGCATTTCCTCATAAAGACGTAATAATTAAACCATATCCCCAAAGAGGTTTGGCACATAGTGAAAGAATATTTAACTACCGTCTCTCAAGAGCAAGAAGAGTAATTGAAAATGCTTTTGGTATTTTGGCCAATAGATTTAGAGTGTTACTTGACCCTATAAATCTTCGAGCAGAAAAAGTTGAAATTATAACCCTTGCCTGTGTGGTTCTACATAATTATCTTGCCACTAAAAATGGTACTTTATACACAGATATAAGTACAATGAATAATCCATTAAGAACCTTACAGAGTATCAGACGACAAAGTGGCAATAGATCAATGACTGAAGCAAGAAACATTCGAGATGAGTTCAAAGAGTATTTCTCTTCACAAGCTGGAGCAGTATCCTGGCAAGAACAAGCAGTGAGAAATTTTAATACCTAACACCACAAAGAATAAGAAAACCTGTTTTTGAATTTTTTTATTTTATTTATCTTTTTAGGTTATAAAATTTAATATAAATGAAAATGTTGTCTACATCCAAAAGGTTTTCTTTTTTCAGTTCTCAACCCAATATTTTTTTATATTTTATCTTTTCTGTAAGCTTGAAATAAAAGATTTGTAATTTTTTCTTCTACTTCATTTCGCACATCTTCTTTTTTTATCCTTCTCAGCCGACTACAAAGTCCACAAAAATTTGTATATCGTCAGCTTCTTTCTCTTTTGTATTACCTTGTTTCCTTACTTCTAATGCTGTTACAATATTGTTCATTGCATTACTAGCAGCTCTAAGTAATGGTTCATCCTCATTGTGCTTCCTCCTCTTTGAGGAAGTACGAGACAAGCGAGATACATTTTGTGGTGTATTATTTCCTTTAGTAGAATTAGCATTTTCTATTTCAATAGTAATATTTTCACTACCATTTTCGTCTATGGTAGTATAAAACTGAGTATTCTCTTCATCCTATAAATCAAGATTTGAAGTAAATTCAAAAAATCTTTTTCTATAAAAAACGTTGATAAAAAGGAAAACTATGACTAATAGTTCAAAATTTTTACATTTTAGAAATTCCATATCTGAATCTGAACAACATATTTTGACAGATTGCAGATAACTACTATAGAGAAATAAAAGACATAAAAATTGTATCACTTACATTAACGTATTCTGTGACTTCGGGTTGTTCTCTTTGTTCCTCGGTTACATCATCTTCATCTGTTGTAGAATTCTGATATTGTGTTTCTTCAATGGAATCTACTGTATTCCTTGAAGTTACATGTTCTAGTATAAAAAACATATTTTCGTAGTACCATAAGGAAGGTATATATATCTTAAAATTGATTGAAAATTAATAAAGTATTGAAAAGAAAAAGCTTACTTACCCTATCTTGACTAGAACCACTTTTCATTGATTTCATATATTTTCTGTATTCTGTCAAGAAATTCGTCCTAAGACCGTTTATTTTTGCCTTTATTTCTTGTATACTTGTCCCTGGTCTTACAGTTTTTAAATCCTTTAAAATGCTTTCATAAGCAGAAGTTCGCATATGCTTATTTTTATATTCTGTGCTTTTCACTATATAAAGGCAAGGCCTTTCTCTATATAGTTCGATCAGTGACACTACTTGATCATGTGACCACGACATTTTTATATTTTAAATCATGGAGACTATGTTTTAAATATTCACTTTTAAAATTTTTATAAAATATGTGCAACTGGTGCAAAACAACCAACTCCACACAAATAAACGAAAAACAGAGGTTATGTTGCAAATCCGTGATACCAATCTCTATAAAACTGCAAAAATAGGCAAATATTACCCTATAAGCTGTCAATTAATTGATAGAAAATAGGACCGGTTCTATAAATATATCATGTCAATTAAAATTGAACAGAAATAGGACAGGTTTTGACGATTTGAAAATTGACAAAAAAAATTATACAAAATATGTATGTATTTATCATATATTTAGGATCATAAAAAATTGACTAAAACTTGTAATAAATCATTGATAATTACAAACGGCCTTTAGAAACAAAAATAAAACCATTTTCAAAAGTACGACCGATAAACAAACTTCAAAATATGTACTTTTATTTTGAATAAATGATAACTTAAAGAAAATTATGATGGTTTATAGAGAAAAAAAAAGTTTTGTGTAATAAAAACATGCGTCTACCACGTAAAATGAAACAAACTATTCATGACTAAAATTTCATATCAAAATATTTTGAAATTTTTGAGAAAAACGCAATACAGATTTAAAATATTTTATTCTTTGATTTAAAGCGCCCTCTACTATGAACCTCCGAGTACAGTTCGGTGAATCAGTAGCTGTTTTAAATATCGGGGTAAATTTATACCTGACAAAATTTTTACATTTATTCTCTGTACTGGGTTTGTTTGAGTATCGTTGCTCTTTCGAGGTTTCGCGCCAAAATGTTGGAGTATATCACCTTAACATCTCTTGATTTTACTTACGGTATTTACTACAAAAAACTAACACAAAGGTTGACGTTTTTTAACATTTAAAATTCACAAATGGAGCAAAAAGATAAACTAGAAAGAGAACAATTGACTAAACAATCTGGAACTAATTCTTTATTTTACCATGTTTCAAGAAGATATTTGCTTTTTTGTTAATATTTATAAATTTGCAATACGTCAAAATTAATAAGAAAAGCAAATGTCGTTTTAAACCATAATAAATTATTTATATGTTTTATAGTTCCAAGAAGTTCCCAATTAATAGAAAAAAAATGTATGTTAATAATAAAAATAATAATATAAATTATATAACTGGGTGGTCAACTAAAGTTTAAAGAAAAAAATAATATGGGTTAAAAAAACTTTATCCGTATTATAAACAAAAAGCAAACAAACCTAACTTTTTTTAAAGAAACAATTTTTAATGTATTGATTATCATGATGCAGAAAGCTTCTAATCACAGTACTAGTCTTTTTTTTTAATTGTGGATAGTTTAAAATACTTTCATTTATTTCCGCTTTAGAAGGGTACGTAAGAACACATTCGCCGTGGTAGTAATCCTCAGATACACGCCGTAATTTTTTTTGCGGCGTAGACCAACCCTGGGTCGTCGAAGATCCCAAAACGATAAACAAAATTTAAAAAGAAGTCTTTAAACAAAATCATAAATAATTCTTATCTGTCATCTTCTTCAACCTCTTCGTCCATGTCGTCATTACTATCCACCACAGATACATTGACGGAACTCTCAGAAGAATCAGATGACTCGGCGCTTCACTCTTCTGCCTTTATTTTGTTTATTTGCTGTACTATTCTTTTCTTAAACTGATTTTTTTTATTTTTTTCTTCAACGGGCCTTTCACTTGTTTTCCCTTTTCTTTTTTAAGTTTTTCATTGTGCGTTTGTTCTAAAGCATCTTTAACGGGCGTGCTAGTAATTATAAGTGATGGTATATTTTTCCTACAACGTCTGTTCTGCCTGTTTGCTTTAGGCAAAGGTGGTAATCCTAACTCGATTGTCTGGCTCTGGCATTGTTTATCAGGAGTTTCTAAACTTTTTACAATATATGCTGTTCCCATCTGTTCTTTGTTGGGAGTTACTGACTCTGGCATACGCTAAAGACCAGATGTGGAAGTGGAAGGCACAGGTTTAGTGCTTGCTGTAGAATTTAAAAGACTTAGTTCCGATGGCAATCTCTCGCTTTGATAAGTTTCCTTAATTAACATTGGTTCAGCGTCAAGTTCTCTTTTATGTCGTTTTTGCAGTTTCAAAGTCAATGTCCGTAAAAATGTCAGAATCAAACGGTTCTACGCCAGATGCCCGAAACCCGCTTATAGCATTCGCGACGGTTGCTACTTTTAAATAGGCCTTTCCAAAGATTGGGGCAATGTCACTAAGTGTAATGGCAATTCCAGGATTGTTTGTCAAAAAGTCATCACAAGCCCTACTTTATGCTGTTTTTAAGGGGCCATACACAGACACATCCAATGGTTGCATTCTGTGACTGGTGTGTGCGGGAAATCCCAAGAGAGAAATATAATTTTCCCTGCACAATGTTACAGCTTCAAAGGTAACATGGCTTGCATAGTTATCCATTACTAGCAGAACTCTATTGTTTTCGCTAGGACGGGCATATTGGATAAAATGTTCCAGGTATTTTAAAAAATTTGCAGATGTCATCCATCCGGTTTCATGTGCAACACTTGCAAATCCAGCAGGCGTGTTGTTCATATAGGGAAAACCCTAGGGAAAATCAAAAAAGGAGGAATAAATGTCCCACTTGCATTCATCACGCATACAGCAGTAACATTAGTTCCTCGTTCCGCAGAAGATATCTTAATTACTCTTCGCTTGCCTTTTGGGGTAGTTATCCTGTGATTTTTTGTGGCAACTGTTGATACACCGGTTTCATCTACGTTGTAAATTTGATTGGGGTGGAAATTATATTTTGCTTTGAGTTCCTTAAGTGCGTTAAATAATTTGGAAACACTTTGGCGATTAAATACCATAAGTCTAGCTATCGAGGTCGAACCTGGCTTTCGTAGGGAAAAGTCATATTTCCGCATAAACCACTCAATAAAGTGTCGTCCAGCTTTCTTCTTGTTTTCGTTAAATCTGTGTGAAATGTGACGTTTTTCTGCAAAATCATAGATTATCGTGCTAAATTGCTCCTTGGTTAGTCCAAATGCCCGATTGTCAATGTTGATAATGTACTCTCGCAGTTCTTCTAATTCCACATCAAAAAACGTGCTCTTGAATCGACCAGCATTGCAAGGAAATTCCTGAAAATAAAGACCAATCATTGTTTTTAAAAGTATATTATTTTAGGAGAGATTTTAACCGTACTTCCTCAGGATCCCGCTTCAGATATCTTCTAAGGGTTGGTTCCGGGAGATTATATGCTTTTCCCATGAAATTTACGCTTTTGTTGTTTTGTCTAACCTCATTTATGGCAATTCGCATGTGCTCTTTACTCCATGATTGTCGTTTCGTTTTACGCTTTTTTATGAACTTTAGATTTTATCTCTAGTTCATCAACTGGTAATAAAAAAAGCGAATCTCTACATTAATTTTTAAAAGCTGGTGTTTCTTGGTGATGATTATCTAAATTTTGCTTGATATTATTAGCCATTTTTGTAAAAAATAAATTAAGGGGGGAAACCGGTTTAGGAGGCAAAAATTTTAGTGTTTTTCGAGAATTGTTTGAACAATGAAGAAATAATTAAAAATTGTTTAAGTTTGGAGGATATTTTATTTATATAGTTAAGTACAAATTTAATTTTTTTATGCTATTTCCGGTGGAAATAGTGCCGTTAGAGCGTGCTGTCCATGGACAATCGTCATCCGAGTGTCTTGCTGGTGGGAATTCCTGAAGTTGCAATTTTTCTCTAAAATCAAAAATTTTTTTTGATTATTATTAACAATGTATTTACTAAGAATATGAACCTAATTGTGATAAAAAAACATTGAAAATTGCATGCCTTTGTGGCGCTTAAACACAATGTCATTTTTTATACCATATTTTTTCATCTATTTTGCTTAAAAAACAATATTATTAATAATAATATAGTTCCAGAATTAGGTCCATATAAATAAGAATTCAATAAAGAAAAAATCACAAAAAATTTTAGAACGATTGGTCGATAACTTTTTAAGCTAGAATGCCCACAAGTTGAAAAAAACTCGTTTTAAGAAAAAAGCGTTTGAAATATAATGTAGCGAAAACGAGAAATTTAATACAATAATTGATTATAAAAACTTCTTACCGTTTAATCAGCTATTCCAGCACCATATAGCAATCCCTCTGATAGTTCATACGCTTCATTTTGGGCTTGCAGCTCCGCTTGACGAGCTATACGAGCTTCCTTCGTCTCCAACGAGGCGCGTCTATTCTGTCTCGTCACGCGCTGACTATCCGTGTTCTCGGCAAAATTGAGGCTTTGCGATCCAACTACGAGTTGTAATTCGTTCATTACCATTAGAAGGGCTGAATGTCATTCATTAAATAATGCAGTAGCCAAAAATGCTGCGACTTCGACTATTTTTAGGCCAGCATGAAGGTGCTTGGGAGCCAATCGCCAAACGGTCGAATTAAAACTTTCATTCGCGTTCTGCGTATGACCGCCTAAACATCTCGTCAGCAAATCGTCTCTCGATAAATCTTCGTATATCGGAAGAATTTCTCTTTGTACGTCGACGTGTAACGCAGCAGGGTGCGGTTCAGGTGTTGTTCCAAGCGCTTTAGCTTGCTGCCACTTGCACCAGCTGTCTTCTCCCTCTGGACAGTTGTCGTGTTGTGGATTAATATCTGTTGATATCATGTGGTAAAAAGTTGCCATTATAGCCATCTTCATGTCTTTTACGCTGTTTACATTGCGTCGAATCGCTAAGCCATTATACGTGCTGAGCTTTTTTACCAAAGCCTCTGTCAACTTTCCTTTTCCGCCCAATTTTTTTGTTTTTCTAATGTCTCTGAGCCGAGTTCCCATCCTTTTCTGAACATGGCCTATGCATTCATTTTTGACAACTGTCAGTTCATCGCCATAAGGATTCAATTTAAGGATTGCTGTGAACGTTTTCGAATCTCCATCACCGATATAATTCCCGTATTTTACACCATGCAGTTCCTCCGATCTCAAGAACATCATTTTCACAGATTCTACCTCCATGCTTCCTGCGGAGCCTTCATGTGTTTTCGAGCATTTTTCTTCATCATGATCGTCTTTCCATGCTAGGTATTCTGCTGAATTTTTCGGTTTGTCTTTCCAGTATATACATGATTGGCAGTAAGAGCTTCGTACAACCAGATCGATGACTTTTCCGGAGTAATATCCGATGAGCGTTGTTACACCAAAATGTGATTTGAACCCTCGTTTTTTCCACGTTCCATCACCAGATACTTTGAAATTCAGAATAGGCCTTTCGTGTTTCTCGTTCTCATTCTTTTCTTCTGCAACAGCTTTCTTACAGCAAAATTCATACACTTTTCTCGCAGCGGCGTGGATGTGAGTGCAAATTCCGTTGTAAGTTTCTTCAGCTAAACCACTACCGATGTCCATATAATTACAAAATAAATTCAGTCCTTGTCTGCCAACATCTAAGAGCCGCATGACAAATACGATCCTACGATTTATCTCAAACCCGGTGTTGATTAAAGGTCCTGAATTGATTTGTTTCGATCCACAGTTGCAACAGACCACAAGTTTGAAACCAAAACCACGTTTTCCAGTTTCTTGAAATTGCACTTTGTTTTTACAATCTCCACAAACAAGAATTTCTGACAATGCACTGAATACTGTAAAAAATTCGATAATCCTATAACAATGTAAAGGATTCACAATCACATTCTCACTCGTAGCAGTCGAAAGTTTTTTTGAGCTGGAGCTTACACCTTTTCTCGCATCTTCACTGACGCTCGACTGACTCCTGGTGTGTTGATTGCCATGAAAAAATCGCTTACGTGGTCTACCACGTCGTTCATTACATTCACGAGAACCTTTCGGATACGCTGACATTTTTACACGGCTCGATATAAAATCCACAGCTATACTAACCAAACCAAACTCGACGCACTGTCAAAATATTGTTAACAATCTACAAATTACTATTATGAATCTGCCGAAATTCCGCTATCTCTATTATTCCGAGACTGGTACTCGAAAAAGGGTCCAAAAGCGACCGCACCGTTCTCACTACCGCGAGTTACGGGTGGTAAACTTTCGGGCGTTCACTTAAATGTTCATAGCATCGGGAATAATGCGAATTTAGCTTTAAAATTTTTACCACATATTCTTAAGTACTTATACTAACGATTTATGCAATAAAAAAAATAACGATTTTTTGATCGATTTAAACCGGTTTCCTCCCTTAAATCCGTTGCTTATTTCTTTCGAGTCAGTTACTATTAGATTGTCATTTTGAATTTTTTTTTATTTCATTATTATTTTGTTTATGCGTATTAGTGGCCTCATTTTTGTATTTACATGTTTCTTTGATGTTATTTTTAGAATCTTCTATTTTTTGTTTATAATATTTTGCTTTTGTATTTTTAATCAATGATGTTACTTTATTTCTTGCCAGTTTATATTTATTTTTTAAAAATTGAGTATTTTGTTTTAATTTATCACGTTCCCTTATACATACTAAAATTTCCTCTGTAATCCATGTTTTTTTGTTTTAAAGTTATCAATAATTATTTTAGTTTTTGTAAATTTTATTGCATAGTATTTAATTTTTGTTATAAATTTTGAAGCCGCAGATTCAGGATTAGTATCAGAATAAACATCTGTCCAGGATTCTTTTTTAATCGAATTAACAAACACATTTTCATGAAAACACTCAATTTTTTTAGTTATGGGATTTAAAGTTTTTTGTTTAGTTGTTTCCGAATAAAATAAAGCTGAATAGTGATCCGTAATTGATGATTTTAATATCAGTGGTTTCGGTTTAACCTTTCGCTACTGGCGCTCAGTTTTTGAACACGGTTACTGGCAGTGGACTGACACTCCGCGTAGGTATTTTACTTGGTGTTATTAAATTGGATAATTCTTTAACATAAAAAATTATTGACTTAAAGCTTAAGAAAACATATTTATATGGTACCAAAAAATACAAGTCCTTAAAAACCAGACAAAAAAAAGACAACCAAACTATTTCACACACTGGGTAAAAACATTAAACATTGAATTTAAAAATAATTTATTAAAAATACATTATGTATTCAAGACACATAAACTTTCCACAAATATTGCAAGGATCTATTTTTTTCTGTCTCAGTATGCACATAGGCCTCTGACATTTGTGGTAGGCGGAGAAACATGTTTTGACAATTTTGTTAATTTATCTTTCCTCTTAAAATGACCTCGTTATTTTCTTCACAATCTGAAATTTCCTGTTCTGTATCAGAATTATTTTTTTGTTTTTCTATCCTATCTATTTCATCTAGATATTTGTCGTCATCATCTGTAACATCTAATACTTCTTCATCTTCCGACAGGCATTCCAACAATCAAGTCTTTCTTGTTACTTCTCATATAATTTCATTGAAAAAAACAAATATTAAATAAAAATTAAAAATTAAAAAATTAATTACTTATCTTTCAACTTTTTCAAAAAAAAAAACACAATTGTATAGATTAACCACAATCACTACACATCTACTGGCAGCGGACTATCACTCCGCAATCTATCCTAAATTCTTAAGGAATGCTCCTAATAATGTCTTGCTTCGCATAATTACTGAAGTGGTTCCGGTCGAAGCATACATAGATGGGCTGATTTAAAAGTTAAGGAGTTTTCCGGTAAACTCAAAAAATAGAAACGTGCGGACTCAGAGTCCGCGCGCCAGTAGCGGAAGGTTAAGATAACTTAAATTTGAATTTATTTTATAAAAAATATGATCTATATTAGACTCGGTTTCTTCCGTTTTTCTCGTTATATTATTTATTGCTTGAAGAAACCCCCGAATTGCAAGAATATTAAGGTATGACTCAACTATCTATTATTTTTTGTTAAATCTATATTAATGTCGCTTGCAAAAATTTCCACCGGTGCACTATTCTCAGTCACCGTGAGTATTTCATTAAGATCTCTGATAAACAGTTCACAGTTAGAAGCAGGAGATCTATAAGTTGCAATAATTCTATAATATGTGATATTATCCTTTACACAAAAAAATCTCAGTAAAAGTAACCTCATGTAACCTGATATAATTAACTTTGTTAATAATAAATGAATTTGCGACAATAACAACTACCCCATCGTGACTATTATAATTGGCTTTATTGTAATAAAAGCTATAGTTATTTAATTGATAATCATCTTGATTTAATATAAATGTTTCTGTCAAAATAAGTATATCAAATTTAATTTTTGTTACATTATTCAAAATACAAACTTCATGTACGGGTTTATAAAAACTTTGTACATTCATAAATAGCTAGCTCGCTGTTTTTGATTTGAAAATCCACTTCTTTTATTTCATCTATATAATCTGTTTTCTCTTCAGTATATTGACTTAACCAATCCAAAAATTGTCCAACATTTACCATGTTAAATAAGCTTTAAAAATTTAAATATACTTAAAAATAAGAAAAACTACCAGAAATACAAAATTAAATTTAAATCAAATGAAAAATTTAAAGACTACAATAATAAAAAGAGTCATACTAAATAGGCGATAAAAAAATAAAAAGATATTTTCTAGAGTCAGACAGTTACGTAACAATGAGTAAAATTATTGGTTGATTAAATTAATACTGTCAATGTTCTGAATGTAGTGTTTTTTTTTTGTTTGCATAAACATATACCTTACCACTTTGAGTCCAAACATTATTTTGTTTAAATTCCTCAACAAACACTTTAATTAGTTCCAATCTGTCTCATAAGATCCTCACAAACTGTTATTTCTGATCCTTTTAATTCTTTCTTTTTAAAGTAAACATTTTTGATTTTTTCACTTAAAAACCGGACCAGGATGGTCCTTTTTTTCTTTCTTTCCTATTCTATAGGCTTTTAAAATATCTCCACTTTTAATGTCCAAACCCATTTTTTCTTAACAAATTTTATATTCTCAGATTTTTTCTTCTCAAAAATTGATCGGAGTTTTTCTTTTCAGCTTTGATTTTATTTATTTCAGTTTGTAGTTCTTTCATTTGTTTATTCAAAACCTGAATTTGCTTATTCTGTTCTTCAATTTTTGAAGTGATAACTTCTTATGGAAGGGTAACTGATTTTTAGAGTAACGCGTTAAAAAAAACCGTTTATCATAACGCGTTGTTTATCGTTGAAAAAAGCGTTTATCATAACGCGTTGTTTATCGTTTTTACACATAAAAAAAATATCATTTCTCTCTCTCTCTCTCTATGCTTTCCCAAACATCTTATAATGAACGCAAAGAGATAGCAATTCTTGAATTTTTCAAAATTTTCAAAATGATTGAATTTTTTAAAATTTTAAAAATTATTAGAATTTTCAAAATTTTTAGAATTTTTAAATTTTGAAGATTTTTAAAATTTTCAAAATTTTTAAAAATTTTTAGAATTTTCAAAATTTTTCAAATTTTCAGAATTTTCAAAAATTTGCAAAAGTTTTCAAAATTTTTAGGATTTTCAAAAATATTCAAAATTTTCAGAATTTTCAAAAATTTTTATAATTTTAAAAATTTTCAGAATTTTCATAAATTTGCAGAATTTTCAAAAATTTTTAGAATTTTCAAAATTTTTAAAGTTTACAAAATTTTTAGAATTTCCAAAAATTTTCAAAATTTTCAGAATTTTCAAAAATTTTTAGAATTTTCAAAATTCTCAAAATTTTTAGAATTTTCAAAATTTTCTAAAATTTTCAAATTTTTTATAATTTTCAGAATTTTCATTATCATATTAATGTATCAATTGTAACAAAAATTGAATTTTTTTTCTTTTCCTATCAAAACTCAAATCTTTTCACAAAAAATACCTGGATATTCTCTTGTATGTGGGGCTAATGATGGCATATTCATATTTTGCAAAATGTGTCAAAATTTAATAAAAAAAAAACATTTGTATGGCTAGAACATATGTTACTAATGACACCGTACTGGTGTCAAATATAACACGTGTGGTGTCAAATGTAACACGTGTGGTGTCAATTGTTACAATCTAGAAAATAACTTTCCTGATGTTGTGGAACCAAATTTATTAAATATGGATACAAGAAAAACAAAAAATTAAACAAACATTCAAAAATCATTACAAATATGGTTGAGAAACGAACAAAATTAACAATGTACGAGCCCTAACAACTATATAATCGGACGATGTACGAAACTAAAAAATATATATATTTATGCTTATTTGGAACTGTTTCTTTGTCTTTTAGTGTGAAAAATCGTTTCACATACTAGTTACCTAACAGAAAGTCTCATCGTAAGGAATTACTTTTTTATTTTGAGAAAACTACATAACAAAGTAACGAATCATTACCAAATTTGCTGGCAAATAAATGTTCGGACATAATTGAATTTATTTACTTTAAACAACTTTAATAAGAGGTAACATCACCTTTTGCGGTAATAACTGCTTGTATGCGTCTAGGCATGGAATGTACTAAAGACTTGCAGTAGGGGAAGACCGTGTAATTTGGACCCCTTAAGAAGAAATTACGAGATATTGGACGTTTTCCATAACAAGATGTTAATTTTTTTGTGTGTTTTCTAATTACCAGTTGTAATAAATGTTACACCCCAGAATGGCGAAACTAGTTATAATTACAAAAAAAAATATAATTTTAAATAAAAAAAATTATGTGTAATTTGGAGTTTCACCGTGTAAATTGGTTTTGTGCGTCGTGTAATTTGGTTTTAAAGGTTTTTGTTATAAAAGTTGGTCAATAACATAAAAAACGCTAAAAATAGTATAAAATAAAATTTTAATAATTTTTAATTTACATTAATAAACACTTAGTTTTGACAGTTATCGCAGTAGTAATAGTTCACATCAGTTATATTGGCACAAGCTTCATGAGCCCATCCCTTACATGTTTCGCACCTAATCCAGTCTTCATTGTAGTTCTCTCCACAAACAAGACAACAAGTTTCTTCATCAGTATCACATTTGTCATTTGTCTTTTGTTTAAATTTCCCTGTGCTACTTTTTTCCTTTTTTTCGTTTTCCTTTTTCTCTTTGTTTTCCTTGTTGCTGTTATCTTTTGTCGCTACTAATTTTCGTTTATGTGTATTAGTTTTTGGTGTTTGTTGAATTTCTAACTGTTCTTTATAGGGTGTTGCAGTTAAAACTACACCTGACGCATTGATTCTTTTTTTCCTTCTAGGTTCCATGGATATACCGATTGAAGGTAAAGGGTGAATTTTTTCCACTGGAATGTATTGATTTTGTACATTGATTGATTGTTTTCTATATTTGTTACATTAGTTATTGAAGAGGCACTTTCAGACATTTTTAAGGGAGTAGCTTCCAAGAGAGATTGTGATATGGATGGGGAAGATACAGAAATATTTAGTGAAATATTTTCCTGCTGAACAGATTGTGATGTGGATGGGGTATCTGTAGGATTCTTTAAAGGAACAGTTTCAAGGAGAGATAGTGATTTGGATGGGCCAGGTAAAGAAATAATTAAGGAAGCATTTTCCAGAACAGGTTGCGATGTGGCTTGGGTATCCGTAGTTATATCTAAGGACGCATTTTCTTGCATAACTGATTGTGAAGTGGATGGGTTCGTTTCGTTAATAAGTGATTTATGGTCCCTGAAGTATGAGAACCTGTTACAGAAATTTTGGCGTCATTTTGATCTGGATTGAGGGGTCGCTCGGATACTGCTGCTGCTGCAAAATCTGCGTCGTTGTACACAAAACGGTCAGGAGGCCATAATCCTGTTTTTCTAAAACTATTCATAGCTGTCTCAACAGTAGCTGCTCTGGGAAAGGATTTGCCTACTAGTTCGCTAATGTTATCAACACTTAAACTTTTTCCTGGCCTATCGTATAATTTTGTAGTAATTGCCGAAGAGAAGTAGGTATTTAGAGGTTTGAAGAATCCGACATCCAAGGGTTGCATCTTATGCGTGCAGTGTGAAGGGAAGGAAATTATAATAACACCATGATTACGAGCTAATTCTAAAGCTTTCATGCTTTGCGTGTGACTACTGTGTCCATCTAAAACGATTAACACCTTGCTCGTTTTAAATGGTTTCACATAATTAATAAAGTGGCTTAACCAATGATAAAATCCATCCCCATCCATCCATCCTTTGTCTTGACACTTGAATATAGTTCCTGGAGGTGCTCCATATGTTAAACTCTCCTTCATGCGTTTCCTGGCAAAAATTAGCATAGGTGGAATGTACATGCCAGTGGCACTCATTGCGTACATTCCAGTAACATTTTGGCCTCTTTCGGCAGATGTTATAGCACCTACCTGGTGTTTTCCTCTTTGAGCGATTATTTTTTGTGGCTTCTGGACAACAGTGTGAGATGTCTCATCAGCATTAAAGATACGATCTGCAGTAATACCATTTTCCTTAATTATTTTCTCATAAACGTCAAAAAACTTATGAACCACCGTTTTATTAAATCCTGCAGCTCTAGCTAGAGAAGTTGCTTCAGGTAGACGCAGACTTATGTTTGGATGTCGTTTCATGAAGCCTGCGTACCATTCTTTACCAGCTGACTTTTTTTCAACATTAAATCTTGTTTTAATATTATTCTTTTCAGCAACTTCGTAAGCTAGTTTCATAAGCCTTTCACGTGTTAGGCCATAAAACATTTTTTCTAGCTGAAGAATGTGGTTAACAAGATCTTTTTCCACTGTTAATGGCAAATCTGGTTGCCTTCCGATTATATAACTGCTTCCAGTAGAATATTTGTTTTTGTTTGCTATTTTTCTTTTTAAAGTTGTTTTTGGAACTGAAAAAGCTCTTGCAGCTTCATTTATCCCCATATGTTTAGAATTAACAGCTTTCATTGCCGCATCCATATTTTCCGGTTTCCATTTACCATAAACTCCTTTACTTTTTCTTTCAGCTCTCGTCGGCATCCTTAAAAATTTTAAAAATATTTTGTAGTTAAATACGTGTAATTCGGACCAGGACCAAATTACACAAATTTTAGTGGACCAATTTACACGATGTTAAATATTTCCGGAAGATTATTTTTTCTCTTAAAGTAATAAACTTATTAAATATGTTAAGACATTCATATAGAGGTACTAATCAAAGTAATATTATTAACATTTTAAAATATCTACTCACTTCGAAGAAATTAGAACACAATTTTCACTTAACCTTACAGCACACCTCGTGTTCGAAACAAACTTACTGGCAGTCTGTATAGTCAACTAACTTATTTCATTGAGTTTGCGTGCTAAGAGCATCTTGACTAGGGATGGTTCGTAACGAATTAGTAAGATGTCACAACATATTCAATTTATAGAATTACGGAACCGGTCCGTTTTACACACTGGTCCAAATTACACGGACTTCCCCTATTCGGGGGTAAATGAGTTCCAAATCTGCGTGATTCTTGCCTTTAATGCGGGAATGATGCGCTGAGGATCGTTACGCAAAGACTTCTTCATCTGATGCCATAATGTTTCAATGACATTCAAGTCGGGACTACTCGAAGGCCACGATAAAACGTTAACATTATGGTCACCAAACCATTTTTTCGTTGTTTTCGCAGTATGACAGGGTGTCCCATCTTGTTGAAAGATAAAACGATCACTTCCAAAACATTGTTCTGTGGTTGGAATTAAGCTTTTTGTTAAAATTTGTTGATACTTTTTTGAATTTATATTACCATCAATGAACTCATATTTGCCAACCCCTTTACTACTCATACATCCCCATATCATAACACCCTGGGGAAATTTTACTGTTCGCTTTAAGCAGTCTTTATGAAAGGCTTCGGATTTTGTACGAATTACTCTTTTTCGAAAATCCCCAACACATACATCAAATTTGGATTCGTCGCTAAAAATGACCTTACTCCACATTTCTGTTGTCCAAGATACTTTGCATTTTGCCCAATCCAAACGTTTTTTCTTTTGAACAGCTGTCAGTAATGGCTTTTCCTTCGCCTAAAGGGAAAGTCTGTATTAACTTTTGTGTATTAAAGTAAAAAATTACAAACTTACTTTATAAAAACCGTAACCAGACTTATGCAACCATTGTCTACAACATTCCCTAGAAACATTTAGTTGTGCGTCGTGATTCCATTGGGCTTGTATTTGTCGTAGGGTGCTCCTTCTATTACTTTTGCAAATCTTCACTAGAATACGACGTTCTTTTTTAGTTGTTATATTACGGGGTCGGCCAGGACTTTTACCGCGAACATCAACATTACCTTTCCTCCATATTTTTTAATAATATCCCCGACCGTTGATTTTGCAATATTTAAATCGTTTGAAATGTTTTGCAGTGATTTACCTCTAAAGTACTGAAAAATTATAATTTCTCGCAGTTTTTTGTTTGTTGCAACACCACGAGTCATTTTCTTACAAAATTAAATCAAAACTTGTCAAATAAACCCTTAACTGACAGCTATTCACCAAAGCACAAAGCGACCAGACTTTATGTTAGCTAAAGAGTATGTGAAACGATTTTCACTCGAAAAGACAATAAAAACAGTTTCAAATAAGCATAAATATATATATTTTTTAATTTCGTACATCGTCCGATTATATAGTTGTTAGGGCTCGTATAACTAATAAAAACACTTAAAAATATAATACCTATATAAAAAAGTATAGTTTACCCTATACATAAAAGAAAAGTAATTAAAAAAATAAATTTGATCCTGTATATAAGAATAATAAATAACAATAGTTTTATTCTGAGGTCTCAGAATATTCGGATACACAGTTCATGCAAATATATAAGGGATCATTAATAGCACATGAAGAATGAGCCCACTTTCTTTATAGCTTTCACAGCAAACTAAACACAGCGTATCTTCTTCCTCTTCTGACGATGATGTCTGTTCCACGACTTTCACTTTCTTTTTAGTTTTTGGCTTCGTTTTGTTTTCTTCAATGACAATTTTCCTTTTTGTCCGTCCAAGGTTTTTCTTAGCCAAATAACGGGCTTCTAATAATTCCTTTTCGGGAGTATCCGTTAAAATTGCAGTTTTTCCTTTTCGCCTTGAGGGCTTACTTGGCTTTGAGAAATCAGCCTTCGGCAAAGGTGGGATGTCTTCGGGAGTGCAAACAGTTTTTTTCAGAAGTGCTGGAGGAGATGGGGAGCTCTATTTTGCGTAGAAGTAGAAGGCTGGCAAAATTCTGCTTCTACAGAGCTTTTAGCGTGTCCGGGTTGTCGAAGTGCAACTTCTGGGGCAATTGTCTCAGCTTCTGTGTTACCGGTAAAGCCCCGTATCAGCGGTCTATCCGTTATGGAGCTGTGGGCAAAATCTTCATCGGTAAAGGTATCGGGATTAAAGGGCCATATTCCAGTACAAGAAAAGCCAGCAGTTAAACATGAGGGGCACACTGTTGCCCAGGGCACTGACAGCCAAACACACAGTTACAAGGGTTCCTCTTTCTTGCGAAGTAATTTGTCCAACTTGCTTGGCTCCTTTGGTTGCAAGCACTTTATTTGGTTTGTGAACTGTAGTACATTGTTTCATCTACACTGTACGTATTATGCGGTTCGAACTGCTATCTCTCCCAAGACGTTTGCCAAATTGCCGTAAAATTTTCCCACATTTTCTTTCTGGCAAGACTAGTAGATTCTGGTGTCATAATTGATATGTGAGAATTACGCTTTAAAAAAGCTGTCAGCCAGTCCTCACTAGCCATTTCCAGTTCATTCCAATTTGCTGGATGTTTGCAGTTATTTGCACGGGTAAATTGAAACAAACGGTAGTTTTCTCAGTTCTTTTCGAGATAAACCAAAATAAAGTTTAGCGGCACTTTCAACATACTCTGTCGTACTTGTTCATTTGAGAAAACTCTGTTATGTGGTCGGTATCCAAATACTGGCTGACGATTTTCCCCTACTGCATTGACAAAGCGGTTTAGTGAGACATGATACATCTCATATTGTGCGGCTACTGATCTTACAGACAAGTTTTCGTTAATAACCGCATTTGCTGCCGTTTCATAAAGCTGCTAAGGAGTTTGCCCCCTGTTGGTTTTTCTTTCACGTAGTTTAACCATATTTTTGTAAGAAATGAGCCTGAAAAGAAAACATTAAATAAACTTTGTGCTGGTGTCGATTGTAACATGTTACAATCGACACCCACTGAGTGTGTTACAACTGACACCTAGTAACGTTTTCGCTTCCACTTCATTATTTTAACATTATAACCTAACTTATTTCAATATGTTTTCGGAGCAAACTAATCATCAAAAAGCGTATAATTCAGTAGCAATATCGAAATTGTGATTACACCAACAGTTACTGACGTAATAGTGAATAAACTTTGATACATTGTACTTACTTTTATGGCCAAAAACCTGTGATTCACTATAATTTAATAACGCGTACTAATTCAGCAGCCATGCTTCTGTCAAATACCTTACAGATTTCGCGGAATCTAACACTGCAGTTGGTTCGCTTTAAATTCCAAAGATGGCGCAACCCTGTCCTTTTTAAAGTGAAACTTTTATAGGATCGTTTTAAGTTCATGTCGCATGTCGGTCGAACGCCGAGTAGGTATAAAGTATAAAGTAGGCGGCGCCTATAGTTTAATACAAAAATGTACGGGAGTGAGCAGATCTGCTAATAAAAACAATCCTACTATTCGTATTAATACGAACTTCGACTAAGTATGTATCTACGACATGTAACGTCGACGGTTATATTGTACCTATTCGTATTAATACGAACTTCGACTAAGTAAGTATCTACGACATGTAACGTCGACGGTTATATTGTACCTATTCGTATTAATACGAACTTCGACTAAGTAAGTATCTACGACATGTAACGTCGACGGTTATATTGTACCTATTCGTATTAATACGAACTTCGACTAAAATGTCTAAAATGTCTAATGTAAAAAAAAGCATTGTGTGGTTTTATGAAACCACGGTAAAAGTGAAACTTTTTTTTACACTATAGACATTTAACGAAAAATTTTTCGAATCATATTCCATTAAGGGTATAAAAATTGCTTTATCAAATCGAAATCGAAATCGAAATCGAAATCAAAATCAAAATCAAAATCAAAATCGAAATCAAAATCGAAATCGAAATCGAAATCGAAATCAAAATCGAAATTCAAATTGAAATCGAAATCGAAATTGAAATTGAAATTGAAATCAAAATCGAAATTGAAATTGAAATCGAAATTGAAATTGAAATTTGAAATTTGAAATTTGAAATTTGAAATTTGAAATTTGAAATTTGAAATTTGAAATTTGAAATTTGAAATTTGAAATTTGAAATTTGAAATTTGAAATTGAAATTGAAATTGAAATTCAAATTGAAATCGAAATCAAAATCAAAAGGTGTGTGTGCGATTCACACACAATAGAAGTGAAAACTTCAATAAATCGACAAAAGAATGAAATGAATATATATAACAAGGATAGGATAATTACAAAGTTTATTTGTTTAAAAATGAAAGTGTTTTGATTAATTTTATACCAACAGTTACAGATTTTCCCATTTTTGATAAAAATTTTAGTTTTTTGGTAAAAATATTATCAAATTTTAATAATAAAGTATTAAGATTATTCAAAAATGCAATTTGTTTTAAAAAATATACGAGGATGCGTGAAATATTTACAGATTTTATAATTTATTGTAAAAAAATATAATATAGTTACCGACAATTACAGATTTGCTTATTTTTGATAAAAATTTTGAATTTTTAGTAAAAATATTATAAAATTTTAATAAAAAAGTATTAAAATTAGTCAAAAATGCAATTTTTTTTTAAATTTACGAGGATGATCGAAATATTTGCAAATTTTAAAATTTATTATAAAAAACTGTAATCTAGTTACCGACAGTTACTAATTTACTTATTTTTGATGAAAATTTTGGTTTTTTAGTAAAATCTTGTCATAAATTTGCATTAAACTTGTCGCTAACTGTCAATCTTGTCATAAATTAAAATATCTTTAAATCATCGGAGAGCATATTAATTTCCTTTTTTTTTCTATAATCATTATAAAAATTAGTAGAAAGGTAAAAGAATTAAAGTAATACAAAAAAAAAAAAAAAATAATAAGAAACAAGAAAAGTACTAAAGAAAAAACAATTTGATAATACCCCAAATACAAATACATTTTTTACAAAATTTATACAAACAATAAATATAAATTAAACATAATTAATGTTCTTCTTTTTATTCCGAATTCGGCTCTTCTAGAACATCATTTTGGTCCAGATTTTTTTCAATATTTGACTCCTGAAATACAACTTTTTGGTTTTTTATTAAATGCTTATTGTTTATAATAAATTTTAAATATTAATAATAAAAATAATTTACCGCTTCAGTAGCATCTTCTTTAAAATTACAAAAAACTTAAAAAAAGTTTGTAACTTTTTTATTTATTAACGTAAAAAAAGTTATAACTTAATTTGATATATAAAAATTTTCTGTAAAATCTTTATTAAGTTGGAAAATGTAAAAAAGTAGAAAATCAAGAAAACGGGAAAATAAATAAAATAAAAATTATATACTTACATTATGTTTATTCTTTAATTTTTTAACTTCTTGTTTTAATTTAACAATTTCCATTTCGAGACTGAAAATAAAATAAATATATAATTAATTTATAAGTATAACTTTTTTATTAGTAAACATACAAAAAGTTATAACCTATCAAAAGATAGGAAATTTTCTCACAAATTTAAAAATGTTACTAATTTTTTTATAACTTTTCTAGTTTTCCATATACGAGGGAATTACAAATTTTAACAAAATTTTTTTAATTCCCCCGTATATTGAAAACTATAAAAGATATAAAGAAATTTATTAGAATTTTGGTATTTTCAGAAAATTTCCTTTCTTTTAATAGGTTATAACTTTATGTACGTTAATAAATAAAAAAGTTACAAGTATTTTTAGTTTTTCGTAATTTTGAACTTTTGTTAATGAAAATGTAGAAATTAAAAAATATTACAAAAATTTCAAAATTTGATAACTTTTTTATTTGTTAATGTACAAAAAGTTATAACCTATCAAAAGATAGGAAATTTTCTCGCAAATCTAAAAATACAACTAATTTGTTTATTACTTTTATAATTTTTAATATACGAGGTATTTAGTAATTGTACAAAATATTTTGTAAATCCCTCTTATATCGAAAAGTAGAAAAGATATAAAAAAATTAGTTACATTTTTAAATTTGGGGAAAAATTCCAAAAACAAAAAAATTAAAATAAAATATATTTCTTACTAGTGAATCATTTCCAACTGCCTTTTATAACTCTCATGCAGATTTTGTATAACTTGTGCAGCTTCTGCAAAGAAAAAAAAAATTGATAATGAAAAAATAATAATATGATAATTTCATAAAATAGTTAACAAAAATACATTTTGGCAAATTTCTGAAGGAATTCGAAAAATTGTATAATTATATATATTCAAATTAAAAAAAAAATCTGGAAATTTAAAAATCAGAAATTTATCATTTTTTTGGACCAAATTATAATTTTTATTAAGCACTTACCTTTAAAATTTATCTCATCTTTTTCCATAATTCCTGAAAAAAAAAAATTAATGTAAAATGACAATCTTTTGTGTTTAACCTTGTATAACTCAAAAACTATCAATTTTTTCGAAAAAACTCAAAAATACTTTTTTGTGTAAAATTTAATTTCCTTTTCAAAAACATCAAAAATATTTTGGTAAAATTTTTAGTTTGTGAGATATAACTAAAAATCTAACATTAAACTTTTTTTTCGAAATTTTTTGTTTAACCCGGGATATCTTGAAAACTAACAATTTTTCTCGAAAAAACTCAGAGATACTTTTTTATGTAAAATTTAATTTCCTTTTCAAAAACATCAGAAATATATTTGTAAAATTTTTAGTTTGTGAGATATGACTAAAAATCTAACATTAAACTTTTTTTTCGAAATTTTTTGTTTAACCCGGTATATCTTAAACCTATCAATTTTTTCGAAAAAACTCAAGAATACTTTTTTATGTAAAATTTAATTTCCTTTTTAAAAACATCAAAAATATTTTTGTAAAATTTTTAGTTTGTAAGATATGACTAAAAATCTAACATCAAACTTTATTTTCAAAACTTTTTGTTTAATGTATATCTTGAAAACTATCAATTATTATTGACATTTAGTTGACTTTTGACGTAAATCAAATTTTAACCCTACACAAATCTTTTCCACCGAGTGTACGAATAGAAGTATAACTTCAAAAACTGATTTTCCATTTCTTTTATACCAAAAAAAATAGTTATTTGTTTTACTAGGCATAAAAGCACAAGATTTAATGTCGCGGCTGGTGTTTCATAGCCGAGCTTAGCGACTGGCTACTGTTTTTCAGGCTGAAGTCGTTGCCCTATCAGAGTGTGCAAGAGTGTGTTTGGAGCGTGGTATGACAGGCCACACCATATACATAAACTCGGATAGTAGAGCAGCGCGAATGGCACTTGACAGTTTTGACTTTACCTCTAAGGCAGTATGGGACTGTCATCAGGCCATGAAAACCCTGGGAGAGTACAACAAGGTTATTCTTAGTTGGGTTCCGGGGCACAAAGGTATTGCTGGCAATGAGGGAGCTGACAAGTGGGCAAACAAAGGAGCTGAAAGCCCGCTCATTGGCCCAGAGCTGACGTGTGGTATTGCTTACAACACAGCACGAAGAGCTGTTCGCCAGTGGATGGGCATAGAACATCGAAAGAGCTGGAAAAGAACGGAAGGTAAAATACAGTCAAAGAGAATGCTGCAGACGCCTACTGGGACCCTGCGGAAAGTGGTTGGCTTCATCAGCGGCCACTGGGTATTCCGCGGACATCTACATAATATGTGAATTCAAGTTGAAAACCTCCTATGTAGAAAATGCGGAAGAGAAAACAGCCTTCCACGTGATATTCCTGTGTCCAGCCCTGCAATGTCTGCGTGTGAGATCCCTTGGCCTACCGACTGGAGATCAAAGGGAAGAACGGGTAACCATAGTCAAAAGGATCTCTTGGTTCATTAAGAACCTGGGATTTGATGGAGAATGAGGACCTGTGAATGAGGGTGCACAATAAGCTGTACTAGCTGCGATGCAATCCCATGGACTACCCCTAAGCCTGGCCCTCTGTAAAAAAAATATTAAATAGTTCAACTTGGATTAGTTGAAGTTATCACTTCTGTCGCGCGTCCTGAGACGCACACGTTTTTTTTTATTTGTAATCTTTACTTTTAGTGTATTTGAACATGCACATTTAAATTACCTTTTTGTGTCAAACATCTCGAACAAATTTCACACTTGTATGGTTTTTCGTCATAGTGAATTCTCATATGAGTTTCTAAAGAACTGACATATGGGAAAGCTTTTGAACAATGTTCACATTTATACGGTTTATAACCTTGACCTCCTAAAAGTGATTGTTCATTTGCAAGTTGTCGTAAACTTTTCTTTTCCGGTGATACACTTTCCATATCTACAAGTTTCTCACTGCACACTGAAAATTGATTCCTGAAAAACATTTCTTTAATAGTTCCTCTCTTGTTTGCTATTTTATAAAAATCGTCGTTAGTTTTCTCGATAACTGTCATGAGAATGTCTCTAAAATCACCTCTCTCTCGGTCAACATCTGGAATTTGTACTCTCACTGTATCTTCACCAGAACATGGAGAAAAGTTAGAATTCGATAAAGCTTTCATCTTCTTTGCTTGATTTTCTAAATTTCTTTTTGCGTCTGGTCTATTTGACTGTATATTTTTTTTGGCACAAGCAAAGTCCACACCTTATATTCCCTGATGTACTTGGTTTGTCACACTCTACACATTTGCTCTGATTTTCTGAAGCTTCTATATTACTAGCGTTTTCTCTATAATTTTGGTTGACATTTTCCTCATTTCTATCTTCAGTAATATCTTCTTGAGGATTGTCTGTTTCTGGGTCACTATCCATAGACTGGTCTTCATTTTGTACTTGTTGAGGCTGTTCACCTACACCAAAATTCTTCACAACTTACTTGAACTCGTCTTCGGTTCGTAGATTTTCAACAGCTTCTTTTGGACAAGCTGATGTGTATAGGCCGACTTTAACTTCATGCCCAAACATGGTGGCATAAGGATCTTGTTTTATCCCATCATGGTATGCTCTATTTTTCATTAACTGGACAAATCTTAGATCTTCTGACCATCGCATGCAGTTTTCATCGTCCATCCACCTCATCAACATATTTTGTATATCTTGATTTGCTCTTTTCACGCTGCCTTGTGACTGACTGTGACGTGGTTTGCCATGGACTATTTTAAGACCACTCCACATTGTGCATAGCTCTTCAATGACACGGTTGGCGAACTCCCGGTCGTTGTCCGATTGTAGTATAGATGGGGCTCCGAAAATACAAAATATGTCTATCAGGCTCTTAGCTACTTCCTCAGCTCTTTTCGATGTTAATGCACGTATTTGAACAAACTTAGTTAAGTGGTCCTGATACACAATGATAAATTTGTATTCTCCATCCGGATGGGATTGCATGTCAATTAGGTCCACTTGACAACGGCTGTTCATCTCCGAAAAAACCATCGGTTTGACCACAAGCCCTTTTTTGGCAGATTTTAGTTTTTTTTGGCACCCTTCACATAAGCGCAGATATAACTTAATAACATCTTGAGTTATATTCTTGTAATTTTTCTTACATTCACTTTCCATGCGATGTTTACCACCATGTCCTATAGCTAAATGTGCATCATGCAAAATGTAAAACATTTCGTCGTTTGTAACGTAATATTTTATGATAGATTCACCTGACGATACACGAGCAATAAGCTTTTCAATGCCTCCAACAGAACATATGTCAAACCTCTTTAACCGTCGATATTGTAGAGTAGTCTTACTTTTAGCATTTTTTGCGAACTTGACGGAGCCTAACATTTCTTGGTATTGTTCATTATTAAAATAAAAACTATCTGCACTTTTCGAAGACACCAGTTCATTGAAAACTTCATAAAAACGCTGTGCTAACCGCGCGCGTCCGCTCTCTTCGGTTGCCATTTTATTACTGCACGTGGTGAAAGATGATGCAATAATAATAATAATCCCTACAACCAACTTTACTCACGCGAAAGCGGATAGAACGCGGTTTACCAGGGTAAAGTCTGAAACATGTAAAATTTCAATTCTATTCTGGACTTTATCCGTGTTTTCTGGGTATTGTGCAGTTTACCCGGGTAAACCTAAGTTTAACAGTTATTCTAACATTACCCGTAACATATATATTATCAAATACAAAAATTTTTTATCCAATCAAATCATAATATAGGACAGTTCTAAGTCAGAATACATAATGACAGAAATAACACAAACACAAAAATGTTAAAAATAAAAAATGAAAAAAAATAGGAAATTTCAATTATTTCCCATGTTTTAAAAAAACAATTTTCTGCTTCAAATTTTTTTACAGTTTTTCAATTTTTTCATTAATTTTTTTATTTTCTTCTTGAATCTGAATTATTTCGTTTTCTAATCTATCAATTATTTTTTTTGTTCATGTTATTTTTTCGACTTTGGTTTTGATGAGTTTTGATATAAATATATAATATTTTCATAAAAAACTTCAATATAACAATATAATGCCTGCGCGATCACAAACGCGAAAGCAGATGCTACGCGCATGCGTATAAACAAAATAGTCCATGAGTTTGAGAGTGAGAAAGCAATCTACAGAGTACATCTCACTCGCACTCAAGCGCATTGATAATGCTGTCGCGCTTACACTTACAGGATAACTTTAATGCATCTGGGGGGAGGTGAATGGCCTATGGAGTTGGTCTGGCTGTATACAAAAGGTATTTATTAAAATACTCCCATGAATATCGTATATAAAAGTTAGAAAATAAGAAAGAAATTTTTTTATGCAAATTTAAAGCGTCTGGCGGGAGTTACCACCCACAAGAGGTGTCTGGCAATATTGGATTATGATTTCGTACAATATTTTGTAAAATATATCCAAAAACCAGCTGTTAGAATTTAAGGAAGGTAAGTTATATTTTTATGTACCTTTCTTACCTGTTACCTGTAAAAGGGCCGGCTAATCAAGTTAGCGGGTATGCATAGGTGCTTAAGCATAGATTACCCCACACATTTCTGATAATTTTAAGAGTTAGAAAATAAGGAAGGTCTGGGGGCCCCGGGATCTTGGACTATTATTGTAGAAAAGCTTTTTTAAATTATAACATGCATTATGCAGTTTTGTAACAAATGGTTGTTTGTGGCGCTAAACAAATGTGGTAATATACATGTTTTTATTTTTGTATGTTAGCCGAATATATTTTCTCTATAACTATTCAACCAATATTTGTGTCATGACTACAATTTGCTTTTTACAGTATTATTTGTTGTCGTGATTGGGGTACAGTTAGTCTAATTGTCCGGTAAGTTTCACAAATCTAATTACACAGCGGCCGTTATTACTTTTTCAAGTCAAACAGAGTAGGGGAGCGGCGGGTATTACCGTACACCTAACTTAAATAAAGGATAATTTGAAATTAAGATGACACAGAAATGTTTTTCATTAAGTCACGGGCTGATATTCTAATCTACTTTTATTATCAAAAACATTATAAAGATATATTTAACATGTAAAAAATTACTCGACCATTTTCACAAACAATGCAGGTACGTTATTACCCGAACCTTAAGTGAAATATCGTTCAGTGGTCGGTTAATTTCGTACATTTGACAAAAAATAATTTTGACAATAGCCACAACAGTAATTTTCTGCAGAGTCTTCACCACTGCATAAAGCGTGCGCCCATTTTCCACAGATAACACACCTGTACCATAATTCCTTATTTTTCCCATATTCCCCGCATATAACGCAAATGTCATCAATCCTTTTGTCTCCGAAATGTTCCCAATTTTCATCGCATTCTTCTTCGTCATCGCATATTAGTATGTCTTCGTCGTCGGATGAGGAGCTCTCGTGTTTTCTTTTTTTATTAACTTTCTTAACTTTTTTGTTTACAGGTTTTGTTTTTTTCTCACTTCTCGTTTCTGCTTTTCTTTGTTTTTCAGCTTTCTTTTCCTCCAGCTGTTCCAATAAAACCTTCATAGGCGTACCTGTTATAATTGTTAAGTGCTGTTTATTACTTTTACATTTTCGCTTTCCTTTCTCACCATCTTTACCTTTCCCAGTTCCATTTTCTGGTTTAGGCGATATTAAAGTAAAAGAATCTGACACTGAACTAGATTGAAAACTATGTACAGGGCTTGTACAAATCTTTCTTTTTACTCTTTCCACATTTTCTTTACGTTTTAGTAAACTCAAGCCTGACGTAGAAGGTTGCAGGGAAAACTGAAGAGCAGGTTGTAGAGCAGGCTCCATATCTGACGTAGAAGGTTGCAGGGAAAACTGAAGAGCAGGTTGCAAAGCAGGGTCCATATCTGCGTTTTCATCCAACGGATCATTTGGTTTAGAATTATTTATATCCTGCACTGCTTCTTCTGCTGGCACATTTTGTAGAGGAGCTGGATCCCCGTCCTCGAACAATTGGTTGAATATATTGCTGTCAAAAGGCCAAATTCCTGCTGATCTGAAGCCATTAATAGCCTTTTCTGCATTAGCAATGTGGTTGTAGGCTTTTGTGAAAAGGGGAATGCAGAGGAGTAAGCTTTTCATATTGGTGCAGTTTCATGTGTAAATCACATTCTTTGTGCAAGGCAATTTTAAGAGGACCAAATACACTTAAATCTAAGGGTTGTGTTCGGTGTGACGTGTGTGGGGGTATGGTAATCATAACGACTCCATTGTTACGGCAGTAGTGATAAGTTTTTAGAGATATATGACTGCTATGGTTGTAAACAATAATAAGACCGGATTTTCTGGGGTTGCTTTCACGTGTTGTACAAAATGAATTAACCATGTGTAGAATAATTCCTCATTCATCCATCCAGATTTTGTGCATTTTAGATAAATCCATTTGGACCACCTTGCTCCAGTGAAGGGTGCATACGAATACGCGGATAGATAATCATGGGAGGTATGTACTGACCTGTAGCACTTATACAACAGCAGATCGTTATATTCTTCCCCCTTTCCCAACTTGTAGCTGCACCAACCTGTTTCATTCCCTTTGGAGCCAGAATTTTACCTGGCTTTTGAACGACATTGATACCGGTCTCATCAACATTAAACATTCGATGTTGAGCAAAATTGTATTTTGTCAATGTATCTTTTAGATTATTAAAAAATAAGTTAATCTCACTTGCGTTGAATGCTAAAATTCTATTTACACTTGTAGGTTCGGGAAGCCTAATACTTATTTCTGGATTTCTTTTGAGAAAACCATAAAACCAGTCTTTGCCAGCTTGTTTTTTTTCTTTGTTATTATTTCTTGCAGCGTAATCAAAAACAGCTTCTCTTAATGATATTGGAGTTAGTCCATAAAATAACTTAGCGAGAACCAAAATCTGATCCCTTATTTCGGCTTCTTGTTCCGAAGAAAATACTGGCGCTCTGCCCATTCTGACAGAGAAGTTTATATCGCCCCTTTTAACATAATCTCATAACGTCATAACAGGAACATGATAGAGGGCTGCTGTTGTCCTTAGCTTTTCCCCATTTCGAACAGCGTTAACAGCAGCTTTCATCTTTCGCGGTGACCAAGAGCATCTTTTATTTGGAGACATCTAAAAAAATGACAAATGTACCTAATACCTTAAAGCTAACTATAAAAATTTAAATATTAATGTAATTTCTTTATAGTTTAACAATAATTATGTACAACCAAGGGTCAAAATTAATTCTAACTGGCAAAAAATATTTCTAATTACCTACATTTAGATCATAATTGGTTCTGTGGGTAATATCGTACAATGTACGAAATTACCCGAAATAGTGGTTTCAAATTCAATATTTTGTAACTCTCGTAAAATGTGTGAAATAACTTTAAAAATAACGTAATCTAAAAATTCAAAGCCTTTTCCTTATGATGAAATAGATACACAATATCAAAAATACTTCCTCAAATCTACTTACAGCTTATTGTGTATTCCCAGGAATTTATATCGCAAGACGTAAAATGACTCAACACTCATTCACTTCGACAACCGTTATGCTACTGACTAGATAGCTTGCGCACAGTGAATTCTCTCTTTAACAAAGCACAGATGTCAAGGACACACGATGAAACCTCTGTCGTTTTAGCCAAAACAGTACTGTACGGTATTAGCCTCCGTACGATAATACCCGCCGCTCCCCTACCTGTCTCAGCACACTCTGAAACGTTACTGGGCTGAAGCCACAGAACAAAACATAAAAAAAGACGGGAAACTCATGGATAAAAATTGCCTCAACAGATGTGCCATCTATATATCCCGCAAATAATTAATTATCATCATTGCAGATTCCCATTTCCGATTTTAGCTATATTTTCGCGGTAAACTTAAATTAGATTTATTTAAAAAAATTTAGGATTACGGGTAGTAGACTGTAACAACTTTGTTTAAATTTAATTTAGAGTTGAATATTGTTTTAATTTTAAATCTATACCAATTTAAAAATTAATGCAACTCAACCCTAAACCAAATTTAATGAAAGTTGTTACGAGCCTGAAATAAATAAATTAAATAAAATTGAAACGCAAGCTTAGGAAACAGTCTATTATAAACAAAACACTACATGGAAATGACTTTTTAAGTTTTTCTTATTTTTTTTGAATAATTATTAAATGCTAATTTGAATAAAAAATCTGAATCTTTATGTCTTAAGGTCAAGGACAAGTCTTGTCTATGTAATGTTTTGCTATATTTTTAATGTAAAAAAATTATTACATTGAAAGTTATGCTAATAATTTCCGAAACATATCAAAATAATGACTCTATATGTGAGTTATCTATTTTTAATACAATGTTTTTTTTAACATTATATTCCAATATATGGCTGGGTAGCAATTCGAAAATATTTTTATCCAATATTTTGAATAACTGCAAAAAATTATAGGATGGATGCATTAACCTTCCTGGCCTTGCTTCTCTTGTACTACTTAAAGCATTTTCTGCAAGGTTATTTTTGCAGTTATTGCAAGAATATTGGGCTGCATTATAGTAGGAGGGACTTCTTCTTCTACACGTCCTCTATGATAAATATTTTAAGATTGTCAAGGAGCCCTTTGGATTCCTACTCCTTACAGAGTGTGTTTAGGTCAAATTATTAACGATGAGGATTTTTGTGGTAGATAGGAATGAGGAACAAGTAGGCTTTACGTTCCTTACTATGTAGCTTCTGATGCATGAGAAAAAAATTCTACTGGGTCTTGGTTCAAAGCCCTCGTTGAGAGGTACTTGAAACCCTTTTCCTGTAGCATCTTCCAAATGTGTAGGAAGCTACGCAGTGTAAAAACTCAATTTTTTAGGGATAGACTATGTGTTTTGGATTAGTGGGAGAGGTAAAGTACATGGATTGGAGAATGGGAATTAAGAAGTTCCACAGGGCGACATGAGGGGATTTATCACTCACCACACTCCGTAATTGCTTCCCGACGGGAGGCGATAAAGAGTTACCATTGACACTGTCGCAGTTGCTACTGTGTGGCTAAATACCTGTGTACAATTCTTCATCTTATTTTTTTTATCCGGCAAAACATGCTTATCTGTGAGTTTCACGAATTGGGGGAAAGGTAGGTCCCTGTAATTTATCTATTCTATATAGATCTACTATATGTGACCAATAAGCCTGAGATATAAAACACGAATGGGTTTCAGGTATCGCCAGTTGTGTGTTAATAATATACCGAAAAGTTGGAATTAGAATATAGGATATATCTACTATGAGTACCTTAGAATTGTATACAAAAAACGCAAAAGTATGGATTCCACATCCAGAAGAAGTATGGGAAAATGCGGAATTGCTGGAAAATTACTCACCCACAAAACAATCATTAAATGTTGTAACAGAATCGGGAGAAACCATATCCTTAGTTATAAAATCCGAAGAAGATTTACCGTTTTTAAAAAATCCGCCTATTTTATTTGGAGAAAATGATTTGATATCGTTGTCATATCTTCACGAACCTGCAGTATTGTATAATTTAAAATACCGGTTTTGTCAGAAAAATTATATTTCTACTTATTGTGTAATTGTTTTGGTTGCTATTAATCCTTACACTGATGTACCTCTTTATGATATTGACACAATCTAAGCGAACCGTGTCCAAGGAATTGGTAACTTGGATCCACACATTTTTGGTGTGGCAGAAGAAGCTTACAGAAAACTCGAGCGAGAAGAACGATATCAAAGCATAATTGTATCGGGAGAAAGTGGCGCAGGAAAAACCGTTTCGGCCAAATATACCATGCGTTATTTCGCCACTATTGGTGGGAGTACCTACCAGAGAAACACAAGTGGGGAAAAAAGTTTTAGCGAGCATTCCTATCATGGAGGCAATTGGAAATGCGAAAACTACACGGAATGATAATAGTTCGAGATTTGGAAAATTCATCGGGTTACAATTTAATAAACAATTTCATATAAGTGGAGCATCGATAAGAACATATCTTTTGGAAAAAAGTCGAGTGGTTTTCCAAGCACCGGATGAATGAAACTATCATATATTTTATCAAATTTGTGCAGCTAGAAGGCAGTTGGACCATCTACATTTAGACCATCCTAATAGATTTCACTACTTGAATCAAGGAGAGAGCCCGAACGTGCCAGGAGTTGACGATTTAAAATAATTCCAAGATACCGTAAATGCTTTAAATCTTCTTGGATTTTTCGAATCGGAACAATTCGACATGTTTAAAATTTTGGCCGCTATTTTACATTTAGGAAACATCGAAATGTTTGAAAGCTTAGTTAAAGTTGAAAACGAAATGCGCCAAGAAAGATGTCCCATCGAGACTACAGATCCGTCCGTAAAAATTGTATCAGAATTACTAGACATCGACGAAACAGAAATGATACAATGGCTTTGTGCGCGGAAGATAATTTCAACGCGTGAAGTTTTTTAAAGCCAATGACAGTTAAAAATGCGATCACTTCAAGGGATGCATTAGCAAAACATATTTATTCCGAATTGTTGAATTAGATTGTTTCAATGATTAATCGAACATTAGAATCAGAGGAACCGAAATTTAGGTTTGTAGGAGTGCTGGACATTTACGGATTCGAAACTTTTAAAATAAATTCTTTTGAGCAATTTTGTATAAATTACGTTAACGAAAAATTGCAACAGCAGTTTAATTTACACGCGTTTAAATTAGAACAAGAAGAATATATTGTATAAGAAATTGAATGGAAAATGATCGATTTTTATCACAATCAGCTTTGCATAGATTTAATTGATGCAAAATTAGGAGTTTTAGATTTGTTAGATGAAGAATGTAAGATGCCACGAGGATCAGATGTTTCTTGGGTCGAAAAACTTTACTCAAAATGCACAAAAAATCCACATTTTTCAAAGGCACGGTTCGGAATATCTTCATTCGTCGTAAGACATTTCGCGAATAAAGTATGGGAGACCGGGGATGGTTTGGACACTTTTTCGGTTTTATTTTTTCTTTCTTCATCTAAATATTTTACCGTTTTGGTTTTTACGCTAATGTTTAGAGCAGTCCTTTAGGTTTATTTTTTGAGAGTCATATTCTTTCAAAAAATGCACGGAAATTAAAGGCACTGCATCTGTCCAAACTATCCCCGCCTCCATGATAGGACTGCTCGCTAAAACTTTTTTCTCCACTTGTGTTTCTGTGGTAGGTACTCCCACCAACAGTGGCGAAATAACGCATGGTATATTTGGCCGAAACGGTTTTTCCTGCGCCACTTTCTCCCGATACAATTATGCTTTGATCTCGTTCTTCTCGCTCGAGTTTTCTGTAAGCTTCTTCTGCCACACCAAAAATGTGTGGATCCAAGTTACCAATTCCTTGGCCACGGTTCGCTTGGATTGTGTCAATATCATAAAGAGGTACATTAGTGTAAGGATTAATAGCAACCAAAACAATTACACAATAAGTATAAATATAATTTTTCTGACAAAACCGGTATTTTAAATTATACAATACTGCAGGTTCGTGAAGATATGACAACGATATCAAATCATTTTCTCCAAATAAAATAGGCGGATTTTTTAAAAACGGTAAATCTTCTTCGGATTTTATAACTAAGGATATGGTTTCTCCCGATTCTGTTACAACATTTAATGATTGTTTTGTGGGTGAGTAATTTTCCAGCAAATCCGCATTTTCTCATATTTCTTCTAGATGTGGAATCCATACTTTTGCGTTTTTTGTATACAATTCTAAGGTACTCATAGTAGATATATCCTATATTCTAATTCCAACTTTTCGGTATATTATTAACACACAACTGGCGATACCTGAAACCCATTCGTGTTTTATATCTCAGGCTTATTGGTCACATATAGTAGATCTATATAGAATAGATAAATTACAGGGACCTATACCTTTCCCCAATTCGTGAAACTCACAGATAAGCATGTTTTGCCGGATAAAAAAAATAAGATGAAGAATTGTAAACAGGTATTTAGCCACACAGTAGCAACTGCGACAGTGTCAATGGTATCTCGTTATCGCCTCCCGTCGGGAAGCAATTACGGAGTGTGGTGAGTGATAAATCCCCTCATGTCGCCCTGTGGAACTTCTTAATTCCCATTCTCCAATCCATGTACTTTACCTCTCCCACTAATCCAAAACACATAGTCTATCCCTAAAAAATTGAGTTTTTACACTGCGTAGCTTCCTACACATTTGGAAGATGCTACAGGAAAAGGGTTTCAAGTACCTCTCAACGAGGGCTTTGAACCAAGACCCAGTAGAATTTTTTTCTCATGCATCAGAAGCTACATAGTAAGGAACGTAAATCCTACTTGTTCCTCATTCCTATCTACCACAAAAATCCTCATAGTCAATAGTTTGACCTAAACACACTCTGTAAGGAGTACGAATCCAAAGGGCTCCTTGACAATCTTAAAATATTTATCATAGAGCACGTGTAGAAGAAGAAGTCCCTCCTACTATAATGCAGCCCAATATTCTTGCAATAACTGCAAAAATAACCTTGCAGAAAATGCTTTAAATAGTACAAGAGAAGCAAGGCCAGGAAGGTTAATGAATCCATCCTATAATTTTTTGCAGTTATTCAAAATATTGGATAAAAATATTTTCGAATTGCTACCCAGCCATATATTGGAATATAATGTTAAAAAAACATTGTATTAAAAATTGATAACTCACATATAGAGTCATTATTTTGATATGTTTCGGAAATTATTAGCATAACTTTCAATGTAATAATTTTTTTACATTAAAAATATAGCAAAACATTACATAGACAAGACTTGTCCTTGACCTTAAGACATAAAGATTCAGATTTTTTATTCAAATTAGCATTTAATAATTATTTAAAAAAAATAAGAAAAACTTAAAAAGTCATTTCCATGTAGTGTTTTGTTTATAATAGACTGTTTCCTAAGCTTGCGTTTCAATTTTATTTAATTTATTTATTTCAGGCTCGTAACAACTTTCATTAAATTTGGTTTAGGGTTGAGTTGCATTAATTTTTAAATTGGTATAGATTTAAAATTAAAACAATATTCAACTCTAAATTAAATTTAAACAAAGTTGTTACAGTCTACTACCCGTAATCCTAAATTTTTTTAAATAAATCTAATTTAAGTTTACCGCGAAAATATAGCTAAAATCGGAAATGGGAATCTGCAATGATGATAATTAATTATTTGCGGGATATATAGATGGCACATCTGTTGAGGCAATTTTTATCCATGAGTTTCCCGTCTTTTTTTATGTTTTGTTCTGTGGCTTCAGCCCAGTAACGTTTCAGAGTGTGCTGAGACAGGTACTCTGTTTGACTTGAAAAAGTAATAACGGCCGCTGTGTAATTAGATTTGTAAAACTTACCGGACAATTAGGCTAACTGTACCCCAATCACGACAACAAACAATACTGTAAAAAGCAAATTGTAGTCATGACACAAATATTGGTTGAATAGTTATAGAGAAAATATATTCGGCTAACATACAAAAATAAAACCATGTATATTACCACATTTGTTTAGCGCCACAAACAACCATTTGTTACAAAACTGCATAATGCATGTTATAATTTAAAAAAGCTTTTCTACAATTAGATATGAACCACTTTTTTTTTTTTTTTGAATTTGACAGAGAACACCTTATGAGCAACACGAAGTGAGTAGTTCATAGTCCAGGTCGTGAAATCAGTTTAAACCTTTACAAGAAGAATATATTGTATAAGAAATTGAATGGAAAATGATCGATTTTTATCACTATCAGCTTTGCATAGATTTAATTGAAGCAAAATTAGGAGTTTTAGATTTGTTAGATGAAGAATGTAAGATGCCACGAGGATCAGATGCTTCTTGGGTCGAAAAACTTTACTCAAATGCACAAAAAATCCACATTTTTTAAAGGCACGGTTCGGAATATCTTCATTCGTCGTAAGACATTTCGCGGATAAAGTATGGGAGACCGGGGATGGTTTGGACACTTTTTGGGTTTTATTTTTTCTTTCTTCATCTAAATATTTTACCGTTTTGGTTTTTACGCTAATGCTTAGAGCAGTCCTTTAGGTTTATTTATTCATAATATAAACTTTTTGAGAGTCATATTTTTTCAAAAAATGCACGGAAATTAAAGGCACTGCATCTGTCCAAACTATCCCCGCACACGGGGATAGTTTGGACGGTACCTGGGGATGGTATGGACAAGCAGTTATGAGCACAAAAAAATGTTTAACAGGAAATATTTTTAATTCGTGTATTTTTTAAATATAAAAGTAGAAAAATAGATACATCAAAAAGAGTCACTGCAGGCAGAATCCCGATAGTTCAGTGTTAAAATAAAACATGTTTTTAAATCTGGGAAGCTTATCTTCTACCGCTGTCGGCATGATCAAAACCACTTGCGAAAAATTTACGAATGAACCCTTCTTCGTCAGTAGGTTGAAAACGATTAGACGGAACCAGTCGTTTGTAGAACTTTACTTCAAGCCCATCTCCCAACTTATTTTCGACTTTTGCCACAAAGTTCATCGCAAACTTGCCTTTTTTTGACGGAACTTTTACAATAATGAAGTCGCCTCCAACAGCATCTTTGCCACTTTTAAGCCACTCGTCACTTTCTTCATCCTCTTCCAACTCAAAAGAAGAATCCTTCAGGATGACTTCTTCCAAGTCTTCATCGGAAGAATTTTCTTCGCAAACAGTCTTCTTTTCTTTAAATACTTTCTTCTTCACAACCGTGGCTTTCTTTGCCATCTTCATCCTCTCCTTTTCTTCAAGTTCTTCCTTTTCCGGTGTGTCTGTGGCGATTCTACTCTTCCCACGCTTTCGGCCACCCTGAGCCAATTTCCGTGGCTTAGCTTTTGGGAACGGATGCAGTTGTTCTGGGGAAACGAAAAACGTCGATGTAGAAGCAATTGGTGTAAAAAACTGACGATTTGATGAAGGAGTTGGTGTCTGAGTCTCTGCTGGATAACTTATTGTGATGGAAGGATCCACAACAACATTGTCTGTGCCTACTTCTTCAGACGTTGATTTGATAGTGTCCGAGGAAGTACTGGGGACAAGAGGGTCCGATAAAGGATATGGACGATCTGAGACCGCAGAGCAGAGGAAAACGTGGTCTTGAAAAATGTTTCTATCAAATGGTGATATACCACACTTCAGAAAACCTGATTTCACATTTTCAGGAGATGCAGCTCGATCCCAAGCTTTAGAACATAGCTCAGGAACTGCGTAGATTGATAGAGTCTCATTCGGATGGGCCAACATCCATGAGTGGACTGCTTCACTGTAGTATTTCTTGAACGGACCAAACACGCAACGGTCTAAGGGTTGTAAGTGATTGGAGGTGTGCGGCGGAAGTGTTAAAATTGTTATGCCATTGTCTAGGCAAAAATTAACACCTTCCAGACTAAGATGAGACTCGTGTTTATCCATGAATAGCAACACAGGATGTTCCTTATCACACCTCACATTGTCTTTGAATGTTAACACTAATACGAAGTTTTCGGTGGTCTTCCAACCAGATTTGTGAGTCAGTCCTAAAGCTCCTTGTGATGCTCCAGCCATCATTCGCAATTTGTCGAAGCGGACACGTGGAAATACGAAAACGGGGGGTAAAGAATTGCCATTAGCACAAATAATGCCCATCTTGTGCATCTTATCCATTTCTCTCCCTTATTATCTTCTGAAAAAAATGTATGACAAATTAGACATCCAGCGTCACCATTGTCACTATCTTCTTCGTCAGTAGAAACTAAAATTGGATTATCATCATCAGAGGTGTCCTATTTCACGAAACGGCACATTGCATCAATCACCGGTGTCTGTTTTCTTGCCGATGCCGGGGCGACTGCCGAAAGGCTTACCATTAAATTGAAAAATGGCTGGCACGCTATGAGCGCCTGCAAAATCGAATTTATGTAGCAATTATTGCTCTGAAGAATGCAAGAATTCTGCCATTCGATTCGATTCTTTATCATCGATATTTTCCTGCAAATTTTCTTCATGTTTCGGTTTTTCTGACTGGTTTCCAAAAAATCCAGGAGCAACAAAATTGACATTATTATTTTGTGATTGTTGTTGTTGTTGGTGGCGGTGGTACGTTAAAATAATAATGATAATGGTGGTGGTGTTGCTGTTGTTGTGGCGGCGCCGGCGTTGGATGGTTAAAGTAAAAATTGTAATGGTATGGTTGTTGTTGTTGTACGAAGTTTTCGGTGGTCATCCAACCAGATTTGTGAGTCAGTCCTAAAGCTCCTTGTGATGCTCCAGCCATCATTCGCAATTTGTCGAAGCGGACACGTGGAAATACGATAACGGGGGGTAAAGAATTGCCATTAGCACAAATAATGCCCACTTGGGTTATCAGTAGAGATGGGATAATTCGAATTAAAAATCCTCGATTATCCGAGGATTGAAATGCTCGGAATATTCCGAGTATTACATTCGAGCAGTTCATTCGAATATATTCGGTTGCCGGTTCATTCAAAAACACGACCGACTCGAGAGAGATGGAAATGATCGGATGATTTTAAATACTCGGATGATTTAAGATACTCGAGACTCGAATTCGAATACTAACGAGACAAATAATTTCAAGATAGTAAACAAACACGCTGTCATAGACAAATTTATGATCTCTGCACGTTTTAATTCAAATATAAGTTTTTATTGTTAGAAGCGAAATTGGATATACACATGGAATAAATTAAGGTTTTTTTATTAAAAAAAAGTTGTAATAAATAATTAAACATAGAGGAAAGTACCCAAATTCGGACCCCCATTTTGTTTTTATATTATAAAATATATAAATTATTCAAAAAACTTGTTTCAAAACCATGTAATATTTACATTATTATGTTATGTGATATTTGTAATTCATTAATGGCAAGTATTTCTATAAATTATAGGAGTAAAAAAATATTTTTAAAAACATTACACTTTTGTGATTTTCAAAAAGGTTGCTTAAACTGGACCCCTGGGTAGAATGATTAAAAACTTAATTTACTGAACTAGGAAAGAGAATAAAACTGAAAAAAATCATTATAGAACGGTTTGACAAAAATAAATTTTTTATTTTAACACTTTTTAATGTAAAAAATTGAAAATGAGAAAATTTAAGGTAAATACAACAATATTGAGTTCAGTGAAAAGGTTGTAGATTATTAACGGCAAAAATCGCAGATATAACTGTCCTTTTCAGCTCCTGCGCAATCGACATGGGCCCACATAGAACACATGACACACATCACCCAAAGTTCTCCTTTATTGTCCTCTGAAAAATTTCTGTCGCAAAACAAACAAGTCGCGTCGTCGTCTTTAGTTGGAGTTGCACCAGGAGGTATCTCGAGTTCTGAATTTCCGGATGAGACACTCTCATCTGCTTCACTGCTGGATGCTTTTTCGTCCTGTTCTTCAAAAGAAAGTCGCTTCTTAACCAGATGTTTTCCTTTCCTCCCATTCCCACGGCATCCACCAGCAACACGATTCTTTGCCTTCTGCTGTGCTTCCTTCTCTTCTTTAAGTTTTTTGGCCTCCTCTAATTGGGTTTTATAAGGGCTAGAAGTAATGACTGTAGACTTGCAGGCCTTTCGCCCTCTATTTGATGTCCTTTTCTTGACTTGTGGAACTGGGGTTATGTCAAATGGGCTGATCAGACAAGATGTGGCAGGGCTCACCTCGAGTTCTTCGTCTGGCAAAGGAAGATAACCAACTGCTGAACTTGTTGATGTTGATGGTCTATTTAAATCAAACTCTTGAACAGCACTTTGTTCACTCGGAGTACTTTTGTTCTGATTTGCTGTCGGGGCTGTAGGTTTATTTTTCTTCAAAACTGCTTCATAAAAAGATGAATCTCTTTTTTTGTTAGCTTCTTCTATGTATTCAGCGTCCGAGAATATTTTTTGTTCAACGGCCATATTCCAGTTACCTTAAACCCATTGATCGCTACTTCAGCTCTCTGACATTTGATGTAGGCTTTGCCAAATAACTCCATGACATCAAACGCGGTGGTGACAGGACGTTGGTAAGTTCTGAGCCACTGTCTTATTTCTTCACAGTAATGGACTTTCAACGGACCCATGAAGGTCTTGTCCAACGGCTGGAGCTTGTGAGAACAGTGGGGAGGCAGAGAAAGAATGGTCACATGATTTTCTTTTGCCAGGTCAATTAAATCAATGTTTTGCGTGTGGCTGAAGTGCCCATCCAGCAACAAGAGCACAGGTTTTTCTTTCGTGGGATTGGAAAACTCAATGAAATGCCGAAACCACTGAGTGAAGGAGTTTGTCTGAATCCACCCAGAAGGATGTACGGAAAATGTAGTTCCAGGTGGAGCTCCTTTTTTAAGTTGCTCACTCATATTTTTTCTAGGGAAAACTACCAACGGGGGCACAAAAGAACCACTGGCACTCATGCAAGCAACGATAGTGATTAGGGCTCCGCGCTCTCCTGAAGTCAAGGCAGCTACCTGTTTTTTCCCCCTTAGACCAACCACCTTTGCTACTTTTGATTGCACAACAGTTATTCCGCTCTCATCAACATTATAAATTCTATCAGGAGTAAATTTTTCCTTCTCATAAACTTCATCTAAAAGATCAAAAAACATTTTAACATTTTCCTTGCTAAACCCAAGAGCCCTGCTATAAGAAGTCCCAGTTGGCTTTCTTTCTGATAACTTAGACTTGTGCCTTTGTAGGAAAAGACGTACCCATTTTTTCCCTGCAATTTCATTTTTAAATGGGTGTGAGATTTGATTTTTTCTGCCAATTGCACAGCGATTCGTCGGAGATCAGCACGAGTAAGACCAAAAAAAGATGCCTCCATCGCAAGACAGTAAGTGAGTAGCTCCTCTTCAATATCTTTACTTAAAACAGTTGGTCTGCCCCTCTTGACTTTTACTGCCTCTTCAGGTGTGCCATACTTAGCATTAGATAATCTCATAAGAGTAGTTTTGGGGACATTAAAGTGTTTACTAGCCTTTTTCCATCCCATATTTTTTTTGCGAACTGCATCTATTGCTTTTGTCATGTCAGATTCATTCCATTTTCGCTGGGCTATTTTCCCCATTCTTCTTTTTCAATCTGAAAAAGATTAAAAAAGGAATAGAATCTAACAAAAAATACCTAGACCTGTTTTTACATAAAACATCACACATTTTGTGTGGGGTCCAGTTTAGGCAACTGTTGGGGGTCCGTTTTGGGCACCTAACGTCTGAATTTTTAAAACGCCGTATTTAATAAAAAAGACATCGCATGGAAATAATTACATGATTAAATGATTCCTCCAACATTACCATTTAAGAATATATAAGGGTTGAAAGGCTTACCTGTCACTTATGGCGTACAACTTGAAAAAACTGAGCACTCACAAAGACTTTCAACTTTGCAAAAACACGTGATGGCGAACTGACAGGAAAACAATTGAGCAAGTGGCGCTAGCGCTCTCCTACTTTGTGGTTGAACCTTGCACTAGTATTTACAGTGTCTCTCGCTAGGTTTCAGCACACAGCAGAGACAATAACCATGGGGGTCCACATTAGGGCACGGGTCCGTATTTGGGTACTTTCCTCTATCTATAATCAAAAAAGGTTTTTAAAAATGATAGAAAAAAAAAAGAAATAAACAAAAAAATTCTGTTAAATGTTTACATGTTGTCAAATCAACTGACATATAAATTGGTATAAAAAATAAAGTATTATATCTCTAATAATAAAAATATAATAAAAAAATGTAATAAAAAAATGTAATAAAAAAATAAATAAATCTAAAATAGGTAAAAATTTATAAATTTATTAAAATAGAAAAAAAAAGAAATAATTCTAAGAAATGTCTACATTAAAAAAAAAAACATAAGATTTTAGAAATAAAAAATAAATAAATAAAAATTAACAATTAGAATTTAAAAAAATTATTTGATCTAAATTGTTAGGTGCAAGTCTACTTCTTCTCAAATTGAATAACTGGCAAGCTTTTGAATATACTCTTTCAGAAGGTACAGAAGTTCCAGGGATACATAAATACTTCTCTGCTAGTTCGCATAATTCTGGCAAAAGTATTCGATGCTTTCCCCAAAATTCTAATGGGTCTTTATTTCTTTCTAACAAAGGTAATTCTAAATATTGCCTTATCATAATAATTGCAGTGCTAGTGGAAGAAGAATAATTTTTTTTTTTTGATACCTTCTTATCAAAATAAGACCAGATATTTAATGTTTCTGTATGAGTTTGTTTTAGCTGGCTAGTTTCTATTTGAGAAGAAGTAGACGGTTCCATTTGTTGCCTTAAAATTAACAAGGGTTTTAGTTCTTCAATTACCCATTTTTCTGCATTGTTTGCGTTCTCCTCGTTACCAAATCCAATTTTTTTAAATCTTGGATCCAGAAATGTAGATTTGGCAACGGTTTTACTTGATTCCAAACCACCCAAACGCTGATGGACTTTCTCTATCAATTTTAGTTTAAGAGAATTTCCTAAATTGGTCACAGTTTTCGTATTCTGTAAAGAAAACTGCATTCCTCGTATTACGGGTATTAACATTGAGACTGTAGGATATTTTTCGCCAGATAATAATGCAGTTATATCATTTGCTGGTTTTAACACAGTTGTGCATTCGTTTATAACTTCCCATTGGTTTGCGATAAGGAATTCTGGTGGTTTGGATAAGTTTGCTACTGCAATACACAATGGGTCTTTTATTTCCAAAAGTCTTTGGAGCATCAGTAAACAAGAATTCCATCTCGTAATGACATCTTGTTTTACCTGTAAATGTAGAAGTTTTTGATGATGAAAATACTTTTTTATATTATATTTTAAAATGTAAATGTAGTTATTAGATAACAGAAAAAGAATAAACAAATCGAAAGTTAGTGGGTGTCTGTAACTGTTAACAAACTTTAAGAGATTCCCTGTCTGATAACCTTTAAGGAAAAAAATAAATTCTTAAAATGTTTACGTTAACAACATTGAATATTTTCGACGATAGTGATTGATTTACTTTAAAAGATATAAGCTACAGTTTGTGGTAGACGATATACATTTTAATAAAGAATTTAATAAAAAAAGTACCTGTACATTACATACCTTTAGGAGAGGTAATCCCATCTGTTGTTGAATGGATCTGAGTTTATCGCATGCTAAACTACTATGTTTGAAATGACCCACAAGTGTCCTACATTTCTTCATTAGAATGTTTAATTCCGGAATATCAGCTATACTTTCAGTCACTACTAGATTTAAGGTATGAGCAACACATGGTAAATGGAAATTTTTTAAAAAGTTGGTAATTGCGCTTTTCATATTGGCTCCATTATCCGAAACAACAGCTATAACTTTATTTTCAATTTTCCAATGTTTAAAAATATTTGTTAAAACTAACGATATTTTTTCGCCTGTGTGTGAACCTGGTAGTTCCTGTGGTGATAAAACGTATGCTTGAAGGGTATTATTGAAAATAAAATGTCCTGTAACAGTTATATACGCAATGTTACTATCAGATGTCCAAATGTCCGTGGTAACAGAAATATATTTCAAGTCACCAATTCTTTGTGCCAAAGTTTTAGCGGTTTCTTCATATTTTTTAGGTATTAAGTCATATGTTATCTTTTTACGGCTTGGTGGATTATATAAGGGTTGAAGTGCTTTTGAATATTCTAAAAACCCTTTATTTTCTACTAATGATAAAGGTTGGTAGTCCTTTGTGATCATTTTAATAAGAGCCTTATCTATTTCAGATACTTTGTGTTCCGGTAGGTTGCTATAATGTTTGCTTCCAAAAAGTTTTAATTGTTTTCTTGGAATAGCTGATAGAGTAGCTGAAGTTGAGGCCCCCGAAATATCTGGCTGAGATTCTATTTTTTTTTTCACTCAACCCTATCACGCTGCTACTACTACTTGTATTATCATCACTGGGAGGTAAACTTTCATTCTCTGAATATTGAACAGGATGAATTCTTAATAAATGCTGTTTTAAATTAGATGTTCCTCCAAAATATTTAAATGTTTTTTTGCATAAATTGCAAATAACAGTTTTGTTGTCACTACTTTTTTTACACCACTAACTCAAACAGGCAAATAATAAATTCAAAAAGATAATCAATAATATTTGACAAAAACAATAATTATATTCATCTACACAGAAACGCATCAAATAAACGAATGATTTTTTTTTTAAATTCGACTTATACCTGCCCAACATTTTATCAAATTTTTTCAAGATTTAAGGGCTTTAAGTGCATCGGTTACATAAACATATAAAAATATAGGGTAGATAAATTTTTGTATACATGTTTAGATTTAGATAAATTGGCTCTAGAAGAAATAAATTATTTTTTAGAATTCGACTTATAGCTAACATTTTATCAAATTTCTTCAAGTGTATCGGTTACACAAACATGTAAAAATATAGAGCAGATAAATGTTTGTATACATTTTTAGATAAACTGGCTCTAGAAGAAATAAATTATGCGAATTGGTTTGTTAGAAAATACGAATAAGAGTTTTAATTTTCAGTTAAATTTAAATAAAAGGTAAGAAATATGCGGAATAAAGGGATACAGTAGCGGAATGGTGTGGGAATGACCCGCTTGTGTTCTGTAGACTTAAATGCGATTATTCGAATTATTATCCGAGGATTGAAATACTCGAATCGTTAGTATCCGAGTATTGAAATCATCCGAGTATGCCCATCTCTAGTTATCAGCTCCCCTCGCTCTCTGGAAGTTACCTGACCAACTTGTTTTTCACCCCTTTGTCCTATCACTTTGGCTACCGGAGGTACTGTTGTAACTCCAGTTTCATCGAGATTGAATATATCTGAAGGTCGGAACTTCTTCCTTTGCATAACAAGGTCCAATTTGTCGAAGAATTCGCCTACCGTGGTTTTATTGAAGACAGTCATTCTGGCAAGAGAGGTAGCTTCAGGTTTTCTAATGGCTAACGTAGGATTTCTCTTCATAAATCCAGAAAACCAGTCGTCTTCAGCTTGACCTTTTTTTTCCAGGTTTCGGGAAATTTCAGATTGTTAGCTTCAGCAAACTGTAAAGCAATTTGTCTGCATTTATACGGTGTCATTCCGTAAAACATCTTTGAACACTGTAGTAAATAATCCGCCAGTGCTTTCTCCATTTGGTCTGAGAAAACCTGTCTCCTGTGGAAGTTTGGTGTAAACGACACGTTGTCTATCCCCATTTCTCGGGCTTTCTTAAGGTACGTTTATACTAGAGATTTATATCATTATAGATATCTTAGGTATCGAGAAATAAATTTCCTTGCAAGTTTTCACTACGACATAAGTGTCACGCAGGGTACCTGACACCTCTAGTTGAGAGGAAATTCTGATATAAATTGCTGTTCTGTTTAGACACATAGAGAATTAAGATCTCTCTACACTTTTTTTGTCCGTCTACCGTCTAGTTTCAGTTAAAATATGGCTTGTAGTAAACGTCAGGCTGCTGCAGTAATAATTTTATTATTGGAGGATAAAAAAAGAAGGAAAAAGAGAGTGTGGGTGAAGAACTGGTTATTGAGAAGAAGTACTGCAGGGGCTTACACTCAGTTAATTAATGAGCTAAAAGTTGAAGATCCAATACATTTACAAAATTTCGCGAGAATGTCGTCAACAGATATCGATAATTTAATAAATTTGGTGGGGCCATTGATCCAAAAAAATGACACCAAAATGAGAGAAGCAATTTCAGTTAATGAAAGGGTGCTTATCACCTTAAGATATTTAGCCACAGGTATGAAAGTTTTATTTTTCTGTGATAGCAAAGGTAAAAAAAACAAAAAAATTTAGGTGACAGCTACATTAGTTTGAGCTATCTATTTCGCATATCAAAGTCTGCAATATCGGGTATAGTTTATGAAGTGTGTCAAGTCATTGCCATTGGCTTAAAGCATTATTTAAAGGTAAGTGATTTTAAATTAATTAATTGTTTACTAGAATCAATTATTATTTATGTAATATACTACAGATCATTATACTCATTTGGCAAAGTATACACAGAGCTCTGACTTAAATTGGATGGAGGATTGTAGTCAAAAGTTGATGTAGTGGAAGTCGATGGGGTATTTGAAAATTTTACCAAGGAACTCATTTCTTCATCCTCCTCTGCAATTTCCAAAACGAGTTTCTGAATCCCTCTCTTTTATTTTCTTTTTAAAAAATCGTGACGCAATGCCCTAAGTTTACCAGCAATAAACAAACCGAAGGTATCATAGTCATCATTTGAAAGTGCGCTTCGTGCTTTCGCAAGTAATTCCTTCTTATCGTTTATTATCTTCGCTCTCTTTTTCACCGGCTTATTGGTTTCTTGGATGGGGCCAGGCGTGCTTTCTTCATTTATATTCTCCAAAGATGCTGAGAGAGCTTTTTTCCCTTCATCACATTGTTCCTAAAAATAGAAATAAAGTTTGCATTATAATAATTAAATTAACCATAAAAAGAATTGTCTTTTAATGCTATTCTATTTTATATTACAGATGCCAACAACAAATGAAGAATGGTTAAAGATAAGTTATGATTTTGAAAAAAAGTGGAATTTTCCACACTGTAGAGGTGCATTAGACGGTAAACACGTTACCATACAAGCGGCTCCTAATTCAGGGAGTTATTTTTTTAATTACAAAGGGTTTTACAGCGTGGTACTTTTGGCATTGGTAGACGCCAATTACAAATTTTTACTTATCGATATTGGATGCAATGGACGTATTTCTGCAGATAATGTATTTGACAGAGAAAATGGTAATGGTGAAATTGTACCTGGTAGTTGGAGAATTGAGGGACTTCCAGATAATAATTTGCTACCCCTTCCCCAACAGGGATCTAATAATTACTGTAATACTGCGAAGGAAATTCGAGATGAGTTTAGAGATTATTTTAATTCACCAGACGGAGAAGTTCCTTGGCAGTACAAATGTATGTAAAAAATGAGAAAAATCTGTAAGTAGCCCAGAGTACTACATATTTGCAAAAAGTAACCTACTTACCATATTTCCAGTTGTTTGTCGTGTCTGTAAACTAGTTTTTATAAACAATAAATTTTTCAAATAAGGCCATTTTGTTTCATAATTGTCATCACTTCCTTGTCCTGATTTTTTAGAATTAATTTTCTTTAATTCCGTATTAAATTGGTTCCGGAGGTTATGGATTTTTCTAGTAATTTCTTCCACACTGGTCCCGAATTTTTCACTTAATTTTTTAAAGGCATCGAATTTTATTATTTTATTTTTATATTCATTGGAACGTACATTCCACAAACAAGGGTGTTGTTCATAGCAAGCAATTAAATCGGTCACTTCTGCACGTGTCCATTCTTTTTTATCATCGGACATTGTTAACACTGTTACTAAATAAACAGCACAAAAGTATCCCGAGAAACTGCTAAAAAGTAGACGGCCAGTCAACTCCTGCGAGATCTATCATAAACTAATTGAGACTTGTCTCAGCGTTGTTTACGACATTTTATCTCGATCATTTTCTCTCAGCTATTTGAATAAATCTCGGCTAGCTTCTATCACCAAGGTTTACATTTGATATACTTTATTGCAGAGAGAAATGTAATGATATAAATCTCTAGTATAAACGTACCTTTAATGGCGGCTGTACACTCTCGCCGAGAGCACTCGCCCGAGGCTCTCGGACGAGAGGCTTTAATCCGAGCGTGACCCTCTACACTCTCAGGGCGAATTTACACGGGGACAGTAACTAAAGCAAGTTACTAAAGCCAGTTACTAAAATTTAGTTGCTTTCCATTTAGTACTTGTTCACACAGCATTTTAGCTCGAACTGTTTAGTAGATAAATGAAAATGGCGCCGATTGAACGAAAGCGTTTTAGATCTGTTGTGAATGAGTGTATTGTTTTGCTATGTGAAGAAATTAGTAACGTAATAGAACGTGAACAGAACAAAACTAAGCGCATATGGGTCAGAAAATGGCTTGCTCGGAGAAATACTCATGGGTTTTCTTGCATGTTGCTAAAGGAACCGGCTACTGAAGACCTAGAGGAATATAGGAACTGCATGAGAATGTCCAAGGAACAATTTGACAAACTACTACGTATGGTTGGTCCTTTTATAACCAAGTCTGACACTCTAATGAGAGAGGCTATACCTGCTAGAATAAAATTAGAAATCACTTTATCGTATTATAGCAACAGGAAATAGCTTTAGAACTTTACAAAGACAATTTCGCGTGTCTAGACCATCCATTTCAAAGTTTATTCCCGAAGTATGTGATGCCATTTATGCTAGTATACAGGAATATATTAAGGTAAGAAATATATTTCTTGTATTATTTGCTAGTTTTATTAATACAAAATACAATAATACAAAAATAGACTACTCATTATAAACATCTGATAAAGCTTGGGTTAAAATGTCTGCCTGATGGTATGATGCTGAAGTTAACTGATGAGTGTCATTACTGTCGGAATATGATGAAGGTGACTGGACACACATTGGTGTAGAAGCATAATGCTGAACTGCGTGAGTTGTAGGTCGAGGTGCCGAAGGAGAGGAACTTTGTAATTCATTGATCCTAAATTGGGTTAATAAAGATTGAATTTGTTCCTGGGCTACTAAGGGTAGGTTCAGATGACAAGCGCTCAGCGCGCGTTGAACGCGCGTTGAATTTTTGTATAGTGTTCACATGGTGCGCGCTTGTCAGGCGTTAAACGCGCGTTGTTGCGGCCAGTTTGAGTTCTACATTTGTCGAAGATGGACGTAGAAACAGTTTTATCGGTGATTTTATACAGACGGCAGAAACGACACAACAGAAGACGGAGATATTGGGTTCACCCAATTTTGTCAACCAGGCTGACTGAAAGTCAGTACATTATTTTATATCCTAAGTTAAGGCAATTTGAGCCCAAATTCTTTAACTACTTCAGAATGTCCATCAAGTCATTTGATGACTTACTGACTCTCATAAACGATGAACTCGTAGCAGATAAAAACGCTGTGCGATATAGCATTTCACCGGAAGAAAAACTCATAATTACATTGAGGTAAGTTTTTTAATAATCAACATAATCTATAAATCAAATAAATCAAATCAACTTGTTTAGGAACAATTTTTTTAAAGAAAAAATAACATTTTGTTACTCGCAGAATAACTCTAACTCTGATTCATTGCTGACATTAGTTGGTGCTGGCGATGGAGTAGGTGTTACTGGCGATGGAGACCCCATTGCTGTAGTATAACCATAATGTGCAAAATTATTTGACACACTAGACTGCTGTGATCTATAATCATGATAACGAAAGCCTTCAACAGAAGCTGATGACTGATGACGCTGCTCTTGTGATGAATAATTTCTTCGTTGTGATACCGGGTAATTTTGATTTTCATATGTCTGTTGTTGTGGTCCTTGAAATTCATTTTGGTTTTGCAAAATTAAATTATAAATGGCAATTTTAGTTTGAAGTCGCCTATATTCCGGAATTTTTTTAATCTCTTTAACGAGTGACAAACAAAACAGCTTGTCTTCATCGTCATCTTCTTTTGGATGAGACACATTTTTCTGTGCTAAACTCTGTTCTAATATGTTTGCAAATCTTTCATCAGCAGGATTTAATTTTTGTTTTTTTCTTGAAGTAGATTTAGGACTCTTAAAGCCAGAACTTATTTCTACTTCAGCAACCTCTGACGAAGTTGATTCATTATCTGCATCGAAACTACTTTCTGTATCTTTGTTGGCAATTGATGCCTGTAGAAATCGTAGTCTATTATAATGAATATATGTCGAAGTTTTGGAAGCTCCTGATCCAGATTTGACAGTCTTTATTTTCTTCACCTCTCTCATATAATTATCCCGTAAACTCTTCCACTTTTTTTGCAGGGATGACGCTGAAAAAAAAAAACAGTATTTAGTAATAGTTTATGTTTGTTTCCAGATATTTGGCCATTGGATGTTCATTTGGGACATTAAGCTACGACTATAGAATTGGCAAATCTAATGTGGCTACTATAATACCACATGTATGTGAAACTATTTGGAAAAAATTAAGGCCCGTTGTTATGAGTAAACCAACGAAAGAAAAGTGGTGTGAAATATCCACGATATTTGAAAAGAACTCAAAGTTTCCCAATTGTTTGGGAGCCTTGGACGGGAAACATATACGGTTAATCCAGCCTGAACACACGGGTTCTATGTATTATAACTATAAAAATTATTTTTCGCTAGTTTTATTGGCGCTAGCGGATGCAAACTATTGTTTTGTGTGGGTTGACATAGGTGCCTACGGTAAAAACAGTGACTCAGGTATATTCAAGAATTCTTCATTGTACAAAAAGCTGACAGAAAGGTCATTAGATCTACCTGAGCCAAAGGCATTGTTTATACAAAATAGACCGACAACGTTGCCATATGTGATAGTGGCTGATGAAGCTTTTGGCATGATGGAGAATTTAATGCGTCCATATGGGGGAAGGTCACTAACTTATGCTAAAAAAATATTTAATTACCGTTTGACATTAGCACGCCTGTATGTTGAATGTACTTTTGGCATAATGTGCAATAAATGGCGCATTTTACACAGGCCGTTAGATGTTAACATCGGTTTTGCAGAAAAGATCGTAAAAGCGATATGTACACTAAATAATTATGTCAGAATCAGGGATGGCTACAATTTTGAAGACACACTTTATACGCCACCCCTGGAAAATCTAGCCTCACATTATACCGGACGTGCTGTGCGACAGGCGGATAATGTTCGAGTACATTTAACAAACTATTTCATTAATGAAGGAAAAGTAGATTGGCAGGATCGTTATATTTAACTTGTAACACAAACCGATTGTAAATGTAAATAAATATATATACTCACATAATATTTTCTTCTTTTCTTCATTGTCATGTCCTTCACAAAATATAAGGACGAGTTCTTCCCAAGCCCGTCTTCTCAAATTCTTATCTGAATAATCGCTACTTGTCATGTCCCATATCGCAGGACGTTTCTCTATTTCACCAATTAATAATTCCGTATTAAAAGCTTCGGTTTCCATTTCGGACGATTTTCGCACGAACTTGACGAACCCTAAAATACGTCTATCCGCGTCGAAAGCGCGCGCTCAACTGAACGGAAACATAGAAAACCAATGATCTCAAAGCGCGCGTTAACGCGCGTTGACAACAGTCGAGCGCTAGCGCAGCGTTGAACGCGCGCGTTACTAAAACGCGCGTTAGCATGTGTACGGCCTGAATAAAATGTATGTAGTTGTAAACGCGCGTTATCAAAACGCGCGTTGAGCGCTTGTCATCTGAACCTACCCTAAGGCATTAACTGTAGACAATTTCTGCAGTTGTGCTGCCACACTTCTGCCAAAAATTACGAATTCGTTTTCAACAACTGGTTCTTTAGTCACGTCCCTAGCAATTTCTTTTAGATCCTTCAGGGCTGCCGAAACCTGTTGAAGATTAGATTTCTTCCTTTTGGATGGTGGCGGGGCTTCTAACCTGGGAGTTGCTGCTGCTACATGATCACTATTTGTTCGTCTTGGTGGTGAATGATTGTTTCCAATGTCGGGTACGGGTGTTTCGTGGTCAGTAGAATCGGATGCAACATTCGTTGTTGAAGTTTCTTGCTGAAAAAGATAAACAAATGCACTAAAACCAAATAATCAGAAAGGAACCCTTATGAAATAAAACTCTTTGGGACATGTTTTAGAAAATTATAAAAAAAATGCTCGCATATGTCAATTTTTAATCGAAATGATACATTGGTTATAATTTCGTGAAATATGCCCAAAAATGATTTATTCCATAAGTGGTTTTCACACTGTATTTTTCACTTTAGTGACAATAATTTTATTTTGATTTTATAGATGCCTGAGAATCACGGCGAATGGAAAAAAATTGAAATGGGTTTTCGTCAAAGATGGAATTTCCCCAGATGTTATGGAGCACTTGATGGCAAGCATTTCGAGATCCGAGCACCCGTAAATTGCGGTAGTGACTATTTCAATTATAAAGGTTCTAACAGCATTATTATGTTGGCTGTTGTGAATGACAACTACTGCTTTTCCTACATAAACGTCGGATGCAATTGCAGACAATCAGATGGTGGGGTCTTTCAAAATTCATCATTATTTAGAGTCTTGGAAAATGGCCTACTTCCACCCGACGGCTTTTTAGTAGCCGATGATGCCTTTCCCCTGAAGACATATCTGTTAAAACCGTATTCGCGGACGTCACTTTCCAATGACCAAAAGATTTTTAATTATCGGTTGTCTCGAGCACGTCGAATAGTGGAAAATGCATTTGGAATTCTTGTGAGCAGATTCCGTGTTTTTGAAAAGCCCATCGCTTGTTTACCATCAACAGTTGATAAAATTATTAGAACAAGCTGTGCAAAACACAACTGGTTGAGAATAACTTCTACAAATCACTATATGCCAAGAGGATCTGTAGATGAAGAAAATGTTGATAATGGAACTATTGTGCCAGGATCTTGGAGAAATGAAATCACAAATATTCCTCCTTCCATCTCTAGAACTGCAAGTAATCATGCTTCAAGATGCGCAAGACAACTCAGAGACAACCTTTGTCAGTATTTTTTGAGAGAAGGAGCCGTACCGTGGCAAGATCGAATGATATTTTAATTAATTTTATCAATATGATAAATAAAACTTAAAATAATAAATAAACTCACCGTTAAATTATCCTGTGTAGGTCTTTTATTCTCTAAACAGTGCAAAAATGCGTGCATTTCTTGAAACCACTTTACGTGCGGTACATACACGCTGTCTGTCCCAGCTCCTGATTTTTTAGAGTCTTTGATTTTTTTTAACTCTTGTGAATAAGTTGACCGCAACGCTTTTATTTTGTTTTTTATTTCCGCCACCCCAAAGCCTTCTATATTTATGATGGTTTCTATTTCTTTTAGAGCTGCTTCCCGGGCATTTCTATTTTTATAAATTATATTCTCGTGTTCCATAAACATTCCCTAACACGGTACTCCTGTACAAATTTAAGCGTGGTTTCTTCGTTCCAACGGGACGCAGCCATTTTTAGTCTTTAAACACTTTCTTGTCTTTAAAAAAAAATAAAAAACATGTATACCGCCGCACCACTACAACTACTACTAAACAACATCGCTAAAAAGATCCGTCTATACAAGTTTAGTACTAAATTTAGTAAACAACTTACGTAGTGAAGGTACCTACTTGCTCCAGTAAATAGAACCGCATCCTATTCACTTGACTAAAATTTCCACTAAATTGGCGACTGGCTCAAGTACTAAATTAAACGTTTACACAATGCCAGCAGCTAAATTTTGTTACTTGCTTTAGTAACTTGCTTTAGTTACTGTCCCCATGTAAATTCGCCTTTTCTCGGCTCGGCCAGTTAAGTCGAGAAATCAAGGAAGATGGACACGTTAGAATTAGCTTCCGCTGTTACGCTATGCGCAATTAATTATTATATGTATGTACATACGTATCATAAAAAATAAAAATAAAAAAGAATTTGCCATTAATGAGTCCTTCTTTTTCTTTAATTCATTCACAGAGAATCCACTTTGTTCCGATATTCTAATCCAAGCATCATGTAATTTTTTTTGTCTTTGTGAAATTTGTGATAAGGATCTAATAGGATGGATTCTGTTTGATTATTTTTTTCACCTGTCAAAATATGTATCACAATTTTGTGATTTCGTCCATTGAAAACGCTTAATCTTCAATGTTTTATGCTAAATCTAGCCAATCATTACGGTTTATATTGATTATTTTTTTCACCTGTCAAAATATCACAATTTTGTAATTTCGTCCAATGAAAACGCTTAATCTTCAATGTTTTATGCTAAATCTAGCCAATCATTCCGGTTTATATTGATAAAACCACTAGTGGTTTTACTAGTATTGATAAAATTATAGAACTCAAAAATTCAATAACAATATTGAACAATCAATTTTCTTGTTTATAAGTACCTTACTATAAATTAACATTCATTTATATTATCTAAATATTCTGAAATATATTTTGTTATTATTATTATCACAATTCAATTCATCTAAACGATAATGAAAAATCAAATATGTAGGTACTTTAAAACTAACCTGCTTCCTGGTTCTGCATGCATTTAAAACTTTTATATGTCTACAGGCAAATGTGGTCTTGTAGGTAAACTTTAAATAGATATACCTAATAAGTTTTATTTTGGTAATTTTCTCTTTAATAATATAATTGTATAAATAGGTATAAAAATAAATATTTATTCAAATTATAACCCTGTTTTCACGACGCTCAACGACAACTGACAACTGTCAATACTATCTAGTGTACAAGATAAGTTAATACGAGAGGGTAACGGCATTTCGTTTGTGTTAATTATGAAATATAAGTTGTTTTAGGAAGTTTTTTAAATAAAGTAGTTTTTGTACAGAATGGTTTAAAAAAATAATCTTCTCAAATACCACTCGTCCTGTAATATTTTACTAGATACATTTTTATTTTCCAGACTCAAATTTTTTTATTTTAGGCAAAACTACTCAAACAAACTGAATATGATAAAATCACTCGTCCTACGGACTCGTGATTTTATCACATTTCAGTTTGTTTTCGTATTTTTGCCAAATAAAGAAGTTTTCGTGGAAACTAAAAATTTATCGATAAAATTTTAAGGACTCGTGGTATTACGTTTGATAAATTTCTATGAAATTTAATTCACTTTTATTATTCCACATCGTATTTTGTTGTAATTCGAGGTGGTGAAATTAACTACAATATATCGCAGATAACTTACTCACGTACCTTACAAACCGTGTTTACTAGGGTGTTTCATTTTTAGGCGTATTTTTTTTTTCTTCGTGCTACCTGAAAATTTGATGCCTTATACGAAATAAAAAAAATTACCGATTAAGCAAACATTCTAAGTGCTTTAGTGACGTGGCTCTTTCAAAAATTCGATTTTCCATATGAATAACAAGGGGATTTTTTTTTTTGGTTTTAACTACCCTTCGTGATGAAAAAAAAAATTTGAAAAAAATGATTGCATAGCTTTGGTAAAGTAATAAATTTGCTACAAAATCTGTTTGACCAATGGTTTTTTATCATGTTTTTAAAATAATGCAACAAAATTCTAATTTCAATAAGTTATGAATTTAAATTTTTTAAAATCATTGATTATAATCAATATTAATACATTAAATTAAAAAGTTATCACTGGAATAAGAATTTAATAACTTCTTAGTATTTATTTTAGGTTAATTTCTTATGTAACAACTATAAATTTCAACTGAAAAAATATTTGATGCAAATTATTATAAACATTTATCTCTAAAGCTTTATAATTCAAAAACTATTGGTCAAACACCATTTGCCCAAATAAACTTTTTTTGTAGCAAATTTATTACCTGACAAAAGCTATGCATTCATTTTTTTCAAAACAAAATTTATTCATCCCGAAGGATCAAGTTAAAACCAAAAAAAAAAAAAAATTGCCCAGTGTTATTTAAATGGAAAATCGAATTTTTGAAAGAGCTAAGTCACTAAAGCACTTAGAATGTTTTCTTAAGCGGTAAAATTTTTTATTTCATGTAATGTATCAAATCTTCAGATAGCACATAGGAAAAAAATAGCCTATTGTTTACATTGCAAGTGCACTATAATCTGAAAGCGCGAGACTGGCGAGTGTACAGCAAGGCTCTCGGACAGTCTTGGAATGCCGTCGAGACCCTTTGACTCGGGCTCAAAAAACCGCTTCTGGAGCAAGAGCGGGCGAGGCACTCCGAGACATGCCGAGGCGAGGCGAGAGCACCATATACACTCTCGCGCTCTTGTCTCGTGGTGTCTCGGCGAGAGTGTACAGCCGGCATAACATAAAGTGCAAGACGAGACTTCGTTACGTTGTGAATAGCTGCCACGTGACGCAAAGTTCCACGATTCTATAAAACATCTTTCACCGCCTGGCGTAGATCACCTTCAGGAAAGGTTCGTTCAGTTTTTCTTTTGAATTCCCGTAGAAAAAGGTAATGCAGCGCGTTAATAATTAATAAATATATCGGGGATACAATGGACAAGGTCGTATTTGGCCGATTTGATATTGGAAATCACTGAAATGAGATTAAAGTGGGGCAGAGGACAACTGAGCCACCATCTCACACAGAGAGAATAATACCGCCACGAGATGTTATCATTAGGATTATAGGAATAAAGTTGTCAGGCCATTGATGAACCACCACTGCGTTAGGTTAAAGACAGGTAGGGTAGGCTGTTGCAATAAAAATTAATAAAGAAATCAGTATGTATTAAGTATTTTAACACGAAACAAACAAAACAAAAACACAAATAGAAAATACGAACAAATAATATAATAAAAAATCAGAAAAATCAGTAATAAGTATTGATTATTTAAACACAAAACAACCAAAATACAAACACAAACAAATAATATATAATCAGAAAAATCATTTGAATATTGCAAAACAAAAGAAACAAAATACAAACACAAATACAAAAAAAAAATACAAAAAAACTCTAAACGTCAGTAGGGACAAAATGAAATGACATTGTCTTAACATACAAAAATCGACTAATTTTACCCTCCGTATATTGTTCTATTAATTTTTTTATGACATTTTGTTTTTTTCGAGTTTTTAATTTTAAAACTTTTTGGTAACGGTGAGCTGTATTCATTTTTATATAGCTGTTTATCTGAAAATTTTTTAAAACATCGGTAAATGTAAAGATATCGGGATGTGCGAAATAAATTTTTTTATTAAAATATGAATGAAAAGATTCACATGCATTTGTTGTGAAATGCATTTCGCTGCTTAAATTAGCCCAAATTTTTGGAGGAAAATTAGAATTTAAATTAATATAATTTTCTAATAAATATTTATAAAACTGATCGACTTTTATATCATTTGGTTTTAAAAAACGAAATTCAGTTAAGAAACAATTTAATACTTCTCATGAATTTAGTAAAGGCAATCCAAAACAAAATTTTAAATATTGTCCAATGGTACTGTTAGGATTACAATATTCAGCTGTCAAGCCCAAATTTTGGATTTTGCGATACCAGGCTTGGCAGAGATGAAACCTGCAGCCATAAATTTTTACATTGGGAAAACATTTTGATACGGCTTTATGAATTGTCAATTCAAAATCTATGTTGAATGTAACTATTCGATGGTGGACTGTATTTTTAATTAAAAAACTTTGTCATTATAACCTTTAATATATTAATTACATTTTCAACGATTTCTAATGTATTTTTGTTACATGACATTATGACATTATTTTTTTTTTTTTTATTATGTCAAAATAAAAACTTATCAGAAACAAAAACATAAATAATACAAAAAACATCAAACATAGCCCCACCCTTTGAAGAATTCTTCAAAGCGAAACTGAAACACCAATTTATTATTCAGTGATTTCTTGCTCTGGGAGTGGGTAGAGATGCCTTATGGATCGGGTGATGATTGCTCCGCTAGGGGTTTTCACTTCAGCCACCCGACTGATATTATCCCTTCCAGAAAAAATCTTGATTATTCGTCCTAGGCTCCATTTACACGGAGGAAGTTTGGAATCTTTAATAATAACTAGAGATCCTTGGGAGATGGGCTGGCTAGATTTATGCCATTTATATGATTGATGCAATTGACTTAAATATTCAATGGAGAATCGTTTCCAAAAGCGTTGTTGAAGTTGTTGCACATGTTCATACCTTGTGAGTCGGTTTAAAGGAACTTTAGTATAATCATGATCAGGTAAAAAATTTATATTTCGGTGAATCAAAAAATGTGAAGGAGTAATAGGTTCATAATCAGACGGATCATTAGAAAGGGCATAAAGAGGTCGTGAATTTAAAATGGCTTCCACCTGGTTAAGCAATGTTGCAAATTCCTCATAAATTAAAATAGAATCTTTCATCGTACGTTTTAAATGAAATTTCATTTGCTTAACTGCGGCCTCCCAAATACCACCAAAATTAGGACTATACGGAGGATTGAAATGCCACCGTATATTTAAAGTTAAAGCAAAATTATTAATAGTATATAAATTAGATCTAAAAAATTTTTCAAAATTTTTTAATTCATTATTGGCTCCCTTAAAGGTAGTACCATTGTCAGAATAAACATTAGATGGAATACCTCTTCTTGCTACAAATCTTTTAAAACAAGCTAGAAAACATTCTGTGCTCATATCAGACACTAACTCCAAATGCAATGCTTTGGTTACAAAACAAATGAAGATGCATACATAACATTTTAGAATTTTAGAACCTCTTCCTTTTTTATCCCTTAATTGAAAAGGACCTGCATAATCTAATCCTACATGCTGAAAGGGAAGCGCAGGAGTGATTCGATTATTAGGTAATGGACCAATTTTTATGAGATTTTTAGGTGGTCTATGACGAAAACATGTAATGCATTTTTTAACTATTTGTTTTGCAATAATTTTCCCATGAATGGGCCAATATTGTTGCCTCACAAGAGATAGTAATAGTTGAGGTCCAGGATGTAATATATTATGATAATGATTAAAAATTAAATGAGTAATCAAATGATCTTTTGGTAAAATGATTGGTTGCTTGACATTATTATCAGGAAGATTGGAATACTTTAATCTACTACCTATACGCATAACTTCTTTTTCGTCTAAAAAAGGCTTTAAATAAATTAATTTTGAAGACAATTTTATTTCCTTATTTTTAAGAAGATTATTGTAATCATCAGGAAATGTCTCTTTCTGAACTAATTTAATTAAAAGGTGAAATGAAGACTCAATTTCCTGAACTTGTAATAACAATTTGTTCATTTTCTTTTTATTTTTTAAATTGAAAATGAATCGATTGACGTATGCGAATATTCGTTTTAATTTGTGTAAATTGGAATACCTAAATATAAATTCAGAAACAAAAGTAAATTCTGCTTTGATTACAAATAGTTTGGATTTCCTTTTTACTTCAGGTAAATCTATAAATTCGGATTTAACATCATTTTCAAATAATGTTGACCAAGACGGCGGATCAGTTTCATATAAAAAATTAGGTCCACACCACCACATCTCGTATTTTAATAAATTTTGAGATGAAATACCTCGAGAAGCCACATCAGCTGGGTTGTGCTTTGATTGAACGTAATTCCAATGATCAACAATTGATAGCGTTTGAATTTTTGACACTCTATTCGAGACAAATGTCTCTAATAGTTTTGCATCGGTTTTAAGCCAATGCAGAACTACTTGGCTGTCTGACCAATAATACATAATTAAATCATCGCTCAACGACTCTTTTATCTTTTGGGACAACTGCACTCCTAAGAGAGCCGCACACAATTCTAAACGAGGTATAGTTAGTGACTTAATGGGAGCCACTTTAGTCTTTGAACATAACAAAGCAAGGTGTTTGTTTCCATGTTCGTCTATACTTCGTACGAAAATGCAAGAAGCATATGCCTTAGATGAAGCATCATTAAAACAATGAAAATCTATAATTTTATATTCTTTTTTTACTACATGTCGCGGAATACTGATTTGATTAAGAGCCTTAATTTGGGTTTGGATATGGTTCCATTCTAAAAACGAATCATGTGGTATTGGTTCATCCCATAATAACTTTAGAGTCCATAAATTTTGAATAAAAATTTTTGCTATTATAATAACGGGGCTTATCAAGCCTAATGGATCATAAATTTGTGCTATTACTGATAACACATCTCTCTTGGTGGGAGATAAGTTGGTAATAGGAATGACAATTTTAAATTTAATTATATCTTTATTAGTATACCATTGAGTACCTAACGTTTTACATGATTCATTGGGTCCCAGATTTAAAATTGTCATCGAATCTTCAATATTAAAGTTGAGCTTATTAAATATTTCTGGACTATTCGAAATCCATTTTCTTAACACAAAGGAATGTTTCGCTAAATAATCATAAATCCTTTGTATGTTAGTTGACAATTCTTGACGATCATTTGATCCTGTTATAAGATCATCTATGTAAAAATCATTTGATATGATATCAGATAGTTTTTCAGAATTGTATGGTTTCATATCAGGTTCTACTAAAATTGAGTTAGCTAATTCTTTTAAACATTTTACCGCAATATATGGAGCACTTTTTGTACCGTAAGTTAAGGTGTTGAGTTGAAATACACTAATAGGATCATTTTCATCTTTTCTCCATAGAATGCACTGAAGCGGACGGTGATCAGGATCTATTAATATCTGACGATACATTTTCGTAATGTCAGCATGAACTACATAGGTGTAAGTTCGAAATCTGATTAAAATATTAAATATATTACTCTGTAATTTTGGTCCCGCAAACTGGATGTCATTTAATGACCATCCATTATCGGTTTGACAAGAACCATCAAATACTACCCTTAATTTGGTTGTCAAACTATTTTCTTTTATTATACAATGATGGGGTAGAAAATATTTTACATCCGAAATATCTGATTTTAATTCACTCATATGATTAAGTTCAATATATTCTTGCATAAACTCTGTGTATTGGGTTTTAACATTCTTATTAAATTTTAATCTTTTTTCTAAATTTAAAAACCTTTTTAGTGCTATGTCGTACGAATTACCTAACATTTCAATAGGAAATTTCAACGGATATTTAACCACAAATTGACCTTGCGAATTTTTGTACGTATTATTTTTGAATTGATTTTCACATTCAAATTCATCTTTAGTTAAGGATATATTGCTTTCAATATTTTCGACTTCCCAAAATTTTCTCAATTGATCATCTTCTGGAATGATTCTGGTGAATTGGCATATCGAGTTAAAATTAGTTTGTGGCACGTTACCTGCCACTACCCAACCTAATTGAGTGTTTTGGAAGGTAGGCATACCCTTACCTAAATTTATATTACCTACCATTAACAAATCCCAGAATAAATTGGAACCTAATATGGCGTTAATTTCATTAGATTTATTAAACGCTGGATCGGCTACATTAATATTGTTGGGTATTTTCCAATTGGAAATATTAAATGACGTTGGCATATCATTGGCGATATGAGGTACCACAAAAAATGTTAACAATGTAGAAAATTTGTTAACTCTGGAATATATTTTAACATTACATTTATAATTTAAATGTGACTTTACTTCGTTTATACCCATGATATTCATTTTTGTAGGTATTAATGGTATATTTATCTTTTTGCAAAAGCTTTCAGTTATCAGGTTAACTTGAGCTCCTGAATCTAAAAGAGCACGACATGAAACTAAGTTTCCTTTATTATCCATCACATTAAATATAACTGTAGATAACAAAACTTGAGACTTTATTGTTTGGGTACTAGGTTTGTTAATAAAATAAACTTGTTGACGATTAGATTCATCAGTCTTGTTTTCAGTCATAGTATTTTGAAATGGATCATTATCATTTGTTGTACAAATTAATGAATTATGTTTTAAGTTACAGTTAAAACACGGTTTTAAAGTACATGTGTCATTAGAATGCCCTGTTCGAAAACAATTTTTACATAATTTAAGTTCATTTATTTTATTTATTCTATTAGGAATATCTAACTTTAAAAATTCTACACACTTATACATATAATGATTATTCTTTTTACAGAAATTACAAGTTCTGGATTTTGCATTAGATTTTATAAAGAAATTACGCTTTGATTCTATATCTGTATAATTATTCTGAGGATATTTAACTTTATTTTTATTAGGAACATTATGATCTTGAATTTCATCTAATGTATCCACTTTATCCTTTAAAAAATTAAAAAAATCATTAAGCGTTGGTAATTCATTAACCGTTTTATATTCTTTCCAATCACGATACGAACTTTTATCTAATTTATTTGAAATGATAAAAATAACTAACAGATCGCATAAAATATCTTTTGATACTTTTAACCCTTCTATAGAGGACATACTTTCTGATAATGAATCAAGCATTTTTCTCAGATATTTTGAAGACTCTTTTGTTATTGTTTCTAAATTAAACATATTTTTTATATGTTTGTTAATTAATATCTTTTTATTATCAAAACGCTCACACAATGTCTTCCAGGCTGTATCATAATAATTACCTATACATTCAATTTGATCTATTATTCTTTTGGCATATCCATCGACACTTTGTCGTAGTAGTTGAAATTTATGCACCTCTGACAATGAACTAGAATGCACAACCGAAATAAAAGTAGATTTAAATTCTAACCATTGCTCAGAATCCCCTTTAAATGTAGGAATTTTCATTTTGGGAATTAAAATATTGTTTAACGCATTTTGTTCATTATTAACACTATTATTAGGATTAACAGAAACTGTTTTATCTTTAATATATTGTTTTAAAAATCCAATATATGATTCATAATCATTTTCAAAAGTTTCACGATATTGATAATGAATAGGCAATTCTGCATCTGTGCAGGTTTCTTCTAATTTACATTGATAATCTTGAAATGGTATAATAATATTTTCATAATTATTTAATTTAAGCTCTATTTCTGCCAATGGTGGTGATAATTGAGGATTGCTCAACAAATTAGTAACGTATTTTCCTAAATTTGATAACTTTTGTTTTAAATTACGGCGTAATCTTTCCAGACTAGCTGCCATTTTGTTGAATATTAATGAAATATAGAAATAAGATATTAGAAAGAATTCATTTGAATTACAATATAAATGGAAATATGAAATAGGAAATTGGAAAGGACTCACATGAATTACACTGGTACATAAACAGTGGTGCTCATTATCCAGTTCTTCAATTCGATGTCACCTTATTTTTAAATAAATTCGCTTGGCCGAATTACTGACTTCTAATTAAGTTGCTTTTCATAAACACAATATTTATTCGAAGATCCGGCTCGAAGGACCAAAATATATGTTGAATGTAACTATTCGATGGTGGACTGTATTTTTAATTAAAAAACTTTGTCATTATAACCTTTAATATATTAATTACATTTTCAACGATTTCTAATGTATTTTTGTTACATGACATTATGACATTATTTTTTTTTTTTTTATTATGTCAAAATAAAAACTTATCAGAAACAAAAACATAAATAATACAAAAAACATCAAACAATCTATAATAATAATTTTGGGATTAAATGATAAATTATGTTCAAGACATTTTTCTTTTATAATAGTGAACATGTTGATGTAAGTCGTTTTCGTTTTATCGGGTAATAAATTAAATAGAGGAATATAATGGCCGTTTTTATAACCATGAATTGAAAATAGTTGATAAAAAAATTTTGGACAATACCTAAATGTTCCATCCATGTATATAATGTCTACGTTGCAAATAAAATGAAGGTTTGTGAAAGTGAAGAAACTATTTTTTTTTTTGTTCGTCAATGTTTGCTACGAAGTTTTCGTTTTTGTTGGTTTTTATTTGATACGAGGTAAGTGTGTCAAAAACATCTTCGATGTTTTTAGGTAATGCAGGACGAACTTGTCTTCTTGCGTGATTGAGATTTTTACGGACTCGTTCCAAATCATAAGTTGTAAAGTTCTCTTCATCAATTTGGTTTTCACGAAGTTCCTGCATTTCGAAAAAAAAAGTTAAAAAACTATAATAAAAATTAAATATCATTGTTCAGAACTTCATTACTACTTGTAGGTATACTGTGAATGAATATATATTTTAAAAAATTAGGTGTTAGATAACCTACGTTATGAATGATTTTTGAAGGTCTTTCTGACAAATCTTCTATTGCCCTTCTTTTAGATGCGTTACTGATCGCCTGTCGAGAAATATTTGTGTCCTCACTGTGGCTATGCACCAAAGACGCATCCAAAATTTCTCCGGTATTGCCAATACCATACGTTTAAAATTTTGCAGGGCACTTGTTACTACATCGCCACCTCACTGTACCGTCTTTTGCCTCATGACCAACTTTAAACTTATAATTGTTTAAAACCAATAATCTGCGACCTTTAGAACTATATATAACTCGCGGCTCCATCCTTTATTTTTTCAAAATCTAAACTCTTTGCCACTATTGACCGGTATGGTTTATTGTCGATGATCGACTGAAGACTATTTTGATTATTATAAGTTTATGATAAGATTTTGGAATAAAATGTAATTGTTAATAATAATTTCCCAAAACCAATCTTACATTTTACCTGTCGCACCAAAGGAGAATCGCCGCTAAGCACCCATAATCCGTACAGGTTAATAGGTGGCTCAAGTCGGCCGTCTTAACGACATTTCTAATCCTTCTCCGATGTTGAAAAATTTTCGTGGCTCAAGTCGGTCGCCCTGTGAGCGCCGTGGTCGAAAATTTTCAGGTACAAATATTATAGGACAACTAAGCGCCGAGTCCCTTTCAGAAACAGGACGATTGAGCGACGACCCCCTGATGTGAAAGTCCCTATCTCTACCTGTACTATATTGGTGTTATAACGTAAAAGTAAATATCGAGATGAGAAGGAAATTAAGGATGCTTTAAAATAACAGACCAATTGATTACATTTTTTTATTGTATTACTTTCCATAGGCATATGACACGCTTTTTACAAATTCTAACGCTTCGATTTTAGAATTTTTATACAATGTAATTAGATTATTAATATACAGTTGTCGTTTTTTATACTTTGAATTGGAACAAGTAACTGACAAATGAACACTATTAATTATTATGTAGGAATTCAATTGAATGTCGGAAATGACATCTATGAATCTGAAAATGTCGGGATGGGGAAAATAAAAGCTGGAATTAAAATGGCTGTGGAAAGACTCGCACGCGTTAGTACTTCTTTCAGTTGAGTTAGTGCAAGAAGCCCAAATGCTTGGTGGAAAATCAGATTCTTCTGAGATGTAGTGATCAACCAAATAATCGGCATATTCTATAAGAAGTGGATTTTGGGGGATAACAGAATAGAGGTCTTCGGCAAATACGTTTCCAACATCAGTAGGTTCCAAAAACAATAATCCGAATGTCCAATGCAACCATTTGCCAACATGTGATTCCGGATTTCGATAATCAGAAACTAGACCAAGATTTTGTATTTTTCGAAACCAGGACTGAGTTAGATGGAATCTACATCCTATGATTTTAACATGTGACCAAACTTGCTTTATACTGATGTGAATCGCTTTCTCAAAGTCGCATACTACTTCTTTAGGAGACAATTCTAAATCTACAGACTTAAAAAAATCAATTAAAAATTGCGCGTTGTAATATGTCTCTAAACGTTTGTCGGAAAGTAAAATAAATACTAAGGGGACATAATGTCCATTTTCTATTGTGTGGATTGTGAAGATTTGTTTGAAAAATTTGGGACAATACTCAAAAGTTTCATCTACGAACAATTTTGGTCTAGAACATATACTGTGGAAAAACAAATGTTATGGTAAATTTATTGGAACATCCACATGGGTTGAAATTTGAAAATGTATACATATAGTCGGTGCAAACCAAAATTTGATTTACGTCATCATAATTTTACTTCGGCACGTATAGACAGTGTTGCCGGACTTTTATAAGTTACAAGATTTAAAGATCGATTCGAATAAAACTATCCAAAACAACTTATTTGAAGTGACATCAAACAAACTACCTATATAATTTATATATGTATATATATATATATATATATATATATATATATATATATATGAATAATGGTATAGTGACTGGTTCAATATAACGTGAAGTCAATAGTGGAGTTGCAGTCAATGTTATGGCCAATGTAAAAAAAGAAAACTCTTTTATTTTTGTCAAGCTTTCGAATTTATTAAATTCTTCTTCAGGACATCTATAGTGAAGAAAAAATTTTTTATATAATAAAAATTTTTTTTTATATAATGTTTTATATGTGATAACTTACTAATACTTAGTAATTTTGAAAATTCAAATGTAGTATATGAAATCACTTGCTCTAATTGTGAAAGAGTTTATATAGGAGAAACATGCAGAACTGTACACAGCATGAACATCTCTCATAAAAGTGATATTAGAAATAATAAATTTAATGCTTGTGCACTAACAGAACATGCAATCAAAAATAATCATAGTTTTAAATTTGAAGAAACAAAAATTTTAGAAAGAGAAAGGAACCATAAAAAATGATTATTCTTAGAAATGACACACATTGATAAAAGGCAAACATGTATTAATAGAAAATCAGATATAGAAGGGCTGAGTAATATTTATTGTTACATTCTATCATTTCAAAAATAAATATAAATAAATTTAACATATAAATTTAACTTATAAATATAAAAAACTTTTAATAAATTAAAACAGGATTACAAACATAAAGATTAATATAATATTAAAATAAACAAAAATAAAAACATAAAAAATAACAACTTTCATTAAATTTAACATATAAAAAATTTTTTATAAAAATTTTTGAAATTAAAGTTCTGTATTTCACGAATATAGTAAGTTACTTGATATAATAATAAAATCTAAATAAATTAATCATTACAATGTTTTGCTTTCCTACTGTGTTAAAATAAATACCATAGAGACATAAAAAAAAACATACATATATGAAAGAGAAATTGAAGACATATTAAAAGTCAATCAAATAATAAGTTTTAAACGTATATGTTTTTATGTATTTTAATAGTATGATTTACTTTAATTTTATCAAACAGAATTCGCAGCTTCTTTCATACCCTCACGTATTAGTAAGTTATCACATATAAAACATTATATAAAAAAAATTTTTTATTATATAAAAAATTTTTTCATCACTATAGATGTCCTGAAGAAGAATTTAATAAATTCGAAAGCTTGACAAAAATAAAAGAGTTTTCTTTTTTTACATTGGCCTTAACATTGACTGCAACTCCACTATTGACTTCACGTTATATATATATATATATATATTCCTTTTGGGCATATGGGTTTAATAAAATTAAGAGTATAATAATATTTGCTTTTATTCATTATAATTAGATTCATCACTACTAGTTTCAGTTTCTTCATTGGGATTTATAACAATAGGTGCAATCTCTAGTGAGTCTAGTGTATCTATCCAACAATCTCTCTCTATCAAACCATTTAAAAATTTCCTCTTCAGTGTGATAGATAGGTTTTTCAAAATTTCTGGTGTAATCGTTTCAAGAGCTTAAGACCACATATTTAAACAGTTTGTTTCAGTGGTTCTGTCTCTGCCAATGTGTCTGTTGTAATATTGTTTTGATGTACTTAATAGCACGTACGTAGCACTTTTTGTCCATATTGCTCGGCTAAATGGGCAGCTACTGGTTTATTTCTAAAAATGAAATGATTATTCCTAGGAAATTTCCAAAGTTAAGCTTAAAATTCAAAGTACCGTCAAATGGGGAAACATTGGCCCAATTTTTTTATTTTGGTGGTCATTTTTGGCTTGTAATAAAGCACCTGTTAATCTCTATGGTAAGTAATTTTTATTTATACATCATAATGGATAGTCCCACAGATTTTGTACTTCAGTTTGTCTGTATAATACATTGTTTGTTAAAAAAACATTTTTTTCAAGTGGGCCAAAGTTACCTTGAATCGAGGAAACATTGTCCCGTGCATGTTAATTAGGTCTTGGGTTAATATTACACTGAAATATAGTGGGTTAAATGGATTGTAAGTAAATAGAAGCTGAAAAAAAACTACTGGCGGTATTTCAAATATATAATAAACTGAGAAAATACAAAATTTTACAATAAAAAATATATATCCTCCATGCATACTAAAATTTACACCTATTTTTCAACAAAATTGTCAATTTCTGAAACTTTGTACTGATTTCTCTTAGACACCATTTTTGGCTCATTAATTTTCATAATGACATCCTCCCAACTGTACAAAAATGTGTCATTTTTTTCTGGCCACCTCCAAAATTTAATTCCCTTTTCCATACAGTCTACTGTGGGTTCTTCTTCTAAAATCTTGATGATTTTTCCAGGAAAACCGAAATCGCCTATGTTTAAATTCGCATGACCTGATCTCTCAATTTTAGGATTTTGAATAACCTCATTATTCTCGTCTTCAAGCATATCAGAAAATGATTCGCTTAGATTATCAGATTCTAAATCAATCTCATTTAAGCAGCTCTCAGAACAGCTTGAGGACAAATCTCGTTTTCGCTTAGCAGATATTTGTTTTGAAGATTCAGGCATGGTCTCTGGACCTATCAGGTCACTGGAACTTATGCTTTTCCCAGCAGGAACCTGCAATTTTTTTCTTCTCTGCTTGGTCCTATTCTCAATTCCCAAATATTCTGCACGTTTTGCCTCTATTTGTTCTAAGAAAGCTGAACCCATCATCTCTTTATTCTCTTCAGTCAAGTTTTTTGGTAGGCGATCCAGTAACATTTGCTTATTAAATTAGATTCTGGCTTTTATCCATTTATAGATTTCGAATAAGTTCTTTAAATAAGGTTGGAAAATAATCTTTGGGAATGGTTGAAAATCTGGAACCACTTTTTGACTCTTTCCACTTGGTTAGAATATTTCGCCAAGCTCTTTTTAACGGAGCAAAAAATGCCACATCCAATGGTTGGGTGAGGTGGGTTGTGTTTGGCGGTAAACATACGAATCTTATATTATTCTGCTCACATAGTTGAAGAACCCTAGCACTGATATGCGACGAGAGGTTGTCACCTATTAAAATAACAGGCCCATCTTCGTTTTTCACTTCCGGAAGAAAATGATATTCAAACCAATCTTCAAATGCAGTTCCTTCAAACCACCCACTCTTGGAGCGGTTGTAGCGACATTTTTGGGGGCCGTTTTCTGTCCAAGTATTCCAGAGATGCTCGGCTTTGTATACAACATAAGGAGCAAGGCATTTTCCTTCTGCATTGCCACAAAACATAACAGAAGTGGCACTTTTGCTAAAATTGCATATTTTTTCAACATACTTCTTTTACAAATGACTTTTTTATTTCCTGGGTCGTCAGTTAAGTTGGTCTCATCGTAATTCCATATTCGAGAGGGTGGAATGTTTTCTACAGCGACTCCTAATTCATATATTCATTCAATTCAGCTTCAGAAACTTCTGCTTGAACTCTCTTGATATTGGAACTAATTCGCAGGGCTAAAATTTTATGACGCATCAAGTAAGATTTTGTCCACTCATAACCAGGCATATTATCTTTAAATAATGAAATACGGGATCCTTTTTTGTCTAAGGAAGCTTTAGCAGCCATCCGAAAGTCCATTGCAACTACAGGAAAACCGAAATCTGCCAACTTGATAAGATGTTGTTCAAAAGCAGCTTCTTCCGCATCTGAAAACACTCGAGATCGGCCAATATTTTTTGAGTGTTTGCCCTTTAATTTATTTTTTATTGTAGATCTAGGAATCCTATAAGTTGCGGCAGCATTTCGTTGCGACATCCGACCTGATCTAATTTCTTGTAAGCATTCTTCCAGTTTTTCAGACGTATAATTCGCATAGGGTCTTGACCCAAGGCGTTTTTTTGGGAGTCGAGGCATTATTAACTACCCTAAAAAAAATATGAATGTAAAATATTTGTTGCTACTTATTGTTGGGGTAACATTGGCCCGGGCCAATGTTGCCCCAAAATATGGGCCAAAGTTAACCTAAATCACATTCTGCCGTCCAAATACAATAAAAAGTAAAAAATATAGCTAAAAATTATGTTATCCTCTATTTCATAGTCAACTATAACGCTAATAAACTTACAGAGTTACTAGAACTTTACTAACAATTGTTGTCGATCAAAGTTTCAATGCGTAATATATGGATTAAAAATCGACCTGTCGACTTCAAGATCACCACTCGACTGAGACGCAAACGATCGCCGTCGGGATGGCTTTTAGCAAAAGTACAGAAATGCCCTCTATCTACTAGATTTTACACCCTAGAGTTGCTGTTTCATTTGTTGGCGCTATATTGAAATTACTCTTTTTTCTTTATTTGGGCCAAAGTTGTCCGCAAAAGGTCAATGTTTCCCCATTTGACTATGACAAATTTGTTAAACATGAAAATGTGACTATATTCAAATTATGATTATTCACCAATAAGAAGTTCTCACTCTTGTTGGTTTTACAATTGAATTTGTCTAGTGCATGCTGAACATCGTGTAAAGATCGTGGCAAACAAGGTAAAATGCTTCGTCGCGATCTATATATGCTTTTTCGAATATTGGAAATGTCTTTGATATTCAAATTAATGTCACCAACTTGTCTTATTCCACTGTTGATAATTTTTGAAGGACGTTGAGGATTGTCTTCTACCGCTTTTCGCTTCAACCCATGTTGGAGCTTCTGCAAAACGAAAACAATCTCTTACAAAATTATCGCAAATAATACCATTAGGTATTCTTGAAGAACAGAGTAATGACTTTTCAGTTTAAATTAATGGGCAACCAAAATTAACTTACCTTAACTTCCAATTTTTCACCACATGGATCATGATTGTGTTCGCCATTTTTAGTTAATAACACTTCTTCCGTTTTATCAACACAATTCTAGCTTTACGGCCTTTGATTGTACATTTATAGGCAATGCCCAACACAGTCTCTTTATCTTTTCTAAAACTGTACTTATCAACTATCAATACTTTTTTACCACGTTCACTTAACATTGACTCCATTTTAAATATTCAACGCACACTGACAGGATCGGAATACAACTAAATGAATTTATGAACAGTTACATATATAAACACATTGCAATGAAAGGTAATGGGTTTTTCTAAGATAATGAGATAATGAGCACTGCAGGGGGTTCGGCGCTCAATCGTCCTATCGATAATTAGGGTTTAGAAGGTGTAGGATTAAGAGCAGGTACAGCGGCGCTCAATTGCCCCATACCCTTAAAGTGTCCTTCAAGTTACCAATGGCGGATAGATTTTTTTTATAAATTAAGTCGTAAGTTTCTGAAACTTATCAGTGTGGTTTGACTTTTACAAAAATATGACATAATAATTATTAAATTCAACCCTTTAACAACGAGCCGTTCATGACGGTAACTAGGAATGTGATTTAAGTCAAGACTTCCGTATTGAATACTTTTTATCTACCGGTGAAGCAAGATGCAGTTACGTAAGTGCTGTATTAAAAAACAAACGTCCTCATTTAAATTTATAACTTGCCTGTATCTAAGAGAGATGTATCTCTAAATTTACCTCGAATATGATTTCTGTCATCGACCAAAACCGGTGAAATGGATTATATATTCATTCACTTCTTATTTCAATCTCAGTAGACTATGCATTTTATTTCTTGGATTGGCACTTCAATTTGTTGGGTTGGTACCTACTGTCGAAATATTGACAGCACATTGTCAAAGGTAAAATTGTTGAAGATTCAATAACGAAATATTTGATGCTTTCTTAGATTCTGTGGTAACATGGCTTAATCAGCGATCTGCCAACTAGACAGAAAATCATAAAAAGGGATGACACGTTACATTTCAGAAGAGTCATACATACATTACAAACGTTAACATTATTTACGAACATACAGTTTACACACTTTACTTTTGTTAGAAGTTATTTAGTTATTTGTTAATAAAGTGTTTTCTTCATTACTTGAACCCATTTATTTCGGTTACCATCATACTACATTTTGGCGACGAGAATTGGAAGTGAAAAACAACAAAAACAACTTTCTTGAAGCAAAGTTTTATTTTGTATTTGAAGATGTCGGAAAATGATACTGACACAGATATCTACAAGAATTTTCGGTTTGAGAAGTTTGATCCACAATATGAACAATGGGACTACTATATTCAACGTTTTGAATTGGAATTAAAGCTAAATGGTTTAATGAAGGATGATAAAGCTGAAGTAAGACGAAACTTATTGCTTTCAAAGGTAGGATCATTGGTTTTTAAAATTTTAATAGACCATTTTAAGCCAGAAAAGTTGACTTCTAAAACTTATAAAGAACTTAAAGATGTTTTGAACAGATTTTATGGTAAAAGAGTTTACATTTTTGCAGAAAGAGTAAATTTTTCTGGTTGCATTCGTAAAGAAAATGAAAGTATTACTGAATATGTAAAAAGGTTACGTTCAATAGCGGGAGACTGTAGTTTTGGAATAGGTTTAGATGAAAGACTAAGGGATCAACTTATTTTTGGAATAAATAACCTTGAGTGGCAAGAAAAAATTATTCAGAAGCATCCAACTGCTACTACGAGTTTTAGCGAAGTTGAGACCACTGCTTTTCTTTTAGAACAGGCCACAATTCAAACGAAACATTTAACAAATTATCATTCTAATGGTCAACAACCGGAAAATTTTGTAAATCGTATTAATAGATCAAAAGACAGTAAGCGTAAGAGCAAAACATTTAAAGTTAGGGAATTAGATCCTAATATAGACTGCCTTTTTTGTGGAGATAGTAAACATCGTCAAAAGAACTGTCCTGCTTATGGGAAAATATGTTCGGGATGTGGCGAAAGGAATCATTTTTCTCGTGTATGTGTAATTTCCGGCAACGCAGTCATAAAACAGAGTTCAAGATCAAAACATTTTGCACATTGTGTACAGGACAAAAATGATGAAGACGATGATCACTACGAAAACGAAAGCGAGAGTGATTCAGATGACGATATCGTTGAATCAACAATTCGTAATGTTAGAAAAAATGGTTTTGCTACTAAAGTAATTTTACCTGTTTGTATAAATAATAAAAATGTTGATATGCTTTTTGATTCAGGTTCTGTTCATGCTGTAGTTGGAAAAAGAATTTGGGAACAATTAGGTAAACCAAATTTAACAAAGACAGCTAGCTTAATAGCTTATGGCGACACACCCATCAAAACACTAGGAAAGTCCATGGTAAAAGTAAAAGCTTTTGATAGTAAATTAACTTTACCATTATATGTAACCGAAGGGAATGATATTCCTCTTTTCGGATTAGACTGGTGCTTGGCTTTCAATTTACCTTTACCTCCTGGAGCGAAAATATGTCAAATTAAAGATGTTACTAATAATAATCAAAACAAACTGTCCACCGACAATGAAAATAAAAAAATAGTAAATGGTTTACTTGAAGAATTTTCCAGTTTGTTTGATGGCAGCCTAGGCACTATCAAAGGACATCAAGCAAAAATACATATTGCAGAACACATAAAACCTAAAAGATTTCGCCCCCGGAGTGTTCCGATTGCTTTACAAGAACAAGTTTCTGCTGAACTAGATAGACTGGTTTGCGAAGGTGTTCTAGAACCAGTTGACGCCACACACACGCCGATTTCATGGGCTTCTCCAATAGTAGTGGCTATGAAATCGAATGGTAAATTAAGGATTTGTGCAGATTTTAAAGTCACTATAAACAGATATGTACAAATTGATGAATATCCATTGCCCCGGTTTGAAGATATTACAGCCAAACTGTCCGGAGGCAAGTATTTTTCAAAAATAGATTTGAAGGATGCCTATTTGCAAATGGAAGTAGATCCTAATTGCAGGAAATATTTAGTAATTTCCACTCCAAAAGGCTATTACACTTTTAAACGGTTACCATTTGGAATTAGTTTCGCACCTTCACTTTTTCAACGAACAATGGACCAAATCCTATCGGGTTTGGAAGGAGTTGTTTGTTATTTAGACGATATTCTCATAACAGCTCCTGATATCTTTACTCACATAGAACGAGTAAGACAGGTTTTACTGCGTCTGAAGTCTGCTGGAATTAAAACTCAGAAAACAAAATGTGACTGGTTCGTTAATAGTGTAACTTATTTGGGTCATAAAATAGATGCCGAAGGGTTACACCCAACTGAAGAGCGTATTGAAGCTATCAAGAAAATGCCAGAACCTGAAAATACTACTCAGCTTCGATCGTTTCTAGGAGCCATCACTTACTATGGAAGATTCATTAAAAATCTTCACGTAGATTGTACTCCTTTAGATCGTCTTTTAAGAAAAAATACAAAGTGGGAATGGTCTATGGAAGATAGTGCTATCTTTAAGAGATTAAAGGAAATTTTGTCTTCTAACGACACTTTAGTTCATTGTGATCTTAACAAAATTCTGGTAGTGTCAAGCGACGCAAGCGATGTGGGTGCAGGTGCAGTACTGTCTCATAAATTCCCAGATGGTACACTGAAGCCCGTTGCTTTTGCTTCCCGGTCATTTAGTGAAGTGGAAAGGCGTTATTCTACCATAGATAAAGAAGCACTTGGTCTGGTTTATGCAGTTACTAAATTTCATCAATATTTATACGGCAGGCGATTTTTTCTGTTGACAGACCACAAACCTCTTGAAAGAATTTTCGGGGAAAATCGTCAGACTCCCAAAATTGCTAGTAATAGGTTATTACGCTGGGCTTTGACACTTAACAGTTATAATTTCGATGTTTTATATAATCCAGGTAAAGAAAATTTTCCAGCCGACTCTTTATCTAGGCTTCCCTTAATAAAAAGCGATGATTTAGATTTAAGAGGATACATGAATTTACTTTACTTGCGAGTCAGGAAGCTTAATGTTAGAAAGCAAATACTGAAGGCTGAGACAGCTAAAGACAAAATTCTTTCCACTGTAATAAAATACATACAGACATCTTGGCCTGATAAGAAATACCCCAATCGGGAATATTTTACATTTTTTGAAAAACGAGAAGAATTGTCTTTAGAAGAAGATATTTTATTATGGAAAGGACGTATTTGTATTCCAGATTCCATTAAACCAGAAATACTAGCAATGTTACATGACGGTCACCCAGGAATAACTGCCATGCACTCATTGGCAAAGCTTCTTGTATTCTGGCCTAGAATAAATGACGATATTATTCGCGAAGTCGGAAAATGTAATTCATGTCAAGAATCTCAACGAAATACAAGAAGCTCACCCCTTTACCCATGGGGTATATCGCCAGAACCTTGGAGTCGTTTACATTTAGATTTTTGTGGACCTTTTGAAGGAAAAATGTGGTTGGTCCTTATAGACTCATATAGCCATTGGTTGGAGGTAATACCAATGAATAATATAACTTCCATTTCCACTATTGAAGCTCTGCGAGAAATTTTTTGTCGATTCGGGTTACCAAAATTTTTAGTCACAGATAATGGACCTCAACTAATATCAAAGGAATTTGAAGAGTATTGTTCAGAAAACAATATCACCCATGTGAAAGTCACACCTTATCACCCAAAATCAAATGGACTTGCCGAAAGAACAGTAAGGACATTTAAAGAAAGGATGCGTGCCAGCAACCATGGTGATAGTCAGTGCCACAGGTTTTATTCGCATATCGAAACACTGTAAGAAGATCTACTAACCGAACGCAAAGTCAGCTAATATTTGGAAGGCACCTGAGATCCCGGTTTGATTTATTAAAGCCTGATGTTTCTAAAAATATGGAGTATGAACAAATTATACAAAAAAATTTTCATGATAGTTCAGCCACTTTTGAAAAACAATTTTATAAAGGAGAAAAGGTGTGGGTAAATCATCCAACGGATAAAGGATCTACTTCAGGTGAAATAGTGAAACAGACAGGACCTTTGTCATATGTAGTAAATATAAACGGTGTTCTCCGTCGTAAACACTCTGATCAGATGCGTAAAAATTTATCACAAGAAGTGGTGAATGAAATTCCAAATTTAACAGTTGTCACTAGTCCAGATACTTCCGGTAACGACGGTCTAAATTCAGCTGCAGATTCTTCAAGAAAGCAAAGTTCTGTGCAACCAGTATTTGAATACGTATCTACTTGTTCCTCGCCACATATTAATACCAGCTGTCCTACACCTAGCGGCTTAAATTCACAGGTCGAACCAAGCTGCTCTAATTCCCAAATTGAACCAAGCTGCTCAACTTCACAAACTGAACCAAATTGCTCTATTCCACAAACCGAACACAGTTGCTCCACTCAACGAAGATATCCGCCAAGAGAAAGAAGACTTCCGACACGTTACAGGGATTTTATCATTTCTTCCTAGGGGAGGAATGTGGTAACATGGCTTAATCAGCGATCTGCCAACTAGACAGAAAATCATAAAAAGGGATGACACGTTACATTTCAGAAGAGTCATACATACATTACAAACGTTAACATTATTTACGAACATACAGTTTACACACTTTACTTTTGTTAGAAGTTATTTAGTTATTTGTTAATAAAGTGTTTTCTTCATTACTTGAACCCATTCATTTCGGTTACCATCATACTACAGATTCAATATACAATGCCAAAAAAAATAAGTACAGAAATTCACAACAGCATCGTTAGATGTTATGGTATGTTTAGGAAACAAGCTAACAGCTGTGAGAGTGTTTATTTAAATCAATTGGCCGAGGTTTTTCAAGTAAGTACGATTTTATGTGTATTTCTTTTAAATCAATGCTAGTCGCTAACATAAACTTATATATTTTGCATTAGATTAATTGAGAGAGGTTTTTGTAATGAATTTATAAATATGTATCACTTTTTTAAATAAAATTTATATTATTAAAAGAACACATAACCTTTTTTGACAGATATCATAATAAATTATATACAATGTTGTCAGATTTCAAATTTCGAAATTATACATTTTTGTAACTATAATTTAATTCAAAATTTTGTTAAATATTTTTAAATCTCTTAACTACCGTTGTGTAACTGAGGTATATGTTTTGAATCTAATTAATATGACAAACATTCTAAATGCTTAATTTTTTTAGATCAGTGTATGGAAAATACGGAAGATTATTAAAGAAGGATTGAAAAATAATGAGAAAGTCGCAGATAAAGGATGTAAAACTGATACATTTGAGAAGTTTATTTTAAAAAAAGACTTACAGCGACAGATTTGGATGTACCATGCTAAAACTGAACATTTTACTTTAGACAAACTTTTGACTGATGCTAAACAAAATTTTGATTTTAAAGGGGGAGGTACGACACTATACAAACTTATAAAATTAATGCGATACAAATTTAAAAAAGTAAATGGACGACATATTTTATGTGAACAACGACACGTTAAAATTAGAAAGATCGCTTTCATTCGGAAATATAAACAACTAAAAAGTCTTGCTGAGAGAGTTAGATTCGTGTACCTCGATGAAACATGGATCTATCAAAATGGTAGTTCAGTGCGTCAGTGGGTGCACGATTCTGACCTAAAAAGTAATCCAGCTCGTGTAAAATCCGAAGGAAAGCGATTTACTATTTTACACGCAGGGACTGATACTGGATTTTTGGAAGGATGTGACTTGTTACTAGACTCTTCGAATACAGACCTTGACTATCACAAAAGTATGAATGGTGACCTTTTTAAAAACTGGGTTGTTAATCAACTCATTCCTGCTCTATCTGTATTTCAAGAAAAATGTGTGGTGGTCATGGACAACGCGCCATACCATTCAGTTCAAATTAACAAACCACCCTCTTTTTCACCGAAAAAAGCAATGATGCAGGAATGGTTGATTAACAATAACATTAGGTTTGACACAAAAATGACAAAGAAACAACTGTACTCTATAATCTTACCTTATAAAACTGACGAAAAGACATATGTAGTGGATGAAATTTTAAAACAACGAGGACATGAAGTACTTCGACTACCACCATACCATTGTCACTACAATCCAATAGAACTAGCATGGGGGTTTACTAAGACATATTATAACAAACATATTACATCTACTTATCTTGACCAGGAAAGAGTTAAAAAAACTTGGACAGAAGCATTGACTAAATGTACACCAGACATGTGGCAAAATTTTTGTAGACATACAGACGAACTTATTTTGGCAGATTGGACTACTTACATGGGAAACTGCTCACATGACAATATTCCTCCTTTAATTATTTCATTGGAGGAATCAGATTCTGACGATTCCGATTTTGGATTTGATAGTGACTCTGATTCTTCCAGTGAAATAATGGAAGAGGATTGATCATACAAATACACCGACAACATTTACATGTTACATCTAAATCTGCATCTGTATTTGTTTTTATTTGCTTTTATGTAATTTATTAAAATATTTTTTTCATTGTATCGGTTTGAAATGTCTAACAAATCTTAATTTTTCTGAAAAATTTCTATTATAAAGAACATTATTAATAAAACATCAGCATATTTAAGTCAAATGCGACACCACCTGGGGCGGACCAGGAAAATCAAATTTTTACTGGAGTATAGTTTCCTCAATTAACCCATTGGATGTGAAATTTTATTATCCTACAGCCACTAATACAATAATGTTACACTACGATGCCATTTGGATGTAAAATAGAAGACTTTAAAAAAGATGGATACCTATAGACTTTGAGTACTGTGTTTTTATGTTAAACTCAAAACTGATGAAATAATTTTTTTTACCACTGCTTGAATAATTTAAAAGTTTTATTATTCATTTGTAAAAAGGATCTTTTACTATTGCTTGAGTAATTTAAACGTTGTATTAAACGTTTTTATTAATATATGTATATGTGCTACATTTTGAATTTTACTTATATTATTTATTTGTAATAAAATGTAAATATAAAAGTATATTTTTCTACAAGCATGCGTAAAACAACACTTTTCCGCACGCATTTTAATTCAGAAAATATCTCTTTCTCTTTTTTTATTAAATGAATATGTCCTTCAATAACCTTTTGGAAAATTATTGTATTATTACTTTTATGTTGTTGTACCTACTACATACAAATAGTAAAAAAAAGATTATTTTGCATAAAAATAGAGATTTTTAAAATGTTTGTTCTTAAAAAAATCATAATTTATTAAAACACCTCTGTAAACGTTACTCAAAGCAACAACAAACTTTAATTGTCACAAATTAAAATTTTGTTACATTGTTAGGAGTTGAAAATAAAATTTAAAAAATGAATAAAGTATCTTTTTGCATAAAAATAGAGATTTTTAAAATGTTTGTTCTTAAAAAAATCATAATTTATTAAAACACCTCTGTAAACGTTACTCAAAGCAACAACAAACTTTAATTGTCACAAATTAAAATTTTGTTACATTGTTAGGAGTTGAAAATAAAATTTAAAAAATGAATAAAGTATCTTTTTTATGCTTGTAGAAAAAATATTGATCCTAACTCTTGCGGGAAAGTATAACTTTCCGCACTTGATAGGATAATAACTATTTTCGTTCTAGATCAATAATATAATATGATAATTGACTATAAACAGGGATCTGTTCTGTGCAAAGGAATGTGTTATTTTGAATATCAGTCAAAATTCATGTGAATTTAAATAGACCATTCTTGGATATTAATAGTACCTACTTGCAGCGAAAACTGACGTATCTACTTTAGTACCTATTCAATTTAATATTAAATACATTGACTTATTTTCGGCAAGTTTTAAATTTGGTTTGCAGATTTAATTACTTAAGATATTTGTAATGAATACACATATTTTTATTGAAGACGTGACAACATCGTATTTACAATTAATAAGACCACAGAACAATATGAACAGACGTGTATTATACTGGGCGAATTTCATGTAACTAACAGAGCCTACTGAGATGGAAATAAAAAGTGAATGGCTTATACATGAATACGTCCCTACTAGTCACCACTGCATGCAAATGGAACGCCAAATATAAAACATGAAACTATATTACAGAAAAACGTTATGTTCTTACCTTAAAAAGTTAGATCAATGATTTCAAAAAGTGAATAAACTACATAAACGTTACAATTTTAAAGCGGAGGCCATCGGCGTATTGAATTTCATCCGAACGCAATGATTTTCGTCCGTTTATGTTAATCCTCAGAGATAAGGAAAATAATCCTCTCATTTACGGCCATGATTTTCGTCCGCCTATAGTTATAACATTGCAATGAATTTCATCCGAAATTTAATGGTAAATAGGAAGATAGACATTTGATAAAAATGTTAAATCTATAATTTCTAGACCATAAACATTTAACTTTTGTTAAAAATTAAATGAAAATAATAAAAGTACTTATTTGGAAAAAAATATATTTTTAAATCTTACATTCTACATCCTATTTTTATTCTAAATTTTATACCTATATTCGCTAAACTTTGGACATATTCCAACCTTGATTTTTTACCTGAAGTATACATATCTATTTGATTTTGTATATATAGACAAATTTTTAAAGTGTCTGATCTAACAGTTGGACATATGTTGACACTTTGAATTTTTATGTAGGTGTCCACTTGAATTTTTTTTAAACCATCTTAAAATATAAATATCGAAGGATGAGGGTGGTAAAAACAATTTTTAAAATGCGAATGAAATGACTCGCAATTGTTTGTAGTGTTTTGAACAGATGCAGATCTTTCAGCCCAAATCGCAGGAGGAAACATTGCAGATATACCAGTGTATGTATCAAATAGATACTTTATTAAATGGTCTATATTTCTGTTGTCTGGTTTGTTTCTACAAAAATCATTTGTAAAACAGTCCCAAACTTCAGTAGGATGCAGAAAGGAAATTCCAAATAGATTGCGTAACCACTGCCCTATTGAAGTAAAAATTATATGTTTTATTAAAATCGTAAGTTGTGAGTGAAAAAACATACCTGTCACAGAATTTGTATCTTTATATTCCACAGACAGACCCAGTTCATTTATTTTTCTATACCAGCTCTGATGCAAATGAAAGCGGCATCCTCGAATTGTTGATTCTGGCCACACACTTTTTATAGCGTTTAGCATAGCCCGTTCAAAATCAATATATATTGAACTAGGTTTAAAAAGCACGTTAAATTCATTATTTATGGTCTCCACAATTAATTTCAGTAAATTCTTATAAGTGTCCTGTGTTTTATCTGGTAGAAGACAAAACACCAAGGGGATGTAAATTCCATTTTCCAAGCCGTGAATGGTATATAATTGGTAAAAATGCTTGCAGCAATAGGCAAATGTACCATCCATATAAATTTTATTCAATCGGCACAAAAAGTTTAAATTCGTTTTGCAAGAAAATATAACAATTTTTGATTGTAAATCGTTACCAATAACAAAATTTTCTTCTCTATGTGTTTTAATGTTAGTCCTATTAATATATTCTTGAATTTCTGTAATATTCTTAGGTAACGCTGGTTGCAGTTTTCTTCTCGCATGGTAAATATTTTCCCTTATTCGCTTTATATCGTTCACTGTTAAATTTTCATCTTCGACAGATTTCATAATTTCAGTTCTTATTATTTTTGACGGTCTTTCTGACACTTCTTCGCATGCTTTTCTTTTACACGATGAGGTTAATTTTTGTCGCTGAATTTTTTGGATATCTGCTTCGTGGTTGTGTTCCAAAGTTTTAATTCTGACGACATGATATTCTCCTCTGGTAGAGAACTGTGCACTACATCCACTATGTGAACAAACCCATTTATCTTCACCATTCATTAATTTATGTTTATGTTGAAACTTGAAATCGTTCATTAAAAGCATCACTTTACCACGTGTACTTAATATTTTTTCCAATCGGTTCATTTTTACGAAATAGCGTTATACACACACAATATACTTTGAACAACAGTTTTCAAATGAATTACCGTCTGCTCCCTTAATGCCGTTTCAGAACCAATTATAGGATTATAATAACAAAACTACCCCACTCCTATAATCAAACATTTAGTACCATCATTTAATACAACATTTTTCTGAAATTCCCAAAATCTAATCTACCTACCTACCCTTTTTGAATATATATATGTTACAGTGAAAGTTGACGTTACAGGGAAGGTTAACCTTTACTAGTCACGGTCGACTCTCGCTGGGCATCTTAGTGAAAGTTGAATTCTGAAATAACAAGATCAACTTTCACTAGTGAAGGTTGACAATTCCTAGTGAACGTCAACCTCCCCTACAGCAGTCTAGGGAAAGTTACACAGACGTACAAACAAGATCAACATCCACTAGTGAAGGTTGACAATTCCTAGCGAATGACAACCTCCTGGAGATATAACAAAATTAAATTTAGAATTGAAAGATGAACAAATAAGAACAAAATAAAGGTGAAAGTTGAATTCCTGGAGAAATAAAAGAATAATCTTAAATCACGTATACTTTTATAACAAAATTAAATTTAGAATTGAAAGATGAACAAATAAGAACAAAATAAAACGTGAAACTATAGTCTACAATTTAAAGATTATAATAGAGACGAAAACACTATAGTCAACAATAATAAAATTATTTGTTGCAACATGATAATGCTTTATGGCATTTAGAATTACATAAAACTTTCTTTTTTATGCAGGAACACTTATTTGTTTGGCACTTCTTGTTACAATTGCACTTAAAAAATCCTTGCCCACTTCCGGTCGACTGAGTAGTAGCAACTGTACGTAAAGTAAGTGTCTTTTCCATTGGAATTTCATCTTCTTTTATAATGTTTACTGGACAAGTATTAAACTGGGATCTGCAAATAAAAAGATACTTATAGGTTTAAATGTAAAATTACTGATTATTATACTATGCGGTATTAAAAACGTTCAAACAAGCTAAACTTCATAAAAGTATTAAACATGTAAACAAAATTGACGACTGTGGCCTACTTAGGGTAAGATTTTTCTTGTTATAAAATAATAAAACTTACCGAGCATACAGCTGTTTCAGAACACCATCTCTGTTTCCTATGCGGTAGAATCCATTATCCACTACATCCAAGACAACGCCAAGAATTGACCGTGCATCTCCCCGGCCTCGGTCCACATCAGGAACAGGAACTCTCACAGTGCAACCTTTGTCAACAGGTTGTAGTTTATGGTCAGATGTACTTTTCATACGTTTTGCTTGATCTGTTAGGCATTTGAATGCTTCATCTCGTTGTCTTTTAATGTCCATAGTTGATTTGTCCAGGTCAGTTAAAATTAGTACCTTCTAAGTGTTGGTCTTCGTTGTTCTCTGTAAAACTCAAATTACCTTCATTTTCAAATGTACTGGAGCTTTCCTGTATATTTTCACCTGCATCGTGCTCACCACTAACAGTAATGTCCCTAATAACGGCTTCAAGATCTTCTTCAGACTCTATATTTGTTAAAGCTTCAGTAGGGATACTGGAAGTAGCTAATCTGTGCTTAGGTGGACATCCAAACATGGCTTCATACGGTGTTCTTTTTATGCCGCTGTGTAAAGCACTATTTTTCATCAACTGAATAAACTTCAGACCGTAGCTCCAATTAGAAGATTTGTGGTCATGCATCCACGTAGTAAGCATATTTTCCACATCCTGGTTGGCCCTTTCGACACTTCCCTGACTTTGGCTATGTCTTGGTTTCCCATGGACAATTTTAAAATTAGGCCAAAAATCAACTAATCCATTAATAATGTTATTCACAAATTCCCGTCCATTATCTGACTGCAATACTGTTGGGGCGCCTAGCAAAGTAAAAATATCTATTATATTTTCACAAACCTCATCAGCTGTTTTAGACTTTAGGGCTCTGAGAACAACAAACTTTGTGAGATGATCTTGGTACACTAGTATAAATTTATACTCGCCGTCTGGCTGCGATTGGAAATCGATTAAATCAACTTGGCATCTATGATTCAACTCTTTAAAAAGCAACGGCTTAGCTACAATACCTTTCTTTAGGCTTTTTTGTTTCTGTAGGCAAGGCTCACAGATACTTAGAAAGATTGATATATCCTTGTAGGTTATATTCTTGTATTTTGTTTTTAAATGTTTTACCATGCGATCTCGCCCACCATGTCCGGTTGTAATGTGAGCATCATTTAATATCTCAAAAAGATCTTCATCGCATATAAAATACTTGATGCTATCTTGTTCAGTTACTGGGGATATTAATTTGGTAATTCCATTCACCTCAATAACATCATACCTTTTCAAAAACCTGTAGTCATTGCCATCCTTATTAGATTTTATTTTTACAGTCTTAACCTTATCAATAAGAAGCTCATACTTCACCTTATTCACTGAAACACAATTCAACTTGGAATTTTCACGCTCATCTTTAAGTAGTTCGTAAAACTGCGCAGATTTAGACATTATCGTTCTTTAACACTGAACCACTTTAAAACATAAGCGCACTACCTTCAGAACTAAAATACCACAGTAGGATATAACACACAGTAGCACAATAACATAACCTCACTAACACTGACGGCCGGCAGGGCGGGAATGCAATATGCACAATGCTTCAGACGCCAGACATCACTGGTACCAGGTCAAGGTGGTTCGCCCACCGTGCACATCCGCCAGATGTTCAACATTCCCTAGGCTGATTCCGTGAAGGTTCACCTTCACTAGTGAAAGCTGATGTATATTTTCTACGATCAACATTCACTGGCCATTTCAGTGAAGGTTGACAATCACTAGTGACGGTGCACCTTGACTAATATTCAGTTTTCACTGTAACATATATATATATATATATATATATATATATTCCATTGGTTTTTCCTAATTCCTTATTACTGTATAAAAGGAATTATGAAATTCCCAATATTATATATCTTAAATAAATTAAGAATACAATTAGCAATAATACCAAATTTTTAGTACAATAAATTAAAAAAAAAAAAATTACGGCAAACTCGGTAAACATATTTTTTTGTATACTCCAATATAAATTCCAGTGTCAAATGTGTAAATATGAATTTGGATGAAAATCATTGTGGTATCGGATGAAATTCATTATGTATTTTTATCCCTTGTACCTAAACGGACGAGTTTCATGGTGCCATAAAATAATTCAGATGAAATTCATTGCGCCCGAGGCCATATGCTTTTGTCAGGTGGTCTCTCGCAGTGTTGCCATACGTACAATCGATCGAGGCAGTAGACTGCACATTACGGCGGGAAATTTGATCATGTCCATTGTATCCCCGTGTCCAAACCATCCCCGGTCTCCCCTACAGTATGAAAGTAGTGGGTTTTTGGAAAAAAATCGTGACACTATCTTAGAAGATCAAATATATGTGATTCGTGGTAGTAAAAATCGACTTGTCAGTGAATTATTTCAATCAGAAACTCAAAAATTGGCACCGCCGAGGTCCAAACTGAAGGTGGTTTCTGCCAAACCTACACCTAATGTGCAAAAAACGCACGAACAAACTGTTCGCAATCCCTGAATAAACTAATTTCAATATTAAACGCCACAACTCCACGCTACGTCCGTTGCATTAAACCCAATGACTCAAAAACCACATTTTTCTTCCAAACCTCACTTGCCATTCAGCAACTCCTTGCTTGTGGAGTTTTGGAAACCATCCGGCTGTCTTACTGACGCTGGTTTTCTTGTCCTATCGTTTGTTTCACGAATTTTAGTTCGATAGAGTGTTTCGTCAGGAATTCAACTCCTATTATAGCGTCTTCCGTTAAATCAGGTTTCCATTGCTTGTTGATCGTAGATCTCACATTTCATGGTTAACTTCTTAGTTATCGCCGTAAAGGAACCATTGGCTAATATAGTTCTCCCTGTGTGGTTTTCTAGGTGTTGCTGGAATGCCTTTGCAATTTTCCCTCCGGCATAATTTTTAATAGTGCCTGTATCGATTAATGCTTTAAAAGTCTGGTTTCCAATTTTTAATGGTACAAAATGTCAGATGTCTTTTGTTGTGGGCTTTGTAGTGGCAAGGGTACATGGAGTCGAAATTTGATTCACAGGCCGGAACGACTCCTTATTTCTCCAGTCTGTTACTCGTTTCCCTGCGCCTTATGCAGCATTCAGTGCTATAAACGCCATCCTTGCCACAACGCGAACAGAATTTTTTCCAAGGATTCCTGCAATTTTTCCGAGTATGTCCAGGCTTTTTTCATCTAAAACATATTGTTTTAGCGTCATATTTTTCCGGTATGGCGAATTCTTGGTTTCTGAAAAGGTCTCGGGTTTCTCGTATTTTTCGTTCTCTATAGCTTCAAATTCTTGGGCTAAGTGTTGTAGCTCCCTTAAATTTTCAAACTCTCGCCGCCTCATATACAATTGGTAATCGGGTAGCATATTTTTAAATATTCGTGCTAGTTCTTGATTTTCATTTAATAAACCTTCCCGTCTAAACAGTGTTTTAATATTGTAGCGTATTTAAAAAACCCGAATAATTAAATTTCTTTTTTTAACGTTTCCTTTCACTTAGGCCGACTCTGTCCTAAATTTTATTCGAGATGCTTTCAGAACGTAGCAAATCTAACCGTTGTCTCTAAGCAGTTTATCGATTTTCCTAGCTGACCAATGAGGTTCCGAGTTTAAAATCAGGTGATTAGGCGGAAAAGGAGAGCGTCTCTCTAGTACCAACGACTTTTATTCACTCTGGGTTTAGATTTTACGCGATTAAGATCGTTCGCGAAATGCTCAGTTTCAAATTCTCTTATTTTATCTTAAAAATTACCAGCAGTTAAATGTTTCTTGTATCGACTATCGTTTATCGTACCGGAAGATTTACCTGAAGATTTCCAGACAGTGCTATCTTTAAGTTTCCTGCGTATATCGTAGACCAATGGCGGCAGAATTCAGCCATTGTTACCGTCTTTTTTTCGAACCCCAGCTACGAAAAATAAGTTTATGGTTTTTTTCTAAATATCTACAAATCTAGACAAGAATGGGTCTAGTCTAGAGTATATCTTACCGTTAAGACCAATTACCGAGAGAATGAAGCCAAATGTTAACTAAGTATCTCAGAAACATTAAGAAGATAACTTAAGTTTTTAACAATTTATTTATAACTGTATCGAGTCTCAGAGTACCCTTTATTTCTATGGAACATTTTATCCTAATTGTATTTACCTGTTGTAGCGTAAAAATACCCTTGGCTAGCTCCAGGGTTCGTGGCTTCCTTCTGGCTTTCTTTTCAACTCCCCCCAAACAAATAAAAAAGGGCGCCAAGTACAGACATACAAATAAAAAAGAGAATCAGTGTTAAATTGTTTATTCAAAACTTTAAGTTATTAGAAATAAAAATAGTGAATAACTAATTTCTTATCTTTTGTTTTTTTCTTCGGAATCAACGTGGTGGACGGAATTTCTGTCGTAGTTAGCACCGGTTAAAGATGCCGATGGCAAGATGTTTTCTCCTTAAATACTGTAAGTATTTCGAGGAAAGACTTTGGTGCCGGAAAACAATCTGTCTATGGTGGCAAGATGAAAAATTCGGCTAGAAAAAGCCTCACTCAGGATAAATCTTCTATTAATAACAGCCCTTACTTTGGACCCTTCACAATTTGGCAACGGCCCTAGGAATTAAAATAATAACAGTCAAAATTCCGTCCAGTAGACCTTAATTTCGATTACAATCATCCAAGGTTTACTCCAAAGTTCGAGAGAGAAAAAAGTTAATCACTTGATGTGTGTATATATTTTTTACTCAATAAAAAACTGATTCTTAACAAATGATTGTAATCGAAATATTTAAATGTTAGTAAAAATATCCAATATAACTACCAAAAATAAATTCACCAAATTTTTGACTATTATTTAAAATTATAACAAATTAAATTTACTCACCGGAAGGGAGAATGTAGTGAGAACAACTGATTGCTTTAGAAGCACAAAATGAAAAGACTCAAAATAGCTACACTTCTCTCGATCGAACTAAAAATTCCCTTTCCCCAATCTAATAAAGTTTACGCGACGACTCGCAATAACCCGAAAATTATAAAAATTTAATAGTCAATAGGCCAGGCCACAAATAACGTTGTAAACGTTACACTGTAACATCGATAAGTGCAGTGCACAGTGTCGTAATGAAAATAACCGGGATGTGATTTTTTTGTGTATTGCTTACCTGTAATTTTTTTATAACTTATATATTTTTTGTAACTCCTATCTGTAAACTGTTTTACTTATATTCTTTAATTTTTTTAATTTATCTCTCGTACTGATTTAATTAAGATTTATACTTTTAAATATGAGTACTCTTAACTCGAGTTAATATCAAAGCAAAAGGTGTTATTTTTTCATAACATTTTCATCTAAATTTTACCTCTCATTTTTCGCTTATCTGAGTACACGAAAATGACAAAACAGTGTACTTAGCTATTATTTTATGTGTATTAATAATTCTGTCTTTGAACTAAACACAAATGTGTGTATAAAAAGGTGTATACTATACCGTACCGAGATGTATCTCATATTTTTTTATTTTATTGTTGTTGTGTCTCTTTTATCATTACAGCTGATAATAAATACTGTTATTGTTAACTATAGATTTTTCTTTTCCTAGCTAGAGCCTGTTACTCTGATCAATACTTTCAGTTTCTCTAATCTATATTTTATTAAAGTAATAGATTTAGTTTCTTAAATATATCTTATTTTATTAATGTAATAGATTTTGTTTTTAAATATATCTTTATCTTACCGATTTGATTTATAACCATAAGAATAAGTAAAAGGAATAACAATCCGCCGGGTTAGCTAATTTTACCCTATCTTATCTTATATCCCTTATATCTTTCTTATTCCATCTGGGCTTCTTATATTTCCCTATCCTCAGGATAAAAAACATAAGTGGCGCCCATTTTCCTTTCTCTTTCTTTTCTTTCATTTTCTCTCTTTTATCCCTTTTAACTTCTTTTATCTTTTATTATTCTATTAAGTATATTCCTATATACCTATTTATCTTTTTGAAATTAATCATCTAGCTCGATCGAATCCACGCTCGCTCTCCTCCTACCCCCTGAATGCCGTTCGCATATGTTAACCTCTCAAATCGAGCATTTAACATCATGAGGAAAAAGAGGTTACAATATCCGTTATGTTATTTTCTGCTAGTTCATTTTGCTTCTGCTTCCTGTTTCTTATTTGTTCCTCTAATTGTAACGAATATCCTCTTGGGTAGAAAGTTCTTTTAAAATCTTCGCTTAAATCTGTCCACGTTTTCCAAGACTTGATATTGTTTCGATACCATAACAATGCGTTGTCCCCTAACATTTCCGGAATGCCTTAAGCAATTCTTGTTTCGGTACTTCATAAGCTGTGCTAAGCTCGTCTATTTTTTCCATAAACCCTACTGCGTCGGTGTGTTCCTTATCAAAGTGTGTACTTGGTTTAACGACTAGGAGAGAAATTTCCTGAGATAGTTCGTCGTATTCTGATTCCTTGCCTGGTTTAGTTTTTGGGATCTTTCCGGTTTGTTCTCCGCGATCCTTGAAAAAATCCCTTAGCCTTAATCTCAGTTCATCTACGGTTCCTTTGTTATCTAAGCCGACTTTTATGGCTTCATTTTGTAGCTCTTCTTTACTTAGGCGGTGAATCCACGACATACTTGTCGTGGCACTGCTTACTGAGTCACTGTCTGGGTTAAGCGGCATCTTTTTACCTTTTTTCTTTTTGCTCGGGCGCCAATTTGTAACGGGTTGTTCTTTTAGACACCAGACTCAGTAAAATTCGGTTTCAGTTTAAATAAAGATTTATTTCTAAAATAAATTATATACAAAAAAACGAAAATAAAATATTATTTCTACAAAGTAAACAAAGTTAACTGGATCTGCGATCCCTTTGGCCCTCGGATAAATTTCCCTGTAAATAAATAAATTCAATATAGATTCCGGTTAGCATAGAATAGTTAGGGTTGGTCCGAACCGATCAATACTCGGTCACGGGATGGGACAACCCTTTGTCAATACCCAAGGATCGGAACGGTATAACCGATCAATATCATATATATAAAAGTTGTCGACCGGTATACTAGTGGCATGTTATTATTTGTGCTCCAGTTAAATTCAAAAATTCATTAGATGTCCGCATCAAAAAACTATGAAAAGTAACTGGTAAGCATCGCAAAATATTACTTAGAATTAGCACATTTCATCAAAATCAGTTGCACTGAACATCAATATAAAAATTTTAAAATCGTTTTTGTGGCTATTCTTATCTCGTAAAATTCCTGACAGGTTTGAATACTTCTTATAGTGGTGTACACATACAAAGTAAAACTAACAGTAATTTTCGCACTGTGAAGATAAAATAATGAATGAAACCACTGTAAGGAAAATTATAAAAGAATCACTGAAGGAAGTAACAGAAGAAATTCAAATATGTAAAAGAGATTTGAAAACCTGCATAGACTCTAGTGAAACGCGGCTCTTAATGAAGCTAGAAGAAAATAATAAACGAATAAAATTTTTAGAAACTGAAAATACGGAACTAAAAGAAAAATTGGAACTTTTAGACAGAAAAAATCGTAACAAAAGCTTAATTAGGTATATTTGGCTTAAATAAATCACACAAAGATATCACGTTGGAATACACAAAAAACCAACTAATACAAACACTGGCAGGCAAACAAGATATGGTTCAAATTCAAACTCTTCTAACATATAATATTTTGTTTCTATATTTTGTATTCTCTTTATATTATATAGTATTATCATTGTTTAAATTAGTATTGTATTGTGTAACATTGTTTGTTTTTTCACATTTGTCACAGTAGATTTTAATTTTAAATTTTTAGAATATCTTTAATATGGATCCTTACCTAAGAGACATTAACTGTGAGCCATTTGAAACACAGGAGATAAATAGTGTACAGGAAATTACCAATTTGCATCAAAACCTCAGTCCAAACATGTTTAAACTTTTCCACCAAAACATTTGTAGTATCAATAAAAATTTGGATAACCTTAAAATATTTCTATCGCAACTAACTTTTAGTTTTGATTGTATTGTTCTTACCGAGACATTTAATATTTCTGATATTGATATTTTTCAATTAACTGATTATGATATAATTTATAACAAGGGTGATATAAATAGTCACGATGGAACAATAGTTTATATTCAGAAAACATTAATACAAACATCCGAAATAATACAAATAGGACCTTGTAAAGCCATACAGAACACTTTAAATATAAACAATTCCAATAAACTTTTAATAACAGCATTGTATAAACCTCCACCTATCAGAGAAGAAGAATTCGTGGATCATCTTTGTACATATCTGGATCAAACAAAAATAAACGTAAATATAAACAAACATATTTTTGTAGGTGATATCAATATAAATATAAAAAAAAGTTCTGATTTGGTATCAAACTACTTCGATACTTTGGGGGAATTCAACTTCATATCATTAATTAATAAATTTACTCGAATACAAGGTAATTCAAAAAGTTGCATAGGTCATATATTTTTTAAAACAAATAATTTCAACGACATCAAAAATTGTAAAGCAGTTATTTATGACACTAGAATTACTGATCACCGAGCCACATTTGCATATTTTCCTTTGTACATGGAAAAAAATGAAAGACACAAAATATTAAAACGTATTAATTATAAACAATTAAATTCAGACTGTAGAAGCTTCAATTGGTCGTCATACTACAACTTAACTGATATAAATGAAAAATGTAATTACTTCTCAGATTCTATTGATCTACTTATTCAGAAATAATTAACCAAAAACAGTATCCAAAAAAAAGGAAAGAATGGATAACTCAAGGTATAGTAAATTCAATCGTTGAAAGAAATAGATTACACAAGGAATACAAAGATGATTTCGAAAACTTAGCAAAAAAAGAAAGATACATAGAATATAGAACCTTGATTGATCAACTAATTAAAAAAAACAAAAAAAGACTACTATATGAAAAAAATCGAAGAGAATAAACATAGTTCTAAGGGACTCTGGAACGCAATAAACCAGCTACAAGGAAAGCATAATAATGAAAAAAAGGTAATTACAGAAATACAAACTCAAAACAATAAAAGTGAAACAATACCAGAATTAATAGCTGAGGAGTTTAATACATTTTTTTCAGGAATAATAATAATAATAATAATAATAATAATAATAATAATAATGTTTATTCTTCAGAAAGCTACATTTTTACATAATACATATTAAAATTCTACAATATAACAAACATACATTATCTATAAATAATTTAAAATTTCTACAATTACTCTTAAAGATTTAAAAATATATGACTATTATAAAACAAGATAGATAGAATAAACAATAACCTGCTAAGGTTTTTTTTTTATTTAGAAACATGAATTGGTGTTTTTTTTTTTCAATCATTGTTATCCATTAAGACCTTTGAGGTTGAGCATGGATACAATGATTGACCATATCGGTGCCATTTGTATATATTAATGATTAGTTTTAATTTTTTTTAGTTTTGTTTATTTTTATTTTTAAATATTTTTTTAATGTTTTTTTATTTACTTTTTTTTAGTAATCAAGAATTTTGTTTATTTCCGAAATTTTCAAAGACTTTATGTAACTTTTAAAAATCGATTTCAGCAAACTTATAGAGTTCAGTCTTCTTATATAAATCTTATAGATTTCTGGAAGGTAATTAAAGAGACGTGGTGCTATAAATTCAAAATATCTAGTTCCAACAGTTTTCTTTGCAGAATTGGTTTGAACATAATCTTTTGCTTTATTCCTAGTGAAATAGTGGTGGTCAGGAGATTGTAGGTAAGAACGGTTTTTAAATAAATATGTGATCAAACTACAAAGATATAGATGCCTTATAGACATAACATTTGTTTCCCTGAAAAGTTGATTTGTGCTGTAGGTCAAATCTTTAAAATAAATTATTTTTAATATTTTTCTTTGAAGGATTTCAACCTGCTCTAGATGACTAGGCATAGTTCCTCCCCAGCTTAGTATGCCATATCTAAGGCGTGATTCTACAAGAGCATGGTATATGATTTTAAGATGCTGCAAATCCAGGACCGTCCTTATTGTTTTAAATTTATATAGTAAACACCTTAAAGTTTTGGCTACTTCAGATAAGTGGGAAGTCCATCTTAAGCGTGAATCTATTTTTAATCCGAGATACTTTATTTCGTATTTTAGAGAAATATCAATAGGCAGATTGTTATTGAAAATAGTTATTTTGTCATAATGAGGCAGTTTATGTTTGTAGCTGGTAAAGGGTACAACAAATGTTTTTTTGTAGTTAACTGTTAAGATTTTATGGCTGAAGATATTAAATAAAAATTTTAGATCCGCTTCTATTTTTTGTTTTAAGTTTTCCCATGTATCGTCAGAATATATTACAGCGGTGTCATCTGCAAATCCTATTATTTTACCAGAAGAGTTGTAGGAAAATATGTCATTAATATATAAATTAAACAGTATTGGTCCTAGCACAGTTCCTTGAGGAACTCCGAAAGATATGGTTTTTTCTTCACTTTCCACATCGTTTATTTTTACAATTTGTTTCCTGTCTTTTAAATAGCTTTCAAAAAATTTATGAGGCAGTCCTCGTATTCCTGTATCCTCCAAGACGTTCAACAGCTGTGAATGGCTCACTGTATCAAAGGCCTTGGCTAGGTCCAGGAATACAACTGCCGTTGGTTTAGTCTTATCTACAGATTTATAAATAGAGGAAAGCAAGTTCTCAATTGCATCATTAGTGGAGCGTCCTTCTTGAAAGCCAAATTGCTGCTGAGATATAAGCTTATGATTTTGTATGAAGTCGGTTAGCCTTTTCTTTACTGCTTTTTCCATTAATTTCGCCAATGTACTAATTAGAGATATAGGTCTATAATTACACACATTTTCCTTTTTGTCTTTTTTATAAATTGGTGTCACTACAGCTTTTTTAAATATATCAGGACAAATGCCACGTGCGAATATCAAGTTAATTAAGTCGGCAATAGGTTTACTTAGTTGTCCTTGCAATTGCTTAAATATTTCGGCCCGAAGACTATCAAGGCCTGGCGCCTTATTTGATTTTAGTGATGTTATTAATTCTCCGATCTCTTTTGGAGTAACCGGTAGCCAATAAAAGGAATGGATGTTTTTAGATCGTCGTAGAGGAGGTACAGATGGCAGCGAGATTTTTTTTGCTAATTCTTCCCCTACTGATGCAAAGTAAATTCATCTGCAATATCTCGTTTGGAAGTTATTTCCTCTCCCGATTTATTTTTTATTACAATAATATTATTTTTTGTTTTATTTTTGTTATTAACTAGATTCCACATATATTTTCTATTATTTCCATTTTTTTGTATTTCGTTTCGGTAATAGTTTCGTTTGGTTAGTTTGATTAGACTATTTACGTGTTTACGGTAATTGACATATATTTCTCGTTTTTCTTCATTGTTCGGATTTTCTTGGAACTCTTTATATAATTTATTTTTTTTATTAATTGATTTTACAAGTCCCGCTGTAATCCATTTTTGGCGCTTTATTTCATTTTTTTTCAGTTTTACAATTTTTGTATGTTTTTTTAGGGACATATTTAAAATATTTAGTAATTCATCTGTTTTTTTGGTTACTGTATTTATATTATAATAATATTGCCAATCATCAGTATTTAGGTCATTTTTTATATGTTCGTAGTTTATGAATGTTTTATATTTATCGGTATCAGCATTTCTACTGATTGTTTTTATAGGAAAGCTCAGTAGCGTAGCTCGATGGTCTGTTATGTTATTTTCATATGTAGCAGCAACAACATTTTCGAAAGAGTGGGTAACATTTGATCTGAAAAATATATGGTCCAGACAGCTGCGTGAATTATTTTTAATGCGTGTGTATTTATTTATCACTGAATGTAAGTTATATTTATATAAAAGATTTAAATATCTGTTTACAATGTCGTTTTCATCCTTAATGTTTATGTTAATATCACCAACCAACAAATGGAAATCTAGTGTTGAATATTTAATTTGTTTTAGATAATTCTCTAAACACGAAATAAAGTCTTCAAGTGAACCGGACGGTGAGCGATAAATATTTGTTAGTAGGATATGTTTGTTTTTGTTTAAGTTAATTTTTATCTGTAATGCCTTTGTGTTCCCGATTTCAATAGTAGAGGTATCTACATTTAAATTACTTTTGACATAAACAACAACACCGTCATTTTTATTTAATTGACCCTGGTTGTAAAATGTTTTATATCCACTCATATTAAAGAGATCAATGTCATCAATTTGGAAAGTTTCTGTTAGTACAACACAATCAAAGCTGCAGTTTAGCTGATCTAACATTATTTTAAGTTCATCGATATGTGCATTGAGACTACAAATATTCTGATGTATTATACTAACAGAGTTTTTATTATTTTTAAAATAGCTGTTAACATCAGTTGCAGTATGACATTCTAAGGTGTTATAGAATTCATAATTAACATCTCGAATATATTCGTCCATTTATATGGAGTATACAATAAACAGTATTAGAACAAAAGAACAATATTATAAACTAATATGAAATGATAAAGAATAAAAGACTAATAAATTTATATAAATATTAAATAAAATGATATAAATAGTAAAAAGCAAATATGTAATAACTTAATATCTACTGCTACCTGAACGCGTTCTTAATTTTAATTCCTTTAATTTTGGATGTCCCTTTAAATCAGTTTGGCTTGATGAATTTGGAGGTATAACCGAGTTAGTATTTGTTTTGGATGTATTCTCACTTTTTTCGCTAGTATTTTGAGGTGTTGTCTTTGGTGTATATATTTGTTGACAGTTTGTATCTTGATTGGTAGCTCCTTCGTGGTTCTGCACAATGTTTGATGTAGGAGGAGCACTATTTCCTTTCCTCTCTTTGGTATCTTCTTTTTCGATTTCTGTATTTTCCAAATCGCTAGCTTTATAGGGTTGATAGTCTATAAATAAAGTATTACCTTTTATGTATGAACTCAGATTGGGATTTTGTCTGGCCTTCTTCAGATGTTGTCTTAATATAAGGTTTTCTTCGCGCTGGGATTCTGTCAAATCACTTGAAATGCTTATATTAGTTCCTTTAAGCTTTTTACAATTTTTTAAAATTTTAATTTTTTTCAGATAGGACAGTAACTCAATTTTTACTGGGTTTTTTCTTGAATTCCCAAGTCGATAGAAATTATTAATATCCTGGACATCAATATTTACATCCAATAAATATTTTATCGTAATTTAGGCCAAAAATCAATATATTATTCTTTTTTGTTCCTCTTTCTATTGTTTCTAATTTTCTTTTAAGACTTTCATTTTCGTTTTCAAGATCAGCCACTCTTTTGTTTAATTGTTCTAATTTGAAGGATATTCTAGTCTCAAAAGCATCTATTTTATTTGTAATTTCTGTTGTATTCGTAAAAATTTCTTGCTTTAGACTTTCAATCCCTTTTATTAGACTTTGTAAATCTTTCTCATTTTTGGTACCCATAATTAATTTTTAAGCGACGACTATGACGAGCATAGGTAAGTTAAACATAGGTGATTTTTTATGGGTTAGGAATTTCCAAAGTAAGAGAATTTTGTGATTATCTCACTAACCTGGTATTTTTGATAGCAATCTTTACAACTTTAGGCTTCTCTCAGATGTTAGCTTACACCAAACTCTTTACGAAACTAGAAATTATCACTATTTTCAGTAAAAAATTGATTTATTTCTCGGAATAATTTAAACATACGTTGACACACGACACACGACGACACGAATAGGCAAAAGTTTAGCAGAACAGATCGTTACGCTAAGCGCACCTCCTCCTGTTCAAAACATCATTATGCAAAATTCTTTTTTTTTTTGAGACCTACAACAGAGGAATAAATAAAAAAATATATTATGTCTCTAAAAAATAAAAAGTCCCCAGGTTTCGATGGCGTGCAAGCAGAAACAATAAAAGAAATATGGCCAGTTATTTAAACCACTACTAACTCACTTAATCAATCATATATTTAATAAAGGTCACATCCCTGATCATTTTAAAAAAACTATAGTCGTTCCAATTCATAAAAAAGGTGACATAAAAAACGTAACAAATTATCGCCCTATTTCATTAATAACAACATTTACAAAAAATTTCGAAAAAGCTCTAAATAGTAGATTAATGGAATATTTAAATAAATATAAGATAATTTCTAAAAACCAGTATGGCTTCCGTGAAGGCCTATCTACCAACGACGCTATTGCTAAATTAACAAGCGACATTTATAAATCTGTTGATTCTAAAAAACCAACACTTTGCGTCTTCTTAGACCTTGCCAAGGCCTTTGACACTGTGGACCATACACAGTTGTTATCGGTCTTGGAAAACTCGTGGTACTCCTCTAAAACTTTTTAAAAACTATTTGGCAGGCAGAGAGCAAATTGTTAAAATTGGAACAACATACAGCAATTCAAGAACTTTAAGCTACGGAGTACCCCAAGGAACTGTACTAGGACCAACCCTCTTTTCGCTCTATCTAAATGATTTATTTAACATACAAACTAATGGTCAAATAATTAGTTTTGCGGATGATACGGCCATATTATACGAAGCTGAAAATTGGGAAGAACTAAAACTGAAAACGGAAAATGACCTTCCCAAAATAGTTGATTGGTTTAGCCACAGGTATCTGACTGTTAATTATTCAAAAACTTTTTTTATGCCCTTCACTAGTTATGAAAATAATCTTCCTTTCTACGATGTCCTACATATAAACTCTAATAACCAAACAGTAACAATACATATTACTGACAGCATGAAATATTTAGGAATTACACTGGATAGTCACTTACGATGGGATAAACACATTAATAATTAGTCCAAGATATGACGGTTTTCTGCTAGCAATTCTTTGTATATGCATGGATTTGTTTAAAATTTTGACAGTAGGTAGAAAATGGCTCAGAAATTAAAATCTACCCTATGCCAATATGTGTTTTTTCTCTGGGGGTGGTTACCACCCCAACTAGGGGGTGGAAAATATTTATCAAAAAAAAACATGGTAATCGATAGAATAGTGCATTTTAAGACAAAAACGTCCTTTGGAGTTTTTTCGAAAAGTCAATACTTTTGGAGTTATTGGTAACTGAAAGTTCACAAATTAAACGGCAAAAAAGCATGTTTTTAAACGATTTTTCGGGAATAAGTCAGAAAATTTACACTTTATCGGGAAAACTGTCATAATATAAAATGAAGCTTATATAAAAAGATAGAGATTTGTTTTCTTGTAATTATTGCAGATTTAATATTAACAAAGTTGTGACTGTTCGAAAGTAGACGTTTATACATCCAATACAAAAATCCAAACATATGACGTTAAATAACCGGAAAACGATAAGTTTTTCATAGAAAACTTATTGGAACTTTTTTAAAGATCTTGAAAAATCCGTTCAAACCACCACTAGTAAAAGTGATTTGCATGAAAATTAGGGTAAGTTATAACAAAAATAAAGTCAGCTTATAGTTTTTGCGACGCAAAAAGTAACAAACTCACCCTCGCCAAAACCACCCTGGTTGAAACTATTTGTTGTTCATTTAAAATTTACTTCGTTTATATACAAACATTAAACTTTAGGAGTTTAACTGGTTTAGAAGGTTTAGTTTTGAAAAAATCTCAGGTTAAAGTGAAAACGTTATTTTCTGAATTTCTCAAAAAATCTCTTTGTTTTGAAAATAACTCAAGAACTAGAAAAGATACAGAAAAAATTATAGGATGCAAAAGAATAGCTTTTTCGTTGCTGAAGATTTTAATTTTATTTTTATTTTTATAGAATAAAAATTAAACGAGATATGCTTTTTAAAGCTTGTCTTCGCATGCGTTTAGCACCATCATCGAGCCCTTTCAGCGCAACCCTTTTTAAAACGAAGGGCTTGAAAGAAAATTCGTTTTGTAGCTTTTAACATTACTCACCAAATCGTCTGTTTACGGACTTCCTAGCTTAAAAACTGAAGACGTTATGAATAAAAAACCATTAAATTTTTTTAGAATTTTGGAGCACGTATATTGGAGCATTCAAGAATTTAATCTAAGATTTACCGACACAGTATCTACTCTTATAAACTTACACAGGTGTATGTATGTGTATTTATTTATATATATTAGGGGTACATTTTAAAATTTGTTTCATAATATACAGGGTGTCCCAAAATTGTGAAACATATCAAACCTATGTTTTTTAAATGAAACATTCTGTATATTATCTTAATTTTGGCTTCTACGACCTACATAAAGGTAAGTTTGTTAAGAGTTTCCTTAAAATTCACTATTCGAGCGATTACCATGTTTTTTTTTTTTGATAAATATTTTCCTCCCTCTAGTTGGGGTGGTAACCACCCCCACAGAAAAAGCACATATTGGCGTAGGGTAGATTTTGAAGTGGAAGGTATATTGAGCTTACCTACAAATTTTCATTCAAATCGATGCATATAAAAAATTGCAAGGTTTCCTACTAATTTTACCGTTTAATTTGTAAACTTTCAGTTACCCATAACTCCAAAAATATTGACTTTTCCAAAAAACTCGAAAAACATTTTTGTCTTAAAATTCGCTATTCTATCGAATACCATGTTTTTTTTTTAATATTTTCCACCCCCCGAGTTGGGGGTGGTAACCACCCCCAGAGAAAAAGCACATATTGGCATAGGGTAGATTTTAGATTTTTAAGTGGAGGGTATATTGAGCTTACCTACAAATTTTCATTCAAATCCATGCATATAAAAAAATTGCAAGATTTCTTATTAATTTTACCATTTAATTTGTAAACTTTCAGTTACCCATAACTCCAAAAATATTGACTTTTCAAAAAAACTCGAAAAACATTTTTGTCTTAGAATTCACTATTCTATCGATTACCATGTTTTTTTTTTAATATTCTCCACCATTCCACCCCCGAGTGTTCCGAAAACCACTTCTCTTGCAAGTAGATAACGCAAAGCTTGTCACTCTTGCGTGTTGTTATTTACACAATTTTCTAAGAAAAAGGAGCGTTTCGAAAAGAATGTATACCTCAGGAATAACCCTGGACACTGAAAGCCAAGATGGAACAATCATTCCCGGTTCGTGGAGAAATATAACTGAAACCGACACTGGCACTCTTAGTTCGCAAAGAGTACCTAGGAAATCAGGAGGAGCTGCAAAGTCTGTGAGAGATGAGTTTCGAGAATTCTTTATGTCAGATGAAGGAAAAGTCCCTTGGCAAGACAATTATTGTCATTGAATATTCACTTCGTTGTTGATAAAGACTGAGAGCTAGCTAGGGTGGTGATTCCAAAAAAGGACCTTACTAAATTTTGTTGTTATGCTGCTAAATTCTAAAGAAACCAACAGAGGATAGCAGTGTTCAGAGCTTTGTGAGAGGGGTGAATAATAATAATCACATCTCCTAGTAAATCCATATGAACACAAATTTTAAATAAATACATGTTTATTGAAGAAACTTACCGCATCCGACGTGTCCTCTGCTTGACTTGAAAGTCCTTTACGGGGCAAATCTACTTCTAACAGGAAAGACAACGAAGAATAGAATTTCCACTCTGGTTCTGTAGCAGAACCACTCTGCTTCTTCCTTATTCTGTGGAACGTTGTACGTAGGTTTTTCACTTTGTCCTTCACATCTTTAACAGAACAATCAAATGTCTTTGATAATTCTTCCCAGACCTTTGCTTTCAGTTTATTATTTTTGTATTCACTATTTGTAAGATCCCAGAGAATTCTTTTCTCATTGTAGACAGTTATCAGTTCTTTTATTTTGTCATCACTCCATTCCATTCTGAAACTGAAGAATAAATTAAACTGTGGAATCAATTAATTGTTTTTTTGTTAATTTGTTACTGGAAAATCTGGATGATTAATATAACCTTAATTTTATTTAAATATGAAAAACAATACGAAATTATAAATAAAATGTAGGTATTTTGTTAAAAAGTTTTAAATCTATTTTGTACTAAACTCAATCAGGTCATTCTCAGCACTAGCAACTCAAGGCAACAGGCAATTCTATCCATTTCTGATGGGAAGCCTTGCGGCGTTGAGCAACCACTAGCAACACACAGAACAACGCCGCAAGGTATAAGGCAACGCCGCATGCGGCGCGGCAATGCAGCATGCTGCAGGTTGCTGTTGCCGGTTGCTTCCTAAATTGCCCCAGTGTAAAGGTACCTTTATTCCACAACCACCCAGCCGAGAACAGCGGATCAATTACGGTGTAAATTCGACAATTTAAAAAAAGAAGTTAGGAAGTATGAAGCTCAAAAGAGGCAAAATTTGTTAAAGACTGGTGTTCTGGTGAAATTCACCTCTTCAACATAATGAACTGTTTGTTTTTATAACCATTTATTCAAATACAGAAAATTAGCAAATTGACAACTTTTTAAAAATATAACATAACATTAAAGTCAAAAATTGATATCTGTTTCTTGGCGACGCAAAACAAAAACAGCTTCGTCTTGGTACCTCGAAAAGTGCAGTTTAAAAGTCTAAAACACAAAAAACATTCGGCACTTCAACATACTCCCCCCTTTGAACAGCATGTTCAAACTTTAAGTTGTTCATCTTCTTCTGGAATAGGAAGAGGACAAATTGTTGAAATACCTCGTTTGTAGGTCCCACAAACCGTTTTAACTGTCAAAACCCGCACTTGATTGTCATTTCCTGGGTGAACCTTAATTATTCTTCCTAATAACCATTTCGCTGGTGGAAGATTGTTCTGGATCATGACCCCAAGATCATTAACTTGCACATTTCTCTGGCTGCGTGTCCATTTTTGCCTTTTCTGCAGTTCTAGTAAATAGGAACTAGACCATCTCTTCCAAAAACTTTGATTGAGCTGCTGTAATAGTTGAAACCGCGACAGGCGGTTGAGCTTAATACCATCACATGATGGGTCTGGAAGTGAAATATGTGGGCGGCCAATTAAAAAATGAGAAGGAGTTAGTGAAATCATATCGTTAGGGTCTGAGGACATAGGATATAAAGGTCTAGATTTTAATGTTGCTTCGATTTGTACAAGAAGAGTTGAATATTCTTCGTATGTTAAAATAGACTCCCCAATTACTTTATACAAATGGTATTTAATCGATTTAATATTAGCTTCCCACAAACCCCCGAAATTTGGAGTGTGGGGTGGAGTAAAATGCCACGCAATTTTTTCTTGTGCACACATTGTCACAAATTCATCTTCTGAGTTTGATACAAATTCATACAGACGTTTTATATCTCGATTCGCTCCGACAAAGTTGGATCCGTTATCGGAATATAAGTGTTTTGGAGTGCCGCGTCTTGCAGTAAACCTTCTAAATGCTATAATAAATGACTCGCTAGTTAAATCTGTTACTAACTCAATATGTACGCATTTTGTTGCAAAACAGATAAATAAACAAATGTAGGCTTTATAAGTTTTGTACGGACGACCTTTTCTGTCGCGTAATGTCACTGGACCAGCATAATCAATTCCTGTGACACTAAATGGGTGTGTCAATTGAACTCTATGTTTTGGAAGATCTGCCATAATTGCAGTAATAGGTTTGGGCTTATATCTAAAACATCTTATACAATTTCGCACAACCTTTTTTGCAATACTCATACCTAAAGTAGCCCAAAATTTTTGACGTACTGAAAATAACAGAAGCTGTGGACTAGCATGCTGCAATCGCAAATGCTCAGCTGTAAATATTAATTTAGTGAATTTATGTTTTCCATTAAGAAGAATAGGATGTTTTTCTTGAAATGATAAATCAGAATTTTTTAATCTCCCCCCAACCCGCAATACACCATTATCATCTAAACATGGGTTTAAAGAGATTAGCTTGTTTTTACTTGAAAAAGACTTTTTACCTTTAATAATAGAAATCTCAGAGCTAAAAGAATCGTTTTGCGCCAACTTAATTAAACATGACATACTGTTGTCTAATTCGGCAACAGTCAAAGAGCCTACTGTAATACTACGATGTTTTAACTTATTAATAAATCGTAAACAATATGCAATCACACGCGTAAGCTTACTTAACGAAGAAAATTTTTCAAAAATAGTGAGGCTATGTCAGCAGAATTGTCTTTTGTGTTGACATAACTCCACTTAGATATGTCAGATAGTCTTTGAATTTCAGCAACTCTGTTGCTTACAAAAACTTGAAGTTTATTTGCCTCTGTGTTTAACCAACACAACACAATTTGTGAATCACTCCAATAAAATACTTCACATTTGAAAGTTAAAGAATCGATAACTTGTATAATTAATCGAGCAAGTGTTAGAGCTCCACAAAGTTCTAACCGAGGAATAGATAATACTTTGATAGGCGCAACTTTTTGTTTTAGAACATAATAATCGAACATAAATTTTACCAGTGGAGTCCATAGTGCGAACATACACTGCTGCGCTATAAGCTTCGTTACTGGCATCACTGAATCCATGTAACTCTATGCTGACTGGCTGATTACACATAGCATGTCGAGTAATTCCTAATTCATTAAGAATTGTTAATCGCGACTGAAAGTTCTTCCATTTTTGTGACCAAAGTCGTTGTATCAAAATTTTCATAAGAATTATACAAGGACTGACTAATCCCATTGGGTCATAAATCTTTGCAATGCTACTTAAAACTGTACGTTTTGTAATAGTTTCAATATTGGGTGTATCTGACACTTTGTAAGATAATAGGTCAGAATGACTCAACCACTGAATCCCTAAAGTTTTAAGTTTATCGTTTTCTCCTAGCTCAAGAATATTGAAAGTATCAGATGTGTGCTGTAAACCTCCTAAAATTGTTTTATTATTCGATGCCCATTTTCTTAAGAAAAACGAAGCTGATTTTAAAATATTCGAAATTTGATTGCAAATTAATATTCCCTCTTCCTGGCTATCGAAACCTGTTATTAAATCGTCAACGTACATATCGCGATCAATTATATTACTAGCTACAGGAAAATCATTTTTATTATTAATTGCCAATTGTTTTATACATTTCATTGCCAAATAAGGCGCACTAGACGTACCATAAGTAACGGTTTGTAGTTCAAATGCAGAAATCTCATCGTCTATATTATTCTGCCATACTATATTTTGCAAATGTCTTTGATCGGGATGGATTAGAATTTGACGGTACATTCTTTCTATGTCTGCAATAACTACAAACTGGTGTTGTCTAAATCGAATTAAAATTTTAAAAATATCATTTTGAATAGCTGGCCCTATGTATTGGATATCATTAAGTGATTTGCCTGATTTAGTTTTAGCCGAGCCATCGAATACAATTCGAACATCGGTTGTGAGACTATGCTCCCAAATAATTGCAAAATGGGGTAAATAACATCTTAATTTATTACTTGCTTCAATATTTGTTAATTGTTTCATGTGCTTTAATTTTAAATATTCGTGAATAAAGTTAGTATACTTGGTTTTTAATATTTCATTATTGTTTAACTTTCGTTCTTGAGAGAACAATCTTTTAATCGCTAATTCCTTTGAATCACCTAACTCTGAAATTTCGCACTTAAGTGGAATTTTGACTATGAATTTTCCCGTAATATCGCGTGAAACAGTTGTATTAAAATATTCTTCACACAATTTATCTTCTGGTGACATGCTTGGTGATTCATGATTAATTTCTTCAATAGACCAGAATTTTTGAAGATCAATATTTAATGCTACATTACAACTAAACTTGTTTTGAGTTTGAATATTTACTGAACCCGATACAACATATCCGAAGACGGTATCAATTAATAGAGGTTTATTTTTTCCTAACTTTATTCGATCATTAAGCACAATGTTCCAAAATAAATCTACTCCAATGAGTAAATCAACTTTTTGTGAAATATTGAATTGTGGATTAGCTAATTTTATATTTTTTGGAATAATCCAATCATTAATTGCAATTTTATGTGACGGTAAGTCGCCTGAAATAGTTGGTACAACTATACAGTTTAGTAGAGTTTGAAAATTATTAATTGTAGATTTAATTAATATTTCACATTTAGCTTTTAAATTTTAACAACTACTATTGTTGATGCCATGAACTTATATATCAATAGGTGCAGTGTCTACGTTTAATTGTTTTTCCAAAATATTTAATTTTCTCTCATAGTAGTGTTGTTTAACACCTACATCTCTCTTTGCCACATTTGTTAAATTGTCACAAACTTGGACGGTCTGAATGAGCTCTTTTTTTTGAATACCGAAATCTTGGTGTTTTTCTATCAGTTTCTATTCTTTCCTCGGTTATTGGTGCAGCATTTTCTTCCATTTCAAAGTCTGGTCCTAATTCAGGTTCTATTTGATTTCCTTCTACTTCTTCTATTTGTGATGAATTCTTATTTTCTTGATCCTCTTGTTCATTACCTATCTCCTGCAAATATATATTCATCAGATACTGATAAATTCTTGTTTTAATCCTGATTGAAAAAATATTAATACCTAGTTTCACTGCTACCTGTACTTATGTTGATTTAGTCGACAAATGTTGCAATAATTTATTTTGAAAGTGGTTAAAGATTCACATTAAACAATGAAGGTTTAGAGCCAAATAGCCTTATTCTGGCATTAATGCTGTTTACCTCTGAGTCGTTCATAACTACTTACAAGAACAATAGATTCTTCGATGTTGGGATCCCCTGCTAACTTTTTTCCATTGAGGAGGCGTTTTTGATGCCCCCGGTATTGAGTTCAAATGCTCTGCTATAGTTGCCCATCTTTTTTGGGCTTCTTTATGCGTAAATGTACTGGTAAATTTTCCTTGAAGGAGTTCCTTATCATTTTCTAGAAATTCTAAAAGAAATTTCTTTTAAGCTTCGCTCATAAAATTTCTTTTATTAGAATTAGTTAAATCATTCATTATTTTACACTTTACACAGTTATTTTAATGTGCGAATTTCAAAAAACGTCAACTCAAAAGTCAAAACATCCATTTCTGCCAAAGTATTAAAAAAAAATATGATAGAAAATTCGCATTTTTGATTGGTTCGAATCACGGAACACTTCAATGTAGTTACGACATACGTAACTTTCTTTAAATTCCTACAAAATCGATTCCCACTTATTTAAGAATAGGAGAGACGGTTCTCTTGAGAATTTTTTTTTGGAGAAATATTTCTCCAGAGAAATAATTCCTACAATTTCAAGAATTGAGTCCCAGGTAGGAAAGAAAACATATTAATAAACAATAAACAATATTTATTACTTTAAGTGGTAATAAGTCAAAAGTGCGATCCAAAAAAAAATAATAGACATATAAAATACCAACAAATTAAATATGATAATACATAGTTAAACATATTAGTGTTTAATCATACATAGAACTAATACTACACATCCAATAACAGCTAAGTAATATTATATTGTTATTTTTTGTGTACCCAATTAAGCAAAATGTGAAATAAAAGAGATTAAAATGTGATAGAATGTTAAATCAAAAAAATATACTAAATCACCTTTAGCTTAAAAAATTTTTACTCGAGTAAAAAATGGCGTACCTTATAACAGCTTAAATTTAATAATTTAACAACTAAGAGATGTTGAGATATACAAAAAGTTATCTATAAAAAACATTACAAAAAAACTGAGTTAGAACCTGTACGCTGCTTTCACTGATAATTTAATCGGTAGACTTTACCGAAATTTCACGTAAAAATGTTTTCACACTGAAATTTGAAGATATGTTTCGGCTTTTCAAACAACCGGGTTACACTATGGAGTTTATGGTCACTAGTTTACGTTAATGCTCCATATGTGGATATTTATTGAGTAGGTGACAAATAAATTCTTATTCCAAAGAAATAAATGGTAAAAATAATAGTAATACTTCAAAACTTACAGTTGGCTCCTAGATAATGTGTTTAGGGACACACCCAATTTCTGCAATACGGCAAAATTCAGATACTCATCAATAATTATCGACAGCTTTTCATTAGAATAATTAACCATCACTGATTTACTGAATTTAACTTTAATAGAAACGCAAAAAGGATTCCTTTTAAGCGTCTCAAGATAAAAAAACCGCCAAAACTGGAGTAAGCGTTAGCAGACAACTTCTTAAATCAATATTTCCACCCTGACTCCCCAAAAAGTGGTAGCTACCCGTTTTAGTAGTGTACCCTCTCTTAAGAACAAGCCATTTCATTGGTCAATCATGATGTCAGACTGTATTTGACCGTTAGAACTGGGCTGAAGTGCTATTTTTTTTCGCGCCTTGTATCTCCTGACCTTCAACGCGAAATCTCATTGGTCAGTTCAGCGATCGATATTGTAGTACTCAAGACGACCGTTAGCTTCAGCGTTCGAATAAAATTTAGGACAGAGTCGGCATAAGTTAGAAAGGATATAAAAAAATATTTTATTCTTCGGTTTTTTAAACATGCTACACAGCCCCCTCCGAAGAGAAAAAACTGGGTGGAAAACAGTTTTTTTTTTTTAATAAGCTATGGTTGGAACAACAGTGGTGTGCCTTAAAAAAAACCGAAGCCGATAAAGGTAGAAAACATCGGGATGCAGAAAAGCAATCTTACGGGAGCGGTATTTATCTAGGTAAAACTAGGCACCAGAGTGAGTTACTGAAAACGATATACTATTTGTGCTATTCATCAGCATTTTAAGGTACAAGTGAAACTACGCGAGGATTTGAAGAACCACAAGGTAGGTAAAATGTATCAGATCAACAGATCTTTGATACTACGTGACCAGATTTCTAAAAACGGTACCGGCCAACCGGAAGATCACAAAGTGATCGGGAACGGTCTACTCCGAAGTTTCTGCAGGGAAACAAAACAGTGTGCAGCTCGGCCTAGACGGGCAGCCCTAAGTGGTATCTTAAAGCAAGTCAAAAAAACGTATTTATATTGCCCTTGACATAAGATGTCAGGACACACACTACATTCACACACACATGGAAGAAGGTAAAGAAGGCTATGTTCCCATAAGTAAAATTTCCCATAGGAGGCACAACGCGTATTTCCCTTTTTGGGAATTCCTATAAAGAAAAAAGCTGAATTTAAACCAAACTGTTAATAATAATTTTGAAAAGGAAGAAGGAAACACGGACGATAGTTATAATTAGGAATCTAATAAGCCTATCGGCCCCATTAGATCCGACAGTCAAGGTGATACGTTAAGAGCAATAGTCATCACGTGGTCTGCTCAAATTCCGTATCGTCTAGTCAACAAGCTGTTTCGACCGCACGCGTAATACACGGCAACATCGCTGAGAATCGGTCGCCGAATTTAACAATAGAGGTACTCTAGTCAACAACTTCAAAAACGTGAAAAATTAAAATAAAGGTCCTAAAAATATGAGCGATAGCTCATTGGATTCGGAATCACCTCTAGAAAAATGTTTTTGAAGGAAAAGTGTGCAGGCAAAAAATTGCAATTGTTATTAACAAAATAAGATAAAAAAAAAACAGATGTTTATGTTTTTGTTAATAACTCGAAAAATATTAATATTTAAGCAATTTTGAAAAAAGCTCGTTAAAGAGAAGGAAATTTCCGAAAAAAAAGTCCGTCCTCCCGGAACTCTATCTTCATTATTTATAACTTTAATTTGACGTTGAAAATGGGGCTTTGAGCGGCTTTTACGGCATACGCGGGCTACCGCTAAACGGTGTTTCATCAGATAAAATATTTTTTTTATGACATAAAATGTTTTTTTAAAAATTTGAAAAAAATCCAGTATTTTCCTAACACTTGAAAGAATCTAAATCAGTTGAAAAAAACATTTTATCCCTGTTTTTCAAAAATTTATTCAATTGTTAACTAACAAATTTTTTCCTAATATCTGTTGACATAAACAATGGGATAAAAGGTATACATAATTGGCCTAAAAATTTGAAACTTTGTGGAGCCCTTTTCATATGTATACTTTACAAGATTCTGTGATAAATGTTTATAAAAGTTTATTAATTTGTTAATTATGAGTTTTCATAACTATTGCAAAATATTGCGAAAAAGTAAAGAAAAATATAGAATTTTTCCAAATAAATGCATGTAGTACCTAATAAACAATAAATACGAATTTGCTCTTAGAATTATTTGAAAGAGAAACTTATTATCTATAAAAAACTCCTGAATATCCTTTATCATATCTCCAATAGTTTAAAAGATATATAATTTTTTTAATTGGCAAGTTATTTGGCGCTACAGTTAACGTGACGTATGATATTAGAAAGTATTATTAACAAATTAATAAACTTTTATGAAGATTTATCGCAGGATTTTTTAAAGTATACATATGAAAAGGGCTCCACGAAGTTTCAAACTTTTAGGCCAATTATTTATACCTTTTATCCCATTGTTTATGTCAACAGAGATTAGGAAAAAATTTGTTAGTTAACAATTGAATAACTTTTTGAAAAACAGTGATAAAATGTTTTTTCCAACTGATTTAGATTCTTTCAAGTATTAGGAAAATAGTGGAATTTTTTCAAATTTTTAAAATAACATTTTATGTCATAAAAAAAATATTTTATCTGATAAACACCGTTTAAGCAGGGTTTTCCTAGCAGCGCATATTTTACGCGGCGTAGAACGCAATACGCTGGACGCAACGCAACATTAAATACGCTGCGTAAAAGTGTTTTCCTAGGATTGTCAGTCGGGTCCCGACCGTCGCGATGAGTATATCAAATAATAAGAAGAAATTAGCTTTGGCTTTTTTATTATTACAAGATGAAATTTTACAAGAAGAGATTAACCTTATAACTGAGATTCATAATAGCACTAGAAATTCTACCAGTCAATTATTTCAAAACAGAAACAGCGAAGGAGCATTTAAATTACTTATCCATAGTCCTCAGTAGCACTAAAACGCATTGGTACCTTTTGTGAACTCATTTTTTGCAACACAAATTATTTTTACAACACAAATTATGGGTACTTCCTTCACCAACAGTGCCAACACGTAGCGTAATACTGAATAGACTGCTCTCCGACCAGTCGTCCCGTTGCGTCGAACGTATTACGCTGGCGCAAGAAGTTTTTGCGCGTGTAGGAAAACGCCTCCATTTGATTTTCATTAGACATGTCCTTAACGTTTTACGTCGACCGAATTACGTTCTACGCCGCGTAAAATATGCGCTGCTAGGAAAACCCTGCTTTAGCGGTAGCGCGCGCATGCCGTAAAAGCCGCTCAAAGCCCCATTTTCAACGTCAAATTAAAATTATAAATAATGGAGATAGAGTTCCGGGAGGACGGACTTTTTTTTCGGAAATTTCCTCCTCTTTAACGAGCTTTTTTCAAAATTGCTTAAATATTAATATTTTTCGAGTTATTAACAAAAACATAAACATCTGTTTTTTTTATCTTATTTTGTTAATAACAATTGCAATTTTTTGCCTGCACACTTTTCCTTCAAAAACATTTTTCTACAGGTGATTCCGAATCCAATGAGCTACCGCTCATATTTTTAGGACCTTTATTTTAATTTTTCACGTTTTTGAAGATGTTGACTGGAGTAAGGCGCTTTTATTGCTAGGGCAATAATAGGTAATTTAAAAACCTTTTTTTGGAATGAAAGCGTGGTTGGAGGAAACAGATTTACGTATATTGTAATAATAAAAATCAAAGTATAAACAACAAAAAATTAAATTCGAGGTGGATTTCTTATTTCGAGTCCCCTAGTGTGTCGTGGATCAATAATTTCGGGCAAAAGACAGTTAGAATGTTTTCAATTTTTTTTCCATATTATTCTTCCAAAACTCATCATCTCGTAGAATCTAAAATTATTATAATTACAAGTTAATTATTGTTATATTAAATTTATTTACCTTTTCCACAAGCATGCCCATTGGTGTCCATACAATGAAATAGCAATATTCCCTTTTTGTGATATGCAATTGCCCTTGAATTTGGTAGTGGTAATCATGATTTGATTTCAATTTTAAATTATTATTTTCATCTAATGTTGCAAAAGTAATCAGCTTCTTTTGTATAGCAACAATTGGAGTCACAGCAGAAGCTTTTGCAGGACATTTGACTTCAATAACTCCAGTTGTGTCAATTAGTCCATCTGGACTTGCTGCCAGAGCGCAGCATTCTTCATCAACAAAGAGTCCACATGGTTGAACTTGTACTTCAAACTCCTTTTGAAATTGTTTTATAGCCAAAGGTTCTTTTTCGTTACCATACCTAGTATTACTATTTCCTCTGAAATCTGAATATAGTAAGTTTTTGACCTTGTTTTTGCAATTTGTTTTTGGAAGCATTTTACAAATTGATCCAAAATTGGAGGCAGTGAGCCTGGTGCTTCGTTCTTGAGTCCACACTGGATTTCCTCCTTGTCCTCTGGTATTTGCCTCCAATTCTACAATTTGTTTTTTGCTTTTTTGCAAATCTTGCAAAAACGCACTCTTTGCATCTTCGTACTTTTTCTCGTCTAAATCGTCTTGGGTTTCATTCAATTGTAGACCGTAGTCTTTGTCTGCTGAAGCAACTGTCTTCATTTTTCTTTTGAAAAGGTTTCGTTCTTTCATACTCTTATAGTACATTTTTCTTTTTTTAATTTTCTCAATGTACTTCTTAGCAGCACCAGAGGGACTTTGAGTTGTAAGGGTTTTAAATATTTGTCGGTGATATTCACCGCTACCAACATTAAATGATAAAGCAGCTGCTTCACACCTTATTTGGTAAGAACCTTTTTTTGAAAAGTCAACTCGTTTTCCCCCAACAAACTTACATACAATAGAATTGTACTGCTCAGCAATATTGGTATCCATGTTGCATAATAAACTTGCGGCATGATAGATTAATCTATTTAGACATCCTTCTAAATCTTGCAGTAAACCACAGTTCATCATTTCTGGAATTAAATTTTTTTCGCCATCTTTTTTTTCACATTTAAAGTATCCTATAGAAGAACATTTTAGATGCTCTCCAAATACGTGCGATGGAATATTTTTTATGTCAGAAATAAGATTTTGAACCTTTTCAGAAAGGTTATTTTCTTCCTTATTTCTATGGACAACAGCCATTGTAACGGCTGTCCGTAACCGTCTAATATTATTTTGTAGATGTTTCCGTAATCCTGGTGGAACCGGGTTATTTGTTGAATTACTCCGTTTTCTGCCTGAAAATGTTATTATTATAATATTATAAAAAAGCTCCACTAACGTAAAATAACTTACCACATAAATCTCTCACTTTTGTGCAAAAATTTCTGAGAAGATGATTTTTACATTCTACTTTTTCTACTAATTGACTTCCATATGGTCTGGCTTCAAGTATTTTTTTATATACGCTACTATCACCATCTCCTACAAGTTTCTTATATACAATCCCGTACATCTCCAAACTCCTTTTAAATCCTTCAACTATTATATCCGATTCCATACTTGTTGAAGTACTGGTCCAATTTTTATAACACACATGTTCAGGAATCGGATTAACATTTTTTGCAGTTGATCTTGAACAAAAGCAACAATATTTATTTCTTATTCCAAGAAATAAAAGTTTGCCTGTGCGTTGCCCAATAATACATGCCTAAAAACGTAAGAAAATATTAAAATATTTAAAGCGAGAATTAAAACTAAAATACCACTCCGGAAGCAGAGTTATAATTGACATTATAGGATCTTTTGCTCCATGCACCATCAGCCACAACAGTTATACAAGGGCGATTATCCCGATCTACTTCATTGAAGGATCTTGCCAAAGAAGCTTCCTCTTTCGCAGCTTCTTCCATTTTGGCAAATAGTGATTCACGAATAATTTCACCAAGGTCTTCATGACATTGTTGATATTTATTGGGAGACATAAAAGGAACATTCAGTAGAGACATAAATTCTTCACTTGTCGAAAAACCAATGCCAGTCGAAATAGCCGCAACTGTAGCGGCTGTATTCATATCCATTGATCCAGAATTTTTATCATAAAGATCTAAGTTGTATTCTGAATTGCACATTTTACATTTCATGAGAAGACTGCTGTTCAGGCCTACTCTATTCTCCTTTACAATATACATATCTGCTATTGTGCAGTCAAATAGTGGATGTTTGGCTATTGTTTGTAATTGTCTAAAAAAGCTGTCGATATCAACTAATCGTCTACCTTCTATGACAGCTGGCTCTTTAGAGGTTGATGAAGTGACCCTAAAAATGGAAAACGCTATTAGAGCAGACTCAGCATTTCATTAGGTGCACCTGCACTCATATAATTACCTACAAGTAAACCAACCTATACCTACATACCTAGGTGTATTTAAAATATCCTGAATTATTATATTATCATTTGTTTTTTCGGAATTATTTCTGTATTTTTCATCGATAGAATTGCTAAAATTTATTTATAATCACAATTGAACGAACTTCCTATTTATGGTTTACCTAAGTTACCTGATAACATGATCTGTCGAGAAGCTGCTTCCAGGAGTTTCCGCCGGCGATGGCGACTTCGATTTGGCAGAGGTATCACTCTGGTTCGTTTTTCTATTGATAGCCATACTAAAAATTTGTAAGAAAACTAAGTAAACTTGTATTAAAGTTTAAAGCAAAATTTTATTTAGTACACGCTGGTGAAATTTTGCTGGTTAAATTTGAGTATTTACCTCGGTATTAACTTACCTATCTTTGGCTTTCGAAAAAAACTTGCTTCGTTTTTTTACAGACTTTCTTTTACCACTGTAAACTTTTTTTTTGCCATCTTTCAGTTTTCCCATCTTTAAAAACTAATATTCTGTCATTATTCATAAATTCGTTTATTAAATAGTAATATACATACCTATATTATCTAATATAAAAGATGAAATATTTTCTAAACAACTTCCACACGCACAAAAACCATAAACAAATATTCTTTCAGTCAACCCAAAAAATGCGATCTGTTTTGTCGCGGCGGCGGCGGCGCACATTGTTGCGCGGAGGAATTGCGGCATTGCCAGAACATGTAAAGCGTTGGGAAACCCAAGAATTCAACAGCTATTTTTCTTATTTTTATTTTTCCTGTTTTAAAAATTTGTTATTGCTGATAGACAATTTGATGTTTTGTAAAAACCACCTAGAATATGATTATCTAGGGCGCCCCGGAAACATTTTTTTAAAATAGTCTTTTAGTAAAAAAATAAAACTAAAATAAATTCAAATATAAAAAAGTGTTCCCAGAGCGCTCTTAAGAAAAATATTTTGAACACGATACTGAAAACCGGAATTAAAAATCTTTAAAAACAAACACACAAAACAAGAAACAGGATTTCATGCCTGATTAATGCTCTTAACATCTAGAAAGATGTTTGGAAAAGTTCCGTCCTGCTTGGTTGATATTAAGGATATCACCAAATATGCAGTAAGGAAGAGAAGAAAACAGTAATTACTTAAAATATAGTTCTCATTGAGAACATAAATTAATGATCTTAAGGTAAGAGATCACACTATGACATTAACAGGAATCCGACAAATCTTAAAACCAAATTATCCTAACAATCTTCAATCCTAGCTAGAAAAAATATAGAGAAAGTAATAGAGGAAAGAAAGAGAGGAGAAAGAAAATTTATCTGTCTTCCTTATAATCTCAACAGACCCACTGCCGAATTCCCTACGGCTTTCCTAGGCTTATCTCTCGTGACAAATTACAAGGTCAAAATAAAATTCCAAAAGAAATAGTTAAGATTGAATTATGTTAGTCAAAAAAAGTAAAGTGATTCCAATAGTAGTCATGTGGCGGACCAAAGTTCTTTAAACCAACGATATGTAAAGGTATAAGATTGTATGAAAAAGAACGAAACAAATTTTGAAAAAAATTTCAAAAAAAATTTTCAAAACACATTTTCCAAAAAAATTTTTTTATGTGTATTCCACTAATGTACGATAACCGTCTCATATCCATATCAAAGATAAAAAGTAGTTTATGGATGATAAACGAGGAATAAGGTAACAAAAGAATGTTTTCAAAACATAAAAACAGTAATAAATTATTACTGAACGGTACTATAAAAATCATAAGTGCTGAGACACCTATACGGTAAGTTAACGGTAGATAAAGGAAAAAATATTTTTACCTTCAAGAAAATAGATACAAGTGTCAATGCACTCATACGGTAGGTAAGCGGTAGTTAAGAGAAAAGTATTTCCTCTTTCGAGACGATATATGTAAGTGTTTACACACTTAAACGATAAGTAAACGATAAATAAGGGGAAGTAAACTTTCTCCTTCAAAACGATAAGTATAAGTCTTAATACACTTAAACGAAAAATATAAAAGTAAGACATAGAGAAAAATATTTAGTGTTGAGTCAGGGCGAGATGTTGAGAAACGGAGAGGTCGAGAAAGAGAAGATGGAAAAGAAATGCTTATACGGATACTTCTAAGAAAACAAAGAAACATTCGTTCCTATTCGGAGAGTTCATCTTCAGAAGAATCGTCGGAATCAGAGACATAAGGCTTAAGGTCTTTTATATGCCAATTTCCTGCTTTTGATCCATCGGGATTTTTGAATGAGTATACTAGTGGAGATAGTTTCCGGACAACCGTACATAAGATATATTTAGGAGCTAATTTGGACATAAACTTATCGGCAGCTTTGGAGAGGACTTTATTTCTTCTCCACACCTTATCACCAACATTGAATTGAATGTTTCGACGACGTAGATTATAGGTTTTGGAATTCCTTTGATAGGCTTGGTGAAGATTGTGTTGTATTTCGGTAAAAATATCCTTTAACCCTTGTATATCAGAAACGTATCTATCGTATTGTTCAGGAGTATTAAGGGACATAGGACTATCAGCGCCATTAGCGGAATAGTAATTTCCAGATATCGGTACATGTCTCGCGAAATTTAAAAATGATGGAGAATATTTGGTGACTTCGTGTCTAGCGGTGTTAATAGCCTGTCGGATTTTAGAAAGCTCATTGTCCCAGTTAGAGTGTTTATCGATATAACACCTAATAGCGGTTCCAATGGTTTTATTCGTTCTTTCTACAAAATTACACTGTGGTGAATAGACGGCATTGAACCATATTTTTTGAACTTTATATTGATCACAAAGGTGTTTCATCATGGGATTGTTAAGGTTTCTGGCGTTATCACAGATAAGGAATTGAGGAACTCCAAACATAAGAAATACTTCATTTTCTATGAAATTGACGATATTTTTGGTGGTAGCTTTTCGTAAGGGTTGTAATAAGGTAAATTTAGAAAACCAATCGGTAACAACAAAGAGCCAGGTATATCCTATTTTGGAACGAGGGAGAGGACCAATAAGATCAAGTGCGATAATTTGCCAAGGAAATTTGGCAGATTTCTCTTTTCCCATTAAACCTATTTTAGTGGAAGTGGACATTTTCTGAGCTCCACAAATTTTACAAGATCTAACAAAACGAAGGACATCGTTTCTCATTTTAGGCCAATAATATCGTTCTTGAATTCGGCTCAGTGTTTTGAAGAATCCGAAATGGGCACAGGTAGGAGGATCATGACAAGATGAAATAATATCATGTCTCTGGGGCTTTGGTACGAAGATTTTCCACTCAATTTCATTGGTGGCGAAAGGCAATTTGGAAGGGATTAGTTTATAGACCAAGTCATTTTCTACTTTCCATTGAGGATAAAGCTCAGGGTGTTGAAGAATTTTAGTACGGAACTCATCAAACCATATGTCTATACGATTAGTGTCTACCTCAAGATACGAGATTTGGGGTTGTTCAGGGAAGGCACGACTCAAGGAATCTGGAACGAGATGGGAAGATCCCTTACGGTGGATAAGGTCGAAATTATGTTGACGAAGGCGCATAGCCCATCGAGCAAGTTTTCCAGAAGGATTGTTGATATTTCTCAACCAAAGTAAGGAGTGGTGGTCGGTAATTACTTGGAATTTGGTACCTTCTATATAGGGACGGAATTTTTCGATACTGAAGATAACAGCTAGACATTCTCGTTCTGTGACAGAGTAGTTTCGCTCTGCTCGGGATAAGGTTCTGCTAGCATAAGCTATTACGACATCTGAACCATCTAATGACTGTGTGAGGACACCGCCAAGGCCAGTATCACTAGCATCACACTGGATAACGAAAGGTTTAGAGAAATCTGGTTGTGTTAACACAGGGGCAGAAATAAGGGCTTCTTTTATTTGGGTGAAAGAGAACTCCGCTTTGCTAGTCCATTCGATAGATTGTTTTTTCTTTTTACCTTTCAATAAATCATTGATAGGAGAGACAAGGGAAGAAAAATCGTTGATGAAACGGCGGTACCAGGAACATATGCCAATAAATCTTTTGACTTCCGTGAAAGTTGTTGGACGGGGATAATTAATCATGGCAGAAATTTTATCAGGATCTGTTTTTAAAATATTGTTTCCTACGATATAACCCAGAAATTTTAATTCGGGCTTGAAACATTCACATTTTTTGACATTTATCGTTAGGTTCGCGTCTTTTAGCTTATCTCTGACTTCAGATAAGAGACGAATATGTTCTTCAAATGAATTTGTACAGATAATAATGTCATCAAGGTAACAAAAGATATTTGGTTCGTAAGCCGGACCGAAGATAGCGTCAACTAAACGTTGTTGGGTTTGAGCAGAATTGCACAATCCAAAAGGCATCACAGTGAATTGAAAAGAACCTCTACCGATAACACTGAAAGCGGTTTTTTCTTTCGAAGAAGGATCTAAAGGGACTTGCCAAAAGGCTTTTCGTAAGTCTATTGAACTAATAAATTTGGTGCCTTTGAGAAGGGAGAGAATTCGATCTATGTTTGGCAAAGGGTAGGTATCGTGTTTTACTTCGTTGAGAGTTCGGCCATCGAAACAGAAACGATATTCATTAGTAGCCTTTTTAACGAGAAGTACTGGAGAACACCAAGGACTATTTGAGGGTTCAATAACACCTAGACGAAGCATTTCGTCCAATTCTTCGTTAAGAATCTTCGACATATAGGGAGACATCGGGAATGGTCGTTTTTTGAAAGGTTTTGCATCCCCCGTATCGATATGCATTTGTATTTTATCGGTACGACCCAGCCTGTTGGTATTACTGATAGCAGAAAAGGATTCTATTGTTTCTTTAGCCAGTGACTGTTGGACGGGAGTTAGAATATCGATGGTACTAAGGGACGTGGTGTTTAGTTCTGGTTCCATCTCAGAGAAAAACTGGGGTTTAGAAGTGCTGTTGGAAGACCAGGTATTTTTGGAGAAATCAATGACAAGGGAAAAGGTTTTTACAAAGTTATTTCCAAGAATAAAAGTGTAAGGTAGTGAAGGGACGACCAATGCCTTAATGACATGTAAAATATTGTTATCGGTAGATCTACGGTACCAGAGACAATTTGATTGGTGCCATCTGCTAGAGAAACGTTTCGATGTTCAGAGGAATTAATCTGTACATTATTGACTTTAAGAAAATCTAGGGCTTTATTCCCAACTACGGTAATTGAACAACCGGTGTCCAAAAGGACGACGAAATCTGTCGAAAAGATTTGTATGGATAGGTAAGGTCTTGTATCGGTAGACTTATTCAGTAAAACTGGGGCAGTTATTTGCAAAGAGTTTTGATAGAAATTTTTAACAACTTTTAGCCATTCCTCCCATCGATCTTGTTTTTTGATATCGGTTTTACTAGGGCGGTAAAGAGAGAGTGCGCCGATACGACATTCTCCCCTAGTTAGTTTTTTGAACATCTGGGGCAAGTAGAAACTGTGGCATTTGGAGAACCACAATGATAACAAAAATAGGATTTTTGTTGGTTTTGACAACTGGAATAAATGTGTCCTTTTTTATGACAATTCCAACAGGTAACATCCCTACTACTAGAAATATTTGTCGGATTAGAGTTATTAGTCACGTTGTTAGAGGTAGAAGGCAAATTAGATGTTTTAGGTTTATTAAATCGTTGTTTGGGACGCTGATTTGTAGAATCAATGACAGATACTTTGGATTGAAAGGAAGGTTTCTGAGTAGAAAGTGATTTAGCATCTTCTAATTTTTTGACTAACTGAATTAAGTCAGGGACGGTATTTACATTGGAAAGGGTGACGTGAGGAATATATTCTGGAAGTAAATTTCGGGTGATGTATTTTAATTTGCTGACTTCAGCTGGTTCGCGGGAGAGACGTTTGAAAAGAGAGAGGTGAGTTGAGCAACAAATATAATAATAGACTCATTCTTTTTCTGTTTGTAACCTTTAATTTCCTCCCAGAGTTGTTCATCATTTTCTGGGGGTAGGAAGGTTGATTTAAGAACGTTAGTGAGTTCATCCCAAGAGTTGAGAGAGGTTTTGATGCTGCGGAACCATATTAAAGCATCCCCGGTGAAAAGTTCAACTGCTGATTGAAAAAGAGTCTCAGGAAGGATGTTGCGAGATTCAGCTAGTTCTTTAATTTTTTCCAGGAATTCGAAAACGCTTTTAGGATCACCATTTAATTTAATATTCCATTTCGATAAAGGGAAACGATCTAAATATCTAATTTCGGGAGTAGAGACGTTAATAACGGGTACAGTGCCATCTATATTCGGAACTGAACTAGAAGGTGAATTATTTAAGGGAATGGTTTTATCAATCATTTCTTGTTCTAGAAGAAGACAAGTAGTTTTAGATTCATCGCGGAAATTTACATCTTCTTCGGAAGGATTTTCAGGTAAAGGTAAGCGTTGTATTCTACCTAACAAATGAGCGATACTAGATTTTACTCTACGAAAACATGAATCTGAAGCGGAACCTTCAAACTCCTCGATTAAATTAGAAACGCTGTCGATAGAATTTTTAATTGCTACTTTTTCATCTTCTAAGTTAATGTTTTCTAAAGTGAACGTACCGTTTGTTTCTTTGGCTAACAATCTTTTGAGGACTTTTCTTTTATCCTCTATTTTCCTGTTGGTGGCTGTTCCTCTGATCTTTAACTCGTAATTAATTTCGTCTGCTGTTAGAAAATTTACTTCAAAATTAGCCATTGTGATAAGGAAAAGTAACGAAAATTTTCGATATTAAAAGTGTGTAATTTTATTGTTGGTAAATAAAAATTTTATCATCGGGCCCCACGTCGTGGGCGTCAAATTAATGTGTAACCTCTTTTTTCTACTGATATTAAATGCTCGTTTTATAGAGGTTAAACAATGCGAACGGCACTCAGGGGGTAGGAGGAGAGCGAGCGTGGATTCGAACGAGCTAGATGATATAGTATTTGAAAAATAAAAAGAATATATTTGCTAGAAAATATAAAAGATAAAGGAAATTAAAAGGGATAAAAGAGAAAATATAAGAATTGATGGAAGAGGGGAAAGGAATATGGGCGCCACTTATTTTTTTATCTTAAGGATGGGAAAAGATAAGAAACCCAGATGGAAGAAAAATAAATATGTATGTTGGATAAAATAATTTATCAGCTGTTGTAAGTAGAGTAAAGTAGCCGAATGTGGAATACCCTTTTGTTTTTTCAAAAAACAAAAATGAATACTTTAATATTATGATCGACATTTTGGAATATATATAGGATAAAGTGTTATAAACAAAAAATATAAATAATAAAAATTGTATAAAGAAAAATTTTGCATGATTTTTTTTATTCTTTAAAAAATTGCATTTTTTTCAAGAAAAAAAATGGGCGGGTAATGTGGAATACCAATATCTCCTAATGTGGAATAGGTCATAATATTAGACTTGATATTTTAATTTTTTTTTTTTTTTTAGTAAAACAAAAGACTATTGGAAAGTAAATAAATTTATTTCATTCTATTCTAATGGAGGAACATAAAAGTACAAAGAACAAGAACCACTAGGAGCAAAAATCGCAGATGTAAGGATCTTTTTCGGCACCTGCACATTCTTCGTGTGCCCAACAGTTGCACATGGCACATAAAACCCATATTTCCCCGCGGGTATCATTCGAAAATTTTTGCTCATAAAAAATACAAATTGCGTCATTAGGGCACGTTTCTGAAGGAAAGTTTTCTTCATCGCCTGAAGAATTTTGCAAGGAAATACTCTTGTTAGATTCTGAGCTCGATGAAGATGAAACTCTTTTTTGACGTTTAGCAGTAATTTTCAGCTTCTTCTGTTTTTTCCCCTTATTTTGCATTCCACTGCATCCTGGTTCTGCATCAAAAACTTTTTTCTTCACTATTTCTCTTTTTTCCAAGCTTGAATTTATAGACTTCTCCAAATCTTCTTTATTTGGTGTAGAAGTTATTATTTTTGCCCGTCCAGGCTTTCTGCCCCTGGTTGCTATTTTTTTCTTGATATTGGGTACCGGAACAATATCTGCTGGTTCAACTAAAACGGGTGAACCTTGCCTTTCCTCTCTATTTTCGCGATTGAGGTTTGCAAGCGGTTGTTCCTGAAGTACATCAACCTGATGAGACGCTGCCAGAAAATCTTCTTCAGTAAAAACATTCCTTCTAAGCGGATAAATCCCTGTAACAGCAAAACCTTTAACAGCTTGTTCGGCGGAATGAGTTTTTAAGTAAGCCCTTCCAAAAAGGTCACAGACATCAAAATGAGTGATAGCACGTTGATTTGTTCTCAAGAACATTCTAATTTCTTCATTATAGAACGTCTTCAATGCCCCCATCACTGTTTTATCAAGGGGCTGCATTTTATGGGACGTGTGCGGGGGAAGACAAAGAATTGTCACAAAATTTTCTTTAGCCTTCACTACAACGTCAAGGTTCCTAGTATGGGTGTTATGTCCATCTAGGATAAGGAGAATTGGATTATTTTCAGAAGGGCGAACTTTTTCAATAAAGTGGTCAAACCAAGCAGTGAAAAGGTCAGTCTGTATCCAACCTGATGGATGAAATTTGAACAGAGTCCCAGGTGGAGCACCTTTTTTTAATTGTTCATTAGAGTTTTTTCGCGGAAATATAATCATTGGTGGAACAAAATTTCCTTCTGCGCTCATACACATTACAACAGTTATTAACGATCCCCTCTCTGCAGAAGTAAGGCTTCGAATCTGACGTTTTCCTTTTAATGCTAACACTTGGGGACACTTCGACTGTACAATGCAAATACCACACTCATCCACATTAAAAATCTGGCTAGCGGTAAACTTTTTCTCTTCAAAGATTTTTTCGAGTAAATCAAAGAATTCATTGACGCTTTCTTTGTTGAATCCGGCAGCCCGTTGAGCTGATGTACCCGTAGGTCTTCTCAAACTGATTTGATCCTTATGTCTACGCTTCATCCAGTTTTTTCCTGCTGATTGGTGAAGCAAAGAAAATGGATTTGGGAGATTATTTTGCCTAGCAAGCTGAAAAGCAATAGAGCATAGGTCACGCCTTGTCAATCCAAAAAACTTTTTCTCCATCAACAGAATGTACTCTACCAGTTTGGTTTCTAGCTTTTGTGTTAAAACAGGTTTTCTTCCCAGGGTCTCTTTTTTAATATTTCCTACTTCTCTATCAGTCTTGCAGTACCGAAATAATGTAGAACGCGGAACACTGTAGTGTTGAGAAGCCGCTAAATAGCCCATTGTCTTTGTCCGTACCGCGTTTACCGCCATCCTCATGTTTTCTTCAGTCCATTTGTGTTCTTTCACATTTTTCAGAGGCATTTTCTGAAATAAAAAATGTTTTCAAAAGAAGCCTCTTATGTGGAATATCCCACATTCAGATCCAATTTAGTATTCCACATTACCGGCCTTTTAAATATTTATAAAAAAAAATTGTAAAATATTAAAAACAAAATGCTAATGAACTATTCAACACAATTCACAATCATTCGCCACCTACCTTTAAACTTATACACCAATTTTTCAAAAATATTCATAAATGGACTCACAATAAATCTTTATTTGAACACGTGCAAAAATATAAGACACATTACAATTCGTGTTTGAACCAATACTGACAAGTGACAGCCTCGACACGCTCCATGGCGTTGGTGGGGGTGAAACATATTAGAAACAGCTTCTGATTAGGCTATTAGAAGATAGTTGACGATATTAGTTTTGCCAATAACAAGGTATTCCACATTTTAGGCAGTATTCCACATTCGGCTACTTTACTCTAAAATTAAAATAAGAAAAATATAAGAGACATAAGATAAGACAAGGTAAAATTAGGTATCTAGGCAGATGTTCTTGCTAGAAATTTAAATTACACACTTTTATTTAAGATACAAAAAAAATTATACTTACACTTCTCTTTTACTCATCCTTATGGTTATTAATCAAACCGGTAAGATAAAGATATATTTAAAAAAGCAAAATCTATTTCTTCAATGAAATAAGATAATATTTAAGAAACAAAATTTATCACTTTGATAAAATGAGATATGTTTAAGAAACAAAATTTATTACTTTGATACCAATATAGATTAGAGAAACTGAAGGTATTGATCAGAATAACTTACACCAGGTAGGAAAGAAAACATATTAATAAACAATAAACAATATTTATTACTTTAAGTGGTAATAAGTCAAAAGTGCGATCCAAAAAAAAATAATAGACATATAAAATACCAACAAATTAAATATGATAATACATAGTTAAACACATTAGTGTTTTATCATACATAGAACTAATACTACACATCCAATAACAGCTAAGTAATATTATATTGTTATTTTTTGTGTACCCAATTAAGCAAAATGTGAAATAAAAGAGATTAAAATGTGATAGAATGTTAAATCAAAAAAAATATACTAAATCACCTTTAGCTTAAAAAATTTTTACTCGAGTAAAAAATGGCGTACCTTATAACAGCTTAAATTTAATAATTTAACAACTAAGAGATGTTGAGATATACAAAAAGTTATCTATAAAAAACATTACAAAAAAACTAAGTTAGAACCTGTACGCTGCTTTCACTGATAATTTAATCGGTAGACTTTACCGAAATTTCACGTAACAATTAAGTAAATGTTTTCACACTGAAATTTGAAGATATGTTTCGGCTTTTCAAACAACCGGGTTACACTATGGAGTTTATGGTCACTAGTTTACGTTAATGCTCCATATGTGGATATTTATTGAGTAGGTGACAAATAAATTCTTATTCCAAAGAAATAAATGGTAAAAATAATAGTAATACTTCAAAACTTACAGTTGGCTCCTAGATAATGTGTTTAGGGACACACCCAATTTCTGCAATACGGCAAAATTCAGATACTCATCAATAATTATCGACAGCTTTTCATTAGAATAATTAACCATCACTGATTTACTGAATTTAACTTTAATAGAAACGCAAAAAGGATTCCTTTTAAGCGTCTCAAGATAAAAAAACCGCCAAAACTGGAGTCAGCGTTAGCAGACAACTTCTTAACTCAATATTTCCACCCTGACTCCCCAAAAAGTGGTAGCTACCCGTTTTAGTAGTGTACCCTCTCTTAAGAACAAGCCATTTCTTTGGTCAATCATGATGTCAGACTGTATTTGACCGTTAGAACTGGGCTGAAGTGCCATTTTTTTTCGCGCCTTGTATCTCCTGACCTTCAACGCGAAATCTCATTGGTCAGTTCAGCGATCGATATTGTAGTACTCAAGACGACCGTTCGCTTCAGCGTTCGAATAAAATTTAGGACAGAGTCGGCATAAGTTAGAAAGGATATAAAAAAAATATTTTATTCTTCGGTTTTTTAAACATGCTACAACCTGTCCGTAACAAATTTATTTTCTAATAGCTCAAAATAGTTTATAAAATTAGTTAATTTATGTTTGACTCCGCCGCGTTTGCGTACCGTAAAACGGGGCGACTTGATCAGTGTTTTCGGAAATTGATCGCTGTGCAGCTGTTACCAGACAATTTGGGATCAAACAAAAAATACTTCAGATAACTTTGGGCTAGTGATTATCCAATGCAAAGTCGAAAAAAAAACTGGTGTCCCATGTTAGGGACAAAATATATATATATATATATATATATATATATATATATATATATATATATATATATACATATATATATATATATATATATATATATATATATATATATATATATATGTAGATTATCAAGTCGCCCCATAGTGGGGCGACTTGATAAATGCCTGAATTTAACTCTGTTTTAGCATTTCAAACCTCAATTGAGGCGTCTTGATAGAAAAAACTCAAAAATATAAATCCCTATAGCAACAGAGCGTCACATTTTTTCAGCATAGGTACCTACCTGCCTACCCCAACAATCTTTTTAATGAAACAAATTGAATTTGTATTTAAGAGTTTATTTGGAAATATAAAAACGAAACTCTAAAAACATTAAACGTAAAAAAACAATATCTGTATATAGGTACTACCTACATTCTTTGGTGTGTTAGGAAAACAAAATAGAATAATATACTATATCGACAAAGTTAAAAATATAAAACCTAGCCAGTATTCTGTTACATGTACCTAGCTGCAAATCGTAAAAAAATTAAAAATTCAAATGTTTAAATTTGATCTGTCCCCTCCTTAATGTTTCAAATTCCGTAAGTTTCTGCCTAATTTCTATCTTTTTCACAATACCAACGTCCTCTACCTCAGGATAAATATAGGCGTTTGAAATTTTAGAGCTTTGTCTCAAAAATGTGCAAAGATAGGTTTTACTCTGTTCACAACTTGTTATTTTCGCCACGTAGTTTTTAAAAGTGTCTGACTCGGTTTTTAAACCAACAAAAATATAGTCACCTGATTTCAAATCATTTAAATCACTTTGTGGAATGTCATTTTCTTTTTCTTTATGTTGGTCCATGTCACTTCCGTTTTCTACATCCGAGAATGATTCAGGGTCCGCATCACTATCAACAGTTAATATTTTCTCACTTATATCACTTTCAGATGAGGAAGACGATAAATACCTTGTTTTTAGATTTTGCAAAGGTTTTCTTCCTGAAGATGTCTGTGGCATTTCAACGTCGTGTCGAGATATGCTTTTGCCCGCTGGTACAGTCAGCTTCTTTTTTCTTCCAACAGTTACTGCGGTTTTGAATCTTGAACTTTCGAAGATCTCTTTTAATGATTGCGCCATATCACCTTGTAATAATGCAGGTTCGTCTGTTTTCGGTAACTTATCCAGAACCTTCTTTCTATTTAGCGGACATATGCCGGTTGCTTCAAAGCCAGATTTTATGTTATTCTCACCACTAGCTTCAACGTGATTTAATGCTTGATTTAATAATCGGGGAAAGACATCTTTCCTCACCACTCCCCTATTATTTTTTTCCATTGCTGAAGTGTCTGTCTCCAGGCAGTCTTAATTAGCCGGAAGACACTAACATCTAAAGGTTGCGTTAAATGGGTGCTGTTGGGTGGCAGCAGTATAAAAAGAATTTCGTTTTCTTCACATTTTTTTATAACATTTATGGAAATATGACTTGCCAGGTTGTCACCGATGAGTACCTTAGGGCCAGGTGTTAAAGTTCGAAACTATGGCAGTATTATATTGATAAACCAATCCTCAAAAATATTTCCATCGAACCAGCCTGAATGGGAACGATTGAATCTAGCCCCAGGTGGCCCATTTTCCGTCCACGTGGACCAGAGATGGTCGGCTTTATAAACTATATAGACGGGCAGTAAGGATCCTGAGGCTGCACAGGCGAACATAACTGAGGTTGCGGCTTTTGAGGAATCCATTATTTTCTCTGCTCTTTTACACGTTTTACGGACGATTACTTTTACGCGACCTGGATCGTCAGTGAAGTTAGTTTCGTCATAATTTACAACTGCTGACGGTGGAACATCTTTTAGACTTTCTGCCAAGTTATCAAAATATTTATTGATTGTTTCATGGCATACCTTAGCTCTGCTTTCTTTTATTGATTGGGATAACCTTTTTGACAGCTTTTCCTTATGCCGCAATAAAAATTTTTGTAACCAAGTTTCCCCTGGCCTATTATTTACAAATTGGGGTGCAGTTTTCATATGTCTTCCTAAATAATTTTGAACTATATCTTTGATATCGTTTGAGTCGCACGGATAACCCCAATCAGCAGCAACACTAATAGAATTAGCAAGCATATTCTCTTTATCCTATGACATCGCAAGCTGACCGCCATGTTTTTTTGGGTATTTTCCCTTAATTTTTCTGTATAAAGTGGCAATAGGTATATTATATTCTTTACTTAGCTGTGTAACTGCAACTCCCTCGTCTCTATGACGCGACACAGCAATCTTTACTGTTTCTTTATCAAAATCGCAGTATTTTCTGCTGCCTGGTTTTCTTTTATATGTTCTGACCATATTTATCCTTATTATCAAGTCACCCCTGAAAAGGAGGAAAAAAATAAAATGATACGCCACTGGTAAATGTTTCTGTATAATCCAACTTTGAGGTTAGGATATTGTTTTTGACTAATTTAGTAGCCATAAAAAAATACGGGGATATCTTTGCATTCACTATTGTCTATACCCAATAGAAAGTATAACAGTTAATAAATACCTGGTTTTCTACCTGTTTTTTTGGACAAATACTGCGGGAACAACAAGTCTTCCACTGTACTCTACTAACCTTATTTTGAAAGAGTGCCTACTAACGCATCGAATGAGTACATATTTGCCGGTCGCATCCATGTGTAGCTCAGTGGTGTGCGCATTTTAGGTAAGAGGGGTAGAATGTATCAAGTCGCCTCGGTGTTATCAAGCCGCCCCGTTTTAAAACAGTTAAATCTTTTTCAGTCATTGTGAAGATAATAGTAAATCAAATCCAAATAAATTAAATCAAACTCTTCGTATTGACTAAACGTACTAAATATCAATAGTATGAATTAATAAAATCGTACACAACTCTTATATAAATACAAAGTAGTGAGTAAATGGTAAAATAACTTTGTAATAGTTTAAAGGCGCATAAATCGTTAAATTGGTATCAAACTCACAAGAAACTATGTATCAAATGTCATGCACCTCGTTTATTGTCAAACGAGTGTACTATTCGAAATCAAAATAATCAAAATCAAATTGTGTTAATTGTATTAATCGTATTAATCGCGTTAATTGTAATCGTAAATTGGAATAAAAATATTAACTCGAATAAATCATACTCATGTGCACTCCTTCTTGTTTTTTATACTCAATCTAATTGTACAAATCGAATTTAAATAATTGAGGATAAATGAAGGACAATAGAAATAAAAAAAGATAAGGACAATAGAAATAGAAAAGAATTGGCCCACCTTTTTATAATCGCTGCTCTATTTGTAATTGCCAATCACGTTGTTTGTTTGCTAATTTCTTCACAATCTCGCTCGAAGGACCAAACTTTGTTCTGGTGAAATCCACCTCTTCAACATAATGAACTGTTTGTTTTTATAACCATTTATTCAAATACAGAAAATTAGCAAATTGACAACTTTTTAAAAATATAACATAACATTAAAGTCAAAAATTGATATCTGTTTCTTGGCGACGCAAAACAAAAACAGCTTCGTCTTGGTACCTCGAAAAGTGCAGTTTAAAAGTCTAAAACAAACACAAAAAACATTCGGCACTTCAACAACTGGTGGTGGAATGGAGAAGCAGTAAATGTAAAGGAAGCAATAAAGCTTCTCTATGCAAAAATAAAAAGCATAATGGGGTTATCAGTAAGTGGCTTAGAGCCAAGTATAGGGGACAGTGATGGTGTTTTTTCTACTGGTAAAAGAATTTTTAGAAAAAGGTAGTTTTTGAAGTCTAACCTCACCAGTTCTTCTTTATAACTTTTCAGATTTGGAAAATATTGACAGCATGGAAGTACTCTTTGACGGAGAGATAATACCGTCATTGCCTTTCACTTCAGATATAAAAGAAGTTGAACAAAGTAAGTTATCCAAAGTTTCCGAAGAAAAGAAAATACGTATTTCGGTGCAAAAGTTTAATGTTTTAAAAATGCCGAGCGCTTTCGTCGTCAGTTACGACATTCTCAATGCGGTCCCTACAAAGGAGACAATAGAAAGATCTAATATAAAATTAAGAGTGTTACATACTTGTCAAGTCTCAAGACTGTGAAGGCTTTTTCCATTAAATAAACACATCACAAACAGATTAAAACAATGTTAAAAGCTTATCATAGTATCACAGGATATCTTCATAATTAATGTAATAAATTCGGATCGTTTTTCTATAACAGATGGAAGTTTCAAGTCACATTTTGCCAAGTGAGGTTAATTACGCGAAGAAAGTGACATTGACATGACAATCCGTAGACAGATGTCGTTAAGCAGACCGTGTTCAGTAATAATGACGTACACCAGGCGGACTCGCAAATTTCTGATTATTAAATTGTCGTTGTTAACTAACAAATGGAAAGCTAGATTCAAGATTTAAGTTATAAAATATCGAACGAAAAGAACAAACACATTAAGTGGAGATGAGCCCACTTGTGAAAGGCTGTAACCTTATCATCATCGAAGGCCTTGCAATAATCGATGTAAAGGTGTAAAGTTTCTATTTAAACTAACTTGTTTATTAAGGCAATTGACATTATTGTTAATTTCGGCTGTGATTTCCACATCTTCATGAAAATCTAGCAAAGTAGAATTCCGCGTTGTAGTTGTTATTAACAGCTTAGAGTCCAGCCCCGGGTCGAATTTGTGGTTGTTAAACTTAAGGTGGTGACCGAAGGCTGATTTATCAAGTCTTTGTAAATGTTCTTTTATACGTACCCCCAAAGCTCTGAAAGTCCTTCCCACATACGTGGCATCACAATCCCCACACTTCAGCACATAGATGCCACTCCTCAAAAGCTTATCGATGGTATCTTTTAGTGTTGCCCAAATTCAGTCTTGGTCTTGCAGTCTTGGTCTTGTTCTTGCGTTTTTGCAAGACCAAGACCAAGAACAAGACCGCGTATTTTTAGCAAGACCAAGACCAAGACTGACCGTGCAAGACTTGAGCAAGAACAAGACATAGCCTGCAAGACTCTTGCGTCTTGCAGCTCGGACTTAGCGCTATTTCACGGAGTAGTTAGGTGTAACAGTTCGGTGTATAGGTACATGGTGTAAAATCAGCTCAGTTGTTTGAAGATCACCAGCTGTTTTCATGTTACTGAAGGGACTCGAGTAACTTGTACCTACTTGTCTGATCGATACGAAATTTTTAAATATTAAATTATTATGAGAACCTTAACCAGATGATGATTAAATTATTATATGAGAAGCTTAGCTACCAAAAAGTAAGTCAATGGTGGATAGAGCTTGATCTGGAGTTTGAAGGTCACCAGCAGCTTGCATGCGAGCTACGGTTTCTCTAGTCAGACCGCAAATGACAATTAAAATAAAAAATAACAAAATAATTTTGCAAACGCGCGGCGCGTGAATCCCCGCGCCGTAAATAAAAATAGAAAATCATTTTTTCGCCGACTTTTTTCGGCAACTTCAAAGGCGCGCGGTCGGGGCGCGTGGACCCGCGCGCCGCCAGTGAAGGCGCGAGAGGGGGCGGGTGGTCTGCGGGGAGCGGCGCGCGGCGCTGGATAGGACACGCGCCGGCGGCTTCTTTTGAAATCATATACAGGGCCACAGGGCGTAGGTATACTCATGCAAAATAATTTCGAATTTTAATAGTACCTACAGGTGTTCCAAAGAATAAATAAGTTTCAGAGTGCTTAGAATGAAAATGAATACATTATAATGATCACGCAAGTAGTATTATGATTACGATAAAATGGTAAGGATAGGTAGTAGATGTCATAATAATTTATTCTAGTAAGTATATACATATTATAATATTGATTATATGGTTTTAAACTAATTACTTAGGTACTATTATTGTACATTCAGTCATTATAATTCTTAAGTTTTTACAAGAAAAAATAGTAAAAAAGTGTTCAAATATCACCCGTTTGATAAATATTGTGAGCCACTTTTAAATATACCTGAAACATGTAAAACAATTCTACAATACTAATAAAATAATATAAAAAGCGTAGATACTTACCTACTAATAAAACAAAAAGCCTAAGATATTATTATTAAGAAACAGTTACTTCCATGAAAAACGACATATAGGTCAGTTGATTTTTCAAATTTCTTATCAAATCTTCAGTAATTTATTAATCTGCTTGATCTTTACTATGGCTATGTTAATTCAAGCTCACAATGTTCCAATTCTAATACGTTTTTCTAAGATTTAAAATAAACTTTAATAAATAGTAATAGACTAATAGGTAACTGCAAGACTTGCAAGACTCTTGCTGCAAGACCAAGACCAAGACCAAGACTGGGAGCGCAAGACCAAGACCAAGACCAAGACCAGGTGTATTGGCGCAAGACCAAGACCAAGACTGGCTAAGTCTCGTCTTGTTCTTGCATTTGGGCAACACTAGTATCTTTAGTGTTAATTAATTCATTACCTAATGAATTCGATGTTTTGAAAGATATTTTGATGTTATTATTAAATGATTTGAAAGTTCTATAGATAAAAATTGCTAATTTTTCGTTTACAAAAGGTATTGATTTATAAAATGAGGTGTTGTCTTGAAGTGCTGATGAGGCAAGTTGATGATTCCTTTTTATTTTTATTTTCCTTAATAAATTATCAATTAAAAAGCGACTGTAGCCATTTTTAAATGCAATTTGTTTAATTATGTTCAATTCAGAATTAAAATCGTTTTGATTCATCGGTACGTTGAGTAACCTATGGATATAGCAGTTGAAGGCCGCCATCTTATGCTGAAGTGGATGATTGGAAGTTGCGTTTATCACATGGTCAGTTTGAGTGGGCTTCCTGTACACTCCGAAGCCGAACCCCGAGGCATCCTTTCTGGTTGAGGTTGAGGAGACCCTCCTTCTCAATTTCCAATGTAAATTTGATTTTCGGATGGATATTGTTGATATTATCGAGAATCGTATTTGCTGTTGAATTATCCCCTTGTATTAAGCAGAATATATCATCTACATATCTATAATATAATAAAATTTCCTTGTTGTTAGGAATTATGAAACGTTCTTCTAAATTGTTCATGAAAATATCCGCCATGAGGGGAGATAGGCCACATCCCATAGCTAAACCATCTGGTTGTTCATATATTTTATTATTGAATGTAAAGAAATTTTGGGAAAGGCCGTGTTTCAACATCGCTATTATAGCTTCTATATGAGAATTTATTACATTAATTATGAAGATATCCTGTGATACTATGATAAGCTTTTAACATTGTTTTAATCTGTTTGTGATGTGTTTATTTAATGGAGAAAGCCTTCACAGTCTTGAGACTTGACAAGTATGTAACACTCTTAATTTTATATTAGATCTTTCTATTGTCTCCTTTGTAGGGACCGCATTTAACTGACGACGAAAGCGCTCTGCATTTTTAAAACATTAAACTTTTTGGATTCTCCAAACGGTGTATGCAGCTTACTATTTAGGATTGAAAGTAAGTTATGTTTATCAGGGATGAGGCAAATATAATTAAATTTCAACTGTTTTCATATATTTTTTAGTTACTGGAAATTCCATTGGCAATGAAGTCTATAAATTGGCTGCTGAAGAGGTGAAGTGCCTAGAAGAAAAAACAGGTATTTATTGATAAAATGGTTAGAAGTAAGATATCAGTGAATCTTGTGTTGCTTTTAGATTGGTCTGACTACACTCCGAAAAAGCTTCAATCCAGTAAACACCCTGTGCTGCCACAAACAAAAAGAAAAAAAACATATTCTACCACTACGAAAGAAGATTTAAACATTTTAAAAAAGAAATTATTAGAAGAAAAGGCAGCAAGGAACAAGAAGAACCATGAGCAAAAGATGAGAAGAGAGGAAGAAATACATTTTAAAATCAAGGAACCTTGTTTTACAAAACGAAAAACTTGGGTTAGAAGTTTCACTTCTAAAAAAACAATTAGGTTTACAATAAAAAAATAAAACATATAAATATAATGGGTTTAATTGAATTTTTACACCTTCAAATATAAAACTAACTGTACTATAGTCTCAAAACAAGTTTACGAGAACAAAACAACAAAAAACTACCACTTAAAGATAAGAAAATTGAAATGTATAATAATAATAATAATAATATAACTTTATTCAATATTCAATATAAATTACATAAAGTAAATGAAACATATGAATCATATGAAAAAACATGGAACACATGAAAAACTACAATTTTAAACAATTAAGTATAACAAATATAAAATTTGCAAAGATTAAATAAAGTGGAGCGAAGCGATAAGTTACAATACTTGTGTCGCTTTACACATAAATACAATAATTTACATTAACAATACAGTACAGATGATTATTTTAAAATGAAAATGAAAATTGAGAAAAACATACTTAAAAAGAGAGTATGGAATAAATTTATTTTACCAACCGGACACAAAGAAAATAAGATGCTAAGAAATAAACTTGACAGCACCTCAGCACTCTATGGCAGGCTGGCAAGACCATCCTTTTTTAGGACAAAAAAGAATAAATGAAAAAATATCTTAAATACGCTATGTCCCAGAAGAATATTTCCACATCTTTGAGCTGAACAATGCAGTTTAAGAGATAGAGACAGTTAGGGCACCGTACACATGTGGTTAGGGTAAGCATGTTTAACACGTTAACTGCCATATGAGTCCAAAGTGGCCTCACACAAAATTTGACCCCATTTTGCCGCGTGAGTCCTATCTGGTCTCACACCGCCGACTTGCTCATTTTGCCTCGTGAAATCGTGCTGGTCTCCGCAACACCGTTGAAGTAAATGGTATTAAAAAGAGCTCGGCAAGCTGAACCAGAAGAGTATGTTGGCCTGTGTGTACGTGAGACCTAAGCGGACTCACGCGGCAGAAGATTTATGTTCTGTCACTTTATCGTAAACCAAAATAAATCGTTCATTTTTTTCTGAAAAACTTTATTATGTTTTTAATTTTATAAAAAACACAATCAAAGTCAATTTCTAATTATTCAAATTGGCCTTATGGGCAACAAAAAAACAATCAAGGCAAAAGTGTTTAGCGCATAAGACACATTTGAGCATTGTCTGGGGACATTTCCTCATCGCTTCAAGGCGTCCTAATTCCGATTTTAGTTTTTCGTAGCAAAGGGAGCACCTTCTTCTCCCTGTTCTTCCCACATCTTCTAGTTCGTGCGCCGATGATGTTGCTGCATTTGATGGAGGAGCTCTGTCCACTTTCAGTAAACCTCGGTCAATTTCTTCTTTGAATTTTGTGATTGTTGTTGGTTCATTGGCGACAGACTTATAGGCTACATACGCATTGACTACTGTCGTCCCTGTCAGCATTTCAATGGCCAGCTTTCTGTACCATTTCAGACTCTTTCTCAGCGACGAATTATAGCTTTTCACTTGGTCAGAGATGTCGATGTAAGATTTATATTTGTTATATTCAATAACATTTTTTGGTTTTCTTATGTCTCCTCCTCTTCTTTTTATTAGAATCATCTCATCTGTGAATTTAGTACTCAGCATTAGTACATCTCTTCGATCTTTCCACTTTTGGACAATTATCCCCAAACTACATTCTGCCGCAGCACTTTCCCCTGGTTTCAATTTTTTATTCACGACATCTTTGGGATTGAATTTCCTTCGTGTTCTCAAAGTTCCAATCAAGTGGGTATTTCGCTGTAGCAAGGTATGAGCGAGAGAGACCGATGTTTAATAGTTATCTGTACATAGTGTTCGACCTGCATCCAACAAATCTCCCATGAGGTTCATCACTACTGTTGTTGGGACACTGTTGTTTTCCCTTTGTTCTTTTCCACAATAAATTCTAAAATCGTAAGTGTATCTTCCTTGCAAGCATAATTGTTGTTGCTGTTTTTTGTACGACATGACGTGTTACAAATGTATTTGCTCTTCCTGATGCTTTACTGATTCTTTCCGGAAGAAAACAACTCGAAACAAGATTTCACACAGACGAATCAGATAGTTTAGGTGGGGGTAGGTGTGGTGACACATTGGTCTCATATGGCAAAATCAGCTGTCATATGCTCCATAGTGCCGCGTGAGACCAATGTGTCACCACAAAAAGAAAAGCGAGATTTTCCATGGAAAATTCGGAATTTTACCAAATACAACTGAGATCTAAGATTTTATGTCGTTTTAACACGATTAGGATGAAAAAAAATTGTGGCGTGAGGGGCCTGTTTTTTCACCATGTACGGTGGCAGTTAACGTGTTAAGTTTAATTTGGATATAAATTTTGGCTTGTTATTTTGTTTTACCATATTTTACTTTATTTTAATTTTTGATTTTAATTGTTTCCCATTAATTCTATAGTTTCCAGTACAATCCATTTCGTCACGATTTTTTTAAAGTTTTTGTAATAAATTTTTGATTTAAGTTCTTGTGGCAGTGAATTATAAACTTTTAATCCAACATATAAATAACTGCGTTGCGAGAGGGTTGTTCTACATTTTGGTAAGGTAATCATATTGTTTAGATGAAATCTTGTGTTATGTTGGCGAGATATAGCATTTAATTCCTTTGTTCTTATAAGTTGAATTAAAGCTTGTTTATAGTACAATTTTCTAATAGTTAATACATTACTGTGTGTAAAAAGCGCTTCAGTGGGAAAGCGTATTTTTAATTTAAATATTATTTTAATTATGCGTTTTTGAATGACCATTAAAGGTTGCAACGTTGTAGAATAAGCTCCACCCCATCCAATTATCCCATAATTTAATATGGATTGAACTAAGGCGTAGTACATTGAAATAAGTTCCTGCTCGCTAAGTATTTTTGAGGTTAACTTGAACATGTACGTTAGGGATCTCATTCTTTTCACCAGATTATTAATATGTATATTCCATTTTAAATTAGCATCTATGACTACTCCTAGATATTTGGCACTAGTTGACACAGGTAAAGTCCAAGATGTGTTGCGAAATGGTAGATCTATTGTCACAGGATTTAGATTGTTTAGGACATTTTTAAAATTGTAAAAAGGAAGATACAATGTCTTATCTAAATTTATTGTTAAGAGATTTTCGTCGAACCAGTGAGTTATTTTTTGTAGGTCCTGTTTTATGCTATTTTCCACTTCTAACCAATTGTTACCTTGAACAAAGATAGCAGTATCATCAGCAAACGAAATTATATTGCCATCAAGTTTCAAACTAAGTAAATCATTTAGGTATAATATAAATAATATGGGTCCCAATACCGTACCTTGAGGCACCCCATAGATAACTTCTTGTGGTTCACTTCTATATCCATTTACATCAACTAGTTGTTGTCCGTTGGTTAAGTAGCTTCTAAGGAGTAATTGTACTTTACCTCTAAATCCCATATTATAGAGCTTTGACAACAGCTTTTGATGGCTGACTGTGTCAAAAGCTTTTGCTAGATCTACAAATACACAGGCACTCTTTTTGTTATCATTTATACTATCAGTAATTTTTCTAGTCAATAATGCAATAGCATCACTAGTAGAACAATTTTCTCTAAAGCCGAATTGGGTATTTTGTAATAAATTATTTTTTTTTACAAATTTTATTATCCTACCTTTTAAAGCCTTTTCAAAAATTTTTGCTGTATTTGATATTAAACTAATCGGTCTATAATTCTCTACTCTATTTTTTTCTCCTTTCTTATATATAGGTTTAACGATAGCTACCTTAAACTGAGGTGGACAAATTCCCTTCTCAAACGCTAGGTTAATTAAATATGCTAATGGATGGCTTATTTGATCTTTAATTTCTTTTAATAGTTGTACTGTTATTCCGTCTATCCCTGGCGATGCATTTGGTTTCAGTGTCAATATGATATTTTTAATTTCTGTCTGGGTTACTGGAGTTAAAAAAATAGTTTTATCATTGCTGGTTGATTCATAGTCCAAAAAAGGCTGCCTTTTATTTGCAATTATATTTTCCGCTAACTTTTTACCGACTTGAATATAATAGTTATTAAAAATTTCGCTAATTTGTGTGTTGTCCTTTTCAGGGTTACCTGCTCCATCAATGACTTCCGCAATACATGAGGATTGGCTGCTAAAATTTTTATTTGTGTATTGATTAATTGTTTCCCATATTTTTTTACTGTTTTTTTGACTATTTAATATTACATTTTTATAATAATCTCGCTTTATTTGATTAAGTAAATTATTAATTTTATTTCTATGTGTTTTATATTTTATATACGATTCTTCCGTTTTATTTTTTCTGTACATTTTATATAGTCGATCTCTTTCTCTCATTGATTGAATTATGCCATCAGTTATCCAGGGCTTTTTTTATGTTTAATTTTCAACTTAATAGATGTCGTGGCTTCATTTATGTGGAAATTAAGAACATTCATTAACTCACTTGTTGCAATTTCGATATTATTGGTGTTTAGTACATTATTGAAAGATTCGCGATTTAATTGTTTTTTAATTTTTTCGTAATTAATGTAATTTTTTGTAACATATCTAGGTTTATTTTGTTGATTATCATTTTTTAAATTATGTTCAATTTGAAGAATTATCGGACTGTGATCAGTGATTTTTGAGTGTAACACCATTGATTGTAGCTTTTTAGATTCTAACTCGCAAGTTTTTATAAATATATGATCTAAACAAGTATTAGAGTTTTTTTCGATTCTCGTATATTTATTTATTGTAGAGATAAAACCAAATTCATATAGAATATTTAAATACTCGTTAGTCTCATCACTAGGAGTTAGGATATCAATGTTAATGTCCCCTACTATTATTTCCGTTTCTTCTAAATAAGAGTTTTGTAAATATTTCCCAAGACAGTTTATAAATTCAACTACATCGACATCGTGAGGTCTATAAATGGCCAGTATTCCTATACGCTTTTTCCCGAGGTCTATCACTGTTCGTAGACATTTGATATCAGCAATAATAACAGTCTCAGTTTTAAAGCTGTGACTATCTTTTATATAAATTACTACCCCATCGGTTATGTTAATATTGCTTTCACTGTAAACTAAATTATAATTTTTTATATTATATAATTGTGGGTTTGCTAGGACTCTCGTCTCAGTTAAAGCTATAAAATCAAATGGGAGCACGAATTGGCTAAGCATAATTCCTAAGTGATCAAAATTTTTTCCAATACTTCTAATGTTAGTATGAAATATGGAAAATGTTTGGTGGACGATTTGTAGGTAATTTTTAGCATCCTGCATTGTATCAGCTTCAAATGTGTCAATTTCAAAAATGCCAACATCTCTAACATACGCATCCATACCTCTATTTTATTTTAGCGGAGATAGTAAAATACAATAAAAGATAAAATTTTAAAATATAAAAATTTTAGTATAAAAAAATGTCAATAAAGATAATAGTCCAAACAGGTTACAATAAATAATAAATATCAGTGTTTAGCCAAGAGTAAAAATTTAAAGGACAATCATATAAAATGTATAGGAATAAACATTAAAGTCGTATTAAGGTCCAGACAGACATGACCGGTCCGTCAACGACACGAGTGTAGTCCGAGTGTCGTCCGTCAGACGGTGAAGGATTTGACCAATGGAATTAAATGAGACCGCTTACACATCACCGGCTGACGCCCGAGAGAACAAGCGTCTACGTATACGGATCTCATCTCGATTGCGAAGCTTCGCGTCGACGCACAACATTCAAATAATTTTCAATTGCTGTTAAGCTGAATGTTTCCATTTTCACTTGTGGTTGTGATTTTAATAGAAGGTATTGTTTATTTGTGTGCTGTATTGTTTTTTTTGAAACGATTTCGTACAACATTTTTTTTTTATTAAATAAAATAAGTTTTTCAAACACCAGATTATAGCACTAGACAGTCTAAGAAACAAAAATAATTAACGAAAAATAAACTATGGTAATTAAATATTTTGTTACAAAATATGTAATGAAGTTAAATAGGTTGTCGGTTGACTTCTATTTCCAGATAAAAGTGAAATTTTGGATAGAAATATGTAATGCTGATTACAGTAAATTATATTGATTTTTTGGCTAATAAATTGTTCCTTTTAGGTAAAATTCTTTGGATGATTAAAAAAAATAGAAACTTAGACAGTTTATTAAATAGATTTTACATATTTGTTAAAAATGTTTTTTTTAGTTTACGTACTACTGCTACCAAAGGGTTGATTTAACAATTGGACAGCTAAAACGTCAATTTCGTTAACTGATGGTGTTGATAGCATTTGCTTCTTTTGCTTTTTTGTTGTTGTAAAGAGTCGTATTTGGGGCTCGATTTTCTTATTGTTGTTTTTGGGGATATTTTCTAAACTTTTAAATAAATTGTTTGGTCTAATATTTCTTATTGCTTCTAAACTTGGTTTAATAGGGGCTACACATTTTTTTATCAGTTCAATTTCTTCCAATGAACGAGTACTAAGAACCTGTTGTTGGAAGGCTGCTAGAAGTCTTTGTTGTTCCTCAATAAGAATTTGTCGTTCATTTTTTTGCAACTAATTGATTTTATCAAGTTTATAGATTCTTCCAGCTTGTCATTTATAGTTGTATCAATGACCAAGTTATCTAAAAAAATAAATAATACAAATACACAAGAGCTGAGATTCTAGAAAAGTTTTAAAACATTTAAGGTACAAATTACAAAACCACACCAAACTAAATCCACCACCTGGGTAATTTAAAATAAGCGTTACCTCAGAGAATAGTTATATCCTTAACTTTTCGTGGTTCATATACCTTAATTTAAACAGAAACCAAAATTAATATATTTATAATATTAAAAGTCAAATTGTTAAATGAATATTTAAAAAATGTATTACCAGAGAAACTTTCGTCCCCTGCTGGACTTTTGGGATTTTGCTTTATAAATTGAGCTACTAAATGAACATGTTTACACATATTCCATTTTATGCTATTGTCAAGGCATGAGCAAGTAAATCTATGAATGCACACTGAACATTGACTGCATACTAAGTGACACCTACACTCTGTCTGTAATTCTTCAATAACATAGAGTTCTTTTCCTGATGTAGAAGGTACAATCCAACCAGTTTCACTTTGAACAACTTTAGTTATATCAAGAGTTTCACTGTTTTTGTGCCTTTGTCTCAAATTTGAGAGTTTAGTACATACTTTGCCTTTATGTAATACAATAAGACGTTCAAATGATTTGTCACGGACAAATTTCATAATGGCACTTAAAGCCTTATCCAACCTTTTGGTATATCTACTATTTAAATACAAATATTTAATAGTCCTATGCATTCGCTCCAAGTGCATATTTGTATTAAGTCCGCTGCGGAGTCTAAAACAGTATGCCCATTGCTCTACTTTATTTCCATAATACAATTCAAAGTATTTTCCAAATTCTATTGTTGCAGAATTTTGTTGGCAAAACGTCAAGAATTTTTGGAGCATAATATTGAAACTATATACATCTGTTTCTTGAAGCAACATACGCAACATCTTGTATACAAAAGCCTAAAACATACATCTGCTTTATCAAGTACTAAAATAATTTAGCATTTAAATTTACTTTTGTTTCTTTGTTGGGTATCTTATTCAAGTTCTTCCTCCATGCTTTGTCCACATGCCACGTGCAATATAGTCTATAATAAAGACATTTTAAAAAATTATTTAAACTTTTAAAACTAAAAAGATCTTACCGGAATTCAGCAGGATTCATGACCTGAACCCAAGCATTATAGTATGACTCGGCCATATCCGACATAAATACTTTAGGTTGAATTTTTTTTCCAATTCGTTCTTGAACGCAACTAAAGAATATTTTAATAACTTCTGCATCACTCCTATTTGAAATCAAAAATGAGCATGGATATCCTTCCCGTAGGTCATCTAACACCAGAATTGTATGCAGTTCAAAGCCATACCCGTTTAGCCCATGTGTGCCGTCAATACAAATACTATCATCTCCAAACCTTAAAAATAATTAATATTTCACAATTTAGATTAAACATAAACCAAATGCAAATACATTATAGTGCAAATAAACAGATTTTTACCTTAATAACAAATCCTTTTGTGCTTCAGTCATGATAGCCAAAAAAAAATCTTCTTCTTTCAATATATTATTGGTAGATGCAATACCCTGTGGCTTATAAAATAGAACCGAACCACTAACATTGAGTTCATTTACCCATGCATCCACACTAATAGCATCATTTTTATGTCTAATGGATGTTTTATTTAAGTTATAAATGTTTTCAATGTTATAAAGGTCTTTCTTGGTTAGTAGATGAATACGCTCTAGATGGCAGTTGGCAACGCTGTCTCTCACTTCATCTAAAATAATCTGCAAAGGAATCTTTGCAGCAATTTTTGCAGCTACATTTTGCCTGTCTGACAATGACAAAAAAAGATGGCCTATATCTTCCTCTTGCCTATGTCCTACATGAGTTTTGCAAAAATTTACCATGCATTTGGATTCTTGTACTATAACACTCATGAAAGCAGGACAATATCCATTGATCTTATTACTGCCTTGCGTTTTTAATGCTCGAATATTTAAGCCTCTACTCTTAGTATCACCTGATCTGTGGCATCCGTATGTTATTCTTTTAATATGTGGATTTTTTCCTGACCCATGCAAATTTATAAATGAGGAAAAAGTATCTTTTTCAATTTTGGCCTTCCACATTAGAAAGTCATCGAAACAAGGGAATTCTAAGGCTTCGGTTTGAATATTTAATAAATGATTTTCATTATAATGTTGATTTATCTTCTGTTTGGAAGCATATTCCTGCTGACATAATGGACATTTTAGCCTTTTGGCATGTTCTCTTTTGTGATCAGTAAATTTTTTAAGTAAATTAAACTGCAATTCACAGATTTTGCATTTGAACACTTTTTTTTAATAGGAACCAATTCTTCGAAATGTTCTGAAAAATATTTTATTTAAGTGACAATCCTTGGTGGTGCCAGATTCAAGGTTTAAAGATTATAAATATTAGTTAATATAATTGATAAATTTTATATGTATTTATGACTTACCTGGATGTTTTCGTTTTATATGCACATTCAGATTTCCAATATTTGAAAAGGTGTCATTACATTTTTTGCAGATATGCTTTCCAATTTTTTTTGTAGCTATTGGTGCCAATAGGTCAATTTTTTCTAAAAAAAAACAGTTAAATTTATAACTATTCCACTAATATAAATAAAATCTCCCCTATTTTTTTTTCATATATTATTACAAGAAATAATAAATATATAATCTAGAGTACGTACCGGGATGCTTTCTCTTTACATGCGCTCTTAAATTGGAATTTTTGGAGAAATTTAACTTGCATTCTCCACACTTCGCCATACTTTTAAGCCAAAAAGTTTCAATAAAAAATAAAACCACAATCCAACACACAAATAAATAATATCTATCATTAAAATAATAAGTGAAAAAAAAACATTCAACTTAACCTCAAACACAGTTTTAACTTTGAGTAAGTTTGAATACGAAGTTTGACAAACATTTGAATGTTGTGCGTCGACGCGAAGCTTCGCAATTGAGATGAGATCCGTATACGTAGACGCTTGTCCCGAGAGACGGAACGGCAACGGATCAGCATCGGGCTAGATTAGTTTTGTTTTAATTTTTGACGGTGACGGATCGTTGTCGCCCAGCATGGAAATTGAAAAACTCATAGAAGAGGTTCGCAAATACCCGGTGCTCTATGATCAGAGCAACGAAAAGTATAGAAATACAGAATATAAAGATAGAATTTGGAAGAATATAGCAGAAACTTTACAAGTAAAAGGTAAGTTATGCGTTATAATTATTTAATTAATTTAAATTAATAATTAGGCACTACTGTCAGTATATACCTACCAATTTTAATAAAATTTGAAATAATATTTAAGTCTGAACCTAACAGAATAAAGATAAACAGTACCTATACATTTCGATAAGTGGGGTTTGAAGAAAGAAAAAACAGATTAAGTAAACATGTCATTTATTTATTTTTTCATTAAATATGAGCTCTTATAAACGGTTTGATCTTTAATTTGCTAAGGCTGCCTGTTCTTGCCATTCAACACTGCCTTGAGGCGAATTAAAGAAATCTTTCAGCTGATCGCGCACTGTAAATGCTGTGTTAGTACATCTTCCACGAATACTAGGTAATTTTTGGAGATTTGTTGGCTGTTCATCAGGTTTTCTAGCCACTTCACTTTCATTTGCACTCTGAGGCACCGTGTAACCTTCAGTTCTTCTAATAAAGTTGTACAAAATGCATGTCGCCATTACAATCATAGTTAGGTTGTGAGGATTCCCCTGAAGGGTTCTTCTAAATATTCGAAATTTTTGTTGCATAATACCAAATGCATTCTCTGATATTCTCCTTGCTCTGCTTAAACGATAGTTGTAAATAGTTTTTTCTTTCGTTAAATTCTTTCCAAGATATGGCCTCATCATATAAGTTTTTAGAGGAAAAGCCTCGTCTGCTACGATGACCATTGGGAGTTGAATATCAGTCCCAGGTAAACTTCTCGTTGTTGGAATATTAAGTAGGTTATTCTCCAGTGACTTTCCTAATTTTGAATTGCTCAGAATGCCCCCATCCGAATTTTTTCCATATGCTCCTACGTCTACCGCAATAAAATTGTAGCACGGCTCAACCAAAGCGAGAAGCACAATAGAATATGTTTTTTTGTAATTCCAATACATACTTCCTGAGTTATTTGGAGCTTGTATTGTGATATGTTTCCCATCTAAAGCTCCGATACAGTTGGGAAACTGCCATTTAAGCCAAAATTCATCAGCTATCGCATTCCACTTATTTTCTGTTGGGACAAGCATCACTTCATCCAGCAAAATTTCGACTATTGCATTACAGGTTTCGTGAATTATTGATGCAACTGTTGATTTTCCCAATCTGTAGCTAAAGGAGATAGATTTGAATGAATCTCCGGTAGCAAGGAACCTGAAAGAAAATAAATAATAATAATAATAATTAAAAATATTAAAATTATTAATTTAAATAAAAAAAAATATTGATTTATTAATATTTTGGAAAGAATTTTTTTCTGGATGCAAATAACGATATGTTATATTTACAGGTGGAATAGAAGCATGCAAAAAAAGATGGACATCTCTTCGCGATAGTTTACGTAGATCTATTCAAAAAAGAAAAACTTCTTCTGGTCAGTCGGCGGTTCAGCAACATAAATATAAGTACGAAGATGTTTTAAAATTCCTATTACCTCATATTGTAGAAAGGGAAACAATAAGTAATATTCCTTACTCTCAGGATGAAAATGACACGGAGGAACACGAATCCGTTGCAGACGCCCGAGAAGAAGAACTTTGTCATGAAGAAAATTCTGAGCAACAGATTGCTATGGATAAAACTAAAAAGTCTGTAGTTCAAGGCGATGAACAGTTGGAGACCTCTCAACATCCTAACTTATCGTCAGCTGGTGGTTCTACCACCTATGTAAAAAAAGATAAATTTGCCAAACCATCATTAAAAAGAAAAATGGTAGGGCTAAAACCGCAAGAGTCAGCATCAAATCAACTGATGACCTATATTTTAACCGAAAAAGAAGCGGAAAATCGGGCTAAGAGAACAGCTCAATTGGCAGAAAAACATCCAGTGGATGCTTTTTTGGCCGGCATTGCACCTGCCTTAAAATCTTTGAGTCCCATACTTTTCCATCAAGCAAAGGGTAAAATTTTTGCTGTTGTTCAAGACTTTGAAATGGAACAGCTTTTGAATAATGATGGCCAGTACGTTCAATATACCAGCGGAAACCCTCAGAACCCTCCACTTCCCTCAGGGTCAAAATCAACACCAGACATTTCTCCTGGGCAAAATGATATTTTCAGTCAATCTAATCCTATAGACCAGGTAGATGGTGATGGGAACTCTTATCATATTTTATAAAATATTCCATATTTTTGGTTTTATAATTAGAATGTAAATTTTATGTTTAAAATTTTTATTTATTAAGAGTTTGATTTTCAGTTTTGTTGTTGTATTTATACCTATCCAAAATAAAAGTTATGTAAAACTGATAGTATCTTTTGTTGTGACCGTCAATGACACAGTTTTAAATAAAATAAGACTTTCTTAAACTTACCTTAATGTAACAGCAAGACGTTCTTTCGGTGAAATAGGCAATCTCCAAAAAGTATCTCTTTTCTTCAGTCTTTTATCTAACTTGGTTAGAAGTTGATGAAATGTGAAATTAGTCATTCTGAAATATTCATAAAATTTCGTCTCGTCATCCATAAGTTGTGGAAATAATGTTCTAAACTCCCCCTGCGAAGATCTTGTTTTCCAAGCCTTATGAATCCATATCCTGTTCATTCTTCTTTCATTTCTTTTTTTAAACTGTTCTTCGTCATCTAAAGCAATTGCTATAATTGCCAAATCACTATTTGTAAAATTAGCAAACATCGTTTTGATAATCTAACCGCTAACCTTAACCCTCCTATTGTGTGCAATGTTTAGGTACACTTATAGTGTTCGGGTCAATATGACCCGAAGTAAAAAATAATTGTTAATAATTATTTTTATAGTGTTTGATAATGAAACAGCATCAAGTAAAACTACTTTAACTAAATAAAAAAGTTTATTTGTTTATTTTACGAACAAAAAATTAATTATTAATGCAGTTAGGTACACTTATAGTGTTCGGGTCAATATGACCCGAAGTAAAAAATAATTGTTAATAATTATTTTTATAGTGTTTGATAATGAAACAGCATCAAGTAAAACTACTTTAACTAAATAAAAAAGTTTATTTGTTTATTTTACGAACAAAAAATTAATTATTATTGCAGTTTTCACAATAATATTTAACGTGAGATTTACACACATATTTTTTGCAATTGCAGCATACAATGTTTGTTTTATTGTCGTTTTTGGATGGGCAGAAATAACATCTTGCTCGTTTTTTGGGTTGCAGAATTGATTCAGCTATTTCTCCGCTGCTTGTAGAAGGTTTTGGATCAAGTTTGCTTCTAGCTTGTTGAACAATTTGTGCGGCTTGAACATTTCTAGGCAAATGTGTACGAGTTTGTTGCAAAGATAAAATTAATTGATGTCCTAAATTTTCCAAGAATAGACGCCTTCTGGTTAATTTTCCTTCATTCCAATTGGGATTAATTGCAGACCACAACACAAACGCATTATATGCAGATACATCCAGCAGGTTGTAAAAAACAGTCATAGGCCATCTTTTTGTTTGACGTCGACAAGTATAAGTCATTACCAATTTATCTAAAGTATCGACAGATCCTTTTGTTTTGTTGTAATCTAAAATTATTTGTGGTTTTTTGTCAATAGATTCACTTACACTTGCGTCATGATGTAACGTACTCATTAGGGTTACATTTTTGTTACGTCTTGCCATGTAAGACACAATGGTTGTTTCACGGGCAAAGCAGAATTTTGACGAATATACTTCTTTTCTGTTAGCTATGATCTGTGGAGGTAACTCAGGTTTATTTTTTCTAATCGTCCCTAGCATAGTAATATTTCGTTTTAACAGCATTTGTCCTAAATTATAGGATGTGAAAAAATTGTCACATGTAACATTATGTCCTTTCAAACCGCTAGTGAGATCTAATACTACTCTCAATCCTTGATTTTTTTCTGGATTTTGACCAGGCTGCTTTCCTGTATAAATTTGCATGTTATATGCATATGAATTAGTTGCATCACACAAGACCCAAATTTTAATTCCATATCGAGCAGGTTTACTTGGGATGTATTGTCGAAATGGACACCTACCCCTAAATGGCACTAATTGTTCATCAACTGTAAGGTTTTCAGTTGGATTATATAAATTTGGAAGAATTGAAACCCATTCATCCCATATTTCTCTAATTGGTGCCAACTTGTCCATTCTTCGACGGTCTGCTCTTGTGTCTTTATCATCAAAGCGAAGAACTCTTGAAATGATGTGGAAACGTTGTAATGACATTGTAGATCTAAATATATGACGGCCTACAGTACAATCCCAAAGACTTGACGTAGCTTCGCCATGAGATTTGTAAACTCCAGCAAGAAGTAGTAAACCTAGGTAAGCATCTAGTTCAGTTTCCAAAAGAGGCTGAAATTTATCATTATAAATACGAATTCCTTCTTTATTTGACATTTGTAAAATAATAGATTTTATTTTCGGAGACAAAAATAAATTGAAGCTAGATTTTATATTAGAAATCCTTACAGCTGAGTAACGTGTTATACCGGGTGTCTGAGTGATGACGTTTGCAGATGAAAATCTTCCTTGAGGATTCGGAGGCACAGTTGTCCATTCAATGTTCTTATTTTTTGATTTCCAGACATCACTAGACTGTAAAATAACTTCACTTGTACTTGGTTGTGTTTCTTCATCTGAACTCTCACTTTCAAGTATTGCATCAGAAACATGATCTTCTGTTTCGGAATCACTAACATTATCACTTATATCTGAACAATATAGAGCGGCTTCTAATTCAGCCTCGTTTAGAGCTCTTTTTGAATACATAATAATTATTCTCTGTCAACGTTTGTGGCAATACTACTGAAAAACAGCTTATCTAGGCGGTCTTACATTCACAATAAACGTGCAATATAAAACTTCAAGATTGGTATGAATAAGAACATTTGGTGAAATTAGAATTTTATGACAACATCCCTTACAAAACCTTTTGAATTTATAATAGAAAGCTGTAAAATTACAATGCTTTACCTACTAGTCAATAAAATAATTCATTTGGGTCAATATGACCCGAACACCACAAGCGTAACAAATTTATTTTTATAGCGAAAGAGAACGAAATTATTGAAACAAAAAATGAGTGCATATAGGACACTTTAAATGAATAAATGTCAAAAAATTTTAAACAAATTCCTGAACGGGCTAAAAAATTACAGGACTTTGAATTTCATTTTGGGTCAAATAGACCCGAACACAATAGGAGGGTTAAACCTTAAAAAGGGACTAACTGTTATTTAGGTATCAACACAACGAAACACGTTGGCGTTCTTCTGTCGGTAATATGTGGCCACTAGAGACAGACACCGTCTGACGGACGACACTCGGCCTACATTCGTGTCGTTGACGGACCGGTCATGTCTCTCTGGACCTTTAATCGTTATTTAGTCTAGGCGCTTGTTGACTAAATCTTGTTTAGGTTTAAAATATTTAAATTGAAATTCAACATAATAATATGTATTTTATGATAATTCTCTAGTTAGGAATTAGATTTTTTTTGGTTTCTGGTGAACCTTTGAGGGTTAACTAAAGGGTTAACTCCTTTACTTTTCAATTGGTGATTAATTGTAGGTGTCGGTTTATTTGCTGCAGTGGCCTCCAAGCTAGTGTTTTTTGGGCCTGTAGATTCGATTAATTTAACTTCTTTTCTTGGTTCGGTCTGCTTTGTTTCTGAATCTTCTAGAACTTGAGAATCACTGTCTGGTTCTGGTCTGTGTATTGTTGGAGTAGCTGGAACGCTATTTGCCTTTGGACTTGATCTAACGTATACGATGCTATTATCCAATTCGTCTATGTCTTGCAGTCGATATAGAGTTTAAAGTTTTTGATATAGGCTCTTTGACTCTTATTCCTGGCTTCTATCATACGACGAACTAATTTTTTTTGGTGTTGTTGATCTTCAGGAGTAAGATCGTGGGAAATAGTGATTCCAGTTCCCTTTAGTTTAAACAATTGTTTAATTACAGTTTGTTTCTGAAGATGACTTAGGAATTGCAAAATTACAGGTCCCTTTTGCCCTACTTTATAAATATTGTTTATATCTCGATCTCTGTAGTTCGTGCCAAATATTTGGTTTATTGTATTTAATGTGGTTTCTAGTAAATTGTTTTTATCAGATAGAATTCCAAATATTGCAATGTTATTTTTTTTTTGTACTCTCTCAAGATTATAAACTTTTTTCTCGAGTTTGCCTATGTGATCTTGTAGCTCTGATATTTTGTGGTTAAATGAATCTTTTATAGTCTGTATTTCAGTTTTTAACTCAGTCGTTTCTTTCTTAATTAATTTTTCAATTTGTTTCAGTAATTGATTATTTGTAATGTCATAGTCCATGTTCCTTTGTCCCTCAGACTAATATCTAATAAGATAGCAGGTGCAACTTTTTATATTGCTTTGGTAGTGTTAATAGATTTTCGAAGTATCGTTTAAATTTATAAAGTTATGTAAAGCTTCGTTTTCTAGTTTATTTCTTAATTGTTTCAGTACTCACTTGATACTCCTTTTTTCCATGAAGAATTTGGTATAAAATTCAAGTTTCTTCGTGCACTTTTAATTCGTATTTTTGACACTAAAGCAGGACTAATTTTTAATATGAACTGTACTGTACGGTTTTGTATCTATCTATGGCATGTATACATTCATAAAAAAATGTTTTACATCAATTAATATTGTCATCCAATAAATTCATAAAATATAAGAGGAATTTTTCTCTGAAATTAAGCTGTTCTCTCTGACCGTTCTGTACATCGTTATTTTCAATTGCTACAATCTCTATATTAGGGTCATTAATAGGCTCATTCATGTCAATTGCTATATTATGCTATATTATGAAGCACTGCACACCCTATTATAACAGCTTTGGCAGTGTCAAGAGATAATCTCATACCAACGGAAAGGACAGGGAACCGTCTTTTTAAAACACCAAATAACCTTTCAATTGGGTATCGAGTTCTAATTTGCGATTCATTAAAAACTTGTTCAACCTCAGTTGTTGGATTAAGAATTGGTGTTATTAAATATTGTGGGGGTGTTGTAAGGATGTTAATACAAACGGGTGTGGTGTGAGGTTCTGCGTAGGGAACAATGAGCAATTACTACACTAAATACAGAGAGACACACTGATGAACAGGAGTACGTATTTAATATAACACTACTGTTTGATATGTAATACAATACACGTGAAAATATATTAGTAAAAGAACAAGTTGTCATATATTGCGTTTATCGTGGTTGAATCATGAATAATGAATAATGAGTGACGTTCTTCTCTCTTTGTAGAGGGAACGTCAGTGGCCTTTAGCTGTTGAGGAATGCAGCGCACTCAATGTTGTTACAATATTTTTTTAAGGCATATCCTGAATCTCCAAGCATTATCGAGTTTCCAAACTCATGACTCTCAAACTAAGAAAATTAAAATAAATTAGGGATGGGCAAATATTTAATAAGGACAACTAAACCTAATTGAGATTAAGAGAAAAAAAATTGAACAAAATAAGTGTTCATGTATAAAGAAATTAAGGCTATCTCAGTAAAAAGATAATCATTTAAAAGAAAGAAAAAGAATTTTAGAATGAACAGTGGCTAAATGGAAATTTGTTCATTCAAAACCCGCTCCTTATACATCTTTCGGTATCAAAGTTTGGTTTAAAACGTTATAAAAACTAACAGCTTGAAGGGTAAAGGAATGTTCAAACAAGGCTGTAGTATGGTGCGGCATTGTTAGTGTATTAATTCTATTGTGCCTGTTATGTATTACATTTCTGAAAACCATTTTTTCTAATAAATATATAGGAATGCAAGTCTTACTTATACGATACAGAAAGACGACAAACTGCAATTTAAAAGTCACAGGAACTTAAGGTGGCACTATCGCAATGTTAATTTTCCTATGGTGTCATAGACTCGCTTAAAGTTACTTTTCTCAAAAACCAAAAAATATAAAGCAGTTTTCTAAATATATTTATAAAGTTTAAGTATAAAAGGGTGCAGTAAGTGATATTGGTTGTTAAATTGAGACGAATAACTTCAGAATTAATTATCGAAATAAGGATTATTTTCAGTCCATTTTTATCTACAAATTCGCGAATGTTATACAGAAATTTACAGCTATAGAATGCCCAGATCAGGTTCATGTTTATTTACTGCACAGATAATATATTTAGCTTTCGGAATCATTTCAGTTTTTAATCTAAATTACAGCAGTTTTTTCAAAAAGTAAAAAAGTAAAAATCGTGACATTTCCATTCTATATTTTAAAATATTTCATTAAACTCGAAGCGACCTGCAAGGATACTGTAAAATCTACTGGTAGAAATTGAAATTCTTCTAAAATTTAGGTCAGACATTTATCAGTAGAGGGCGCTGACTGCTGTACGGACTAGCCCAGTATAATATAGCTTTCAGAATAATTTTAGTTTTTTGGTGGTTACTGTAATGTTTTCAAAAGTTACTTTTCTAATGAAACCGTGACAATTCCGTTCCACTTTTACTTTCCTTCAATTATACATCCCGGTAGGGTATGTATAATACAGGGGAATTATAAATGATTGTGAAAATTTTATTTATTTTTCTTTGATTTTTACGTTTTGGAGGTACATGGCTCGGAAAAACATATTTTCCGAAAACTTTTTTGTTGTTGTCTGTTTGGATGTCTGTGTGTGTGTTTGTGTCTGCTTGTCCGTCTATGTGTAAAGAAATTTCCATCCAAGATTTAGAAAAAACGGCTGAAGGGATTTTGACGAAATTTTAACCAAAAATCGAGCATCTGAAAATTTAGATCTGATTAGTTTTTGGGGGAAATAGAAAAGTGGACAGGGGGCTTAAAAATTAAAAAAATTATAAAAAAGGGAAGAAATATCCGTTGGAAACAAAAAATATTTACTGTACGAATGCCCGTGATTACATAAAATATTAAATTCATCGGCTCGCAGTAAGGGGATTTTTAGGGGGTTTGAAAATTTAAAAAAATGATAAAAAATAGCGAATAAAATAATTGTAATAAAATTTTATATACAAGTAAACTAGAGAAAAACCTTTTTAATCATACACAATAATAAACTCATTGGCGTACTTTAAGGGGGCGTTTAAGGTATGTCAAAAAACAACAAAATAATTTATAGCAATTCATTTTTTTTTGAAAAATTATTATTTTTACTGCCTAATAAAATGGAAAAAAAACATTTAGTCCATTTGTGTAAAAAAATTTATTTCACAAATGTCTCAAAACACGTGTCTGAAATATAAATTTATTAATATGAACATAAAATAGTAGGGGGGTCTCTACATTTTAAATTTTTTCCCCTTCGATTTAAAATAATTTCGGGACCCAAACAATTCATGTAAAAATCTTTTAATCTTGGAAGCATGAAATCATTCCAAAGCGTTGTGTCTCTGTCATACACAACAAGGGAAAAATAATAATATTATTGGTTAATAAATAATAAAATTGTCAAACCTGGTAATAATAGTCGTGGTTAGTTTTTATTGTTATTTCACCATTTTTTATATCCAGACAAGAGACATATTTTTTCTCCACTGCTTCTCGTAAGCTCAATCCTGATGCAGCTACTTTGGCCAAACACTTAACTTCGACGATTTCATCTGTACTAATGATTCCTAAAATATTTAAAACTTATTAGCTCAATAACATATTTTCAGAAATGATCATATTTACCATCTGGTGAAGCTCCTAAAAAGCTATATTCTTCATGGATAAACAGTCCTGAAGGAGTTACTCGTTTTCCGGTGATTTCCTGAAATTTATTAATTGCAACTGCTTCGTTCTGTTTACCATAAAGAATTGCTGGTGTTGTAAAACTTTTGATATTTAAAATACTTTTTACAAGAGAATCACATGACGTTGATTTTCGTCTCTTTATAACTGCTCCAAAGAATGATGCAGTAAGGCGATGCATTCTCTCTGTCATATACAAAGGGTTCTCAAATTGTCCAACTGTCTTTCTACTAATCTCCAATCTCTGCTGTGATGTTACCTAAATAAATTATTATATAAATTGTCAAATTGATGATACATGAATATTTAAGCTGATACAAACCTTTAAGCGTTTACATAAGTTGTTAACTTCTATTTGTAAATCAGCATCTGAGATAAGTGTCTCAGAAATGTTCTGCCCATAATCTAAATTTTTAATATTCCGCTTCTCAGAAAAATTAATTTTTCTGGGCTTATTAATAACTTTTCTGTAGTTTCTGTCGTAATCTAACTTAGCCTTTGCTTTTAGCATATAGTTTTCCAAATTACTAGGAGGGCTTTGGTGAGACATCAACTTCCAAGGTTTTTTGTGCCATAAGTGCCCTTCATTATATTTTAGCCCGGTTAACATGGAACGCATTTGGAATCCATCTCTCTGTATAAGATTCACTCGTTTGCCCATATTAAACCGAGCTAGAATGCTCATAAACAGTTCAGCTCTGTTGTTGGTTTCTCTGTCTCTCAACATAGATGCTTTAGTAGTTAAAGGATTCAATGCACCATATATGTGGTGATGTGCTCCTGTGGCTACTAACTGTGGAGTTCGGTCTTTGCTGATGTCTCCAAGATGAGCACATAAATAGTTTTTACAAGCAAAGTGATTTCCAAATACATGATTAACAGTGTTTCGCATGTCGCTTTTCAAAACATCAACATCCAAAGTAGAGTTTATTGCTGCTTGTACACTTTGCTGTAATCCTTCTATAACTTTTTTTGTCAACATATTTCTTGCATCTACAGACACTGACTTGGTGTCGTTTTTAATTTTGTGCAATCTTTTGCCATAATTTTTAAGGGCATGATTGATGCATTCGATTTTTTTAACCTAGAAATTAGAGAAACATATTTAAATTAGATTGTTGCAGAATCACTTAGAATTGGATAAATAATTCATAAAATTGACAAAGCAATAAATAAAAATAATTAGTTATATAACCATAATAACTATTTAGTTAATAAGTTTATCATTTTTACCTGCAATCCATAAGATATTCGTTTTCTGATTTGAGAGTACACTGAAGAATCGCCGTCTGCGATAAATTTCATGAATTTTAGTTTAAACATTTCCATGCTTCTGTTGAAACCTTCAACTATTGTATCTTGTTCCATGGAAGAAGAAGACCCTGTCTAATTTTTAAAACATTTGTGAGATTTAACGTCTTCTCCACGATTTTCAGCTCTAGCACATATTGAGCAGTATTTATTTCGTACTCCCAAGAATAATAATTTTCCAGTTCGTTTTCCGATTATAACAGCCTAAAAGAAAAAAACAGATTTCATTCATTTTCACAGACAAGTGCAAAATACTTACAACACCAGAGTTTGCAGAATATGTGTGGCCATAGCTTCTCTTAGACCATCCACCATCTAAGCAAACCGTTATGCATCCAAAACCATTTTCATCAATTTCATTATTTCTCATTGCTAAATTGTATTCTGCGTCACCCGCTTCTTGCATTATGTTTCACAAGCAACTTTTCCATACCTATAAAAATATATTAAATATACTTACAATAATAAATAACTGTAGTTGAATATCAAATGAGAATACTTACTTCACCCAAACTTCTATGAATTTTATAAAACATAGTACAGGATAAACTGGGTATGTCCAATACACTTAAAAATTCGTTCATGTGTGTGTATGTACTTCCAATGGAAAGAGTTGCCCACACGGCAGCTCTGTTTAGAACAGATATCTTTTTGTCTGGATCTTCATTAAAAACAGAAACTTCCTTGTCGCATACGTTGCATTTAACAATAAAAATACTTTTCAGTCCAGTTCTTTCTTCTGTAAATAATTCCAGATTTCCAGCAGTACATGTTTTATTGTGGCGTATTTGTATTTTCATGACTCTGTCGAAGAAGTAATCTATGTCTACAATACGACATCCATTGAAAACTTTTTGAAGTTCAACTCTTTCGATTTGTAATACGTGGCTATTAATCCTACGACATATAATGCTATTTTTAATAAATTATTTTTTCAGTGGGTAGGTATGATGTTATTTTACATTTTCAATTTTTCCATGAAGTATTACCTAAACAATTTGTTATTATAAAGGTAAATTAAATTTTTCTTTTAATTTTTTTATATATTTAAAATAATAACAAAAACAATGGTGTGAATAAAAGAAAATATTTCATTTTTTATAGAGATGTTTTATGTTGTAATGTCTTTGATTTTTACAATGTAATTACACATATATCTTAAATATTTTTTGAGCCATTTGTTTATTACATTTTTTTAAACAAATTGACTAAATGAATATTTTTAAAAAATGCTTTTTTTCAATTTTATTAGTCAGAAAAATACCAAATGATTCATAATTTAAAAAAAGATCCCTCTAATTTATTTATATTCAGAATTTTGTCAGTTTATTTGTGAATTTTTTTGATCCTCTTCTAAACACCCTTATTATAAACCAATGATTTCTTTATTGTGTTTTGTAATAATAAGTCCCTTTAATGTACTTATATAAAACCAGTGGTGTCTTGTCAGACATGATACTTTCCCTCAAAGTGCATAATTTTAAAAGGGATACTGTAGTTGAAATTATTTTATTTTACTTTTATTCTTTTCCACTCGTTTAAGAATAAAAATAAAAATTTTAAAAAAATATTCTAATTTTTTTTTGAATCTTAAAAATTTATTCAATTCAGTTTATTCGAAAATATTTTACGATTTTTTTAAATTATCAAACTTTCTAAACACCCCCTTAACGTACACCAATGAGTGTATAAAGAGGTGTTATAAAAAGGTCTCTCTAATTTGTTATCAGTTTAATCGTATTTTTTTTACAAATTTTTTAAATCCTTTTAACTTTCTAAATATCACAATGAGTTTATTATTTGTTATTAAAAAATCTCCAAAGTTTACTAAAGAGATAAATTCATTTTAGTAAATATAATTGTAAAATTTTTTATATATAAATAATACATTATAATAATCATTGCGAAGAAGTTCTCGTTCAAGAAGCTTTATGTTCATTAATAAATTAGAAGGAGCTTCAATATATAAAACTTTTTTATTGCAAATGTTGAATTCTGAAAGAATTTACGATAGTTTTCTATATTATATCGCGAGGAAAATTATTATTGTTAATTAGTATAGTTTATTTTGAAAACTATTTACCTTTCAATTTCATCTTTTAACCATGGGTCATTACAAAAATCATATTCATCTGATTTTTCCGTCTCCTCCATTTGTCGCGAAGTTGAAGCTTTTTCAGATGTCGATTTTTGTACCGTATAATTTTTATTAAAGGCTTCGTTTATAATTTCATTAAGTATTGCTTTACAATCTTTGGTAGATTGTTTTTCGGCTTCAATTTTTTCTAGTATCTCGTTAAGGATTTCGCTAACTATTTCATTTGCCAATCTCCATCGATGAAATTGTGTCCTTTTTCTAGAAGCTAGGTTTCGCTTTCTTCCCAATGTTGATCTAAATTTCACCATATTTCACTTACTTTTCCTCAAATAAAAAATTATAGAAACACTCTTCAAATAATAACACTTGTTGATTGTACACTGGCGTAAACTAAACTGGGTACAAAATAAAAAAATGTTAACTACTTATACGGCGGCTGTCACTCGGACACAAAACGACCCTTGTACCTGGTTTGCAGAAAAGGTTACTTAATCCTATCTATCATTCGATTAGGAAAAACCCAAATTTACTACCCATTATTATATTATAGTCTATTTGAAAATGAAGAGAGAGTAATAAAAACCGTAGGGTACCGTTGTTACAATGAAAGATCATAAAATAATATGATAGTCAGAGAAATTTAATAAGATTTGTATTTGAAATTAACGAAAACAATTTAAAATGCATTACAAATACTGAAGTTTTACCGCATGTACTGTACTAACTTTTGCATACCTAATTACTTTTCATTACTCTCTCTTCATTTTCAAATAGACTATAACCAAGGGTTACTTTATAATTGTTATTTATAATTGTTAAAAATACAAAACTTTAAATTTTTTATTAATTTTTTTATTACCATTCAAGTCAATTCCAACTCTTTTTTGTAAAATATTTATTACAACGACATATTGGTAGACATCCTTTTATATTTTTTACACTTTATTATTATTCCCTACGAAAAATAATTATTACTTATTAAAAATTCCACAATTCTTTTCTCATCGAAACAATAACTCACAAATAAGTACAGCTCTGTACGAAGCGACTTTATTTCATAGTTTGAAAATTCGACCTGATGGCAGTAGCTGCTGGGTGTTTCGAGATAGGAAGGGAGGGCTGGAGGCTGTTGCCTTTGTTTATCATCGGAAGATCTAATCCTTTTCTACAATAGTGTCGCCTTAAACCATTTGAGCCTGTGTATGGATTGCGACACACGATCACATTTCCTTAGATTATTAACAAATCGACAGCATGTATTTTGCACTCTTTGTAATCTTAATTGAGAATTTTGATCCAGACAAGAGTATTATACAATCATGCAATAATAATGTACCGACATAACCAGTGACTCAGACAGTTGTTTTTTTCATTTTAAAGCTTAAGATATGTTTGCATGCATAGACCATACTCATACGCAGGTAAAATTTTTGAAGTAACATGCTAACATGGTCTCTAAAACGAAGAGGTTGTTCAGTTAACTTAGTATTTTAGGATCAAAGAAATGTAGAACCTGAGTGTCAGCATACGAATGTAACTCAATAAATTGCCGAAAGAAATACGGGAACTGCCTAAATAGGTTTAAAGCTTCTATTAAAAATTATCTAGTAAAGTTCTTCAAATGTATAGCTCAATTTTTAAACTATGATATTGCTTTAATTAATTTAAATACATTGTGGGATCAAATGCTTTATTACCTATTTGATTTATTAATATTATATTGACCAATGCAAAAACTTTATTGTTATACAGTAATATATTTTATTCTATTCTATTCTATGCTAACTCTATGCTATTCACTTCCTCTAAAACAACGGAGTCTGGCAGTTAGAGTCGGTTTTCTTTTATGTTGCAGGTAGGCACGAACTCTTATAACATTCCGACCGTGGAGACAAGGATTAGTGTCTATAACTCGCTGAATTTCTTTGCCTTTAATGATAATTTTATGTTTCCCTTTATGTTTCCATTTTTCACCAAATTTTTTTTAAAATTACATTACTTTCTTTATTTGTCCATGTTGATTTTAAACCTAGTGTTGTTATTGGAGTAGCTAAAAAGCAAGAAAATAAGTGTATAGAAAATTGGGATTAAATAAACATTTGAATTTATTTAATAATTGTATTTTTTAGACTTTTCAATCCTTACCGACGGTTTGGAGACTCTGATTCAGCTTATCACTCCATTCTGGATCGATTGTGCTCAATCCGTAAATTTTTTCCATCCGCAGTCACCATTTGTACACCTTGAGCTTTTTCAAGCAAATTTGATAATTTTAAAACATCATCCACTGGCAAGCGCTGTCTGTAAATACCTGTATGGATGTTTTTATCGTGGCCCATAAAACCTGCTAATGCGTCGACTTCGGAATCTGAAAGTCTCAGTTGTATCCCTAATGTTGCAATATGTTTCCGTAGTTCCACACTTTTTAAGGTTGACGGAAATTCCGCCCCACACATCCTTACAAATTTATGTAAGAGTGGATTAAGTTCTATACTTCTTTTTCCCTCTTGATCTAATTCTGACGGCAAAGCGAAGACATACGGGTTTAGTATCGAAACATGAGTATTTTCTCGGTATTGTAACAACAAGTTAATAGAAGCCCCCAGTTCATCGTCGCTCAATACGGGAGAAATCTTCTTGTTTATTCCTGTCAACATAACTCTGGACTATTTTGCCGCAGCTTGTTGATCTCTAGATCTTAGCTGTTGATACAATTCTGAGCTATTTTCATTATTTAGTTTTTCTATCGCTTCATAATGCACAAGTTTTATGCGTTGTAACTCTCCGGGCCGCCTGCGATTTAGTAACAAAATTGAAGCAAGAGTAAATTCTGCAAGTTGTTTCCATATAACAATTTGGAAATCCTTTTGAGGCTCTTTAAAAGCTCTCCTTCTGTTTGTTTTTAGAAATGAATTTAATTTTTAAATCTTGAAGTTTTGGCAATATCACTGCACCGTTGGCAATATTCATATGTGTTTGTGATTCCACGATAGTTGTGCCAACAAGAATGCCGTATTTTGCCTTAAATCATCGCATAAACTTTTTTGCTTCATCTATAGGGTGATCATTACCTTTTTTTAGTGGAATCAAGCACCCATAACTTTTTTAGTTCTTTTACAAGTTGTCCAATGTCTCTGGCAGTAGCTGGACTCTTCATTATAGCTATCTTATGTTTTATAACTTTTCCACAAAACTTACATAAAAATAATTTTGCCTCAATTTTGCTATTTACTATAGCTGTCTTGGGATTTTTAAAAGCTTGTCCAATGGGTTTTTGATTTAAAGTAACGTCTCCTTTAAAGCTGTCTTCTTGAATTGGTGATTCGATATTACTTGATTGGTATCATTAGTTAAACTATTGTCATTTGGTAGAATAATTTAATGGTAAAATACAATTTAATTCTTCATCGTCGGAGAGGCACTGTCACGTGCAGAAATCGGCGTCAACATATTTAAAAGTTAAGTTAATGTCCCGGCTCGATTGTTAGCCTCTAAACGGGTTCCGATCCGTGTGGTGGGATTCGTATTGACTTGACCCGTGGGGAGAGTAGAGAATTTGATTTAGGTCGAAAACATATCGGGTTTTTACTGTCTAAGCTAATAGCTAAAATTTTAAATTAAGTAAATAAGTGCATCGATTTCTTTTAATATTACTAATACATTTAGCTTAATGAATTCGATTTAATTTTAACATCATTTCGGAAATCAAATTAATATCGAACAAGCCGTTTTTGCACAACGGAACACACTATTTCCCCTTCTATACTCACAAGTGTCATCGCGGTAAGGTTTGCGTGGATTAGCGTAATGTGGTTCCTTTTGGCATTTCAACGATCGTACGAACACATTAGAGTATTACTATCGAATTAAGTGACGCCATTTTGTGAAGTGGAAAGTTCTTTTGGCAATATTCAAGCCATCCGTATGGGTTTTTGAACTTCACTTCAATATATTTTATCTAAGCCTCATTTTTGGTTATTCCTTTGTGGTATTTTTTTGAGTAGGCGTATAGATAAATCCATATTTTTGGGATTTGATTAAATGGTGCTTTCTTCGTGTGGTTGCTAAGAGAATTCGTTTCGAACAAGCGTGGACATCCGATTTAAGATCACGAAATTTACCACCGGGTGTTAGCGAATTAACATCGCAGTTTGGCTGCTAACCCCTAATCTTAATATAAAAGGGGTTTTTTGGACCTGGCGAACATTTGTTGTTTTTTTTTGGACCTGGCGAACATTTGTTTTTGGTCCTGGCTGAACTTGTTTGTGGACCTGGCGAGTAAAATTGTTTTTGGTTCTGGCTGAAATTATTTTTGGTATTGGCTGAACAATTGCTTTTGGACCTGGCGAATATTGTTTTCTTTTTGGACCGGGTGAATATTTCTGGATCAGGCTAAACTTGTGCCTCACCAACATCAAGCAGCAGGCTAATAACGAAAGCCTCACTACCAGCACTGCAGATAACAGATAAGCCAAAAATTTAATTTTAAGATTAAGACATTGTAAAAGTTGTTGGTCGAATATTGATTATTTATAGTAATTTTTAATTTTTAAATCTTTCATATTGCGCTGGGTGATCACTCATAATTAAAACTGCCAGGGTTTTGACATTATTGTGGAACAAATTTTCTGATAATCGCTAATTTTCTTTATTTCATTTATATATATTTTTTTTATATTGTATAACTCAATTGTTGGGTTTATTGTGCGGGGGGGGGTTATTTATTTATTTTTGTGAATATAATTGATAGATCTAACTTTGTGTTTTACTCAGATCTTCACCCACTCACCACATTTGTTACTCAATCAATTTTCTTTTTTTTAATTAAGATTCTAAATTCATTATTTATCTCCAGTAAGATAGGTCAGTGCCTGGAACATCAGGGGTTTCCGATTTGAACCGTTAAAATCGGTGGCGCGACTCACATTATTTTGTTTTGAATTACCCTCTACGGCTGAGCTGGGCACAAATTTGCCGGTAGAGAAACCACTTACCCATCTTAACTGGAGTTGGAGATTTCAAAAGTTTAAATTTTCAAAATTTTATTTTACTTTTACTAAAAGTACGTGGCAAATTTTTGGCGCCCAACGTGGGGCCATTTTTTTAAATTGGGGCGTAACTTTTTCTTATTGTGTGAAATTATCACTTTTATCTTGTTTTAAAGTTCTTTTTAATTGGTGAGCTGAGTAAGACTGAGTAACTTGGTAACTTTTAGGTATTTACAGCAAATATTTTTATTATTACTATTTTTTTTTTATGCTAAAACATATTTCTCATTTATTGAATTACCGCTAACACCCTAATGATTTTAAACACCTATATTGTTTCGATTTTATTTTGAGACATATCCGGACATTTGTTTTGCTTTTATCTTACGTGATATTTGTAGTTTATCTTCCCGTATCATGGGGAATTTTCTTTATTGTGTAATTATTGCTGTCCGGTTATTTTTCTCATTATTTTTTTTTTACGTAATGTTATGATGCATTTCATGTGGTATGTTTATCTTATTGTAACTTACCTTATCTCTATCATGACATTTTAATTTGTTATCTGTTCTGTAAATATGGATATTCTCGTGTTGTAACTTCTATATCGGAGATCCGAAGACGGTTGAAATGTAATAAAGCAAACACTTCTGGATTCAAGTAATTTCCTTATCTTACCTTGAGTTACCTTTACCTTACCTTTACCTTACGTTACCTTACCTTACGTTACCTTACCTTTTTTTTTGTTGTTGCCTGCTTCGTCGACTCTTAATTAACCTCATGGTTTTGGTCTCTTTTTTTTTATGCAGTCGTGTTAGGTACTGCTTCACATTTTGTGGATTTTGGAGGCCAAACCTTTTTGTTTTCCCGACTGGACCATTGGTTTTGGGTGTCCGGTGGGAAAAGCCTTAGTGGTAGTTGAGGGAGATTCTCTGGAGAGAATCCCACGAACATCTTACCTTATCTCTCCTACCACCTTTTGGGATTTGTCGAGGAATTTTGGTCGACTTAGTGGGAAACATGTGATCGTTACCTTCCTTACCTTTTGCTACATTACTTGAATCCAGCCAAATCAACAACCATCGTTGATACCTGTCTGCGTTTTTCTTTTGTTTGTTCTCTTTTTGGTTGTCTTTCGTTGTTTTAGTTTGTGTGCCTTGTGGCTGGAGGCCTAAGAATTTCACCACCCGAGGATATTCCAGGCGGAGTGGGTAAGAGTCCCCTAACCTTAACACTTTTGGGTTCAAGTTTCGTTATACCTTGGGTTGTTTTATTGTTATTCCATCTTACCTATCATCTTGAATCCAATCTTTTCAACAATCCCATCGTTGATCTCTTTTGTGTGCCTTGTGGCTGGAGGCCTATGAATTTCACCACCCGAGGATATTCCAGGCGGAGTGGGTAAGAGTCCCCTAACCTTAACACTTCTGGGTTCAAGTTTCGTTATACCTTGGGTTGTTTTACTGTTATTCCATCTTACCTATCGTCACTTGAATCCAATCTTTTCAACAATCCCATCGTTGATCTCGTTTGCGTGCCTTGTGGCTGGAGGCCTATGAATTTCACCACCCGAGGATATTCCAGGCGGAGTGGGTAAGAGTCCCCTAACCTTAACACAACTGGATCCAAGTTTCGTGGTTTATTTCGCCTTGCGCTGTAGCGAATATCTTGTACGTTATCTTATCTTTATTATCTTATCTTTATCGTACCTTTTGTTGTTTCATTTACCTGCTTTCGTGTTAGTCAGTACCGACTTTAGTAGTAACCTCATGGTTTTGGTTTCAATTTTAGTGTATCTATGTCACTTAATTGTGGATTTTTGAGACCCGAACCTCTACTTTCCGACTGGACCATTGAATCCTTTTGCGTTTTGGCTTTTAGTTTGGGTTATTAAGTGTCCAGTGGGAAAAACCTAGTTGTGGGATTTGTAGAGGAATTCTCTGAGTCGGACTAGTAAAAATCATATTATTGTCATATCTTAACTTTCGTACTTGGATCCAACACATTATTTTTTTTTTTTTTCAACATGACCATCGTTGACTTTAACACTTTAGGATTCAGTTTTGTCGTAACTTTTCTTACCTTATCTTGTCTTATCTTCCGTACACTGAATCCTCTTCCGTTATTCGTTTTCTTCGTTACTAATTCCTTTATTTCTCTTTTCTTTTTTTTCTCTCTCTCTGTATCTAATCCCAACTTTTTTTTTATCTCCATCTCTTTTAATATCAGGTAAATATATTTACTCCTTTCTTTTCTTTCTCTTTGGTCCTTAATTGCTAGTTGTACTGGTTGTTCCGAGGTTGACTGGAGCCAGATGCCTTTTGGTTTTTTTCCTTTTTTTGGAGTACTGTTCAACGTTAGGTGTTGGGTTTAGTTCATTCTTGCTGTTATTTGTATTTAGGATGTACCCTTCAGGTACACTTCCAAATTGTCACCGGATCCTTCTGATTCGTTTTAGTCTGGTGTGGGCTTTATCACACTGGGTCCCTTCAGGTCTCGGGCTTCGGCCCAAAACTTCCCTCCGCGATTTCTTTGTTTATGGCCTTTGCACCCAGTACAATGCTTTTGTTCCTGAGCTTAGCTCGAAATCTGTGAAGGTACTTTTGGTTCTGCGACCTTCCTTTTAATTTTATGTTTCTTTTACTTTTGTTGAGTCTTATATGAAGGTATGTATGGTAATTTCTAGCGTGTGCTTATTTCCGAATTACTCTTAGTGATCACACGAATCTGCAAGTCATCGTCGAAAATCTTACGAGTAAGCTTTTCTCCTTTCTAAGGGAGGGGGATGTTGTCACGTGCAGAAATCGGCGTCAACATATTTAAAAGTTAAGTTAATGTCCCGGCTCGATTGTTAGCCTCTAAACGGGTTCCGATCCGTGTGGTGGGATTCGTATTGACTTGACCCGTGGGGAGAGTAGAGAATTTGATTTAGGTCGAAAACATATCGGGTTTTTACTGTCTAAGCTAATAGCTAAAATTTTAAATTAAGTAAATAAGTGCATCGATTTCTTTTAATATTACTAATACATTTAGCTTAATGAATTCGATTTAATTTTAACATCATTTCGGAAATCAAATTAATATCGAACAAGCCGTTTTTGCACAATGGAACACACTATTTCCCCTTCTATACTCACAAGTGTCATCGCGGTAAGGTTTGCGTGGATTAGCGTAATGTGGTTCCTTTTGGCATTTCAACGATCGTACGAACACATTAGAGTATTACTATCGAATTAAGTGACGCCATTTTGTGAAGTGGAAAGTTCTTTTGGCAATATTCAAGCCATCCGTATGGGTTTTTGAACTTCACTTCAATATATTTTATCTAAGCCTCATTTTTGGTTATTCCTTTGTGGTATTTTTTTGAGTAGGCGTATAGATAAATCCATATTTTTGGGATTTGATTAAATGGTGCTTTCTTCGTGTGGTTGCTAAGAGAATTCGTTTCGAACAAGCGTGGACATCCGATTTAAGATCACGAAATTTACCACCGGGTGTTAGCGAATTAACATCGCAGTTTGGCTGCTAACCCCTAATCTTAATATAAAAGGGGTTTTTTGGACCTGGCGAACATTTGTTGTTTTTTTTTGGACCTGGCGAACATTTGTTTTTGGTCCTGGCTGAACTTGTTTGTGGACCTGGCGAGTAAAATTGTTTTTGGTTCTGGCTGAAATTATTTTTGGTATTGGCTGAACAATTGCTTTTGGACCTGGCGAATATTGTTTTCTTTTTGGACCGGGTGAATATTTCTGGATCAGGCTAAACTTGTGCCTCACCAACATCAAGCAGCAGGCTAATAACGAAAGCCTCACTACCAGCACTGCAGATAACAGATAAGCCAAAAATTTAATTTTAAGATTAAGACATTGTAAAAGTTGTTGGTCGAATATTGATTATTTATAGTAATTTTTAATTTTTAAATCTTTCATATTGCGCTGGGTGATCACTCATAATTAAAACTGCCAGGGTTTTGACATTATTGTGGAACAAATTTTCTGATAATCGCTAATTTTCTTTATTTCATTTATATATATTTTTTTTATATTGTATAACTCAATTGTTGGGTTTATTGTGCGGGGGGGGGTTATTTATTTATTTTTGTGAATATAATTGATAGATCTAACTTTGTGTTTTACTCAGATCTTCACCCACTCACCACATTTGTTACTCAATCAATTTTCTTTTTTTTAATTAAGATTCTAAATTCATTATTTATCTCCAGTAAGATAGGTCAGTGCCTGGAACATCAGGGGTTTCCGATTTGAACCGTTAAAATCGGTGGCGCGACTCACATTATTTTGTTTTGAATTACCCTCTACGGCTGAGCTGGGCACAAATTTGCCGGTAGAGAAACCACTTACCCATCTTAACTGGAGTTGGAGATTTCAAAAGTTTAAATTTTCAAAATTTTATTTTACTTTTACTAAAAGTACGCGGCAGCACTCCTCGCTTAAAGTAGGTGGAATGTAAGATGGATCTCGGATTTCGTTATCATCCTCATCATCGTCATATGCATTCTGGCTATGAACATTAATACGATGAACAGATTTTTCAATATTTTCTTTAGTTTCAGAGATTGGTTGTAACTCTCCGATTCTTTCGCCACTACCTGTAACACATTCGTGATTTACGCATAAGTTTTTTTTATTACACACAACGTGGCTATGCGCACTACACTAGAGGCTTCTTGAGGCCAAATCACAAAGCTTAACTGCAGGACCGCTAACGCATGGTTTAAATGGAAAAAAATTGAAATACAATTTAATTAAATTTTTAAAATATTTCATAGTGTTTTTAAATAACTTTCTGACCATCTTCGTATCTTATTTTATTACGGGATAAAAAAGTAAGTATATACAATGTATTAAGATTAGGTAATCCCTTAAAATTATTAGAATGTAAGGTTATACACAGTATAATATATTTAAAAAAATCTTTTTAAATTCTAAAAAGTGTAAATAAGTTACTGAAAATCAGTAACAAAGATTGCAATTTAACTAATAATTAATATAAATTAATAAATGTTTAAAAAATTTTTATTTGTTTAAATGCTTTTTATGTCTGTTCCAACAGATATATCTCTAAAAGTTTTTTTAAATTGTAACATACTTTTCACTTATAAACCTATTTCAAGTTTTTATAACATTTTTATAACAATGGAACCACTATATAGTCCAGGGAAGTTAGTTTTTCTCGTGACTTCGAATAATCCAGGTAACTGACAAGTTTTTTTGTTATTATAGACCTATAGGAAGGAAACCTACTGGTTTCCTGCACAGATTTCGGAGCGGTATTTTAATTATTAACAATTTAGTGCAAAAAACGCGATTTTTTCGATTTTTGCATCCCTAGTAAAAAGCTAAATAGTTGACATATATTTCACGCTAGGTTGGGCATTGGGGTACCTAATAAACCCTTAAAATTTCAGACCGATCCATTAATCAGTTTAAAAGTTATTCTATTTGTTTATCCCAGAGACCATTTTTTTGCAATAACATTATACAGAAAATAAAAAAGATAGGGCAATTCTGCGAATGCCACATGAAAGTAAAAGACTTATAATATTAACATATATTAAAAAAAAATAAAAAAAATTATTAATTATAGTCCAAAATTATAATGCAAAATTATTAACATTTTTAGTTTATAAACATTTACAATAACTTTAAAAATATTATCCGTAGAAAAAATCTTTTTACATATTCAAAAAGCTGGCATTTTTTCACGAATTTTCAAAAAAAAAATTGGTCTAGGTCATTTTGGGCCAAAGTTAGCCATTTTTTTTTTAAAATTCACAACTAATTTGTTTATAATAACTAAAAAACGCAATTGGTGCCATTTTAATGAATGGGGTTAGTATTTTTTATGGAAAAATTTGCACAAACAATGCACCTTTACAGGACTCTCTACGAATTTAAAAAAATGTTGTATAAATTGTGACTAGTCGTGGTAAGTGGAAAGAGAATCGACAGATCCACGATTCCAAAAACTGAAAAAGCAACGTTAAACTACTACAATTTTCTATATCTCCGGATCTACTCAATGGATTTTGATCTTTCTTTTTTTAATTTGTATCTACTTTTTTCGTACATTACAAATATGCAATTTGTTTATAAATTTATTAATTAATAAACAGTCTAATTTGTTTTAACAATTTTTGAAAAAACAATTTTCTCCTAAAAATCTATTTTTTTAATCATATTATCATTAATAATCATATAAAAACTTAAAGTACACTTTAATAAATACATTATCTTTAATAAATAATTAATTATTATTAAATTTTACCTAAAAAATGGGCTATATTGTATGTTTTATATAGATATATAAGTAAGTTATATTACCATTATTTATAAATATTTAGTTAATTATTTGTGATTTTTTTTTTCTATAATATTTCAATTCAATAATAGAGTAGTAATAATTATTAACCTTATTAGAAAATGATACATCTTTCTTTTTCCTTTGATTTTATTTTATTAATATTCTATTATTCATATATTCGATTTATTTAAAATTACATTTAATTATACATGTATTTAGTAATCACTATGAATGAAATCAATAGATTAGTCAATATATTTTAACTATTTTTATAACATCAAAGATTAATACTTAAAAAATATTTGATTATAAAGATTAAAATTATAAGCTTTAATCTTTAATTTTATAAAAAGTTATTGTTAAAATATATTGATTAATCTATTAACGTCATTTATAGTATATATTTGTATTTGTATATACATTTAAATCTTTATATATCTATATAAAACATCCAATATAGCCCATTTTTTAGGTAAAATTTAATAATAATTAATTATTTATTAAAGATAATGTATTTATTAAGGTGTACTTTAAGTTTTTATATGATTATTAATGATAATATGATTAAAAAAATAGATTTTTAGGAGAAAATTGTTTTTTCAAAAATTGTTAAAACAAATTAGACTGTTTATTAATTAATAAATTTATAAACAAATTGCATATTTGTAATGTACGAAAAAAGTAGATACAAATTAAAAAAAGAAAGATCAAAATCCATTGAGTAGATCCGGAGATATAGAAAATTGTAGTAGTTTAACGTTGCTTTTTCAGTTTTTGGAATCGTGGATCTGTCGATTCTCTGTCCACTTACCACGACTAGTCACAATTTATACAATATTTTTTTAAATTCGTAGAGAGTCCTGTAAAGGTGCATTGTTTGTGCAAATTTTTCCATAAAAAATACTAACCCCATTCATTAAAATGGCACCAATTGCGTTTTTTAGTTATTATAAACAAATTAGTTGTGAATTTTTTAAAAATGACCTAGACCAATTTTTTTTTGAAAATTCGTGAAAAAATGCCAGCTTTTTGAATATGTAAAAAGATTTTTTCTACGGATAATATTTTTAAAGTTATTGTAAATGTTTATAAACTAAAAATGTTAATAATTTTGCATTATAATTTTGGACTATAATTAATAATTTTTTTTATTTTTTTTTTTAATATATGTTAATATTATAAGTCTTTTACTTTCATTTGGCATTCGCAGAATTGCCCTATCTTTATTATTTTCTGTCTAATGTTATTGCAAAAAAATGGTCTCTGGGATAAACAAATAGAATAACTTTTAAACTGATTAATGGATCGGTCTGAAATTTTAAGGGTTTATTAAGTACCCCAATGCCCAACCTAGCGTGAAATATTAAAGGTCCAGATTAATTTTAATAATAGTTATTAACAAATAACGGTTTTGCTTTATTTTGCAGTTTGCGGAGCAACAAATTGATTTTTTAATTTTTAAAAAACACCATTTTGAAGCTTTTTCAATGTTCTAAAAGATAACATTTTGTAATTATATGTCAACTATTTAGCTTTTTACTAGGGATGCAAAAATCGAAAAAATCGCGTTTTTTGCACTAAATTGTTAATAATTAAAATACCGCTCCGAAATCTGTGCAGGAAACCAGTAGGTTTTCTTCCTATAGGTCTATAATAACAAAAAAAAATGTCAGTTACCTGGATTATTCGAAGTCACGAACAGGCTTTGTTTTTGCTTATTACCCTGGACTAATATTAGTTCGGGTCTGGAGATCACACTTTTCACTTTCAAGAGCAAAAAGAAGATTCTCTCAAAAACATCTGATTTTCGTTGTTTTGATCGATTATGTAAGCTTGAGAAGCTTTTTCTAAACAAGATTTTGTGCTTCTTTCATAATATTCTTCGTTGTTAATGAATTCATCGTTAGTTACTTCGCAATAAGGGCCCCCTTAGTATTAGTAGATTGTTCTGTAGAAGAAACCTAAGTACTTGTTGACTGGGATTAATCTATGCAACGCCTTAAATAACAATTATACCAGCAATAAAATATTTTTTATATTACTAATTTAAATTAAAAGCATTACCATCAATATGTAGACACTTTGTACCTGTTGAGAACTTGAATAGCATTTGCTGTGTGACACAATAACTGTATTGAAAAAATTGTTGGCACATAAGCTGGACTATTTGGTAGAACAGATTTTTTGTTTACAATAAAATGATCGCTACAAATTATATAGCTGGGTGTTGGTGACCAAGAAGATTTCTCACGACTAAAAAAATATTTTAGCATTTATTTTTACTACATTTATCCACATGTTTGTTGTATAATTCATTCTGATATCACCTGTATAAAAATATACATATTTAGGTATATATAAAGGTTATACTTACTTTTGTATTTTTACTTTAGATATCTATTTTTGACGTTCTTCTGGTCTTTTTATTTTCGTAGGGAATGTAAAAATTGTGCTTTTAGTATTTTTACCGTTATTTGGGCAAAAAGGAATGCAACAAACACTATGACCCATATTTTTTTATAAAAACATATACAATCATATGTAAATTGGTCCTGCAGTTGAACTTCGCGTTAGATCCGCCGCGAACGCTAAGATCAGGCGACGTGGGTCACGTGGTTACGTGCACATAGGAATTAGTTACTTACTCTCATCCCAAATTATTTCTAATACTCCAAGTTCCACTCCTTCTGTCTTACGAGCTTGACTGGTTCATCACAGACTTCATCTGCAAAAGTTTGTACAGTGTTTTTTATTTTTATTCAATATTACATAATTTGTGGTTTATTAAAAATTTAAATCTGAATATAAAGAAGAGTTTATTAAACTTGTTGATTATAAGTATAATTCTCTGGAGGAAGAGACATTTTTTGAGACTGAAGAAAAACCATTAAATAAAAAACAATATAATGATAAAAATAAATATTAAGACGCAAAATATGAACCACTTAGGAAAAAGCAATATGTTAAAAAAAAACTAATGAAGATAATAATAATAATATTTTAATTTTTGATAGATATAAGTTCTCACGCATCACTGTTAGATTAAAAATTGATAGATAGAAAGAAAAATGCCAAAAATGACCTTGGTAAGAGCAAATGGGAAAAACTATAAAGTAAATAGCAGTTATTAAGTTGGTAAAATAATGAAATAAAAAAAAAGAGTTTGTCAATAGTAAAAGATAATATTGAATAGTAAAGAATAATATTGTGGTGAAAAAGGTAGCAAAAAATAGAATTGTATGTAATGTCGGAAGATTTGGGTAGAAAAATTTTGGAATAGTTACATTTGGGGTATAAGCATGAGTAAGCGAAAAACTTCTTGGAAATCTGTTAAAATAAACATCAATAAAATACGGCGCAAAGTCCATTTTAAAATATATTTAATTATTTATATTTTCAATGGCAAAAAGGTCTACAAATAATAAGAAAGTAGAAGTTGGTGCCACATATTACTGCACATGTTATTTGCAAATAAAAAGTTGTGAAAATGTAACTCAAAGAGTATAAAAAGAACATTTGTTTTTTCATCATACTAAATACTTACTTTTAGATTGTTTTTCGGCAGTCACTAGTAAATCACTTTTTTCACTAAGGTTCTCTTGAGGAGAGTTGACAAGAATCATTTTGCGAAGCACTTTTGCGTCATCATCGGTAGCAATCACAATAGAATCATATTTTTTATTACCATAAGGGGCCCCAAATTTATCTTTCTTTCTTGAAATCGTAGAACTTTTACATACCTTTACTACTTTATCATCTGTAAATTTTACCAGTGAAAACATTGTTAAATATCTACTGTTGACCAACAGTTTGTATACGTAGTGCAGATATTTTGTAAATAAACGATATTGCTCTAACAATTATTTCCTAAGAACTTTTAAAAGAGGATTTTTCTAAGTGGGAGTAATTAGAGTGGGAGCTAAAGTGTCTGGCTTTAATAGAATAACTATAGTGGAAGGGTAGAAACAATTGCAGATATTTTTAGAGATCCAATAACGGGTCCATAGGAAAAACTCGGCTGTGTTATGCACCACATCAAAATCAAAGTGGGTTTTTCCAAGACAAATTAAAAAGAAGCAGTATTCAGCAAAATACTGCAAAAATTTATACTTAAGATAGGATAGGATATAAACAAATTACAAATTATATCCAATTTTTACACCAAAAAAGTTATCTGCAAATTGTTTGTACTTTTTTATAAACAATTGCTCTTTCTTTCTTAAGCTTTCATTTGAAACCTAGATAATTTCACCTAAATTTGAGCCATTTTCAAGTTATCTTACTTAAAATAAAGCAGAGTTATATGCAAAACCCTCCGAGATTAGTTTTGCAATATTTTTTCACTAAATTTGTAATATCTCCGGACCAAATTAATCTTTTTTGATAAACCTTGGGCAGGATTGTTTCTTTTAAGTTTAAAAATCGATTGACGGTAGTTAAATATTGATATATACTTTAGATTCATTTCCACAGCGTTTTAAACAATTAAATTGCTTATAATAAATTCCCGTCACTTCGGGTGAGTGAGCATGTTTAAAATTCGGATTCAGCGGTTTAAATACATAAAAATATACCGTTAAAACACGTTAATCGCCATGAGAAGCCCGGTAGCATCACACGTAGTCTGGACAACCAGGCCGCGAGATGCCATGGGGCATCACAGGCATATCGACATTATAAGCCTTGTGATGCCGTCTGGCTTCACAGTAGTGCGTTTTTCTTTCGAGGCAAGGTTACTAGTGGCCTGGCAAACCCAGTAATGCCTTTGGCCCATTAGAATTCTAATTAATACGAGTATGGTGGGTTGCAGAACTAACGGAGGAAAATATTGTTATATATTCTTTATATGATTTTAAAATGTTCTGACATAAATCTATTGAGTAGAAAGCTAACAAGGATGTATCACATTCATTTATATACCTAAAAGTAAATGTGATACAAGGATGTATCACATTCAGTGATTCTTAAAGTAAATAAAAAATATAAAAAAAATTTTGAAAATTAATTTTATTTCGTACATACATGCACTTTTGAAAAAAAAATTGTTACACTGTATACATTTATACTTGCTGAATGGAGTTTTACTTTGTGCATGTTGTCATCCATTTTGTTGTGATAAATTAGCATAGCACTCGATGCAACGTCTTCTTTCCCTGTGAGCGACTTCCTTCAAATAATGTCTCATTTTAGTTGAACTAGCAGGTTTGTCACTTTCATTTGATATATTTAGGAGTGAAAGAGCAAGTTCTTCTTTGAAGGCCTTTATTGTCATTTTATTACCAGTTATTCTCTGATAAACAAGGTGAGCATTCACAATTGCTGACCCCAAAAGTAATTCTACAGCTTTTTTGCGGTACCATTTGACTTCTTTCCTTAGTGAAGATGAGTAGGCCTTGAATTGATCAGAAAGGTCGATAAAACCTTTGCATGGATTGTAGTCAAGGACTATGTCAGGTTTTTGTACTTCTCCACCTCTCTGTTGTACTGTGGTCATATTATCAGTATGTTTTGTACTGAGTACCAAAAGGTCTCGTTTGTCTTTTCACTTCATTTCCAGTGTTACTCTCTCTTGCTGTCAACTCGTTCTTCTTCAGTTTTTTTTTTAGTAACCTCCTTGGGATTAAATTTTCTGTTGGCTCTAAGTGTTCCAACTAGATAAGTCTGTTCTTTCAATAGCTGATGAGCCAAAGTTACACTGGTATAATAGTTATCAGTGTATAGCGTGCGACCTGATTTCAGTACGTCAGACATCATTTTCATCACTACTTGAGTACGTACAGCTATTTCTGGGTCATTTTCTGCACCACAATAGACTCTAGTATCGTACGTGTAGCCACCTTCCAGGCACATTTTGAAAAGTTTGATGCCAAATTTGTGGCGCTTATTTGGGATGTACTGTTTGAATAACAAACGTCCCCTAAACAGTACCAGTGTTTCATCTATGGTTACATTCTCTTCCGGAATCCGAACAGACTTGAAATTTGCCATCAATAGTTCCAAAAGAGGTGTCAGTTTGTGCAAACGATCGTTCCTTGTGGGAACTTTACGTAAGGTTAGCAGTGGATTCTGGAAACCGCTATAAAAATAGATTTTCAGAATTCAAAAATGGTTAGATAATTAAAGGCTAATTAAAGGCTCTAAAAAACTGCAAAAACATTTATAACTTTTTGTGTATAAATAGTATTTTTAGCAAAAAATGAAAAAATGGTGACTTAACCCTATATGACAATTGCCAAATTCCATTAAAGCTTATCTTTTCTAATTACACATGTAGTAAATAATTAAAGGCTAATTAAAGGCTCTACGAAAATGTAAAAATATTTATAGTTTGCTAATTATTAACATAAATATTTAACAAAAACTAATCTAACACCATTTGCTGTATTTATTCAAATAAAATAAAAATTGAAATTTGCAATTTTAAGGTAGTAAGATCATGAAAGCAATATTCCAAGAATTTCTTAAAACTCAGAATATAAGTTATTAAACGTATAATACACATGCTGTAAAAAATTGAAGACGATTTGCCACATCTAACAAGAGATATTTGCATTTGAAAATTACATGATTTGTACAGGTGTAATGTTTTGAACTCTTCCCTTTATAAGGCTTAGTATATAGTTGTTTATTACTTATAGAATTAGATTTAATTATAAGACTTGTTTATGTATTTGTCATATTTTTATAATTTGATACTTCAAATTTCATTAGCAGTTAAAGAACTTTAATTCTTGATTTTTGTATTTTAGGTAAGTTTTTAGGTTTTAATTATAATGTTTTAAATAAATTTGTATTTTAGCAAAAATAGAATATTCTTTTCCTGTTAAAGACTTATAAATCAAGAATTTTAAAAGTCATGTCAGAAGAACCTCATATTATGGTACATTTACGATTGCAAGTTGAAGCGTCTACGGACAATAATAAAATAACAGTAGTAAAATTAAAAACTATTCGCTGGGATCTAGAAGAGATTGTATATGAATTTCCAGAAGAATTTCAACTTTTATCCTTGCATACAGAGTTATTAAAAATGTCTGTAATACAAAAAATTCAAAAATCAATTAAGACTAGAGGACAATTCCGTAATGTGAAAATAAAATTACCGAAAGATGTGGCTAAAATATATTTTGATGAAGAAATGAATGCTTGTTTCAATGATTATTATTTGGGCGAATGGATAGTAGAAACAACACCACAAATAGCACAATTAACAGAAGCCGGACAAATTTTACAAAAACTGAAACAATCTGAAAATCGCCAAATTGATTTATCATCAATAACAAAGTCATTTGTTTTAGAAAAATTAAATGGTAAAAACCAAAATGTAGATTTATGGTTAAGCACATTTGAATTAGAATGTGAACGTTTTAAAATTGAAAAAGATAAATTAATTGAGATTATAAAATTATTTTTAGAAGATAGTGCATCTGATTGGTATGCTTCAGCTCTATTGAAGTGTGGTCTTACATCAAAATGAATGATTTTAAAAACGCATTCAAAGAAGCATTTGCTGAAAAGGGATGGGCTATGGCTCGATTTACTTATTTATATAAGTACATAAATGGATCTTTTGTAGATTACGCATTAAAAAAAGGAAGACTACTATTACAAAGAAATCCAAAAATGGAAGAGAGTATTAGAATTGATCTCATTGTTATTGGGCTACCTATTTTTATTCAGGAAAAACTGGATCGAGAAGAAATTAAAACGACTGAACAAGTAATGAATAAAATAAGACAATATGAATCTACAATAAAGAAAAAGAAAATTTATAACAAAGTCGAAAATAAACAGGTAGATAGTATCGAATTGAAACCCAATTTTTCGGGGTTTAAAAAAGAAAGAAAAGCATGTTCAGTATGCGAAAAATTAGGATACAAAAACAGATTTTACCTACCGGACAAGTGTTGGAATAAAGACAACGTTGATAAATTCAAGACAGTAAATAATAATGAACTTGAGGAAGAGATTAACAAAACTCTTCCGGACCAAAAAAACTGGTAGTGATACAACTAATCGATCTGGATGTGCAATTGGAAAACGAGAAAATAGTTAAAGGAACTTATGATTCTGGTTCGAATATAACCATGATAAATTCGAAGGTTTTAAAAAACTTAAAGAATAAAAAAATTGAATATAAAAGCACATTCAGGACAACCAGTGGTACAGCTGTAACAGATGGAATTGTACGTTTTAAAATGAAAATATTTGAAATTGAAGATTATATGGATATTATAGTAGTAAATAGAGATTCATTTAAATATAATTTACTTTAAGGTTTGGATAGTATAAAGAAATTTAGATTATGTCAAGATGAAAATTTAAGGATTACTCAAAAAACCAAAGAATTACATGAACATACTGATTTGGAACAGAGAAAAGAGGAAACATTTTGGAACTCTGAAACGGAAATAAATTTTAATGAACATATAGAGGTAGAAAATTTTAATGCTAAAATAGATCACTTAGATGTAGTTAACAAAAGGAAAATTATTGATCTTATGGACCAATATGAATCAATTTTTGCAAGGAATAAATTTGATATTGGAAGAATAAAAAACCATGAAGCTCATATAAATTTGCTTGAAAATAAATTTATAGCAAAAAAACCATATCGTTGTTCTATTCTTGATCAAAAAGAAATAGAATATCAGATTTCGGAGCTGCTTAAAGCCGATTTAATTGAGGAATTGACTTTTCCATTTGCAGCACCCGTAACACTGGCATTCAAAAAGGAAGAAAATAGAAAATCGCGAATCTGTATTGATTTCAGAGATTTGAATAAAATAGTGGTTCCTGAACCTCAACTTTCCCATTAATTGATGAAATGTTAAGGAAGACGCGAGGATGTAAATGGTTTTCTGCATTGGACATTAATTCCGCATTTTGGTCTATTCCTGTAAGAGAAAAGGACCGATACAAAACGGCGTTTGTTACGCAAGATGGACATTGGCAATGGAAATGTTTACCATTTGGCATAAAGACTGCACCCGCAATATTTCAGAGGATATTAGACTTTTGTGTTGTTTACATTGATGATATTTTGATATTTTCAAAAACATTTGAAGAACATATAAAACATTTAGAGAGACTTTTCGAATCAATAATGAAAGAAGGATTCAGATTGAAATTTTTTAAATGCCATTTTGCACAAAAAACTATTAAATATCTTGGTCATATTTTAGAACAAAATACAGTACGTCCTATTTATGACAATTTAAAAGCTATACGAGATTTTCCTCGTCCAAAAAATCAAAAAAACATACGTTAGTCCTTAGGGAAAATAAATTTTCATTACAAATATATACCGAATCAAAGCAAAATTTTAGAACCCTTCCATAATTTATTAAGGAAAAATGTAAAGTTCATGTGGACAGAGAATTGTGAAAAGTCGTTTGCCTTGATTAAGGAGTATTTAAGTAAAGCACCATCTTTAGCGATTTTCGATCCAAACGCACCTATTATAATTCAAACTGATGCAAGTTTGGATGGTATTGGTGCAGTGTTAAAACAACCTATAAGTCTTTAACAGGAAAAGAATATTTTATTTTTGCTAAAATACAAATTTATTTAAAACATTATAATTAAAACCTAAAAACTTACCTAAAATACAAAAATCAAGAATTAAAGTTCTTTAACTGCTAATGAAATTTGAAGTATCAAATTATAAAAATGTGACAAATACATAAACAAGTCTTATAATTAAATCTAAATCTATAAGTAATAAACAACTATATACTAAGGCTTATAAAGGGAAGAGTTAACTGCTTGTAATGTTTTAAACTACTTTATTTACCACATAGTTTTGATAAAAAAATAAAATAAATAACTCTGGTTAGCCATTATTTTCTCTGAAGGGATATGACGACTAGTGGCATGAAAACACTGTGGCAACGTTGTCATAAGTAATATGTGGAATTAAATAGAAATAGTGCGATTGAAGTAAAACTTGTTGACGTACGTACGTATCGGAAAATAAATATTTAATTACAATTCAATCATATTTATTGCCTATATACTTTACAAAAAAAATGAGATGTTATATTTATATTATTCATTAGAAATAGGAATTTGAAAGTTATCATTATTTTTTTTATATATGAAATAATAGGTTTATGATAACAAATGTGAAACATAGATTTTAGTCTATAAATACCATTAATGTATTTGAAACCGTTTGAAAATTTCATAAATAAATTTCGGAAATTTAAACTCCTCCCATAGCTGAAATTATACAGTTACTTCCATCAGAATCTTCCGTTAGAATCTACCCCTAGTCGTGCCTAAAGAAGTTTTGCTTCAATAATAGGTAAACAATATTAAAAATATACACACATTACGTTTAGAATGTGTGATTTTGTAGCTGTATCTACCTTATTGTAATACATCACAACACAAGAGCCTTCGATAGTTAGATAACCATTTCATTTTGTAGCATTTTATAGCATATTCCATAAAATTTAAAATCCTGAGTTAAGTTTGTTTCCTTCACGTCTACGAAGGATCTGTTATTGGTGGTCAAAGGTCAGCCATCTTGACTAGTGGTTTTATGGCCTTTATGGCTACCTAACCAAACCTAAAATAAGTATAAGAAAGTGTTAAAATATTTTGAATATTATTATTTTATGAACAAAAACGTGCAACATGCTTCTTTACTCAACGTAAAGATTCCGTATAAACAATTATTTACTATCATAATATGTATGTATGTATATAAACTTACTTAATCAAATCATAATGAATGTAGCTGTCTCGTAATTTTTTCATTTTTGTCATTTTTCTTCAAATCTTTCTGGCGCTTATAATATCCCCTTTGACGTTCACAATTTATTTTTCTTTTTAGCTCTTTAAGTCTATAAAACGAAAATAGCTAGGTATAAATAATAGGTATAAATAATTAGGTATAAATAGTGTAATTACACACCAAAAATAAAATTTATGCATATAGAGTACCTACCTATTCACTCATTTTCAATCAATATTTTTTCATCACTTTCTTCATTAATAAATCCACATTGTTTATTCATATTTAATACAAATACTTTATACACAAAAAACTATTTATACAATGTATTTCGATTGACAAGATGATCAGCTGTCAATTCATACAATTACAGATTTAATTTTATTTCATATAGGAGGCAAAATCGCATGAGCGCCGCTAGGATTATTTTCAGGGGGTGCATCTGCATCTACACACTATTATGATCTAATATATATATATATAGAATGTAGAATGATTTGGACAGCAACCGCGACGCCTTTAGTTTTTATTCAAACAATAATTTAATAAAAAAATTAAAAAAATATATAATTTTCTGGTAAATTCAGGTATTTTCTTTCATAGCAGGGGGGTGCAAGCGTACCCTCTTGCACCCTGCTGCCGGCGCCCATGCAAAATCGTGTCAGTATTAGGTTTTGTTTCCGGTTTCTGTTATTAGAATGACGAATTATCTCACCACCTCGTATATAAAATAATATAAAATAATTAATGCTTATATTATAATTTTATCATTTAGCTTGCACAGCATTTTCTACCTAGAGAATAATCTTTGCTTTTATTATTCATTGTTAATATTATATTCAAGTAGTTCAGATGAAATTTATTATAAATAAAATATAAAATTTTTTAAAAAACGATTTTTGGATTTCGAAATCATATTTGGCGCAGTCAGTAGGATTGTTTGGGAGTTTACGTATCGCACGTGAATTTTTTCGTTTCAACGATTAACCGAATAATCGAACCGATATACGTGGTGACTCAAAAGTATTAAAGTGTTGTGTTGGCGGATCCTTAAAAATCAGGAAACCGACTCTAGCATCGAACCAGTGCAACCTTAATCTATTGAACACCGGAATCGGGAACAAAAATCGTTCCGATTCGCGAAGATACCGTCAGTGAAGACAACATTGCAGATCTGGTGGCCATCTTTATAGATAAGAAGAAATGCTGAAAATAGTTTTAGTATTAGCGTAAGTACAGTTTGTTGTATGGATACATTGCTTGAAAACTTTGATAAAATATCTTTAAATTCACCTTTAGCTGACTCTGACATAAATCATAGTATTGCTAGTAATTCAGTTAAAGAAACCAAAATGCCTAATATTTTTAAGACTGATTATTTAGATTGTGTTCCCGAATTTGACGGAAACCCTTGCGAATTAAATAGATATTTAGCGACAAGTGAATCTTTGATAAATGCTTTTTATGATGTGCAAAACCCTCAAAATTTTCAAAATATTTTTCTTATTAACTCTATAATAGGGAAATTAAAAGGTAATGCTAAGCTTATTGTAAATATTCAAAATATAACAACCTGGGACGAACTCAAAGCAACTTTAACTCGTAGTTTTGCCGATCAGAGAGACGAATCTTGTCTCAACAGAGACTTAGTAATGTTAAGACAATCCCCTAACGAAAAACCTCAACAATTTTTCGACAAATGTCTAAGTACACTTAATCTTATATGTAGTTATATAGATTCTCACGAAACTACCCCAGAAGCTAAGGCACTTAAACGCAAATTGTACCAAGATTTAGCTCTAAAAACATTCCTTTCGGGACTTAAAAATCCTTTAGGTACAACAATTAGATGTATGAAACCTGCTAATTTAAATGAAGCTTTACAATTTATTATAAGAGAAGAAAATGCCAACTATTTTCACAATACACCTAGCAATCATTTCCAAAAACCATTATTTCTATCACAAACTCCAAAACAACAAATTCAATCACAACCTTTTAAAAATCAGAATTTTGTACCGTATAACCCTTTCAACGTTCAAACTCATAATAATCAATTCAGACAAAATGCCTTCCCACAGCAGCAAAACATGTTTCAAACAAGATATAACTCATCTCCACCAAGATTTTGGACAAATCCACAAATAAACAAACAACCTAGTAATCGAAATACAAATGTATTCAAATCCAATCCAAACCAAATTTTAACTAAACCAACACCAATGAGTATTTCGACACTAATTATTCTAGACCAACTAATTCAAATGTTAATTATCAAAATTACAGACAAAATCCGACAAATTCATTTAGCAAAAATGCTATTACCCCAAACGAATCGAATATAATAGTTGAAGAACTGTTTAATACTGAAACAGATCAGAATAATCCTCATAAACAAAATTGTGTTTATAATGATCAATACCAAACTGATTCAGATCAAAATTATAATCAGAGCCTATCTGATCACTACTACAATAATGAATACGAGATCGACCAATACCAATCTGAAGAAATTAACACCGACCAATTTCCTAACGAAAACGAAAATTTTCTAGAAGTGCCTCTTGCAAATCAAACCACTTAACACCAGTAATCTTAGTAAACACTGATAACAATGCCAGTGAACTACCATATATTATTTTCCCGGAATATAACATTAAAATTTTAATCGACTCTGGCTCTACCAAATCTTTTATAGACCCAGATGTTGCTTTCAAACTTTTTCCAAAATTTATACAGAAAGATCCGTTTATTGTATCCACTGTATTTCAAAAATCTTCACACCAATTCAGTGCTAATATTCCCGCTTCAAAAATTTTTAAATTACCTAAATCTAAACTTCTTAAATTTCATTTATTTAAATTTCATAATACATTTAATGGATTGATAGGGTTAGATAATTTAAAGGAACTACAAGCAAGTCTAAATTTTAACAACGGACTTTTAATCACTCCTTATGCTAAGATAAAGATCTTATTTCATAATGTCAAAAAAGAACTCCATTTAATAGAAGTTTCTCCTAGATGTCAACAAGTAATAAAAATAAGAACTAATATTTCAAACGGAGAAATCATCATCCCTCATCAAAAGATTCAAAATTGTGAAATTCCAGAAAGTCTTACTGTTTCAAAAAATGGGGAAGCTCTTACAACAATATTAAATAATACAACCGAACCAATAACATTAGACTTTTCCGAACCACTAACTGTAGAAAAATTTGAAAGAAATTATTATAAAACAATTGACTTAAACCACTTGGAAGATCACAGTACCTATAAATTAGATCCAAATCAGATTAGATTAGAACATTCAAACAACGAAGAAAGAAAAGCCATTATGAACATTTGTCAAGAATATTCGGATATTTTTTATCATGAAAATATGCCCCTATCTTTTACCAATAGAATAAAGCACTCAATTCGAACTACAGATGAAGTTCCAATTTATTCCAAACAATATAGATATCCCTTCATTTATAAGAATGAAGTTCAAGAACAAATTAAAAAAATGTTGGATTCTAATATCATCAGACCAAGTAACTCAGCTTGGAATTCACCCATATGGGTTGTTCCAAAAAAAATGGATGCTTCGGGCCAACAAAAATGGCGTGTCGTTATTGATTATCGACAACTAAATTCTAAAACCATCGATGACAAATACCCCTTACCCAACATTAGTGATTTATTAGACAAATTAGGTAAATGTCAATACTTTACCACTCTCGATTTGGCAAGTGGGTTTCACCAAATCGAAATGGATGAAGCCGACATTGAAAAAACCGCCTTTTCAACAGAAAATGGACACTGGGAATTTTCACGAATGCCCTTCGGATTAAAAGGAGCACCGGCAACTTTCCAACGTGTAATGGACAATATTCTTCGGGGTATTCAAAACGAGCAATGCTTAGTATATCTCGACGATATTATCGTATACTCTACATCGCTGCAAGAACATTTAGAGAGACTAAAAACTGTCTTTCAAAGACTTCGAGAGTCTAATCTTAAAATTCAGCTTGATAAATCTGAATTCCTAAGAAAAGAAATTGCATATCTTGGACATATCGTAACACCAGAAGGCGTGAAACCGAATCCTGACAAAATCATAGCCATTAAAAATTTTCCTATACCTAAAACAACAAAACAAATTAAATCATTTTTAGGCTTACTTGGATATTATCGTAGATTTATAAACAACTTTGCTAAAATTACCAAACCTTTAACCAAATGTTTAAAAAAGGGTGCCAAAATTATCCATGATCAAGAATTTGTGAAATGTTTCGAAATTTGTAAAAATCTATTGATAAATGAACCAATTCTCCAATACCCTGATTTTTCAAAAACGTTTAATTTAACCACAGATGCAAGTAATATTGCTATTGGAGCAGTACTCTCACAAGGACCTATTGGTAACGATTTACCAATAGCGTATGCATCTCGAACGTTAAATGACTCTGAACAAAATTATTCTGTAATTGAAAAAGAACTATTGGCAATAGTATATGCTACAAAATATTTTCGCCCTTATCTTTACGGCAGAAAATTTAATATTGTAACGGATCACCGCCCACTTAAATGGCTATTTTCATTAAAAGACGAAAATTCAAAATTTACCCGCTGGAAAATAAAATTGTCAGAATATAATTATGACGTTATATATAAACCAGGACGAGCTAACTCTAATGCCGACGCACTTTCTAGAATCGAATTACACACGAAAGAAACAGTTTGGGAAGAACTCGATGAAATATTAAATGAGGTCAACACAAATACAAATAATCCAGCCATCCCTAAAGAAACAAATACCACCCGACCACAAGATTTACAAATAGACCTTTATACAGAAAGTCTTCCTCTTCCCGAATTAGATCAATTATCCCTACAAGTCCAACCAGACAGACAATATCAATCAGAAATAATAAACAATGACAATGACGAAACAATCCATTCTAATGCTGGAGATAACCCAACATTCGAAATTCCTTCTATAGATAGTGCCGTAAATTACGGACAGAATCGAATCATTATTACATCCGTCTTGCATACACCAGCAAATCCAAAATTGAAAATTCTCTTCGAAAAAAGAAAAAGAATCAACCTTCAACTTTCTAAAAACAATTTCGAATCAGACGTTATAGAATTTGTAAAAAATTATATAAACCCAAGCTCTCAATATCATTTATATTTTGAAGATCCTAGTATATTCGAACCATTTTTGGTAACACTACAGAACTATTTTAAATACTCTACCTTGAAATTTAAAAAATGTTCTAAAAAACTTATAGATGTTTTTGAAAAAGATGATATTAAGGAAATAATACAAAATTATCATGAAGGAAAATCCAACCATAGAGGAATTGACGAAACTTATCAAAGAATTAAAGAAAAATATTTTTGGCCCTTTATGAAACAATCTATTCAAACTTTTATTAATGATTGCGAGACTTGTCAACAAAGCAAATATGAAGACACCCTGTAAACATTAAAATGAATATTACACCAACTAGTACCAAACCATTCGAAATTATTCATGTTGATACATTTACTATTGAAGGTAATAAATTTCTAACTATTCTAGACAGCTTCTCGAAATACGGACAAGCTTATAACTTGAACCCATTTTCTAGCACAGAAATTGCAAACAATTTAATTTCCTTCTTTTCCCATCATGGTTGTCCAGAACAAATTATAACTGATAACGGAACAGAATTTAAAAATTCTATTATAGCGGAACTCTTGGAATTACATAAAATTAAAGTTCATTTTTGCTCACCTAATCATCCTCAATCTAATGGAAATGTTGAACGCTTTCATTCAACATTAATTGAACATATCAGATTACTAAACACAAAAGGCTTTCTCAAAACCCCAATTCAAATGAAAATTATTTATGCTATTCTTGCATATAATCATTCAATACACTCGGTCACAAAACTAAAACCAATTGATGTAATAAACGGACACATAAGTGCCAACGATCCATTCAATATCGAAATTGATAAGATACTTTTGAATGATTATATAAATGACCATAAAGAACGTTCCAAATTACTTTATTCAAAAATTAACCAGACATTAATCAATGAAAAAGAAAAACGAACGGAGAATATAAACAAACTTCGTGATGACCATCCATATGGACAATTTAAAACGTCCACTTAAAAAACCTTTTCAATTTTAGACATTAACAAATACTATTTATCCTTTCAGTCTTCACTTCATCTGCGGACATCCTGAAAAGATAGAAATAAAAAATCTAGAAAACAACCCTGGAATAGTTCCACTAAAGATTGGTACAGCTAAAATAAATGAATACTACTATAAATTAATTCATTACTACGATCTAGAACCGATAGTATCAGAAGTCAATAAACTCAAAAGACAATCTTTAAAATTAAATACATTAATACAACAAATTTACAAAAGTGACATTTATATAAATGAAAGTAAAAATTACATAAATATGTTAAATTTCTTTGAAGGAAGAATAGAAACTAAATTATCAGATATCATTCCTGGAACAAATAGACATAAACGTGGATTAATAAATGGCACAGGATCAATATTTAAGACAATAACAGGAAACTTAGACGCTAACGATGGAGAACGTTATGACCGACTTATAGAACAATTACAAAATAATCAAAAATCTTTAGCTGACAATATAAATCATCAAAATTCGTTATCTGTAGACCTAATTAATAATTTCAATAAAACAGTTCAGAAAATAATACATAATGAGAAAATGTTAGAAGATAAAATTAACCATATTGCAACATTCTATGATGGCAATCCTGTCAATGCAGTATACATTAAAGACGTAATGACTCAGGTAATTGGGTTATTTAACATAATTTATTCTATAATTCAGGATATTGAAAACTCCATTATATTTTCCAAACTAGGAAAGATGCATCCAAGTATTATTAATACTCAAGCTTTTATCAAAGAATTGCAGTCCATTCAGAAATATCACAATCTGCCCTTAGAAGTAAATACAGAAAATGTTTTAATATTCGAACAATTAGTTAAAATAGAGAGTTATTTATCAAACTATAAAATAATATACATCTTGCATATACCAATAACATTTGCGACAAACTATGACTTGTACCACTTATACCCAATTCCAATCTTCTCCAAGAGTCAGTTCAAGGTAATTTTACCGCAAAGTAAATATTTAGTATTAAGCAAATTGTACTACGGCTATACAAACGACTGTTGCAAGAAGATCCTCTCACAAACATACTTCTGTGACAAAATTACCATTCGAGACATTCGAACCGGAAGCTCATGTGAAATTCAACTGTTAAATGATAAAAACACCACTAATTGCCAACACACACAAGTATCTATCTCCCACCAACAAATTACCAAATTAGAACATACAAATCAATGGGTCCTCACACTACCCAAGGAAGAAACCGTAAAAATCCACTGTTATAGTCAGCAAGAAATCCTGAATTTAATTGGTACCTATATGCTAGAAATACCAAAAAATTGCCAAGTAGTCACTTCATTCCAACGCATCGTTAACGACGAACATTTTACTAATTACAACGAACCAATCTTATTTCCAAATGCCAAATTAGCTGCCGACAACCAGTCAAAATTTAACCTTCATCTAAAGCTAGACGAAATTGATAGTACAGATCTACAACTTATTAAAAAGAATATAATGGAAAACCAACCAGTTCTCTTAAGTGATAAAAAATTATATACACCTAGTATTTGGACAATTGCAATTTATGGACTCTGCATAATCTTTGTCATATTCTTTGGATATAAAAAATTATTTCAAAATCGTAAAAAGAAAAATCATCCAGAAGAAATGCAAAGTATGAAACTAACAGATGTTCAAATTCCTCACTGATGTCCCGGATTTGAATCTTCAAGGGGAGGAATTATCTCACCACCTCGTATATAAAATAATATAAAATAATTAATGCTTATATTATAATTTTATCATTTAGCTTGCACAGCATTTTCTACCTAGAGAATAATCTTTGCTTTTATTATTCATTGTTAATATTATATTCAAGTAGTTCAGATGAAATTTATTATAAATAAAATATAAAATTTTTTAAAAAACGATTTTTGGATTTCGAAATCATATTTGACGTCACGTCCGTTAGAATAACTTTTTTACTCCTAGTGTCGCTAAAGAAGTTTTACTTCAAAAATGAATTTCAAAGCGTATTATTTTAAATCCACAATTCGAAACCCTTCGCATAGGTAAGCTTCACTTTTTTTGACAAATCGTTGGCTTTTCCTTTTAATTGTATAGCATTTTTTTATTTTCTTTATATACTTTATTTTTAATGTATCTTCCTTTATAAGGCATACGATCACCAATAATTATTTATTTATTTCAATAAAAAAGTTGTTTGAATATACTGTGCGTAAACTTTAAATAACTTGGAATAAGGAATAACGTGACGTTGACACATTTCCAAACAGAATTATGTTTCACAGTATGTATAAGTGTATACGTTTAACCGTTTAAGGGATAGAAGTACACTTAAGTTAACAAATTTTGCGTACAGTCATAGTTCAAACAAATGTGCTTAACGATAGTGCGATTCTGAAACTTTTTGACTGAACTGTAGCGGAGAAACTACGTTAAATACATCTGGTAACAAACATTGTATTTTAAAAGATGTACAAAGAAGTAATAAAATAATCGAAATATTTGGGCTGTTGTTAAAATCCAATATTTTCGACAATTAACTATTCGCCTAGATTGGATTGCTGACCCTTGTAAAAAAATTACAACCTGCTAGAAAAAAGGTTCATAATCCAACTGTATTTCACCAATTCCTTAATTGCACATGAAATCTTTCGATTTAATATTTCAGTTGTAGGTACTCAGGTAAATTGTAAGTTTCGATGTATTGTTAAAATCAATATAAAAAGATTATAGTTATTTATGCTTGTATAAGAAATATATGTTAAGTTAAAAAAATTTATAGTTGTCATAAATTGTTACTTATAAATTTTACTAAAAAATATATATAGGAAAACCGTTAAAATTATCTGATCTGGACCGAAATTAATAGAGTTCTTCTCCATGACATAAAAATTCTATATACCAAATTACATGACCCCGTGATCTTCTGTTTGAGAGTTATAACGCACACAAACGTAGGAAAATATAAAATATATACACGAGTTTTGGAAAAACATTAAAATTTTACAGTTAAAATTATTCGCTCTAAACCAAAATCATTAAGCCTCTTTTCCATGATATGAGGATTCTATATACCAAATTTTATGACCATGACTCTGTGACCTTCCGTTCAAGACTTATAGGGCATACAAAAGCAAGGGTGATATACATTATACATTTCGCAAAACTGTTAAAATTTTACCGTTAGGGACATTTGATTTTAGCTAAAATTAGTAGGGTTCTTTCTCATGACATGAGAATTCGATATACCAAATTTCATGACCCCGTGACCTTCCGTTAAGGATTTAGAGGGCACACGGACAGAGGTACGGAGGGACACACAAGTCGAGCTTATAAAGTACCTTGATGGTACTTAATAAATATCAGATTCATATTTATAACGTTTTTGTATCCAAATAAGTATATTACGAATCCGTATAATTTAAGGTGAATCAATTTCTTATACAATTTTAAAATTATAGTTCTTATCATTGCCAACTTAAAAGCTAAAAGTTTTTACTGCTGTTAATTAACAAAAATAGCCAATAAAGTTTCTTGTATACAGATTTAACTATAAATGCCAACAACCACAGCAAAAGAATCACTTGTGTCAGTGTAAAGTATAATTCAAAGAAATCATATTTGTTTCATCAAGACAATATTGTCGATTTTTTTTTGAAATCGAGTTTATATTTCAAAAGCCTAGAAACGCCACGTTAGCCTTTTATATTTCATGGTATAAAGGGTAAATTTACAGTTTCAAATGTATATTTATATTTAAAACTTTAAATTACGATAATTGGTTCATAAATAATGAAATAGACTGTAAGACTTGTACACGCTTACTGAAGTAAGAGGAACAGGAAAACAACGTATTTTTCTTAACGAAGCGTGTATTAAATTTTTTTTATAATTGTTAGCTGAGCGCTTTCGGCCTAAAAACCGGCCATCTTCAGAGCTAAAACTAATTAACATATTGAAAAAAATTTTTTACTAAAATTAAAAATATAACTTACGTCAAAGTAAATCAATACCCCAGGGGAGAAAATGAAAATAGGACTGTACAGTCAACCAAAATTAACCATCCCATAGGAACTACCATGGAGTGGTCGATAAAACAACATCAAACATATAAAAAGTTAAACTTCCAGGCTCTTTGAAGAAAAGGATGGAAGGGAAATTACTAAAACAGTCAGCGAAGTAGCTACAAGAAAATTATTTTTAATTAGAAAAAGAAAGAACAAATAAGTTCAAACTTACTGTGAAGCGTCTAAAATGGAAAATAACCACATCAAGTGCATAAAGAATTTCGCACGAGACATTGGAGTAGTTGAAGCCTCTTCATGAGTAAAATGATATAATTGTGGTCGGCTACTGGGTTTGACATCACTAAGTCCGAAATAGAAACCGATGGTCCATGTTAATACGAAAATATGGAGGAACATTGTAAGGCATTTAAAGTCGTACTTGAGAGGGAGGAAGTGGAAGTGACGTCAAAACATGGTGAATATTACCAACAACTGATAACTAGACACTTGGCTAAATAAGGTTGGCTAATAAAGTGAAGATAGAAAAGAAGAATTTGACAATCTACTGAGTTGACAGAAAAGAAGAATGACGAAAAGTGAAAGTACTTTTAAGATGTAAACAAGTTTTTCAAACTTCCTCCCTCTCAAGTACGACTTTACATGCCTTACAATGTTCCTCCATATTTTCGTATTAACATGGACCATCGGTTTCTATTTCGGACTTAGTGATGTCAAACCCAGTAGCCGACCACAATTATATCATTTTACTCATGAAGAGGCTTCAACTACTCCAATGTCTCGTGCGAAATTCTTTATGCACTTGATGTGGTTATTTTCCATTTTAGACGCTTCACAGTAAGTTTGAACTTATTTGTTCTTTCTTTTTCTAATTAAAAATAATTTTCTTGTAGCTACTTCGCTGACTGTTTTAGTAATTTCCCTTCCATCCTTTTCTTCAAAGAGCCTGGAAGTTTAACTTTTTATATGTTTGATGTTGTTTTATCGACCACTCCATGGTAGTTCCTATGGGATGGTTAATTTTGGTTGACTGTACACTCCTATTTTCATTTTCTCCCCTGGGGTATTGATTTACTTTGACGTAAGTTATATTTTTAATTTTAGTAAAAAATTTTTTTCAATATGTTAATTAGTTTTAGCTCTGAAGATGGCCGGTTTTTAGGCCGAAAGCGCTCAGCTAACAATTATAAAAAAATTTTAATACACGCTTCGTTAAGAAAAATACGTTGTTTTCCTGTTCCTCTTGGTTCATAAATGTTGATAGTATAGAAAAGGTACTTGTGTTCAGAAAAAAAAGGTTTATATATATTTCAGGTCATTTATAGAAAAATAAGCCTTTATGTGACAAAAAAATAGGGGTAAAATGACTTTTCAACTTATTCAGAGAAAATAAAAGGAGAAATTAGCACAAAACTCAACTCCAAATTTCCATGAGTTTTGTTCTTAATGAAAACGTCAAAAATTCTATGAAAATGTAGTTTTTGTGTTATTTTTGAAATCTATATAAAACTCAAAGATGTCTGACTGACATAGTGAACTATCAACGCACAGCCCAAACTACTGGACGGATCGGGCTGAAATTTGGAATGCAGGTAGATGTTATGACGTAGGCATCCACTAGGAAAAGATTTTGATAAATTCTACCCCAAGGGGATAAAATAGGGGATGAAAGTTTGTATGAAACTTTGTCAATTTTAAACCGATCGGGTTGAGACTTTGCATGCATATAGCTACTATGACGTAGGCATCCCATAAGAAAAGATTTTAAAAATTCCACCCCTAAGGGTATAAAGTAGGATATGAAAGTTTGTATAAATCTTCTTAGATTTTCGACTGATTAAACTGAAATTAAAGATTGGAGCTACTATTATGAAGACAGCCCCAAAAAAATATATAAAAGAAAAAGTTAATATATTAAAAAACTTAACTAGGATTTTGATAAATTCAACCCCCATGGAGGTACAATAAGGTATGATGGAGGATGCAAATGTATTAGTTTGAACCTATCAGTACCTAATGGAACAAATAAATTAAATCGAACAAAATAATTTTTAGTTCTAAATGTTGTCAATAGATGGCGTTAGTAGTATTTTAAAACACGCTATCGTGGTATTTTCACTGAGTTAGATATACCCGATAATGAGTGGCCGCCGTATCTTATAGTACGTACTATACCTAAATATTTCTAGCGGATTATATTTGACGATTTTGGCTGTTATTTTCTTGGCATAATATGGATTGCATTCGCTTTGTTTCGGTTTAGTAGTTCTGGTTATAGATTCTGCTTTGTATTTGGCCTTTGTTTTGTTTTCGTTTGGTTTAAGCAGTGATGGATTTCCGCATAGGCCCGTGGATAATGTTATTAAAAAGACACAATTGAATTAATAATCCTCTTTGCAAAATACTAAATAGTATATTTTCGGCGCTGAATGAAAATCTGTATAAATTATTATTTGGCTTACGATTATTATTTGATATGTATGTGGTAAATAATACCGGTGAAATTGTTGAGAGATTTTTAGAATTTTAACCAAGTACTGACCATAAGGCTAAGGATATTGAAGACTCTCCGTTAAAATCTCTTAAAAACAATTGTTTGGATATAATGAACTGTCTTGGTCAATCGTGCGTATGTCAGCTCAGCCACTGTTACCAAAAATTAACCGTTTCTAAAACGATAGGGATTATCTGACCCGTTCAGCTCAGCCGCATTACCTGTGATCATGTGCTTAATGAGATGTTTATTGCAAATACCAAAATTCCTGCGAATCTATTCATTCTAGTCTAAATGCAGAATTTTATAATTCACATCCTAGTATTTATATTGGTTAGTTTTCAATGGAAACTTTCATTAAAATTTACACTTCAAATAAATTAATTAAAAAAGATCGACTTCACCAAAGAGAAAAAAACTAATCTTATAACATTGAAAAGAAATCAGCTGGATAATAAAATTGTAGATGTCTATACATTTATTAATGTCATAGCTTTTAAAAATTTAGCTGTAGTATAAGTTCAAACATATTTTATATTTATTTAGATAATAAAATGATTTAATAAAAATAAAGAAACTTATTATTTACTAGCGGCAACCCGCGACTTTATCCGCGTAAACTTTAGTTTTTTTGTCACCGAATTTCATACAAATTTTCAACCCCTATTTTAAATCCTTAGGAGTGAAATTTAAAAAAATCATTTTTTAGTACAACACTACGTAATAAAAAAAATATTCTCGAATTTTCAAGACTCTACGCATCTATCGACAGTGTCATGTCAGCCAGCAGCAGCGTTCTACCGCCACACCGCTCCACACACCCCGCACATTTAAGCGCGAGTGGTATTAGATTATTATTATTTTAAAACTATAAAAACTTGCATGCTATATGCATGCAAAATCTCAGCTCGATCGGTTTAAAATTCACACAGTTTTATACAAACCTTCATCCCCTATTTTATCCCTTAGGGGTGGAATTTATCAAAATCCTATCTTAAGGGATGCCTACGACATAGTAGCTATATGCATGCAAAATCTCAGCCCGATCGGTTTAAAATTGACAGACTTTTATACAAACTTTCATCGCCTATTTTATCCCCTCAGGGGTGGAATTAATCAAAATCCTTTCTTAGCGGATGCCTACGTTATAACATCTATCTGCATGCCAAATTTCAGCCCCATCGGTCCAGCGGTTTGGGCTGTGCGCTGATAGATCACTATGTCAGTCAGTCACCTTTGAGTTTTATATATTGAGATGATATAAGATTTTATGCTATAAATAATACAATAAATTAAATAAAATAATGATTAAAAAAAGGAAAATATTCTTGATCCCAGGGTGGAGCGCAAAGAATTGGAATTTGCATAATTAGTTCTCATTTTCTTTAGTATATTAAGAATTATTCTCTCCATTCCTAAAAAAGGGAAAATAAAAATAAGAAAGATAAATATGAGATTAGATATTAAAGATATATTCATTTTAAAAATAATCTAATTAGTTGAATAAAAAAAAAATTTAAATAATCACTTTAAAAAAAAATAAGAAAAATAAATATAAAAACATAAACGTTAAAGATACATATTTTAATTTGAAATAATTTAATTCATGGAATAAATACAAAAATACTTACGCATAAAGGATGCAAGATTAATTTTCAAATCCATAATACTTGTTTGTTATTAGTTTAAGGTATTAAGAAATGAAAAATTCTGAAAATTAAATTCATATTAGATAATAGGTAAAAATAAGAAGTTTTAAATTCATAAGATTCTAGTAGTCACTGTTATTGTATTTGCATATGATCAAGTAGTTAAAAAAAAGGAAAGATGTATAGTTTTAGTTTGTTGATTTATTCAATTGTTAGTTTGTTGATTTAGAGTCAACACTCTCTTGAATTTTTGGGTTTTTGAAGAAGTCAGTTGTAATAAATGTTCTGCTGTTGAAAATTTGAGTTGTTTTGAAAAGTATTGAGAAAATAAAGATTGAAACGAATTAATATTATCGTCAAAGTTAAGAAGAAGCAATAGAGAACAGATGGTAAGAAGAAAATTTGATTTATAAGTAATTATAAACGGTTGAAAAGTAGAAGCATAGAGATATCGTAGCAAAGAAGTACATTCATTGATTTTAAGAAAAAAAATTCAGTATATATCCAGATAAGAAGTGAAAGGAAGACTTACCAGTTTGTTAAATAGCAAGTTTTCCAGAGATACAAAGAAATTTATCATTTGAAATTGCCACAATCGTTCCTGAATGGAAACAACCAGGCATAGATGAAGATTTCCATTAAAACGTTACTTTAATCTTATTTTAAAATAAAAAAATTTGTGTGTTATTTCTTTAATATTGTAGCGTGTTCAAAAAACTCTAAGAAAAATTTTTTTATTTTTTATAATTCTTCCTTACTTATTACCGCTCTGTATTCTCAACTTATTAGACGCTGAAGCGAACGGTCGTCTTGAGTACTAAAATATCGATTTTCTTAACATAACGACCAATAAGAGCTTGAGTTTATGATCAGCTGGTTAGGCGCGAAAAAAGCATTGCGTCACCCCAGATTAACGACTTTTAATCAGTCTAGTTGGGATTTTAGTACTGTGAACATCTACGTACAACCACTAGTCTCAATTTACCGGCAAATTATCTTAAAACAGTTAAAAATTACTTTCAATTAAGTGTTTCTACTTTTGTTTACCGTTTACTGTACCGAGGAAACACATGAAATATTCCAGACAGTGTTTTTTTATGTTTTCCTGGGTGTTCGATGTAACAACAGCAAGACGCCATTGTTATACGTTTACCGCTTCCTTTTTCGAAAGCCACGCTTCGAAGGATGAGTTTATGGTTTTCTCTAAATATCTTTTAATCTAAACAAGAAGGGGTTTAGATTATATCGTATCGTTAACACCATTTACCGAGAGAAAGAAACCATCTACTATAAATATCTCTCAGAAACATTTAGGAGACAATGTAAGTTTTTAACAATTTTTTTATATCTGTATCGAGCCAGAAGTACCTACCATTTATTTCTATGAATCATTTTATCGTAATTGTACTTATCTGTAACATCCATAAATATAGTAATCAGTGCCGTAATAAGAATATCCGGGATGTGATTTTTTTTGTGTTTTAGCTTATCTGTAATTTTTTGCTCATATTTTTGTACCTGCTATTTGTAAACTGTTTTACATATTTTTTTTATCTTTTAATTATTATCTCGCCTTATTTAATTAAGATCTCTCTATATTTTTCTATATGGGTACGTTTTATCTCGAGATAATTGAAAAACCAAAAGTGATATTTTTGATTTTTTCTTATCTAAATTTTTTCTCTCTCACTTTTAGTTTTGAACATACCAAAAATAACAATAGAATTATACTTAGCTGTTGTTTTATGGTTGTAAAAGTTATGTTTTTAAATTTAAACACAAATGTGTTTAAAAATATTATTTACTGTTTATGATACCGATATATGATTTACTGTTTATAACACTGATATTTTCTTTATGCTATTTTGTTTATTGTATCTTTTATTTATTATCAAACCAGATAATAAAGTCTGTTTATTATTTACATAGATTTTCTTTTCCTAGCTAGATCCTGCTACTCTGATCAATGCCTTCAGTTTCTCTAATCTGTACTTTACCAAAGTAATAGATTTTGTTTCTTAAATATACCTTATCTTATTGAAGTAATAGTTTTTATTTCTTAAGCATATATTATTTTATTAAAGCAATAAATTGTGCTTTTTTGAATCTATCTTTATCTTACCGATTAGATTGATAACCATAAGGATGAGTAAAAGAAAAGTGTAAGTATAATTTTTTAGTATCTTAAATAGGAGTGTGTAATTTACCTTTTTAGCAAGAACATCTGCCGGGTTATCTAATTTTACCTTATCTTATCTTATATCTCTCATATCTTTCTTATTTTAACTTTATCTACAACATCTGAAAAATCATTTTATCCAACATCTATATTTAATATCTTTTCCATCTGGGTTTCTTATATTTCCCCATCCTTATGATAAAAAAATAAGTGGCGCCCATTTACCTTTCCCTTTTCCATCATTTCTCTCATTTTCTCTTTAGTCCCTTTTAAATTCTTTTATCTTTTATTTTTTCTAGTAAATATATCCCCTTAAATCTTTCCAATACGATATCATCTAGCTCGTTCGAATCCACGCTCGCTCTCCTCCTACCCCCTGAGTGCCGTTCGCATTGGTTAGCCTCTATAAACGAGCATTTAACATCATAGAGAAAATAGAGGTTACACATATTTTTGGCGCCCAACGTGTAGGGCCTGACATTACACTATTTTTGACGCCCACGACGTGGGGCTTGATGATAAAATTTTTATTTTTCCGACAATAAAATTACACACTTTTAATATCGAAAATTTCCGTTACTTTTACTTATCCAAAATGGTTAATTTTGAAGTAAATTTCTTAACCGCGAAAGAAATTATTTATGTACCTAAGATCAGAGAAACAACCACTAGCAGGAAAACAAAGAGAAAAGAAAATTTCTCAAACGTTTGTTAGCTAAAGAAACAAATGGTACAGTAACTTCAGTAAATATTTTTTTTTCGTCTATCTTTTTCGTATCGTTAACAAAAATAAATTAAAAGACTGGCTTTAATATGGAACTAACTATGTCGGCATATCTTTTCTTTCGACCATTTTCTTCTTCATTCCTTTATCTATGGTTTCATAATTTTCCTAGAAGAAAAATTTTTTTGTTTTTCTACTCTTTATCGTATTTTATCTAAAGAATTTTTTTTTATTTTTCTACTCTATATCGTATACTACCTAAAGGAAAAATAATTTTTATTTTTCTATATTTTTTTCGTATTTTATCTGAAGGAAAATTTTCTTAATTTTCCACTCTCTATCGTATTTTTTCTACAGGAAAATATTTTCCGTTTTTCTACTTTTTCCGTATTTCATCTATAGGAAAATCTATTTTATTTTTCTATATCTTTTTCGTATAATATCTAAAGGAAAATATTCTTCATTTTCCTATTCTCTACCGTGTTTTATCTAAATGAAAATAATTTTTTATTTTTTTTCTACTTTCTACCGTATCTTATCGAAAGAAAAATATTTCTTATTTTTTTACTTTCTACCGTATTTTATCTAAAGGGAAATAATTTTCATTTCTCTAGATTTTTCTGCATCTTATATTAGGGGAAATAACGTTTCGTTAAATTTTTGTTTACCGTTTATCATCTATCTTTATCCATCTACTTAACCAATATCTCCGCATTGTCCTAGCGTGGAAAATTTGTTTTTACTTGAACTATCGTATCGTAAGTGAATACTTATTTCACTTAATTATCGTTTATCTACCGTTCAAGTGAATTATCACTTGATATTATCTTACCGTAAGTGAAGATACATTTCACTTAATTATCGTTTACCTACCGTTCAAGTGAATTCTCACTTGAAATTATCTTATCGTAAGTGAAAACTTATTTCACTTAAATATCGTTTACCAGCTCAAGTGACATCACTTGATATAAGTGAAAATAAATTTCACTTAATTATCGTTTATCTACCTTTTCAAGTGAATTATCACTTGAAATTATCTTACCGTAAGTGAAAACATATTTCACTTAAATATCGTTTACCAGCTCAAGTGAATCATCACTTGATATAAGTGAAAACATATTTCACTTAATTATCGTTTACCTACCGTTCAAGTGAATTAGCACTTGAAATTATCTTACCGTAAGTGAAAACATATTTCACTTAACTACCGTTTACCAGCTCAAGTGTATTAACACTTGAAAATATCGTTTTGTAAGTGAGAACACATTTCGCTTAACTACCGTACCGTTCAGTAAAAACTATCATTGTTTATATGTCTCGTTATCTCCCCTAGTTTCTTCATTAAGCTTGAAATTGACACACCAAAGCCTTATGTTTTTGATTCCGATGATTCTTCTGAAGATGAACTCTCCGAATAGGAACGAATGTTTCTTTGTTTTCTTAGAAGTATCCGTATAAGCTTTTCTTTTTATCTCCCCTTTTTACTACCTTTTCTCTTTTTAACATCTCACCCTGACTCAACTGTAAATATGTTTCGTTATCTCCTCCCCGTTTAGGAGGCGGGATTATGTAGAATACCCCCAAAGCGATAAACTGCTTGTCGTAAGAGGCGACTAAGTGCAACCTTTTCCCTTTTCTCTTTTTTTCAATTTCCTTATGTCTTGTTAACTTCCTTAGCTATATGTTTCTCTATGTCCAACTTTTATTTTTCGTTTAAGTGTATTAAGACTTATACTTATCGTTTTGTAGGAGAAAGTTTACTTCCCCTTACTAATCGTTTATCTATCGTTTAAGTGTTCATCACTTGAACATGTCATCTCGAAAGGGAAAATACTTTTCTCTTGCCTACCGCTTACCTACCTAATAAGTACCTTAACACTTATCTCTATCGCCCCGAAAGTAAAAATTTACTTTCCCCCATTTACCGTTTATTTATCTAATAAGTGTATTAACACTTGTTGATATCGTACCGAAGGAGGAAATATGTTTCTCTTAACTACCGCTTACCTACCGTATGAGTGTTTTAACACTTGTATTTTTATCTTGAAGGAAAAAATAGTTTTTTCCTTATCTACCGTTAACCTACCGTATAGGTGCGTCAGCACTTGTGAATTTATTATCGCATCGTTCAGTAATATCTATTACTGTTTTATGTATTGAAAACATTTTTTAGTTACCTTATTTCTCGTTCATCATCCATAAACTACTTTTTTTTTGATATGGATATGAGACGGTTATCGTACATTGGTGGAAGAAACATGAAAATTTTTTTTGGAAAATTTTTTTTTGAAAATTTTTTGTGAATTTTTTTATTTTTTTGTTCTTTCATACAATTTTATACCTTTACATATCGTTGGTTTAAAGAACTTTGGTCCGCCACATGACTACTATTGGAATCACTTTACTTTTTTTGACTAACAAAATTCAATCTTAACTACTTCTTCTGGAATTTTATTTTGACCTTGCAATTTGTCACGAGAGATAAGCCTAGGAAAGCCGTAGGGAATTCTTTCCGGTAGTGGGTCTGTTGAGATTGTAAGGAAGACAGATAAAAATTTCTTTCTCCTCTCTTTCTTTTCCTCTATTACTTTCTCTACTTTTTTTTCCTAGCTAGGATTGAAGACTGTTAGGATAATTTGGTTTTAAGATTTGTCTGATTTCTGCCAATGTCATAATGCGACCTAATACCTTTATTATCTGATAATTACGCTTTCTATGAGAATCATACCTCATGTATATACCGTTTATCACTTTTCCTTACCGAGATTTCAATGAAATCTCTAATACCTACTAAAGTTTCCATGATGGAATTTTTAACGACTTTTAGTTAAGTTATTCCGGTTGGCCGGTACCGTTTTTAGAAATCTGGTCACGTAGTGTCAAAGATCTGTTGATCTGATACATTTTACCTACCTTGTGGTTCTTCAAATCCTCGCGTAGTTTCACTTGTACCTTAACGTGTTGACGAATAGTGTGAATGCTATTTTGTTTTCAGTAACTCACTCTGATATCCAGTTTTACCTAGATAGATATCGCTCCCGTAAGATCGATTTTCTGCATACCGATGTTCTCTACCTTTATCAGCTTCGTTTTTTTTGAAACACACTACTGTTGTTCCAACCATAGCTTATCTTTTTTAAAAAACTGTTTTCTACCCAGTTTTTTCTCTTCGGAAGGGGCTGTGTAGCGTGTTAAAAAAACTCTAAGAAAAAATTTTTTATTTTTTATAATTCTTCCTTACTTATTACCGCCCTGTATTCTCAACTTATTAGACGCTGAAGCGAACGGTCGTCTTGAGTACTAAAATATCGATTTTCTTAACATAACGACCAATAAGAGCTTGAGTTTATGATCAGCTGGTTAGGCGCGAAAAAAGCATCGCGTCACCCCAGATTAACGACTTTTAATAAGTCTAGTTGGGATTTTAGTACTGTGAACATCTACGTACAACCACTAGTCTCAATTTACCGGCAAATTATCTTAAAACAGTTAAAAATTACTTTCAATTAAGTGTTTCTACTTTCGTTTACCGTTTACTGTACCGAGGAAACACATGAAATATTCCAGACAGTGTTTTTTTATGTTTTCCTGGGTGTTCGATGTAACAACAGCAAGACGCCATTGTTATACGTTTACCGCTTCCTTTTTCGAAAGCCACGCTTCGAAGGATGAGTTTATGGTTTTCTCTAAATATCTTTTAATCTAAACAAGAAGGGGTTTAGATTATATCGTATCGTTAACACCATTTACCGAGAGAAAGAAACCATCTACTATAAATATCTCTCAGAAACATTTAGGAGACAATGTAAGTTTTTAACAATTTTTTTATATCTGTATCGAGCCAGAAGTACCTACCATTTATTTCTATGGATCATTTTATCGTAATTGTACTTATCTGTAACATCCATAAATATAGTGATCAGTGCCGTAATAAGAATATCCGGGATGTGTTTTTTTTTGTGTTTTAGCTTATCTGTAATTTTTTGCTCATATTTTTGTACCTGCTATTTGTAAACTGTTTTACATATTTTTTTTATCTTTTAATTATTATCTCGCCTTATTTAATTAAGATCTCTCTATATTTTTCTATATGGGTACGTTTTATCTCGAGATAATTGAAAAACCAAAAGTGATATTTTTGATTTTTTCTTATCTAAATTTTTTCTCTCTCACTTTTAGTTTTGAACATACCAAAAATAACAATAGAATTATACTTAGCTGTTGTTTTATGGTTGTAAAAGTTATGTTTTTAAATTTAAACACAAATGTGTTTAAAAATATTATTTACTGTTTATGATACCGATATATGATTTACTGTTTATAACACTGATATTTTCTTTATGCTATTTTGTTTATTGTATCTTTTATTTATTATCAAACCAGATAATAAAGTCTGTTTATTATTAACATAGATTTTCTTTTCCTAGCTAGAGCCTGCTACTCTGATCAATACCTTCAGTTTCTCTAATCTGTACTTTACCAAAGTAATAGATTTTGTTTCTTAAATATACCTTATCTTATTGAAGTAATAGTTTTCATTTCTTAAGCATATATTATTTTATTAAAGCAATAAATTGTGCTTTTTTGAATCTATCTTTATCTTACCGATTAGATTGATAACCATAAGGATGAGTAAAAGAAAAGTGTAAGTATAATTTTTTAGTATCTTAAATAGGAGTGTGTAATTTACCTTTTTAGCAAGAACATCTGCCGGGTTATCTAATTTTACCTTATCTTATCTTATATCTCTCATATCTTTCTTATTTTAACTTTATCTACAACATCTGAAAAATCATTTTATCCAACATCTATATTTAATATTTTTTCCATCTGGGTTTCTTATATTTCCCCATCCTTATGATAAAAAAATAAGTGGCGCCCATTTACCTTTCCCTTTTCCATAATTTCTCTCATTTTCTCTTTAGTCCCTTTTAAATTCTTTTATCTTTTATTTTTTCTAGTAAATATATCCCCTTAAATCTTTCCAATACGATATCATCTAGCTCGTTCGAATCCACGCTCGCTCTCCTCCTACCCCCTGAGTGCCGTTCGCATTGGTTAGCCTCTATAAACGAGCATTTAACATCATAGAGAAAATAGAGGTTACAATATTATAATCTAAACACTTTTTCACTATATTGTAAGATAATTTTCATGTCACAAGTTGTTAAAGATTCAGAATTTTTCATTTCGTTTAATGCATTTGGTATAACCTTGACACTGAATTCCACTTTTTACAGTTTAAAAAATATAAAGTTTAAGGTTAAGAAATTCTTCCGTTAAAAATTAATCATTACAGCGTTGTTTGGTTCATAAGTGTAAAAAAAAATATATTCTGCACATAAGAATATCAAAATTTATTAATTTGAAATTTTTTTTCTCATTGAACTCTACTGAGATATGAGTATTGCCAGGTGTATATAAAGAAATTAATTACATTTAAAACTATATATATTAATTTGCATTTACCATAATTACAATTTCATTTTTTAAATTTAAATAAAAAAGGTAAAATATTTAATTATAGCATATTAACTTATATAAATAATTCTTAGCAAGTTACATATGTTGTAATATATAGATTCAACTTTTTAAAATCCATAGGGCCGTGATATCCATCTCCTAATAAGTTCCTAATAAATTTATTTAACTAAAGTCATATAAAAATAAACCTGATGCACTTAATCCCTTACCTAAAATTGGTGGCTGAGTTGACCAGCGGCCGGATTCTGTAACTCGTTATCTCTATAACGACACGGAACGTTATCGCTATGATACCGACAGTCCGATCTTGTAACGACAACCAAATAACGACGGTGGCATTCTGCAACTACGAATAACGAAATCACGACGTTACAGAATGCAATACCGAGATGTCGGTATATAACGTTGGGAAAGTGACGTATTGACAGTGATTTCATTAGAACTAACCTTAAATTCTTAGTTTTGTTTGTTAATTTCATATAATATAACAAAAACAGATTCAATTACAGCAATACTCAAGAAACCGGGGTATGAGCAAGACTCAGACTCATCTGTGATGACCCCAAAATAAAAGTAAAAAAATGTGCTGGCCAATTGCAAGTACTGTAAAGGCCATAAAGAATAGAGAGAGAGAGAGTTTTGTTTGTTTACATTGTGTTTTCGATTCACGAAAGTTTCATAAACCTTTATTCCGAAACAAAAACAAAATGTTTTTATAATTCATATAATGTTAATGAATATCAATAGACCTCAAAATATATTATTTATTCGCTTATTTCATATTGTACAGCTTTAAGTTTTTAATGAACCTTTTCCTTCCTCCTACATAGATACCCAAACAATTTCGGATAATAGGTACTATGGTGAAAAATATTTTTTAATAATAAGAATAATACGTAGCTGTTAGGTAAGATATGAAGATTTCGAAAGGGATTTTTATATTACAAAAGAAAACAAATGTGTACATAGATAACCTTTTTTTATTGTTTTATTTTATATTTAATTAAATATTAATCTTTGTTGTATCTTAAATATAAGCTGATGCACAATTTAGTAATGTGCAATTGTAATAATAGTGGCAATAACAATAACGATAATTATAAAAATCTGTTTCATATTATCAGAAAGTTTTTTATTTTTATCGTGTTCTTTGTCTCTTTCTTTTGTCATTTTGTGGAATTTTGTATTCGAACTTAAACCTTTTTTCCGACCACCTAGAGCTGTGAAATTTTTAGAATAGCGAAGAACTGGATGACAATGCATGTTTCAAGTGTGTTTAGGCATATACATAGAAATTTTGACACAATTTCAAGAAATTACAGAATAATTTATATAATAGGGACCGAGCCTCTAGACCGTCAAGCCCCTCTGGTGATAGAATTTGTAAACTTATGGGCAAAAAATTAACCAATAGTATGTGATAAGTTGTTTATTAACCTTTTATTAAAATAAATTTTAAAATTATTCACGCTGTCTTTATCAATAAAATCATGTTGTATAAAAGGCTGTACAGAAAAGTCTCGCAGAGAGCGGTATATAAATTTACCTGTGAAATTTTATTGTTTTCCGTTAACTACCATTGGAAAGACGTGGAAAGACATTTTGACCACGAATATTATTATTATTTATCGGTTGAAATCCCTATGTAATTATTTTTTCCATTATTTATTAATTATGACGTTTGTTATTAATAAATTTTTGCCCATTTAATTCCTAATTTACGCACTAGGGCGCGCGGCCTTCAGTCAAAGTGCTGCCTCTACAGTTGGAGCTCGGTCCCTATAGTAATATGATCCATAAATCATTAAAAAAAACTTTCTACCATAAAAAGTAAAGTTTTTATAAGTTGTTATTATTTTCTAACAATCTTTATTTTATACATTGTTTTTAGTCATACAATTGACCGAAGTGGTGTTTAAGTCAATTATACAATGGTAATAATAATAGAAGAAATAATAACATTAGCCATAAATATGTATGTTCAATTTTAAATACAAAATACGGTGTCGTTATGGTATAACGAGGGGGTGCCCATGCTATCGCTATCCGTTCCGCTCATAACGACATGTTAGCGACGGATTTCGGTATTATAACGACGAAGTTCGTTATATTTCGTTTACAGAATACCAATTGTCGTTACGGCGAGGCGTCGGTATATAACGAACCGAAACTTATCGGTATGAGCGCTTAACGACACCATAACGAGTTACAGAATACGGCTGCAGGGTGATTAAAGACGTCCCGTTGCGCGTGGCTGTGTTGACAAACTCCGGGTCAATTTTATGATAATGCAAGCAAAATGGCAGATTTATATTCAGGAGTGCAGTCAAGAATCAACATGATTCATCTTTTAGCAGAATATGTTCATTGTGCTGCCCATTCGTTAAAAGTATTAACTTGTGCTGCTGAATCTGTAACTGAAGCAGTTGACTTTTTTTCTATTTTACAAGAACTTTATAATTTCTTTACTATATCAACATATCTTCAAGATATAAGAGACAAACAATTCTCTGTATATGAAGAAAAAGCCAACGCACTACCTGGAGTTTAAGTTTATTATCGTTATGATACAGGTCGTAAGAAAACCAGAAAAAATCAAGCAGATAAGTCTTGGGTAAATAAAAGGATACCTTCATCTGGTCAGGAAAATTTTTGCACCAATGTGCTTATCAAAATCTCTACGAAAATTTAAATTTTTTTGACAATTTATCTGAAATAGACAGAAATGAATTAAAAATTGTTGAAAATAAATTAGTTAAGATGTATCCTAATGATTTGGAAGAGACATTAGGGAATGAATGTTTTCAATTAGGATGTCAATTCAAAGATTTCCTTGCGAGTACAGAAGAGGTACGTTCCACACAAAAATATGTAATCGAAATGTAGACATTGCTCTACGTATGTTTTTAAGTATTCCTGCTACGAACTGTTCAGGAGAGAGAGTTGAATCTTATGGGCTCAGATATACTGGATGACGAGGACATAGTTGATGTGTTTGTAAATAAATAAGTTATTTATCACAGGCACTTTTTTTTGAACAAAATTACCCTTTATAGTATTTGATTTCAACCAATATGTAAGGAGTTTTTATAGTTTTAAAATAATAATTGTCTAATACCACGCGCGCATTAATGTGCGGGGTGTGTGGAGCGGTGAGGCGGTTGCACGCTGCTGCTAGCCGACATGACAGTGTAAATTAATTTGTTTTATTACGTGGTGGTGTACTAAGAAAGAATTTTTTAAATTCCACCCTAAGAGTTTAAAATAAGGGTTGCATGTTTGTATGAAATTCGGTGGCAAAAAACTAGAGTCTACGCGAACGAAGTCTAGTCTATCAATAAAACAGCACTAGCTGCTATAGACAGTATTATAGAAAATCGACAAATCTACAAAATCAGCATGATGGATTTATTTTTGTCAATTTGATGCTTTGATATTTATACACAAATTTCTGAAATTAACTTTTTTAATTATTACAATAATAGATCGTTTCATGATCACTTTAGCCATAGCAAGCCTTTTTTGGCGTTTGAAAGAAAAAACTTACAGTATCTCTCGCCTCAATACTTCAAAAAGTTTAGTTATAAACACAAAAACAATATAATTAAAATAGGTATTTAAAGTTGTTAAAACAAATTCATTTTATTTTTTTCTAAAAATAGTATCGCGTTTTCACCTACATTTTAGGTTTTAAACATTCCTTTTGGTTAATTTGTAACAAAGTTAGCAAAGCAACTTTTCTAATTTTTGTACTAAGAAATATAATTTGCATATTTCTAAATAGAAAACGTTTATTTAAATAAATGTTTAATGACAGTCTTATCAAAATTACTTTAAACCGATCAGTTTTTTAAATTGGGGGAATGGAATGAAATATAAAATAACAGTAAATAATTTAATTTGAAAGTATTGATTGAAATTATTTACTGAATACGTCCTCAAAATGCCGTATTCGTACACTTTGAGGACGGTCACAATGTCCTCAAAATGCCGCTTCTTTACCGTATATATATATATATATATATATATATATATATATATATATAACTTTTAAAAATTCTTTGCTGACTCTTATGTAACAAAATAACGAGGATATTGGGTTTTTTGCAGCAATACGAAAAGTGTACTCTTATAAGTAATTTAATGCCAAGCTTTCGATTATGATTATAATCATCTTCAGGGCGCTACAATATTTTATGTTATAATATGGACTAAAAAATTATTTTTTACTTACAACTTGTTGAGATTACTTCGCAATTGATAGTAATTGATAGCAATTGATGTACATATGTAATAATTATTGAAAAAACAAGCTTTTTAAAAATTATTAAAAAAGAAACTGAAACACTAGAGCTTTTTTTAAAAAACGATGATACACGCGATTACATTAATTAAAACATGACTGGATGTATTTGTGTCATATTGGCTTTTGATTTAGAAAAATCCTATGGAAACGAAATTAGGTCTTGAAAAAAGATCATAGGAAACAATCAATAAGTATATGAAAACTTATTATAGTATTTAAATATAAAGTTGTATTAAAAATGTTATTAAATTTTTTAATAAATTGAAAGTAGATATATAAAATTAATTAAAAAATTATTAAATTATTATTATAAATTTTATTATAGTTATTTAATTTTTTGGTAGTTTTAAATTATTATTTTTGGAAATGACACATATCAATAAGACACCACATTCTATGAATCATAGAACTGATATAAGGCATTTAAACGAAATGTTTTCTTACCTATTGTTTTTGGAAAAACGTAGTGTTGATTTTTTACATATACTTGAAAATTAACCATCTAAATAATAATTTAAAACTACCAAAAAATTAAATAACTATAATAAAATTTATAATAATAATTTAATAATTTTTTAATTAATTTTATATATCTACTTTCAATTTATTAAAAAATTTAATAACATTTTTAATACAACTTTATATTTAAATACTATAATAAGTTTTCATATACTTATTGATTGTTTCCTATGATCTTTTTTCAAGACCTAATTTCGTTTCCATAGGATTTTTCTAAATCAAAAGCCAATATGACACAAATACATCCAGTCATGTTTTAATTAATGTAATCGCGTGTATCATCGTTTTTTAAAAAAAGCTCTAGTGTTTCAGTTTCTTTTTTAATAATTTTTAAAAAGCTTGTTTTTTCAATAATTATTACATATGTACATCAATTGCTATCAATTACTATCAATTGCGAAGTAATCTCAACAAGTTGTAAGTAAAAAATAATTTTTTAGTCCATATTATAACATAAAATATTGTAGCGCCCTGAAGATGATTATAATCATAATCGAAAGCTTGGCATTAAATTACTTATAAGAGTACACTTTTCGTATTGCTGCAAAAAACCCAATATCCTCGTTATATATATATATATATATATATATATATATATATATATATATATATATATATATATATCCAAAGATGATACATAAAGTATCTAATGCCATACTGTCAATAGTAATAATTTCAGTTTTGAACTGAAATGGTGTCGGTTAGAAATTTCTAACACTTTAAAAGACACCTTGGATGCTGCCATATAAATAGATATAAATATCATTCAACCTATATCAGGGCAAAACCAAACTACAGACACGTGTTTCGCTCTTGTTTGAGCTCGTCAGTGTAGTACAGGCTATGTCTCTCAAGTCACTAATCAAGAGACATCCCTGCTATAAATTGAACGATATCTATAGATGTCAATTGCGAAACTGATAAACAGTCGCAAGTGGTTCCATCTTCACTCCAAAAATGGTACTTCAATTTATAGCAGGGATGTCTCTTGATTAGTGACTTGAGAGACATAGCCTGTACTACACTGACGAGCTCAAACAAGAGCGAAACACGTGTCTGTAGTTTGGTTTTGCCCTGATATAGGTTGAATGATATTTATATCTATTTATATGGCAGCATCCAAGGTGTCTTTTAAAGTGTTAGAAATTTCTAACCGACACCATTTCAGTTCAAAACTGAAATTATTACTATTGACAGTATGGCATTAGATACTTTATGTATCATCTTTGGACATTTTTAGACTGTCACAAAACGCTCTGTTCGTTTTATATATATATATATATATATATATACAAAAGGGGAAAATTATTGGGCATGTACGCAATAATTTTCCCCTTTTGTTTATATTAATACGCATTTTCTTGGCACTTTGTTTATTTATATATATATATATATATATATATATATATATATATATATATATATATATATATATATATATATATATATATATTGTTATGATTTGATTGGATAAAAAATTTTTGTATTTGATAATAGGTAACTGTCTTTATATAGATGTTTAAAAATTTTATTTCAGAAAGAGTTGATAATTGTTGATTTTGTTTATGATTAGATTGTTTTATATTTTGTTTTGAAGAGGTTACCTAGGGACGAGGAAAAGAAGAAATTTGGAATGTTTTTTTTTATTATGAAAGATTGTCATGAAGTTAATTTGAAAAATGTCAAAAAGAAAAGTTTGTATTGATTATAGAATTTGAATTTGAGAAGAGAGTTTCATTTTTTAATGTATGAATTTGTGTAATAGAAGTTGAAGTTAAAAATAAAAATTTAAATTAAATAAACAAGAATATAAAGGAAGTTTAAGTTGAATCCAGACCCAATAGCAGTAGAAGCAGCCGGAGCCAAAGAAAAATAAGAATTCATAACAAATTGTCGATCCAACGTGGGGCAGGAAAAGAAAAATCTAAATCCAGAATAAATTTGTCAAAAAGAACACCCAGACACCCAGAAAAGAATAAAAAGAAACAGGACACCAACCCGATCGCAAGAAACCGAAATAGAAATTTTGAAATTTCATATTAGAAAAATTGTAATCTGGGGTAAGATTTTTAAATTTCTATATAGAGACAGTTTTTTATTTTGTTGTTTATAATTGAAATAGGGGGGATACATAAATTCTGTTAAGACATAATTTATAAATATTTAGGTTGATACAAATCATTTTTATAAAAATTTTGATTTTGACAGTGTCAATAAGACATAAGAAACTTTGATATACGGGGGGTGAATTAAAATTATAAATTTAATATACATATTAAAATTTAAATCAAATAAAAACAAAAGTAGTGTAACAACGTCGGAACTGGATCACTTGACCTTGAGTTAACCTGGAGTTTTCCCTTGAGGAAAATGACTTTGTAGAGTTTGATGATTTTGAGGTTATTGAACCTTTGGAAAAATTATTTTAGTGAAATAAAGTGTCAGTGAACCTTTTCCAATTGAATTGTGTGTTTAGATTAGTTTTCCTATGAGGAAAATGATTGGGAAATGACTTTTTTTAGTTTTAATGATTTTGAGTTTATTGAACCTTTGGAAAAAATTATTCGAGTGAAATAAAGTGTCAGTGAACCTTTTCTAATTGAATTGAGTATTTTCCCAAAATATATTTGTATTATTTTAGAGATAATTACCCTTTAAAAAAATAAATATGATCCGACCGTGGTGAATGTTGAGATGTGTGTGTGCGTGTGTGTGCTCGATATTTTGGAAGACTGATTCCTTTTAGATCAGTTAAACCGGATTTGAACGATGCATCGACTGGAATGAGAGAAACAAGAAACAATTATAATAGCATTCTGTAGTGGTAGAGGTCAGTTATGTTTTATACTTGATTCACTCGGCGATGCAATTAAAATGTTTTATAAAATATCAATTGGTATGAATTGACCTTGAATTATAATAGCATTCTGTAGTGATAGAGGTCAGTTATGTTTTATACGTGATTTTCGAACTCGATGATGCAAATAAATGTAAAAAAACATTAACTAAGCAATGCAATTTCGGAATAAGTAGAAAACCTTCTGATATCTTTACAAAACAAAAAGTCAGTAAACAAGTTTGGATGCAGGATGACTGTGCAAATATATAAGTAATTGATTGCATTAAATGGGTTAAGCAAGGACAGTGCTGGGCGTTTTTTGTCCAAAATGATAATCAACATTTAACCTTAATATTCAGCAATATTTTTTTTAAATTTGTACACAAAAGTAATTTTGTCAAGGCAACTGTCTGATGTGTTTACTAATACGATTGTATAACTATATGTAGATGCTTTAAAAGAAGATGTAGAATAGTACCTTGAGAGGTTTTAATGAAAAAAGTATAAAACATTTCCCACTATTGCAATTAACTGAAAACCTGTCTGAAAAATTTTATCAGTGGGATATTCTCTTATAAATATACCTCGAGTTGTATCGTAGATTCACTGCCATTTGTAAGAATGGGTAAAACTATTAAGATGTTGAGTAATGTGCAAGTTAAAAAACCAAAAATGGAAAAAATAGTAAAGAAATCGAAAACAAGTGAAAATCAAAAAAATAATTCAGTAAGTAAAGAAGTATAATTATATTATATTTATATGCATTATTTATGTTTTTGTAAGACAGTGGAAAGACAAATTCTAACTATGTAAAATTAGGTGAAACTTTTATTAATTGAAATTAATTCTTTATAGATTGAGTTTGCAAAGGATACGGGTGACTTGTTGGAGAGATTATTAAATGAATTAGAAAATCCGACTACATCATCATCAGAATCCATGGAATCAGAGATAGTAGTTATTCCACCTACACCAGCGTCAATGAGATATTCTACATCCAGACTATCCAGAGCAACCACTCCCCCGCCACTTAAGAACGTATCATCTATTGACTGGACAGTAGAAACAATGTCATCATTCGCCACCCATTTACAGCAAAATTATACCTTCTTTTATGAACATTACCAAGCAGTAATGCTTAACATCAATAAATTCTGTACGGATAAAAAACAAGATGAAGAAATTGATGAGAAAATATCCCAAATTGATAAACAAGCGCGCCAACTGGAAACTGAGAGACAAACTCTATTGGAAACTAAACGAAAACATGAAGAAACAAAGCAGCAGGTTATAAAAGATATGATAAACATGTATGATTCATATTTAAAAAATAAAAGATAAAATTAAAAGTAGTATTGTTTTTTATTTCAAAGAAGCAAAAAAAAGATTAGGAACTAGAAGGAAAATAGTTTATCGTTGTTACAATAATAATTTAACGATATTCATACAATAAGTTTGAAAAAAAGGAAAATACATTAACCTTAAAATTAATTAAGCGTGAATTCTATAAGTCATTTTGCAGATTTGACAATTTGGTTACATCAAAAATTACCTTTAAAAGTTTAAAGATTGTATTTGAATAAAAAATAAAAAAAAGTAAAAGTAATTACTGTTTTTTATTTTCAACGAACTAAAAGTCGAGAAACTAAAATTAATATATATGTTGAAAAAATAATTGATTTAAGTAAGTATATACTTGAAATAAGTTTAAAAAGAAAAAAACATTAACTTGTGGATATAACAATTTAGTAAGTAAGAATATATTCCGGAAGTAAGTGAATTTGCATATGGTTTGTTACAATTATGATTTAAAGAATAAGTGTAAGAAAAGTTTAAAAAAGAAAAATACATTAAGATTTACTGTAAAATTTAGTTAAGCAAAGATGATCCAAGTTCTTTTACAGATATGTAAATTTCTTTATCCACAATTCAAGTAGAATTTATATAAATTAGGTAATTTTTTAAAAGAAAAAATAAACGTAAATTTTTTAATATTTATTTAAACCACTGTTTTGAACAAGTTCTTTACATTTTTGTAACCCTAATTTGCAAATGTGACAGTTTCTTTGCGATTGCGCAGGACCATCCACATGTGACGTCCACTCAGGACGATTATGATGCACAAAACAAGGAAGACGTATTCGCAACTCAAAATCTAATTTGTATTCTGATGGTAATTTATACCAAACATGTAATAATTCTTCCGGTTTGACATACATTCTTAAATAGCGTATGGGAAAACATTTTAATTCATCAACACTAAAATCACTTAACTTCTTTTCACGATTAATATATGCCAGAACAGATTCCATTATACATATATATATAATAAAGTTTAAAACTGAACTTTGTCAAACATTACCTTTAATTTATAGAAATTAGTTGACTTTAGTGCGCATGTACATTTTTCTAAAGCAGAAATCCCGAAGAAAATGGATTTTTACTATACTAAACCCTGAAAGTAATTAACCTCTATTTATCACACATATACTAACAAATCAGACGGAGGTCATATTGCTGTAAAAAAAACAAAAAAAATGGTAGAACCAAACAATATTATTTGGAATATATATTATTTGTTTAATTTTGGTTGAAATATCTATAATAATAACAAAGTTTAGTAAAAAACAGAAATAATATAAATAACAGCAAACTATAAGTGTTCTTAGTAATAAAAAATATTAAAGATAAAATATTTCGAATCTGAAACAAGGCGGGCGTCCTTGACCATTTTTAAGATGTTGTTTGCAAGGTTAGCCATCTTAAACTCGATGAATCGAAAATAACCACACCTGCTTTCTTGTGATAATTTCACTTAGTACCTATGTCTTCATCGGTGCATGTAAAAAGTATAAAAGATCTCGGTTAAATTTGGAAATTTTCATACATTAATCAGTAACAATACTGACTTAAGCAACTATTAACGTTTAGTGCATCTAGTAACAAGTTCAGGTAAGGTGTTTATTTTTATTTATTGCAAATACATATGCAACAAAACTTCTCATTACGGTAACCCACTTAAACGGTCAGTTCTTAGATGCCTAAAATAAATTTAGGTATGAAGAAATTTTAATGTTAAAATTTTGTTGTACTTTTTACTAACCGTTATTGAGATGTTTTTCTGTATTTGTGAACTTAGAATAAGAATATGTGGATTAAGTTAGATTAAATTCGTATGTTAAATTTGATCTCCTCAAAATTTAATGTTTTTGAGTTGGACGTTAATATATCAATAGTATATCTTTTATAGAAAACAACATTTTTATAAACTAAATTATCTATTTCACTGGTCGCGATAAAAGTTTTCTCAAAAGGATAAATTTTAGTTATTTGCGACAAACAGTTGTTACTACCATGCAACGTAACGTATTTAAAGTTAAAGTGCATAATTGTTCAAATTTCACAGACAATTTTTATTAAATAAAACCCAATCATGAGAATATTGTGTTGCTGAATGTCGAGTGGATTATTTTGTGTACATGTTTGATATAATATAATTGAATAAATCTGATATAAACGTTATTTTTAGAAATATGGACCTAAAATCAATTAACAATTGCCTTCTTATAGAAGACGACACCAAGCCAATAGGAAAGTTAAAGGAATTAGAAAGAAATATCCCTTACAAAATTCTATCTGCAAAATTAACGTTATCAAAGTTTGGTGAAGTAGTACTTGTAGAGCTGGAGGAAAAAGCTGTTTTTCTACCACAACGGGCAACTCCACTAATAAAAGATCATCTAATTGAATTGGGGAACGGACGATATTCGTTGGTGTTTATTGGTGAAAAAAATACAGGGAAATTCAACCCAGCAACTATTTTTAAATTTGTTAAAAATTAAGGTTAGTGGTTTTTAAAATGACAGAAAAACTTGCGTTAGATATTGATAAATTAGTTAAAAAAATTTATGAAAAAGGTTACAATTTTACTTTGCAAGAACATGATGCGTGGAAGAAACATGTTAAAATTGCTTTATCGCTATGTTATGATGTTTTACGAGATAGAAATTTTTTATTTGGAAACTCACGTATGTGGCAGACAAAATTAGGTCATTTAAAAGCGGTTTATAGCTACTTTAATCAATCGATTTCGAATAATCAAACAGAAAAGAAAATTAAATGGTCAGACGGAATTTCAATATTTAAAAATAGAGTAAGTTCTGGTATAATTATAAATTTAAAACACAAGGATATACTACAGTTTTTAGAAGACGCTTTTAGTGTTTTGCAAAAAAAAATTGTTGAAATTCTTAAAAAAATTTCAATGATTAAAATTAATACCACTTTTTGCGGTGAATTTGTAAAAAAATCAATTGGAAATAACGATATAGTAGATTTCAAATATTTTCATACTAAAAATTCCATCATCGACGGATCGACTGAATTAAGAAAATGGTTTATGGACAACGTGGTAGATTATATTTTAAATAAACTGTCAGAATTTCAAGAAAAAGATTCTGGTTGGGCTTTGAGTAAAATTATCTCATTGGAAATAAATGTAAATAAATTTGAAATAGGAAATGGATCGAGCTATATTCAGTTACCCACCAGTATTGCAAATAAAAAGGCATGTATAAATATTAAAAACTCTGACAATGCATGTTTTTATTGGAGCGTCGTAAGTTGTTTGCATCCAGCTGTAGTAAATGCGAATAGAACAACATCATATCCTCATTATAGTCAAGTTTTAAATGTAAAGGGATTGAATATTCCAATTACATTAAAAAATATTTTTGTATTTGAAAAATTAAATCAAATTTCAATTAATGTTTACGGATTAGAGCTAATCGGCAAAAAATTTAACGTTATTCCTTTACGTCTCACTCCAAATAAATTGGAAAGACATGTTAATTTGCTAAGGATTCAAGATCAATATTTTCAAAAATTAAATGATTATGAGGCGCCTGATCCAAACGATATTGAAAAAATTGAAATAAAATATCATTATTGTTGGATTAAAAATCTTTCAAAATTAGTGAGTAGTCAGCTTAATAAAAATGAACATAAAAAGTTTATCTGCGACAGATGTTTAAATTATTTTAGTAATGAACTTCGTTTAAATACTCATTTAGAATTATGTGAAAAAATGAATGAGGCAAAAATTACTATACCACCAAATCCAGTAATTAAATTTAAAAATTTTATATATCAACAAAGAGTTCCATTTATAATATATGCGGATTTTGAATCAATACTTAAACCGATTAAAATACCTGTTAACGCAAATACTATAAAATATCAACAACATGTTGCATTCAGCTGCGGATATTATGTCAAATGCGATTACAATGATACACTTTCTTACTATAAAAGTTATCGTGGAGAAAATTGTATGGAATGGTTTTCTGAAGAAATGAAATCTGTAGGCGAATCTATTAAGGCAAAAATTAAAAATATAATTCCAATGAAAGGAAATGTAAATACTTTCGATGCTAAAATGTGTCACATTTGCGAAGAACTATTTAATCCTAGAGACGTCATAGTACGCGATCACTGCCATTTCCTAGGGTATTTCAGAGGATTTGCGCATGCGCAGTGCAACTTAAATTTTAAGAAACAGTTTGTTGTACCCGTAGTATTTCATAATTTTAGTTCATACGATTCACACTTTTTAATTCGCGATCTTTCAAAAACCGGTCAAATTAGTTTGTTGCCAATAAATAAAGAAAAATATATCTCTTTTACTCTACATCTAGAGTATGGCATTAGACTTCGTTTCATTGATTCACTCCGATTTATGAATACATCTTTAGATGAACTTGTTTCGACTTTAGAAATTAAAGACTTGAAAAATTTACAACAAGAGTTTAGGTACTTGTCTATGGAACAATTTTCGTTGCTGACAAGAAAAGGGGTATTTTGTTATGATTATATTGACAAAATAGAAAAGCTTAATGAAAAAAAATTGCCGTTGCAACAAGAATTTTATAATCAGTTAACTGATGAATCAATTAGTGATGAAAAATATGAACATGCCAAAAATGTTTGGGAAAAATTTAACATTCAAAATTTAGGAGAATACTCTGATTTATATTTAAAAACTGATGTACTTTTACTATGTGATGTTTTTGAAAATTTTAGAAATGTAGGTTTTAATACTAGCAAAATCGATCCTGGGTGGTATTATACGTTAGCAGGATATTCCTGGGATTCAATGCTAAAATATACAAAATGCGAATTAGATCTTTTAACAGATGTAGATATGATTTTATTTATCGAAAAAGGTATTCGTGGCGGTATAAGTCAATGTTGTTCGAGATATTCAGAAGCTAATAATAAATATATGCCAAACTATGATCCGGCAAAACCTGATCAGTATTTGCTTTACATAGATGTTAATAATTTGTATGGATGGGCCATGTCAATGGTTTTACCCTATGGAAAATTTAAGTGGAGCGATACTAATTTAGATGTTACTAGCATTCCCGACGATGCACCTGAAGGATATATCCTTGAAGTTGATTTAGAATATCCTAATATACTTCATGATAAACATCGAGATTTGCCTTTTTGTTCAGAAAACAAAAAACCGCCGAATACAAAGTTGACAAAATTATTGACAACGCTGTATGATAAAGAAAAATATGTTATTCATTATCGTGCTCTGAAACAGGCCATATCACACGGATTAGTGGTTAAAAAAATTCATAGAGTTTTAAAATTTCAACAAAGCGCATGGTTAAAACCCTATATTGATCTTAATACAAAATTCCGGGAAAATGCTAAAAGCAAGTTTGAACAAGATCATTTCAAAGTAAAAATAAATTCTATTTATGGTAAAACAATGGAAAATATTCGAAAACATCGAGTTGTTAAATTGGTAAAACAATGGGAAGGTAGATATGGAGCAAAAAATTTAATAGCAAGTCCAAACTTTGACAGCAGAACTATTTTCGATACTGATTTAATGGCAATAGAACTAAGAAAATCTGAAATTGTATTTAATAAGCCTATGTACATAGGAATGAGTATTCTTGATATTTCAAAAACTTGTATATATGAATTTCATTATGATTATATAATACCTAAAGTGGGCCTAGACTCTTGCAAAATTAATTATTTAGATACAGACGGCTTGTTATATACATTAAAAATTAAAGACTTGTATGAGGAAATTATAAAAACTGATATTCATAGGTTTGATACAAGCAACTACGAACCAAATAATCAATATAATATACCACGTTGCAATAAAAAAATTCCGGGGTTAATGAAAGATGAGGCAAACGGTAAAATCATTACGCATTTTGTAGGTTTACGATCAAAAATGTATTCATTTAAAATTCATGACGATTATGTAGTAAAAAAATCGAAAGGAGTTAAACGGTGTATCGTTAATCGAATTACATTTGACGACTATGTAAATTGTCTTAACGAAAAATCCGAAAAAACAATTTCTCAATGTAGTATTCAGTCAACTGCGCATAACGTGTTTACTGTAAAGCAAAGTAAAATTGGATTAAGTCCATTTGATGATAAAAGATATTTATTACCAAATTCTTACGACACTCTTCCGTGGGGTCACTATTCTTTAAACTAGAATTTTTCTGTCATTTTAGACCTAAGGAAATGTATAAATTAAATAAAATTAAGTTTTATACGCAAACTTTATGTAAATGTATAAAATAAATAGTTCTTACACATGATTATTTTTTTAATCCCTACCCTTTTCCTGTAATATATATATAAATTTTAAGTAATATTAAATAAATTTCAGTAAGAATTTTATCATGGATAGTTGCAATCAAAATTTTCAACAAATTTATTTGGGAGAAAAAAGATTTTATTTAAATAATGTGAATACCAAATATATTACAGTTGCACTATCTCAAAGTTTGAATTTTTTACCATGTGTTAAAATGAATAGTTATATGGAATCATCACTAATATTTAACATCAAAGAGTGGGATGAATTTTTAACCTTCAAACCAATAATTAACAATTTTTTGGAATTTGAGCAAAATCCTACAAGGAAATATACAAACAAGTTTTTGTTGGAATTTGAAGTATTGGATAACGTTAAAACAATAAAAATATCGACAGAGAATTTGAACATTCGGTTAAGAAAATCTTCAATTTTGGAATTATGGAAAGTGTTACCTCTAATAACTCATACTTTGGAAACATATAAACTACAAAATTTTGCAAGTTGCTTAAAGATTTTGCAATTAGGAGTTGCAAACGCAGAAAATATAAAAGAAACTGCCTTGAATATAATAAACCCGATAAAAATAGTTAATCCGGTTACTTTTGAATTATCACTTGAAGTAATATATAAGTATACGCAATTGTTGAAAAGTACCTCTGATGAAAAAAAAAAAAACTACAATCTACATCATTGACACCGTGAATCGCAATCAATTTTAATGGAAGAATTTAGAAAGCCGACTCGTATATTTTATTAAATTTTAATTGAAAAAATTATAAAAAATAAGGTGTATTATTACTGAAATAAAACATAATTCTGAAATATAACTTTTGTTTTATTAAAAATAATTTTACTACAATAAGTATCTAAATAACATTATTCTTATTTATCCAAGATTTTTGATTCATTCCCAACCATTTCACAAATACTTGATCGCCTTTTTTTCTTAACACTTTTTCTACTAAGAAAACATCTGGATATTTAACTTTTTGCAATTCTTCAGTGTAAAAGCCGCCTCGAATCTCTTCTTTTTGCTCATCTTCTAAGATATAAGTTCGTGGGTTGGTTAAATTAATTTTTTTAATTTTAAATATTTCAGTCGTCCAATTAGGTGTATATCCCTTCTTAAAAGCATATCGATATTTACTAATACGTACATAGTCTCCAATTTTAAACTTTGGTTTCCTAGGATCGACCATTTTTAAATGGTTAAATGCGATAATATTTTTTGCATTTTTACTGTTTATTTTGCTAGGTATAGCTCCAGTTGTAGAATGTCTAGTATTGTTATATTTTTCTACAATTTTCGATAATATATTTAACCAATTATACGATCCTTGTATGCTGAATTCTTTCCAAAGTAAAGACTTGAGTGTACGAATTACACGTTCGGCAATACTGGCTTTAAGAGTAGAAAACGAACTATAATGATTTATATTAAATTTTTCCATTAAGTTTTTAAAGTCTTTGTTATAAAATTCTTTTCCGTTATCAGTTTGCAAATTTTTCGGAAGTATTTTCATTTGTGTCAAAATGACTTTCATAGCATTCGTAACATCTTTACCTGTCTTCTTTTTTAGTGGGGCGGCCCAAACATATTTGCTAAATGCATTAATAACAATTAAAATATAATTATATCCACGGTTTCGCTTGGCAAATGAATTCATAACAGCCAAATCTGCTTGAATTAAATCATTTAAACCTTTAATTATAACATGTCTTCGGCGAAAGTTAATTCGTGCTGGCGCATGTAGTTCATTTACAACTTGTAGTTTAGACATTTTTTACTAAAGGACTTTGCACAAGCAGCTCAATACAGATAGAAGAGGGTTTTCCCAACTTAAATAGTATTTTATCTTTTTTTGTTATATTTATATCAGTTAATTCGTGGAACTTGTAAACTTTGTTGTTTAATAAAACGTCTCCGTCGGCTGAATAATGAGCAACACTTTCAATATTTAATGAAAATGGAAAAACAAACGCAATTCCCCCGTTTTCTAATACATAAAAGTCTTTATTAAGATTCGTTTTCTTTTCACCTCTTAAACGTATTACAGACTTAACATGATAGTCAAAAGTATCACAAATATAAAATGGAGACTTTAATTGTGGAAGTGTAGATGACACAATTTCTTCTTCTTCTCCTGAACATGCTACAGAAGTAAGATAATGTTGATTAAACTTGTTGAGAGGCATATTTGTTAATGAATCAAAAAATTAAACTTTTCCCTATTTATTCTCCTCAAGGGGACACTGAATAACAAACTGAACATACAGGATATCTTCTGCTATAGCTGCAATACCCAAAGGAAACTCAATAATATCTCCTTTACTAACAGTACTATCATTCAGCAGGTTCTGTATAGAATTCTGTTGATTTTTATATGATACATGTAGAATGGATGGAAAACATTTTATACTTTCAATTTTACCTGCTACGGGAAAGGTATATGCTGTTGTTTGAGTATCAAGGACATAATGAGATTTACTTATACCAAATTCCTTTCGTCCTCGAATGGTAATTACACAAATGCTATGAAAATTAGATGGTACACAAATATAGAAAGGTGATGATGATGATGATGATGGATTTGATGCTGATACAATCTCTTCTGGACACGTAGTGGTCGATGCAAGAAAGTGTTGATTAAACTTGTTGAGAGGCATGTTTGTACTAAATAAAATCTATTAATAAACATATATTTAAGCAATAATTCCCCCTTCTCGTAATTCCTCTATGATTGATATAATTTCATTATTGTGTCCAGTATTACCAGCTGATTGTGATGCTATTAGTAAACGAAGTCGTTCCACAATTTCATTAAAATCATCAAAATATTTATAATCAATTTTTTTATTGTTTAAATCCATAAGACCTCTTCCTTCTTTATTATTTTTAGTATTTTTACTTCGCAGTGCGTATGTGGGAATAGAGCTACTTCTTCTTCGACCGGCAGAATTTTGTTCTTCAGACATAAAATAAAGATTTGTGACCCGAGGTTTTATAATATCTACAAATTTTTTTGAATTTGATGTTGATAAACCTTTAGAACGATTGTAACCTAAATGGTGTAAATTAGTTCGTTTCACAATATCAATAAATTCATCAAGATCTTTTTGTTTATAACCAGCTGGATATTTTTTAAATAAGAGTTCATATAAACCAGGGGTGCCCTTGTATCTAATACCCTGTATCATTACATCAGGACCTTCAAAAGAAACTGGCGAATCGCCTATAGCGTATGACTTTGCGTCGGGGTCAAAATAAACGCCAAATGTACTATCCTAGTCATTATTTGTATCATTAATTTTGTCTTCAATATATCCTCTAGGTAAAGGATGAAACTGTTGTAAATAATTTTGAAATGTAGATTCTAACTGACTGACAGGAACATCTTCAAAATAACTATTAATAAAGTCTGGTTCTAATAGACTAATATCTTTCTGTGTTCTTGGAATATTTTCAAAAGTTTCTTCACTAACATTTAAATTCGGTATTAAATTATAATATCTTCTGATTTTTCCACTCATAGGTGTTGAAATCTCATTTTTGGTTAACTCTGATTTAACATGTGGTTTCTCGTTTTTCTTTAATACTAAAAGTTCTTTAATAGGTTCCACTAAAGGATTTAATTTTTCTCTTTGATGTGTTGCTGTTTGCGCTCTATTTTGTTTGTAACTTTTATATTTTTCTTTAATAGCCTTTCGCGAAAGAATCAATTGCTTCTTTAAACGGTCATCCATCGCAAATGAATCGTACTAGCAAGTCTATGCTATTTATATACAAATGAACGTATCAAACCCTTTTCTATATCTACCTGATGATATTTCACAGTCTTTATCGATAACTAAAAATCCATACTTTTCCTTCCAACAAAGAGAACCTATATCCTTAAATTGCTGAAATGATATACCAGTCACATGATCGTCATAAATATGTTTTAGGTTAGTTAGATCTTGTTGAAAGATCACTAAAAGATTTGCATTATCTCTCAGTCTCATCTTCGGAATTGAGCTATATGTTTGCGATAAGTAAAAGCTGTCAGTCTGATTGTGTCGTCCAAATGAAAAATAATCTTTTATAATATCCTGATTATCAGAACCCACATCATCGAATATGATTATAGAATTTGGTTTAATTTCTGTAGGTGAAGGAACATCTTCCAGTTTACTATATTCACTATATCCAATTTCTTCAAGAGGTTCCAATATTAGTCGCAAGAAATGATATTTTGATTGCTGCAAGGATTTGGAGTATACATATACATTTTCAAATTTTAATCCATTGGGATGTTCTAAAAGACTTATCATAACATTGGTTTTTCCACAACCGCTAGGACCTACAATCAGTCCTCTCTTGGACTCACCTCCAAAGAGAATACCATGTTTTGTGGGGGATTTTGAAATATTTTCATAGTTGGTAATAGGTAAACAAACTGATTGTTTTTCAACTCTCATTTTAAACACCTTGAAGGTACTGAGGGTATATATAGAAGGTCCGGTATATATAAATAGCACAATGGTAAAGCGTCATTACTTGAGATTACATCGAGGACAAGGTCTGGTAAACTCATTAATTGATAAACTTCCTTTTGAATTACATATTCCTTCGTATTCCTTTTGTGGACCGGGCACTAAACTAAAAGACCGTTTGCTAAGAGGTGATTCTGGAATAAACCACTTAGACGAAGCCTGTAAAAGTCACGATATTGCATATTCACAAAACAAAGATTTAGCTGCTAGACATATCGCTGATAGAGAGTTGGAAAATAAAGCTTGGGAGCGTGTTAAATCAAAAGACGCTAAATTATCTGAAAAAGCAGCTGCGTGGCTAGTTACCACTGCAATGAAAGCGAAACGTAAATTAGGAATGGGACTTAAACAAGGCAAAGGTTTGAGAAAAAAGAAACGAATAATTCGTGCTCCAAAAAAAGGAGGATTTCTTCCGTTTCTCCTTCCATTGCTGGGGGCTCTAGGAGCGGTGGGAGGTGGAGCAGCTGGCATTGCTAAAGCTGTAAACGATGCAAAAGCTAATCGTGAGCAACTTGCAGAACAACAAAGACATAATATGGCTATGGAACAAGCGACAAAGGGATCAGGGTTTTATTTGAGACCGTACAAAGGCTATGGTATGAAACAACAACGACAGCGACGATCAAAAAACGGAAAAGGATTTTATTTAAAACCATATTCAAAAAACTCCCGTTAAAATTACCCCGTCATGCGATGACAAACATTGAACTTAAACAATATGCTAAAATTTTAAAAATACCTTACTTTCGAGGTGTGTTTATGCGAGATTCTCTTCCCAATAAAATTAAAACATTGGAAACTGGTATAGTTAATCATGACGTTGAAAGAGGACCTGGTACACACTGGACAGCATATTCAAAACATGGTTCGAGAATTATTTACTTTGATAGTTATGGTAATTTGGCTCCTCCAGTTGAATTAGTGAAATATTTTAAAAGTAACGGAGATGTTACAATAAAATTTAACTATAGTTTAGTACAAAAATTTAATTCTGTTACTTGTGGACAGCACTGTTTAAGATTTTTATTTAGTCAATATAAATAAATTATTTAACTCATTAGCGTTTCAACCATCATGCCGTACACATTTACGCTAAGTGGATGTTCATCAATTTTAAGTGGCGATTTCAATCCACCGATATACCTTGATGAAAATTCAAGTTATGAGATAGGCGTCGCTAACCTTGACACCTTTAATACAATTTCAAATGTTGATGAAACTAATAATGTACTTGTATGGGGCGATCAAGATAAATTTAAATTTACAATTCCAGTAGGTGCATATGAAATTAATGAAATAATTAAAATTATTGAAAACGAAACTCTTAAAACGGGTATAATTACGCGTTTATGGGCAGATCCAAACACACAAAAAGTTACAATTAAAACTACAGATCGGATTAATTTTAACGTTGACAATTCTATTGGAAAATTGTTGGGGTTTTCGAGAGTTGTCCTTGAACCTAAAAAAGTTTATACTTCTTCAAAAAGGGTAAATATTTTAAAAGTAAACTCTATATGTATTGATTGTAATATTGCAGTTGGCTCATTTTTAAACGGTCAACCAGTTCATATAATTCATCAATTTTTTCCCCAAGTTCCAAATGGGTATAAAATAGTTGAACAACCGTTAACCATACTGTACTATCCAGTTAGCGTTAAAACAATAAACAACATTACTGTGAAGGTAATTGATCAAGCCGGTAACTTGGTAAATTTTGGTAACGAAACTATTACTATTCGATTACATCTTAGAAAAATTGATTAAAATGGTATGGCAGTTTCATCGTTTCGAACATCCCTATAAAGAGAAAGATTATAAAAGGAAGATGCAAAACAAACGGATTAGTAAGATTCCGACCACCAAATTGATAACATTAGAAAATCGCAAATTTTTAAAATCTCTAGGATTTCAAGTTTTAGTATAATGGAAGTATTAAATGTTTTGGGTCAACCTTTTAGTGATACCACTATTGAGGATTATCAGTTTCATTCATATCAGCCATTTACTTCAGGAAATATAAACTATAACGATGAAATAAGGATTAGTTTACACGAGTTAGATATTTTCACATTGCCTTGTAACTCCTACATTTACATTGAAGGGAAAATGTTAACTGATCAAAATAAAGTTCCAACTAAATTTGAGTTTATCAATAATGGAATTGCATACTTGTTTAGGGAAATGAGATACGAATTAAACGGAGTAGTTATCGATTCCGTGCGAAATGTTGGTTTGGTATCAACTATAAAGAATTATTTATCTCTAAACGAAAATGAAAGCAAACTTTTACAAAACGGTGGTTGGTTTCCAAAAGGTGGAAAACTTCTAATGGATAATGGAGGTAATTTTAATGTATGCATACCATTGAAAATCTGGTCAGGGTTTTTTGAGGATTTTCGTAAAATTGTTATGAATATGAGACAAGAACTTGTTTTAATTAGAGAAAAGGATGATGTAGACGGAATTGTTGCTTCCGATGAATCTGAAAAACCGAAAATTCAAATTACTAAACTTTATTGGAATGTACCTCATGTAACTCCAAATATAAAGGAACAATTGCGACTAAACAAAATACTTCGAAGTAATTTAGAATTACCTATTAAATTTAGAAGTTGGGAGATAATTGAATATCCAGCTTTAAATGATTCAACACGTCATACATGGCCTGTAAAAACTACAACAAAATTGGAAAGTCCAAGACATATTGTAATAGCATTTCAAAATGATCGAAAGGGAAAGTTGTTGAAAGATATGAGTAAATTTGATCACTGTAATTTATCTAATGTACGGGTATTTTTAAATTCTGAACGTTATCCTTATAATGATTTAAATTTAGATTTTGATGCTAATCGATTTGCAACACTGTATGAAATGTTTGCAAACTTTCAAGAATCCTACTATCATATTCAAACCAATCAACCTATATTTAATCCCGAGGAATTTAAAACTCTCGCTCCTATAGTTCATATTGATTGTTCACGTCAAAAGGAAATCATTCAAAGCGGATCGGTTGTTCTTAGAGTTGAATTTGAAACTACTAAAGCCGTTGGTAACAGCGTTTCGGCTTATTGTTTAATTTTACATGAAAAAGAATTTTCTTACAATCCGTTAACTAAAATTGTAAGACAAGTGTAGTGTCACTATAGGTAACAGAATGAAAATGGTAATAGATATTCAAGGTTTCAAAGTAGAAAACAATAAATTCGTGGTAAAAGAATTTGCTGCGTATAATGGAACGCAAATTTCTCATTATATTTTTAAACCACCATTTCCGTTTAGATTGCTGTCTTTTGATCTACAGCGACAAGCGAATTGGTTGACAAAAAACCATCACTTTATTGACTGGAATTGTGGATTTACACCTTTACATCAATTTGGAAATATTTTAAAAAAATTAACAACTGACGTCGATTGTGTATACGTTAAGGGTATGGAAAAGGCAAATTACATTAGAAAATTGGTAAAAGTTCCTGTTTGTGAATTTGATGAACAACCACATCTTGAATTCAGTCAACCGCTATGTTTTAATCATAAAAGTGATAAATGTTTTTGTGCTTTGTCAAATGTAACTTGGTTGTATAATAATTTTTTAATGCATGAATAAAAACTTGAACAAAATTTAAATCTTTTATTTACCATCAATTACATATTACAATTTTTAGGTTCAAATCTCTTGCATAATTTGGATATCCTTAGTTTTTGAAATGTTCTAAACATTATTTGTTTTTCTTCATATTTTTTAATTTTTGCTTTTAACAATTTTATGTCTTTCATAAAGTCATCAAGTTTACTGACTATCTAAAGAAAAAAAAACACAATAAAGGTTAAGAATTTATTTTTTGGAAATTTCATACATTATTTTCTATTTCAACTTCCTGTGTATTATCCATATGCTTTTCATCATCACCATCATCATCATCATCTTCACGCAGATAGTCTGGTAAACTATCCTTCAAATCATGGTAATATTCTAAATCCAACCTCTCTAAAATTGATATTAGACAACAGGCACACGTAATTATACCATTGATGAAATCATCGCAAGCTTTAACACCTTTCCGATATGTTGCAGCCAAATGTTTGCATTCCTCTTGAGAATATCTTCTCTCTCTTATCAATGCAAGTTGACCTTCATGTTCAAAATCATAATAAAAATTTTCATAAAAATCTTTTAAATGCTGAACAGCCATCTTCATGTTAAGCGACATTCTAAAATAATTATTTATTATTATCAAATATTTGTAAAACTAAGAAATAACTATTACCTTTTATCGGAAAGTTACACAGCACTGACTGACATAAACCAAAGATTGTTGGTTCATTTTATAGAAAAACACTGATTTACTGCGCATGTAACACTTAAGTTGTTTACCTCATTTATTTTTGTAAACATATCAGACAATTATTATTCCGAAATGCAATAATTCTTGAAAAAAAATATTGTATTCTTATATAAACCTCAGTTGTCGGATGCTAAAACTCATAGTGAATGTTTCTTAATTAATGTCTTCAAGGTCAATTCATACCAATTGATATTTTATAAAACATTTTAATTGCATCGACGAGTAAATCAAGTATAAAACATAACTGACCTCTACCACTACAGAATGCTATTATAATTGTTTCTTGTTTCTCTCATACCAGGCGATGTATCAAGTTCAAAATCCGGTTTAATTGACTTAAAAGGAATCAGTATTCCAAAATACCGGGCGCACACACACACACACATCTCAAACATTCACCACGGTCGGATCATATTTATTTTTTTAAAAGGGTAATATCTCTAAAATAATACAAATATATTTTGGGAAAATACTCAATTCAATTAGAAAAGGTTCACTGACACTTTATTTCACTCGAATAATTTTTCCCAAAGGTTCAATAAACTCAAAATCATTAAAACTAAAAAAAGGCATTTCCCAATTATTTTCCTCATAGGAAAAACTAATCTAATCACTCAATTCAATTGGAAAAGGTTCACTGACACTTTATTTCACTAAAATAATTTTTCCCAAGGTTCAATAACCTCAAAATAATCAAACTCTACAAAGTCATTTTCCTCAAGGGCAAACTCCAGGTTAACTCAAGGTCAAGTGATCCAGTTCCGACATTGTTACACTACTAACAAATTAAATAATTTTAAATAATAAAATGGAAACAAGAAGAAGGCAAAACAAGAAACAGGATTTACAGATGCAACAAGGAGATCACCAAAAAGATGAGGACATACAGATTATGGGAACAAATGAATCGGGAGATGAAAAAGAGAATACCACGATAATAGAAGCAATTATTGAAAGTAATGGCAACAAACATGAAGAAAGCGATATGGATAGGATGTTTAAATTTTTAGAAAAAATGAATGAAAAACAAGAAAAAAATAGAAAGGAAGATCAAGAAAATCAAGAAAAACAAGACAAAAAGACAGAAGAAATGAATAAAAATATTGAAGCAATAAATGTAAAAATGGATTCTATGAAAAAAGAAATAAAAGAAGATATGAAAAAAGAAATAAAAGATATGAACAAGAATATGGAAGTAATTAAAGATGAAATGAAGAAGCAAATGGAAATGTATAGAAAAACATTAGAAAAAACAAAAATAGAAATAAGAAAGGAAATGAAAATGACAAAAACAGAATTAGAGGAATTACAAGAAGTAAAAATTAAAATAATTATACAACAAGAGAATATGGAAAAGAAAAATGTAAAAGAAGAAATACAAAATACAGTAAAGAAGATATATGAGATGGAAGAAAAAGAAATAAATGTAATACAAGAAAATGAAATTAGGAAATTAAAATTAAATAATGAATATGACGATGATAAGAAGAATTATAAAGATAAATATTATAAAAATGAAGAAGCAAAATATGAAAATAAAATATATGAAGGTGATAGAAATAAATATAAAAATAGATATTATTATGATAATAATAATAATAAAATTAAATATAAAACTAAATTCAATTACAATAAGGAGAATAAGAATAAACCTTATGAAGATGGTGATATAAATTATTTTGAAATATGTGATGAAATTAGAAGATTAAAAAAGATTTGGAAGGATATAATTTATAATTATAAAAAAAGAAAAAAGAAGTTAATTAAAAGCAAATGGGATTGAGATAAAATTAAAAATAAAGAGGAAAATAAGTAATGGGGAAATATTAGAAAAAGGGGGAAGAAACTGATTAAATAAAATAAAGTAAAATTATTAAAATGGGTAGAAATCGAAAGTAATTGTAATTTAAAGGTAGAATAGTAAGAAATGATCTGATAAAAAAGTAAATATAGAGTAAATTTAAAATTATAAAATGTGTCTTAATAGAAAATTTTAATTTTAAATTTAGGGGGATTTTGTTATGATTTGATTGGATAAAAAATTTTTGTATTTGATAATAGGTAACTGTCTTTATATAGGTGTTTAAAAGTTTTATTTCAGAAAGTGTAAAGAGTTGTTTAGTTTTGTTTTATATTTTGTTTTGAAGAGGTTACCTAGGGACGAGGAAAAAAAGAAATTTGGAATGTTTTTTTTTATTATAAAAGATTGTCATGAATTGGAATGAAGAAAAATGTCATAAAGAAAAGTTTGTATTGATTATGATAGAATTTGAATTTGAGAAGATAGTTTAATTTTATAATTTATGAATTTGTGTAATTGAAGTTAAAGTTAAAAATAAAGTTTAAAGTAAATGAACAAAAATATAAAGAAAGTTTTAAGTTGAATCCAGACCCAATAGCAGTAGAAGCAGCCGGAGCCAAAGAAAAATAAGAATTCATAACAATATATATATATATATAAACTAACAATATCCAAATTGGATTGGGCAATGTAGTCAGGGGTTGGCGATAAAAGAAAACTTCTTTTTAGTTTGGTCGAGCTTTCGCTGTTTTATTTACAGCTTCATCAGGACACTGATAAACCAGAACACACAGTAAGTATCTTGTAATGTACAATTAAGTTAACATATATAAATTTTGTAGGTACTTACACTAAGTGAAGATGACGATAAAAGCCATATGCTCACAGAAAATCATATTTTAGGAGGACAATGCCACCAAAACATTGAAGTTAATAGAAAACAGCACAGATAAATTTAAAAACATAATTAAAAACATTAGAAACAGATTTTTTAAAAACATACTAAAACTGATCTACATTTTATAATTTTAGGTGGTGTGTAAAGCCGAAATCAGCTCAGTCAGGAAACTAAAGTTAAAAAGTTAAAAATGTCTATAATGGTCATTAGTTTAAAAAAGTTTTTTTTATGATAAAAAAGTTTTTTGTATATACTATTAGAGTGTTATTGCAGAAATTTCTTCAGAAGTGTTCAATTGTTAATAATAAAATTAAAAATTAAGAAAACGATTGTAAAATAATCCCGACTGTAATATTAAACCATTTTAAATTACCAAACAAAACATTTATTGTTTTTCATTTGTAACTGTATTAAACCCAAAGTCAATAAATAGTAATGTATGTTGTCTAAACATAGGAGATGATTTTTAGTAGCTAGTTAAACAAATTGACAAGAATGTTAAAAGGAAGAAGAAGTAGTACTAACCCAACTTAATTTTAAAACAAAAATAATATTGAAAAATAGATGGAGATGGTATTATTAAAAAGGATTCATATAATTCTCTTTTTCCCAGGATAAGAGGTAACTGTAAATTGCAGACAAATTTTGTATATCCGTTTTTTTGTTAAGTGGGTGTTCATCATTATTTATATGAATCATTTCCAGGAAATTGCGTTTTATTCTGTTGGATTCAATTGCTACGACCTTAGAGTTATTAAAATCCATGTTATGCCCCGAATCAATTACATGTTCGGCTAGTGAGCAAGATCTCTTTAACAGGCGACAGTCGCTTTTATGTGAAATAACCCTACTATATAGAGTGCGACTTGTCTGTCCAAAATAAGATCTGTTGCACACGTCGCACGTAATTCGATACACAACATTAGATTTTTCCAAGTCATTAGATTTACTCTTGGTCCTAGAGAATAAAACGCCGATTGATTTGATTAACTTAATAGAAAATTTACAATTGGGTACTACATTAAAAAAAGCCGAAAATCAAAACATTTTCTCCTTGATGTTTTCCATGAGTGTAAAACCTTCCTACAGGAACACCCTGAACTATATTTGGTCAAAAGCGACAAAGCCAATGTAACTGTTTTGATGTATAAAAACGAATATATTCAATTATGTCAGGGGATTCTTGAAGATGAAAAGTTTTACACTAAATTGCATAACAATCCTACATCATCTATACAACAGAAAGCTAATAAACTTATTTCTAGCTTAAAATCACATCATCTTATTCCACCAGAACATGCAAAACAATTGACGATCTATAATGCTTGTATTCCTAAGTTCTACGCTCTGCCTAAAATTCACAAGCCAGTTTTGTCTCTTCGGCCCATTGTTTCATCCATCGACCCGCCAAATGGCCCAATTGCGAGCTATTTATGTAACATCCTAACTAACGCTTACAATTTTGAGAATGAATTTAACATCACAGACTCCTTTGTGTTTAGCACGTTTATCAATGGACAGAGAATCCCTGAAAATTACATCTTGGTTAGTTTTGATGTAGTATCCTTATTTTCAAACTTACCTTTAGAGACTGTCATTCAATGTATTACCTCCCTATGGAGTAACATCTCTACTCATTGTTCGATTTCTCTGGACACCTTTTTGACCCTTCTTAAATTTGTTTTCGACTCTAATGTCTTTGTTTTTGATAATTGTTTCTACAAACAATGTTTCGGCACTCCAATGGGGTCCAAATTGTCTCCTATTTTATGTAGTTTTGTTCTAGACGAACTGATTAGAATCTCTATACAAAAAACCTCTTTCGATATACCTTTCATAAAACGCTATGTAGATGATCTAATTCTTGCACTGCCCCGGGACAAAGTTAATGAAACTTTGGACATCTTCAATAGTTTTAATCAAAACCTACAGTTTACAGTAGAACTGGAGACAAACAACAGCATCCCTTTCTTAGACATGAGGGTCCACAGAACATCTTCTGGTCTTAAAACACAATGGTATAGGAAACCCATCTCATCGGATAGATTCATGAATTTCTGTTCCAACCACCCCCTTAAAATGAAAATAAACTTAGTTAGGTCTCTCAAAAATAGGGTTTGTAAGCTTTCTCATCCTGAATTTAGGAAAAAAGATCTTAATGTATTATTCAATATTCTTTTGGAAAACTCCTATCCTAGACGGCTTTTAAACAACATCTTTTTTAATGTGAGGAACGATCAACCAAAACCCAACCTAGATCCTGGAGTTGATCCTCCTATTACTCATTTTTACTCTTTGCCACTTATCAATGACTTGACTCCGAAATTATTAGATATTCTCCGGATAGTACCCAATTGTAAATTTTCTATTAAGTTAATCAAATCAATCGGCGTTTTATTCTCTAGGACCAAGAGTAAATCTAATGACTTGGAAAAATCTAATGTTGTGTATCGAATTACGTGCGACGTGTGCAACAGATCTTATTTTGGACAGACAAGTCGCACTCTATATAGTAGGGTTATTTCACATAAAAGCGACTGTCGCCTGTTAAAGAGATCTTGCTCACTAGCCGAACATGTAATTGATTCGGGGCATAACATGGATTTTAATAACTCTAAGGTCGTAGCAATTGAATCCAACAGAATAAAACGCAATTTCCTGGAAATGATTCATATAAATAATGATGAACACCCACTTAACAAAAAAACGGATATACAAAATTTGTCTGCAATTTACAGTTACCTCTTATCCTGGGAAAAAGAGAATTATATGAATCCTTTTTAATAATACCATCTCCATCTATTTTTCAATATTATTTTTGTTTTAAAATTAAGTTGGGTTAGTACTACTTCTTCTTCCTTTTAACATTCTTGTCAATTTGTTTAACTAGCTACTAAAAATCATCTCCTATGTTTAGACAACATACATTACTATTTATTGACTTTGGGTTTAATACAGTTACAAATGAAAAACAATAAATGTTTTGTTTGGTAATTTAAAATGGTTTAATATTACAGTCGGGATTATTTTACAATCGTTTTCTTAATTTTTAATTTTATTATTAACAATTGAACACTTCTGAAGAAATTTCTGCAATAACACTCTAATAGTATATACAAAAAACTTTTTTATCATACAAAAAACTTTTTTAAACTAATGACCATTATAGACATTTTTAACTTTTTAACTTTAGTTTCCTGACTGAGCTGATTTCGGCTTTACACACCACCTAAAATTATAAAATGTAGATCAGTTTTAGTATGTTTTTTAAAAAATCTGTTTCTAATGTTTTTAATTATGTTTTTAAATTTATCTGTGCTGTTTTCTATTAACTTCAATGTTTTGGTGGCATTGTCCTCCTAAAATATGATTTTCTGTGAGCATATGGCTTTTATCGTCATCTTCACTTAGTGTAAGTACCTACAAAATTTATATATGTTAACTTAATTGTACATTACAAGATACTTACTGTGTGTTCTGGTTTATCAGTGTCCTGATGAAGCTGTAAATAAAACAGCGAAAGCTCGACCAAACTAAAAAGAAGTTTTCTTTCATCGCCAACCCCTGACTACATTGCCCAATCCAATTTGGATATTGTTAGTTTACATGTTTAGTAGTCACCTTATTCTTTATATATATATATATATATATATATATATATATGAACAGTAGTGGTGTTCCGGGTTTCAATCCGTTGGTTGTTTGTGTCTTCACGACGTTTCGCCAACATCTCAGCTGGCATTTTCAAGTGATGCTTCCTTTGCGGCTGCTAAACTTGGAATTCCAAGTTTATATTTATATACCACGGAACACAGAATACCTACTTTTTTGATAAAAATAATCACAACCAGAAAAAATAAATTTTATTGCAACGTGATTATATAAAAGCTTCCATCAGTATGGGAATGTAAACTATATGGCAATGAATTCACAAATTGAGTATAATGTATACAAATAAAATCAAGGAAATTATTTATTGCAATTTCATAAGCTTGAAGGGGTTCATTAAATCCTTTTGTTGTAATTGGCAAAATTACAAAAATAACGTCACTATCAGTGCTCAGTAAATATTTTATTATTCCAAATTCAAGAAATGTATCCAAGTCTGTATCCGAAATTTGTAAAATTTGATTTGAAGTAAACTTTATATTATTTATTGAGATCCATTTGTAGGTATTATATGATAATAAAACAGGGTAACTTTTAAGAGCTTTTAATTTTTTATCTTGTAGTGATGAAACTGCTCCCAGCTCTGGGACATATTTAAATATTTTAGAAAATCCCCGATATTCTAATAGTCTTAATGAAACTTTTAACTGTTGCTTAATGCACATTGTCAGCAGAATATTAACACGTGAGGTAACAATGTTAGCAGTAGATTTTAATTGTTTATGAAAAGCTTCATATCTCATGACCCAAAAATATCTGACTGGTCCAATTTCTTCAATTATTCTGGGATAATGTAACAAAAAATGATATTTAGGCTTCAAGGTTTCATTAAATAACTCACAGAAAGTAGAATTATGTTCTTGTATCAGTAATTTTAAATAAGACAAGGCTGACTTTGAAATTGATCTCGACAATAGAATATCCATCATTTTATGAATTAAAATAAAGAATTCCCACCAACGATCATTTAAAGGAACTAAATCTCCTACAATAATTCCAAAATATATTACTAAGGATAACATTTCAGATGCACTTATTACAATACATTTTTGTTTTATATGATCTGAATTGATTAAAGGAATAGGGTTACCTGTATCTACTGGAGCTAATTTAAAAAATTTTATTCGGTTATTTAAATCTTGTAAAGTAAAATAGTGACAAGAAATCAAATTATTTATTATATGGGCCATGTCATACCTCAAAATACCCTCTAATAAATCATGCATTAAATCACAAGAGAGGTTGACTGCTATGTGGTAGTTGGGCAAATTATGCCAGAGGCACTCCTCTTTAATTCCAAAAGAATTTTTTATGGGATCCAAGAGTGTAGAAGAATCAGTTTTATAATTATCAACAGTACGCAAAAGACTTACATTTTCTGAAAATAAACGTTTTGCATCATTTCTGTGAACTTTACATATACGACAATAATAATTTGAATTGAATGATTCATCAAAACCCAAAATAGAATTTAATCCTAAGTTGTCACCCAAAACTGCAAGTACAGTAAAATAAACTGTTTTTGTCCCTGTAGAAGTTGAAATACTAATTCCTTCTTTTTCTAAAAAATTCAGCTCTTCAATTAAAATATTAAACACGCATTTATTGCCAAATTCAGTTCTATCTGATGAATAAAAAAGCTCTGTTAAAAATATATTTTTTAAAATAGAGGCATATTTTGGAGGAATACATGCTAAAGAGAGGTATACGGCACCTATTTTATAAATAGTGGCTTTAGAGCCTAAAGGGTTATTGGGTTCAAACTCGTCAAAATAGATATATATATATAGGAAATACTTCTTTATCACATTGCTTTAATTTTAATCGTTTCCATACATTTCCTTGTAAAACGCTAGTCAATGCATTATTTTTAGAATTGGAGTATTCATCATCCATGTATGATACAATATCATTATATATATGGTAATTCAAGAAAGAGTTTTAATAATTTTCTTAATGATATAATCTGACCTTTAGATTTTACAATAGCCATAGTGGTTTCAAAAAAATTTTTACGTTGTTGGGGAGTAGTTCTTTCACAAACAAAAAATGATGTAGGTTTAACAAACAGACATCTTTTTTCTAATAATGCAAAACGTTTATATTCAGTATCACAACTTCTAAAGATTATCAGAACATCATCAAAGAATTTTTTAATATTTGTATCTAGTTTACTGCAGGAAAAAATTGTTTTTAATAATTCTGTTGCATCCTCTAAAATTGTCTGTACAGCATTTCGAGGAACAACAGAGTTACTATATAATTTGGTCATAAACATAATTAAAGCATTTTCTATACCAATTAAAGAATTGTTTTCGCAGTCAGAAGTATCATCATTTTAATGTTAATTCAATGTTATCTGCTTGTTCGCTTACAACGACAGACTTGGAAAAAGTATTCAATTCATCAGAAGTTGTTAAAATTTTTGTTTCATTATTTACTGTATTAATCACCGAAGAATGATCAGATGCAAAATGTTTTCTCAAACCGTTGAGTAGGGGAAAGTTTCGATAGCAGTTATCTTGAGCACAATAAAACGTTTCAATAAAAGGATGCAAAATTTTTATATGTTGCAACAACACCTCTGGTTGTGAATATTGTTTTTCACATTTAAAGCATTTAAACATTATGTTAAAAGATACTTAACCTAACTTTATAAAAAAAAAAGGAACAAGTATTTTAAAGCTATAAAAAGGAACAATAAAAATTTGTTAACTAAAACAAATAAAGTACGTAAATAAAACAAATATTTGGTTCAACGCAACCAACAAGTAAAAAAACAAAAATCTTTATAGCAAACCACATTTATATAAAAAAACTTTAGTTTAACAAATCTGTTATGTATGGAATTTTTGGATCTGATTTATTTTTTATTTTAAATAGTTCCCACTGAACCAAATACCAAATATGTTGGCATTCTATTGGATATTTTATATCCAACACAAAGCTGCTTTGGAAGCAATATAAAATTGCGTCCCACACACACTTAGTTTTAAACTCCTTATTATTTATAATGACATAGGAGCTATGAATATTAGTAAGTGTTGGCCCAACTAGTAAAATATAAGGTTGCACTGTTAGACCCCTTTTGTACATTAAATCAGTCTTTTCATTTTTTGCTTTTTCTACGGTTTTTACTTGAAGAAAAAGACCCTCACGTGCTTCTGATGTAGAAGGTTTCCACTGCAATTTTTTAGCAAAAATTGCTCTTCCTCGTGGAGGAAATAATGAAGCCAGCAAATACAAGCTTATGGCAATTTTAGAATCTATAAAATAAATAGTTAAAAATGTACAGGAAAAAAGTTTTAAAAACCATAATATTTATTTAATTGTAGGTACTAAAAATAAATTTTCGGCCAAAAATGAAAGCGTAGGGTCTTTTCTTTCATCAATAACAGAACTCTGTAATCTGTATCAATACAGGCACCCACATTTTAATTTTTCGGTGAAAAAGTGTTTTTAAATTTTTGGTAGGTACACTTCGTTGCAAAAAAAATGTGACAAAGTTCATTGGAGAAAAGGCCGGCAACGTATTTAAAATACACGCGTTGCTGGCCTTTTCTCTAATGAACTCGGTCCCATTTTTTTTGCAACAAAGTGTACACTTAAAAAAGTGGCAAAACAAATTATTTTCTTGTAATTATTTTCTATTTTTTAGTCTTAACGAATCTAGTAATAAGTGTAAGGCCCTTTCAAATTACTTGGATTAAATTACATGGATACTAGGTATAGGGAGTTAAAACATTGGTAAACAAGACATAGCAAGCATGCAATTGCATTGTGTATTGGTTGCTATATACCTGTTTACCAATGCTTTATAATACACTCCCTACAGGACAAGCTTAAACTATTTGTATTTTGAAAACTACTGGCACGAACTTGAAAATTTGTACACATGTGGCTTGTAATTTATAAAGAATTGAATAAAAATATTTTGACAATTATGCTTCTTCCGGTTATACCGGAAGTGGACATCAACTTTGTTATTTTAAATAGAACACCCTGTATATTTTTATATTTTTAAAATATACTCGATGATCTGATTTCAATGATAGACCACACTTGCTATCCAATGTGAATAGTAAAAGATCTACGGCTACTTGAAAATCACGTTTTTCGAAGTTTGGAGGACTGTAGAAGCGAAACGGTTACAAATCGAGAAAAACGGTTTACATGTCCCTATCCTAACTTATTAAGTTCTATTCAGTGGTGTGAAAAAATATTTGATTTAGCGTTAACCAGTCCTGTCGTTTTCGATCACCCTGTATGAAATATTTTGTCACACCACTGAATAGAACTTGAAAAGTTAGGATAGGGACATGTAAACCGTTTTTCTCGATTTGTAACCGTTTCGTTTCTACAGTCCTCCAAACTTCGAAAAACGTGATTTTCAAGTAGCTGTAGATCCTTTAATGGTTCACATTGGATAGCAAGTGTGGTACATCATTGAAATCAGATCATTGAATAGATTTTAAAAATATAAAAATATACAGGGCGTTCTATTTAAAATAAAAAAAAGTTGCTGTCCACTTCTGATATAACCGGAAGTAGCATAACTGTCAAAATATTTTTATTCAATTCTCCATAAGTTCATGTCAGTAGTGTTCAAAATTCAGATAGTTTAAGCTCGTCGTGACACACCCTGTATACCTAGTAGAAAATGTCACATAGCGTATTTAATATTTACCATTGGTAATTTCATCGTTCAAAAGGGAAAGTAAGGATTCATCTGATGGTTTTAATAGCTGCTTTCTTAAGTCATAAATATCGTTAAAAAATGTTTCAAACTTCTCCAAGTCAATGTTGCATTCTGGATATTTTTTACAAAAATCCAGACTTATCTAAAATAAATTATTATTATTATCAAAACAATTCGACATAGAAATTCAGTTATTACTAATTTTTAATAGAGGTATGCTGCCGTAAAGTAGAACATATAATATAATATGAAGTGCAGTCCTAAAGTATGGAACATCAAAAATAACTCTAATACTAACCTGCTACTAGAAAAACACTGACACAGGTCGGTGGTCGGTCTGTTGCTGGAAAAACACTGAAACCGGTCGGTCTTTGATTTTAATTATTGAATTTTCATCTAAAACTTATACAGGTTGAACCATCATCGAGTGATGATGTCAACAACATTTTATATCGAACCAAACCGAATCTTGACCGAGGTTCGGTTCGGTTCACTTCGAATCCATCTCTAGTAAAAAATTAGATTTTCTGATGTCTATAGCTAACAGGTAATATCAATTTGAAGTGATAACTTTTTGGAATCAGCTCAACTAATGAAGTTAAAAAAAATTAAAAATTAATGTTAATGGCATCATCACTCAATAAATTAATATCAAAAATTGATCTGTCTTAGTAGCTCTCGATATGTTTTCCAGTTATTTGTGATGTTCCAGACTTTAGAACAGTATGGACTGTAGAAATCAAAAACAAATAATAATTACCAGCTCTATTGCGATTTGGGTTTTTAAAATTGGCCAATCATCTAAAATATTGCATTTCCTCAAAGGAAAGGATTGTTCCCAATGGCTTTTTACTAGATCAATAGGCTTATGATTAAGCTTTAACCATATTTGGCTTTCTATAGCCTGTGGCGAAATTTCTGCACCTAAAAAAAAATGAAAACTGAAAATAAGCAAAATGAACACATTTAGAGGGTTTTCAAAGATTTATTTTTGTGTTGTGGTTATGTTTTTATACTAGATAAGAATAAATTACTTCATTCCAGATATACTTATACAGAGTATGGTTGGAGCTTTTCAGACAACCATTGTATGAAGTATTCTTTGAAATCAGCTTACTATAAATAAAATGCAAAAATAAGAAGGAAATATATGGTCAGGACTTTTGAAACCCTCTGTATATTTAAAAAAAATTAAATTCAAATTTTTTCTGCAATTATTGTAATAAATTAAATAGTTTATTTAGAAGTAAGTACTTATTTTGTTTAAAATTTTAAAAATAAATAAAAAGACATACCTTTTATTTCAAAATTTTGTTCCTTATTTGATGCTTGGTGTTTCCCAAATTGAGGCTCTTTCTCAGTTGTGTCAGTTTGTTCCTGTGCTTGTCAACTAATTTGCCTCTAGCGATTTCTGGCCTATTTTGTCTGGATCTTCTTTTTGAGACAGGGCTCACAAAATACATCGCCCTAATTTCGGTAGGAAATAATTCTACAATTTTATCTGCTAGCACTCTTATAGAAAAATTGTTAAGTTTTATTCCCGCGTTAAGGAAATGCGAAACAATCATGTCGCAAAGAAAATTTCGATTTTTATTATCCAATGTTTGATTTTGTTTATATTTTATCATAATAGCCCTACCTATAATTTGGCTTTGTATAAGTTCTAGCAGATTAAAATGAAGGATGTCACTATCCTGTAAAACCCTGTCTGCAAGGAAATCAGAACTGGATGATGAAGCTACATCTTCATTAGTATTGAGTTCTATCTCTTCTATTTCTATGCCTGATATTGATTCTGAAGCTGACTCTGAAATCGCCGGTTCTCAGAACAAATCTGAAGCTGATTCTGAGGGCAATTCTATATCATTAACGACCTTCTAGCGAAGACAGAAAATCCAATTTATAGCTTTGCTGACGACAGCACACTTATCTCATCGTTTACTTTGAATTCTCGAACATCGGCTGCTGACGCACATCTTCGCAGACAGCATGAAGTATCACGACTCAATAAAGACCTGGAAGAAATTTTGTCTTGGGGTGACAGTAACCAAGTCGAATTTAACGCTAAAAAAAACCAGGCAGCAGTTTTCTCTAAGAAGGTTAACATTGCAGAACCAGATATAGTCATGGCAGGACACGCAATTCCACTGGCTTCGTCTATTAACTTACTGGGTGTCAATCTGGGAGGAGATATGTCTTGGCATAATCACGTGGTAACAATCGCCAGGACAGCTTCTCAGAAACTCGGTGTTCTTTTCCGTACCAAAAAGCTGTATACACTACAACAACTTTTGACACTCTACAAAGCCCAGATTCGACCATCACTGGAATACTGCTCTCATGTCTGGAGTTCTGCACCGAAGCATACCCTTCGGTTGTTGGATTCCATCCAAAGGAGAGCCATTCGCCTGATCGGTGACCACGAGCTAACCAAGAACCTCGACAGCTTAGAACATCGAAGACAGGTTGGTGATTTGATTCTCTTTTACAAATATTTCCATGGCAAGTGTTCTACTGACATTGCCCGCTTGATTCCACCTAGAGCAATTAATAGCAGAAATACACGACAAACCACTTCCGCCCATCCCTATGTGGTTCAACTTAATACTCCTCGAACATCATTGTTTAAGAACTCTTTCTTCTGGAGGACATCCTCTTTGTGGAACGGCCTTTCTGAGGCCGTATTTCCCACCGAATATAACCTTCAACGATTCAAGAACAACGTGAATCGCTTTCTTCGCACACGCACCGCTCTCAGAGCGCCTTAAAGGATTTTTCCTGCAGTGCTTGTGCTTGACCATAAAAAAAAAAAAATCAAAGCCTGAATCTAAATCAATTTCCTGATCAGATATTTTCTTTTTTGATGGTGGCTCACCCGAGGGCTCACCTCGAGGCTCACCTAAATTAGCCTAAAATCAAATTTTATTTAAGTTTGTTACAGTGGGTTTTTACAACTTGATTTATAGTTTTAATAAGCATAAACTAAGCATAAACTAAATTTAACGATTTCAATGTAAAAATTTTTGATTATGTCATTCTGAATAAACAGATAATTAAAATGTACTTTCTTTTATGCTAATATTTATGCTTATGTTTAAAAGTAAATCAGCCTATATAAACCCACTCTTAACCTGAAAAAATATAACGTATTGTAATGAAGTTACCTCTTCGATTGCCTTATGCAACCTTTTTCTATCTCCCAGTACTGGGACAAGTTCCTTTATTTCAGATGCATCTAAAGCCATTAAAATGTTTAAATCTATCTTTTGATCTGAAAAAAAAGAAACTTAAAGTTTTGATTTAAGATCTTTACTTTCCCTCAATTATAAATCTGAAGGAATGTATAATTGAGGGGAAGTATTGTGATCGTAAAAAATTTCGACCTCGAGATTTTGAGTGATTTTTACGTTTTGGGGGTCACTGAGTCCGAAAAACATGTTTTCCGAAAATGTCTGTATGTATGTATGTATGTATGTATGTATGTATGTATGTATGTATGTATGTACGTATCGAGGTACGTATGTATGTACGTAGCAAAAATTTTCGTCCTCGTTTTAGAAAAAACGGCTTAACAAATTAATCTAGAGCTGATTAGTTTTGGAATAACTCAGAAGGAGGTTTTTTAGGGGGTTTAAAATTTAATAAAATCATAAAGAAAGAAAGATATATCAGAATGAAACAAAATTTTACAAAAACATTAAGTAGATCAACCGAGATCAACGTTCTTTCATTCCCAAAATATTAAACTCATTGGCTTAAGAGGGTGATAAAGAGGTTTAAAAATTTTAAAAAATACTTAAAAATAGATGATTGGGCTAATTTAAATAAAATCTTTCATTATGTTAAATAGTGTGGATCTTTATAACGACACACACAATATTAAACTCATTGGTATACATTAGGGGGTGTTAAAGGGGTTGAAAAAATGCATAAAAAATAAACTAATTCAAATAGTATTTTGTAAATAGGTTAAAGAAATGGATATTCTTATTTATTCACAATATTAAACTCATTGGCTTGCGTTTAAGGGGGTATTAAAGGAGTTTAAAAATTTAAATAAATATGTAAAAAATAGACGATTGGACTAATTTAAATAAAATCTTTCATTTAGGTTAAATAGTGTGACCTTTTATAAACAAACCCAATATTAAACTCATTGGTATTTGTTAAGGGGGTATGAAAGGGGTTTAAAAATTAAATAAAAATCGTAAAAAATAAACAAATAAACCAATTCAAATATTTTCACAATAGAAACTCATTAGCTTAAGTCAAGGAAGTGTTAAAGGGGTTTAAAAAAATTTTAAAATTGTAAAAAATAAAGACTAAACTAATTCAAATAATATTTTATAAATAGGTTAAAGAAATGGATACTTTTTCTTAATTATTTACAATATTTAACTCATTGGCTTACTTTAAGGGGTTGTTAAACGGGTAATTTTTTTTTTAAATACGTAAAAAATAGACAATTGGACTAATTTAAATAAAATCTTTCATTTAGGTTAAATAGTGTGACCTTTATCACCACGAACAAAATTTTGAACTCATTGGTATACGTTAAGGGGGTGTAAATTGGTTCAAAAATTGAAAAAAAAAAATGTAAAAAATAAACGAATAAACTAATTCAAATAGTATTTTGTAAATAGGTTAAAGAAATGGGCTCGGAAATGGGTATTCTTATTTATTCACAATATTAAACTCATTGGCTGCGTTTAAGGGACTGTTAAAGGGGTTTAAAAATTTAAAAAATATGTAAAACATACGATTGGACTACCTAATTTAAATAAAATCTTTCATTTAGGTTAAATAGTGTGACCTTTATAACCACACACAAACTCATTGGTATCAGTTAAGGGGGTGTTAAAGGGATTTAAAAATTGAAAAAAATACTTAAAAAAAGAAAAAGATGTTAGAATGGAACAAAATTTTACAAAAACAATAAGTCAATCAACGTTCTTTATTTCCCAAAATATTAAAATCATTGTCTTACATTAAGAGGGTGTTAAAGGGGTCTAAGAAATTTACAAAACTACTTAAAACATAGACGATTGAACCAATTTTAATAAAATCTTTTATTTAGTTTATATATAGTGACCTTTATAACCACACACAATATTAGACTCATTGGTATACGTTAAGGGGGTATTAAAGGGTTTTAAAAGTTAAAAAATGAGTAAAAAATAAACGAATAAACTAATTCAAATAATATTTTCTAAATAAGTTAAAGAAATGGATATTTTTAATTATTCACAATATTAAACTCGGTGTTAAAGGGGGTTTAAAAATCTTAAAAAATGTACTACTGAATAAATTCAAAAAAATTGGATTTAGGTTAAATAGACCTTCACAGTCACACACAACATTAAACTCATTGGTGAACGTAAAGGAGGCAGTGAAGGGGTTTGAAAATTAAAAAAAGTTAAAAATAAACAAACCTATTCAAATAATATTCTAGATTAAATAAAGTTAAATAAAGGAACATTCTTAACTAAGTGACCAATTATGTGATGAAAGCCCAATTTTTCTATTACCGATAATATAAAAAGTTCCAATGCAGCGTCACGCAGGTTTTTGTTTTGCAGTTTTATATGAGATTCCATTCTTAAAACGATTTTAAAGGGATGAAAGTAAAATGAAACTATCTTAACTAATGTATTATTCCTACTAATATACGAACTTTAAGGGAAAGTACTATGTGTGATAACGATAACACAACTAGTTAAACTTGTAAACCCCCTAAAATAGAATAAATCTCAACTAATGTGTAGCGTGTTCAAAAAACTCTAAGTATAAAATTTTATTTTTTATAATTTCTTCTTACTTAAGCCGGCCCTGATCATTTTACATTCTAGATGATTCTCGGCTGTAACGAACTCCAACGGTCAAACTATTGATTTTTTTAGACTGACCAATCAAATCTCGTGAATAAGGTCAGGTTGCGTAATGGGATATGTTTGAAGCGAAGCTCGTTTCTTTTACCGCGATTTCCAATTCATTCTAGTTGGGATTTTAGTACGATGAACATCTACGTACAACCACTAGTTTCAATTTACCGGCAAATTTTCTTAAAACAGTTAAAAATTACTTGCGATTAAGTGTTTCTATTTTCGTTTACCGTTTATTGTACCGAGGAAGCACATGAAAATATTCCCGATAGCCCCTCTTCCAGCTAAATCTTCAGTCCAGACATAGAATACCGGATTACGAGATGTCATAGGAACGCAGCAAAAAGCATACCAACTAATTTGGTGAGAATAAAACGCATCCCCAATGGGTTGCATTCCGAAATTCCCTTTATTTTCTTATACACCTTGTGCAGTTCTTTAACATCGTACATTTGCCAGTCAGGACCGAGTGTTTTTACTGAACCCACTTCTGAATACATTTCCATATATTTTTCTTTCGATGTTATTACTGGATGTCTTTTCAAGATTTTTTCAACTCTACCGAATGATCGGTCCGCGGGTAGAAAGCTATGCCCTCGGACTGGATATGTTATTATTATTTCAGTCACGTTATCTGGGGATTTGTTTTTGAGCCAATACATTAGTGTGTGAATGATATGCGAATTTTTGTTCTGCCCCCCACAGCCATCGCAGAATAGCCTGAGAAGGTGAACTCCTTCATAGTTTAAACTTTGAAGATGATGGAACAAAGCAGAACCAATCTGAATAGCCCCTCTTCCAGCTAAATCTTCAGTCCAGACATAGAATACCGGATTACGAGATGTCATAGGAACGCAGCAAAAAGCATATCAACTAATTTGGTGAGAATAAAACGCATCCCCAATGGGTGTACGGGGTAGTGGTTGCACCTGCTGCAGATCGAAGCAAAAGGTTATGCTGTTATCAGGTTTTTCTTTGGCGAGTTCATAGAAAGTGTTTGCTCTTTTTCTATGGATACGGTACTCCATAATAAGGTTTTGTCTTTTCTGCATATCTTTCGTATTTCTTACTTGCTCCCTTAACCTGGTACATTTGGAACACACATCTGATACAGGGGATGAGAAGCCGATATTGAAATCATTCAAAAAGATGTTCCTGAACATATCGTACGATACTTGATCTACTGAATTATTACATTGTCTATTATTCATTTTATGGAGCTTTGCTATAGACAAAGCTGCAGACAGGTATATACGTTTGGATTTTTTTCTGTTGTAGTGGCTTTCTTTACCTCGCAAGTTACCAATAAATTGTCGTACTTTTTCTTTTTTTGGGGAACTTTTTTTTGATACTGTATCACCTCCTCTTTTCTCCTTCGGAACCCCACCTTTCTCCAAAACCTTTGCAACTGTGACAAGTCGGTGTTTAGTGACACCAAAAACGGCAGAGAAAAATATTTTGCAAACCCGAACCATTTTTTTATCGGATTTTAACATGTAACAAACTGTTGCGGTTCTTTCTTTCATTTCTTTACTTTGTCTGCGTCGTTTAGCAGGCATAACAGACATGTATTTGCATAAAAACATATCCTGGGAAACTTTTTCTTTGTGACTATAGAACTGTGTTCTCTGCTTTAGAATGCTTTCCATACTCACTTTGCAGCATTCATATGTTTTACCATCATGACGACAAGGACGTGTAAATCCTTCTAATCTAGGGTCGGGATCTAAATATCTAAAATAAATAAAAAAAATTGTAAAACTGTACTTTTGAAAAGTATCTAAACATTACTTTTGTTTTTTACGGGCTTCTCTTCTGTTCTCGTGTTTTTTTCTTTTCCTACTTCCATCACTTCCTTCATTTACACTAATGTCCTCCTCCATAATACGAGTACACAACTTTCAACGTACATAAAACAGTAAACACGCTACACTTTTATTCGACAACTTGCACGACTGAAGGCACGTGGCGTCACATCAAAACATGGGCAGCGAACAAAGCAAACTGAAACAGAATACATTACCTGCTGCGCACAGACTTGTTTATTTGGATATATCTGCTTTTGTTCACAAAATTTGGATATAACCGGTTTTGCACCAAATGTTGAACTTTAGTTAACAATTTTAAAGGGATTTATACGGTTTTGGTTACAAACGGATACATGGGCCTATAGATATCACGACGTGCAGAAACCACTGAAACATGATTTTGGGTAAAAAGTGGATATATCCGGTTTTGCACGTGAACTCCACAATTGTACTTATCAGTAACATCCATAAGCATAGTGCCAGTGCCGTAATGAGAATATCCGGGATGTGATTTTTTTTGTGTTTTAGCTTATCTGTAATTTTTTTTGCTCATATTTTTGTACCTGCTATTTGTAAACTGTTTTACATATTTTTTTTATCTTTTAATTATTATCTCGCCTTATTTAATTAAGATCTCTCTATATTTTTCTATATGGGTACGTTTTATCTCGAGATAATTGAAAAACCAAAAGTGATATTTTTGATTTTTTTATCTAAATTTTTCTCTCTCACTTTTAGTTTTGAACATACCAAAAATAACAATAGAATTATACTTAGCTGTTGTTTTATGGTTGTAAAAGTTATGTTTTTAAATTTAAACACAAATGTGTTTAAAAATATTATTTACTGTTTATGATACCGATATATGATTTACTGTTTATAACACTGATATTTTCTTTATGCGATTTTGTTTATTGTATCTCTTATTTATTATTAAACCAGATAATAAAGTCTGTTTATTATTTACATAGATTTTCTTTTCCTAGGTAGAGCCTGCTACTCTGATCAATACCTTCAGTTTCTCTAATCTATACTTTACCAAAGTAATAGATTTTGTTTCTTAAATATACCTTATCTTATTGAAGTAATAGATTTCATTTCTTAAGCATATAATATTTTATTAAAGCAAAAGATTGTGCTTTTTTGAATCTATCTTTATCTTACCGATTAGATTGATAACCACAAGGATGAGTAAAAGAAAAGTGTAAGTATCATTTTTTTTAGTATCTTAAATAAAAGTGTGTAATTTAAATTTTTAGCAAGAACATCTGCCGGGTTATCTAATTTTACCTTATCTTCTCTTATATCTCTTATATCTTTCTTATTTTAACTTTATCTACAACATCTGATAAATCATTTTATCCAACATATATATTCAATATTTCTTTTTCATCTGGGTTTCTTATATTTTCCCATCCTTATGATAAAAAAATAAGTGGCGCCCATTTACCTTTCCCTTTTCCATCATTTCTCTCATTTTCTCTTTAGTCCCTTTTAAATTCTTTTATGTTTTATTTTTTCTAGTAAATATATCCCCTTATATCTTTCCAATACGATATCATCTAGCTCGTTCGAATCCACGCTCGCTCTCCTCCTACCCCCTGAGTGCCGTTCGCATTTGTTAACCTCTATAAAACGAGCATTTAACATCTTGAGAAAAAAGAGGTTACACATAAATGGCGCCCAACGTGTAGGGCCTGACATTACACAGAAATGACGCCCACAACGTGGGGCCCGATGATAAAATTTTTATTTTTCCGACAATAAAATTACACACTTTTAATATCGACAATTTCCGTTACTTTTACTTATCCAAAATGGTTAATTTTGAAATTAATTTCTTAACTGTGGAAGAAATTATTTATGTACCTAAGATCAGAGAAACAACCACTAGCAAGAAAACAAAGAGAAAAGAAAATTTCTCAAACGTTTGTTAGCTAAAGAAACAAATGGTACAGTAACTTCAGTAAATATTTTTTTCGTCTATCTTTTTCGTATCGTTAACAAACTTAAATTAAAAGACTCGCTTCAATATGGAACTAACTATGTCGGCATATCTTTTCTTTCGACCATTTTCTTCTTTGTTCCTTTATCTATAGTTTCGTATTTTTTCTAAAAGAAAATATTTTTTTTTCTTTCTTTCTCGTATTTTATCTAAAGGAAAATATTTTTTATTTTTCCGGTTTCTACCGTATCCTATCTAAAGGAAAATATTCTTCATTTTCCTATTCTCGACCGTATTTTATCTAAATGAAAATAATTTTTTATTTTTTTTCTACTTTCTACCGTAGTTTATCTAAAGGAGAATATATTTCATTTCTCTAGTTTTTTTCTGCATCCTATCTTAGGGGAAATACGTTTCATCAAACTTTTGCTTACCGTTTATCGATCTTTATCTATCCACTTAACCAATGTTTCTCTGTATGGTTATAAAAGTGGAGTCCGCATGACAAATATCTCTGTATTGTCCCAGCGTGGAAGATTTGTTTTTTACTTGAACTGTCGTACCGTTGTATTTTTTCTATAAGAGAAAATACATATCACTTACCTATCGTTTATCTACCGCTCAAGTGAATCATCACCTGATATTATCTTTTATAAGTGAAAACATATTTCACTTAATTATCGTTTATCTACCGTTCAAGTGAGTTATCACTTGAAATTATCTTACCGTAAGTGAAAACATATTTCACTTAAATATCGTTTACCAGCTCAAGTGAATCATCACTTGATATAAGTGAAAACATATTTCACTTAAATATCGTTTATCTACCGTTCAATGAATTAGCACTTGAAATTATCTTATCGTAAGTGAAAACATATTTCACTTAACTACCGTTTACCAGCTCAAGTGTATTAACACTTGAAAATATCGTTTTGTAAGTGAGAACACACTTCACTTAACTACCGTACCGTTCAGTAAAAACTATCACTGCTGTTTATATGTCTCGTTATCTCCCCTAGTTTCTTCATTAAGCTTGAAATTGACACACCAAAGCCTTATGTCTCTGATTCCGACGATTCTTCTGAAGATGAACTCTCCGAATAGGAACTAATGTTTCTTTGTTTTCTCAGAATTATCCGCATAAGCATTTCTTTTCCATCTTCTCTTTCTCTACCTTTCCGTTTCTCAACATCTCGCCCTGACTCAACACTAAATATTTTTCTCTATGTCTTACTTTTATATTTTTCGTTTAAGTGTATTAAGACTTATACTGATCGTTTTGAACGAGAAAGTTTACTTCCCCTTATTTATCGTTTATCTATCGTTTAAGTGTATTACCACTTGAACATGTCATCTCGAAAGGGAAAATACTTTTCTCTTGCCTACCGCTTACCTACCTAATAAGTACCTTAACACTTATCTCTATCGCCCCGAAAGTAAAAATTCACTTTCCCTCATTTACCGTTTATTTATCTAATACGTGTATTAACACTTATTGATATCGTACCGAAGGAGGAAATATGTTTCTCTTAACTACCGCTTACCTACCGTATGAGTGCTTTAACACTTGTATTTTTTTTCTTGAAGGAAAAAATAGTTTTTCCTTTATCTACCGTTAACCTACCGTATAGGTGCGTCAGCACTTGTGAATTTATTATCGTATCGTTCAGTAATATCTATTACTGTTTTATGTTTTGAAAACATTTTTTTAGTTACCTTATTCCTCGTTTATGATCCATAAACTATTTTTTATCTTTGATATGGATATAAGACGGTTATCGTACATTAGTGGAAGACACATGAACATTTTTTTTTAAATTTTTTTTAATTTTTTTTCGTTCTTTCATACAAGTTTATACCTTTACATATCGTTGGTTTAAAGAACTTTGGTCCGCGACATGACTACTATTGGAATCACTTTACTTTTTTTTGACTAACAAAATTCAATTTTAACTACTTCTTCTGGAATTTTATTTTGACCTTGCAATTTGTCACGAGAGATAAGCCTAGGAAAGCCGTAGGGAATTCTTTCCGGTAGTGGGTCTGTTGAGATTGTAAGGAAGACAGATAAAATTTCTTTCTCCTCTCTTTCTTTTTCTCTATTACTTTCTCTATTTTTTTTTCTAGCTAGGATTGAAGACTGTTAGGATAATTTGGTTTTAAGATTTGTTAGATTCCTGTTTATGTCTTAGTGTGATCTATTACCTTAAGATTTTTTATTTATGTTCTTAATGGGAACTATATTTTAAGTAATTAGTGTTTTCTTCTCTTCCTGACTGTATATTCGTTGATATCTTTAACATCAACCAAGCAGGACGGAACATCTTTTAGATGTTAACGTATCACGTACTTACCTTGACTGTCGGATCTAATGGGGCCGGTAGGCTTATTAGATTCCTAATTATAACTATCGTCCGTGTTTCTTTCTTCCTTTTCAAAATTATTATTAACAGTTTGGTTTAAATTCAGCTTTTTTCTTTATAGGAGTTCCTAAAAAGGGAAATACGCGTTGTGCCTCCTATGGGAAATTTTACTTATGGGAACATAGCATTCTTTACTTTCTTCCATGTGTGTGTGAATGTAGCGTGTGTCCTGACATCTTATGTCAAGGGCAATATAAAAACATTTTTTTTCGATTTGCTTTAAAGATACCACTTAGTGCTGCCCGTCTAGGCCGAGCTGCACACTTTTTTGTTTCCGTGCAGAAACTTCGGAGTAGACCTGTTCCCGATCACTTTGTGATCTTCCGGTTGGCCGGTACCGTTTATAAAAATCTGGTCACGTAATATCAATGATCTGTTGATCCGATATTTTTTACCTACCTTGTGGTTCTTCAAATCCTCGTGTAGTTTCACTTGTACCTTAACGTGTTGACGAATAGTGTGAATGCTATTTTGTTTTCAGTAACTCACTCTGATATCTAGTTTTACCTAGATAGATATCGCTCCCGTAAGATCGATTTTCTGCATACCGATGTTCTCTACCTTTATCAGCTTGGTTTTTCTGAAACACACTACTGTTGTTCCAACCATAGCTTATCTTTTTTAAAAAACTTTTTTCTACCCAGTTTTTTCTCTTCGGAAGGGGCAGTGTAGCGTGTTCAAAAAACTCTAAGTATAAAATTTTATTTTTTATAATTTCTTCTTACTTAAGCCGGCCCTGATCATTTTACATTCTAGATGATTCTCGGCTGTAACCAACTCCAACAGTCAAACTATTGATTTTTTTAGACTGACCAATCAAATCTCGTGAATAAGGTCAGGTTGCGTAAGTGGGATATGTTTGAAGCAAAGCTTCTACGTACAACCACTAGTTTCAATTTACCGGCAAATTTTCTTAAAACAGTTAAAAATTACTTGCGATTAAGTGTTTCTATTTTCGTTTACCGTTTATTGTACCGAGGAAGCACATGAAAATATTCCCGATAGTGTTTTTTTATGTTTTCCTGGGTGTTCGATGTAACAACGACAAGCCGCCATTACTAAATCTACCGCTTCCTTTTTCGAACCCACGCTTCGAAGGATGACTTTATGGTTTTCTCTAATTACCTATAAATATAAACAAGAATGGGTTTAGATTATATCGTATCGTTAACACCAATTACCGAGAGAAAGAAACCATCTACTATAAATATCTCTCAGAAACATTTAGGAGACAATGTAAGTTTTTAACAATTTTTTATATCTGTATCGAACAAGAAGTACCATTTATTTCTATGGATCATTTTATCGTAATTAAGGAGTTCGCGTGCAAAACCGGATATATCCACTTTTAGAAATTTTTCAGGAGATGAAAAAAACACCCTACATAACAATAAAAGAAATATTGTTATTAAAAAAAAAATACATTTTATTATTATGGGCTAACCAATTGGTTGACGTAATTTTTTTTGTAAAAATCCCAATCACATTGGCGTTATTAGCAAAAAAAATATGGATATATCCGGTTTTGAAAACAAACGAAATACATTGAGGAAAAAAAGATTTATTTTTCTTAAAAAAAAACAAAATAAGCTCATTTAAGCAGTTTTTGAACAATAAACAAAAAAATTATTATTAAAAAAACACACTTAACTGTAGCAGTCTTTAAAATATTAACAAAAAAAATTATATGTGTATTGCAGTCTCTTCGTGAAGGCAATCGCATGGCTCCTCCTCATCTTCTTGTGTTTCTTTATTTTCCAAAATATCTATATTTTCTCCTCCGCTACCGTCTAATAAGTTTTTATACCACAAAAGGTCTTTCCTGGTTCTCCAATCTTCCCCAAAATGCTCCTTCATCAAATAAGTCAAACTTTTTTTCTTTTTTTCTGGTATAGAATTACCTAATGGTAATCTATTTAGCTGTAAGTTATCTTCGGATTTTCCTTTCTTGAGAAGTGACTCCCAAGTTGTGTCAGATGCTGCGAAGCGATAAAATTGAAACGTCTTTACTTTAATAGTAGTTTTATTATTTTTATTCAGAAATTTTTTCAAGTGAATTTTTTTGCATTCCGAAATTCCCTTTATTTTCTTATACACCTTGTGCAGTTCTTTAACATCGTACATTTGCCAGTCAGGACCGAGTGTTTTTACTGAACCCACTTCTGAATACATTTCCATATATTTTTCTTTCGATGTTATTACTGGATGTCTTTTCAAGATTTTTTCAACTCTACCGAATGATCGGTCCGCGGGTAGAAAGCTATGCCCTCGGACTGGATATGTTATTATTATTTCAGTCACGTTATCTGGGGATTTGTTTTTGAGCCAATACATTAGTGTGTGAATGATATGCGAATTTTTGTTCTGCCCCCCACAGCCATCGCAGAATAGCCTGAGAAGGTGAACTCCTTCATAGTTTAAACTTTGAAGATGATGGAACAAAGCAGAACCAATCTGAATAGCCCCTCTTCCAGCTAAATCTTCAGTCCAGACATAGAATACCGGATTACGAGATGTCATAGGAACGCAGCAAAAAGCATATCAACTAATTTGGTGAGAATAAAACGCATCCCCAATGGGTGTACGGGGTAGTGGTTGCACCTGCTGCAGATCGAAGCAAAAGGTTATGCTGTTATCAGGTTTTTCTTTGGCGAGTTCATAGAAAGTGTTTGCTCTTTTTCTATGGATACGGTACTCCATAATAAGGTTTTGTCTTTTCTGCATATCTTTCGTATTTCTTACTTGCTCCCTTAACCTGGTACATTTGGAACACACATCTGATGCAGGGCATGAGAAGCCGATATTGAAATCATTCAAAAAGATGTTCCTGAACATATCGTACGATACTTGATCTAGTGAATTATTACATTGTCTATTATACATTTTATGGAGCTTTGCTATAGACAAAGCTGCAGACAGGTATATACGTTTGGATTTTTTTCTGTTGTAGTGGCTTTCTTTACCTCGCAAGTTACCAATAAATTGTCGTACTTTTTCTTTTTTTGGGGAACATTTTTTTGATACTGTCACGCCTGGGGGGATCTAAGGAAAATGTGCCATAATGTTTTGGGATGAGGGGTAGCTTACTGAAGGCACTTTCCACCAAGGTCGTGGTTATCTAACCCCTGGCTAGGTATCCTGCTGAAGGCAGAATAATAACCAAGGGGAAGATGAGATAAACAACAGGAAACAAACAACAAATATATTAACAAGAAACAAACAATAACAATAAATGATGAAAATATTAATAACGAACTAAATACAATAATCTTAACTAATCTTACCAAGTATATAAACTATATGGTGGCATGTCACACTTACTCACGAAAATAAGTCAAGAGTCACAACGGCCCAGACCCAAGGGTCTGTTTTAGGGACACCCCGAAGGGTGGCACTTACAGACAACCTTAGACTCCCAACCCCTCGAGTACGACCTCAACGACGCTCTTCTATAGCCAATTCTTACGCTACGTGAGAATAAGAATTAAACTATACAAGTTCGCCTTGAAATCTAACGTACTGACTTTGGCCTGGATAATTACAATTAAAATATAATACAAAATATTACAATGAAATATAAAACAATTAAACTACCCTATTATCGTATGTGACATGCCCCCCTTCCCTTAAAGCCAGCCCCTGGCTTTGCTCGGCTCTGGCTTACAGGGGTGTATGTATAGGACTGAGTTTTACAAAATAATTATAATCCACCACACTTCTGTCCGAATCTGCTCTTCTCGGAGAATGACCTGTCTTGCCCTCGTCTAGAAACTCCAGGTCCACCGCTGGCTAGACAGCTCCCTTTTTGGTATATTGGTCTGTCTGCAACTCTGTGAAAAACATCGTCTCATAGCTCCATCTCTCGAGGTCCATGGCCAACATCAGACTGTACTCCATCACACCATTCTCCTTAATACATTTTTACAACTATACATTTACAGTCTTCCCATCTTTGGCTACCATCCATTGGGAAGGTCTGCTATTGGGATAGGAGTCTTGAAGCTGACCATTTCCATTCCTCGACGGAGACCTTTCTTACCCGTTGAGACAAGATCCATACCATACTCAGGATGAAGGACCCTTTCTCTCTAGAATTCTGGTACTGAGCAAGCATCTCCTGGATCGCGTCTTCCTTAAGTAGATGTGGGGAAAACGTTAAACATTTAAACATGAAAACAATAACTCGGTCCTAAAACATACAAAAACAAATACCATTAAAATTTGTCTAGAAAGAGCATTAGGGAATTACTATTTTTACATTAACCTCTTTGACCTCATACCGATAAGGGTATTTGACTTTGTTCATAAACACCTTACTTCATTAGTTTCCCTTTTTCTTTTAAACACCAACTTATCTGCTGTCCCTTAGCAGACATCATTATACCTAAAAAAATCATTAGCAGGAACCATCATCTGCTCTTCTTGGTGATAATGTCACCTATAATCTGTGCTTCATCTGCACCTAAAAAAAATTCCGCTATTCTTTAGCAGAGACCATAATCATATACACCACATATATCTGTGCCTTTTGCACACTAACTTGCCTGCTGTCCCTCAGCAGACATTAATACACTTAAAAAAAACTCTTATTAAAATCATAAGCAGGAACCATCATCTGCTCTTCTTGGTGATATTGTCACCTATAATCTGTGCTTCATCTGCACCTAAAAACAATTCCGCTAACCTTTAGCAGAAACAATCATCATAAACATTACATATATTTGTGCATTTTGTACACTAACTCGCCTGCTGTCCCTCAGCAGACATTATTACACTTAAAAAAACTCTTATCAAAATCATAAACAGGAACCATCATCTGCTCTTCTTGGTGATAATATCACCTATAATCGGTGTTTCATCTGCACCTAAAAAAAAATCCGCCATTTTTCAGCAGAGACCATAATCATAAACACCACATATTATATCTGTGCCTTTTGCACACTAACTTGCCTGCTGTACCTCAGCAGACATACTTATATAAAACACCATAAGCAGGAACTCTCAACTGCTTTAACCTGTTGCCCTTGCAACTTTAAACGTTTAGGGAAATACTTGCCCCCCAAATATAAACATCCATATAAACATCGCTTTCCTGCTGTATCTCAGCCTCAGCAGAACATCATAAATCTGAAAAAGGAAACTACACATGAAACATAGAAGTCAAATACTACCTTTCAAAACGATCCATTCACTTCTTTTAACGTGACAGTTTGACTAACCTAGACTCCTTTTCACACTGGCCTTGCAATACCTTTGGCTCATTCATTCTAACACAATCAGTCTTATCTTTCAACTTCATTTAACTTTTCTCTCAAAAATTATCCTTGGTAGTCATCTGTCCTAGAAACTTAAACAAAAATGCAAAACTTTACTACATCAATAATATATTTTTCCCCTCCGCTTCTTCCTAGATCTTCATCTCTATAATTACCCACAATTAAACATATTCATTAACATATTAAATAATTCATATTAAAAGTAATAAAATATAAATTTGAAATACCACCTAAATGTACTAAAGATTAAAAAAATCATCTTGTCAATTACTAATTTATTAAATACAAATAAAATTCTACTGTAAAAGATTGAGTATACCTATAAAAATAAAAAATATATAGGTATAATATTAAAGTATTTTTACCATCTCTGTAGAAATGGTTTTTTGGAATCTCGAAGTTTCTGGTCCGATGTACTCTTACTTACTTTTGACATGTCACCTTTATTACGTATAAAGTTAAAAAAAAAATGACTTTACCGAATATTTGGTATCTGTTTCCCAAGTTACAACATTATTAAAAAAAATCCCAAAAAAGCAATGAAGAATATACTACCTAATTGAATTAATGACAATTGAAATCTTTAACCATGAAAATAAATAATAAGAAGTTTAAAAAACAAAGGTTCAATGTCAATAATCTGAACTAATTACAGCTGTGTGTGCAGTTTTGCTATTTTGGAATTAAATACACAACTACATGTCAAAGAAATAAATAAAATAAAACATTTGACCGTGACCATATCTGTAACTGTAACCTATATTATACACATAGGTACCACAACAAATAATTAAAAATAAGATCACTAAAACCAGAAAAAAACCCTATTTCCAATTGGTATAGATTATAACATAGATATGGATGGGGTATATTGATGAATATTTATTATCGCACAAAGAAACTGGAAAAAATAATACAAAATAATACTTAACATTTTTTACTTGAAGACCGTGTATTGTTTATCAACAATACATATTGTATACATTTTTTAAACTTTATATGATTGACCGTGAAAATAACACATAATAAGTGACCTACCTATACTTAAACATCTCGTATTTCAACATACATACAATAAAAAAAATGCTAAATCTGCACTCAGGTCACCATCCTAAATAAAACTTTTATTCCACCGTAAAATTTAAAAAAAACAGTATACACACGAAAACGCTTCACAAAAAACTCAAAAAAAAACAATCCTCAATATCTTCAAGATAAAAAAATATTTATGAAAGTATCTCTAAATTGTGCAAAAGAACAAATATTATAAATAAGTTCACAAATCAAATAAAAGAACAAGATATTTCGCTTAAAAAAAAAAACATATCGAACAGTTTGGGAAGACACTTAAGAAAATTAATAGATAAAACTGTTTAGGAAAAAACAGTTTTACGGGAATTAACACAGCACCTCCACCATGTCACGTCAGTGACATGGGGCAAAAAAAATGCTATAAAAAAATGGCTACGAATAATTAAAATTAAACTGATTAGGAAGAATCAGTACAGGGATCAGAGAACGGCACCTCCACCATGTCACGCCAGTGACATGGGGCAAAAAAAATGCTAGAAAAAAAATTGCTACAAATATTTAAAAATAAACTGATTAGGAAGAATCAGTTATAAGGGATCGGACAACGGCGCCTCCACCATGTCCCGCCTGGAGGGATAGGGGGAGAATGTGCCTTAATGTTTTGGGATGAGGGGTAGCTTACTGAAGGCACTTTCCACCCAGGTCGTGGTTATCTAACCCCTGGCTAGGTATCCTGCTGAAGGCAGAATAATAACCAAGGGGAAGATGAGATAAACAACAGGAAACAAACAACAAATATATTAACAAGAAACAAACAATAACAATAAATGATGAAAATATTAATAACGAACTAAATACAATAATCTTAACTAATCTTACCAAGTATATAAACTATATGGTGGCATGTCACACTTACTCACGAAAATAAGTCAAGAGTCACAACGGCCCAGACCCAAGGGTCTGTTTTAGGGACACCCCGAAGGGTGACACTTACAGACAACCTTAGACTCCCAACCCCTCGAGTACGACCTCAACGACGCTCTTCTATAGCCAATTCTTACGCTACGTGAGAATAAGAATTAAACTATACAAGGTCGCCTTGAAATCTAACGTACTGACTTTGGCCTGGATAATTACAATTAAAATATAATACAAAATATTACAATGAAATATAAAACAATTAAACTACCCTATTATCGTATGTGACAATACTCTATCACCTCCTCTTTTCTCCTTCGGAACCCCACCTTCCTCCAAAACCTTTGCAGCTGTGACAAGTCGGTGTTTAGTGACACCAAAAACGGCAGAGAAAAATGTTTTGCAAACCCGAACCATATTTTTATCGGATTTTAACATGTAACAAACTGTTGCGGTTCTTTCTTTAATTTCTTTACTTTGTCTGCGTCGTTTAGCGGGCATAACAGACATATATTTGCATAAAAACATATCCTGGGAAACTTTTTCTTTGTGACTATAGAACTGTGTTCTCTGCTTTAGAATGCTTTCCATACTCACTTTGCAGCATTCATATGTTTTACCATCATGACGACAAGGACGTGTAAATCCTTCTAATCTAGGGTCGGGATCTAAATATCTAAAATAAATAAAAAAAATTGTAAAACTGTACTTTTGAAAAGTACCTAAACATTACTTTTGTTTTTTACGGGCTTCTCTTCTGTTCTCGTGTTTTTTTTCTTTTCCTACTTCGATCACTTCCTTCATTTACACTAATGTCCTCCTCCATAATACGAGTACACAACTTTCAACGTACATAAAACAGTAAACACGCTACACTTTTATTCGATAACTTGCACGACTGAAGGCACGTGGCGTCACATCAAAACATGGGCAGCGAACAAAGCAAACTGAAACAGAATACATTACCTGCTGCGCACAGACTTGTTTATTTGGATATATCTGCTTTTGTTCACAAAATTTGTATATAACCGGTTTTGCACCAAATGTTGAACTTTAGTTAACAATTTTAAAGGGATTTATACGGTTTTGGTTACAAACGGATACATGGGCCTATAGATATCACGACGTGTATCCAGAAACCACTGAAACATGATTTTGGGTAAAAAGTGGATATATCCGGTTTTGCACGCGAACTCCACAATTGTACTTATCAGTAACATCCATAAGCATAGTGCCAGTGCCGTAATGAGAATATCCGGGATGTGATTTTTTTTGTGTTTTAGCTTATCTGTAATTTTTTTTGCTCATATTTTTGTACCTGCTATTTGTAAACTGTTTTACATATTTTTTTTTATCTTTTAATTATTATCTCGCCTTATTTAATTAAGATCTCTCTATATTTTTTTATATGGGTACGTTTTATCTCGAGATAATTGAAAAACCAAAAGTGATATTTTTGATTTTTTTATCTAAATTTTTCTCTCTCACTTTTAGTTTTGAACATACCAAAAATAACAATAGAATTATACTTAGCTGTTGTTTTATGGTTGTAAAAGTTATGTTTTTAAATTTAAACACAAATGTGTTTAAAAATATTATTTACTGTTTATGATACCGATATATGATTTACTGTTTATAACACTGATATTTTCTTTATGCGATTTTGTTTATTGTATCTCTTATTTATTATCAAACCAGATAATAAAGTCTGTTTATTATTTACATAGATTTTCTTTTCCTAGCTAGAGCCTGCTACTCTGATCAATACCTTCAGTTTCTCTAATCTATACTTTACCAAAGTAATAGATTTTGTTTCTTAAATATACCTTATCTTATTGAAGTAATAGATTTCATTTCTTAAGCATATAATATTTTATTAAAGCAAAAGATTGTGCTTTTTTGAATCTATCTTTATCTTACCGATTAGATTGATAACCACAAGGATGAGTAAAAGAAAAGTGTAAGTATCATTTTTTTTAGTATCTTAAATAAAAGTGTGTAATTTAAATTTTTAGCAAGAACATCTGCCGGGTTATCTAATTTTACCTTATCTTCTCTTATATCTCTTATATCTTTCTTATTTTAACTTTATCTACAACATCTGATAAATCATTTTATCCAACATATATATTCAATATTTCTTTTTCATCTGGGTTTCTTATATTTTCCCATCCTTATGATAAAAAAATAAGTGGCGCCCATTTACCTTTCCCTTTTCCATCATTTCTCTCATTTTCTCTTTAGTCCCTTTTAAATTCTTTTATCTTTTATTTTTTCTAGTAAATATATCCCCTTATATCTTTCCAATACGATATCATCTAGCTCGTTCGAATCCACGCTCGCTCTCCTCCTACCCCCTGAGTGCCGTTCGCATTTGTTAACCTCTATAAAACGAGCATTTAACATCTTGAGAAAAAAGAGGTTACAAATGTATTCCTAATAACTACGAACTTTAGTGAAAGTACCATGTATGATAACACAACTAGTTATTTTTTGGCTGAAATAAACATTTTTTTAATTCAATACCTAATATTGTGTCGATTTATGGCTGCCTAAATAATATCTATGCGATTGTAAATTCCTTAAACTGAAATAAACGTTTTTTTAATTCAAACAAATATTTATTTGGTCGGTACTGTCGGTAGGTAGGTATGCAGTAATTTGATGAGATCATTTATAAAGAAGTCGTTAATAAAAATGGAATCAGTAAAACCAACTGAACATTATTGAATAACTGATATTAACATTAGGATTAAGTATCAATGACCTAACACCATAATACCATGTGGTAAAAGGGTTTTAGATTAATATAATTAAGTATTAGAATAAATGGAACAATAAACCGGCAGCACTCCTGTTACATAGCAATTATTTTATTAAAAAAACTTACCTTTAAATTCTTGAATATATTCATCCAAAGCGACGTTAGCAAGGAATTCCTCTATTTCCATTTTGCTAATCGACGACCTCAGACCTCCTCAAATATTAGATGGTAGGTACACCCCCAAATCCACTAGGTCACTTAGGTCACAAAACACACACTACTTAGGTACTATTTCGACACAAACTTGAAAACCACATACATGTGTTGAAAATTTATCATTCACACCTGTGGTTCACAAAACGCACCCGCACACCGCATAAATTAAATACTGACTGAAATGCAAATTCACTATGCATCTCACTCGACAAACGTAATCAGCGCAAACGCAACGCAAACTTAGTAAGACCTGAGAAAAAAAGGAGATCGCGATCTTTCGTAGTCGACCAGGCGGCGGCGACGATTGGTTATATTAAGTGACGTCATTTTAATAAGAACTGCGAAATTTAACCGTTGTATGTGTTTATGAACGAGATAATCGTTGTTTCAACTCTCTTCTGATAGATGGTTTTTGATTTAGTACCATGGGAGAGTAAATGTTTAGTAAATTCAAAAATAATAAAATGTACATTTCAAGCAAATGTTGACCAATGAAATGCTATCTTTGAATCAAATAACAGAATTTAGTATAAATAAATAAAATTTAGTAAAAATAACAAAATAAAATTCAAATAATATGATAATGTAAATTCAAATATTAAAATTTCTTAAAAATAACAAAATAAAAGTCAAATAATATGATAATGTAAATTCAAATATTAAAATATTTATTTCAACCAAATATGTTCCAATAAAATGCTATGTTTGAATCAAATAACACGATTTAGTGAAACCAAATGAAATTTCGTAAAAATAACAAAATAAAATTCAAATAATATGAATATGTAAATTCAAACAACTCATTTCTCTCTGTGTTCTAGTGTCTCCTTAGATTATAGTTAAAAAAGAATAAAATTGTATAAAACTGCATGAAAACCATCACAAACCATGTATAAAAGCATAAAATTAGTTATTGTTAAAAAATACTTTGTACATAATAAAATCTTAAAAATGGAACCACACAGTTATTTCCGCAGATACAAAAATGTCCTGTCAAAACAATTTTTTATAAAAAAACCAAAAGAACAATATCCTTATTTTGCGTGAGAAACCAACAATTCTAATAACAAATTTGTTGGTTAGCCTAAGTGAGAAAAGGCCAGTTCTACAGAAGAACACATATTTTTAAATTGACGTTCAGAATTCCATTCTATAGGTTATGTTAAATAAATCAATAAATAAACAAATTTAAAGTCGAACGAATTAAAAGTTACAATATAGGTAGCACCTAATTGTTTCTTGTTAGATCTTGCATAGTAAGTAAGTATATATCGTGCTGAGTCCATCAACATCTTTCTTCGAATTAATCGGGTTGTCACCTCCATTAAATAACACATCTCTACGAAGTTTCGTTTGAACTGGTTGTTTACACGTTCTAGGATCTTGACACTGTCGTAGTCTACTAGGTGGGAAGTAGAATTAACATGTTGACTTAAGGCCGTTATAGTTGGTTTTTTAATATTATCGCTCTTATGTAGGGCCAATCTTTTAGATAATTTTTGACTCGTTTGGCCATAATATAGTTTCAAGCACCCACTACACTGAATAGAATACAACACTACATTGGACTGATTAAGTGAGGGAGTTTTGTCTTTCAGGTTAGTGAAGTATATGCCTAGTTTTTTGTATACTGAGTTAGCTATGATTATGTTATATTTCCTGAATAAACTGGTGATGTGTGGAGATAGTCCCGCGCTGAATGGTAATCTTGCATAGCTTACTTGTAGCTGTTCACCTTCCATTGCAATTATTGGTTGGTTCCTCTTAACAGTTGCCTCCTGGTATAACAATTTATTCAACAAATTTTTTGGGTAATAGTTTTTTCTCAGAATCTCAAACAGTAACTTAATATTTTTGTTTACATTTGACGGATGACAAATTTTGATAATTCGATTTTTCAGGGCATGAATAATATTAATTTTTTGTTCGTACGGATGGTAAGAGTGGAAAGGTACATATCTTCCTGAGAAAGTTTTCTTTCTGTACCAATCTAGCCTTATGGAATTATCATCGTGTCTTACCACACTTGTATCTAAGAAAGGTACCATTCTGTTAGTTTCCGTTTCACAAGTAAATTTTAGGTGTGTGTTATAGGAGTTAAATATGTTAAGTGTGTAATTGACCCCATTTTCAGGTACTGCACATATCAGATCGCCCACATATTGGAAAATGAAAGGAAATTGGAAATCCACTTTCTCCTTACAGTAATTGAGTAAAGAATTCATAACGATTTCTGCTAATGCTGGTGATATGGCACCACCCATAGGTGCTCCCTTAATTTGTAGATAAAAATCGTTTTGAAAACTAAAGTAGGTGTTGTTATAAAGAAAGGTGATTATTTTTAGAAAAATATTTTTAGGTATGCTGCAGTTCCTTTCGATAAGGTGATAATTATCAGAAATGATGGAGGTTACTAACTCTAATGGGATGTTAGTGAACAAAGAGGAGACATCGAAACTAACGAGAACATAACCTGGAGGTAATATGAAGCCATTGATTTTTTCAGCGAAATCAAAAGAGTCTTTCACCCTGAATGTATTATAGGGCACAAACGAAACATCAATGATACCTGCCAGATAACACGCTAGAGGTTGAGTAGGAGCATTGTTGCTGGCGATTATGGGTCTAAGGGGACATCCTTCTTTATGTATTTTTGGAAGTCCATAGTATTTTGGTGCAGTTCCTGTTTAACACATTAAATCTCTTTTTATTTCAGTTGTAATATGACCTGTTTCATGCAACTCTTTTACCAATTGGTTACAACCACGTTCTACACTAGGCGTACGGTCTCTGGGTAGTTTTTTATAGGATTCTTGGTCATTAAGCAAATCCATGGATTTTGTAATATACTCATTTTTGTTCATAATGACTGTTGTGTTTCCTTTGTCTGCCCTGGTTACTATGATATCAGGATTATTCTTTAGAAACCTTTTTGTTTTTATTTCTATAGCCGAAGAAGGACTTATGTAATGTCTGTTAGTTTTTATATAATTAGTAATTACATTCGTAATTACCGTACGTTGTAGATTTTGGGCTGCATCAGTTATATATACAGGGTGTCCCAGAATTAACTACGGAAACTTCGTATACGTATTCCTTGATAAAAAATAAGTAGGGTCTTTCCTATAAAAAAAATTTTTTTAGAGACTCCTGTCAGAGTTATAACCCTTTAAAGAGGGGTGGTAAAATACTGTTTTAATTTAATATCTTCTGATTGGTCCAAGATAAAAAATTAAAAATTTGGGTGAACATCATTTTTATAAAGACGCATTTCTCCTGCCACTTTTCACCTGCCCTACCCCATTCTAAGGGTGCAAATCAAGGAACCCCTCTTAATATTTTTTTTGTAACTTTCTTAGCAATTAATATTTGCAATAACAAAAAATTATTTTAGGAAGTTTTGATTATTTAGAAACTTTTTTGTTCCTTGTCGTTTTTTGCGAAATCGTTTCGGTTTGGAGTAAAAAAATAAAATGTAGGACCATGTCAATTGAGTATTGTGTATCGCGATCAAGTAGCGCACATTTTACCATTTAAAGAGTTAAAGGGTTATAACTCTGACAGGAGTCTCTAAAAAAATTTTTTTTATAGGAAAGACCCTACTTATTTGTCATCAAGGAATACGTATACGAAGTTTCCGTAGTTAATTCTGGGACACCCTGTATATATATATATATATATATATATATATAACATGAAGTCAATAGTGGAGTTGCAGTCAATGTTATGGCCAATGTAAATAAAGAAAACTCTTTTATTTTTGTCAAGCTTTTGAATTTATTCAATTCTTTTTCAGGACATCTATAGTGAAGAAAAAATTTTTTTATAATGTTTTATATGTGATAACTTACTAATACGTGAGGTTATGAAAGAAGCTGCGAATTCTGTTTTATAAAATTAAAGTAAATCATACTATTAAAATACATAAAAACATATACGTTTAAAAGTAGGAAAGCAAAACATTGTAATGATTAATTTATTTAGATTTTATTATTATATCAAGTAACTTACTATATGTTTTGCTTTCCTAGTGTGTTAAAATAAATACCATAGATACATAAAAAAAACATACATATATAAAAAAGAAATTGAAGACATATTAAAAGTCAATCAAATAATAAGTTTTAAACGTATATGTTTTTATGTATTTTAATAGTATGATTTACTTTAATTTTATCAAACAGAATTCGCAGCTTCTTTCATAACCTCACGTATTAGTAAGTTATCACATATAAAACATTATAAAAAAAATTTTTATTATATAAAAAAATTTTTTCTTCACTATAGATGTCCTGAAAAAGAATTGAATAAATTCGAAAGCTTGACAAAAAAAAAAGAGTTTTCTTTATTTACATTGGCCATAACATTGACTGCAACTCCACTGTTGACTTCACGTTATATTGAACCAGTCACTATACCATTATTCATATATATATATATATATATATATATATATATATATATATATATATATATATATATATATATATATATATATATATACAGTAAAACCCGTTTAAGACGATTTCACAGGGACTCAACCAAAAGCGCGTCTTAAGCGGGAAAGCGTATTATGCGGGATATAGGAAAATAAAAAACGGACCTACTACATACGCATGTATGTACATATTAATACATATCAGGTATTGGATTGTACATTTAAAAATTATGTACGTTATACATATAAAGTGCCGTGTATCTATCACGTTATTTAAAATAATCACTTATTTTAGTTTGACAAAAAGATTTTGAGGCATTAGAAATTACAAGATTTTCAACGTAATTTAACTTTTATAGTGCGTCTTCGCTTTGATTCAAAGAAGTTACATAGCGTCTTAAATCATTAACTACTGATAATGCCTGGGCGTGTGACAAAATCGGAGTTGACTAATCTTCTTGATCATTATCACTTTCAGCCTCTTCTTGTGTGTTATTTACATTCTCAATAAGATCTTCAATTGATTGAATTTCGTACGATGCCACATTATCATCAATGGAAGAATATCCAGGAAAACCCTGCAGTATTACGGGTTTTTCTTCTTCCAACACGACGTAAACCTCGTTATTTCTGAAACCTGCTTTCTTGAAACAATTTTGAATGGTTTCAGGCTTAATTGGTTCCCAAGCTGCTGCAATGTTTAGAATTGCATCATGTACAGTCAAGGGTCGCTTGCTATCAGGGTCTTCTATTTCTCGAAGATAGCGATGTACTAGTCTTGTCCTGTAACCTTGTTTAAGGACCTTAATGATGCCCTGATCCATCGGTTGTAATTTGCTTGTCGAATTTGGAGGTAAGTAAACAAGCTTGATATTCTTTAGTTCAACACCTTTAGGGTGAGCGGGGCAGTTATCAATGAAGGGAATTATGCGCCTACATTTAATCTGGAAGTGATCATCTAGAGCTTTTAACCAATCGATGAAACGAATGCCGGTCATCCAAGCTAGAGATTGAGGATCATATGTTACAGGGAGCGATCTTACGTTTTTGAAACAACGTGGATTTTTCGCCTTACCAATCACCAGCAAACGTAACTTTTCTGACCCATCAGAATTGGCACAGGCCAGGACAGTCAGTCTCTCTTTACTTGCTTTGCCACCATGACAAGTCTCTCCCTTGAAAACATAGGATTTATCTGGCATTAATTTAAAAAACAAACCGAATTCGTCTGCGTTAAAAATGTCTCTTGGTTCGTAATTTTGTAACAATTCGGGAAGTGTTGCCATCCAAGTATCAACATCTTGCTGTGCTACTGTCTCCGATTCCCCACTGATTTGACGGTACACAATGCCGTGGCGATTTTTAAAACGATCTATCCAGCCATTTGAGGCGTTAAAATCAGCGATTTGTAACCTTTCAGCAATTTTACGCGCTTTCTCGCATATTATAGGCCCACTTATGGGCAGTTTTAAAGCCCGAGCTTGATGAAGCCATTCCACCAAAACTTTTTCTAATTTATCAAACTTTCCTACCTTTTGTTTTTTTCTTTGCACACCTACCAATATGTATTTTTCCTTGATTTCTTCTCTATTCTTCAAAATGGTACGTAACGTGGACACTGGTAACTGAAGCTCGGCAGCTAGCTGAGTTTGATTTTTAGTTTGTGATTTTTTATCAAAAACATTTAATATCTTAATTTTTTCTTGAATTGACAAGGCCTTTCGCTTAATTGTAGTCATTTTGTAACAAACAAATGATGTGCACACAACACAATACAAGAATACAGAGCACGAGCGCGTAAGCGTAGGTAGTAGCCCCGCCTAAACCAACAAATGACAAACTGACCAAGCGTCCCCCGCCAACCCGCCGCCCGCACACGTTCGGTCGCCACAGTTCAGTCAGTCCGCTGGCCGCTGCGGCAGAGGTAATATGTGTTGGCGTTAGGCGTATTAAACGGGATGACGAATCGTATTAAGCGTTAAAGAATGTATGAAAACATGTCTCAAGTTGCAGGGACTGATGCAAAATGGCGTATTATGCGAGAAATCGTATTAAGCGTGATCGTATTAATTACTAGAGGAAAGTACCCAAATTCGGACCCCCATTTTGTTTTTATATTATAAAATATATAAATTATTCAAAAAACTTGTTTCAAAACCATGTAATATTTACATTATTATGTTATGTAATATTTGTAATTCATTAATGGCAAGTATTTCTATAAATTATAGAAGTAAACAAATATTTTTAAAAACCTTACACTTTTGTGATTTTCAAAAAGGTTGCTTAAACTGGACCCCTGGGTAGAATGATTAAAAGCTTAATTTACTGAACTAGGAAAGAGAATAAAACTGAAAAAAATCATTATAGAACGGTTTGACAAAAATAAATTTTTTATTTTAACACTTTTTAATGTAAAAAATTGAAAATGAGAAAATTTAAGGTAAATACAACAATATTGAGTTCAGTGAAAAGGTTGTAGATTATTAACGGCAAAAATCGCAGATATAACTGTCCTTTTCAGCTCCTGCGCAATCGACATGGGCCCACATAGAACACATATCACACATCACCCAAAGTTCTCCTTTATTGTCCTCTGAAAAATTTCTGTCGCAAAACAAACAAGTCGCGTCGTCGTGTTTAGTTGGAGTTGCACCAGGAGGTATCTCGAGTTCTGAATTTCCGGATGAGACACTCTCATCTGCTTCACTGCTGGATGCTTTTTCGTCCTGTTCTTCAAAAGAAAATCGCTTTTTAACCAGATGTTTTCCTTTCCTCCCGTTCCCCCGGCATCCACCAGCAACACGATTCTTTGCCTTCTGCTGTGCTTCCTTCTCTTCTTTAAGTTTTTTGGCCTCCTCTAATTGGGTTTTATAAGGGCTAGACGTAATGACAGTAGACTTGCAGGCCTTTCGCCCTCTATTTGATGTCCTTTTCTTGACTTGTGGAACTGGGGTTATGTCAAATGGGCTGATCAGACAAGATGTGGCAGGGCTCACCTCGAGTTCTTCGTCTGGCAAAGGAAGATAACCAACTGCTAAACTTGTTGATGTTGATGGTCTATTTAAATCAAACTCTTGAACAGCACTTTGTTCACTCGGAGTACTTTTGTTCTGATTTGCTGTCGGGGCTGTAGGTTTATTTTTCTTCAAAACTGCTTCATAAAAAGATGAATCTCTTTTTTTGTTAGCTTCTTCTATGTATTCAGCGTCCGAGAATATTGCTTTGTTCAACGGCCATATTCCAGTTACCTTAAACCCATTGATCGCTACTTCAGCTCTCTGACATTTGATGTAGGCTTTGCCAAATAACTCCATGACATCAAACGCGGTGACAGGACGTTGGTAAGTTCTGAGCCACTGTCTTATTTCTTCACAGTAATGGACTTTCAACGGACCCATGAAGGTCTTGTCCAACGGCTGGAGCTTGTGAGAACAGTGGGGAGGCAGAGAAAGAATGGTCACATGATTTTCTTTTGCCAGGTCAATTAAATCAATGTTTTGCGTGTGGCTGAAGTGCCCATCCAGCAACAAGAGCACAGGTTTTTCTTTCGTGAGATTGGAAAACTAATTAAAATGCCGAACCCACTGAGTGAAGGAGTTTGTCTGAATCCACCCAGAAGGATGTGCGGAAAATGTAGTTCCAGGTGGAGCTCCTTTTTTAAGTTGCTCACTTATATTTTTTCTAGGAAAAACTACCAACGGGGGCACAAAAGAACCACTGGCACTCCTGCAAGCAACGATAGTGATTAGGGCTCGGCGCTCTCCTGAAGTCAAGGCAGCTACCTGTTTTTCCCCCTCAGACCAACCACCTTTGCTACTTTTGATTGCACAACAGTTATTCCGCTCTCATCAACATTATAAATTCTATCAGGAGTAAATTTTTCCTTCTCATAAACTTCATCTAAAAGATCAAAAAACATTTTAACATTTTCCTTGCTAAACCCAAGAGCCCTGCTATAAGAAGTCCCAGTTGGCTTTCTTTCTGATAACTTAGACTTGTGCCTTTGTAGGAAAAGACGTACCCATTTTTTCCCTGCAATTTCATTTTTAAATGGGTGTGAGATTTGATTTTTTTCTGCCAATTGCACAGCGATTCGTCGGAGATCAGCACGAGTAAGACCAAAAAAAGATGCCTCCATCGCAAGACAGTAAGTGACTAGCTCCTCTTCAATATCTTTACTTAAAACAGTTGGTCTGCCCCTCTTGACTTTTACTGCCTCTTCAGGTGTGCCATACTTAGCATTAGATAATCTCATAAGAGTAGTTTTGGGGACATTAAAGTGTTTACTAGCCTTTTTCCATCCCATATTTTTTTTGCGCACTGCATCTATTGCTTTTGTCATGTCAGATTCATTCCATTTTCGCTGGGCTATTTTCCCCATTCTTCTTTTTCAATCTGAGAAAGATTAAAAAAGGAATAGAATCTAACAAAAAATACCTAGACCTGTTTTTACATAAAACATCACACATTATGTGTGGGGTCCAGTTTAGGCAACTGTTGAGGGTCCGTTTTGGGCACCTAACAACTAAATTTTTAAAACGCCGTATTTAATAAAAAAGACATCGCATGGAAATAATTACATGATTAAATGATTCCTCCAACATTACCATTTAAGAATATATAAGGGATAAAAGGCTTACCTGTCACTTATAGCGTACAACTTGAAAAAACTGAGCACTCACAAAGACTTTTAACTTTGCAAAAACACGTGATGGCGAACTGACAGGAAAACAATTGAGCAAGTGGCGCTAGCGCTCTCCTACTTTGTGGTGGAACCTTGCACTAGTATTTACACTGTCTCTCGCTAGGTTTCAGCACACAGCAGAGACAATAACCATGGGGGTCCACATTAGGGCACGGGTCCGTATTTGGGTACTTTCCTCTATATATATATATATATTTTTTTTTTTCTTTTTTTTTTTTTTTTTTTTTTTTTTTTTTTTTTTTTTTTTTTATATATATATATATATATATATATATAAGAAAGCAGGAGTAGTAAACGGGTCACTAGTAAATAGTAAACTTCGTTGATAACTATTAGGGAAGACCCGGGACTGAGGAAGCAATGAAAGTCGGATGCTTCAAAGTGAGTGCTTTTTATTTACGTCGAGCTTTCGCCTATCGGTTATAAGCTTCTTCAGGACTAACTACAATGGAATAACATTCTTTACATTATATGCTAAATACAAGAACAATCATCTTACCGAAATAGTAGCACGTGGCTCAGTGGTAAAAACTAAGAACAAGATTGAAACATTTGTGTTCAGGTAAGATCAATAGACCTGAGATGTTAACCATCTTACACTAATAAAACTCTCTTAAGTCGATTTGATTCGAAATAAAATAAATTCGATGTTGAATCTTAATTTAATAATGAAAATTCCGTTGGAACTTTACTTCGAAAAACGTTGTGGCAAACAGCAACTCAACTGTCACTTGTTGAGTTGACATCCGTCACCTCGTCTTCCGGTTAGTTCGGAACGCGGGAAAATTTAAATTAGATTTTCTGATTCAAATCAACCTAACTGTTTTATTTACAGGTAAAGGGATATCCTTGCTCGAATGCCAATATACAAATTGGAATAAAATCATTTTAAAAAGTGTAATTAAAAATTATAAGTTAAAAACAGGATTGAATTAGACATTATGTAAACTAACAAGTGTAAATATCTTTAAATAATATTAATTATTTTGGTTTCTAAAAGACACAAAGATAGACATTTGATGTTTTTGAATAAAGGAAAAAAGAGGGAGGAAGATTAAAATGAATTAAAATGTTTACAAAGGATTGTCGCTTACGTAGGACTGTGGTAGTTTTTTACGTTTAGTGAAATTTTGTTTTAATAAAAAAGTATATATTGAACTTAAATTTTCTATATCTTTTTTATGGTTTACGGCGTTGGCACAATTATTAATATAACACATTTCTAGGATTTTTCGTTGGTAATCTTTGTCAGACTTATCTAAGATTACGACTTCATCGTAAAGGACTTTATGTTTGGTCTCATTTACATGGATACTGAGACTGGTAGCTGTGGGTATGCGATTACAATCGCTTTTGTGAAGATTTAGCCTTTTACTGAGTCTTTGGCCAGTTTGACCTATATATAATTGGCCACATTCACACGGTAAACCATAAATTACATTACAACACTTTGTTATTGGAGTGCGATCTTTGAGATTTGAATAGAATAAGTTAAGTTTTTTATTGTTATAACTAGCTATTTTAACGTTAAAACTACTAAACAGTCTCGTAAGAGGCTTCGTTAAATTATGAATATAAGGTAAAGTACCATATTTAATATTAATGTCTAAGTTTGTGTTATTTTGATTGTTAACATTATTCACTTCATTATTAGAATATAACAATTTGTTCAACAACTTTTTTGGATAACTATTGCTAATTAAGATGTCAAATAGTAATTTTAAGTTCTTATCTTTAAATGTTGGATGTGAGATGTTTATTATTCTATTCCTCATTCCTATGACAGTATTAATTTTCTGTTTGAGGGGGTGATAGGAGTTGAAAGGAATGTATCTTCCTGAATTCGTGCCTTTACGGTACCAATCCAGACAGATTACATTATTCTCTGTTCTAACCACCCTGGTATCAAGAAATGGTACCGATGAGTTAGCCTCCTCCTCTACTGTAAATTGTAGGTGTGTGTTGTAAGAATTGAATATATTAAGTGTACTTTGTACTTCATCACGTGGGACTGCTGTAATTAAGTCATCAACGTATTGAAATAAGAATGGAAATTGAAAATGCACCTTCTGATGTACAAAATACAATAATTTATTCATAACTATTTCGGCTAGTATTGGGGAAGCGGCCCCTCCCATCGGCAAGCCCATCTTTTGTTTGTAAAACTTATCTTGGAATGAAAAACACAATGAGTCCGTTTCGCCAAAGTTGCGACGCTGGTTGCTAGCCGAAAACCCATTGGCACAGCTGGCCGAAAGCACAAAATGGCGATAGGACTCCTGTGTGAGCGTTCGTTGTTTTTGTGTTTCTTTACACATGTTTCCCCAACATCCTTTGCTCCCAAGTACCCAACACTTTTGCTAGCCAAGTGCAATACCCTACTTGGTTATGCCGCACTGATGACGGCTAATGAGCCAGAAACATGCATGTCTGCGGTTACCATTCCTACTCGTGGCCTTATTGATCCTTTTTGCGTACATGCCCAATAATTTTCCCCTTTTGTTTATATTAATACGCGTTTTCTTGGCACTTTGTTTATTTCATATCCTGGGCTTAGAACGACTCAAACACAATGAGTCCGTTTCGCCAACGTTGCGACGCTGGTTGCTAGCCGAAAACCCATTGGCACAGCTGGCCGAAAGCACAAAATGGCGATAGGACTCCTGTGTGAGCGTTCGTTGTTTTTGTGTTTCTTTACACATGTTTCCCCAACATCCTTTGCTCCCAAGTACCCAACACTTTTGCTAGCCAAGTGCAATACCCTACTTGGTTATGCCGCACTGATGACGGCTAATGAGCCAGAAACATGCATGTCTGCGGTTACCATTCCTACTCGTGGCCTTATTGATCCTTTTTGCGTACATGCCCAATAATTTTCCCCTTTTGTTTATATTAATACGCGTTTTCTTGGCACTTTGTTTATTATATATATATATATATATATAAAATTATGAAAATATTGGGTTTTGCAGCAATACGAAAAGTGTACTCTTATAAGGTTAACTACTTGATTGCAGTTTCCTGCTAATCAATTGTCATTTCAGTAAAACGTTTATCAAATAGATGTCAAATTACAAACTAAAATGGTTAGTTCTATCTTGCAGATATACTAACCCCGTTTAACTTTGAACTGTAATTCAATGTCCGTCGTGGCATATAGCCAGGGAAGTAGTTGTTGGTTCTTAGTAAAACGGTCTATATGTTCTTTGATTTTCAAAGACTCTGTAAAACGTCATAATAGTATTAGGTATACTATTATTATCTTTGACATGTACTCTTATAAGTTTATTGCCAAGCTTTCGATTATGATTATAATCATCTTCAGGGCGCTACAATATTCTATGTTATAATATGGACTAAAAAATATATAAATATAATTTTTTACTTACAACTTGTTGAGATTATTTCGTGAAATATGTTAGTTTAATATTATTTATGTAGCAGATTTTAAAAACAATTACAACAACGAAGAATTTTTTTAAAAAATGTTAAAAAACTGTACCACTAAGCCTTTTTAAAAATTAATATTAGGTATTTAACAGTTAATTCAAAAATGACTGGATGTATTTCTGTCATTATGTATTTTGACTTAGATCTGAATAGATTATGACAACGTTACAGTTTTGGACAGGGATAATAATATTTCCAGAAGGCTCTTTTTGGAAATGACACATATTAATAAGACACCACATTCTATGAATCATAGAACTGATATAGGGCACTTAAATGAAATGTTTTGTTATCTATTGTTTCTGGAAAAGCGTAGTGTTGGGTCATTGCAGACGCTTGAAGAGTAACCATCGTTAAAATAAATAATTTTTAAATAAAACTTTTCAATTTTTTACAAATTAATATATTAACTTTCAATTTTATTTTAAAATTTAATAACGATTTTAACACGGTTTTATGTTAAATAGGTACTCTAATGGACCTACGATCTTGTTTCGTATAAATTTCAAAACCTAATTTCGATTTCATAGGACAGATCTAAGTCAAAATACATAATGACAGAAATACATCCAGTCATTTTTGAATTAACTGTTAAATACCTAATATTAATTTTTAAAAAGGCTTAGTGGTACAGTTTTTTAACATTTTTTAAAAAAATTCTTCGTTGTTGTAATTGTTTTTAAAATCTACTACATAACTAATATTAAACTAACATATTTCACGAAATAATCTCAACAAGTTGTAAGTAAAAAATTATATTTATATATTTTTTAGTCCATATTATAACATAGAATATTGTAGCGCCCCGAAGATGATTATAATCATAATCGAAAGCTTGGCAATAAACTTATAAGAGTACACTTTTCGTATTGCTGCAAAACCCAATATTTTCATAATTTTATTACTTAACAATCAGCAAAGATTTCTTAGGAGTATATATATATATATATATAAATATATATAACGTGAAGTCAATTGTGGAGTTGCAGTCAACGTTATGGCCAAGGTAAGTAAAGAAAACTCTTTGATTTCAGTCAAGCTTTCGAATTTATTTAATTCTTCTTCAGGACATCTGTGGTGAAGAACAATTTTTTAATAATAAAAAAATATTGTTACAAATGTGATAACTTACTAATCGTGAGGTTATAAAAGAAGCGACGAATTCCGTTTGACAACATTACACTAATAAAACATTTTAAAATTAAGGTACATCACACTATTAAAATACATAAAAATATATACATTTACACCATAAAACTTATTATTTTGTTATTTTTAGTATGGAGGTTTGTCTGTAAATGATTGAATTTTAATGTGTCTTCAGTTTCCTTTTTTATATATGTGTGTTTTTTATGTATGGTTTTTATTTTAACACAGTAGGAGAGCAAAACATTTTAATGATTTATTTACTTAGATTTTATTATTATATCAAGTAAAATTCTGTAGTCATGAAATGCGGGATTTTAATTTCAAAAATTTTTTTGTTAAATTTTGTGAAAGTTGTTGGTTCTTGTGTTTTTATTTTTATTTATTTTGGTGTTATATTAATCTTTATGTTTGTAATCATGTTTTAATTTATTAATAGTTTATTTATCTTTATATTTATATATTAAAATTTTATTTATATTTATTTTTGAAACGACAGAATGTAACAATAAATATTACTCAGCCCTTCTATATCAGATTTTCTATTAATACATGTTTCCCTTCTGTCAATGTGTGTCATTTTTAAGAATAATCGTTTTTTAAGGTTCCTTTCCCTTTCTAAAATTTTTGTTTCTTCAAATTTAAAACTATGACCATTTTTAATTTTATGTTCAGTTAGTGCGCATGCTTTATATTTATTATTTTTAATGTCACTTTTATGCGAGATGTTCCTGCTGTGTACAGTTCGGCGTGTTTCCCCAAAGTTCGGCGTGTTTCCCCAATATACACCCTTTGACAATCCGAGCAAGTGATTTCATATACTACATTTGAACCTTCTAAAGTACTAAGCGGATCTTTGGTTCGGGTGTATAATCTAGAAATGGTTTTGATATTTTTAGTGCCTATTTTGAAATTTTCATAATTTTTGAATAGTTTTAAAAGTTTAGGAATGAGTTGTGGGATATAAGGTAAAGAACCAAAAATTGGCTGTAAAATTTCATTGGACAAGACACCTCTCTCAACGTTGCCAAATGGAAACAAAAAAACCCGCGAAATTTTAAATATTTTGTCCCAAAATCATTAATATTTCCCATTTTTTTTGTTTAATTCATCCTACACTTTCTTAAAACCAAGTCAATCTCGCATTTCGTCCAAAATTTATGGATACTTGTAATTTTTTATGGATTTACAAACTTCATGTTTGTTGCAATGGTAATTTGCATTTTTTTTAACAAGATAAAACAGTAGTAACTGTAATATGCAAATTAAAAAATTAAAGTCCAAATTTTTATTTTAAATGTTTACTAAAACATTGTACCTACAAATTGTTTGATAAACATTGAAAAAATTACGGATATCCATCAAAAAACTATGAGGCTGAAAAGTAAACATATCAGTTGTTGGGTTTTTTATTCTTTTTCTTTAGCGATTTCTTCTTTGTGGAGAATAATGTTTGTTTAACAATATTTTTATTTGAAGGCTCTATTTTAAGTTTTTTATCTGTATCGTTATTGTCTTTGAAGTGGTGACAATCTTTGAACTTTATAAGGCCGTTTACATTTTTCAATAATTTTAATGAATGTAATAAAATGGATTCATCATTTACATCTGTGATATTATTTATATTATCCTTAGCTTCATTAAGTATTAATGATTTCAAATTTACCATATTCTTGTTATTACTGAAACTGTTTATTTGTAATGTAGTTAAATGTTCTTTAATTTCTAGATTAGAATCAGCAGGGTTATCTTCAATAATTTTATTTATGTAAGGCGTACGAGAAGTCAGTCAAGAGATTAAATTTTGTAATAACAAGAAAATGGATATGTCTACAAATGATAGTTTTAATGCAAAAATCACTGTGAAACTGTGAATACATATAATGCAAAATGAGCAAACCAAATGACAAAAAGAAGCTTCATATTTGGTTTTGAAGATAAGGAATTAACAACCCAGTAATTACTTCCACTTTCCTTTATATTAAAATTACTAGTAACAGCTATTCGGTGATGTGCATGTATATGTTGAATGTGCGAAGTACTTTTACCTTTGGTCGATTTAATGATTCTTTCGATTGTCTTATCTCTAATAAATTTCATTAAAGCATTTAAACCTTTATCTAGTCTTTTTACCACCAGCCATCAAGATAAAAGTATTTTATGCTTTTATGCAAGCTTTCACAATACATATTGGTGTTTATTCCACATTTTTGCCTAAAACAGTATGACCATTGTCTGTAGTTTTTAGAATAATTTTGTTGAAAATATGTTCCAAAATGTTTCGTTTCAGGATCATTGTGAAGAAGATTTAGAGTTTCTTCTAGATGTTTTAAAAATTCATTTTCATTTAAACATTCTTGAAGAACTTTGATAGTTTTGTAAACCCATTTTCTTTTTTCACAACTTGCAATTTTTGTTAAATTAGTTTGCCAGGCACGATCTATGTGCCATAACCAATATAAATGATTTCTTACTGAACCCATTATGTTTTCCCATGCTGTGTAAAAGACTTTAGTTATGTCACTCATAAATACATTAGGCTTAATAAGTCCAACCTTATCCCTAATAATTTCGAAAAAAAAATCAAATACTTTGATATCCTTCCTATTGGTAAACATACAAGCTGCAGGATACCCTTCATGGATTTCATCAATAACTACAATTGAGGTTAGTTCAAAATCATACATATTTAATCCGTGAGTGCTGTCAATTGAAATACTGTTACCACCAAAATTTTGTAACAAACTTTTGAGAATTGTTCATATATATTAAACAAAAATCATCTTGTTTAAATTTCTCGACTTATTCTCCTTGCTTTTTATAAAACAGTACTTGATCTGTGCCCTCACACTCTTTTACCCATAAGTCAACACTTATTCCATCATTTTGATGACGTACACCTTCTTGAATTGCTATCTGAAACCTGCTCTTAATGTTGTGAATATTTTTCTTCTTCAATAAATCATCTCTAGAAATGGTGTTATCAACAAAAGAGCTCCGGTTGATATCCAACAATCTGAAAAGATATTTACATTAAAAAGTTTGTTGAATTAGGGTAACTGACCCAGAAATGGACACTCTTAAGCAAATTTCAATTTTAATAATATTTTACTGAGGCATGGCTTCATATAAATATATCTGAAGATAACGAATTTAAAAGCTTATTTTATAGAGTTTCTGAATATTATGAGGATATTTGAAAATAAGGACAACAAATTTAAAAAAAATCGTATTAAAAAAAAAGTAACACATGAACTAGTAATGGACATATAAACATAGGTTATGGACATGGTATGACTTAGTAATGGACACCATTGTATTTTTCCATCTCGGGCACGCTAAAATGTCCCCTATTGTTCTTTACTTGGGGTTCTTGGATAGTACAGATGATGTCTTCATTAAAATAATATAGTACGTCTTCTTTAACTGGCCATTTCCATGAATTTACACCACCACTAACCATAGTTCGGATATCTGCTCCCATTTCATCATGTTTCAGCACTATTCCTGCAAGGAAGAAATTAAAACAGGTAAGTTATATTTTTTATTTTGTATTTGGTATTTTTAGGTATTTTCCAATTATTTTCCATTTACCTGGATAATGTGTATCCATGTACTTTATAATGACGTGTTAATTGATCTTTAGACGGATATTCTCATTTTCACTAAGATCAAGATCTTCGTCGAGATAAGTAACGTCCCTATCTGAATCAGAGCTGCTTTCTTCATTGACAACATTGGGTTTTTGTTGTATTTTTCTCGTTTTTGGAGCATTCTTCTTTTTGACTTCATTTTCATAAAATTCACGATATTTTCCACTTGAGACGACTGCAGGAAATATTTTTCTTTTTTGTTTTGGTGTTTTTACCTTTGCATCTGGAGTTTGAGAAAATACTAAACATTTTTTAAAGGGAGTTGGAATTTTAAAGCCTTCTGACCCCTTTTCTTCATAGTAGCGGATGTTTTTTTGAGGAGGTGTTTCCCATTGATGTCTCGATGGTCCAGCTACTGGTGATTCAATACCTATATTTTTTTGGAGTTGGGGATTTTTATTAATATCTGCAACTGCAGTGTTTTCTTCAGTTACAGCAGTTGTATCCTTTGTTGGGAAGTTTTCATAATCCATTTTAATTGCTGCCCAGACACTGTAAAGCTTTGAACAAGATATATCTCCAGACCATGTTTCTTTTTTTGAATATGTTTGTTTAAACTCTGTGAGGTAATTTTTTTCAATTTTATTTTCTAGCATCTCTAAAGCATTCTTTGGTGTTTCTTTTTCAGAAATCTGAGCAGGCATTTTTCTATTTGGTATGCATTTTGTGTAATCAACATTATTTTTATTAAAGGGATACAACCCACTTCTTCTAAATCCATTTTTAATTGTTTCCTCAGAAGCATATTTACTAAAAACAGATTCTAGAATAGTACCAAAAGTAGAACGTGTCACATCTTTTGGAAAGTTTTGAAATTTCCAGTTTCTCACTTCTGCTGACCAACCACCTTTAAGAGGTTTAAAAACAGATACGTCAGCTGGTTGCATAATATGGGTAGTGTTTGGAAAAAGTGATACTAAAATAATTCCATTATCGTCACATAACTGGCTCACATGTTTTGTTAAATGTGATCGGTGCCCATCGACGAATAAAATCACGGGTCTTTGGAAATTGTTGGATTTTAAGTAAGGCAGGAAATGGTTCGAAATATATTCGTAAAATACTTGGGATGTCATCCATCCTGAATCAGATCTACCAAGACCCCAATTTTCTGGCACTGATTTAGCTATAGCTTTGGGAATTCTCTTATATGGGAATATCAACATTGGAGGCACTACCTTGCCATCTGCTGAAAAATTGGCCATTACAGTTATTTGCTCTTTTTCTGATGATACCCTGATATAAAAGTCCTCTTTGTATCCTACAGGGCCTAAAACTTTTTCACTTTTTGGACAGAGGCAAAATCCTGCCTCATCTCCATTATATATCCGACTTGGATCTAATAATATTTCATCATATTTATCTTCTTCTAAAAAAAGTTGAATTTCATCAAACCATGCTTCAATTCGGTCTTGTGTGACTGCAGCCCGAGCTTTGCTGACAGCCTCAGCATACCTCTCTTTAATTTTAGGGTGACGTTTTAAAAATCCTTGAAACCAAGAACGCCCAGGAGTTTTATTTAGTAAATATTTAGTTTCTCGGCCAGTTTCCTCAAGAATTTTTTTCACTGATAATATAAGATTTTGTCTGTGAACAGGAAAACCCTTGCGAGCCATTGCTATTATCCAGTTTTCAATAACATTTTCTTCTATTTCAGAAAGTTCCGTTGCTGGACCCATTTTCCGAGAAGTAGCAGCAGGCGAGCATAACTTTGGGATCAGTGTTGTTTGAGGAACATTAAACTGACGTGCTGCAGATTTTCTACTAATTCCATTTTGTGTTACAGCTTCAATGGCTTTTTTCAAGTCGTCTTCGCTATATGAAAAAAATTGGCGAGTGCCATTTTTTTTTGTATTTTTTGTAGTTTTCGCCATTTGCTAAAAATAATTGCACAAATTATTGAACTTTGAAACATAGTACAAGTAAATAATATGTGTGTCCATTACTAAAACTGACTGTTTTATAAATGGACACCTCTGGTGACCAAAACTGACCCTCTCGGTTTATTGTGTGTTAGTAATGGTCACCCCCCCCCAAATTTCAAACTAGACATTTAGAAATATCTAATTTGACGAAAACTACAGTAAGTACCATCAATAACTCTTATAACTAGACCTATGCCATTTGCAAAACATTATTAAAACTTAAATTAAACAAGTAAATTGTAAAAAACGTTACCTTAAATAAACACTTTAACACAGATTTCTCACCTAACCTTAATTTTATTTTTAATTTGACTTTTGGCAGAAGAGTGAAGTTAGGTCTTTGATAATATGATGGCCATTACTACAGAGTACACATAGCCAACCCAATGTGGGGACTACATCATATTTTTTCCTTATTTTAGGAGAATTTATCAAATTAGTGTCCATTACTGGTACAGTGTCCATTACTGGGTCAGTTACCCTAATTTATACTTCTATATCCAAAGTAATGGTGCAGTTTTTTCACATTGTCCACATTGTTTTATTAAAATATAAAGTATCAAGTATAAACGAAGAAGGTAAAGAATTATATATTTTTAAAGAGCTAACTTTGACTTTAGAATAATTGACATAAAATCTTACTTGGAAATTGTTATTCCAGTTGTTAGTTTTGCACCTATACTTGAACGCACATGTTTTGGAAGCCGTATGTGTTGCAATTCTAATTTATGTCCATAATGTGACTTATAGTAAGTGACATCATAAACAGAATCGGTCTGTATAGCTACTATTATTTCACTAGTACACATGTAACCAATTTTACAGGATCCTTGAGTTTTTAAGGCACGTTTTCTACATCCGTTTTCCTTTACAGAATACTGACCTAAAATAAAGGGGTGTATAAACATAATTCTTTTTAAATAGATCACTACAGATTACCTGAACGATTACAGTTATAGTAGAGCTTTCCTTTTGCTTCACGTTTGACATATTCCACATTAGCAATTTTATGAAGATCATCTAACCAACATTGAAATTCTAGAATATTTTAAATTAAAATTTAAAAACTCGTATATTCTTAATTTTTTTACCTATAGCATTTTTAAATTGTAGTTTTTCTTCAACAATAACTTCATTGTGAATATGTTTTAAGTGATACCTTATAGATCACTTGTAAATCGAAATGAAACAAGACAAGATAAACATTTGATGTTTAAAAAGTTAAAATCGTAAGTTATTAGGGGAAGGACGTCGAAGATGACGCACCTAAGCAAAATACATTTTATTTAAGGGTAAAAAATATTTAAGCTAACTTTGAATGTTACGAGCCTGTAATTTTGACATTTCTATAACCAATTTCTAGGATTATTTTTAAATTCAATAAAAGGAAGTATTTTTTATGCGGCTTTAAAAAAAAACTCTTTTGCGCCATCTTACCTTCCACCGAGGGAAAGATCACGCACAGTGATGGTGAAGATGGCGCATGTAGGTATCTATATTAAAAGCGCAAGTGATATGAAAAGAAAATTTATTTTTTAATACTGAAAGTAAGAAAATGTAAACAAAGCTTTTTTAACATATTAACAAAAGTCACAAATGTAGTTTTCGGGACTTTTGGCTCCACTGCATTCTTTATGCACCCATTGTCCACAACTTGTGCATCTGAACCATGTTTCCGTCTTTTTGTCGAAGTCTCCACATAATATGATTTTTTGCACTTTGGCTTTTCCTTTATTTTTATTTAGTTTTAATCCTGCATCATTAACAAATACTTGTCTGGTTACTTTTTTCTTTCCTTCTTCCGACTTCGCCAGTTTTTCTTTTTTTTTATTCTCTTTTTCTTCTAAGAATTCTTTTAAGGGGGTGCTTGTTAGAATTTCAGAATGTTGCTTTTGTCGTCCATATTTTCTTTTAATTTTTTTATTGAGCAAAGGAACTGGAGAAATAAGTGAAAGAGAAATATGTGGACGTTTGGTTATTTCATTTTGTTTTGTGGGGGTTGTGTGACGACTTTTAGGAGACTGTCGGCTGGTTGATGGACGTGGTAATTCTGGTTCTCTTATAGATGGTGTTGTTATTAGTGGAGGTGTTCCCTGAGGTGCAGGTTCAGGAGAAACATCTCTATCCAAGCTATCATTGTTTAAATTATCAGCAGGAAAAAAGTCATCTTCTGTGAACTTATCAGAGTTTAACGGAAAAATTCCGCACGTTCCGAAACCAGAAACGGCCTTATCAATATTTGCCACCTGATCATATGCTAACTTAAAAATCTCGGCGACATCATATGAAGTAATTTTATCTTCAAACTCTGAGTTGCTGATCTTAGATTTTAGAAAGGAATTGCAATGGCGACCATACGCATATTTTAATGCAGAAAAAAATGACACATCAAGAGGTTGTAATTTGTGGGATGTGTGGGGTGGAATACTGACCTTTATAATCCCATTCTCTTTGCAGTAATTATAAATATCCAGTGAAATATGGCTCGAGTGATTATCTAATATTAACAGCACGGGATTATCTGGACTAGACAGGACTTTTTTTTTGGAAATGCTTCAGCCATAATAAAAACATAGACGTATTACTCCATCCATTATCCGTGCAGTTGTAAATTGCACCGCTTGGTCCATTTTTCTGAAGCTGTGGGCTCATCCTCTTCCTGGGAAATATAAATAATGGAGGTATGTAGTTACCGGAGGCACTGAACGCCATTATTGCCGTGATATTCTTCCCTCGTGCCCACGAAGAAATGATTCCAAACTGCTTTACTCCTTTGGGTCCAAGTCTTTTACATGATTCTTTAGGAACCGTAGATATACCGGTTTCATCAACATTGTAAATGCGATCTGGCAGAAATTTATATTTTTCTTGCACTGTTTCCAAATTTTTAAAAAAGCGGTCTACTTCTATTTTATTGAAGGCTGTTATTCTATTAATGCTTGTAGCTTCTGGCTTTCTCAAGGAAATTTGAGGATTTCGTTTTATAAATCCTAGATACCAGTCTTTTCCCGCCATATGTTTATTCTTATTAAAATTGTGTTTAATTTCATTGCGTTCTGCATAAGCAAATGCCATGGTTCTCAGCTCTATGCAAGTGATACCAAAAAATAAATTGGCCAGCTTGAGAACATGATCTAGTATCTCCTTTTCATGATGTGCCGAAAACAATGGGGCTCTACCAAGAGACTCTGATTTGACTTCCTTTAATAAATTTTTAACCTTAAGTTTTCTCCTCAATGTAGCTTCTGGTATTGAAAATGCCCTTGCCACTTCCCGAATTTTACGACCATCTCTACAAATTGCATTCAAGGCTGCATTAAGAGCTGCTGCAGAAAATGATCGTCTCTGTGTTTTTCGTATATATTTTCCCATTTCTCAAAAAGAAAAGGATGCCTCAAAATGCAAAATAGACACTAAATAATAAATATTCTATACTCCATTGTTATTTAAGGTAACGAACTAAAAAGGCAAAGATGACGCACTATAACAGCAAAGATGACGCAGTCTGCGTCAACTTAGCCTGTTCAGCATAACCTACAAAAAATGGTCATCAAAACTATCCATCATCAAATATTTAACAGATAAATCCTCGCTAACTAAAAATAAATATCACCTACTCCCATGAATATGAAGAAAATCCAATGGAACCATTTTTAAACAACTTACCATTAATATTCGCAGTGTCAAAAATAACAAGAAATCAACGTGTATCGCGTTACTCTGCCTCACAGATACTAAACAGTACGAAAGCTGACCGATGAAGTTTTAAAGTAATAGTAGTTTCTAAAGGAGGGCGCCACGGGTATAAAAACTGAATTTAGTGAAGTACTTGATAAAATACAGAGGTGCGTCATCTTAGACGCTGCGTCATCTTCCCCTACATTTCTGTCCTCTTTGTTATGCACATTCCTTAAATGTTTATTTAAATTTCTTTGAGTGCTAAAAGTCTTCACGCATATCATACAACTAACAGCTAGTGATGTAACGGAGGTCCGGCTCACCTACTGACTCCGGCCACATCCGGCCTGAAGCCGGAGTTCTCGACTTCGGCATTATTGGCACCGGAGATAGGCCGGAGGAATTATTTTTTAAACTTGAATAAAAAATAAGAAAAAATGTAAAAAAAAACGTTTTATTTTAAATCTGATTCAAAAAATGACAAAACTAAAATAGGTATATTGTAATATAGTATAGTTAAGTATTCTTATTCTTAACATCCTGTAGATTTAAGTTATTAATTATATAATTATATTTTACTAACCCAACCTTGCAAACTTGCAAGAATTATTGTAAATAATAAACACTCTACTAACCTAGTTTTAATTCTATTATTGTTATCATAATTTTGATTTGAATTAATAAAATTACATTAAAGTAACAAGACGTATTTTTCCGAAAGTAATCCCATTACATGGCGATCCTGCTAAAAAGAATCGATTAATGGAAAATAAAGTAAAATAATGGAAGTAACTATGGTTAAATATTAAAAATGGGTTCTACTCAAAGTAAAGAAGAAATAATACTTACTCAAGCTGGCAATAGTGGTGGAATATCGAATGGTCTGTCCCAAAATGGTACGAAATTATCCATTGGAGAAATACTGGGAATAGTAGCATTTGGTATAGTTGCAGTAATGGTTCTAGTTATTTTATACAATTATATAAAGAAGCGAATGGAAACCAAAATAAGAAGAGAAATTTCCAGAAGCAAGGAATTGGTTTAAAGGAGAACTTAAAAATTTTTATGGACTAAGGAAATCAAATTGGACGATAAAATTAGCGTATAAAATGAATTTTTTTAAGGTAAATTTAATTATTTGTAAAATATAGCGTAAATTAGGTATAGAAAATATTGTTAGTTATAAGTAATGAGCTCAGTTGAACCGTTTCGACATATACATGAAGAATTAAAAGTATTTTTAAGAAATATAAATAAGGATAATCAAGATAGGCGCGTTGATCATAGTAAAACAAGGAAAAAACTAAATAAATTGGATCAAATTAAAGAGACATTGCAAATTCAAAAAGATCAATTTAATAATAAAAAATATAATAATCCTGACGATATAAAAAACGTAAAACTAATTTTAGGTTTTATTGAAAAGTTAATATTAGATATAGCAGATATTTTAAATAGTAGGTTAGAAAGTTCTCAAAATAGTATAATGGGTGAAACATTTGATATTAAAACTGCGACAAGTCTGTTACCAATAATGAATGGTACAGAAAATATAACCAAACAGCTCATTGATTCTATCGAATTATACAATGGTCTTTTAGATAGTGACGGGAAAAAGTTACTAACTATTTATGTGTTAAAAAGATGTTTATCAAACGGTGCCAAACTCCGAATGTCTTCAACATATGAAAACAATAACTTATTAGTATCAGATTTGAAAAAGTATTTTTTAACAAAAAAATCTTCGGCAGTACTATCGGTTCAATTAAATAATGCTAGGCAAGGAACTAGGCCTGTTGAAAAATTCGGCCAGTATGTAGAAGATTTATTGGTAGAATTAACGGTGTCACAGTCAGATAATAGTGAAAATAGTAATACAATTTTGGCTGCAGTTAATGAAAAAATAGCTATAAATGCTTTCGTTAACGGGCTTCAAAATAATGATATTCGCACAATTGTTAAGGCAAGAAATTATATTAAGCTAAATGAAGCCATTAGTGGTGCCAGGGAGGAAGAAATGTCACACAAGGATAGCCAAAGGTTATTTCATATGCATTCTAATAATTTTCGATACCCCAGGCCTAATAACAAATTTTATCCGCGTAACAACGTTCCACAGCAAAATAGACAAAACAATAATGACCGCTCAAATTTTAATAGAAATACGAATAGACATGGATTTAACAATAATCGGGGCTCTGGATTTAACAATAATCGGGGTTTCGGATTTAACAATAATCGGGGCTCTGGGTTTAATAATAATCGGGGTTCTTTCCACACGCCTAATGGCAGGGGACGTGGCAGTCACCAAAGAAATTATTATATGCAAAATGTAAATAATACAAATTCAGATGATCGGTTTTTTCGAGAATCGCAATAAGTGCGAAAGCACAATTTTAAAAATGAACGGATTAAATGTAGTAAGAATGAAAAATGGGGTTAATGATTTGAAGCTTCTTGTAGATACGGGCGCTTCTATTAGTGTTATTTTTAAGTCTAATGTTATGGAAGGTCAGTTTATTGATAAAAATAAAAATATTGAAATTCAAGGAATTGCTGGTAAAACAAACACCTTAGGTTGTATTTCACTTTCACTTTGTGTTGATAATATTTCGTTGAATCATGAATTTTTTATAGTTGATGACATTGCATCCGAATTTAATGGGATCATTGGGTCAGATTTTTTTTATAAATATGGTGCAATTTTAAATTATGAGGAATTTTCCTTAAAAATTAACTATAGAGGAAACTATGTAATTATTCCCCTTGAATCTAACATAAGTAACTATACAATAATTCCGCCTAGATGCGAAATTATGAAGTATTTTTCGGTAAAAAGTATAGAAGACGGTATTATTTTATCAGAAGAAGTATGCGAAGGGGTTTTTGTAGGAAATATTCTTGTAAGATCTAAAGATAATCGAATTCCAGTTAAATTTTTAAATACAACTGATAGGGAAGTTAATTTAAAAAATTTTGTGCCTACTGTTGAAAGTCTTGGAAATTTCTATTGCTATGAATTTAATAACACCCTAATGTCTGTTGATCGCGTAGATAAACTCTTAGATTTAATAAATACGAAATCCTTGTCAACAGAAGAGAAACAAGCTGTCCATAAAATTTGTGCAAAATTTGCAGATGTATTTTATCTGGATGACGATCCAGTTACTGTCACTAATATATGTAAGCAAAAAATTCAATTAAAAAAGGGCGTTTCTCCATCTTATATAAAACCGTACAGATTACCATATGCTCAAAAAGATGAAATAGATAAACAGGTTAGCAAAATGTTGGCTAATGGAATAATTGAACCAACAAATTCAAATTGGAATTCTCCATTACTTCTTGTACCTAAAAGGTCATATCAAAATAATGAATTAGTAAATGGCGAAATAAATAATAAAACCAAAAATTGGAGGATAGTAATTGATTATAGGCAGTTAAATAACCGTATTGAAAACGATAAATTTCCTCTTTCCAATATAGAAGAAATTTTAGATGCATTATCTGGTGCCATTTACTTTTCACATTTAGACTTATATCAAGGATTTTATCAAGTAGAGTTAGAATCAACTTCTAAACCTTATACAGCTTTCACGACCAATAAAGGGCAGTTTCAAATGACCAGACTTCCTCAAGGTCTTAAAATTTCACCTAACGCTTTTTCTAGGGCTATGACGATAGCTATGTCTGGGTTAAATTATGAGAGTTGCTTTATTTATCTAGACGACTTAATTGTTTTTGAAAATAGCTTAGAAAATCACAATCAAAATTTAGTTAAAGTTCTACAACGCTTAAGAAAAGTAAATCTAAAACTTAATCCGAATAAGTGCAATTTTTTAAAGAAGGAGATATTATATTTAGGTCATGTCATATCGGCAAACGGTATAACGCCAGATTTAGAAAAAAATAAGGTTTTAAAGGAATATCCTGTACCAAAAGATGCGAATGAAACTAAACGGTTTGTCGCTTTTGCAAATTATTATAGGAAATTTATTAAGAATTTCGCTGAGATTGCTGGTCCACTTAATCAGTTATCTAGGAAAGGAGTAAAATTCGAATGGACTCAGAACTGTCAATTAGTTTTTGAAACCTTAAAGAAATGTCTTCAAAATCCGCCATTGCTTCAATATCCTGATTTTTAGGAAAATAATACGTTTATTTTAAAAACAGATGCTTCTGGTATCGCTATAGGGGCAGTTTTATCAAATGGGGACGATAGGCCAGTTGCCTATGCGAGTAGAACGCTTAATAAGGCAGAAAAAAACTACTCTACAGTAGAAAAAGAAATTTTAGCTGTTGTATGGGCAGTATCTAAATTTCGACCTTATCTCTATGCAAGGAAATTTCAAATTTATACAGACGCGAGATCATTAATATTTTTATTTGGTACAAAGAATTCTACTAGCAGACTTACAAAATTCAGATTATTATTAGAAGAATATGATTTTACAATTAGTTATATTAAAGGTCAAAACAACGTCACAGCAGACGCTCTCTCTAGAATCGAAATTGATTTGAATGAACTAAAAAGTTTGTCTCAAAAAACAATTGATAGTAATATGTATGTTTTAACTAGGGCACAAACCTTAAAAAATTCTAAAGGAGATAAAGAAAGTAATGACAATGAAAGGATTGATCACCCTGGAATTGTTGAACTTCTTAAACCTCCTTCAGAAGGTATAGAGGTACAATTAGTTAATACAGATAAATTTAGTGAATTATTAAAATTAAATGGAATCACAATAATGAATAATATTATTTATAATTCAAAGTTACACATTATATACATTGGGGATACTCGATCAGCGTCAGCTCTCGATGCGTCGCTGAGAAAACTTCAGACGATATGTATAAAAAATAAAATAAAGGAGTTAATTATAAATAGAAATCAATCGAGCGCGCTAACACAAAAATTGTATGAATTATTAATAAATAACTCCTCAATATTAAAAGAAGCCGGTATAAAGTTATCAGTAATAAGAGAAAAAAAAAGTGTAACTAATTTAGAAACAAGACAATTAATTTTAAATGATTATCACATCTTACCAACTAATGGTCATGCAGGAATAAACCGTACCTACAATAATATAAAGAAACATTATTTTTGGCCAGGTATGTTTAAGGATATACAAACATTTATTAATCGCTGTGATAACTGTCAAAGACATAAGTATTCAATTCCTAATAAAGAGCCAATGGTCATTACGACTACAGCCTCTTACGCCTTTGAAAAAGTACTTTTAGACCTCGTAGGCCCTCTTGCTTTAGATTCAAAAGGTAACAAATATATATTAACACTTCAATGCGACTTAACAAAATATGTTGAAGCTTTTCCTATTTCAAATAAGGAGTCAGAAACAGTTGCTAAATCATTTACAGAAAACTTTATATTAAAATACGGGATACCTAAAGAAATTTTAACAGATCAAGGTACAGAATTTATGTCACAAACTTTTAAAGAAACTTGTAACATTTTAAACATAAATTGCCTAAAATTTAACTGCTTATCATCACGAAACCTTGGGTGCAATCGAAAACTCGCATAAAAACTTGGGAGCCTTTTTAAGGATATATTCTTCCGGTAATCCTGATACTTGGAGTAATTGGATACCGTATTGGACATTTTCTTATAATAACATCGTACATTCAGAAACAAGTTATACTCCATTTGAGCTTGTTTTTGGAAGAACTTGTATTTTGCCCTCAAATTTAACATCTAATATAGATCCAGTGTACAATTTCGATAACTATCCAATTGAGCTTAAATATAGATTACAAAAGGCATGGGATGATTGTAAAAATAATCTAATTAATTCAAAAACAAAAAGGAAAAATAAAATTGATCTAAACAGTAATAATATTGAATATAAAAGTGGTGAAAAAGTTTTGATAAGAAATACATCAACCAATAAAAGTGACCCAATTTATTTAGGTCCCTATGAAGTGGTCACTTCAAAAAGTCCGAATATAGTTATAAATTTAGGTACTAAAATTGTAGAAATTCATAAAAATAGAGTTAAGCGTTATTTAAGTTAACTGAAAAAAAAAAATATGTATGTGTATATACAATTTTTTTTAACGCCCCCGGGGAAGGTGTAATATAGTATAGTTAAGTATTCTTATTCTTAACATCCTGTAGATTTAAGTTATTAATTATATAATTATATTTTACTAACCCAACCTTGCAAACTTGCAAGAATTATTGTAAATATTAAACACTCTACTAACCTAGTTTTAATTCTATTATTGTTATCATAATTTTGATTTGAATTAATAAAATTACATTAAAGTAACAAGACGTATTTTTCCGAAAGTAATCCCATTACAATATTCTCTAGTACTCAAAATTTAGACGGGGAAGATTATGGTGAATAAACAATAATTTCTCAGCATTTCGTGGAGTAAGTCTATTACGTTTATCTTCATATATGTTTCCCGCTTCCGAAAAACTTCGTTCTGAGTAAATACTGCTAGGTGGAGAGGATAAATATTTTATTGCCAATTTCACCAAATCAGAAAAAGCATGTTGGTTATCTTTCCAAAATGAAATGGGATTCGATTGTCTATCATTGAGTGGGAGTAATAGATAGGCAGAAATTTGCTTTGACAGATCCTTGTTTTTCTTTAACCTAGGTGTGGCTGCGCCTATATTGGTTTTGATTTTGATATTCGATGCAGATTGGGCAATTTCTTTGTAACAGTCAAAAATTGAATCACGTTTCCGCTTTGAAGAAGAGGGAGAATCCCCAATGCTGAGGCTGTTACTGGAAGATTCACTTGAATATCCATCATTATTAGATATTTCATCTTGTTGAAGTTTAAGTGCCTCCACTAATAACAACCGTTTAAAATTTCCACCTCTTTCATCATCAGCACTATCTGCAGTAGAAAAAAAGGCCACTTTGTAGCGCGGATCTAAAATTGTTGCCAACGAACAGTTTTCGTTTTTCTCGTATTCTCCAAACCTTTTGTGAATTTCTTCCACTAAAGTTTGTAGTAAAGTGCCCAGACCAAATGGGTGAACTTTTGATAAATATTTATTGAGCATTACAGTAGAAGGAATCACATCAGATAAATATGAGTCTGTACTGCTAAGCTGTCTTGTAAGTTCCTCGAATGGTGCTAACAAAGTTAGCAGAGAACCAATTAAATCCCATTGTGTTTTGGTCAAATTACCAATGTTATTTTCATTAGCATAAATTGATAAGCATCTTTTTTGTTCATAAAGGCGCTCTAGCATATAGAATGATGAATTCCATCTGGTTTGGACGTCTTGAATTAATTTTTTATTTGGTAGGTTAAGGTCATTTTGAATTTGTTTAAGTTTGTCACAGGCTAAAGACGAATGACAAAAATGACCCACAATTTTTCTAGCCACTGCCAACGTGTCAATTACTGCTCTTTGCGATTTTAAGGATGATATAACCACTAATTGTAAGGAATGTATAAAACATGAAAAATTTTCAACTCCTAATTCATTGCAACCTTTAACCATATTGGATCCCCCATCTCTAATTATAAGATGTATCTGAGACTTTCTTAAATTCCATGATCGTAGCAAATTTTCAAATTTGGCACAAATATTTACACCTGTGTGGGATCCAGTAAAATGTTCGCAATTCAAAACAGCATTGTATTTTATGAAGGAAATTGGATCTATCCAGTGACCAGTCAAACTTATAAAGCTTTCATTGTTTTCTTGGCAAGTCCAAATATCCGAGGTTAATGAAATGTGCTCAGTTTTTTCTAACAGTACACTTATTTTATTTCTCAAGCGGGCATAAATATCGGGAATTATATTGTTGGAAAAATAAATTCTTGAAGGAAGGTTATACTGTGGTAAAGCATGAGACATTAGTCTTGTAAAACCCTGATTAGTAACAATTGAGTAGGGTTGATTATCTAAACATATCATTTCAGCTATTTTATAATGAACTTTAACTGCACGACTGTCCATAATGTCCCATATTTTTTTTATCTATTACTTTTTCTAATGATAATTGAATTTTGCTGCCTTTTTGTTCATTGTTTTCAGTTTCTTTAACTTTGTCTTTTTCTTCAGTTAGATAAGTTAGATTATTAAATTCCCCTTGATGAATGCTTTTTAAATGTCCAAAAAGAGGTGTAGTAGAAGCTGCTTTGCCACTACCACCTCTTGAAATTAACTTTTTGCAATAATTGCACTCTGCTTTAGTTTTATCACTTTCACTGATTTTGAAATGTTTCCAGATCACACTATGTTTTTGTTTCGAGCGTTTCAACATTTTTAATCACTATTTTTACTAATTTTTAGTATTGTTATGTTATAGTTTTATTATGTAAAAAATTTACTAATCTAATAAGCTAACAACACCGAAGTTTCAAACAAACAATATTAATTTGAACTTTTAAGGTTATGTTATTCACAGGGATGCAAGATGCAAGTTTGTTTTGCGCATGTTTTGTGTTTTTTTGACAATTGACAACCTCCGGCTGACCTCCGGCAACAACTCCGGCTAAATATTGCCGAAGTTACTGACTTCGGCCTTCGGCAAAATCTTACCTCCGTTACATCACTACTAACAGCCATTGTTATTGTTAAAATACAATCTCTACACAATGCACAATGCACTACGGTATACAAAAACACTATCTTTTTGAAAAATACACACAATAAAAACCAACCATAGACGAAAAAATAGACTCAAATAAATATTTACGCAAAACAAAAAACACCCACGATCATATGGGCACGATTTATAAAAGTGAGGTTATCACGGCAGACAGTGTTGCAATATTTCGCGGAATGGGTTGTAAGATTTAGACGCTCCTAATGTTTGTTGTTGATTGAAATTATTGCTGTCACTTATTCTTGCAGTGCACGTGGTACTAAAAATTAATTTATTTAATAATCCCAAAGGGTATGAATTATTTTACAGTATTCCTTTTATTTTAAGTAAACCTTGGTTTTTAAAATTTGGGTGTGATAGTTTTAAAACTCTGTCTTTTAATCCCAGAATTAGGTTAATCTTGGTTCTTGGAGGGTGTTCAGAATAAAAATTAATAAACCTGTTGCTGCATATTGGTTTACGGTACCATTCAGTTTGTAGGATGTTGTTTTGTGTGCGATGGACGATTAAATCTAGGAAAGGTAACCTGTTATTAATTTCTTTTTCCACTGTGAATTGCAGTTGTTTACATTGGTTATTAAAATTTTTTTTAAAACTATCACACCCAAATTTTAAAAACCAAGGTTTACTTAAATTAAAAGGAATACTGTTAAATAATTCATACCCTTTGGGATTATTAAATAAATTAATTTTTAGTACCACGTCCATTGCAAGAATAAGTGACAGCAATAATTTTAATCAACAACAAACATTTGACATTGAGAGAGGTGCCTTGTCTAATGAAACTTTACAGCCAATTTTTGGTTCTTTACCTTATATCCCACAACTCACTCCTAAACTTTTAAAACTATTCAAAAATTATAAAAATTTCAAAATATACACTAAAAATATCAAAACCATTTCTAGATTATACACCCGAACCAAAGATCCGCTTAGTACTTTAGAAGGTTCAAATGTAGTATATGAAATCACTTGCTCGGATTGTGAAAGGGTGTATATTGGGGAAACACGCCGAACTGTACACAGCAGGAACATCTCGCATAAAAGTGACATTAAAAATAATAAATATAAGGCATGCGCACTAACTGAACATGCAATTAAAAATGGTCATAGTTTTAAATTTGAAGAAACAAAAATTTTAGAAAGGGAAAGGAACCTTAAAAAACGATTATTCTTAGAAATGACACACATTGACAGAAGAGAAACATGTATTAATAGAAAATGTGATATAGAAGGGCTGAGTAATATTTATTGTTACATTCTGTCGTTTCAAAAATAAATATAAATAAAATTTTAATATATAAATATAAAGATAAATAAACTATTAATAAATTAAAACATGATTACAAACATAAAGATTAATATAACACCAAAATAAATAAAAATAAAAACACAAGAACCATTAACTTTCACAAAATTTAACAAAAAAATTTTTGAAATTAAAATCCCGCATATCATGACTACAGAATTTTACTTGATATAATAATAAAATCTAAATAAATAAATCGTTAAAATGTTTTGCTTTCCTACTGTGTTAAAATAAAAACCATATATAAAAAACACACATATATAAAAAAGGAAACTGAAGACACATTAAAATTCAATCATTTAGGGTGGAATTCGTAGTCGCCACTTGAGGGCCACTCACACTCAACTCACCTTCACTTCTCCTCTGTGGTATTCATAGTTGCACCTAACCCTCAAGTGTCACTCAAAGTGAGTGAAAGATGAGTAAAATTTGAGTGTCACTTGAGTGGACCTATGGTGTACACTTATCGCTCACTCAAGCGTAAAAATTGTGTAAAAATTTGCATTTTCCTGTGAAATTACGAGTATTGCGTTAGTTCCTGGCCATATTTGTTGACTCTTGTCGGAATGGATGACGATTTTTTGGAATTCGTTGAGTACGTAGAAGATAACCTCAACTGTTTGCCGGTTCCCAGGTTAGTACACTATGCTGTGCAACACAGCTAAAAATAATGTGTAATTGCAAATTTGTACATTCCTTAATTTGTATGGTTTTTGTTTTATCGTAGATTTTACATACGGGACATGGAGAACCCTTTGGAGCGGTACACAAATGATGAATTGTTGGGGAGGTACCGTTTTTCAAGACGAACCATCACTGTTGTTTTGATGCCGTTGCTGTACCCGCATAATGTCAGGTATAGAAGGGGTCTGCCAATTCCTCCCTGGTTGAAATTATGCATTGCTCTACGATTTTTTGCGACAGGAAGTTTCCAGGTACATCTCAGTGTAATAATTAAATAAATATTCTGGTACCAGTTTTGTAAAGTAACTATTGACAACGTACGCAATTGTTACAGAGAATATGTTGAGACCTTCAACACATTAGTCAGGCAACTGTATGCCGTATCGTGAAAGAGGTTGCAACAAAATTGGCAAGAAATCTTGGCCTTTACGTAAAATTTCCAAACAGACGAGATGAGGAAATCGAAACTCTGAAACGGGAGTTTCACGCAATCGCAGGATTTCCAGGTGTGATTGGATGTATCGATGGCACACATATACAAATTATAAATCCTGGTGGACCAAATGCTGAGGTGTTTCGCAACAGGAAATCTTGGATGACCCTGAATGTTCAGGTTGTTGTGGGACCCTCAGCAAAAATTTTAGACCTTGTTACTCGATGGCCTGGGTCTACACATGATAGTCGAATTTTTAATAACAGTAGTGTCAAAGTTCGACTTGAAACTAGTCAAAGTTCGACTTGAAACTAATCAGTTATCAGGCATTTTACTGGGAGACAGTGCTTATGCGCAGTCACACTACATGTTTACTCCAGTGCTAGAACCTCAAACCCAGGCAGAGCACCGCTATAATCGCTCACAAATTGTAACTAGAAATGTAATCGAACGGGCTTTTTGACAGTGGAAGCAACGTTTTCGATGTCTTCAGCACGCACTGTTATATAAACTAAACACATCTCGGTTAATAATAGCTGCTGTTGCAGTATTACATAATATTGCTATCGACGAACGTGAACAATTTGTTCCAGATCCTAATTACATTCATAATGCAGTACCTGTTGCGCCGCTACATGATAATGCTAGAGGTAATGTAATTAGAAATGCATTTATATTAAGACACTTTACTAATGATTTATAAATATACTGTATAAAATGATTATCACTACTTACAAATAACCTACATACTATTAAATTGTTTTTCCACCATTTTTGTTCTCATTTTCTCTTGTTTCAACTTCTCCCTTGCAACTTCCCTTTCTATTTCAGCCGTTTCCTTTTTAATTTGGAGTTCAGCCTCACGCAGTTGATGCAGTTCATTTTCGTGCGCTTCCATGTCCCTATTACGTTTGAGACGAACCTCCAACTCTCTCTCGATCGCTGTCCCCCGGGAAGTAAATGTTCTTTTCCGGACCGGAACTGAGGAACATAAATTGTAACTGTTATTGTCTAATCTCTAACGATGTAAATCTTACATTACCTTTTCTTTTGGGCACTTCGTCTTGTGCTGTTGCAACTTCTTCCATTTCTGCAATATTAAACAATAAATTACCGGATTCTTGTTCGCCGAAGTCGCAGAAGGAGTTATCTGCATCTACGGGTACCAACACATCCCCCTGTAGCTCGAATTCCTCACAGGTACCAGATTTAGCCATTTCTACAGTGTCGCTGTCCACTCCTCCAGTCTTCAATTCGATGTCGACACTGTTGAGTACATCGATGTTCTCATCGGTGACACCGACTGGTACAAAATGCCCTCCTCCTGTTGCCATTCTTTGTTTCTTTTCCACTCCCAATTCCTTTTTCCTCCTGGATTTCATGTTCTCCCAACATTTCCGTAATTGGGGCATGGTACGCTAAAATTAATTAAAAATTCAATATACTAGCATATTTTTTAAATCAAATGGTTTCTCGGGTATCCACAAATTATGGTAGGTACGTATTATTTAAATAAATAGTTATATCTTACCTTTGTATTTTCAGCCACTGAATAATACTCATTTGTTAACTGCACCCAGCCTCTTTTTTTCTGACTGCTGCTAATGCTGTCCGTTTTTTTATTTTCAATCACTTGCTGATATTTCGATACCAGCTGCTGCAAAATTAATTTTTCGTCTGCTGAGAAAACACTCCGCTTGCTGTCCATGTTGCCGGGCCAAACTGCACTACCGAAATAACCATGACCTGGCCGGCCGGCCGGCCGGACCGGGTATTTCCGTCGGTAAATGCCTGTGACGTCACGAATCCGTGACGTATTCACTCATCCTCCACTCACCACTGACTCACTGGAGTGGGAGTGTCGATTATGAATTCCGTTTTTGAGGATGAGGGACACTCACCCTCGAGTGAGTAAGACTTGAGTGTGAGTGTGAGTTTAGAATGAGTGACGACTATGACTTCCACCCTTACAGACAAACCTCCATACTAAAAATAACAAAATAATAAGTTTTATGGTGTAAATGTATATATTTTTATGTATTTTAATAGTGTGATGTAACTTAATTTTAAAATGTTTTATTAGTGTAATGTTGTCAAACGGAATTCGTCGCTTCTTTTATAACCTCACGATTAGTAAGTTATCACATTTGTAACAATATTTTTTTATTATATAAAAAATTGTTCTTCACCACAGATGTCCTGAAGAAGAATGAAATAAATTCGAAAGCTTGACTGAAATCAAAGAGTTTTCTTTACTTACCTTGGCCATAACGTTGACTGCAACTCCACAATTGACTTCACGTTATATTGAACCAGTCACTATACCATTATTCGTATATATATATATATATATATCTATATATATAAAACTCAAAGGTGACTGACTGACTGATTGACTGACTGATATAGTGATCTATCAACGCAGAGACCAAACCGCTGGAGGGATGGGGCTGAAATTTGGCACGCAGGTAGATGTTATAACGTAGGCATCCGCTAAGAAAGGATTTTGATTAATTCCACCTCCAACGGGATAAAATAGGAGATGAAAGTTTGTATGATCTATTAACGCACAGCTCAAACCGCTGGACGAATGGGGCTGAAATTAGGCATGCAGGTAGATGTTATGACGTAGGCATCCGCTAAGAAATGATTTTAATTAATTCCACCCCCAAGGGCATAAAATAGGGGGATGAAAGTTTGTATGAAACTTTGTCAATTTTAAACCGTTCGGGCTAAAACTTTGCATGCATATAGTTACTACGACGAAGGCATCCCCTCAGAAAGGATTTTGATTAATTCCCCCCCTAAGGGGATAAAATAGGGGATGAAAGTTTTTATGAAACTCTGTCAATTTTAAACCAATCGGGCTAAGATTTTGCATGCAGATAGTTACTATAACGTAGGCATCCCTTAAGAAAGAATTTTGATTAATTCCACCCATAAGGGGATAAAATAGGGGATGAAAGTTGGTATGAAACTTTGTCTATTTTAAACCGATCGGGCTGAGATTTTGCATGCATATAGCTACTATGACGTAGGCATCCTTTAAGAAAGAATTTTAATCATTTCCACCCCTAAGGGGATAAAAAAGGGAATGAAAGTTTGTATGAAACTTTGTCAATTTTAAACCGATCGGGCTGAGATTTTGCATGAATGTAGCTACTATATGACGTAGGCATCCCCTAAGAAAGGATTTTGATAAACTCCACCCCTAAGGGATAAAATAGGGATGAAAGTTTGTATGAAACTTTGTCAATTTCAAACCGATCGGGCTATAATTTTGTATGCATATAGCATGCAAGTTTTTAAAGTTTTAAAATAATAATAGTCTAATACCACTCGCGCTTTACTGAGCGGGGTGTGTGGAGCGGTGAGACGGTAGCACGCTGCTGCTGGCCGACATGAAACTGTCGATAGACGCGTAGAGTCTTGAAAATTCGAGAATAAATTTGTTTTATTACGTAGTGGTGAATTCAGAAATTACTTTTTTAAATTCCATCCCTAAGGATTTAAAATAGGGGTTGCAAATTTGTATGAAACTCGGTGGCAAAAAACTAAAGTCCACGCGGATTAAGTCGCGGGCGGCCGCTAGTATATATATATATATATATATATATATATATATATATATATATATATATATATATATATATAATAGATTCTTGAGGTTAACTTGGGAATAACCCTTTTTTAAAATAAGGAAGCAAAAGAAAACAGGTGCTTCAATGCGAGTGTCTTTATTCTTTAGTCAAGCTTTCGCCAACTAACGTATGGCTTCATCAGAACTTGCTACAATTGAGAAACAAACTTACAATAGAATATAGTTATTAATTTTTAATTTAATCTTACCAAAAATATGACCCAATACTTAAAAGTATGAAGGAACAGGAATAAACATTTTGAAATTGATTTCAAACACGTAATTACAGTTAAGAGTTGTTAAGAAACTAAAAACCACGTTTCTTTGAAATTAGAAAAATCTAGAAGAAACCAGTAAGTCAACTGTCAGACCGGCGTCGTTTACTAATATGACATTTAATCTTCTGTTTTAGATGTAGAAAAACAAGGTACCTGAATAAGTACTTCATTAAAATCAATTTAAAATTTGTCATCTCCATAATCTATAATGTTTATTATTGTTCCAATTAAGAATTACCTTATATTAGATAGTATTATGTAAATTTACAAACATAAAGTATTGGAAAATGAGTTTTTTTCTAATCAACATTATAAACAAAAACAGTGGCTGTGTTACCTCAATTAGCAAAGACTAGATAAGTATAAAAACAGAATCCTATTTTAGGTTATGCTTTTATTGTTATTAAATTGTTTTGAGATAACTTGTCATTTTTACAGTTGTTATGTTAGTTTGTTTACAATAGATTTGTTTTTGATGATATAATAATTACAAAAATATGGAGATACATGTTAGGTAAGTACTAAAATAAACGTTGTTTGTAATAACACATTAAGAATTATTGTTAATTTAAAGATGGAATATGGAAAACCAGACGAACATTTTGCAACAAATACTAGTTATTATTATTGACAGGAGGAAACACAAATTAAGAAACTCTCTCATAAGATTGTGGAAGCCTTTTAATTTTGGTGTAGTTTTGTTTAAGTAAGTAAGTATAAATAGAACTTAATCCATCCACATCTTTTTTATGATTTAAGGCGTTGGAGCAATTATTAATGTAACACATTTCAAGAATTTTTCGATGCGAGTCTTTAGTTGCCTTATCGAGGATAACAGCCTCGTTATACAATACACGGTGGTCATTGTCATTGACATGTATACTAAGACTCGTCGACAAAGGTTTGTGTTTACAATCACTTTTGTGAAGGGCCAATCTCTTTTGGAGACGTTGACATGTCTGACCAATATAGATTTTGCCACATTCACAAGGGATACCATAAATAACATTGTTGTTCTTTTCAGTTGGAGTGGAATCTTTCAATTTGGAGTAGAATGAATTAAGTTTTTTTAAATTGTAATTGGCTATTTTTATATTGAATTGGCTAAACAGTCTTGTGAGAGGTTGTGTTAAATTATTAATGTAGGGTAGTGTTCCATATTTCACCTGTATTTCATTATTATTGTCGTTGTTAGTTATGTTAGTTGTTGTGGTGGTTGTTTGATGTTGTGTGTCGGTGTAAAGTATTATTTTAGTTTCTTAACAACTCTTAACTGTAATTACGTGTTTGAAATCAATTTCAAAATGTTTATTCCTGTTCCTTCATACTTTTAAGTATTGTGTCATATTTTTGGTAAGATTAAATTAAAAATTAATAACTATATTCTATTGTAAGTTTGTTTCTCAATTGTAGCAAGTTCTGATGAAGCCATACGTTAGTTGGCGAAAGCTTGACTAAAGAATAAAGACACTCGCATTGAAGCACCTGTTTTCTTTTGCTTCCTTATTTTAAAAAAGGGTTATTCCCAAGTTAACCTCAAGAATCTATTATTTACTAGTAACCCGTTACTACCTTCACTCTATATATATATATATAAAAGGGTGTCAAGTATGCGTACCTATAACAAACGAAAGGGGGAAAATTAATGGGCATGTACGCAAAAAGGATCATAGGGTCACGAATAGGGAATGGTAACCGCAGACATGCATGTTTCTGGCTCGTTAGCCGTCATCAGTGCGGCATAACCAAGTAAGGTATTGCACTTGGCCAGCAAAAGTGTTGAGTACTTGGGAGCAAAGGATGGTAGGGGAACATGTATTAAAAACCAAAAAACACAAACAACGAAACTCACACAAGAGTCCTATCGCCATTTGTGGCTTCGGCCAGCTGTGCCCACATTTCGGGGCTACGAACAGCGTCGCCGCGTTGGCGAAACGGACTCATTGTGTTTGAGCCGTTCCAAGCCCAGGATGTAAAACAAAAAAGGGTGCCAAGTATGCGTACCTATAACAAACGAAAGGGGGAAAATTAATGGGCATGTACGCAAAAAGGATCATAGGGTCACGAATAGGGAATGGTAACCGCAGACATGCATGTTTCTGGCTCGTTAGCCGTCATCAGTGCGGCATAACCAAGTAAGGTATTGCACTTGGCCAGCAAAAGTGTTGAGTACTTGGGAGCAAAGGATGGTAGGGAAACATGTATTAAAAACCAAAAAACACAAACAACGAAACTCACACAAGAGTCCTATCGCCATTTGTGGCTTCGGCCAGCTGTGCCCACATTTCGGGGCTACGAACAGCGTTGCCGCGTTGGCGAAACGGACTCATTGTGTTTGAGCCGCTCCAAGCCCAGGATGTAAAACAAAAAAGGGTGCCAAGTATGCGTACCTATAACAAACGAAAGGGGGAAAATTAATGGGCATGTACGCAAAAAGGATCATAGGGTCACGAATAGGGAATGGTAACCGCAGACATGCATGTTTCTGGCTCGTTAGCCGTCATCAGTGCGGCATAACCAAGTAAGGTATTGCACTTGGCCAGCAAAAGTGTTGAGTACTTAGGAGCAAAGGATGGTAGGGAAACATGTATTAAAAACCAAAAAACACAAACAACGAAACTCACACAAGAGTCCTATCGCCATTTGTGGCTTCGGCCAGCTGTGCCCACATTTCGGGGCTACGAACAGCGTCGCCGCGTTGGCGAAACGGACTCATTGTGTTTGAGCCGTTCCAAGCCCAGGATGTAAAACAAAAAAGGGTGCCAAGTATGCGTACCTATAACAAACGAAAGGGGGAAAATTAATGGGCATGTACGCAAAAAGGATCATAGGGTCACGAATAGGGAATGGTAACCGCAGACATGCATGTTTCTGGCTCGTTAGCCGTCATCGTTCGTTCCCCCTTTCGTTTATATATATATATATATATATATATATATATATATATATATATATATATATATATATATTATAACATATGTAACTTGCTCTGTACTATTCTATAAGTTACTATGCTATAAAATAAACCTTACCTTGAGTTTATTTTGAATTTAAATATAAATAGTAAGAATGGTAAGTTTCAAATTAATTTCTTTAATTTCAAATATCATAATTTTTAAAATATGCTCCTGGCTATCCTCTTTCTCATGGTCAGAGTTCACAAAGATAATGATAAATGTTTTTAAATCCAACTAATATTGACAATTTTAACAAACGAGTATGAAATTTTGCACTCATATACCAAATTATGTTTTATGACAGTGAATCTATATTAAATCCTAACCTTACTTATTCAACACAAGGTTGTAACCTACTACACAGAGTTTTCAAAACCAAATGAAATAAATCAAATGAAATGAAATGTTCTGAATCTTGTAAATCATAAACCAAAATTAATCTTATCAAATAGTGAAAAATAACTTAGTTAAACAGTGATAAAGTGAACAGTTAAAGTTTATAACCAGAAAACACACAATTCTTTTATTTTTTTAAATGAAAATTGATACCGTTTTATGAAGATCTTGTTTTCCCTCTGGACAGCAATGATTTAGGATCCCCTTCTCAATAAGACTCTGCCTTTTCTCTGGACAGCAATGATTTCAGGCCACTTTGGAGAGTTTGAAAAATAAAATTACTTCCAATTAGTAAACAATCTGCTATTACATCCGCTGGTAAGTATGATAATTATTTTCTTTCTTGTTAGAAACTGTTTTAACTTTCTTAAATTTAATCAGGATACAGTTATACCAATGAACTGCTCAGCATACGATTTTAAACATTTATATCTTCATAAAAAATAAATTTTCTTCTTACCAATTGCTATCAGAAGCTTCCTTGTAGTTTTTATAATACTTTTTACTGATTTTAAACTTTCTTTGATGAATATTTAGAAAAAAAAACTCTAAATTTTAACGGAGCAACTTTATTACATCTTACTCCTTGAACAGACCAAAAACAAGAGAGCGATTCAGAAATCAACAATTAAACAACTGAATCCTTCAACAAACTAACACTATACATTCTTATTACCTATTCGCCTACTAATTATTTTCAAATAAAATTACAAAAAATCTAATTCTTAATTCATTATTCACATTTAATACAATAATAATCCTTTTTTTTTTAATTTGCTATACTTTTGATAAATTGTTAATTTTATCATATCTTATCTATACTATAAACTAATATTTTTCTATTTTCAGAACTTTTCATTTGGAAATTAAACTATTAACAAATTATAATATGGCTTGAAAACAAAAATTGTATGTTTTGAAAGTAAGTAAAAATTTTAATATTTCTTTTATGATTTCTAATATTTTTGACATTTAATTTTCTTATTTTATTCTATCTTAATTTATTTAAAATTATTTTTAATTACCAAAGTATCGTAAAATTTATAAACTTTTAAATACTTAATTTTACTATCTATCTAATACATGATTATTAGAATTTTATATATTATAGACTAAACTATATTGAATTTTTAAAATAAATATCTCTTAGATGTACTCATATATTCTAATTTCTTATTTTGTTTTATTTTTCTTTTTCAGGAATTGTGAAGAAGATTATGATAAATTATACCAATTTTAATGCCTTTGCACTCTGCCTTGAGATAAGAATATTTTCCTTTCTCTATTTCCATTAATATTTTCTTTATATGTACTTATTTAATATAGCATACTAACTCATATCATCTCAATATATATATATATATATATATATACAACGAAAAAACAAAAAAATGATACAAAGTATCTTGCGTAATGCTATCAAATTTGTGCATGGTTAGAGGTTTATTTTTATTTATATTTCTGTCATACAGAATAGCTCCTTTTGGCACTTGAGATAAGCACGTCCCAGCAACTCAGCTATTTCATAATATGGAGTTAACATCCGATTAGAATTAAGTAACCACTGTCTTATTTCTTCACTGTAGTAAGGATCTGTCAAGGGGTTGCATCTTGTGACGTTATTAGCTCGAGCTGCCATTAGAACATCTAAATTGCGAGTGTGTGAATAATGACCATCAAGAACTAATAGCACAAGTAGGGCTTCAGCTGGGTGCGTCTTTTCAATAAAATGATGGAACCAATCCGTAAACAGATTGGTCAGAATCCATCCCGATGGGTGGCATCTTCCATGCTGTTCTTTTTGATTTCGGCTTTGGTAACAATTGAGTTCGAGGCATAACTGCAATAAAAATGATATTAAACATTTGGAACCCGGTTCCATATTACACGCACCTATGGGGTACCAAATTAAAAAATTACAACATTCGCAAGAAATTAAGAAAACTAATGTTAGTTATAATAACTCTCAACACTTACCTGTGACAATCTAAACTATGTGTATACACTCCAGTTTCATTTCTAAAGGCGAAACAGTGGTTTCTACCTGGAAAATTTCTGACGCTCCCAATAAAACTTTTAATATTTTGCTTGAGGAAGAAGATGATGACTTTTTGCTTTTATACGCAATAAAAATGATATGTATTAAATATACTGCAGGCAATGCAGGTAATTTGGAACCCGGTTCCATATTACACGCACCTGAGGAAAACTGAGGATGCCTCTATTTTAACAGAGATCTCAGGATGGCAGTTATTCTGTTCTAATCCATAATCATTTATTAAGTGACGAACGAATATTTAGAGAATATTGCCGTTTAAATAAAAGCCATTTTAATTTTATGTTAAGTTTAATAAAGGAAGAAATTAAACCAAAGGTTCTACGAGTTGCTATAAATGCAGAAGAAAAATTATTCTTAACTTTGAGGTAAGTTTACATATTATGATATTTCTGATGGTATGTAAGAAAAATTAACAAGCTCGTTTACATCATTGGACCCTGGCATGTCACGAGTACTTTCGTCCGATAAGAGGGTGTGATATGTATTTAAATCATTAGACAACATCGTACTATATTGTGACATGGCTGAAGATGTTCTTTAAGCAATATTGGTATCTATGGTATCTTTACACGCTTCTTGTTGCCATAATTTCGTACTTAGCCAAAACGATTCCCAATTGTTTTTTGGCTTGTGCCTTAAAAAGTAGTGGCAAACTTCTTATTACTCCTGCAATGTGACCACAAAACAGTGCAACATCGTCGTCCTTTTTGTTTGCCATGGTCAATAAATCTTGTCTTCTTGAATCTCTTTTTTTTTTCAGAGCTTTAATACCTGATCATCAGTATTGGTACGTCTTTGGCGTTTTTTTACTGGTTTTTCTTCTTTGTTATCTTTATTCGGTATGTCATTTTCCTTCTCTTCCAGTTCCAGTAATTCCTCTTCGCCATTTTTTTCCTTTTCTGTATTTTGCAAATCTTTATTTAACTCTTCGTCTCAGCTTCAGACTCTTCTTTTTCATCATATGCATTTTCCTCTTTTTTCGAGTCCCGTGATATTTCCGTTACATTGGAGCCCCCTATCTGTGTTTTGAAATACCATCTAGGAACAATAACTGCTGATGCTTTTTGTCTTTTGCATTTTTTTAGAGCAGCCGATCCAGTGCCTAATTTATTTTTTTAGAAAGTTTTTATACTTTCGCCGTGTTCTTTGTCTCTTTGTCATTCCGTGGAATTTTGTAATCGAATTTAAACCTATTTCCTGACTACCTAAAGTTCTAAAATTCTCAGGATAGCTAAGAACTGGATGACAATGCATGTTTCAAGTGTGTTTAGGCGTATACATAGATTTCGAAATTTATATTGAATTGTTATTAAATAGGATATAAGTTGTGTATAGATATTATCATTTTGACAGTTTTTAATTAAGTCGTTCGTAGCCTATTTGAATAAGCGTCGGATATGAGTCCAGGTGTCAATTTAACACAGTAAGCACAATTTATTTAGGAACGCAAAACCTTAATTAGTAATTATTTTTTTTTTATTAATTCATCTATTGATATTTAACGAAATAGTGCAGTTTGAATTATCACTTATATGTATTCCTGATGAGCCAGGAACTTTTTCATTCGAAATAATTGTATTAATTTCGGTGTTTTTTTTGGTGCATTACAAAATTTTCTGCTACAGCAAAACTCTTCAATACAGATTGATGTATCTACTTCGGTAGCAGCAAGAAGAGTCGCAGAGGTCCATCTAAAGCAATAACTTGCATTTTCGGGATTTTACAATTATATTTTTAGGCTTTGCCTCAACTCTTTGTTGGATGCGTTTTACACTTCTATATCCAATTAATAAGTTTCGTTAAAATTTATAGGTCGAAGAGAAACATATTTTTTGTAATCGTAATCACCAATTGGCTTTCTGTATCTTAAACATCATTTTTACACTTTGAGTACAATTTTTTCCGTCAACATCAATAACTGTGACCAATAAATAATCTTTATCGCAGGTTTCTTTAAGAAATATTAACTTTTGATTGGAATGGTTGGTATCCAATTCAATAACTTTTGAGTATTTCTTGATGTCTACGTTTTATTTAAATTATAGCATTGCTTTTAATATAGAGTATTTTGCCCACAAGGAATTGCTATTCAGTTTCTTTGACTAAAAAATAAAAATAATATAAATGTTAAATAATAACAAAAATGTTTTCACAATATATTACATTGTAAAATGTGACGCGTTTCGCTATGATATAGCTTTATAAATCAGTGTCAAGTTACGAACTATTTTTAAATTTTTTTATGAATTTATTAAATTATAAAAATATATTTTTTTATTTCCTAACTCCTTCTGTAATAAGTCACCTACCGACATATATTACATAATATTATAGTGTCAGTCACACTTTCTGATATAGATATAGAGTCACATTTTTCTACCTTACTTCTCTTTTATTGTTGCTCCAAATAAACTCGATGGGGTTAAATACACAATAATAAGGTGGTAAACAAATTACATTGTCCATATTACTTAGCCGTGCCATCAACAACATAACATTTAAACCGCCTAGAACATTTTCAACTGATCTCCAATACATCATATTGCCACATAATAAAATTTCAAAACCAAACCAAGATGCAATACTGAAAAACGCTAAAAAAATAAGTAAACTACACAAGCTATTGAATCTCGAAAAATCACTCTCGAAACAATTAAAATTATTGGCTTATAATAGTCCACGTTTGCTCGTATTAAACTTATTATAAACTAATATTATTTAGTCATTAAATAAACGGACCAATAAAAATTGCGAATTTACAGCGATAAGAGACTCTCTATCCAATGGTAAAGAAAGGCAATGTCGCTAAGCAGTAATTAATTCTAAGTATCATAGGTTTACAAATACCATTTATAAATACTAACTAGTGTTTAATATGTGTGTTCTGTTTCAGATTACATTTGGCAACTACTATTTTGTATTTATTAGTTGATTATCGGCTTTTTTTGCAGTACTGGGGTGTGAATCCAAAAAATCAAAAATTAACTTTGAACGAAACGATACGAGCTGGAATTTATTATGCCTGCCTTCTGAAAGTTTATTTGTTCTGGTTTCTTCCTTTAGCACTGCCTAGTATTCGCTCATTATTCCAAGATGAGCTTCCAGACCATTTGGAAGCCTTTTTCATAATAACGCGAAATAATTTTTCGCAAGAGGTCTAGCCTTGTTCTCAAGTAGTGAATGGACAAACGGCAAATCCATTAGTTTGATCTATTGACCCTTACTTAATTTACCGCACCTAAAATTAAGATTAACTTGAGAAAGATTGTGGGCGACGCGACGCTTTAAACGTCCAATTGACAACCGAGATGTTGCTTTTGAAAATCTGAATCCCAATTTTTACGGCTGAAAAGATTATATGTATATCTATACATATAATAAAACTGTAGAAATGTATATGTTCGTGCGCGCATCACATGAAAACTACTGATCCTATTCGAATGCGGTTTTCAAAGACGTATTTGTCTTCTTTCAACTTAACATCTGGTGTATAAAACTTTCTCCCCCCTACCCTTTAACGGGGGGAGGAAAGAAATTTTTATACAAAAATCAACACGCCACGCGAACGACGTCGCGGGTACAGTATAGAACAGAAATAGAACCCAAAAATGTGGTTAGATTTTTTTGTCTGTTTGTCTGTATGTTTCTGCGCGCATCACATGAAAACTACTGATCCGATTCGAATGCGGTTTTCACAGATGTCTTCTTTCAACTTAACATCTGGTGTATAAAAATTTCTCTCCCATTCCTTAAGTGGGGTGGGGTAAGAAATTTTTATATAACAATCACACGCCACACGAACGACGTTGCGAGTACAACTAGTTATAATATATGTATATTGTTATGATTTAATTGGTTAAAAATTTTATTGTATTTGATAATAGGTAACTAAAAATTTTATTTCAGAAAGTGTTTAGAGAGTTGTTTGTTTTGTTTTATATTTTTGTTTTTGATTAGGTTACCTTGGGATGAGGGGGATAAATAGGTTTATTATTGATTTTTAATTTGAAAAAGATAGTTGTAATTTAAAAATTTATAAATTTTGTAATTGAATTTAAAGTTTAAAATAAAATTTAAATAAAATGAACATTGTTTCAAAAAGAAGCACGACCCAAATAGCCGGAGCCAAAGAAAAGCAGATTCCATAATAATATATATTATATATATATGCTTTATCATTATAATCAATATAATCAATGTAGTATGCAACCAACATTTCATCGTGGTTATCTATCGAGGCCAGTCAACCACGTGCACATGGTATTCTCCGTCTAGCAAACGAAGAAGCCACATGCGTTCATACAATTCATACAGATATCTCACATACATCATACATTTACATTACATACGCACTTTCAATCATTACTTACATACCTACACCAGTCATACATTCAGTTACTTAGTTGTTAGTTTGTTTTGTGTTATAGTTCTGTTAATAAAGGTTATGTTTATATTCTTGTGCCTTTAATACTACATTTGGCGACGAGGAAATAAGTTTTTTTAGTTATTTTTTGTTAGACTTTAAGAAAAAACTTTCGAACTGTTATTGTGGACTTGTTGTTAAATAAAAATAAATAAAAATGTCTGAATCTGATGGTGATAGTGAAGTGTATAAAAACTTTCGCTTCGACAAATTTGAGCCTGACAGAGAACAATGGGACTATTATTTACAGCGTTTCGAACTAGAATTAGAAATTAACAATCTAATGACCGAAGGAAAAGCTATGGTAAGACGAAATTTGCTGTTATCTAAGGTAGGTGCACATGTTTTTAAAATTTTGTCAGACTATTTTAGGCCGGCTAAACTTATAACAAAGACTTATACAGAACTTATTGAAGTTCTAAATCGTTTCTATGGCAAAAAAGTGTACAGTTTCGCGGAAAGAATAAACTTTGCCGGTTGTTTTCGTAAAGACAATGAGAACATTATTGAATATATAAACCGTTTGCGTGCTTCAGCTGGTGATTGTAGTTTCGGTACCGGTTTGAACGAAAGACTTCGCGATCAGCTGATTTTCGGCATTAATAATCGCGAGTGGCAGGAACAAATTATACAAAAACATTCGTCAAATAATACAACATTTGAGGAAGTAGAAGCGACTGCTGTTCTTTTAGAACAGGCTTCAATACAATCCAAACAATTAAATAGTTTGCAATCTACCGCGCAAAATACAGACAATTACGTGAATCGTGTAAACAAAGCCGGTAAATCAAATTATAAAAATGAGCAAACATTTTCTAAAAGTGCGAAACCTAAAGTTTTCGAGTTGAATCCTTATACAGACTGTCTTTTTTGTGGTGATACAAAACACCGCCAAAAGGTCTGTCCCGCTTACGAAAAAACTTGTAGCGGTTGCGGAGAAAAAAATCATTTCGCTCGCGTGTGCATAATTTCCGGGAACGCACTGATTCGACAAAATTCTAAACAAGTGAAATACGAGGGACGTTCAAAACGTTCTACCCGTTGTGTTCGCGATGACGAAAAAGAACAAATCTCATGTACCGGTAGTGAGACAGAAACTGATTCCGAATATGAAAATTCACATGTGCGAAATATTAGTAAAACCGGTTCAGCGACAAAAGTGCTTTTACCAGTACTTATAAATAAAACAAGCATTGAAATGCTATACGATTCTGGTAGTGTTCATGCAGTACTGGGAAAAACAATGTGGAAAAAAATCGGTAAGCCAGATTTGTCAAAAACGCCTGACTTAGTTGCTTATGGAGACCAACCAATTAAAACCTTAGGCAAATCGATTGTCACAGTAAAAGCTTTTGGTAATAAAATGAAGCTACCGTTATATGTTACAGAACAAGATGATACCCCACTTTTTGGGTTGGACTGGTGTTTAGCCTTCAACTTACCTTTACCACCAGGTGCAAAAGTTTGTCATCTGAAATCGAAAGACAATACCAATAGTTTGATTAAAAACGAGGTTGGAGAAGTAAATGAAAAAAATCTAACCCAACAATTGATGCGAGAATTTTCTCCACTTTTTGAAGAACGTTTAGGTTCTATCAAAGGACACATGGCAAGAATTCACATAGATGGTGACGTCATTCCTAAAGCATTTCGCTCTAGAAGTGTACCCCTAGCTCTACAGGAACAAGTGTCAGTTGAACTTGACAGATTGGTTTCTGAGGGAGTTTTAGAACCAGTTAACACCACATTTACTCCAATTTCCTGGGCCTCACCTATCGTAGTTGCTTTAAAACCAAACGGCAAATTGAGAATCTGCGCCGATTTCAAGGTTACCATAAATAAATACGTCCAATTGGATGATTATCCATTGCCGCGTTTCGAAGACATCACAGCTAAACTATCCGGCGGTAAATATTTCTCCAAAATTGATCTCAAGGACGCATACTTACAAATGAAAGTTCATCCGGATTGTCAGAAGTTCCTAGTTATTTCTACACCAAAGGGGTATTTTACTGATAAGCGTTTACCTTTTGGAATAAATTTTTCCCCTGCGTTATTTCAACGAACCATGGATCAAATACTTTCTGGAATAGACGGAGTAGCTATCTACCTAGATGATATTCTAGTAACGGCCCCAGATTTACCCACTCATTTAGACCGTCTAAGAAAAGTATTGCACAGGCTGTAAGAATCCGGGATAAAAACCCAAAAATCAAAGTGTGATTGGTTTAAAAATAGTATAACTTACCTGGGACACAAGATAGATGAAAATGGCTTACATCCTACTGAAGAACGTATCGAAGCAATAAGACGCATGCCGTTACCTCAGGATACCACCCAGCTTCGCTCATTTTTAGGTGCGATTACTTACTACGGCAAGTTTATAAAAAATCTTCATGTACAATGTGTTCCATTACATCGCCTTTTAAAAAAAAATGCCCAGTGGCACTGGACAGAAGATGATACCAAAATCGTCAATAATCTAAAGAATACCTTGACTTCCAACGACACACTAACTCACTACGATCCTAATAAAATTTTAGTGGTATCAAGCGACGCAAGTAACATTGGCACAGGGGCCGTATTATCACACAAACTTCCAGATGGTTCTTTAAAACCTGTCGCGTTTGCCTCCCGATCCTTTAATGAAGTAGGGAGACGATATTCTACAATTGATAAAGAAGCATTGGGATTAGTCTATGCTGTTACAAAATTTCACCAGTACTTATATGGTAGAAGATTTACCCTTACCACCGATCACAAACCTCTACAGCACATATTTGGTGAAAATCGACAAACCCCAAAAATTGCAAGCAACAGATTGTTGCGATGGGCGATGACCTTAAATAGCTACAACTTTGATGTAGAGTACACTCCCGGAAAAGAAAATTGTCCAGCAGACTCTCTATCGAGACTTCTATTAAGTAACACCATTGAACAGAGAACATTAAATAGCCACACCCGACTTTTACATTTAAGAGTAAAGAAACTACATTTTAATAAAAAAAAATTACAAAAAGAGACATTAAAAGATCAGATATTATCTCGAGTAATAAAATATATTTAACAATCGTGGCCAAATAAAAGACACCTTCACCCTGATCTTTTTCCTTTTTACGAAAAACGCGATGAAATATCTTTCGAAGAAGACATCGTATTATGGAAAGGCCGAATTTGTATTCCATTTTCCTAACAACCAGAAATACTAGCAATGCTTCATCATTAGCAAAACTACATGTTTATTGGCATAATATAAATTCTGACATTGTCAAAGAAATCCAAAAATGTCAATACTGTCAGCAAGCACGGCAAAATGTTCAAAATGCGCCACTCCACCCCTGGGGAATTCCAACGGAACCGTGGTGCCGCCTTCATTTAGACTTTGCAGGGCCTTTTGAAGGGAAAATGTGGATGATAGTCATTGACGCATACACTCGCTGGATAGAAATAGTGCCTATGAAGAACATTACATCTGCTAAAACTATAGATTCTCTTCGCGAGATATTTTCCCGGTTTGGTTTACCCAAATTTATTGTCACAGATAAGGGTCCTCAGCTGACATCTAATGAATTTGAAGAGTATTGTTGCGAAAATGGAATTACGCACGTAAAGGTAACACCTTATCATCCCAAAAGCAACGGTTTGGCTGAACGTACAGTAAGAACATTTAAAGAAAGAATGCGCGCTAGTGACCAGACAATAAACCAATCACAAAGACTTTAAAGTTTTCTTTTCTGTTACCGAAATACAATTAGAAGATCAACCAAGAGAACACCGAGTCAAATGATGTTTGGACGCCACCTCAGATCTCATTTTGACATGTTAAAACCAGATGTTACAAAGAATATTGGGTACGAACAAGTAATTCAAAATAAAAATCATGACCGTACTGCCACTGCGCAACGATATTTTACCGAAGGGGAGAGGGTATGGGTCAACAATCCTTTAGACAAGGGTTCCACACCTGGACAAATAACCACCTGGACCACTGGAACCGACTCTTAGAGGAACTGGAAGGGGACGTATGGGGTGATGGATACAGGATAGCAACGCGAAGCCTGGGAATCCGGACCCCATACGACCTGACTAGGGCCCAGAGGGTTAAATTGTGCCAGAAGTTGTTGCCAGAGACAGAGAAGAGAAGAAGCAGGTGGACAGTCCAGAAGGAAGAGATTATGCCGTTCACTAGACAAGAATTGGACACGGTAGGAGGAAGGGTCAAGGTAGGAAATGCTTCAGGAGAGGATGGGATTCCTCCGGCAGCTATCAAGGCGGCCATAGAGGAAATACCAGAGGTGATGCTCAAGGTCTTCAATGAAATACAAAGAGAGCAAAGAGTCCCAAAGGAATGGAAAGAAGCAAGGGTCGTGCTACTACCGAAAGGAAAAGTAACTCCAGGCGAGAAGCCAAAGGGGTTCAGTCCATTTGTTTGCTCAGCACAATGGCGAAGGCATATGAAGGGCTGGTAAAAATCAGATTGGAAGAGGAAGTGGATAACCACCTGTCCCCCTCCAATTCGGATTCAGGCAAGGAAGATCGACGATACAAGCAGCCAAAGAGTTAGTTAATAGAGCCAAACAAAGCAAGGCCAAGTGGACAGCGGCAGTAGCAATCGACGTCAAGAACACTTTCAACACTGCGTCGCGGGAGGCTATCATGAATAGCCTGAAAGAAAAAAGTTTAGGGGGAGAGTTGCGGAACATCGTAGACTCCTATCTTACAGATAGAGAAATCACGATAGAGAAGGAACTCAGGCAATGACTGAGCATGGGTGTACCACAGAGATCGGTATAAGGCCCCCTACTGTGGAATATAATGTATGATAGCTTGCTGCAAGAAGAATGGGGAAGAGGCATAACAGCGATCGCCTTCGCAGACGACCTCATCCTACAAGTTAAAGGGATGGATGAGAAACAACTGATGGAAAGAGCAGACGGCGCAATGAATGGATGATCATAAATTAGAAAAAGCGGCCCAGAAGCGATCATTCTAAAAGGGCCAAAAAACCGAAGGAACATCCAGTTCGGGGTAAGAGGAAAGAACATACAGCATCAGAGAGAGGTGAGAAGAGAGAGAAAAGAAGAGAGAGCCCAGACTGATCGGGAACCTTGGGGAATGGGTCGAATGTAAACACCGCACCGCGGATTACTACTTGACCCAGTTCCTGTCAGGTCACGGCTCTTTTGGGAGCTACACCTACAGAATCGGCAAAAGCGAAAATACGGCGTGCAGAGCATGTGGAGGGGAGAGGGACACGCCGGAGTACACAGTCCTGGAATGTAGCTACTTCGACGAAGTAAGGCGAAGAACGGAGGAAACCGTCGAGGAAAGGTTCACGTCGGACAACATTATAAGAATAATGACAAGAAATAAAGAAAAATGGAGTATAATACACGATATAATAAAGAAAATTATGGCAAGAAAAGAAGAAATAGAAAGACAACAGCAGGCAGAAGAAAGAGAACAGTGAAAGTGAAAGTAGGGGAAAGTGAAAACAGTGAAAGGAAAGTGAACGTAAAAACCTGAGAAGAACGGTACGCGAAAACATGTCGGTGAAGAAACTTCCGAATGGAAAATTTCCACGGCAGGGGGGTCGGAAAGAGGAAGGTTTTAGTTGGTAGGTGCCGAACAGCCGAGCCCGTGTTGCCTAGCCATCAAGATATAACTATTCCGTTAAACCTTTCGATAACTTATTGGCTTTTTATATTCCGTTCCTGTTACCGGATTATATTAATTTTTTATTTAAATATATTAGTTTTTTTGTATATTGTTAGTGTATAATGGGTTTTGGCTCCATTATGTGTAATTAGTGTAAGTGTGTGTTCTGTTATTTGTGTAACATGATTGCTGTTAGGAAAAAGAAATTATTATTAATATAAAGTTAGTTTGTTGAATATGTTGACATCTTAGGGCCTGAAATATATTTATATTATTGTTTTAAGTATAATTAATATATTGGTTAGTATTTTATTTTTGTTTTTTTGTTGTTTTTTTTTATATTTTTTTTGGTTTTTGTTATTTTTTTTTATTTTTTTGGTGCCTATCGGCTTTTGTTAGTTTTTTTTTAAGATTTATGTTAAATGTCTAGGTCCAGTATTTTTTGGTGTAAGAGTGGTCGTCTTAATGTATAAGGTATATTGTCATAAGTTTCGTTTCCTATGTTCATAGTAAGTCTAGAGTTGTGTTTTTTAATATTTATTAGTTTTTTAAGGTTTTTGAACATTTGGTGACCGATTGGTTTTAGTTTGTGCTGTTCTTTAAAGTATTTATATAGGTTAATGTTCGAAATTTGATACGGTTTTAGATTTATTATTCGTCGTAGTATTGTAGTTTCTGTGCTTATTATTTTGTCGAGATTAGTGTTGCAAGTATTTATCCAGATCGGTGAAGCATAAAGCAGTATGGATCTTACGTATGCTTGGTAGAGTTGCACATTTTTACTTTCGTTTATTGGAGTGTACCTAGACAGATATGGCCCGATTATGCTTTTAGCTGTGTTGGCTTTTCTTAATGTGTTTTTAATATGTTCTGTATAGTTGAGTTTTCTGTCTAGTGTTAGTCCAAGGTATTTTAGGTGGTTTGAGGGTTCAATTAGTTTATTATCGACTTTTATTATATTGAGGTGTTCAAGTGTTCGTTTATTATTGAAATTTATTAATTTTGATTTATTTCCGTTTATTTTAATTTTCCATTTTTGAAAGTAGCTCTCTATTTCCTCGAGGTGTCTTTGTATTTTAAGTTGTGCAACTCTAGTTCTTCTCGATGTACCTATTATCGCAGTGTCGTCTGCGAATAATGCTAGTTCAGTGTTATTATTTGTTGGTATATCGTTAAGATAAATAGAGAACAACGTTGGACTCAGCGCTGAACCTTGTGGAACTCCAGCTTGTATAACAGTGTCTAGGGATTTTTTTCCGTTGATTTTAACGTTAAATATTCTGTTGTTTAGGAATGATATTAGTATTTTTGTAAGCCATGGTGGTGTTTCTAGCTTAATAAGTTTATAAATCAGTCCCTCATGCCATACTACATCAAAAGCTTTCTCTAGATCTAGAGTTACCATTGATGTAGTATTTCTGAGGTTGTAATTTTTTATGACCCTATTCACTATTCTAGCAAGCTGCAGCTCCGTAGAATGTCCTTGTCTAAATCCGAATTGTTCGTCTATTATTATGTTTTTGTCTTCTAGAAATTGTGTTAGCTCCGTTTTTATTACGCGTTCTAGTATTTTGCCTAGTGCTGGAAGTAGGCTTATTGGTCGATAGTTAACCGATTGTTTAGGATTTTTACCCGGTTTATTAAACGGTAATATTTCAGCTTTTTTCCAGGTGGTTGGGAAATAGTTTAATTTTATACACGCATTATACAGGGTGTTTCACAATTATTGGTCCAAACTGAAAGGGGTTGTAGAGGGCATCAAAATAAGCTAGTTTGCATAATAAACCCCTATCCGGAAATTTACCGTTTGAGAACCATAACAAAAAAAAGATAACTAGTGATTTTTATTAGTTTATTCATAAATCTTACAAAAGTTGCTGAAAGTGTCCTCCACGTTGTTCAATGCATAGCTGAGTTCGATTATTCATTGATTGCCGGACCCTGTGAAATATCCCTGGCATGTCTTGGATCTGTGCGGACGCGGCCATCACTCTTCCCAGTAATTCTTCTTGGTTGGGAACAGGTGTCTCGTAAACTAATGATTTTACATGGCCTCAAACAAAAAAATCCAATGGAGACAAGTCGGGGGACCGCGCAGGCCAACGCACAGGGCCGCCTCGGCCTATCCACCTGTTGGGAAATATGTGGTCCAAATATTGCCGCGCTTGCAAATCAAAGTGTGCAGGTGCACCATCGTGCTGAAACCACATGCCATCTCTTATGTCCAGTGGAACATCGTCCAACATCTCCGGAAGCACATGCTGCAAAAATTGAGTATAAATGTGCCCGTTTAAGCGTGGTAGAAGCAAATATGGCCCGATGATCTTCTCGCCCAAAATACCGGCCCAAATATTGATGGCAAACTGGTGTTGGTTTCTTCGGAAGGCTATGGCATGGGGATTATTTTCATTCCAAATATGACTGTTACGGCTATTAAAATAACCGTCTCGTGTAAAACATGCCTCGTCAGTAAACAAGACATGGCGGCCAAAGTTCGGTTGCCTCAAATTCTGCTGCAACCACCAATTACAAAAAAGGCGCCGCGGCAGATAGTCATCCGGACCCATAGCTTGGACTTTTTGCAGGTGGTATGAGTGCAGTTGTTGATCCCGAAGAACACGCCAAAAAGTAGTCGGCGCTGCTCTCATAACATGTGCAATCGCACGTACACTTGTGGACGGGTTGTTTTCTACATGGTGCAGAACCGCTTCCTCAAACGCCACCGTGCGCGTGTTGAATGGATGCCCCGCGCCCCTAAGACGTTTGACGCTGCCACTTTCTTGAAGACGTCCATGAATCCTTGCAAAAATGCGATGGTCAGGATGATCACGTGCTGGAAACCGTTCGGCGTATAGCCGCGCGGCTCTTCTCCCATTACACCGAGCTTCTCCGTAAATTAAATGCATATCAGCCAGATGCGAATTCAAATATTGCTCCATTCTACCACCAAATTAAAGCTATTTACTTCTGTTTAGTATTTACTCAACTCAGTTACTTCTAAAACTAAATGGATAATTTTAGTTGGCCCTATCAAATATTTGAGTGAAGGAAAAACATGCGGCAAAAAAGGGCAAACAAATCCAAAAAAGTTGTTGTTAATAATAATTAGTCCAGTCAAAATATCGATGAAAGTGCGTGAGACATGAACGAATATTTTGCAAGTAGCGGATTTAATCTAATCTTTCTTTTTCCTATTTTTTTTTGCTCTAGTGCCCAAACGACAAATTTTGAAATAGGAGTTTATTATGCAAACTAGCTTATTTTGATGCCCTCTACAACCCCTTTCAGTTTGGACCAATAATTGCGAAACACCCTGTATATGTAGTAGAGAGCTGTTATTGCTTTTCGTGGGAGTTCTTTTAGTTGTTTATTTTGTATTCCGTCATGTCCTGGTGCTTTGTATGGTCTGCTTTTTCGTATGTATTGATGTATGTTTTGTGGTGTGATATTTATTGTTATATTTTGTGTTTCTGTTGTTCTATATCTGATAAATGTCTCGTGATGTTGCTGTTGGTTTGTAGTTGATTTGCAACTATTTGACTTTTGTCTTCGTCGCTGTATATTTGTCTATCGTTAATTTCTAGTGTTGGAATAAAGAATCCAGTTGATTGTTTTTTGTTTTTTATACTTTGCCATACGTTTTGTCTTGTTCGTATTTGATTTTCTAGGTTTTTTACCCATTTATCTTTAATGTATGAGTCTAGTAGTTGTTTGTAGTAGCTTTTTGCAAGTTCCAAGTCGATTTTATTGTCCCTTGTTGGTTGTCTTTGGTATTTTCTTCGTTTTCTGTTTTTTTCCAGTCTTGCATTGTTGATATCTGTTGTGTATTTTGTTTCTGCTTCTCTTAGTAAAGGTATATAAAGATGTGAAGCATTTTGTATTGTTTCTGTTATGTGTTGTATTTGTTTGTCTATATCTGCTGTTGTTGTTAGATTATAGTTTATTATTATATATGGTTTTGTATGTGTTGTCTGTATTTTGTCCAGTCAGCTTTACTATAGTTTTTAATGTTTCTGTGCGTTTTATGTATGTTTATTTTGTCGTATGTTTTAAAAGTAATTGGTCTATGGTCTGAGTTGAGATCTAGTAATGTTACAGGTTTAGTAATGTGATAGTCTTTGGTTACTACTAAGTCTAAATATGAGTTATAGCCGTCTTCTTTGTAGAAAGTGGGTGAGTCTGTATAATTAATATCAAGTCCGTAGTTTGTTATTATATCTAGTAGTTTGTTTCCGTTCGGATTACTGTTGTTGTTATTCCATATTTCATGTTTAGCGTTAAAGTCTCCCATTACTATGGCTTGGTTACCTTGATTTGTTATGTTAAGTAGGTCGTTATGTGTGAAATTCTTTCGTATGTATATTCCTGCTATTACAATGTCGTTGTCAAGTTTGATTGTAATATTTTCTATGTTCGTGTCTATGTTTTCTATGTAATTGTAATTAATCTTATTATTAATGTACATTACTTGTCCTCCTCCTCTTGTTTGGTCTAGGGGTTATTGATATTTGTCCTGTTTCTTACTATTTTTGTGTAATTTTTAATGTTTCCTGGAGATTTGTCGCCACAGTAGTGTGTTTCGCAAACGTATACTATGTCATATTTGTTTTCGTTAGTTAGTTTTCTTAGTTCGTTAAATTTACGTTTTAGGTTATTTGCATTCCAGAATATAATTTTGAGGTTTTCGTTTATGTTATCGAATGTGTTTTTAGATAAGTTCTGCGTACCTGGCAAAGACAGTCATCTTGTCCAGGTTCGTTGTACAGTTTTGTAGTGCGTTTTTAAGTTCGCGAACTATTTTTAGCATTTTATTAATGTCAACTATGTTATTTAATTCGTTGAGTTCTCCCATTAGTTGAGAGAATGTATTTACATTGTCGTTTTTATTGTTAGTTATAGTATTTGTAGTTAGAGTTGTAGCTGGACATTTGCTGTAGCTGGCTGTATGTTCACCATTACAGTTAGCACATTTAGTTTTGCTATTCTCGCTCCTGACTAGCTTGCATTCTTTGGTATGATGTGTACCTGCACATTTTACGCATTTCGGTGTTGAAAAGCAGTATTTTTCACCGTGTCCGAATAATTGACATCGGTGGCATTGTGTGTAGTTATTTTTCCTTGTGTATTTTTCCCAGGATATTTTTAAGTTGCTCAGTTCTCTTACATTATTTTTAATTTCTCCAATATCAGTGTTTTGTGGCACTGATACTAGGTAGGAATGTGCATTTTCATGCTTACTTTTAAGGGTAACTATATTTGTAGCATTTACATTTTGTGCTTTGAGATCTTCATTGAGCATCTCTAGATCCATACCTGGTGCTGCGTTAAGGACAATTTTTTTCTCTTTGTTTTCCTTGGGTGTATAGGAATACCCATTTATTTTTTCTTTTTCCAGACTTGTCATAAGTACATTTCTGTCTCTGATGTTTTTTAATATAATTTTAATGTTGTTTCTGTTAAATTTAATTAAAAAGTCGTTGTGTCCAAGAGTTTTCCTTATTTCTGTTGTGAAGTCAGTGTAATTGTTTATTTTGTCCTTTACTATGATTGGTGGTATCCAGGTAGGTTTGTTAGTTTGTTGTATGTTGTCTTTGTTGTTGTTGTTATTATTTGTGCCACTTGTCGTCGGTACATTATTTGTGTCGTTCGTCAGTATTCCAAATTTGTTTGTTGTTTTTGTTATATTGATTGGATTGTCTTGTGGTTGTTTAACTGTTTTAGTTGGTGTTATAAATTCGTTTTCTGTCTCGTTTTCTTTCATTTCCACGTCTGTTGTATTTGTATTAGTATTAACTATGGGTGCCATAGTTGTATTGTTAGTTTTGTTGTCTAGTTCGTTTGTGTTAGTACTGTTAGCGTAAGTATTTAATTGTTCACCTACGAATTTTTGTATCGCAAACATGCGACACCGTCTGGTGTTTTTTGGTTTTGCGTTAGTATTGTCTTTGGGTTTTAGTTTTAATGGTATTAAGCTGCTACTCACCTTGTCTGGGACTGGTTTCATCAGTCCCAATGCCTTTTTCTCGCTTCTTTCTTTCACACTATTCGTAATGTTGCTCGAATCACTGCAAAATTCAAACTCAGCCGAGCCCAACACTACCCACAGGAGCACGAGCCACTGAAAGTGTGCCAAGCAAGCATTTAAAAGACACTAGCTGCCAGTATAACTTTATTCTCTTTTTGGGCCATTAATGAAGTGGGCTGTGCAACTTAGCAAAGAACAGGTCTTTGCTGGATTACTCCAAATATCAGTAGTAAAACTGACCCATTCAGCTTTTTGTAGGAGAAGTACGACTTTATCTTTTACTTTTTCGTACGTCTCCGGCATTAAAGTATTTCTCAGACTTTTTCCTATACCTGGTCGGAGTGTCAGGGTCATTCAGATGTCAGATGGAGCCTTTGAAATGCTTTTCCTTCAACAAGGTTGTATGGCAGCATGTCGACGATTATGAGATCCATAATACTTTTATCAATACATAGGATTATTATCAGGCCACGGTGATGCTACTTTCTTAGTTGTTTAAGATTGTTTTTGTATTTTCTTTTTATTTAGCGAAGATCTCTGACTTTTTTTTTCATCAAGCTCTGGTGATCTTCATTTTTGTTACAATAAGCTGCCCATTCATTTTCATGAAGTTTTGCCAAGTGATTCTAAATATTAGTTATAGTTTTTTTTTTGGTAAGGCACTATCAAGAGACAAAGACTTGTTACATATTTTACAAGTTGCTTTATCAATACCATTGTTTTTTGAAAAGTATTCCCATATAGGACCCGTAGATGCCATTACGTACCTAAAATAATAATAAAAAATATAATAAATAAAGGTGAGTTGTCTCCCAAAACAAAAATATTACCTCGTCCCAAAAAGGTGACGGCCGAATTGTCTCCCTGATGATTTTAATCCGTAATCAGCATAAGTACTTATAATACCTTAAAATCTAAACGTTGTTCCCAAATCGATTTTGTATCTTGACGAAATATTTGGAATGGGTTTTCCTAATTTTGTTAAAATAAACCAGTAATTGGGAAATTATAATTATTTTATTGTATAACACAAAAATGAAGTTCTTTACACATATTTCAGTCCTAAAGTTTGAATTTTGCTATACCAACTTTGAACTAGGTGAAATAGACATCCCTTAATTTCTGTTTCTGGAAAAATTTCGTGAATTGCTTTGTGTATTGCTAATTCAAAATCTGAAGTGATAGCTTTTGGGAAAAAGTCGTGACCTGTTGTAGATAGGTGTATTTCTTTGAAATATTGTATTTATATGACACTGCCACAGCCGTACTTTACAACGTAAAGTTCGGCTGTGACACTGTATTTTTATTTTTCAAAAGAAAGAAAAAGAGAGGAATATAATCATTATTTTATAACCAACAAACAGTTGTAAAAAAAATTTGCCCAATAATCGAAAGTGCCGTTAATATATAATTCATTTATTTCTTCTAGAGCATAAAGATTAGTTTAACATGAAAATATGACATTTTTATTTATTTCATCATTTTTAAGAAGAAAATATTCGTCCCTATTCGTTGTATCAGAATTTAATAAGCTATGAAATTCAACTATATCAGTTGGTAGTTTTGTTGCAACTTTAGACCTAGCAGTATACGTATTTTTTCTCATCTCTTTAACGTCATGAGTGGTAATAGTTTTACAGTGGGATTCTCTTACCTCCTTTCTAATCAAGCCCATTGTTTTTGCCGAAATATCTTCTATGACTTTAATTTTTACAGTATTATCTAGAATCTGCCTATTTAGAAGTTCTTCTGATAATTTCCCATGGTTGTGGTTTAAACAAGATTCTATCACTTCAAGACGGTCGAATTTCGTTTTAACAAAAGCTTTGCACTGCGTTACAAGTCCAGTCAGGTGGGGTCCGACAAACCCCATTTTTTTTAGTGTATTCAAAAGTAAAACTATTTTTTTTATTACTTTATATTCAAAATAATTGTGTCTAGGTTGTTCTAATTACATAAACGTCCAGCACTACTTGAAGAGTCTTTTTTTAGAGAAATAATAACATTTTAAGACAATGCTTGTAATTTTGAGTGCTAAATGTAACAACATTTTAAAGATAGTAGTATTTCTATAAAATAATATCCAATGAATATTTTTAACATTTCTTTGGTTTATAAGTATCTATATATTCCAAAAAAAGCAACAAAAAAGTTATAGCCCAAAACAATTAACACGAAAACTTAAAGTAAAGTATGTACAATAAGGTAACTCATACAATATGCACATAATTCTTACATTGCACAATAAACTAAAAATTAATGAGTTAAGATGGACAAGATATTCTTATTTTAGTCAGCATTATGTGTACAGGATTCGCATTGTATTATAGCATGCTCCAAACATAGATAACTATCACATAAATGGCCTTTGAAGAACAAACTCTGCATCTTCCTCGTGCCAATGCTACTTTTTTAACTGGTGGTTCCGTCGGTTCGGAAAATAAACTGCTGATTTTCTCCCGTAAAACACGTGTGAGTCTTGGATTGTCTTTTCTAGCCAGTGCGTGCCCACGAACCAAGGCTAACCCCAGGGCTGTCAAATAATCCCTCCTTTTTGTTTTGTAATCTTCAGAATTCAGCTTGTAAATAACTTGAGAGTTGATACTTGCAGTGTTGAGTAGGCAAAACATAATTGTGAAGGGCCATCTCCTGCTGTTTCACGCGACATTATACGAAGCAGATAAATTCATCTGTCACATCAACCCCTATTTTGGTTGAGTTACAAAGACTTATTATTTTAGGAAGCATCTTCACCCCAGTTTCTTCATTAATTGTATCATCTTGATGCAATGATGAGAGGAGTAACACATTCTTGCCTTTCTTTGGCACATAAGACACGATTGTCATGTTTTTTTGAAAATCAAATACACTGGATGGCGCCAGTCTATTACGTGTTGCAAGTAATGGTGCAGGATTTTGCCTCTTATTTTTTCTCAGGGTACCGACGGCGGTGAGTTTATGGTTTTCGTATATCTCCTGTATTAGTTCATAGCTTTTGTACCAATTATCAAAAGTTACATTGCGATTAGTCCCTGAAATTGTTGCAACCATATTCTAAGAGCAATGTCTTTTGGAGTATTACTCACCTGATAGGGCCCATCAGGTTGCCTTCCTGTATACACTTCCATGTTCAATGTATAATACGTCCTAGCATCAACCAATGCTTGTATTTTTAGTCTGTATTTCGCCGGCTTGTTGGCAATGTACTGGCGAAATGAACATCTTAATCGGAACGATTCTAGTTTCTCGTCCAAAGTCAGGTACTCACATGGAGAGTAGACGGATTGACAGTTATCTACAAACTTATCGAATACTGCCCTTATAGGGGCAAGCTTGTCGATTTCTCGTCTCTCTGCTCTAGTTTCGAATTTTCCAAAAATCTTCTAAATTCCTATGATTAGCTCTAAAGACGCCTGCAAGATAAAGTACTTGTCTTTGTACTTAATAGTTTTTTCTCTTATCTTTATTGTGGTATACTTTGTTACGTCTGAAATTATATTGTCATCCATAAATAATAGCCAGCAATCAATCGGTGTTTTGAAGTTTCGCGCAATCTGTTTAACCCCAGGTAAATGGGTTATAAATTTTTCTGCCCTGGTCCGAACTCGATTTGTAGTACATACTTTCAACCATTTGCTGCCGTCTTTTCCCTTGTAATATTTACCTTTATCTGCTTCAGTGTCTTGCTCCGTCATATTTCTCCCACAATCGTCATTACCATCTCCATCTTCTTCACTAGTGACATCTTGTTGTTCAGTTGCACCCCTACCTGCATTACGACTAGTCTCGATCTTCTCCTGGTCAACTTCACTTCCACTCTCCGACTCAATATAATCGCTGCTCCCATCTACTAGTTCTTGCCAAAGCTTTAAAAGATTTTCTTGTTCCTTTTCATACGAGGAAAACGCCATAATTTTTTCACACGTATTTTTTAGCTCAAATAAACAACAATCGATGATATGTCAATATGTCGCGTAACTGGTCACCTGACCGTTGCCGGTTAATAACTTGTAACAAATATTCTATATCAATTACTTTTAACGTTTAAGATTAAAATTAGATTTAAATGCAGATTACACAGGCCAACAGACATTTTGGTGCCGGAGATAATAGTTATTTTAGTACTAAAAGTAAACAGATGTCTTCGTATTATAAAGGTGGAGAAGAAACTCAGTAATATTTAGCTATTTTAAACCATACAAAAACTCCATGTATTAATAATTCTTATTTATTTTTCATTTTTCAAGCCATTTATTTTATCGCTTATCAGCTTTTATTTATAAAATCTTGATGTTAATAAGGAATTTTGAACATTGATAGTTTTAATTTGTACAAATTGTCGATATTATTTTGGTATTTACCTAATAATTATTTGCACCTATATTTACTAGATGCTCCACAATTTCATCTGTAGAATGGTACCATTTTTTCTATTTTTTGATTGATTTGGCAACAACGATGTAATTTGTAAAAATTAATACCTTTTGTAAAGCGGCGTTTACATGGTATAGTAAATGGGTTAGTTACTTGTACCAGAAACTTGCAAGACAGCTACTTACCCAATGTAAACTTCGTGGGCAAGTACTCGCACCAGCACTTGTATCAGCAGGCTGGCCAGTATAGTAAATAGCCTCCTAGGCTATTTACTTACTTACTAACCTTCCCCCACTTTATTAAAATTTTACTGTCCGTGCTACTAGTCTCTGAACTTGCCGAATGTAAACAGTTTTATGCCAGTGAGTAGTAAGCACGTGTTGATTAAAAGCAAGGCAGATGCACCTCTGGCGTTCCTTCTACTAATCCATTTTCTACACCACAACCTTTTTGCAGTAAATTGCTCTTCCTCCAATAAATTTTTGATTTCTTCCATTAAACACAGGGAAACATTTATTATACCGTTTTTAAGAGCAACCAGTTTTGATCGCGAAATACGACCACAACAAGCCATCTCCTCCACTGCAGAACTGCTACTAGTGAATACTAGTACAGAATAGTATATTCTGTAACAAGGTTAGAATGAAAATTCGATACGAGTGGAGAATTCCGAACGCGAGCGTAGCGAGCGAGAGAAACCACGAGTAATCGAATTTTCATTCTAACCGTGTAACAGACTGTATTTTCTCCACGACCATGTAATAATTCTCTTTATTTAAATTGAAATATGTAGCAAAACAATTAGGACGTCGCACTGACAAACTGAGTGACAGTTTTGAAATCCGCATGGCAATCTATGTTTTTTTTTGAGCAATTACAGAATGTTATTCCGTCACTAGTTATAGAATGGAAATACATGCAAAACACATAAGAAGCAAGTGTTTCAGAATGAATATTCTATCTCAAGAGTGAGAATGAACACTTTCTATTATTAAAAATGAAGTCGGAATTATTACATTCATTAATGGTCGTGGAGAAAAACAGTTTTGTTTGTAGAAGCCTACTTACATCGGACTTGGGCTAGTCAACTAGCAAGCTACTTACTGGTACAAGTTACTGGTACACGTAACTATACCAATGTAAACGCCGCTTAATGTACATTCGCTTGGGAGACAACTCGACCCATGATGGGAGACAATTCGAACCATAGAAAAACTACCAGCTCTAGACGGGAGACAACTCGGCCTTGCCCATAAATAAATGTTTCTTCAACTATATTCATTAAGCGAGAGGATATCATCCATTTCTCAAATGTGGTCAAATGGTAATACCAAAGAAAACTCAAAGTACTACACAAATTATTTTATTGTATTCAGATCAAAATGATTGACAACTAGTTTCGACCAACAAGGTCATCATCAGGTCTGTGAAAAAATATGGAAAAAGGTAGAAAAGTAATGATATTAAAATAAGAGTTTAACAACTTACCAAATGAAGAGCACACGGGAAAAACGATGAATGTCCAAAAACAATAAATCTTCAGGAGAGCGTTTTTTAATCAAAATTCGAGTTATTAGCAAGTCGGTTATGTATTTTTATCAAGTGAAAAAAAATAGCCCCTCCGTATATGTTATCCTATTTATGTAAATGCGTTTTTCGGTTATCAGACCTGTCAATCTAAAGATATCCCTCGAAATACATTATGATTACATATTATGTCTGGGAAAAATGATGAAAGTCCAATTTTTGTAAGAAATTTATTGGCAGTTCTTATAATAATAATATTCTGGCCACCTTATCCTAACTCAACCTATGAATATTCTTGTTTGGGCGGTAAATGAAGAACTTGAAGAACTTTGTAGTGTCAAATTTTGCCATAGACAAGGTACCAAACCTAAAAGTGATGCAACAATTAATACAATATTTTAATTTTATTTTTTTAGACATCACATACCCTGATTAATAAATCTAGAAGTCTGAATTTTTCATCTCTGCATGCTCAAAATAAATTATTTGTGGGGTAAATTCAAGAGGAACTGCTGTGACTGCTCGCTGCAATATTTTGATAACTTCCTGATATCTCCATATTTTTCTTTAGACAACGGCAGTAAGTCTAGGAAAATAAAAATATTTATACAAACTTGGTTGAACTATAAGAATAACGTACCATTATACAGCTTTTCCGGTAGACTAAATTCGCCACTTTGGTTGGATGTGAAAGGCTTTCCAACAATATCAGCTGATTCCCATGCACCATTGTATGAAACGCGATAATATACTAGTCTAGGATGGTCAACAGAAACTTTTATTTCCCTTATAGGCCTGGAACGAAAAGGACATTTTTTATTTTTGTAGAGCGGCTCTAGGTGTGTCCTCCAAGAACGAAAATAGTCTTGGTTTGTGTCTTCCACGTCAAACGGGGCAGGTTTTACTCTAGATGATCGTAATACATCAATCCAGTCGGACGGAGTTTCTGTTTTTGATTTCTGGTTAACCAAACCAAAATCTTTGTCACACTCCATGTATGAGTGGCCACGTATGGGGAACGTTATCTGAATCTCTTCTAACCTTCTCTCATTGTGTACGGCATGGTGCAAAAATCGAAAAACTGTGTAATTCTTGTTCTGCCCTCCGCAAGAATCACAGAATATCTGAAGGCGTTTGATATTGGCAGGTAAATAGTTGTAGATGTAATGATGTAGAAGAGAACAGACGTTGTCACTTCCTTTTTTCCCTATTATTTCACTGTATGCATAAAAAACACTTTGCTGATTAGAGAGGACATGCAAATTGAACAAATACAATGATAGTTGACGGCTATAATAGACATCATTAGTTGAAATATTAGGAATAGGCAAATTTTTTGAGAAATCCATACAAATTGATTCCAAGTCTACTTGTTGTCTTGAGGATCTTTTGGATGCCTTTTTTCTGTCATAAAATGCAGTAGCTCTGGCAATGTGTACTTTTTTTCTGTTTCAAGTTTCTTAAGATCACTCAAAATAATTTTTTTATCCTTATCGTTTGCTTTGGACAACTTTGATTCTAGATTTTTCACCTTCACAGTTATTTCATTACATTGAGAGCAAGTATCTGAGCGTGGATAACCGAAACTAATGTTAAATTTTTCATTAAAAATTTCTCTGTAGCGGTTGTATGATATTTTGGTTTCTGGGTGCTTAATTTTGAATAAGTTGTACATTTTAGAAACACTAAGTTCTTCAGAAAGGTATGTTTTGTTACTCTTAGCCAGGCTATAATGGCTAGATCTGCCTTTAAACGATGAAATATGCTCACATACTTTAGTGATTGTAGCCTTCGTAAGTTTATGAGGTCTGCTTTCGTGACTTCCCCTGCCATCTCTGGGGGCACTTCCATCGTGTTTCAAACTAGTCTGTATGGTTTGAATTCTGCGGGGAGTTATTCCATGCAAGGATATAAATGCTTTGTAACAGACCTGAATGTCCATCATATTATCATTGTCTGGTGCCCTGCATCTTACTCTGTAGGTATATGAAGCGTCGTTGAACTTAGGTACTTGGGCTTCAGCAAGTCTAGGTCTTCGCCTTTGAACAGGCACGACGGTTATAAGACCAGCTAGGTAGGAGTTCTGTTCGTCGAAGGTTTCAAAGTTATTAAACATTTTAAGAATTTCGTTTTTGTCACTATAACTAATCACCGAGAAACACTTGTGGCGTTTGCACTGACAATCAGGTCCAGTTTCATGACTATGTACTCTTAGTTTCTTGGCAACATCCACCATTCTTCCATGTCGTTTACGTTTTTTTGTTTTTTCTTCCATAGCACCAACAAAATTACTGACGACACTAATTTAATAAATAATATTCACACGATGTAAATATAACCTCAAAATACCACGTGGATGCAACAACAACTACTGATTTAGAAATAAGCAGTCACCGAGTCCGTTGTGTTTCTAAGGACTGATAGGCGGACCCTCATCATTTTTTCAAATTACGGGCTTTCATCGTTTTTCCCGAGTGTGTGTATTGTTTTCATGCATTTTTCTACGTGACTGTTATCGATATTCCTGTTTATTTCGGTACCAGAAGATGCAGCTTTTTACAAGGAATAATATTATGCATTGAAATGAATTTGGCAAAAAATGGACTTTCATCGTTTTTCCCGTGTGCTCTTCAAATGCGAAAAGTATACTACAATAATATAATACAATTGTATAAAAACAACATTTCCATGGAAAGCAACTTAGGTGGTTACAATATCTTCAACACAAAATGTCCAGCGGTGTTAAAACAAGTGTGTAGTGAGAAAACAACAAGATAGTAATAAACTAATAAATGGTCAAAACACAATTAAGTGGTACGAAAAAATAATTATTGACGAACATTACAAAAAATTTTTAATATATAAATTAAAAGTTTTTGAAAACTAGAACTGAAATCTTTGAGTTGTAGGCTACGGCGTCAGCATATCCTTGGTGATAAATAATCCAAACATAAGATGGAATTCAGGTCAAAAAATAATAAAAGCCATAATAGGACTTTAAGCAAAAAAACAGGTGTTCGATATGTAAGGGTGACGAAACCCAGGAGATCAACGAAAAAACCGTAAATTTATGATACAAATAAGCAAGAAGTTTTTTGACCTGTATATGTAAACTGATGAAATTCAAAAAATGTGGAGGATAAGTCCACGGAATCGAGTCTGAGTCTTTGGGACCTCGTTATACCAGATTGAGTCCCCTTGGATTGGGGGGCCATTTTTCCATGAGTCCCTTTCCAGTATTTCTACTCGAAAGTTTCTCGCAACGTTATACCTGGGGACTATCTTCTCTTGAGGCATGTTCATTATTTGATCCTCCTTAACCCTATCATATAACTCTGCTTGCTTTTTTTCTTTTAATCAGGTAATGGGAGCCTGGCCTTGTAGCAGCCTGTGAGCAGTTGCCATAGCCTCGCCCTGTATGTAGATGTGCAAACAAGCCTTAAAAGATTTTTCACAGATGTGTTATAATTACATCCAGCCCTTTCTGTAGTAGGGCTGGTTATATTCCATCCGTTCCTGGTGTTGTGAATGGACGGAATATGCAGATAGCCCATCTGATTTTTGCAGGTCTGGTTATTTCGGTAGCTAGCTTCCAGTCATCCCTTGAGGGCCTTACCGGCCTTTGACTGTGGCCTGCGCTATCCGATCCTGCCTCCATAAACCGTGAGTCAGGAAAGTGTGCCAATGTTAGCATTCTTTGAGGATTGAGAAGGCCGACCTCTTTCGCTGTACCATCCTTAGCCAGGACCTTGTGGATTCTTGAACATGCGGGGGTCGTTTGGACTTCCTCGCAGAACCTCCTCCAGGAGTCTCTTTTGGCTTTTCGGATTTCTTTAAGGATTAACTTTTGTCTGTACTCTTCCCAGTTATGAACGGTTTTGGCCTTGTTAAACAGCCTTCACACCTGAGCCCTAAGCTTCTGTAGGTGTTCGTTCTACCAGGGTTACTTGGTTACTTGGTTACTTTCTTGTCTGTTCCGGGCAGCTTTCACGATAAGCTGACCCAATAGCCTCGCTTACCCTGTCCACCTCCCGGTCCAAACTGGACACATCTCTTATTGACACCGTTCTGTTCTCGAGATTTTCACTGAGGGAATTTACATAGTACTCCCAATTTGTTCTCCGTGGATTTCTGAACGTGGTCTCAATACATTGTCCAAGACATGCCAGCTTTCAATCTTATCGTAGATGTTGTTTGTGCAGAGGGTCATATCAAGAACCTCGCTGACGTCCGTACTACCCCACGCTATGTGATGAGCATTGGCGTCGGCCCCCACGATCAACGGTAGATTTTCCCTCCGGCTGTAGCTTATGACGTCCAGTAGGTGGCCTACCTTGTCTTCTCCTCGAAATATAAAATAATTAAGAATACTGTAAAAGTGAAATAAATTTTTTACCTCAGATGTTTCGGTCTGTGCGATTTCCAACTGGTCTTTTATGAAACACATGTCATTGTAATACCAAAGCGAATGTTCAGGGATGTCATCTGTAGACGTCCCTGACACTTTTTTACCCCCGATGGTCTTAAACTCCCTGTTGAAGTTTGTTCTAAGAACTTTAATTTTTTGTTTCAATTGTTTCACACATAAATCCGGTTTTAACTTTTTGAATACCCCCACAATTTTTTATTCATTCAAACTTTCTATCAATCACCGTCAATGCTTTCTTCATGTGTTAAACGGGTTTCTACACTATCAAGCCGGTTGATAGTCTAGGGCGTACTTTAAATATCAGCTCATCAAAAGCCCCCAACACGGAGGATATCCCGTAAGTAGTGAGGCAAAGAGAGCACGGCCTCACTACTTGCAAATTTCGCCGCTAATGGCGCCACAGGTGGCGCTGTTGGTTGAAATCTGTGCTAAAGGGTTCGGAACTTGGCTAAAGCGCGCCAAATGTGAATTTTTAAATCTTTAGGGGGCGCTAGCAGTCAACTGTCAATGGTTTTCGAATGCCAAAAGGGCATTAATGTTGTATCTCGCAAACGACCAAACGGATTTCGACGTATGACGTATCATTGTAAAGGGGTTGGTGTATAGTGTAAGATAAAGCGTCAAAACTACCATATTTATGCTGCCAAAAAGGCATTAACGTTGTATCTCGTAAACAAATCAACAGATTTCGTCACGTGACATATCATTGTAAAGGGGTTGGTGTATAGGGTAAGATAAAGCGTCAAAAAGACCAGATTGATGAGGCCAAAAGGGCATTATAGCTGTATCTCGTAAACGGCCTAACACATTTCGACATATGACATATCATTGTAAAGGGGTTGCTGTATAGGGTAAGATAAAGCGTCAAAAAGACCATATTTATGCTGCCAAAAGGGCATTATAGCTGTATCTCGTAAACGGCCCAACGGATTTCGTCACGTGACATATCATTGTAAAGGGGTTGGTGTATAGGGTAAGATAAAGCGACAAAAAGACCATATTTATGCTGCCAAAAAGGCATTAACGGTGTATCTCGTAAACGGCCGAACGGATATCGACGTATGAGGTATCATTGTAAAGGAGTTGGTGTATAAAATGTGACAAACAATAGTAGAAAAAATAATAAACAAGTCTTATCGCAATAAAGATAACAGACTTAGAAATATTTTTTGAATTATTAGTATTATTCTTAGAAATTGTAAATTATGCAAAATGACATCATATTAATGAATAAACAATTAGAAATATTTTTTGAATTAAATATTAAAAGCGGGTGACCTTGGTGTAATGGTGGATTGCGATGTGAAAGCAGTATTATTATTCTTAGAAATTGTAAATTATGCTGCACTTGCAGGTTGTACGTGAGTATAAAATGACATCATCATATTAATGAATATGAATGAATTTCTCAGGAAGCTATGAGTTATCCTGATGCATAAAGGTGTGGAATTTTTTTAGACATTAGCGTCACATAATATGATTAGTAAATATAATACTTAATAAACAACATAGAGAATATATTGTAAAAGCAGCAATTAGGTATTAATTTTTTTTATCGCCGCCTATGGTTGTGATTAAGACACACACATATTTAAAGAGTATTCTGAATGTAAGTTCTTCATTATCGTTTTGACTCTGTTTACATCCAGTTCGGTTTCAAGTGCAAAAGTTTTTTTTGTTACATACCCATAAAGGTAAGAATTTTTATTTTAACTTAATTTCATTGTTTCTTAAATTAATTTTATTTTTGAGTTTATTTAAGTATTTTAATTTTTGAGTTGAATTAATTTTTATTTTCTTTAGGTAAGGTTATTTATCATAATTTATTTTGAAGTTGATTTAATTGTGTTTTCAAATTCAAGTATGTAATTTTTTGTTTTTAGATGGATTTAACTAAAATAAATTCGTTATGTCTTGCAGAAAAAAGTAATGAGAAAACTATTATTAAACTAGGAGAACTTCCAGTGGATGTTCCGCAAAAAGTATTGAACGCTAAACTGGTCCAGAGCAAATTTGGGGAAACAATTTTGGTTGAGCTAGAAAACGGGCTCTGCTTTTTGCCCAAGAGAACCATTGAACCACTGAAGCCTCACTTGGCAGAATTAACTGGCGGACATTATTGTATCAAATATAAAGGGAAAAAACAAATTGGTCAAGCTAATTCTACCGATACATTTGAAATAGTTAAGGAATAATTTTTTGTAAGTTTTATTTTTTTATTTTTTTATTTCTTAATTATGAGTAACATTAGGGCTACTGCTATTGTTGAAAATAGTTTCAAAGCATATAAAGCGTTAATCAACAATTTTTCGCATAGGGAAGCAAACAAATTAATCAAACAAATTAAACAGCATGTTATCAGTTTTCATAAAGATATTCGTAGGGGAAATTTAGATATTGGAACACTTAGAAATTTACAAACAAATTTGGGGCATTTAAAATCGATAAAAGAAAAAATTTTTAATTTGTCTAAGCAGGGATCGGGGTTAACTGAAAAATCAGGGGTAAAATGGGTCGATCTAGAATCGGTTTTTCATTCAAGAATTAGGACTGCTCTTGTCGTTAATTTAAAACATAAAGACCTTAATAGTTTTTTTGGTGATGCGTTTAGGCTAGTTAAGAGTAGAATAGCTAACAGTTTAAAAAAATTTAATATGATTAAAGTAAATACAACATTTTGTGGGGAATTTATTAAAAAATCTAGGGAAATCGAAGACATTTTGGAGTTTAAATATTTTAACACAAAAAACGCGGTAATAGATGCAGGTACGGATCTTGCATTGTGGTTCAACGAAAATATTGTTGATAAAGTAATGAGTAAATTATCGGAATTTCAACTTAAAGATTCTGGATGGGCTTTAGACAAAATTATTTCACTGGAAATTAACATCAATAAATATGAGATAGGTAACGGTGCTACATCATACATTAAGCTACCTGATCCTATACTAAAAAAGCATGGTGTAAGTATATAGGTGTGCCTATGCGCATCTAATGACGTCAGCTTCGGGAGAAATTCAAAGCAAACGTAATGGAATTGCATTGAAAATGAACCAATTTTTAATTATAAATGAAAAATGTTTGTTAAGAGTTGACAAAAAAAATATCTAATGGTGGTATATACTTTTTAAAAACTTTATTTTAGTATTTTGTACAAAAATAATACAAATATTCAATATATAAATATATAAATAAATGGCTTTTAAAACAGAAATAAAGTATATATTATGTATTATTTATTTGGTAAAATTATAATTAACAATTTATCGAATTACAAATAATAAATAATTTAATTATAATAATAATAATTCATATTTCGACGTTTAGGAATAAAAACAAAGAATTTTAATTAAAATAGTACCATTCGTGGCAACACACCACTACTTTTTATTTGTAAATTTTACCAATTTTCGCTCCAATTTTCTCTTTGTGTTAGCGAAAGAGATTTTTCTATTTATCTCTCGCAATCGAATGTATGTCCTTGTGCGAGCAAGGCATAAAAGTACTTCGAATGGAATCTCGTAAGCTCTTGGTAGTCTGGCTGCAGTCCTTTTTGCCAAAGAATCAAAAATAAATTTTTCATTACATAAAGAGTCGCCATGCATTTTTTGAAATTCTTCATTCAAAAGTTGAGCAGTATGATGTAATTCATCACAAGGGACAATGAGATTACTTCTCGAAATACATTCAATCCATGAAGCGTTCTCAGTCGAGGGTAAAAACTTTGTTTTTGTTCCTAAATGAGGATATTTAATTGAAAAACGGTGAGCAACATAGCCGGCAATAAATTTTAAACTCTTCTCATTTAATTGCTCTTTAATCGAAAATGAATGGAATTCATCTAACAATTTTGCATCATCTTGCGATACCTTATCCACAGGTAGCACTGGATCTTCATGCCAGTCAATAAAAGAAGAAGAATATTGAATTTTTCCTCCATGTATGTAAATTCTGAATTAACTTCTTCAACAATTGTTGATAACACGTCACCTGGGAGACAATTATTTATCTTACTTGGCAATGGTTCTGTCAGGCATTCATCATTCATTTGGTCCTGTGTATTTTTGTTCATTGCAAAAACCGCAGCAGAATGTTTTTCGAGTATGTACCAACGCAAACGATATTTCATGTCTAAGGCAGTCGGGTGATCGCCTTGATAACCCATTGCTCTTAAATACGAAAACAAATTTTCCACAACATCCTGATTTAGGCGATTCGTTAATATATAACTTATGTTGTATTTCGACTTTAAATAAAAATAAATATTCAGTAACGATCTATTATTTAAAAGAATTCCTTTTTGAAATGGTATTAATGTTTTGTGGCAACCAACTCGCAAGTTATTAATAACAGTATTTACTTTATCTAGCAAGCCAATTTGCTCTTCCAGTGTCACCCCAAATGCATTGCTTTTACTATCGTATTTCGTGACAGTATTAAATAAATCAAACCAATCATTCATTAGCTTTACAAAATCTCTGCAAGCTTCCAAATCTATATCAGGCAAGGCATTTTTTTTGCCACAGTAATCAAGCTGCAGCCGTACTATTAGACAATAGCTGACATGCTACTTTTACGTTTTGCCTTTGAGATCCAGAAACGTCTAGATGATATTGACTAATTTTATAAGTAATTGACAATTCTGAATGAGTTACGCTGAGTAATTTTTGAAAAGAGGATTTATTAATTATTTTTCCATCTTGAAAGTGAAAAGTTTGGTCCATTAAATGATTTCTAATTAATTTTAGCAAATGCGGTGCATCCGCAAACACAAAAATTTTCATAGAATTGTCAGAAGGATGAGGAAAAAAACAATTCGTGTCATGACCAATTTTAAGCTGTGACCACAATCCCACATTCGTCGAACCCATATCACTAACAATGGCAATTACTATAAAACCAGCATTAAATAAACTGGATATAATGTTATTAAGAATATCCTTGGTCATTTTTTGATCGAATTTATAATACACTGGTTGTTTCCAGTTTCCCATGAGTCCGCGAGCCAAAACGGTTTGACAAGCTTTGTGTGGACCTACTTTTTGTTGATTTGACTTATCTATACATATTTGATTAGAAACATATAGCTCATCAAAACATAATACTGTTAAACGTTCCATTATACTCATTGATTGACATTTTGTTTTCATCAGCGCTATAACATCATTTAGAATGCCTTGATCCAAGTTTAAATTCAAAGCCCATCTACGAAGTGTGGAAAGAGCTGGCAGTGGATAACCCAGAGATCTGAGGTAACGGTACGCTCTGGGGCTCACGCTGCGTAAAGAAATCGCTGCAGCGACATCAGCAACAGACCATTTCGCTTTTTTCTTTTCTGGATTAAGGAGGACATCTATTTGTCCAGGTGTGAAAATATTCTTAAGAATATCTCGTATTTTATCTGGAACACTATTTTTAATTGACTGGTTTTCCTCTTTCAATTTTTCAATCTCTTCCTCTAGCAAGATAATTTTCTTTTTCAACTCTTTATTTTCAATTAGTAATCTGAAAATAATGACATAATATTACTATTGCTATTATTACTTTACCCACTATGGATACTCACTTATTCGGATCTGGCTCTAATATTTCATCGTCAGCTGTCGATTCAACTATCAATTCAGCTAATGATTCATCAGCTACTAATTTGCTTGACACCATGCTTGAAGTCGAGGGCAAAGAACTCAAGGAAGATGAACCTAAAATGTCTTCTACTGCAGTTTTTCTTTGTTTTTTATTCGTTCTACAATAACGCTCCTCATTTTTCCTCTTTTTCTCATTAGTGATGTCTCCAACATTCTTAGGCACATTTGGTAGATTCAAAGTTGGCTTTGCGTCCGGCTTTAGACCGCGAGCAGTTTTTGGACGATAACCCAACAATCTTTGTTGCATAGGAATGTCAAAGGCGTCCTCATCAAAATGAATGGAGCATATGCATGCTGGAAATAAAAATATTTTTATATTTATTTTTAAATATTTCGTATGTTGCAATGCAACTCTTTGTTTAACTGTTTAAGTAACAAAAATAACAAAGTATCAAATAGTTTAAATTAAATAATAAATATGCATGATAATTATTATTATTGTTTATAAAAAATTAAAACATGTAGGTAGGTAATTTTACAAAGTATTTCAACCAATTTATTTGCGAGTTTTATTTACTTCTGATCATTATAATTTTATATTTAAATACTAAACATTTTTCCATCTACTTACCGTATTTTAAATTAACTGCATCTTTTCTTTTACAAGCCGTTAACCAAATTTTTCTCATTTTATTGTCTTTGGGAAAAGAAAAGTATTTAATTCCAGGATGGCATTTTCACGTAAACTTAAACTTGAAATATTTTTACACAAAAAAAAACAATTTAAAATCAAATACAAAAATAACAAAAATAATTGCTCAAAGCAACCAAAACAACAATGTTTTAATGGCAACTGTCACCTTCTTCCCCCGAAGCTGACATCATGCGCGAAGCGAACCAATTTTCGTCACTCTGATGAGTACACCTATATATTTACACCATGCTAAAAAAGCAAGCATGCATTAATATTAAAAATTTAGATAAAGCATGCTTTTACTGGTCGGTAACAGCATCATTGTATCCTACTACAAATAGAAATGTAGATCGTGTATCCTCGTATCCTCACTATACAACCGTATTGAAAACCGAAGGTTTGGGCATGCCAATGCCATTAAATAATATTTCAAAATTTGAAACAGTAAATAACATATCACTTACTGTTTATGCATTAGAATTAAATACCGTGAAAGATAAATCATTTTACACAATTTATCCTGCCCGACTAACAAAAGAAAAATTAAATAAACATGTAAATTTATTGCTTATTCAGGACAAATACTTTCCAAAATTAAACGATTATGAAGCTCCATCAATGGATACGTAGTAATTAAATATCACTATTGTTTAATCAAAAATTTATCTCGACTAATATCAAGTCAAGTTAACAAACATAATGGACAAAAATATATTTGCGATCGATGTTTAAATTACTTTAGTAGTCAGGAAAAATTAAGTAAACATGAAGATTACTGCAAAGACATGAACAATTGCAAAATATCGTACCCACAATTTGATCATCTAGAGTTTAAAAACCACGTATACAAGCAGACTACACCTTTTGTCATTTATGCAGACTTTGAGTCAGTGCTACGTCCTCATAACAAGAACTTGGGAAAACATACACGAAAGTTTCAGAAACACGAGGCGTATAGTGCAGGATATTATCTAAATTGCTCCTATGACAGTTCGCTATCATTTTATAATGAATATATTGGAGAAGACTGCATGGATTGGTTCGCTGCTGAAATGACAAGGATGGCTAAATTTATCGAAGACAAAATTAAACATATCGAACCAATGATTGTCAAGCCTAGTTTACTTAATGCAACAACATGTCATATATGCGAGCACCCCTTCAAAGAGAAGGACATTATCGTACGAGACCATTGTCATTTTTCTGGAGATTTTAGAGGGTTTGCACACCAAAGCTGCAATTTAAATTATAAAACAAAGTTTGTTGTACCTGTAGTCTTTCATAACCTGTCGGGATACGATTTACATTTTTTAATTAGAGATTTATCCAAAAAAGGTAATATAAGCTTGCTTCCTATAAACAAAGAAAAATACATTTCATGTACACTAAGTAATGACGAGAGCGAAGTAAAGTTTAGATTCATAGACTCGCTGCGATTTTTAGATTCCTCCTTAGATAAACTGTCTGCTTTACTAGAACCATCAGATCTACATTATCTACGTTCACAGTTTCCCAATTTAACATCTGAACAATTTGAACTATTAAGTAGAAAAGGGGTGTTTCCTTATGAATACGTTGATTCAATTGAAAAATTAGACGATACGGAACTGCCATCCAAACATAAATTTTATAGCACACTGACAGATGAAAATATTACTGACGATTTAAACATGCATGCACACAAGGTTTGGCAATCATTCGAAATAAAAAATTTAAAAGAATATAGCATGCTGTACATGAAAACAGATATCTTGCTTTTAGCATCTGTGTTTGAATGTTTTCGTGAAAAATGCCGAAAAACGTATGGTCTCGATCCTGCTTGGTATTATACGCTCCCCGGTTATACGTGGGATGCTATGTTAAAATATACCAAATCTAAATTGGAAATACTAAAAGATATAGACCAAATCATGTTTATAGAGAAAGGTATAAGAGGAGGAGTCAGTCAATGCAGCAATAGATATGCTAAAGCAAACAACAGATACATGCAAAATTTTAATCCAACTGAATCCGAAAAATATCTTATGTATCTCGATGTAAACAATTTATATGGATGGGCAATGAGTCAACCTCTTCCATATGGGGGTTTTAATTGGGTTGACACAAACATCGACATAACTCAAATACCAGATGATAATGATGAGGGTTATATTCTCGAAGTGGATATAGAATACCCTCAGCATTTACATAATCTACACAATGATTTACCGTTTTGCCCAGAACATCGAAAACCCTAAGGATGAAAAATACAAAAACTCATGACCACTTTATATGACAAAGAAAAATACATAATACATTATCGAAATTTAAAGCAGGCTATGTTACATGGATTGAACGTGAAAAAGATTCACAGAGTGTTGAAATTTCAACAAAGCCCATGGTTAAAGTCTTACATCGACCTAAACACAACTCTTCGAACAGCTGCCAAAAATGATTTTGAAAAGAATTTATATAAACTAATGAATAACGCAGTCTTCGGAAAAACCATGGAGAATATAAGGAAAAAACTCGTTAGATCTTGGGAGGGTCGATATGGAGCAAAGAACTTGATTAGCAGTCCTAGGTTTAGTTCGAGCAAAATCTTTGATGAAAACCTTTTAGCGATAGAGCTTTATAAAACCGAACTTGTATTTAATAAACCATTGTACATTGGCATGTCGATTCTTAATATTTCAAAGACGTGTATGTATGACTTTTATTACAGTTTTCTACTTCCTACGATGGGTGTAGACAACTGTAAACTCTTATACACCGATACCGATGCATTTCTTCTGCAACTGCAATGCAATGATGTTTATACCGAATTAATTAAAGCCTATCCCGAAAAATTTGACACCTCGGACTATGAACCAAACAATGCGTACGGTATTTCACTCTTAAATAAAAAAGTCATTGAAAACATGACTGTGACTATATCTAATGTTTAGGGATTTTGTACTAACCGCTTCTCCATTGCTTTAATAATATTTAAAACATTTCGCAGATTATTTTGATTTATAGTTATTGTAGTAGTCAACTCAGCAATGTTTTTTTCAATAGCCAAAATTTTTCCAGAGAGTACATTAACATTTTTCGTTACAGAGTCAGTTCTTTTAAGAATCTCATCGAACAAATCTTGTCGTATATCTGGAATATCCTGATTATATAATTTTATTATCGCTTTCTCGATTTTATCTTTTACGTTTTCTACTGCATTTGTTTGATTAACAGCTAACTGTGCAGAGTTTGCATTAATCGTTGCTATTTGTGATTCTAAACTTTTAAGCGAATTTTTGATGTCTCCTCGTAGGTACTGTTTTGCAGTGACAATTGATTCATCAACATATTTTTTGTTAGCCATATGTTTGCTGGCTAACGGAGGATCTCTTGATATAAAAGTGTTTATGGCCATCAAGTCATTATTGAATGTAAGTTTCATAGCATTCATGTTTTCAGTCAACTTTTGCACATTATTATCCATATATTTTTTATTGACGGCATCGCTGTCTGAGTCAGGATCTTTAACATTACAAAGTTTTAAATTTTCAAAATCAATATGACCGTTTGCAGTATGGACTAAGCTTGGTTTAGACATTAGCAATAGTTTTTTATTGCCTACATCATGTTTAGTACGTCCGAATTTGTCGACACTCATTGTGGTAATGATGTTTAGGCAATAATGCGTGCTTCTTTTAATTCTTTCCTGCTTCTTTTGACGCTATTAAAAGCCGAAGCCTGTCAACGAGTTCGTTTGGATCGTCCCAATATTGAAGGTCAATTTTATTATCGTTGTAAACCATTTGCATCCCAGAGCCCACAGTGCCCGAATGTTTTCGCAAGTGAGAGATAGCCAGAGGTCTTATGATATGTGTGTATTTGAATCGGTTTGTTCCTTTAAGGTGTCCTTTAATGTTTTTATGAGGATTTGTTAATTCTAGTATTGTTCCATAACGATTAAAATCGTCATCATTGTAATTTTTAGGTTCATCATTAAAAATTAATTCATATAAACCCGGTGTACCTTTTATCTGTTTGCCTTCTGTAATAATAAATCCATGCTTGTTATCAAAGTCGATTTGTTTGCTACCCAAAAACCATTTAGATGTCTCAGCATCGTAAGTAGGACCATAAACCGTATCTATATTATCTTTTTTCTCCCAATAATCTATAATATATGGATGAACCATTGGGGGATACTGATCCAAGTATTCCTTAATAACATTTGCTGAATTGTTAAGATCTTCAACAGCCTGTTGTTCGTCTTCGTCTTCATAGAATACTTCATCATCACCATCATCACTAGTAGTTTCGGCAACATCTTCCACTTTTACAAACGCAGGTATGCTCGATTGTTCTTTTTGTTTAGGTGATTCCTCTCTTTGTTTGGGCGGCTCTTCTTCTTGTTTAGGTGGTTCTTCTTTTTGTTTAGATGGTTCTTTTTTAGGCTCTGGCTCGTTGACTGGTTGAGGAGGAGAGATCACTGTTTGGTTTAGAGAAGATTTTACAATTTTGTGTAGAGGTTCCGTGACAGGTTTAAACAATTTATTTAGTGTCTCATCCGTTTCAACTCTACCCAATTGTAACGCTTTATATTTTTTTCGAATCGATCGAGCAAGTTCGGCAATTTTTCTCTTACGAACGGCAATGTCAACTGGATTGTCTGACATGTTGTCGAATACTGAACGCAATGTTACAATTTTATGTATTTATCGAAACCCATTCGATATCGACCGTTGTTTAAATCAAAGTCTTTCGCAATAACCATTGTCCCATACTTTTCTTGCCAACATTTCGAACACAACTGTTTGAATTCTTCAAAACTCATATCCGGTGACACGTGTTCATCAAAGACATGTTTCAAATTAATAGCATCTTGTTTAAAAAGTACAATTAGGTTACTGTTATCTCTACAAATTTGTTTACAGCATTTCGAGTAGGTCTGCGAAAGAAATGCGCTATCTATATCCCGATGTCGACCCATGCTGTAGTATTCTCGAATCTTTTGCTGGTTCTCACATATGACGTCATCAAAAATAATGATTGAATTCGGCTTTGCTTCATTTGGGCTAATTATTTCATCGTTTTCTTTAAATGGAAAATATCCCACCCCTTTAACTTTTGATAGCACTTCTTCCAACAATTTATACTTGGGTTGATACAATGACTTTGAATAAACGTAAACATTTTTAAATTTCGCGCCATGTGGATGAAACAGTAACGATAACATAACGTTCGTTTTGCCACACCCACTGGGTCCACAGATTAGCGCTCGAAACGAATTTGGTAGCAATGGTCCATGTTTACTGTCAGCGATTTGACCGTTTCCTTCATCTAAATTTACAATCGGTAGCGTCTGGTCTTGTTGAATGATCTTCATTGTTTAACATGTTTTTTAATGTTTCACTGTATAAATAGAGTAGTAATTCTTAAATTATTTCATTTCTCATGTTGGTGTTTGAAGGTGAAGGTGTGCTTAACAGTTTAATTAATAATCTGCTGTTTGAACTACATTATCCTGGTTACAACTTTTTGGGTCCTGGAACTAAATTACATAAAAGACTTGCACGTGGAGATACAGGGGTTAACCTGCTGGACGACGCAGCCAGAGAACACGATATTGCATATTCTAAGCATAAAGATTTAGCGGAAAGACATAAAGCGGACGAGATTCTAGAGAATAAAGCGTGGGAAAGAGTAAAGTCCAAGGACGCATCAATTGGCGAAAAGACTGCAGCGTGGTTAACTACCACCGCAATGAAAGCTAAACGTAAACTTGGCATGGGTGTTAGGAAACCTAAATCGTTTAAACGTAATATTATAAGTAAAATACAGAGAGATATAAAAAAAGCTGGTCCTTCGGCTACATTAAAACGAGCAGTCAGTATTGCTCTAAAAGCAGCCAGGGTTGCTGTTCAAAATGCTGGTGGCAAAAACCAGGTTAAAGTACCTAGGATTATTCCCATCGAACCAAAATCCGGAGGCTTTTTACCGTTAATTCCGTTATTTGCTGGACTAAGTGCACTCGGGGCGTTGTCTGGTGGAGCTGCTGGAATCGCTAAAACTGTGATTGATGCGAAAAATGCACAAAAAAAATTGGACGAAGAACATCGACATAACAAAGCTATGGAATCTATCGGTAAAGGACTATATTTACGAAAAAATGCCAGAGGGGGCTTTGGTCTTTTTCTTAAAAAAAACTAGGCAAGCTACCCAATCGAGGATTGTATGATTACGAACTAAAACGATATGCTAAACGTCTAAGAATCCCAAATTTTAGAGGTGTATTTATGCGAGACACATAGCCTATAACCGGTCCTGTTCAACGCGAATGCGCAATCCTAAATTTGGATGAAAGCAAAAATCATGGAACTCATTGGGTGGCGTATCGAAAGATTAACAATAACGTCGAATATTTCGATTCATTTGGCAAGTTGAAACCGCCGAAAGAACTTGTACAGTATCTGGGACCTGCAACGAAAATTGTTTACAACCACGATCCTTACCAGACTTTTAATCAAATCAATTGCGGCCATCTTTGTTTAGAATTTCTATACGATGAAGGCTGTTTTGGCGTACATTAATCGTGAAAAGAACCTGATTGACTTTACTGAACAGGAATTGGCTTGTTTTCCTATATGCTATTTGAAAAGGTACGCAAAACCTTGTGAATTATTACAAGTTTGGTGCAAGTTGCCGCTTGAATATAGATTGGATTTTGAATTGCGAACCTGCCTGCCCTGCTTTGTTCATCATAATCGTCCTGAATGGACAACCCATGTTGATGGACCTACGCAATCACAAGGAAATTGTCATATATATAAACTAGGTTTAGAAAAATGTAATGAGATTGTAAAAAATTATTTAAATAAATGTTAAAGATATACAATTTTATTTCTTTGTTTAACCTCCAACAGTTATGTTGTTGACGCTAGAGAGTCGTGATTATCAATTTGATTGGACTCCTCCGGTTCCTTTGAGTTTAGATCCAAAGAAACAATACAAGTTGGCATTTCTGTTTTTCTTTTCGTACAACAGTATACCAAATGTAGAGATTGGCAGTAATGCTTTTTACTATTACGAAAATAACAATAAAACTAAATTGCAGAAAATAACATTAAATACTGGTTGCTATGAAATTTCCGATATTGAAGAGACGATCCGAAATTTAATAAATATACCACCAAATGCAAAGATTGAAGACGTTTTTTCATTGAAGCCCAACAATAATACACTCAAGTGTGAAATATTCAGTAGTCAACATGCAATAAATTTCGAGCGTGAAGACAGTATAGGCAAAATGTTGGGTTTCTCAAAGAGGATTTTGGAACCGAACGTAAGACATAGTTCCGATCTACCTGTGGAAATTGTTAAAGTACGAACGATTCGTTTCGAAACAAACATTACCACCGGAGCCTTCTACAACAACAGACCTACTCACACTATCCACGAGTTTGGTATATCTGTAGACCCTGGTTACGCTATCGACGAAATTCCGAAAAATATCACGTATTTGCCGGTGATTGATATACCTAAGATTACAAATATTACTATACTGGCATTGGATCAAAATTCAAGACCTGTAAATTTTCAAGGTGAAAGAAGCATATTGGGTTTGGAGTTGAAAGAATGGGATTAATCTTCAACAACAACTATATAGCACCTTCATATTTTCAGAAGCCTGCAGTATTGAACAAGTCGTTAAAGTGTTCAGTAGGACGACTACGACGACGACAACTTACTAGAGACAACGTTTTATTTTTGAAAGCTCTTGGTTTCAAAGTTATTAACACTAATAATAATAATGAATCGTATACAAACAATTCAAGATCCAATGTTTGATCTCTATCGAGAACCGACTCAGGATGAATCGATTAGAAAATCTGAATACCGATCTTACACACCATTCATCAAATCGTTTAGCTGCAGTGACATTGTAGAACTTAGTGTAAATCAGGTAGACTCATTCTTTGCAATGCATGATACGTTGTTGGCTATTAAAGGAAAATTGGATGTAACTGGTGATGGCGATGTTAGTTTGACACCAAACTTTGGAGCATTTCTATTTGACTCGTGTACGTATAGCGAAAGTGCAAGAAAGATAGAAACAGTTCGAGATCCTGGAATTGTTAGCACTGTAAGAGCTTTAACATGTTACAATGAAGAAGATTCTCGTCACCTCGCCATTGCTGGTTGGAATTATCCCGTAAGTCCCATTCTCAATCCTGATGATAAATCATTTAGTTTACTGATGCCACTTAAACACATCTTCAACATTTTCAATGATTACCCAATGGTAACTTGTGGACAACAAACGATTCGATTTGTTCGAGCTCGTAATGATCTCGATAGCGTTATTGTAACAGAGAAACGAGATGCCGGTGGCGTACCTACTGTTACATCCGTACAGATTCTGATTCATTCGATGGAACTAAAAGTTAAACATATTTATCCAAATGATTTTGTTAAAGAACAATTGATGCGATCAATTCAAAGCGATCGTCCAATCGTAATTCCGTTTAGAAAATGGGAACTACATGAGCTACCATCTTTGACCGCAGGAGCAAAACAAGAAATTTGGGCTGTTAAAACGACGTCTGCAATAGAGAAACCTCGATATGTTATTGTATTTTTCCAAACTAATAGGAGAAATCTGAAAATTGCAGATCCTTCTTTATTTGATCACGTAAATCTACAAGGTCTCAGACTCGCATTGAATGGAGAATATTTTCCCAATGAAAGGATGCAACTTGATTTTGCCAAAGGCGACATTGCGCTAGCTCATTACAACTACAGCGAATTCAATTCCAGTTACAACAGAGTATCAATGAAACGGCCATTAATGGATTTTCTAGCATTTCGAAATCGTGCTTTGTTTGCTATCGATTGTTCTAAGCAAGAAGAATCGATGAAATCATCGACTGTTGATGTACGATTAGAAATTGATGCTAATGAGGGATTTCCCAAAAATACTAAAGCATATTGTATCATAATTCATGATTGTTTATTGGAGCATTATCCCTTAACGGAAGTAGTTAAAAATATAATATAAACTACTACCTATTTAGTATTTGCTCAGCTTTCGAAGAAGTTTCATCGTCGTCGTCATCATGAGAATTGCAGTAGTCGACATCCAAGGATTTATAATCGATGAAGTTTTTTATCCAAAAGAAGTCGCTATTCAGATTGGTGGTATAAAATCGAATTTTTTATTTAAACCACCAAAACCATTCTACGAGTTGACTGCTAAAGACAAGAAAACTACGCGATATTTGGAAAATTTTTTGCATGGAATACGATACGATTCTGGAGATGTAGATTATTCCGATGTCAATGCAATTTTGGAGAAACACCTACTTGGCAACGTTGATTTGATTTATGTTAGAGGAAATCAAAAAATTGACTTTTAAAAAGCAAAATGCGAAGAACTTGGACTCCATGTATTAATTTATGATGTTGTAAATTATGATGGGACACCCTGTGCAACGAAAAATTTTGAAGCTGTTTATTCAGGATGTCCTCACCACGCCAACGGTAAATTTATGTATGCATATAATAATATTCTTTCTTTGTATAATTGGTTGTATTATACTGTATTACCTAATAAAGCTTTAAAACACAAATTAAGGTTTTTTTATTAAAACACCTTTTACAAGTTTACAAATATTTATTGTTATTATTATTATTTAAAAATACATTTCATCGCTTCATTCTTCTTTTTGCCTCTTTTGATATAATTTTGAGAATTAATAAGTAAACTCCTACTAACGTTGCCCATGCTATTTGTACGATTTGGCACATTTTTGCTCCTACTGGGTCTTCTAGGTCTAAATATAATTCCTGTATTGGACTTTGTTGGTTAGATCGCCATTCCCCCACTCCTTCTGAGTTATCTTTAAAGATTAATTTTAGCTTGTAGTTAAGAGGCGATTCCGTTAAATTCAATGCAAACACCGGCATTTTTCCATCATTGACTGTTGACAGACTCATCATGTGCCATGTATTGCATTCTTGTTTTGTTCCGTTTGTGTCTAAACACACACCAATATGTGCAACGTTTTGCGGAACGTTAACGTAAAGCATGTTATTTAATATTGCTGTTAAAAGAACAAAATTTGCTTTTAGCAAGGCCATGGTTTTATTCGTCTTGTGGGCAATGATGATGTTGGTAAATATTTTTCAAAAACTTTGTCCCACAAACTTAAATTTTCAATTTTTTTAACACTTCTTTTTGGTCTTCGTAGACAGAAATCTGTTGGTTTAATTTTCTTATTTTTTTTACAAAACTCTTCAAGTTTTTGACTGTATTCTCTCGAAGCCATTCTAAAACTGCATATTTTCCATGATATGTTTTATTATTAATAGCGAAAGCAAAGTCTGTTATCACTCTAACACATCAGTCGATTACGTCACACATCGCGATCCTGCTAATGCTCCAAGGTCACCCGCTTTTAATATTTAATTCAAAAAATATTTCTAATTGTTTATTCATTCCGTTTGGTCGTTTGCGAGATACAACATTAATGCCTTTTTGGCAGCATAAATATGGTCTTTTTGACGCTTTATCTTACCCTATATAGCAACCCCTTTACAATGATACGTCATACGTCGAAATCCGTTGAGTTGTTTACGAGATATAGCTATAATGCCCTTTTGGCCTCATCAATCTGGTCTTTTTGACGCTTTATCTTACCCTATACAGCAACCCCTTTACAATGATACGTCATACGTCGAAATCCGTTTAGTTGTTTACGAGATATAGCTATAATGCCCTTTTGGCCTCATCAATCTGGTCTTTTTGACGCTTTATCTTACCCTATACACCAACCCCTTTACAATGATATGTCACGTGACGAAATCTGTTGAGTTGTTTACGAGATACAACGTTAATGCCTTTTTGGCAGCATAAATATGGTATTTTTGACGCTTTATCTTACCCTATACACCAACCCCTTTACAATGATACGTCATACGTCGAAATCCGTTTGGTCGTTTGCGAGATACAACATTAATGCCCTTTTGGCTTTCGAAAACCATTGACAGTTGACTGCTAGCGCCCCCTAAAGATTTAAAAATTCACATTTGGCGCGCTTTAGCCAAGTTCCGAACCCTTTAGCACAGATTTCAACCAACAGCGCCACCTGTGGCGCCATCTAGCGGCGAAATTTGGAAGTAGTGAGGCCGTGCTCTCTTTGCCTCACTACTCCCGTACGTAAGTACCTAACTATTTAAGTGTAGTAAATATGCGTGAAAGATGAAACAGACTACATTCGACGAAAGCCTTTCAATTAATTTATTGAAATAATTAAGTGTAACTATTTATTACACAACAAAAAACTATTGTAATCAGGGGCGCTATTCTGTACATTCTTTTCGATCGACATAGTCTCCGTAACAACTCGACAATCATCGTTGTCAAACCGATTAAAAAAATTTTTGCTATTCTGTACACGATAATTAACGATTGTCGGAATTGCAAATGACAGCTTCTTTCTCGGTATTAAAATGTCTGTGAATACGACGATCAGTTTATATAAGTTAACCAATCAGCTACAACGCGAAAGCATCCAACCAATCAACTAAAGCGCGGTAAAAAGAATTTGAGGGAATGTATATGTAACGGGTTTAATTTATTAGTGTGTTTTAAATTTAGTGAATTTCTTGCAATAATAATATTAACAATCAAAGTTTTTAGAAAAAAACAAATAATCGTTTACTAATATTAACAATGAACGGAACTACAATCAAATCTGTGTAATGTTTTAAATAAATTTTATGGGTACCTGGATGACCGAGCTTTGCTCGTATAATGTCAGTCAGTCAGTCAAATTTTGCAAGCATCTTACTTGAGCAGCACGTGTTATAGTTTATAATTATATAAACCTTTTTATGGTACGTAGCTCATACATATTTGTTGTTTAGAGAAACTCTTCGTTACAATAAGGCCCAAATTGAGGCACTTATATAGTATATGGAGGATCACAGACTCTTTGCCGGAGTTAAATTCATTGGAAGTGATGGTAGAAATCGAAATAAGGCAATGTGGGAAGAACTTGTAACCATTTTAAATTCTTTAGGACCTGCCCAAAAAGATAGTACTCAGTGAAATACAGTAGGTTTTAGATTATTATTAGGAGCCAGTGTTAGGAGATGTTAGTCAAAGAACGTCTTCTACATCACGACCTGACCAACAACCAAATGAAGTCGACAAAAAGCCAAAGAAAAGTAAGTATTTTGTTTAAATTCATTGCATAAGAAATACTGATAATTTGTCTTTTATACGATTTCATTAAATACATTTTTTGCATTTAGAGCTTAAACAAACGAGCAGAGTAAGGATTGGTACTCAACTTCAGGAGCCAAGGCAACACTTCCAGGAAATAGCTTCAAGTCAAGCCAAATCGACGGAGGTTAGTACATTACTTTGCTTAGTTAATAACTTCTAAATTAATCAAGTTAATGTGTTTTTTTCTAGCTGCTGGCCCAATCCCTACATGCAGTATCCGAAGCTGCCACTTCAAAAGCCAAGACTGCTCTGCTTCAGGTAGAAAATGAAAAGAGAAAGATTGCCTTTGTAGAAAGTTACGTGTTATAAATATTTCTTGAATCCTGGTAGCAATGGCACAAGGAAGAACAGCATTTTTAACTGCTGCTGGATTGGTTGGGCAGCAATTTTAACCTGATTTTCCGCAGGATCAACAATAATTTCCTCCATCCGGTGCGCAATACGCATGTTGTGTAAAACAGCGCATGCATTCACAATTTTACGTGCCATGCATGGTTAGTACAACATTTTTTTGGACAGACAGACATCGAAACTCCGACTTCCAAACACCAAACAATACTTCTCGCGGAACACAGGGCTTTATTATATAAAAACCAGGAACTTCATATTTTAATAGTGTCATTAGTCACGGTTCCAAGGATATCTATCATCTTCTAGAATGTATAAAAATAAAATGCATTATAGAAACAATTTTAAAATAAAATCATATATAGATGAACACATATAAAGAAATAAAATAGATATTTACCAATGAACCATGTGTTTCGTTCTTCATGTTCATAGTTACAAACCATCGCTCGCTTTGCAGCTGAATTGTTCCATATATAGGCATTATGTCGAGCTCCTGGATATCGAGCATTAACATTAATAATTTGAAATGAGGATCACAAATCTGAATAACAAATGTTAACTTAAGACAAACACTTTATAACATATTTTAATATAGATATCTAGAAAACTTCTGTAACAAATTTGAACATGTTAACATTAATTATAGCCTTACAGCTACTTACCACTTGTACATTTAAAGTGTGATTTTCATGGTGATGGACATATGCTTCCTCATGTCTTTGTGGAGGCAATATTTGGATGTACGTGCAATCAATTAATCCAATAGCTCCTTCAAAAGGTTGAGCACAATCTAAAAATTTTCTTCTAGCATTTGCACGTTGTGCCGGAGACATTGGGAATTTTACCCAACGATACAGCAGATGTTAATTAATGGCATTAGTGACATCTTTCACACATCTGCTCACTGAAGGCTGACTCAGAGCCAGATCATATTGTCCTTCAGCAACACCTTGGTAGTAACCTTTGGTATAAAATGCCAATGAAGTTAAAATCTGTAAAAAAAATTATTTTTAAAATACTAAAAAAATATAGAAAAGTTTTATTTACTTGGTGTTTCATAGATATCCCAGTTGGTCTAATTCTTGTTAGAGTAGGTTCCAACTCTTCATCCAAATCCATGACCATGTCAGCAGTTAATCTGAACATGTCAATAAAAACATCATTGTTTAATTGAAAATGATCATGCTCTTCTCTCCATGCTTTTCTTTCTATCTTTTTTTATTCGCTCTGTGCGTGATTGCAGCGCCAAGGTGTTTGTGAACTAAAGCACGCTGTTTTTAAGTTTTTAGTACGTAAATATACAGAGCTTTGCAGTCACAATTAAATTTTGTTATAATTTTTTTTGCACGTGAAACCTTGTCACAAGTAAACATCAACCTTGTGAATTTTATTATGTAAAAATTCCCGTAGAATAGTAAGTATAATGAATAATTTAAATACAGTATTAAAACTGCAGCGTCTACTGTCATAAATGAGAGGTTAAGTTATAGCCACAGTAGATCAAACTTTTAATAATTAGCAAGCAGATAAAGCAGGATATGAAACTATTATCAAAATAATATGTTACTAATAGATTTAATTATTTGAGACATGTAGGTAACAAATAATTTGTAATAATGAAATATCAAATTAAAAAATATTCTTTTAAGGCGCGTCCACACCGGTAACAAATAGCAAAGTTGTATAAACAATTGTTTTAAAACATGTTATATAGCATGTTTTATAATTTTGTTGTACAACTAAGTTATACAACTGTCCCCTCTAAACGCATCTACACCTATGTAACAACAAAAAATGCAACAATTTCAATCATTTGAGGATTCAGTAGTGATCATGGCTTCGGAGGAAGAGGTTGCGCTGGCCGCAGCGGCCTGTGTAATTTTATCAACTCGCCGTCAACCAACTGAGCGCAGATACTGGGTGCGACCTTCGCTGGAAGCTCGACATCGGTACAGTGGAACTCACCTGATGGAGGATCTGATGGAAGACGGTAGAGATCCCCTTAGTGGGGAAATCAGGGATGATGGGAGTTTCAAGAATTTCGCTCGAATGAGCAGTTCTGACTTTGAATATCTGTTGATCAATGTTGCCGGAACTATTACAAAGCAGGACACCAATTATCGATGTGCTATACCTACAAGAGAAATGCTTGCTGTTATTCTGAGATTTTTGGCGAGTGGTGACTCCTATCAAAGCTTCAGTTACTTATTCAAGATCTCAAAGCAGAGTATTTCCAAGATTGTTCCTGAAGTCTGTGGGGCCCTTATTGGCTACTTGAAGGATGTAATCAAGGTATGTAATAGATTGTTATTATATTTATTCAAACAAATATTTTATAATGCAAATGTTTTTTTATTCTTTCAAAAATGAGATGAAGTAGAAAAAAAAAGTAAAAAGCCAATTAAATATTTAGTAAATTCAAGGGGTCAGTCATATCATTAGAACCTTGGTAAACGGGGCTAGCTTCGGCAGATGTGCTAGCTCCAGAGTAAGCATGTGGGCTGACAGTAGAGTAGACTTGCGAGCTACTACCAGGGTGGACTTGGGGGCCACTACCAGGGTGGACTAGTGGGCTACTACCAGGGTGGACGTGTGGGCTTCCATCACCGTAGGCTTGTGGGGTTCCGGGTAGATCTTGCCTCTCCGCGTGGTACAAAATGTTAGTAAGGTGATGTTTCGTGTCCACCAGCAACATTTTATCTTTCAAATTTCTCAGGGTAATAGCAACTTGTTCCCCAAACACATCAAACTGGTCCCTGGTCCTGGCACTGAGTTTTTTCATGACATCGTATGCTTCCGTAGCCATGACGTCGTGGGGTCTCTTTCTGCTGGGTCTTTTCATTTGAGATGGCGGAAGGAAAGTAGACTTTTCTTGCTCTGTCTCTGTTTGTACTGGCTCCTAGCAAGAAAAACAAATTTCATGAATACATAGAAATGAAATGGGTTGTCAACAATATACTGATGAAATATTATCTTTTTTTGCAGACCCCAAGCAATCAAGGAGGATGGCTTGACTTAGCTGCTGACTTTGACTAAAAATGGAAGTATCCTCACTGCTGTGGCAGCATCGATGGGAAACATATTATGTTGCAAGCTCCCAAAAACAGCGGTAGTGATTACTTCAACTACAAAGGGTATTTCAGTCTTGTACTTATGGCCATCGTCAACGCAAACTACTGTTTTACTTATGTCAGCATTGGATGCCAAGGGCGAATATCTGATGGCGGCGTGTTTGCCAGTACAGCGTTCAAGAGGCTTCTTGAAACATCAGATTTACATTTGCCAGCGGCAACACCTCTGCCTGGGAGAACACTGGCAACTCCTTTCGTTTTTGTGGTTGACGACGCTTTTCAGTTACTACCAAACATGATGAAACCGTATCCGGGGGCACAAGCAAAAGGTTCGCCACAGAGAATATATAATGGCAGACACAGCAGAGCAAGGCGCACTGTGGAAAATGTATTTGGCATACTGTCGGCTGTATTCAGAGTCCTCAGAAAACCCCTGCTTCTTGAGCCCCTAACTGCAGAAAATGTTGTCCTTACTTGTTGCCTTCTCCACAACTTTCTACGAAAAAGTCCATCAGCATCATCATACACCCCCCCTGGGACCTTCGATGCTGAAGATACCTCCACCGGTGAACTTACACCTGGACATTGGAGAATAGTGGGTGAACCAACAGGTACCTTTCTGCGGCTCAGAAGGATCCCGAGAAAACCCTGCGACGTCGGCAGAATGGTTCGTGATGAAATCAGCGCATTTTTTCAAACTGAAGAGGGATCAGTGCAGTGGCAAAACAGCTACTGAATGCGAGGGATTAGGTACCTACCTACCTACCTTGTTTTTCTCCTCCCACTTTTTTGTTAGTGACTCTCATAAACTTCGGTTGCGGTAATGATCTACATCAATATTGTATGTTGTTGTATTATTAACAACATTAAAATTAAAATTACAAAATTAAAATTCATAAAGTGTATTTACCTGTGCCTCATCTGACGCCTGTGAAGATGTTTTTGGTTGCTGTAGTTCACTCGTGAGCTGCTGTCCGACTTCTTGTTGGTGCCTCGGTGTGTTTTTATCTTTTAGAAAAAGCAGAGAGTGGAAATAGATCCACTTGGTCTTGTAAGGGGCTTCAGCTCCGTCTCCACTCTTCCCTTTTTTTAATTCGCTCTGGAATTGTCCAATTAGCATCCGAATTTTCTTTTCCACTTCATCCACGTTTCCTTGAAAATCGGAAGCTAGATCAGCCCAACCATCTTGCTTTCTATTACGGTCCTTGTATTCTTTGTGCTTAGGATCCCAAAGTACCGCTTTCTCACGATACTGCTCAATCAATTTATCCGTATTCTCCTTCGTCCACTCCATCACCAAAAGACCTCAAAAATGGTTTTGAAAAAAACTTGACACTCAGAAATACGCAAAACGACAGTCAAATTAAAAACACTCCACAGGACACACTCACTGGAAGGTAGTTTTCCGTCAACTGATTCAGATCCAGGAGGGCACCGTAAAGGGTGGGCAAGGGTTGTCAGAAAGTGGGGGTTAGGTGTGTGTGGACGACCTTGCAACTTGTCATACAACCAAGTTATCTAACTTCCTTTGATCTTTACCGACAACCTCTGGGTAACATGTAACCTGCTATATAACAGAAAAAAAGTTACACAACATCGTGTTATAAAACATTTTTTCACTTGAATTTCTAACAAGTTACATAACATTGGTTGTATAACAGTTTGTAACACGTTTTGTTACCGGTGTGGACGCGCCTTTACAGGAAATAATTATTAAGCATTAAATGCACCTTGTTTATTCTCTCAGTTTTAAACACAAATTATAAATTTGAATGTTTTATTTCTCAGTAACTTATTAGAATAAAATCCATTTTCAATATTATTAATGGTACTAAAATTAAGGTAAGGATACTACTTACTTTTGCCTCCTGACTGCACTGCCGTCCTAAGAATAGTTGTCCTATGTGCTTATTATGCATTTTCAGATATTATAGTTTTAGTGTTTATGCATTTATTTTTGTTGTTTTAATTTTTTTTTTTTGTAAAGGGCACAATTTAAGTGAGATTAAAGTCCATTAAATTTTTACCTTTCGACTAATTTTGGGGGCGTACTTTAATTGCAATGGTGGATAGGACAATATGACCAAGTAAAATATAACACAACTCAGTGCAAATTAAATTTTATTGTCCTAAGTGAAGTAAAGGTACTTTCAAAAAAACATATATACTTAAGTATAAAAAATATAAAATAATATTAATATAATATAATATGTATCCAAACATTATGTTACTAGTCATCAATACTGGTATTAGCATCATCGTCATTGACTGCTAATTCCTCCCAAAATTTCATTCTATTTTCTGGTATATGAGACTTTAAAACTGAAATCAAATTGCGCTTTCTTTTAGAAGTAATACCGCGACATTTTCTTTTTATAACAGGAGCAGTAAATGGCCCTTTAATATATTTTTGATTTAAAATACTGTCAATATTTTGGAAGGTTTCCGAGAAGTTAGTTTTATACTGAAAATATTTTTGACCTCTTTTGAAAGAAAGCGCAACAATATCTCTAAGGTAAATTCGACTAGCTAGTTTCTGTAATTTATATTTAGACGTATAATCCATAAAAGTATAAAAGTTATCAAGATTCATTTTTATGACATTAACTCGACCAGAATTTGAACTTTGAACTACATTAACAAAATCTTCAAATCGTAGACCTTTTTTTTTCGTTTTAAAGCTAATTCAACCTGGTGGTGAAATGCATCGGCAGACATAAATGTATGTCCTGGTTCGAAATACTTTACTTCTATGTTTTCAATACCTACTTGTGACGAATTAACGATATACAGAAAGAAACTAATTATAGTCCAATTCTTATTTTGAGACGAACAATTGTCCAGCCAAATTACAATTGTTTTTTGTCTCTGTTTGCTGAAAAGAATGCGTAGTAAGCAGATACTATGTCGTCTTTGCTACGACCGCTTATTGCTTCATGCCAAATTATTGCGTAAGGATTTGATTTATTTTTCTTGCCTAGAGGGGCGAAACTTTCGTTAAATGCAATGATCCTTGGAGTGAAAATAATTTCTTTAAACATGTCTATGCGTGGCAACATGATGACCTACAAAAAAATAATTCATATAACCTGGTGAAAGCAGCATAGCATTTATGTTATACCTTTTGTAAGTCTGCAGATACAATAAGATTTTCATCACTAGGGATGCATTCAGCGTCCTTTCTGTACTCTTGTCTTGCAGATATCGCCTTTAAGTTGTGTTTTTTCCACTTCTCACAAATTTCACATTTCGATATGTTGGTGCCATCTTCAACATTGTGGTGGGTCGAATCTTTGTGTATTTTAATAGCCTCACATTCCCAACACTCCTCGTGTCCGAGTTTTGTAAAGATAATGTTAAGATTTGCAACTTCCTTCCGATATAATTCATAAGAAAATTGGTTATCTGGGAAGTTTTCCTGGAAATTTTTGTACATCATTGTAATGGAAATATCGCTAGGCAGATACAGCCGATTTGGCGCATGTTCGCGGCGGTAATGAGATATAGTGGGCCGAAATGAATTGATGTGATCTACGATATCTTTTCTGTCTATTTTTGTTGGGACTACAACAGCAGCTCGCTTCTTGGTCCTCCCATCACGCATTGGTGCAATTAGATTTGGGTCTATGCTGGGCACATTTTTCAATACCCTATCATTTTCAGGCTCATAGCCCAGTCTTGACAAAAGATATCTTTTACATACTTCAACATCTTCGCCGTTTTCATTTTTTAAAGAATATTTAAAACTCCATGTTCTTCGGGAATTATTTCCACACTCAACCGTCTGCCTCTTTTTTTCCGATTTTTTAATACAACTCGCAGCAAAAAGCTTCTGCTGGTCGTTAGTTAGAGACCAAAACTGAGTATTAATATTTTTTTGACGTACAGCCGGTAAGTTTTGCTGGCATTTCCTTTTGCAGCTACATGCACCATTTACGTTGTGTGCACTTATGTAGTTATTTTTTTTTCTATTCTTTCTTTCCAAAGGGCAAATGTAGTACATTTTTCTCTGTTTGCAGTTTCTATCGCTGATTTTACAATACTATGTAAAATTTTAATAATAAACATCTCAGTACTATCCTCAATAGAATGAACCTTTTCATTTTTTTGTTGGGATGTAACAAGAATTTCATTCTCTTGTTTAGGTAAAGCAGAATTAATTGAGTTCGGGGCTATCACATTCGGTGGAGATACTAATATATTAGATATAATTCTAATTTTTTTAGTAGTAGAAGAGTCTCGTATTATGGCGTTAGGTTCTGCTTTAGCTATGTCACAGTTATTCAAGTTTAAAAAAACCTTATCTAAAATATCCGACCATACAACATTACGAACATATGCTTGTGTTGTATCACTCGCATCTACGTGACCATGTGAATCTAAATTCGAAGGCGAAACACACATTCGTCTACTTTTTGGCAATGTCAGATATTTGGATGTCTCAGATTTCTCATTAAGGTCTGCTTCGTAATCATAATCAATGTCTTCCTCTTCTTTTTGTCTCTTTGGTCGTTTCTTATTATTCTTGAGGAGTTAACTTTATCTCTAAATTCCTTATTCAATGCTAGTGTAAGTAATAATTTACTGCGGCTGCTTGCCATGATAACAATTTCAGCTAAAAATGATCCATTGTAAGTATCTATTATAATATATGTAAATAAATAAAGTCAAACTTACCCTGGTAAAAATTACAACAAAAAATAAAACACTTTAACTGTGTTGTAGCATCAACGTGATGCACGCTCATTCGATAAATTTTTAGAGGTTATATTTCAACTAGCACCGCTGCAAATTTCCGGCAATGTTTACATATTGCCAAGCTTATTTGTCCTAAGTACATACATATTTTCAGGATAGGACAAACTGTCTTAGTATATTGCACAACGAACAATTTAAATTAGTAAAGCATGGCGTATTTGAACATAGGACAATAAGTTTAGTGTTATATTGGATTTATTAATGCAAATAGGACTTTGTAAGTATGTTGGAAGCTAGCGAACACAAAGAGCTTTCCAACTGTACCAATATCTAAAAATTGAAAATTTTGCAGTTAGGACAACTACACTTAGGACGGCAGTGCAGCTTTCCCTTTTTTTTTTTGATTAATTTTCCATTTGGCAGTCGGAAATTTATAAAATTTACAATCACTTTTTGCACTCAGGTGTTTACAATTTACTACACAGTAACTTCGATGGCTATTTCTACCCATTTTTTTTAATTATCATTAAATCAATAACCACACATGTATTTTGTAAAGTCAAAATTAAAAACACCGTCCTTTGTTACCAAAGTTATCCGCTGCGTGCGCTAGTGTCCACTTCAAATTCCCCTACCATGACTTTGCACGGAGCGAATTACTAAAAAAAAGTCAACTGCTAATAATTTTCAGCCTTATTCATAGAAACGACCTAATAGCGAACTAGCAAGCTATTAACTAGTAGCTACTAACTGTCTATTAAGAGGTACATATTCATAAACGCCTTCTTAGTGACCACTAGTTAATAGCGTACTAAATTTGATAAACGTTTGGCAACACCGCAATCGTACTGACTAACCTAAAAGTTAAAATTATTAAAATGATATTTTTAAATATTGTAATTAGCAGAAGTATTTTATTACTTCCGAATAAATATGGATAACTTGGATTTAATTGATGTTAACGAAGAATTGATTGAAGCTGAAGAAGGTACCTAATATTATGTCGTAATCTATAATTTTACTATTTGTTTTTTTATTACTCTTATTAGGTAATATTGCACTGTATAGAGCCCCTAAAATTTACTTATCGCGGCAGAATCATGGCAGAATCCTTTCGGTTTGTATGACGACGTAAGTTTTAAACAAAAGTACAGAATGTCAAAGGAAACTGCTCGTTTTGTGATTGATCTAGTGCGCCCACAGTTACCTGAGATTCAAAATCATCGAGGTTCTTCAATCTCACTGGACATTCAAGTACTAGCTACAATCAGGTATTTAGCGAAAGGAGCTTATGGAGTAGATGTTGGTAAGTACAATTTGGATGTATAATATTGACGTAAATGTTATTGTTGCTCTTTACAGCTGAACAGCATGGAATATCTTGACCTTCTTAATCCAAAGTTATTAAAAAAGTGGTAGTAGCTATAGCTCAGCAGCGAGGCCGTTTTATACAATTTCCTACTAATGAAGCTATCAATAACGTGAAAACGGATTTTTATAGGATAGCAGGTTGTCCAGGAATTGTAGGAGCTGTTGATGGCACACATGTTAAAGTTAAGTGCCCCGGTGGAGAAAACCCTCAAATATTTATGAACAGAAAAGGGTTTTATTCGCTTAATGTTCAAGTAAGTTCTTGATGGTTTTACTTAATTTAAATCTAAGGGTATTTATTTTCTTTTAGGTCATCAGTGATGCAAAATGTCGCATAACTGATATCGTAGCACGTTGGAGAGGCAGTGTACACGATTCAAGAATTTGGAACGAATGTGCAATCAAAAGAAAATTTCATGTAAAGTATTCTAAAAAAAAAAATTATAAACTTTTAATTTGTTAAAATTCTTCCAGAGGGGTGAGATACAAGGTATACTATTGGGCGATAATGGATATCCTTCATCAAGATATCTATTGACAGAAGCTGAAATACGATACAACAGAGCACACTGTTCAACGAGAAATGTTGTAGAAAGACTTTTTGATATTTGGAAAAATAAATTTAGATGTTTTTTTAATCGTATGCATTTAAAATTAGAAACTACAAAAGCAGCAATAATAGCCTTGGCTATCTTACATAATATAACAATCAATGATAGGATCGAAAACACAGGTACAGCAAAAAGCTCATTAGTATAAAAATAGAAATACATTAATTATTTTTTCTCAATTGTTAGATTCGGATGACGACATTGATGAACCAGAAGAAGAACATTTAGAGGCTGTTATAGATGAAAATATTCACGGAAATGTATTTAGACGAGAGTACATTGAGTCTTATCTTAATTAATCGTTTTTGTGTAGGATATATTAAAAAAATAAACATTTTACTTTATTATATGGAATTTATTTAATCTTTTGATATTTATACGACTTTACCCGATTGTATTTGTTTCATTTTTTCATTATGAAGTTCTTTTTCATGATGCATTTTCAAGTTGTGCAGTTCCTCAGACTGTCGCATCATTTGCCGGATCCTGAGTTCGTTCAATTCCAACAATTTGAACTCATCTCCGACATTGCTTTGCGTTTTTCCTTTATTTTTTTTATTTTTTTCTCGACAGGGATACCTGTTGCCTTATTTTCTTCTTCTAACATACCAATATCGGAATTTCTAAGGAAGGTATGAAGAATTTCATTGTTTTCCTGACCTGTATTCTCTGCCGTTGAAGTGCCTAATACATTAGGTTTAGTTGCAAGGTACTCATAATTCTCCTCTATCGGATCGTTTACGGTATTCTAAAAAAAAAAAATAATATGTGACATAACCACTATTTATATTTACATACGGTTAAGCCTAATACCTTTGGTAGTGTTGTAGCGGGGTATTCGTTAACCTCCTTTAATTCATCATTTACTGAATTCTGAAAAAAAAAATTATTATAATGTGACATAATAAATGATTTATATTTACATACATTTAATGCGCTATCACAGTCATATTTTAACTGATCTTCAACGAATTCGTAAGGTAACAATTCCTCCATTTTCCACTCTTTTTGAGATGGATTCGCTGGAGGTAGTCCACCCCCAGTCTGCTTTCTCAGGCGTTTATAAGATGATATGCTTTTTTAGCTTGAACCTTCATTCTCTGCCATTGCTCTTTCATCGGGCGAACGTTTCTATTGTAACCTGTACACAGAAACTCTCTAATAAAACATACCTGCCTAATTTAACCTAAATATAATGTAAACTGTAATGTAATCTTTCACCACCTATATATACTTAACAACATTTATTGCATTTTAATACTGCATAAGTTCACAGTATAATTGAAACTAATATCCAAAGAATTAAAAATGTTACGGAATACTTATTAAAAACAGAAACCCATAACCACCTAGATAGAAATGACTTTGTAATGCACTAAAATATACGTACAGTTTTGTTGATAGTGCATTGCTTCTTCTTTATGATCGTCTTAAACATTTTAGTAAATAAATTTAAGTTTTGCTTTTAACAGTTTCATTTATAATAAGTATATTTACCTTGAACTTTCATTTTTTATTTCACACGTTCCCAAGCAGCAATTTTATCTCGATTAAAACTTGTAAATTTTTTCTTATTTTCGATGATCATAGGAACGACAGTTTTTCTTATGGGCAACTTTATGTAGCGTACTCAAGAGTAAGTTCACCTGACAACTTAGTTATTCTTCAACCAAAAAGAAAAACCAAGAACATTGTGTATAAAGAAGTTTTAAGTACCTAATTTAATAAGCAAAAAGTAGACTACAACCATCGAATCATATTTGACTTTTTACTTTTCTGTTTAACCAAATTTAATGCAATATTTTTTAAGAGAAAATCATAGTGAGTCAAGTTATAACATTTTTCTCAAACACAAAAGATCTGAGCATTGATACCTGGATGTGTTGTTTATGTTTAATCTATAAAAATATAAATAGATTTGATCAGTAAAATTTTCCAAACCTTGAATTAATGCTCGCGTCTACACATGGTGTAGGCCTACTGGGGATTCCCCCATGTAAAATAATGGGAACGCATTTCCATCAGAGTGGGGATACATCGCTGTGGTCCAATCTTTGAGAAACTTCTTAAAACAAACTAATCTTAATATGTCTCTTTTGGTCTGAATCTTCAACAGATTCTAGAAGAACTGCCTTCTCCACTTCGTCCCAGTTCTCTGATATTTGACGTTTATTCTGTAATTTTAGTCATATTTATTAGTATATAATCAAATACCACTGATATAAAATTGAATTTTAACGTAATACTACAATCATAGCTTCGTTAAATCCTTTTTACTTACCGACATACTCGAATTCATTTATTTCACAAATTGTTAATGTCTTTTAACACAAATTGCACTCAAAAAATATACAAATACACAATCAAACTTTCTAAAAAATGCATAAATACACGACTAGACACTTTCCGTTACAAAGTTAAATGTGATTTGTGAGGTTAGTTGTTGCTATTAAACCGCCAAAACAAGCTTACCACGCTACTATGGAGGGTCCATACACGCTACTATAGTCTTTTCGCGATTGAGAGAGAGTAATAAATCATAATTTTAACGAAATTTTACAGCACGGGCGGCTCAGACAAAATTGAGTCTGTCGCTAAAAGTGTTGTGAATTTAAAACTTTTATCTGTGCCCACAGGTATTGAGGAAATATAACAATAGCTGACCCTTATTAACAATAGCCGATTTTTATTTTAATCCCTTTTAAGCCTGTGACGGGCGTACTTTTGGGAATATGTTCGAATGAATTAATATTTTTTTGTAACAATTTTAAATCCTGATAATCTGAAGACAAATGTACTAATTAACGCACTCATTTTATATTTTGTATGCAAAAAAATATTTGTTGGATACAATGCAATAAACTTTGAAATTAGCTGTAAGTTCCACAACATATTGGTTTCTAATATAACTTATAATAATGTTTACTGTAAGAAGGTTTGAAGAGTTCTTAGAATTAAAAAATTTTTTCTTAAAAAACTGGGTTTTAATTGTGAAAATACGAATTTATTTGAGGTTTAACCTTAAATATAAATAAAAAAAAATATTACACAAGGATGGACTAATTTACAAATATTTTGTAGACGTACAATATTTTAGTAATAGGAAAAAAATCCCTGTGAAAAATCTTGAAACTTAAAAAATATTTAAGAAATTCATAAAAACCATAAAAATTTGAACAAAAAATATCAAATATGTGAATACATTTTATTATACGACGCTTACGTTGCAAGGGTCTAAAAAGTTTAAAATTAAAAAAAAATTGTAACAAGAAACTATTTACAAGAATGTTATTGTTTCAACCCTTACTCTGTGGAATCTGTTCATATTAACGTATTAAACAAAATAGAAAAATTCCACGAAATATACTTATCTTAAATAGTTTTTATGCAGTTTTTCACAGGCTTGACGATATCCCTTTACTAACGATTTTAGTTATACCCACTTTCACAATTCAGTGTATTCGATGTTCTCACCAAGATCAGGAAACATGAAAGTCTCTGAATCACTATATTCACTTGATGAGTCATTATTTAGTGATATTATTACCGGTGTCACTGTATTATCAACATCTAAGATTTTGTCCAAATTCCACATGTTTTCTTCTTCTTTTAACACATGTTCAATCACCTTTTGCCAATTCTCCTTGGTTACATGTAACAGAGAGCTTTCTAACAATGTTTGTACATCTTTTAATTTAAATGTCGTGTTATGCCGACCTACATATCCTTTAACTTGTGCCCATATTAGTTCAATAGGGTTTAGTTGGCAGTGGTAGGGAGGAAGACGCACAACTTTAATATCATGTGTTTTTGCAAGTTCATCCACTGCATAACGTATTGGAGGCTTATTTAACTTTACAATTTGTAGCAATTCAACTTTTACAGATTTTTCTGGAATATCAATATTTCTGTCTGTTGGCCACTTAATAATATCCTGTTTCTTCCAAGAAGTATTTGGAAGACGTTCAATTTGACGGGAATAATAACTAGCGTTATCCATTACTACAACAGAACCTTTTGGTAACAGTTCTATCATCTGCTGAAAATATTCTTCGAAAACATCACTGTTCATATCTTCATGGTAGTCTTCAGTTTTTTTAGATTGAAATATTAAGGAACCACCTTCTACAAACCCATTATCGCTTCCAATATGTGTTATTATTAGGCGTCGTCCCTTACCGGAAGGAACTTGTAATCCTGTAGATAATCCTTCCAAAAATGCCTGTCGTGAAGATTGAACGTTTGTGTCCTGCCACATTTTCCCTACTGTGTAACCCTCATTCACCCAAGTTTCGTCTAAATAAAATATTGGTTTACCTTCTGCACGTAATTTAAAAATGGTTCTGAGGTATCTCCGTCTCCAACAAACAATTTCCTCAGTATCAATAAGGGCTGCTTTTCTATCATGTTTTGCCCACTTGAACTTCAATTCTCTTAGAGTTTCCCATAGTTTTGTCTGACCCATTTTAGGGAAATATGGATCTTCATTGATTACATTCAAAACTTTAGCAAGTGTTGGTATCTCTTTTTTAAAATAAAATTCGTGAACTTTTCTTCTTATTCCACTTTTAATTTCTTCACTAATTTTTTTTTTTTTACCTGCATTGTCCCTTGGAGGTTTAACAACTCCACTTTTTAATTCACTTCGAATTCTATATATCGTTGACTTGCTTATACCTGTCATATTACTTGTCTTTTCCACAGCATCATCAACAGAAACGGAAGGCTGTTCCATTGTTAAGAAATTATAAACATTGCTTATAATTATTTTCTCGTTAACCGATAATGCACTCCTTTTTAAACGTTTGGCAGGTATAAACTTTGAACCGCACTGCATTTTTTAACCACAACTAAATATTTCTTATTAGATAATATAAAATTCATCAAAATTCTCAAGAATAAATGAACTCTTACTGACAAAAATACTAATTGGAAGTGCCTATATACCTGCCTTATAATCCCACCCCATTGTTACCATTCTTGTTTTTCCCAATTAACTATAAGGATAGCATTAGTGATTTCAAAGAAGTTGATGATTAGTGACGATTTCCCCTTAGATTATAGATTTCCAAAATCTAAGGAATAGGTAACCCAAAACGTTTAAATTTCATTTTAATGCAATGAATATAATTGTTACTTTTATAGATTTACAACAAACAACTAAGCGCTCGTTCAGACACGGCGGGAACCGCGCGATTATAGAATCGCATGGAAATCGCGCGGGTCTTATTTATATGAGTTAGTTAGTAATCGTTCAGACATAACCGCGCGGTTACCGCAACCCAACCGCCAGAAAATAGAATCGCGCTGCTCCCGCGCGTTTCTATTACTATGGAGTCTTTACTTCGCGTTCAGTTGCGTTGCGGATACCGCGCGGTGAGCACGTCACTGTTCGTGAGTTCGCCATGGATCGTTTCGACACTGAACTATTTATTGATGAGGTGGAGAAGAGACCTGCAATATGGGACATTCAGTGTGATGATTACTCAAATAAAATTATCAAGAACCGAGCTTGGCAAGAGTTGGTGGAGATATTTGGAAATTGCGAAGACACGGTGGAAAAAAAGAATATTTTAAGTAAGTAGGTTTATTCATCAAAAAATAATTGACAGAATTATGTTATAATTATTGTTATGAAGCGTATAGTATACTCTCCGTATACTTTAGGTACTTAAATAAACATAAACAAACTTCGGCTGCTTTATGCAGACATTTCGAGCATTTTTCAAATGAAGGTCACAACGGTATTACCATATTTCGTTTGTTTACATTTAGTTATGTACCTAAACATTACAAGTACGGTATGTTAGTTGCAGCTATATCTTTGTGTCTTGCCATGGAACACGCCCATCGTTCACAAAGTAATGAGCGAATTTATCTCTGACATTCAAAGATGACGGTGTCCCTCTTCCCGCATGCAAGGTATTAAGATTAGTCATGGGTGCATTATATAAAGTATCTTTAAATTTTAGACCATCTCTAGTCCGCACATAGTTATGTAGAACACAAGAAGCTTTTATTATATCTTTGGCAAAATCTATGTTTACATTTAAAGGCCTATGAAAGATGCGCCATTTGTTCGCCAAAATACCAAAAGTGCACTCAATATTACGTCGGGCTCTCGATAACCTATAGTTAAAAATCCTTTTTTCATATGGTAAACATTTGCCTGAATATGGGCGCATTAAATTTTCTGCTAAGCCGAAGGCTTCATCTCCAACTATAACATAAGGCATTCGTGTTAGGTCTACATTAGGTATTGGTTTAGGTGTTGGTATGTTTAATGATTTTTCTGTCAGGCGTTTATAAAAAACCGAATTTTTAAATACAGCAGAATCACTGCTTTTGCCATAAGCCCCAATATCAACATAAGTAAAGCAATAGTTGGCGTCGCAAAGTGCTAAGAGCACTATGGAAAAGTAATGTTTATAGTTATGATACAAAGAACCCGAATCAACAGGCTTTATAACTCGGATATGCTTGCCGTCTATAGCACCAATGCAATTTGGAAAATTTGCATATCTCTCAAAGTCTCGTGCTATTGTCTTCCAGATATCTTCAGTCGCTTCGGGCATGACTATGTTTACCAACTTATTCCACAATGATTTACATACTTCGCGGACAATTCCAGTAATCGTCGATTTTCCTAGGCGATAATTGTAGCTTAGTTCTCCAAATGAACAACCCGTACCAAGATATCTGAAACAAGAATATTATTAATAATGTTATTATTTTTAGGTACACAACTCCAAAAAAAATGGAAAAACATACGAGATTGCTACAATAAAGAATACAAAAAAGAAAAAACAACTCCTTCTGGTTCAGGTGCTCGTAAAGGAGCCCGATATATGTATTTTTCAAGATTATCTTTCCTGCAGAATAGTGTAAGTAATAAAGACACTACAACTAATATTGAAGAACAGAATGAAAGGCAAAGTGAGGAGACAAGTGAACTAAACGCCAATGCAACCGAAGCCACTGAAATACGTCCCCCTAAACGTAAGAAAACACAAGTGCCAGAAGAAAAAATAGCTGTTTTAATAGAAAAAAGTATCGAGTCACGAAAACATTTTCAGAATAAACTTCAAGAAAATAGTATTACCAAGCAAGATAACGATAGAGCTAAAAAGAGCAGTTAAACCTAACTGCTATACGATAAAGAGGTCTCACAGACCCCTACAATATACTAAGGTCCCACAGACCTTACACGGTAATAATGTGGTCATCCAGACCACATCCAAAATGCCCACGGCAAACAACTATAAGTACCCACACTCAAGATATAACAAAATTTCCAGTAACCATCCTTCAAATCCTTTACTGGAAGAAATGAGATAAAAAGAGAGAAAAGAAAAAACCAAAATACAGAAATGAAAGGAATTAAAAAAAAAATTTTTGACTGTAACTCTCACAATCACACAATAAAGTCATGAAAAAAAGACAAAAGCTAAGATAGCAACGAAAAAAAAAAGGACATATTGATAACACGATACAAACACTTTAAAATCTGCTAAGAAGCCGACATCAGCTAAGAAATACCGCCATAAGATAAGAAAGAAACTCTCTAACACTAAATTCAATAATTAGAAATAATAATCTTAAATGTTGAGAAAATATCCCAAGAGACAATCTGTATAGAAAAATTATTAAATGGGAATGCAACATAATTGTAAGGTAAAACAATATAGTAAAGATAATAATATTCTTCGATAAATAAGTTAAGTTAACTGAAATATACCAATTCGATAGTGGTTTACCTTGAATCTATAGATAATAAAATCCAACCAAAATAAATGTAAAGATAAAAAATATTAGATGTTAGTAAAATATCTATAAAATATTTGAATGTCTGTATTTAAATTGATGGAAAAAATTTAAAATTACTTTAATTTAATGTGAATGCTAGGAAAAGCTTCAAAAAAAAAACCAGAATACTTAGTTGGGCGCCAGTTTGTAACGTAATTAACCCTTAACTGTCGCCAGTTTGTAACGTTAATTTACCCTTGCTAGCTCCAGGGTTGTGGCTTCCTTCTGGTTTTTCTTTTGACTTTCCCCAAACAAATAAAAAGGGCGCCAAAATACAGACATACAAATGAAAGAGATTAAATCAGTTTTAAAATCGTTTATTCAAGAAATTCTGAATTGAAAATTTTCAAGATATTAGTTTGATTAAAAGTGATTAATTTGTTTTCTTATCTTTTTTATTGGAATCTTCCTCGAGACTGGGTGAGGACGTCGGAGAATTCGGTTCTGGACACAGATGTCGACGGCAAGATGTTTTCTTTAGTAAATCTTCAATGCGGACACTGGCTGGATACGGCAAAAAATTAGTTTCGGCTAGGCCAAAGCTTCTTTGACAAAAAAATGGTTTTCTGGCTTCCAGTCCTATCATAGGACCCTTCAAAATTTGGCAATCGGCCACGAACGGAGAAGGTATTTGAAAGAACTGAATACTTTGAAGCACAAATTGTAAAGAATTAAAAATAGCGACACTATTCACGATTGAACTAAAAATTCCCCTCTCATCACTGAACCAAGTCTGCGGCGACTCAATAGACGAGGAATTGTAAAATTAAATAGTACGTAGGCCAGGCCAAAAAATATCGTTGCAAAATAGCCGAGATATTATAGAAATTAAATAGTATATAGGCCAGGCCAAAAAATAACGTTGTAAACGTTACAATGTATTTCTGTTTATAATTTCATTTACAAAAAAACGCAATTCGAAGAACCTTGTGAGCATGTTATAAATGGAATTCCACCTAGTTGGAACATCTTGAATTATCTTCTTGTCTGTCATTTTTCTTAATTCATCAGATCCACAAGTAGAGTGGTGAAACCATCCAACAATAGCTTTAACTTTGTTTGTAATTACACATAATTCTGGCACATTACTGATAGCTCTAGTAGCAAGAAGGTTAAGCGTATGTGCGTAGCATGGTATATGTTTAGACTTACTAAACACTATTTCTATTGCCTTGGTAATGTTAGCTGCATTGTCGGTAACCACAGCTAGAATTTTATCAATTGTAAGCTCCCATTCATTCAGGATTTTTTTAATTTCAGTTGATAGGTATTCTGAGGTATGTCTTTCTGTTAATTGAACTACTCCAATTGTACCTTTAAGAACACGGGCGTCCAAATAATGAATTATTGTAAAACTGAGGAAACTTCTATTTTGCGAATCAGTCCAAATACCTGTGGTAAAAGAATAGTTGTCCAGAGATTTCAACTCTTGTTTAAACGTATTGGAAACGAAATTTTATGTTTTAATTAATCTAGAGCGAATAGTTTTTCTACTGGGCATAGTGTATAATGGACAAGTGGTTTTCAAGAGTTTTTCAAATCCTACATGCTCGACCACTGACAAAGGTTCTATCCTTGCATATCATGAAGATGATACTTTGCGTAATTCTATAAGTAACGTCTCCACCTACTTTATAAGCAGTTACTTTTTTAAATGCTTTGTGAATTATAGGTTGACTTGCAACAGTAAAGTCATGAGACTCATGAGAACTACTGGTACTAGCCGAGGTTGAAGCAATATCGAATAATTGTTTTCTTTTTTTTAGCAATATTCTTGTTACTTAGGTCCATTTTTGGATGATTATGCTCAAGGTGATGCTTTAAATTGAAAGTATTCCCACTCGTCTTAACAGACACTTTACAAAGTCGGCATCTAGCCGTATTGTCTTTTAGTTTTTCAAAATGTTTCCAAACCGCACTTTTTGGAGGCATAGTTAAAAATTAACTAAACAAACAATAAACAACAAATAATAATTCTGTCATTCACAGTATTCTTCTTCTAACAGTGGCCTCAGCTGCCTGGGCTATTCGGTCTCACACTATTCATTCACCGGAGATAAACTACAACTAATAATCCCTGTTCAAAGTATTTAAGGGCCACTTGCACCGTAATAGTTAACGATGGTTTAAGTACTAAACAAAGTTCTAGATATGTGATTATCTTGCACCGCTACTTAAACCTGGTTTAATTGTCTTAACTAGCTGTTAAATTAAATTCTCGAAATTCTAAGGATTAAACAAAGTTTAACACTTAAACTTTGAATTCTAACCATACATTTTGTATGTTACTAAAGTGGTATTTTTTTATCAAAACATGAATTACTTAGAAATGAAAGAAGAATTTTTTTTAGAAGATGACTTAGATAAATTATGGATTTTGGCTTTCCTAGGCGTATTTATGAAAGGTCCAATTATTTTCAAAACATGGATGAGTTAAGTTTTTTTAGAAGGTTTAGGCTATTGAAAGGGGCAGTTCTTCGACTTCTGGAAATAATCGAAGATCAGCTAGATGCTAGAATATCTCATGACGTGAACAGAAATTTCTAATGTAAGTTTGTAGGAGGTAACAATGCAGAATCGTAAGGGATATTTTTCCATAAACGTACAAGTAGTATGTGATGCATCTCTGAGATTTTTAGATGTTGGTGGATGGCCTGGTTCCGTCCACGATAACACAATTTTTAATAACTGTAGAATACATCGCAAATTTGAACAAGGATTTTATCCAAATTGTGTGCTACTGGGTACGTAATGAATAGGAATTCCTTGTATTATTCTGATAATCAAGATAATGGGATATCCATATAATAAATCTTGATTCATTTATGATATATTTTAGGTGACAGTGGATATGCTGTTCGCAATTACTTTTTGACGCCATTGGCTAACCCTATAAACAGTGCTCACACAGTGGAAAGGTCAATAGGAGTATGGAAAAGAAGATTTCCTGTGATGGCATATGGGCTGCGCCTGAAATTGCCACAGCAGTGTTACAATATAATATTGCCGAAGATATGCATGAATCTGATCCACCACTTCCATTAGACATTGACGAAAATAAATTAAATTATATTTTATGATAAATATGGGTGATATGCAGGAGACTGTGCAAAAAATCAAAATTACCAACAACAATTAATTAATGGCTATTTTGCCAGATTATAGGATTTTTCAAAATTTTTATACTGTTCCTATAAGGCAAGGTGCCACAAGTTTTAGAAATTTAATGATGTAAAAATCTCTTGGATATATTTGAATATGGTATTTTTTATGTAAAAATAAATCTTATATTTTTTATATATCGAGTTAATCCATAAAAGTATTCATGTAAACCCCTATCACAACAATATTTAATGTCACTTTTACAAACCATAGAAAGTCCAAAAATGTGGCAAAATAAATATTTTAATATGCTTAAATTCACTTTATTAAAAAAAACATTTAAATAAATTACAAATTTACGCTCTTTATTTTTTTAATTTCTCCTTTTCAATTGCTAAGGGGATACCCAATTTCTGCTAATCTAACTATTCGTTTTGCTAATTCATGCTCTTGATCTTTATTTAGAATAGTTTTTCTGCCCATTTTTACTTTTTCGCCGAGATTTTTCTCTAAGTACCGCTTTAAAGTTCGTCTAGATATTTTATATCTTTGACTAGCAGCATTTTTAGACATGCCATTCTTTACTGCTGTGATTGCTGATTCAAGCCGTTCATTGGTCCATTGCGACCGAATTCCTTTATTTCTTACACGAGGCATGCTAACTGAAACAAGAAAAAATAAATGTTTATAAATATCGTGGGTTGGCAATATGCCCACTTGGGCAAATTGTCAACGTATACGATGGGCATATTGCCAACATTATGATGCTTTATATATTTTTTTGAGTTTAAAATAATGACATTATTAATACGTTTTCTGTATACTTACATTTTAAGTAGACCTACGGAAGATTATAATCACTTCTTGTCACAAAAAAACAAAGCCAATAATTGCAATATAAATAGAAAAACGAAACTCGATTTTTATAAGAGCACTCCAGAAAACGGCATCCGTCTCGCTACCATCACGTGTAGCTCACAACTAACCCCAAATTCATTGACAAGCCTAGTTAATAGACGCGTCCACTATGCGCAACGCGCCGTGTTGCCAATTCCTCAAATTAAGCAAAAAAAATGCTATGTGCATATTACCAGCATGGGCATATTGTATTCACCTACCTTACTACTGGATTGCATTAGAGGTTAGAACTATTGTGAAATGTTAATCACTACTACTAAATAAGCACATAAATAAAGCACTGTTTTAAGCGAAGAGTCTTATAAGTTCACTATAAGGTCACTATAGGTACTTTTAATATTATTTTTGGATAAAAATTTAAACACTAAATCATAAATAGTGTACGGACCGTAAGCATTATTAGGGATTTTTAGTGATTTATGAAGAATGGAAATATTATTTTGGTATATGGGACGGGAAAAGAAAATGTGATTTAAATCTTGTTTTTCGCCACACTCACAGATATCATCAGGAGACAAATTAATTTTCTTCAGGTAAGATTTCGTTAGAGCATGATTTGATCTTAATCTGGATATAATTGATTTCTTTTCTAGACAAATCAAGCCCTTGGAACCAAGGTTTCTTAACCTTTACATACCCATGCTCTTCAGATCGACGTTGATGCCCAAGCGGGGTCTTTGAGGGACCCAATATAATTTTTAGAATAGTTGAAGCTTAAACCTTAAAATAAGGTTATTCCTAATGTTTTTTAATGTTTTTATTGAAAATTAACATAATTATCGTAATAGTCAACATTAAGGAAATTAAAAAAAAAAACAACAAAAATTTGGAAAGTTACAAAAAAAAATTAATTTATAAGATTCTCACTCACGCAAATGAAACAAAAAAAAATTAATTTGCCAAACATTTTAAGCAACAGATAATCACTGTCTTCTTTCTGTGATCTTCACACACAAAGTTTTTGCACTTTGAACATATGATGTTAACTTTTCTATCATTCTTTCGGGGACAATCAAAACATCTAGCTCGTTTCTTACGTTGGGTTATAGCAGTTGGATCATTAAGTATTATATTTATTCCACAATCTTATAAAGCTGACCTGATATCTGAATGGTGACACTTGTAGTTCGCTCGTCTTTGCGACGTCCAAGATCATCTCCTAGTTGGAGCAAAAAAGATCGTCGACGTGAACTACTATTTTTCTTCCAGTCAGGATTATTTTCAACGAACAGAACAAAAGCATTTAACGCACATATATATATATATATATATATATATATATATATATATATATATATATATATATATATATATATATATATATATATATCTATAATATTTGTAAATAACCTGTATGGCCATCGAGCTATTCTTCTTGTACAAGAGTATTCCCTTATAAGTTTGTCAGCGCTGTCGACACCTCCTTTTGTTTGATTGTTGTTTAGAATCAGTTGTGGTTTATTATTGTGCTCTGGGCAAACTTGATCATCATTATGTTGACTCGATAATAAATGCACCATTCTATTTTTCTTGGGTATATATTTGACAAATCTTTTGTAAAAGCAAACATTGATGATTCTACAGGTCTAGTTTTTATATTCAGTTGTAGTGGTGCATCAGTTTTATTCTTGCGAACAGTGCCCAGTAGCGTGAGATTTTTGGTCAAGAGATAATTAGCTAAAGGGACACTAGTAAAAAAGTTTTCAGTTGTAATACCTCTCCCAGTTCCATGAAATGGTTTAACCAAGTCAGACACAACACGGAATCCTTGATTTACCTCTGCTTTCGCACCAGTGGCTTTTCCAGTGTAGACTTGCAGATTACACAAATATGACGTTTTTACATCTGCAGCTGCCCAAATTTTTATACCATATCTCCCAGGTTTTAATTTGATATATTGTTTAAATGGACATTTTCCCCGAAAACACACTAACTGTTCATCAATGGTAACAGATTCTTACGGTTCAAATGCACGATTGCAGTTCTGTACAAACATATCCCAAATCTGACTAATTGTTGCTAACTTGTCTTGTTGTTTTCGTTCAAGTCTAGTGGCTTTATTGTCAAATCGCAAGAACACAGATAGTTGCTCAAATCTGTTGCGAGACATCTAATCTACTAATCTAAGTAACCTACCTAAGTAAACGACTAAGAACTCTTATGCATAGGTTTTATATTTTGAGGGACATTTTGTCAAGAAAAAAATTTAATTATGCTCTACAACTCCCTAATTGAATCTATTTTAAGATACGGTATAGTAGTATGGGGCGGTGCTTTCAACAGCAACTTAAATGAGTTTCAAATTACTCAAAATACAATTCTAAAAATTATTTTTAAAAAACGTAAACTATATTCCACAGATCTTCTCTATAGTGAAACGAATATTTTTAAAATACATTAAATTTATGCCTACCAGTGCATAGTGAGAGTGCACAACAACAAAAAAACGTATAAAGAAAACAATACATTGGACACAAGATCAAAAATTAATAAAAATTAGTATATTCATACTTTTAAAAAAGCCATCACACAAAGGACTTTCTTTTTCTTTGGTCCCAAATTATACAACTCTATCCCACTTAATTTTAAAAATATAAATAAAATAAATAAATTTATATTTAAATTGAAAAAATTTCTTCTCTGTAACACTAATAGAATTATCAGAATATAAAATTAGAATAACTAAAACACATATTATTTGGTATTTTGTATTTTGTATTAATCTTCGACATAAATACTTATCCATCCACATGATAGAGGAAAATTATCTTTGCATATCATATAAAGTAGTGCCTGAGTAATTTCATTATGCTTTTGTTCACCTTCTAGAATATAAACATCTTCAGTAATAATATGATCACTTAATAATATAAAATGAGTCAAGTCTAATTTATCGATATTTTGGCAAATTAATTAAAGAATATCAATAATAATTGTGAATTATGATCTTAAATTACCTTCAAAACTTGAACTTCTCTCAAAGCAACTTTCAAGGGTGGATTGTTTTCTTTTTTTAGGTTCATGGATCTGGGACTGAGTTTCTGCAGAATCCAAAGAATTCTCAGTGATACTTTGTTTCTAATTGAACTTTTATTGCTTGACAACGTAACCTGAAAATAAAAAAATAGTTAATAATCCGTTAGATAAATGCAATTTTTTCCATAAAATCTAGGAGACATACCTAGTAGAGGGGCTGCAAGAGTTCTAGCCCAAAATCGATCATTTTTACATGTAAATCTCCATAAGAAAATCTAAGGTCCATTCTGCTCAGTTTTGTCTCTTTTTGGCTACGGCCACAGGCCTAACCGGAGAACCGGAGATGAACCAATATAGATGTAGGAGGATGCATGGGGAGTATGGGGGATGCAAAATTGGGGGTATGGAGGATGTAAAATGAGGGGATGCAAAATTAAGGGTATAGGGGATGTAAAATGGGGGGAGGTAAAAATTGGGGGTATAGGAGATAAAAAATGGGGGTATGGGGAGTATGGAGTAAGATGACGGGGGTAAATAGAATCGGAACTGTGAGAAGGATGTATGGAGTGAAGTTAGGGATGCTGGATCAGTATGTATTGACGTATGAAGTAAAGTTAGGGATGCTGTAATATTTCTGTAATCTCATTACTATCTGCAGGCTGAAAAGAAAAGTGTATATGAGTAGGGTTAATAAAACAATAAAATATTTAAAAACATATATTAAACAGTTAAGAAAAAAATGTATAAGTACAAATTAATTTTATTAATCTCAACGTTCTTCAACTAATGGGTTAATCGACATCCATTGCTTGTTCCATTATAGAGTAATGTCCCCAGGGTAAAGTATCATAGGTACCTGGTACTAGATATCTTTTGTCATCATCGGAGCTGAGAGCAATTTTCTGTTGTTCTAGAGAAAAAACATGATGCTGCTTGGAACGTATTAGGTGCTGTATAGCAGTCTTCGCTTTAGCTGTTTCTAAACATTCAATGTAATCATCAAAAGTAATTTTTGTTTTTACAACAGATGATTTGACACCCTTAGCCATAATTTGATAAAATTTGCTCAATCTCATCATCGTCATATTCCTCAGCTTTTAATTTCTTTTTCAAGTTTTGCAACTCAGTCTCTGTAGTAGAAACTTTTATGCTGTATAATTTGGACCGCAACCCCACAAAATCTGTCATAATACGTCCATTATTCTCATCCTTCATCATACCCAAAACTTTCTTATTCACCTGTGGTATTCCATATATGTTATCTCTAGGATAGTCTGATGTATCAAAGTATTGGTGGCAATCGTTTTTCATAATAGTGTATGGATCTTTTCTCTGTATTTCGACTGCTAAAGAGTCCGTATCGGTATAGAAAGCTGCGCAGTCTTCCCCAAATGTCTTAAGCAGATAATCATAGTGAAAGCTGGATTGATTGACCAACATATATTGGCTTATTTAGATAAATTTGAAGTTTATACATCTCTACTGCAACCAAATTTTCGTCAAATATCATACTGTTCTTAAATTCAGGTTTGGATTTGTAAGATTGAGCACCATATCGACCTTCCCATTCAGTTAAAAGTTTTACATCAACCCTTTTTCGTACATTTTCCATAGTTTTGCCAAACACAGCATTGTTCATTAACTTGAACAAATTCTTCTCAAAATCATTTTTGGCAGCTGTTCGAAGAGTTGTGTTTAGGTCGATGTAAGACTTTAACCATGGACTTTGCTTAAATTTCAATACTCTATGTATTTTTGTTACTTTTAACCCATGCGATATAGCCTGTTTAAGAGCCTGATAATGAATAACATATTTTTCTTTATTATTTAGTGTAGCCATCAATTTAGTTAGTTCTTTAGTTTTAGTTGGCGGTTTCATGGTTTTAGGATTGATATGTTCTGGACAGAAAGGAATATCTTTATGTCTATCGTGTAAATCGTGTGGATACTCCAAGTCCACTTCCAGCATGTAACCATCGTCATTATCATTAGCAATCGTAGTAACATCAATATTTGTATCTGCCCATTCAAATCCGCCATATGGTAAATACTGAGACATCGCCCATCCATATTGATTGTTTACATCGAAATACATCAAATAACTTTCAGGTTTCGTTTGATCAAAATTCGGCATATACTTGTTGTTTGCATGAGCTCTTCTTTTAGAGCAAACTTGACTAAGACCTCCTCGAATACCTCGCTCAACAAACAAAAACATATCAGGATCAGTCAGCAACTCCAATTCTTGTCTAGTATACTTTAACATTGCATCCCACGTATAACCGGGGAGCGTAAAATAGTGGGCTGGATCTAGTTCATACGTTTTCATACAGCTTATTCTAAACTGTTCAAAAACATCTGCTAGAAGTAGAATATCGGTTTTCATATACAAGTCGACATAATCTCCTAAAGTAGTACAGTTAAACATAGACCAAACTTTATGAGCCCTTCTATATAGACGTTTGGGGCAAGGCTTATCTTCTAATTTATTATAAAAAGCATCTTGAGGTGGTAGACAGGATTCATTGAAACGATCAAAATTATCAATGTAATCATATGGCATTACTCCTTTCTTCGTTAATAAATTAAATTGTTCTTCTGTAGCAGTATGAAACTGAGATTTAAGATTTGGAAATTCTGTTAAATACGATGATAACTTATCTAGAGAAGATGCCATAAATCGAAAACTGTCTATAAATCTAAAGTTTATCCGGGATTCATCAACATGCTTGGTAAAAGAAATGTATTTTTCTTTAGTAAGAGGGAGCAAATCTATAGAGCCAGTCATGCGGGTTGCGATATCTTTTATTACAAAAGATGCATCATAACCACTCAAATTGTGAAATATGACGGGGATTGTATGAGTGTCTTGATAATTAACATTGCATTCATTATGTGCAGCCCCGCGATAATTATTTTCAGATATTAAGTGAAAATGATCACGAACTTTTTTTTCCCCAACTTTAAAGGGTAGCGTGCAAATATGGCAACATGTGGATGCTTGAAAATCACTCTCTTGCTGCGGAGTCATGTTTATATCATATGAACATAAAAATACCGTTGAAACATCCTCAGCAAGCTGATTCATTTCATCAGCAAACCACTGCATACAATCATATCCTCTATATGATCGATAGAAAGAGAGAGAATCATCATATGAACATTTGAAGTAATAACCAACGGCTGCAGGGATGTGTTCTTGGTAAGCGGTCTTTTCCGCGCATGGCTTTAAAACACTTTCTAGATCAGCGTATACAGCGAAAGGGGCTTTTATTTTGTTTTTAAAATTCTTAAATTTTATCATATTTTTGCCCTCCTCAGGCATCCTGATGGCTGTGTCATTCTTTTTAATACAGTCATCAATGTGTTTAATTAGCTTATCTTCCGAACGGAAGTAGTGTAAACATCTATCACAAAAATACTTTCGGCCATTTTCTTGACTAAGTTGGCTAGATAAAAGTCTAGAAAGATTTTTTATCCAGACGTAATGATATCTAGTTGGATTAGAATAGTCATCTTGAATAAGAAGTAAATTTACGTGCTTATCTTTCTTTGCAGATGTTAGATATGTGGGAAGCGTCGTGAAATCCTTTTTATATTTCCTCAAAACATATACGTTGACTGAAACATTATTTTGCTTCTCAAAACTGGGGATTTGTTTTATAGTCATTGGAAACTGGATTCCTTTCAATTTTAATACCTCTGAATAATGTGGATACTGGCTAATTCTTTGAGGATTTTTATTAACAGGATACAAAGCAGCCATCATTGCCCATGCAAAGCAGGCTTGGTCATCATTTTTAACATTAATGCAGGCTTTTTTTCTTATAATTTGTGGTGGTAGTTCAATATATGACGATCCAAGTTGGGGTATAAATTTATTAATGTTTATTCCCAAGTTAACAATTCGTTTCAAGGCCCACCCACTGTCACGCTCCTGGAATTCTTCGAGATCTTTTAGAATAGGATCCGAAACTTTTTCATCAAACCAGCTATCTATATTAGTTGTTTTATATATAGCAAAATTTGATGTGGTAAAATATTTTTTTTCGTTTAAGATCCTATCAGCCCTAGCTATTTCAAATTCTCCACAAAACGCCATGTTAACTTTGACTGAATCATCTTTCTTGAGAGCGTTTTGAATTCTTCGTTTGAACAGAGCTTTACAGTCTAGCAGAAAGGCTACTGGATCTTTATGTTTAAGATTGGATATGACTCCTGTTCGAATTCTTGAATTAAATGCAGAGAAAATATCATCCCAATGTACCCTTCTGTACGCAGTCTCTTTTCTACTTATATGCCCGGCACCCTTTTTCTGTTGAGCCTTTAATTGCGCTCGCAACGATTTTACTTCTCGAAGTTGTGCTTCTAAACGATGTCTTTCTCCAGAAGTCTTAGCATATCTTAGAGCATTATGAATTTTTTTTGTAGCTTTTGTACATTCTTTAACTCCTTCTCTAGCACGCTGATCATCATAATTCGAGGATATTAACCCCAAAATGGTTGCAATGTATTTGATTAGTTCAACCAGCATGTTAGCCAATAGACGTTAAACATCCGATGAAATATCTAAAACAAAACAGTACTCTATAAAAATCTTCTTTGTATATTTTTAATTATATCAATATAAAAAAATATTATTCTTATGAATCTTTTTGCTGCGCGAACAAAATAAATCAGTAAGTTTGAATATACCAAATTTGTCAAGGGCCGTTGTTAAAATCGAAAAAATGTCTAACAAGAGCCGTCGTTAAAATCGAAAAAATGCCTAACAAGAGTTGACTCTTAAGTTTTATAAACCCAGAGCGGGTGATGCTTTTAACCCTTCGCTACTCGCGTGGAGTCTGTCAGACGCCAGTAAAACATAAACCACCTTATTTCGCCTACACGTTTATGTATCGCCATGTATTGTCGTGTACCTTTCCCCCACTTCTCAAGGATCCATTGTCGAGTTTCGCATCAGTTTAGGTTTATCTGCGGAGTTTGTAGGTACGTTAGTTTTAAAATCGAGTCTCTCAGACACCACGCGGGTGATATAATTCGAAAATATTTATACTTCATATAAGGTGAGTTCCAACCAAAAAAAAATTGTGCGTAATGTGATTTTTATGTAGTGTTATTTTTTAGATGGACAGAAAAACCAAATTTAATCCGTTTCTCGATGAGGATGCAGGGTATTTGAACCGGTTAGCTTTTGAATCAGATAGCGAGCTTTCCGAGGCGAATGACAGCAGTGAAGATGAATCAGACTACGTAGAAGAGCAGCTAGAAATTAACGATTCAGATATTGAAGAAGAGGATTCCATTAATTGTCAAGTGTCTGACCAGGAGATAGACATAGAACATGCAGAAGTATATGGAAAAGACAAGACGACAAAATGGCAGTGTACCGTGCCCAAACCGAATGTGAGGACGCGATCCCATATTATTGTAACGCAGCTTCCTGGTGTAAAAGGGTTGGCAAAAAATGCAAAATCTGCCTTAGATTGTTGGCAATTATTTTTTGATGAATCCATGGTAAAGCTTATTGTTGAGAATACCAATAAATTTATTACAAACAAAAAAGAAGCATAGTTTTGTATTTGTATTAAATTCTTTTAAATAAAAATAAAAAGTATCATCAAAACAATAAGTTTGTAGTCTTTTATTATAACAATATTAAATTAATTATGCAAAAAACTTATTGGCGTCTCTCAGACGACACGCGAGCAACCATTTCTTAAAATTTAACGCGGGCTGCCGAGGGTTAAACAAAATAAAAAAAATATTTATAATCTATTAAATTGTATACCTTCTCATAAATGTATGCAAAGCTTTTTGATTTAGAAATGTAAGAGCATACAAAAAAATAGGTGTGTATCCTAAAACAGATAGACTGAGAATAAATCAGAAAGAACGTCGTTTTAGTTTTATATATTATTTTAGAAGAACAGTTAGAATGAGCAATTAAGAATGAGCTGAACTTCCTGAAGAAAAAACAGATAATGAAAACGTACCTAGTTTGTTATAAGCATACATGTATAAAGTAAACAAAATAGTAATAGTAACAGTAATAATAATAAAAAAATACTAAATCTAAAAATAGAACGAAAGAAAATCTCTAAATTATCTTAAAATGATTAACAGTTCTACTTAAGCGCCATAAACTATTCACTTCAATTAGTTTGATCGTGACATTCAGAAAACCAACATGCCTAGAGACTGTGATTGGGGAAGACCCTGCTGCTGTTCAGAATGCAAACCTCAGATGAAAGAATTGTGCGAAATTTGTAATGTGAACATAGGATGGGCAGTTGGAAGCACTTTGAGAGAAGATAGAAAAGGCATTAAATATTATGATTTTGAGACTTGCTGCTTCTCATGTTATCAGAAAACATATGGAATTAGAGAAGAAATGTTGTTCAATGCAATGGTAGAAGCTCTTAAGACGTCTAAGTGACAGTACTATTTAATAGCGCTCGTTAGGTATTCATGAAGCACACAACACATATATGTAGCTATTTCCAATTTTAAATGAAAGTAAACCATAAAACCTAATTTATAGAGACGATAAAAATTAGAATAGAAAAAAGACCCTACATGATATAGAATCATTAAACTATTGGGAAGATTTAAACTAAAGGGTCCGGATTGGAAGCTGGCAGTATGACGATTAGACGATAAAGACTTAAGTTTTACGAAAGATTAAGAGATGCAATCTTTATCACTCCTACTTCATTATTAGAAGCTACTATATTTACACAGTTTTTCGTGATAGCGTACGGTTATCAACAAGCAGTTTTAATGTATGTATAATAGAATGACCCATGTATACATTTTAAGTTTTTAATAAAGGTATATGTAAAAGTATGGTGTTTTATTTAAAAATACATGAAGGTTCTGGTTTAAAAGACATATCAATATTTGGTTTAAAAACTACAAATACTACATATAGACGCAAACAAAGGGTATAAGTTCCACTAAATTACTACCGCTTCATAAACATACCATAGAACCTTTATTGACGCTATAATACCTTCATAGAACACACAGTATCCCTTCAGACACCACTTATGATTCCTTAATAGAGCAGTCATAAACCAGTCATAGGTCAGTCATACATCAGTCATACGTCAGTCATAGGTCAGTCATACATCAGTCATACGTCAGTCACGGTTCCTTAATAGACCGGTCTTAGTCCATTCATAGACTAGTCATAGTCTCTTAATAGACCTTAATAATCCTTTATAGTTCATAAAAAGATCAACAAATGAACACATATCGACCATATATTATAAACGAGACAACTACATACAGATAATAAATTGAATTAACCTAGTGCAAACTAATCATTTGTTAAGATGACGTTGACCCATTCAGTAGAAGAACTGGTAAAAAACGTATCTACAAAATATGCTGACTTAACTAATATGAATGATGATAAAGGAACGACCATAACCAATGATCGAGATACGAATGTTGCAGATTTTGATAATCCCTTTCATAAAAAATACTGGAAAGATTCAAATAAAATTGATAGAGTATATGGGCCAGAATATGATTGGAAATTGTCTAAGTGGAGATTGGGTGATAAAGATCTTTGCTTTGATGAGGAAAGTATTATTGTTGGCGACAAAAAATTTAAAAATACCTTAGGATTGAATGAGTTGATTTTTTATAAGAAACCAAAAAATTACACTAAATGTGACCATCATATATACAAACATATATTAGAGTTAACGGGCGTTCATCGTAATTCTCGAGGATATCTTAAACATAAAGGATGCAAAGAGAAGTATGAAAATGTTATTAAACCTCTATATAAAAGAAAAAGACGTTGTTCAGCTAAGCTGTCAGAAAAAAGGACCTTAGGATTTCCCTTAAACCAATTGGAATATTCACGATCAAACCCAATAAACAGCATAAAACCAAAATTAAAAATTTCTGAACAAAAAGTAAAAAAGCTTATCAACATGGAACCAGAGTTACCAAAAAATTCTGAACAAAAAATAAGAACACAAACAAATTTAGAACTATCGAACGAAGTATGGTCTAAATACTATGCTCAGAATGACCCAAATATATTAGTCGATCATCTAAGAAGATTGTACAACAATGGAGGTTTACAAGAGGAAGCTACCAAGATCATTGAAGAATTAGAAAATTTAGGAATTATTAGAAAATAAGTTGTATTTCTTTGTGATTGAACTTTTTACATTACACACTGGTTTTAAAAAGTTTCTTGTTTTATTTAAAATAATACCTTAGATGGAAACCCACCTTAAGAAGAAGAAAAGACCGTATACGATTAAAAAGAACTTGTAGGTTTGGATGTTGTCTGAAGTATCCATAAACAATCAAATATGAAAATATCATCTAATAACATAATTTCAGTAAACAGAAATAAAAAACGATACATAAACTAACTTATGTGAAAGGAAATAACAATCAGAATGCTGAAATTAACTAAAGTAAATCAAACAGTACTAAGTTAAAAAGAAAATTTAACATAAAAATAACACAAATTAGTTAAAATTAAAATACTAATAAAAAAGCAAAGGTATATGGCATGCAAGTGTGATGTGTAAAAATAGGCATTTGGAATAGAAAGATAAACCATCAGGATCACTCTCCGATACCTGATCGTTCCTGACGTATAATACAATAGCACTATTAAATTACCCGATTTCCAAAAAAAATTACTACAAATTTATCTAAAATAACTTTAAAACATGTAATTCTTAGAGATATATAGAGAATAATACACGGTATCTATCATTATTACAAACGTATTAAGCTTACCTTGAAAATATTGTTGAACCCCCACTAACTTTCATTAACTTTGCTGTTAAAATGCTGATTTTACTTTAGGAATTGATAGCGGTCCTCAGTTCTCAGTTTTTATATAATTTGCCAAAACGTACAGGAAAATGATTCCTAGCTGTATACTGAATGGTTTAGTAAATGGATACACTATACGCTGTGGAAAAGCCAAATGAATACACTAAAAAACAAAAATAGTGAAAAACCTCCGAAAAAAAAATAAGTATAGAAATATTAAATTGAATATTTAATAAAATATAACCTATTAAAATATAAATAATAAAATATACTTACATAATAGCAGAAGAATACTCAGCGCACAATCTTATTTATTAATATTAAACTGTAGACTGAAAAATTTAAATTGACTCTATATATTCAAACGGCTGTATATATATTGAAAATTTTTCTACAAAATTACGTATATTGTTTTTTTGTTTAAACCATATTGTTTTTCAAAACGGATATTGGTTAAAAATACTTTATATGGTTATTTTTCAAAATAAGCATTGGGTAGACCTCAATACCACCTTATCAAGAAAATATTGCACCTGCAATCGACATATTGATTTTTGTTATTAACTTGTGCGGACCTGCTTTTTAATTTTTTTCTCGATTTTACTAGTGATTTTTATACACTTAGAAATCGTAAGTATATTTTTTTAATTTACTTCTGCTTTTAATTTTATTAGAGTTTATATGAATATTTATTTTTCTGAAATCTATTTTGTGTTTATTTTTTCTGATTAAAAAAGCCATTTCAATGTGTGATTTATATGTATTTTTTAATTTTTTATTAGTTTTAATTTCTTTAAATTTAATATTCAACGATTTCATTTCTATCAATATAAGCTGCGGTTTTTAATAAATGAAATAAAATATTTAAAGTCTATTAAAATTAAAAGTAAATATATCGTCTATTTTTATCAATATAACTTTTCTTATATTATACTTATATCGTTTATTATTAAAAATGATAGGAATATAATCTAAGTCGGTGGATGGGCGTCTTATCATATTTCTCACCCATTTCCTTATTTAGAATTATCTAGCCTTTTTCTTTAAATTAGGATTGTAAAATAATAAAAATATGTTTGAACTCATTTCATGTATACGCCTATGAACTATTTATATTTCTGCGGTTTTTAATATTGCAAATCTTATCACGATTCAACGGCCTCTTGTAAAATTTAGTTCGTAATTAAATTTTATTGTGTTAACTTTTCAAATTGTATGTTTAAGGTATAATCTATAGTTTAATTCTCTAATGTATTATATGTATTTATTAGAACATTAACTATGGATGCTATCTTGAAATTTGATTCTTCAAATTTTGTGTAAGTGTGATAAAATGTACAAACTTTTTACAAAATGCAGTAATCGTGGCAAATATTTAAAAGACTGGGGTTCGGTGTTTTGATTAAAGTTTGTGATTATAGGTATGTACCGCTTTATATAAAAAACTTTATCCTAAAATGATGAATCTGAGGGTTTCGCTAAAGTTTTTGCCAAATTTTTATTATTTCAAGAATTTTAAGTTTTATAATACAAAGGTTGATATTTTTTTATATTTCCGGATTTTTAGTATCATAATATAGTTTGGCTTCTAAAAATTTATATTCCTTGAGTTTTATTAAAGTTTGATATATTTTGTGTTATTTCAAAATTTTTTTATTTTCATAACTTAAAATTTAGTGTTTAAATGTATATTACTTACTATTTATTAATATATAATATTTTTTTCCTTTAATAGAAAACTTGGTTTCTAAAATTTTAAATTACTCGATTTTTATTATAGATTGAAATATTTTTAATATTTGAAGAATTTTTTAGTTTTATAATTCTAGGTTTGACATCTAAAAATGACTATTATTTAGTTTTTTAATGCAAAGTTTGGCTTCTAAAAATGTCTATTAAATAGGTACTTGGATTTCAATAAAGTTTTATACATTTACATAAATTTTTTGTATATAAATACCTAATATAGTTTTTTGAATATGTTGTTATTTTTCATGAATTTTATTATACATACCATTCTTTGGTTTTTATCAAATTTTAGAGTATTTTCAGAAAATTTTAATGCGAAAATTAATATATATCAACCAACCTACATATTTTACTATAAATTAATTATTTGGCTTTATTACGATCTTTTAAACTTTTCTTTGAGTTTACCGCAAACTTTACTGTTATGATTTTAAATTTAAATATATTTAAAGAATTTTTTGGTTTAAATTCTACTACTTTATGTCTATTATATATCATAATAAATACTTTTCTTTGAGTTTTTAATGTAAAGCGTAATGTAATAATCTTTAGCTAATTAGTTATAATTATTTTTATTATTTCTGAAATTAATACCGTAAAATAATATATTTCATTATTTAACATAATTTTCACAGGCATATTGTTTTTTTGTTGTTGTTATCAGTTTTATTTTTCTGCGGTTTACCTTGGCATTATATGCATTTCCGTGGTAATCGATATGGGTATGGCTGAAATCTTGAAACTTGATTCTTCAAATTTTGTGTAAATGTGATAAAATGTATAAACTTTTTATAAAATGCAGTTACCATGACAGATATTTAAAAGACTGGGGGTCGGTTTTTTATTAAATTTTGTGATTACAGGTATGTACCGCTTTATATTAAAAACTTTATCCTAAAATGATGAATCTAAGGATTTTCCTAAAGTTTTTGCAAAATTTTTACAATTTCAAGAATTTTTAGTTTTATAATACAAAGGTTGATATTTTTTAATATTTCCGTGATTTTTAGTTTATGATATTAAGTTTGGCTTCTAAAAATGTATATTATTTGAGTTTTATTAAAGTTTGATATATTTTGTGTTATTTCAAAATTTTTTTATTTTCATAACTTAAAATTTAGTGTTTAAATGTATATTACTTGTCTATTTAATAAAATATAATATTTTTTTCTTTAATAGAAAATTTTGTTTCTAAAAATTTAAATTACTCAATTTTTATTAAAGATTGATATATTTTTAAAATTTCAAGAATTTTTAGTTTTATACTTCTAGGTTTGACATCTAAAAATGGCTATTATTTAGTTTATTGCAAAGTTTAGCTTCTAAAAAATGACTATTAGGTACTTGCGTTTCATTAAAGTATGACACATACCTATAGGTACATAAATTTTTTTACTTATAAATTAGATTCTACGAATGTGTTGCTATTTTTAGGAATTTTATTAAACATACTTGCAGATAGTAATGAGATTACAGAAATATTACAGCATCCCTAACTTTACTTCATACGTCAATACATACTGCTCCAGCATCCCTAACTTCACTCCATACATCCTTCTCACAGTTCCGATTCTATTTACCCCCGTCATCTTGCTCCATACTCCCCATACCCCCATTTTTTATCTCCTATACCCCCAATTTTTACCTCCCCCCATTTTACATCCCCTATACCCTTAATTTTGCATCCCCTCATTTTACATCCTCCATACCCCCAATTTTGCATCCCCCATACTCCCCATGCATCCTCCTACATCTATATTGGTTCATCTCCGGTTAGGCCTGTGGCCATAGCCAAAAAGAGACAAAACTGAGCAGAATGGACCTTAGATTTTCTTATGGAGATTTACATGTAAAAATGATCGATTTTGGGCTAGAACTCTTGCAGCCCCTTTACTATACCTCGACATCCGGATCATCATTGTCTACTGATGCAGAAACTTTAGTTCCATTTCCTGATTTTACCGTTTTTGAGAGGGTCGAAACTGTCGAAAGTTTCAACATTCGCGTATAAGCATTATAATGCTTTGTTTTGAGATGAGTGGCTAAATTTGTAGTGTTTTCACACGTCTTATATGGGCAGACTGCAATTGCGCGCAGCGGTCAGGGTTCTCAACAGGGTGTCTAAGCCAATGGTGCAATTGCGCGCACGTCTTTAAAAAGGTATGCTGTGATTGCGCGCAAAGTCGTAAATTATAGTAAACGGAAGTTTTATTTACTTCTTATTCGTTTTGAACGGAAATTTTGCTAATTTTAAAAAATTAAGATAATAACAAGTGCATACTTCCTACATTGAAATAGTTGTGATAAGAAAAACTAAATAGTGTTTCTTTTATAATTAATATTTATTATATTAAATAATGTACATATGTAGACATTTAATTTGAACATGCCTAATAACATATAGTTTTAACAAATTCTATTCTGGATATTTCTTTATTTTTAAATTTCTTTATAAGATTTGTTACATATTTTAATGTTCTTTCATAATTAATATTTTTAATTTTTTTTTGTAAGTGTAAGCTATTTAATTGCACATAAGATCCTACTTGAACATTTTTTAATTCATTTAAAAATACAAAAATATTAGGATGCGGAGAATAAAATCTTTTGTTAAAATGGCTATGAAAAGATTCACAGGCGTTGGTAGTCCGTTCTCGACTTGGGCTACATGAAGCCCACATCTCTGGAGGAAATCTTGCAGATTCAGAAATGTAATTCTCCGTTAAATAATCGCAGAAGGACGTTATACGGGTATCGTTGGGGGCTTCAGCAATCAATTCTTCAACGAAGCATTCCGAAACATCAGTACTATCTAAATATATGAGGCCGAAAGACCAGCGTAACCATTTTCCCAACTCACTGTCCTTGTCGGAATACTCTCTTTTGAGTCCAATATTCTGTATTTTCCTCAGCCAAGCTTGGCTGATGTGGAATCTGCAGCCAGTTATCTTTAGCTGGGGCCAAACGTTTCGGCTTGCTTTGTGAATAGCTTCTTCGAAATCACACACAATTTCACTGGGATTTAATGTCAGATTCTTGCTATCACAAGCAGATATTACAGTTCTGAACACTTGCTCATAATCTTCTGTCTTTTTATTTTTTATAAGTGCAAAAACTAATGGCACATAATGTCCATTACGAACCGCGTGAATCGTGAATAACTGCGTAAAGAATTTTGTGCAGTAGTTGAAGGTCCCATCACAGAAAAACTTTGTTTCACTACACAAAAATTGTAAGTTTTTTTCACAACTGAATATTACTATTCCTAACTCCTTATTAAACGAAAACAGGAAGTCTTCATTTATTGAAGTTTTAATATCAATTGTAGCCAAAGCGTCGAAAACATCGTCCAAATTTTTGGGAAGTGGCGGAAGTAATTTTCTTCGAGATCGGTAAATGCTATCCCGAATGTTTGATAGGTCTTGAGTTGTTGCCGAAAAAACCGCATCTCCCATTTCCATGTTCATGATTTTGCTGGGCCGGATAGAAATATCTTCGGTGGCTTTTCTTTTGGCGTTGTTTTGAACCAGAGGAAAAGTTCAGTTTTAAACCAAAAGGATAACACTCTTAAGTTTAAAATGTATAAAATTAAAAAAAAAAATGAAATCAAAACATCTTACCTTGATTTTCAGATTTTCATTTCTATCGTGGTTGTGCTCGTTCAAACTTTCTAAGAGAATAGTTTCGTTGTGATCCACTCTAATAGATGCTTTACACAATTTGTTCGTACACCGATATTTTGTACACGTAGATTGCACCCTATCTTTACGAAACGTAAAATTATTAATCACAATTAATTTGCTGCCACGTTCGCTCAACATAAACTCCATTTTCGAAATACTATATATTTATTTGTGATTTCTGTATTTATGCTGTCTTCAACCAATAAGAATTTACAAAATGTCATTATGAAAATAGAAATTAGACTGGAATTATTCAAAGAATTTGTTTATCTACTCTAATCTTTGGGATTTATGAATTTTGGATTAAAGATACGTTTTCTAAAGATTTTTGTTTACCTGCCTTAATTGCCTTAATCCTTCCGTTGCGCGCAATCACAGCAACCCTCTTAAAGGTAAATTTCAGTACCCCAGGAGGTATTTGACTGCTGCGCGCAATCACAATATACCGTCTTATATATTTGACAGCATAAATTACAAGAAACAAGTCGATTGTTTTCTTTTTTTGAAAAAAAATTCCACACTGCAGACATTTTCAAGCTAAACAATAACAATTATAAAACAAAACCTCATAATAAACCACACCATGTGTAGTCATTTGCCGCCATTAAACTGTACACTCACACTCCACAGTTCCACACACAACGTAGTACACAACTGTGGTTGTCACTGTTACGTCTAGAGGCAGCACTTACACTCGCGCGTAGGCTAGAATAGGGTATGAAATATGTAGAGTATGAAGTATAATGAAGACCTTAGAAAAATATCGAATTTGATACTCGGAAATAAATATCGACTATCGATATTTTATGATAAAAATCGACGATATTTATCCATAATTTTTTGAAAAAATATCAATAGTTTAAAATATTTTGTGCCCTTCCCTGTTAGCAAGTGTTTATGAGTTTGTAAACTAATGTTAAGGTGATATACTCCAACATTTTGGCGCGCAACCTAGAAAGAGCAACGATACTCAAACAAACCCAGTACAGAGAATAAATGTAAAAATTTTGTCAGGTATAAATTTACCCCGATATTTAAAACAGCTACTGATTCACCGAACTGTACTCGGAGGTTCATAGTAGAGAGCACTTTAAATCAGCGAATAGAAAATTTTAAATCTGTATTGCGTTTTTCTCAAAACTTTAAAAATATTTTGATATGAAATTTTAGTTATGAATAGTTTGTTTCATTTTACGTGGTAGACGCATGTTTTTATTACATAATTTTTTTTTTCTCTATAAACCATCATAATTTTCTTTAAGTTATTATTTATTCAAAATGAAAGTATGCGTCTACCAAATATATTCCAAATATGGAATAGGTACCCATATAAAGAATATATGCAAAAACCAACATACTAATGACAAAAATAGACATAAACATTAATGAGATCAAATAACCTTTATTATTTTTTTTTGCTGTACAGGTTTGTTGGATGGAGTCAAATAATACCAGAAACTAATTTTGCTCTATGTTGACGTTTCGACTTTATTTAAAGTCATTCTCAAGACATGAACTAGGAAGTTTCTCTTGTCAACATTAAAACTAAATAAGGAGTTTTATCACCCATGTAGAAATTATTTTCATTTGCAATTTTCTTTTTGTTAATTCTTTAGATAGATAGATCGATCCTGTTTCTCAGGATCTTCTCTTTCAGAATCAGTCTTATTTTTCTTTGTTCGTGTGTTTCTCTTCGCAGTTTTCTTTTTATTCTTCGTCTTGGTTAATTTATTTTCTTTTTCTTCCTTTTTCAATTTTTGATTTACCAAATTATTCTTGTAAGCTAAAGATGTTATCAGAGCTGCTACGGCAGGTTTTCTTCCTCTGTTAGACACTTTTCGCCGTTTCTCTGGCACTGGACTTATAGCATACGAAGACCCAGACTTAGAGTGCTTCGATTAAGCCCGGAAGTCGAAGGTAAAGTTTCAGATTGTAAATTAGTGCTGGTGTCTGGTACAGGTCTTTCTGTCAGGGATTGACCAGGTTCAGATCTTGATTCCTGTGTCGTAATGTTGATTGTACAACCGTCTCTTACAGCATTATGTTGCGCAGCTATAAAATCTACTTCACTGAATACATTTTTATTTAAAGGCCATAATCCAGTGACCTTAAAACCGTTAGCTGCAATCTCGCCTGTTTGTACTTTCAAATAGGATTTTCCAAATAGCTCCACGATATCATACGGACTTAGGGGTCTATTATTGTTTCTTATCCACATACGTATTTCCTCACTGTAGTATGTTTTTAACGGCCCCATAAAAATTTTGTCTAAAGGCTGCAGTTTGTGAGTTGTGTGTGGAGGTAAAGAAACGATGTCCACGTTATTTTCCCTAGCAATGTCTATTATATCGATATTACGAGTATGACTATAGTGTCCATCTAGAATCAGCAACACCTTTGATTCAGGAGTCGGGTTGGTGTGTTGAATAAAGTGCTTGAACCAGTCTGTGAAGATGTTCATTTGAATCCAACCTGAAGGACTGATCCTGGCGGACATCCTCGCATTAGTTGATCACTCATATTTTTTCTGGGGAAAATAATAAACGGTGGAACAAAATGACCTGTAGCATTCATGCAAACAACTATTGTCACAAGGGATCCTCTTTCTGCTGAAGTAAGTGCAGCTATCTGGCGTTTCTCTCTATGACCGATGATTTGTGGTATTTTACTTTGTACTATTGTAAGGCGAGATTCATCCACGTTATATATACGATTTGGTGGATAATTATTTTTAGTGTAAATATCTTCAAGGAGGTTGAAAAAAGCATCCACTTTTTCCTTATCAAAACCAAATGCTCTGGCAAACGATGTACCAGTTGGCCTTCTTATCGAAAGTTTTTCTTTATGACGATTTAAAAATAACTTTAACCACTTTTTTCCCGCCATACCTGATTGAGCAAAGGGATTCTCCAAATTGTTTCTCCTTGCTAGCATATACGCCATACGGCGAAGATCAGTTCTTGTCAAACCGTGAAATTTGCTTTCCATCATCAATATATATTCTACCAGCTGACGTTCGAGTTGGGAGGCCAATATTGTATGTCGTCCTAATGTTGTCATTGCTGCATCTTGTGGAGACTGTACATTTTTTTGGCACAAACGAAATAAAGTTGTCCTAGGCACTTGAAAATGCTGTGCCGCTTTCAAATATCCCATTTTCTTTTCCCGGACGAATTTTATAGCTTCTGCCATTTTTTTTTTCATCCCAGGTTTTTCGTTTCGTGGTCAAATGTGAAGCCGACATTCTAGAAACAAACAGAACCCGCAATTTTTAAAAGAAATAATATCAAGTACAAGAGCGCCCCATTATGGAATATTCCATAATTAGGCACCAACGACTGTCCATATTCGGATTTTTATTCTAGTTCAAACTAGTATTCATATTTTTTCAAGACAAAATATTTTAAATGCAGAAGGTCACAAAATATTAAAATAAACGTAATATCGATATACTCAATAGAATAACAAGTCTGTAAGTATACATGCATAATAACTGATAATACAGCTTTAATACATACCTTAAAAAAAATTCTGCGTGGCGATAAAACAAAACACCCCTGTCACACGCATATCGTTCGCGCAACTGGCATAAACGCCTGAGTGCGACAGTAGAGAGAGCAAATGAAATAGAAGATGGTCGTGAATTGCATTTCAAATTTATACTTTCGGAGAAATCAAGGTATGCCATATTAGGATAGTATTCCATATTTGGTTACTTTCCTCTATTTGAAAAATTTACGTGATTTATCTCGCAAATAACATTAGTTTTCTCTTCGTTTACGTGGACCCCGCCTAGATTACTATTTCTAGTTTTATACCCTGAAATTTCAAATCTTTATATGCAATGGTTTGAAAGAAAGAAATTTTTTAAAATTACAGTAGTCTCTATTATGCTCCTAATTTCTATTCGTCTTGTTGTAATGTTGAAATTTGGCAAAACGTGCAAACAATTATTTTCGCATGTTACCTTCCTTTTTTTTTAATTTTGCGAATTTCTTGCTTTCAGGGTATGACTTCACTTAAACTTTTAATAAACAAAAAGTTGATAGTCTTATAACTTATAAGGGATTTTTTTTAACTTAAGTTAAAATGTCTATGTATCTAGTTTATCAATTTCAATTAATTTATAAAAAAGGACATACGCTCATCCACTGACCAGGTTACTTGATAAGACAGGTGTGACAATAGAATCATCGTATTGGTGCCAATTTCCAGTATCCTTATACGCAGTATAGTGACCTCTGCAAGCTGTCCCAGTATGATTTGAAATGGCATATAAATTATAGCGAAAAACTGAAAAATTGTCAGATGCATACTGGCTCAAATCAAGCTCTTCCAAGGGAAAATCTACTCTTATGTTTAATTTTCTTCTAAAATGAGAAAACCGTTTCAAATGAATAATTAATATTTTTGGAAATTTATGTATTGAAAATGATTTTGTACACCTTCTTCTCTCTTTGCATTTTGTGAAGGTAGGTTTTTCTTCACCATCTAAAATTTCTTCCTTTATAAAATTATCAAACCAATGTGCTAATGTTGAATCTCCAGATATTTGTGGCAGCAGAAGGGATAAGTCCCAAAATGGATCGAAGGTAATTGAAGTATGGCTGCAATGAGAACATCTCAAGACAGATTTTAATTGACCTACAAAGTGATCAACTATTGTTGAGTTTTCCCTAGTTAAATAGTTTTTCCATGATTCCTGTGCCTGTCCATCTTCAATAAACGCAGTCTCAACTACATTTAATACACCATGTGGTTTTTCTTTTATTTTATTAATATCCTCATGAAGTCCCTTATTCAGGTATTGTAGTAATTTCTGGGAATCTTGCTGTTCGTAATCTGTGAATCGTGGTGCAAATCGTTCTACCTGAATTTTTAAGGAAGTTGTATCTACAACTGTAGAATTCTCATTAATGTCCCAAATTTCTTTTATGACGTTAGCAAATGCCTTAATTAGTGCCCCTTTCATTATAGACGTGGTGGTATTTATATCATTTTGTTCTGTAAATATTCCAAGAGAAATGTAGTGTTACTTAAACATTGAATAATACTATTCATAAAACATGTATTTCCAAGATTAGTCAGACCATTTGGTCCGACAGAACTGAGAGAAATATTTAGGTTTGCTATTAAAATTTTCCCAAATCAAAGATCTCTGAGCAATGGTATTTTTTAAAAGTGTTTTTTCAAAATTATTGTTGGTCTTTTTTCTACTTTTATCCCAAGATTCTTCCCCACTAAAGGATGGATAAAGTAATTGCCTTTTTTTTGTAGAACATTGCTCCTTTGGTATTTTAAGGAGAAATTCCTTACTTAATGTTAGAACTCGTTTTCTAATTGCTCTAACAGATCTGTTGCATTTTTGGTTAAGCTTTCCATCTAGGATATTATTTTTAACCTGAGAAAACCAATTTTCCACATTAGCATTGCTAAATCTACAATATTATGCGAATAAAATTCCCGTCCAAAGAGAAGTTAAGCAAGATATTTTTTTAATATGATCTTTAAAAATTACATATTTTCTAATATCATACGTCACGTTAACTGTAGCGCCTACTTAACTTGTCAATTAAAAAAAGGATTTCTCTTTTAAACTATTGGTCTTTTTTATAGAAAATACATTTCTCTTTCAAATAATTCTAAGAGCAAGTTCGTATGTATTGTTTATTAGATACTACATGCATTTATTTATAAAAATTTTTTTTTTTTACTTTTTCGCAATATTTTGCAATAGTTATGAAAAATCATAATTAACAAATTAATAAACTTTTATGAACATTTATCGCAGAATCTTGTAAAGTATACATATAAAAAGAGCTCCACGAGGTTTCAGATTTTTGGGCCAATTATTTATACCTTTTATCCCATTGTTTATGTCAACAGAGATTAGGAAAAAATTTGTTAGTTAACAATTCAATAACTTTTTGAAAAACAGTGGTAAAATGTTTTTTCCAACTGATTTAGTTTGTAACCTCTTTTTTCCTCATGATGTTAAATGCTCGGTTTGAGAGGTTAACATATACGAACGGCACTCAGGGGGTAGGAGGAGAGCGAGCGTGAATTCGATCGAGCTAGATGATTAATTTCAAAAAGATAAAAAGGAATATACTTAATAGAATAATAAAAGATAAAAGAAGTTAAAAGGGATAAAAAAAATGAAAGAAAAGAAAGAGAAAGAAAAATGGGCGCCACTTTTTTTTATCCTGAGGATGGGAAAATATAAGAAACCCAAATGAAATAAGAAAGATATAAGAGATACAAGATAAGATAAGGTAAAATTAGATAACCCGGCAGATGTTCTTGCTAAAATTTAAATTACACACTTTTATTTAAGATACTAAAAGAGAAATTATACTTACACTTTTCTTTTACTCATCCTTATGGTTATAAATTACATCGGTACGATAAAGATATATCCAAAAAAGCAAAATCTATTTCTTTAATAAAATAAGATATATTTAAGAAACAAAATCTATTACTTTAATAAAATATAGATTAGAGAAACTGAAAGTATTGATCAGAGTAACAGGCTCTAGCTAGGAAAAGAAAAAATCTAAAGGTAACAATAACAGTATTTATTATCAGCTGTAATGATAAAAGCGACACACAACAATAATAAAACAAAAAAATAAAAGGTACATCTCGGTACGGTATAGTAAACACATTTTACTAAACACATTTGTGTTTAGTTTAAAAACATAATTATTAATACACAGAAAATAATAGCTAAGTACATTGTTTTATCATTTTTGTGTACTCTTAAAAGCAAAAAGTGGGAGGTAAAATTTAGACGAAATAGTTGTAAAAAATATCATCTTTTGCTTTGATGTTATCTCGAGATAAAAAGTACTCACATTGAAAGGTATAGATAGATCTTAATTAAATAAGAGCAAGATAAAATTAAAAGATAAAAAAAATATGTAAAACAGTTTACAGATAGCAGGTACAAAATGATAAGTAATAATAGTATATTACTTTACGAGTGGAGTAAATTGCATATTACAGCGAGTGTGTTTGGCCCATGAGCGAGCTTGCGAGCGAAGGGGCTAAAGAAACGAGCTAAATATGCAATTTGTTCCTCGAGTGAAGTACTATGCTTTACCCACGACTTACCAAATGGTTTTGTATAAAATTAAAAATAACAAATAAAAATTTAAATTTTGGCATAAGTTGTCAAAGTATTCGATTTCGCAGACACTTCTGTCTGAGAAATGTCAAATGTTAGTTTAATTTAATGAAAACTGTAGGTAACGAACATAATAATACAGGTTTCTATTTACTTACTCCACAAGTTTAGTAAATGAAACTATAACACAACTACTCAATAATTTGACACTTACTGACAGAGTTATAGGTTAAAAAATACGCAATTTACTTATGAGTCGTGGGTAAAAAAAATTACAGATAAGCAATACACAAAAAAAATCACATCCCGGCTACTTTCATTACGGCACTGGCACTATACTTATGAATAAGACGGTAAATACAATTAAGTTAAAATGTTCCATAGAAATAAATGGTACATTATCGCTCGAAATAGGTATAAAAAAATTGTTAAAAACTTACGTTATCTCTTAAATGTTTCTTAGATACATTTTTGATATATGGCTTCATTCTCTCGATATTTGGACTTAACGGTAAGATATAATCCAAACTCATTCTTGTTTAGATTTGTAGATAGTTAGAGATAAACCATAAACTCATTCTTCGTAGTTGGGGGTTCGAAGAGGAAGCGGTAATAGTAACAATGGCAGACTTCGACCGTCGTTGTTTCAAAAAAAACCAAGGAAACGTAAAGAAAACGCTGTCTGGTGATCTTTATGTAAATCTTCGGTATGATAAACGATAAACGGTAACAGAAACACTTAATAACTAGTAAATTTTAGATATTTTAAGGAAATTTGCCGGGAACTTAAAACTAGTGTCTGGCGAAAATGTTAATCGTACCAGAACTCAAACTAGAATGCCTAAAAAGCGCGGTACCAGTGTAAAAAACGGTTGATCGCGTCTCTACCTCGCATCTCCTGACCTTAGACGCGAAATCTCATTGGTCAGTTAGGAAAAATCGATAAAGCCGTTAAATGTTATAGCGTTTTCCATTGACAAAACTAGGGTGCACTGAAACTGAACTGAGTGCAAAGTTTGTTTTCCATTGGCTGCACTGCACCAGTATTTCATATTCCATTGGAAAACTAGTGCAAGCGAATGTGCACTGAGTGCAACTTTTTCGGCACCTGCTCAGGAGGTAGTTTCGAGTTTAGTGCAAGAGTGCAAAATGGCGGAAAATGATGATCGGTACAAATTCCAAAAAAAAGCAGCAGTATATTTATTATTATCATCGACATCTTCGGATGATTCCGACATAGAAGAACTAATTAAAAAACGAACATCTGTTCCAAAAATTAAAAACTATGTTAACGATGTTGTAAATTTAATGAACGAACAACAGGTGAGGAAAAAGAACCCGTTTTTTTTATTCAGATTAAATCGTCTATGGTTGATATCTTTTTAGTTTAAAGGCCATTTTAGACTTCTGCCGGAAACTGCAGAAATGCTGATTAAAAAATTTGAAAAATCAAGATTTTATCCTAAAAATGAAAATCGTGGAGGCAGACAACAGATTACTGCCTCAAGCCATATACTTTCTTTTTTATGGTATGTAATGATTCACATTATAATGTAACTCAAAATTATTTCATATTAAATTATTACAGGTTTGCGGGCAACAAGTGCTCACTTCGTACTACTGCTGACCGTTTTGGAATGACCATCTCTTCCCGTTTAAGGGTCAGCGAAAGGGTAATGAATTTTCTCATAAGCATAGGTAGCTCCGTTATAAAAATGCTAAATAGTTGTGAGGAAAAACAACAAATGGCTGCTGAATTCCAAAATGTGAGTATATTGTTGATAAGAAGTAACTAAACATTCCGAGTGCAAAAGATTTACTGCAGTTATTAGATTTATTTTATTTTTTGCAGGTATCTGGATTTCCTGGAGTTATGGGGTGTATTGATGTAACATCGGTGAGAATCAGAACACCAGCCCACAAAGTGAAGTCAACTTATGTCAACCGACATGACATTCCATCAATCATATTACAGGGCATATGTGCTTCAAGAGAAGATTTATAGATATTTTTACTGGAATTCCAGGAAAAATCCATGATTCACGGGTTTTAAAATTGTCAGATATATCCAAGGGACTTCCTGAATTATGTGGAAATCATTACTACCTGTTAGGAGATAATGGTTACCCAGTCCGAAAATGGTTACTTGTTCCCTACAGAGATTATGGTAACATTACTGAAAGACAACGTTCATTCAACAGAAAATTGAGCTCAACAAGGGTGTTGATTGAAAACACCTTTGGAATTTTGAAGGGCCGATTTAGGCAATTGCTCCAGCTGGACATGCATACCGTCCCAAAGATGACTAAATTTATAATTTCCTGTTGTATTCTACATAATATATGCATCGATAATAATGACGTTTTGGATGAACAAGAAATAGTAAATGATGATATTGACAATAGTGCTCCCACAATTGATTCTGAATTGCGGTTGAAATGCATGGGAGAAAACAAACGTAATAGGTTATGTGAATATCTACATTACATGGATTGAAACGGAGTATACCGGCATAAAAAAATTAAATATCAAACTTATTTTGAAGTTTTTTTTTAATAGTTCATTTTTTTTTATTTATAATTTTTTGATAATGTATGATAGTTTTTGTAAAGGTTTATTTTAATATAAAACACTATCTCAAAACAAAACATTTTATTGTGTCCTTAGACTAGAATAAAAAATAGTAAACATAAAAGTTCAAAACTAAGGGTTATTCAAATCATTGTTTGAATAAATATAAAATAATAAAGTACCAAAGTTTGTACTATAAAACAATAAATAATTCTTAAAAAAAATTAACAGTAATTTCTCAATAAACAAAAAAAAATTGTATTACAAAATATTATTTTATTTTTTAAGCAACTCCCTTATCAGCTCAAGCTTCTCCTTGTGGTGCCTCTCTCTAGTTTCTTGTTTTTCTTTGTGGATAAGTTTTAAAACTTGAGTAATTGATTCCCCTTTTCTTGGTTTTAGTACTGCTCTTCTTCTACTAGATAAACCTGATGGTTCTTGCTTTGCTGTACCAGGCAGACTATCTGTATCGACAAATAAACTTGATCCTTGTCTTGATGTACTAGGTATATCTGCCTCACAAGGTATATTAATATGATTTTCCTTCAAAATACGAACTCCTGAAGCACTACCCAGTACCTCTGGCTCAATACTATCATCCAGTGCACTGATTTTGTTCAATTCAAATTCGTATGGTACAGTTTGACGCAAAGAGCCTGACCGTGTATTGTTTTCAACAGCTGCTTTTTTTCTTTTTAATACAGTCTTGTATCGGTTTTCCACCTGAGTTGCATTTCTATTTATTTTGAAGTGATTATTTATATTCTGACTAATATCTTGCCACATATGTTTTTTAGTTTTGTATTTTTTCATAGGACCTACCTGGGGCAAACTTTCTTGATATAAATCCAATAATAATTTTGTTTCAGCCTCTGTCCATCCTGAAAAGAGTTTAATTATAAATTTTATTTTATATTGAAAAATGATAAATATCGATTTTTAAAATCATTACTACCACTTCTACACAAATACTTATGTCAAAATTATTTATTTTTTACTGAATATTACAGTGAATAGTAAGAGTATTTTGTAGATACTGAACCAGTGATTTGAAGTATTAAATTATTTTAGGCAATGATTAATCTTACAATGTAATTTTAATAAAAATTTTCTCATTATTTTTAATGTTGAATCATAATAATAACTAGATAATTTGTTACGATAGTGGATATATAAACTGCGCCTGCTTTTTGGATATTTTCTTGATTTTCTTCTATATTTTCAGTATATACAACAGCATCTGATGAATACAAGAGAGTTTCCCTATAAAAAATACATTTTTGCTAGTCTTTGTGATATTGATGAATTTAATTCTGATTACCTGTCATCTTCCAATCTATAAACCTCCTTCACCGGCTCTGCTAATGACAGATAACCATTGTTGAGAAGATTCATTACATATTCAACCGCAAATTCATCTTCATCTAGAGAAGATAACAGTTTATACAGTACAATACATTTATTATAATTATTTATAGTAATATTTTTCATTATGTACCTACTTCTCAGTCTATAGATGACTTCATCATCGTTGGGAAATGTTAGCTCAACATTTTCGTTGTTAATTTTAAATTTGATTGTTTCTTCCATTTTAGCTAACAAAATTAACATTAAATCAACAAAACGTTTTAAAAAGTAATCAGAACATTCAGAACAAAAACAACAACACAACCAGCTTAATATGACGAATGACAACTGACAACTCTTCTGTGTTCCATTGGCCCTGCACTCAGTGCAAAATATTGGTACACTGGTGTAGTGTAAGCTCGCACTTTGTGCCAACTTAGTGCAAGACAATGGAAAACGCTATTAATTCTCGAACGGTCCACTGAATATGTTAAACTTACAGGGTTGGCTTAGGTTCAAGGAAATTATAAAAAAAGAAATTTTATTATTTGAGTTTTTTAAACACGCTACAAGTTACTTTCAAGTATTAGGCAAATACTAAAATTTTTTCAAATTTTTAAAATAACATTTTATCTGATAAACCCCGTTTAGCGGTGGCGCGCGCATGCCGTAAAAGCCGCGCGGAGCCCTATTTTCAACGTCAAATTAAAATTATAAATAATGAAGATAGAGTTCCGGGGAGAAGGACTTTTTTTTCGGAAATTTCCTCCTCTTTAACGAGCTTTTTTCAAAATTGCCTAAATATCAATATTTTTCGAGTTATTAACAGAAACATAAATATCTTCTTTTTTTTCATCTTATTTTGTTAATAACTATTGCAATTTTTTGCCTGCACACTTTTCCTTCAAAAACATTTTTCTAGAGGTGATTCCGAATCCAATGAGCTATTGTTCATATTTTTTGGACCTTTATTTTAATTTTTCACGTTTTTGAAGATGTTGACTAGAGTATACATCATCCTTGTCTCTGTCATGTTGACCAAGATGCTCCGACCGTACTTTCCTAATGACTGAGTTTGATTTTATGTTTTGTAAATTACCCTCTACGATTAGATTTTCTGAAGCTTCCTTAACCACTTCTGACCTATATGCAGACGGTTTGGAAAACTTCAACTTTTTTTAATACTTTTTACATATGACGTTTTAGCCTGCAAATGATTATAATTTATATTGGAACTAAATACATGAACTAAAGTTTGTTTGTTTCCTATAATATTTTTTATGAAAATTACAAATGTTTTGCAAAACTTATGCATACAAAGTCCAAATATTTTGAATTGATTTTTCTTTTTTATGAAACGCTTTGATTTATATTTTATCGTGCAAACCTTATTAACTTCTTCAAAAAATTTTTTGTTTAAAAGATGTGTCCAACCTGTACATAATATATCATTCTTAGAGATCATTTCCAGTTCCTGTCTTGACAATTCAAACATTTCTTCAAAAACGTTACACTCCTGAAAAGACGGATGATTTAAATTTGGTACTTTTAAATTTTTTAAATCTTGGGGAAGAATTTTTTTGGCATTACTTTCCATTTTTTTACTAGAGGTCAAAAGAACATTAGAAAAATAATCCTTGGATGTTGATAAGGATTGATTACTCTGAAAAAATTTGAAAGAACTTGATGACGTTTCAGGCGTTTGGACAAGGCTACTTTCAAAATTTACAGTTGAGTCCGTGGTTCTTTACCCGTGCGTCATCATTCCTCATTCCTATGTACATAGGCTTATTAAATACAATTTCAGATTTTCTTAGTTCTATTGCCATTAAATCAGTATCGAAAATAGTTCTGCTGTGAAAGTTTGGACTTGCTATTAAATTTTTTGCTCCATATCTACCTTCCCATTGTTTTACCAATTTAACAACTCGAATATTGTTTTACCATAAATAGAATTTACTTTTAGTTTGAAATGATCTTTCTCAAACTTACTTTTAGCATTTTCCCGTAATTTTGTATTAAGATCAATATAGGGTTTTAACCATGCACTTTGTTGAAATTTTAAAACTCTATGAATTTTTTTAACCACTAATCCGTGTGATATGGCCTGTTTCAGAGCACGATAATGAATAACATATTTTTCTTTATCATACAGCGTTGTCAATAATTTTGGTAACTTTGTATTCAGTGGTTTTTTGCTTTCTGAACAAAAAGGTAAATCTCGATGTTTATCATGAAGTATATTAGGATATTCTAAATCAACTTCAAGAATATATCCTTCAGGTGCATCGTCGGGAATGCTAGTAACATCTAAATTAGTATCGCTCCACTTAAATTTTCCATAGGGTAAAACCATTGACATGGCCCATCCATACAAATTATTAACATCTATGTAAAACAAATACTGATCAGGTTTTGCCGGATCATAGTTTGGCATATATTTATTATTAGCTTCTGAATATCTCGAACAACATTGACTTATACCGCCACGAATACCTTTTTCGATAAATAAAATCATATCTACATCTGTTAAAAGATCTAATTCGCATTTTGTATATTTTAGCATTAAATCCCAGGAATATCCTGCTAACGTATAATACCACCCAGGATCGATTTTGCTAGTATTAAAACGTACATTTCTAAAATTTTCAAAAACATCACATAGTAAAAGTACATCAGTTTTTAAGTATAAATCAGAGTATTCTCCTAAATTTTGAATGATAAATTTTTCCCAAACATTTTTGGCATGTTCATATTTTTCATCACTAATTGATTCATCAGTTAACTGATTATAAAATTCTTGTTGCAACGGCAATTTTTTTTCATTAAGCTTTTCTATTTTGTCAATATAATCATAACAAAATATCCCTTTTCTTGTCAGCAACGAAAATTGTTCCATAGACAAGTACCTAAACTCTTGTTGTAAATTTTTCAAGTCTTTAATTTCCAAAGTCGAAACAAGTTCATCTAAAGATGTATTCATAAATCGGAGTGGATCAATGAAACGAAGTCTAATGCCACACTCTAGATGTAGAGTAAAAGAGATATATTTTTCTTTATTTATTGGCAACAAACTAATTTGACCGGTTTTTGAAAGATCGCGAATTAAAAAGTGTGAATCGTATAAACTAAAATTATGAAATACTATGGGTACAACAAACTGTTTTCTAAAATTTAAGTTGCACTGCGCATGCGCAAATCCTCTGAAATAACCTTGAAAATAACAATGGTCGCGTACTATGACGTCTCTAGGATTAAATAGTTCTTCGCAAATGTGACACATTTTAGCATCGAAAGTATTTACATTTCCTTTCATTGGAATTATATTTTTAATTTTTGCCTTAATAGATTCGCCTACAGATCTCATTTCTTCAGAAAACCATTCCATACAATTTTCTCCACGATAACTTTTATAGTAAGAAAGTGTATCATTGTAATCACATTTGACATAATATCCACAGCTGAATGCAACATGTTGTTGATATTTTACCGTATTTGCGTTAACAGGTATTTTAATCGGTTCAAGTATTGACTCAAAATCTGCATATATTATAAATGGAACTCTTTGTTGATATATAAAATTTTTAAATTTAATTACTGGATTTGTTGGTATAGTAATTTTTGCCTCATTCATTTTTTCACATAATTCTAAATGAGTATTTAAACGAAGTTCATTACTAAAATAATTTAAACATCTGTCGCAGATAAATTTTTTATATCTAGTTTTATTAAGCTGACTATTCACTAATTTTGAAAGATTTTTAATCCAACAATAATGATATTGTATTTCAATTTTTTCAATATCGTTTGGATCAGGCGCCTCATATTCATTTAATTTTTGAAAATATTGATCTTGAATCCTTAGCAAATTAACATGTCTTTCCATTTTATTTGGAGTGAGACGTAAAGGAATAACGTTAAATTTGTTGCCGATTAGCTCTAATCCGTAAACATTAATGGAAATTTGATTTAATTTTTCAAATACAAAAATATTTTTTAATGTAATTGGAATATTCAATCCCTTTACATTGAAAACTTGACTATAATGAGGATATGATGTTGTTCTATTCACATTTACTACAGCTGGATACAAACAACTTACGACGCTCCAATAAAAACATGCATTGTCAGAGTTTTTAATATTTATACATGCCTTTTTATTTGCAATACTGTTGGGTAACTGAATATAGCTCGAACCATTTCCTATTTCAAATTTATTAACATTTATTTCCAATGAGATAATTTTATTCAAAGCCCAACCAGAATCTTTTTCTTGAAATTCTGACAATTTATTTAAAATATAATCTACCACGTTGTCCATAAACCATTTTCTTAATTCAGTCGATCCGTCGATGATGGAATTTTTAGTATGAAAATATTTGAAATCTACTATATCGTTATTTCCAATTGATTTTTTTACAAATTCACCGCAAAAAGTGGTATTAATTTTAATCATTGAAAATTTTTTAAGAATTTCAACAATTTTTTTTTGCAATACACTAAAAGCGTCTTCTAAAAACTGTAGTATATCCTTGTGTTTTAAATTTATAATTATACCAGAACTTACTCTATTTTTAAATATTGAAATTCCGTCTGACCATTTAATTTTCTTTTCTGTTTGATTATTCGAAATCGATTGATTAAAGTAGCTATAAACCGCTTTTAAATGACCTAATTTTGTCTGCCACATACGTGAGTTTCCAAATAAAAAATTTCTATCTCGTAAAACATCATAACATAGCGATAAAGCAATTTTAACATGTTTCTTCCACGCATCATGTTCTTGCAAAGTAAAATTGAAACCTTTTTCATAAAATTTTTTAACTAATTTATCAATATCTAACGCAAGTTTTTCTGTCATTTTAAAAACCACTAACCTTAATTTTTAACAAATTTAAAAATAGTTGCTGGGTTGAATTTCCCTGTATTTTTTTCACCAATAAACACCAACGAATATCGTCCGTTCCCCAATTCAATTAAATGATCTTTTATTTGTGGAGTTGCCCGTTGTGGTAGAAAAACAGCTTTTTCCTCCAGCTCAACAAGTACTACTTCACCAAACTTTGATAACGTTAATTTTGCAGATAAAATTTTGTAAGGGATTTTTCTTTCTAATTCCTTTAACTTTCCTATTGGCTTGGTGTCGTCTTCTAAAAGAAGGCAGTTGTTAATTGATTTTAGGTCCATATTTTCTAAAAATAACGTTTATATCAGATTTTATTCAATTATATTATACCAAACATGTACACAAAATAATCCACTCGACATTCAGCAACACAATATTCTCATGATTGGGTTTTAAAAAAAAGTTGTCTGTGAAATTTGAACAATTATGCACTTTAATTTTAAATACGTTACGTTGCATGGTAGTAACAACTGTTTGTCGCAAATAACTAAAATTTATCCTTTTGAGAAAACTTTTATCGCGACCAGTGAAATAGATAATTTAGTTTTATAAAAATGTTGTTTTCTATAAAAGATATACTATTGATATATTAACGTCCAACTCAAAAACATTAAATTTTGGGGAGATCAAATTTAACATACGAATTTAATCTAACTTAATCCACACATTCTTATTCTAAGTTCACAAATACAGAAAAACATCTCAATAACGGTTAGTAAAAAGTACAACAAAATTTTAACATTAAAATTTCTTCATACCTAAATTTATTTTAGGCATCTAAGAACTGACCGTTTAAGTGGGTCACCGTAATGAGAAGTTTTGTTGCATATGTATTTGCAATAACTAAAAATAAACACCTTACCTGAACTTGTTACAAGATGCACTAAACGTTAATAGTTGCTTAAGTCAGTATTGTTACTGATTAATGTATGAAAATTTCCAAATTTAAACGAGATCTTTTATACTTTTTACATGCACCGATGAAGCATAGGTACTAAGTGAAATTATCACAAGAAAGCAGGTGTGGTTATTTTCGATTCATCGAGTTTGAGATGGCTAACCTTGCAACTTGCAAACAACCTCTTAAAATGGTCAAGGACATCCACCTTGTTTCAGATTCGAAATATTTTATCTTTAATATTTTTTATTACTAAGAACACTTATGATATAGCAGGTTGAACATATAGTTTGTTGTTATTTATATAATTTCTGTTTTTTTACTAAACTTTGTTATTATTATAGATATTTCAACCAAATTAAACAAATAATATATATTCCAAATAATATTGTTTGGTTCAACCATTTTTTTGTTTTTTTACAGCAATATGACCACCGTCTGATTTGTTAGTATATGTGTAATAAATAGAGGTTAATTACTTTCCGGGTTTAGTATAGTAAAAATCCATTTTCTTCGGGATTTCTGCTTTAGAAAAATTTACATGCGCACTGAAGTCAACTAATTTCTATAAATTAAAGGTAATGTTTGACAAAGTTCAGTTTTAAACTTTATTATATATACGTATAATAATGGAATCTGTTCTGGCATATATTAATCGTGAAAAGAAGTTAAGTGATTTTAGTGTTGATGAATTAAAATGTTTTCCCATACGCTATTTAAGAATGTATGTCAAACCGGAAGAATTATTACATGTTTGGCATAAATTACCAACAGAATATAAATTGGATTTTGAGTTGCGAACATATCTACCTTGTTATGTACATCATAATCCTCCTGAGTGGACGTCACATGTGGATGGTCCTGCGCAATCGCAAAGAAACAGTCACATTTGCAAATTAGGGTTACAAAAATGTAAAGAACTTGTTCAAAACAGTGGTTTAAATAAATATTAAAAAATTTACGTTTATTTTTTCTTTTAAAAAATTACCTAATTTATATAAATTCTACTTGAATTGTGGATAAAGAAATTATCTTATCTGTAAAAGAACTTGGATCATCTTTGCTTAACTAAATTTTACAGTAAATCTTAATGTATTTTTCTATTTTAAACTTTTCTTACACTTATTCTTTAAATCATAATTGTAACAAACCATGTGCAGATTCACTTACTTCCGGAATATATTCTTACTTACTAAATTGTTATATCTACAAGTTAATGTTTTTTTTCTTTTTAAACTTATTTCAAGTATATACTTACTTAAATCAATTATTTTTTCAACATAAATATTAATTTTAGTGTCTCGACTTTTAGTTCGTTAAAAATAAAAAACAGTAATTACTTTTACTTTTTTTTATTTTTTTATTCAAATACAATCTTTAAACTTTTAAAGGTAATTTTGATATATTCAAATTGTCAAATCTGCAAAATGACAAAGGACTTATAGAATTCACGCTTAACCAATTTTAAGGTTAATGTATTTTCCTTTTTTTCAAACTTATTGTATGAATATCGTTAAATTATAATTGTAACAACGATAAACTATATTCCTTCTAGTTCCTAATCTTTTTTTTACTTCTTTGAAAAAAAAAACAATACAACTTTTAATTTTTTCTTTTATTTTTTAAATATGAATCATACATGTTTATCATATCTTTTACAATCTGCTGCTTTCTTTCTTCATGTTTTCGTTTAGTTTCCAATAGAGTTTGTCTCTCAGTTTCCAGTTGGCGCGCTTGTTTATCAATTTGGGATATTTTCTCATCAATTTCTTCATCTTGTTTTTTATCCGTACAGAATTTATTGATGTTAAGCATTACTGCTTGGTAATGTTCATAAAAGAAGGTATAATTTTGCTGTAAATGGGTGGCGAATGATGACATTGTTTCTACTGTCCAGTCAATAGATGATACGTTCTTAAGTGGCGGGGGAGTGGTTGCTCTGGATGTAGAATATTCCATTGATGATGATGTAGTCGGAATTTCTAATTCATTTAATAATCTCTCCAACAAGTCATCGGTATCCTTTGCAAACTCAATCTATAAAGAATTAATTTCAATTAATAAAAGTTTCACCTACTTTTACATAGTTAGAATTTGTCTTTCCACTGTCTGACAAAACATAAATAATGCATATAAATATATAAAATATAATTATACTTCTTTACTTACTGAATAATTTTTTTGCTTTTCACTTGTTTTCGATTTCTTTACTATTTTTTCCATTTTTGGTTTTTTAACTTGCACATTACTCAACACCTTAATAGTTTTACCCATTCTTACAAATGGCAGTGAATCTACGATACAACTCGAAGTATATTTATAAGAGAATATCCCACTGATAAAAATTTCAGACAGGTTTTCAGTTAATTACAATAGTGGGAAATTTTTTATACTTTTTTCATTAAAACCTCTCAAGGTAATATTCTATATCTTCTTTTAAAGCATCTACATAAGAATATAGGTTATACAATCGTATTAGTAAACACATCAGACAGTTGCCTTGACAAAATTACTTTTGTGTACAAAGTTAAAAAAATATTGCTGAATATTAAGGTTAAATGTTGATTATCATTTTGGACAAAAAACGCCCAGCACTGTCCTTGCTTAACCCATTTAATGCAATCAATTACTTATATATTTGCACAGTCATCCTGCATCCAAAACTTGTTTACTGACTTTTTGTTTTGTAAAGATATCAGAAGGTTTTCTACTTATTCCGAAATTGCATTGCTTAGTTGATGTTTTTACATTTAATTGCATCATCGAGTTCGAAAATCACGTATAAAACATAACTGACCTCTACCACTACAGATACAGAATGCTATTATAATTCAAGGTCAATTCATACCAATTGATATTTTATATTACATTTTAATTGCATCGACGAGTGAATAAACTTTACTTTGAGAAATTAAGTTTTTAATATATTACCATGAAAAAAATGTCCTTGTTAAATAAACTTAAGTCGTCTGTTGAGAAATCAAAAAATTCCAATACAAATTACTACAATTCTTTCTTGTTTCTCTCATACCAGTCGATGTATCAAGTTCAAAATCCGGTTTTAACTGACTTAAAAGGAATCAGTCTTCCAAAATACCGGGCATACACATCTCAGCTTCCGCCACGGCCGGACCACATTTATTTTTTAAAGGGTAATATCTCTAAAATAATACAAATATATTTTGGGAAATACTCAATTCAATTAGAAAAGGTTCACTGACACTTTATTTCACTCAAATAATTTTTTCCAAACGTTCAATAAACTCAAAATCATTAAAACTAAAAAAAGTCATTTTCCAATCATTTTCCTCATAGGAAAACTAATCTAATTACACAATTCAATTGGAAAAGGTTCACTGACACTTTATTTCACTAAAATAATTTTTCCAAAGGTTCAATAACCTCAAAATCATCAAAACTACAAAGTCATTTTCCAATCATTTTCCTCAAGGAGAAACTCAAGGTTAACTCAAGGTCCAGTGATCCAGGAGTTGTGTTGTTCTACTACTGTCCATCTAAAGTAAAAATAGTGTTACATAGACTAGTTAAAATGTGCTAATTTTAGACAATTTACCATATTTTCAGAAACAATAGGGTGTCCCCATTAAATCAATTTTTAACTGCACTTAGGTTTTGTTCTAGTAGTGCTCACCTAATAAACATTGGGGACTTTATGCATATGGACCAAAGTACAGTTTCACAAATTGTAGTTAAAGAATGTGAGGCTATTGCTGGCTTGAGAAATCGCTATATACAAATGCCAAGTACTGCAGAACAAATTATAAACTGCCAGAACAATTTTTACCAGGTAGCAAGGTTTCCTCGTGTTATTGGATGCATAGATTGTACACATGTCAAAGTTCGCTCACCCGGTAAGTTCCCTTTAAGATATATGCATAATTATAACCTTCATACTTATAGCATTCAAAACAATTTTAGGTGGAAATGATGGAGAAATTTACAGAAACAGAAAATCCTACTGTTCAGTTAATGTACAATTAGTGTGCGATAGTGATCTGACAATAAATAATATAGTAGCAAGGTGGCCAGGGTCAGCACATGATGCTACAATTTTTTCCAATAGCCCCTTGAGAACAAGATTTGAGGCTGGAGAATTTAAAAATGGCATTCTGCTTGGTATGTTTGTTTGATCATTTCATTTTTAAAGAGTATTTGATGACTCAAATAACAAGAGGTATCAAAACATTATTGCATATTTTTTAGGAGACAGTGGCTCCCCCCTTAAATCATATTTATTAACCCCACTTGCAAATCCAATAGCCCGTGCAGAACACCTTTACAATGAATCACACAATCGTACAAGGAACTGTATAAAAAGAACAATTGGAGTATACAAAACAAGGTTCGCTGTTCTGTGTTATGGACTTCGTTGCAGTCTAAATAATGCATTAACAGTGATAGTTGCTACAGCAGTACTGCACAACATTGCTCTATCTATGCATGAAAATGTTCCTGTAGGCATAAATGCAGAGGAATTAGATTATGTTATAGAACCAGAGCAAATTCCTGTTGTTAATTTACACCAAAATATTCTTTATGATTTCTGGAGTGATATTGTGAATAATCATTTTGCCAATATATAAAATGTAATTTGCAGTTTTCATTTCAATAAAATATTATTTTTAATTTAATCGGGTTTACTTTATGGCATTACAAATCCTGTATAAAAATCATTTAAATCCATTCACTATAACTAGGTTCTGAGGTATAAACCTCTTTACTAAATATACAAAAAAAATATAAACTTTTTTATTTGAAACATCTGAATAAAGAATGACATTTTTAAAGTATTGCCTTTTGCTTTTCTATTTCTAACTCAAATAATTGAATTTCTAATTGGTGTTTCTTTATTATTAATTTGTTTTCAGTCTCCATATGTCTCAATTAATCCTCTTAATAAATCTTTAAAAATAAAATATGGGTGAAAGGGAATTTTATCTAAATTTGATTGGGTTCCCAAGGGATTATTTTCAACTAGTTGCAATCTTTTATCAAGTAACAAATCATATTTTTTAGCTATGTCAGATGAAGTCATTGGCTTTAGAATGGTTGTTGGTCTTCTCCGTGAATTTTTTTGGAGTGTCTGAGAATAAAAATATGTTAACTTCTATCTAACGTATAAAAACATAACTGTTAAAAAAGTGGTAAACTTAACATTTTCAGCAATTTCAAAACATTAAATCTAGAAATACCTTGCATGTTGATTTTACATGTGCAGGACATAGTAGAGTACTGATAGGTGTTTGTAATTTTTCAGGATTATAGTTTTTCCAGGTATGTACATTATCTTCTCTTGTATTTGCTTTTATAAAATTTTCTTTATTCATATCTGTTGGAAACTGACAATAAAACTATTTATTCTTAGGAAAGAGGCCATGACAAATGTCATGTTATGTGTAAAAAAAGAAGAAAACAGTTAGCCTTCAAGTAAGGTAGTAAAACGTGGTTGTATTAGTTTATATGTTAGTAAAATAAAAGTTCAAAATAATAAAACCTGGTTCACGTTATTTGTTTATTCAACAACTTAATTTAACACCAAATCCAACAGGTTATGGGCCCAGATTCGCCTAAAAGGGTGTTAAATTAAAAATTAAGCAAAAAATAATCGACGCCGGCAAGCAACAAGCAGATAAAAGAAAATACCCAGTGTTTGGGGTCAGTTAGTAAGAATACGACGTTCGACACACATAAAACGATGGACCAGACAGGATTGATAGGCATTGCAAAACTCAATGGAGAAAACTGGACTACATGGAAGTTTCAGGTAGAGATCACGCTAAAGTCCAAAAGATATTTTGAGATAGTAAGTGGAGCAGTACAGAGACCAGCTACAACTACAGAAGAATGGGATAGTAAAGATGCCAAAGCACAAGAAATTATAGTCTCTAGGCTAGAAGAAAAAGTAGTTACACATATTTTGTCATGAAAAACAGCAGCCGAAATGTGGACAAAGCTTAAAGCAATTTATGAGCATCAATCTCAAGTAAGTGTACATGTATTGACTCAAAGATTCTTTTCATTAGAATATACAGAAGGAAAAGCAGCAGAATTTATGTCACAGTTAGAGGAAATAAAAGGCACATTAAAGTCATTGGGAGAAGAAATAAGTGACAAAATGATAATTACCAAGGTATTAATGTCATTACCCGAAAATATGAAACATTTTATATCAGCTTGGGAGTCAACACCCACAGATAAACAAACATTGACTGATCTTATGTCAAGATTAATGTTGGAAGAAGAAAGAGGTAAAAATGTAGAAAGACATACGGCATTAGCATCGACAACAAAGTTCGTCAAGTCAAGAAAAGACATGAAATGTTTTGAGTGTAATAAAATTGGTCATATGAAGAAAGATTGTCGCAGAACAAGCAAAAAGGAGTGTCATTTTTGTAAGAAACCAGGACATCTAATGCAAGATTGTTGGTTCAAGAAGAGAAAAGAAGAAGAAGAGAAAAGGGATAACAGAAAAGCAGGTGATCAAGCCCTTGTAAGTGAATCAATTCTATTAAATTGTTCTGATGATGTATTAGACAAAGTCAAATTGAAACCAGACTATTGGTGGATGGACAGTGGAGCTACAGAACACATGTGTTTCGACAAAGGACAATTCAGACTAATGGAAAAACTACCAGAAAAAAGGCAAGTTAGAGTAGGAAATGGAACACTAGTAGATGTACAAGGTATAGGTACAGTACAAGTAACAGCTTGGAATGGAAGCGAATGGGTGAGTACAGATTTAAACAATGTATTATATGTACCAGATTTGTCAGTAAATTTGTTTTCATTAAGTACTACACTGGATAAAAATTATGAAATGCATTCAAATAAAAATAAATGTGAATTAATAGATATAAAGGGTAAAGTAAGAGCTATAGCAGAAAGACAAGGAAATTTATATAAAATGCAGTTTAAAATTAAAAAATTTACCCAAAACATTGATATGCAGCCATTACAGTGTAATGCAGTCATAAGTATACATGATTGGCATAGAAAATTGGCACATATTAATTTTGATCAAGTAAAGAAGGTTTTAAAAAGAAATAATATACAATTCACTGATGATCCAAAACCATTTTGTGAAATATGTCTTGCTGGTAAACAGCATAGACTTCCATTTTCAGTTAGTGAATCAAGAGCAGAGAATACTTGTGAGCTTATCCATAGTGACTTATGTGGTCCTATTGAAGCTGAATCACTTGGTGGGGCAAAATACTTTTTATTATTAAAAGATGATTATTCTGGATATAGATATATCTATTTTTTAAAGAATAAATCGGAAGTTGAAAGAAACATAGAAAACTTTATAGCTATGGCTGAAAATGTTACTGGAAATAAGATAAAAATATTAAGAACAGACAACGGTTTGGAGTTTGTAAATGAAAAGATTTCAAAAATATGTAACAAAAAAGGAATAGTTCACCAAAAAACTTGCTTATATACCCCTGAACAGAATGGTAGAGCTGAAAGAGAAAATAGGACAATAGTAGAATCTGTAAGAACATTATTACAGAGTTCTGGCCTGAGTAAATCTTTTTGGGCTGAGGCAGCAAATACTGCAATATTTTCAATAAATCGTGCAGGAAAAAGCCCACAAAAGGATCAAACACCGTTTCAGGCATGGTATAAAAAGAATTGTAATGTTGAAGTTTTCAAAGAATTTGGATCAAAAGTTAGTGTACACATTCCGAAACAAAAACGTAGAAAGCTAGATGCTAAAAATGAAATTGGAATTTTTGTGTGATACTCAGAAGAAGTTAAAGGTTATCGAGTATACTTCCCAAACAAAAATAAGTTACAAATACACAGAGATGTGGTCTTTATTCCCGAGATAGAAGAAAAAGGGTCACATATAAGGGATGATAACAAAATTGTATTATTAGATTCTGAAAATGAGGATGAAGACGTAACCGAAAATGATGATCATAATGTTATTCTTGATCCTGAAATTGAAATATTAAGAAATTTGGAGGAACCAGAAGAAGATACTTCATCGGAAGAAGAAATTTCTGGAGAAGTGACAGTGAGAAGTGGAAAACGTTAAATTAAGAAACCAGCACGGATGCAAGAGTATGATATGAGTGAAGCTGATATGTGCTTTTACTCGAATGAAGAAGAGCCAGTTACTCTCGAAGAGGCAGTGTCCGGTAAAAATAGTGTGCAGTGGAAAAAGGCTATGGAAAAAGAGCTGACCGTGCTTCGCGAAAATAATACGTGGAGTGAAGTGCCGTGGCCGGTTAATAAAAAAGTTATAGAAAGTAAATGGGTCTTTAAAATAAAAAATGAAAATGATTTTAAAGCGCGCTTAGTGGCTCGTGGTTTTCAACAAGAAAGCAGTGATGATTTGTATGATATATATGCCCCAGTGGCAAAATTAACAACATTTAGAATCCTTCTTGTAGTTGCAATTAAGTTATGTAAACCTATTCATCAAATGGATGTACGAAGCGCATTTGTTTATGGAGATATAAATGAGGAGGTATTTATGACCTTGCCAAGTAAAAATAGAGAAAATAGTGAAACTGTTTGCAAACTTAATAAGTCGATTTATGGTTTAAAGAAAAGTCCTAAATGTTGGAATACTACTTTTGATAATTTAATGAAAAGTGAGGGTTATGTGAGATCAGAAAATGATCATTGTTAATACTCAAAATGTACAAATGATAGTAGATTATATATCTTGATTTATGTTGATGACTTATTAATTTTGGGAACAAACAGACAAGAAGTCAACAATATAAAAGTTTTGTTGAGTAACAATTTTTGTATGAAAGATTTAGGAATTATCTCTCAGTATTTAGGTATAAATGTTAGACAAAATTTGGATGAGGGATATACTGAATTAAGTCAGGAAAATTATTTAAAGAAAATTTTACAGAAATTCGGCATGCAGGATTGTAAACCTATTAATACCCCGATTGATGTAAATACTGATTTTAATTTTAAGAATACAGAAAATGATCCAGACTTACAAAAGCTTTGCAGGCAAATTATTGGAAGCCTAATGTATGCAGTTCAAGGTTGCAGACCAGATTTATGTGAATGTGTTAGTCTGTTAAGTAGATATCAGGATAAGGCAAACAATAATCTGCTTAAGGCTTTGAAAAGAGTATTGAGATATGTAAAAGTGTCTCTAGATCTTAAGTTAATATTTAAACCAGATAATATGAATAATTTATGTGGATTTGTAGACTCTGATTGGGGAGGGGACATTTATGATAGAAAATCAACATCTGGTTATGTTTTTAAGTTACTAAATTGTACAATTCTATGGGCAAGTAGAAAACAGCAATGTGTTTCAATATCATCAACAGAGTCAGAGTATATAGCCCTAAGTTTAGCAGTTAGCGAAGCTTGTTGGTTAGTAAAAGTTTTAAAAGATTTTTGTTTATTTGATTTAGATGAACCTATTATAATGTATGAAGATAATCAGTCAGCAATTAAAGTGGCAACTAATCCTGAAAATAATAAGAGATTGAAACATGTTGATGTGCGTTTTTATTTTATCAAAGAAAAGATAGATAATGGCTTGGTGAATATCGTTCACATTAAGAGTGAAGACCAATTGGCTGATATGTTTACCAAACCATTAGCTAGAATTAAGTTCGAAAAATTTAGAAAAGATTTAGGATTGCTACCTAAATAGTTTTGTTTTTGTTGTATTGTTACTGCGTTATTTGCTTTGCTATTTAACATTAAAATTAAACTTGTTATTAATAAGTGTAAGAAGAATAAAATAATTTTATTGAAAGGGGGTGTTGGAAACTGACAATAAAACTATTTATTCTTAGGAAAGAGGCCATGACAAATGTCATGTTATGTGTAAAAAAAGAAGAAAACAGTTAGCCTTCAAGTAAGGTAGTAAAACGTGGTTGTATTAGTTTATATGTTAGTAAAATAAAAGTTCAAAATAATAAAACCTGGTTCACGTTATTTGTTTATTCAACAACTTAATTTAACACCAAATCCAACAATATCACTAGTTTCGGTTACTGGTATTATTTTTTTATCGACATTAGTGACATTTATGATGCTCTTAAAATAATTCAAACCAATATTTCTGTGACGACATACACTCAGAGTGATTAATTATGAGATTATTGGGTAAAGTACAGATACATAATAGAATTTGCACATTGGGGTTTTGGACGTTGATATGGAAGTAATACAAACTGGTCAATATATTTATTATTTGTAAAAATTACCAATCTCAAAGTACAAGATTTGACCTATATCCTAGTATCATATAGAAACTGCTGATTAGTCACTCATTTGTGCATATGTAAACTGAAAAACTTGCTAACAACCAAATAGATATGAAAATCAACAAACTAAAGAGATTTTTACCTGCAATGTTTCTGATCCATCTCCTGTCTCAAACTCATATTCAATTTCTGTATCAATCTCTTGCTTCATGACTTCTACTACTGAAACATCGGCATCATCATCAAAAGATTTGTGAAGGCCAGTCAAAATTTTTTCATTTATAATGGAACGAAGAAAATCATTACTTTCGTTCTTAATTATATTTTGAGGAGGACCACCGCCAGTAAGTAGCACTTGTTTCCTTTCTTCTGCTAATGTTTTTCTAAATTCTTTTTTTCTATTCTCGTAGCATTTTCTTAAAGAAATTGCATTTCTATATGTATTGCTACAAGAAGAATTGAACTCGTCCTCGATAGCTTGCCATGCTTTGTCTTTTTTCATTGAAGATACTCTATCAGTCTTTTTATCTTCTATAATGTTGGCGAATTTATTTGCGATTATACGCATTAAATGTCCTTTTTCGGAATTTGTAAAGTTAGGAACTTGCCTAACAGTGCTCATTTTTAACTCACGTTTTACACTCACCACTGGGATTGCTGAGAATAATGAAAACATAAATAACCTTTATACTCTCTCTCTCTCTCTCCCTCTCTCTCTTTCTTAATGGCCTTTGGACTCCTGTCACAATTGGCCAGCACATTTAGTTTAATATGTGTCCCGGATCATCAAGAATGTATCTGGGTCGATTCAATACCCCATCCACTATCCACTTTGGAATGTTGAAGTTACTATAACACTTAAAACAGTCCACAAAGTAAGTCTATTTCTACAGAAGTATTTGATTGATTTCTAAAAATTTTAAAATGAGTTTTAAAATCTTGATGTTGACATTTCCTAGCAAGACATTCATGTTGTATGGACATGTAATTCCCATTTTGGCTATTTCATAATACATATCTATATTGGTAATATATTAATAGGGCAGGTGAATAGTATATGCTCGATACTTTCTTCTTGGCCACATTCGCAGTTAGGAGAATCTGCAAGTGCAAGATATTTCATTTTGCAATAGTTATGAAAAATCATAATTAACAAATTAATAAACTTTTTTGAAAATTTATAGCAGGATCTTGTAAAGTATACATATGAAAAGGGCTCCACGAAGTTTCAAATTTTTAGGCCAATTACTTATAACTTTTATCCCATTGTTTATGCCAACAGAGATTAGGAAAAAATTTGTTTGTTAAAAATTGAATAACTTATTGAAAAATAGTGACAAAATGATTTCTCCAACTGAATTAGATTCTTTCAATTGTTAGGAAAATACTGAAATTTGTTAATATTTATAAAATCACATTTTATGTCATAAAAAAAATATTTTATCTGATAAACCCCGTTTAGCGGCAGCGCGCGAATGCTGTAAAAGCCGAGCGAAGCACTATTTTCAACGTCAAATTAAAATTATAAATAATGGAGATAGAGTTCCGGCAGTTGGGACTTTTTTATTGGAAATTTCCTCCTCTTTCAGGATCTTTTTTCAAAATTCCTTAAATATCATTATTTTATTAACGAAAAACTAAATACCTTTTTTTTATCTTATTTTGTTAATAACAATCGCAATTTTTTATGTGCTAATATACCCTTAAAAAACATTTTTCTAGACGTCATTCCGAATCGAATGAGCTATGGCACATATTTTTAGGAGCTTTATTTCTATTTAACACGTTTTTGAACTTGTTGACTAGACTATTATTTGCCTACTCCTCTATTAAATCCTCATACCCGGGCAGAACAGCTATACCATGAAGCTCATATCAGGACAAGAAACGTCGTAGAACGACAAATAGGTGTGTAGAAACGAAGATTTCCTATTCTCGCCTATGGGTGTCGTTTGAAACTCGAAACAACATTAGAGATTATAGTAGCTGCAGGAGTCCTTTACAATATTTGTATAGAGAATAATGAAGCAGATCCTCCTGACCCAGAAGATTTAAGAAGGTTTTTAAATATTATGGAGGAAGATGAAGTGCCACATATTCCTGTACTAGACAACAATGACTATAATCATTATGGTTTTGAAACTAGGCAAGATATTATAAATAATTATTTTGCAGAATTAGAATAAAAATATATATTTCGTTTTGTAGTGGTTTAGCAATAAAATACAATTTAAATTACTTAATTTGTTCAAAAAATATATAATTTTCCATTTTTTCATTCCATTTTCACAAATCAAAACTTTAATACTATTTAAAAAAAAATCAATATTAAAAAGAATTACTTAACAAAAATATTAAACTAATAATTTTTAATTAAAATAAAACTAAAATGTTCTTACCGACCTAATAACTAATATCTACAAAATATTTTACAAATCTGTTTTTCAATTGTATTTCTTTTGTCTGCATCTCTACTAACATTATTCGTTCCTGTATAAGGAAAAGTTCCTCTTCTCTTTCTGCCTTTCTTTTAGCTATCTCCCTATCGTTCTCCAAGTTTTTTTTAGAGATTTGGAATAACTCCTCCTCTCTCTCTTCTTTTCTTTTTAATATTTCTTTTTTATTTTCAAAATATATTCTTTTTTTACTCTTGCAACTTTTAAATATTCTTCCGACAATTGTGTAGAACTTAATTGTTGGACATTGGGTCTTCTTCTTTTCGTCCATTTAATTTCCAATGGTTCCGATATCCGCTTCCTTAACAAGTTTGTGGAGGTTTTGATGCCATCAACTTAAAGCAAATATGCAACAGAAAATATTTTCTGTGAACACAAAATTTTAAATGAAAATGAAAGTATCTTACATTTTTTTTGTCGCTGTTACTGTTAGCAGCAATTACTTCAGTAAAAAAAGAAACAAAGGTTATTAAAAATGTTTTGTTATGTATAAGGTAAATAAAAAAAAGTGTTCAAAATGAAACTTACTACAGCCTTAGAAGACTCACCAATTGCTGCCTCATTATTTGTACTTCTCTCAGCCTAAAATACAAAAGTATTGTTAAATTCACATTGCAAAGAATACAGTTTCACAATTTTCAAAATTAAAGTATGTTTTACAATTTCATTAATAAATACGGTATATAAATTTAAGAGACTCACTAGACACGCGACATCTACTTTATCATGTTCTGTTGAGTATGAGGAGGATGGGAGGTCCGAGTCAAAAGAATTTGTAAGCCCAAAGACTGTTTCGGGATTTATAATGTCCAACAACAAATCTGTAGATGGATCACTTCTTCAGGGCCGCCTCCCGTTTTGAAAATTTCCTTCTTCTCCTGAGCCACTTCCTTTCTTGTATTTTTCTTTAAATTATCCTACAATTTTTTAAAGATTCTTTGGATCGCGGTATTCCCTCAGGAGTTTGGCAATTAAATAAACTGGTTATTTTTTCCCAACTATTGTCTTTGTCCCGCCCGGTAACAGCATCTGTTCTTTTATTTTCAATAATATTTTTAAAACTAAAAACAATGTTTAACAATTTTGTCTTCTCGCGACTGGTAAAATTAGGATCCCTCTTTTTTTCCATAATCGTCTTCATTGATTAAATTCATTTTTGTTTAATATTTCACGAATAATGCACACAAATCACAAATAACACAAGCTCACTTAAACAACAACAAAAGTTTAAAATGAAAACCGAAACATACCCAAGCTTCTGTCGTCTCTGTCTGTCAATTGTCATTGCGCTTTAGTTACTAAATAAAAAGTAACTAGATTTCTTGACGTTCCCACATCTTACCACCACTTAGGCCCGGTTGTACAATGAATAGTTCAACGTCAGTTCCCTTGAACTGCAGTTCACTGTTAAACGCCGTTCAGAATCCCGAGCGTTGTACAATAATAAGTTTACTTGAACCTGTACTACGGTAGAAATAGGTCCACTGTGGCATTGCCAAACAACGAAAAGAAGAGTATTATGCAGAACTTAACCTATAAAATAATTTTTTTTATATTTTTATTTTGTTCTTGGAGTTCGAAGTTATCAAGATTGTTTATATTGTATTTATAATTTACTGCTGCCCTGTTATAATAATGGAGAAAAAAAACAGTAGGGCAAGTAACTTCTCAGCAAGAGAAGTAGATACTTTAATTAATTTAGTTAAAGTGTATAAAAATGAAGTAGAGTGCAAAAAAACAGATACTGACACCAACAAAATAAAAGCCGATGCATGGGAAAAAATTTATAATGAATTTAATAGTATTCTGGGAGATCCTCATAGAACGATTAAAGTTATAAAAAATAAATATGAAAATATAAAGAAGCGCACTAAGCAAAAATTTGCTGACAATAAGATATATGTTTCTGGAACTGGAGGAGGACCATATAAGGATGTTGTTTTAACGGACACAGACAGTGACCTACATGAGATTTTAGGCTCCCAGTTAACAGGGCTTACTTCCAAGTATGATAATGATGCCACTGCAGGTTAGTTATAATGTTTTCAAGTTTATTTTAAAGGTATTTATTGTTTTTTTTTTTAGAATCTATTATAATTGAATTTGGAAATAATTCAGCTGAAGAGGACATTGGTGACGATCCAGAAGAAATTCCTTTAAAAAAAAGAAAAAGGGATATGTTGCAGTCACCAAGTGCTTCAAATTATGTAGGCCAAAATGACACCCCTACAACATCCCAGAAGATGCCCTTGACAACTAGAGACAGTAATTTGGAAAACTGTAGAATTCTGTCCTCCAATTGTTGGAATCTTCCAGCACTGATTGGGAGGCATATACACCGGCTATGTTAAAAAAGCCATTGTCTGTTCCCTTACAGCAGCCAGAAAATAAAAAGTCTACATCTTATTAGCTTAGCGCTAAATTAGAAGACTGGGTTAAAAATAAAACAAAATACGGAGAAAAAGCTTTCAATGAAAAGCATGAATTAACAATTAGGCAAATGAAGGAAAAACATCAGCTAGAGATGGCCATTCAAAAAGAAGAATCCCAAGCAAGACTGAAGTTTCTTGAAGAAGAACATATCTTGAAAATGAAGATATTAGAAAAACAATATAGTCAAAAATAATGAATAAACATATTATGTATTTTATTATTTTTAAATGTAGATGTAGTTAGTTTTTTATTATTGTTTTTTGAGTTCCTGAAATTCCACCGCCTACTTTTTTCCTAGGAAAATTGGTAGAATTTCATGTTTTTCCAGTTTATTTATACACTGAATAACTATAAAGATATCTATAACAAATTTTGAAAATAAGTGTTTATTAATGTGAAACGAACACTGTTATTAATTCCTCCTTGTGCATGTCTAATCACAAGGTTATTAACATTTTCTGTTAATTCAATGGCAGCAACGATTTCTTCATTCACATCTGGTGGATCCACATCTCCCCTAGATATTGCGATATTGTAAAGAAGAACCGATGCCATAACCACAGCTTCTACCTTTTCTTGTTTTAATCGGATTCCTAAGGCAAGAATTGGGAATCTTCTTTTTAAAACTCCAAATGCTCTCTCTATGGAGTTCCTTGTCCTAATTTGGGCTTCATTGAATAGATTTTCAGCTGGAGTTTGAGGATTTAAGAGAGGAGTTATAGTGTAGTTTTTTATGGCATAACCACTATCTGCTACAAGAAAATTGTCACCATATACCCTATTTTCAAAATAATTTCTGACTCTGCTATTTCTAAATATATTGGAGTCATGAGCAGATCCCGGCCATCGGCATACAATATCCTGAAATTTGAGTTTGGCATCGCAAATTGCTTGAACATTAAATGAGAAAAAACCTTTACGGTTTCTGTAGATTTCAGCATCTGCTCCCCCAGGAGACAGTACTTTTACATGGGTACAGTCCAATGCCCCAATACATCTCGGTAGGTTAGCAATATTGAAAAAACCTTATCTAACACTACATAATTCATTTTCATTTCTTGGCATTTTTATAAATTCTCTGCCCAATCGAGCCAAAGCTTCTAAAACCATATAAATTTTTCGGCTTGCTGTTGATTTGTCTATACCAACAAAGTCTCCAACAACTTGCAGAAAACTCCCAGTAGCCAAAAAACGCAGAGTAATACAGACCATTTCAGTAGGTGACACTGCATGATTCCTAAAAAATTAATAAATACAAAACCAAGACTTTATATAACAATAGAAATCTTACCGGTCAGTAACAGATGAAATATTTTCAGAAATTTCATCTATAATAAATCTAACAACCTGTTTTTCTAGTCTAAACCTGTTCTTAAATTCCTAATCATTCCAGATGGTGAAATGATCTGGTCTTTCTCTGTAAACCTTCGGAGCTCGAGGATGTGCAATAATTTCTACCATTTCCAAAAAGTCCTCATCATCAGTAATATCATCATAAAAATCATCCATGATCATTATAATAAAAAATCGACAAAACAAGAAAATGAGGTTAAAACCACTGGGTAGACATAAAAATACTGTTGAACTTTCTTTGAACGGTCAAATTTGGACGTTCAAGATGAACCGCGTTCACCATTTAGAATTGACATTGTACAACGGAACTGTTTCGTTGAACCACAGATCAGCGTGATCAAACCGTGAACTCGGAATGAACGCAGATTGTACAACCGGGCCTTAGCTAAGGTTTCGTTAATGCCTATTAGCACCGTTTGTATTAAGTCCGACTTAAACCACGATCAGTGAAATTTTGACTTCAACTAGGCTGATAAAATAAAAGTGTTAAGGTTAGAAATAATTTATTGATTGTGGTATTGTGGATATTTTGCGTGTTTAATCGTTGTTTAATTCCTTATATTATATTTGTCTGTTACTTTGAAGGCATTTAAACAATTGAAATGGAATATTTGGAGGATCTTACGGATGACGAAGATTTTTTAGAACTCTTAAATATAATGGCTTTTCCCCAAAGAGCTCCTAGAACTTTCCGTGAAAGAGAAAATCATTTTATAAAATGGAATGATAGTGATTTTGGGAGCAGGTTTCGCTTATCAAAGGAAACGGTTCGCATTGTAATTGATTCAGTGAGAGAAGAACTTACGTGTTTGAAAAATTTGTGAGTATACTATAGATTGTAAGAAAAGTAGAATATTAACCTCTATTAATTTCAGTAATTCAGCTTTAACACCCGAAGAAATGGTTTTAGCAACACTTCGTTACCTTGCTACGGGGTCCATTTTACAGGTAATAGGAGACTTCTGTGGTATAGATAAGGCAACTGCATGCCGTTTCATTCCTAAAGTTTTAAGATGTATTTCCCAGCAGGCTAGAAATATGATACGGATGCCTTCTAACGAAAGGGAGGTCAATAACATAAAAGAGGGATTTTTCCAAATTGCACGTTTTCCTAAATCCATAGGGGCCATAGATTGCACACATGTAAAAATTATTTCTCCTGGCGGGGAAGACGCCGAAATATTTAGAAATCGGAAGGGATTCTTTTCCATGAATGTACAGGCAGTATGTGACAGTAGTTTACAAATACTAGATGTTGTCTGCAGATGGCCTGGATCAAGTCACGATAGCACAATTTTTAATAATTCAAGACTGAAGGCGAGAATAGAAAATGGGGAATTTGGTATTGATAGTTTAATTGTGGGTGATAGTGGATATGCTAATAAAAATTACCTCATTACCCCTTTATCTAATCCGATAAGTCGAGCTAAACAATTATTTAACGAGGCCCAAATTAGAACACGTAATTCCATTGAAAGGTGTTTTGGTGTATTAAAAAAACGATTTCCAGTCCTCTCTCTTGGAATTCGTTTAAATATTTCCAAAGTTAAAGCTATAGTTGTTTCATGTATAGTATTACATAATATTGCATGTCAAGTAGGAGAGCCAGAATTAGAAGTAAATGAGGAAATCGCAGAAGCAATTAGACAGGGTATGAATGTTAATTTAAATAAATATCCAAACAATCCTCCCAGGGGATTTAACGTGAACAACGTAACTAGATATAATTTGATACAAAATTATTTTAGTAATCTTAGGGAAGATTAATTTTGTTTTATATAATAAAATAATATTTGTACACTTGGTCATCAAAATAAAATCATTTTCCTAGTATTTTTATAGTTTTACTGTATGCGTTAAGAAGAAATAAAATACAATTCACTGTCATATATTTATTTAATTTTGTAAAATGTTTTTTCTTTTTCGAGTCTCATTATTTCAATCTTCATTTCGTGCTCCTCTTTACGAAACAAAAGTTTCTGTTGATGTTCTTCCTCTGCATGTTTCATATCAAGTTGATGACGTTCTTGCATAAAAGTCATTTTTTGCGCATGCTGCTCTTCCAGATGTTTTTTATTGATTTCTGCACATTTTTCTTTACTTTTTGCCCACTGACCTAATTTTGATTTCAAATCAGACATCTGCTTTGGTGTATGTTTTAGAGGCTTAGATTTTGGGGTTTTAAGATTCAGTTGCTCAGAGTCCCCTTAGTCGTTAAGTAAAGCTTAAATATCTAAAGGAACGCTTACTCAGTTGCACCACAGCTAATCATCGCTTAATTCTCGGCTAAACCTTACTTTAACTAAGTGAAGGTTTTTCCTGCGCTTAGGAGTGAATTCTAACCTAAATCGAAAGAGTTCCCAAAATTTTCATTGTTAAAAAGTGCTACAACGGTGAACATTGAGATTGAAAATGATATAATTGATGACGATTTGGAAATTATTGAAATTATAAATCATGGCATACCACGGAGAATCTATGATAGAAAAGATCTGTTTACATATTACGACGACAGGGATTTTTTAAAACGTTTTCGTCTGACGAAAGAAACGGTTTTGAAACTATTGCCTAAATTAGAACAAGACTTAGAAAGACCATACAACAGGTAAAAAATATACCAAATAATAGATATTAGTTTTATCATCCCAATTTATTTATTCCAGGAACAATCTAATTACGCCCATGAGCCAACTTTTATTAAGTCTTTTGTACTTTGCTTCAAACAGCCACATGATCATTATTTGTGACATAGCAAATTTGGATATATCAACAATATCTAGAATCATAAAACGAGTGTCGACGGCAATTGGAAGATTAAGAGGGGAATATATTTATTTCCCAAATAATGAAGCTGAAATAGCAGCTACAAAAAATGCATTTTATGACATAGCTTCATTTTCAAATGTTATAGGAGTTGTAGACGGCACACACATAAGAATAACATCCCCAGGTAAGTATATAAAAGCCAAAGCCAGTTGATATTTATTGTTCTTCATACAACATTGTTTTAGGTGGTGTAGATGCAGAAGTCTTCCGCAGTAAATGTACAACTAATAGCAAATGCCAACCTAGAAATGATTGATTTAGTTGCAAGATGGCCAGGTTCTGCACATGATGCAACTATTTTTAATAATTCTAGAATACGTAGACGATTTGAGCAGAATGAATTGTCGAACTGCATTTTATTAGGTAAATTTTATACAATACTTTCTTAGTTTTAACAGCTTAGTTTTCACAACTTATTACATGTAACCATTTTTTTAGTTTTATAGTAGCCTTACTATATTACTTTATTGAGACATTAGTCCAGTGCTATGTTTTTTACAAAAAAAATCTTAGTAGTATATGGATAGTCAGAAAATTTAGGAATAATGGTATATAACTGAAAAAATACCCATTGGACATCAACAAATAACCAGAAGTAGGGTATAAGGGTAAAAGGGGGGTTTTTATGCCCATCCTGAAAGTTTTAAAATCCAAAATTTTGTTAACCAACTTTTTTGATTGAAAATTAAGTTCTTTTTTTCCTACTAAATTCATCTAAAATCAAAAAATAAATATTTCGATTTCAAAATATACACTTTAAGATTTTGTTGAAAAGTGGTTTAAATAAATGTTGGAGATCTTTGCTCTTCGAATAGGCTTGTTGGTGTCCAGTTCATTTTTTTCCATTTATATACCATTAATCCTAAATTTTGTGACCATCCAGATGATGCTAAGAATTTTTTTGAATTCTATCTTTAGAAAACCAGTTTAGCACTGCTCTACATAACCATTAAATAGATAAAATATTTTTATTGTGAAGCAAGTCAATATTTACTAAATAATACATAATATTGTAGCAGATAGTGCCTACCCAACTCGAGAGTTTTTGATGGTCCCACTGGAACACCCTCAAACAGAAAGTGAAAGACTATATAACGAGTCACAAATTAGAACCAGAAATGTGGTAGAAAGAACTTGTGGGGTATGGAAAAGGAGATTCCCATTTCTAGCATATGGATGCAGATTAAAATTAGATACTACATTAACTGTAATTGTTGCTATTGGAATACTTCACAATATAGCCCGTAGAAATGGGGATCCAATGCCACCTTTACCAGAAGGAATAAATGAGCATGATTTCCAGATTCTGCTGAGACAAGGCAATATTCCAGTTGCCCCACCAGTAAATAATCATTTATTACTTGGACCAGCCTTTAGGCAAAATCTTATTAATAATTATTTTGGAGCTTTATAAATATTTGGCTTTTATTTGGAAAGTATGCAATAAAGACCTATTTACTAAAATGGTTTGTTTTCTTTTACATCTTTATACATCTTATTAGGATTTCCTTAGATTTTATGGTAAAATATCCTATAAATATTGAAAAGAAATTGTAAATTATAACTGCTTTTATCTCTTTATTAAAAAAATATACTTGCATGATAAAACAAAATAACATTTTTATATTGACTACAAAATGTATTTAATACATATTAAAAAACAAATAATAAAACTGAAAAGTTTTTCTCTAAAATAAATTTTAACAAAACACTTTTTTAACAACTTGTAAATTAAGAAACTAGGAAAAAATATTTAAAGGAAGGCTAGAACTTGACTCAATTTTAGCTAAAAAAACTTGTTTGATTTTGATATCAAGTTCTTGCGATTTCTTCTTTAACTCAAACTCAATCGTTTCTCTTTTTTGTTTGATCTTATATGAATTTTTCTGGTTTTCTAATTCCAAGTTAACTAGCTCTAACTTTAAATCGGCTAATTTGGAATATTTTTTTGATAATTCTGATGAACTAATATTAGACATAATTGGTCTATTTCTTTTTGTCCATCCATATGAAGTTGAGTTAGTTGGAATTTCATCAACAGTTTCGGAATTATTCTTATTTTCAACAGACTCTTCTCTCATCTTTTTGGGTTTTAGTTTTTTTGACATTGGTGTTGAATAATGTTTAGCTTTGAAATCACCCCAATCTGGACCCAATTCATTATCCTACACAAAAATAGTCAAGTGATAACATATAACAATATAACTTTTTTTACTTAATATTAAAAAAAAAATAAAAATGGTGAAATTGACAACTTATTTTCATTCTACAAAAATAACAAGTTAGGTCCTTTTTACTCTAATCTAAGTACCTTTCAGATGCAGCTAATGAACCAAATAAACAGTTTCAAATAACCGATTCTGACAAGGTCAATTAGTTTTTTCAGAAATTGGGAAATAGATCAATAATTTTTTGGTGCCCACCACCAATTTAATAAGGAAAGAAAAAATATGCTGTCAGTCCCTTTCTCATTTGATTTCAACATAATGTTTAATAATTAAAGTACTTTACAAAAATATTCAGTAGTTATCTCTAAAAGAGAAGCAAGATTTTTAGTCAATAAGGTGTAGGTATGTTCTTAAGTGGACGTCTTTATAAAATGGAATATTTCTTCATATACAGTATGTCTCCTGAAGTATGGAAAACTTTTTATTATTAAATTTAGGAAAAACATTTTTGTAAACGTTCTCCATGTTCTAAAATCTAAAATACAATCATCAGATATAGAAGTTTTTAGTAGTATACGAGGTTTGTCAAAAAATATATGAATTTTGCTCAAGAGTAAAGTACCTACCTTATTTTTGACAATATCGAAAATTGTTATTCAAAAATGTTGATCAGAACTAAAAACGATGTTCAAATGTGCAATTATACCCATTTACATTGCAATTTTTTTTCTTTTTTTAATCATTATTGTACACTTTTATATATTTTTTGTTTTTTTACGAGTTCACAACATGTCTGCTAAGACATTGTGACTATGATGATGTACACTTTTAAAAAAGAAAAAATAATTTTTTCAATGTAAATGGGTTGCCACGTACTTTTAGTAAAAATAAAATAAAATCAAATTTTGAAAAATTAAACTTATGGTTTAAGTTGAAATCTCCAACTCCAGTTAAGATGGGTAAGTGGTTTCTCTACTGGCAAATTTGTGCCCAGCTCAGCCGTAGAGGGTATGTACAAAAGTGTGAGTCGCGCCACCGATTTTAACGGTTCAAATCGGAAACCCCTGATGTTCCAGGCACTGACCTATCTTACTGAAGATAAATAATAAATTTAAGAATCTTAATTAAAAAAAAAAAAAAAGAAAAGAATTGAGTGAATATCAAATATGGTGAGTGGGTGATGATCTGAGTAAGACACAAAGTTAGATCTATCAATTATATTAACGAAAATAAACCCAACAGAGTAATTTACAAGATATAAAAAAAATATATAATCAAACAAGAAAGTTAATAATAATAATATCAGCAAATAATGCCAAGAACTTGGCAGTTTTAATATTGAGTGATCACCCAGCGCAATAATAAAGATTCAAAATTAATAAATCCTATAAAATAAAACAATATTTAAAAAGGTTAGGCCAACTCTTTACAATGTCTTAACTTAAAATTAGATTTTTGGCTTATCTGTTTATCCGCAGATCTGAAGTGAGGCTTTCGTTAATAGCCTGCTGCTCTGTGGAAGGTGAGGCTCGGTGTTGATTCCTCAGTAGTGAGCTGAACTACAATACACTTGCCAGGTCCAAAAACAAATGTTCAGCCAATACCAAAAATAATTTCAGCCAGAACCAAAAACAATTTTACTCGCCAGGTCCAAAAAACAAATGTTCGCCAGGTCCAAAAACCCCTTTTATATTAAGATTTGGGGTTAAGCAGTTAATCTGCGATGTTATTTCGCTAACAACCTATAGCAAATTTCGATTCTTAATCGGATGTCCATGCTTCTTCGTAACGAACTCCTTAGCAATCACACGAAGAAAGCACCATTTAATCAAATCCCAAAAATATGGAGTTATCTATACGCCTACTCAAAAATACCACGAAGGAATAACCAAAAATGAGGCTTAGATAAAGTATATTGAAGTGAAATTCCAAAAACCCATAAGGATGGCTTGAATATTGCCAAGAGAACTTTCAACTTCACAAAATGGCGTCACTTAATTCGATAGTAATAGCACTAATGTGTTCGTACAATTGTTGAAAAACAAAAGAAAGCCAACATCACGCTAATCGACGCAAACCTTCCCGCAATGACACTTGTGAGTATAGAAGGGGAAATAGTGTGTTCCGTTGTGCAAAAACGGCTTGCTAGATATTAATTTGATTTCCGAAATGATGTTAAAATTAAATCGAATTCATTAAGCTAAATGTATTATTAATATTAAAAAGGAATCGATGCACTTATTTACTTAATTCAAAATTTTTGTTATTAGCTTAAACAGTAAACCGCCGCTCATTTTCGGTTTAAACACTAGAAATACTCTCGCTACTGGTCAAGGCAAACGGCGGTGACCAGAACCTTGTTGAGAGGCTAACAATCGCGTAGAAACATTAACTTAACTTTTAAATATATTGACGCCGATTTCTGCACGTGACAACATCCCCCTCCCTTAGAAAGGAGAAAAGCTTACTCGTAAGATTTTCGACGATGACTTACAGATTAAGAATTCAGGAACAGGCACACGCTAGAAATTACCATACATACCTTCATATAAGACTCGACAAAAGTAAAAGAAACATAAAATTAAAAGGAAGGTCGCAGAACCAAACGTACCTTCAAAGATTTCGAGCTAAGCACGGGAACAAAAGCACCCAGGGCAATAAAGTTGCACCAAACTGAAACAGCACGAAAGACAACCAAAAAGAAAACAAACAAACAAACAAAAGAAAAACGCAGACAGGTATCAACGATGGTTGTTGATTTGGCTGGATTCAAGTAATGTAGCAAAAGGTAAGGAAGGTAACGAAGGTAACGTTACAGAGGATCCCTCTCCACACCAATAAGGTTTTTCCCACCAGACACCCAAACCAATGGCCCAGTGGGAAAACTAAAAGGTTTGGCCTCCAAAATCCACAAAATGTGAAGCAGTACCTAACAACGACTGCATAAAAAAAAGAGACCAAAACCATGAGGTTAATTAAGAGTCGACGAAGCATCGTTGACATTTTTGTGCCCTGTGGCTGGGGGCCTAAGAATTTCACCACCCGAGGATATTCCAGGCGGGGTAGGTAAAAGTCCTCCAACCTTAACACATCTGGATTCAAGCTGCTTGTACCTTACGTTATCTTCTCTTACCTTACGTCTATCTTACCTTTTGTTATCTTATATTACCTTTCGTACTTGAATCCAGCCCCTTTTCAGCAATTCCATCGTTGATTTCTTTTTTTTTGTGCCTTGTGGCTGGAGGCCTAAGAATTTCACCACCCGAGGATATTCCAGGCGGGGTGGGTAAAAGTCCCCCAACCTAACCACTTCTGGATTCAAGTAATTTCCTTATCTTACCTTGAGTTACCTTTATCTTACCTTTACCTTACGTTACCTTACGTTACCTTACCTTATCTTACCTTTTTTTTGTTGTTGCCTGCTTCGTCGACTCTTAATTAACCTCATGGTTTTGGTCTCTTTTTTTTATGCAGTCGTTGTTAGGTACTGCTTCACATTTTGTGGATTTTGGAGGCCAAACCTTTTAGTTTTCCCACTGGGCCATTGGTTTGGGTGTCTGGTGGGAAAAACCTTATTGGTGTGGAGAGGGATCCTCTGTAACGATTCAGAGAATCCAACGACCATCGTAACTTTCCTCTCCTACCTTATTGGTGTGGAGAGGGATTCTCTGTAACGATTCAGAGAATCCAACGACCATCTTAACTTTTCTCTCCTACCACATTTTGGGATTTACCGAGGAATTTTGGTCGACTTAGTGGGAAACATGTGTTCGTTACCTTCCTTACCTTTTGCTACATTACTTGAATCCAGCCAAATCAACAACCATCGTTGATACCTGTCTGCGTTTTTCTTTTGTTTGTTTGTTTGTTTTCTTTTTGGTTGTCTTTCGTGCTGTTTCAGTTTGGTGCAACTTTATTGCCCTGGGTGCTTTTGTTCCGGTGCTTAGCTCGAAATCTTTGAAGGTACGTTTGGTTCTGCGACCTTCCTTTTAATTTTATGTTTCTTTTACTTTTGTCGAGTCTTATATGAAGGTATGTATGGTAATTTCTAGCGTGTGCCTGTTCCTGAATTCTTAATCTGTAAGTCATCGTCGAAAATCTTACGAGTAAGCTTTTTTCCTTTCTAAGGGAGGGGGATGTTGTCACGTGCAGAAATCGGCGTCAATATATTTAAAAGTTAAGTTAATGTTTCTACGCGATTGTTAGCCTCTCAACAAGGTTCTGGTCACCGCCGTTTGCCTTGACCAGTAGCGAGAGTATTTCTAGTGTTTAAACCGAAAATGAGCGGCGCTTTTACTGTTTAAGCTAATAACAAAAATTTTGAATTAAGTAAATAAGTGCATCGATTCCTTTTTAATATCAATAATACATTTAGCTTAATGAATTCGATTTAATTTTAACATCATTTCGGAAATCAAATTAATATCTAGCAAGCCGTTTTTGCACAACGGAACACACTATTTCCCCTTCTATACTCACAAGTGTCATTGCGGGAAGGTTTGCGTCGATTAGCGTGATGTTGGCTTTCTTTTGTTTTTCAACAATTGTACGAACACATTAGTGCTATTACTATCGAATTAAGTGACGCCATTTTGTGAAGTTGAAAGTTCTCTTGGCAATATTCAAGCCATCCTTATGGGTTTTTGGAATTTCACTTCAATATACTTTATCTAAGCCTCATTTTTGGTTATTCCTTCGTGGTATTTTTGAGTAGGCGTATAGATAACTCCATATTTTTGGGATTTGATTAAATGGTGCTTTCTTCGTGTGATTGCTAAGGAGTTCGTTACGAAGAAGCATGGACATCCGATTAAGAATCGAAATTTGCTATAGGTTGTTAGCGAAATAACATCGCAGATTAACTGCTTAACCCCAAATCTTAATATAAAAGGGGTTTTTGGACCTGGCGAACATTTGTTTTTTGGACCTGGCGAGTAAAATTGTTTTTGGTTCTGGCTGAAATTATTTTTGGTATTGGCTGAACATTTGTTTTTGGACCTGGCAAGTGTATTGTAGTTCAGCTCACTACTGAGGAATCAACACCGAGCCTCACCTTCCACAGAGCAGCAGGCTATTAACGAAAGCCTCACTTCAGATCTGCGGATAAACAGATAAGCCAAAAATCTAATTTTAAGTTAAGACATTGTAAAGAGTTGGCCTAACCTTTTTAAATATTGTTTTATTTTATAGGATTTATTAATTTTGAATCTTTATTATTGCGCTGGGTGATCACTCAATATTAAAACTGCCAAGTTCTTGGCATTATTTGCTGATATTATTATTATTAACTTTCTTGTTTGATTATATATTTTTTTTATATCTTGTAAATTACTCTGTTGGGTTTATTTTCGTTAATATAATTGATAGATCTAACTTTGTGTCTTACTCAGATCATCACCCACTCACCATATTTGATATTCACTCAATTCTTTTCTTTTTTTTTTTTTTAATTAAGATTCTTAAATTCATTATTTATCTCCAGTAAGATAGGTCAGTGCCTGGAACATCAGGGGTTTCCGATTTGAACCGTTAAAATCGGTGGCGCGACTCACACTTTTGTACATACCCTCTACGGCTGAGCTGGGCACAAATTTGCCAGTAGAGAAACCACTTACCCATCTTAACTGGAGTTGGAGATTTCAACTTAAACCATAAGTTTAATTTTTCAAAATTTGATTTTATTTTATTTTTACTAAAAGTACGTGGCAAATTTTTGGCGCCCAACGTGGGGCCATATTTTTTTAAATTGGGGCCATATATTTTTTTTTAAATTGGGGCCATATTTTTTTAAATTGGGGCCATATTTTTTTTAAATTGGGGCGTAAATTTTTTTTATTGTGCGAAATTTTCACTTTTATCTTGTTCTTTTTAATTGGTGAGCTGAGTAAGACTGAGTAACTTGATAACTTTTGGGTATTTACAGCAAATATTTTTATTATTACTATCTTTTTTTTTATGCTAAAACATATTTCACATTTATCCAATTACCGCTAACACCCTAGTGATTTTAAACATCTATATTGTTGCGATTTTATTTTGAGACATATCCGGACATTTGTTTTGCTTTTATCTTACGTGATATTTGTAGTTTATCTTCCCGTATCGTGGGGAATTTTCTTTATTGTGTAATTATTGCTGTCCGGTTATTTTTCTATTTTATTTTACTTTACGTAATGTTATGATGCATTTCATGTGGTATGTTTATCTTATCTTTTTATCTTATTGTAACTTACCTTATCTCTATCGTGACCTTTTAATTTGTTATCTGTTCTGTAAATATGGATATTCTCGTGTTGTAACTTCTATATCGGAGATCCGAAGACGGTTGAAATGTAACAAAGCAAACACTTTCTGGATCCAAGTTTCGTTTTACCTTTTTATTATCTTGTTTTATCTTCCGTTGCTTGGATTCAGTCCCTTGTCAACGGTATCAACGATGGTTGTTGATTTGGCTGGATTCAAGTAATGTAGCAAAAGGTAAGGAAGGTAACGAACACATGTTTCCCACTAAGTCGACCAAAATTACAAGATATAAAAAAAATATATAATCAAACAAGAAAGTTAATAATAATAATATCAGCAAATAATGCCAAGAACTTGGCAGTTTTAAATTGAGTGATCACCCAGCGCAATAATAAAGATTCAAAATTAATAAATCCTATAAAATAAAACAATATTTAAAAAGGTTAGGCCAACTCTTTACAATGTCTTAACTTAAAATTGGATTTTTGGCTTATCTGTTTATCCGCAGATCTGAAGTGAGGCTTTCGTTAATAGCCTGCTGCTCTGTGGAAGGTGAGGCTCGGTGTTGATTCCTCAGTAGTGAGCTGAACTACAATACACTTGCCAGGTCCAAAAACAAATGTTCAGCCAATACCAAAAATAATTTCAGCCAGAACCAAAAACAATTTTACTCGCCAGGTCCAAAAAACAAATGTTCGCCAGGTCCAAAAACCCCTTTTATATTAAGATTTGGGGTTAAGCAGTTAATCTGCGATGTTATTTCGCTAACAACCTATAGCAAATTTCGATTCTTAATCGGATGTCCACGCTTCTTCGTAACGAACTCCTTAGCAATCACACGAAGAAAGCACCATTTAATCAAATCCCAAAAATATGGAGTTATCTATACGCCTACTCAAAAATACCACGAAGGAATAACCAAAAATGAGGCTTAGATAAAGTATATTGAAGTGAAATTCCAAAAACCCATAAGGATGGCTTGAATATTGCCAAGAGAACTTTCAACTTCACAAAATGGCGTCACTTAATTCGATAGTAATAACACTAATGTGTTCGTACAATTGTTGAAATGCAAAAGAAAGCCAACATCACGCTAATCGACGCAAACCTTCCCGCAATGACACTTGTGAGTATAGAAGGGGAAATAGTGTGTTCCGTTGTGCAAAAACGGCTTGCTAGATATTAATTTGATTTCCGAAATGATGTTAAAATTAAATCGAATTCATTAAGCTAAATGTATTATTAATATTAAAAAGGAATCGATGCACTTATTTACTTAATTCAAAATTTTTGTTATTAGCTTAAACAGTAAAAGCGCCGCTCATTTTCGGTTTAAACACTAGAAATACTCTCGCTACTGGTCAAGGCAAACGGCGGTGACCAGAACCTTGTTGAGAGGCTAACAATCGCGTAGAAACATTAACTTAACTTTTAAATATATTGACGCCGATTTCTGCACGTGACAGGGTGTAATTAAATATTTGAACGTAGTTTTAAATTCTGATCAACTTTTTTTAATAACAGTTTCGATATTGTCAAAAATAAAGGTACTTTACTCTTGAGCAAAATTCATATTTTTTGACAAACCTCATATACTACTAAAGAAATTTGATATCTGATTATTGTATTTTAGATTTTGGAATATGCAAAACTTTTTATGAAGAATAACTCTTTTTCCTAAAATTAATAATAAAAAAGTTTTCCATATTATGGTTCCAACTTAGGGAGACATACTGTACTGTATAACATAATACAGATAATTATTAATAACTAACCTCAATAACATTAATAATAATTTCTTCATTTTCCTTATCTTCATCATTTATTTGTTCCCCTTCTTCATTTACTTTATCTTCATCGTTTTTTTGTTCCTCTTCTTCATTTTCCATGTCTTCATATTCCGAGAAATATGATTTCTCCTTCTGCTGGGAACAATGAGCTATTTGCCTATCACTATCAACATTATTATTTAGTCCATAAACAGTCTTAGGGTTTACAATGTCCAATGCCAAATCCATATTAGGATGATCATTGTAAAAAACACCTTTTTCTCCTCCAGTTTTTTTTAATGAGACCTTTTCATCTGAAACCTTTTTTCTCAAATTTTTTTTATAATTATCATAAAATTTCTTTAATGATGTTGTATTACGACGTATACCAGCCTTATTATTAGCATTAAAAAGATCTGAAATTTTATTCCAAGTGGTTTCTTTTTCTCGCCAAGTTACAGCATTGCTTTTTTTGTTCTCTATAATATATTTATATTTGTGAATAATGGTTAGAAGAAGGTTTTTTTCTTGGAATGTGTAATTTTGAGATCTATTTTTTTTATCCATATCTTAAAAGAAACAAAAAACAGTTTTATTTCGGTGTACAATACTACCTTAAGAGTTTACATACCTCTCCCTTTTTGTGAATATAGTATTTGTCGTTACAGTTCACTTAAAATTTACATTACAAAGTTTATACGTAAACAAACAAAACTAAAATGATCAACTCTAACCTCTTTTTATACCAGCAAATGTCAAAAATCATTAACACGAAGATAGTAACTATAAATTCATGGGTACCAATCTAACGATTTTTATGGCTTTGCTAAGGACCACATTCAAGTGATCCGTGCAACCAAAATTAATTTAAGGTGCAACTTAAAATAAAGTACAACTTACGAAAACCGCACTAGGTGTTGTCTTCTCCTCGTCAATTTTAATACGCTTTGCCTCTACTTCCGAAAATTCAGCGGCATCGTAATCATCTCCTAAAATATTTGGATTTTCTTCTTTAGTGTGGTTTTCTAAAGGTTCCTCAATGATAAATTTCAACTGACTGTCCGCATCGAATTCTGATGGTAACCCCGAAACTCTGCTCCCTAGCATCTCTTGGATTTCATTGTCCACATTATCCAAATTACTTGCTTCAAATGGCCCTCCTCCTGTTCCATACATTTGGAGTTTGTGCTCTGCAAACTTCTTTTTGGATCTTTTTTTAATATTTGCATATTTGTTTTTTGAACAATCTGCGGTCCTAAAATGCTCTCCTGAGCATTTATTGAAATCTACAGCAATTTTTTGCCAGGCGTCATTTTTTCCTTTATTTGTAACTGAATCGTTTTTTTTATTTTCTATTACGTTTAAATATTTATCTTTTACTAATGAAACCAAAAATGTCTCTTCTTTAGCACTAAAATTTTTTTCACGTTTGTTACCTTAAATATAAATAAAATTAGTCATAAGAGAAAATTATTATAAAATTATTATCTTACTCATATTTATCTCCAATACCACGTGTCTAAAACGAATATATACTTTTACTTTTAACAGTCTAATCACTCTTTAACTAATTAACAAAACACAGATAACACTTCAAAAAGGCTTTAACGGTTTAAACTTTTTATTTTAATATCAAATCAATTAACACAAAACCAAGGACTTACACAAAATATACAATTTACATCTGTCACTTGCCAGAAATATAACAAGTTTATCAAATGAAGATAGCTATCAGTGCAGCCAACAGTAGTTGAACGACGTTCACTTGATCTAGAGTTAAAAATGCACCATACAACCCAATTTGATCTGAACTAGGTTTAACTCTGAACCACAGTTCACTTGAACCCGGGGTTGACTTTTAACCATACAACCCACCCTTATTGATTAAGCCCGACTTATTTTGACGTATCTAGTTTCTCCGTTAATTTAAGTTTGACTTTGTCGGCTAAGTCCAACTTAACTTTAATCCATCATTTTTGGGAGATTATGCTAGACTTAATTTTAATTTAGGTTTGACGCACGCGCCTATTGTCATTGTTTTATGTTTTAATGTGTCTGAAGAGTAATTTTGCTACAGATCATTAAAAAAGTACACAGTACAAAGTATTTGTTTTATAATTAATTATTAATATGAAATTATTAATGTTTGACTACGATATTCTTGAAAATGATTTGGAAGTACTAGATATTGTTGAATTCGGTTGGCCTCGAAGAATATTCAGAAGAAGTAATTACTTTGAAGAATTAGATGAATTGACTTTTTTTAAACGATTTAGGCTAACGAAACCGACTGTCCTGAGCCTTTTAGTGGAGTTTGAAGACCACCTTGAATTTACAAATGATTTGTAAGTGAAATTTATTAGCCATATACCTACCTCAACAATTTATCAAAACCTTTATCTTTTTAGAAACGATAGTATATCGCCAATGAATCAACTATTAACAGCTCTACGCTTTTATTCAACAGGGGGCCACATTAGCACTATTGCAGATTATATGGGTATGCATGTATCTATTAAATATCAGAGGACGAAAATAAAACACGTGTGTTTCTCTTACAAGTTGAACACAAGAACTAAAGTTGTATTTGTAATTAGGCAACCACTAATACATACATTAATGTTAATATATTCATACGCCAGATGGCGTTACTGTTAAACAATTTATATTGATACTAGAATATTCAACACCCCCACTTATCAATATAAAAAAAACTAGATTAAACATTAATAAGACCCATTAATTTTAATAACTTATAATGTTTTTCTACATTTAAACCTTTTGTCAACAAATCTGCAGGCATATCAACACTAGGTAAATAATTTACGCTAATAACATTATTCAGAATTAATTCTCGCAAATAATGATACCTTACGTCTATATGCTTGCTTCGTTTATGATTGACTGGATTAGCAGTTAAACTTATGGCACTTTGATTATCGTTAAATAAATTAATAACACTCGATACTCCAGTCAATTCCATTAACAAATTCTTTAAATATACAGATTCTTTGGCGGCTTCTGATAGCGCTATGTATTCAGCCTCAGAACTTGAAAGAGCTACTGTTTTTTGTTTCACACTTTGCCATGAAACCGATGAACCGGAAAGTTTAAACACATAACCCGTATATGATTTACGATCAATAGAATTGTTAGCCCAATCGGCATCTGCAAAGCCTTGCAATTCTAAATCATCTTTAGTGTACTTTAATGAATAATTAACAGTATCTTTCAAGTACCGTAACACTCTCTTGGCATATTTCCAATGACTCTCATTGTATTTATCATTAAACTGACTAAAAAAACTTACCGTAAATGATATGTCAGGTCTTGTTAAAACCGATAAATACATAAGACAGCCAATAAGCTTTTGATAAGGGAACTGAGCTCTAATAGTTTCATCGGTATACTCATCTGATAAATATAACTTAGTCTCCATTGGAGTTTTAACTGATTTAGCATCTAACATATTAAATTTCTGTAACAACTGAATTATATACTGTTTTTGACTCAGAATAACAACTCCTGCATTCAGATCAAAATCTATTTGCATCCCTAAACATTCTTTAATTCTACCTAAATCTTTAATCACAAATTTAGAGCTTAATTCACTTTTTAAATATCTTAATTCACTTTCATTATTTGAGAAAACAAAAAAATCGTCTACATATATTGCAACAACCGTAATTTTTTTATTTTCCCTTTTAGTATACAAACAGGGCTCATATTCAGACTTTTGATAATTTAAATCAATCAAAACCTTATTTATTCTATCATTCCATGTTCTGGAAGATTGTTTAAGTCCGTATATTGCCTTATTTAACTTTAAACATTTATTTAAATCCAAATTATCAAAACCCTCTGGCAATTGCATATATACTTTTTCTTTCAGGTAACCATTTAAAAAAGCTGTTTTTACATCTAAGTTATGTATATCTAAACCTAACTTTACTGAAAGTGAAAAAAGTAACCTTAAACTAGAATGTCTTATGACTGGTGAAAAGGTTTCGTCATAATCTATTCCCGGTTTCTGGGAAAAACCTTTTGCTACCAATCTAGCGCGATATCTCACTTCACTATCACCACTAACTTTTCTTTTAAATACCCACTTGCACTTCACAATCGTTACTGAAGAATCACTTGGCCAATCAACTATTTCCCATGCTTGGTTTTCTTCAAAACTCTGCAATTCTTCGGATATTGCAGATTTCCATTCCTCTGCATCTGGCCTCGATAACGCTTCTTCCATTGTGGCAGGGTCATCTAGTTCATTACCTGTCATACACATATATGTTACATAATCATTATACTCTTTCACCTTTGGAGTTCTTTGTGATTTTCTTACTGCAGATACTATTGGTTCATGGTGGTCAGGATTATATTCCTCATCACTAGTATCTTCACTTTCAGAACCCTCAAGGATACTTTCAGAGTTTTCTATTGCATTATTTTCGGTAACATCCCCCACTGAATCTGGTACAGCATTAGTAATTTCTACTATAGCCTCTTCTTCAATATCTTCCATAATAACAACATCACGGCTTATAATTATGTCATTATTTTCTGGATTGTACAATCTAAATCCTTTAGTGTTTTCACTGTAGCCTACTAAAATCATTCTTCTTGATTTCGTGTCTAATTTTAGTCTTTTTTCTTTAGGATTATGTACCATAACTTTACTGCCAAATAACCTTATATGGCTAATATCTGGTTTTTTACCACACCATGCTTCTAATGGTGTTTTATTAATTCCTGAAACTAAACTTCTGTTACGCAGATATACTGCAGTATTGACTGCTTCTGCCCAGAATCTTTTATCAAGTTTTGCATCAAATAACAAGCATCTAGCACGCTCCATAATGGTTCTATTCAAGCGTTCAGCAGAACCATTCTGCTCTGGAGTATAAGCATTTGATTTTTGATGCAATATACCTGAATTTTTCAAAAAATTTTCAAACATATTTCCACAATATTCTCCACCATTATCAGTTCTAATAATTTTAATTTTTCTTTCCAGTTGATTTTCTACTAAATTTTTAAACTGTTTAAAATATTCAAATACCTGGTCTTTTGTTTTGAGAAAGTAAACAAATGCCATTTTACTAAAATAATCCTGAAATGTAAGGAAGTATTTAGCTCCACCTAATGATCTGGTTTCCATAGGACCACAAACATCGCTGTGCACAATTTCTAAAACTTTTGTTGCACGTGACCCTTTATTTGGAAACGGCAATCTTGCTTGTTTACCTTCATTACATGTTTCACAATTTATTTTTGTAACATTTATTTCACCATTGAATTTCATACCATCAACTGCTCCGCTTGCCATTTGTTTTAAATTATTTTCATTTATATGTCCCATTCGACGATGCCAAATATTGCCAGAGACAATGTTTTCTGCAGCAGTACAGCAACTTTCAGCTGTTAATGTCTCTAATTTATACATATTATCTATTAATCTAGCAATACCAACCAAATATCCTTTTTTATTCAAGATTCTGCAACCATCACTATCAAATATAACATTATTACCATTCTTTATAAGCTGACTGACTGATAATAAATTTGTAGCTACTTGTGGAACATATAATACGTCTTTAACTGTGACATTAATCTTTTCATCTGATACAACTGTAGTAATGTTTACGTTACCTGCACATTCTATCAATACTTTAGATTTATCTGCTAGTATTATTTCATTTCCATTTACAGAATTGTTAATTTCACTTAACCAGTCTTTATTTGCGGTTATGTGAGCACTAGCTCCTGAATCTAAATGCCAATCATGTTTATTAAAAGTTTGCCCACTCAAAAATATTGCACTAAAGACAGCATTATTTGTATTTTCTTTTTGTTTCATATTGGGACAATTACTTTTATAATGACCGATTTGTTTACATCGATAACAACGAATTTCTTTTCTGACAGATGACGTACTTTGACTTTGACTATTTTGACATCTATTATTACTACTGTTGCCAACATTGAAATTTTTTGTTCCTTTAAATTTACTAACAAAAGCGGTACCTGCATTATCGACTTCCATTTCTAATAACTTCGATTTTATCGCATCGGATGTTATTTGGATTCCACTGTGTTCTATTGCCATTATCATGGGTGAATATTTCTCAGGTAGCCCTGCTAGAAGTAATGATCCTATCCATTCTTCGTCAATTTTAAAACCAGTACCCCTCAGCCTTTGCGCCGTCTCAATAATATGATTTACATATGACGCGATGTTGTCCATGTTTTCCAATCTGGCTGAAATCAGGGATCTTAATGGACTTATTTTTCTTGTAAAACCAGCATCATCATATAAATTCTTCAATTTTAACCAAAGTTCCTGAGCCGTTACGGTCTCCTTTATATGAATATACAACGATGTATCTATGGTTAATACCAGTTTAGCCCTAGCTTGACTTATCTTTGTCTCATCCTTTTCTGATCCTTCGATGCAACTTCTCAAGTTGTCGAGAATCAGAAAATTCTCAGCTGCGAATGCCCACTCGGCATAATTTTCGCGACCTTTTAACTTAGGTATACTCGCGATATAATTATTCGCCATTATCACCACAAAGAATAAAATACTACACACTAGACCGACGTAGGACTGGGCCCCATAACCTATTAAATATCAGAGGACGAAAATAAAACACGTGTGTTTCTCTTACAAGTTGAACACAAGAACTAAAGTTTTATTTGTAATTAGGCAACCACTAATACATACATTAATGTTAATATATTCATACGCCAGATGGCGTTACTGTTAAACAATTTATATTGATACTAGAATATTCAACAGTATCTACTGCTTCCAGAATCATAGCTAAAGTATCAAGAGTTCTAGCCAGCCTTGCACAAAACTATATCAGATTTCCAGAAGGTGAAGAGGCTATTGAAGTTCAGAGTGATTTTTTTAATATAGCTTCATTCCCTCGAGTATTGGCTTGTGTAGATGGTACGCATATAAGGATACAATCGCCTGGTAAGGTATTACTTTTGTTTTTGGTTAATTAAAATTTATACACATTTGATTTCTTAGAACATTTATATAAAATTGAACTAATGAATTTAAATAATGACCTTTAACTATTCTAGGTGGTGGCGATCCAGAGGTATTTCGTAACAGAAAAGGGTATTTTTCAATAAACACACAAGTGTTAGGTGACAGTAAATTAAAAATAAGGGATATAGTGGCCAGGTGGCCAGGTTCTGCACACGATAGCAAAATCTTTAATAATAGTCGTATCAGAGCCAGATTTCAAGCAAGGGAGTTTATGAATGGTACCATTCTGGGAGACAGTGCTTACTATTCTGCAAATTATTTACTAACACCGGTTCATGACCCCAGAACGAGACCAGAGAATTTCTATAATGAAGCACATATTCAAACAAGAAATACTATAGAAAGACTGTTTGGAGTGTGGAAACGCCGATTTCCAATACTAAGCTATGGTATGCGAATTAATCTTCAGACTACATTAGCTATAATTAAATTAATTGTACGTACCCTTACTACTTGAAAGTTCATTTTTATTTGGAATAATAAAAGTAATAAAAAACTCTCTGTTTTTTATATAACTTTCACTTTAATTAAAAATTTTGATTGACATATGTCAATCTGACGATGCTAGTTCAGCGAAACATGTCATTTTAAAAATTTTTTTAATTAAAGTGAAAGTTATATAAAAAATAGAGAGTTTTTTATTACTTTTATTATTCCAAATTAGCTATAATTATTGCAACAGCAGTACTACATAATGTCGCAATAAATATGAATGAAGGTGAACCTCCACTTCCTGACGAAATAGATATTGATCAGCTGAATTATTTAATTCAACTTTGAGATATTCCAGTTGCAGAAAATAATAATGTGCCCAATTAATCAAGAAATATGTTGATAAATAATTATTTTGCTAATCTGTAGATTTCTAAATATAAGATTTACCAAATTTTGTTTCTCTATGAAACAGCTGTATCGAAATTTGATAATTTGTTAAATGATTTGAAAAAGCAATGATAAAAAAAATCATATGCAAATATCATTATAAACTCTAGATGTGTTATTTTTTGGCAAAACGGATAAACGAAGAATAAAATTACATACATAATATGACTTTAGACTTTATTTCAGTTAAATTATTTTAATATTATTAAAATGATTAAGCTAATCTATTTTCCCAAATGATTTGAGTCCTTTTAATAGAGTAGAACATTCAAATAAGGTGTTTTAATAATTGTTATTCGACATTGACTCGAACGTTTTTCTCTTTATTTCAATGTCTAATTGTAAGGATTTCATCCTTAAGAGGTGTTCTTTTTTCAAACATTCTACTAGTTCAATTTTTTTATCGGCCAGCATTTCATACTTCTGTCCCAGTGCTGAAGAAGTTAAAGTTCTAACAGTTGACATGGGTCTGCGTCTCGCACTGCTTAATATTTTTTTTGAAGGTGTTTTATCCTAGAATGAAAGTTAATAGCATTAAAAAAGAATATCCGAAAATTCAATGTTACTACATAAAACATTCTTAAAAATTCAAAATAGTACCTTTGACATTTCATTTAGATTATTAGATCTAGTTTCTGACTCATTATTTGGATTGTAAATTTCAATTTCAATTGCACTCCTGTTTTGAAAATTTGTATTATCATATTCATCAGAAGAAAGGATCTGAAAAAGTAAGACCATTTTTTTTAAATATTGTGCAGAGTTCCATAAAAAGTATTGTGTACAACAGTGTTTCCCAAATTCCTCCGAATCGCGGACCCCCAAATTTAGATACTCGTATCACGGGGACCCCCATAAACACTTTAGTTGCAAAAATAAAAAATAAAACATTAGTGCGATTTTTTAAATATGCTATAATTATTATACTATCTTAAAAACATACGTTTTTAAATAAATAAGAACAACTTATGAATAATAAAAAACAAAAAAAATACTTAAAACAACATAAAATAATATAAAACTTATAAATTTCCTTTGTTTCACATTTCAGTGAGAAGAATGGTAAACTGTTTTTTCCTTCATGATTTTATGTAAATCAGGGCCAATGCTAGAAATTTTTAGTCTTATATCTGGAGCAACATCCAGGCGATTTCTTTGTTTTGATTTTAGGGCAACATACACAGAGAAAGCCTGTTCACATAAATATGTCGTGCAAAAAGGAATCAAATGTCTGAGAGCCTTTTCAGAGAGCATTGTATTCTGAATTAATTTTAATCCAAAATTGAATTAGATCGTTCTTTAAAAATATCTTTTTTAGAACTGCTACAGGAGAGATCAATTAATTGATCTTGTAATTTTTCTGTTAAAATTTGAGTTGAATTTTCTTCTATTCTTGCAGTAGAAAACGGATTTCTAATCCAACAATTTTCATCATTGGGCTCTGGAAAATAATCGCGAAAACTTGAAACTAAATTACGCAAATGATCACACATTACAAGTTGAACACTTCTTGTGGCAAAATATTTTCCTCAGACTTTAAGAACAATCTAAAGAAGAAAATGTACTGAAAGATGATTGTTCCACACGGTTAGCCCAAATCTGTAATTTTTTTATGGTAGCTTCTATTTTATCTTCAAATTCAAAAATATGTATACTTTTACCCTGTAATTGTAGGTTAAGTCCATTTAAAAAAGCAAAAATATCCGATAAATATGCTGTCATGCACATCCAAGCAAAATCGTTAAGTCGTTCAGCCAATTCAAATTTATTTTCAGTTAGAAAAAGTCGCAGTTCGTCACGAAGTTCAAAAAATCGAGTCAAAATCTTTCCCCTGGATAGCCATCGTACTTCTGTATGTAAAAGTAGTTGGACGTGTTCGCTGCCTGCTTCTTTACATATTGCTTGGAAAACTCGGGAATTTAACGGCCTGGCTTTAATAAAATTAATAATTTTAACAACTTCGTCTAAAGTCGATTTTAACGAGGGCGGCATTTTTTTGCAAGCTAGGGCTTCCCTATGAATACAACAATGATTCCATGTTACATTTGGTGCAACATTTTTTACGCGTGCCACAAGACCGGTTAATTTTCTAGACTAAGCACGGGCTCCGTCTGTACTTAATCCAACACATTTGTCCCACAAAATATTAGATTTTGTAAAAAAATCATTGATAGCTGTAAACACACAGTCAGCTGTAGAACGCATTAGCTCTGATAAAAACCAGAAGTCTTCATGAATTTCATCCTCATAGTCGTAACGGGCAAATACCAACAAAATAGCTTTGTTTGTAATATCTGTGCTTTCGTCAAGTTGTATGGCAAACATTTTACAAATCTGAAGTCTTGAAATTAAAGTCTGTTCAACATTAAGAGATAAATCGATTATTCTTCTTTTCATAGTGTTGTTGGAGAGTGGTATTACTTGCAACTGTTTTGCAGCAGAATCACTAATCATAATCTTACACATAATCTGCGCAGCTGGAAGAAGTAATTCCTCTGCTATAGTGTGAGGCTTTCCAGATTTAGCAATTAATTCCGCTATTTGAAAGGAAACAAGTGTGGCCTTTTCGTTTCCAGAAGCAACTTTTGTTATTACATTTTGACTCATTTTAAGTTCTTTCATTTTCAAAAGAAAAAAATCGACAGATTTATTTACTGATTCAGGCTGCTTTGCCTGCAAGTGACGTCGAAGTTTTGCCGGTTTCATACTTTCGTTTGAAAGTACGTCAAAACATAGAACACATTGTGGTTTCACATCGTCGTTGACATTATTTTCAATAAATCCAAATTTTAAATATTCTTCATTATATTTCCGCAGTTTTCCACGAAATTTATTTTTTAGCGTCAAATTCTCTGCGTGTAAAGTGGCTGATTCCTGAGAAGTACTCGATTGTTCTTCAGTCTCATGTTCTTCCAATATTTCCGTGCGTTGTCTTTTAAAAGAGCCGCTTTTTAGCCAATGATCCATACTTAAAACAGAGGAAATAGGTGCTAGTAAACTGAACAACTGTATAAAAATTTTTGAATTTGCTACTTGTCGCCACTTGCATACAAAATAGGATCTGATAGGAACAAATCAAAACACAAAGCGGCGATGCGATGTAACAATAACATGTACAGCGCAGAAATCTACGAACTCGTACGATGCAGCGCGAGAACTTTCAAATTCGAATCGCGCCTATCCCCACTAGACTTATGCCCGTTTGCACCGCATATTTTAAGTATTACTTAAAGTTAAGTAGAACTTAAGATTCTCAATTTGTTTGCACCAGCCGTTAATCTATGCTTAACATAGCAAAGCAATTCTTAACTTTAAGTCGCCCTCGGTTGGGTACTTAAGTAGTTCTTGGCGATAAATCGAGAATATAACCTCAATTTTTTTGTTTGTGTGCAACTTGCATAATTTGGTGGGACTTATTAATAATGGATTTGAGAATAAACGATATTTTTGAGGACGATTTAGATATTTTAGATATAATTGACCATGGATTTCCAAGATTAAGATATACACGGTCTGATTATTTTTACGAAATGAACGAATTTATTTTTTATAAACGGTTTAGGTTAACAAAGCAAACAGTTTTACACGTATTAATTCAAATTGAAGAACGTTTGGAATTTGATAATGATGTGTAAGTTGATGTACATTTCTGTTAAATATTGATAAACATAACAGTGTGGTTACATTATTTTTAGAAACAATAGTGTGTCTCCTATGAACCAGCTGCTAGTGGCACTGCGTTTCTATGCTTCATCTGGTCATCTTGTATCTATTGCTGACTTTGGAGGGATGCACACATCAACAATTTTTAATAGTAGCAGAATACGAGCTCGAGTAGAGAATGGTGAATTTCAAAATTCATTCTTATTAGATAATTTTACAATTTACAATGTAAATGAGCTTGAAGCTTTAATTGGGCAGGGAAATATTATGGTGGCTCAGAATGAAAATGATAATAACGTAATAGTTAGAGATGTTTTAATAAATGATTATTTTAATAAATTATAGATCAAATATATGGGCTATTGGGATACCTCATATTTCACTACTCACTTGTGAAATCACCAATATCTACTTGAATACATCTAGCGACATTCTATTTTGCTACCTGTATTTGAGTATATAGGGTACATATTCGAATCATTTAGGTAGTGAAATTCAATTTGATCACCAAAGTTAATATGAAAATGCTTCATGCGCACTTTCATTTGAAAATTTTTATTTTCTAAACAAAAAACATAATATTCCAACATTTGGACGTCACTTATTTATATTTATATTTTACATTAATTAAAACAGTATTGATTATTGGTTTATTTATTATTTAAATGATATATAAAAAATGAATTAATACATAATAAACAACTAAAATTATTAACTATAATGTATTGAATAAAAATAATCAACATCAACAAACAACCGAAGTATGCAGATAATATCAGCGAAATGACACTCAGTCGTGCCAAAAGTCTACGTGACATTAAAAGTTCCTAAACATTTGCGACGTTGCCGAGTCTCCCAAACCTTAAGATGTTCTTTGTAGAGCATTGTCTTAAATTGGATGGTGCAACACATGTAATACTTAAGCAATGCTTATTTTTAAGAACTTCTTAGTAAAGTATTACTTAAATCTAAATCGGTGCAAACGGGCTTTAGTCTCTACGAGTCTACGACCCAGCGTAGCATGGTTGCCAGATTAAACAATATTTCATAAAAACTTCAGAAAATTTTTTAATGTTTGTTATGAACTAATTTTCGTCAACTCGCCTATTTTTGCTGTTTATGTCGTAGGTTCCGCGGACCCCCCGAAAAGTTTCCGCGGACCCCTGGGAATCCGCGGACCACTATTTGAGAAACACTGGTGTACAAGATTGATGTTTTATATTTACAGTTTATTATAGAAATGTTTTACCTTTCTCTTTTTTAACTGAGATGATACAGGTTCTCTAATGTCTTGAGGCTTATATTTTCTCCAAATTCTGTTTGGTAAAGTATTTTCCTCATCTTTGTTTGAAACAACTTCATCGGATTTCTAAAAATATTTTTATGTACTGTAAAGTTGAAGCAAATTAAGCAGTTTGCAACTACTTTAAAATAAGTACTTACATTAATAAACAGTGTTCCTTCCGAATCGTTATCAAAAGGATTTTCTAGTCCAAATACTGTCTATTGATTAACGACATCTAGAAGAAGGTTGTCCGTCTCAGTTAAAATAGGTTTTGGCTCTGGTCCTCCTCCAGTCATATATATATATATATATATATATATATATATATATATATATATATATATATATATATATATATATATTCTCTTCTGCAGCTTTTTTGCGCAAATCTTTTTTTTGATTCTTGTAAAATTTTCTCAAACTGTCTTCACTCCTCGTGCACAAACTTGGACAGTGAGCATTAAACTGTTGAGATATAAGTGCCCAGGTTTTATTTTTTTCCTCTAAAGTAACTCCATCAGTTTTTTTATTTTCTATTACGGATTTATGTCGTGATAATATATTGAAGAACACTTCTTTCTCCTCCCTGCTGAAATTCGCTGAGCGCTTTCTTCCCGTCGTGTCCGTCTCAATATCCATTGTAAACTTAGAATATCTTCTAAGATTGTAAATGAATGCAAACGTGCAAAGATCAACACCAAACAACAAATTTTCACGTGCCAGAGCACGAAAACCAAATGTCGATATGTCGAATTATGTCAAAGTCAAAAGTATGTCGTGTCAAAACCTAATTTAAGGTAACCAACATAGGTTACTAAAAATACTAAACTTACTAAAAAATTCGATGTTGCCACATCAAACTTGGTCTTTGTTAAGTCTTGCTTATTTTAAGGCCGTGCCACAGCCGGACTTTACTATACAAGCCGTGAACAAGGAAATCTGGCAACTATGCGTTCAGATCTAATAAACAGCGTTCAGCCATTAGACTTACGTTGAAAGCTCTTGTGTTTTTGAGAATAAATCAGCTTTTTTAACGAAATTATTGTTAAGATAAAGACTAAACCTGTAAAAGGTCTTACTGTATGAGATTTGTGAGTGACCAGGACAGTTTTTTTCCGCAGATATTGAGTAAAAACAAAAATATCTGCGAGTGAAGTGTATGTGTTATAAAATGCTTAAAGTAAGTGGCGTTGGCGACAAATGGTGGTAGTTTGTGATGGTGCTTTTTAAAAAATAATTATAATTGAAAGTGTGTTTTAATGATTCGTGTTTGGCTTTGATTTTGTAGGTATTTTTTTAGTTATTTTTTAAAAACAATAACAAATATTAGCATTGGAAATTATCGTAAGTATCCAACATTTTGGAATTTTTTCGTTCGTTTTGTTTCTTTTTTATTTTGTTATTGCGTTGCATAGGTAGGTCCACCTGCCTGCCAGCTTATAAGATACCATTTAGTTACTGTTATTATTATTATTTTTCTGGTAATCTCCTCTGTATTCTCTCAATTTAATTAATTTACCATGCCAAGTCCTTGTTGTGTGCCTGGGTGCAAATCCAATTATAAAACTTGTCTTAAAGGTTCAGAGTCGATTACTAATCCTCAAAGTTACCTATCATTTCTGAAGAAGGCGATTAAAGAAGTAAAAGAAGCATTGAATCTCATTTCATCTAAACAAGAGTCTGGACACTATGAGTCAAATGAATATGATGATGATATTTATAGCATATTGGCACTTTTGGTTGATCAGTTAAAATTGCTGGTTTTGAAAAAGAAACACTACTCAAGTGAAACAATAATAATAATGTCATTTATGTTATAACTCTCCTTGCGCCTATAATTTGATGAGAGGTTATATAAACTTGTTAGTTCCCAAACTATGAACCGCAACTTGTTTTTAAATTAATAAAAAAAAAAGGATAATGTTACGTTGACAACACTGTCATAACAAGAATTTTCTTTGGTTTTCTTGTCAAAAAATTTATTGTACTTATATTGTATGATTTTCATAAACCAGTTAATTTGTATACAGTAATATACTGAAAGCATAAAATTAGCCACAAGAGTTTTATTCTCCCATAAGGGAGGCAGTGCATCCCAAGGAGAAGACATGCTCTAAATGAGGGGCGCTGCAAAGTGTGTGTGGGATCTTCAGAGGAACCCTACATAATTAATGGTCCAATCGAGCCGGATCGGCAGTAATACTATAAGGTTAGTCCTTTCCAATTACTACCATATGGTCCATATTCAACGTCAAAAAGCTATATAATCTTTATCGCAGCTATCTGAGTGTCAGGTATTGACTCTTACACATCTCACTTTCTACTTTTACAATAAAATCAGATTCTGTTATACACTACTCAGCATTCATCATATCTCTATAGGTACATTATTTAGACAAGTCAGACGAACCTGATCAAACCACTTACGACTAGTGATATTAAATGCACACTTATTAATCTACCTACATATTTACATACATAACAATTATCTCGTCATATTTTGAAACTCCATAAGGTCATAAAATGGCTACAGCTACAGCTCCTCATCAAGTCAAGTATGATGATACGTTAAAATCTCTTGTACTTTGTAGAGGGCAAGTAAAATCACAACTAACTAGGTTTGATACTTTTTTACAAAAAATAACTGCATTGCCGGAAAATCGTGATTCAGAAATTATACAAATACAAACCCGTCTCGATACAATTCTTGATATCCGTAATGAATTTAATAAATTTCAAACTGATATCGAAATGCTTGATCTCGAACAAGATCAATTTGATGCTTCTTTGCGAGAAGAAGAACGGGAAGAATTTGAAACAAAATATTTTAATGTAATTAGTAAGGCTAAGCAAACATTAAAAATGCTACAACACAATTCAAACACTATACCGGCTAGTACTTTACACTCTTCGGATAATACCAAGTTACCTCCTATATCAATTCCGGAATTCAGCGGGTCGTATGAAGGATGGTCGCAATTTCATGCAACATTTGAAGCGTTAATTAATAAAAATAAAAATCTCACAAATGTCGAACGTTTTTATTATTTGCAATCTGCTCTCAAAGGAGAGGCAGCCCAAATAATTTCGTCTTTGCCTGCTACTGACAGTAATTATACTGTGGCATGGCAGCTTTTAGCTGACAGGTATCAAAATAAAAGGGCTATAGTTCATGCACATCTTAAATCTTTGTTTGATTTGCCTTCGGTACGGTCCGATTCACATAGTCATTTGCGCAAATTTTTAGATGACATGCAAAAACACATTAGATGTTTGGGAAACATGCAACAGCCAGTAAATGGCTGGGATACTATTTTACTTTACTTATTATGTTCAAAGTTAGATGTTGTGACTAGAAAGGAATGGGAAAATTATAGTAAAGATAATGAAACACCTACATACACGCAATTTACAGAATTTCTAACACAACGTTGCCGATTTTTAGAATCAGTCGATTTTCAGATAAATTCAAAAAACCCACTCAAGGTTGAAAGAAAATTTTTATCACGAACACTAACTCATGTAGCGGTTAACAATAATTTGTCTTGTCCTTTATGCAAGGATCAACATCTTATATATCAATGTAAAAGATTTTTGGACTTGTCTGTAAAAGCTAGGTTTAATGAAGCAAAACAAACACATTTGTGTACCAACTGTCTCCGTTCGGGACATTCCGCAGCGGATTGTAAATCTTTAAATACTTGTCGTGTTTGTCAGAAACGACATCATTCTTTACTACATTTTAATGCTGACTATCAATCTCAAAATAAGGCTAATTCTCATCAAGTACAAGCTAAGTCAAAACTTGAATCTGACAATAATGTAAACACTAGTAAACATGTTGTTAAAACTCCCGCTTCTGAGTCTTGTTTAATTGCTTCTAATATGATTGACAAAACAAATCATCACATAAGGAATGCACCTAAAATAACAGCATATACTGAACATATCAACACTTATACTCTACTATCAACAGCGTTTGTATGGGTTTTAGACGCAAATAATAAATTTGTTTCATGCCGTGCTCTTTTAGATAATGGATCTCAATCCAATTTTATAACAAGGGAATTCTTTGACAAATTGAACATACAGAGTAAGCCCATAAGTCTTCGGGTTTCTGGTATTAATCAAGGTACAGTAAAAATTACTGAACGAGTAAATCTGCATATCAAATCAAATGACAATATGTGTTCTTTTCATGCATCTTTTTTAGTTATTAACAAAATCACAGAAATAACTCCTCCTGTGAGATTAAACTGCTGTAATATTAGCGTACCTAATAATATTAATCTTGCAGACAAGCGATTTTTTGAACCCTCGGAAATAAATATGCTGCTTGGTGTAAATATATTCTATCAGTTGTTAGGCACTGGTCAAATCAAACTGGTAACGGGAATCCCATTTTACAGCAAACCAAACTAGGGTGGATCTTGTCAGGTTCCATTCCATGAAACAATGCGCAGGATCAAATCACGACGGTTAATATGTCCGTTTGTTTATCAAGTCACTGTGATCTTGAAAAATCGTTGGAACGATTTTGGAAGGTAGAGGAGAATTATAATAATTCTCAGAGTTTGTCAAGGGAAGATCAGGAATGTGAATCTTATTTTTTGTCAACATTCAAACGCACACCTTCAGGTAGATTTGTAATCCAATTGCCCACCAATTATAAATTGGAAAATTTGGGTTTATCTTTGGAGAATGCTATACAGCGTTTTCATTCTATTGAACGTAAATTTGAGAAAAAACCTAGTTTCAAACAATCATATTGTGATTTTATGCAGGAGTATATTGATCTCGGGCACATGTCTCTCATAAATGAGAATCTGAACTCGACGTTCCATACTTATTATTTACCTCATCATGCAGTAGAAAGGGTTGATAGTATTACCACAAAAACGAGAGTGGTTTTTGATGCATCGGCAAAAACTTCTACTGGCATTTCCCTTAATGATGTTTTAAAAAAGGGTCCAAATATACAAGGTGATTTATTATCCATACTTCTTCGTTTAAGAAAATATAATTTCATCCTTATTGGCGACATTGCAAAAATGTATCGTCAGATTTTAGTTGACGAACCTCAGCGTTATCTTCAAAGAATTGTTTGGAGACAAAATGTTTGTGATAAATTGGAATATTATCGGTTGAATACCATAACTTATGGTACGGCTAGCGCATCTTTTTTATCAGCACGATGTATTAAGCAAATAGCTATTGATTGCCAGCGGCAACATCCTAAGGAAAGTTCGATAATTGATAGTGATTTTTACGTGGATGATTTACTCACAGGTTCGGATACCACAGCTGAACTTACAACTATCGGGAAAAATATCATAGATCTATTTCGCGGGTATGGTTTTGAACTACGAAAGTTTGCTTCTAATAGTAAAGATGTGCTTGATAACTTGTGCGATTCTAATGAACATATCTCAAACTATATAATCACTGATACACAGAGCACTAAGACTTTGGGTATTGCTTGGAATCCTGTAACAGATTCTTTTGAATATAAATCTACCATTACACAATCATCAGGAATTGTTTCAAAACGCGTAATCTTATCATTAACTACTCAGATATTCGATCCTTTAGGTCTTCTTGGTCCTCTCATAATCCAGGCAAAAGTACTATTGCAAACCCTATGGCTTCGTAAGGTTGATTGGGACGAACCAGTTCCGTCTGATTTATTTAAAATCTGGAACAAATTTATTGTCGGATTAAGCAGTGTACCTTTAATAAGGATACCTAGATATGCTTCAACCGAAAGTCCTCGGTCAGTTGAATTACACGGATTTTGTGATGCATCAATGAGTGCATACGGCGCTTGTGTATATGTCAGAGCACAAACGGTCGAAGGTAACCTTAAAGTCAATCTGTTGTGTGCTAAATCACGTGTTCCTCCAATAAAGGCACTTTCTTTACCTAGACTGGAATTGTGTGGCGCTCTCGTATTAGTTAAACTTGTCAAACGAGTAATATTAGACATGCGGTTATCTTTTGATAGAATATGTTACTGGACCGATTCATCAATCGTTCTTTCGTGGCTTTCTGCAGAATCAGCAGCTTGGAAAACCTTCGTGTCAAATCGAGTATCGGAAATTCAGCAACCCAGTGAGATTGATAATTGGTACCATATTTCTTCTAAAAACAATCCAGCTGATTTGATTTCACGCGGTATTAAGCCAGAGGAATTGTCATCATCGTCATTATGGTGGCACGGGCCTCATTTTTTTAGCGAGCCTAACGAAAATTGGCCGGAGATTAAACATATATCTTATTTTAGCAAATCAAGTTATAATGCAGTACCAGAATTTAATATCAAGTCAATTTCCGTAATAGTAAAAACAGATTCTGACAGTTTTAATCCATTTCAAAAATTTTCTAGTTATTCTAAAGCTGTCAATGTAATAGCTTATTGTTTGCGATTTGCAAAAAACAGCAGGTCAGAACGAAACACCCGAAGCGTCGGATCTTTATCGTCATCAGAACGCTTATCCGCTCTTTATTTCATTGTAAAATCAGTTCAATCTGAACATTTTACCGAAGAAATAGCATCTCTTAAAATTTCTAAAATGGTAAACCGCAGCAGCAAATTGGTATCATTAAATCCATTTATTGACAAAATGGGCATTTTAAGGGTAGGCGGACGATTGCGAAATTCTAATTTAAAGTACGATCATAAACATCCGATTATCATGCCACAAAAACACGATTTGACGAATTTAATCATAAGATATTATCATTTACAAAATTTACATTCCGGAACGCAGGCTACTTTAGCATTTATAAGACAACGATTCTGGATTATTAACGGTAAGCGAATGGTAAGAAGAATTATTAGGAAATGTATTCCTTGCTTCAAAGTTAATCCTCCCAATCTTGTAAACAAAATGGGCGATCTTCCAGACTTTCGAGTTAATTCTTTTCGGCCTTTTTACATTGTTGGTACGGATTATGCTGGACCATTTCTATTAAAGGACGGCAAATATCGTAACAAAAAATTATTAAAATGCTACGTATGCGTTTTTATTTGCCTATCAACTAAAGCTATTCACCTGGAGCTCACTAGTGAACTCAGTACGGAATGTTTTCTCGCCGCGCTTAAACGTTTTGTAGCGAGACGAGGTTTGTGTAAAAATATATATTCAGATAAAGGATCAAATTATGTTGGAGCCCGAAACGAACTCCAAGTGATTCAAAGACTGATAAAAACTGAAAAATTCAATTATTATCTTTCAGAAAATGACATCTCTTGGCATTTTATACCAGCCCGTGCGCCTCATTTTGGGGGTGTGTGGGAGGCTGCAGTTAAATCAATGAAACATCATCTTAAACGAGTCATAAACACTACACCATTCACTTATGAAGAGTTTAATACTCTGATTATTCAGATAGAGGCTGTATTGAATTCACGTCCACTAACGCCACTATCCCCTGATCCTAATGATCTGGAAGTATTGACCCCGGGCCATTTTCTGATTGGTCAGCCACTTAATGCCGTTCCAGAAATAATAGAAGAAGATAGACCTATAAACCATTTGGCCAGATTTAAACACTTGCAGCGGATGCTTAAGAATATATGGTCCCGTTGGAGTATAGAATATTTGCATAATCTCCATCAACGAGGCAAGTGGAGATTTGAAATCGACACCTCTAAATTAGTAGGTGCATTGGTAATGCTAAAGGAAGACAACATGCCTCCTTTAAAGTGGTCTACTGGTAGAGTCGTTGCTGTCCACCCTGGTACAGATGGAGTAACTCGAGTGGTAAGCGTTTTGACGTCTGGTGGAAACGTGTTGAAACGAAGCATAGTGAAGATTTGTCCGTTGCCGTTGATGGACTAATTGTGAAAATTTACATTGAACTGTATTGTGTTTGTGTTTACATTTTAATGTATTTTTTGTTTAATTCTACATTTATGTTGAAACATAGCTTAGCTAGTTCCAAGGTATGTTAGTTCCCAAACTATGAACCGCAACTTGTTTTTAAATTAATAAAAAAAAAAGGATAATGTTACGTTGACAACACTGTCATAACAAGAATTTTCTTTGGTTTTCTTGTCAAAAAATTTATTGTACTTATATTGTATGATTTTCATAAACCAGTTAATTTGTATACAGTAATATACTGAAAGCATAAAATTAGCCACAAGAGTTTTATTCTCCCATAAGGGAGGCAGTGCATCCCAAGGAGAAGACATGCTCTAAATGAGGGGCTCTGCAAAGTGTGTGTGGGATCTTCAGAGGAACCCTACAAAACTTACCAACTAAACGTTATCTAGAATATCTTTCATCTAGTATGGATGTATCGCCCAATACACATCCTAATAACACTAAAGATTGTGACATAAGTACCACAAATTACTTAAATATTGTATTATCCTCTTTGAATCCAAATGAAAAAATTGTAAATCTGTTAATTGATGAAATTTATATATCCAAAAGGTTGGATTACAGGGGAAAAAATCTTGTAGGTGTAGTTTCGAATGACAGTTCTTTGGCCACTACCGTTCTCGCTTTTATGATAGTTTCTGCTTTTGGAAACGTTTCTGAAATAGTGAAGCTACTACCAGTTCACAATATAAAGGGTAACGAAATGGTTCCCATTACTAAAAATGTAATTTCATTGATCCAAAAAAATGGGTTTCAAGTACTACATTTCATTTATATACAAGTTAAACAACACAGGTCCTAAAATCGTTCCCTGAGGGATACTACAAGTTAATTCACTTTTATTACTTGTTGACCCAGCAATTCTCACTACTTGTTGTCTCTTTGTAAGGTAGCTATCAAATAGTTTCAAGACGTTATTACGTATGCCTATATTTTCCAAGATCCGTAAAAGATTGCTGTGGTTAACAGTGTCAAATGCTTTAGCTAGATCCAGGAATACTGCTAAGCATTGTATTTTTTTTGACGGTATTTAACTTGGGCGTAGATTGTTGAGAATGTGTTTCTATGGAGGTTTCAGTTATTTTAGTTTTTGGTTTTGGGTCTTGATCTAATTGGTTTTGTTGTTTTATTTCTTTTGTTTGCTCGTTTTCTTCTTTTTTGTTTTCTGTTGTTATATTCCCTTTTTCACTCTTTTCTATTATTTCTCTCTGTTGTTGGTTTACTGAAGGTGTTGAAGGTTTGCTAGAAACTTGTATGACACTCTTCTCCTCTTCGTCCTCGAATTCCAGAATGTCTTGGGCAGTTAAAATATCGTTATTAACGTATAGTCGTTCACCCTTTATGTACGCGTTTTTCGATGAAGCTTTAACTACTTTAAGATACCTTCTGAGTATTTTATTGGTATCTCGTTGGGTTTTAGTGAGATCGTGTGCTATACTTATTTTGGTACCTTTTAGTTTAAAACAATTTTTCATAACATGTAACTTTGCCAAATATGTTATAAATTCAACTTTGATGGGAGCAGTATCCACGTTTCCTAAGCTGTATGTGTTATTTATTTGTTCAGCTTGTATATTTATATCTAATATATTATTTAGTTTTTCACAAACTTCTTCAGCACTAATATTTGTTTGTAGGTCTTGTTTAATACCAAAAACAATTATATTGTTCTTTTTCTGTTGCTTTTCCAATATTTCTATTTTATTTTCTAATTCAATGTTTTTTTTTCTCTATTTTCTTTATTTTTTCGTTAAGTAATTCGACCTTTAATAATATTTTAACTTCGCTGGCTTCGATAGCATTCCTTAGTTCTGTTTTAATATTTTTAAGTTCTTGCAGTATATCAGCAGTTGTTGGAAGTGACATTTTTACATCTCTGGTGTGTGGTCGGCTTAACAGGTTCTTATCTTGCTAATACGTTAAAGCACAAAAAAGTTTTTTTTCGATTTTTATGTGTGTTTTGATACAGTATTAATTCTAAGTATATAATCTATTGGTGCATCAGCTTATTAAAATTTATATTTATTTATGTGCATAAGAAATTTTCCTATCCGTAGGTACCCAATTTATATTTTAAATATAAGTTTTACTCACAGTTTATATGATTAGATACGGAACGATTTTTAAACCGACTTGTCACTTAAACAACTCTATTAATAAAGTAATTTGTTTTAGAGTTTAAATATTATTTATAAATATTTATTGTTTCAATTATTATACTGATTTAATTATTTTAAACGAAATGTCAATACTATTTACGCGATCTTTGAATCGAGCTTTAAATGAATTTAAAAATACGCGCTCGCTTGAAACGGGTCTGAAACTATTGTCGGTTGCGGCGTTGCCAAGTGGTTGTTCACGGCTTGTATAGTTAAGTCCGGCTGTGGCCGTGCAATAGTTAATAATAATAATAATAATAATAATAATAATGCGGCATGGGTGAAGGCTGAAGCAGCTCATATGGATAACGTACCACACATGCCAGCAATATCAATCACAGCAGAAACCATCTCAAAGGCAATTTCAACAACACACAATTGGAAAGCACCAGGAATCGATAATTTACACAATTTTTGGTTAAAACGATTTAAAAGCACACATCCTCTATTAGCCAAAACCTTCACAACATTTTTAGAAAATCCAAATACTATTCCACTATTTCTGACCCAGGGAATTACTTATTTACTTCCGAAAGAAAATGGACCTCTCTCAGATCCCTCAAAGTACCGACCGATAACTTGCCTTTGTACCATATACAAACTGCTTACATCGTGCATCTCTACTAACATCTACCAACATCTACATGAACATAAAATCCTTGCTGAAGAACAAAAAGGATGCATAAAAAAATCAAAAGGATGTAAGGAACAATTGATTATAGACTCTATTGTGATTGAACAAGCGGCCAAAAAGCATAGAAATATATTTACAGCATTTATTGACTACCAGAAAGCATTTGACTTTGTGCCACACAGCTGGTTAATACATGTACTCAGGTTGTACAAAGTCGACGATAACACCATTAACATCCTACAACATCTCATGTCGTCCTGGAAAACAACGCTACGATTAAACCACGGTGAAACATCGATTACATCCAACCCAATTAACATAAAGAGAGGTATATACCAAGGAGACAGTTTGAGCCCATTGTGGTTTTGTTTAGCTTTAAACCCACTTTCTACACTTCTCAACACCACCAACCTTGGGTTCCAAATAAAACAGGCAAATCGAATCGATCATGTTATTAACCATCTTCTGTACATGGATGACATAAAACTCTATGCCAAAAATGAAAAAACCCTGCATGAATTGATTCGGTTAACTGAGACATTTTCGAAAAATATTCAAATGAACTTTGGCATTGAAAAATGTAAAACCCTGAACATAAATAAAGGCAAAATTATTAATTGTAACTTCGAGTTAGACGATGGGCGAATAATGGAATCAATGAGCGAAAGGGATACATACAAATACTTGGGACTCGCACAAAACAAACGAATCAATCATAAATCGATCAAGGAAAAGGTCTTAAAATCTTACCTTAAAAGAGTCTCTGACATTCTGAAATCTAAACTTAATGGCCGAAACACCTTTAAGGCTATTAATACTTTCGCTATACCGGTCTTAACATACACCTTCGGAACTGTTCGCTGGACACCAACTGACTTAGAAGACATTCAGGTGAAAACCAGAGGTTTACTAAGAAAGTTTAGAGCTCATGACCCAAAATCAAGTATAGAACGAATAGTGCTCCCACGTAATCTTGGGGGAAGAGGACTTATTGATATTGTACAACTTCACAACTCCCAAATTTCCATCTTGCAACAATATTTCATTCAAAAAGAAACATGTTTACATAAAGCTGTCTCTAAAGCAGATTTAGGATATACACCCCTGGACCTTGCACATGTAACGGACGTAAATCAGCCATCAAGAAATAATGATCATGACGACCATATAACGAGATGGACTAGCAAGGCACTTCACGGCAGGTATCCGAATGAAATCAACCAACCTCATGTTGACAAAGAAGCGTCGAACAAATGGTTGACTAATTCGGATCTCTTCGTTGAGACTGAGGGCTTCGTCATCTCGATCCAAGATCAAGTTGTACCCACCAACAATTATCGAAAGTTCATTTTAAAAGAGAGTGTCAGTGACCAGTGCAGGAGATGTAAAACCTCATCGGAGACCATTCAGCACATAATGTCAGGTTGTTCAATGCTAGCACCAACAAGCTACCTGCAAAGACACGACCAAGTTGCAAAAATCATCCATCAGAAGCTGGCTTTGCAGCACAATCTGCACAGTGATAATAGTCCGTACTATAAATACGAACCACAATCTGTTTTGGAAAATAATACGTGCAAACTTTATTGGAACCGCAGCATACTGACAGATAAAACCATACCGTGTAATCGACCAGACATCACATTCACCGATAAGATGTCAGCGACAACTTATTTAATAGATATAGCCATCCCCAATTCACACAATCTTCTCTCAACTTGGAATGAAAAACTTACCAAATATTCTCCTCTGGCAGAAGAAATAAAAAATATTTGGAAACAAAACACAGTAAACATTGTACCTATAATTCTGTCAACTACTGGAATAATCCCCAAAGATTTACATCGCAGTCTTCAAATAATTAACATGAATCCACTTCTATATATTCAACTGCAGAAATCAGTTCTTCTTCACACCACAGCAATAGTCAGACGCCACCTTAATTTGCAATAGTAAGGTTCGGGACTTGTATGTGAATACCGTTCCAAATCAGTAAAAACCGCATGTATGCGAGATCAAGAAAAGGAATAATAATAATAATAATAATAATAATAATAATAATAATAATAATAATAATCTTTATTTCATAAAATATTATACAATGTATACAAACAAGGATACAACATTAAAGAAATAGTGTCAACATTACAGAAGTAGTATTAAAAAAAAGACTACATATTTAGATAATCATCTAATGTATAAGGTTCTAAAGTGATCAATAAAATCTTAATCTGTTTTTTAAATTTATTTAACGTATTTAGGCGTTTAAAATTTTCTGGTAGTTTGTTAAAGAGCCGAATAGCTGCATATGTAGGATGTCTTTCCGATGATACCAATCTGTGTATAGGATATGCAATATTGCAATTTCGAGTTGGATATTCATGATGTTCTCGACATTCTGTATAGTTTGATTTGTTTTTATAAAGATATATTAAACATTCATATATATAGACACCATATATTGTTAAAATTCCATTTTTCTTAAATAGACCTCGACATGAATCTCTATATTTAAGTTTGAAGATGGTTCTGATTACTCGTTTCTGAATTATAAATATTTCTAATATATTTGAGTGACTTCCCCAGAATATGATTCCAAATTTTGCAGATGATTCAAAATTTGCAAAATAAATTATTTTTAAAGATTTTTCTTTTAGATATTTACTAACAATTTTAATACTATAACAAATTTGATTAAGTTTATTACCTAGTTTAATTATATGATTGTGCCAATGAAGATATTCATCAATATACATACCTAAAAATTTTGAAGATTTTTTTAATTCAATTTCATTATTTAAGAGTTGCACAGCATCTGGTGTTTCGATTCTTTGTTGTTGAGTTCGAAATAAAATAACATTTGTTTTGTCAATATTTAGTAGTAAATTATTCTTTGTAAACCAATTCTCAGCTTTATGTAATAAATTATTAGATTTTTTTAATAGGTCAGGATAATATTTATGAGAAATCAACAGATTAGTATCATCAGCATAGTTAGTAATATGACCAGAGTTTTCATCATTATGTAAAATTTCTAAAATATCGTTCATAAATATTATAAATAAAATTGGACCAGTGATACTGCCCTGTGGAATGCCTATAGCATTCTCCAGAATGTCAGACTTAGTTATTTCATAGTTGTTGACAATTTTTACTCGTTGTTTACGTCCACTGAGATATGATTTAAACCATTCTAAAGCATTTCCCCTGATTCCATATTTTTCTAATTTAAATAGTATATATTCATGGTTGAGGCAATCATATGCCTTAGAGAGATCCAAGAATATACCCAACGCTATTTCGTTTTGTTCAAAAGATTTGACAATATATTCAGTAAACTGTATGATAGCAGTTTCTACAGATTTGCCCTTTATATAACCATGTTGAAAGTTATTTAAAATATTACAATGATTCATGAAATGCATCAATCTATTACACATAGCCATTTCAAATATCTTGGAGAATGATGGTAATACGCTTATTGGTCTGTAATTCTCAAACAATTCACAATCACCCTTTTTGTAAATGGGACTTATTAGGGACAATTTAAGTGTTTCAGGGAAGATACCATGCTGAAACGAATTATTTAATAGGTAACAAAGTACTTCAGCCACCGTATTTATTGATAATTTCATTATATTTATTGGGATATCATCGTCACCACAGGTGTATTTATTTTTAACTTTGTGTGCTAGCTCGTACAGCTCCTGTACAGTTACAGGCATAATGAACATTGATTGTGGATTGTTTGATATATTGCAAGTGAAACCTATAGATTTATTATTTTTAAGCAAGTTTGGAATCACATTTAGAAGAAAATTATTATAATTATTTGCAATGTTTGTTGGATTTCCTTCAAATATTGTATTTTTTGTGTTTCGTTTTCCAAGTATCTCGTTGTGAATGCTCCACATGCATTTCATTTTGTTATCAGATTGAAGTAATTTTTGATGGAAAGCTTCTGTTCTTTTTTTGGTTAATAGATCGTTGTATTCATTTCTTACTTTATTGTAAACTAATTTAAATTCAGGGTTTTTTTAGACACTGCTAACCATGCGTTCATTTTGTTTTTGCATTCTCTCACTTCAGGATCTATTATTTGCTTTTTTCTTATTTTAATCTTCTGAGGTGGAAAACATTCGTGATATATTTGTGAGTAAATATAACTGAAATAATCCCACTGTTCATTTACTTCGTTACAGTTTAATTTGTAGATCTCTGTCCAGCATTGATTTTTTAATTTGTTTATGAAATTTGTTTTGTTTTCAGTAGAGAAAATGCGAACCATCTTTTCAGTTGGTTCTGGCACATAGTCTACAGAGAAACTAATTTTTTGTGCAGTGTGATCTGAGTAAGAAGAATGCAAAATTGTTGTTTTATAAGTATCTTGTAAGTTTGTGAAAATATTGTCAATACATGATTTAGTTGTTCTCGTTATTCTGGTATATTCGTGGATGGTGAATACAAATGAATAAGAGTTTAATAAGAAATTTATTTTATTTATATTTGTTTTATTATCCTTTAATTCAATGTTAAAATCACCTGCAATGAAAGTTATTTTGTTTTCAATTATTATGTTTTCAAGAAATTCCTCTAATTTCTCATAAAACTCTTTTAAATTTGGACCATAAGGGGGTCGATATACAGTTACAATTAAAACTTTTTTACCAGCTAGACTGCACTCCACTGTCACGCACTCAAACACGTCACGTTTTGAAAATAAGTTCAAATCTTTTCGCACTTTATAATTGATATCCTTCCTGATGTAGATAGCAACACCTCCATGTTCACCTTCATCACGACAGAAATATGATGCTAATGCGAAATCTGTAATCCCATATAATTGTAACTGCCACTCTGTTTTCCAGTGTTCCGTTACTGCGAAAGCTATACACTCTCTATGTTGGCTTAGTAGATTATTTATACCATCAACACTGGTACCAATTGATTGCAGATTTTGATGAATTAGACTAATTGTGTTTGTATCTGACAATATTTTTTGTTTTAAAAATCCTGATGATGCCTTTGATAGTTATTATATTTTGTGAAGTTAAAACGTTTAAAACCAGTACCTTTCGGCCAAGTGGATTGTTGATAAATCTGTTCTTTGTAGCACCCATTTATGCCAAACATGAAGCATTTATTTTGATCTTCCCTTGTAGGTAGTTCTTTTATTATTATTGTAGCATTTTTAAATGTTTCCTGCTTTTTAATGAAGTCATGTATTTTTTCTTGGGTAATATGACGTTTAATTCGGTATAGATACAGCCAGACCTTACGTTCAGCTCCAAAATCCTCATCATCTTGTCTTTCTCCCACAGTCTTGACCACTTTTCTATTATTATTTCTCTTTTTCCGGTTTCGAACAGTTTTGAACTCTGGTTCACTACAGTTAGAGTCTTGATCATTTTCTATATGTTCCTTGTTTTCGTTGACACTGCTACTTGTATTTTGTACTAGGCCAATTATATCGTTCATTTTATTTAATTGTGCTCGCACTTCGTGATTTATTTGCGGTAATTCTTCTTGAGAAACTGGTTTTTGGTTTGTTTTGATTGTTTTATTTACAATATTGACTACTCCTGCCGAGAGGTTAGTAGGCTTATCTTTATTGCTTATGTTTTTTGTACCGGCCGTATCAGGTGTTGATTCCACTTTTTTTAATGTTTTGCTTATTTCTGCTTTCAGAAAATCAGCTTTTTCTTTAAGTAGATCATTATTTGATTTTAATAAATGAATATTATTTAATAATAGAGTGTACTTATCTTCCTTTTCTTGTTGTAGTTTTCTTAGAAGTTCGTTTTCAATTTTTAATAGATTATATCCTTCACTTGTTTCGTTTTGGATTTTTGTTTCACAGCAGATGAGACGCGTGTCACAAATTTTTACACATTTTAGTTTATTTTTTATTGCACAGGATATGTGATAGCTATTACCACATGCTACACACACTAATATTTTATTGGGTTTAGTTTGACAACATTTAAAAGATTTGTCTTCAAAATCTCCCTCTTTTATTACGGAGAGACCTGACAACTCGTCTTCACTGTCCGCCATACTTGCCGTTAAATAGTTATAAAATAAGCCGGACTTAAAATATTTAAGTCGACTTACCTAAGTCTGACTTTAACATAAAAACAGTGCAACCGGGCCTAAGTAGCACGGTAGCAAACAATTTTAAGGATGAGGTTCACCTTAACTTTAAGTGCAACTCAGTTAGGAAGAACATTTATGGCCGTTTGCAGCACTTCCACTTAAAATTTAAGCGAAGCTTAACTTACTAACAGCCACTTGCACCGACTTTATTTTAAAGGACCGTTAGTCTAATGGTCCTTTAAACTTTAAAGTATCGTTATGGATTTTCTATGTTGCACCGACTTTAATGGTCTTTTAAGGATTCTTTAAAGGGACATTCGCTAAGTGGCCAAATTTCTTCAATTAATCTAGTTTTAACACTCCAACAGTCGCAACCGATCTGTGAGATACACGTCGTTTTGTTTTGCCCCCTGTTACGTGTACGTAGTGGTAGCCAGGACGAGCGGCTGTCAAGTGTCACGGCATGTCACTTCGCTTTAATCAATATATTATTATTCATGTTCATGTTTGTTAAGTTGTTATACATATTCGACAAATAAAGAGTTAGCGTTTATTCAATATCGTTACATGGTGGCAGCGGTAAAAGAAACTGGAAAACACTGACGTAGGAATTCCTCATGTAAATCCTCCAAGCAAATTCAATTTTTCAACACCGGCTGAGTGGCCCATGTGGAGGAGACGATTTACAAGATATATGGCTGTGTCGAGACAAAATGATAGACCGGAGAAAGAGAAAATCGACATGCTCCTCTACATTATGGGAGAAGAAAGCGAACAAATCATTAAACAATGGCCTATAGTACCTAAAAAGATCGAAGACGTTCTTAGAGAATTTGATAAATATTTTATACCTAGAAAAAACGTTATATTCGAAAGATTTAATTTTAATTCTAGAGCACAGCATCCGGGGGAACCCATAGAGGTATTTATCACGGCTTTGCACTCACTATCAGAATACTGCGAATTTGGAATCTTAAGGGATGAATTAATCAGAGACCGTCTAGTAGTGGGGATGTCAGACAAAAGAACTAGCGAGAAAATGCAACTGGAAACAAACTTAACATTAACGAAGGCTATAACAATGGCAAGACAAGCAGAGATGATGAGCCAACAAGGAGCCATTTTAAGGGGCCAGCTCCAAACTGAAAGTGACGTTTTGGCAATCAATACCAACAGGAACCATAATAACCAGAGAAAGAACAAAACCTTAGAGAATCGTAATTTAAATGAATGCTATTTTTGTGGTAACCTTAAACATCCGAGGGAAAAATGTCCGGCAAAAAACTCGAAATGCTCAAACTGTAAAAAGATTGGACACTGGCACAGGGTATGTAAGGCATCAAAGTCAGTAAATACAGTACAATCCAATGAAGAATATGGAGAGTTCAGTGAAAATGACCAGGTAGAGTTAGATTACTTAAATATTGGATCAATAACTACAAATAGAGAGGTATGTAAGATAAATAATTTGCTAAACCATAATACCAGAGAGTGGAAAGAAAATATATTGATTAATGGTCTTCCAGTCTCTTTTAAATTGGACACCGGTAGTGAAGCCAATATTCTACCTAAATATCTTTATAATAAATTAAATAACCAACCTAAAATTCACAAAAGTACAAATTCACTCCTCGATTATAATAAAAATAAACTGAATATATTGGGAACTTGCAAATTAAAAACCCAACATAAAAATACAAGTAAAGACATTGAGTTTTATATTTTGGAAAATAATTTCGAACCTATTTTAGGACTGAAAACTTGTCTAGAATTCAATATCATACAAAAAATCTGTGAAATTACTGAAACAAGCGAAACTAAATATACAGTTCATAAACCTTTAAATAATGGAACGATCATGGATTCTGCAAAAAATATTATAAATAACTACCAAGATGTCTTCAAAGGAATTGGGTGTTTTAATAAACCATGTTCTATAAAGGTGAATAATCAAGCTGAACTCCGAAGAGGAGCATAACGACAGGTTGAGAAAACTACTAGAAAGAGCTCGCCAACAAGGAATAAAGTTCAAATTGGACAAACTACAACTAGCCAAGACTGAAATACAATTTTTGGGACATTCAATAACGAACACTGGTATATCCATTGACAGAAATAAAATAAAAGCTATTCAGGATAGTAAAAGGCCGACCAACGTCAAAGAACTACAAAAGTTCTTGGGTATGATAAATTTTTTGAGTAAATTCTTGGATAATGTCGCTGGAATTACTGCACCCTTAAGACAGCTACTTAAAAAAGACACACCTTGGATTTGGGAAGATAATGGCCCGCAAGATCTAGCCTTTAAAAAATTGAAGGATTTAATAACAAAGAGCCCTGTTTTAAATTACTTCGATCCGAGCTTGCCAGTCACCTTGGCTACCGATGCCAGCCAGTATGGGATATGAGGACACATCAGTCAAAATAAACACCCAATAGCATATTGGTCAATGTCCCTAAACTCAGCGCAGCGTAATTACGCACAAATTGAGAAGGAGTTACTTGCTGTTGTGCTAGGTTGTGAGAAATTTCACTATTATTTATATGGTCGACCTTTCAAAGCTTTAGTTGATCACAAACCACTACTAGGCCTTGTGAAGAAACCTATAGAAACGTTAACACCTCGGCTGCAGAGGCTTGTAATCCGCCTATTTAAATACGATATCACTTTGGAATACCTTCCAGAAAAGGAGTTATATATTCCAGACTATCTTTCTAGATCTCCTTTGGAAGATACGAAACCTACAGAGTATTTGGACGATTTCCATGTAAGAAATATTGTAGTAGCATCAGACCAAAAGCGAGACGAACTTCTTGCTAGTATAAGCAATGATCCAGAGTTTCAGGCACTGAAATATTATATACATAATGGGTGGCCTAATCAACTAAGTTCGGTTAGACAAGAAGCTAAATCCTACTTTAACTATAAAGATGAAATTCACGAAATCGATGGCTTTATATTCAAGGGAAATAGACTAATAATACCTAAGTCCCATAGATTTGATATCTTATCTAAACTACACTCTGTACATCAAGGCATTGGCTCTTGTCAAAGAAAAGCCCAAGAATCTGTATTCTGGCCCAATATTAACGAACAAATTTCTAATACAATAGCATCTTGCTTGACTTGCTTAAGATATTCACGGTCAAACACATCTCAGCCGCTTCATCCTCATCCTGTGCCCCAATTACCGTGGGAAAAAATAGCGATAGATTTTTTACAAATTGATAGCTCCAATTACCTGGTAGTGTGTGACTATCACTCAAAATTTATAGAACTAGTAACGGTTGTTAAAAAAGATGCCCCAACAGTGATTGAAGCTTTAGCAAGTATATTCAAATCACACGGCTTACCAGTCACTCTTATGTCAGACAATGGACCACCCTTTAATTCCAAATTGTTTATAAATTTTCTCAAAGAACTAGACATCAACCAAGTGACGTCAAGTCCTACGTACAGCCAATCAAATGGACTTATCGAAAGACATATACAAACACTGAAGGGTTTACTGGTCAAATGCCCAAACAAGCACCCGTATATAGTCACAATGGAATACAACAGTACTCCTAAACAAGACTTACCTTCACCTGCCGAACTTCTAATGGGCCGAAAGTTCAATACAACGATCCCTCACTCTAGAAGAACTCTTCGACCATTATTTAACACAGAACAAACACTAGAGACTCTTAGAAAACGACAGAACACAGAAGAAAGATACTATAATATGCATACAAAACCTTTGACCAAGTTCTCTACTTTGGAACCGGTACTTATTCAAAAAGGAATCAGAAATTGGATTCCAGGGGAAGTGATGGTAGAAGATAAAAACCCAGAAAGTTACATAGTCCAAACCAGCGATGGATCTCTGTTCAGACGCAATAGGATCAATCTACGACCGTCCTCGCAACCCAGTGTCGAGGACACCATTACTCCGAGACCGTCGTGTTCATCAGCAAAGATCTCCGATCCACCAGAGGCCTCTCCGACGTCTTCTCCACAGAGCAAACTACTGGGGGAGAAGAAAGAAACCGTACGAAGACGTGAAATCAAACAGCCCAGCAGATTTAAAGATTTTGTTTTAAGTTAAAAGTTAAAATTTAGATTTATTTTTAGGGGGACATGTTACGTGTACGTAGTGGTAGCCACGACGAGCGGCTGTCAAGTGTCACGGCATGTCACTTCGCTTTAATCAATATATTATTAATCATGTTCATGTTTGTTAAGTTGTTATACATATTCGACAAATAAAGAGTTAGCGTTTATTCAATATCGTTACACCCCCCCACTTAAATATTTTTCTGAATTCGCCTGCGCCGCTGCATCTAATTGTCTGCAATTATATGGTGTGGCGATCAGTTTGACGAAAACAGCGGAGCGGTTCTGTGCTACGGCCAAAAATCTTTATGTATCTGAGAGATACCAAGCGAACTATGCTGTAAGTATTTTAAAGTTTAAAATTATTAATAAAGGTTTCCCAATTTAGTTGATATTCCGTTCATAAATTATAGTTTTTTACAGATTTCAAAAATATTTCTACAAATAAGCGATTTACCGACCTTCGTATCCAGCAGATACATTGCGACTAGTTCAGGAATTATCTTTTTATGTAAGTATAATTTTTCGTAAAAAATCTAGTAACATGTCGTTTGATAGGTTTTTGGGTATGGACATTTTGATTTTACAATCCCCTCAAATATTTGTCAATTTTTTAAGTATTAAATCGTCTTAGAACTAATTTTCGCACACAAATCTTACAAATGTTACAATAAAATTATTTGTGGCTATTATAAAAATTATATTTACATAGTGTGTGTATATACTTATGACCTTTTGCCGAAAAATTAATTAATTTATTTTTATTTTAGAGACATGGGAGATAAAAAAAGATACTACTTTGATAATGCAAATGATGTGGCTGAGCTTCAAAAAATCTTGGAACAGGATTCTGACAACGAAAGTGTAGAGAGTTTCGGGGAAGAAGTTGAAGATGAGCCGGATATCGTATCTGAACGGCAGGAGGATTCCGAAACGGAGCAAGAGGGCGAATCTGAAGATGAAGAGGATGTTGCAGAATATTTTCTTGGGAAAGATAAAATAACATCTTGGAGAAAAAATAAACCAACTCCTAGAAAAAGGGGTAAGGAGAATATTTTGATACATCTACCGGGAGTAAAAACATTTGCAGTTGGAATAGAAGGAGTGTTAGATACATTGAAATGTCTGTTTGATGATAACATTCTCGATATGATTGTAACCTACACCAATCAGTATGTGGTTAAAATTAAAGACAACTACGGGAGAGAAAGAGATGCTGAGCTTACAGACCCTACTGAAATAAAGGCGTTTATCGGCCTTTTATATTTAGCTGGGGTTTATAGAGCTAACAGATTAAATTTAGACGAATTATGGGCATCCGATGGAGATGGAATTGAAAAATTCAGAATCACAATGTCTTTGAAAAGATTTAAATTTTTAGTACGATGTGCTCGTTTTGATGACTCGGAAACAAGAAATGACAGAAAAAAAGTAGATAATTTAGCACCTGTATTTGAAGATTTTACCGATAATTGTAAGAAATGCTACTCACCTGGCGAGAACTTGACCATAGACGAGAAACTAGAGGCATTTAGAGGAAGGTGTAAATTCCGACAGTATATTCCATCGAAGCCCGCCAAATATGGCTTGAAGATTTTTGCATTAGTTGACGCAAAACTCTTCTATATATATAACCTTGAAATATATGCAGGAAAGCACCCTGACGGTCCTTATCAGCAAAGCAATAAACCTGTTGATATTGTAAAACGATTAGCGTCGCCTATACTAAAGACAGGACGTAACATCACAGCAGATAATTGGTTTTCCGATATTACCCTTGTCAGTGAATTAAAAAAAGAGAGAATCTCTTATGTGGGTACACTAAAAAAAAATAAGAGACAGATACCACCAGAATTGGTCAATACCAAACGAAGGCCAGTATATTCAAGCCTTTTTGCATTCAACGATGATTGCACTTTGGTATCCTATATTCCAAAACAAAATAGAAACGTAATTCTTGTATCAAGTCTGCACAAAGACGACTCTCTTGACCCGAAAACAGGTGACAAAATGAAACCAGAATTATTAACTTTTTATAATGATACAAAATGCGGCGTTGACATTGTGGACAAGATGTGTGGTACATATAACGTAGCACGCAATTGTAAAAGATGGCCAATGGTAATTTTCTTTTCGATGCTAAACATGGCCGGAATAAATGCACGATAATCTATATAGGAAATAAACATACTCCAGTTCCCAGAAGAAGGTTTTTGCGCACTCTTGCGAATGAGCTTACACTTGAACATTTGCAACGTAGAAGTGTTCTTACAAGAGGGATACCTTTGGATCTGCAAAAAGGATTAGCAAGATTCAAGCCACCAATGCAAGAAGTGTCTGATAATTCGGAAAAAGGAGTTTCAGCCAAAAGAAAGCGGTGTAGCACCTGTTATTCAAATAAAATAACAAGACTCAGTAAATATACATGTTATAGGTGCAAACAATTTTTATGCCTTCAGCATTGCAGAATGGTATGCGAAAAGTGCGTAAATTCGGAAAACTAAATGAAAGGCTCGGTCAAAGATTATAATTATCATCTAGATTTAAAATGTAAGTTTATATGTTTTGTTAAGTTAAAAGTGTTTGACATAAAGTATTTCATAAGTCTGGGACTTTTATTAATACAATTCATGAAGATGATATACTAGTATCCCTCAGATACATTGCGACCACTAATCTGTAGGATTTGATTGCGACCGTTGGAGTGTTAAAGTCACTTTAGCTGTTTTGAGGTTAACGGCCGTTTGCACGGACTTTTTGTTATAAGTCCAATAAGCTAATGGAATCTTAAAAGCCAATTAGTGACTTTGACATGTTGTACCGGTATTTACGGACGTTTTATTGGTCTCTTAAATGTCGTTTTGTTAAATGGGCAGGTTTCATCATTTAAACCTCCTTTAAAATAGTTTTGACGTTTATAGAGGTTATGTTTTTGTATTTGTTCTTTCAAAAAGGTAGCTTGTATTATTGTATTAATGATGGCAGAATATATTAATATGTTAGAAAATGATCTTTTTGAAGATGTACTGGGCGATGATCTAGAAATAATTGACTTTGAAGACTTTGGTATGTCAAGACAATGTAAGGCTAGACCTAATTTTTATCAAGACCTTAGTGAGTTGGAATTTTTTAAAAGGTTCCGTTTAACTAAAGAAACTGTAATGTCGTTGTTAGAAATAATTGAGGCTGAATTGGAATATCCTGATGATAGGTAAGCAGGTTGCAGATAAGTATAGTGGATAATGAATAAAATGTGTCCAAGGATTTGATGTTAAGTTTACTGTTTTACATAAGAAAATTGAAACTCCGCCGTTTTAAAATTATTCTATTTATTTTAGAAACAACAGTCTATCACCACTTAACCAGTTACTGTTAACCTTAAGATTTTTTGCCAGTAGTGGAGATTTAATTACAGTAGCAGATTTCATGTATGTGCATGTGTCCACTGCTAGCCGAGTGATAGCTAGGGTGTCAGACAAAATCGCATCATTGAGACCAGTTAAAATTAAAATGCCAGAGACAGATGAGTTGGTGATCGGTCAGCAGAAATTTCACGGTCTGGCCAGATTTCCGAAAGTTCAGGCATTAATAGATTGCACCCATATAAAAATTCAATCACCTGGTATGTACCTATCTCTAAATTTGGTTTGCATTTTTGTTTTCTTAAAAGTAGTAATAATTAATTTTATTTATTTTATTTAAACACTTTTTTAGGGGGCGAAAATGCTGAGCTTTATTGAAATCGTAAAACATTTCTCAATAAATGTGCAATGTTTAGTGGATGCCGATTTAAAGTTTATAGATGCCGTAGCTCGTTGGCCCGGATCAGTGCAAGACGCTACAATATTTGCTAACTCTGCAATTCGTGCTAGATTTGAGCAAGGGCACTTCCCTGGAAGTGTTATGTTAGGTATGCACCTTAAATTTTACTGCCAATTCTTTAAAAAATGTTGTCCCGTCAGACATGTTACTTTCCCTCAAAGTACATAGTTTTAAAAGGGATACTTCAGTTGAGATTGTTTTATTTTATTTTCATCTCTTTCTAATTGTTTAAGAATGATGACTCGCGTAAAATTAAAGAATAGATCCTTTTAATTTACTTATATATAAAATTTTCGTTTGAATCAGTTTATTTGTCAATTTTTCATGATTTTTTTTAATTCTCATTCCTTCTAAACACCCCTTTAATGTAAACCAATAAGTTTATTATTGTGTTCTATAAAAAGAGGTTCCTTTATTTTAATTTATGAAATTTCTTTGTAGGAGATAGCGGCTATCCCCTTAAAAATTATTTATTGACACCACTAGCTAATCCTATTACCCGAGCTGAACAGCTATATAACGAGTCCCAAATAAGGACTAGAAATGCCATAGAAAGAACATTTGGCATTTGGAAGAGAAGATTTCCAGTTATGGCATATGGGCTTAGACTCTAAATGAATACTATATTAACTGTTATTGGGGCAACTGCTGTTCTTCACAACATAGCAAGGGAAATGAATGAGCCAGAACCTCCACTCCAAGATGATATTAATAAACAAGAACCAAATTATCTAATCGAAGCTCAACAAATAGATATGGATGTCCAAGAACATGGTGATGCTCCTGTTAATGCCATTCAAGCTGAGGTTATTCGTTATTTTAGAGATTTATAAATATTCATTAATTAAAAATATTTTTTTTATTTAAACTTTAACTCAAGTATAAAAAGAACACTTACAAGGGTAACTGTTTAAACCCAAACTTTTAATTACTTAGCCTACAGTTAATTTTTATAAAAAAAACAACGTAACGATATATTGTATGGACACATTTTTGTGCAGTTAAATTTTTATTATAACTATAAGGGAAGTGATTAATACCTTAATTACTATGATTACCGAATGCACACAGTAAAAAAATATTTTGAAGTTTCAAAAACTTTGAGCTCATCTCAGAGAAACGCTTGAAGTTTAATGCTATAATTTATCACTATAATGTAACATTAATCTTCAAACTTTTCTTAGTTTTTGAAACGTCAAATATTTTTTTACTCCTGAGTTCTGCCTTCTTCTGTAACTGTAGTATACACTGCTATAACATAAATGGAACTATTGTGTGACCTTTGAATTAGCAGAGACAGAAACGAATTCAAACAATAGTTGTCTTTATGTTATGATAGTGTGTTGAGATATTAGACACTCTAGAATTTCAGTATTTGCTTATAGATGGTGCACTAAATTATGAGTTATTTATAAACAAATTGTTCATCATAAAGTAAACAAACAATTATTTTTCCGATCTGACTCAAATTTGTACATACAATTTTGTACATAAAGGTATCAAAACAAAACAAACATTTTATAACATATGGGGTGTCCCAAAAGTATGGTAAAGTTCGATATATGTTTTAAAAATAATTTCATCTATACTTATATTTCCAGGGCGAGTCTAACTTATATTTTTTTAAATGGGACATCCTATATATTTTTACATTTTTAAAATCTTCAGACTAAGCTATTTCTAATGATATTTCACACTCGCTATCTAATGTGATTATTTGAGGATCTACAGCCACTGGAAAATTGCAATTTTTCAAATTCAGAGGGCTGCAGTTGCCAAACAGTTGAAAATATTGAAAAACCGCTTAAATGTCCCTATCCTAACTTTTGAAGTTCAATTACATGACATGAAAAATTATTTGATCAAAATTCCTGTGGCATTTAGGGTTTTTTAATCACCCTGTATTCTATATTTTTTTCAAAATGTTCAACTATTTGGCTTCTACAGCCACCTGAATTTCAAAAATTGTAATTTTCCTGTGGCTGTAGATCCACAACTGATCACATTAGATAGTGAGTGTGAAATATCATTAAAAATAGCTTAGTCTGAAGATTTTAAAAATGTAAAAAATATATAGGATGTCCCATTTAAAAAAATATAGTATAGATGAAATTATTTTTAAAACTTGAAGCCTAACGCTACCTACAATTTTTGTAGAAAAAGTTTTTTGTTATTTTTTACCATAACGCATATATCGAACTTTACCACACTATTGGAACACCCAGTATATAGACTGTTATACATGTATAAAAGTTACATAAAAGTATTAAAACAGAACAAACTAACAAACTAACTGTTTTTAACAGGTAGAGCACTGACATTACTAGTTAAAACTATATGAATTTAATTGTTTAGTTTTTAATTCAATGTCCAACTCCAGGTTACGCATTTTTAATCGGTGCTCTTCTTCAGCAAAAAATCTCTCCCTTTCTATTTTCTTTATAGCATGATCCGCTAGTATATTTTTTGTCAGCCAGCTCATTGTATTTCTGTTGCAGCGAACTTGACGCAAGAGTTCTTACTAGAGGAGCAGTTGGTCTTCTTCTGCTAGTCCCCTACAACAATGTTTTTTTTTTATGTTTTCTAAAGTTTAAAAAACTACGCTTTTGGAGAGCGGGGCGAGATGATTTAAATTACGAAATGTAACTGAACTGTATTTTTCTATAAAAAATTATGAATTGAAAAGTTTAATCCCACTCCTTAACCCTCTCAATACTTACTATTTTGACCGTCTTTCTTTTTGTTTCTTTTGAAGCTTTGACAGATTGGTTTTCTAAAATAGGATGTAATGGTTTCCGTAAATCTCGTGAGCTGTATTGTTTCCAGTCTTGGGTTGAGGTGCCTGGTTCCCCTGAGCCTTTCTCAATCTCCTATAATTAATGAGAAGAGATTAATAGTTAATTAATTTGATATAAATGAGACTTCATACCTCAGTTAGTTTAAAATCTTGTAGGTGCCGTTCTGACTCTTCATTAGGTTCATCTTTCTGCTCTGGCTCTTCATTAGGCTCATCTTGCTGCACTGAATCTTCATTAGGTTCATCTTCCTAAAAATATTTACATACTCTAGACCAAATTTGAAGCATGTGCAACCTCAACTTTGTTCAATTACTGTAGAGTTGCTATTAAATATCTAATATAATAAGTTCTATTATATAATTAGTCTTACCAAAATATATTCAATATTCATTATTGGTTTTTTGTTTCAAATAAAATAAATGCTATCAGAATCATGTGGATTATGGGCTCCTTCCACAATAAGTGAATCTAAAGTGGCTAATACCAATTTGTCATCATCGCCATCAAAGTTCTGCGATGGGGGTCAACTCCCGTTTTTAAGTATTCCTGTCGCACCTCTGCCTTCTTTTTTTTCAAAACTGAACGTCGGTTTTCGTAGAGCCTTTTCAGTTGCTCAGTGGAGCTGCTGTTAAAGTCTTGGCTGGTGGTATTAAATTCATTAGTAATCCAGGTCCCATTTTTTTCACTATTTGCCACGGCATTTGTTTCCTTATTTTCTATAATTTTTTTGTATTTTAAAGCAATAGAAAAGAGTAAGTTTTGCTCCCTGGGAGTAAAATTTACTGCACTTTTTCTTTTTTCCTTTTCTACAGCCTGCATTGCTTTTGTTTAAACACTTTTAAACTATCTATGACTAGCTACACTTGAAAAATAAATACAAATACGTCAACCACAATGACATCACAAATGTCAAAGATTTAGAAAATCTAGACAAAAAAGAAGATATTGCCATGTTGCCACGTTCAAAGAGTTGATATTGAACCAATAGTTATTGACATCTAAAAAACTGTTGGTGCAAAAGAATAAAATTTAACAGATGAATAAAATTTATTGATCTCTTAACTATTGGACTCATAAAAGGAAGTCTGTGCAAATGGCCGTAAGTGTTTGTGTTTACCTTTTTTTATAAGCAAGAAAACTAAAAAATAGTAAAGATGGATTATGTCGAATTTATTGAAGATGAGTTGCAAGAGGATGCACTTGAAGATGATGTGGAAATTTTGGATTTTGTTGCTTTTGGTTTTCCTTGACGGTACAATGAACGTCGTAATTATTACGAAGAAATGAACCAGCTTAGCTTTTTTCGACGATTCAGGTTGACCAAAGCAACTGTACTTGATCTGTTAACACAGATTGAGGATCAATTGGAATATCCAGATGACAGGTAGGAACCTACAGGTGCAAAATAAAATTTTTGTGGCCCTAGTCTTACCTTTTATGATCAAAAAGTTGACCTCTATTTTAAGGAATAACAGTTTATCGCCAATGAACCAGCTACTACTAACTTCGCGCTTTTATGCAAGCAGTGGACATCTTATGCAAGTAGCTGACTTTATGAATGAATGTCCAATGTATGCAAACAGGGTTGTGGCTGTTTAGCAATCATAATTTTTTGATCCACTAGTATCTCATACTTTTCTGCTAGAGAACTTGATGTTAATGTTTTTACTATTGTAGATGTTGGCCTCCTTCTATCAGTACGCTAAAAGATCAAACATGTATTTTTTAAAATTATTACTATATAGTAATCAAAACTTACTCTTCTGACCTGCTTTCTTGCCTGTTGAGTTCTCCGAACTGGAGTGTTTACAGCAGATGTCCCAGGTTCTGTAGAAAAATTTTCACATCATTTATAAATAAATATGTTAATAAAAAACTCTGAATCATGTGACCAAAAATAAAATGGCCTATTCCACTTTTATCTATGATAAAGTATAATTATTATACCCACCTTGAATTTCAAAAATATCTTGTTTTGTTGCTCCCAGTTTATCTTCCTTAGTGGGTCTCACCAAGATGGGATTTACCGGTATTTTTAGATCATCTACTTTGTAGGTTTTCCATGTTTGCTTTTCCTGAAGTATACAAATAAACAATACAGAAAAATGACATGTTTTGATGAAACATTTTTCTTTACTTACCAACCCAACAGTTTCTTCTGGTTCAATCTGAATATCAATTAAATTTACTTCATCTTTGTGGGCAGATGATGGTTGAATTGTCCAGTTCTCCTTTTCAGATTCATGATACTGAAAGTTTTAAGATCCAGTTGAAAAATTTGCTTACATTTTAATTAAAGCACTAATTTTTTTTCCGTACAATTTTCTAAATGGATAAATGCTACAATCTACAAATTTACTTTATAAAAATACTTTACTGAGGTTTCAAAAACGACATCCGCTGCTGACTCTAGCATCTCTAAATCATCGTCGTCACAGTCGAACCTTTTTGAATGTCCCTCTACTGTGAGAGGAGCCATGGTGGCCAGAACTAAGTTGTCGAAATCGTCGAACTTTTCAGGTGTCGACAAGCCCCCTCCTGTTTTTAAAGCCTCCTGTCTCATTTGAGATTTTTTTGCAGAGATTTTGCCTTTTATTGTCATAGCATCTCTTTAACTGATCTGTTGACCTACTATTTAAATCAGAAGAAGTAGCATTATACTCAGCTGTGATTTTTTCCCATGCTTTATTTTTTTCACTGTTTGCAACAGCATTTGTTTTTTTGTTTTCAATCATGTTTTTATATTTTAGTGCTACACTAAATAGATGCGACATCTCTCTTGGAGTGAAATTATGTCCTCTTGATCGTTTTTGTTTCCGCACTTGCCATGTTTATAAAACTAATTTCTCACACCACACTAAAAATTTGTTCACAACAGAAATAAATAATAAAAAAACCTAGGTTAGAATTTAGAATGTTTCTAAAATGGCAGAGACGCAACCGAAAAATACAATAAATCCCTAGATACTTGCGAGGTTGTCGGATTATCATATAAATTAAGGACCATTAGTTAAAGCTTCGAAAAAATGAGACTGTACAAGCGGCTTAATTTTAATGGTCCCTTAAAATTTAAAGGTATGTTAGTTAATTGCGCTTTAAAAATAAGTCGGTACAAGTGGCTGTAAGTGCCACTTATTCTGTTGCACCAGAGTTTTAAGTGGCACTTAAAAATTTTAAGTGGCGCTTGAGATAAGCCGCAGAAATCTTCAGCTTAAAGTTACCCTTAACCTAAAAAGTCATCAAACAAACGTTTTGTGAATTCCTGTGAGTTCCTGGAAACTAAAGCAGCTTCTGTTTTCTTTTTATAAGCATTATTTTTGTTACAGAAGATATAGAAAACATTAATATAATTAATATTGGTAACGATATTGTAGAAGATGATTTGGAAATACTAGAAATTATTGATTATGGATTTCCTCGACAAATTTATCAGCGATACAATTATATGGATAGGTTCGATGAACTCTCTTTTTGAAGTAAAACTTCTTTAGGCGCGACTAGGGGTAACTCAGTAATTCTAACGGACGTGACGTCATTCTAATGTAACGGAAACAAAACCTGATACAAAATACCTAACACGATTCTGTCTACTATATTAAATAAAAGTTAAATCTGTAATTGTATGAATTAACAGCTTGTCAACCAAAATACATTGGTGGTGAATAGTTTAAATTTGTGTACAAAGTGTTTGTTTTAAATATGAATAAACAAAGTGGATTTATTAATGAAGAAAGTGATGAAAAAATATTGAATGAAAATGAGTGAGTACTCTATATGCATACACTTTATTTATGGTGTGTAATTACACTATTTATACCTATTATATTTATAGACTTAAAGAGCTAAAAAGAAACAGAAATTGTGAACGTCAAAGGGCATATTATCAGCGCCAGAGAGATTTGAAGAAAAATGAAAATGAGTGAGTGAAATTAATGAATTTTAGATAAATTACAAAACAAAATAGTTGTTACTTGAATAAAATGGCGGATTCTCAAGAACATTTTACTCTTTTATCAATAAATAATAATAAAAGAAAAAATCAAAAACCTGATAATGATTTGACCTGTAAAAAACGTAAGTAGTGTTAATTTTTATTATGGTTAAACTAGTTTTCTTTCATCATTTTTAAGGAAAATATATCAAATCTCTTTTGTTAAATAATATAAGAGAAATTTTTTTGTAAAGTGTATACACAATAAATATAATTGAATTGTAATTTAATATTTATTTTGCGATACGTAGATACGTTAATTAAGTTTTACTTCAATCGCGCGTAAAGGTTACACGCACAAACTTTTTTTAAAAGATTCCGTTTAACAAAACAAACTGTTAGAAATGTGCTACAACATATTGAAGATATACTGGAGTTTCCGTATGATACGTAAGTATGTATGCAATAGCCAACTGAAAAATATGGCCAACAGCTCTGAAAAAAACATATTTATATGCTAGAATAGTAGCAAATTTCTGAACGAATGTTTATTACTTGTTTCTTTTTTTAATTTTAGGAATAATTGTGTGAGTCCAGTAAATCAAGTCTTGGTAGCATTACGATTCTATGCTACTGGTAGTCATTTACTGTCAATTGCAGATTTCTGTGGGATTCATGTTTCTACAGCCTGTAGAATAATTCAAAGAGTGTCCAGGGCAGTAGCAGAATTATGTCCTAGATATGTGAAGTTTCCCGAAAATGAAGAAGAAATGTTAGACAATCAACGAAAGTTTTATAACATTGCAGCATTTCCCAGAGTCGTGGGTGTCATAGACTGTACACATGTTAGAATACAGTTTCCAGGTAGGTTTATAATAAATCAGCATGTTTTTATGTGTTTAAGGCTTTGATCCCAAGGTGGCGATGATGCAGAGATATTTCGTAACAGAAAAGGATACTATTCGATTAATGTGCAGGCAGTTTGTGACGCAGAATTAAAATTTATGAACATCGTTGCTCGTTGGGTGGTTCTGCCCATGATGCCACCATATTCAATAATTCACGTCTCAGGGTTAGGTTTGAGAGTGATGAATATTAAAATGCAGTGATGTTAGGTGAGTTACTTTTAGATTTACCTTTGCACTTTTAAATTGACTATACCTAATTAATTTATTTTATAAATATTTATCAATTTGTGCTTTTTTGTCTTTTTTTAATGAAGTATTTTTGATGAGAGCAGCAATGAATATTCAGCACCTTTTTTTATAAATAATGTCACAATTAAGGCCTACTGCAGAACAAGTTATGAAAATTATCCATATGAATAATCATGAAGTGCCTTGTTTTATTTATAGATACTTTTTTCTGATTTATGTCCTCAGCATCAAAATTGAATTTAAATTAAGAATCCTTTTATTTTAGGTGACAGGCGTTAAAATATAAGGAAATACCTGCTAACACCCTTGTTAAGGCCTCAAATTCTAGCAGAGCAGCTTTACAATGAGGCACATAGCCGGACCAGAAATATTATTGAAAGATAATTTGGGGTATGGAAACGACGATTTTCAGTATTGGCTTATGGATGCCGTCTAAAGCTAGAAAACATCTTACCCGTCATTGTAGCTACAGCAGTGTTACATAATTTTGCTATGAATAATAGAGAAAATGAACCACCACCAGCCGATGAAAATGCTCATGTATTAGATAATTTAATAAGGAATGGCCAACTACCTCCCATACCGTTAAACAATAAAAATGGGCATGGTATAGGTGTAAGAAATAATTTTATTTATGCTTATTTCAATAATTTGTGATATTCTAATATTTAAAAAGCAGTAAAAGAGTTTCAGATAGCAGGAGTTTTAACAGCTATTGCTTGTGTTTTGTTGTAAAATATTTAATTAGATAGATATAAATGGGATGAAATATTTAACAAGTGGGATTATTCATCTCTAATGTAATGAAATGTACTCACCTTGCAGTGAGTATCTTCATCTTTTTGAGTAATTTCAATTTATTTACTACCTTCACAGTTGTCGCCATTCTTCTTTGCACACTCAACCTCTTCTGTAACTTGTTTTTCGAACTAAATAAAATAAATGGCACAATTTTGTATACCTGCTAAATAGCTTTACCTTGATTTTTTATCAGTGGCATAACTCTGGCAGCTGTGTTCAAGGAATATTTGGCACTCTTGAATATCATTTTTCTAAAACCACAAGCTTATATTTCTGTTACGTTTATGATAGTACGTATACATGATTATTATTTGCTAGCTGTAGTATGTAAATTTATCAGAGTGAAATTAAAAGTAAGAAGAACAAAACGAAATTTATTATCCACACAATCGAACAAATAATATCTACCTAACGTAAAATTCCTTTTCTAGGCGCGATGTGATCATTGCACCAACATTAATTTACTTTGCATAAAATATATTTAACAAAACCCACATCACTTATTCAGCAATTTATTCAGTTCTGCTTGTTTAATAGCAATTTCCAAATTCAATGCCTGCTGGCGTAAATTACTTTCGATATCTTGGTTTTTCTTCTGTTGATTTAAAGCATCTATTTGCAGTCTCATGTGCTCACATTTTAATTTAGCTAGTTCTCCATACTGTTTCGATAATTCAGAGCTATTGATGCTTGCAGCTACAGGCCTCCTCCTACTTGACCAGTTGGAATTTGTAATTCTTAACGGCATGCTTTTTGGTGTCCTCAGCTGGCTAGCTTTATAACAGCCCCAGTCGACTGCGGCTGGTTCTCCCTGAAAATAAATATCTTTAATTAGATACATATAAATTTAAGGACAAAATATTTCACAACTGGGATTTTTACGAATAATGTAATAAAATGATCTTACCTCGCAGTGAGTGTCTTCATCCTCCTGAATAATCAGGATCTGCTCATGACTTTCACTGCTGTCGCCACACTCCTGTGCAAGATCAACTGCTGTATCTGGAACAGCGTCACTATCGAACTTATTTTCCATACCAAAACAGTTTTTGAATTCATCAGTTCTAATACGATCACTACATTTGGGTCATTTTTTTTTGGTACACCGCCACCTCCATTTTTAAACAATTCCACTCTTTTATCTGCTACATTTTTTCTGGCTTCTTTTTTTTTTGTTTTCGTAGGCCTTCTTTAGGGTGTCCTTGCTTCTTAAAACCGAGTTAGGTAAAGATGAATTGAACATCTCCGCAATTTTTGTCCATGCGGATTCTTTCTCTCGCCACGTTGTTGCATCCGTCTTTTTACTTCCAACTATGTGTCTAAACTGGACAATTATATTCAGCAGAATATTAATTTCGTCCCTGGTAAAATTAGGGCTTCGTTTCTGCTCCATAATTAAGCAATGCACAAAACTTGAGTTGCAGGGTAGATTTTCAATTTCTGTTTTATGAATCGTGACCGCGGATCGTGTAACGTAACGTATCTGACAGTCTGAGGTTATGAATTCATTTTTACAAGGCGCCAACAAAGAATAAAGAAAACTCCCAGATCTGCACATTGTTGCCAGTGCAAACCGACACTTTACTAAGTCGAACTTAAAAATGGTTGGTGCAACGCTAAAAAATATTAAGTGATACTTAGAGTTAAGTGGCACTTTGTTAAGTTTCAGATTTAAGTGTAGGTGGTGCAAACGGCCATTAAGGTTTACCGGTGCAAATGGCCCTTAGCCGTGATGTTAGCATTACGCCAAGAATAGTAGTGACACTAGTGACAACATAACCACAAACTTCTTAGGCCCCAAAACTTATAATTACAGTCAGTCGGGGTAACTTTGCACCACCCAAGTTGTATTTTTTAAAGAATTTTTAAGATAAAGCCTAATTGTTCAGTTTTTTTTACTTTATAATGGTAAATGGTAATAACAGCTACACTTTTCTCATATGATAAATACTTGTTTTGCATTTCTTAAGCATTTATTAAAAAAATAAAGGTGGGCCAAAGTTACCTCCCAAGCTCGGGTAACTTTGACCCACCTCCTAAAAATCAACTAAAATACGTGGTTTTTCAGTCTAAAAAGCTGTCAAGCTAACTTTAACCAACTTTGATCTTTTGATTAAAATGTGCAAAAATTTATAAAAGTTATTTTTTTTGTGCGTATCATGTTTTTTAGATGAAATGCTACTGGGTGCCTTTAAGGACTAATGGCCGTTTGCACCAACAATATTTAGGTACACCTAACCGCTAGGGAAGCCTTTATTTAAGTTAGGGGTCCGATTTTTTTGCACGTTATACTTTTTGCGTACCTAAAATGCTTAGGTAATTCCTAAAGTAGGTGGTCAAAATCGACTCCCTATCTATGCCCTAGCCCGTATTTCGTGTTTTTTAGTAAACACAACCTCACTTTTTAAATTTAATTTGGTATTGGTGTGCGTTGTGATTGCGTAGTGAAGTGAATTGATCATTTTTCCTCGATTTGATTAGATTTATTCATTGAAGAATAATGGATATATTCGATGATGACTTAGAAATTCTTGATATTTTGGAGAATGGTTTCCCAAGAAAAATTTATAATCGGTCAAATCATTTTACTGAAATGGATAATCTTACGTTTTTCCGAAGATTCAGATTAAAAAAACCAACAGTTTTAAGTGTTTTGCAGCAAATTGAGGATCAGTTAGAATATGAAGATGATCGGTAAGTAATTATGTCGGTTTCTCCATGACCTAAATTTATTTGGCATAATTATTAATTTTAAAAATAACAGTGTTACACCCATGAACCAGCTATTAACATGTCTTCGCTTTTATCCTACAGGTAGTCACCTGTCTAGTATTGCTGATTTCATGGGGATGGATGTATCAACTGCATGCAGAATTGTAAAAAAAGTATCTGAGGTGTTGGCAGGATTAGGCCAAAGATATATAAATATGCCCCGAAGAGATGAACTTGTGTTTGTTCAAAATGCTTTTTTTCAAATGCACTATTTTCCTAGAGTATTAGGATGTATAGACGGAACACATATTCGTATTCAATCTCCAGGTAAATTACAATTAAGTTTATTATCATTAAAGTATGCCAAGTAGGCAGGCTATTTAACTAAAATTTAATGTAAACATATTAATTAATTTAAGGTGGTGAAGATCCTGAACTATTTAGAAATAGAAAAGGATATTTTTCTATTAATACCCAAGTTATAGGCGATGCTGACCTGAAAATTAGAGACATTGTGGCCCGCTAGCCGGGCTCTTCTCACGACCAAACAATTTTTATTAATAGTAGAGTAAGAGCAAGAATTGAAAATGAAGAATTCCCTAATTCGATTTTAATTGGTGAGTAAAAAGATCAGGTATGTTCATCTCTATATTTCATAAGTATCTCTATATTTTTTTTCAAGGTGATAGTGGATATGCTTTGAGAAATTACCTGCTTACACCTTTAGGAGATCCCAGAACTCCAGGAGAACATCTATATAGCGAGTCCCACATAAGAACTAGAAATACTATAGAAAGGTTATTTGGTGTATGGAAAAGACGTTTTCCAATTTTAGCCTATGGAATCCACCTTAAAATACCAACCACATTAGCTGTTATACCAGCCACAGCAGTTTTACATAATATTGCCATATCCATGAATGAAGGGCCTCCACCAGAAGATGAAGATGTTGAACAATTAAATTACCTTATAGAAATGGGTAACATACCAAATATTATGCCCAACAATCATAGAAATGGTCAACATGATCTGACTATTAATACAATTATAGATTATTTTCGAAATATTAGGCAAAGAAATGTTCTAGGATTTGAGTAAATAAAAGTACTTATTGTTTTTATGTATATATTTCTTATTTCAGTTTGGTTTAGCCACAGTATGTTTAGTTAATCATTAAACTGCTTTTTTTTAGTGCAATATCTAATTCTAATGATTCCATTCTCAATAAATGTTCTTTCTTATAACATTCGACCAATTCGATCTTTTTGTCTACCAATATCTCATATTTTTCTGCCAATACGGAAGACGTAAGTGCCATGGCTGGAGGTCGCCTTCGCGAAAATTTCTTTTTCTCCCCATTTGTTGAGTGTACCTAAATCATTATTTATATTTTCACTAAAAATAATTAATAGATCATGTTACCTTCTCAATGTTTTTTTTTCAAAACTTTTGATGCTGGGGTTTTTAAATCGTTTCCTTTGTAAGTTCTCCAATCTTTACCCAAAGTATCTGACATATTTGTATGCTTAAAAAATAATTATTTAAAAAAGGATTGTAGTGGAATTGTGGTATTCATATCACTCACCAAATTAGTTTCTTTTTCTATAAATACTATTTCTATATTCGATTTTTCCTTATTATTCTTGTTTAAATTTCCCATATTGCTGGTATCTTCCAAGTCTTCCTAAAAGTAAGCAACTGCATATAAGTTATATTGAAGTATTTTTACAGAAAACTGTATCATTGTCATATTTAATAAAGCGTGTTATCAATAGATAGCAAAGAATAATATTATTCTAACGCTTTATAAGTTTTTGAAAAAACATTTTCAAAGACAATGACCGTTCAACTAAGAAGAAACAACTACCTCCTGGGCTATATGCCCGAACGGATATTGGATTATACTTCAAAGTCAAACGGGGTTGGCATATCTACAAGATATTTAAACCAACCATTCTGGTTTGCAGTTAGAAGGGACAACATAACTTATAGACCGGTTTCGGTGTATTTGCACCTCGTCAGTATAAGGTATATGTTATCCGTCAGCGAGCTTAAAGCATAATCGCTGACTAAAGATTGCACTAAAATCATAATCTTTATATATCTTTCAATAACGAAAGTGTAAAAGATATGATAGTAGTGACATCCTTACATCTAACTGCAAACCAAAATTCGATTTGACAACAAGACTTTCGTCTTGATACTATTAAAGCATTTTTACAGAAAACTGTATCATTGTCATATTTAATAAAGCGTGTTATCAATAGATAGCAAAGAATAATATTATTCTAACGCTTTATAAGTTTTTGAAAAAAACATTTTCAAAGACAATGACCGTTCAACTAAGAAGAAACAACTACCTCCTGGGCTATATGCCCCAACGGATATTAGATTATACTTCAAAGTCAAACGGGGTTGGCATATCTACAACATATTTTAACCAACCATTCTTTTACACTTTCGTTATTGAAAGATATATAAAGATTATGATTTTAGTGCAATCTTTAGTCAGCGATTATGCTTTAAGCTCGCTGACGGATAACATATACCTTATACTGACGAGGTGCAAATACACCGAAACCGGGTCTATAAGTTATGTTGTCCCTTCTAACTGCAAACCAGAATGGTTGGTTTAAATATCTTGTAGATATGCCAACCCCGTTTGACTTTGAAGTATAATCCAATATCCGTTGGGGCATATAGCCCAGGAGGTAGTTGTTTCTTCTTAGTTGAACGGTCATTGTCTTTGAAAATGTTTTTTCAAAAACTTATAAAGCGTTAGAATAATATTATTCTTTGCTATCTATTAATAACACGCTTTATTAAATATGACAATGATACAGTTTTCTGTAAAAATACTTTAATAGTATCAAGACGAAAGTCTTGTTGTCAAATCGAATTTTGGTTTGCAGTTAGAGGTAAGGATGTCACTACTATCATATCTTTTACACTTTCGTTATTGAAAGATATATAAAGATTATGATTTTAGTGCAATCTTTAGTCAGCGATTATGCTTTAAGCTCGCTGACGGATAACATATACCTTATACTGACGAGGTGCAAATACACCGAAACCGGTCTATAAGTTATGTTGTCCCTTCTAACTGCAAACCAGAATGGTTGGTTTAAATATCTTGTAGATATGCCAACCCCGTTTGACTTTGAAGTATAATCCAATATCCGTTGGGGCATATAGCCCAGGAGGTAGTTGTTTCTTCTTAGTTGAACGGTCATTGTCTTTGAAAATGTTTTTTCAAAAACTTATAAAGCGTTAGAATAATATTATTCTTTGCTATCTAGTTATATTGAATATGTTTAGTTTTTATACCTGTAAAATTTCATTATTATTATTAACATTTTCTTTTTCTTCATTATTATTGCTAGAATGTTCCAAATCCAACTGAACATGATCACTATCAAATGTGCTATCTTGTCCATATACTGTTTTATTATTAATGAGTGATAGCAAGAGATCATCTTTTGTCCTCTCAAAGCTACAAGAAGGTCCACCACCTGTTTTATAAATATTTTTTTTACTTTCACTAGCCCTTTTTCGCAAATCCTCTTTTAGATGTTCATAATATTTCTTTAATGATTCAACAGGTCGATAAATTCGGACAAACAGAATTAAAATTGTTTGCAATTTTATTCCATGCTTCTTTTTTCTCGTTTACTGAAACAGCATCAGTTTTTTTGTTTTCTACAATATTTTTAAAATCTTGTACAATATTTAATAATACTTCTTTTTCTTTTGTAGTATAGTTTGGGTTACGTTTTCTTTTTTTGGAATTGTCGTCCATCACTTCTGGTTTTCACTATGATTTTCACACAATTTTTGATCAAAAACGTGTCAAAAACTATAAAAACACATGTCAGACTACTAAAAGGTTAAACTAATGACGGTTAAACAAAAACATCAGAGACGCCAACATGTGGTCACGTGACACAAAAATCCCCATAATGAAATAAAATAAAGCGGTGTTGCCGTTATGATCTTTTACATAGCTAGGTAACATTACAATTATCAGTGATGCAATACATTTGCAGGTAGGGTATCCTTAAATTTTAGGTGGTACTTAAGTATTCATTCCCTAATAAATTTTAGGTGCAATTGGCCATAAGATATATAGCCATTTTTAAGACAGTTTTCTAAATTATGTATTAAAATTTTAGGTATTTGGGAAATCAAACCAAATTCTATGACAAATGAAGATATTTATTGCAAAAATACAAAAATGGTTACAGTTCCACAAAATATTAAAATAAAAAACGATTACACTTCATGATCATATATCCAAAGTTAACAATCCCACTTTTCTGTAAGAAATGAGTCATTAATAATGAATAAATCTCTGTTGCTGTAGGGAATTATATCTGAACCTTTAATCAGTTTTATAACATCTTCTTCTTTGTAGAATATTTCATCCCTTTTTACTGGCCATATCCATTTTTTCCCAAATCTCTCTAGAGCGTTTACCTTGTACATAAATTTCTTACTTTCTTCTTCTGTTTGTACTTCTGTTACAACGCCTGGGAAAAATTTCTTTTCATATTGTACAACCACGTAATCTTTTTCATGATATTTTGTTTCTCTAGGTTTTGAAAGATCCTGATCACCACCCCATTTTTCAAGGATAAACTTGTCTTTAACATTAAATAACCCTGTGTTGGTGTAAGGTTTGATATCGTCGTTATTAATTTTTTTTATTAAATCTTCTTCTTCATAGAGTATCTCGTCCCTCCTCTTCGGCCGCTGCCACTTCTTTCCAACCCGTTCCATAGCATTTACAAGGTATGTAAAGCCATTCTTTTCATTTTCAATGATCTCAGTCACAACGCCTGGGAAATATTGTTTATTTATTGTAATGAACCACAACATAGTCATTGGTCTGATATTCTTTTTCTTTTGGTGCTGCAGATTCCGAAACTTTGTGTAGCTCAGAGCCTACTATTCTTCAGTAATAGCGGTCGAAGATTGAATTATTATGGGCCTTTCATCAATATTATTAATGATATCCTCTCCTTCTGCTTCATTTTCTGTAGCTATTTTGTTTATATCGTCATCAATATTTTTAAGAACTTCTTTTTCATTTTCCAGATCCAGTTCTCCTAAAAATGTTTCTTCGTTATTCTCTGTATTTTCATAGATTTCTGGGGTGTTCCAGCTTTCTAATTCTATTTCTGCATCTATAGAATGTTCATCATCTTTATTAGAATTATTTGATGCCATATCAATATCTGATTCAGTGTCTGTAGAAAGATCAGATTTTCTTTTTTTGGTAACTTTTCTCTTTTTAGATTCATTTTTCTTCGTGTCTGAAGGTGTCTGTTTCTTTCGTTTACCTTTTCCAATTTGTTTAGCAGCTTCTTTATTTTTATAAAATACTTCAACTTCCTCGGCAGACACACTTTTACCTGGGAGAACAGGAAGCTGATATTTCCTATTCCGTTGAGGGGCTGAGAGATCGGATATACGAATATTTTCTAAATATTGTTGAAACTCTGCTCCAACAACATTTTTAATATTGTTTACACCAGCAGGTTTCGTATAGTCTGGAAGTTTAGAAATAACTCGTTCTCGTGACACTGGGTATATGCCAGTTGCTTTAAAGCCAGCAATAAGATTTTCTGAGATTCTGGACTGTATTTGAGTTAGTGTGTCACTTAGTAACTGTGCGAAACGGTTATTTGGAAGGCTTATAGTTTTCTTTCCTTGAGATGTCATCCTTCATTGCAATAAGACTGATCGCTAAGCAGTTTTCATAGGCGAAAAAAAGGCAACGTCCAGGGGCTGCAGCAAATGCGTCGAATTGGGTATAAGACATAAAAATTTAATGTTATGCTGTTCACACAGCTTCAGAGTTTTGATGCTTACGTGGAAACTTAAATTTTCCCCTATGACAACATTTTTCCCTCCTTATTTCTTAAAACAGGTAATAGCTGGTTCTCAAACCAGTCATCGAAAATGTCTCTTTCTATCCAACCACTTTTGGAGACATTCATTCTAAAGCCTGGTGGAGCTTTGTACATCCAGTCTGTCCATTTATATTTTCCTTTAAAAATTAGATATGGTGGCACAAGCTCCCCGGCTGCACTGCCACAAAACATCACCGTGAAACAGGATTTCGTTGAGTTTCTTATTATTTCAGGATGTCTGCAGGACCTTCGGAACAAAACTTTATTCTTTTTAGGTACATCGTGAAAGCCAGATTCATCAAAATTAAATATATTTTCGGGAGATACATCTTATAATTCTTGTTCAAGGTTGTCGAAAAACTTATTTATTTCCACCTCGCCTACCTGAGCTCTTTTTCTGGAAATATTGGCTTCGAAAGCCTGCTCTATTATTGGATGTCTAGTTAGAAATAATTTTCCCCATTCACATCCTGGGTTGGTGTCTTTAAATATTGAGACTTTTCGGCCTAAGCTGTCCAAGTAACTTTTTATGATGCAGCGTAAATCATAAAGTGTTATGGGGATACCCTGTTGACTAACTGCAGTGACATGGTTAATTATAATGACTTCCTCATCTCGGGTAAGTGCTGTTGGTCGTACTACCGCTTTTTTGTGTTTTTCTTTTAATTTATTTTTCAAGGTTGATCGCGGAATGTTATACATTTTTGCTGCTTCTCGTTGACTAAGAGTGCCCGATTTTATTTTTTCAAGCGCCTCTTTGAGAGTCTCAGTACTATAATTTGACTTAGTCCCATAACGGCGAACTCCAGGTAGCACGCCAGCCCTATTTCTTGGCATTCTCGAACTTGTCGACTGAAAAAAATTACATAATTTGGTGTTTGGATATTCAAAAAACTAAATTTGGGTAACATTGGCCCGGGTCAAAGTTACACGGAAAACGTGCCTGTATGAATGCAGTTTAAAAATATATGTTTATCTTCTTAAAATATACATGCCGTGACAAACAAACTAAATAAATTTTCCAAAATCATATTTATACTAATAACTTTTATATTTACAAATTTAAATTGAATAGCGTGCTTTGTGATCGCGTGTTTTTACACCTAACCCTTTTGACATAGAAATGCACATGGATGTAGCAATATTTCGAACTACTGAAACTAGATGGCGCTCAATGTAGGAACGAACAATTTTAAATGTTAAAACGTGTTTATATCATCAAAATAAACAGTCGGGATACGCATAAATAGATTTCTGACGTTTGGGCTAATGTTAACCCGATGGACAAAGTTACCCTGAATGACTTTATGGAAAATATTATGTTTGATATTTATAACGACGATTTAGACGTTTTGGAGATAATTGACTTTGGATTTACGAGAAGAATTAATACTAGGCCAAATTATTATGAAGAAATGGATAATATGACGTTTTTTAAAAGATTTAGGCTGTTAAAACCAACAGTTTTGGAATTATTACATCAAATAGAGAATAATTTAGAATATCCTCATGACCGGTAAAAGTACCAAACAGTAGTATTGAATTATTATTATTATTATGTAAATTTGTTTACAGGAATAATAGTGTAAGTGCTCTAAATCAGCTCCTATGTTGTTTGAGATTTTACTCAAGCTCCGGCCATTTAAGTTTATTAGCTGATTTTATGAAAGTAGATGTTGCCACAGCGAGTAGAATTGTAAGGAAGGTATCCAGAGAAATTGCATCACTTTATCCTCAAAACATTCAAATGCCAGAGCAAAGAAATTTAAATAGAGAACAGGAGAAATTTTGTAATATGCATAGGTTTCCTAGAATAATTGGTATAGTGGATGGTACACACATTAAAATTAATTCACCGGGTAATTTAACTGGACATATCGGATTTTTTCAAAAAAATTGGTATCATTCTGTTTTTATCTATATTTTTTAGGAGGTGATGCTCCTGAAGTATTCACAAATAGAAGTAGTTATTTTTATAATTCACGTTCACAAAGTTTCTATTTCGACACTAAAAACAGTATCGAAATAGATTCATTGTAACACTGTTTTTGGTAACTTTTTGTTGTACACAATTGGTTGCACTGCACTGATTGTCAACGAAAAAGTTCAGGTAGTAAATCAAGAAGTATGTTGTAGTAAATTATTAACTACGTTATCAGCGTTATTGCTAAATTCGGAATATTTTATACAAATTTGACAAACATTCAAATTTAAAATCATTAAAACTGACAAGTGTCAAAAGTGTCAAGATTGCCAACTTAAATAAATATTTCGAAAAACTCTAATTTTATTTTATTATACTTTTAAAAGTTCATAATAAAAAATAGTATGTAACACTCGAATTACAATGACGGTTTGTAGTACTCGTTCTTTGCGAAACTCGCCGCTTCGCGGTTCGTTTCACAAACTGAACTCGTACTACGAAACCTGTCATTGTAACACTTGTATTACAATATACTATATCCTAACAAGTGCGGAAAGTTATACTTTCCTGCACGCGAACTGCCGATGCCCGAACGACGCGGAGCAGAGTTCGGGCAAGCAGTTAAGTGCGGGAAAGTTAATTTCCGCAAGAGTTAGGATCAATATTTTTTCTACAAGCATAAAAAAGATACTTTATACATTTTTTAAATTTTATTTTAACTTTTAAGAATGTAACAAAATTTGAAATTATTTATTATTAATATTAATATTAAAAGTACAATTAATAGCTTTTTGTAGGCTAATTGCCGAATTAAGTTGTTGCTCCACAGTTGGTTTACTGCCTTCACTGAAGGATATAGCTGGAGTCATCCTGTTCATGTTTAATTGGCACGCTTCCTGCGCTTTTGGTTGTGGTTCATTTAGAGTTAAAATTTTGTTGCATAGGTTCTTTTTCTTTATTTCGGAATCTTCTACGTATCCCTCCGCAACGGTGGTAGATTTCCAGCCGCCCAGTCTCCTAATATTTGTAATTTCTTCTCCAGAATCAGCCAAGAATGTCGCAAAAGAACGTCTGAAACTATGACCTGTATAGCACTGAGGATCCGGAAGCGTTAGGTAGGCCGCAATTTCAGAAGGCATTTTTCCAAATGAGTTGATTCCTACACATTGATTAGTGCATTTGCCTTGTTTAAATTGTACAAAAAAACGACGATGAGGTGTGTTTAAAGGTCTCAATGATGCGTATTTTTTAATAAGCTTAAAATATCTACCGTTGTTTACTTCTTCCGAGATTACAAAAGCTCTGGATGTGTGATTTTTCGAATCAGTTATTTTTATTGTGATGTAGTTTTCTTTAACCTCGATGTTTTATAAGGTTATATTTGTGAGTTCTACTCTTCTGCAAGCTCCTGCTAAACCGAAGATAGTGGTCACTTTAATTAATAAATAAACATCATCTGGAGCTTCGACCATAAATTTGGCAATATCTTCTTTATTGAAAACCTTGGCTTTTTTAGGGAAAAGCCTACAGATTGTTTTTTTAAAAATGTAATTAATTTGTAGAAGTTGCCAATATCGAAATTTTCTCTTAGTTTCATAACAGCCTTTATCATTGAGAATCGGGACCAAAGAGTATTGGGTCTTATAACTTTACTTAGTTCTAAAAAATAAGCCAGTAAAACTTCCTTTTTTTTTAGATTGTTGGTTCCCTTTTGACGAGCCCACTGAACAAAATGATCATACTGCCTTTCATACCCTTGTTTGGAAATCGCAGGAAGGAGTTCTAGGTTGGCCTCAGCAGCAGCCTCCAAAATACTGTGCGGAAGGTCTTCATCGCAATTATCCATTTAATTTTTTTGATACAAAACTTTAAAAATCACCTCGATTACTATTCAGATACTTGAAAAGATGCAATTCTGACAATTAAATCTTTCATAGCGTCACTAAATACACGACTGCAGCTATAGCAACCCTACTTAAACAGATGAGTTTGTTGTTGCTTTGAATAAAGTTTACAGGGGTGATTTAATAAATTATGATTTTTTTAAAAACAAACATTTTAAAAATCCCTATTTTCATGTAAAATAATCTTAATTTTTTTTACTATTTGTATGTAGTCCAACAAGATAAAGATAATAATACAATAATTTGTCAAAAAGGTTATCGGAAAACATCTCTAATTAATAAAAAAAAATGCGTGCGGGAAAAGTTCTTTCCCGCACGCCGTGCGGGAAAGAGATATTTTCTAAATTAAAATGCGTGCGAGAAAGTGTTGTTTTACGCATGCTTGTAGAAAAAGGATATTTTTCTATCAATACACAAGTAGTGACTAATGCCGACTTAAACTTTGTAGATGTGGTAGCTCGCTGGCCAGGAACAGCACACGATTCTACAATCTTTGAAAATAGTCGTATTCGAAGTCGCTTTGAGAACAATGAATTTGAAAATTGTCTTATACTTGGTAAGCCTAAATATATGTATTGGGACATTTTTATCATTTTGTTTAGTTAGTACTTACTGTATTTAAAAAATTTTAGGAGCCAGTGGATACCCCTTAAGGAATTAAATATTTAATGACTCTAATAGAAAGGCCCCGTTATAAAATAGAACAGCAATACAATGATGCTTTAACTCGAACAAGAAATCTAGTCGAGCGAACAATTGGCATCTGGAAAAGAAGATTTCCATCAATTGCTTATGGACTAAAATTAAAATTAGAAACAGTTATGATAACTTGGCAAGAAATATGAATGAACCAGAAACACCTTTGCTCGATGAAATAAATGAGCAAGAGTTGAACTATTTAATTGGAGCAGGGCATATTGAAGTACCTTATCAACAGAATGCTCCTCTTGGTTACACTCAAAATGAACTTATAAATTATTTTGCTATCTTTACTTATTCAAAAAGTCCTTTCATTATAGCTTATTTTTAAATATTCCTCTTTAAACTGGGACAGCAAAATATACCTTTTCTTGATAACATTAATATAAAATAAAAGAACAAACAAAAACACAGTTTTGAATAATCCACAGAAAACAAATTACTACCTGAAACTAAAAAATATATTTTAAAAAAATTGTTTTTCTTTGGCATTTAGTTGCTTCTTTTTTAGTAATATATCTAACTTTAAAGCTTCCTTACGTAGCTCATGCTCTTCTTTCCCAAATTCTATACTGTTGTTTAATTTGGTTTTCTCGAAATTACTTATTTCTATACGATTTTCTATATACAGAATACTTTTCGGCTATATCTGATGTTGTCAATGCCTTCACATGTACTGCTGGACGGCGACGAGTTTTATTAAATTATTTTACCCACGGCTCATAAGTAAATTGCATCGAGATAGTAAAAAAGGAGACGCTGCTCCCATTTACGACAATGCATAAAAAACGGTATCACTAGGCGGAGCTTATTGTAGTAACAATATGGCGACAAAATCAGCGCCGGACTAAGTGCAATTTTGCAATATCGATGAGGTTTATATAGTTCATAATCATAATGGTAATGGTAGGTACTTTTATGGCTCATAATAAACTATATATTTTTTTATTGCGAAGATTATATATAATGATCAAAAAACACGATAATTAATAATTTACGATAATTTTTTATTTTTAAAATTTAAAATAAATTTCGCGAATATTAATTAAAATATTGCTATACTGAATAATTTAAAATAAAAGAATCATAAGTCAGAAATCAGAAAAGACATTTATTTCATAAAAATATACAAATGAAACGAATAATAACAATAATAACGAAATCAAAACTGTAAAAATCTATAACACATTTTTAATCATTGCCCTTTAAACAGAGTAAGTTTATTGCTTTGATGTCTCTCACTAATTGCCTTATTTGACCTATTTTTTGTAACGTATAACATTCTAATGTTTATATATCTTTCAATAACGCTTTTTATTAATAAGGTTCTATGATTGTCCAGCACTGATTGGTCCAAACTATGCATAACTAAATTACAAAACACATCTGAAGACAAAAATTTATTCAAAATTACAACATTTAATCTTTGAACTGAAAATGGATTGGAACCTGCCACTGCGATTTCATTTTTTAACACTTTTTCAGATGTCATGCATATCTGCAAAACATCTTCAGATGGATATTGCAAACTTTTTTTGTTTTTTATATCAATAAACGAATATAAAAATAAATCTCGAGTGTCACTAACTAGAGATTGTACACATTCTTCACATATAATCCTTTTCTTTAAATAGTGTACAACATACCCTGCTATATACGCAATAATATATTTAGAATAGGGCGAAACTGGATCAGGTAGATAATCATGATCCAACTCAACTATATTAGAATAATACTGAGTATCCAGATCAGAATCCGATAATGAGTATTCCTTCGACGTTACATTTATTTGATGAATAGCGTTGAATTTTAAAATACTTAACTCCTCCAAAGGAATACAGTTTCCTCGGAAACTCTCACATACCTCCACATGAATTAGCATTTTTTTATATGCTGACTGGAACTGCCTAGCAGTAGGATTATTATTAAATCCTCCATGAGCTCGAATTGAACAAAAAAATAACTCTAAATGGTCTTGAGAAATCTTATACATTGGCAAAAATTGTAATATTTTTTTCCTAATGACTAAACTATTAAATAATTGCTTCAAGCTGCTAATACATACTTTCATACCTAAAAAGCCTGTGTGCCTAAGACTATCCAACAGTAAAGGTCCATTTGCACATGTTTTTAAACCGCTTTTATATGTATCTGATTCATCTAAAAACTCATTAATAACTTCAAAATTATTTTTGGTTAGGGGTTTTTTAAAACCAAAGTGTAATAAATTCCTGGAATTTAGGATATCAAATAAATTATTATTTATTATATCAATAAATTTACTTGTTGGACCCACATTTTTAAAATCGTCTAATAATAAATTTTCTGAACAGAATCTCAAAGCAGTAGCTACACTTTCACTAAATAACTGAGTTGCAAAACGTACCTTCATTTTTTGCTTTCTGAAATTTATATGTTGCCCTCTTAATTTATTGGCGAGGTGAAAAGACTCACTTTCTTGTAGATCATGAAGCTGCTTAAAATACTTCCACTCGATAAGTTCGTTATTTGCATTGACAAAAGACAACTTTTCTCCAAGCGTGTTTCTGATTAATTTAATCATATGACAGGGGTCTAAAAAGACAACTACTTCATCATCACATGAGGGGTGTTTAAAAGAAGTTTTTAAACTAATGTGATGAAAATCACATCCAAGCTGCTTAGACATCGTTAAATTTGTCGGGGCTCCATCAAATGTAAGGCTTACAACACTTATTCCTGCATCATAACACTTTCGTAAGCACTCTAACACAAGTTCTTTTTTTTGGTCAGCTCTTATACCAGCTATAAGGAAGTATCCAACTGGGATTTTCCAGTGGCCATTTACACAGTTTAACAAAAAAACCAATGATTCCTTGGCAACAGTGGTTTCTTTGACTCCAGTTCCCATATCGACGTAGCCATATGATTTGCCCTCACTGGGAACAAATTCTTCGTGCTGTCGAACAGCCATTTCGTCCATAATCATAGCACATACCACTTTTTCCTTGGAAGCCGAAGCTTTTAGGCGTAAAGCATCAAAAGCTTCAGTGGTGAATCCAGGTAGGCCATTAACACTCTGGTACCATCGGCTAATTGTCCTGGTATGGGGTAAACATGTATTAAAAGTTCTTCTGACATACTTATAGGCAGCAGGTGAATAATAATGTAATGTTAGAGCGAAAACCTTCAACTCTTCTGAATAACTTTTTGGTAAAGTCTTCTTGGAGCTCTTTCTAAACTGTCTAATGTAGAATTCTTGGGGTCCTCCAAGCTTTTTTATTATATCCAAATTTTCTTCCTCTAAGAAATTTTTCTTTTGCAAGTCATTAATGATAGCTTTCATGCTTGAGATCCGCTTTTCCTTCCGAGCTATTTTTCTTCTTAACAGGATTAATTTTCGTTTTCGGCTAGCACTTACACTTTCACAATGTTGTAGCTTTTCCATCAATTTTCTTTTTCGAGGAGTTACATTAGCTACGCTGCAGTCGGTGGACATTGGACTGACCAAAGGAGATGGAACAGTCTTTGGGGTGATACACCGAATAGGAGGTGACTCTAACTCTTGATATACCACAGTGGCAGGGACAAAGCCTTTTCCTGCAAAAGAAAAATCTTAAATAGCTTTTTTGAAGCTCGCTAATTACCAAAGTTAAGGACAACATGATAAAAAACTAGGTTTGTAATAATGTAGTAGGTACCCACCTGATTTATGCTGGGAATTGCTTCGGGTTTCAAGCGAACATAACATTTTGATGTTCGATCAAAGCAAGATTCAATGAAATGCTTCGAACAGAGCACACTGTACTTTGTGGGTTGCCAAGCTCCCCTGCTCACGAACTTTACCCAGGCTTCACGACGTACAGGATTTTTCGGAAATCTAAAGCAAACTTTATTTTTTACAACTGTTTTGAAAATTTTTGTACCGAGTTGCCCTATTAATGCTGGTAACAATATTATTGTAATTAATTCACATTTCAATAAATTGACTACTACTTACAGTACTAGATATAAGAAATCGTAACAAGTCCGGTCCTGAATTTTGTTCATACTTACTTGTGAAAGGTTATTCCGGAAATTTTTTTTTTATCTACACCATCCCTACTGCAACAACTTCTTACTGAACATGAAACCATGATTGTTCTTCCACATACAACGCAAACAAATAAAAAAAATACTGAATTAAGCGAAAAATAAACGATAAAATCAAAACACTGGCACATAAACAACAAGAATGACAATAATTGACAGAAGTGTGTACTCAATATGGCGGACAGTTACCACTTTGATCACGTGATTTCATCTCCTTCTTTATTATATCTCGATGGTAAATTGCGTATTTTTTAACCTATAACTCTTTCAGTAAGTGTCAAATTATTGAGGAGTTGTGTTATAGTTTCATTTACTAAACTAGTGAAGTAAGTAAATAGAAACCTGTATTATTATGCTGGTTACCTACAGTTTTCATTAAATTAAACTAATATTTGACATTTCTCAGACAGGACCGTCTGCGAAATCCAATATTTTTGACAACTTATGCCAAAATTTAAATTTTATATTTGTTATTTTTAGTTTTATAAAAACCATTTGGTAAGTCGTGGGTAAAGCAAAGTACTTCACTCGAGGAACAAATTGCATATTTAGCTCGTTTCTTTAGCCCCTTCGCTCGCAAGCTCGCTCATGGGCCAAACACACTCGCTGTAATATGCAATTTACTCCACTCGTAAAGTAATATACTATTTTGTAACTAGGCCTGTTATTATGCTGAATATCAGTTTTTGTCTTCTTACTTCGTCCAGTAGACGAATGGGGCTCCATGCCACAGGTGATGTTTATAGTAAATGAATCTTCATCTAAACTCATATTTTTTCCATCCATTTCATAAATGTATACAATGTCGTCATTGTTATTTATAATCTAAAAAAGTAGTTTATATATGAACAACTTTGAGATTTCATTGAGGTAACCTACTTTTGTGATATCTGCATCAAATGGGTTTATTAATCCATGAACTGTTTTTTCATTCATAATGAATAACACCAGTTCATCAGATGGATCAATGTACTGCTTTGGCAGAGGCCCTCCTCCTGTGCGATAAAGCTCCATCCGTTCATTGGCCTTTTGTTTTCTTATGACCTTCTCTTGGTTTTCGAAATATTTTCGACTGAACCTGGGCATTGGGAATTAAACTCAATGCAAATTTTTGTCCAAGTTGCCTCTTTTTCTTTTTGAGAAACCAAATCTTTTTCTTTATTTTAGAAAGTTTTTTATATTTTCGCCGTGTTCTGTGTCTCTGTGTCATTCCGTGGAATTTGTAATCGAATTTAAACCTATTTCCCGACTACCTAGAGCTCTGAAATTTTCAGGATAGCTAAGAACTGGATGACAATGCATGTTTCAAGTGTGTTTAGGCATATACATAGATTTCGAAATTTATACCGAATTGATATTAAACATGATCTAAGTTGTGTATAGATAATATTATTTTGAAAGTTATTAAATAAATCGTTCGTAGCGTAGTTGGTTAGGCGGCGGATCAGTCCACTTGTGACAGTTCTGTTATGTTATCATAATGGGATCGATTACGCGACAGAGAAGTTTTTTTTTTCTTACAGTAGTTATTATTTTAACTGGTAAAAAATAAAATAAACTGTTTTAGAAAGTTTTTAGATACAACTACCCTTGATTTTGTTAACAAGGAAACAATCTTCTCTATGATCAATCACAGCGTTGTATGACTTAATATTTTTGCAAAATCAGGGATGCTGTGCATTGTTGAGATGACACAAAATATGACCTATAAATCAGTAAAAAACTTTCTATTATAAAAAGTTCTTTTTGTAAATTGTGCTTATTTTACTATATTTTTATATTTGTACCCAATATTTAATAAATATTGTTTTTCTCTACTGCTGTAATTTGCTGCTCTTTGCATTTTTTTGTCCATTTTTTTTTTAAAACACAGTAGCTGAAAAAACTGGCAAAAAGTAAACAAAAAATTCGAAAAGAGGTTGACCTTAAAGGCCATCCTTGCAACTTCCCGCTGGTTTTAACCACAAAGCTATATAGTAATGTGACGTATTTTGACGTTTTTTGACTTTTTTTGATATGTTTAAAAAGCCGTAACTTTTTAACGCGTTATTCGATTTTGATGTTCAAGATGGCATTCGACACAGTTTTTTGAGACCTAAAAATGTTACTAGGGGTGCAAAATCGATTAGTCGAAAAACCTCTAAGTTATTAAAAAAATACACTTTTTTTGAAATTTTTCGACAACGATATCTCACTAATGAATAAACCGATTTTAATTTGCAAAACGGCATTCGACGTATTTTTTTAAGGTTAAGAGCTGATTAGGTTATGAAATTGATCGATGTAATAGCCAAAAAGATATGCCCAAAAAACATCATTTTTACCAATAAAATTGTTTTTTTCGTTTTTTTTTGAAATTTTTCGAAATCTACCGGTTCGAATCGGTTCAAACTAACAGGGAATCTAAGTTAGATGGAACTCTTTGGAACACTTGTTATTTCATTCCGATCGGTCAAGCCGTTCAAAAGTTATAAGAGGTTTACATACATCCACACACACACACACACACACACACACACACATCCACACGTACATACAGACACCCTCGTCAAAATAGTCAGGGGAGGTTCCAAATACCTCAAAACGTTGAGATCCGATGAAAACTCGATTTTCGAAGAACGGGGCAAAACCAATAACTTCCCGATTTAAAAAAAGTTAAATTAACTGACACGTACAGAATAAATTATAAATTAAGGTTAAGTACCATGCTTCGTGTTAAGTACGAATAAATTTCGTATATAATTACATTGATGCCAAACTGCATGCTTGCTTAACTAAATCAAGTTTATCATGAAACGGTGCAAAATAATTTTTTTTAGCGTGCTTAAAAATTAAACCATACTTAGGTAAGCACGCTTAATCCTTAGGTCGGTGCAAATTGCCATTAAACAAATGAATCATATTAATCAATGTACTATTAAGGTAGACGCGCACTTGTTCGTATCGGACGCAACGGACGTATCGTAATATTTTTGTTAGCAACGCACACATCCTGACATTCGGATTTGTTTTGCGTACAGTATTTTTAGTCACAGAACATTTTTTATGGCCGGTTGCACCAAATGATATTTAAGCTTCCTTAAAGTTAAGCACCACTTTAAGGATATTTTGGTTTGCATCAAGCATGGCTGGTCACTTTACGGAGCGCTTAGTTAAGCTTATACGCTCGTCGGCTTATTCTCCACTTAACCCTAAAGTAGAGATTTCTAACCTCATAATTTGTTGAACTTTGTCAACTTTGTATCTTGTCAAATTGTGATTTTTGCATAAAGTACCTAAAACACCTTATTTTTTGAGGTTTTAATTTTAACTAGGTATGTTTATGGATGATTTAGATTTAGAAGTGTTGGATCTCCTTGAAAATGGATTTCCAAGGAGAAGGTACAACCGTAAAAACTACTATGAAGAATTGGATAACAAAACTTTTTTTCAAAGATTTCGCTTGACGAAACCAACCGTTTTACAACTTGTAGAAATGCTAGAAGGCACCTTGGAGTATCCAGATAATTTGTAAGTCCCATTCATTTTAGCATCAAAGTAGTTATACCCAGATTATTGAGTCTTTTTTAATCTATGGTTATACCTAAATATCTTTTATTTTAAAATCTCCATCTGGCTTTTTTGAAATTTTTTTTTCTACTTGTAGAAATGATCCAGTCTCACCTGTAAACCAAATCTTAACAGCTTTGAGATTTTATGCAACAGGGACTCACCTATCGATGATTGCAGACTATATGGTAATCCATACTTCAACTGCATCAAGGATAATTAAAAAAGTTTCAAATGCACTTGCCTCCCTTGGTCAATAGTACATTTAAATGCCACAAGGAGATGAAATCTTGGAAGTGCAACGTGAATTCTTTAATATCGCTTCATTCCCTCGAGTTGTGGGTTGTATAGATGGAACACATATAAAAATTCAATCACCAGGTAGGTATATTTTATTTACAATAAAGTAAATAAAAATAATTTTTTAAGTGTCTGAAGGTACTTTTACGAATGCATTTTTTTTGTATAACTTTATATAATTGAAGGTATTTTTTCAATAACTTTTTGTTGTTAACCAATTTGTTTCAGCCTGTAGAAGAAAATGTCAAATACAAAAGTCTTAGGGCTTAATGTAAACTATTTGCAGCATATATCATCGTATATACAGGGCTTTTGCACAAATGCATTACTGGTCATAGTTACATATTTTTTAAACGGAATACCTGTAATATATGCTGCAAATAGTTTACATTAAGCCCTAAAATTTTCATAGTCAAGATTTTTTTCTACAGGGTGACAAAAAAAAGTTAAAGGGGGTGTGAGTTTATTAATCACATGGTAATTAAAGGTCTCCCAACTAAAATTTGTGACAGCCACGTGTTAGTCGGCGCAGGTAGGCGGAGTCTTTCTATCAGTGGCGGACGGAAATAAAAATATATTATACATCTTAAATTAATTTTTAATGTATGATGCCAACATAATTAAGAAGAATTTATTTTATATAAATTTGTTACTGCCTAATTTAAACTAAAAAAATACATATATTTAAAAAACAACTCAGAAACTCTCTCAGCATATTCGTAGCTAAATACAGTTTACAAAACCATTCTAGCTACCACACTGACAAGCTTTCAGAACGGTCGTTGTTATCGTAACGCTCGTAAAAAAACCACTGCGCATTGAACGAGAAGCCACGTGGCTGTCCCAAACTTTCGTTGGGCGATCTATACCTACATTCTAAATTTGTTTTTTTTTATTTTAAATTGGTTTTTATCAATCCCTAATCAAGAAAATCAAAAACTGTATTCTTGTGCTTCAGTTAAAAGAAAATATAAACACAGGTATAAAAAACTATGTTTTTTTTTCTGAAATATATTGAACTTGTTTAACAATAGGGTGTTCATAAAAAGCATTTAGGATTAAGTACTTACCTTTACCTTTTCTACCTACAAAATGAGCAATATAACTATTTTTTTCTACTACCGTGCGTAAAGTAGCCACTTATAATGTCATTGTGATAAAAAATTTTGACATTTACAAGTTTGGCTTTGTGACAGTGACATTTCGGTCCCAACAGTTAGGTTTCCAAGAAATATTCAATAAAAAGATTATTAAAATACATGTTTTTATTTCGCTAAACGAAAAAAGAAACATAAAATTGTTTAAAACAAACGTAATAAAATTAATATTTTACGCACTAGTGTGTAAAGTAATATAGTATTTTAATTTTTTTAAAATTTTATATTGTGATAGAAAAACTTTTGTATTCTACTTGTGTGTAAATCACCTTTTTTTAGCTCATGTGATTGTTGACAATATTCACATTCGTAAAAAAAGACTCACTTTACACACTTGCTGCATAAATAACTACTCTGTGAAACTCATAAAATTTTTGCATTTTAGGTGGACAAGATCCTGAAGTGTATCGGAATCGTAAAGGGTATTTTTCAATTAATGTGCAAGTTGTTGGTGATGCTGGTTTGAGAATCAGAGATATAGTTGCTCGTTGGCCAGGATCTGCCCATGATGCTACTATATTTGCAAATAGTCGGATAAGAGCAAGGCATGAAAATGGAGAATTTCCAAATACTTTTTTGCTTGGTAAGCTTTAAATTTGTGACCAGTGTACGCACAGTGAATTGGTGACTTGATGATACCAAACCTGTATATTATATTTTATTTTTAAAGATCCCTTCCGATTCCAAAAATACCATATTATTTGATGAGTGTATCTTAAACCGTTCTCGATATATGCAATTGTAAACCTGCCACAAGAACAATGTGCACGGATATAGAGAAGTTGCAGTATGTAATATCATAAGGAAATGATCTTTAATACGAAAATATAATATACAGGGTGATCCATTTCAAAAAATAAACCTTTGACCTGTAACGGGTTTCTGCAGCATCCTGTATATGCAATAGTATATGCTGCAAATAGCATACATTGTTTAACTAACACTTTTACATGTAAATTTTTTTTCTACAGGGTGAAACAAAAAAGTTGAAGGGGGTCCATTTATAATTTTTCATAATAAAATTTTCGATTTGATTGATATACACAATATATACACAACTGTATATCACATCTAAAATTTTAGTATGACAATCGCATATTTTTTTGACAAGCAGGGCTTTTTATAAACAATGACTTTTTCTCGAAAAACGAAAAATAAAAAAGTCTTTCCCCTTGTAAACCCCATCTGTGAACACACTGCAAATAAATAAAGGTGACTGTAAAACTAATATCAACATGGTTGTGATGAATGTGTGCATCTATATTATTTGAATAAAATTTAAAAAATTGGTTAAGTTAGCCTAGTTAGCCATTAGTTAATCCTGTTTTTTTAGGTGATAGTGGCTACATGCTAAAACCGAACTTTATGACACCACTTCAAGATCCGAGAACTAGGGAAGAGCATCTCTATAACGAGTCTCACATCAGAACACGAAACAGCATTGAACGTCTATTTGGTGTCTTGAAGAGGAGGTTTCCAGTATTGGCTCTTAGTATCCGACTAAATATCTGTAATTGTTGCATGTGCTGTATTACACAATATGGCAAGGGCAATGAATGAGCCAGAGCCTCCACTTCCCGAGGAAATTGATGAGGCACATCTGAATTTTCTAATTGAAATGGGAAATATCCCAGATGTGCCAAATAATGAAGTTCCAAACTTAAATCATACAAGAAATGCTCTTATAACTAATTATTTTGTTAATTTATAAACCTAGAATATGGACATAAAATATTAAATAAAATGTTCTTGTTTTTATAATGCTATTTCTATAAACCTTTCTAGTAGTCCTATGAGAACCCCAATCAATTAATTTTAAGGCCATGAGGCTTGAAGCTGTAGGCTATAGCTAGAGTGTCAGATGATGATTTTATCTGGTAATGGCATGTTGGAAAAAATAATGAAAAATTAAAGTTGGTGTTTTGGGTTTTATTTTTCAGTAGACAAATACCAATAACAAATAACACTAACATTAATAACCCAATCAAAAAATCGCCTAACCTACATACTACATCTAATCTGGTTTTTCATTTCTTCTGGGCGTACTCAAATTTTTGTTTAATGTTTCTAACTGCCTTTTCTTTATTTCTAACTCCAGTTCAAGAATTTTGAGTTCCAGATCATTTTTTCTTTGCAAGGCTGCCATTCTTACTTGTGACTCCTGTCTTAAAAAATCTTCATTTACAATTTTTTTATCAACTAATTGCTCATATTTATCATACAATGTTGATGCAGACGTCAGCTGAACTTTTGAATAAGGACGACGACGTGAGGCAAGGATATTTCCTTCTGATCCCTAAAAAAAATATTTACTAGACTTAATACTATTCAATTGGGTTTTAAATAGACAATGACCCTCTACCTTATGAGATGATCGCCTCTTTAAATTGCCTAAAAGGTTTTCCTGAGGGTTTTCCTTATTTGATGAATATGTTTCACTGTCTTCAATACACTCATTGTGAGTATCTCTATCATATACAATTTCAATTTTATTCCTTGCAGAATTAGCTACTGATTTACCCATTGTCCTTTTTAAATTATTTGGTCTTCTTAGATCATCAGCTTTAAAATGTGACCAATTGCTTCTGGATGGTGTTTTGGAAATGTTTTCAATGGTATCCATACCCACTTGGGTATCTATTTCACATTCAAGCACATTATGGTTGTTTTCTGAATTAGTATCTATGGAGGCATCAATATGGATAACACAATCATCAGAATTAATGGATGATGCAGTGTTTAAAATGGCATTCTAGAAATAATAAAATTTGCTCAACTCTGATAATAATAATTTGTGGTTGCCTAATGCAAAAGTCAATATTATTGTTAAAAAATAACTATTATGATAATTTCGAGGATAATTTTTAGAAGGCATTGCTATGATGTTTACAGAAAGATTTCTTACCTTTTTATTGTCGGGTGTCTGCGGTCTTGTTATATTCTTGGTTATATTATCACTGTCAAACTGATTTTCTAAGCCAAATACAGTTTTGTCATTAATTATATCAAGCAATAGATCATCCGAATTGTCTTTCATGCATTTTGTGAAAGGACCCCCTCCAGTTAAATACATCTCTTTTTTTGTTCTGTCACCTTTTTTCTTAGCTCTTTCTTCTGGTTTTCATATAACTTCCTCAAAGATTCGACACTCCTGAAGCACAAGTTTGGGGCTACCAGGTTAAATTCAGATTCTATTTTTCGCCAAATTTAATTTTTTTCAGAAACAGACACACTATCGGTCTTTTTATTTTCAAGAATCCCTTTGTATTTTGCAGCTAAGGATATTAGCAGTTCTTTTTCACGCACTGTGTAATTTGCAGATCTGCTTTTTTTACTTGGAACTGTGCTTTCCATGATCAATTTTATTATTCCACCTTTTTTCCTTTTCCAATCACAAACATAAATAAAAAATAACGGCAAAACTTATTCGTTTCACTATAAACAAACGATTTTATATTTTATTTTATATTATTTTTTTAGTTTTTTGAATATTTCTTCATTTTTTTTTTTGTTTTCTATCATTCTCTCTCAGACCAAAACTAGGGAGAAAACAAAAAACACAAGAAACGTCACTTAAAATGCGACGTTTCCAGGTGTATCAAACACTTAACCAAGAAGCAGAACAAAAACACTGGTGCAACGCAACTTAAAATAAACGACCCTTAAATATTAAGCTTGCCATAGTAATTTTAAGCTTACACTTCTATTGGTGCAACCGGCCATAAGTAGCTCGGTAGCAAACAATTTTAAGGATGAGGTTTACCTTAACTTTAAGTGCAACTCAGTTAGGAAGAACGTTTAATGGCCGTTTGCACCACTTCCACTTAAAATGTAAGCGAAGCTTAACTTACTAACAGCCACTTGCACCGACTTTATTTTAAAGGACCGTTAGTCTAATGGTCCTTTAAACTTTAAAGTATCGTTATGGATTTTCTATGTTGCACCGACTTTAATGGTCTTTTAAGGATTCTTTAAAGGGACATTTGCTAAGTGGCCAAATTTCTTCAAGGGTGGTTTTCTCAGGTTATACTTAAGTGCTAAGTGCCACTTAACTTAAGATTTTTGTTTGCACGACTCAAATAATTTCACTTAAGTGTTAAAAGCTGTCCCTCAACTTAAGCGTTAGGTATTCTCTGGCTTTAGTATCACTTTCTATAAATCTGATGCCATTATTTGTCATAAGGCAGGTTATAGTTGTTTAAAAATGGAATTAATAAGAGATGATGAAGAATATGATGAATTGATGGTGGTTATGAACGGTATTCCTCGCAGGTTGTACCAGAGGTTTGATTATTTTAACAGCTTTGATAATGTAAATTTTCGAAAAAGATTCCGTCTTATGAAAGAAGGTGCACTATTCGTGCTTCATTTGATTGAGGCAGATATCGAGCACCCTTATGATTAGTAAGTAGAGTAATCTTAGCAAAGATTTGCGACTGTAATAATTTTTATGTTGGTTTTAGTAATAACAGCATAGCACCTATAAACCAGTTGCTTGTGTTTCTTCGTGTTTGTGCTACTGGAAGTCATCTCTGTTTAGTAGGAGATTTTTTAGGAATGCACACTTCAACAGTTTCCAGAATTGTAAAAAGGGTGGCCAATTCTATAGCTTCAAAAGCAAATAGATTTATTAAAATGCCCACAACACAACAAGAACGTAATGACTCCAACATAAGGTTTTACGAGAAGGCCAGATTTCCCAGAGTAATTGGGGCAATTGACTGCACCCATATAAAAATACAATCACCTGGTAAGCATGAATTATTAACTGTAAAAATTATTACAATTTTACACTCTATATTCTTGGTACAAAATAATTTTTTGGACCTAGGTATATTAGGTACATCATGACAAATATCTTAAAAAAGGCAATTTAAATTGTATGTAGTTGAGGTTTTTAAATAGGTATATGTATAATTTACATATTATAGGTGGTGACGATCCTAAAATATTTCGAAATCGAAAAGGATTTCATTCAATCAACACCCAAATAATAACTGATCCTGATTTAAGAGTGGATAACATTGTGGCTAGATGGCCAGGGTCTACACATGATAGCACCATTTTCAACAACAGCAGGGTCAAAAGACAGTTTGAGAATAATGAATTCCCAAATTTTTTGCTTATTGGTAAGTTAACAATGAATAGGTATTAACAATTTTATCAAACTGGTTCAATCCCTTTTTAACAATTTTTAAATGACATAATTCTGCTTTTAGAACAAAGTACAACAATATTAAATTTTTAAAAGATTGAAGTGAATAGAAAAGATTTATTTTCTTTTTTATATTAAGTAATGAATAAAAGTGGGGATATGTGCAATTTGAGGATGAACTTCCCCTTTTTATTTAGTATCTCTAGAAATAATGAATTTGATTTGTGTCTTAAAATTATTGTCTTAAAACAATATAAAAATTTTAGGTGATAGTGGTTACTTTCTAAAGCCCTACTTGATGACTCCTGTTCTAAATCCAGCAAACAGGGGAGAGCGTCTTTATAATGAAGCCCACATAAGAACGAGAGTCACAATTGAGCGGGTAAATGGAGTTTTGAAAAGACGCTTTCCAATTTTGGCATATGGATGTCGTCTAAAGCTACAAACAACCATGGCAATCATTGTAGGATGTGCCATGTTACATAATATTTGTATTGATCACAACGACATAGATCCCCCTGACCCAGATGATTTAGCTCTCTTTGTACAAGTGATGGAGGATGATGAGGTACCCAATATTCCTGTTGACCAAGCAGTACCTCTTCAGGGAGTTCAAACTAGACACCAACTTATCAATTATTTTGCAAATTTAGATGAAGACTAATATATGCCTATATAAGTAAAATGTAATTTAGAAACACTCATTTTTCAAAGCAAAAAAAACCTTTTTTTGAAAATATTTTTTTATTCGAACATCAATAAAAAACAACAATAAATTCATCTTAAAATAAAACATTACTCTTTGGTCAAAATAATATATTATTTTTTTAAAATATATTATCACAACACACATATTACAGGGTGAGTCACAGCTGACACCATGATCCATTGTAGCTATGGTCAATATTTTACCACTTTTGTTTGTGCAGGTATATGAATGCTTATAAGGGCTACATTTTAAAAATATTTTGATGTCTCTAAAAAGAGTTGGGTGTGAAAATTATATTTTTTTCTAATGCGTCGAAGTACATAGTTCAAAAATTTTTAGAAACTATATATCTGCAGAAATATTTTATAGTGACCTTAGTGTCAGTAGTGACCACCCTCTGTATTAACATAAAACATCCTTATAATATTAACACAAAACATCCTTATAAATAATACAAAAAGTAAATTTCTTATAAGAAGAAACAAACTTATTTAAGTATTTTAAAAATAAACATTATTCAGTTATTTTTGTGGAACAGCTCTAATAATAATTATTAACTTCTACCTAACATAATATCCTTTCTCTCTTAACTTAAAATCATATAATCAACATTTTTATAAGAAAATCTAATAACTTTTCACTTTAATGTCCGACGACTGACAAAATTAGCTCTATTTTAATAAAAAAATTAAATTGTATTTTCTAATCTTTGTATCTCTATTTTTTTCTTTTTAATATCTAAAAGGAGTACTTCCTTATTTAATTTGTGGAGTCCTTCCTCTCAACTTCTTCTTTCCTTGGCCAACTGCAGCTCTTCTTTATATAAATCAATCTTTATTCGTGCTAATTCTGAATATTCATATTCATCTTTAAGGTTTGTTTTTTTTATTGGGTGTCCTTCTCTTGGTCCATTTATGAACCAGAGTCTTATCCTTTTTTGAGTTTAAAAGGTCAAGGTTTTGTTTATTTACAACCTGAAATAAAAATAATACAATATTTATTTTTAACACAATTATTATTTGTGAAACAGATGTAGTAGAGGTACAAAGTTTTTAACTCTAATCTAAATGGTCATATCTCTTCAATGGTATCACCAGCTTTATCACTGGGTACAGAGAAAGAAGGCACGCTGACCAATGACCATTTTCCTGTTCTTAAAACCTTAAACAATTATTACCTTTTTTTCTAAAATGGCATCATTCAACTCATTTTCTTCATGTTCCATACCTACTACATAGCAGTGCTCCATATCTGATATAAGAATTTGGTTTGAACTGCTTCCAGGAAGGACAATACAGTCATTTGAAGTGTTATCAACATATACAGGTAAGTGGCTATCTCCGTCTATATTTCCACTTTCGTCACCATCATATGGGTTTTCAAGCCCATAAACAGTTTTTGGATTAATTAGTGATAACAGTATATCGTTATGGTCATTATTCTAGGTACTTTCTCAGGTGGACCACCCCCTGTACATCTAATAAGCTTTTTCTCGCTTGCCACATCCTTTCTAACGTTCTTTTTCATGTTTTCGTATAATTTTTTCAGTGCATCTTTTGTCCTAGGCACATGGTCGGTTTGTGAATTAAAAAAATTTGCTATGCTTTCCCAAGCTTTGTCTTTTTCTCGCCAATGAGTCCCGTCCGCCTTTTTCTTTTCTATTATATCTTTATACGAAGTTAAAATATTAAGTAACAATTCCTTCTCAATATGAGTGTAATTAGGAGCTCTTTTTTTATTGTCTTGAGCCATTTTTAACAAAACAACCACGTACTTTTACTGTCACCTAACCTAAAATCATAATACAAAAACTTACTGAATAAGGCAATCCAAACCACGTGACTATGTTATTTGTTTGACCCCCGCCGCCATATTGAATTTATTTTGACACATCGTTGGATTGGCGCGAGATTGGATTCATCTTCAGAAAGCTGAGGAATGTTATAGTTATAAAACGATTTGCTTTTTATTTTGTGATGTTTAAAGGTGTTTTTTAGTGTTTAAAAAGAACAATTTTCCAATTTCAACATGGAGAGTGCTTATTTAAAATCATTATTAGCGGAAAATCCAGATGTTGGCAAAAGGTATGTATGCTAAATATCCCGTGATTTGTTTTCTTTACTTAATGCTTACACTTTATTAATAATGCAATCAATCATGTTACAATATTATAGTGTTAAAAAAAATAAACAATTTAAGTAGGAATAATTAAAAATAGGCTAACATTTAAAAGTAAAAAACTAAAAAATCTAGTGTACAATAATAATAATAAACAGAGAAAAATATAATAATAAATTAGATGTAGCTGTTATTTAGAAGGTTTTGGTAAAGTAGAAAGTTAACTGAAATATAGTGCTAAGGGCTTCTTTCTTATTCTACAGGTATTAACAGAAATTGAAAATAATAAATGGCTTAGATCCATAATACACTGTTGATATGGAGAGCCTCAACACTTCTATTGATGGTGTTCCACCAATTACCAATATGGATATTGTTAGTTATCTAGTTCTAACACATAGCTTTTATACAAAGGATCAAATTAGAGCATACAAGAGTTTACAAGCCTACAAATATTTCGAATCTGGGTTTGTTATAAAGGCAGGAACCAAAAGGATAACTGATTTGTTTGTGTTGATCGGAAAGGTATGTAATCTTTCAATATTTATTAGGTACGTTTCAGAGCTGGGTAATTACTTGTATTTACTGTTAATTAACAAATTACTTTCATAATTACTTTTTGATTTTATATTGATTATTGTAAACTTATATTGGGCTTTTATTTTAGGTAAAACATTCCCAGCGGTTTAGTGCAAAACCATTAGAAGTATGGTGTATTGTTGGCAATGATGGTGATATACATACAGCACACTGTACATGTATGGCTGGTTATATTAAAGCTTGCTGTTTTAAGTATGTTTTAGGATTGGTGCAGTTGAAATTGTTTTAGAATTGAAATAAATCTGTATTACATATATTATTTGTAAGTAAATAAATGTAGTAGTTAAGGAGGAAAGCAAAGTTTAAGATTATACAAGTAGTGTGTGTGTATATGTGTAACTCTGCAATTAAATTAGTGCTGTATTTTTTGTAAATAAATGTAGAATTAAGTTAGCCTTTTATCTATTGTAAGTTTTTTGTCGATGTTGTCTTGTAGAATTGTTTCTATGGCCTTTGGAGTTTTATTTTCTAGTTTTTTTGTTTTGGAAAAAAGTAAACTGTTATACAAGAGTTTCATTTTTTTATTGTCTCTAAAATGTTATACATTTAATGCAAAAAAAAAGAATTATTTTGACATGAGTACATTACAATACATATTTCTAGTTTTAACATGAGTAAAATCAATGAACGCCTCATTGTACAAATACGTTGATCTTATTGACAAAGCTATGTAAAAATATATTATTATAATAACACTTAGTACATAAACGTTATACATATTATGAAGAGACAAGAATTATTACTTATTTAATAACAAACTATATAATCAAGGATTTGAATTTATAGTACAAAATATTCAATATCTGCTCAAAATAGGTAAATGCAGAAATTTTAAACCTGTACGCAAAATCTTATAATGCAAACCTAGTCTTCAGAAGTTAATTGAAGCTGCTCAATGCTGTAGTGCTAGTTGTACAAACAAATCGTTCTACTCTCTTGAAAATGATCTTTACTATTTTACATTAAAACTCTGTATAATATTTCCACTTGCTATCATCGGATTCATCCATAAGTCCTAAAGGTGAATTTTCTACTTTCAACTCTAATGCTTGCATTTTTTGGAACTAAATTCATTATGTTCTAATTTGACTGAAAGATTAGCCATTGTAAGATCAGTCTCCATACATTCAATTTGATTATCCTGCAACTGTTGAGGCATTTCATCATTATCCATTACCTGTTGACAAAGTAATTAATTATAACAATTTTCAGCAACTATCAATACCTACATAATTTAACATTTTATCCCAATCAATTGTCATCAAGCTCTTAAGACAATTTATATAAAAAACGACTACTATTAATTATTTTTTACCTTAGTGTAAGCCAATTTTCTCCTTTTATCTGTTAGATTCTCTTTGTCAACATCTGCAACCCTTTTTTCTACTTTCTGAGACACATGTTCCATATGTTGAGATGGTACCCTGTCAGGGTGGTATTTATCTTCGAGGGCAGCAGGTTTGTCTAAAATGAGTTAATACCTACTTGAGTACCTACAAACTACGTATACTAGGAGCTAGAAGAGTTGATATACTATTCGAGAGATAATATTTGATAAGTAGCCTACCTGTTATAAAGTGTCTACTGCAAACTTTCTGGTGTTTCAATATTGATTCGGTCAGATCGTCTATCTTTATTGCCGCAATCCATGCAGCCCTGCGAAGTTTGGTCACCTCGTTTTTCTCAGTTGAAAACCTGTGTTTTGTCTCTGCGGGAACGCGATAAAACGAAACTTCATCCCGATTAAAACGGCTTCCACAACCAACCATAACACATATCGAAGGCATTTCACAATACAAACACTTCACTATTTAAAATACACAATTTACTGCCAAAAAACAGAAAGAAAACCAAAGGATCAACAAAAACTCAAACACACTACAGTCAAGGTGCTGCACCGGTTTTAGCCCAAAATCGACCAATTTCCCATGTAAATCTCCATAAGAGAATCTAAGGTTCATTTCGGTAAATTTTTGCTCTTTTTGATACAGCGCATATAATTTGAATAAAATTTCGTTGTGACGTGATGGGAATGGTTGGATGGGACATTTTTTCAATGGGGGGTATTTAGGGAGGCCCATTGGTGCATCTATACTTGTAAAAATTGGAAGAATAGTTAGTAGACATTCGATATTTGATTTATAATAGATAGATGGCGTTTTAATTTTCATGAAGAGTACTGCACAATATGCAATTGACATTTGTTTCATATTACATAGATGGCGTTGGGGATGGGGGAGTACTCCGATTGGTACTTTTAACATTTGATTCATATTGCATAGATGGTGTTTTATTTAAACGGAAAATGAAAGTGAATGTATTTTATGTTTTTGAAAAAAATGTATATTTGTGTTAATTATGCAAGGTCTATCTTTTAATAATTTCCATATATGATATTTTACATTCTAATATACAGTTGAGATTTTAAGATGTCTATTGCATTAATTAATGATAATTTAATTTATTGAAATATGGAATTATTGTAGAAAAGTGATAGTAGGTAGATAGAATTTTTTTCATTTAAGTATATATAATCTAGATTTGTATACTAAGTATTCAGTTTGTGTAAATAAGAAAACTAGTTGAACTAGTTAAAATAAAAGTAAGTTATTAACATTTATATTTATTTTATAATATGAATCATTATGCTAACGTATAGTCCAGTGGTGTACACTTTAAAACAAAAATTAATAATATATATTATCCGTAGATATGTGTAAATGTAAAGAAGAAGAATGTCCCTGTTTTGATCAGGAGTTTGATAAGATCAAAAATAAAGAAAAAGAAGTAAGATATTTGATTTTACTTATTATACTGAAATTTATATATTGTGGTTTTAAGGTTTTGAAGGTGGTTAAAATTAGTAGAGAGGGATTTATTCCAACAAGAGCAACCTCTCAATCTGCTGGTTGTGACATTCAAACCCCAATAAATTTTGTAATACCCCCCTGGGAACGAGTGCTTGTAGATAGTTTAATAAAAATGGAATTTCCTTCTGGAACATATGGTCGAATAGCTCCAAGATCAGGATTAGCCTTAAAAAATGGGATCGAAATTTTTGCAGGAGTTGTTGATGCAGACTATAGGGGGACCATTAAAATTTTGTTATACAATTCAACATACGAACCAGTTTACTTCTTTAGAGGTAATAAAATTGCCCAAATAATTTGTGAAAAATGTTTCATTCCAAGTATTGTTGAAGTTGATACTTTAAATTGTACAGAAAGAGGGGAAAATGGGTTTGGTTCTTCTTCTCTCATATAAAAATAAAATTAATATTAACCACTATATAAATGTGTTTTATTTTAGTATTATTTAATCTCTATATGTGAATACATATACACAATTAAAATGGTGTTATTAAAAACAAATTATATTATCTTGGTGGCAATTGTAAACAACATATTGTATACCAATGTTCCTCAGGGTGTAAAACACATGGCAATATGTTTTGATATGAAAAATAGTAAAGAAGATTGCAATCGTACTTCTTGGAAACTGTTAAGTATAGCTCAAGAAAACAGTGGTCGATTACCTGTCTATCATATAGAAATCCCAAAAAGTAATACATCTCAGTTCAATTACAAATTAAAAATAATATTTCCGGATAATTCTGAAGGTGATCAAGATAAATGGCAAGTTGTAAATCAAGAAATACCCATAAAAAATGATAATGTTTTTGAAGAACTTTTTAAATTATATGTTATATCTTACGTAATTTTATTTTTATTAGTAATTATCAATATTATTCAGATATGTATTCAATTATTTAAGTCAAGGTTACCAGATACATATAGTGCAACTATAAATAATTAGAATTTAATTATTTTAATCTTAGAGTGAATGTTTCAACTGTGAAAACAACATCAAAGTGCCTAAAAAACAATGAATGATAAACAAAAAGGTGTTTTTTTAGGAGAACGTTGTTTTTATTTAAATTCGAGAAAATCAAAGTTTGTGTCAATTTGCTTATCAGTGGACTTCGAGTTTGCTCCGTGTGTTATAATTTCGGGTGGAAAAATTAATTCAACGGTAGTTTTGACACAACAAGAATGGAATGATATAATAGCTAACAAGGAGTTAATAAATAGTTTTATATGTAAAGCAAACAGCATCAATTCAATAGATATAGGAAGATTGGCTGTCGAATTTGTACAATTACCACAATGTATAAGAATTTACAGTGGTGACGCTGGAATACGCTTAAGCACAAATTCATTATCAAAATTATGGCAGATTTCACCACTAATTCAATTTAGACTAAATGTTTTAAAAGACTTAGAATTTCCACTGGTAATGAGTTTATTAAAGTGGGAATATTGGAAACAGTTAAATATTTGAACCCTGAAATATATATACACTTGGACTAGAAGTAATTTATTATTATCCTGAACTACTTAAAAAAAGTAACCCACTTGATGAATCGGCTGAGAAGCCTTGGGAATAGGAAGATTGGTAATAATAATAAACAATTATAAATATTATAAAATATTTATTTTTAATAAATAGTATAAAATATTCTATGTGTTTTAATTTTCTTGCATAATAAAATTTTCATATATAAAAAAGACATTTGTTAATGCACATATACATTTTTCTGACATGTGATATATACACTTTGGTTCCATTGGCGACAAAGATGGATGTTCTTCTACTTCAAAAACTGGTGTCTTACAAAATTTTTTTAAAAAATCACATTTTTCCTTTCCTTTCACAAAAACACTGTCAACATTTTTTGTCAACTCTTGAATAATGTTACCAAATTTGAATACATTTGTATATCCTGAGTTCCAGTTTATACAATGGTGATTTCGCATGAGCCACGTCACTTGTTTTTCAATATCTGGTGATAGCATTCTAAATGGAAATGGTGGTGCAAATACATAATGAGTAATGTGATTTCCATCAAATGCAGCCAATTCTTTAACAATAAATTTATTGTTTTCTAGTTTAAAACCTTGAACATCTATTACCAACATCATATATAGACAACTTTTCAAACAGTATTTCAATCTTTTTTCTATCTTCAAAAACTTTAATTTGTTTTTTTATTAATGAGATATTTTTAAATAATTTTTGTAATCTATATTCAAATTTACGATTCATAATGAACTAATTCTATTTATCTCAAATATTAGAATTTATACTCCTTGAGAGACATGCGCACTGTTAATTTTGTCTTACAATTTTTGTTAATGGATTATAGGAAAATTCTTTTTCGTGTAATATTAAACAATATGCAGAAACATCGGTAGTGGTTGCTTCATTAGTCTCGAATTCAATTCGTAAAAACACAGAACCACTTTGAATGATTTCTTTTTGTCTGGAACAATCTATATGAATTAACGGAGCATTTTTTTTAAAGTCTTGTGGATTAAAAATAGGCTGATTTTGTATTTGATGATAATAACTTTCTTGAAAATTTGAGTACATTTCATATAATGCCGCAAATCGTCCAGTTTTAAAATCTAACTGTAAATCATTATACGGGTATCTTTCAGAATTTAAAAACACTTTAATATTTTTCAAGGTACAGTGATCAAATTTACTCATGTCTGCAGTAATTTTAGATTTACGACCCTTTTGAAAGGCAACAATTATATGTCTAGGAGTTTCAATTTTAGTGCTTGTTTTGACAGCCCAAGTATGTCTAGTTGAATTATTGAGTGAAGGATACTCTATAAGTTGCCATGATCGAAACGTGATGGGTAAATCCACATTACTATCAGCTATTTTATTTAATCGTAATTGTTCTTCTATACTAGGGGTAACATGCGGCACTTCCCATAATACTTTATTTAACACAACTTTTGGGTGCTCTTTGTCATCGACTGACACAACTGCATCCAAATCATCATTTGCCCGTATTAAGATTAATTCTTGTTTCATACTCATAATGACTTTTTTATAATCTTCAAAAAAACCTGAAAGTATTCTTAAAGGTATACAAACGTTAAAATTTCCATCAGAATCAATTAGAATAGTTTGTAAATCGGTTCTTTTGGGAAACCAGCCAGCATTTTCTAATTGAACACTTTGATTTTCGTTAATACTTAAATAATTTTTAATAGTAGATACAACACCAACATCACGAACAGAATCAATTATAACTCCATTTAATTCGTATCTTAGTTCTCGAAAAAGAAATGCTATACCATTATTTACAAATTTCAGTTTTGTAGGAACTGTATTGTCCTGGGTTAATAACTTACCTTCTACATAAAGAATGGATTTAGATGGAACTGTCAAACTGTCAAGGTCAGAGATAGGTATTCTTATTTCATCATTATAGTTAAGATTACCGGGGATGTACGGTTGGTACGAGTGAAATTGATAATCTTCAATTGATGTGTCATTGAAAGGTTGTTGCATGACTTGAAGCGTTTCCATTATTTCAAAACTTTAAAACCCAATGACTTTAGAAATAATCGATTTGCTGGTGTAAGTGAAACAACAGTTTTCTTTAAACTGACAGCAGATGTTTTTTTGGAATTTCTTTTATAGTAATTTTGATTTAGATTAGTTTTTGAAAAATTTAAAACCATTTTAAATTCTTCGTCTGAGATGTAAGTTGAGAGTTATTTCTTCTCCTCTGAAATTGATTAATTTACCTTTTTGATTAACAAGTTTAACTGTTAGGTTTGTAATTGCTCTAACGTTAACCGGATAATACAAGATATTTTGTGGTGATTCAACTATTTTATACCCAAATGGAACTGTTGGAAAAAACTGATGAATTATATGAACTGGATTTTCATTCATATATGAACCGGAAGCTAGATTACAATCAACACATATTGCATTGGTGTCTAAAATTTTAACTGGCTCGGATATATAAGTTTTATTTGCCTCTAGTCTTTTTATTTTAAATCCCAGTAGAGGACCAATTGAATTTTTTGCATTAAAGGAAATGTTTCTGTTACACATAATAGATACACAGGATGTATTCATATCAGGAATCATTTTTAATTCAGCCTTAGGATCTACTTCACTCATGTGTTGTTGTAAAACATGAGTTATATCGTTAAGCTCGTATGATCCAATTGGAATTTTAAAAGTGTTCATTTTTAATATAGTTCCCCACATGAACACATTATTGTCTTCATCAATATTGGGAATTGAATTAAAAGTGTATAAATTAGTTAAACCAATCTCATAATCTATATCCTCTTCTAAATATATTGGTGGATTAAAATTATAACTTAAAAGTGATGAATTGTTGGAAAGTGTAAAGTTGTATGACATATTGGTTACACCTACTGATTCGATGAATTGTAATGATTATATAGAAAAAGTAAGGCTAGATGACCACATTTATAAGAATTAAAATTTTGAAGTCTTTCATAATTACACCTTATTTTAACATTACCATTACTATTAAAATACTTTATTATATTGATTGGTGGGGGTAAATTACCAAATGAATCAAAATAAACAACATTTTGATTGTGTTTTACATAGGCAGTCCAGTGGGTTCCCTCACTATTATTAGAATCTAAATTTATTATTCCACATTCATATTTCTTAATTCTTCTTGGTAATGTGTCGTTCATAAATATACCTCGAAAATGTGGTATTTTTAATAATTTTACATACTTTATCAAATCGAAATTTGTTAAAGCATGTTGAGGTAATTTTAGTTTTTTGAATATGGTTTCAAATATAAACCATGACCCTTAGTCGGTCCTAAATATAAACCGTTTCCTTTTTGTTCCATTACTAAATTATGTCGTTTAAGTTCTTCAAGTTGTTGCTTGTTTGTTTTTGCATCGTTGACAGCCTTTGTGATCCCTGCAATTCCCCCTCCCAATCCTCCTAACGCTGCGAGTATGGGTAATAATAGCGGTAGAAAACCTCCTTTTTTTGGAACTTTAATAATACGTTTTTTTCTAGTGCGTTTCTTTAGAAGAGCACCACCTCTTTTTTTACTCATCTTTTTAAGTCCCATACCAAACTTTCGTTTTCCTTTCATTGCTGTTGTAACTAGCCAAGCGGCAGTTTTTTCTCCTAATGAAGCGTCTTTTGATTTTACACGTTGCCACGCTTTATTTTCTAGTTCTTTATCTGCTTGGTGTCTATTCTCTAAGTTAACACTTTTTGAATAAGCAATATCGTGATCTTTACAAGCTTTATCTAAAATATTTATACCCTCATCACCACGATCAAGTCGTTTTTGTAATTTTGTACCCGGTCCACAATACTCGTAGCCCGGTATATGTAATTCAAAAGGTAATTTATTAATAATACTGTTTAATAGCCCGGCACCTGTTGATGTTGTTGTTGTTCGCTTGAAGGTTCGACTCGAATTAAATTTACTTGTTTTTCTCTTCATGTTTTCTTATATATAGAGGTGGTATAACCCGACAACCTCTATATATATAATTTCATAAAATTTGAACCATGATTCTTAAAAAACAAAAGTTCTCTCTTCCTATCACTAACCATGATGATATTGTTAACAATCAAATAATACAGAAACACGGAAATTTAATTGGAGGCAATTCAAAAAGATGTTTAATTGTCGGACCTTCGGGGTGTGGAAAAACTAACGTATTATTATCTCTAATTGAGCATCCAAACGGTTTAAGAGTTGAAAATATATATTTATATTCAAAATCATTATACCAACCAAAATATGTATATTTACGTAATTTGTTAGAACCTTTAAATGAAATTGGTTATAATGAATATAGTAATCCTAAAGATGTGCCAAATCCGGAAGATATAAAAAATAATTCACTTGTTATATTTGATGATGTTGCCACTGGTGATCAAAGTATTATTCAGAAATATTTTTCTTTTGGTCGACATAAATCCACTGATTGTTTTTTTATATGTCAAACATACAGTTATGTGAATAAAAGAATGCTTAGAGACAATGCAAATCTTTTGGTAATTTTCCAACAGGATATGACAAATTTAAAACACATATATGATGATCACATATACGATATGTCTTTTCAAAAATTTAAAGATTTATGCAATCTTTGCTGGAAAGATAAATACAGCTTTGTAGTGGTTGACAAAGATTGTTCAATGTCAAATGGGCGATATCGTAAGGAATTTGATAATTTTATTACTATATAAATAATCGTACATATGTGATATATAATTAGTAAAACGATGAACACTCATTTAACTAGACAGCTACTAAAATCGCGAAGAGCTTTAAAAAAGAAATATAAAAGTTTAAAAAGCGATATAATTAAATCACAGTCCACTTTAGAGAAAAATTATGAACCTATAACACAACCTTTAAAACAATTGATAAGTAATTTGGAAAAATCTAATCCAATTAAACAAGAAACGGTTTCCCCTAAAGTTGAAGTGTCATCTTATGAATTAGGAGATCGTAGCTATGCACCCAAAAGATCCAACTATAGAATAGCGTTTAATGATGATGATGATGATTTATCAATGGCTCCTAGCACACAAGCAGTTGAAAACTTGACTTCGGGCCCGGAAGAGGTGTTTGAAAATATACCAGAAAGTAATGATATTAATGAAGAATATGAACCAAATTATGCTGCAGCATTGAATGAACTTTCACAAATATTTCATAATCCAAAAGTAATGGAAGATTATTACTCAAATTTTTCGGAACCGCTTCCACTAGATTACATTAAAGGAAATATAGAGGATTTTGAAGGAAATTTTGATAATGTTTTAGGAGTTCACCATGATCTTACAACTGACAAAATTTCTATTGGTGACTCTAACATAGATTTTATTGGTCCTGATATGCAAATCAAAGGAATTAAATACAAGGGCACACCAGGACTCTATGAGCTATTGTTTAAAGCAAGTACTAATATTTTTACATCAAAAGATGCAGACGAATATGTTGACATTCTACGTAGAACAAATGCTCTACACAAAGATAACAACCCCGAATTACCATTAAGAAAAATAGAGAGTAAAATTAAAGACAAATATAATTTCGTTATTAAACCAAGATTAGAAAGTAGACCATATAGACCTAGGATAAGTTCTGCACCAAGTTTAACAAACATACTTACAAGAAATAAAACAAAAAATCTTAAACAACGACAACAACAGAAAACTGGTGAGGGTTTAACATTATTGGAATATAATAGGAAACCGATAGAGTATAAATACTTTGATGACTTTAATGAACTTGTAGAAAGGTTACAACTACTGATAGCATCCCAGGCTGCTGGAAATAACGGTCACACCAATGAAATAGTATCAATTATAGAGGAACTTAAAGAAGGAGATGTTATACAATAAATATGCCTATTAATAAATTTGGCTCACATTTTTTAACTGATTCCAAAGCTTGTAGTGACTTTACACCAAATAATCAACAAGCAGCTCCACTATACTTTGTATGCGATCCATCATCTTTTCACAGCAAATGTTTAATTTTTTTAAAAGGAGAAAAGAAAATAATCCTAAATAAAGATTATTATGTGCTTGATCATGGTGGCACAACATATGTATTTTCAGTTAAAGGAAAAATCGAATCTGTTCAACATTATGCATTTTCTAATTTGGTTGAAGTAAATGGCACTCAGTACAAGTACCATGAGTTAAAAGGTTTAGATATAAATATAGGAGATAAGATTTCATTTAAATTAAACTCAAGTGATAATGTGTTTGTAAGAATCACTTTACAGTGTCCTCTCGAAAAAAATGTCTGATGTAAAAATTCAAATTGTCAACGAGCTTCACAAACCTGCACGAAAAATATACAAAAGAAGACGTGTTATAGTAAAAGGTTTAAATGATTTAATCCAAGCTGATTTGGCTATTATGGACCGTTATGCAAAATTAAATAATGGTTATCGTTATATTTTGGTTGTTATTAGTGCATTTAGTAAATACATTTGGGCTGAACCACTTAAAACGAAAAATGGTAAAGATGTGACTAATGCAATGAAAATAATTTTATCTAAAATGAAGAAACCACCAAAAAATTTACAAACCGACAATGGAACGGAATTTTATAATTCAAACTTTAAAAAGCTTATGGAATCATTTAGTATAAACCACTATAGTACTTTTTCAAATTTAAAAGCTTCTATTGCAGAGAGAGCAATTCGAACAATAAAGTCATTAATATGGAAACAATTTAGTTTACAGGGTTCATACAAGTGGAAAAATATTCTTCCATACATTATTGAAAAATACAACAATACCAAACATTCGACAACTGGATATATGCCAAGTAAAATAAATGAAAACAATGCTAAACTTATACAAGTATTTAATCATTTAAAAACTGTGGATCCTCGAAAAAATAAATTTAAAGTAGGTGATTACGTTAGAATTAGCAAGTATCGACATGCTTTTGCAAAAGGTTACACACCTTTGTGGACAAACGAAATTTTTAAAATTCGGAAAGTTCGCTACACCAATCCTACAACATATTTGTTAGAAGATTCGAGAAACGAAGAAATTCAAGGTTGTTTCTATACCGAAGAATTACAAAAAGTTAAAAATCCAAATGCATATTTAGTTGAGAAAGTTTTAAGAAAAAAAGGAAATAAAGTGTATGTTAAATGGTTAGGAATGGATAAATCGCATAATTCTTGGATAAATAAAAATAATGTTTTGTAGAATTTTATATTATAGAGTGGGAATTATATAAATATATAAGAGGTTATTAAATTTTGTTTAGTTTTTGAAATAAAATGAATAAACATAACACATATAATTGTGATTGTCCACTAAAAGATCATTGGAGTTTTAAGAGAAGATTGTGTGAGTTTAGTGAAGAAGAACTTAAATTGTTTCCTTTACAGTATATAATTGAAAAAGTTTCACCTTCAGACCTTTTATTTGCTTGGCACAAATTACCCGTCGAATATAGAAATAATTTTTATTTACAAATACAACTACCTTGTTACATACATCATAATCGTCCTGAATGGCAAACTCATGTAGATGGATCACCTGTATCACAATCAAAGTGTAATTTATGTAAATTAGCTATTGAAGAATGTAAGGTATAAAAAATAAAACATTTACAAAATAAAGTATTTTATTACAATATTACCCTTTACATACAATAATTGGTATTTCTAATGATCACTATCGCTATCACCTGAATCAATAAAACGATGGAACCGTGGTTCAGAATTATAAAAAGAGTATGAATCATGAAGTTCAAAATTACATATATATTTTTCTTTAAGTCCAAACAATAAATGATTAAAATTATTTTGACACCACATATTCTTATTTCTATAGATACAATGTAAGGAGTCAATTTTGCAAACTAAATGAAAATGATCTCTTAAAATTATTAAATTGATATTTATATTATAATTTTTTAAAATAGCCAAAAAATGTTTGTAACAGGAACGACAATACCATAAATTAAGGTTTTTAATATGATATCGATTAGTCCAAATACAATATTCAGACTTATCATATTCTGTTTTCCAATCAGAATGATCAATTACTGTTAATCTTGTCCAAATAAAAAATGATGAGTAACCAATTTTTACAAGTATAGATGCACCAATGGGCCTCCCTAAATACCCCCCATTGAAAAAATGTCCCATCCAACCATTCCCATCACGTCACAACGAAATTTTATTCAAATTATATGCGCTGTATCAAAAAGAGCAAAAATTTACCGAAATGAACCTTAGATTCTCTTATGGAGATTTACATGGGAAATTGGTCGATTTTGGGCTAAAACCGGTGCAGCACCTTTACTCACTACAGTAACTTTGTTGTTTGTTTGACCCCCGCCGCCATATTGAATTTATTTTTTGACACATCGTTGGATATCTGATATAATAATTTGGTTTGAACTGCTTCCAGGAAGGACAATACAGTCATTTGAAGTGTTATCAACATATACAGGTAAGTGGCTATCTCCGTCTATATTTCCACTTTCGTCACCATCATATGGGTTTTCAAGCCCATAAACAGTTTTTGGATTAATTAGTGATAACAGTATATCGTTATGGTCATTATTCTAGGTACTTTCTCAGGTGGACCACCCCCTGTACATCTAATAAGCTTTTTCTCGCTTGCCACATCCTTTCTAACGTTCTTTTTCATGTTTTCGTATAATTTTTTCAGTGCATCTTTTGTCCTAGGCACATGGTCGGTTTGTGAATTAAAAAAATTGGCTATGCTTTCCCAAGCTTTGTCTTTTTCTCGCCAATGAGTCCCGTCCGCCTTTTTATTTTCTATTATATCTTTATACGAAGTTAAAATATTAAGTAACAATCCCTTCTCAATATGAGTGTAATTAGGAGCTCTTTTTTTATTGTCTTCAGCCATTTTTAACAAAACAACCACGTACTTTTACTGTCACCTAACCTAAAATCATAATACAAAAACTTACTGAATGTCATTTGACTGACTGAATGTCATTTGACTAGAGAAATGAAAGATAACAAGCTAATAATTTTAAAAAACCTACATTCCATCCAATGTTGCCACTTCCTTCCAGCACTTAACTAAACCAAACTTAAAAAGAACCTTTGCAAACAGAGTAGCTTTTAAGGGTCACTCTTAACTAAGCCGTGCGTGCCCAAAATTCATATCGATTGCATACCATCGCGCAGTATCGTTGCGCAATCATGGCGCCGCATTTTCGAGAGTTGGTTTGAATATATTTAATGTAATAAGAATTATTTTCAGTTTCTGTTTCTTGAAGGAGGTTCGTGCCCGTAGTGTTTAATGTTTTATTATTTGTTTTTATTTTAAAGTGAAGTGAGTAATAATTGTTTTCGTAAGGTGGTTGGAAGTATTATTTGAACTTATTTTATATATTTTTTGGGATTTGCTTAACCTGTAACCTAACAGACTTAAAAAATGGCAGAAAGTGAATGTGAAGAATGTAAAATAAATTTTTTAAGAAAGGACAGTTTGTGGATTCATGCAAAGAGAATGCATCCAGGTAGATACCTAATAAATGGTTTTATTTTTATCTTATTTAGTAAAAATACCAACTCATTTAATTTGCAGACAAAGTTGACATTTTGGCCCCCAAAGCTAAGAAAAAAGTTGGAAGTCATATATGCAAAGAATGTCAGGACACTTTTTCAAATTTTAGCAATTTAAGGGTCCATATAAAAAGAAAACACCCCGGTAAGATTAAAAAACGTTTGCAATATATTACCAATTTCCAATTTCTTGCTTGTTTCAGATCAACTGGAAGAATTAGCTCCAATTAGGAAAAACATATTTAAATGTGCAATATGTCAATCAGAGTTTGGTACTCTTAGAGAATTTAACATGCACAAAAATACACATAAGGCAATTAAGATGCTCAAATGCCCTTTAAGCCCACAGTCATATTCTTTAAAAGGGGATATAATCAGGCATTATACTGACGAGCATGCAATTAAAATTGAAAATGAAACCATAGAATTTTCCTCGTTTGATGATTTTCAAGCATTTTCATTTATAACAAGGCATGGATTTTATGAGAATCCTACTACTAAAGTCAAAAAAATACTTTATATGTGCCATAGAAGTGGTGACATTAGAAGAAGAGGTTCAAATACCAGAAGTCTAAAAACTCAGGGTAGCAATAAAATAAATGCGTATTGTCCTGCCAATATGAATGTTGTAGTTGAAGAAAACAAATGCAGAGTTACTTTTTGTAAAACTCATACTGGCCATAAACAAGAGGAAGATATGGGTCATCTATTCTTATCAGCATCAGGTAAACAAAGTACCTATAGCGGCAAAAATAGCTGCAAAAATTCCTTTAGACACTATTTTGGATGAAGTAAGAGACACAGTTGGATTGTAAATTAGAAAGAATTCACCTATTAACCAGGCAAGACTTATATAACATCGAAAAGGCTTTTAATTTAAACAAAACATCTATAAGAAATAAAAATGATGCTATTAGTGTGGAGGCATGGGTGAACGAATTAAAAAGTAGTGGTTCTATATTATTGTATAAACCACAGGATAGCGTAGACATAAATCATCCTGCTTTAGATTTTTTCTTAGCTATAATGACTAAAGGACAATAGAAGTTATTACTCAGGTGAGCAAATATTTAATATATTTTTCAATATTATTTGTAGAATTTACATAATAAACATAAATAATAATTATTTTCTTTTTTTTGCTTTAAGATTTGGGCAAGACTGCATTTGTATAGATGGGACACATGGACTAAATTCCTACGGCTTCGAACTTAACACTATACTAATATTAGATGAATTACGAGAAGGATATCCATGTGCATTTTTGATATCAAACCGGAATGACACAGAAGTTTTAAAAATTTTCTTTTCATGTGTCAAAGAAGAAGTTGAGAAAGCAATTGCACCAAAGGTTTTTATGTCTGACATGGCAGAAGCGTATTTTAATGCTTGGGTTCAAGTTATGCATCCTCCAAAGTTTAGGTAAATCCTTTTTGATTATGTTTTTTTAAGCTATACTTGTAAGCTACATAAGCTTGATTTTTAGATTGTTCTGCACTTGGCATGTATATAGGGCCTGGAGGAAAAATTTAGAGAAGATAATGGGTAAAGAAGAAAAGGTAAATAGACTGACATAACATAAATTCCATATGTACTTAATTGTATACTTGATCAGGTTATTATCTATCGGATGCTGCGTTTATTACTTCAAGACAGAGATGAGCCCAGTTTTAATATTTTGCTGGACAAATTTATAATGTATTGTCAAGATGATCCTGAAACCATTGAATTTGCCACATATTTTGAATTGTATGTTAGAAACAAACGACATTGGGCATACTGTTATAGGTTACATAGTGGCCTTAACACTAATATGCACATTGAAAGGATGCATAGAACGATAAAACATCTTTACTTAAAGGGAAAATTTACAAAAAGGTTGGAGAAAGCTCTTTGTGCTATATTACAATTTGTTCGGGACAAAATATTTCAAAGACTTATTGTTGCACATAAAGGAAAAGTGTGCACAAAATTATCCGATTTGAGACAAAGACATAAAACCAGTCAGACTTTGGATATAAGCAAAGTAGTTCCTTATGAAACGGGATGGATAGTACCTTCCACATCAAAAAAGGAAATATATTTGATAGAAGAACTTCAAACAGATTGTTTGTGCAAATTAGTTTGTAATGAATGTGTAGCATGCATTCATAAATACACTTGTACATGTCTTGACAGTAGTGTGAAATGGAACATGTGCAAACACATTCACCTCGTAGCTCAATTTTTAATAAAAAATCAGCAGACACCTGATGGAGTAGAGGCAATGTTTTCAGGTAAAATTTACTGTATTTTTATTCATTTATCTTAAGCCATTCATATTGATTCCAAGATATTCTACATCTACGTTTAGGACTGAGTCACGGCAGAAATCAACAGATTCCACGTAGACTAAATTTTACTCAAAAGGTAACGAATAACATAATTCATGTGGTGGAATTGGTGGTGTGGTTTATAAGAAACCTTTAATGTATAAAAGTGTTTTGTAGAATGGTTTTTGTAAATAGGTGTTTTGTATGGTTTTTTAGTTTTTTATTAAACTTTTACTCAAGAATACATAACATACATTTCCAAGTTTACAATAAAAACTGGTTTTCAAGGTTCCAAAATTTCCTATCAGTTATGTATTCTTGGCTTTTACTATTTGGGTTATTTATTGTTTTTTTTAATGAAAATGAGTTGGTAATTGATACAAACCAAAAACATGTGCAGATTTCTGGATTAGTTGAGGCTATAAGCACTTCTAGTACTAGTGATGCCAAACAGGAAATTGATGAGAGAAACAGAAAGTTTCTTCAGATTATTAAAGATGAAATCTCTATCTACTTCTGAAGAAATGGATGCTGTAGAAAAAATGTATGCTCCAATGAAGCCAACTCTTGCAGCTGTGAGAAGTCAGCAGCAATTTGAAAAAAAGTTTGTTGGTGAATTAACTAAAACACCCTCTAATAAAAAAATTAAACCTCAAAGACGCCTCTTTTCAACTAAGAAACGAAAAACACAAAAGGCAAGCTTAGCAAAACCAACCGCAGAAGAGGCAGATATGCTAGCAGTGCAAATATTAATGGAGTAGACTGCATTTATTGAAAATGACAGCGAACTGTAAACCATGATACAATAAGACAAGATATGATATCGCGCAGGGTGGTCTTATGGTCTGGTGGATTTTTTGCTAAAAATAAAAGATGAAATAAGAGTAGCCAATTTAAGTGAGACAGTTAAATACAGATTTACGTAATGCTGCTGTTTCGAGAAAACGAAAGTTTTCAAAAATAATAAATTAATAGATAAAAATCCCATGATGACTTTTTTTACATCATTCATATATCCATCCTTTACCATAACACTTGATTAAGTATATATGAATTTATACTTTACTCAAGACTTCTTTAACTAATAATTAATAGTGAGATTTGTGCTATTATGGCTTTTCATTAATATAACGCTCGCAGTTAATGCATATTTTGCAAAATCATAAAGGTTTTAAAAAAATAATATTAACACAGTATTCAAATTTAAGAATTAATTTTCTATTTGTGATAAAATATTACTTTAATCAATTAAGAAATTTAGTTTCAGAAAATTTTATACAGGCTATTCATCATATTAGACTAAAGCTGTTTAATGTTCAAATCTAATTTTGGTTAATTTAAAAGGAACACCCTATATGTATCAGATGCAATAGCTTATTTTATTATCTTACAAATTTATGTTTATTAGTTCCCTATTCCTAAAATTTCTACATTACGAATTATTTATAAAAAATTGATTGAGAAGCGCAGACTACACTGTTGCCTAAAATTAAAAAGTATTTAATAAATCAACATAAATTTCAATAAATCATTGTGGCTTTTTATTATTAAAATATTGACTTTCAAAAGTTAAAAAAAGTTATAATGGTGTCGTGGGACACCAGGTAGGAACTAAGTTCCTTCAGCTAATGTAGAATCGACACTACTCGCTTGTTTATACGACTGTAGCGTCTGCGCACATCTCATTTAACGGTTTTATTCCATAGACTTTTTGTTACGGTTTTACTATTACTTTTTTTTTCAGTTCCGTCGCGCAGCAAAATCCCTATCTCCTCCAAGCCTTGGATTATACTACGTTATAGATTAATAATTACATTTCTTTTGATTGTACATATTTTCATAATTTGTACTTTTCGTCTGGGCAGCTTATATATCAATAAATTCTCTAAAGATATAATTTTTATAATGATAATGATCGGGATAAGATAATTGAATTAATTTTATTTTAAGTTAAAATAATATTTATAGTTTTTTGTTTAACACTGGAAAAAAACCAAAAAAAATACCATCCCGCGAATTCGATACTCCAACGATATCCAATCGTGAAGAGTTCTCATATGCTAGTCAAATTATTTTTATGTATTTACTACATAAATTTTGATCATATTAATAATAATAATTTATTATAAATTTTGAGATTAACATTAGTAACAGGTGTGGATAATCCAATAAAATAAAATATTACAACATAATTGACACATTTTACATTTAAAAACCAATGATTTCCATTAATTTATAGGACATCACAAAAGTTGACATCGTTGGATATTTCTATATTGTTTACAATGTTTATATTATGTATATTATTAAACTTACCTTTGGTTAGGAGATACTGTAATGAGAAGATCATTATTTGCTTGATTCATTATAACTATTATATTTTTTGTAAACACTTTCAAGAAAGTTTCAGTGACAGTTAAATATTATATATTATATCATAACTGTCAACATTGTGTCTATCGTATACTGTACACTGAGTAGAGACTATATAGCGTTGTGTGGAGACTAGTGGTAACCTGCCTACTAGATATAGTGGCACTATTACAAGCGTTACGGTTTTTTACTATTACATTTTTTTCAGTTCGGTCACGCCGCAAAATCCCTATCTTATCCAAGCCTGCCGTAAGGAACATAGTTCCAAAAACGTTTTTAATTTTTCAAAAAGTTCATAAACTCCATAATAGAAACGTATATACCATTTCGTTTAATGTGAATATTTGAATGTATAAGGTGTGAGCGGTGGGTGTTTACTCCTCTTACACAGAAACTCGATTTTCGGAAAGGAAACAGACCTCTAATTGTTGGAAACACTTTAATAAGGTTTTCACAAAACAACAGTAGTAACAATAAACAGAAAACTAACTAAATACAATTATAAACTTGACAAAGAATAACATTAATTCTTATCGACACACATGTGTACTATTCAATACCGCCAAAAACATTCATTGACATTTTTAATTGTCTTATAATACCTCGTATTACGGGTACGTAATAATAACACGGCAGTGGCTACAACGACGCTGTAGCACGCACCAACACAGCACTCTGAGGGTAGGCAACCACTAATACATTAACGTTACAAATGTAGGTATACTCTCCACCCGACGTCATGCGCGAGTCGGACCGAAATTGGTATAGCTTAGTATCATATCATTTATATTTGTATCATGCTGTATACATTGCATTAATAAACAAATTTAAAATTTGCATTTGGCTTATCTATTTATTTCCATAATTTTTTTCCATGGAAGATAGTAACAGAACAATTCCTTCAAAATTGCAACAAATTGCAGGTATAAAAAATCAAAAACTAATAATTTTTTCTATTTAAATATCAACACCTATTAATCTATTTGGTAAGAAAAGAATACATTCATGTTCAATAAACATTATTTTTAATAATTCAATAAAAACACGATGATAAACATTTTTACCCACGGCTCATAAGTAAATTGCGTATTTTTTAACCTATAACTCTGTCAGTAAGTGTCAAATTATTGAGGAGTTGTGTTATAGTTTCATTTACTAAACTAGTGAAGTAAGTAAATAGAAACCTGTATTATTATGCTGGTTACCTACAGTTTTCATTAAATTAAACTAACATTTGACATTTCTCAGACAGGACCGTCTGCGAAATCAAATATTTTTGACAACTTATGCCAAAATTTAAATTTTATATTTGTTATTTTTAGTTTTATAAAAAACCATGTGGTAAGTCGTGGGTAAAGCATAGTACTTCACTCGAGGAACAAATTGCATATTTAGCTCGTTTCTTTAGCCCCATCGCTCGCAAGCTCGCTCATGGGCCAAACACACTCGCTGTAATATGCAATTTACTAGACTCGTAAAGTAATATACTATAATACTAACCTCCTTCAAAAAATAGAAAATGAAAATAATTCTTATTATATTAAATATATTCAAACCTCACTCAAAAATGCGGCGCCATGATTGCGCAACGATACTGCGCGATGGTATGCAATCGATATGAATTTCGGGCACGCACGGCTTAGTCACCCTTAGCGTAAGTGTCACTTAGTTAAGTTTTACAGTTAAGGCTAACTTGAGAAAACCACCCCAATTAATCTAGTCTTAAAGTCACTTTAGCTGTTGCGAGGTTAACGGCCGTTTGCACGGACTTTTTGTTATAAGTCCAATAAGCTAATGGAATCTTAAAAGCCAATTAGTGACTTTGACATGTTGTACCGGTATTTACGGACGGTTTATTGGTCTCTTAAATGTCGTTTTGTTAAATGGGCAGGTTTCATCATTTAAACTTCCTTTAAAATAGTTTTGACGTTTATAGAGGTTATGTTTTTGTATTTGTTCTTTCAAAAAGGTAGCTTGTATTATTGTATTAATGATGGCAGAATATATTAATATGTTAGAAAATGATCTTTTTGAAGATGTACTGGACGATGATCTAGAAATAATTGACTTTGAAGACTTTGGTATGTCAAGACAATGTAAGGCTAGACCTAATTTTTATCAAGACCTTAGTGAGTTGGAATTTTTTAAAAGGTTCCGTTTAACTAAAGAAACTGTAATGTCGTTGTTAGAAATAATTGAGGCTGAATTGGAATATCCTGATGATAGGTAAGCAGGTTGCAGATAAGTACAGTTGAGTCCGTGGTTCTTTACCCGTGCGTCACTAATACCTGGCGAGATAAAACACATACTTTTAATCTAGCGTCATTGTCTTCCACGCATGAAACTAAAGACAAAACAGCTACCGCATGTTATTAAGTTGCAATTTCCGACTTACTTCGTATGCTTTAAATGATGACGCACGGGTAAAGAACCACGGACTCAACTGTATAGTGGATAATGAATAAAATGTGTCCAAGGATTTGATGTTAAGTTTACTGTTTTACATAAGAAAATTGAAATTCCATCGTTTTAAAATTATTCTATTTATTTTAGAAACAACAGTCTATCACCACTTAACCAGTTACTGTTAACCTTAAGATTTTTTGCCAGTAGTGGAGATTTAATTACAGTAGCAGATTTCATGTATGTGCATGTGTCCTCTGCTAGCCGAGTGATAGCTAGGGTGTCAGACAAAATCGCATCATTGAGACCAGATAAAATTAAAATGCCAGAGACAGATGAGTTGGTGATCGGTCAGCAGAAATTTCACGGTCTGGCCAGATTTCCGAAAGTTCAGGCATTAATAGATTGCACCCATATAAAAATTCAGTCACCTGGGGCGCTATTCTGTACATTCTTTTCGACCGATATCGTCTCGGTAACAACTCGACAATCATCGTTTGTCAAACCGATAAAAAAAAATTTTGCTATTCTGTACACGAGAGTTACCGATTGTCGGAATTGCAAACGACAGCTTTCTTATCGGTATTGAAATGTCAAAATGTCTGTGAATACGACGATCAGTTTATTTAAACTAACCAATCAGCTACGCCACGAAAACATTCAACCAATCAACTAAAGCGCGGTAAAAAGAATTTGAGGGAATGTATATGTAACGGTCTTAATGTATTAGTGTGTACTTAATCGCATTTGTGTGAGTTCACAATTTTAGTGGTGTGTTAAAAGTATAGTTTGTTTTAAAATTTTGAATTTCTTGTTATATAATTATTGATCCTAATTAAAAAGGTATTATGTAATTTATAATGTAATTTTTATTTTTATATGTACTTATTTAAACAATTTTTTTATTATTATTATTGATATATAAGCATCTATGTACCATATTTTAGCCTTGAAAAAGACAAAAATAAAAGTCGAAACGTTGGCAATTTAGTAAAAGCTTTCATTATTCCTTTGCCTGTCCTCAAATCCACTAAGAACATTCAAAATCTGTGTTGTCATAATAACAATAACATCCATAATGGACGGACCTACAATCAAATCTGTGTAAGTAATGTTTTAAATTAATTTTAGTTATATAAACCTTTTTTTTGGTATGAAGCTCATACATATTCGGTTTTTAGAAAAACTCTCCGTTACAATAATGCCCAAAAGGAGGCACTTATAAAATACATGGAGGATCATAGACTCTTTGCCGCAGAAAAATTTATTGGACATGACGGAAAAAACAGAAATAAAGCAATGTGGGAAGAGCTTACAACAATTTTAAATTCCTTAGGACCGGCCCAAAAAGATAGTTCCCAGTGGAATACAGTAGGTTTTAAATTATTTACTCAATACTTTCTTCATGCTATTTCAGTAGATACACACGTTAATAAATACAAATTGCATTAATAATAAAAAAATATTCATATATTAAATTAACATAGATATTAAAAATAATGACCAATAATAACACACATTAACACTTGATTAAAAAAAAACTATAATACAATAGTAATTATAAGGACTTTACAGCACGCTAAAATTATAATTACAATATTGAATGTGTGGTATGCTATGTGTAGGTTAATGTTTTTTATTCTTTGACACTAAACAGGTATGGAGGGACCTTAAATTCAAAGTAAGCAAAAAAATGAGTAAGGTACGTGGTATTCGACAAGCTACAGGAGGCAAGAAACCCGGGGTTTCAATCCCAAGTATTGATCCTGTAGATCTTAGAATCGTTGAAGTGATTGGGCATCAGTATGTGTTGGGACAAACTGGAGTGCCTGAATCAATGCCAGAATCAGATGTAAGCATCAATTACAGCTATTACTTTTTATTTTATTTGAATGATAATTACTTTATTTTTGTACATAGGAATGTTTTGAACTAATGGAGCAAGAGGATCCATTTATTTTGCAAACGCAACCTCTACTTCATGAAGAAGAAGAAAGTTCCCAACAAGGTTTGTTTCACAAATTTATTTATTTAATTTTTGTTTATATTATATATTTGTGTAGAAATATTTGAGAGTGAGGCACCGAACACTGAGGAGCCAGTGTTAGCTGTTGACCAAGGAACTCCTTGTACTTCACGGACGCCTTTTACATCACGAACGGCTTCTACATCTCGACCAAATGGAGTGAACAAAAAGAAAAATAAAAGTATGTATTTTGTTTAAATTCATTGCATAAGAAATACTGATAATTTATCTTTTAAACGATTTCATTAAATACATTTTTTGCATTTAGAGCTTAAACAAACGAGCAGAGTAAGGATTGGTACTCAACTTCAGGAGGCAAGGCAGCAATTCCAGGAAATTGCTTCAAGTCAAGCCAAATCTATGGAGGTTGGTACATTACTTTTCTTAGTTAATAACTTTTAAATTAATCAAGTTCATGTTCTTTTTTTCTAGTTGCTGGCCCAATCCCTACATGCTTTATCTGAAGCTGCCACTGCACAGGTAGAAAACGAAAAAAAAAAAGATTGCCCTTTTAGAAAGGCTGTGCGATTGTGTAGAAAATTTTGTAAAAAAATAATAAAATTATATAATATAATCACTTTGTTTTTACTATGGACTTAGAAAAAGGTTGCAAATAACAATTAGATTATCTTAGGAAATACAAACCCAACTAACAATTTTATATTTATTTATATATTTTTTTATTTTCGTAATATATTAGTAAAATTTTATTAACAATGATAATAATCAATAATGTTTTAAATCCAATTTTCCTTTATTAAAAGGAAATAGAAAACAAAAAGAAAGTATGTCTAGGTTTTAATAATAATAATAATAAAAATGTTTATTCAAAAAAAGATACATACATACAATGGGAATATATTAAGATCATTATAATTCCCTATAAATAAACACAAATACCACTTGAAGCAGAAATGCTTGTGCAGTGGTTAATTGGTTCCATGTATAATGCAGAAAATAACCTAAGTATACACTATCATTTCACAATCAATACAAATTTTTTATTATGAATAATAAGAGAACAAAAAAGAAAAAAAGAAAGAAAACAATGAATATTCCATTGCTATGTTATTATTTTATTTTATCTAACTAAATCCAAAATGGATGACTTTGAAATGTTAATATAAAATCATTTTGTTGCAGAAGCAACATTTAAAAATAATAAAGCTACCAGCAACGACTGTATTTAAATAGAAAAAGTAATTCTCAAATTTACAGAGGCGCATCTAAATAAAATCATTTATTGAATAAATACAATAAATTACGATTATTATTCAGAGAGCGAAAAAGTTCATTTTTTTTATTTTCTCAATCGTATATGTTAATAATTCACATAACTTTTACCTTAGCCCAAAATAACAAGTCTTTAAAATTTGTTAAATCATTATAATTAATATTTTCATCTACACATTCATTGGAATCAATAATAGTTCTAACACTATTTACAAAATTAGGACTTCAAATGTTTTGAAAGTTGTTTTTTACTTTTAAGGTTGAGCACAATCTAAAAATTTTCTCCTAGCATTTGCACGTTGTGCTGGAGACATTGGGAATTTTACCCAACGATACAGCAGATGTTGATTGATGGCATAAGTGACATCTTTCACACATCTGCTCACTGAAGGCTGACTCAGAGCCAGATCATATTGCCCTCCAACAACACCTTGGTAGCAACCTTTGGCATAAAATGCCAATGCAGTTAAAATCTGTAAAAAAAAATATTGTTTTTAAAATACTAAAAAATTACAGAAAAGTTTTATTTACTTGATGCTCCACAGATATCCCAGTTGGTATATTTCTTCTTAGAGTAGGTTCTAACTCTTCCACCAAGTCCATGACCATGTCAGCAGTTAATCTAAACATGTCAATAAAAACATCATTGTTTAATTCAAAAGGATCATGCTCTTCCCTCCATGCTCTTCTTTCTGTTTTTCTTTCAAGCCAGTTAGCACGATGTTCAAGATTCATCAAATCTAAGGCAAGATAACCCTCAGCCATCTTCTTTGATCTAAGTTTACTAAAACAAATTATATTACTTCTTTTTAATATTTTCACAATTTATATTTATATTATTAACCCCTATATATACTAGAAAAAAGTCTCAACTGCTAATACTTTTACCAAGATCTCATTAACATAGTATTTTTATTATGGAAATATTAAACTATTCCTATCTAGCAAGATTGTATAAAAAAAAAACATAATATTCTTATGAGTTTAAGAGCATTTTTTATTGTTTATAAAAGTATACCTCATGGAATGGAACAAAACTATAGCTAAAAATACTATGTGATAATAGATTTTGTGTACTTACATTTAACATAAAGTTTTCTTATTTGAATTAAAAACTTTAAAATGTAATACAAACATGTTTGGTAATATAACATTTGTTAATACTTTTACTTTATATGGCTGAAGCTCTAATTTACAATATAATTTATTTCCAAATGTATTGTATGCATTGGCACTTTATATGGATGAAAAACTATAAGTGGATATTTATACTAACCTTGATAGTTTATTATAAACTTAACTTTCACAAAAGTTTTAAAACCTACAACCTAACTATCAACACTTCACAACACCAAAACCACTAATATATATTTTTATTAACTTAAAATTATTATTTGTCTTTAAAAATGTCCCAAATAGTCTGTTTTTGCCAGTTAAAATGAAAATTTACTTATAAAATGAACTTATAAAATGTTATGATATTAAAAGTTTGACGTAACTACGACACATGAAGTCATCGGCAGCTGAGGCGATCGATATCGGTACAATTTCTCGATAACGGTCGGCAATGAAAAGTACAGAATAGCATTTTCGAGCTGTCATTGGTAACTCCGATTTACCGAGACGATATCGGTCGAAAAGACTGTACAGAATAGCGCCCCTGGTATGTACCTATCTCTAAATTTGGTTTGCATTTTTGTTTTCTTGAAAGTAGTCATAATTAATTTTATTTATTTTATTTAAACACTTTTTTAGGGGGCGAAAATGCTGAGCTTTATTGAAACCGTAAAACATTTTTCTCAATAAATATGCAATGTTTATTGGATGCCGATTTAAAGTTTATAGATATCGTAGCTCGTTGGCACGGATTAGTGCACGACGCTACAATATTTGCTACCTCTGCAATTCGGGCTAGATTTGAGCAAGGGCACTTCCCTGGGAGTGTTATGTTAGGTATGCACCTTACATTTTACTGTCAATTCTTTAAAAAATGTTGTCCTGTCAGACATGTTACTTTCCCTCAAAGTACATAGTTTTAAAATGGATACTTCAGTTGAGATTGTTTTATTCTATTTTCATCTTTCTAATTGTTTAAGAATGAAGACTCGTGTAAAATTAAAGAATAGATCCTTTTAATTTATTTATATATAAAATTTTCGTTTGAATCAGTTTATTTGTCAATTTTTCATGATTTTTTTTAATTCTCATTCCTTCTAAACACCCCTTTAATGTAAACCAATAAGTTTATTATTGTGTTCTATAAGAAGAGGTTCCTTTATTTTACTTTATGAAATTTCTTTGTAGGAGATAGTGGCTATCCCCTTAAAAATTATTTATTGGCACCACTAGCTAATCCTATTACCCGAGCTGAACAGCTTTATAACGAGTCCCAAATAAGGACTAGAAATGCCATAGAAAGAACATTTGGCATTTGGAAGAGAAGATTTCCAGTGATGGCATATGGGCTTAGATTTAAAATGAATACTATATTAACTGTTATTGTGGCAACTGCTGTTCTTCACAACATAGCAAGGGAAATGAATGAGCCAGAACCTCCACTTCCAGATGATATTGATGAACAAGAACTAAATTATCTAATCGAAGCTCAACAAATAGATATGAATGTCCAAGAACATGGTGATGCTCTTGTTAATGCCATTCAAGCTGAGGTTATTCGTTATTTTAGTGATTTATAAATATTCATTAAATAAAAATATTTAAAAAAAATAATTTTTTTATTTAAAATTAAACTCAAGTATAAAAAGAACACTTACAAGGGTAACTGTTTAAACCCAAACTTTTAATTACTTAGCCTACAGTTAATTTTTATAAAAAAAACAACGTAACGATATATTGTATGGACACATATTTTGAAGTTTCATCTCAGAGAAAAGCTTGAAGATTAATGCTATAATTTAGCACCATAATGTAACATTAATCTTCAATCTTTTCTTAGTTTTTGAAACGTCAAATATTTTTTTACTCCTGTGTTCTGCCTTCTTCTGTAACTGTAGTATACACTGCTATAACATAAATGGAACTATTGTGTGACCTTTGAATTAGCAGAGACAGAAACGAATTCAAACAATAGTTGTCTTTATATTATGATAGTGTGTTGAGATATTAGACACTTTAGAATTTCAGTATTTGCTTATAGATGGTGCACTAAATTATGAGTTATTTATAAACAAATTGTTCATCATAAAGTAAACAAACAATTATTTTTCCGATCTGACTCAAATTTGTACATACAATTTTGTACATAAAGGTATCAAAACAAAACAAACATTTTATAACATATGGGGTGTCCCAAAAGTGTGGTAAAGTTCGATATATGTTTTAAAAATAATTTCATCTATACTTATATTTCCAGGGCGAGCCTAACTTATATTTTTGTAAATGGGACATCCTATATATTTTACATTTTTAAAATCTTCAGACTAAGCTATTTCTAATGATATTTCACACTCGCTATCTAATGTGATCATTTGAGGATCTACAGCCACTGGAAAATTACAATTTTTCACATTCAGAGGGCTGTAGTGCTAAACAGTTGAAAAACCGCTTAAATGTCCCTATCCTAACTTTTGAAGTTCAATTACGTGACATGAAAAATTATTTGATCAAAATTCCTGTGGCATTTCGGGTTTTTTAATCACCCTGTATTCTATATTTTTTTCAAAATGTTTAACTATTTGGCTTCTACCGCCACCTGAATTTCAAAAATTGTGATTTTCCTGTGGCTGTAGATCCACAACATTAGATAGTGAGTGTGAAATATCATTAAAAATAGCTTAGTCTGAAGATTTTAAAAATGTAAAAAATATATAGGATGTCCTATTTAAAAAAATATAGCATAGATGAAATTATTTTTAAAACTTGAAGCCTAACGCTCCTACATTTTTTGTAAGAAAAGTTTTTTGTTATTTTTTACAATAACGCATATATCGAACTTTACCACACTATTGGAGCACCTAGTATATATGTTATTCGCAACGGCCGAAATCGCCCATTGCCCGATTTTTTTGCCCACAACGCGTTACGGCTATAGAAATTTGTCCACGATGCGATCAGGGTCTTCTTTATCGAGCATTGAGTAAACCTAATTATCCAGAACGCGTTTTCGGTAAATTACGTCACCCACAACGCGAATGATGGTTTCGTCCGCCGTGGTTTTGCTTTGTGGAGTATTTCTTTTGCCCACGTCGCGTTCTGTCCTTTGCGCTGTACCCAGAATACGTTTCAAGTAAAACAATGAACATTGAACAACAATATAAAACGTTTATTATATCATAAAGTTACATTATATGATATTACACTGAAAACAAAACACTAAACGAAATGTAGAAATAGGAAAATAATAGTTTGATAAACATTATTTGTTTTTACAAGAATTACTCTTGTGGCATTTGGAATTACATTTTATATTCAATTTTACACATGCACATGCTTTAGTTTGACATCCTTTCAAACAGTTACATTTAACAAAACCTTGTTTAGACCCACAAGACAACATGGCTTCCTGGCGCACATTGACAGAAGAATCTGCAGCAACCTCAGATAAGGATAAAAATACTGAAGGCGATAACTGAAACTCATTTCTGCTGTATAATCGTGTCAATTTTCCATTTTTGGTACCCAGAACGTACAATCCATGATCGGTTTTCTCCATAATGACTGATAATACGTTTCGAGGAGCTAAACGCCCGCGATCTACCTCTGGTATGTTTATCAAAACATTGTCACCTACATTAACAGGAGGAAATTTGCTTTGTGATTGGTTAAGCATTTTATCAGCTTGTTGTTCAAGCCCCCGTTTGCAACCTCTTCTCTCCATATCAGTTGCCTTTTTATTACCACAAAGTTTGCATAATGGTAAATCCAAATCAGTGGCACACGCCATATGCAATGACTCATTACATTCAATGCACTTATTGCGTGGGACGTACATGCTATCACAAACAAAACATTTCATCATATCGCAATTTCCATTTACCAACATTCCATCGTCCGTGTTATTTTCGTTTTCTCGTTCCTTTTCGATATTAAATTCGGTCTCGTTTTCTTGTCCTTTTTCCAAAGATTCTTTTATTGATTTCAGATGTTCTTCAAGTTGTTCTTTAGTCTTAATTTCATTTGCCACACAGGTGTCCAAGCATGAATCCAAAAGTCCATTTCGCTGTGGAGTTCCAAACATGGCTTCATAAGGTGTTCGTCTTATACCTGCATGGAAACTGCGGTTTTTTGTACTTTGAATAATTCGAAGACCTTTTGCCCAATTTTGACAGTTATTATCTGACATCCAGGCTACAAGGCCCTGACTCTGGGAGTGTCGTGGTTTACCATGAACGATTTTTATAGCTGACCAACTTGCTGCTAATTGTTCAATGACCTAAAATTTACTCAAATTATGAAAAGCTTTTGTATAACGCAATCAAATTTACCTTGTTGCTGAACTCTCTTCCATTGTCAGTATGCAAAATATTTGGGGCCCCAAACAAACAGAAAATATCGAGAATAACATCTGCCACTTCATTTGCTGTCTTTGTTTTAAGTGGTCGTAGTATTACAAACTTAGTTAGGTGATCTTGATAATTGAGAATAAATTTATATTCTCCAGCAGGCTCACTTTGCATATCGGTAAGGTCAACCTAAAAAAAAAACATTAACTTAGTGAGGCTGTGATATCTTTAAAAATAACAAAGTTATAGCAATCATCAAGGTAAATTAAACACACAGTATAATATATTGGCAAACATTACCTGGCAACGTGAATTCATTTCACTCATAATCATAGGTTTCACAACTAATCCTTTACTTTTTGCTTTTTTCTTCAGAGCACACGATTGGCACAGGTCTAAATATATATGAATTACCTCTCTAGTAACATTGCAGTATTTCTTTTTTATTTCATTTTCCATTGCCTTTTCTCTTTTATGTCCTATTTGTAAATGAGCTGTGTGTATTATATCATACATTTCACGTGCTGTACAATAAAAAATTAAACCTGATTGGTTTCCTAAATGTTCTTTGTTAACTAGTTTATCTTTTTCGCCAACTGTTAATAGATCATATCGTTTCAATCTGCGATATTGTTTGGATGATAATTCGAGCCCATCCCGTTTCCTTTGAAGTGCCACTTTTGTCTCATTTACAATTTCTAAATAACGTTCGTCTGATAATAACAACGACCTGTCTTTTTTCTCTGACATTAATTCCCATAATCTTTGTTCAAATTCCACTTTCATCTTAGAATATTCTCGAAGACACACAATGAATCACAAGACATAAAAATTTACTTGCACCCGTTATCTATCCGTATGTGTCACAGACTGTCTCCGGCAATTCACCTCCAACGCATTCTGAATAAATTTTAATACCCAGAACGCGACGTAGGCAAAATAAATGCTTTACAACGCGAAATAAAAGCGCGCTAAAACTTCATTCGCGTTGTGGGTGATGAAATATATCCACAACGCGTTCTGGCTAATTCTCTTTACTCAGTGCTCGACAAAAAAATATATGGTCGCATCGTGGGTAAATTAGTATACCCATAACGCGTTGTGTGCAAGAAAATCGGGCAGTGAGCGATTTCGGTTATTGCGAATAACATATATATATAGCTTGGTATAATTACAGTTTAGACTAAGTCTAACTGATTTCGAATTTTTATCTCTTCAGGAAAAGAATAGCACCAACGACAGTGTTAAACTTATATATTTCGTAAGAAAACTCTTACTTCATCAGAGTACACTAAAAGTAAAAAGTTGGTGTAAATTACAAAATGATAATAAAACAATGACATCCATTAAAGTTAATAATAAAATCATAAATTTATCTACCTGAATTTAAGCTGTCCTTAGGTCTTAATTTCACACATTCTAATAAGAAAGTCTGTTATACATGTATAAAAGTTACATAAAAGTATTAAAACAGAACAAACTAACATTTTTTAAACGGTTTTTAACAGGTAGAGCACTGACATTACTAGTTAAAACTATATGAATTTAATTGTTTAGTTTTAATTCAATGTCCAACTCCAGGTTACGCATTTTTAATCGGTGCTCTTCTTCAGTAAAAAATCTGTCCCTTTCTATTTTCTTTATAGCATGATCCGCTAGTATATTTTTTTTGTCAGCTAGCTCATTGTATTTCTGTTGCAGCAAGAGTTCTTACTATAGGAGCAGTCCCCTACAACAATGTTTCTTTTATGTTTTCTAAAGTTTAAAAAACTACGCTTTTGGAGAGCGGGGCGAGATGATTTAAATTACGAAATGTAACTGAACTGTATTTTTCTATAAAAAATTGTAAATTAAAAAGTTTAATCCCACTCCTTAACTCTCTCAATACTTACTATTTTGACCGGCTTTCTTTTTGTTTCTTTTGAAGCTTTGACAGATTGGTTTTCTAAAATAGGATGTAATGGTTTCCGTAAATCTCGTGAGCTGTATTGTTTCCAGTCTTAGGTTGAGGTGTCTGGTTCCCCTGAGCCTTTCTTAATCTCCTATAATTAATGAAAAGAGATTAATAGTTAATTAATTTGATTTAAATGAAACTTCATACCTCAATTAGTTTAAAATCTTGTAGGTGCCGTTCATAAGGTTCATCTTTCTGCTCTGGCTCTTCATTAGGCTCATCTTGCTGCATTGAATTATCATTAGGTTCATCTTCCTAAAAATATTTACATACTCTAGACTAGACCAAATTTGAAGCATGTGCAACCTCAACTTTGTTCAATTACTGTAGAGTTGCTATTAAATATCTAATATAATTTATTATAGTTTTATTATATAATTAGTCTTACCAAAATATATTCAATATTCATTATTGGTTTTTTGTTTCCAATAAAATAAATGCTATCAGAATCATGTGGATTATGGGCTCCTTCCACAATAAGTGAATCTAAAGTGGCTAATACCAATTTGTCATCATCGCCATCAAAGTTCTTAAGTATTCCTGTCGCACCTCTGCCTTCTTTTTTCTCAAAACTGAACGCCGGTTTTCGTACAGCCTTTTCAGTTGCTCAGTGGACCTGCTGTTAAAGTCTTGGCTGGTGGCATTAAATTCATTAGTAATTCTAATCCAGGCCCCTTTTTTTTCACTAGTTTTGCCCCTGGGAGTAAAATTTACTACCCTTTTTCTTTTTTCCTTTTCCACAGCCTGCATTGCTTTTGTTTAAACACTTTTAAACTATCTATGACTAGCTACACTTGAAAAATAAATACAAATACGTCAACCACAATGACATCACAAATGTCAAAGATTTAGAAAATCTAAACAAAAAAGAAAATATTGCCATGTTGCCACGTTCAAAGAGTTGATATTGAACCAATAGTTATTGACATCTTAAAAACTGTTAGTGCAAAAGAATAAAACTTAACAGATGAATAAAATTTATTGATCTCTTAACTATTGGACTCATAAAAGGAAGTCTGTGCAAATGGCCGTAAGTGTTTGTGTTTACCTTTTTTTATAAGCAAGAAAACTAAAAAATAGTAAAGATGGATTATGTCGAATTTATTGAAGATGAGTTGCAAGAGGATACACTTGAAGATGATGTGGAAATTTTTGATTTTGTTGCTTTTGGTTTTCCTTGACGGTACAATGAACGTCGTAATTATTACGAAGAAATGAACCAGCTTTCTTCGACGATTCAGGTTGACCAAAGCAACTGTACTTGATCTGTTAACACAGATTGAGGATCAATTGGAATATCCCGATGACAGGTAGGAACCTACAGGTGCAAAATAAAATTTTTGTGGCCCTAGTCTTACCTTTTATGATCAAAAAGTTGACCTCTATTTTAAGGAATAACAGTTTATCGCCAATGAACAAGCTACTACTTACTTCGCGCTTTTATGCAAGCAGTGGACATCTTATGAAAGTAGCTGAATTTATGAATGTCCATGAGTCAACTGCAAACAGGGTTGTGGCTCGTGTATCAGAGGTGCTTGCAGCACTCTGACCGCGAAAAGTAAAAATGCCTGATCCTCATGAATCTCTGAAGGCCCAGAATGAATTTTACAACATAGCGAGATTTCCAAAAGTACAAGCTATAATTAATTGTACTCATATAAAAATTCAATCCCTAGGTAAGTGAGTACATATAGCATTGTATAATGATTAAATTTTTGCTAAATTAAGAAGCAATACTTTTAATTTTCTCTTCAAATACGTACCCATACAATGTTTCATAGTTCCTTAATTGTGCCTATTTCTGGATATTTTCTAGTTTAATGTTGTTTTCTGTAGGAGGAGATAATGCCGAGATATATAGAAACAGAAAATCATTTTTTTCCATAAATGTCCAATGTCTCACAGACGCCAGTCTCAAAATCGTAGATGTGGTTGCTCGTTGGCCAGAATCAGTCCATGATGCCACAATTTTTGCAAATTCTTCTATTAAGGCAAGGTTTGAAGCTGGTCATTTTGCAGGATCAGTTATTATGGGTAGGTACACGGAGTTATTAGGTCAGCTCGTTTATATCTCTATACTTCCCGATTACAACTTCCTCCAAAGATTTATCACTGATTACTGATCAGGGGCAAATTACAGTCACCAATCAGTATATAAGTAAAAGACTTAAAGGTGCACTTGTATTTAAAGTATTTATATTTAATAATAATTAAAGAAGTACTTACTAATATATCAACACTGCATTCTTGTAATCCTTCTCCACATTCTACAGTGTCTACTTTAAAGAAAAAAAACTTTTTATACTTTAATTTTAGGAGATAGTGGATATGGTCTTTCAAATTACCTTTTGACACCGTTGGCAAATCCAATCACACCAGCTGAACAACTTTATAATGAAGCCCCAATTCGAACCCGAAACTCGATAGAACGTGTGTTTGGGATCTGGAAACGTCGGTTTCCAGTTATGGCATATGGGCTTCGCCTTAAAATTGACACAATCTTAACAATAATAGTTGCAACTTATGTGCTTCATAATATTGCTAGAGAAATAAACTAACCAGAGTCTCCTACACCTGAAGATATAAATGAGGCAGAATTAAATTATCTTATAGAAACACAACAAATTGAAAAGGATGTCCAAGATCAAGCTAATAACAATAACTTAGTGCAGAACGAAATGATTAGATATTTTAGTCAACTTTGAATTACTTTACTTTTGTAATTTCATTATTTATTATTAAAAATAAATTACTATTTATGTTTGATTCTTGATGGATCAATAAAATAAAGATTTTATTATGTTTTATTTTATTAATACAAATCTAACAATAACAGATGTTCAAAAAAAAAGTACTCACAAAACAAAAAAGAAATAATCAATGAACCCTAAACTAAAAAAAGGAAAAAAAACTGAACAAAAAAATAACGGTTAGATCAGCGAGAGAGCTTCTCAAGCTGTTTTTTCTTTATTTCAATACCTAGCTCTAAGACTTTTTCCTAAGTTCATGTTCTTCCAGCCCATTTAATGCTTCTCTTTCTAGTTTCTGGAGTGTCTGTTTAGCAATCATAATTTTTTGATCCACTGGTATCTCATACTTTTCTGCTAGAGAACTTGATGTTAATGTTTTTACTATTGTGGATGTTGGTCTCCTTCTATCAGCACCTACCCTAAAAGATCAAACATGTATTTTTTAAAAGTATTACTATATAGTAATCAAAACTTACTCTTCTGACCTGCTTTCTTGCCTGTTGAGTTCTCCGAACTGGAGTGTTTACAGCAGATGTCCCTGGTTCTGTAGAGAAATTTTCACATCATTTATAAATAAATATGTTAACACCTTAACTGCCGTACACAAATATGCGCTTTAGTAAAACAAGTTACACAGAAGAATTTGTCGCATTGAATGCACTTCCATCGCGTTTGTACAGACTTTTTAGTTGCTATGAATCTTCCTTTTTCTTGGGATATCGAAGCATAGCAAAATTGGCATCTTCTCCTATTAGTAGTGCCGACATCTTATAAAATATGTTTTGTTTGATTTGCACGTGGTTGTGTAACTCTTTGCTCGTTCTGGTATTCTTGGGGTAAATTTAGAAGGGATGCAGCAACTTCTTCTCTAAATGTTGTAATTGCCATTTTTTGTCCAGTTACTGCTTGAACAAGATATGCGCATTTATCATAGCAGCTCCCAAAAGCAATTCCACAGCTATTTTTCTGTACCATTTTATTCCTTTTCTCAAAGGTGGGGAATATGCTTTGATTTGGTCCGATAAATCAATGAAGGCTTTACATGTATTATAGTCAGCAACAACATTGGGCTTTTCTGTTTCTGCATTACGTCGTGACCGAACTGTAACCATTTGACCAGTATGCTTAGTAGATAATGTAAGGACGTCCTTTTTGTCTTGCCACTTTGTTATTACAACTCCTGTATTACTTTCTTGACTGTACGATTCACCCTTCTTTAGCTTTTTGTTTATAACACCTTTCGGATTATTTTTACGATTTTTTCATAGCGTACCTACCAAGCGTGTTTTCCTCTCTAGTAACTTGTGGGCTAGCTCCATACTTGTGTAGTAATTATCTACATAAATGCATCGCCCGCAGTCCAAAAGAGGTTCGCACAGATTCATAACAATGTTCGTTGGTACACTTGACCCATCTACTTTGTCCTTACCACAATAGATTTTCAAATCGTAGGTATATCCTCCTTCAAGACATAATTTATATAATTTTACACCAAATTTGTGTCTTTTATTCTTGATATATTGCATAAAAGCCAGCCTTCCACGGAAAGGGACAAGTGTTTCGTCAACGCATATCTGCTCTTTGGGAATATAACATTTTTGAAAGTTGTCTTTTAGTTGGTTCAAAAGGGGTCCTAGTTTGTGCAATCTATCAGAAGTATTAGCTGTTTGATTATCTTGAAAATGCCAATTCGCCAACAACAACTCAAATCTGTTGCGCGACATCACACCTGCAATTTTGTTCACATATATTATTTTCTTTTTTGACCAATAGTCTGCAAGTTTAGGAGCACGAAGTAAGCCCATCCAAATTTGAAGACCTATAAAAGTCATAATTTCCTCACTTATTCAGTCGAGACCACTTTCGTCGTATCAATTCCTTTTTCTGTGCGGCGAAACGATTGGTTTCCGTCACCATATTATTTACAAGATTTTCATCAACCATCAACTTGAAGAAACAAACAGGAGGCTTATCTACATGTTCAAATAAGGTAGTTACAACACCACTTTCAGGCATGTCAGTCGGAAAGTCCTTGAGGTATTGTCCAGTAACTTTTATAATTTTTAGAGAATATAAAAGTGAAATTTCGATAAACATATACAATTTATTCAATGCTGAATTTTATATACAAGTGACAAATTTAAGTTGTTACATCAATGCCAAAGTATTTGTTTTTAATAAAATACATAAAAGAAAAATAACTGATTTACGCTAAATCTCAAAAGTAACTTCTTGCCACATCAGTCGTGGAACCAGTTTCTCATCTTCATCTGAGCTGTCGAGTTGAAATTGATGAATCACCACCTCTATGGTGTCCGAAATTGAACCATATTGATTTACTTGCTCTGAAGATGAATTATTAGGGAGATCATCAGTTCTGTTAAGAGGCTGTCTCGAAAGCTGCCCACTAGAACCTTCCCCAGCATCATCAGGAAATGCTATTGGATCATTTATTCCTTTTTTCTTCTTTATTAATGGCTTGATGCTACCTTCCGAGCTACACGAAGACGATGAATGCCAACTCTCGGGTTCATATTCATCTGAGGAAGCCTCAAAAGGATCGGGCTCTTCATCGGAGAGTATCTGTCCATTAGTTTTAGAAGACGTTGCTGATTTTTCTCATAACTATCCATTTTTCTTAAGGACAAAATTATTATTATTATTATTACATGGAAATAAGGGCTAGGGTCATAAATGAAATAGTACCTACATTAAAAAAATTGGTTTCGCAAATAAACTCTAGACTAATAGATTGTGCACAACACTGATCAGTTTACAAACAAATAACTGTCTAGTTGGTTTTTGAAAACATTTATAGATGGAGAATTTATAATTTCCGTTGGGAGACTGTTCCATATACTAAAAATACGATTACACAGAAAATGTTGGCGTCTTATCGATGAAAAGGGTTCCTTCTTCACTTTCAAACTATGTCCACGTAGTCTGCTGTGATCATCTAAAATGAACAAGTGTTGCAAATCTCCATATCCATACTTTAAAATTCGGAAGGTGATAATTAAGTCACCACGGAGTCGACGAGCTTCAAAAGTTGGTAACCCTGCTAAAGAAAGTCTTTGTTGGTAATCTGGCCTTCTTCGTATGAAAGATAGTCTGGTGGCCTTCTTTTGGATATTTTCGAGAAGAGTTCTATCGCGCACTAATTCTGGGCACCAAACCGTTCCACAGTACTCCAGTAGGGGTCGGACATAAGTTTTATACAAACGAATAGAACCCGAAAATGATATGTTTGTAAAAGTTTTACTAAGTAGGTATAACTTACTATTCGCTTTTTTAGTAACATTTGAAATATGCTCCGACCAACTCAAATTTTCAGTAATTGTTACACCAAGGTCACTATATGATTCCACGGTATCCAGTAAATGCCCGTCTATCGAGTAAGACAAATGAGGGTTATTTTTTCCCAAATGTAAAACCACACACTTATCTCTATTTAGAGGTAACATCCAATCCGAACACCACTTGAAGATCGAATCTAAGTCACTTTGTAAGTCTTGCCCATTGAAGAGTGGGTCAGCAAATATTTTTGTATCGTCTGCGTACAAAGCTTTCTTAGATTTGATATGAGATTCAAGATCACTGGCATACAACACAAATAGTAGTGGACCTAAAACAGATCCTTGTGGAACACCACTAAAAACCGGTTTTTTAGATGACAGCGACTTGCCAGCTTTAACACAAAACTCCCGGATTGTTAAAAAATCATTAATCCACTCAAGTTGTCCGCGAATGCCAAAATGTTCAGTTTATACATCAATTTTCTTCTTGGTACTCGATCAAATGCTTTTGCAAAGTCTAAATATATTACATCCACAGGTCGTTTTTTAACTAATGCTGCTGTCCACTCATTAACACACCACAGTAAATTAGTCATGGTCGATCTACTTTTCACAAAGCCATGTTATTATAGAGGAATAATATTTTCTCGAAGTAAAAATTCTGAAAGACACTCTGTGATTATTGATTCCATAACTTTACAAATAACAGGTGTAAGGCTTATTGGTCTGTAATTATTGGGATCTAACTTATTTCCTTTTTGAAATATAGGTGTCACCGAAGCACTTTTCCAAATTGAAGGCAAAGAGTGTGCATTAAAAGATGAACGCATCATTAGTGATAGTGGAACAGAGAGGACATCTGAGCATTTTTTTAAAAATAATGTAGAAATTTTATCGGGCCCAGGAAATGAGTTGTTTTTTAACTTGTCAATATGGCGCTGAATGATTTCAGGTGAAAAATCGATATAATCAATTTTGGGAATAACTCGTGGATTAGTGATTATAGGAAACTGATTTTGAGACGGTTCAACAGCAAAAACTTTAGAAAATGTATCTGCGAGAATGTTAGCGACCTCATACGTATTCTGACAAATCGTTTCATCATTCTTTTTTAACAGTGGAATGGACACTTTAGAAGACATAGCAGGCCTAACATATTTATACAGTTTTTTTAGAGTCGTTGCAGCTTACAATAGATTCTTCATATGCCATTCTGGCTTCATTAATATACTTTTTTTAAATTCCTGTGTAGTTTTTGTGACTTTGCAAGTCACGTGTATCACCTGTACGTTTGTATTTTCGCCATAATTTTCTTTTGTCTTATAAGTGATATCAATTCTCCGTTAATCCATGGCTTAAGTTTGTTCCTATAGTAAGTTTTTTTTGTAGTGTTGAGTCTTTTGTAGTTGTCAATGATGTTTATGAAATTATTCCAAACTTCTTCCGGATGTTCTAGACTTTCCAGTAGTAACGGCCAATCAACATCACGCAATTGAAGAGAGAGGTTTTCAAAATTTGTTATTTCATGTATAACTGTATTTTCACTAAGATGATTATATTCCGTAATAAACTGTATGTTTGTCGTAATAACTACATGATCAGAATTGCCGACTGGAGTGCGAATCACCGGATCTGTAAGCAATTGGTCATCATTTGTAAAAATCAAATCTAACGTTGATGGCAAATTGTTCATTCTGAAACGAGTTGGATTGGTAATCAATTGGTGTAGATTAGAATTTTGAACAAAGTTTGTAAAAATGTTTCTCGCATTTGTTTGTTCATTGCTTACCATAGTCAAAGGCCAAGAGATATCGGCAAAATTGAAATCACCAAATAAGACAAGGTTTTCAAGATTTAAAAGGTATTCCATTTTTTTAATCAAGATTCGGTCATCTTCTAGGGCAGTACTACCTGGACGATATAGGCACGCCAAGTGAATAACAAGTGAAATAATAGAAATTTTTAAACATAAAAGTTCAATGTTAGGTACAACAACATCCAGATGAGCAACAGAAAAAGTTTCAGAAATTTGTATTGACAGGTATATGCACACTCCTCCCCCTCTTCGATTCCTGCGATCAAATCTGTAAAGAGAGTATCCATCTATATTGTATAAATTGTCAGAATCTTTTTGTGTCAGCCAAGTCTCGGTGATTAGTATTATTTTAGGTTTTAAATCCTGAATATAACATAATAGTTCATTAAATTTAGAATGTAATGTCGCTAAATTAGTATAAAAGCAGAGCAAGTCGCAAAAGCAGGTTTTTTTAATATTATTGTCGAAAATTAGTAATTTTTGGTATACCACGTATGTATTTTATTGTTAAATTTTGCTCTCCGTTTTCTTTTCTAGTCTCTAACTCAGATCGCAATTCTTTTAAAACGTTAACTTGCATAGGTGTCTTATCTTTAACAATCGATACATTTTTTGTTTTTGCTTTTTGCTTTGCCTACTCTAAAGAAAGTAACCGGAGTAGCATTACATTCTACAGTCGATAAAATTTCCTGCAAAAATTTGTCTTCATCTTTTTTAGTTTGAATATCACCTGTAGATTCTGGTACGCCTCTGACAATAACATTTTTGGCATGATTAATACGATCGACGGCTTCATTGACGATATTTTCAGCAAATTGTGGTGACGAATTTTGGTCAGCGGATGATAATTTTATTTCTAGATCATTGAATTTCGTTGAAATTTCAGCAACCTTTTCATCTATTTGACTAATTTTTAATTGTAAATCATCATTATATTCCTTAAGAATGGATTTTAAATTAGAAAACGCTTCAATATTGCTTGAGCAGCCGTTACAAATAATTTTAATTCCTCGCACCTTACATCTGGTTATGCGATCGTCTTGGAGAAGCTCGGTACATGCTAGGTGAATTCCTCTTTTGCAGGCATCACATTGTAGGGCCGAACGTTCACGTTCGTCTATCGCTTTCAAACAATTAGCGCAGGTTTGACTAGTTGGCATGGTGGGAGTGATAGATAATTAATGTAAATAATGTAAATATATCTTGACTATAAAATCTTACCTTGGTCAATAAACGCCGCTTAAACACAAATATCATAACACACAGAAATATCTAGTACTTTACTGAGTCACTAACCGCATAAAAATGCCAGTTAGCAACGAGAATAGACAGGTTATGTTTTGAATCACGGATGATTCACACGGCCTGCTATGAAATTTTATCCTGCCAGGCCACGTGAATCACACTTGATTCGCGGTCAAAAACACGATTTTCGACAGGTATTGACAAGTATTAAATATTGTGTCACCATTTTTATGATTTCGGAAGCATAATAAACAATTTTCACCTTGTGGCCCGGAAGGTCATAAAAAATATTTGTATTGTGGCAGTTAAGGTGTTAATAAAAAACTCTAAATCATGTGACCAAAAATAAAATGGGTCTGTTCCACTTTTATCTATGATAAAGTATAATTATTATACCCACCTTGAATTTCAAAAATATCTTGTTTTGTTGCTCCCACTGTATCTTCTTTAGTGAGTCTCACCAAGATGGGATTTACCGGTATTTTTAGATCATCTACTTTGTAGGTTTTCCATGTTTGCTTTTCCTGAAGAATACAAATAAAAAATACAGAAAAATGACCATTAGTTAAAGCTTCGAAAAAATGAGACTGTACAAGCGGCTTAAACTTAATGGTCCCTTAAAATTTAAAGGTATGTTAGTTAATTGCGCTTTAAAAATAAGTCGGTACAAGTGGCTGTAAGTGCCACTTATTCTGTTGCACCAGAGTTTTAAGTGGCACTTAAAAATTTTAAGTGGCGCTTGAGATAAGCCGCAGAAATCTTCAGCTTAAAGTTACCCTTAACCTAAAAAGTCATCAAACAAACGTTTTGTGAATTCCTGTGAGTTCCTGGAAACTAAAGCAGCTTCTGTTTTCTTTTTATAAGCATTATTTTTGTTACAGAAGGTATAGAAAACATTAATATAATTGATATTGGTAACGATATTGTAGAAGATGATTTGGAAATACTAGAAATTATTCATTATGGATTTCCTCGACAAATTTATCAGCGATTCAATTATATGGATAGGTTCGATGAACTCTCTTTTTGAAGTAAAACTTCTTTAGGCGCGACTAGGGGTAACCCAGTAATTCTAACGGACGTGACGTCATTCTAATGTAACGGAAACAAAACCTGATACAAAATACCTAACACGATTCTGTCTACTATATTAAATAAAAGTTAAATCTGTAATTGTATGAATTGACAGCTTGTCAACCAAAATACATTGGTGGTGAATAGTTTAAATTTGTGTACAAAGTGTTTGTTTTAAATATGAATAAACAAAGTGGATTTATTAATGAAGAAAGTGATGAAAAAATATTGAATGAAAATGAGTTAGTACTCTATATGCATACACTTTATTTATGGTGTGTAATTACACTATTTATACCTATTATATTTATAGACTTAAAGAGCTAAAAAGAAAAAGAAATTGTGAACGTCAAAGGGCATATTATCAGCGCCAGAGAGATTTGAAGAAAAATGAAAATGAGTGAGTGAAATTAATGAATTTTAGATAAATTACAAAACAAAAAAGTTACAAAAATCAAAAACCTGATAATGATTTGACCTGTAAAAAACGTAAGTAGTGTTAATTTTTATTATGGTTAAACTAGTTTTCTTTCATCATTTTTAAGTAAAATATATCAAATCTCTTTTGTTAAATAATATTATAAGAGAATTTTTTTTGTGAAGTGCATACACAATAAATATAATTGAATTGTAATTTAATATTTATTTTGCGATACGTAGATACGTTAAAGTTTTACTTCAATCGCGCGTAAAGGTTACACGCACAAACTTTTTTTTAAAGATTCCGTTTAACAAAACAAACTGTTAGAAATGTGCTACAACATATTGAAGATATACTGGAGTTTCCGTATGATACGTAAGTATGTATGCAATAGCCAACTGAAAAATATGGCCAACAGCTCTAAAAAAAACATATTTATATGCTAGAATAGTAACAAATTTCTGAACGAATGTTTATTACTTGTTTCTTATTTTAATTTTAGGAATAATTGTGTAAGTCCAGTAAATCAAGTCTTGGTAGCATTACGATTCTATGTTACTGGTAGTCATTTACTGTCAATTGCAGATTTCTGTGGCATTCATGTTTCTACAGCCTGTAGAATAATTCAAAGAGTGTCCAGGGCAGTAGCAGAATTATGTCCTAGATATGTCAAGTTTCCCGAAAATAAAGAAGAAATGTTAGACAATCAACGGAAGTTTTATAACATTGCAGCATTTCCCAGAGTCGTGGGTGTCATAGACTGTACACATGTTAGAATACAGTCTCCAGGTAGGTTTATAATAAATCAGCATGTTTTTATGTGTTTAAGGCTTTGATCCCAAGGTGGCGATGATGCAGAGATATTTCGTAACAGAAAAGGATACTATTCAATTAATGTGCAGGCAGTTTGTGACGCAGAATTAAAATTTATGAACATCGTCGCTGGTTGGGTGGTTCTGCCCATGATGCCACCATATTCAATAATTCACGTCTCAGGGTTAGGTTTGAGAGTGATGAATATCAAAATGCAGTGATGTTAGGTGAGTTACTTTTAGATTTACCTTTGCACTTTTAAATTGACTATACCTAATTAATTTATTTTATAAATATTTATCAATTTGTGCTTTTTTGTCTTTTTTTAATGAAGTAAGTATTTTTGATGAGAGCAGCAATGAATATTCAGCACCTTTTTTTGTAAATAATGCCACAATTAAGGCCTACTGCAGAACAAGTTATGAAAATTATCCATATGAATAATCATTTTTGATTTATGTCCTCAGCATCAAAATTGAATTTAAATTAAGAATCCTTTTATTTTAGGTGACAGTGGTTACAATATAAGGAAATACCTGCTAACACCCTTGTTAAGGCTTTAAATTCTAGCAGAGCAGCTTAACAATGAGGCACATATCCGGACCAGAAATATTATTAAAAGATTATTTGGGGTATGGAAACGACGATTTCCAGTATTGGCTTATGGATGCCGTCTAAAGCTAGAAAACATCTTACCCGTCATTGTAGCTACAGCAGTGTTACATAATTTTGCTATGAATAATAGAGAAAATGAACCACCACCAGCCGATGAAAATGCTCATGTATTAGATAATTTAATAAGGATTGGCCAAATACCTCCCATACCGTTAAACAATAAAAATGGGCATGGTATAGGTGTAAGAAATAATTTTATTTATGCTTATTTCAATAATTTGTGATATTCTGATATTTAAAAAGCAATAAAAGAGTTTCAAATAGCAGGAGTTTTAACAGCTTTAATGGAAGTGGTAACTTGTGCCAAAATAGCTTTTGCTTGTGTTTTGTTGGAAAATATTTAATTAGATAGATATAAATGGGATGAAATATTTAACACTTGGGATTATTCACCTCTAATGTAATGAAATGTACTCACCTTGCAGTGAGTATCTTCATCTTTTTGAGAAATTTCAATTTATTTACTACCTTCACAGTTGTCGCCATTCTTCTTTGCACGCTCAACCTCTTCTGTAACTTGTTTTTCGAACTAAACAAAATAAATTGCACAATGTTGTATACCTGCTAAATAACTCTGGCAGCTGTGTTCAAGGAATATTTGGCACCCTTAAATATCATTTTTCTAAAACCACAAGCTTATATTTCTGTTACGTTTATGATAATACGTATACATGATTATTATTTGCTAGCTGTAGTATGTAAATTTATCAGAGTGAAATTAGAAGTAAGAAGAACAAAACGAAATTTATTATCCACACAATCGAACAAATAATATCTACCTAACGTAAAATTCCTTTTCTAGGCGCGATGTGATCATTGCTCCAACATTAATTTACTTTGCATAAAATATATTTAACAAAACCCACATCACTTATTCAGCAATTTATTCAGTTCTGCTTGTTTAATAGCAATTTCCAAATTCAATGCCTGCTGGCGTAAATTACTTTCGATATCTTGGTTTTTCTTCTGTTGATTTAAAGCATCTATTTGCAGTCACATGTGCCCACATTTTAATTTAGCTAGTTCTCCATACTGTTCCGATAATTCAGAGTTATTGATGCTTGCAGCTACAGGCCTCCTCCTACTTGACCAGTTGGAATTTGTAATTCTTAACGGCATGCTTTTTGGTGTCCTCAGCTGGCTAGCTTTATAACAGCCCCAGTCGACTGCGGCTGGTTCTCCCTGAAAATAAATATCTTTAATTAGATACATATAAATTTAAGGACAAAATATTTCACAACTGGGATTTTTAAGAATAATGTAATAAAATGATCTTACCTCGCAGTGAGTGTCTTCATCCTCCTGAATAATCATGATCTGCTCATGACTTTCACTGCTGTCGCCACACTCCTGTGCAAGATCAACTGCTGTATCTGGAACAGCGTCACTATCGAACTTATTTTCAATACCAAAACAGTTTTTGAATTCATCAGTTCTAATACGATCGCTACATTTGGGTCATTTTTTTTTTGGTACACCGCCACCTCCATTTTTAAACAATTCCACTCTTTTATCTGCTACATTTTTTCTGGCATCTTTTTTGATGTGAAACATCTATAGCCGCACGTGAATCAGATTTCTCGCGTGGCGACGGTGACGTATGATTCGTATGACGTAAAAAACCTAACGCATCGATAATATATAATAAAGAGATGTACTGATACCTTATATGAAATTGGTCTCATGTTTTGAGCGACGCCGACGGTGGCGCACCAACAATAGGGGGAAGAAGCTCATCGATTCAAAAATTTGGCGGGACAGGGTATGAATTGTTTCATAAAAACCTAACTCGCCTACTATCTATTCTATATATATATAAAAATGTTTGTTTGTATAGGCAACATAATATACCGAATAAATACAAATTATTAGGTGAATGGTTATACAGGATAAGTTGTTAATAATATCGAGGTTTGAGGTATAAAATTCATGCAGGTTGAAATGGCATTTATATTAAATTTTTCACAAAAAATAAAAAATATCCTTTATAAGTATTGTTATTAAAAGAATCGTTGACATTGACAGTTGATATTTGACAGCTGACAGATAATATTTTACATGTGACAGTAGAGATTTGACATTTCAAATTTGGCATTTGACAGTTGAAACTTGACATTTGATAGTTGCCATTTGACAGTTGACATTTGACATTTGACATTTGACAGTTGACATTTGACAGTTGACATTTGACAGTTGACATTTGACAGTTGACATTTGACAGTTGACATTTGACAGTTGACATTTGACAGTTGGCATTTGACAGTTGGCATTTGACAGTTGATATTTGACATTTGACAGTAGACTTTTGTCAATTGACAGTTGCCATTTGACAATTGACTTTTTTCAATTGACAGTGCAATTTTTTTTATAAGTGATTATTAAATCGGTCGTGCATAAAAGTTTGTATGTATTTCGGGCGTAAACAGCGTTTATGGACCTTACGTGTTAATAGCCCTCGCCTGCGGCTCGGGCTCTTATTTACACGTTGCGGTCCATAAACGCCTGTTTTACGCCCTTGATACATAAATAACTATTATTTTGTATCCAAATTTTGTATTTGCTAATTTTATTACCTATATATATATATATATATATATATATATATATATATATAAACAAAAGGGGAAAGTTATTGGGCATGTACGCAAAAAGGATCATAGGATTACGAGTAAGAATGGTAACCGCAGACATGCATGTTTCTGGCTCATTAGCCGTCATCAGTGCGGCATAACCAAGTAGGGCATTGCACTTGGCTAGCAAAAGTGTTGGGTACTTGGGAGCAAAGGATGTTGGGGAAACATGTGTAAAGAAACATAAAAACACAAAAACAACGAAAGCTCACACAGGAGTCCTATCGCCATTTTGTGCTTTCGGCCAGCTGTGCCAATGGGTTTTCGGCTAGCAACTAGCGTCGCAACGTTGGCGAAACGGACTCATTGTGTTTGAGTCGTTCTAAGCCCAGGATATGAAATAAACGAAGTGCCAAGAAAATGCGTATTAATATAAACAAAAGGGGAAAGTTATTGGGCATGTACGCAAAAAGGATCATAGGATTACGAGTAAGAATGGTAACCGCAGACATGCATGTTTCTGGCTCATTAGCCGTCATCAGTGCGGCATAACCAAGTAGGGCATTGCACTTGGCTAGCAAAAGTGTTGGGTACTTGGGAGCAAAGGATGTTGGGGAAACATGTGTAAAGAAACATAAAAACACAAAAACACTTTTGCTAGCCAAGTGCAATGCCCTACTTGGTTATGCCGCACTGATGACGGCTAATGAGCCAGAAACATGCATGTCTGCGGTTACCATTCTTACTCGTAATCCTATGATCCTTTTTGCGTACATGCCCAATAACTTTCCCCTTTTGTTTATATTAATACGCATTTTCTTGGCACTTCGTTTATTTCATATCCTGGGCTTAGAACGACTCAAACACAATGAGTCCGTTTCGCCAACGTTGCGACGCTAGTTGCTAGCCGAAAACCCATTGGCACAGCTGGCCGAAAGCACAAAATGGCGATAGGACTCCTGTGTGAGCTTTCGTTGTTTTTGTGTTTTTATGTTTCTTTACACATGTTTCCCCAACATCCTTTGCTCCCAAGTACCCAACACTTTTGCTAGCCAAGTGCAATGCCCTACTTGGTTATGCCGCACTGATGACGGCTAATGAGCCAGAAACATGCATGTCTGCGGTTACCATTCTTACTCGTAATCCTATGATCCTTTTTGCGTACATGCCCAATAACTTTCCCCTTTTGTTTATATTAATACGCATTTTCTTGGCACTTCGTTTATATATATATATATATATAGAAACATGCATGTCTGCGGTTACCATTCTTACTCGTCATCCTGTGATCCTTTTTGCGTACATGCCCGCTAATTTTCCCCTTTTATATATATATATATATATATATATATATATATATATATATATATATATATATATATATGTGTGTATTTAGTTTGATATAAATAAAAATTATGGTGAAAATTTTTTGTTTTCGTAGGCCTTCTTTAGGGTTTCCCTGCTTCTTAAAACCGAGTTAGGTGAGGTGAAGATGAATTGAACATCTCCGCAATTTTTGTCCATGCGGATTCTTTCTCTCGCCACGTTGTTGCATCCGTCTTTTTACTTTCAACTATGTGTCTAAACTGGACAATTATATTCAGCAGAATATTAATTTCGTCCCTGGTAAAATTAGGGCTTCGTTTTCGTTTCTGCTCCATAATTAAGCAATGCACAAAACTTGAGTTGCAGGGTAGATTTTCAATTTCTGTGTTATGAATCGTGACCGCGGATCGTGTAACGTAACGTATCTGACAGTCTGAGGTTATGACAATCATTTTTACAAGGCGCAAACAAAGAATAAAGAAAACTCCCGGATCTGCACATTGTTGCCAGTGCAAACCTACACTTCACTCGAGTCGAACTTAAAAATGGTTGGTGCAACGCTAAAAAATATTAAGTGATACTTAGAGTTAAGTGGCACTTTGTTAAGTTTTAGATTTAAGTGTAGGTGGTGCAAACGGCCATTAAGGTTTACCGGTGCAAATGGCCCTTAGCCGTGATGTTAGCATCACGCCGTTAGCCAAGAATAGTAGTGACACTAGTGACAACATGACCACAAACTTCTTAGGCCCCAAAACTTATAATTATGGAAAATAATATGTTTGATATTTATAACGACGATTTAGACGTTTTGGAGATAATTGACTTTGGATTTACGAGAAGAATTAATACTAGGCCAAATTATTATGAAGAAATGGATAATATGACGTTTTTTAAAAGATTTAGGCTGTTAAAACCAACAGTTTTGGAATTATTGCATCAAATAGAGAATAATTTAGAATATCCTCATGACCGGTAAAAGTACCAAACAGTAGTATTGAATTATTATTATTATTATGTAAATTTGTTTACAGGAATAATAGTGTAAGTGCTCTAAATCAGCTCCTATGTTGTTTGAGATTTTACTCAAGCTCCGGCCATTTAAGTTCAGTAGCTGATTTTATGAAAGTAGATGTTGCCACAGCGAGTAGAATTGTAAGGAAGGTATCCAGAGAAATTGCATCACTTTACCCTCAAAACATTCAAATGCCTTAGCAAAGAAATTTAAATAGAGAACAGGAGAAATTTTGTAATATGCATAGGTTTCCTAGAATAATTGGTATAGTGGATGGTACACACATTAAAATTAATTCACCGGGTAATTTAACTGGACATATCGGATTTTTTCAAAAAAATTGGTATCATTCTGTTTTTATCTATATTTTTTAGGAGGTAATGCTCCTGAAGTATTCACAAATAGAAATAGTTATTATCCTAACAAGTGCGGAAAGTTATACTTTACCGCACGCGAACTGCCGATGCCCGAACGACGCGAAGCGGAGTTCGGGCAAGCAGTTAAGTGCGGGAAAGTTAATTTCCGCAAGAGTTAGGATCAATATTTTTTCTACAAGCATAAAAAAGATACTTTATACATTTTTTAAATTTTATTTTAACAATGTAACAAAATTTGAAATTATTTATTATTAATATTAATATTAAAAGTACAATTAATAGCTTTTTGTAGGCTAATTGCCGAATTAAGTTGTTGCTTCACAGTTGGTTTACTGCCTTCACTCCCATTTTCAGACATGGTTCGAGCAAAGAATTCAGTGTCCAATGACATAATGTGTTTGACAAGATACATTACGTTGTCAAATTTCAACTGTTTAATTTTTAGGTATTCATTCCCATAGGCCAGCGTAGGTTGGCCGCAAAGTTAACGGTTCTGACCCACTTTGTAAAGTTTGATTGGTTCCATTGGTCCAGAATAGGTTGCACTGAGCTGTGGCTTCTCATTACGCGAAAATTTGATGCGTCTAGCTTTCGAAATTCCTGGCACAGTTTTTTTTATGTGGGATTCTAACCATAATTTATAGTGTTTCACTTTTATGGTTCGATCGCCTTCTTCCAGACATCCATTTGACCTCAGCGAATGCTGTACAAATACGACATCAAATGGGTTTTTCTTTTTGCAGCCTTTTATCAGATTAACATAAACTTCAGGGTTGTCAACTTTGTCGTACTTCAATCTTTGTTTTTCAATCACAGCGAAATCTCGATCTGGCATCATACTGTGACCGGGTATTGGATACCAGATTTCTATAGCTTCAAAAATATTATTAGCACAAAGCTGATCCAAAAAGACGAACAAATATCTATTTTTATTCTGGCTGAAGCAGTTGTCGCAAAAAAGTTTTAAATAACGTTGTTCTGGCTTCTGATTTTGCGTAATATAGTCCTGCAGGCAAGTAATAACCTCGTTTGGTCCCTTCTGAGCGAAGTGTTCTGCATACATATACATAGTGGTTTTTCCTGTCGTTAAGCAACGTATTCCCAAATTATGAATCCATAACTGACGCAAATAGTATTCGTCCCCAATATTCGTTACAGGAACAGGCAAATTTTTTGATAATCTAAGCAAATTGATAGGACGGAGGGATCACCAGATTTTGCTTCTTCCGAAATTTTCTTTTGAAACGTTTCAGCTTTCCTTAGGTGCAGCTCTCTTTCTACCTTGAGGGTTTGTGTAGATGTCTCATCATGGGTCACTGCAGCTTGTTGTAAACGTGTTAGAAACAGAGTACATTCTTTACAGATGTCTTTTATTGGGAATCCAAATGATATGTTGTATTCTTCTGTAAAAATTCTTCTAAACATCTCATATGACACTTTTTTATCTGGATTCTTTTCTAAGAAGTTACTGTAAAGTTTAGCAACAGATAAATGGGAATCCAAATACTTGCGAAGTTTATTATCAGATCTGCTGTAATGAGATTCCCGAGCTGGCAGTTCTTCTATAAATCTTCTAACTGCGGCTAAATTATCAATTTTTATTCTATTCGGCCTGGTGTGATGAAGACCTCTAGAATCCTTAGGATCTACATTGTTTTTTTGAATCTTCCGGCGCAGTTTGGAGCGTTTTATTCCATGTACTGCTAGAAACGCCGACTGACATAGTTTTATCAGCTTTCCGTCAATCTTTATTTCATATACAAAGCTTCGACCCCTATGTCGTGAATCGTCAGATTTTCTTGGTCTGTGACGTTTGACATCCGTAGGACGTATACAACCTTCAAGGTATAAATTTTGTTGTGTAGAAGTTGATAAACTGTGGTAGGCCTTGAAAATTTGGTTTTGTTGTACCTCGTTTAATTTTAATGAGCACATACAGCGACATTTTGTTATTGGTCTTCTTTGGTGCTTTCGAGAAAACGACTCCTTGCTCTTGATGGTTCTTTTCCATGCATCCTTATTAACCTTTCTCCTCTTGCCCTTTTTTATTTCTGAGTGCTGGAATTCATTTACTTCATTCACCACGTTTTGGGTAATAGTATGTATACTGCTTTGTGTGGAGGATCCAGGGATGTCCATATTTTCTGGACCATGTCCCATCTTAGCACAGGAACTCGAGGTTTTACCCTCCTTTGAAGTTTTATTGGTTCTCTGGTTGCTTGTGCTTGGAGCAGGGTCATCGGCTTCAGAACTATCTTCGCTTTCGCTATTCGGTTCATACTCACTGCATGATGCCGAATAATCCGACCATTCATCATCATCTGAAGTAAAATAATAGTAGTGAAAATACGGGAGGTCATGGTTAGAATGTAGTTACAAATGCATAACTACAAAATAAATCTTGTATCCATCGTGAAAATCATCATTAACACCAGATATATATCCCATTTTCCTTACTTGCCATGTTCATTTTTATTAATAAATACACGTAAATTCACAGACACGTAATAAACACACGGTACATAACCTTGTAATAACGTGGACTAAGGCACAATTTGCAAGGACGGGTTAAATGTACAATTCGATCCCGCGACGTTGCCAGTTGTTGTAGGCACTTTTGGCGGAAATATTTAAAAATCCTTCTTCCTTTTGAGATTATAGTTCATACCTCAAAAACAGATCGTGCGTATAAGGAAAAAAAAACAAAATAATGCATATATAGTATATTATACTTAAATAAATGTTTATAATTATTATATATATATATATATATAGCGAGGGCCTTTTCTTGGTGAAGTTTTTAATATGGAACCTAAAAAAAAGAAGTTGAGAATAATAATTTACTATATAAAACAAAAATATCTTTATACTAGGCTATATCAAATCAAATCAAATTTATTAATCCCAAGAAACATTACATTTATATATCTATAATATGTTTGATTTTTAAAAACTTACTGACTGAATTTCAAATAAATTCCTAAATCGTTGTTATTTTTAACAAAAACTAATAAAATAAGTAGTAACATAAATTATTTTTAATATTATGTACTTACACAAAAAAAAACTAACAGTAATCATGGTCACTCATAATATTTAAAGAATTGTTGATAGCATCTGACTCAGACTTTGACGGTTTCGTTATACTATTGATGGTTCGTTTTTTTGGCTTCTTTTTGGTGGAAAAGAAAGACATCTGTTTTACAATTTTTTTATTTAATGGTTCCCCTAAAATTGTTTTAAGTTTTAAAATATTCTGAAAATTGTATGTTGGTGCGCTCTCTTTAGTCCTTTTTCTCTTAATTGTGTATAATTTTTACTGAATATTCTTATTTTATTTTTTAAAATAAAAAGATAAAAGATAAGCAGATCACAATTATATGTATTCTTAAAAATTAAAACCAATCAGGTTTAAACGAATCAATAAAAATAAGTCTTTATACCTGAAGTTACGTGTTCAGATGTAAATGTTCTTGAAGTTCTATCTTTGATAGAAAGCAAGTTATTGGCATTTTTCATCGTATTGAGAATATGTGGCAGAACTGGTAGGGAGTCATTTTCAATGTATAACTCCATATTGTTCTTAATTTTATCAATTTCTTCATTTATTTTTTCTTTTACAATTGATGCATCCTTGCTACTACTTTTTTGGGACAAAATTGGTAAATATTCAGTAGCCTCACAATTAGTGGGGGTCTTAGTTTCTGAAGTCTCTTTAGATGACGAATGTTTTTGATTCTGCTCATTGTCAGTGTTTAATTTAAGGTAATGTATGTGCTTACATATACTTGCTCTTATGTAGTAATCTGGACAGGTACATTCATATTTATGTATGCAAACATAACAAAAGGAGCATTTTAGTTGACAGTTGAGTACTGTACATGAATTATTGCCCCTTTTTGTTACTACATAATCCACATCATTAGATTGCAGAAGCCAAACACTTGTTTCAATCAAAATTACTTTGAAATCACTTATCAGAGCAGTTCTATGGCGTTTGTGTATATCTTGGATATGAGAATTGTTAACTCCTTTTGTGATTTTAATAATCCTTGTAACTATTTTATCTCTTATGTACTTTAAAGCAGCTGTGATTCCTTTATCCAAGCGCTTTACTACTTTTCCCTCGAGATAAAAATATTTTATGGTCTTATGCATACTTTCTAGCACCTAAAATCAGATAAACACAAATTAATTTCAGCACTTTAAATGCAACAAAATCAACTACTATTTCCTATCTAATACCTAAATCAGTTTTTACAGAGAGAATGTAAATGTGCTAATAAACATAAACCATCACCATGTTTGTATTAATGCCTAAATTTTTCCTGAAGCAATATGCCCACATATTACAGTTATTGGTGTAATTCTAAACAATGTAATTTCCAAAAATGTGTGTGTCCGGGTCTTCTAACAAAGTTTTTACAAAAGTGGTAATGTTTCTTTGAAATTCAGCAACATCTAATGTATTTTGCAAAACTTTTAAGGTTTGATAGACTTCCTTTCTCTTATAAGGTTTGGTTATTTTATTTAAATTACTTCTCCAAGCTCGGTCTATATGCCATGAACAATATAGTCTATTTACAATTTCAGTACCCATAATATTAAGCCACGCTTTATAATACACAAAAGTAATGTCCGACATAAATACATTGGGATGTAATATTCCACACCTTCTTTTAATACAATTAAAAAATGTTTCATATATAATAGCATTTTTACGATTTGAAAACATGCAACACACTGGAAATCCTTCACCAAACTCATCAATCACCATAATCGTTGTCAACTCAAAATCATAGGTATTTAACCCATGAGTACCATCAATAGCTAAAATATTACCAGCAAATTTATGTAATATACTTTCTTGAACTCTATTCATATAAATTAAACAGAAATCAGTTGGCAATAATTTAGGATATTCTTGACCTTGCTTCTTATACAATAATATTTCATCACCACCACCTTCTTCACACTGCTTAATTAAAAGATCTACACTAACGGAATCATTTTGATGACGGACACCATCCTGAATGTTGATGTTAAATGAGCTCTTAATATTATTAATGTCTTTTCTATTAATAAGGTCACATCTCGATAGATTATTTTCATCAAAGTTACTTCTATATAAATCAAGGACCCTAAAACATTTATTTGTAAATCTCTAAGTTTTTTTAAATGTTGGTCAATATTTTTACAATATGTAGGTATTTTACTTGTAGATATTGTGAAATTTGCTTTACTTGTCTTGTAACTGAGACCCCACTTGTAAGTTTAGCAGCAATATCCATCCGATCTCCTTTTGGAATACGAACATTTTGTAGATTTAAAATATGACCATAATGAGTCTTATGATAAATACAACAAAACTGTCCATTATTTTCTATGGTTAGAATAATTTGGCTGGTACATTTACTTTCCATCTTGCAAGAACCCTGACTTTTAATAGCTCTTACTCTATTTGCATTTATTAATTTATGACCTAATAAAACATTTCAATTAAAACAATATAGAAATATAAGAAACAGACTGACAAACAAATTTTTATTAATAATAGGAGACAATAAAGAATATTCTATTTTTTAGATACCCCTTGGTTTATATGATCTATTACATGTATAATACACAGTTTGCTGATTTTTTTGATCATGACGAATATATTCCACATTGTTTGTTTTACAAATATCATTAAACCAACATTGGAATTCTAAAATGAGAAAATATAATAATATAAGTAATAAGATATATTTGTATAATAATAATAATATAATGGGTGCAAATGATTACATATTACATACCTTCTAGAGTTTTGAAAATAATTACTTCTTTGACCATAACTTTATTATGTGCCGATTCTAGATGACATCTTAAAGGCGGAAACATACTATTAAAACGTGACACGACGCCACGCATGTTAGTCCATATATTTATGTTGCGGCGTGTGGTCACATAGCGTGTTGTCTATGTGTTTCTAACTGTATTAAATATATGGAATTGAGAGGTACTAACATGCGTCGGGTGGCGTGGCGTCGTGTCACGTTTTGATAGTATGTTTCCGCCTTTATTCAGCTACAAATCTGTAAGATGTATTACAATCTTTTTCCAGGCATTTACTATTAAAACGATAATATTCGTAGGAAACAATATTAATTTTTGTCCTGTTTGCTATGAACGTTTTTTAGGTGGCGGTTAACACTACTTTGGCTACAGAAAATTTTTTGACAAATTTTGCAGGCGACAGGCATTTTAAAAATACTCGCTCTTTACAAAGCAAAAACGTCAAAAACTAAACACTATAAACATAACCACATTTCGAATTTACGTTCTTCTTTCTTAGAGCACACTAAAGAAGAAGAAGAAGAAGCACACTTGGCAACGCCGAGGGATGGGATTGTACATCTAACCGCTTAGGTACTTTTTGCATTGAAAACAAACGAGACTCCTATTAGAGAAAATGTAAAATAAGGGACTTAGGGACAGATTTCTGCAACTTTGAAACTACCGTCTGAAAGCTTATGTAAAACACAACTAGATGGCGGTACTAACCCAATTCCGTGAAAAAGTGACTTAGGCACTTTTTGCATTGGACCCTTCATTTGTCTTGTTTAAATTGTACAAAAAAACGACGATGAGGTGTGTTTAAAGGTCTCAATGATGCGTATTTTTTAATAAGCTTAAAACATCTGTCGTTGTTTACTTTTTCCGAGATTACAAAAGCTCTGGATGTGTGATTTTTCGAATCAGTTGTTTTTATTATGATGTAGTTTTCTTTAACCTCGATGTTTTTTAAGGTTATATTTGTGAGTTCTACTCTTTGAATAATATAAAACCTCAGGAAGGAGGATTTGGGTCCGGGATGGCTGTTGCATATGGCGGATGACTGTTTCCGTTACAGCAGTGGCATGGCGCGTGTATTGAGACCTTTGAATATAAAGATTGAGACAGATATGAAATAAAATATGCAGATTTAAAAAGTAATTTATTAAAAATTCACGAAAAAAACTGTTTTAAAATTAAAATACATATTATTCGTAGCGTTTTCTTCAAGTTCTAAATGACTTAAATTGTTGGTTTATCTACGGAATTAAACTTTTATAAAAAAGAATATGTAGTGTTTTATATATTAATTAATAGGTATTGTTTTAACACTAATAAAATTTTATTCGAATTATAACAATTCATTAAAAACATCAAATATAAATCGATTAATAATATGAAACTAGTTAAATAAACTATATAAATAGCAGAAATAAAATACTGTTACAAACATATAACTTTATTGGCCCTTAAATAAAATTAGTTTCGTATACATACTTCTTACGCTTTCATCTTTTTTTATAGTTTTTACAAATATAATTAATACTTGTGTTTAAAAAACAGAATCACAAACCAATTTTATTAATTGGATGTGATGTTTTTCTAAACCATTTTTATCATGATTTTGCATGCTGTAAATACGTTTTTGTATTGAAAATATTTTAAAATTTGTACAACAATTTTTTGTTTTGGTGTTTTCGAACAACCGCGAGCAGCACAACTAACCATTGTTTTTAACTTAAAATTATAACACAAGTGTCAAAAATGTTAATATAAATCGGTAAATTTAACAGTAACTAAATTACACAAAAGAAATAAAACTAAAAACACACAACAAGTAGATTATTTAACAGACACAAAAAAGAAATGACAACCGACCACTAAACACAACCAAACGTAAACAATAAATGAGTCATAAAGTGGCTGTCCAACATGGCCGTTTCCGTCGCACTTTTTAGTATTGACAATACGCAGATCCCTCCTTCCTGATGTTTTATATTCAAAGGTTCTACTCTTCTGCAAGCTCCTGCTAAACCGAAGATAGTGGCCACTTTAATTAATAAATAAACATCTTCTGGAGCTTCGACCATAAATTTGGCAATATCTTCTTTATTGAAAACCTTGGCTTTTTTGGGGAAAAGCCTACAGATTGTTTTTTTAAAAATGTAATTAATTTGTAGAAGTTGCTGTTAAAAAGTAAACGTATTTTGGGAAATAATATATTTACATAATATAACTAACGTTTTACAATTATGTTGACAATTAAAAACAATTAACTAAATATAAATTATATAATCTAGTTAACAGTAAACAGTGGCGTTCACTAATAAGTGTTTGTAAGGTGTATATTCCAACACTCCCCCTCACTAACAAACACATATTAATTTATTCCTAAACTTCCTCTTAAGTTTTCATATGTAGATTTTGGAAGTCCTTTGGTAAACAAGTCTGCTTGCATTTCTTTTGTCTGTAAATATTCTACATTTATAAAACCCTTTTGAACACAATCTCTAATAAAATGTAGTTTAGTATCTATATGTTTAGACTTTGTACTAACTACTGGATTGTTACTAAATTTTAGTGCTGCCTGGTTATCATTGAATATTGTTATTCTATTTTGATTAATTCCGATATCTTTCAAAAGCGATTTTAAATGCAGAGCTTCTTTTGCAGCTTCAGTGATGGATACATATTCTGCTTCAGCTGTGGATAGTGCTACAGATCTTTGTTTTCGCGATTCCCAGCTTATACAACTATCAGCATATTTAAAACAGTAACCAGTGTAAGATCTTCTATCTACAGAACATGACGCCCAGTCTGCGTCTGCAAAACCATGAACTTCTTGGCCTATTTTCTTAAAATTAATTCCTACACCTTTGTTCCTTGAAGGTACCTAAGGACTCTTTTTGCATATTTGAAGTGTACTTCACTAAAACAGTTATTAAATGGGCTAAGATGACTTACCGTATACATGATATCAGGCCTAGTAGCAACTGCTAAATACATCAAAGTACCAATTAAGTTTTGATAAGGTAAATTTTTACAAGTTTCTGTCTTCGATATTTTAAATTTATTTCTATTGGTGTACTTACAGGTTTACAATTTTCCATATTATATTGCTTTAATGCTTTTTCTATATATTTTGATGTGTCAGTTTTAAATTTTCACCTTCTTGTGTTATTTCAATTCCAAGACAATAATTTGGTTTTCCTAAATCTTTCATTTCAAATTTTTTTATTAGTAATTTCTTTATTTCTAGTAGTTTTTTCTCACAAGAATATGCTATGATAATGTCATCTACGTACACAGCCATTAATATTTTTATTCCATCGTCGATAATACTAGTAATACAAGGATCTGCTTGTGAAGAGATGAAACCTAGATTTTTTAGTTCTTCATCTAAACGCAAATACCATTGACTTCCAGATTGTTTTAATCCATAAAGAGCTTTTTGTAAATGGCAAACCTTTTCACCTTTTATATTTTTTATATCTTCTAACATCTTTTTAGTTTTATTAAATAAGGTAAGGTCTTCATTTGTGCTTTCATCTATCATAATTTCATTTAAGTACTGTTAGAACAAATAAATAAAATTCCAATTATTTAAACAGTTTATTCGGATTTCAATACGCCACACAATAATTATTATAACAAGAGCTCTTAACACCTTGATGTCGCCGCTAGTACTGTTCGATATTCGGGTATCGTTCCGTTTAGCGCCAGTCGGCACGATGTCGCCCTCTGACTCCAGATTTTCTCCGTAACAGTCGGCCATCCTGCAAAGATAATGTCCTCATTACTCTGTTTATTACTACGCCAATTATTCAGTATCACTCTCGCCACATGTACTATATTCATTCGCCTCATCATCAAGTGTATTAACACTATGATATCGCCTTATAGAGTCAATTGAGACAATCGCCTTAAATCTCTTATACCCCCTAACGCCTTTAATCGCCTCGATAAGAAAACGATCCCGAGGAAACACCTTACTAATTCGATATGGTCCATCGAATTTATTGGCTAATTTCTGAGTTAGCCCTACGCCATCTTTCGTCGTGGCTGCATCACGCCGTAGTACTAAATCTCCAACTTTGTACGTTGTTGCCACCTTACGCTTTTTATCGTATCGCCGTTTCATGCACCTCCTTGCCTTTTCAAGATTGGATAACGCCTTAACCCGATCTTGTTGTACATTTCGCTTAAAACCAACAAGTTTTCCGCCTCGCTTAGATTTAAGCTCTCTCTTAACCAGTGATTCGCCAGCCACTGCATGTTCCGCCTTACGTGACACGCCAGTCACCAAAGCTTCCGCCGGACCAGTCGCTAGTCTCCGCCTCAGTAGCCTTTCACTTCGCCTCGTGATCTGCGAGAACGCAGGAGCTTGAGATGCAAAGTCGTCACCCTGCGGCCCCTGAGGAGTCTCGTCGTGAATAGGTTGCGCCTCATCAACCTGCATCGCCTCTGCATCTGCCTCGACTCCAACTGCATTCGCGCTCGCCACGCAGATAGGATCTTTCACCGAATCCTCAGGATCATTCGCCATGTCCTTTAGACCTCCGCCAGTCTGTTCTCCTGATTCGCTAGCTAGCTCGCCTTCCGCCAAATCTGCTACCCTACTACGACTGTGTGAAAACATTAGGTCGGCAGGAGAGAAATGCGTACTGGAGTTGATCGTATTATTAAGGCCCCAAACAACATCCGGCAGCTTCTCGTCCCACCTTCCTTCTGTTTCCGCTGTGGATGTTAACGCCTCCACTATGGTCCGGTTTTGTCTTTCCACCTGACTGTTCGCCCTAGGGGTCGCCACAGCATTCACCACATGCTTTATTCCCTTTTCCGCCAAAAACGCCTTAAATTCCTTACTTTGGAACGCCTTTCCTTGATCAGAGACCACACGCCTTGGGCTCCCGAATTCGCCAAATATCTCCGTCAGCCGGGCAATCGCTTCCGCCGACTTTAATGTCTTACAAGGTTTCGCCAGAACGAATTTAGTAAATCCGTCTACCAACATTAAAAGATAAGAATATCCTTTAATACTTCTGACAAATGGACCTAAATGATCGATGTGCACCGTATCAAATGGGACTGGTCGCCTTTCAATTGGGTGTAAAAGTCCCTCGCCTTTCCCGTACTGACCTTTTGCAAATCCACACCTGAGACACGACTTGACATATTTCGATACGAAATGTCGCATCCTAGGAAACCAGTACGTGTTCTCCAACAACGCCAAACATCGCTCGGTCGCCGGGTGTCCAATGTCATCATGATACTTTTTCAGCATGTTAAATTTCGCCATTGCCGGTACATATAACCTATCGCCTTTAGTGGTTATACGATGTAAACGCCTTTTCTTCACCTTGTATTTCTTTTTAACCTCCGCCTCGGCCACGCCTGACTCTAACAACCTTATTAGTTCCTGCGCCTTAGGATCTTGCATTTGTACAGTCAAAAACCAATCGTCATCCGCCAACGCCACTATATTTACACCTATAGGATTCCTGCTCAATGCATCTGCATGTCCCATACGTTTCCCAGGACGATATTCTATCTCCATGTCATATTCCTGTATAGTTAGCCAACCTTGCTATTCTAGGAACTAGATCTCTTTTGAGCAACACCGCTCTAACCGCCACACAATCAGTGACAACCTTAAAGTGTATTCCTACTAGGTACACTCTAAATCGTTTAATAGATTCGACTACCGCCAAAGTCTCTAACTCGTAACTGTGATATACCTGTTCCTGCGCCGTTGTAGCCCTGCTGTAGTACTCTACTGGTCGCCACTTGCTGCTCACTCCTTTCTCCAGTAGAATACCTGATACGCCAAACTTACTTGCAACTGTGTGCAATTCAATTTCCGCCTGACTATCATAGATCGCCAACAAAGGCCTAGTCGCAAATTTTTCCTTTAGTACAACAAACGCCTTTTGTTGTTCAGGACCCCATCGCCACGGTACATCTTTCTTTGTCAATTCTGTCAACGGCTTCGCCAGTATTGAGAAATTACAGATAAATTTCCTAAAATAAGACGCCAACCCTAGAAATTGCCTCACGCCATGGACATCATTCGGTCTAGGAAAATCCATCACAGCCTGTACCTTACGCCTTCCAGGTTGAATGCCTTCGCCAGAAATCTCGTGTCCTAAATACTCGATTTTGGACTCTAAAAAGGAACACTTCTCCAATTTGAGCTTTACGCCTACCCGCTCAATTAAATCTAACACCAATTCTAGTATCTCTAAGCCATCCTTCTCGCCAGCAGATGGAATAAGCAAGTCATCCATGTACGCCAACACCTCGCCATAATGCAATTTGCTAAGCATTTTACTAATTATCCTTTGGAACACCGCAGGAGAGTTAGACAATCCAAATGGAACTCTTAAGTACTCGTAATGACCATCAGGAGTGATAAACGCCGTTTTATCTATAGAGTCCGGATGCATAGGAACTTGATGAAACCCTTGAGCCAAGTCAAGTGTAGTGAATAGATTCTTATTCGCCAGTCTATCCAATTGATCTGAAATTAAAGGCAGCGGATATCTATCTTTCACCGTGATAGCATTTAATGCCCTGTAATCAACACACATTCGAATATCTTTTTAGCAATGAGAACTATCGGGCTAGCGTACGCCGACTCGCTTTCCCTGATAACGCCAGCATTCAAGAGAGTTTGCACCTTTTCTCTTACTATTTCTCTCTCACGATAGGAGAGTCGATAAGGACGATAATATATTGGTAACTCCGACGTCAGCCTTATCTGAATCTGTCCTAGATTGGTTAAACCTAAATCATCATCGCCTTTAGAAAAACAGTGTGACTTACGCCTCAGTAAACTGTACAATCGCCTCTTACAATCATCAGATACATCGCCCACATTTACGCCAGATACATTCATTTCAACTTTATGTGTACGTATTAATCTTACCATGTGTTCTTCTTTTGTCGCCTCCATGGGATCTGGTTGACATTCGTCCGCCCGAGAGATTATTCGACCTTTGCGCCACAAAATCGAACTCTCTCCACCATTGACGATCTTAACCTCCTTCAATTGGTCATCGAATATTCCCGCCAGGATGAGGACACACGACTTACCAAAAGCAATTTGCTTTTTATTCATGGAATACGTCACGCCGGGTATTCCATCCACCACATTCACCTGCACCTGGTTAACGGAATAAGGTGGTAAAGACACATCTCGCGCCAGGATGAGCTTACACCTTGTTCCTTCGCCTTCCAGTGTAATCTGTTTTGCCAACTCGTTTAAATCTGGTTCGGTTGTCAGGTACGCCTTCCCATTTCTTACCACCATGGTAACGCCCACCGCATTTATATCAGGTTGACCAATCAATAATTCAATTGCGCCCATGTCACAGTCCGTCACCAACGCCTTAGTATTGAACTGACACTCCGCCCATGTCATTACAAAGCCTACCTCGCCATGGCTCCAAGCAACACCCACACCAAAACCACAAATGGTTGGTTAGCGCCTTCCTTCGATATTCGAAGTCCCAGTTTTTCAGCTACAGCTTTCTGCATTAGATTCTGCTGACTCCCCGTGTCTAAATACGCCTTGACACGCTCGCCATTGATATATACCCAATGCCTAAAGGATTTATCACTAGCATTTACTAAAAGACTTACCTGTCCAGTACTCTTAGCGGTGCTAGTGCTCGCCTCTCCTCGAACCGGCCCTATTGCACGCCTTTTGGGACACTGGTTCCTAAAATGCCCCCTTTCGCCACAACGATGGCATCGCTCCGCCGCAGGTAACGGGCAATCCTTGCTGAGGTGATCCGTCATCTTCTGGCAATTGTAGCACCGCCTTAAGCTACTTGCACGAGGTCCGGTCACTGACTCTTTGGGTGGCGCCGTTATACGAGGTCGAACTATTTTATTGGCACCGCCTTCGCCTTTGTATGATTCCAACCCCGCCAGGAAGGATCGATACAAGTCCTCCGGAGAACTACACCCAACTGCAGCTGCATTCGCCTTCAGCTCAGCTGGTAGCCCCCTTATAATGCAGGACACTGCATTCGCGCCAGTAACCTCCACACGATTACACAACGCCAGCTTAGCATGATAATAACTGGTCATGCTCTCAGTAGGCGCCTTCTTCCTCTCCAACATCTCATGGAGCATGTCAGCGTAATCCCTTCGCCTTGGGAACGCCAACCGCAACTTCTCCTGCCATTGATCCCAAGTGAGATCAAAGTTGTTTAACTGGTGGAACCAGCGCTTCGCCGCTCCTTCCAGTCTGGACTGCGCCACCGTCGCCTTGTCATACGAGGACCATCCATGTATAGTGCCAAGTTGGTCGATCTTTTGGAGCCAACGTTCGATGTTTGAGTCGGCATCATCAGGATCGAACCGGTCCACTAGTTCCCCACCTAGTTGCAGTGCTCGCCTTCCACTGCCACTAGCTTCTACGACCGAGACTTCGCTACGCCTGGAAGTCATCGTGTCCGCCATCTCTCCCGCCATGAGAGCAGCTTGCTGTTTGGCGATCTTCTGAATGCTGTCCGCCAAGCCTCCAGCCATTAGGGCATTCACCAGGTCTCCAACCGCCATTTGGGACAGATTTTCGGATGAAACATTCGCCATTGTTTCATCTTCGCCACGCTTTGTGGTTGACAATCCAGCACGCCCTTGGATTTCATCCATTAACACCTCATCGCCACATTCCAAATCAAGGATGTTATCTTCGCCAGTCGCCTTTTGCCTGTAAAAGAGTAAAGTAAAGTAAAGTAAATAAGCTTTATTGTCGAAAAAAAATTGTCAAATTTTGTAGACAAAGCTGTGTAAAAAAAATATATATATATAATAAAACAAATCAAACAGAACAAATAAAAATAACAATGCACAATAAACACAATAAAAAGTACCTACAAGTAATTACATACAAACATATAAAACTTCACAATATATAACATTGTAAAAGGTCAATAATAATAACAAAAAGAAGTTTCTAGATTATGTATAAATTATACAAAAGGAAAGATGAGTAATATAAAAAAAAAAATTTAAAATTAAAATTTTAATTAAGTCAAAGTGGTATTAAAAAAAAAACAAATACAAAACATAAATAAATAAATATCATAAATTAACCATCCAGTGTGTGGGATGGTCCTAAATATTTTATTTAAAAAAGTCATCAACTGCATATAAAGCTCTCTCTACCAAGTATAATTTTAATGCTTTACGAAATGCGGTGAAAGATGAAATGGACTTTATTTCAAAGGGCAAATTGTTGTACATTTTCTTAGCGTTATAAAAAATGGAGCTTTTAATTAGTTCCGTGCGTGGTTTTGGTAAGTAAAGATCGTATTCTGCACTTCTAAGAGGGTAGTTGTGAAATGGTCTGTCTGAGATTTCAGGTAAATGTTTACGGATTAAGGAAATGGATTCAAAGATAAATAGGGATGGAAGTGTTAAAATTTTATGTTTTTTAAAGAATTCCCTACAGTGTGTTTTGCTGCTTAGTTTTAGCGTATAACGAACGGCTCTCTTTTGTAATTTAAAAATACGTTCAAATTGAGTCACACAACATGTACCCCAAAAAGGAAGTGCATATCGGAGGTGTGACTCGAAGAGGGCAAAATAAACTGTTCTGGAAGCAGACAGGTGAAGTTCCCTAGATATTGTTCTCAGTGCGTAACAAGAAGAGCTTAGTTTTTTTGACAAAGCGTCAATATGTAATTCCCATTTTAGAGAGCTGTCAACGATAAGTCCCAAAAATCTCGCAGAGTCAACGACCTCCACAGTGGAATTATTTAACGTAATAGGTTGAATTGCAGATGTGTATGGTAGAATTTTGGTCTTAGAAACGTTCAAACACATGTGGTTAGAATCACACCATGATTTGATGATGGTTAAATCATGTGAAACGATTCTATGAAGTTCGGTGATATCCGAGTGACTCCAAGAGAAGCTAGTGTCGTCCGCGAATAGACAAATTTTACCGCCGATGTTTAAATTAGCAATATCATTGATAAACAGCAAAAACAATATAGGACCCAATACCGAACCTTGAGGAACCCCATATTCTATTGGCTTGCATGAAGACCTTAATTCATCAACTCGTACAAGCTGCATTCTCTCGCTAAGAAAAGACTCAAACCACTTGATAGAGGTGCCTCTAAAACCATAGTGCTGTAATTTTTTAAGTAAAATTTTATGATCTACGCAATCGAAAGCCTTTGAGAAGTCACAAAATATTGTAGCTGTTGAGTGTTGATTGTTTAAGCTGGAGTAAACATTATTAAGAAGAGAAAACATTGCATCATTTGTGCATTGACCACTTAAAAATCCAAATTGATTCTTAGCTAGAATCTTGTATTTAACCACAAATGATAGAAGCCTTTTTTTGACCAACCTTTCAATGATTTTTGATAACGTAGGAAGAAGTGCGATTGGGCGATAGTTAGAAACTTGACCTTTATCACCTCCTTTATGCAAAGGAATGATTATGGCTGTCTTAAGGCAAGTTTGAAAAAGACCAATTTGGAAGGACTTATTAATCAAATTTGTTAGAAGATCTAATACACAGTCCGGTAGATTTGCGAACATTTTGAGGGTAAGCCCATCTACTCCAGTTGCGGATTTGTTTTTAATATCTCGAATTGTAATACGCAGCTCTTCTGATACTACAGGTGAAAAAAAGAAACTGTGCAAGTTCTCATTAACATTCAATAAATAGGAAAGTGGATCAAGAGTAGAAGTTATAGAATTAGTTAAGTTTTTGGCGACATTTATAAAGTAATCGTTGAGGCTCTCAGTTGAAGAAGGAATTGTGCTGGGCAAGGAAACTTTATTTCTTAAATCATTAACTATAGACCAAGTTTCCTTAGCAATATTATTGGACCCACTCAGTCTCCTATTATAGTAGATGTCCTTGGCAGCTTTTATAGTCTTATGATAAACTTTTTTATAAACTTTTACATAGTCATGAAGAAATATATTGTCCGTAAATTTTTTTATGTAACAAAGACAACGCATATTTTTTGAGGATGTACGTAAGCCATTGGTAGTCCATGGCTTATGCAGTTTGTTTTTGATAGGCCTAAGAGGAAATGATTCAAAAGCTAAGTTAGACAATGTTTTAACAAAAGATGTAAAGGCGGTATCGATATCAAAAGAAAGACATTCCCAGACAGTTGTTTGGCAGAGATTTCTGAAGTCAAGAAAATTTGTATCCGTAAAAATTCGACAGAATTTTCGTGGAGAATTTTTTGCTTTGAAATTTACTGAAAATTTGGTTAATACTGCCTCATGATCTGAGAAACCCGAACTAAAGACAGAACAGTCTACAAAACTCGATTCAAATGACGACACAACATAGTCAATGGTACTGGAACTAGTTTTGGTTATTCTGGTAGGAGAGTTGACATGCATGTTAATACCAAAAGAGTCAAATATTGATTGGATTGTTTCTTGAGCAGCACACACACTGAAAAAGTCAATGTTAAAATCACCACATAGTATTAATCTGCTTTTTGCAGGCAAGGATTCAAGTAAGCTTAGTAAATTTTGACAAAATATATTTACATCAGCGTCCGGTGTTCTATAAATACAAATAATATAAAGGTTATAAATATTGTTAAAAACGATGGAAAATTCAAATATTTTTTCGGATAAAAAATTATCGAACTTGGTAACTGCTGAAAAGTTATTGTTACTAGACATTATTAAAGTACCTCCATGAGATAAATTGCTTCTATTAAAGCGAGCTATAGTGGTGTAATTTTTTACCAATACAGGCTCACCCATATTTAGCCAGTGTTCCGTTATGGCAACTATTTCTGGAAAACCAAGCTCTTCCAATAATAGAAACAATTCATCCGTTTTGTGTCTTAAGGACTGAATATTAATTAGAAATACACCAAGCTTACTTTCGTCCAATTTTTTAGAGGTTGCTTGATCCTCTGTTCGCGTCATTGATTTTAAAAATTTTTGGATCTACTTGGAGAACCAGTCGAGATATAATTACTGTGGCCTTCCCTAATCCTTTGCAGATGAAGGACCTTCTCTGATGATGCAAAGGATCTGAATGCCAAGAGATCTGCCTCAACTTCTTTTTTTTCAATTCCGTAGGCCTCATGAAAACGATAATACAACCTACGCAAGGAGTCTTCGTCACCAGGAAGTCCCTCTGATGTTAAGGCTAGTTTGACGCTTGTTTTAGTATGGCCTTCAAAGCATACAGTGGCTGGCTGGTTGTGTAGATAGGCAAGAAATAGCCTAAGGGATTTTAATATGAAAGGTTCCCTTAGTCTCGCGACATCCTTACTATAGGTGGAGTCATCGGGTCTATAACTGGCACATCGTTCTTCCTACCACTATTTTTTACCACAAACTCTGTGTTGCTAAAAACAGAAGATTTGCAAGCAGAGATGGCCTCACTGTCAGAACTAATCTTTATAGGTGTATTTTCTTCAGATGCAGAATGAGTTGGTGAACTTCGACTTCCCATACTATCCGCCTGTAAACCTTGGTGGTATGTGGTCGACGTACACAATGTTAGGTTAAATAGATTTGGAGACGGGGGTTCTGATAAGGTGGTATGGTTTATTAATGTACCAGGAGGCCACATAGTTACATCTTTAAGGAGGTTGAGGTGACTTTCATTCTTCACACCTATTTTGAAATCCGCATGTGAACTAAACCTACTTTTCACCATAGGAAAGCATCGGATAAAGCCAGTTGTCCCAAGTTTTTCTTTAACATAATGCACAAGTTGAACAGCTGTATAGGTATGTGTTTTTACCGAGACTACTACATAATGCCAGTCGTCTTTTATGGGCACTTTTTTAGTTGATGGAGTTGTCAAATTCTCGGGGATAGGGACTTCGGGGTTTTGCACTTCTGCGTTGTCGGTCTGAGTGGAAGTTGAATTTTTTAGTGTAGATTGATTACTCTTACTGTTAAAATCAGATAATTCATCAACTTTCAGTACCATTTTATTTACTTCCTTCCGTAGGTCTCTTATCTCTTTTGCTAATTCCTCCTTTGATGAATCGTGGACCTGGACCTTTATAGATTCATTGTGACTCTCCATCAGAATAGTTGATAAGTTGAAAATGTCTTGCTTCATTTCCCTGATTGAATTGAACAAAGACTCCTGTCGATTTTCAGAATTAACAGTATGGAGGCTATGTATGACATTTATTTGATCGTATAATGTCTTCCATTTGGAATCATGGTCGCTTATGATGTCATACATTTCCATAATTATCGCCATTTTCTGAAGAAATTTGTTTTTTTTGGAGCTGAGTCATTTTATCATGCAAATATTTTAGTGTAGGAGAATCACACACACTGCAGAAGTATCGGATGTTATTATATTTTTGTAGACACAAAATTTTTGTAGATGTTTTGTCCAGACCAGTACAATTCATGCAAAAATTTCGGCGGCACTCTCCATTACAGCGTAATTTGTATTTGTCTTTTTCCGAAATAATTTTTTTGGCAGGAATCACACTTAAATTCGGCCATTTTAATTTAAGAAAAAATGGTTTTTATTTGATAATAATGTTCCTTAAGTTAAATTTTTTTTTTTAATTAAAATAAATTAATGTTCAAATGTTGACTAAGCAAGGTCAGAATAAGTAAATATAAAGTTACGACAAGAACGTCGATATCGATGTGTAAATAAACAAATTTCACTAAACAAATCAGTAGTGACCTTGAACTAATATTTACTTCGACGAAATCACGAAACAATACAAAACAAACAAATCAAACCAAAACAAATCTTTGAATACAAAAATTAGCGCGAACGAAAAACACGACCGTCCCGTTTGACTGCTAAACCTCAGTCAACATTACTAATGTACGCCTTTAGATATAAATATCCAAATTCGCCTGCGCACCCATTACATTTCTTACCCCAAGATCTCACCCGTGCTTGAGAACAAATGAATCGAACCATACAACTCCCGCTGTTGGCCACCAGCGAAAGCCGCACCATCCGAAACACCCATAACTCAACACTACCTTGGTGGCATGAGAATCAGAAAATAGTTATTAAATTCCACCCAAGAACTCATCATACGCTCTTGATGGCATGAGCAATCTTTAAACACTCCTCAAGAACTCATAGTACACCATATGGCATGAGTATGTGTGAAGCATCACTCAAGAACTCATCGCACGTCAATGATGGCATGAGTTACCCTCAGATATTTCCAAATACTAATCGTACGCCACTGATAGCATTTGTCAGTGCCTCATACTTTGCTAAATCTGTCATACGCCGATGATAATACGAGTAAACACCAAATATTCTTCATAAATATATCGAACGTCAATGATATATTCCTCATAAATATATCGTACGCCAATGATAATGTGAGTAATCACCAAATATTCCTCATAAATATATCGTACGCCAATGATAATGTGAGTAATCACTAAATATTCTTCATAAATTTATCGTACGCCAATGATAATGTGAGTAATCACCAAATATTCCTCATAAATATATATCGTACGCCAATGATAATATAAGTAAACACCAAATATTCCTCATAAATATATCGTACGCCAATGATAATGTGAGTAATCACCAAATATTCCTCATAAATATATCGTACGCCAATGATAATGTGAGTAATCACTAAATATTCTTCATAAATTTATCGTACGCCAATAATAATGTGAGTAATCACCAAATATTCCTCATAAATATATATCGTACGCCAATGATAATATGAGTAAACCAAATATTCTTCATAAATTTATCGTACGCCAATGATAATGTGAGTAAACACCAAATATTCCTCATAAATATATCGTACGCCAATGATAATATGAGTAATCACCAATTATTCCTCATAAATATATCGTACGCCAATGATAATGTGAGTAAACACCAAATATTCCTCATAAATATATCGTACGCCAATGATAATGTGAGTAATCACCAAATATTCTTCATAAATTTATCGTACGCCAATGATAATGTGAGTAAACACCAAATATTCCTCATAAATATATCGTACGCCAATGATAATATGAGTAATCTCCCGTAGTAAACCTCAATTATCCATTAATCCATGATTTTACGCCTTTAATCGTTCCTGACGGTACGACACTGGGTTCATCCTCAAGTTCATCGCCAAATTTATCATAAAATTCAACACCAGGGATAATTATGAATTTCACAAAGATATCATACGCCTTTTAAGGTAGTTCCTCCGCGACAGTCCAGTCAAAAAGTTTCGGAATCGCACTATCGTTAAGCACGTTTGTTTGTACTATGACTGTACGTTAAATTTGTTAACGTGAGTGTACTTCTATCCCTTAAACGTATACACATATACTGTGAAATATAATTGTTTGGAAATGTGGCAACGTCGCGTCATTTTTATTCTTATTTCTCCTAACCACTGAAACTTACTTTTAGTTTAGACGCAAAGTAAATTATTGCAATAAATAAATAAATAGTTATGGGTGACCGTATTCGTCATAAAGTATTGCAATAATTGAAAATTTACTGTCGTGAAAGTTTCGTTTTTAAATGTTTATTAATATAATATTGTTGAATATATTTTGTATTTATTGTTATAATTCATAACAAATCACAAGATTGTTCTATAAGATATATTCTCTCATTTTAAAAATTATCAATATTTGTTATGATTTATTAAAAAAAAGTTGAGAAGTGATATCCTTAAAAATATTAAATTCGTTTAAATTTCGCGCTATTTCTTTCTTCTCTAACTGCTAACTTTAGTAAGACAAATAGATTTTTACTAAATATAGACATAAAAATAAACTTTATTAAAATGTGTTTTATTAATAAAATATAATGACAAATAATACAAATTATTTAATTCATGTAAGAGCTCTACACACCTTTGATTTTACATTTAAATTATTTATGTTACTCATCTTTTGCTTATATCTAGAGGTAACATCTTCTAAAAATATTCACTCATGTTTATTTCTTTAGAACTTAACAATAAATAAAGTCACTCAAACACTTTTATAACTACACAATCGGCAACAAAAAGTTAGGAAAAGACAATTTAAACACGAAGTAACATGGATTTAAATACAAAACCAAAGTAAACACAACCTTTATTTGCCTCTCAGCGGCCATATTGGTAATCTAATAAAAACGTCAAAGTCTTGTCTTGAAATGCCCTATTTGTGACAACGTTGCCACATCGTTTTCATGTCATTAGTCTTTATATCATTCCTTAGAAAATTATTGCTGAAACGAGTTGTTTATTTTAATTTTTTATCGAAACTACGAGGTAAATAATTTTTAATTTTTTTTTATATCATCTAAATATAGTATTTTACCAAATATCAGTTTTTCATCGAGATGGTGAAAGTCATTCATTCATAAATTAAAATAAATTGATGTTTCCCACGCTTCCCCCATGTTACATGTACAATTAATGTCATTTTTAATTGCAAATATCTCATATCTGATGAGGTAAATCGTCTTCAAATTTTAACAGTATGTGTATTATACATTTACGAGCTTATATTCTGAGTTTTGCGAAATTCTTGAAACATTGCTTTCATAACCGTACTACCTTAAATTATTTTATGCAGAACTTCGCCTATGTGCTAATTAAAATAATTCTGTTGCATCGCCACAATTCTTCAAAATATTTCGTCTATAAACGCCTTTATTTCTAGGTATAAATATATTACAACGCCTAACAGAATAATATATACTAGATTCTGAAATGTACCTAAACAGTGGAATATTTTTGCTTAGTCATCTCTCTCGCCGCTACTCATGTTTCGGCTTGTGCTTGGTAACCACCCTACCCCGCACACACCTCGCCCAAATGTGAGAACAAAGGAATTATCGTCTACTACATAATAATTAAAGTTGTACTTACATTTTGTTATGGATAAACTCGCCTTGAGGTTCACTTTTCGCCGGAGAATTATCCTAACGACTTGGATAATTAATAGTTTCGCAATCTAATACGCCAAAAGATTACTACAACTATTTACGCCGTTATATCACTTTTAATGTCACTAATTCACTCGCCAAGACACGTAGAACTATCCCACTTCTGAATTGTTAGTTAACCTTTCGGAACTCGCGCTCACTTTTGTGATAGAAAGGTCGCGCGCGGACTCTTAGTCCGCAACTGTGAAATACCATTTTTACAAGTTTCATGTTATAATTCTTAAATAAATATACAAATTGAGATATTAAAAGTCATTTATTAACCAAATTTAAACATTTTAGTAATGTTAGAAACATAATATAACCAAGAACTCGAACAAATATAAGAAAAAGCTGGTACAAAAAATTTTTAACAAACATTATGGGTGACACTGAGGGCATATCATTAGAGAATGTTCCAAACAAATAAACTTGTGACATTCGACACAAGAATAGCGTGTAGGCCTATTTTTTCGTCGGTCGCAAATAAAACAACGTCCTCTCTGACCTGCTGGTGTTTCTGGAACTGGATGTGCTCTGGTGGTTTCTGCTCCAAAAACTTCATTTATCCTCAGTTGAATAGCCCTGGGAATGGGCTGGGTAGCACGTCGGCGAACATGTTCTTCTACTAACTGAGACGATAAGGCTCGCAAAAACATCCTCCGTCTTATTTCAGTAGCGTTATTTATCGAAAAAATCACAAAAGAGTTTATTCCAGTTACATTTAGTAAAGAGTAAAATAAAACCATGGGCCATCGTTTAGTGTTTCGCGCACAATCATAGGCCGCACATAGTTTGTCTACACAATCAACACCACCCTTTGAAGCGTTATAGTCCATTATCATGTCTGGTTTATTTGTACTGGCATCTATTTTGTCATCAAAGTGCATACTTGACAACAGTAAGACGTTTTTATTTTTCTTTGGTATATAAGATACCAGTGTACAGTCATTCCTGAAGGCAAACATACTCGAAGTAATTGGGCGACCTGATGGACGTGAAAATTCGAGGGGCAATTGCTTTTTATTTTTCCTGACAGTGCCTAAAAGAGTCAGCTTGAAATCTGTATAAAGTGACGTCAACAAGTCCATATTAGTGAACCAGTTGTCCACAGTCACGTTGCGACTTGTTCCTTTGATTGGCTGGCATAGTCTTTGTACCACTGCAGTTGGTGAATTGCTGCATTCATAGGGTCCGTCCGGTTGCTTGCCAATATAAACTTCCATATTCAAAGTGTAAAATGTCTTGGAATCCGCCATAGCAAAAATCTTAATCCCGTACTTGTTGGGTTTACTAGGGATGTACTGTCTAAATGAACAGCGTCCCCGAAACCCTTCTAACTTTTTGTCAATGGTTACAAATTCGAAATAGTTGTTCACCACAGCGTCAAAAACTTCCCTAATTGGGGCTAACTTGTCAAATTGTGTCCTGTCGTTTCTAGTTTCTAAATCGTCATATCGCAGGTTTACTAAAAGGAATAGAAATCTTTTCTCAGACATTGTCAACCTGAATAATTCTACCCCAGTAGCATTTTTAGCCCACAGCTCTTCTGTATGTAGACGACTTGACTTCAACACTCCTGCTAAATACAATAGACCAATCAATGCTCGAATCTCCACGATATCCGTATCTCTAGCATCCCTTTCCCGCTGATAGTTTGGTCTAACCAACTGAATATGTTTATTTGTATAATAAACAATGGAATTTAAAATGTCATCGGTAAAAAAATATTTCCAAATGTCAATCTCTCTTTTCAAACCCCTGGCGGTACCTTTCACTCCTGGGAGGTGCTTGATTAGATTTTGCGCTCTAGTTTTTACATTTTGTTTAGGGACATGCTTTGCCCAATGCGTAACGCCGTCTTTACCAACAAACATAGGCTGCCCTTCCCATGGCGTTTCCAAATTTTCTGGTTCTTCCACGTCCGATATCTCTTGTTCAGTGTCTGTGTGAAGGTCTTGCTCCTCAACATGGTCTTCTTCTCCAAATTCCTCCTGATCATCAAATTGTACATCAAACTCGTTATCGCTTTCTTCCAGGCAGTCAATCATCAACTGGTTCAGGCGTGCCTGTTCCTTTTCCCAAGAGTAGGCCATCCTAAAAAGACGTAAAAATTAGCTTATCCCTTCATTTATTTTATTAGACTTTTTTATTTTATAAATAAAATAAAAAACCACATAAAAACATACTTTTCTTTTGTATAAAATCCGAGAAGAAATTTATCACTAACAGTCGCATGCGGACTCACAGTCCGCAGACCTAAATATTTTTCAACCAGCTCCACTAATCAACGACTTGTGCACTACTGCTTAGCCAGTGCAGCGTTGAAGGAAGATTCTAAGCGGAGCAAGCTCCTCGAGTTACGAATTTTAGAATTAACCTAGGATAAGTTGAGCTGCGGAGCGAGAGTCCGCGCGCGAGTTCCGAAAGGTTAAATAAAATAATAGTCCAGATATTTAAACAGTTTATTCGGATTTCAATACGCCACACAATAATTATTATAACAAGAGCTCTTAACTTAACACCTTGATGTCGCCGCTAGTACTGTTCGATATTCGGGTATCGTTCCGTTTAGCGCCAGTCGGCACGATGTCGCCCTCTGACTCCAGATTTTCCCCGTAACAGTACTTTTCGAGATAATCTGGTTTTTTCATGTCAATATTTTCATTTAAATCTCCATTCAAATAAGCGCTTGTAACATCAAGTTGATTTAGTTTAAGGTTTTCTTCTACAGCTGTGGCCAATAATAGTCTCAGAGAACTAAGTTTTACTACTGGAGCAAAAGTTTCGTTGTAGTCAGTTCCATATTTTTGGCTAAATCCTCTTGCTACAAGACGTGCTTTTTTCTTTTCCGTGTTATCTCGGTTAATTTTTCTTTTAAGTACCATTTTATAGTCTACTAAATTAATCTTATACTTCCTTTCTTTTATTATCCATGTACCATTTTTAATGTGCGCTTTTATTTCAGATTTGATGGCTTCATGCCCTTCTTCATTTTCTTCATTTTCATCTGATTCGCATAGGTACATATGCTCGTTTCCTGTCTCTTCTAATTCGTAGTCTTTTGTCCATACAGGAGGTTTCTTCTGACGTTCTGATCTTCTGTATGTAGTTTCATCATGATTTTCTTCTTCATCTGATGATGTGGATGTTTCACTTTCAACAAAATTTTCTTCTGTTTCATTAGATCCACCTGGATTTTTAAAAATGATTTCAGTGTCGTTACTAGTGTTACATTCTCTTTCATTATGGTTTACTAAGAAATCATAATTGCTACTAGTTTCCTCATAAAACATTTTATCTAAAATTTTAACATCTCTACTTATTATAACATCATTTTTTTCTGGTACATAGATTCTATATGCTTTGGCATTTTTGGCATATCCCAGAAATACTCCTGGTGTTGCTTTTGGTGCAAACTTATTTTTTCGATTTTTGTTCAAAACAAATGCTTTTGATCCAAATATATGTAGGTGATTAACAGATGGTACACGCCCAACCCATTTTTGATATGGTGTTTCTCCGTTTAATGCTTTTGCTGGACTTCTGTTGATCAAGTAATTAGAAGTATAAATAGCTTTTGCCCATAACTGACTTGGCAACTTAGCATCTATTAGCATACATCTAGCTTTATCTATCAATGATCTGTTTTTACGTTCAGTTATTTGTTAAAAAGTAAACGTATTTTGGGAAATAATATATTTACATATATAACTAACGTTTTACAATTATGTTGACAATTAAAACTTTTTTCTTTGATTATCATGTTTTGTATCCTCTTTATTTGTTTTCTTCCAACAATCAGAGGCTTTATGTCCATATCTTCTGCATTTATGGTATTTAAATTTAAATTCATCATTTCTCAATGGCTTTTTATTAAAGTTTCTTTTATTACTGCTGTACAGAGCACCTTCCTGGTTGTCGTTAGTTTCTTGTCCTTTTCTGGCTTCCGATTCTTCTATTAGATCTTCAGGTTTGGGTAAATTGTCTCGCGTTTCAATAGCAATTCTAAACTTCTCGAAACTAGAAGCTAAACTATAGAGCATCATTACACTAAGTAGTTCTGGATTAATTTGGATATCCATATCATTCAGTTTGTCTACTATATGTAAAAAATTATTCAAATGGTCTCTTATATCTTCTGTTTCGGACATTTTCTTTAGTATTAATTGCTTCAGGAGAGTTGCTTTACGAGCTGGTCCTTGACTTTGATATATACATTTTAGAGTATCCCAAACATCTTTTGAAGTTTTACAATTTTTTACTTGTTTTAGTTCAGGAGGGGATATTAACAATAAAAGCTCTGAACGTGCCATTAGATCTTCACGATCGTAGTCTGCAGGATTATCTGCTGGTCTCAATTTTTCACCAGTTACATAGTTCCATAAATTGTTCTTAATTAATACGGCTTGGGCCTGGACACTCCATGTGTCGTAATTTTCCTTTCCCAACGATTCTATACGATAAGCAGCCATTTTATATACTTTATCGTATTAGAACCACGCTCTGCTACCAATTTGTCAAAAAGTAAACGTATTTTGGGAAATAATATATTTACATATATAACTAACGTTTTACAATTATGTTGACAATTAAAAACAATAGGGAATATGCAGGCAATTTTTTTATTTTTTTTATTCAATATTCATTTCATTTTAATATAGAAAATAAAATAATCATAGCTGTAAGAGTAGTAATTATTTTTTCATAAAATCTTAAAAATATTGGTTTAATTCGGCAAGTTCAAACGCTCCTATTTCCCGCGCGCTTAAGGCGTGACGTCATAGGGCATCTCTCCTGTCAGTTTATTGTTTACATTGTGACTATTGTGAGTTAGTTTGATAGTTAACAAGGTCTTTTAGTTTAAAGATCGCGTAATAATCATGGAAAAAGAAAAAAAAACATTTTATAGATATTGCATGGTACCAATGTGTCCGAACACTATAAAAAGTACACCAGATAAAGTTTTTTTTGCTGTTCCAAGAGATCCAAACATACGTAAACAATGGTGTAAGGTTATGCGAAGGGATAATGTATCTCCTATATCGCGTCAACATTGTTGTGAAGATCATTTTAATGTAAGTATATTATATTTGGACAAATAACATCGTGTAGTTTTGTAGAAATCCCTAGATTACAGAACTTTCTATATGTTCATAACCTTATTTACGTATGTCATAACATCTTAGAAGATTCTTCATCTAAGCTTTGCATAGACTTAAAAAAAAACTATTTTCTATGTACCTATATGTAAAGTTATTTATTATTTCTACTTAGGTATCCCAAGATACTTTACTAAGTGTTGTGTTCATTTCAGATCAAAGAAGATACAGTAAATTATATTAAATACAAGCTCATGAAGGAACAAGGCGAAAAAGTTAAATTACTGTTAAATAAAGGAGTTATGCCTCATAAATTTCAATGCCAAAAACGAAATGTTCCATCACCACAGGAGAGAATGTATGCTGGTAAGAAAAGAAGATTATCACTTATAAATAAAGCTCTCTCCGAACCTGAAGTCAACAGTGAAAATGTTTTAGAAAATGAAACTTCACAAACAAGTTATTGTGATGCCGGACCAAGTACTTCCTACAATGAAGGCTGTGAAAATTATCTAGTGAGGCCTAATACATCTCTTATGGATGTCCCTGTAATAGAGCCGAGTACATCCTATGTTGATGTCTCTACTAATACAGAAATCCTACTTAGTGACAAGTGTGTGCAAATAAATAAGAGATCAAGCTTCAGAAGTAAAGCTGTTCAAGTTAATTTAACTACAAAAAAGACAAATGTAGCTTTATCTCTAATCCCCCTTCGATCACAAAATATTGGAACTTCACCAATAAAACCTGTGACAACTGTTGTAAAAAGAAAATTATTTGCAACTAACTCTGATAGTACATCTATTTCTTCACAGATATCTGATGATTATGAACCCTGCAGCTCATCTGACTTAAGTTATTGTGTGCAAGATGAATCAGAAGATTCAGATGATGAAAAACATTTTAAAAATGTAATGCGCAGTAGTATTTTAAGTGCCATAGAGAGAGAACCCAAAATGTTACTAGGATTACCTAAACAGTCATACCATATAATAAAACTTTTAAGTGAAAACATTTCACTTCCAACTGTAGACATATTAATAACACTTAAGAAATTGAAGTTAAATGAATCATTCAGCATACTTGCTTTACATTTTGGCTACTCACAGAGCACTATCAGTAGAATATTTAATAAAAGTTTACCTCTTATCGCATCAAAAATGAAAGACTTGATTGTGTGACCAACACCAACTGAGGTATATAAAAATTTACCTATATCATTCAGAGCAGGGTATTCGAATTTTATTTCTATTATTGATTGCTTTGAAATCCGAATTGAAAAACCTTCCGATCCAGTACAGCAATCACTTACTTGGTCACAGTACAAAAAATGTAATACATTGAAGTATTTAATTTCATGTACACCAGACGGATTGATTAATTTTATATCCGATGGATATGGTGGAAGAGCTACAGATGTCATGATAGTGCAAGAATGTGGTTATTTGGAATTTTTTTTCTCCAAACAAAGCAGTGATGGCTGACCGAGGTTTCAAAGACTTGTCACATTTACTGGAAGCTAGAAACTGTACTCTCGTCCGGCCACCTTCTGTTTCACAATCCAACCCTAGCACCAAAGATGAAGTAAAGCAGTCAAAGCGAATAGCAGCTTTGAGAATTCATGTTGAAAGAGTTATAAATAGATTAAGAGAGTTTCATATGTTGCTGCCTCATGCTTGTGTACACTATAATTTAATACCTGTCATTGATGATGCAATAACATTGGCATGTGGTTTGGTAAATATTCAGGATGTTTTAATAAAAAAATGAATTAAGAATAAGTTTGTTTTATTTCAGATAAAGTTACATCTTTTATATATATATTTCTTGTGTTCGTGTGTATGTTACTAAACTCCTTCTAAACGGCTGGACCGAATTTCATAATTTTTTTTGTATATATTTAAATGGATTCGAGAATGGTTTAGAGTTACTATTTGGTCCACTATAAAATGTTTTTTAATAATTTGAAAAAATCCAATAGATAATGTTGAATTTTGATTTATAAATAAACGAAAAACTAAAAGAAAAGGGAAAATACTAAAAAAATAAAGCCAAAAAATATCTTTCTAAAATAAATGATATAACGGCACCGTAAGGTGGCGTAGTTAATATCTCTTATATTTAAACAAGCAATTTTTACTAAATCAAATACTATGACGCCACCGTAAGGTGGCGCAGTTATTATCTCACATATTTAAACGAAAAATTCTTACTAAATTAACGAAAAAATAGTATAAACCTGATAACGAGAAAATATGATAAAATAAAAAAAAATCATTGAAAACAAAATAGTAAAAATTCGAAAAAACGAAAAATGGTCACGACAATGTTATGCGGTACGAAGTCCGCCGGGACAGCTAGTATTTTTATAAGTTTTTACAATGTACATATTTTTGGGAAAATGGCTTGATGCCAAAACTGTGTGCATTTTTCTATAATTGTTTCACATAGTTGTTTTCTATAATCCACCTCTATTATAGTTACTCTTTTAGAGGTTTCAAAATTGTTATCAGCAACACAAAAAAGGCCCTTAGTTTTCTTAGAAAAATGCATCTGAAGTTGTAGTTGTGCCATATATTTTGGAGCCACTTTACTATTGCTGTCAATATAACGGCTCAACGGTTTTTCTGATGATGGACATTTAATTTCTATGCAGTACACAGTACTTTCCCCATCTGGTGAAGCACCCATTATAGGATGAGCCGCATTTAATTTCAAACCGCACTTATTTATTTTTATTTGTTTAATTTTCTCTACTTCTGCCAATACCCGACTTTCTAAAAATCGCCCCCTTTTCATAGCTTCTGTGTCCTTTAGTTTGGTTGCTCCCAATATGTTCTCTGTTAAGGAACCATCCAGAACTTTACAATGTGCAGCCTCATATGCCTTAGAAGCTGTGATTCTCCCATATCTTAGCTCATGCCATAATGGACAGTCATTTTGATCTTTAGTTACCAATTCAGCTTGTTCGCATGCTTCTGTACTCATCACCAGTTTACAATATTCAACAAACTCATTAGGGTTTGTAGCCTTGCTTGCAAGAATTAAATGGTGGATTGACAGTTTCTCTACATTGTTTGGAGATTGATAAAATTTCATCAGATGATTATTTGTATCACCAACAGTCACACAATTATTTTTTACCACTGATAGAAAATTGCCAGTGCTTGAGGAATTTGGTGCAGGATTAAGTTTGGGTGCTTTGAAAATATCTTTTGCTTTAATAAACTTCAAGCTAGTGCCAATTGAAGAAAGCCTTGATTTTTTCCAATAGCACTCAATGCTTGTACTTGGCGGATCTTTACTACGTCGGTGAAGCCATGCTAAAAATGCAATAGCATGTTTACATCCTCCTAAAACAAAATAATAAAATTATGTTTCTTACATAGTAATATTACTCTGGTAGTAATGGTTAACCTAATGCCCTAATGCTGCTATAAGTTATTGACCACATATAATTTAACAATCTTTATGATTATACAAACCCTATGACTGTCAAGAGTTTTATTTAGATAACAGTAGGTATATCATCAGCCACAAACACAAAGTAAGTAAAAGAGATCGTACCTAAGTGTGCTGCGCAATCCAGACATCCCACAGAAATAACAGTTTCTTCAGCTTAATCACATATAGCTTGTACTGCATATGATTTCTGACGAACATTGTGCTCCGGTGTGATGCGAGCTTTCACTACACATAAGTTCCCCTCTCGTTTTATTTGTACATATCCTACAGCTGAATCGCCGTATGATTCTCGTTGAGATCTATAACAAACAATAATCTGGGTTTACTTACCTACTTACATAAAACCATGCGATTGATCGGATGATCTACTTTATAAGTGTTTGATGAAGAAGTAAGTACCTAGGGTTATAGTATAAACACTGAAAATTTCACACACACAAAAAATTCTATATATTAGATCTTATTCTAATAAAGTACCTACAATAAATGTAAACAATATTTGAGGTTATGTTGAGGGAAATAATTTTATAAGTGCAAGTATGCATAAAAACAGATTTACAAGATTAAAAATACCATGTTTTACAATATTTACCTTGCAGCTTTTACTCCCTTAACCTCAGCAGATGTAAAATCTGGGTTTGACGCAAAATATGTGGTCATCATGAATGCATCTATTTTTGGAAGATTATCCGACTGCGCTTTCACAAAACCGTTGTCCGTCATTGCTGTTGATGACACTTAGTAGGTACTTCTTGACATAAAAATATTAGAAAACTAACCTAGAATAGCAATATAACCAATTTTTTTTCCAACACAACCTGAATGTCCCAAAATAAATCACAGGTGACTGACAGAAGTTGCCCTATGACGTCACGTTTCATTTCGACCAATCGTGGGCATTTTACAAATTTGAATTTCGCTCGTAAATTTTTTACTTTTTGATTTATGTTTTAAATAATTAAATGCATATTAAATTAGAAAATAACGAATTGAGTGTAATACTAGGACCTTAAACGCTCAGGAAAAAAAAATCAGGTCATTTTATTTTTTATGCATATTCCCTATTAACTATATATAAATTATATAATCTAGTTAACAATAAACAGTGGCGTTCACTAATAAGTCTTTGTAAGGTGTATATTCCAACAGTTGCCAATATCGAAATTTTCTCTTAGTTTCATAACAGCCTTTGTCATTGAGAATCGGGACCAAAGAGTATTGGGTCTTATAACTTTAAAATAAGCCAGTAAAACTTCCTCTTTGTTTAGATTGTTGGTTCCCTTTTGACGAGCCCACTGAACAAAATGATCATACTGCCTTTTATACGCTTGTTTGGAAATCGCAGGAAGGAGTTCTAGGTTGGCCTCAGCAGCAGCCTCCAAAATACTGTGCGGAAGGTCTTTATCGCAATTATCCATTTAATTTTTTTGATACAAAACTTTAAAAATCACCTCGATTACTGTTCAGATACTTGAAAAGATGCAATTCTGACAATTAAATCTTTTATAGTGTCAATAAATACACGACTGCAGCTATAGCAACCCTACTTAAACAGATGAGTTTGTTGTTGCTTTGAATAAGGTTTACAGGGGTGTTTTAATAAATTATGATTTTTTTAAAAACAAACATTTTAAAAATCCCTATTTTCATGTAAAATAATCTTAATTTTTTTTACTATTTGTTAGATAAAGATACAATAATTTGTCAAAAAGATTATCGGAAAACATCTCTAATTAATAAAAAAAAATGCGTGCAGAAAAAGTTCTTTCCCGCACGCCGCCGTGCGTGACGTATCTTCAGGTATCTCATTTATTTCGCTATCTAAATTTTTAGAGTTTTCCTGCGATGGAATGTTTGTAACGCGTTCTTCATTCTCAAATAAGTAGGGAACTAAAAATGTTAGTTCTTTATTATATTTTGGAGGCTTAATATTTGAAGCAGATTGTCCGCTTTTGGTTTGGTGTAATTTTAAAGTTTTTCGATGGTTATCACGGATTCTAACCCATCTATCTCTGCAAGTGTTACCTAAAAAAAAAATATTTTTTTTTAGATATTTGGCTACTGGGAACTCATTCAGATCGATTAGTTTTAGCTTGGGAGATACAACAGTGCGTGAAATAGTTTACTCAACTTGTCAAGCAATTTGGGAAAATTTGCAACCAGAATTTATGCCAGTTCCAGATGAAAATAATATGTGGAAACTTTTATCACAAATGGAATTTTCCGAATCTTGTAGGTGCAATTGACGGAAAACACGTTATTATAAAAGCTCCAGCCAATAGTGGTTCAAATTATTTTTGTTATAAGAAAACCTTTAGTGTGGTCTTATTAGCTCTTGTAGATGCCAAGTTTAGGTTTATTTCGGTTGATATAGGTGCTTATGGAAAAAATTCAGATGGTGGCATATTCAAATCTTCTGCATTGGGAAAAGCTATGCAAAGAAATAAACTGCACTTCCCACCTGATGAGCAATTACCAGGAAGTAACGAAGTATTAGAATAGGTGATGAAGCTTTTCCGCTTAGTAAAAACTAAAACTTAATGAGGCCCTACTCTGTAGATCAAGTTAGGACTGATGAAGCAAAAAAAAATTAATTATAGATTAAGCAGAGCACGAAATGTTTTGGAATTTTGGTTAGAAAATTTCGGATTTTTGAAAGAAAATTATGTATGTCACCGGAACATTTGAATATTGTTATTTCTGCTTGTTGTTGTTTACACAATTATCTTAGAAATGACAATTGCTACTGGAATGAAAATAATCTAAATGTTGATATTGACAACTTAGAAGGTTTAAGAAATCTACACGGTATTGGTGGTATGCCAGATACATATGGTTTACAAATTAGAGCGGCCTTTACAAATTATTTTAGTTTTTCCGTAGGTAGTATACAGTGGCAATTTGCAAGAATTAGGCAAGGAAAATTTGACTGAAATAAAAGATATTTAAAAATAAATGATAGTTGGTTGTTTTAATATTTCCCCAATTTCTGTCCAAATATTCTGCCGTCTCTGTTGATTACTGTAGTCTTTATTTTTTAAATTATATAGCTCATCATATTGTTCGACTCTTGATATTAACAATCCGTCATCCATTTTTAAGAATATTGCACTTACAAACTCAAGATAATGTAAATAAATAAAACTGCTCCGATTAGAATCCTGTCGGTACCTGTCACATATTTCTTCGAATTTGTGAATGACGTTACTCGGACGTATCGCATCTACGGATTTTATTCTTTTGGAATTATTCCGAACAAATTTTCGTCTCTACGATGCGTCCGATGCGAATAAGTGTGCTTTACTTCATTTAAAAATATGTAAATAATTATTCTCAAACATTCCGTCCGTCCGATGCATCCGTCCGATACGAACAAGTGCGCGTCTACCTTTAGAGCTAGTGTAAAATCTCGTGGGCTATGGCCTTGAAAATGTATGCGCCGAACTTAATGGCAACAATAATCAAAATTATTTAAATGCAAATTTAAAAACGTTGACTCAATTGCTCGTTAAATTCAATAGCCCAGTCGAAGTTGGTTGATTATAGAATTTTTTATTTTATAAAAGTTGTACAGTATATAGATAAATAGATTTATTTAATCACATTACAAATAAATATAAAAGTTTGTGACAAGTCAAAATACACAAAAATACAAATCACAACAATGGTTGACAACCCAAATCATCTTCATTGTCTTCATATTCAGATTCGTTCTCGCTACTCTCGTTTTCTCTATTTATCACTAAATTGTGCACATTATCCATAATATGCTCTCTTTCAATGTATTCGTTTTCAACTTTATCAACATGGGCGGAAATAATTTATATTCTCCCAATTTTCTAATTTTACATTGGCAATTTTTTCTTCCGATAACTTCCACACATCGTCTAACTTGAAAGTGACGATGCAGGAAGCTAGGTCATTCTTTACCAGTGCCCACATTTTTTTCTGTCGGATTCAGTTCCGGATGGTAAGATGGCAAACGCAATGTTAGCATGTCATTTTCTGCTAATATTTCGTCGATAACATATTTTTAAAGTGAAACTTTTATTAGATCGTTTTAAGTGCATGTTGCATGTCGCATGTCGGTCGAACGCCGAGTAGGTATAAAGTATAAAGTAGGCGGCGCTTATAGTTTAATACAAAAATGTACGGGAGTGAGCACATCTGCTAATAAAAACAATCCTACTATTCGTATTAATACGAACTTCGACTGCGTAAGTATCTACGACATGTAACGTCGACGGTTATATTTTACCTATTCGTATTAATACGAACTGCGACTGCGTAAGTATCTACGACATGTAACGTTTTAAAAATATTACAGTCGTAAATAATAAGTTTTGAAACTGAAAATATGGAACTTGAGCAATAAATTATGTAACATATATTAAATAAAATCTTTTAAAATTAATCAAAACACTTTCATTTTTAAACAAATAAACTTTGTAATTATCCTACCCTTGTTATATATATTTTCATTCTTTTGTCGATTTACTGAAGTTTTCACTTTTATCGTGTGTGAATTGCACACACACCTTTTGATTTTGATTTTGATTTTGATTTCGATTTCGATTTCAATTTCGATTTTGATTTTGATTTCAATTTCAATTTCAATTTCAATTTCAAATTCAATTTTAATTTCGATTTTGATTTTGATCTTGATTTTGATTTCGATTTCGATTTTGATTTGATAAAGCGATTTTTATACCCTTAATGGAATATGATTCAAAAAATTTTTAGTTAAATGTCTATAGGGTAAAAAAAAGTTTCACTTTTACCGTGGTTTCATAAAACCACACAATGCTTTTTTTATTTAGAGGTTTGTGCATTAGAATTAAATTGTACAATTATGTTTTAGTGTCAGCCATATTCACTTAGCCACTTTTTCATCGCATCTTTCTTCCGTGATAAATTAGGTAGTCGCCCAACCAAAGTGTTAACTTGCGTCCACACCGAGTCGACACTGTCGGTCGACTTTGTCTATCGACATTGTCGATAACAAGCGACAAAATCTGCATCTGTCCACACCAGAGTCGACACAAAAGTTTGTCGATCAGTGGAAATCAACATGTCCGACGAAGATGACGTTATAGTTTTATGTTATTTTAAGTCGATTTAGATAAAAAAAATTGAAAATTTTTCATCGAAACAAATACATAAAATACATAGGTAGCTAGTTTTTAAAGTTTACGTACCTGTGAATCCAACAACTACCTGGGCTTATTTTTGTCAAGTAAAAATTTCATCTTTCAAAAGCAAACCATTTACTTTTATAGACATCCTCCGTACCAGAACCGGATTTCTTGCTGTCCTTTATTTATTTCCTTAATTCCCTTGCAAATTGACTCTGAAGGTTTTTGATTTTTTTTCCACTGCTTGCTTTTCGATTTTAAATTCTTTACCAATTTCCATAAGGGCATCGTGCCTCAAGTTTCTGTACTTATAGTTTTTGGTTTTACAATGTGCCACGAACTTTCAATGAATTAAATTTAATTTAGATTTAAAATATAAAAAAAAAATTGACAACTCCAGCTAAGATTGGTAAGTGGTTTCTCTACTGGCAAATTTGTGCCCAGCTCAGCCGTAGAGGGTAATACAAAACAAAATAATGTGAGTCGCGCCACCGATTTTACGGTATAAATCGGAAACCCCTGATGGTCCAGGCACTGACCTATCTTACTGGAGAGAAATAACTGATTCTTCTGAATACTGATAATAAGCAAAATAAAATTAACAAAATATTTAGTTAGGTGAGTGGGTGATGATCTGAGTAAGAACACAAAGTTAGATCTATCAATTATATTGCAGAAAATAACTCCCTCTATAATAAACCCCGCTAAAATAAACCCAACAGTAAAGTTTTACAAAATATATATATAAACAGTTAAGAAAGTTAGCCAATAATAATAATAAAAAAAAATTTGATCAACAATAATGCCAAGACCTTGGCAGTTTAGATAATGAGTGATCACCCAGCGCAATATGAAAGATTTAAAATTAATAAATCCTATAAAATAAACAATATTTAAACAACAACTTAGACAAAGGTTTGGCCTGTCCTTTACAATGTCTTAATCTTAAAATTAAATTTTTGGCTTATCTGTTTATCCGCAGATCTGGTAGTGAGGCTTTCGTTAATAGCCTGCTGCTCTGAGGATGGTGAGGCTCGGTGTTGATTCCTCAGTAGTGAGCTGATCTTGCTCTTCTGCCTGCAATAGTTCACAAGGCCACCACAAGTTTAGCCAGATCCAAAAACAATTTACTTGCCAGGTCCAAAAAAAAAGTTCAGCCAGGACCAAAAAAAAGTTCAGCCAGGACCAAAAAAAAGTTCAGCCAGGACCAAAAAAAAGTTCAGCCAGGACCAAAAACCCTAGTCGAAAAAGCGCATTAGCCAAAAATTCCAAAGTTAAATTATTTAAGAAAGAAACGTTAAATTTACAAATGTTGACTCTACTTATTACAAAAATTTAAAAGATTAAATTACACACTAAATTATTTAAGAGAGAAAATATTAAAGTTACAAGTACCGACTCTGCTTAATAAAAAGAAGAAAAAAAAAGAAAGCAATTTTAAAGATTAAATTACTGATAACACAATTTAAAGGTATACCAAACATAATAATAAACAATAACAGAATTATTGATGAAATTAATAAGTAAATGAATCAATTATACCAGATGCACGTGTGTCATTATACAATTTACAATTTAGAAATCCAATTTACCAAAAAAAAAATACGATATAAAATAAAGGAACACAATGAAATATATTTAAATTCAAAATTTATAGATTAAATTATAGTTAAAACAGCTTAAGCATATCACAAAAAATTCATTGCACCTGATTTCAAAATTATTTACGACAGTTTATATAAAAATTAATAATAACCATTAAAACTTAAAATTAGTAATTTAGTCGGGTTTATTTATGACTGATAAATTTAATTACACAAAATGAATTTAATCGTAAAAGAAAACGATAGATCTAATATTAACAAAATACCAAAATTTAACGCAATATTTAGGTATGTACGTGTAGCTATTATATGGATGATAATTTACGTGATTTTATCGAATAAACACAGGTAAACACTTACCCTTTTATATTAAGATTAGGGGTTAAGCAGCCAATCTGCGATGTTATTTCGCTAACACCCTGTAGCAAATTTCGTGATTCTTAATCGGATGTCCACGCTTCTTCGTAACGAACTCTCTTAGTAATTACACTATAATCGAATGACGGTATCAAGAAAAAGCATTATATAATTATGCATAAGGTATAACTTACCGAAGAAAAGCACCATTTAATAAAATCCCAAGAAATATGGAGTTATCTAAACGCCTACTCAAAAATACCACAATAGGAATAAACAAAAATGAGGCTTAGATAAAAATACTGAAGTGAAATTCAAAATCCCGTAAGGATGGCTCGAATATTGCCAGATAAGAATGTTTAACTTCACAAAATGGCGTTGCTTAATTCGGTAGTAGCACTGAAATTGTTCGTTCAACTGTTGAAACGCAAAAGAAGGCCCACAAATCACAATAGTTCACGCATACGCTTCTCGCAATGACACTTGAGAATAAGGAAGGGGAAATAGTGAGTTCCGTTGTGCAGAAACGGCTTTACTAGATGTAAATTTGATTTCCGAAATGATGTTAAAATTAAATCGAATTCATTAAACTAAATGTATTATTAATATCAAAAGAAATCGATGCACTTGTTTACTTAATTTAAAATTTTCGCTATTAGCTTAAACAGTAAAAGCGCCGCTCATTATCGATTTAAACACTAGAACTACTCTCCCTACGAGTCAAGGCAAACGACGGTGACCAGAACCTTTTAAGAGGCTAACGATCGCGTTGAAACACTTAACTTTTCTTTTTAAATATATTGACGCCGAATTATGCACGTGACAAATGTCATAGATTTGTTTTTAGTTTTTATGCCTCAATAAAGGCTATGACTTTAGCTTGTTCCCATTCCATTTCTCCAACGAAAACACATGGGTACGATGTCAACAAGGCAATGGGTCACTGAGAACTACTATTACTTTAACACTTTGTCGAATGTCGAACGTCGAAAACACGTCCAAACACAAAAGTCGATCGACTGCTCTTTGATGTTTACCGGCAAGCGATCGACACCGTCTATTGCAACGTTCACACCAAGTCGACAACGTCGATAGACAAAGTCGATGGAAAGTGTCGACTCGGTGTGGACGCAGCTTTATGGTACGATGCATTATCTAATACTAAGTACACATTTTTTCGGAGCGTTAGGAATAAACTTTTCCCTTAAGTTATCAAATGTACCTATCTGCCTTAGCATTCTTTCTTTTTTGCGCCGCTTCTTTACCATTAACTAAATCTTCTTTTAAGATATTTCGTATACAATTGAAGAGTACAGGTGCAAAACAAGTAATGTCATAAAAACAAAAAGTTGTGTAATTAACATTGCAACCTCTTTTTACTCAAGTGATGTTAAATGCTCGTTTTATAGAGGTTAACCAATGCGAACGGCACTCAGAGGGTAGGAGGAGAGCGAGCGTGGATTCGAACAAGCTAGATGATATCGTATTGGAAAGATTTAAGGGGATATATTTACTAGAAAAAATAAAAGATAGAAGAATTTAAAAGGGACTAAAGAGAAAATGAGAGAAATGTTTGGAAAAGGGAAAGGTAAATGGGCGCCACTTATTTTTTTATCATAAGGATGGGGAAATATAAGAAACCCAGTTGGAAAAAGATTTGACTATGTTAATAGGATAGGATAATTAATAAGTTGTTGTAGATCAAGTTAAAATTAGAATGATATAGGAAATATAAGATAAGATACGGTATACCCGGTAGATGTTCTTGTTAAAACTTTAAATTAAACACTTTTATTGGCAAAACTAGAAAGAGAAAGTTATACTTACTTTTTTTTTACTTATCACAACAGCTCCATTTATATTAATGAGATAAAAATGAATTCAAAAGTTAAGATTTATGATTTAAATACGTCTCATTCTTATTGTTGATGAAACTAGATCAGAATAACTTACACCAGGTCAGAAATAAAACATATAAATAAACAATAAACAATATTTATTACTGAGAGTAGTAATAAGTCAGGCGTATGAACGAAACAATAGACATATAAAATATCAACAAATTAAATAAGGTAAAATACAGTGAAACACACTAATGTTTAATCACATATAGAAATAATATTACACATCCAATAACAGCTAAGTAATTTTATATTGTTATTTTTGTGTACCCATTTAAGCAGAATGTGAAGTGAAAGAAATTTAAAAATATCAAAATGTTATGTAAAAAAATAATAAATCACTTTTAGCTTTAAAGATTTTTTACTCGAGTAAAGAATGGGGTACCATATTATAGTTTAAATTAAAACAATTAAGTTATAAGGAACATTAAGAAATCAAAAATTTACCATAAATGTGTTACAAAAATATTAAATCAGACTCTGCGCAACTCTTTCACTGATAAATGAAACATGTATTCGGTAAACTTGTCCGAATTTTCACACTTTTGGGGTCTGTAGAAAAGGTACCGGTTTTTTTCTAAAAACAGGTAGCACTATGGAGTTTATGATCACTTCTTACGTTAATTACCCACACTTGGATATTATTTATGCGGATTACAATTACAAGAAATAAATGGCATCCCTTCTTTTTCTGGTAGTTAAGCAATAGTAATGATATAAAAAACTTACAGTTTGATTCCTAGATAGTAGAATTAAATGGGGCCACACCCAATTTATACAATACGGTAAAATTTAGTTATTCTTCGGTAATAATCGACAGCTTTTTCATCAGGACGGTTCCATCACTCATTCACTGACTTTAACTTAGTTAGAAACACTAAAGAGCAAGTAATTCTTTAAAAATCTTAAGAATATTTGCCGGTACTTGAATCTAGGGGTTGTACATTTCGTCTGTATCGCACAAAAACCCACGCTAGACTGATTAGGAAATGGCGGTACGCAAGGGTGCTCTGTTTCGCGTCCCCTCATGTGATGTTAAAAACGGAACCTTATTGGCTAATCTATCGATCGATACTCTCGCTTAGCAACAGAAAACCGTTACAGATGTGCAACCGTCTAATAAGTTGAGAGTACAGGGCGGTAATAAGTAAGGAAGAATTATGGAAAAAAATTAAAAAAATTTAATTTTATACTCAGAGTTTTTTGAACACGCTACACAGCCCCTTCCGAAGAGAAAAAACTGGGTGGAAAACAGTTTTTTTTTAAAAAATAAGCTATGGTTGGAACAACAGTAGTGTTTTTTTAAAAAAAAACGAAGCCGATAAAGGTAGAGAACATCGGGATGCAGATAAGCGATCTTACGGGAGCGATATCTATCTAGCTAAAACTGGGGTATTAGTGTTGGTTACTGGAAGCGATAAAATATTCGCACTATTCATTAGCGCGTTAACATACAAGTGATACTACACGAGGATTTGAAGAACCACAAGGTAGGTAAAATGTATCAGATCAACAGATCTTTGACACTACGTGACCAGATTTTTATAAACGGTACCGGCCAACCGGAAGATCACAAAGTGATCGGGAACAGGTCTACTCCGAAGTTTCTGCACGGAAACAAAAAAGTGTGCAGCTCGGCCTAGACGGGCAGTACTAAGTGGTATCTTTAAAGCAAATCGAAAAAAAATGTATTTATATTGCCCTTGACATAAGATGTCAGGGCACACGCTACATTCACACACACAAGGAAGAAAGTAAAGAATGCTATGTTCCCATAAGTAAAATTTCCCATAGGAGGCACAACGCGTATTTCCCTTTTTGGGAACTCCTATAAAGAAAAAAGCTGAATTTAAACCAAACTGTTAATAATAATTTTGAAAAGGAAGAAAGAAACACGGACGATAGTTATAATTAGGAATCTAATAAGCCTACCGGCCCCATTAGATCCGACAGTCAAGGTAAGTGCGTAATACGTTAACATCTAGAAAGATGTTTGGAAAAGTTCCGTCCTGCTTGGTTGATATTAAGGATATCACCAAATATGCAGTAAGGAAGAGAAGAAAACAGTAATTACTTAAAATATAGTTCTCATTGAGAACATAAAATAAAAAAACTTAAGGTTATAGATCACACTAAGACATTAACAGGAATCTAACAAATCTTAAAACCAAATTATCCTAACGGTCTTCAATCCTAGCTAGGAAAAAAATAGGGAAAGTAATAGAGGAAAAGAAAGAGAGGAGAAAGAAATTTTATCTGTCTTCCTTACAATCTCAACAGACCCACTACCGGAAAGAATTCCCTACGGCTTTCCTAGGCTTATCTCTCGTGACAAATTGCAAGGTCAAAATAAAATTCCAGAAGAAGTAGTTAAGATTGAATTTTGTTAGTCAAAAAAAGTAAAGTGATTCCAATAGTAGTCATGTTACGGACCAAAGTTCTTTAAATCAACGATATGTAAAGGTATAAAATTGTATGAAAGAACGAAAAAAATTAAAAAATTCAAAAAAAAATTTCAAAAAATTTTTCCAAAAAAATTTTATTCATGTGTATTCCACTAAGGTACGATAACCGTCTTATATCCATATCAAAGATAAAAAGTAGTTTATGGATGATAAACGAGAAATAAGGTAACTAAAAAAATGTTTTCTAAACATAAAACAGTAATACTGAACGATACGATAAAAAAATTCACAAGTGCTGAAGCACCTATACGGTAAGTTAACGGTAGATAAAGGAAAAACTATTTTTTCCTTCAAGAAAATAAATACAAGTGTTACAGCACTCATACGGTAGGTAAGCGGTAGTTAAGAGAAACATATTTCCTCCTTCGGTACGATATCAACAAGTGTTAATACACTTATTAGATAAATAAACGGTAAATGAGGGAAAGTAAATTTTTACTTTCGAGACGATAGAGATAAATGTTAAGGTACTTATTAGGTAGGTAAACGGTAGGCAAGAGAAAAGTATTTTCCCTTTCGAGATGACATGTTCAAGTGGTAATACACTTAAACGATAGATAAACGATAAGTGTAAGTCTGAATACACTTAATCGACAAATATAAAAGTAAGACATAGAGAAAAATATTTAGTGTTGAGTCAGGGCGAGATGTTGAGAGACGGAGAGGTCGAGAAAAAGAAAATGGAAAAGAAATGCTTATACGGATAATTCTGAGAAAACAAAGAAACATTAGTTCCTATTCGGAGAGTTCATCTTCAGAAGAATCATCGGAATCAGAGACATAAGGCTTAAGGTCTTTTATATGCCAATTTCCTGCTTTTGATCCATCGGGATTTTGTAATGAGTATACTAGTGGAGATAGTTTACGGACAACCGTACATAAGATATATTTAGGAGCAAATTTGGACATAAACTTATCGGCAGCTTTGGAGAGGACTTTATTTCTTCTCCACACCTTATCACCAACGTTGAATTGAATGTTTCGACGACGAAGGTTATAGGTTTTGGAATTTCTTTGATAGGCATGGTGAAGATTGTGTTGTATTTCAAAATAAATATCCTTTAACCCTTATATATCAGAAACGTATTTATCGTATTGTTCAGGAGTATTAAGGGACATAGGACGATCAGCGCCATTAGCGGAATAGTAATTTCCAGATATCGGTACATGTCTCGCGAAATTTAAAAATGATGGAGAATATTTGGTGACTTCGTGTCTAGCGGTGTTAATAGCCTGTCGGATTTTAGAAAGCTCATTATCCCAGTTAGAGTGTTCGTCAATATAACACCTAATAGCGGTTCCAATGGTTTTATTCGTTCTTTCTACAAAATTACACTGTGGTGAATAGACGGCATTGAACCATATTTTTTGAACTTTATATTGATCACAAAGATGTTTCATCATGGGATTGTTAAGGTTTCTAGCGTTATCACAGATAAGGAATTGAGGAACACCAAACATAAGAAATACTTCATTTTCTATGAAATTAACGATATTTTTGGTGGTAGCTTTTCGTAAGGGTTGTAATAAAGTAAATTTAGAAAACCAATCGGTAACAACAAAGAGCCAGGTATATCCTTTTTTGGAACGAGGGAGAGGACCAATAAGATCAAGTGCGATAATTTGCCAAGGAAATTTGGCAGATTTCTCTTTTCCCATTAAACCTATTTTAGTGGAGGTAGGCATCTTCTGAGCTCCACAAACTTTACAAGATCTAACAAAACGAAGGACATCGTTTCTCATTTTAGGCCAATAATATCGTTCTTGGATTCGGTTCAGTGTTTTGAAAAATCCGAAATGGGCACAGGTAGGGGGATCATGACAAGATGACATAATGTCATGTCTCTGGGGTTTTGGTACGAAAACTTTTCACTCAATTTCATTGGTGGCGAAAGGCAATTTGGAAGGGATTAGTTTATAGACCAAGTCATTTTGTACTTTCCATTGAGGATAAAGCTCAGGGTGTTGGAGAATTTTAGTACGGACCTCATCAAACCATACGTCTATACGATTAGTGTCTACCTCAAGATACGAGATTTGGGGTTGTTCAGGGAAGGCACGACTCAAGGCATCAGGAACGAGATGGGAAGATCCCTTACGGTGGATAAGGTCGAAATTATGTTGACGAAGGCGCATAGCCCATCGAGCAAGTTTTCCAGAAGGATTGTTGATATTTCTCAACCAAAGTAAGGAGTGGTGGTCGGTAATTACTTGGAATTTGGTACCTTCTATATAGGGACGGAATTTTTCAATACTGAAGATGTCAGCTAGACATTCTCGTTCTGTGACAGAGTAGTTACGCTCTGCTCGGGATAAGGTTCTGCTAGCATAAGCTATTACGACATCTGAACCATCTAATGTCTGTGTGAGGACACCGCCAAGGCCAGTATCACTAGCATCACATTGGATAACGAAAGGTTTAGAGAAATCTGGCTGTGTTAACACAGGGGCAGAAATAAGGGCTTCTTTTATTTGGGTGAAAGAGAACTCCGCTTTGCTAGTCCATTCAATAGATTGTTTTTTCTTTTTACCTTTCAATAAATCATTAATAGGAGAGACAAGGGAAGAAAAGTCTTTGATGAAACGACGGTACCAGGAACACATGCCGATAAATCTTTTGACCTCTGTGAAAGTTGTTGGACGGGTATAATTAATCATGGCAGAAATTTTATCAGGATCTGTTTTTAGAATATTGTTCCCTACGATATAACCTAGAAATTTTAGCTCGGGCTTGAAAAACTCACATTTTTTGACATTTATCGTTAGGTTGGCGTCTTTTAGCTTATCTCTGACTTCAGATAAGAGACGAATATGTTCTTCAAACGAATTTGTACAGATAATAATGTCATCAAGGTAACAAAAGATATTTGGTTCGTAAGCCGGACCGAAGATAGCGTCAACTAAACGTTGTTGGGTTTGAGCAGAATTGCACAATCCAAAAGGCATCACAGTGAATTGAAAAGAACCTCTACCGATAACACTAAAAGCGGTTTTTTCTTTCGAAGAGGGATCTAAAGGGACTTGCCAGAAAGCTTTTCGTAAGTCTATTGAACTTATAAATTTGGTACCTTTGAGGAGGGAGAGAATTCGATCTATATTTGGCAAAGGGTAGGTATCGTGTTTAGTTACTTCGTTGAGAGTTCGACCATCGAAACAGAAACGATATTCATTATTAGCCTTTTTGACGAGAAGTACTGGAGAACACCAAGGACTATTTGAGGGTTCTATAACACCTAGACGAAGCATTTCGTCCAATTCGTCGTTAAGAATCTTTGACATATAGGGAGACATTGGGAATGGTCGTTTTTTGAAAGGTTTTGCATCCCCGGTATCGATATGCATTTGTATTTTATCGGTACGACCTAGCCGGTTGGTATTACTGATAGCAGAAAAGGACTCTATGGTATCTTTAGCTAGTGTCTGTTGAGCAGGAGTTAGAACTTCGAGAGTATTAAGGGATGTGATGTTTAGTTCTGGTTCCGTCTCAGAGAGAAACTGGGGTTTAGAAGTGCAGTTGGAAGACCAGGTATTTTTGGAGAAATCAATAATAAGGGAAAAGGTTTTTACAAAGTTATTTCCAAGAATGAAAGTGCAAGGTAGTGAAGGGACGACTAGTGCCTTAATGACGTGTAGACTAGTGCCTTAATGACGTGTAAAATATTGTTAGCTATAATCGGTAGATCTACAGTACCAGAGACAACTTGGTTAGTGCCATCTGCTAGGGAAACATTTCGATGTTCAGAAGAGTTGATTTGTACATTATTGACTTTAAGAAAATCGAGGGCTTTATTACCAACTACGGTAATTGAACAACCGGTGTCCAACAGGACAACGAAATCTGTCGAAAAGATTTGTATGGATAGGTAGGGTCTTGTATCGGTAGACTTATTCAGTAAAACTGGAGCAGTTATTTGCAAAGAGTTTTGATAGAAATTTTTAACAACCTTTAGCCATTTCTCCCATTGATCTTGTTTTTTGATATCGGTTTTACTAGGGCGGTAAAGAGAGAGTGCACCGATACGACATTCTCCCCTAGTTAGTTTTTTGAACATCGGGGACAGGTAGAAACAGTGACATTTGGAGAACCACAACGATAACAAAAATAGGATTTTTGTTGGTTTTGACAACTGGAATAAATGTGTCCTTTTTTATGACAATTCCAACAGGTAACATCCCTACTGTTAGAAATATTTGTCGGATTAGAATTACTCGTCACGTTGTTAGAGGTAGAAGGCAAATTGGATGTTCTAGGTTTATTAGATCGTTGTTTGGGACGCTGATTTGTAGAATCAATAACAGATACTTTGGACTGGAAAGAAGGTTTTTGAATAGAAAGTGATTTAGCATCCTCCAATTTTTTGACTAACTGAATTAAGTCAGAGACGGTATTTACATTGGAAAGGGTGACGTGAGGAATGTATTCTGGAAGTAAATTTCGGGTGATGTATTTTAATTTGCTGACTTCAGCTGGTTCACGAGAGAGACGTTTGAAGAGAGAGGTGAGTTGAGCAACAAAAATAATAATAGACTTATTCTTTTTCTGTTTGTAGCCTTTAATTTCCTCCCAGAGTTGTTCGTTATTTTCTGGGGGTAGGAAGGTTGATTTGAGAACGTTAGTAAGTTCATCCCAAGAGTTGAGAGAGGTTTTGATGCTGCGGAACCATATTAAAGCATCTCCGGTGAAAAGTTCAACCGCTGATTGAAAAAGGGTCTCAGGAAGGATGTTGCGGGATTCAGCTAGTTCTTTAATTTTTTCTAGAAATTCGAAAACGCTTTTAGGATCACCATTAAATTTAATATTCCATTTCGATAAAGGGAAACGATCTAAGTATCTAATTTCGGGAGTAGAGACGTTAATAACTGGTACAGTGCCATCTATATTCGGAACTGAACTAGAAGGTGAATTATTTAAGGGAATGGTTTTATCAATCATTTCTTGTTCTAGAAGAAGACAAGTGGTTTTAGATTCATCGCGGAAATTTACATCATCCTCGGAAGGATTTTCAGGTAAAGGTAAACATTGTATTCTGCCTAACAAATGAGCGATCCTAGATTTTACTCTACGAAAACATGAATCTGAAGCGGGACCTTCAAACTCTTCGATTAAATTAGAAACGCTGTCGATAGAATTTTTAATTGCTACTTTTTCATCTTCTAAGTTAATGTTTTCTAAAGTGAACGTACCGTTTGTTTCTTTGGCTAACAATCTTTTGAGGACTTTTCTTTTATCCTCTATTTTTCTGTTGGTGGCTGTTCCTCTGATCTTTAACTCGTAATTAATTTCGTCTGCTGTTAGAAAATTTACTTCAAAATTAGCCATTGTGATAAGAAAAAGTAACGAAAATTTTTGATCTTAAAAGTGTGTAATTTTATTGTCGGAAAAATAGGGATTTTATCATCGGGCCCCACGTTGTGGGCGTCAAATTAATGTGTAACCTCTTTTCTCAAGTGATGTTAAATGCTCGTTTTATAGAGGTTAACCAATGCGAACGGCACTCAGAGGGTAGGAGCAGAGCGAGCGTGGATTCGAACGAGCTAGATGATATCGTATTGGAAAGATTTAAGGGGATATATTTACTAGAAAAAATAAAAGATAGAAGAATTTAAAAGGGACTAACGAGAAAATGAGAGAAATGTTTGGAAAAGGAAAAGGTAAATGGGCGCCACTTATTTTTTTATCATAAGAATGGGGAAATATAAGAAACCCAGTTAGAAAAAGATTTGACTATGTTAATAGGATAGGATAATTAATAAGTTGTTGTAGATCAAGTTAAAATTAGAATGATATAGGAAATATAAGATAAGATACGGTAAACCCGGTAGATGTTGTTAAAACTTTAAATTAAACACTTTTATTGGCAAAGCTAGAAAGAGAAAGTTATACTTACTTTTTTTCTTACTTATCACAACAGCTCCATTTATATTAATGAGATAAAAATGAATTCAAAAGTTAAGATTTATGATTTAAATACGTCTCATTCTTATTGTTGATGAAACTAGATCAGAATAACTTACACCAGGTCAGAAATAAAACATATAAATAAACAATAAACAATATTTATTACTGAGAGTAGTAATAAGTCAGGCGTATGAACGAAACAATAGACATATAAAATATCAACAAATTAAATAAGGTAAAATACAGTGAAACACACTAATGTTTAATCACATATAGAAATAATATTACACATCCAATAACAGCTAAGTAATTTTATATTGTTATTTTTGTGTACCCATTTAAGCAGAATGTGAAGTGAAAGAAATTTAAAAATATCAAAATGTTATGTAAAAAAATAATAAATCACTTTTAGCTTAAAAGATTTTTTACTCGAGTAAAGAATAGGGTACCATATTATAGTTTAAATTAAAACAATTAAGTTATAAGGAACATTAAGAAATCAAAAATTTACCATAAATGTGTTACAAAAATATTAAATCAGACTCTGCGCAACTCTTTCACTGATAAATGAAACATGTATTCGGTAAACTTGTCCGAATTTTCACACTTTTGGGGTCTGTAGAAAAGGTACCGGTTTTTTTCTAAAAACAGGTAGCACTATGGAGTTTATGATCACTTCTTACGTTAATTACCCACACTTGGATATTATTTATGCGGATTACAATTAAGTTTTTGTTCCAAAGAAATAAATGGCATCCCTTCTTTTTCTGGTAGTTAAGCAATAGTAATGATATAAAAAACTTACAGTTTGATTCCTAGATAGTAGAATTAAATGGGGCCACACCCAATTTATACAATACGGTAAAATTTAGTTATTCTTCGGTAATAATCGACAGCTTTTTCATCAGGACGGTTCCATCACTCATTTACTGACTTTAACTTAGTTAGAAACACTAAAGAGCAAGTAATTCTTTAAAAATCTTAAGAATATTTGCCGGTACTTGAATCTAGGGGTTGTACATTTCGTCTGTATCGCACAAAAACCCACGCTAGACTGATTAGGAAATGGCGGTACGCAAGGGTGCTCTGTTTCGCGTCCCCTCATGTGATGTTAAAAACGGAACCTTATTGGCTAATCTATCGATCGATACTCTCGCTTAGCAACAGAAAACCGTTACAGATGTGCAACTGTCTAATAAGTTGAGAGTACAGGGCGGTAATAAGTAAGGAAGAATTATGGAAAAAAATTAAAAAAATTTAATTTTATACTCAGAGCTTTTTGAACACGCTACAACATTTTAATTTTTCCAAGTTAAAAACATTTTAAGTGTCACCTAAAAAATTACAAACTACTAATATAAACTTTAGCTTACATTATAAAGTCTTAATTTTAGGAACATACAATATTAAAATAATACTGTAATTTTATTTTATTATTAAAAAATTAAAAAAATTAACTTTTGGCACATGCAAAAACTGGAAATGTCCACTGTGGACCAGACAAGGAATGTCCAACCTAATATATTTTTTTTACTAATTATACATGAGGAATGCTTTCAAAGTAGGATCGAGCCCTTCAGAACAAAATTTTTTTAAATCTAATAAGTCGTTGTACTTTTCTGCACTAATAGGTAAAAAATTATTATAGGAAAATTCTGCAAATTCAAATTCATTTGACGTAATTGATCCAGTTTCTTTTTCTGCCACTTCTGTGTAAAATAACTTTAGGGTGTCCTCTTACACACATTATTTCTCTTTGGGACTGCACAGGAAATGAGCATTTTTTCAAATACTGATTTTGAAAAAAGTCTGAAAATTTTCTGATTAGTTCGCCTATTCCTACCTCAATCACCTTAAAGGGTTTAGGTCTTTGGCGACTAAGTCTCAGCAAATCATACCACTGATATGGAACCTCCATGTGGGTTTTTAGATTGATAAGGCCCATATTTTTGTCACCTCAGTGAATCCATAGTCCATTGGATCGAGTACGACGAGTTTTTGATTTAAACTTGACTATATACAATATAAAAACACCGTAATAGATCAAGCTTAATAATTGGATTGGTCGCAATTCCGTTACTATAAATTTGTTTCATATCTAAAGGACCATATAAATACTGTTTTAACATAATTATAAAGATGAATAATATAAACTTTAGATCAGCTTCTTCAATATCAAATCGTTGCAGTAATGCAAGATCGATATTTAAATTATTTGCAGTAAAGATCTTCTCATTTATCGTCCTAGATATTACTAAGTACCTACATTGAAAGAGCTAATTCGTTCATAATATATTATTTTATAAAATCTTGCAACAATAATTTGTTTTCTAAACTACTCCAAAATTTTTCTTCTTGAATCGGTAATGGAGTGAAGAAATAATTTTATTATATAGCGTATTGATTCACTTTTTACTCGTCTGTGATGCTCTGATGTCTTTATGGATTTTTTAAAATATGAGTCAAATATTAGATCTATTCTAGATATATTTTGAAATGCTGCCATCCACTGTATCAAATTTATAAATTTTTTAGCAATATGTTTAAATGTCTGCATTTCTTTCCGTGATATTTTACGTAATCAAAATCATTACCAGCAATTGTAACAATGAGTTTTATCAGTATTTAATGTTTCCTCTAAGTGAGAAGGAAGAATTTTGCCCAATTCTCTAGTTAAAAGACTTTTGTTGTTGTTTTTTTTTTACATGGAACGATTTTCATCAAATAAAGCATTTTCATAAGATAATTCATATTGCAAAAATGATTGATATGGATAATTTCGCTCATTGGCTAATGATATAATCTCTGGATGTAACTAACAGGTAATTTAATATTCTTCTTCTTCTTCACTTGCTCAGTTGATTTTGGTTGGGATGTAAAATAAGGAAAATTATATTTAGTGTTTTAGATAAGGATTTAGTTTAGACTTTGTAGGGGAGAGGTGGCATAAAAGGGACATTTTTGGGGTAAATCTGTATATAACCAATATTACTAAATTTTACATTTATTGAACCTGATATTATTAATGGTACAACATTTGGAAAAGGATTTTAAGTATAAAAAACTTACAAAAATTAGTTGTTATTAAAAAAAATAAAAAAAATATGAATCACTGTATTTGTCCCTTTCAACACATTTCACTGGATTAAAAGGGACACATACAGAAACATTTAAAGTAGGTGTGATAAATCAATATTAAATGAAAAAAAGCTTTCACTCTTGCAGTCCCGGCATTATCAAGAGGTGGAGGTAGTTTGAGTACCATATCCCCTTTTTTGACATCAGCCACGTCATCAATCTCAGGAAAAACAAAGTGATAAGAACTGGCACTAACTTTTTTTAAAAACTTAACACTGACTTCGCCATCTTCCATGACTTCATTTATTTGCCCTATAAAATGTTTAATTATTGTTTAAAAATTGTCACTTTCGGCATAGACAATATTCTCTTCGTTGCTACGTTCACTGCTACCACTTTGCAACACTTTCCTTTTTATTGCTTTTTTTTATCATCTATGTTGATTTTGTTTAGTTTAATTTTTTTTAATGCACAGGCTTTCTCTATTTCATTTTTCTCTAGAGTGGCAGTGATTATGCGACTTGTTCCTTTTTTTCTTCCTCTTCGATTAAGTTGTTTCGGAGGTGCCTTTGGAAATGGTTTTACAGAAGCAGGTGATATAATTATAGATGGGTCAGTGGAGCAGGACGGACTCGGTTCAACGGAGGGTACATCTTCTAGATTGGGCCTTTCTGGTTCAACTTGTTTATTTGGATCTTCGTGGTCTGTTACAGATGCGTATAGAAAATCTTGTTCCGCAAATATATTTTTATCAAACGGATAAATACCAGCCTTTGAAAATCCAGAGCAATTATTCTTGGGCGTAAAAGCACTGATAAAAGCAGAGTTGGCTAATTTTGGTAAATGATAGATTAATATGGTTTTACCCGGATTTGATACCATCCAATCATTTTGGGCAACTTTAAAATAATTTTTGAATGGCCCGAATACCGAGATGTCTAAGGGCTCCAGCCTATGACTGCAGTGTGGCGGAAATGTTAATATGATGACGCCATTTTCACGGGCATGATAAATGACATCAATATTAATGTGACTCTCGTGATTGTCAATTAGTAGTAAGACCGGGTTTTCTTTAGATGGACGTACTTTTTCCACAAAATGTTTAAATGCCAAATAAAAGTTATCAGAAGTAATCACTCCACTTTTGTGACATAAGCCTAGGCTTCCGGTAGGGCAATCTTCCAACATAAAGTCCTTAAACCGAACCCTAGGAAATATGAATACCGGAGGAACGTGGTTACCTGAAGCGGAAACAAATGCCAATATTGTTACAAGCTGTCTCCGTTCAGCAGAGGTAATCTGACCGACTTGCTTGGCTCCACGTTCAGCGATGATGGAAGGAAGCTCAGTAACAGTGGTTAATCCTGTTTCATCGGCATTATAAATTTTATCTCCTGTAAATGAGTACTTTTTTAACACTTTCTCCAAGTTTTCGAAAAATGTCTTCACTGTTGTTGGATTAAAAGCAGTAGCCGGCGACAAGCTTGTTGTCTCCGGACGGGCAGAGACAGCTCGGGATGTCTCTTCATAAACAGTTTCATCCAATCTACTCCAGCTTTTTTGTCAGATCTCCAATTTTTTGGTATCTCCTTATTTAATTTCTTAGCGTATTGGTATGCAAGTTCTCGAGTTTGTGAATAAGTAAGACCATGTGCCATTTTTAAATATTGGCTTAAGCTTAACTCTTCTTCAAGTGAAAATACTCTTCTGTTCCCAATTTGTGGCTCATAAACAAATTTATTTTCAGGAGTACACGCTTTTGCCTGTGCCACTAGTCGAGCTAGCATTAATTTAGCTATATCAAATTCAGATGCTGCTGATCTAATAGACATTCTACCATCTAACACCATGTCTATAGCCTCCTGTATAGTTTCTTTGGTTTTTTTTATCCTCTTTTTGGGTTTAACATCGATATTACACAATATTTGAACTGTGTAATTAAATAAAGGTACTTCAGTTAGCCGAAAAACAGTATAAATAAAGACATAGTATTGAAAGAGACATGTCCCTTTCAATGCTTTATTGTATGTCCCTTTCAACACAACGGAACAAAGGTAAGAAATTTAGAAATTTATGAAAAACTTACCAAGCCTTCACCCAAATAGCATATAATACAATAATCCACAAGGTATATAGCAGGGGGTATGCACTTATACTTGTAGAAATTGAGGACTGTTTGTAGCGCCATCTAGATTTCCCGTAGGTTCTACTAATGGTCAGTCGGCATCGTTCGCGATTGTTAGTTCACGTTATGTTGTTGTATTCTGCCATTTTTGACACAAATCAAAAATTTTTGATGCCGTTTTTATTGTTGTGGTTTGTGCTAATATATTAATAATAGTGTTAATAAAAATGGTAGTCCGACCATGCTCTGTTCCTAGTTGTTATAATGGAGATGCTACAAGGTAAGTTAAGTTTAAAATAAATATTAATAATTTTAAAAATTAGGTATGTAGGGGAACCAGTTGTACCTAGGACTTAAAAAAATTGTTCTCAAAAAAGGGTCCTGAAAATTAGGATGCACAAAATGTTTTTACCAATCATTTTTTACTGTTTTTTATTCATTTATTTAATATTTGTTAAGCAAAATTACAATTTATTTTCTTTTTGTAACTTTTGTATTATAAAACATTTGTACAATTAACTGAAATAGTTTTTTTTTGTAATTGGACTGTGTGTCCGGACGCGTCTACTTACGTTAAGAAATTAAAGCGTCTACTGCAGGAAGGGGTAAGTGAATACAAAATGAAATTTACCAATGGATACTTAAGGGTTTTTCTCCTGTAAGTCGTTTATGATACGTTCTAAATTCTTTCCATTTATTTCAATCTTTGTTCGATTACAAACTGTTTGTTTTCGTGTTGTTAATTCGATTGTTAAGAATTTTTCGGTGTAAAACTTTGTGATAACATAGAATAAAGATAGTGACTTACAGAAAGTGACTAAGTTTAATTTGTTATTTAGTGTTTAATCAATAATTATTAATATAACTTATTAAATTAGCGTGCAGAAAGTGGCTGAATTTAGTTTAGTGCCCATAATACCTAAGTGTTAAATTTTAAAATTATTATTAATTATTTAGTGCTAAGTATTATTATCATTTATTTAAATCGTATTTTATCGCCCTATAATGCCACCTAAGTATAGTCAAATGTACCCTTCAGAATGGGAGAAAATGGCAGAATTTAAAGACTGGCTACAACCTGTTCAAAATGACAAATCAAAAGCATACTGCAAGTATTGCAAATGCGATATACTTGCTAAACTTTATTGCTTAAAGCGTCATACAGATTCTTCTAAGCATAAAAAATCGACGGAGCCAACTCAACGTAGAATAAATTTCCCTGTTAGAAGATTGGATCTAAATATTCAACGAGCAGAGGCTGCACTTGCTTTGTCAGTCACAGCAAAGCAAAGCCAGTTGATTGCATTATCTCTGAGTGTTAATATTCTTTTTTTTTTCGTGCACCCTTTATATTTTCAGTATTCGTTTTTATTTTATAAATATCTAATAATATTAATCGGTGAACAGTGTTAAACTTTTATTTAAGGTCAGTATTACAATCGATAAATTAGAATTTCTAAAATACATTTTTTAAAATTAAATTTTTACTACTAAATTTTATTTTATTTAAATTTAATTACGTATCAAAATTCTTTGATAATATTCTTATTATCTTTATCAATGAGTAACAAAATTTAAAGTTCGATAACTTTTTTAGTTGTTAACCGACAAAAAGTTATAACCTATCAAAAGATAGTAAATTTTTTCAAAATCGTCTGGAAAATGGGATTTTCCGGCATAGGCCGGCAAAGCAGCTATGAGTCATCACAAATACATAATCGATAATACCAATTTTAATTAAATTTATTTAAAAACATCGTATAATATACTTAACTAATAACTTTTTCTAAAGGTAAACAGGATTCTAATTTACATTTAATTTCTCTCATAACTTTTATTTTAAATTTGACATTTGACAAATACTTATCATTCGATTATGAAAATACATATCTCGATTTTATTTTTGCTCATTGAACTATAATAGTTCATTGTCTCTGCTATTTTTATATAAAATTATTAGATATTAATATTAATATTTTCAATATAACAATTATCAGAAAATGATTCCTTATTACTAATTCTTTTAATTGTGCAATCGATGTCAATAAACATCTAATCTTTTATGTGACAAATAAAAAAGTTTTTAAACTTTTGAAAATATAAAAAATTGGTCGGACCAAAAAATAGTGTGTGTTACACGTCCGGAAAATGTTTTGCAAGAGCTCGTCTTGTTTCGTCTCTGTGCTACGCACCTCGGCTACACACCTTTACTCGCTCTTGCAAAATGTCATTTTCCGTCCTTGTGTCACAAATAACTATTTTCATATCTTTTATTGTTTTTGATATACGGGGAATTACAAAATTTTTGTTAAAATTTATAATTTCCTCGTATATCGTAAACTATAAAAGTTATAAAAAAAATAATTACATTTTTGAATTTGTGAGAAAATTATAACTTTTTGTACGTTTACAAGTAAAAAAGTTATCGAACTTTGAAATTTTTGTAGTTTTTTAATTTTTACATTTTTATAAACAAAAGTTCGAAATTACGAAAAATTAAAAAAAGCTAGTAATTTTTTTATTTATTAACGTACATAAAGTTATAACCCATCAAAAGAAAGGAAATTTTGTAAAAAATCCAAAATTTAAATTAGTTTTTTTATTTCTTTTATAGTTTTTAATATACGGGGGAATAACAAAATCTTTGTTAAAATTTATAATTCCCTCATATATCAAAAATTATAAAAGTTAAAAATAAGTTAATAAAGAGTATTTGTTATAAAAATTTAAACTGAATAATATGAATTTTATGGTACAACAATGCCCGTTTAAAAAAAAAAAGTGTGTGCGTGTAACCTGTACGCGCGATTGAAGTAAAACTTATTAGACGTACATATCGCAAAATAAATATTAAATTACTATTCAATTATATTTATTTAACTTTATTATATCTTTTTTAACTTTATTCATTGTGATTAATTTTATTTAATAAAGGTTTATTAGAAACTTTTTGTTCAAGTAAGTATAAAAGCATTGAAATTTTATAATAAATACAATTTTTTATGAGATTCCTCTTCTGTCAACATTCAAAGTAATTAAAAAATTTTTTAATGGATCCTTATATAAGGGATTTTCAACTAGAAAAAATAACATACCCCTTGTAATCAGCAACAGAAACATCTGAAGTTTTAAAAATAAATAAAGAAAATAAGAATTTCAAAATATTACATCAAAATATATCCAGTGTTGCAAACATTTCGACGAATTTCAAATTTTTTTAGAAACTCTTGATATTTCGTTAGATTCTATTGTACTCTCAGAGACCTGGCAAATTAGGGACTCCCTTATTTTTAATATTCCAGGCTTTAAGACCCTATATAATTCAGGCAAATATAATGAGAATGATGGTGTCCTTGTATTTATAAAAACTGATATTTATAATTCTCATGAAATAATTGATCTAAATAGTGTGTGTTACACGTCCGGAAAATGTTTTGCAAGAGCTCGTCTTGTTTCGTCTCTGTGCTACGCACCTCGGCTACACACCTTTACTCGCTCTTGCAAAATGTCATTTTCCGTCCTTGTGTCACAAATAACTATTTTCATATCTTTTATTGTTTTTGATATACGGGGAATTACAAAATTTTTGTTAAAATTTATAATTTCCTCGTATATCGTAAACTATAAAAGTTATAAAAAAAATAATTACATTTTTGAATTTGTGAGAAAATTATAACTTTTTGTACGTTTACAAGTAAAAAAGTTATCGAACTTTAAAATTTTTGTAGTTTTTTAATTTTTACATTTTTATAAACAAAAGTTCGAAATTACGAAAAATTAAAAAAAGCTAGTAATTTTTTTATTTATTAACGTACATAAAGTTATAACCCATCAAAAGAAAGGAAATTTTGTAAAAAATCCAAAATTTAAATTAGTTTTTTTATTTCTTTTATAGTTTTTAATATACGGGGGAATAACAAAATCTTTGTTAAAATTTATAATTCCCTCATATATCAAAAATTATAAAAGTTAAAAATAAGTTAATAAAGAGTATTTGTTATAAAAATTTAAACTGAATAATATGAATTTTATGGTACAACAATGCCCGTTTAAAAAAAAAAAGTGTGTGCGTGTAACCTGTACGCGCGATTGAAGTAAAACTTATTAGACGTACATATCGCAAAATAAATATTAAATTACTATTCAATTATATTTATTTAACTTTATTATATCTTTTTTAACTTTATTCATTGTGATTAATTTTATTTAATAAAGGTTTATTAGAAACTTTTTGTTCAAGTAAGTATAAAAGCATTGAAATTTTATAATAAATACAATTTTTTATGAGATTCCTCTTCTGTCAACATTCAAAGTAATTAAAAAATTTTTTAATGGATCCTTATATAAGGGATTTTCAACTAGAAAAAATAACATACCCCTTGTAATCAGCAACAGAAACATCTGAAGTTTTAAAAATAAATAAAGAAAATAAGAATTTCAAAATATTACATCAAAATATATCCAGTGTTGCAAACATTTCGACGAATTTCAAATTTTTTTAGAAACTCTTGATATTTCGTTAGATTCTATTGTACTCTCAGAGACCTGGCAAATTAGGGACTCCCTTATTTTTAATATTCCAGGCTTTAAGACCCTATATAATTCAGGCAAATATAATGAGAATGATGGTGTCCTTGTATTTATAAAAACTGATATTTATAATTCTCATGAAATAATTGATCTAAATAGTGTGTGTTACACGTCCGGAAAATGTTTTGCAAGAGCTCGTCTTGTTTCGTCTCTGTGCTACGCACCTCGGCTACACACCTTTACTCGCTCTTGCAAAATGTCATTTTCCGTCCTTGTGTCACAAATAACTATTTTCATATCTTTTATTGTTTTTGATATACGGGGAATTACAAAATTTTTGTTAAAATTTATAATTTCCTCGTATATCGTAAACTATAAAAGTTATAAAAAAAATAATTACATTTTTGAATTTGTGAGAAAATTATAACTTTTTGTACGTTTACAAGTAAAAAAGTTATCGAACTTTAAAATTTTTGTAGTTTTTTAATTTTTACATTTTTATAAACAAAAGTTCGAAATTACGAAAAATTAAAAAAAGCTAGTAATTTTTTTATTTATTAACGTACATAAAGTTATAACCCATCAAAAGAAAGGAAATTTTGTTAAAAATCCAAAATTTAAATTAGTTTTTTTATTTCTTTTATAGTTTTTAATATACGGGGGAATAACAAAATCTTTGTTAAAATTTATAATTCCCTCATATATCAAAAATTATAAAAGTTAAAAATAAGTTAATAAAGAGTATTTGTTATAAAAATTTAAACTGAATAATATGAATTTTATGGTACAACAATGCCCGTTTAAAAAAAAAAAGTGTGTGCGTGTAACCTGTACGCGCGATTGAAGTAAAACTTATTAGACGTACATATCGCAAAATAAATATTAAATTACAATTCAATTATATTTATTGTCTATATACTTTACAAAAAATGATATAATGTTATACATATTTATATTATTCCTTAGAAATAGGAATTTAAAAGTTATCATTATTTTTTTATATATAAAATAATAGGTTTATGATAACTAAAATGTGAAACATGAATTTTAAAAATTTTGAAAATTCTAAAAATTTCAAAATATTGAAAAATTTAAAAAGTTTAAAAATTTTGTAAATTCAGAATTACTTCCGTCAGAAAAAAAATCGGAGTTACCCCTTGTCGCGCCTAAAGAAGTTTTACTTTAAAAATCGTTATTTTTCTCAACCAGTCGTAAAAAGCTTCGCTTTTAAAAAATATAATGCAAACGATCTCAATATTTATATCTTTGAGCAGTAAAGCACAGCACCGGCTATAGTTTAAGTAATATTAATGTAAAAACACAACCACGCCTTTTAACCCCAACAAAGAAACCGACTTTCGAATCTAGGTTGCCAGATATATTTGCGAATATTCCTAAGTTTATATATTTTGAAAATTTTCTCTCTATTTTACTATTCAATTATTCGTCAATGACTCTTAGAAAGATAATATAAAAATATTCTTACAAAATATATACTTAAATTAATTAACTAGGTTCTTCATATTTCAACAGTTTTCACTTCTAATGATATCAATTTTGTATATATTACTTAAAGACTTTTTAAAAAAAGGCAACATTGTGTATATAGTTTGCAAATTCAAAGTCGGTTCGTACCCCTTTGATATTAATGCAAAGTAATGCCGACGGCTCTTACTAAGCGCGGTGCTAGATCAAACGAAACATCAAAGAGGAAAATGCGTGCGTTAAATAGTCTTGTTCCCCACTACAGTACACAGTAGCGTCACCGTACACATAAGACTAGTAGGTTCACTCTCAAGTTTTTCCTTTGATCGGTATCTGAATGAGTGACCCTACTAGTCTTATGTGTACGGTGGTAGCGTTAGTGATTTTTATTGATTTTTTATATTAGACATATATTACGGTTGGCTTGATAGTACTTAATATAGTAAGAATTTCTTGTTTAAATATATAAGATAATAACTGCGCCACCTTACGGTGGCGTTATATTATTTGATTTTATTTTTTTCGCATTTTTTCTGTTTTTAATTTTCTACTTTCTTTTAGTTTTTCGATTATTTATTTATTTATGAATCGAAATTCAACACTATCTATTGGGTTTTCTTACAATTCAGTAATTGTTATGGACAATGCGTCGTATCATTTCCGCATATTAAACAAAATACCTAATAATAACACAAAAAAGAATAAAAATTTAAGATTTATGGCAATCAAAAGTATCAATGTTCCTAAAAAAGTTCCAGTAAAGAAGGAATTAATAAGAATAATCAAAAGTCAGAATTTTAAAAATGAATACGTCATTGACACCATTTGCAGCAGATATGGTCATACCCTTTTGCGTTTACTAGTGTATTTTTAATCCAATCGAAATGTTTTGGAGTACTGTAAAGAAACGTTTACGAAAATATAATCAGTCACCAACTTTAAGCGCAGTTGTTTCTTGATAATATTCAAGAGGTAATTAGTGGCATTAATAGCGATGTATGAAAGAAAAAATTGCGAAGCATATGTTATAAAAATAGAAAAGGAATATCCTGTTTTACCGCCAATAGCACCATTAGTTATTCAACCTGGGAACGATTCTACTTCAGAAGACTCTAACAATTCTTGTTAGTCATTCTAACCAATTTTCTTTACAACTATCGTGATGTATCTTGAAAACTTGTTTTCAAAAACAAACTAATTTTATATTCTTAATAACATACCCAACCCTTTCCTTTCCAGGCAAGGAAGGCTCATACCTCCTCGTGGTCCTTGCTGGATAAACAATCTTTTAAGATTGTCTGACAAAATGAGTATTATTTGTAGACAATTGTTATAAAAATATTATGAGTTAGGTACTATTTGAATAATGAGTCAAATGTTCTTATTAATAACTAAAATTAACAAGTTTTAATTTGAAAGAATTAATTTTTTATTTGACAATTTTCAAATTGATACAAAATTTACAAATATACAAAAACCGTTTTTTTTTTGAAATTTAAAACAAAAATTAATAAAAATTTATGAACCCTTTTTATTTAATTCCACGCCAATGGTCGGCACAGCCATCAAAGGCATTTAAAATCCGACAAAGAGCCAAAAATTTCACATTTAGATTGGAAAGAGTATACCTGCTCAGTTCGTGCCGTGCCGTCAAGATACAAATAAATTGACGTGTCAGAGAGCGAGTTTTTACTAGTTAATTGCTGACAAGACCATCATTTTATTATTAAGCATCGATATATCGATCAAGGTAAGCGGCAATTTAATAATTTAATTAAAGTATTTTACAACTATTATTTTCTGTCTCCCTTCAGATGGCAGCAAATAGGAAAAGAATATACCAAGACGAATTCCTTAATTACGGTTTTACACAAATAGAAGAGAATGGTACAATGAAACCACAGTGTGTTGTATGTATGAAGGTACTGACTTCAGAATCTTTGAAAAAAAGTCCATTGAAGAAACATTTAGATAATTTGCATTCACACCTGTCTACTAAACCGCGAGAATACTTTGCAAATTTAGAAATATCTGTTAAAAGACAAAGGATTGAATAGCAACTTGTTTGGTACATTTGATCAGCGTTCAGCATCAAGGGCTAGCTTTCAAGTAGCCTGGTTGATTGCTCGAAATAAGAAACCATACACTATTGGTGAAGATTTGGTTAAACCAGCTGCTGTAAAAATGGCAGAGATTATGTGTGGTCAAAGAGAAGCAAAGAAACTGAATTCAGTGCCCTTGTCTGCGAGAATTGTGAAAGAACGAATTTCTATATTAGCAGAAAATGTGAAGGAACAGGTTATTTTCGCATTAAAACAGGCTAAATATTTTGCTATTCAGCTTGATGAGACAACTGATTTTAGTAACAATTCACAGCTAATGGTATATATTCGCTACAAAGGTGTAGATAATTTTGACGAGGAACTGCTGTTTTGTTCTCCTCTCGAGAATTGATGTGTACAATAAAGTAAATGAATACTTCAATGCGCAAAGTTTAAAATGGGAAAACTGTATTTTTGTATCTTTGGATGGAGCTCCAGCTATGCTGGGTCATAATAATGGCTTTTCGGCTTTTGTAAAAAAAATAACCCAAATATTGAAGTTACTCACTGTATGATCCATCGCCAGGCCCTTATGGTAAAATATTTAGAACCTACACTGGAAGCTGTCATGCATGATGTCATCAAGATTGTAAATTTTATCAATGGACATGCACTTAATACGCGGCTATTTCGTGAATTATGTCAGGACGGTGAAGCTGAATAGACGGACCTACTCAAGAACGTATTTAAGAAGGATGCTCCACTTGCTTGGTGGGGGTATACTTGCCAGATGGAAGCAATGTGGGCAAGGCGAGAGAAGCGACTGGCGCAAACGGCTACTGCGCATTAGCGCTGTCTCTGTTCTTCTCACTGCTCGTTCAAGAGTGAGAAAGTCAGTAGCGTGCTGGTGTTTGGTTTGTTTTGGTGAACTGTCAAGACAGATCGAAATGTCAAAGCGTTGTGTATAGAAAATGAGCTGAAATAAAACTTTTTCGATCAGTATATAACAATTACGGGTAAATTTAATACTGAATGAACAGAGAATTAAACAAAGGTAAAAGTGAGATCTAAATTTGCCTTGTCGTGATATGTGGAGTGGTGATTTAAAAGATTTAAAAAGAATTGAGGACAATTTGAAAGCTTCATTGCTAGTTTCTTTTGATTCCAAGGTGTATTACTGCGGCGAATTGTTATCATGGATCACTTGGAATACCCCGGAAACTTTCAGGAATGTTGAGGAAATTCTCGAAACTTGGATCGAATCTTTAACTAAGATACCTCCATTTATAAATAATGACACCGGTGAGAATTGTAAACTCAATTGATTGTGGTAGAGATATATGTAAATGGGGAATCAGGCATTTATTTGACTGATATACGGGTTAATAACGTTGGCAAGGTAACATAAAATACGGGCCTAAAATTGCTCCACAAAAAACATAGTTAAAAGTGCATAATAAGTTAGTGAAAACTTTATATCAATAATAAACCTTACACTGCCGAAGAGATTTCTGAAATAGAGGCGGAAATTGGAGATTTAGGAGCTGATTCGGAGGAAGAAGAAAGCGAGTCAGAAAAAAAGAAAGAAGAAATATTAACAAGAACAAGAAAACCATCTGCATCAACTGATAAACAACAAAAAAAAGGTGGAACGATTAAAAAAAAAAGTAAACTATTAGTGTCTATTTTATCTTTATATTGAAATATTGATTGAAATCAATTTTATTTAATTTCATTTCTTAGTTATTAGCTTAGAGTTCGCACTTCCCGTTCTACTTTGATAATTTTTCGCATTTTTTATAATATTATACTACATTTTATCTGTTTTAACTTTATTATATCTTTTTTAACTTTATTCATTGTGATTAATTTTATTTAATAAAGGTTTATTAGAAACTTTTTGTTCAAGTAAGTATAAAAGCATTGAAATTTTATAATAAATACAATTTTTTATGAGATTCCTCTTCTGTCAACATTCAAAGTAATTAAAAAATTTTTTAATGGATCCTTATATAAGGGATTTTCAACTAGAAAAAATAACATACCCCTTGTAATCAGCAACAGAAACATCTGAAGTTTTAAAAATAAATAAAGAAAATAAGAATTTCAAAATATTACATCAAAATATATCCAGTGTTGGCAAACATTTCGACGAATTTCAAATTTTTTTAGAAACTCTTGATATTTCGTTAGATTGTATTGTACTCTCAGAGACCTGGCAAATTAGGGACTCCCTTATTTTTAATATTCCAGGCTTTAAGACCCTATATAATTCAGGCAAATATAATGAGAATGATGGTGTCCTTGTATTTATAAAAACTGATATTTATAATTCTCATGAAATAATTGATCTAAATGGTTCAAAGTTATTAAAATTGAAGGTAAATTTTAAAAATAAAGTATGTTTTATATACTCATTTTACAGATGTCCTTCTAGTGATATTCAGAGTTTCTTAGATCAACTGAATGAAGTTTTACAAAATGAAAATGAAAACTCCGATTACAATTTCTTTGTAGGTGACATAAATATTGACTTATTAGTTGATACTGTAAATAAGAACACGTACCGAAGCATTATGAATGAACACGGTTTTTTCTCAAGAATTAATACACCTACTAGGGTACAAAACAACTCAAAAACTTGCTTAGACCACATCTTTATTAAATCAAAAAACAATAATTTTGATACACTTATTCCTATAACAATATCAACTTCAATAACAGTTTATCATACCATCTTATAACAATTAGTCCTAAATGAAAAAATAAGTAAGAATTATGGTAAATCTCGGTATTACCAAATTATTAATAATAAAAAACTTGTCCAAGAAATACAAAACATTTCATGGGATAATGTCTTAAATAAAACAAGTTTAGAAAATGAAACAAAGGAATTTTTTAGTTCCCTGCAGATGTGTATACAAAACTCCTCAAAAAATATTAGAATTAAAAGTAAAGAGAAAAAAGGAAAAAATGGATGACAAGATCTCTAATTAACTCAATAAATGAAAAAAAATCATTATACAACAAATACAGAAAAAATCAAAATAACGTAGATTTAAGACAAAAGTATTTAAATTATAAAAAACAATTATAAAAAATAATTAAACAAGCAAAAATTAATTATTACAAAGAACAAATAAATAAAGATCAAGGCAATCAAAAAATATATGGAAAAATGTAAATGAAAAACACCAGCACGCTACGCTACTGACTTTCTCACTCTTGAACGAGCAGTGAGAAGAACAGAGACAGCGCTAATGCGCAGTAGCCGTTTGCGCCAGTCGCTTCTCTCGCCTTGCCCACATTGCTTCCGTTTTCATTGCACACGGCAGCTCATAGTACAACATAGGGAGTGGAGCATCCTTCTTAAATACGTTCTTGGACCTACTTTACTATACAGAAGTAAGGTGGCTCTCTCGCGGAAATGTACTAAATCGAGTATGGACTCTTAAAACTGTAGTCGAAATTTTTATGGTTGATCAAAAAAATATTCTCGCAGATAAGTTTAAAAACTCTTCCTGGGTTGCATATCTCGCATATTTAGCGGACGTTTTTGAGAATATAAATATATTAAACAAAGAATTGCAAGGAAAGAATATTAATCTCATTTCAGCGAGAGAAATAGTGTCAGCGTTTGGATTAAAGCTGGAATATTGGAGACAGAAAGTAGAACAGAACAAGATAGCTTCATTTTCAACGTTAGCTTTGTTTTTGGAAGATTCGAAAATATTACTTTTGCCGACATCAAGGATACATTTGTAAGTCATCTTATTAAACTTAGAAAGCGGTTTTAAGATTGCTATGATATAAATATCTAATAATATTAATCGGTGAACAGTGTTAAACTTTTATTTAAGGTAAGTATTACAATCGATAAATTAGAATTTCTAATAAACATTATATTTTAATTTACAGACATGAATTCAGATTCTCCCGAAATAGATGAATCAGAAATTGATTTAAATAGATTAAATAGATTTAGAATTAATAGATGTAAATAAAAAAAATATAAAAACTGAAATAATCTACGAATATGATGAGGACATTAATGTCCATCCTCCATCGATTAACCAGGAATTTGAAAATATAGATTTCGAAATAAAGAAAGAATTGTTACATAGTGAATGTGATTTACCTACATTGAAAAATGAAGATATCGATATAGTAGAGGGAAATGGACAGCAAATGATGAAAAAACAGAAATTGGGCAACAAGTACCAATGTCCTTTTTGCAAAATAAGTAAGTTTTTACTCTAATCTTTTAATTATTAATTTAATGTTTCTTAATAATTAATATTTTACATATAGATATTGCGTTTTTATCTGTCTAAAATATGATTTAGATTTTTTTCTTAATAACATTTTCTAAAATTAAATTTTTACTAGATACTAAATTTTATTTTATTTAAATTTAATTACGTATCAAAATTCTTCGATAATATTCTTATTATCTTTATCAATGACTAAAAAATTTCAAAGTTCGATTACTTTTTTATTTGTTAACCGACAAAAAGTTATAACCTATTAAAAGATAGGAAATTTTTTCAAAATCGTCTGGAAAATGACATTTTCCGGCCTAGGCCGGCAAAGCAGCTATGAGTCATCACAAATACATAATAAATAATACCAATTTTAATTAAATTTATTTAAAAGCTTCGTATAACATACTTACCTAATAACTTTTTCTAAAGGTAAACAGGATTCTAATTTACATTTAATTTCTCTCACAACTTTTATTTTAAATTTGACATTGATGTCAATTTACAACTACTTATCATTCGATTATGAAAATACATATCTCGATTTTATTTTTGCTCATTGAACTATAATAGTTCATTGTCTCTGCTATTTTTATATAAAATTATTAGATATTATGTAATATTAATATTTTCAATATAACAATTTTTACTGTGCTGATTATTAGCACAGTGTTCGTATGTATAAAAATTAAGGATCTTGAAATCGATTATCAGAAAATGATTCCTTATTACTAATTCTTTTAATCGTGCAATCGATGTCAATAAACATCTAATCTTGTATGTGACAAATTAAAAAGTTTTTGAACTTTTGAAATTATTAAAAATTGGTCGGACCAAAAAATAGTGTGTTACACGTCCGGAAAATGTTTTGCAAGAGCTTGTCTTGTTTCGTCTCTGTGCTACGCACCTCGGCTACACACCTTTACTCGCTCTTGCAAAATGTCATTTTCCGTCCTTGTGTCACAAATAACTATTTTCATATCATTTATTGTTTTTGATATACGGGGGAATTACAAAATTTTCGTTAAAATTTATAATTTTCTCGTATATCGTAAACTATAAAAGGGTCAAAATCACCAAGGTGGCGAATTCCAAATTCGGTTTTGTGATAAATTCACCAAGCAGCTATTACTTTGATGACAAGCCTAAATGATCCCTAAACTTATGTTTTAACCATATTTAAGTTGGCAGAGCCTAGAACTGATTACTACTTCTGTAATTTAGTTTTTAAAGTAAGCTATCGCTAAAAATGATCATTCTGGGAACGTTTTTGTGAGGTTAATAATGATATTAAAGTATTACTCAAGTATTTATTTATTACCTTGTTCAATAGCTGATGTGTGCTATTCATAAATAAAAATTAAACAAATGTAAGGAAATTGCCAATAAAGACGTTTAAAAACTAATTATAGTGTAAATGGAGCTATTATTACTGTTTTTTTGGCTAAATTATCTAAATATGAGAAATATCGCTGACTTATATATTAATAAACATATTATAGGTATAAGAAGTTTATTTTATTTTAATATTATCACAGCCTTTTTAAGAATTTTTAATAAATAAACGTACTATCTATGATTTTCGTGATGTTCCCGGAAATGATGAGGTGTTCACGAAATGATGCTTGTGTTCCCTAAATGCCTAAATGACAAAATAGGTAGATCCTATTTTACTTTAATAAAATAATAAGCAATGTGTACTTCGTACTTATTTATTAATTGAAGCATTAGCGTTCTTAATTAACAACAACGTAACTTAACTTAACAGTCTTTTAATTGCCGTGCACAACTAATTAGAAATTCTTAATAATCATGTATATTAAACTTTTATTATGGTTGTAGTAATCAAACCATCTAAACATTAAACTTTTTGTTTAGTAAACAATATTAACTAAACTTTAAATTAAAAAGAACCTTATCATATTAATTAAACACAAAAAAAAATTAATAAAAATAAAAAGCAACGAACATTAGAATTTTTCATAAACATTAATATCAGTCTCAAAATAATAATACTCTATATTATTTTCTTTTTAACAATGGCGTTGTAATAATACTTATTATTTGTTCAAATGCAACATAGGATACATCATTGGGATCTAATTTAAATTTTTTTTGAATTATTACGCACCGAATTCAAGAATGTGACTAGGATTTCTCCATCATCTTCATAGACATCTGTCTTACATATGGCAACATATCTGTAATTGACAGTTTTCTTTTGTGTCGGTACTTGAACTAAAACAAAGGTTCCAGGTGATATTAAATTTGATGATGAGTAAATAGTGTTGTAAATGCTCCCTTTCTTCAATTGCAGCAAATCTTGTACATCAATTATATCCATAGGCTCTTTTGGTTCTGGTGACTTTATTGAGGGTATTTCGTTGTTTCCTGGTTCATAGTTGGGATATAAACAATCAGATAATACAGTCACTTTTAGTTGTTTTTCAAAGCGGTCGTGTCGGTATGTTTTAATTATAACGTCTGGTTCTCTCTGCCATGTAATTTGTGTAATATTCATAATACCTGGTATGGCATCTAAGCTTTTCGGAACCAAGTCTTTTGCTCTAGAAATGTCATCATCGGAAATCTCTTTTACCAGTATAGTAGACTTCCTAAACAAATTCACCAAGTCTGAGGATGTTTTTATGTCATGTCCCATTAACACATGCCTATCGGCAGTACTTTTAATAGTGCCACCTACGCCATCCATAGGTCCTTTGCCATGGCCAGGTTCATTGTATGTCCAAGTAGATTTAATAATCTGTTTGAATTCCTTTATCAATGTTTGTAGCCAAAGGGTAGTTCGGTTACGGTATTGCGATGTTGGTCCATCAGAGTAGATATGAATGGTGTTGATATCTTTATTTTCCAATATTATTTGTAAGATTGGCTTCATATGAGCCCATACTGCATGGGCTTGATGATCCAAATTTTCACTCACGGTAGCAAAAGATCTGGATTTTAAACCTTTGTCAACGTTTCGTGTATAATATACACCCGTATAAATAGACAATTGAGTTTTTGCAAAATGTGTCGACTGGATTTCATTTTCGTATTAAGTAGTATAATTTTCCGAAAAATCTATTTGTATTATTACTTCTTCTTCAGTTAAATTTTCTTTCAACTCTTTTTTTAGTTTGTTGTAACTATATATACCATACAGGCCATATGGCTGGAATATCTTCAATAAAAGCCGATTTTAATTCATTCACTGTACTTGAAATTGAAGCCTTTTTTGTGATCTTGAACTTCTTAATCTCGCCTTTTACAATTTTTTCTTCAATAACAGACTTCCATTGGAAATACGTCACGGAATCTGCATTATTAGGTGACTCGATCTTCGGATTTGCACAAGTACCACACAAACCATTCATGCAGTCATAAGACGTTATGTCGCAACTATAATCCTCGATGGTTTTTTCTATACTTCCGTCATTAACTAATTGTTGTACGGTTTTTAATTTGTTCAGTTTAAGTTTGAAATTTTCGTGTTTGACACATAAACAAGATTCCCTGCCTCTGAATGTTGGTGCTACCACCCAAAACAGTTTTGCTCTTAATAATGTTGCATAAGATAAATTTATCCCAGTTTGTTGAACAAATTTTGGCGTTAGTTCTTTAACTGTGAATAAAAGGAGGCGTTTCTGCTTCTTAATACCGTTTCTCTTCACAAAATCTCTCTTGCCTGGACACATCCTGCTGATATCATCTCTTTGGAAGAAATCTTTTACTATTTCACAAACTTCTTTCGTCAAAACAACCTCAGACTTTAGAATCGATGCTTTTCTTTCTTTTGGCAAAAAAGGCTTCGTCATATGAAGTAATTTATATTTCCTTACTAGGTTACCGCTAACGCATTTTTGGAAGATTTCTCTTTCTTTGGAATTTTTTCTTAAAGTACAAGCCTTTTCTTCGAATTGTGCAGTCAGTACTTCGTTAAATAACAGACTCTTGCGCACTTCCGGAGGCACGTCAATATTTTTAATCAATGCGTCTACTTTGCTGCTAGGAGTAATTGGTTCCTGATCATTTTCCTGTTCTCTCTTTTCTTTTCTTCTTAGTCTTTTCTTTAAAGTTTCGTATTTGCGTTTTATGTTAGCAATTGTTTTCTCTTGTTCTTTTATTTTATGATATGCTTTGGCTCTATCCTTCCGAACAATTTTTCTTCCCACTGTTTTTCTTACTGAATGTCGTGCTGCAGCTGATTCATTATCAGAATTGGGCGGAGTATTGTTTATTATACTAAATATCGCCTTCTTCTTTTCTCTGTGATTTTTCGATGCTTCTATCCAAATTTTTCTTTGCTTTCGCTTTTCTCTCTCAGTCATCTCACCAACATTTTTTACTTTCTTTCAGCTTTTTTTTTCTGATAATACTCTCTATCCTTAGCTCTTTTAATTTCTCTCTCTTCCTCCGTCATCTTATCTAAAAATGTCCTTTTTCTCGCATTTGCTTTCTCTCGTTGTTGCAAGTAAGCCAAACTATTTTTTTTAACCTGCTTTTTTGAGGGCTTTATTTTTTTCACCGACAGGAGTCTCCCTATTGCTAAAAAATATTAAAAATAATATTAAAAAATATGTTTGACCAACAAACACTGAATAAATTATTCAATAGTTATATTAACAGGATGCATTTCATCAAAAATGTCATTCCGGGAACACCATCATCATTCCAAGATCGCTCCGTCAAGTCCGGGAACGATCTCGAAATGACCGTTCTCGGAATGACTTTTTCAAATAAACGCGGGCTTTTTAGACGGCAGCCATTTTTGACATCCTGTTCGGATTGGTAAATAATTATATTGAAGAGCATAAAAAAAGACCCAAATACTATACAATAATTTTTTTAAAAGGCCTACAATTAAAACAAAGGAATTGTTGCAGGATCCTGTTGACAATGTCAATGACTCTAACGATGACGATGACCAAACAGTGACGGTGCAGAACCTGAAGAACAACCCCGGGATCTTACCTTTTAAGTTAGGGGAAGCAAAAATTAAAGTTGGCACACACACATTTTTTCATTACATTGACATCAAACCAATTCACTCAGAAATCAGAAATCTAGAAGATAATCTTTGTAGAATATTTAAAGTAAACAAAACCGCAATAGAAAATAATACTTACGGAGATTTCCTAAAAACAATGAAAAACCAAGTAAAATATGAATTGCAAAGTGTGAAATCAAAATTTTATTCTATATTCCCTTTTAATATTAAACAAAAGCGAGGTACAATATCAAAAAAATTAAAAAAACGACAATGTTGCTTCATATTACTATTTACTAGGGTAAGTAAAGTGCAATTCTGCTAATTTTTATTTTTTTTTGCTTATAATATTATAGAAAAAAGTAGGTACATTTGAATATACATTGTACAAAAACGGCTTAATGTTTTTAATTTTTTATTTACATTTAATGTATATCTGAATATACAAAATATTGAAATACAAACAAAAAATATGCCTTATACAAATAAAAAAAAGCCAACGACTTACATAATAGGAAAAAATGAAATACTACTAATTATGAAAATTATAAAAGCAGTTCCTATCAGGTACAAAACACAAAAAACAATCACATTTTAGGCATTTTACTTTTGTTATCTTCTGACATCTTAAATTTTTGCATCGGCCTGTTTTGTTTTCATACTGAGGCCAATGATCCAGTTTATCAAGCCTGCAGTCATTATTAGGACGATTTGAGCGACAAGGTCGCTTATCACGATCATTGGTTTCAGCAGGTGCCCGCCCAGCATAATGATTGTGCTACTTCGAATTTGAAGTCGTAGAGGGAAAGTTGTTTTTTTTTTTTTGGTGTTCTGCAGTCATTACTTGCTCGACGATAAAGTAACCATGCTATCACCAAACACATGTTGATCATATGAAAGAATATCTTCAAATAATATTTTTTTGATCTGATCTTGATTCGGTACAATGCTAAAAGAGAGTCGATAAGATCGACACCGCCCATAAATTTATTATAAACTACTACAATATTTGGAAATTTGACAGTAATTTCTTGTTTACTGTTTCTATCAAATCTTTTGACTGATGTCTCTGGAAAGGCCCCTGCAAAACTGCTTAGTAATGTTACACATCTGTTATCTTGCCACTTTACTAATTTCAGTTTAACTGCGGTATCTGTTGTTTTATAAACCGCTTTTTTTTTCAATAAATGTCCCTCTCCCTTGCTTTTTCAAATCTTTATCATTTGGTAATTTATTATCTGGAACTCTTCGTGTCTGCACTGTGCCCAAGCTTGGAATTCCTCGAAGAGCTAGCTCAATTTGAAGACCAGAAGAACAAAACCAATTGTCAAAAAAGAGTAGAAAATTTTTATTTTGTGGAATACGTTTGGACAATCTCAAAACAACATTTGAACCTGGTACTTATGTTTGGAAGCTGGATGTTTTTCAGCCCCACAATATACTTCAAAATCATAAATAATTCCACTGGCACCAGCTAAACAAAAAATTTGTAACCCCATTTCTTAGGTTTTTTTGGGTTGTACTGTTTTAGACCACTGCGTCCCTTGAAAGGTACAATTTGTTCATCAACTGACAGATGCCGCTCAATTGGAATTTTGTGCAAATTCTTCCTAACAGCTTCGGTTAGCTTCGTTATTTTCACTAGTTTGTCATTTTGATCCTGTATATCGGAATTATCTGTAAAGTGCAATTTTTTTTTTATTTGCTCCAATTTTCTTAGTGGCATCACTTCCTTTACTTGTGCTATTCCACAATTATTGCTCCAATACCTGCGAGTTCCTGGTACTGCAATTAGCGACATAAAAAAACTAATTCCTATAAATTGTTCTAATTGGTAAACATCAATTTGAAAATTTGTATTGACATCTGTTTGTACTGCATACAGATTTGTCTGATCAACTATATTCTTCAACATTTCTTTATCAATGAGCTGGTAAAAATATTTTACGGGACTTTTGATTGTTGTTTCGGTAGGTAATTCTCCTTTCCATACAGGAATATGACTATCAGACTTATCTGAATTTTTCCATAGTAATTCATATTCCTTCTTACCATCTGCAATATTTTTGCGTTTTGTTCCTCCTGACCGAGAGGTGCTTGGCTGCTCTGCTTCATGTGCTTCTTCTACTTCCGGTGGATGTTCTGCTTCCGAATGTGGCTCATCATCCTCATCTTCGGTTTCAGAAAACCTACTTTCATCATCATTTTGTCCCTCTGATCCGGACAGATCTAATGAAAAAAATAGTATAAACAATTTGCGCAAATATTATAAACATACTAGACCTACCTGGTGGAAAATAAGTCTCATCTAACACGCTGTCATCTTCCTCAAATTCGGCAGAATCAGAATCGATTGGAGGTACGACAAATTGAACCTTTTGATTACTCTTGGACTTGCCATAAAATCTTTTAGGATCCATTACAAAGTTGCACCCTGTATATTTCGATATACAAGCAAACCCACAAATTATTTTTGCAGAAAAAAATTGTTTTCAGCAAAATTTCCTACCTGAAGCTAATGTTTATGTATCAAATAACACTTCTGCAAATTTTTGATATTCTATCTCACACTGTAACTAAATTAACAACTTTTGTTAGGAATCCATGTGCAGTGCGCTTTTTGACATCCCCTTCGGATCTGTTATTGTAAAATATTTGAGGTTACTATTGGCTACAAAACACTATAAAACGTGTGATGTACGCTACATAAATAACAAATTGAAAGTTACTTACCACTTATTTTCAAAATTGTTTTGGCGAAAACTTTCTCGAGCTTAGTTTGTTTGCATAGTTCACATCACTGTACCACAGACAACTAAAGGTTGCGTTTAAAAACTAATTTTTAATCGAAAATCAAAGTTGCGTTCACTGAAATGACACTTATATTGTCGGACACAATATTTTAAATTCGTATACTCTAATTTATTATTATTTTTTTATAATAATGTCAATAAATTGATATTAGAGAAAATTATAGGCCATTAAGTAAGAAAAACGTTTCATTTTATTTTATTTTATGAATATTTTCGAAGATACTTTTCTAAAGATTGGTTTGTAGGACACGTTCCGGAAATGATATTTTGTAAAAATTTCTTCAAATAATAATGAATATGCTTTATTTTTGCTTCATAAAATATAATGTACAGTTAATATGGACAGAGTTAATAATATTTACACTAGAGGTTTGCTTAACTGAACTAAATTCTGACATTTATTTGCTGGCAAAGCAAATTCTCCACCTTGGCGATTTTGACCAAAAAGTTATAAAAAAAAAAATGATTACATTTTTGAATTTGTGAGAAAATTTCCTATCTTTTAATAGGTTATAACTTTTTGTACGTTATCGAACTTTGAAATTTTTGTAGTTTTTTAATTTTTACATTTTTATTAACAAAAGTTCGAAATTACGAAAAATTAAAAAAGCTGGTAATTTTTTTATTTATTAACGTACATAAAGTTATAACCTATCAAAAGAAAGGAAATTTTGTTAGAAATCCAAAATTTAAATTAGTTTTTTTATTTCTTTTATAGTTTTTAATATACGGGGGAATTACAAAATCTTTGTTTAAATTTATAATTCCCTCGTATATCAAAAACTATAAAAGTTAAAAATTAGTTAATAAAGAGTATTTGTTATAAAAATTTAAACTGAACAATATGAAGTTTATGGTACAACAATGCCCGTTTAAAAAAAAAGAGTGTACGTGTAACCTTTACGCGCGATTGAAGTAAAACTTATTTGACGTACATATCGCAAAATAAATAATAAATTACAATTCAATTATATTTATTGTCTATATACTTTACAAAAAATGGTATAATGTTATACACAATTATATTATTCCTTAGAAATAGGAATTTGAAAGTTATCATTATTTTTTTATATATGAAATAATAGGTTTATGATAACTAAAATGTGAAACATAAATTTTGAAAATTTTGAAAATTTTAAAAATCTTTAAAATTTTGAAAAATTTAAAAAATTTAAAAATTTTGTGAATTCAGAATTACTTCCGTCAGAAAAAAAATCTGAGTTACCCGTAGTCGCGCCTAAAGAAGTTTTACTTCAAAAAATCGTTATTTTTCTCAACCAGTCGTAAAAAGCTTCGCTTCTAAAATATATAATGCAAACGATCTCAATATTTGTATATTTGTATACTACCTAAGTTTTTGTAAAAAAATACAATGTAGAGTGTAATATAATAATTTTTTACATTTTGCACCTATAATATTGCTGGCGTCGGTGTCCAGAATAAGCTTACCATCAGGAAGTGGATAAGCAAGAACAGGTGCTGACGTAAGCTGTTTCTTCAATATTTCAAACGCCTTTTGACATTCCTGATCCCAACAGAAGGAGTTATCTTGTTCTGTCAAACGTGTCAAGGGTTTGGCGATGTCTCCAAAATTCTTGACATATCGTCGGTAATAGGAACAAAGACCCAAGAAACTTCGGAGCTGATGTTTGTCGATAGGGATTGGCCATTCCTATTGTACCCGTATGGAGCAGAACGAGGAAAAACTTGCCTTAATTAAGGTTGTGCCAGGAGACGAGAGCTCTATACTGGAGGAGCAACAAGAAAACGATCCCGTTCTTAGAAAGATTAGGGAGTGGAAGAGAATGGACCGTCGTCCGTTGTGGAGAGAGATATCCTCATCCTCTCCTGCTTTAAAAGCATACTGGTCCCAATGGAACTCTTTAATTTTGGACGGAGGGCTCGTTAAAAGACTTGTAGAAAATTCCGAGGGCACAGAAACAAGGAAACAAATAGTGGTCCCAAGAAATGCTTTACCGGAAATTTTAAAACAGATGCATAATGATAGTTCTGGAGGACAACTGGGTATCACGAAAACGCTGCAAAAGATCCGAGATAGATTTTACTGGGTAAATTGCACTAATGATGTTAAAGATTGGTGTCGTAAATGCACTACATGTGCTGCCAGTAACGGTCCGCACCGAAAACCGAAGGCGGAAATGCAGCAATACCTGGTTGGAAGTCCTTTTGAAAGAATCGCAGTAGATGTATTGGGGCCACTTCCACAGACCGATGTAGGAAACAAGTACATCTTTGTTGTAATGGACTACTTCACTAAATGGGTTGAAGCATATGCAGTTCCCAATCAGGAAGCCACCACTTTAGCAGATATATTGGTTGAAGAATTCGTAAGCCGATTTGGGTACCACTAGAATTACATTCAGACCAAGGAAGAAATTTTGAGAGCAAGCTGTTTCAAGAAGTTTGCCAAAGGCATCCACAAAACGAGAACCACAGCGATGCACCCTCAGTCTGATGGAATGGTGGAACGAATGAACCGGACTATAACCAACTATCTGTCAAAAGTGGTGTCAGATTGTCAGAGGGATTGGGATCGACATATTCCACTATTTCTAATGGCAATTCGATCGGCCATCAACGAATAAACTGGCCAAACGCCTGCGAAGGTCCTGTTCGGTAGAGAAATGAGGCTACCATGTGACTTGGTGTTTGGTTGTAAACCTGGTGAAGAAATGGCACGTGAACAATATGTCGCCGACCTTCAGAATCGAATGGAGAATATACACAACCTGGTGCGTGGAAAACTAAAATTATCTAGTGATCGGATGAAGAGGTACTATGACACACGGACAATGGAAAAGAGTTACCAAGTTGGAGATTTAGTCTGGCTCTATAACCCCCGACGGCGTCGAGGTATTTGTCCCAAATTACAAAAGAACTGGGAAGGTCCTTACACCATCAAGAAGAAGATTAACGACGTCATTTATCGTATCGTGAAAATTCCCAGACGGAAACCCGTCGTGGTCCATCACGATCGTTTGGCGTCTTACCAGGGAAACCACAGTGGAGATGCGCAGCAACTCCAAGAAGATGGTTTGGCTGGCTCAGGGAGTGTGCGGGATTCCGATGTAGGAAATAACATTCCAGGAGGAATGAAACTAAGGAGGGGGCAGTGTAACGGGATAACCGTAAAGGAAGGGACCTTAATTTGAAAGATTGTTGTTGACAGTTGATTTTTAGATGTTTGTAAAAAAAATCAACTGACCATTTTAAATAATGTTTCTAGAAAATTCTAGAAACTTCTAAACACACTAACTAGATTAAATAATGTTGTATATAAGGGGATGCACGGACAGTTAAAGTCAGTTCGAGTCAAGTGTTCACAAGAGTTCATTGTATTGTCAAGTAGTTAGACGTTATCCAGCAGAGTTCAGTGTATCTTAACAATTTTGTAAATAAATTGTGTAAAAAGCCCCCATAAGTGTTTCAAATTAGTGTAACGGGATAACCGTAAAGGAAGGGATCTTAATTTGAAAGATTGTTGTTGACAGTTGATTTTTAGAAGTTTGTAAAAAAATCAACTGACCATTTTAAATAATGTTTCTAGAAAATTCTAGAAACTTCTAAACACACTAACTAGATTAAATAATGTTGTATATAAGGGGATGCACGGGCAGTTAACGTCAGTTCGAGTCAAGTGTTCACAAGAGTTCATTGTATTGTCAAGTAGTTAGACGTTATCCAGCAGAGTTCAGTGTATCTTAACAATTTTGTAAATAAATTGTGTAAAAAGCCCCCATAAGTGTTTCAAATTGGTGTCAGGTGTGGGGTGAAGATATAAGAATGCCTGGAAAAAAGATAAATGAACTATTGGTGGCTGAGCTCAGAAGAGAGCTTGAAGAATTAGAGTTGGAAACTACTGGAAGCAAATCCGTATTGTTGAGAAGGCTCCGTGAGTACTACGTAAATAATAATTTGGACCCTGACGCTGTGGAGTTCGAAGACCCAGTTCAAAAAGCAAATTCTGAACTAACTCAACAAATTTCCCGGCAACATGAGGAGCTATCCAGTCAGATAAAGAGCCAGCGTGAAGATATGTCCCAGCTGAAAGAGGAGCTATCAGGACGAATGACGAGCCAACATGAGGAGCTCTCCAGTCAGATGAAGAGCCAGCGCGAAGACATGTCCCAGCTGTCCCAACGAATGACGAATCAACAAGAGGAGCTATCCAGTCAGATGAAGAGCCAGCGCGAAGAGGTGTCCCAGCTATCAGGACAAATGACGAGCCAGCAAGAGGAGCTATCCAGTCAGATAAGAAGCCAGCGCGAAGAGGTGTCCCAGCTATCACAACGGATGTCCACCCTACCAGAAGAGTTATCCAGTTCCTTCTCCCAGCAAATATCGCATTTGCGCTCCGAAATATGCAACTTGCGAGACGAGCAAAATCAGCAAGTAGCCAACTTGAATCAGCAAGTAGACAACTTGAATCAGCAAGTGGACAACATAAATCAGCAAGTGACCAACATACAAGACCAGCAAAATCAGCAAGTGGCCAACTTCAGAGACGAGATCAACCAGCAAATGCAGTCCGAGATAGAAAAGCTTAAACATGAACTGGAAGCTTGTCTACAAAACCAAACCATCCACCACGGCGACGGAGATGCAGGAAGGATGGAAACCTGTCACGCAGACGTCGAGCGACGAAGAAACGAGGAGACGACCCAGGTGCGAACGACAATGAAACCCCCGACCTTCGACGGGAAGACTTCCTGGCCAAATTACTTGAAACAATTCGACGCAGCGGCCAGAGCTAATGGATGGTCATCCCAGGAGAAAGCATTGTCCCTAACCGTAGCTCTGCGAGGCGAAGCTTTAGACGTCTTGCAATCATTGACACCGGATGAAGCTGACAACTTCGAGTTATTGGTGAATCGTCTAGAGATGCGTTATGGTCAAACTCATCTACAACCGGTGTACCGAATGCAGTTGAAGAGCCGAAAACAGAAAAATGGAGAAACTATCCAGGAATTTGAAGCGGATGTAGCAAGAATGGTACGACTTGCGTATTCAAATGCAGCGGAGGATTTCCTGGAATGCCTAGCAGTCCAAACCTTCACCGATGGTCTTCGAGACGTCGAGTTGCAGCGCGCTGTACGGTTGGCGCGGCCGAAGACTCTTGTGGACGCCTTGACCATTGCCCTGGAGTTTGAGGCGGCGACGGAGGCCTCACGTGGAGTTGCTCGACTAAGGGAAATCACCGGTAACTACGACCATGCCGTTCATTCCGTTAGCGACGTTGAAGCGGTAGTAGAGAGATTAATGAAGTTATCTCCAAAAAGAAGGCGTCAAGTGAGATGCTGGAACTGCGGAGAACTAGGCCATATAAAAAATACTTGCCCCCAAAAAGAAAAATCTTCTGCTGAAGTACCCCAGCAGCAGGAAAACTAGAACGGGTCGACTCCTGGAGGGCGAAATCGACCCCAAACATTCCCGAAGCCCCTCACACCATTAAATTGGCAACTCTGCGACATCACGTGGACAGCTTATATGTAGATGGCCTCCTTGATGGAAAGAATATTAGCATGCTGGTAGACACTGGAGCTACAAAAACTATTGTCCGACCAAGCATCATTATGCTAAATAAGATGTTGCCTACCAGTTGGAGACTGCGTACCGCTACCGGAGATTCTGCTAGAGTCTACGGTGAGATACAGGTGACGCTACAGTTTGGTTCAACCTCTCTTGTTCACTCAGTGCTGGTGGCTGACGTTGATGAAGATGTTGTTCTGGGCATGGATGTTATGCTCCACTGTGGTTTTCATTTGGATCTTCGCCAACGTATCCTTCGTACTGGTAATGAAGAAATATTCCTGCACCGAAAACAAGTTAACAATGCCTCGATTAAGCTAATCGATGATATCGAACTTCCGGCGAGCTGCGAATGTGTCGTCACAGCGCGGTTGGATGGACTGGAGCCAGATGGTGCCCCAGCCATGATAGAGCCGAAGAACCATGACCATGAATTGGGAAAAGGACTCCTTGTTGGTAAGACTCTTGTTAGATCCGCCAAAGAGGTACCCATCCGAGTTATCAACTTGAACGATCATCCAGTTCTTCTCCGAAAGGACACGGAAATGGGAAGTTTAGAACCAGTAATGGCCATAATTCACAAGATAAATGTTACGGAAACAGGTGAGACCAACGAAATTGAACAATTAATGACAAAATTAGACCCATCTTTGTCAAAATTAGAAAAGAAACAGGTAAGAGATCTACTTTACCGTTATAAACCTGTATTTGGTTCTAAAAGTAAACTGGGAAGAACTGATGTTGTACAACATAGAATTGACACTGGTGATGCACGTCCGATTCGACAGGTACCCCGAAGGATGCCTCAAGTTAAAAAGGAAGAAGCAGACAGAGCCCTTAAAGAAATGATTCAAAATGGCATAGTCGAACCATCCAGTAGTCCGTGGGCTTCTCCTGTGGTATTAGTGAGAAAGAAAGACGGATCAATGCGGTTTTGTGTCGACTATCGAAAGCTAAATGATGTCACTAAGAAGGACAGTTATCCTCTGCCAAGGATTGATGATGCCCTCGACGCTTTGGCGGGTTCTACTCTGTTTTCTACCTTGGACCTTAAAAGCGGATACTGGCAAGTTAAAATGAATCCTGCAGACAAAGAAAAGACTGCCTTTACCAGTGGATCAGGGTTATGGCAATTCACGGTCCTTCCATTTGGCCTCTGTAATGCTCCTGCGACGTTTGAACGACTAATGGAGAACATCCTGCGAGGTTTGTCATGGGAAACTTGTCTAGTTTATCTAGACGACATCACCATAATGGGTAAGACCTTTAAGGAACATTTATCTAACCTGAAAGAAGTTTTTAAAAGATTACAGAACGCTAATCTAACATTGAATGTTAAGAAATGCCACTTGTTCCAGAGACAGGTCAACTATTTAGGACATAACGTAAGCAAGGATGGCGTTGCTGTTGACCCCGCTAAGATACAAGCCGTTCAGGAATGGCCAATCCCTATCGACAAACATCAGCTCCGGAGTTTCTTGGGTCTTTGTTCCTATTACCGACGATATGTCAAGAATTTTGGAGATATCGCCAAACCCTTGACACGTTTGACAGAACAAGATAAGTCCTTCTGTTGGGATCGGGAATGTCAAAAGGCGTTTGAAATATTGAAGAAACAGCTTACGTCAGCACCTGTTCTTGCTTATCCACTTCCTGATGGAAAGCTTATTCTGGACACCGACGCCAGCAATGTGGGAATTGGAGCTGTCTTGTCACAGCTACAAGACGGTAAGGAAAGAGTGGTTGGTTACTTCAGCAAAACTTTATCGAAAGCTGAAAAGAACTACTGTGTAACTCGGAGGGAACTGTTAGCAGTTGTAAAATCCGTCGAACACTTTTATAAATATCTGTATGGCAGAAAATTCCTGATCAGAACAGACCATGCTAGTTTAAAGTGGCTACTTAGCTTTAGGAACCCAGAAGGACAGATAGCAAGATGGCTCGAAAAACTGCAGGAATATGATGTTGAAATCGAGCACAGACCTGGAACCAGACATCGTAATGCTGATGCACTCTCCAGAAGACCATGTCGACCTGATTGCCCCCATTGTACACGTATGGAGCAGAACGAGGAAAAACTTGCCTTAGTTAAGGTTGTGCCAGAAGACGAGAGCTCTATGCTGGAGGAGCAACAAGAAAACGATTCCGTTCTGAGAAAGATTAGGGAGTGGAAGAGAATGGACCGTCGTCCGTTGTGGAGAGAGATATCCTCATTCTCTCCTGCTTTAAAAGCATACTGGTCCCAATGGAACTCTTTAATTTTGGACGGAGGGCTCGTTAAAAGACTTGTAGAAAATTCCGAGGGCACAGAAACAAGGAAACAAATAGTGGTCCCAAGAAATGCTGTACCGGAAATTTTAAAACAGATGCATAATGATAGTTCTGGAGGACATCTGGGTATCACGAAAACGCTGCAAAAGATCCGAGATAGATTTTACTGGGTAAATTGCACTAATGATGTTAAAGATTGGTGTCGTAAATGCACTACATGTGCTGCCAGTAACGGTCCGCACCGAAAACCGAAGGCGGAAATGCAGCAATACCTGGTTGGAAGTCCTTTTGAAAGAATCGCAGTAGATGTATTGGGGCCACTTCCACAGACCGATGTAGGAAACAAGTACATCTTTGTTGTAATGGACTACTTTACTAAATGGGTTGAAGCATATGCAGTTCCCAATCAGGAAGCTACCACTTTAGCAGATATATTGGTTGAAGAATTCGTAAGCCGATTTGGGGTACCATTAGAATTACATTCAGACCAAGGAAGAAATTTTGAGAGCAAGCTGTTTCAAGATGTTTGCCAAAGATTAGGCATCCACAAAACGAGAACCACAGCGATGCACCCCCAGTCTGATGGAATGGTGGAACGAATGAACCGGACTATAACCAACTATCTGTCAAAAGTGGTGTCAGATTGTCAGAGGGATTGGGATCGACATATTCCACTATTTCTAATGGCAATTCGATCGGCCATCAACGAATCAACTGGCCAAACTCCTGCAAAGGTCCTGTTCGGTAGAGAAATGAGGCTACCATGTGACTTGGTGTTTGGTTGTAAACCTGGTGAAGAAATGGCACGTGAACAATATGTCGCCGACCTTCAGAATCGAATGGAAAATATACACAACCTGGTGCGTGGAAAACTACAGTTATCTAGTGATCGGATGAAGAGGTACTATGACACACGGACAATGGAAAAGAGTTACCAAGTTGGAGATTTAGTCTGGCTCTATAACCCCCGACGGCGTCGAGGTATTTGTCCCAAATTACAAAAGAATTGGGAAGGTCCTTACACCATCAAGAAGAAGATTAACGATGTCATTTATCGGATCGTGAAAATTCCCAGAGGGAAACCCGTCGTGGTCCATCATGATCGTTTGGCGCCTTACCAGGGAAACCACAGTGGAGATGCGCAGCAACTCCAAGAAAATGGTTTGGCTGGCTCAGGGAGTGTGCGGGATTCCGATGTAGGAAATAACATTCCAGGAGGAATGAATCTAAGGAGGGGGCAGTGTAACGGGATAACCGTAAAGGAAGGGACCTTAATTTGAAAGATTGTTGTTGACAGTTGATTTTTAGAAGTTTGTAAAAAAATCAACTGACCATTTTAAATAATGTTTCTAGAAAATTCTAGAAACTTCTAAACACACTAACTAGATTAAATAATGTTGTATATAAGGGGATGCACGGGCAGTTAACGTCAGTTCGAGTCAAGTGTTCACAAGAGTTCATTGTATTGTCAAGTAGTTAGACGTTATCCAGCAGAGTTCAGTGTATCTTAACAATTTTGTAAATAAATTGTGTAAAAAGCCCCCATAAGTGTTTCAATATTTTTCATTATGTCACCCAAATGAGTACTATAATGTTTCATTAAAGCACTCAACTTTGGAAACTTTTCCTGTATGCGGTTGGTAGCATTGGATAGTATGATACGTCAAATAAATAAACATCACGAAGGTAACCTCGTAACTCGTAACAAACAAGGAAAAGTTTGTTTGTTTGTTTGCTACCAACTCATTTAAAAAGAACTAAAATAAAATACAAAATTTAAATTTATTTTAAGAAGCAATAAAATAGCAAAATATAAAAAGTATTATAAACAACTTATTTCATATGGCTGTTATGACATTCGTCCTTTAAAAAACGCGTCGCTACGCGATTCGTTTTGACTAGGGTTTTTGGTCCTGGCTGTAATTATTTTTGGACCTGGCGAGTAAAATATTTTTGGTCCCGGCTGAACTTGTTTTTGGTCCTGGCAGAACTTTTTTTTTGGTATTGGCTGAACTTTATTTTTGGACCTGGCAAGTAAATTGTAAGATCAGCTCACTACTGAGGAATCAACACCGAGCCTCACCATCCACAGAGCAGCAGGCTATTAACGAAAGCCTCACTACAGATCTGCGGATAAACAGATAAGCCAAAAATTTAATTTTAAGTTAAGACATTGTAAAGAGTTGGCCTAACCTTTGTCTAAGTTATTTAAATATTGTTTATTTTATAGGATTTATTAATTTTAAATCTTTATTATTGCGCTGGGTGATCACTCAATATTAATACTGCCAAGTTCTTGGCATTATTTGCTGATATTATTTACTAACTTTCTTTGCTTGATTATATATTTATATATATATATATATATATATATATATATATATATATATATATATATATATATATATATACAGGGTGTTTCTAAATTGATGCGAAATATTTTACAGGGTGATTTTTCAGCAAAAATTAAGGGGGGTCTTTGATATAAATTTTTGTTCAAAATCGCTCTCCCTCCAAGTTACAGCCCCTTAAAGTTGAGGGAAAAAAATTGTTTTTATTTAATATCTCCAATATGGAAGAATTTAGAAGAATGAAATGTAGCAGATAATTGATGCTAATAAAGTGGCATTTTTTGACAATTTTTATAACCCTGCAATGTTTATACAAGGGGGTGAAAAAATCAACCCTTATGATATTTTGCACCAGAACTTTTTTATTCGTCTACATTTTCCTACTTAAAAAATTGATTTAAAAAGACGGACTTAAACTGCAACTTTTTTATGTCTTGACTATTCCTCGTAAAATTGTTAGTTTGATCACAAAAAAATCAAATAAGTTACAATTCGATATTACTTATACCTTTTTCACATAAATCCAGAAGCGTTATTGTTTGTTAAAAATAGAGTAAGCAGGTGTCAAATAATGTCACAATTGGCAGATAATTATTGCTAATAAAATGACATTGTTTGACGGTTTTTGTAGCCCGCAATGTTTATACGAGGGGGTGAAAAAATCATCCCTTATAATATTTTGCCTCAGATTTTCCTAGTTAAAAAATTGATTTAAGAAGGCGGACTTAAACTGCAACTTTTTTACGTCTTGACTATTTCTCAGTAAGTTGTTTCTTTGACCATAAAAAAATTAAATATTAGGTACTCATTACCATAATTCTTGCCTAATTTGTATAGGAACATCTTCAAGAAGAGTGGGCAACACTTCTTCGAGGAAATGGCCGTAGTCGTTTCCATTTAATCTTATTGGTAGAAAATATGGTCCAATTAAATAATCATTAACTGTTTGTCATTATGATATCATTCAATACTGGCATACTTTATTTTTTTTTAACAAACGATAACCCCTCTGGATGTATGTGCAAAAGGAATGAGTAATATTTTATTTTTTTTATGGTCAACGAAACAACTTACTGAGAAATAGTCAAGACGTAAAAAAGTTGCAGTTTAAGTCCGCCTTCATAAATCAATTTTTTAAGTAGTCAAATGTAGACGAATTAAAAAGTTCTGAGGCAAAATATCATAAGGGTTGATTTTTTCACCCCCTTGTATAAACATTGCAGGGTTACAAAAATTGTCAAAAAATTCCATTTCATTAGCAATAATTATCTGCCCATTATGACATTATTTGACACGTGCTTACTCTGTTTTTAACAAACAATAACGCTTCTGGATTTATGTGATAAAGAAATTACTAATATCGAATTGTAACCTATTTTATTTTTTTGTGATCAAACTAACAATTTTAGGAGAAAAAGTCGAGACATAAAAAAGTTTCAGTTTAAGTCTGTCTTCTTAAATCAATTTTTTAAGTAGAAAAATGTAGACGAATTAAAAAGTTTAGAGGCAAAATATTATAAGGGTTGATTTTTTCACCCCCTTGTATAAACATTGCAGGGTTACAAAAATTGTCAAAAATGCCATTTTATTAGCATCAATGATCTGCCAAATTTCATTCTTCTAAATTCTTCCATAGTGGAGATATTAAATAAAAACAATTGTTTTCCCCCAACTTTAAGGGGCTGTAACTTGGAGGGAGAGCGATTTTGAACAAAAATTTATATGAAAGACCCCCCTTAATTTTTGCTGAAAAATCACCCTGTGAAATATTTCGCATCAATTTGGAAACACCCTGTATATATATATATTGTAAACTTCACTGTTGGGTTTATTTTCGTCAATATAATTGATAGATCTAACTTTGTGCCTTACTCAGATCTTCACCCACTCACCATATTTGTTATTCAATCAATTTTTTTTTTTTTTTAATAAAGATTCTTAAATTCATTATTTATCTCCAGTAAGATAGGTCAGTGCCTGGAACATCAGGGGTTTCCGATTTGAACCGTTAAAATCGGTGGCGCGACTCACACTTTTGTACATACCCTCTACGGCTGAGCTGGGCACAAATTTGCCAGTAGAGAAACCACTTACCCATCTTAACTGGAGTTGGAGATTTCAATTTAAACCATAAGTTTAATTTTTCAAAATTTGATTTTATTTTATTTTTACTAAAAGTACGTGGCAAATTTTTGGCGCCCAACGTGGGGCAATATTTTTTTTAAATTGGGCCTATTTTTTTTAAATTGGGGCGAATTTTTTTTTTATTGTGCGAATTTGTCACTTTTATCTTGTTTTAAAGTTGTTTTTAATTGGTGAGCTCAGTAAGACTGAGTAACTTGATAACTTTTGGGTATTTACAGCAGATATTTTTATTATTATTAACTTTTTTTTTATGCTAAAACATATTTCGCATTTATTGAAATTCCGCTAACACCTAGCGATCTTAAACAACTGTATCGTTACGCTTTCGTTGAAGAACGCATTATCTGTCGTGCAACTATTCGTAAATTTGTTCTTTCTTTGTATTTTTCTTCTGTTATTGTTATTTGAAGTCCATCATCCCATACAGCAGGGAAAGTTATCATATTAATCGTTTTAAATTATCGTTGTTACCGTTGAATTTTATCGTAATTTTAATAAACCATGGATTATAAAATGGACATTTCTTATCTAATGAAGGACATGTTAATGTATGAACTCGCGGTACGTGGAATAACTGCCGAATCAACACAAACAGTGGATCAGTTACGTGCTACCTTGCGACCCATCTTAAAGATGGAAAAAACGGGAACATTCACCGCTCCTCCGTACCCCTTTGCATTCGAAGATGAAATTAAGCAAATTAAAACCTCCCTGGAACAGGCAAAAAAGGCAATGCCGACCGCTGGAAGCGAGGATTCCCAAACGAAGTATCACTCCACACTTTCCAAATTGGTGCACATCTACCACCGGATAAATCGGATACCGGAGATTGGATTGCACGAGGACGAACGGAAGGAGAGAACGAAGTGGATCATGGAAGCACTAGCAGCCCTGGATACATTGGAATCGGTGAGCAGACAAAATCCGGAATTGAGCCACATCCTGCAAGAACCGGGGGATAACGTCACTTCCACACCCACCGCTTCACAGTCAAGGCTACCAACGATGGCATCGTATTCACCGCCAAGAACGAAGCCTCATACCATCGATAAGTGGAACCTCAAATTTGACGGAGAAGGGAAAACATCCATTCATAACTTTCTCAAGCGAGTTCAGGAACTGCGAAGGGCTCGCAACATTTCAGAACGACAACTGTTCGACAGTGCCATCGACCTGTTTTCAGGCAAAGCTCTGCATTGGTATCGAGCCAACTCTCATAGGTTCGTCGATTGGACCAGCCTATCAGACCTGCTTCGACGCCATTTCGAGCCACCAGACTATCGAACTCGGTTATTCCGCGAGATGCTTGATAGAACGCAGGATACTTCAGAAAGTATAATCGACTACCTAACCTCCATGCAGATGTTGTTCCGACGTCATGGAGGACTGACGAAAGAAGTCCAGCTGGATATTATTTCACGAAACCTGTCACCGTTCTATACTACCCAACTTCCTGTGGTGACAACTTGTAACGATTACATCGTTATTTTTGGCCTGGCCTCTTGACTTTAAAATTTTCTTGTTAAATGGTGCGCCGTCGCAGCCGATATGGTAGGAAATCGCATTTGCTCGTATGTTTCGACGTTAAATAATTTCATTTTATTTTGAGAATTCATTGAATTCAGTTCATTCTTCACTTTCTACCCTCGTTCGGTGAGTAAGAATTTGATTATTTTAATTTTAGTTGTAAAAATCCAAAATTGGTGAATATTTTATTTAATATTTAAGTTTATTCTTTTACTAATATTTAATTATTTCGTTTACAATCGCTTGTCAAGAATCAGTTTTTTATTGAGTAAAAAATGTAAACATAGTAAGTAATTAATTTTTTCTCGATCTTTGGAGAAAACCTTTAGCGATTGTGTACGAAATTAAGGATTTTATGGTCGGAGATTCATTGCCTTTTTTTATTTCATTAGGGCTGCTGCCACTTTTGAAGAGGGTCCTAGGAAGAGATAGATTTCTCGACATATCTATTTATTTTCCTGAAATCAGCATTTCAAAACCTAACATAAAGGATATCGATATTCCAGAAGCCACCTCCATTTTGTTTTAACAATCTCAAATTGTTTGTTCCGGGTACTACCCATTGGAATTTCACTTTATTACTTGGGCAACTAAGGCTCCGACAGAAGACATCGTAAACCAAAAAGATAAGATTAAATTAATTACGATTTTTTTTTCAATATTTTCTGACTTAACTTCAAATTGAATTTTTTAAAGTTTGAAATAAACAATTTAACACTGATTCAAATTTCTTTTATTTGCTTGTCTGTAATTTGGCGCCCTTATATATTTGTTTGGGGGGAGTTAAAGAAACCAGAAGGAAGCCACGAACCCTGGAGCTAGCAAAGGGTAGTAATCACATTACAAACTGGCGCCCAACTAAAGTATTCTGGTTTTTTGAAACTTTTCCTAATCATTCACTTTAAATTAATTTTATATTTTCCATCAATTTAATTACAGACATTCAAATATTTTATTAATTGTTTTACTAACACTTAATTTTTTATCATTACTTTGTTGTTGGATTTTATTATCTAGAGATTCAAGGTAAACCACTATGGAATTGGTGTATTTCGTTTATAACTTTAACTGGTTTATTTATCGAAGAATATTATTATCTTTTCTTAAATTATTTTACCTTACAATTATGTTACAGTTAGTAATTTTTCTATACCGATTGTCTCTTTCGATGTTATCGTTACATTTAAAATATCTCTTTTTCTGGAATTTATCTCGATTATTCCTGATTTACAGGCGGAATTCTCTAAATAATTAAGGCAATTCTAGGCAGATTTTAAAGTGTTTGTATCGTGTTATCAATATGTCCTTTTTTTGTTGCTATCTATGCTTTCTTGGTCGTTTTTTTTTATGACTTTATTTTGTGGTTGTGATAGTTACAGTCAAATTGTTGCGTGTATTCCTTTAATTTCTGTATTTTGGTTTTTTCTTTTCTCTCTTTGTTATCTCATTTCTTTCAGTTAAAATTTGGAAGATGGTTTTTAGGAATTTTGTTATATCTTGAGGTGGGTACCTTTAGTTGTTTGCCGTGGGCATATTTTTGGTGTGGTCTGGTAGACCACATTATTACCGTGTAAGGTCTGTGAGACCTTAGTATCTTATAGGGGTCCGTGAGACCTCTTTATCGTGGAGCAGTTGGTAGTAACTGCTTCTTATCGCTTCTATTGGTGTTCCGATGGATGGGACACAATAGAAATTTACCGTATCTTATCGTATTGTGGGATTATGGTCTATTTTGCTTCTTTTTTTTTAACCTTTAAGGTTTATCTTTGTGAAGAAAATAGATTTTCCATGTGTTTTTGTACCTACTTGAGATTTTTGTTTCCCTCATATCATTCTTTCATTTTTTTTCTGTACTGTTTTGTGATGCACCAAATACAGAAATACCTTATAATAGCTTGGACTGTTTTTTCACATACCGAGGACATCTTGATATATTTTGTGATTTTTTTGTATGTTTCGTTACCTTTGTAATATTTTTGTAGTAACCTTGCAGTAATTTTTTGAGATATCGTTTTATATTTTATCTTTTCTCGATATTTTTAAATTCTCAAATTTTGGTATAGTTATTTTTGCATTCCGTACACTGGAGTCACTTCACTGAAGGCAGTAGTTTTTTTTTTAACTTTGCAATTTCTATTTCTTAGCTTTTTTAATTCGAAAACTTTTTCAAAATTCATTTCATCTTTTTAAAATTAACTTCAATTGTCATTTAATTTTTTTTGAATTTAAATTTTTTTATAAGGGTTGGTGAGTTCAGGTCAGTACTGTGCCTTAGGGATAGCATTTATTTGCGAGTACAGGCTGTCGCTGTTCCGCTGTGCCGCACCACCACGTTAGTAAATTTTTTTTGTATTTTTGAATTCTTAGTTTGTTCCTTTTTCAAAATTTTTTTTTTTTTCTTTCCTTCTTTACTTATTGACTATTGCCTTTTAGTGTTCTTAGCGTTTGAGATTTATTGTCTGTTCCTGATTGATTTCGTCGTTTTTACTTTTATTAACTGTCCTATTTTTAATGTTCACATTGTTTCCGTTATTGGTTGTCATTTCTAATGATAAATATTATCGTTTATCTTTTACTTTTCTCCAGTTTGCACAGCGTGTGCGATAAGACGTGTCAAGTTATTTTTGATTCGGATATTGATTGATTTTTCTTTTGAGTGTTAGTCACATTTTTGTTCAATCGATATTTGGTTTCAATTTTTTTTTCTTTGTTTATTGAATATTTGTTTAGCTTCTGAGCTTATTTTGTTCTCATCTGTTGAGTATTTTTCTTATTCAATGATTTTTTGTTGACTACAGTCTTATTCTTTGTCTTTGTTGCTATGGTAAGTTATTATACTTTTGGAGATAGATTGTTTTTGCCTTGTATTTCTTTGCTTTGTGAACATTAATCTCTTGTTTCTTTCGTTACATCTCGTTATTGTTGTTTTCTTAAACGACCTTAAATAGGACAGTTATTAATTTTTTTTTTTTTTACCGATTGTGACTTATGCTACTTAAATGTTAGCAATACCGATTATGACTTTTTGGGTACCCTAGAGGTGCTGGTCAATGCGACCAAATTTTTTTAGAGTGGGGGGACTCTCTTACCGATTGTGACTTACTTTTTGTTCTTTTTGTTATTGCCACTTTTTCAAAATTTTATTTTTGTCTTAACCTCTTTGGCTTTAAATTCTCTCTCTCTTCCCGACTGGGCGTTGTCTGCCAAATGGAGAAACATGTTCCCGGGGAAGCTTAAATTTTCGGAACTCCCTTGGTCAAGTCCCTATATTTTTTATATATATTTACCTTTTTTCCTTTTTGTTTATTTTTATTTTTCATGGCTGACATGCCATCTTATAGCGATGCGAATAACCGTTGGTTATGCCGAGACCACCCGTCTTCGCTGAGCTCCTCGCATCCCCTGTCCAGCGTGGAGAAACTTCAGTGTTGACCGTTCCATTGGGTTGGCTGGTACCCCTTGTAAAAATCCAGTCACTTCGTCTTATGACGGTTTAACTACCTGGGTTTCTTCAAAACCCATGGTAATTTCACTTGCTTTTTGAGGAATTCGTTCCACCTTTTAGGTTGGCTAGTACCTTGTAGAAAAATCTAGTCACGTCGTCTTGTGACGGTTTAACTACCTGGGTTTCTTCAAAACCCATGGTAATTTTACTTGCTTCTCATGGGTCCCTTCAGGTCCCGGGCTTAGGCCGAAACAATTTGTTTTCTTTCTTCCCTAGAGGTAAAGTGTAGTAAGGTCTCGTGTTCTTGAATTTTTTTATCGAGAATTTTTTTTATTTTTTTTTCATTTTAGAATTACATCAATTTTTGTGGTTACCTACTTAATTTACTAATGTTGTATACCTATTCATCAGTTTTGGATTATTATTATTTTTTTTTAATTTAAATTTTAGTAGTTTCTCTTTTTAATAAAAAAAAAAAGAATCTTCGATTCCTTTTTTTTTCTGCCAGGTTACCGTGGTGTAACGATTACATCGTTATTTTTGGCCTGGCCTCTTGACTTTAAAATATTTTTAATTTTCTTGTTAAATGGTGCGCCGTCGCAGCCGATATGGTAGGAAATCGCATTTGCTCGTATGTTTCGACGTTAAATAATTTCATTTTATTTTGAGAATTCATTGAATTCAGTTCATTCTTCACTTTCTACCCTCGTTCGGTGAGTAAGAATTTAATTATTTTAATTTTAGTTGTAAAAATCCAAAATTGGTGAATATTTTATTTAATATTTAAGTTTATTCTTTTACTAATATTTAATTATTTCGTTTACAATCGCTTGTCAAGAATCAGTTTTTTATTGAGTAAAAAATGTAAACATAGTAAGTAATTAATTTTTTCTCGATCTTTGGAGAAAACCTTTAGCGATTGTGTACGAAATTAAGGATTTTATGGTCGGAGATTCATTGCCTTTTTTTATTTCATTAGGGCTGCTGCCACTTTTGAAGAGGGTCCTAGGAAGAGATAGATTTCTCGACATATCTATTTATTTTCCTGAAATCAGCATTTCAAAACCTAACATAAAGGATATCGATATTCCAGAAGCCACCTCCATTTTGTTTTAACAATCTGAAATTGTTTGTTCCGGGTACTACCCATTGGAATTTCACTTTATTACTTGGGCAACTAAGGCTCCGACAGAAGACATCGTAAACCAAAAAGATAAGATTAAATTAATTACGATTTTTTTTTCAATATTTTCTGACTTAACTTCAAATTGAATTTTTTAAAGTTTGAAATAAACAATTTAACACTGATTCAAATTTCTTTTATTTGCTTGTCTGTAATTTGGCGCCCTTATATATTTGTTTGGGGGGAGTTAAAGAAAACCAGAAGGAAGCCACGAACCCTGGAGCTAGCAAAGGGTAGTAATCACATTACAAACTCTTGAGGAGTTGGAGACCGAATGTTTAAAGCTGGAGACCAAGAAACATCGAGTCGACTCATATGTTCCACCGTCCAGGAGGAAGAACCAATTCGTAGAACCGGATTTCGCCTTCGTTGAGAGTAATCCCAGAACATCGGAACCGATACCTTTGATGGAGGAAATTAACCAAATCGACGCTCCACGTGATAGACCACCCAATAGGAATACGGTTTGTTGGAATTGTCAACAAAAGGGCCATACAAATCGGAATTGCCCAAATCCGCGGAAAATCCACTGTTACCGCTGCGGAACACCAAAAAAATAATTTGCTGGAGGAAGCGAATAAGTTAAGGAAAGAGAATAATTCTTTATTAATAAAATTATTAGAAAAATAATAATTTTGTGATAATTTTGAATGCTAATTTTATTTACATGAAAGTTTATTTTGTTTGTTTAATTAAAGAGGGAGACTGTTTATTATTTGTTTCCTTTTTTGCCTCCCATCTAAGTGATCCGCAGTTTCATTATCAACCCCATCTTGTTGGATGATTTCCAAACCGTTATCATCATTCTCTTCAATATTCTCTGGAAATTCATCTTCTATTCCCAAATTACGAAGCACGCAACATGCTCGAATAAAATTGGCAATATCATCATCAATATCATTGTCTAAACTTTTGTTTCAAAATTCCAAAACAATATTGATTAACATACCGTGTCCTTGATAATCCAATGTTGTAATTTAGTAATAAATTTATAAGACATGGATAACCACTGTCTCCTAAAATATAATTGTCTCCACATTTTTCTTGTAAATTATGTGATATGCTCTACTATCATGTACTGATCCTGGAAAACCAACTAATTTATCTCTGATTTTTCTTCTGTGGGCACAAACAACCTAAAACTAAAATTTTTGTTACTCATGATCCGATTACAAGAATGCCAGATATACCTGCATTGAATAATATTCTTTTCCGTTTAGATACGACTTGCTATCCTGAGATGGTTTATCTAAGCGAATGTGAATTACATTGATCACGCTTAAGACATCTCTGAATGCAGCTAAAGAAAAATGTTCTTTGATAAACAATTGTTCAGTTGGAGTTGACCACACAATAACTTCTTGCGATAGGTTACTCAGAAAATATGTCATTCTAAAAATTATTTTATGCACGATCGGGCGGTAAACAACATATTATTATATATATTTAGCGGGCGTAAAGTGCCACTTTAGCGCCCGTGGACTACTTTAGCGCCCGCCAGTCGGTAAAGTGTAAATGGCGGGCAGTAAAGTAATTTTTTTATCTTAATTATTGAAATACTTGCAATCATCTAAACTGACAATGAGTCTAAATAAAAATGGCTACCACCTATTTTGACTTTGTTGCCAGGGCAACGAGAACATAGGTACATAGATTATTGTTTTAAAATATTATTTCTAGCCTCTGTGCATATTAGTTTCAATCAAATTATTTATTTTAAATAACGAGGTTCGAGGTATAAAATTCATGCAACTTGAAATGACATTTATATTAAATTGTTCACAAAAAAATATCCTTTATAAGTTTTGTAACAGGCGCATTTTCACTTAGGGCAATTATAAAAATTCTTAATAAAATATGAGCGTTTGTTTACTTTCAAATTCCTAGTGTATAGCTGGACGTAATTTGGGTATTTAACCAAGTTCGACCATTTTTTTATTTTATTTTTCCATAATTTCAATTTGTTACTTTCCTAAAGCTTTATTGTATCAAATTTTCGCTCTAACTGCATTTTTCCTAACCTCTAATTGGCATCAGGATTTGCTACTTCTGTTATTTGGATATTAACATTTAATATTATGACAAACCAAATATTTTAAGTTGTAAACAGTCAATTATGTCAACTTCTTCTTCTACTTTCTTTCCGCTAAATCCGATCTACCATTAATGCAGTAATCATTTAAATTAACAACAGAATAGTAAAAGGCCTTCTAGCAGTTACTTCATGCCAACGCGTTAATGCAGTAATTATTAAATTAACAATAGAATAGTAAAAGGCCTTCTGGCGGTTACTTCAAGCCAACGCGAGTGATTTCCGGCACTTCCTTCTCAACCTTCTTGTTGTAAAGTACTAAAGTGTGTTTATTGGAGAAATTTTGTCGGGTTGGATTGTAATCACGGAGCACCATTGCCGCTTAATTGTGGATTTTAAAACCGAACCTTATTTCCAACTGGGTCATTGTATTAATCTACGTTTGGTTGTTATTTTGTTGATTATCTTCGTGTTCAGTAGGAAATGCCACGTGTGGGATTTATACAAGATTTTTTGTCGGTAAGTGTACTTGTGCGACCTTGTTCATGTCAAAGCTGTACGTGGGAGTTATCAGTTGCTATGCAAGACAAATTATGATGTAATGAGCCCCTACCAAGAACTGGACTTTCTACAAAAAAAAAGCCATGAAAGGAATTAAACTTCCCAGCCACCTCACTTCTCCATGTGGATTTACTCACGAAAAAAAGATGAACATTCTCAAATCTCTCGGTGACATATTGCCAGAATCCCGCAAACAGTTTTGGAAAGATTTGCCTACCCCACAGCCGAAGGACTAAACTTTGTGTGCCTTAGCATTAAGCCAAACCTAAGTATAAATAGGCCTAGGCCTAGATTCATTTTTTACAAAATATGCCAATTAAAACTTTATACTTTTATAATTGTAATTTTTAACGGAGTGTCATTAAAAATTTGTTTGTACTTTTAAAATTGTGTAGTGTCATTTATTTAAAATAAAGGAATATTTTTTCCGTATGTTTACTTTAATAATAATTTTTATTATTGCGTTAATGAAAATTATTGCAATTAATACTTTTAAACATAAAAATAATCTCAATGAGATGTTTAAAACAACACTTTTTAATGGTCAATTAATTGGTACCGGTAATATAAGACTATGGACATACTGCACTTAAAAAACAATTATTGAACACATTAACTAAGCAAAAGTGCCGTATGTACGGTATTTTGTTTATTTCTATTTTTTTAACCTATTAAACATTAAGGACATACAGTAAAACTTCCTACATGTGTTTTACATAAATGCATCCAACAACTGAGTAAAAAAAAATATATTAGTGTCATATGAAATAATACAGCAATGTGGTAAACTTTAAACAATGTTTTCGCAAAATCCAATTTTTGGACTTACGGCACTTTTGCTTAGGTGGGCAGTATTACTTTCGCCAAGTACGTACATATAACATACTTACGATGTACCATGGCTGTTTGAGTAATTGATTAGCATAAAAATATTTTTGTTTATGAGAAAAAAAAATATTTTAGTATCGTCAAATATCCCAGGCAACCACATGATCACGTAAAACGTCATAAAGACGTGACTATCACGTGAAAAATGCATTAGGTCGCAAAATGTCTAAAATACGACCTAAAAAAAACGTGATTCGGCTCCCCAAAAAGAAACGTATACTTCCGAAACGTAATTAACACGTGATTCGGCTCCCCAAAAAGAAACGTATACTTACGAAACGTAATTAACACGTCGAAAAATCGTCAGCAAAGTGACGGATAATAAAATATTTATAAAATATATTTTTTAGGCATTTATTAAAATTTCAAAATATATTAAACCTTTTTAACCTTTTTTGTATGCTTTTCTAATAATAAAACATTTTGATGAGTGTGCCAAAATCTTCTTTTACGCGGTTTTATTTTAGTTGGTACCACGTATCAGTTGGTACGATTGGAACCGGTACGTGTGTTCGTTAGAGGGATTCTCGCTGTTTGCTGTCGGCTGTCGCCATTTTATATTTGTTCGGCGTGGTTTCTGTTTTGTGTGATTGTGTGCTCTTTAAGTATTAAAAAGAATAAGTAAGTATTATATACACACTTTATTTAAATGTATGTAGATCAGTCTTTTATGGTGGTAATCTATTGGTAGTTAGGTAGATGCTTCATATTGAAATGAATGGTTACATTTTTTTTAAGGTCCCATGATCAAGATTTTCTTTTGTGTAGTTATTATTGGGTTCTTTTGCTGTTTTATACATGTAATCATGTACAAAGTAGTAGAATTTTTAAATGATGAGGTGGCGGTTGTTCTTGATAATTGGATAACTCCTAATAAGGGGAATGCCTTTTGGCCTTCTACTCGTAACCATTCATCATACATCAAAATTTTAAGAAAAAAACAAGAAATAGATGAATCTTGGCAGGCTTATCCGATTAACAGAATATTTTATGAGACAGGTAGATAGCTATTTTTACTGTTTTGTGGTATTTTGAAATGTTTAATTCTATTAATTATCGTTTAATTATTGCTCATCAGTATTATAATACTACATAAATGCTACAATTTGCAATATAAAAATGAGTATTTTTAAAACCTTATTTATTTTAAAGATGACGTTGACAAAGCACTTAAAAAAGTAGCTAAAGCTGAAAATACATCAAATTTGGATACAACTGACATTGAAGAATTACATTCTTCACAATCAGTAGTGAAAAGAAATCGAAAGAGAAAAGTATTTTACGATTCTTCTGATTCAGACCAAGACGTAATTTCTCAAAAAAGTGAGAAATTGAAGCGACGACCCCCTCCAATTATATTTGGAAAGGAATCAAGTAAGTTTATGCTTAAGTTATTAATAAATGTAATTACATTTCATTTTCTTTTGAGATTTGTCTTCAAGTGGGAGTTGCAGCATTGGTAAGCAACCTCTAACGGAGATTCGGGAGAATGAATGTATAAAAGAAACCGATCATTCATTGGCTGATTTTGGAGGTAGGTTATATGTCATAGGCTTTGAGTGTAAAACGTAATTTTGCGGATGTTTTAGGACTTAATTCTTCCGGAACTTATCGTGTCTTGAAAAGTACTTTGTCTACGAGAAATTGCGGTAAATAAATCCATAAAGCTGAAACATATTTTTTTCTACTTTTTTTTAACATTTTAGAATGTCACGAAGTTGTAACTGAACTTTTAACTAAAATAATTAAAATTGAGCAACAAAATGGACAAATATTGACAACACTTAGACAGCATATTACAGGAAAAACAATAACTGTACCTAAGTTCAACACTATTAATCTCCCTGCAAAAAGTGTGAATGATTTACATATGTTGGAAGAAGAATTGACAGATGAAAACACTGCACATTTGGTAATATGCCTAATATTTCTGCAGTTTAATAACTGCAGTGGTGCTTTAAAATATGAAATTTTAAGTAATTTTTTTTAGGAATCTTACCTTTCATCATTGGGAGGAGAAGGAGTAGTGGCTAGAACTAATCGAATTTTAAAGGAACTTTTATGTGACACTCTGGCTGTACAATTTAATTTTTGTGGAGGCAACAATAAGCAAGCATTTAACAAACTTAAACTTAAAAAAGTTATTGTAGGTGAGTAAACTCTATTTTATTGTATATATTATAAAAACTTGACTAGAATATTTTATTTTTAACACATGAAATAATTATTTTGCAACCGTGTCAAACTTATAATTTAAATATATATTTTTTTAAATTTTAGATTCTGTAAAAAATGCTTTAAAAGAAACTACCACCGAAAATGTTGAAAATGCTATAAAAGTTTGGCTGAAGCATGCTTCTCACCGTATTAAACGCCGATCTGCTGTACAAGCTAAATCTTAAGTATCATAAATATTTTAGTTTAGTTTTATATTTTGCTCATTTTTTCATTTTAACCTAAATTCAACATGTTTAAAAAACAAAATTTAAAAGCAATTGTTGGAAAAAGGCAGTTAAATCGAAGAATTGCAAAACAGTTGGAAATTGATTCTATTAAGTTGGAATCGTTCATTAATAGCCGGTCTATTAATAATACAAAAGAGCCTCCAATGCCTGAAGTACTAAAAATTGATGAAAATGTGCCTACCTTCCAGTCTGAAATTGATGGTTTTAATTCTATAGATAATTTAAATACTGAATTTGCCTTTAGGGACTCTGATAATGTAAAACCGACATTAGAAGATTCATTAAGAAATTGGGCATTAAATGAAAAAACTTCACATTCTTCTGTTACAAATCTTTTACATATTTTACATGACTACCATCCTTCATTACCATTAGATTGTAGGACATTGCTTAAAACCCCTAGAATAATCCCTACTAAAAAGGTAGGAAGTGGGGAATATATTCATTTTAATTTAGAGAGTAGTTTAAAAAGAATTATATCTAACTTTGAACAATCAATTGAAATACCTGATCCTCTACTTTTGAGCTTTAATGTTGATGGTCTTCCACTCTTTCACAGTTCTAATTTGCAATTTTGGCCGATTCTTTGTATACTAAAAAACTTTAAAATTAAACCTTTTGTTGTTGGAATCTTTTGTGGAAATACAAAACCTATCCCCATTAATGACTATTTGGAAGATTTGTTATTGATCTCAAATTTTTGTTAGAAAATGGAATAACCCATGATTATACTACCTATCAGATTAAAATACATAGTTTTGTTTGCGATGCACCAGCAAGAGCTTTCCTTAAATGTGTTAAAAGTCATAATGGCTACTCATCTTGTGATAAATGCGAAGAATATGGTGACTATTTCAATGGAAGAGTAATACTTAGATATAATCCACTAGCAAAAATAAGAACAGATGAGTCATTCTTGTTGCAAACTGATGATTCTCATCATCGTGGTATGTCGCCACTGATAAAATTAAATATTGGTATGGTAAGTGATTTTCCCATTGATTATATGCATTGTGTTTGTCTAGGGGTGATGAGAAAATTATTGAACATGTGGGTGGGGGGTTCATTGGATGTTAGACTTCAGGCAAGACTAGTAACTGATTTATCACAACATTTAGAATGTGTTAAGGAAAATTTTCCATTTGAAATAAATAGAAAACCAAGAAGCATTTCAGAATTGGCTCGGTGGAAAGCTACAGAGTATCGAAGTTTCCTATTATACTTGGGACCATTAGTCTTAAAAAATGTTGTTAATTTAGCAATATATGAACATTTCCTCTTATTTCACTGTGGGATTATGATTTTACTGTCTTCAGATTTTTTGAAAATTTTTGGAACTGATATGGCATCTCAGTTTCTTAATACTTTTGTAGCGCATTGTAAAGAAATTTATGGTTTAGAATGTTATGTGTACAATGTTCATGTTTTAAGTCATCTTACTATGGACTCCAATAAATACAACGACACTTTGGACTCTTTTTCATCATTTCCTTTTGAAAATTATCTGGGTGAAATTAAAAATTATATAAAAAATCCAAATAAACCTTTGCAACAAATTTACAATAGGATAGTTGAATTAAATAGTAAGTCATTGAATACATATTTAATTACAAACTCTGTAGAATTTTTGTATGAACATAAAACAGGTCCCATATTAACAGGTCTTGAAAATTATAAACAATATAAAAAAATTCTTTTTTCCAACTTTATGTTAACAATTTTGAATTATTCCACTGCAAATTGTTACTGTTTAGTGGGTAATATTGTTATTAAAATCTTTAATATTGTACAAAATGTTAAAAATGAACAATTTATTATTGGAAAACAATTTCTTAATTATAGATCGCTTTATGTGTATCCCGTAAAATCCGAAATTTTTAATATATTTATTGTAAATGAATTATCTTGTTTAAAAATGTGGAACATAAAAGAAATTTCAGGAAAGTGTCTAGTATTTTCTTATACAGAGAATGAATTTGCTTCATTTCCATTACTACACACGACATGTTGAATTTAGTGTTAATATACACTGTGTTATTTTTTAATACTTAAAAAATCAACCTTTTTAAAAGTTAGCTGAAAAATTGTTTCATTTTTTCAAAATAGAATCTGTAAAACCAATTTTCATGTTATTTAATAAAAAAAAAAAAGTTGTATATTCATGTTTTATTTTCCTATTTTTAAAAACCAGCTTTTATGTGAAAGGTTTTATACAGGTGATCTGCTTATGTTAAGTAGACGTTTCATATACGTATATTATACGTCAGCAAGACGTTAGTTGCTAACGTTTTATTAACGTTTCATATACGTATATTATACGTCAGCAATACGTTAGTTGCTAACGTTTCAAATACGTATATTATACGTCAGTTGCTAACGTTTTATTAACGTTTCATATACGTATATTATACGTCAGCAAAACGTTAGTTGCTAACGTTTTATTAACGTCATTAGTATCACGTGATTGTGGTGGGACTTATTCACGTAAAATTATCGTCAATAAAACGTCATTTGAAAACGTGATTTTAGGTATCTGATAACGTATTTTTCACGTTTTTGGAACGTGATTTTGTTGCCTGGGATGGGATAGTTTACAATACATTTTTTAAAAATTCCATCCTGTTCGGTGAAAAAATGCATGAATAGAAATAAAAAAGGGATTTGCAATGTACAAGTTTCCAAGTAGATATAAAAACCAATCGCAATCGGTATGCCAAATGGCTTCATAATATACCACGAAATGACAACTGGATGCCTCCTCGATTTTCTTATTCGTAACTATACATCTCACTATCACTACATAGTATAAAACAAAGTCGCTTTTTCTGTCCCTATTTCCCTTTGTATGATTAAATCTTTAAAACTACGCAACGGATTTTGATGCGGTTTTTTAAATAGATAGAGTGATTCAAGAGGAAGGTTTTAATAACATCCATTAAATAGTGGAGAAATACTGTTATTATTGAGGTTTCTAATGTGATGGCTGAACCCTACGAGATTTATCAAAATAATGTACTAATTATTTGTACACATTGAAAAGGTCTACAGAAAACTCCGCGTTAGTATATGTCTATCTCTTATGGATATCCTACAATAACATTTTTTTGTCATTTACTTTTTACGACAAATAATGGCTAATTTTCAAAGCGATTTTAACCAATACAGCATTAATCCTTTTCCAATTAAATAGCTTAAATACATTGTTGATTAAATATAGATCTATATGGTCCTGTACAACACAAGATTTAAATGAATATTTTGGAAGATATTACATATTTAAAATTGCCGGACGCAGCGCTTGCGGTGGTACTGGCCGGCCTGGGCGGCGGCAAGCGTGCCTATAAATAGCGCGATGTTCCATATTGCACTTTAAATTTTGCAGCGATCGGACGCGTTTATTACGAAATTAATCATTATGACGCTACCCTAAGGTGGCGCAGTTGACATACTATAAATTTACACCTGCAATTCCTACATAACTAAGTACTATGACGCCACCGTCAGGTGGCACAGTTCATATATAATATACCTAACTAATAAATTACAAAGTACTATAAATAATCGTAAAAACTGGTAACTAACGAGAAAATATGATAAAAAATACAAAAAAAATTAGTGTTAGGCGGTGCGAAGTTCACCGAGTCCGCTAGTTATAAATAAGTCAGGAATTTTATTTAGAAAAAAAATATAATTATATATAATTTAATAATATAATTGATTACTTTCAGAAACATTTCGAAGCATCACAATTTGAAAATAACCGTCAAGACGGTAAGGTAAAATTAAAACCCAATACCATTCCTACCTTATTCGATGTCCCTTTCAAAAACCCTTTTCCCCGAAAATGTGTTTTAAGGTACTTTATTTTCTGATAAGTTTTTAACAAATAAAACAAAATTAATACAATATGTTTAAAATTATTTTTAGGACGTTTTGGATGTAGCAAATAATCAAAAATCTACAGCTATTACTGAAAAATTGATATCCAGTCAGGTAAATTTAGTAGAATTTTAATTTTTCTTATATATTGTTTTTAAATATATAAAAAAGCTGATTTAATTTCGAAAATCTTTTTATTAATTTATTTTGCTTAAAACTTTTCCTAAAAAATTATGAATGTAATGAATAAATTCTTTTAAGTTCAATTTTGGAATCATTTTCCAACTTTTCTATATACGTAATATTCTTTCTCCATTCTTTCGTAACGAGATTTCTTTCCAAATTTACAACAAATAAAATATCCTTAATTACAGAAACGTAAAGTGATTTTACTAAAATCACAAACAAAATACTCATTAAAATAAATAATTTTAGATGATCAGAGCAACACGATCTTATATAGAAGAAGAACACAATTATGCACAAAGTAACATTGTTTATTTGCTGCAAGAAGAACATCGAAAACTTTGTGCTGAAAATCAAAATCTTAGTGCAGAAAATAAAAAGCTTTCTCTGGAAGTAGATAATTTAAAAAATGCAATGTTATCTGTATTTACTGAAGATCAAGTAAAAGTTTTGCTAGGTCATAAGCTATCACAATGTTCGGACAAGGATATTATAAAAGCTTTAAAATTTTGGTTCGCTTTATCAGTAAAAGGGTTTGATTTTTTAAGAAACACCGGATATCCACTTCCGTCGTATTGTGCGTTAATGCGGCGAATTAAAACGTTAAAAATTCCTTTTGGAATATTCCATGATATCTTAGACCTGCTACAATTCAAAATAGGCAACATGGATTTTCACTTTTCACGATCGGTTCTGTGTGACGAAATGGTGATTAACGAACAATTAGATTACGATAAAAGTACCGGCCAGTTTATTGGAAATGTTACATTGGGGGGCGATGCTTCTCTTATTGGTCAAAAACTTCTGTTGGTAATAGTAAAAGGAGTAGCAAATTATAGGTTGTCACGTTACCAGAAAGGAGCGTTTAGATCCTAGATTGTTGCAAAAGTTCCTATTGGATTGAACCAATCTTTAGAAAACTGTGGTTTGCATGTTGTTACTTTTACAAGCGATTTGGATGGTCACAATAAAAGTTTTTTAAATACTTTAAATATAAAAGCATCTCAAACAGGAGAATATATAATTTTAATCCCCTCTAATGAACACAACATTTATGTTATGCCGGATATTTGTCATCTATTAAATAGTAGTTTACGTAACAAGTCCCGAAAGTGGTCTTTTACTGGACAAGAAGGCAAATTGCAAGGCGAGCCATAGGCGAGGCTTTAAAATTAATTTCTGTGTCACAATTTGTTTCGGAGGTAAAATATACGTCTTATTTAAACGATTCTAATGAATTTATACTGTAATTTTGTAAGGATAAGAAAATGTGTGAAGTTGATTTATCTAATTTCGAATACGAAATTAACTTTGATATACGAACATTTTCTTTGGACGATTTTAATTAACTACCCGCGCCGGTGTATAAAATACACCATTTCTACTAAAGAAGGGGTAAAAACCGGATGCGGTATCCCCCACTTATGCCCCTCCTTGTAACCTACGGCCGATGTGTTTACTATGTCGTCGTGGTGACTGCAATATGCTGTATGTCAAAAAAAAGCGAATTAGGTATTTTTGCATTTTTGTAACCAAATTAGTGATTGCTTCGTACTGCAAGTTATCCTATGTCAGGCATCCATTTAAAACGGAGTATGCGCGTTGTTGTAATTTGACGAATGTCAGTCGTTCTTATTTTGGTTACTGCAAAGAGACTTATGTCAAATCGCTGCTCGCTTTTGTTAGTTTTGGTGTTCGTTACTAATTATTATCGGAATATTAAATTAATGTAAGTATAATTCCTAGTTAATAATATCATCTCCCTAAATTTAAACCTAAATATACCGTATTATTTTATGTGCAATTAAAGTTTTTGTGTAGCTTTGTCGTTCTGGTCACTTTAACCTTATTGTTTTTAACTTGGGTTTTTAATTTTGTTTGCAAATGTGTTTAGGTGATCACACTACAGCTACATTAATGTTTTTGATCTTCTTTTTGGAGAATATAACTCATAATATTACAATAAGTTTTTACATACGACTTATTGCCACATGTGTTATTCCTTTTCAACGACATACGTCTGTTTGCATTAATAACACAATTGTTTTAAATTTCATTATAGGCGGTCAATTGAGAACGTAACTCGACAATGACTGGGAGAAGTAGAAGTTCGTATATATTGTACCTAGCCACCACTAATACCAGCTGTTCTACAACTGAAATCAGTGATACAATAGCCGAAGAAGTAGTTATTCCAGAATCCCGACAAACACAAGATGCTACTGAAGGCACGTACATCGATATGGTAGCATCTACAGATGAATCGGTAGCTATAGACGAGACTCAAGGCTACAATGTGTATACAACTTACACTAACGTTTCTGAAATAACTTCTGACATCAACACAGTAATAGAAACATCATAAAATCAGAACCCAGATATATCTGAAACGAATTTCAGTTCGGGATCAGATGAGTTATATCACCCACCGGAGCTTCAGGAAACAACGGAGACTGAGGAGGTCGTTTCACTAATAGACGAAAACCAAGAAGAAAATCAAATTGAAAACTTAAAAAGGAAGCGCAAAGGTCAATGTAATTATAAAGAATGGAAACGTCAAAAGAATGCACAGTTGCGACTAAATGGAAAAGGCTACCTTGGCTTTGAGAAAACTGGAGACGGGAAAATAAACAAACTAAAAATAAGCAGGCACTTTCTCTTCGCCCAAGATGTGAAGGGCATAATATAACACAGCGCACTGCAAAAGGTGGTCCTAAACAAAGGTTCCAATGTTCCACAATCAGCGAGGAAGCCCGAATGTCAATTTTTTCAAAATTCTGGAATCTAGCAACATGGGAAGCAAAAAGAATTTATGTTGCAGGATGTGTGTCACAAGGTCGCCCATAGAAGAAATGAAACCATTGCTCAAAACTCGAGAAAACAAGTAGCATTCCAATTCTACTTGACTGTCAATGAAGGTATCAATGATAAAGCAAGAAAACACGTTTTTAAAAAATTGTTTCTAAACACGTTGTGCATTGGCAAAAAAGCTTTGCGTTCGTGGGTGTTAGATGGTAAATGTCGTTCAACAATTGTAGAACCCGAGGTAGAACCAGACAAAGGGGGATTGAGTAGATCTGCAGTATTAAATAATGTCGAAGAGTTTCTAAATTTGCTACCTAAGGTTGAAAGTCATTACTGCCGAGCCTCATCCAGTAAGCTTTATCTAGAACCAACATGGCAGAGTTTCAGAGATATGCACAGACATTACATGGAGAAATGCCAGAATGAGAAAGAGCAATCGGCATCTTGGAAAACGTTTTTAAAAGTAGTGAAGAAAATGAATCTCGACATTTACACTCCTAAGAAAGATCAGTGCAACGAATGTAATATGCACAAAATTGGCAACATTGATGAAGAAAGTTTTCAGAAACATATTGACAAGAAAAACCAAGCACGGTCAGAGAAAGAAAACGATAAAGCTGTAGGTACAGATTCTCCAGGTATACAAGTTTACACAGTTGATTTACAGGCTGTCCTACTGTCGCCTCGTTTAAATGCAGCTGCAAACTACTATAAGACAAAGTTAAAGGTTCATAATCTTACGTATTACAATTTGTGTACTAAGGATGTAATGTGTTATGTATGGCATGAAGCAAGTGGAGGGCTGAAAGTGATGTGTTTTCATCGATTGCAATGACCTATTTTCAAAAAGAAATAGATAAAAAAAACATCAAATCATTTGGAGTGATGGATGTGGTTATCAAAACCGAAATGCAAAATTGAGTAATGCACTCCTTGAGTTAAGTATAAAAAATAAATTTCTAATTGAACAAAAGTATTTGGTGGTAGGACACACCCAGATGGAAGTAGATTCGATTCACGCAACAATAGAGAAAAAATTGGATACGAGAAGAGAAGTGTATGTACCAGCTGATTATTTACCCATCATACAATCTGCCAGACGTAATCCCAGGCCTTATGAATACGTGTACTGTCAATATAATGATTTTCTTAAATTTGATACGCCGTTTTATAAAAGCATTTGACCTGGTAATAAAGTTGGAGACCCTTGTGTCAATGATGTAGTAGCCTACCAATATACTCAAGAGGGAATAATCAATCACAAAATTAATTTTAAGGATGATTGGCAACCTTTGCCTACAAGGCCAAAACGTGTGGATGAAATTTTGGTACACACTCAACTTTATTACGGACCCTGTCCAATTGAAGCTTCGAAATTTGGTCACCTACAGGAGCTAAAACAATTACTTCCTAAGTATTACTATAATTTTTATGATACTTTAATTAATAAATAAGTAAAAAATATTATTAAAAAACTTCGAAGAATACACAGCCATTTAGTCGTTTTGTCCAGCTGTCTTTCGTTTAATTATAATAGTAAATATTATGTAAAAAATAATAAATAAAGCAACTTTCTTTTTTCTATTTTGTTCTAAAATTTGCCTTCATTTTGACCTATGTGGGAGAAAATGGTTAGTACTGAAGCAGCAATAAGTTGTATGTCACATTTCCTGGTTAAGTATAGTGAATTACAATTTTTCTATTATACTGTATTAATCAAGTCAAATTATAAGCAGTTTTAATATAACTTACTAAAAATCATCTAAATATATTTCGAAATAAATCGTTTTTTGTCCGTACTGTAAAGTACAATTAAATGACATACAGCATATTGCAGTCACCACGATGTGTACTATATTACTATGATTGGGACCATGAAAAAAAATAAACGCGAAATACCGCCAGACTTTTTGCCTCACAAAAGCAGACCTGTGAAATCTTCGTTGTTTGGATTCCAAAATACCGTAACGTTGGTTTTCTACGTACCGAAAAAAAAAAAATAAAGCGGTCGTATTGATCTAAACATTCTAAACAATGCATGAGAATGGAAATGTAGATCAACTTTCCCGTAAGCCCGACAATATAATGCCATCAAAGGAGGAGTTGATGCTGTTGATAAAATGTGTGGCACCTACTCAGTATCAAGAAGAACAAGAAGATGGCCTTTGGTTATATTTTTCCAACTGATGAACATCGCGGGAATCAATGGACAACTGCTCTATAATGCAACTCATGTTGATGCAGCTTACAAGCACCGAAGGAAATTTTTGAAGGTGCTCTCATTAGGTTTGATGAAGCCATATCTCTCTAAACGCGCCAGCATACAGTATTTGCCAAGTGACATAAAATGTTTCCTGGCAAAATACAAAAGACCAGCAAAAGGCAATAATGAGGAGCCACCTGCAAAAATACGAGCGAGGTGTTTTATTTGTGGTAGGGCAAAAAATCGAGTCACAACGATCATCTGCGGAAGTTGTAATAGGTCAGTTTGCAAACAACATATGACAACTATTATTACATGCGATTCTTGCAAATATGGCGAAGGAAGCAGCGAATGAAACAAAGTGTAATAACAATACCTACATTATGTGAAGTCTTAATTTTAAGAGTTTTTTTTTCTTGTCGCCTTTTTTTGTTTACCTATGCCTTTTTTATCTAGAATTGTATTTATGTATTTTTTTTTTAATTTTCATTATTTCAATAAAACAGCATGAAAAATCAAGTAAAAAAATTTTCTTATCCCTTTTTTCATTCATTTATGCACTTGGTCTTACATTTATAAAAATGGTGTACAAATTACACCGCGCGGGTAGCTATGCTAGATTCTAGAGCGCGGGTAGTTGAAGGTTAACAGTATTATGTCTGCTTATGATACCAATAGTATTTTTTATATTGCTGGTAGCACCACACATTCCGTTACTCAAAAAAAATATATGTGGCAACTGTGTTACTTTTTTATATTCAGACAATCTTCCAAGCGTTGAAATTGTTTGCAACGCAAAAATTTTCACAGATGTAGCTAATCAGGGAGGTTTGAGATATCCATGTCTTGAAACTTTCCTCCTTGCGCTACATTCTGAAGTTTATTTCAACACATACAAAAATTACTTATTAAGGATGTCCTCGAAGGTATAGACCTAAATACAAATGTACTGAGAACATCTATTGGGACAGAAGAGATAATTTATTAATTTGGGATTTAAAGGCCTGCAAGTTAGGACGAGTGGGGAAAACGTGGGAAGGTAAGGAGTTCCACAATCTGGAGACCCTGGGGATGAAGAAACGATTGAATCGATCCGTTCTCGATGTCCAGCATTGAACAGTATAAGGGTGCATGGGGTTGGCACGTCGCGTTGCTCTGGCTGGTCTGAAAAGTGGAGGCATTATAATAGAGCGTAGTTCTTCTGAGCAAAATCCGTTTATGTATCGGTAAAACAAGGAAACATCAGCCACTGCTCTTCGGTGGGATAATGGGGCTAGGTTTTTGGTGATACTGGTGTCGTTTATTAGTCGAACTGCTCTTCTCTGTATTGCATCAGGAACTCCGAGCCTTGATGGAACAGCCGAACCCCACACATGCGAGCAGTATTCAAGATTAGGTCGTATTTGGGCTTTGTAAAGTGTAGCTAAGTTGGGTGGAGAGATATTTCCGTGCTCTAAACAGAAAGCCAAATTTCTTTCCTGCTGCAGTTGCTATGGATGCAATATGTTCGTTCCATAGTAAGTCCTGGGAGATCTTTATACCAACCAGCGTAATGGAGTCGCTCGCTACCAGTGTATGATCGTTCATTGTAATAGATGAGTCGCATGTTTGCCTCTTGTTGGATAGGCAACATGTGTTTGTCTTGGAAGCGTTGAAATTAACAAAATTCTTTCTTCCCCACTACTCTACAATTGTTAAATCTTGATTGAGAGAAGCCGTTGTGAATCTTCTGTTCTCTTCCATAATATTCAGAGGTATGGGACGGTTGTGCGCTTTGCTACAGTGTAGGTTGCTATCATCTACAAAACCATGTATCGGGTTATTAGTACCTTCTAGTAGATCATTAATGTGTAATAAGAATAGAGTAGGTGCTAGAGCCGATCCCTGGGGAACTCCAGCATTGATCTTGTAGAGGATGGAAGAATGTCCATCTACAGCAACTTGGATGTGCCTGTTAGAGAGAAAGTTGGATATCCATCTGCAAAGGTTTTGCGAGAGTCCGTATGAAGGTAGTTGGTCCAAAAGAGCTGCATGCCACACTTGATCAAATGTTTTTGAGATGTCTAGTGATACTATTTGAGTCTCCCCATAGCGGTGGATGGTGTATCACTCCATACATGAGTTACATATACTAGTAGATCGGCTGTTGACCTTTGTTAGCGAAAACCACTTAAAAGGTTGTGTGTCTTGTGTTATTTAAGTTAAATGTAGGATCATTTTGTTCAACTTCATACACTAAAAATGTTAAAAACAAGGAAATCAATATGGTAGTTCAGCGATGAAATAATATCGCACACCTAGATCTAAAGAGGTATTAACTAAAAAAAAAAAACACTTTTTCCAAAAAAGACGAAAAACTGTTTTCTGTATGAGTACTGCAGGAGCGTTTCGTTGTTATGGTTTGCTTTAATTATACTCAAGAATAAGTATCTTGTAGTAATTAAGTGTTATATACAAGATTTAAGGCTAAAAATTAGAATTTTTAAATTATTTCCCTTTTACTTATCAATGTATGTTTATTTATAATACTAACTTGAGTTTAGCCTGTGTTTGTGAATTAGTACTTAGTTGACTATCTCTTGATGAGGGATTATTATAGTATCTTAATGTCATGCCAAATAATTTTTTTTTCTTCATCTAAATTAAAATTTGTCCCCCATGATTCCTTTAATGCTTTAAGATCATAAAATAGATTGTAACACTTGTGAAGGTCTTAAAGGTCCGACTTTTTCGTTGAGATCCTTTTGAAAAAGTTTTAAAGTTAATATTTGGATAGATAGCAGCTGATAAGTAAAAAAATAAATTGTTATTACAAATCAATATATTTATATGTAATATCCAGAAAATTATAATAAAATATATATTATATAATAATTTGTTTTTTCTTAATAAATATTTAAAGATCAGGTTTTAATTAGTTATTTTACCTCTTTTTTTATATTTTATAGCCGTTGAAACACACTTTCAATAGGATGGGTTCAATTTCGTGGGTTAATTTTAAAATTGGTACTTTTTACTGATCTTTTGTCAAACAATTAGATTTTACCAATGAGTCCAGAATTTTATTAAGCTTGTTTTGAATTGTGTTGGTTGGATCTTTATTCAAAATTTCATACGTACTAACATCGGATAAAAGAGTCTTTGATTTATTCATGTAGTCTTGCTTATACATCGCTACGGTAACGTTACATGCTTTTCAAAATTTCCACAGATTTGATCTAGCCAGTGCTAAGATTATTGGACACCAACAAAATTATAAAAAACGATTATTGTCGGAGATGATACATATAAAATCAAATGAAAATAGTGTCAATAAAAAACAGGATACGGATGATCTTAGCACTGGCTACTTTAATCTTATTAACTTACTTCCTAAGCGGTAATTGTTTAATTGTTTATTTTTTACTGACCAGTGTATATGTGTTATTTATGTTTGCTAGTTTATAATAGTCTTAAGTGCGTGACAACTAAAAAGCAAAAAAAAGTTTGTATACAGCTCTTATCAGGCGATAAATTCTTCACCGGGTATAGGTATCTAATCTCTCGATTATTTTATATTGTAACGTTTCCTGTTTCTACTCGACAAGTTGAAAATGGTACAAAATAGAGATACTACTCTTAAAATTATGTGCGATAGCTCATTGAATCCGGCATGACGTGTAGAAAAATGTGCCAAAAACGTGTATTAGCACGTAAAAAATTTGCAAAAGTTATAAACAATTAAAGATGAAAAAAAAATGGCATTTCGTTTTTGGCCAATATTTAATAAAATATTAATATTTAAGAAATTTCAAAAAAAGATTCTGAAAGAGGAGGAAATTTCCAATAAAAAACTCCCAACTCCCGGAACTCTATCTTCATTTTTTATAATTTTAATTTAACGCTGAAAATAGGTCTGCGCGCGACATTTTTAAGTTGCGCGCGTGTCGTCAAAAGCGAGTACGGCACATTATTTAATTTATTTAAGGTATTGAATTTTTTTTAATTTGAAAAAATTATGGTGTGTTCTGAACAGTATAAATAATTTATTCCTGTTGGAAATTTTACTTAAAGTTAATTTTTCAACAAGTTAAACAATTATTTACTAACAAAATTTTCTTGAACTACCGTCTAAATTGTAAGTAAAAAAAAATGTTTAAATATTGGTCGTAAAAAATTTTCGCTTCGTAGAGCCTTTCTTACATACATACTTAACAAGATCGAGCCATAAAAGTTAAAAAAATATTTATACTTTGTTTATAACAATTTTTTTACTTGAACAAAAATGTAAAAATCCAAGTAACGTTGTTAAAAGATTTTTTTTTTCTTAATCATCATATTATCGTTTTTATATTAATACAAGATATTTATTAATTTGTAAAAAAAAATTCCCGCCATTTGTTGATAAATTTGTTATAAACAAATTGATTAAATCAATATTTTTAAAATTTTTTTTTTCACAACTTTATTACATTAGGTACAAATATTATGATTTTATTAAAAAAATTTCCTTAATAACAATTTTTAATTGTTTATAATCGTTTTTTTATATTTTTATTGTTTAAATAATTGGTTAAGAAATTATTTTTCTTCTAAAAATCATAATTGACAGTCCTCTATAATGTAACAAAAAAAAATTTTTTTATCAACCATGCTATTATTTAGTAACTTACCAATTTGTTATAAACACATTTTCAACTTTTTTTTTTCTAAAACTTCTGAAATTAACAAAAACAACAATATATAACAAAGTATAGAATTATTGTACTTGTAAAAAACACGTGTTACAAAAGTTGCAGCGACTGCTTCGTTTGTCTACTAAAAAACTAAAATAACTTTTAAACTATTAGAGATACAAAAATAAACATTCTAGTCGATTTTATAAATGGTTAAACGATCTTTTAAATGAATTATTAAAAAAAAAAACTAGTTATTACTAATTTATTGTTATGCGCATTTGTTTATAAAAACTTATATTTTTTTCGATGTTTTTCGAACTTTCTTGACTCCTAACTTTGTAAATAATGCAGATACGGTTACAGACCTTTAAGGCAATTCTGTCAAGTAATAAAATATATAAACGTTGTAGTTATTTATTTATAAATCATGCCATTTTTTAATTAATTATTGGCATTTTTTTATCTTTTACAGTTCTCTCGCTTCTCACAGTTATTATTTTTCTTGTAATATTCAACATTTATTTCGAGTTCTGTACTTAACAATAAACACCTGCTTCTTTTAGAGGCCATTTTTTTGTTGAAATAAATTTTTTATTCCTTCAAAAAGACATTGAATTTTTAGTATATCGAAGTAAAATTGATTTTTATAAAATATTATTAACTGAAGTGACACGTGTTTAATTTATTCTAAAGGATTGTTTGATATTTTTCTCTTAACAGTTTAATATTTTATAACAATGGACTTCTCAGTGAAATGTTTTCTTTGTGAAAAAAAACTCATTAGTTCTTCTCACGAGTGGGTGTTAGTGAAAGAACGTGGAATACGTACAATATGTAAATATAGTAAAAAAATAGGGGACAATAAATATAAACTATTGGAAGGTTAGTCTGAAATTAAAGTTTATGAGAAGTGTCGAGTAGCTTATTTAGTTGCAAATAAAGCCTCTACAGGGTCTTCTAATTCATCCAAAGTATCAACTTTCGATTATAAAAAATTATGTTTAATTTGCCAAAAAGATTATTATCAAAGTATGCGTAAAAAATGTATTATAAGTTCCGACGAAATAAAAGAAAAGTTATTAGAAGTTGCAAAACTGCGTAATGACTTACTAAGAAGTCAAGTCACAGATTTAATTTTACATGTACAGTCATTAACAGAAGCAAAAGCTTGTTATCATCGTACGTATCTCAATGATTTTAAAAAAGTTCCAACTAATCCAAGTGATAAAGAAGATGTACCACTTAAAAGTGGTAAAAATTTAGAATGCCAATTCACACTATCGGAATTGATAAAAATTATGGAATACAAGCCAAAACCATCAACTTTGATCAGTAATTTTCGAAAAAATTTCGGCAATGATAACACGATTACTGGGGTGGGCCTGAAGAGTATTGTAACATATTGTGGCACTGGTGATTTACCTCTCGATGATTTATGGTATATGCACCATAAGCAGCGTAAAGATAATGAACAAATTCGTATAATTCGAACTGCGGCTGAACTAATACGAAAGCAGATTAAAGGTACACAGTTCAAAGTCAAAACATTTCCATCGTCGACTAGCTTCCTTGAGACTGCTCAGGGAGATATACCAAAATTTTTAGATACGTTTCTAGAAGAGCTGATGATGTATGATGCACACAAGAATAAAACAAAATTAAACCAAAAGAAAAAATCAACGAATGCTACAGAAGATGCTGAATTGCAAGAGAGTGATGATGACGACACGACCGACGAGAATGAGAATGCAAATTTTACAAGTCTTGAAGTAAAGAAAGATTATATAGCCCATTCCATTATATCGGCTATTCGTCCTAAGTCATTTGTTTCAACCTTACAGTTAGCAACCGGATTATATATAAACCGCAAATCGGGTTCCAAATTAATAGTCGATTTATTGGCAAAGCTGGGAGTGTGTGCTTCTTATCATAACGTAGCAATACATGAATTATCTGCGATAAAAGCTGAAGTGACAACAATTAAAAAGCCAAGCTTCACTCAGTATGTCTTCGACAACGCAGATCACAATCCATGCACAATTGACGGAAAAAATACTATGCACATTATGGGAGGTATTTGCTGCGTCGCTCCTAAAGAAGCTGTATGTACTGCTCGTGAGATATCCAAGTTAAGCAGATTACCTAAGGCAACTGAGGTTGCTTCTATAGGTGCTATTGGGTTAAAAGATTTTCCGGACCAAGAAACATCTCTGAAGCCTGTGAAATATGTAGACGTATCAGGTTTTAAATTTGGAGATATTGTTCCAGGAATCACGACTGTTTATTCAGCACATATTTGGGCTTCGTACATGAAAGTGAGGAAATTGCCAAGTATTCGTGGTTTATTTAACACAATTGCCAGAGTACCATTTTCTAATCTAATCTAAACAACCTGGCATGGTCTCTCCTGTGGAGCCCCATGTTTGAGCCCTGCTTCCTATGGGAATATTGTGACCAGGTTCGGCACCAAGAGTCCTTACATGCACCCGATGCGTGCAGGACTCTAGTTTGTTCAGCTGAAAATCAACGTCACGCTGATCTTCAGGTAGGCTAGAATCCAGGTATCCGAAATTCCTTGAGTTACTGTTGCCACAGAGCAGTTCCCTTGATAAGAGACTTGAGTCCTGTGACTAGCTCCTCAAGGTGGTGATAGGATTCAGGATTCGTGTCACCGAAGATGAGGAACCGTTTATAGTCCAAGGCCTCACATTCGAATAGAATGTGAGTTGCCGTCTCATCGTCCATGGCGCACAGTCGGCACGAGGTGGGTTCCTGTGTCAGAATCCCCATCCTCCGAAGGTGTAGTCTGAATGGTCCATGCCCAGTGAGCAGGCCCACTAGTACTATTATCTGACTCCTACCAAGATTCAGTATGTCAAACGTCAGTTTTTTGGAGTAGCCTTTAAGCATCAGCTTCGAGTGCCTCAGCCCTGCAGTGTTACTCCAGTGCTTGGTTGACTCGTCCCAGACCCAGTCCCTGACTTTGGTCCTTACCCAGGCTCTAGGCAGTCCCGGTTCTGGACCAGTGAATCGTGTGTCCGCTTCCCTTCTTGGCCAGAAGGTCCGCGGTTTCATTACCTTCAAAACCTTTATGCCCTGATATCCAGAGTACCATTACAAAAAAAAAGTACCATTTTATCAAGTTTCAAGAATTTAATGCTTGCCGTTGATAGATGAAAATCCATCAGACTTTCGAACAATTTACACTGCTTTGCATTTTGCGGCACAACATTGTAAAGCTACTGAACGTCAAACTTGTTTTGTCACTTTTGATTTTCCTATTTATATTAAAGCTAAACAGATACTCTGTAACACAAAAGATGAGAATTTACAACATGTAATTCCTCGTCTAGGAGGATTTCACTTGCTTATGTCCTATGTAAAAGCTATAGGAACAATAATGGATGGTTCCGGTATTTTTGAATTGTTTTGCACTGCATTTGCTCAAAATTCTATCGATAAAATGTTATCATGTACAGCATACTCCAGAGCACTTGGTGCTCATATGCTGGCAGTAAATGCTATTGGACAATTAATTGCTGAATTTGCTGAAAGTCCAGAAAACTTAAACAGCCACGAATACATTGAACACATAAAAGAATGTGAACCATTACAAGCTGAACCTCCATTAATGAGTTTAACAAGTGAAATTGATGATAAAAAACGTACTATTTGAAACTTGTTTGCCGACTTGAAGAACTCTCCACCACCGATAGATGATGTTTATGCTTCGAAAGATGCTATGGCATTGTTGAATCTTCTAGTTAGTGCAATTGACAGATTACAACGTTCAGGTCCAACTGCTGAGCTGTGGCTACAATATTTCAACTATATTACTGTCGCCTTGCAATTTATCGAAGCTAAACGTATTGAACAAACATTGATGCGTGTCCTTAAAACTGGTGGCCAATCAGCAACTCATGGACGCTCAGTATCAGACAGCGTTTTAGCTCGGTTCATTCAAGGAATATATATAATGGATCAACTAGAATTTTTCGCCAATTCCAGATGCGCTTCTTCCGACCAACATACAGATCTCACATCAGCTCGTCAAAAAAAGAATGAAGAAGATGTTCAATCTTTCAAAAATTGGCTTCAGGAACATGGAGTTTTTGATGAAAGACCTGGCAAACTAATGTCTCTTTCCACCGGGTTAGTTGGCGATTCAACAGTAGATTGTCATAAAGCAGTAGAGAAAGGCTTGAAAAGTATGTCCACAATGGTTGGAATGGATGCAGACTCATATAAGATTAGCAAAAAGTACAGCGTAAAAACTCTGGCGAACACAAAACCAGTCTGTGTGATCGAAAACGAGCCGATTACTGTTAACACTTCACTTTTATTTCAACGAATTGTAGCGGCTATGATTGACAACAAAGATATTGTAAAAACTGCTTTATTTCATGAGTTAGTTCCATTCCCCATGAGTTTATTTAATGATAAAGGGTTGATGAGAGAAAGCAATAAATCTAAGTTATATAAAGCATTACAGTCTACAACCTTCGTTCAACCGGATCCTTCTGAATATAAGTTCATTATTGATGGAGGATTTCTTTTACATAAAGTGGGTTGGCGTAAAAATGTTACATTTCAACAAATTTTGGAAGATTATACATCTTATATCTATAAACATTATTCACGTAATGCCAGAATAGTTTTTGATGGATACAACACAGAAAATTTTGGTGTTAAATCATATGAACGCTACAGACGAGTACGTAACAAAACTTCGCAAGAACAGAACTTAAATTTACCGAAAACATGATCATTCCAAGAAACAAGGAGTTTTTCTTATCCAACATAAAAAACAAAGCTAGATTTGTTATGTATTTGATAACTTATTTAAAAAAAGAAGCAAATCTGTAGATTAGTCAAGCTATAGAAGATGCAGATACATTAATATTCCGTACAGCATTAAATGTAGCTGAACGTCGATTTAGCAACTTTAATAATCGATTTAACACCAAACGACATATCGCAATGTGGAAGCCAAATATTCTAAGCAAACCTGATGTTATTTATGAAGCTGGAAAAAATAACAAATTAAAGAATATATTACTGTTTGCTCATGCTTTTACTGGTTGCGATACAGTCAGCTCCATCTTCCATAAAGGAAAACAAAGCTTGTTAAATTTAATTCAAAAAGAATCAACTGTAAGACAAGATGTTCAAAAATTCTATGAGCCTCAGTCAACAGTTGAAGACATTAAAGAAGCTGGAGAACGAATAATGTTAAAATTATTTGGATCTGATTTCAATTCTATAAATCAATGTAGAATTGACCGGTTTTCGGTCAGTGTCACCAATACAAAAACTGTAAATTTGGCAACATTGCCACCTACCGCATCAGCGACACATCAACATGCATTGAGAACTTATTATCAAGTGCAGACATGGCTTAATAATCCTTTAAGATCTGAAGATTGGGGATGGGAAAAGACAGAGACTCTGTTTCTGCCCACAAGGACAACGGAACCATTGGCGCCAGCGGAATTATTAAAACTAGTTCACTGCAGTTGCACAACATCTGGCTGCAGCAAAATTTGCAGTTGTAGAAAAGCGGGAATGAAGTGCAGCCGATCATGCAAGGGATGCAAAGGTGAAACTTGCACAAATGCCTCAGATATAGTTGACAATATTATTGACGGCGATGAAGATTAAGATGACGATAACGAAAATGAAAATTTTGAGTACGGAATGATCGTTGATCAGCAAAATACGAGTCGTCCAACATATCGAAAACTCGTCCAAGCAATCTACGGATCTAACTTAGATACTGACTCTGACGAAAACGACGAACTGGAAGAAACAATGGTAGATCAAGAGGAAGAAATTTAAGAATCCAGGAATCAAGAAGAAAAAGAAGAAGAAGAAGGAGGAGGCGGAGAAGGGCAAAAAGCCAAAAACCCTTCGTCTAACGTAGACAAAGAGGTGGCCCATTCCGTTACACCTACAGAAGAACCGAGTATTTCTAAACCTTCCCAAAACAAACGAAGAAAACGATGTATTTAACTCCATATAAATACTATTTGTAAAATTTTAATTATCATTAATATTACTTTTATTATTATTTTTGCATTATTTACAAAGTTAGAAGTCAAGAAAGTTCGAAAAACATCGAAAAAAAAAATATAAGTTTTTATAAACAAATGCGCATAACAATAAATTAGTAATAACTAATTTTTTTTTAATAATGCATTTAAAAGATGGTTTAACCATTTATAAAATCGACTAGAATGTTTATTTTTGTATCTCTAATAGTTTAAAATTTATTTTAGTTTTTAAGTAGACAAACGAAGCAGCCTCTGAAACTTTTTTAACACGTGTTTTTTAAAAGTACAATCAAAAATTAAAAAAAAAAATTCCTTACTTTGTTATTGTTGTTTTTGTTAATTTCAGAAGTTTTAGAAAAAAAAATAAAAAAAAGTTGAAAATTTGTTTATAACAAAGTGGTAAGTTACTAAACAAATACTTTCTTAACCAATTATTTAAACAATAAAAATATAAAAAAACGATTATAAACAATTAAAAATTGTTATTAAGGAATTTGTTTTTTAATAAAATCATAATATTTGTAATGTAATAAAGTTGTGAAAAAAAATTTTTAAAAATATTGATTTAATCAATTTGTTTATAACAAATTTATCAACAAATGGCGGGAAATTTTTTTTTTTTTCAAATTAATAAATATCTTGTATTAATATAAAAACGATAATATGATGATTAAGAAAAAAAAAATTTAACAACATTACTTGGATTTTTAAATTTTTGTTCAAGTAAAAAAATTGTTATAAACAAAGTATAAATATTTTTTTAACTTTTATGGCACGATCTTGTTAAGTATGTATGTAAGAAAGGCTCTACGAAGCGAAAATTTTTTACGACCAATATTTAAACATTTTTTTTTCACTTACAATTAAGACGGTAGTTCGAGAAAATTTCGTTAGTAAATAATTGTTTAGCTTGTTGAAAAATTAACTTTAAGTAAAATTTTCAACAGGAATAAATTAATTATAGTGTTTAGAACACACCGTAATTTTTTCAAATAAAAAAATTCAATACCTTAAATAAATTAAATAATGTGCCGTACTCGCTTTTGACGACACGCGCGCAACTTAAAAATGTCGCGCGCAGACCTATTTTTAGCGTTAAATTAAAATTATAAATAATGGAGATAGAGTTCCGGGAGTTTGGAGTTTTTTATTGGAAATTTCCTCCACTTTCAGAATCTTTTTTTGAAATTTTATAAATATTAATATTTTATTAAATATTGGCCAAAAACGAAATGCCATTTTTTTTTTCATCTTTAATTGTTTATAACTTTTGCAATTTTTTACGTGCTAATACACGCTTTTGGCACATTTTTCTGGACGTCATGCCGGATCCAATGAGCTATCGCACATAATTTTAAAAGTAGTATCTCTATTTTGTACCATTTTCAACTTGTCGAGTAGACTAGTTCTTTTAAGTACCGTCTAATTGTTCCTAATATTATGATAAGTTTTAAATTTTATATGACAAAAAGAGCTGTGATTTAGGTAAGATTTTTAATACTGTTTTTAAGTTAGCTGATTGTTCTTGTTAGCGATTTATTTTTGAATGTATATGTATGTTTTTGTTATTTTTTCTATATGTTGTGTTAACTGCAATTTTAATGTTTTAAATTTTATTTATTACTTAAATATCCTTTAATTTTAACCGGACAATATTGTCTATCATTGTATAAGTTAATTAAGAATCTCATTGTAATGTCCTGAAGATGGCCTTAGAAAGGTCGAAACGTCGACACTTAATTCAAATAAGCTTTGGTTTTATTTCGGACCCCATTTCAACTAACCTATCATTTAAAAAAACATTGATATTGGGTCGCAAAACAGATCAAGAAAATAACTCATAAGTTTTGAAATCATTGAAAGTTTGTTATTTGTCAGTGAAAACCAGTGTTTTTAATATGGCTAGAGCTATATATAGCTGTTATTCAGAAATTGTTAGAAGATGATCTTGACATTAATGTTGTGGTGAGGATGGATTATAGAATTATTTGTATTTTTTCAAAATCATTTCCAATACACATTGAATTGTAATTTTTGTTATTGAATTAAGTATCCACGTTCTCAAATTCCACAAACTTGTGATGTAGCTAGTCAATTTTCAAAATTCGCTAAAAAGATAAATGTAAAAACTGACATACAAAAAAACCTTTGCTCAAACCCAGACTGTTATGGAAGTTGTGGTCATTGGCTATTGGATATACAAGTTATAAAATATCCTGATCTTCTTTAGGTAGCTGCAGTTAAAAGTTAAGCAGAACCCGTTAATATAGTTCCACCTGAAAGAGAAGCACCAGTACAAAATACTGATTTTTTTGAATGGATCATTCCAATATATAATTTGAATGAGTTTCAGTCATTTTAGAATGACACGGACTACTTTTCAGGTAATATTCACACATGCATTAGTGATATATTGAATCTACCAAAGTATGCATTTTTTTCATTTGTAGGAAATAGTTAATAGGCTACATGTCAATAGAGAACATCATGATGTGGTGCCATTTGACAAAAAGGTCCTATTTACTATATGGATGTTGGCACAGTCAGAATGGACAGCAGAAGATCGCTTCAACATGGCGAAGAGTACCTCAAATTTGATTTTCTTCGAAAGAATTGAGCGGATTTGTAGTATTCGTCATGAGGTAATTGTCTGGCCAAATGAAGGTAAAAAGAATATTATCAAGAGAGAGTTATAGGAGAAATCTAGTAAGTACACATAGTACTACACATTACATACATGTTGTAAAATAGAGGTATTGAAATATCTGTGAAATAGTTCGTTATTTGTTTCAGAAATTCCTGGAATTGTGGGCATAATTGATGGTACACACATAGTCATAAAAGCACCACCCCATAATGCCAATGATTATTATAACAGAAATAATGTGCATTCTGTTATCCTATAAGCAATCTGTGTTAAGTAATGGACCACCCACAATTTCGGGTAATGAACCCATCATTGGTGATAATGCTTAGGGGGAGTGGGGGCACATTGATACCAACAGGAAAATTACCAACAGGACGCCTATGAGAGGTTTCGCTATTCGTTCACAGATGGCTCTCTGGTCCATAATCAAGTCTAGACTTCTACAGCGGTCGGTAATGGCTGCTTGGTTCTGAGCAGGGTTTAGTTGGTTTTCACCTATCTCAAGTAATTTTTCTGTATTAGCGCCGATATACAAATTCCAGTGGTATTTTTATTGATAGTGGTTAAGATCTGTGTCACAGGTAAGTCAGTGTTTAGGTTTAACATGGCTTTATTAGTTTTTAATCAAACATGTTTTGTTTTTGTGTGACATTGTCTTTAGTAAAAAATGGCGACACGGGGCGCATTTATACAGTACATTTCGGGGTACTTTGATACGTATCAATCTACCCCGGAGGGGAGTTTGATATAGGTACCAATATTGCATTCCTGTCAAGTTATTTTTTTTTTAGCAATAATGGTTCGAAAATACCAGAAAAAAACTGAGAGAGCTAACATCGACGAAAATGCCGTTGATTCTGCAATAAAAGACGTGCTCGAAAGAGGAGTCTCAATAAGAAAGGCTGCCGACAAATATAATCTAAAAGCAGCCACTTTGCAACACCGCATAGAAAGAAGAAAGGAATTGGAAGCAAATAATGAAGAGCAAAAGAAGTATTCATCTAAATATTGTTCACATCAAGTCTTCACTGAAGTTCAAGAGGCGCAACTAAACGAATACATAATAAAATGCAGTAAAATGCATTATGGCCTAACTTTAACTCAGGTGCGACAACTGGCATATGAATTTGCAACAAAATTAAAGTGTCAGTACCCTCCGGCTTGGGATATAACAAAATCTGCAGGCGTGGATTGGGTAACCGGGTTTCGCAACAGAAATAAAAATCTGAGTTTAAGAAAACCAGAAAATACCAGTGCTGCTAGATCATTTTCTTTCAATAGAACTGCTGTATCAGATTTCTTCGAGAATCTTGAAAACCTTTTAAAAAGATATAGTTTTGCTCCAGACAGGATAGTAAACTTTGACGAGACAGGTATTACGACTGTTCTTAATACACCCAAAGTCCTCGCGGCAAAAATCCAACGGTAAGTCGGCCAAATAGTTTCGTCTGAACGAGGTGAACTGGTGACATTTGGGGGAATGATAACGGCTATAGGAAATCCAATACCACCAATCTTCGTATTTCCTAGACTGCACTATAAGAGTCATTTTCTGTTAGGGGCACCAGAAGGGAGTTTGGGCTTAGCGTCGAGAACGGGTTGGATAAATTCTGATCTTTTTTTGGAGGTACTTCAACACATTCAGCGGCACATGAATACCACAAAAGATAGACCAGTATTATTAGTTTGCGACAACCATGAATCCCATATTTCAATTGAAGCAATTAATTATTCACAAGAAAATGGAATAGTCTACTTGTCGTTCCCGCCACACACATCCCACAAACTGCAGCCGTTGGATGTTACTGTGTTTGGCCCTTTTAAAGCAAAGCTGAAAATTGCTTTTAATGATTGGCATATAAACCACCCAGGCAAAGCTTTATCGATATACGATATCCCAGCCCTAGCTAAGATTGCCTATTTCGAGTCGTTTACAGCGAAAAACATAACAAGTGGTTTTAGTACACCCGGTATATGGCCTTTCAACAAGTTAGCTTTCGGAGAAGAAGACTTTGCCCCTTGTGATGTCTATATTAGTGACCAACCAAATAGACCTACGTTAAATTTAGACCCTCAAGAGCCTTCCACTTCTATTAATGACGACCTGGAACCACAAAACTTAGACGAAAGCCAAACTCTGGGACATCAGACACCAAGACATGTAACACCGCCTCCAATGAATATCGACACTCTAGCCAATGTTAAGGTCAAGACGCAATCTTCGATAATATCTGATACTATAACACCAGAATCTGTAAGGCCTGTGCCAAAAATTACACCAGCTTTAAAAAGAATGGGAAGAGAAAAAGGAAAGTCGAGAATATACACAGATACTCCAGAAAAAGAGCGACTTCTAGAATTAGCAAAGATAAAAGAACAAAAGAATTACACAAAAGAACAGAGGCAACGCGCAAGAGAACTTAAAACAGCGAGAAAGTTGCTGGGATTGTGTCCTGAAAAATCTGAAAGTCTGGCAAAGAAAAAGAAAAAAGCAAAATTGTCTGAAACAGCTAGCGATTCCACAAGTTGTTCCAGCGATTTTAAAACTAAAGATTTATCTTCTGATTCAAACTTTTGCCCATCTGATGATGACATTTCTGATAATGAAATAACGAGCCCTATTCGACCAAAGTCTGAAGATTTATTTGACGGAGATTTTGTCTTGGTTAAATTTGAAAAAAAGAAGAGTGTTAAGCACTTCGTTGGCAAAATTCTTCACAAATTCGATAGAGATGAATTCCAAGTTTCCTATTTGAGAAAAAAACCTACAGGAACTTTTGTTTTCCCAGATGTAAGAGATGAGGCATCAGTTCACATTTCTGATGTCATTTTAAAGTTGGCAATGCCAAACGTAACTGCAGGCACAAACAGAACAGCCTCCCTTTTTCATTTTAAGACTAATTTTTCTAACTATAACTTGTAAGTTACTCAACAACTTGTTAACATAAGTTAGTAATAAACAATAAAAATAAAAAACTTATTTAAAAAAAAATAAAACTTGTAACTGTAAAATTGACTTTATGTATCAAAGTACCCCAGGCCTGTATCAATGTACCCCAGGTGTGGGGCACATTGATACGAATTCCAATTTTAAAAATATGTAGTGTAAAATTTACATTGATTGAGTTATGTAAAATATGTCACTAAAATGCAAAACTATAGCAATAGTAAGTATAAATGTAACGAACAAGTATCAGTTTCTACATTTGTCTCAACAAAATTTTTGCTCTTAAAAAAATTCGTATCAATGTGCCCCCACTCCCCCTACCCTTTATCTGCATTCCTTCTAAAGCCATTCAGAGATAATGGACATCTAACACAACAATAAATAAGTTTTAATACTCGGCTTAGTTCAGTTCGTTCACGAATTAAACAAACATTTGGCTTACTCAAAGGAAAATTTCGAAGATTAAAGTATCTGGAAATAATCAGAATAGACAAACTGCCATCAGTCATTACAGCAGCCTGTGTTTTACACAATGATGAATTACATCCAAATGTAAATAACGAAGTAGAAAGAAAAAGAGACTTCATAACAAATTTATTATAACATTGGCAGAAAATATAGTTTCTATTCAGTCTGTTATTTTTATATCCCAAACCTTAATGATAAATGTTTTAAACATGTTATACATCATAAAACACTAAATGTAAACATTAAACAATAGAAAAGTATATATAGTAATGAAACAAAAAAATATAGAAAAATTATAATTCGATGTCTTTTATATTTGGTATAGGTATGGTGTAATACTATCGCAAGAACAAGCGTTTTAATTTGTGAGTTTATCAATCAACTCTCATTTCGTAACAATACTTAAAATAAAAATAACTTTAATAAAATAAAAAGGAACAAAAATAATATCTTTGGCCAACAAACAACAAAACTAATAACTAGCAATGCACGACATTATCTAGATAGCTGTATTTGTCCCTTGGCCTAATTCCTTCAGAACTTCCAATATCCGCTGTTGAATTACATTATTTTCTTCAAGACAAATTCTTATTTTTTTCAATTCCTCTAGTTTTCCTTCGTCTATTGCAAGTTGTCTCTTTCTTAATATATCCAATGATATTTCCTTTTTCAAGCTTTTGCAAGTATCACTTGTAGAAGGTGCATTCAAAGACGTACTTTCCTCTTCATTGGGATTAGTCATCTCATTTAGATTCTCGATACTTTTGAATAAATTATTGTTTCCTGATATTGTTGATGGTATGGATGACATGCATGGCGATGAGACATCAATTCAGGAGACTTTTTGGTTTAAGTTTTAAATCGCAGTGCATCTGTAACAATCAATTTTGGATTATTATCTATTCGAATCGTTGTTGGAGTTAGATTCTGTTGTTATTTTTGAGGGATTCAATGGAAAACCGCGTGTCGAGATTTTTATGAAGTCTTCTGTGGATAGGATCACGGTACAGTCAGCAAATTGTTGATTAATTCAATACCATTCAGGACAGCGAATTGCAGTTAGAGTGGCGGTGTTTAAATCACCATCAGTACAGTTAGCAACGTCCACGTTTTCGCACATTCATACCAGTTGAGAGTGCTACGATTCTAGAGAAAATAAACCCTATTACAATAGAGTTCTTGGTACAGGCTTATTTGTTTGGAGCAAGCCTAATTTGTTCTTGGTACGGGCTTATTTGTTTGGAGCAAGCCTAATTTGTTCTTGGTACGGGCTTATTTGTTTGGAGCAAGCCTAATTTGTTCTTGGTACGGGCTGAAATCCTTGGAACAGGCTTAATTTTTGGTACAGGCCTAATTTTTGGTACGGGCCTAATTTTTGATACAGGCCTAGATAATTTTTGGTTCAGACCTTTTAGTTGTAAAGCATTTGAAGCCAAGGACTGGAGGAAATCGACTACAGGATTACCAGATAAGCTATAAGCCCTTGAAACTTGTAGATTTAAGTCGTTAATTGTAAATTGTAATTTTAAGACATGCGTGTGATCACAATTCTCAGATAATTTTTTTTACTATACTTTCATATTTATACCATTGTTAAGGCGCTAGGGTTGACAGTAGTGTAAATCCATACTATTTTTTTTTTTTTTTTTTATTTAAGGAGGGTCTACTTTGATATTCTCGTTTTATTTAGCTCACTTTAACGTTCTTATACGTGCAATTTAATTAATCTTAACTAAGATTCTCAATTCGTTAAATAATCTCCAGTGAGATAGGTCAGTGCCTGGAACAACAGGGGTTTCCGATTTTAACCGTTTAATTCGGTGGCGCGGTGGGACAGGCATCAACTCGGCACTTTATTACCCTCAGGTAAACTATTGCACCCCTCGTAGATGCTTCAATTCGGCACTTAATGACTTAATACTTATCCCTTTAATTCTTGTTAATCTGAATCCGAGTTGTTGGAAAATATTTGGGAATTTTGATATTATGAATGAATAGTTGCATTTCCGAAAATATAATTATAAAGGAATTACGACGAATGGTTTGTGGCAAATTTGTAACAGTTATCAGTTAAAAGTCTTAGGTGTCAGAAGTAATATCTATAACAAAGTTTAAACGTAATGGAATTAGTAACAAGTTTTGTTTTAAGTGAGCGTGGTCAACAATTGTTTGTTATAAATGACTTTAAGTTTAAGAAAAGGAAAGATGGAGCCATATATTGGGTTTGTTGTACGTCAGGTTGTAAAGCAAAATGCCATACAAAGGGTAAGTTACTTTTCTTGTAAAATTTCTATTTTTGATTTGTCCTACCCAGACACTTATTTTCTTTAATTTTATTAATGTTATATGTATATTATAGGTAACGATATTTTGGATCATTCATTAGAACACAATCACGATTGCAAAAATTGAGTCGACAAGCTATAAGTAATGCATGTATACGGAAAGCAGTCAATGATATTTGCGAACGGCCCTCAAAAATTCTTCATACGGAAGTTTCGACATCAGATTTTAAAGAAAATTTAACCAAGACAGATTTGAAGTATATTCGAACCAGCATGAGCCGCAACAGATTAAAGGTAAATGCAACCGCAATACCAAAAAGCTTGCAAGAAGTACAAGAATCTCTAAATAAAATGGATTTGGTGACAGATAGAAAAGAACCGTTTTTATTAGCTAATAATATTGAAAATAATATTGTAATTTTTGGCTGCCCCTCCAATTTAAATTGTTTATCAAAATGTGATACTTTTTACATGGATGGAACATTTAAATATTGTGCGAAATTTTATTATCAATTATTCACAATTCATGGCTTGTGTCACGGTCATTATATCCCACTTATTTTCTGCCTTCTTCCAAACAAGCTTAGTGAAACATATGTTTCTCTTTTTAGACATTTATTGACATTGTCAAACAACTTAAATATATATTGAAATCCACAAAAGGTTGTAATAGATTTTGAAATAGCCATACACAACGCTGTTACCATTGTTTGGCTGAAAACAAAAATTTTTGGCTGTCGATTCCACTTGGCGCAAAGCTGGTATCGAAAAATTCAAAATGTTGGCTTAGTAAACCAGTATAAAACTAATTCAGAGGAAGGAAAGTGGCTTTAACATCTTTTTGGCTTATCATTTCTTAATCCCGAAAATGTACCTAAGTGAATGTTTTATAAATCATTTTATGTCCGAAATTCCCAACTCTTCGGCATATATCAAATTAGCTGATTATATGATTGACAATTATATCTCAGAAGATTACTTATTTCCTCCAATAATATAGGCTTCTAAAAGTAGCTCTCTACATTATACAACAAACCCTTGTGAATCCTTTCATTCGCACTTTTCTAAAAACTTTTACCATGCCCATCCGAATATTCATATCTTTGTAAAAACACTTGTTGAATTTCAGTGTTTAGTATATATTAAAATACAAAGTATTAATACGCCTGTCAGGATAATAACAAAAAAAGTTAGAGAGGCAGAAACATTCACAAATAAAAAAAATTTAGAATTAAATAATGGAGAAATTACAGAATTTGAATATGTGAAATTAATCGCAAATAGATACAAAATAAAAAAATGTTAGAATTAAATAATGGAGAAATTACAGAATTTGAATATTGATAATTCTTTTGTATATAAGTTTAATATATTATGTTATGTAAATCAAAATTTTATTTTATTTAATTTCCTTCAAAATATTTATAAAAAAACATTAGTTGCAAATGCACTCTTACAAATAAAATCAATTTTTACTAACTTATCATTATTAGGATTAAAGGATTATAGTATATTACTTTACGAGTGGAGTAAATTGCATATTACAGCGAGTGTATTTGGCCCATGAGCGAGCTGGCGAGCGAAGGGGCTAAAGAAACGAGCTAAATATGCAATTTGTTTCTCGAGTGAAGTACTATGCTTTACCCACGACTAACCAAATGATTTAAATTTTGGCATAAGTTGTCAAAAATATACGATTTCGCAGACAGTTTTGTTTGAGAATTGTCAAATATTAGTTTAATTTAATGAAAACTGTAGGTAACCAACATAATTTTACAGGTTTCTATTTACTTACTCCACTAGTTTACTAAATGAAACCATAACACAACTCCTCAATAATTTGACACATACTGACAGAGTTATAGGTTAAAAAATACGCAATTTACTTATGAGTCGTGGGTAAAGAAGATTTATTAAACCAGGTAAAAGTGCTCAATTGAAGTATCTACTTTTATTGCCTTGAAGGGACGGTGCCCAGTTGAAGCCTACCCCGCGGGGACGCGACTCACTTTTATTTTTGTACTTTCCCTCTACGGCTGAGCTGGGCACTAATTTGCCAGTAGAGAAACCACTTACCGATCTCAATTGTAGTTGAACTTCTTCCTGAAGAACTTGATTAGTTTTCAAAATTTATTGTTTTATTTTTAATCTTTTATTATATCAAAAGTACGTGGCAAATTCTTTGTATAATATTAGGATAAGAGGAGACCTGTATAAAAGGTTTGAGAGTTATTTAGGGAAAAGAAAACAATTTGTTTAATGAAAAAAGTTCAAAAAAATAATAAAATGTGGCGTACCACAAGGCTCTGTTTTAGGTCCAAAATTATTTTTAGTCTTCATAAATTCAATTTCAAAGTTAGATTTGCAAGGAAAAATTAAATTGTTCGCAGATGATACTTATTTTTCAAAAGATTTAAATTCAATATTTAGTGACATTAAAAAAGATATAGAAAAATTTCGATATGGCTGAATTTAAGAAAATTATCTTTAAATTTTGAAAAGTCAAAATTTATGTTCATAGGCAAAAAAAAAATTTGATAAAAAATTTGAAAACTTTATTAAATTTAATAATGGAACAATTAAATATTCAAGCATTATAAAATTTTTAGGTTTATTTATAGACGAAAATTTAAGTTGCAAAAAACACAGAAAATATTCGAACATCTATATATCCAATAGTAGGAGTTTTATACAAAATTCGTCAGAATGTAAGCTTAAAACTATTAAAAAATATTTATTATTTACTAGTATATTCAAAATTTAAATATTTAATTAGCATTTGGGAAACAGCAAATAAATGTAATATAAAACCAATACAAAAAATACAAAATAAAGTTTTAAAATGTATATTTAAATTACCATTCTTAGAACCAACAATAAATTTATACAAACCAAAAGGTATGCTAGCATTCTTATTCATTCCATTATCAAAAACTAAAAACAATCTCTAATTAAATTTAAACAAAACAATTATATCTATGGTACAAGAAACCAAAATAAGGTTATTGTTTACATTTTCACCCCATCCCCCTAGGGGGTTGGGGTTGCGGGGGGTGTTAAAGGAAGGCTACTCGAGTACATCCCCGTTGAAATTGAGTGGCGGTCACCCTTAGAAAACTTTTTAAGAAAGGTTGAATTTTCAAAAATATGGTAAAAATTATTATATTATTTAATGTATGAAAATTCAACTACAATTATATCATGTTGACAAAAATAATATTTGTTGTTTTTTTCACCCCCGCACGCGGTGTTCCCAAGCGGTCACCCATCCAAGTACTAACCGCGCCCGACACTGCTGAACTGCGGTGATCAGACGAGAACCGGTGCATTCAGTGTGGTATGGCCGGGCCGTTGCCTGTTAAAACTGTATTAGAAAGCATCAAAGAAAGTGTTCATTGAACCTGTTGCAGCACGTTGATAACAGTTGCAATGAGACTATTTGAATTTTTGCAGATTGCTAATGATCGTGATAGTCTATTAGACTTTCTATTTACTCATAATTTGATTCGAAAAAACGTCATTTGTCGCGAGTGTGGTACATATATAGAAGTGAATCGTGAAACATTGTATTTACAATGTCCAGGATCAACAATTAAGAATTGCGAAGAAAAAACCACAACGAATAAGATGTACATATCGATTGTCAGCGCTATCAGGAACGTGGTTTGAAGGTACACACGAAATTCAAAAATTATGCAAATTTATAGCATATTTTTTATGGTTTCCATCACCACATGTGGAGATGATGATGATAGAATTGGAGATATTTGGTGGAATTGATAGAGCATCAAAGAAAGTGTTCATTGAACCTGTTGCAGCACGTAACTCCGATGTACTGTTGGCAATTATTAAACGACGGATTGCAAGAGGTACCACCATAATCTCGGACTGTTGGAGAGCGTATAACTGCTTAAATAATGAAGGATATAGGCACCTAACAGTTAATCATCAATACAATTTTGTCGATCCTGATACGGGTGCACATACCCAACACATTGAAAGATTATGGAGAGATTTACGTGCAGGAACTCCAAAATATGGTCGGAGAAAAAAGTATTGGACTTCCTACATCGCAACTTTTCTTTTTAAACGTGAATATCGATATGATGAACGTATTGAAAAATACTTTCAGGCAATGGGTGACATGTACCCTATTGCCGAAGATGATTTTGATCCAGGATCTTCATCATCATAAGTCAATAAAAAATGATGAGGGTGTATAAAAAACATATATTTTTTTATTAAATCATGTAATATATTAATTATAAATAAATAAATGTGTTATAAAGTATGTAAAATATCTTTTTAATTTTATACATTTTACATCCCTTATTTAAGGGATGACCGCCCTAAAATTTTTATGTAATCGTGATTGGGACAGTTGTCCTCACCACCCCCCGCAACCCCAACCCTCTCGTCTGATCACCGCAGTTAAGCAGTGTCGGGCGCGGTTAGTACTTGGATGGGTGACCGCTTGGGAACACCGCGTGCGGGGGTGAAAAAAACAACAAATATTATTTTTGTCAACATGATATAATTGTAGTTGAATTTTCATACATTAAATAATATAATAATTTTTACCATATTTTTGAAAATTCAACCCTTCGTAAAAAAATTTCTAAGGGTGACCGCCACTCAATTTCAACGGGGATGTACTCGAGTAGCCTTCCTTTAACACCCCCCGCAACCCCAACCCCCTAGGGGGATAGAGTGAAAATGTAAACAATTACCGCAAATAATTTTAAAATTTGTCCAGTGAAAAGTGATTTTGGAAAAAAATCAATATTGCATAACGGGATTATAATTTACAAAAAACTAGATGAAAATTTACGCAAGATGACAAACTTAAAAAAAATTACAACAAAAAATTCCGGAATGATAATTTTTTTTATCTTGTTTCGGATTTAAAAATTTAATTTAATTCTGTTATTTTTTTATTATGTGTTATTATTAGTATAAGTAGTAGTTTTATAATCATTATGAATAACTTTTATGTTTAGTATTTCCTGTAATAAACTATTATGTAGTTGGTAGGGAATAAAGAAATAAATAAAAAAAAAGTTTCCAAAACAAAAAATATGCATTTGTTTGGTGTGAAGCGGTTCATACAACCAGCAAAGCAACAAGATATATAAATTTGTTAAACCTAAATCCCAGGATAATTGTGATTGTAAGAAATGTAAAACTTTATTTTATTGACAGAAGTAAATGTGATAAATGTGGCAAAACTCAAACGGAAAAAAACAAACTCTTTGTTTGTTAAAGAAGCTACACAAGTGTCGTCTAAAAAGACAGTAATTCATTATATTTGTAATGGGTCAGGAAATTGCATTCCAAAAACTGAAGACAGGCTACGTAGCTTAAAAACACAAGGCAGCAACAAAATAAATGCTTATTGTGCAGCTAGAATAAAGCTTATTATTGAGAGTGACCAAGAAAACTATTTGGTCAATTTTATTGAAACTCATCTAAGGCATATAAATGATTTAGGGCACATATTTCTTAATTCCACAGAAAGGAAAGATCTAGCTGAAAAAGTAGCTTCTAAAATCCCTTTTGTTGGTATACTTGATGAAATACGTGATTCAGTCAAAAATTCAAGTTTACAGAGAATTCATTTGCTAACTCGAAAAGACCTCTTCAATATTGAATGTTCGTTTAATCTAGGTCCAGATTCAGTTCGTCATGCTAATGATTGTATTAGTGTAGAATCTTGGATAAATGAAATGAATACAAAATATGTGTGGCCTTTTTTATAAGCCACAAGATAGTGTAACAGAAGAACATCCACAATTAAATCCTGCAGATTTTATGTTAATTGTTATGAATCAGCCTCAGTTTTATATGTTAATGAAATATGGAAAAGATAGTATTTGTATAGATGGGACTCATGGCATAAATAACTACAATTTTGAATTAATAACTATATTAGTTCTAGATGACATCAGACAAGGTTTCCACTGTGCTTTCTGTATAACAAACAGGACAGATAAAGGAGCTTGCAAATTTGTTTTTTATATATAGCAAAATGGACAGGTAAAATTTCATGCAATGTTTTCATGAGTGATATGGCAGAGTCCTTTTTTAATGCCTGGAAAGAGGTAATGGAAGAGCAAAAACTAGGGTAAAATTAGGAAATACTTTGTAGATGGAAATTGAGTTATTTTTATTCTGATATTTTAGGTTATTTTGCTCCTGGCATATAGACCGTGCTTGGCGTAAGAATTTGACAAAAATTAAAACCAAAGAGAAACAAGTAAGTATTGAAATGATCGCAATTGAATATTAATTATGGCCTCTTTTTTTTAAACATTTTGACTTTATTAAAAAAAATGTTATAATTTACCTAGTCTAATAATATTATCTTCTATCTATAAAACACTGCGATCTCTTTTAGAAGAAAGTGACAATTTTACATTTGAACAAATGTTAAATGGATTTTGCAATGCAGCAGTCAGTGACCCTGAAATTAAACAATTTATTAGATATTTTAGGGATACTTACATAAAAAAATATAAATCATGGGCATATTGCTATAGACTCCATACAGGTATAAATACTAACCTGCATTTGGAACGTATGCATGGCGTTCTTAAACACATATACCTTAGTGGAAAAAATGATAAAAGGATTGATAAAGTTATTTCAGTTCTAATGAAATTCATTAGAGATAAATTGTTCGATCGTTTAATTACTGTCAACAAAGGTAAAATATCTAGTAAACTAAAAGATATTAGATCTAGACATAAAACAAGCCTTAAATTGGATGCCAACCTTCTTATTCCCACTGAAAATGGCTGGGCCATCAAGTCATCTACAGCAGATAATTTTGAAATTTATTATATAAATGAAGTTAATGCCAACTGTGTATGTCAGTTAATATGTAATTATTGTTAGCAGGGCAGCAGCAGCAATGAAATCAGTATGGAATTAAAGAAAATATATTTATATTAAGACAACTCAAAAATAACTATTGTCAACATATATAACATAAGTTCACTTGACAAAAACAATAAAATAACAAATTGTAGTTACTAAGATAGAACACAGGGTAGGTATATCTTAATACTCCGCCTCAATTTGTGCATCTTGAAAAAAAAACACAAGAATCTAAGTTAGACACAGACAGTCTCTAAAATATTTAAATTTAACACGTGGCAAGCTCTTTGTGAACAGATCTGCCAGTTGTTCTGCAATTGAAAGATATTGAACATCAATGAGTCCCTCAATGTATAAATCTTGTACAAAATTATATTTTACATCCATGTGTTTAAGTCTTTTTCGTTCCCAGTTTTGTAGAGAGTGTATACAAGATTGATTGTCTTCAAATATTATTGGAGTACAGTTTATATCATAATGTATGTCTTTAAGTAAGTTGTACACCCATATTATTTCAGTTGGTGTCCAAGTATTATTTTTATAAATCGAGTGTAGTTCTTCTTGAACTTCATCATACCATTCCTTCTCATCTTCACGTCCACGTATATCATCGTAATCTTCTGGATCGTTTTCAACAAATCCTTCAGCAGCAAGAGCAAATGCGCAAGAACATTCGTTGATATAATCATTCAGGTAAGAAGGAATTGTCCGATTCCTTGTACTACGACGAACACTTGTTTCGTCTAAAACTTCATTTGCATCTGATTGAATTTTAAACTCCTCTACTTTAACTTCTTCATTTTCAGAGTTTTCTTGTGTTTGTTGCTGAATAATTTGATCGTCATTACTTTCTCCGCCTGAAGATGAGTAAGGCTGATTTGGATCTGGAATTCAGTTTATTTATAATACATACATCAGAAACTCGAACGTAGGCAGTACATCCAAACGTTCTTAGTTTATTTATATCAGGTTTTTTACGATACCAAACTTCAGCTGGTAAAACATTCTTTAAAGCTTTGTTAGGACTTCTATTTATCAAATAAGCAGCCGTTTGGACAGCTGCTGACCATAACATTTTTGAAACTTTGGCATTCGCAATCATGCATCTTGTCTTTTCTAATATAGTGTGATTCATGCGTTCTGCTACTCCATTCTGTTGTGGCGTGTGGGTAATTGTGTATTTAATTTGAATACCTTCATTTGCTGAAAACTCTTTAAAAAGATTGGAAGTAAATTCTTCACCATTGTCACACCTTAAACGGCTTACCTTAAGATTAAAGTGAGTAACTGCCATGGGTATATACTTTTTAAAGTAGTGTAAAGTGAGTAACTGCCATGGCTATATACTTTTTAAAGTAGTGTAGAACATCTGATTTTGCTCTTAAAGGATAGCATACGACAAAATGGGTAAAATCATCAATTATGGTAAGAAGATATTTCTTTCCATCAAAAGAAACAGGCATAAATGGTCCCATAACATCGCTATGAATAAGTTCTAACGGACGAGTTGTTCTGATACGAGAAGATGCATGTGGATTATGAGTTTGTTTACCTTCAATGCAATATTTGCAAATCCTGGGAAGTTCGTTACTACTTATTTTTATTTCTGGAAACATAGTGGCAAGTTGCTTTAATTCAGTGTTTCCGATATGTCCAAACCTTTTATGCCACAATTGAGATTGATTTTCAACAGTACTAAAGTTTGCATGTATTGCTTTCGGTTGAAGATCAACTAAATACATATTGTTCACTTTCGATGTGGTAATTAGTGGCAGATTACCTTTGGATAAGACTGCTGTACCATTTTCAAATACAACTTTAATTCCTTTTGAATTCAATTTATGGACTGATAAAAGATTGAATCGTAAAACAGGAACAATTAAAATTCCAAAAATATTAACGGTTTTAGTATCATTTTGCAAAGTATGAAATACTGCTTTTAAATCTCCAATTTCACAAGCTTCGAGGTTCACACCCGACTTAGCGACTTTTATTTTTAAAGGATTAGTCAAACTGCGAATGTTATTTAGTATGGGTTTATACTCATCACTAACCATATGATCCGTGGCACCAGAGTCTAAAATAAATTCTAGTTTTTTGTTATTCATTTCATTCATATTCGACGAACCAGCAAAGGTAGATACCATGAAACTAATTTCTTCTTCACTTTCAGAAGCTAGTTCCGCTACATTCACCTTTTTATTGTATTCTTTTCCTTTTAATTTTCTGCAATCAGAACGACGGTGTCCAAATAAAAGCTGGCTTTCCATTTGTGCAACTGCGCATGCATAATAGCCGCATGCGTCGGTAGCACGATCGAGGCGTGAATACGCAAGGAGAGAGGCATGCAGAAAATCAGTGCGCACGAGATCGTCGCAATTGTGCGCGTGTATTCCGATCTGAGAGCGGGAGACATTTGCATCTATCTGCCTCGTGGTTAGTTTTGAGGCCTGGTTTCAGGCATATGTTACGTGTTTTTGTAAATAATGGAGTCGTCAAACGAAAAATGCATTGAGTTTGTCGAAGACTATCGCCAATTTACATGTCTTTGGAAAGCATCTGATACAAATTATAAAGACAGAATTAAAAGGGGTGACGCTCAACAATATTTGGTTGATAAATATAAATTAGGAAATAGAAAAGCAGTGATAACAAAATAAAAAGTTTCCGGTCATACTTTCATCGGCTTCATGCTGAATACAAAAGAAAACGAAGTGGAGATGGAAGAGATGATGTACTATCAGAGCCGAGCTGGTTTCTTTATAAATATTTATTATTTATTCTGGATGGTGAGGAGAATCGGTGTGGCAAAGAAACGTTTACGACTCTACGAGAGACATCATCAGAACAAGAACACTTTCAGGAGGATGAGCCGAACGGGGTAAGTTTGTAGTAGAGCATTTCTTTTTATTATTTAAGTACTTAAGCGAAACTTTTTATGGCATTTTTTAAATATAAATTGTTGGTCAAAACGTCTGTTAAAAAACCTGTAGACGCTTTATAAAAAAAAAAATTATTTTTGTGACTGAATCGGATATAATATATTTTAGATAATACAAATAATTGTTAACACTTTATTACAAGTATACGTCTTGCCAAGGTACAGAACCTTCATGAGACATAAAATGTTTCATAAAACCTTCTCTTATAGCTTTTGCTTCTCTTGTGGCATTTCCTCCCGTCTTTGCAAGGTTTGTAATTCCGGTATCGCCTGCAATGTCTTTTCTCCATCTTCCTTGTACCAAATGTCCATCTACGTCAGAGTCAAGAGTACATGGAGGGCAATAAAGGTGACATGACTGAGAACTTTGTCGCAGAAAATTGTGGATGTAAACACATGCAAGAACCACTTCTTCAATGGTATCAGTCTTCAGTTCAATCGGTGTTCGAAAAATTCTAAAAACTGATCTGAGTAATCCAAAAGCATTTTCCACTATGCGCCGAGCTCGTGACAATCGACAATTAAACACTCTTTTAGAGGATCCTTTCAACAAATCAGTTGCATACGGTTTTAGAATATGTTTTGTTAATGGAAATGCATCGTCTGCGACAAAGACGTATGGTAGAACAATATCAGTTCCGGGTAAATTTTTTTGCTCTGGTAAATTGAGTACACCATCTCTTATAGCTGTATACAAAGAGCTATCAAGAAAAACCCCTCCATCAGACATTCGTCCCGGCCGTCCCACATTTACGTATCAAAAACAATAATTGGCATCAACAAGTGCAAAGAGAACTATACTAAATGTTCCTTTGTAGTTGTAATAAGAACTTCCAGAATTTGGAGGGCATTGAATAATAACGTGTTTCCCGTCAAGGGCACCCAGACAATGTGGAAAATGCCACCTTTCTTGGAAATGTTGAGCAATTTTCAACCACTTTTCTTTTGAGGTAGGAAGCTGAAACAAAAAGTCCCATTTAAAAATTACTTAAATATTTGATACAATAGGAAAAGTTTAATATTAGCACATTAAAATTAAATTATTCTATTTACAGAGTGAACACGACGAGGACAGAGACAGTCATCGCGAAAGGGATTCTCAATCAGGACAAATCTTTGCATCGCCTCCAGCAACATCAGTAACCCGAAAAGCTGAAAATAATGATATTATTTCTAAACAAGGTCCGTCTAAAAAAAGTATCAAAAAATGTGAAGACACGCAGAATAAACCTGCAGAGGAAGCCGTCGTATTACTAAGAAACGTTACCCAAAATATAAAAAATAAAGATCAAATCTCCTCTTTTGCCGAATACGTTGAATCTAGAATCCGGAACTTGAAACACCCTCGCACACAGGCGATTGCACAAATGCGAATAAACTCGATTCTATTTGAAATCGAAATGGAAGAACTTCGGGAACAACCATCTATTCATATTTCTTCTAATCAGGTTCCTACAAGCAAGTCTTATCCTACTGTCAATTCCAATTTATATATGTCCAGTACGAATAGTTATGCTGCCCCTATAGAAGTTGTACGCACTGACACTGGCAAGCAGTATCAAACACTCTCACCTGGACCAAGCAGCGGCTCCACCATTAGCTCCATTTTCTCATCATGTACTCAACAATCCCAACATAGCTCAGCAGAATACAGTGGTTGCTAGTGAGGAAAGTTTTCATATGAAAGATTTTTTGAATTTTCAAGCTCTATCACATTAGCAACCTTAATGTAGATTTATGTTTTATAAATGAAAATTTCATATGAAATAAAAATATTTTACAATAATTACAATAAATTATAAAACAGTTAAAAAATGCATACTTATCTTACCTGTACATATTCTTGTAGAACTTTCACAACAGCTAGAGCTACATCTTTTATTATGCGAGAGATACTTGGGGTTGAAACTTTAAAGGTGTACATTAAACTCGCGAAGCTATCACCACTCGCTGCATATCTCAAAAATATTGCTAGCCTTGTCGCCTCTGGAATTGCTTCACGAAAATAGGTGTTTTTTTTACATATTAGTGGGCCAACCAACGTCAAAAGTAATTCAAAATCAGTAGGTGACATCCGAGTGAAATTTCTAAAAAGGGAACTTTGCGCCAGCCGTACTTCATCCACGATATTCAAAGTTTCTTCCCTTCTTCGAAGATACGGGTTTACCCAGTATGAATGCTTCTTTCGTTTTTTTCGCTGATTATTATCATTAACTATAATTAGTACTGCCGCTGCAATTGCAACAGCTTGTTCATCACTTACGTTCGCCATTATCTCTTGGTACACACACAAACCGCGACAATTAGACGCATAAATGGAAATACGGTACACGCAACACGCAAATTGCAAGCAATGTAGCACATCTACGCAAGCGTATATTGCATGCACAGGTGGATGTGTAGTTGCATGCGCAGTTGCACAAATGGAAAGGCGGCTTTATTACAATAGTTGCAAATAATACGTTGTCTGGAAGAATTTTTTATGTCTTTTGAACTCGATTGAGAACTAGAGTAATTGCGACCGGAAGAAACTATAGACGTGAACGTTTGAGCAACCTCAATCGGATCATCCGCTTGTCGCTTACGTTGTTCGTCAAGCAGTCGATTTTTAACAAAATTCAAGCTAAGTTTTTCTGGGTTTAGTGTTTCTAGAGCGGTCACAACAACTTCGTACTGTGACGGCATAGTTAGTAACAAATGGCACACAACATCCACTTCTTCCAGAGTAGCTCCTGTGGACCGAAGTTCGCGTATTTATCGAACTGTATAAAATGATTTTCTAATTTACTTGAACTGGGATCAAATTTTAATGTTAGTAATGTTTTTCTTAGCAGTAGTTGATTTGCAATTCCCTTTTTTTCGAATGTGTCTTCTAACACCTTCCAAACTTCAAACGCAGTTTCATAACCTTTTACACATTCAAGATAATCATCAGATATTCGTTGTATAATTTGGCTTTTACACTTACGGTCTTTTTTCTATGCTTTTCTAATACATATTCTTTACTTTGTCTTTCTTCGTCGGATTCACCATCAACAAATACAACGGATGTAATACATTCTTCTAAATCAAGTTCTTCAAGGAGAACTCCAATTCGAAATTTCCAATTGCTATAATTGCTTCCATCAAAAAGCGGTATCTTGTATTTTTCTACTTCCATATTGATTACGAAAAATAATATTTCTATTTGCAATAATCTGGGCCCATAACCTGTTAGCAGGGCAGCAGCAGCAATGAAATCAGTATGGGATTAAAGAAAATATATTTATATTAAGACAACTCAAAAATAACTATTGTCAACATATATAACATAAGTTTACTTAACAAAAACAATAAAATAACAAATTGTAGTTACTAAGATAGAACACAGGGTAGGTATATCTTAATAATTATTGTAATGGATGCATTCTATATTCATGTTCATGCATGACTTCTGCCATAAAATGGACAATGTGTAAATATATCCATTTGATTGTAGAATTAGAGGACAAAATATGGTTACTAACCAGGAACAGCTACCTACAGAAGGTAATTTAAGTTTATATACATAATAATATATTTAGAAAGTTAATTTTTTTTTCATTGAAATAGGACCAACAAGTTTTAAATCTTCAAAATGGATAGTTTTCCATATAGTGTAACGATTGTATCGTTAATTTTCGAACAATTCTCCTGGACTATAAATATTTTTAAATTATTTATTGTTTTGGCGTTGTAACGAGTGGGAGACTGCAAAGTGGAAGGAGAGTTATTGGCTTCGTAGTTAATTTGTGATTTTATTCCGTTCATTTTAACGTTGAATTTTATTTAATTCAAAGTTTTCCGACCAACTTTGCCCTTCTGTCTCTGGGTTATTGCCAACTAAAAGAAGGGCCCTATTATTTGGTTTACCAAAAACAACATTATTATTTCGTCAAGAGGTATCAGCAGAGAAAGCCCGTTGCAGTTCTGATTTTCCGGACAGAAAAACCGAAGGGAAATTCCTACCGGCCGCTGTTGTCTTAGAAGTCATTCAGAAGAAATCAAGCTTCACAACAAGTGCTTAAGAAACTCCGTTTATCAAGCCATCATTAAAACAAGATAAGAGATTAAATTAATTTTTCATTAACTGTCAACAGTAATTAACCAAATTTATAGAAATAAACCATTTTTAAACTGATCTAATATTTTATTTGTATATCTGTACTGGCGCCCTATTAAAAAACTTGATTGGGGAAAAACTAAGCAAAATTTCAGCAGGAAAGTCTCGACCCTCTGGAGCTAGCAAAGGGTATTTTCACGCTACAAATTTATTTAGAGTGGGGGGACTCTCTTACCGATTGTGACTATATTTTTTTGTTCTTTTTGTTGTTGCCACTTTTTCAAAATTTTTTTTGTCTTAACCTCTTTGGCTTTAAATTCTCTCTCTCTTCCCGACTGGGCGTTGTCTGCCAAATGGAGAAACATGTTCCCGGGGAAGCTTAAATTTTCGGAACTCCCTTGGTCAAGTCCCTATATTTTTTATATATATTTACCATTTTTCCTTTTTGTTTATTTTTATTTTTTTTTATGGCTGACATGCCATCTTATAGCGATGCGAATAACCGTTGGTTATGCCGAGACCACCCGTCTTCACTGAGCTCCTCGCATCCCCTGTCCAGCGTGGAGAAACTTCAGTGTTGACCGTTCCATTTGGGTTGGCTGGTACCCCTTGTAAAAATCCAGTCACTTCGTCTTATGACGGTTTAACTACCTGGGTTTCTTCAAAACCTATGGTAATTTTACTTGCTTTTTGAAGAATTCGTTCCACCTTTTAGGTTGGCTAGTACCTTGTAGAAAAATCTAGTCACGTCGTCTTGTGACGGTTTACCTACCTGGGTTTCTTCAAAACCCACGGTAATTTTACTTGCTTTATTGAGGATTCGTTCCAATTGGGTTGGCTGATACCTTTTGTAAAAATCCAGTCACTTCGTCGTCGATTTAATTTCTCCTTATTTAAGTGTTAGTAACTTTTTGTACTGGTAATTTTTTGTTTCTTGGGTTTTAATAATATGGTATTTTGTATATTTAAGAATTACACCAGTCATCTTGTTAACCAACATAAGTTTACTAATTTTTATATTCTTTACCTATTCACCAATTTGAATGATGTATATTTATATCTATTTATATGGCAGCATCCAAGGTGTCTTTTAAAGTGTTAGAAATTTCTAACCGACACCATTTCAGTTCAAAACTGAAATTATTACTATTGACAGTATGGCATTAGATACTTTATGTATCATCTTTGGACATTTTTAGACTGTCACAAAACGCTCTGTTCGTTTTATCATTTTACCTTGCCTAAGGTTATATACAAGATGCAAAGCTACCACTGAAGTACCATTTTTGGAGTGAAGATGGAACCACTTGCGACTGTTTATCAGTTTCGCAATTGACATCTATAGATATCGTTCAATTTATAGCAGGGATGTCTCTTGATTAGTGACTTGAGAGACATAGCCTGTACTACACTGACGAGCTCAAACAAGAGCGAAACACGTGTCTGTAGTTTGGTTTTGCCCTGATATAGGTTGAATGATATTTATATCTATTTATATGGCAGCATCCAAGGTGTCTTTTAAAGTGTTAGAAATTTCTAACCGACACCATTTCAGTTCAAAACTGAAATTATTACTATTGACAGTATGGCATTAGATACTTTATGTATCATCTTTGGACATTTTTAGACTGTCACAAAACGCTCTGTTCGTTTTATCATTTTACCTTGCCTAAGGTTATATACAAGATGCAAAGCTACCACTGAAGTACCATTTTTGGAGTGAAGATGGAACCACTTGCGACTGTTTATCAGTTTCGCAATTGACATCTATAGATATCGTTCAATTTATAGCAGGGATGTCTCTTGATTAGTGACTTGAGAGACATAGCCTGTACTACACTGACGAGCTCAAACAAGAGCGAAACACGTGTCTGTAGTTTGGTTTTGCCCTGATATAGGTTGAATGATATTTATATCTATTTATATGGCAGCATCCAAGGTGTCTTTTAAAGTATTAGAAATTTCTAACCGACACCATTTCAGTTCAAAACTGAAATTATTACTATTGACAGTATGGCATTAGATACTTTATGTATCATCTTTGGACATTTTTAGACTGTCACAAACCGCTCTGTTCGTTTTATCATTTTACCTTGCCTAAGGTTATATACAAGATGCAAAGCTACCACTGAAGTACCATTTTTGGAGTGAAGGTGGAACCACTTGCGACTGTTTATCAGTTTCGCAATTGACATCTATAGATATCGTTCAATTTATAGCAGGGATGTCTCTTGATTAGTGACTTGAGAGACATAGCCTGTACTACACTGACGAGCTCAAACAAGAGCGAAACACGTGTCTGTAGTTTGGTTTTGCCCTGATATAGGTTGAATGATATTTATATCTATTTATATGGCAGCATCCAAGGTGTCTTTTAAAGTGTTAGAAATTTCTAACCGACACCATTTCAGTTCAAAACTGAAATTATTACTATTGACAGTATGGCATTAGATACTTTATGTATCATCTTTGGACATTTTTAGACTGTCACAAAACGCTCTGTTCGTTTTATCATTTTACCTTGCCTAAGGTTATATACAAGATGCAAAGCTACCACTGAAGTACCATTTTTGGAGTGAAGATGGAACCACTTGCGACTGTTTATCAGTTTCGCAATTGACATCTATAGATATCGTTCAATTTATAGCAGGGATGTCTCTTGATTAGTGACTTGAGAGACATAGCCTGTACTACACTGACGAGCTCAAACAAGAGCGAAACACGTGTCTGTAGTTTGGTTTTGCCCTGATATAGGTTGAATGATATTTATATCTATTTATATGGCAGCATCCAAGGTGTCTTTTAAAGTGTTAGAAATTTCTAACCGACACCATTTCAGTTCAAAACTGAAATTATTACTATTGACAGTATGGCATTAGATACTTTATGTATCATCTTTGGATATATATATATATATATATATATATATATATATTGTTATTATTCTTTATTTTGGCTCCGGCTTCTAATGGGTTGGGTTCTTTCTTTTATATACTTTTATTTTTAAATTAAAGATTGTATTTACAATTATACTATTTATTATTTCAACTTTTAAACTTTCAATGACAATTCTCAAAAAATTCTAATCAATCATCAATAATCGTCTCTATGGCATTTCCCTTCATTATATACATAAAAAAATAATAGTCACTGGTCTATGTCGTCATATTATACAGGAAGATATTCTATTTACATAATAGACACAGTGATACCATAACAAATCCCCACAATTAAAAAAAATAAAATTTTCTCCCAAGACATATATTTTATTTTTTTAAATTTACTTTAAATTTTTGTTTTATTTATTTTCTTCCATATTTTTATTTTAATCTTAATTTTAATTTTATTTTAATCTTATTTACTTTTATTTAAATTTTTTTTTTTTATATAATTATATACAATTCTTATCCAAATCTTCCTTAATCTTCCATTAATGTTATCTATTTCAACATAATTTATATCCTCATCTTCGTACGTTTTCTTCTTAAATTTCCTTTTATTCTCATTATTATAATTAATTTCAGTTTTATATTTAATTTTATTAATATAATAATATACTTTATTTTTATATTTATTTTCATCTACTTCATATATCTCCATTTCATATTTTGCTTATTTATTTTTTTAATATTTATCATTATCATTCTTCTTATTATAGTCATTTTCATCATTTAATTTTAATCTCATATTTTCATATCCTTTTTTCATTTTTTCTTTATGAGTAACATATCCTTCATAATCATTATTTTTATTTTTTTCTTCTTGTACATTGTCTACCTGACAAATAAATTCTTCATATTTTCCCATAAGTTTATTTCTATTTTCATTTATATTTGTATTATAATCTACCTCCTTAATTCCATGTTTCAATTGGTCTACTTCTTTTTGTATTTTACTATTTTCTTCTTTAAAAATATGTTTCATTTCATTTATAATTTCACTTTTAATATTATTAATATCTAATTTTATGCCTTCTATATTTTCTTTTAAAATCTTTAACTCTTCCTTATCTTCTTTTCTATCATTTTCTTGTTTCCTACTAATTTCATCCATTTTTCTATTAGTTTCATCCAATTTTTCATCCATTTTTCTATTATTTTCATCAAATTTATTTTCCAAAAATTTAAACATTCTCTCCATATCTGTTTCTAGATGTGGTTTTGAACTAGTCGCATCTCCTATCACTTCTACATTTACCACCTGAATATTTGTATTTTCTTCTCCTTCCGAAGATCCATCATTTTCTCTTATACCAATATTTTCTATTGTTTCATCTTCTCTCCTTCTATTTCTTCTATTTTGTCTTGTATCCATTTTATTTAAGTATTTTAAGTATTTAAAATGTTAATTTGTTATATCTATCAAATTTTAATGTTGATTTTTAAATAATTTTAATTTTAAAATTAATGTTTAATTTTTTTTTATTAAATTCTCCCCACAAATCACTGCTCTATTATGTAAACCAAATATCTCACCTTTCTGTCAGTCCTATTTGTCAAATTTCTTGTCTTCTCGTATTCTTCCAGTTTCCGGTTTTCTCGCAGTGGGTCTTGTAGTCGGTCTTGTAGTGGATCTCGCAGTGGATTCTTGTAGTCGGTCTTGTAGTGGATCTCACAGTGGATTCTTGTAGTCGGTCTTGTAGTGGATCTCGCAGTGGATTCTTGGAGTCGAGTCGAGCAGTGGATCTCGCAGTGGATTCTTGGAGTCGAGTCGAGCAGTGGATCTCGCAGTGGATTCTTGGAGTCGAGTCGAGCAGTGGATCTCGCAGTGGATTCTTGGAGTCGAGTCGAGCAGTGGATCTCGCAGTGGATTCTTAGAGTCGAGTTGAGCAGTGGATCTCGCAGTGGATTCTTGTAGTAGGTCTGTCTTGTAGTGGGCCCCACGTTGGTTCGACAATTTTGTTATGATTCTTTATTTTGGCTCCGGCTTCTAATGGGTTGGGTTCTTCCTTTTATATACTTTTATTTTTAAATTAAAGATTGTATTTACAATTATACTATTTATTATTTCAACTTTTAAACTTTCAATGACAATTCTCAAAAAATTCTAATCAATCATCAATAATCGTCTCTATGGCATTTCCCTTCATTATATACATAAAAAAAATAATAGTCACTGGTCTATGTCGTCATATTATACAGGAAGATATTCTATTTACATAATAGACACAGTGATACCACAACAATATATATATATATATATATATATATATATATATATATATATATATATATATATATATATATATATATATATATATATATGAAAGAGAACTATTTGCTGACTAATTAAATACAGTGATATAATTTATTGGGTTTGCAGTAAAATAAAAGAACAAGTGTACTCTTTTAAATTCTTTACTCCGAGCTTTCGGCTGTGTTTACAGCCATCGTCAGGGAAGCTACAATACATTATAATTAAATATAATAATACTTAACATAATATAAGTTACTTACAACTTTTTGAGGTTTTTGTTAAAAAGATGATATATAAAAACATGGGAAATTAACAAATGTAAAAAATGTACGTAAATATAACACATATACTTTCAAATTATCAATTAACAATTTATTTTGAATTTAAGTTTGATATCAAAATTAAGATATGTAAAATTAAAATTGACATTGACGCAATTGAAATACTTAAAAATTGATATACTGTATGCTGTATGTTATGCAAAATTAAGTGCATAAGTTAAATGTTTGTAATTATTATAATAAATTGTAATAACATATTAATTACAGCTTCCCTGACGATGGCTGTAACCACAGCCGAAAGCTCGGAGTAAAGAATTTGAAAGAGTACACTTGTTCTTTTATTTTGCTGCAAACCCAATAAATTATATCACTGTATATATATATATATATATATATATATATATATATATATATATACATACATATTTTTATATCAAAACGAGATCCATATATAATATGGATGACCTGAGATCCAATCTAAATAATAAAGATTAAAAAAAAAATTTGCATTTATATTTTAAAAATGTATTTTAAATCAAGGAAATAGCAGAGGGGTAAAAGTAAATGCAGATGTTTTCATACAGAGATCCTTTATAAATATAAGTTATTCGAGATCCATATACATATAATAGTAAATATTTGAGACAAAATGAGATTTAACCATGTTGCCAGACTTACGGTAAGTATTAAATTACCTTAATTGTTTATTAATTGCATCGGTAGATGCTTGTAAAAGTAATAAACTTAAAGAAACAGTATTAGGATTTAGAAATAAGATCTTAAAAATCATACTTAAAACATTATAACCCTTTACTTTATTAATTTACATTGTATGAATATTGATTTTAAAAACATTTTTGTTATAAAAAAATCTTTAACTTATTATAATATAAAATAACAATAAATGAGAACTTTAAAACGCTACTTTGATTATATCAATGAATAAGTAAACCAATTTGAAAAAATTGGTTTGCATTTATTTTGGATTTAACTTTTTCCAGTTATCGAATTTTCTTGCATAAATCTAAATATGAAAATAATTTTCTTTTATAAATATTTGTCGTTTACAGATTTAATTATTGCCGTAAATTTTGAATCGACGATTTGTTATTTGCATTTCTAGTTAAGCAATATTTAGACTGCTGATATTATTTTTTGCAAAAACAAATGATAAACATTTTTCTCTTCTCAAGAATTGATTGTTATTAAAATAAAGATAGGGAACTCGGAATGTAAAAAAATAAACAAAAAGTGATGTATAAAATTCTCTGCAAAAATTTTTTCATTAATCTTGTTAGTTTTGGTAGACGTAGACAATTTGGTGCTGTGTTTTTTTTTGTTCTTGTTCAGCTACTTGCAAAATGCCTTTTAGGGGCAAACTAATGCTAAAATGTTTAAATTTAAAAATCAAAGGTAAGTAAAATATTTGACATATATTATCTTTAAATTTGATATAATTATTTAAAATCATTTTTTTTAATATACAATAACATTTTTTTGATTTCATATAGGGTGTCCAAATAAGTGTTTTAGTAAAAAAGCTGTCATTGTAAAAGGGTAATTTTGAAATGTCTTAATGGTTGTTATATCGAAGCGTTGGTTATTATGTTATCAATTATATAATTTAGTAGTTATTTTGTACATAATAATACAAATCCGATAAAAAAACAAACAAATCGATAAAACAACATTAACAAATTCAAGTTTACCCGCTTACGTTCACAGTTTTTGCGCGGTAAATATTAAATTAAATCGCCAATATCTGATTTTTTATAGACAATAATGACGAAATTGAAAATAAATTGAGTGAAGCGTCAAACAAAATATATGAATTTGATACTCAAGAAGATCCTTGGCATGATTTTAAAGAATGGAAGAGAAAACAAACCTCAAAACCTATAGTAAGTTGAATTTATTAATTAACATAAATAAAAATTTTGCTTTTAACAAGTAAATGTTTTTTATAGAGTTTAAATATGTTTAGTTAAACAAATTAAATCTCTAGAATATTTTAATGCTATAAGTAAAGAATTGAATTAGAAAATCCAAAATTAAAAATAAAATTTAATGTTAAAAGCATAAATATTCCTTTTTTAACTTTTTAGAAGGTCTAAATTTAATTTAAAATGCTTTTTGTATTTGTTTTTTACAATTTATTGCTTCTTTATTATATTAAATAATATTCTACTGACTTAACGAAATATTACATATGTTAAAAACCATAAGGAGCAATTTTGTATTTTTAAATTTAACCAAATTAACAGAACTTTAAACTGCTTTATGTATAATGTTTGGTTACAGAGTTCTAAGAATACAGAAAGTACTATTGAAATAAGTGACAAGTCAACATCGGTAATATATTTTTTTAATAAATCAATTTTTGTTACTACTTTTGCACTTTTAGACGAGTTGGATTCCACCTAGTACTGATGATTGTCATAGCTCATTTGAATACTATGAATCGAGTTCTAGTGAAACAGAAAAACAGTCAACGGCGGAATATGTTAAAAGTAACCAGCAAGAAAATAAAACAACCAATAATGCAAATTCTGCAGTAACTACACGTATTCCAATTGATGTAATAACAATAATATTCTAAATTTAGACGTATCTATTAATTAACCATTTTTTATTAGGATTCTGGTAATAAAATTGAAGTAAGTTATCGAAAAGCCGGTATTTGGAATAAAAGGGATCGCTGTCCGTATTGTAACTTAGACGTTACTAATTTTTCACAACATTTATTTAGAAAGCATGAGCAGGAAGAAAGTGTATTAAGTATACAAAAACTTCCTAAAGGTAATAAAAAAAGAAAACAAATGATTGAATTATTGAGAAAGCAGGGAAATTTTTCTCTGTACTCCGAAAATATAATACGCCCAGTTCAAAGATTATCATCAACATCTAATTATAATGATGAAGTTACATTTTTGCCTTGCATAATATATTGTAAAGGTTTATACAAAAAAACATCACTTCCCAGGCATGCTAAGAAATGTGCGTTTAATAATAATAAAAAGGAAAAATTGCGATACGGCAGCGAGGCTCAGACCATGTTAGCATTTACTGAATCCAGAAAAGCATATTTAGATCGGCTACGTTTAAAAGATGAAGTTTTCCAAACTATGCACGCTGATCGAATTTCTTTAATTAGTAAAAATGATCCAATTATTTGTCAATATGGTGACGATTATTTAAAAAAACATAAACGACCTCATATAAAAAATTTAGTGAGCAACAAAATGAGAGAAATGGGAAGATTATTAATAAATTTAAAAGATTGCTATAATATAAATTCAATTTTGGAGGCTCTAAAGCCGCAAAATTTTGACAAAGTTGTCTCAGCAGCTAGGAATACGGCAGGTTATTGTACAGAAACAAAGCAGTTTAAAGCACCATCGTTAGCCTCACATTATAGAACCACCTAATAGCTATTTGTTCAACAGCAACCACATTACTGCTCAAACGCAGCCCGATTATTCCAGTTGAAAACTACATAGAGACTTTAAAAGATATAAAAAACTTTCGAAGTTTAGTAGAATCAAATTGGAAATTTGAAATGGGTAGGTTAGCCATTAAAGATCTTACAGAAAAACATGCCATCAAGCCACAAATATTACCCATTACGGAAGATGTTATATTATTTAATAAACATTGTTATAAAATTGCTGAAGAATCTGCTAGTCATCTTCAGATTAATTTGGAAAACATTGATGCGTTTAAATCTCTATCGGAGTCGATTTTAGCATTAACCATATCCTTAAACAGGAAAAGAGTAGGAGATGTGCAATATATTAAACTGGAATCATATCAAAGTAAAACACAAAAACCTGCTGATTGTCTTGATATCTTAACAGATTGTGAAAAAGCTTTAAGTAATCAGTTTAAACGCATAATTACGATTGGAAAAGGAAGTAAACCTGTTCCAATACTTTTTCCAAAAAAACATTCAATCTTATATTGAACTTATGTTAAAATGCAGAGAGGGGACAAATTTTGTTCCAAAAGAAAACCCATTTTTGTTTGCACGGGTAGGTAGTCGAACAAAATGGATGGACGCATCAATAATTTTAAGAAAATATGCTAATTCCTGTGGAACGAAAAATCCCGAAACAATAACATCTTCTCGTTTACGAAAGCAAATTGCAACATTTTTACAAATTTTAAGTCTTAGTGACGAAGAAATTGAACAAATGGCCACTTTCATGGGTCACACAAAAAAAGACTCATCAAGAATTTTATAGTTAAATTTGCGTCGTTTCTTTTATTTTTTTTTTTATTTTTAACACAATTATAGATTGCCGCAAGAATTATACCAAACATCAAAAATTGCAAAATTGTTACTTACAATGATGAATAAAGGAATAGACAAACAAGATCAGGGCAAAACAATTAATGATCTGGATCTTGTACTTAATACATGGGAAATGAATGATAGTAAAGAAGAAACTAAATCAGGTAAGTTAAACGTTTTTATACCATTTTATAATTTTTAATATATTCTATTGATCGTATTCATTATAAGAAACATACTACTTAGGCTTAAAAATTGTTTCTAGCATTTTTAACAATCAAAAAAATTTTAAAATCGCTAGAGGTGTGCTCCTACAATGTTCCTGTAACAACAAGCTTTTTTATTCAAATTTAACAGGTCTTTAAACAGTAAAATATTTTGTTTAACATAAAAAAAAATATTATATGCAATATAAAAAAAGAAATTGTTAAAAAAATTATAAAATTTATTCAATTTAAAAACTTTTATTAATTAATTCAAAAATAATTCTGTAGAACGCTTCAAAGTAAGACAAATTTCTTTTTTGTTTACGCCTGTTAATACTGTTTATTTGGAAATAGTCCCAGATGCGGTCGTTGCATTTGCGATCAGGGTAATTATCGTTGCAAACGCGGTCAATCCAATATATTTGGACAGGTAAACGTTGCACTTGCGATCAGATATTTTAAATAGTCATTAAAACAGACCAAAAGCTGACTTGGTATTCCGATTTAAGATTGAAATTTTTGGGAGCATTAGAAATTAACAAACACAAAATTCTCAAAAAAAAATTTAAATCTCTCCCCTTCTTAATCTTTTAAAACTGAGTCCCTTTTCGTGGTATTTGACTTAATTCTAGGTAATTCCCAAATCATATTATCCATCATCAGCAAATTTAACAAAAGATAATTATTTTATTTTTGGAAAGTTTGTTAACACGTTGACGGACAGTTGCGTCTATAGCCGTCAAGTTCAAGTTCACTATGTGACATGACGGCAATAGCCGTCCAATACGAAACGGTCGTTTTTAGACACTGCGGCTGTAGCAGCACAAATGTGCATTTACCAGCGTACAAGTAGAAGCCTAGTGTCATGTTTTCGAAAAAAAATTTAGTATGCAAGGTTAACACATTGAGTATGCACGTGGTTGTGAACGGAGTAGTGCGATCTTGTTTTCTCTTCAATTTACAGTTGCTATTGATACATTTAACGATATTTTTTGTTTATACTGGTAAGTATTTGTTTATGATTGATTTTACACTTTAAATAGAAATAAAAAAATTTAAATTTAGCATTTTTTTATTCATTTAGCGATATTTATAGTTATACTGTTTACTTTTTGTTTTTTATGATATTACATTTGAAATATAAAAACAATAATGTAAATAATAAATATATAAATAATATACAATAAATAATAATATAAAATAATAAGTAAGTATTTGTTTATGATTGATTTTACACTTTAAATAGAAAAAAAAATTAAAATTTAGCATTTTTTGCTACATTTAGCGATATTTATGGTTATACTGTTTACTTTTTGTTTTTTATGATATTACATTTGAAATATAAAAATTATAATGTAAATAATAAATGTATAAATAATATACAATAAATAATAATATAAAATAAAATTGAATGTTTTATTCAATATTTATAGAAAATGGCCAGTTGGGAAAAAGAACAGGCTAGGCTGCTGAAGCTTTTTGAGGAAACAGGTAGTGGGTCAAGCAACAGTGAATCTGAACCTGATGCTGACTGTGCTGAAAATAACAGTTCGGGTAATGAAAAAAATGAATCAACTACAGATGAGGAATATGAAGCACCAGAAGAACCAGAAAATGATGAGACAGGGCATATAAATACAACACTTATAAGAAACTTTTCTTTTGATGCAGATGAAGAAAATGAATCAACTACAGATGAGGAATATGAAGCACCAGAAGAACCAGAAAATGATGAGACATGGCATATCAATACAACACCTATAAGAAACTTTTCTTTTGATGCAGATGCGGCTGGGATTCTTTTGGATATAGACGAAAATGTGTCTCCAATTCAGGTTTTTGAAAAAATTTGGGATGACCAAGTAATGGAAATGATTATAAAATCTACGAATGATTGCGGCCTAAAACTTTGCAATCAAACACGGCCACATACAAGGCATAGTAGGAAGGCAAATTTCAAAAATACTGATACGATTGAAATGAGAAAGTTTTTGGGTTTGTGTTTGCTTCAGTCCCAGCTTAAATTCTCCAGTATTAGAAAACTCTTTTCCATTGATGCATTACATTACCACCCAGCTTTTCCTTCACAAATGTCTGGAAGGAGGTTTGAGCAAATATTGAGATGCTTTTGTGTAAAAGAAGAAAATTCAAACGACCGTTTGAGGAAAATAAAAACATTTCTTGATTTGCTCATAAAAAAGTTTGCGAATGCATATGCACCAAATGAGGCATTATCATTAGACGAATCTTTGTTATTATTTCGAGGAAGGCTTTCTTTTCGCACGTACATGAAAGGCAAAAAGGCAAAATACGGAATTAAATTGTACGAACTTTGTTCTGCCCAAGGTTATGTTTTGAACATAGAAATATACAAAGGCCATCGAGAAAACGAAGAAAACATGACAACTATTGAAAGTCTTGTGATGCGATTGATGCAGTCATATTTAAACAAAGGGCATCATTTGTTCATGGATAACTATTACAACAGTGTACCATTGGCTAACAAATTACTGAGCAAAAAGACACATGTGACAGGAACTCTTCGTGTAAATAGGAAGGGTCTGCCGCAAGAAATAACAGGTCGTAAGCTTAGAAAAGGAGAACATGTATGGCGACGCCAAAATCAGACATACGTGTCCAAATGGAAAGATAAACGGGATGTGCTATGTCTAACAACAGCTTACCACCCAAGTATGATAAACACAGCTAACCGTCGACAACAGAAAAAGAGAAAACCAATTGAAATAGTGAATTATAATCAGAATATGTCAGGTGTCGACAGAGCAGATCAGATGATGTCCTATTATTCCTGTCCACGAAAAACAATTAGATGGTATAAAAAGAAAATCTTTCATCTACTGGATGTAGCAGTGTGGAATTCTTACTACATCTTTTAAGAAAAGACAGGTTCTCAAATGAAGTTTATAGAATTCAGGGAAGCAATTATACGATCTCTAACTGGCATAGATTATAAACAGGATGGAAGGTCTTTGGTTCAATTTAAACGTGCACGAATCCAAACCAATGAAATCAACAACAATGGAACACAGCATTTTCCTGAGAAAATTTCTCCTCCTGAAAATTATCAGCGAAAAACATATTTTCAGCGTTGTAAACAATGTTATAAACAGGGAGTAAGGAAGGAAACATCATATTGCTGCAAGAATTGCATATCAAAACCTGCACTGTGTCCTGCACCATGCTTTGAAACATGGCATACCGAAAATAATGTATAATAATTATAAAATTATAATAAATTTATTTGTCATTTATTTATTTATTTTTGTTTGATCATGAACTAACATTTCGTGTAAAACTCCCAAAAATACTTTGTTGCTCACAAAAAATTGCTTATTTCAGTCATTAAACCTGTCATTTACGTTTTTAAATTTTTGCTGTTATAGCCGCCATCGTCCCATTACATAGTGTCTAGAGTCCGCTGGCGCCATGACGGTTGTAGCCGCAACCTAATTAAAGGTGCTGAATTAATCAAAATTAAGTGTATTTAAGCAGAAAGAGTAAAACTATACTTCTAATATTCTAAAAATTACAAAAACATATAGTGTCAATTTTCGAATTTCACTTGTTTCTACTGTCCGTCAACGTGTTAACTTAGATTTAAAAATCCTTCTAAAGCCGTTTGTTTGGAATATATAAGAAACCCTTTTGTGATATCAGGTAAATATAATTCTGTTATTGAGAAGTAATTTAAGAAGTTTAATCTGGGGTTATTACTAATATTTAAATATCTAGAAGGAAATATTCCTTGATGCCTATAAAAAGTAATAGATATTTTGTATTTCGTTAGTTTGAGCGATTGTTTAGTGCAGTACGTAACAACTTTTAATAATGAAAAATTTCGAAGTGATTGAAACTACCAAAGGGAAACCTTCTGCTCTTCAAGGTGGATACCAGTATCGACAATATAGAAAGAATAAGGAAGATATAGTAACTTGGGTATGTGTAAAAGAACGTCATCAAAACTGTAAAGGGAGGATGAAGACAAGACTAACCGAAATTCTCGAAGTCAACCAACATACGTGTGTGCCCGATATAGCTGTCTTAGAAGTAAAGAAGGCCACGTACATTTCAAAAAAGAGAGCTCGAGAAGAAGATACTCCAGCCCCAGAAATTTACAGGCAAGAATTCGAGAAATTGTTCATTAAAGGACTCGATTTTGTAACTGAAGTTCCTTTGTATACGTCACGTAAATCTACACTTTGTCGATCGAGACATTTGCAAGATAATGTCAGACCAGAACCAGCGTCGTCTATTGATATAGACATCCCACTCGAAATTGTAACATTAGAAGGTGGCCAGAGTTTTTTGTGTTTTTATGTTTTTTGACTTCGAAAGCCAAGGAAACTTTAGTGATAAAAACAGATTTTTTTATCGACGGCACATTTAAAAGCTGTTCCAAACAGTTTACACAAATATATACCATGCATGTTGACATGGGAAGCACTGATGACGAAACAAGGATTGTTCCTATAATATATGCGCTTTTGCCAAACAAAAAAATTAAAACATATAGAAGACTGTTTACAATACTGAAGAAAAAAGTGCCGGGATGGAAACCAATAACAGTGACGCTTGATTTTGAAGATGCTGTCATTCAAGCTCTCAAAACTGTTTTTCCTGATGTTAGAATGCATGGATGCAACTACCATTTTAATCAGTCACTTTGGAGGAAGATTCAATCTATCGGACTGACAACACAATATATGAACGACGATAACGTGAAACTTCATTTAAGAATGTGTTCTGCATTGGCCTACTTACCTTTAGAGCAAGTAGAAGAAGGATGGTTAGTTATTCAAGCAGATTCTCCCGAAGATGAAAAATTAACAGAATTCTACGATTATTTCGTTAACGAATGGCTAGAAAATTCAGTGATCAATATGAAGATGTGGAACTGTCATGGCCTACGACACCGAACTAATAATGCCGTGGAAGGGTGGAACAACAGGTTAAATAGAATATTAAAGAAACCTCATCCAAACGTATATATTCTTATAAAAAACTTGAGAAAAGAAGCAGAGTATTTCGATTTCGTATTGAATAGAATGGATTTAAATTTAGAGAACAAGAAACGTAAGAAAATGTAAATTCAAATCGACAATAGGATTAAGAGGGCAACAGAACTATTGCAACGTTCTGGTGATATAAAATCATTTTTGGTGTCTGTGGGGAATATTCAAAAATTTAATTAACTTAAAAAACAACAAAAAAAAAATATAAAAAATGACAAAAATATAAAAAAAAAAGATATTAAAAAAAAAACAAAAAAAAATTAAACATGCCTATGATTCATCATAGCCAGTCCTAAGCCTGGATAAAATGTGAAGGATTTTTTTTAATGTGAAATAAATTAATTTAAAATTAAATAAACTCTTGTGTTTTGATACACCTTGATATAACAAAAACAAGATGCCTCTTTTTTTTGTAAATAGTTCCTATTTACTAACTACTAGCACGAACTTTTTGAAAATTTGTACACATGGCTTGTAACTTATGGACCATTTGATAATAGTAGAAAAAGGTGATAATATTTTACCTGACTTGTTTATTACGTACTGACCGCACATGCAACGTTAGGTTTAACATATTTTTACATGACCGCATATGCAACGATAATAGCCCTGATCGCAAATACAACGACCGAATCTGCAACGACACCGTTTATTTATAGATACGATAAATGATAAGGAAATTGAAGTACCCAATACTTCCAACATTAGAGAGGCAGTGAATATAGAAGAACCGTTACATAATTTAGAAAACAAAGAAAAATCTCTCACATCCAAAGAAAAAAGAAATAGGGGAACTTGGACATCTAAACAAAAACAAATAATGTTGAAATATTTCAAAAACAATATAAAAACTAAAATTACGCCTAGAAAGAATGATTGTTTAAAATTTAAAGAACAAAATGTTGAGGGTTTTGCAGAGAAGACGTGGTTACAAATTAAAATATTTATATATAATACTTTTAAACAGGATAATAATTAGGATTATTTATTAGAAAATGTTCTTTCACTTTATTTTTTAATAACAAAAAAATGTTTTTTAGTTTGAGAGTATTTTTTTAAATTTTCTTAAATGAATTTAATAAACAATAAATAAATAAATAAAAAGACATTTTTAATTTTTCATTCCTTTAGTATTAGAAGTAGCAAATTATAAACAAATCATTTTATTCTCTTATCTATTAGCGTAAACAACAAACCATCTGGGCGTGCTGACTAATAATTGTGCTATTACAGTACATTATAATAAAAATTACTGAATTTTAAAAAACCTTTAAAAATCTACAACAATTTTAAATAATCAAAATATTGTGTTCATTAGAAAACTGGGTCAAACCCGTACCTTATTACCATTACAGGTAAAAAAAATTAATTATCTAAACTTATGTAAGTTCTTAAAAAGAGTTGTAACATTGGGAAAGGGAAGTAAAGCAGTACCAATTCTCTTTCTTTAGAAAATACAAGCATATATTAAAAAATAGAAGTAAGGAATAAGACAACGATTATTACTAGCAGCAATCCGTATTTATTTGCATTAACAGGGACCTCAGATAGGTGGATTAAAACATATAGCCACAGTGCTGCAAATTTTAAATTTAAATGAAGTGGAAATGAAACAAATTGCTACGTTTATGGGACACACAAAAAAACCCATGAACAATTTTATAGGTTAGCGTATGTTTTTTAATTTATTAACTTATTTATTTTGCAGTAATCCTTTTCCATGAAGTTAAAAAACCTAACAAAAACAATTTGATTTCAAAGTTTTATATTTTTAAAACAAAAATGTCTTTTATCACCTTGTATATGTTATTTGCTTAAAAAGACTTAATTTTTAATGATCAAAATTAAAATAAAACTGAAAAGTGCATAAATGTATGAAAAACATAATTTGATTTTGTTAGGTTACCATAGGGTTTGTTTCAAACCTCAAAAGTTGCTAAGTTGCTTGTGACTATGGAAAAAAGAATTGACAAAGAAGAACAGGAAAAACAAGTAAGTGTTGGTAAAAAAATTATTTAATTTAGTTATAAAACATTTATCTCTAATCTCTATAAATTTTATAGAAAAACAAGAGATAACCAAATCAGTTGAGCTGACAGCAGTAAATCAGCATGTAGAAGATAATAAAAAAGAATTACCGTCAACACTCTCTAATCAGCAAGAAATGAATAAATCATATAAACCTTTAGCATCCAGGGGTTCGTGGAATTCGAAGCAGAAGGCTGTTATGCTAAAAAGTTTTAAAAAATGGATTGCAAAGAAACAGGCACCAAAAAAATGCCTAGATTTCCAACAAAAGCACTCTTCAATACCTCCAGATAAGACCTGGATTTAAATTAAAAGTTTTGTATACAATAATTACAGAAAATAATAGATATAATTTTTTGACATTCATCTGTGTTATTTTTTGTCCCACGTATTTGAATGCCCACTTCGATTTTTCTATAATTAGTTAAACCAAAAGTCAAAATTATTTACGCTCTTTGCTTTAACTGTTACTGTTTTGACACATTTAACTGAGATTTAAGCTATAAAAAATTTAAAAAATAAGGGTAAGAGTTTAATTTGGTCTGTATTTAATAATAATTGTAATGAAAAAATAGCATCTTTCATACTAAATTTAAGTTTATTAAATAGTAGTTTACGTAACAAGTCCCGAAAGAGGTCTTTTACTGGACGAGTGGGCAAATTGCAGCTCGCGAGCCCTGCGAGTCCAGTAAAAGCACTTTTGGGACGTATTACGTACAATATTTTTTTTTAAACGGGCATTGTTGTCCGATAAACTTCATATTATTCAATTTACATTTTTATAACAAGAACTCTTTTTTAACTAATTTTAACATTTTTTTTAACAAACCTTGCTTGGGTGGCCGCCTTAACAATTTCATCTGGTATAATTTCATCTTCCATTAATTCACGATCAAATGCATCATTTTAAATATCAATTTTATAATAAATTTCAGGTTTTCATCTAAACGTCAAAATATGTCAAGTTATTTTATTGTTTTAAATATACATACATTCTGGCCAGTTTTAAAAAAAATAATTAATTTGTTTGTTTATTTATACGCTACTAAATTAGTAAGTTAAATCTATAGTTAAAACCGATGGAGTGAAGAAATAAATAAAAAAATATTTTTTAAAATATTACACATTTATAAATAAAAATACTAAAAAATATGATGAAAAATTTAGTAACAATTTGATGGTTCACTCGTATATCCAGTCGAGTAGCATAGCCAATTCATCGAATTACTTCGCCTTCTACGATTGTTGGTGCAGTAACAATTCACTAGAAATTCGACTATGATTCTAGGATTATTGGCAGTAGTTCTTAAACGAACAATTCTAATTTCACTTCCCGCAGGACATGTTCTTTGAAAATCCTTTTTTGTTGCTTTTAAAAAATTGCAGCCACAGTTGTAATGATTGTCATTTCTGGAAAATACGCCAGTCCACCTATGTGGATTCCTTCCCATGGTAACTTCTGGCCATAAATCGTCTAAACGGTACCCAGGTGGAGTGGCATCTTCTAAAATATTTCTTGCAGCTTGTATTTGAGCAGGGGTATCATCATTAGTACATGGGAGTAAATTCATCCCTAACCCTTGACTAATCAAGCATACGATCCATTACATTAAAATTATAACTTGCGCCATTCTGAAAATAAAGATAAATTAATATCAATCTTTTAAATAAATTTATGCAAGATCTTTTACTTAGTTAGAATGATTATTTCTTACCTTTTTAAAACAATTAGTCACAATTAAACACCAAATTAAACTCAAAAGTTTTTAAATTACTGCCTTTATATACCTGAGGCAAAACCTCAGAAAGCAATGCAAGTCGATGTTGCCAAATCCACCGGATCTCGTCTTTATAATATCTGACAAATTAGTATACATTATTAGAAGCGCCCTCTACTAAAGTTTTTCTGAACCCAAGCAGTATAAAAGTAAAAAAAAATGATGAAAAACGGGATCCGATCAAAAACTTTAAATTTAATTTGTTAGAACTGACCGTTATCGGCAAAGACGATTTACACGTAAAAAAAGGTGAGGTCCGAAATCGGATCTCACCTTTCAAAACGGATCTCGATTTATAGAGAATCTATATATAAATGATCTCAACTTTCAGTGTTTTATATATATATATATTTTTTATTTGTTTGTCTTGTTTATTATTTAAACAAATAATAAATATTTTATATACTCTGATCGATATTTTCAGTTCAAGTTTTATTAAAGTAACTAAATTTTGATTTATCAAAAATTTTCTTATCTTACAAGTTTGAATTCTAACCATAAGGATAATTAAGAAAAAGTATAAGTATAATTATTTTATTTGTTTCATAAATAAAAGTGTGTAAGTTCAATTCTAGATAGAATAATCTGCCGGGTTATCTTATCTAATTTTGTATATCTTTTATCTTTTACCTGGGTTTCTTATAATTCCCTATCCTTAGGATAAAAAAAATAAGTGGCGCCCATTTTCCTTTATCTTTCATTTTATTTTCTTTCATTTCTTGTCCCTTTTAATTTTTATTACATTATTAAATATATTTCTTTTTTATTTCGATAATTTTTCATTGAGCTCGTCCGGATCCACGCTCGCTCTCCACCAACCAACTGAGTGCCGTTCGCAATAGTGAACCTTAAGACGAACATTTACCATCTAACGATAAAAAAGGTTACAGTATATTTCGGTCAGAATACAAAATGAACTGATCAAGATATGTGGTGACATTGTACTTCAGCCGATAATAAAAAATATAAATAAAGCAAAATTTTTCTGTTCTTGCGGATGAGAGTGCCGATATTTCTGGTAAAGAACAGTTGTCAGTAGAAGTGAGATATGTTGATATTAACGGAAAAGTTTACGAAGAATTGCTAGGTTTTTTGGAGCTAACTAAACTTAATGCCATTGCGATAAGTTCAAAAATTTTAGAGCATTTGGAGAAATTATATATACCTAAATTTAAATTGTGTAGTTGGCCAGGGATATGATGGTTGTTCAACTATGGCTGGCATAGATGGTGGTGTTCAGGCTTTTATTCGAAAGAAGTACCCTAGAGCTTTTTATTTTCACTGTTCATCCCACAAACTTAATTTAGTAATTAATGACTTAAATAGTGTCCCCGAAATCAGAAATACTGTAGGAACAATAAAAAGTGTAATAGTCTTTTTTAGGGAGAGTGTACTGAGGAAACATAAGGTACCAAATATTCCACTGCTTTCGGAAACCCGGTGGTCGTCAAAGTACAAATATATAAGACTCTTTAAAGAAAACTTTGTAAAAATTGTTGAGGCATTGGAACACCTCAAAATTGATAGTAACCCCAAAACATTACAAAAAGCTTCTTTATTACTATGCTCTGTTAGAGATCCAACATTTATAATATGCTTATGTATTGTAGCGTTCTAGTCATCAACATTAGAGCCCGTCGTGAATATTCTGCAAGGCATTCAAATGAATATTCACGAAGTTTTAAAACATGTAAAATTTCTAGAACAGATATATAAAGAAGATAGGGAAAAATGCACAATTAAATTTTCTCAATTATTTTAAGAATGCCTCAGTCTTTCTTCCGAAATCAGGACTGGCTTTAGAAGAAGAAAAAGAGGAAACAGAAGAAGAAGAAATAGAAGAAGAAGAAAAACAAAAAGGTAAAGTTTTTTTAGAAACAAAAAATTTGATCAGAACGTTTGAAGTGAAATCTGTTAATGAAAGTAATAAGCCAGATTATGCAACATATTCTTGTACTGCTAAAATTATTTCTTCAAATGAGTTTTCCGAGCAATCTCAGACGGTACCTGTTGAGTTAAATTTACAAGAGATGGAGGGAGAAGTAAATGTTCTTCTTTAAAAATCAACACCATCTGAGGTTGGGAGGGAGAGACAGAAGAAAAATCAATTTGAGAAAGATAATAGTAACTTAGAGGCTGAAGTCACAGATTTTATATTAGACGAACAAACATGATCGTATGGTTACTATTTACTATTTCAATTGTAAACTTGCAACGCATGACAACTTAGTCTAGACGCACAGTGGACAAAAATTTGTTATTAAGAATTTGATGGTTTAAATGGCTACAACTTATAAATATCCAAAGATAGATAAATTTTATTCAAAAAAAATATTGTTTTTTAATTTTTTTTTCTAATAGTTGGTGTCAGAAGTGTGACAAAACGCACAGTGAACAAAAAATTGTTATTAACCTTCCATTACTCGCGCACGGTGTATCAGACCCTGTGTAGCTACGACATACGCGGCTATCCAGCGTTCCCCCTCCATATACCTTTCGAGTACGTCCCCAGCTAACATCTCCAGTAATTATCGGTTTACTTAAGCGCCCTACAGACGATCAACTTTGTTGTCAATCTTGTTGTCAACAGTGTTGAGGTTGTTGTCTACACACTAGACAACCATATTTTTCAACATCAGTCTTGGTTTCAATGTCGCAGTGAGAAGAACAAAAGATGAGTGAAAATTTGTGGAAATCTATAATTTTGAGTGAGTTCTGTGAAGGTGATATGCCTCCTACTAAAAAGAGAAAAATTTGGGCGAAAGATTGGTACCAAAATCGTAGTCAGTTTACTCATTCCAATTTAATGAAAGAGTTACGTATTAGTGCACCTGAAGATTTTAAAAACTTTTTAAGAATGGACAGTAAAACCTACGATTTATTGTTAAAAAAAGTTCAACCGTTAATCCAAAAAAATGATACGAAAATGAGAAGTGCTATTACAGCTAACGAAAGGCTCTCTGCAACCCTGCGTTATTTAGCAAGTGGACAAAGTTTTGAAGACTTAAAATTTCTTACCGCTATATCACCACAAAGTCTTGGAGTAATTATCATAGAGACTTGCAGTGCCCTAATCAAAGTTTTAATGGAGTGTATTCAGGTAAGCATGGACATTTATGTTTAAGCAAGTTATTTTGTATAAATACTGTATCCTTTTGATTTCAGGTTCCAAGGACGGAAGAAGCATGGGTAACTGTTGCGGAGCAATTTGAAAAGAGATGGAATTTTCCAAACTGTATTGGCGCTATATATGGAAAGCACATAGAAATTAAAAAACCTGCCAATTCTGGATCGTATTATTTTAATTATAAAAAAAAGTTTAGCATAGTTTTACTTGCATGCGTGGATGCAAACTATGAGTTCATAGTGGCTGAAGCTGGCGCAAATGGTCGTGTGTCTGATGGTGGAGTGTTATCAAACAGCAAATTTTATGAAGCGTTTAAGGCAAATAAATTTAATATTTCGCAACCAGCCCGTATTCATAATGATTTCTCAGAAGAAATGCCATTTGTATTAGTTGGTGATGATGCATTTCCTTTGCAAACTAACATCATGAAACCTTATAGTGGCGACAATCTTTCTAACGAGGAATTAATATACAATTACAGACTTTCTAGGGCAAGAAGGATTGTTGAGAATGCTTTTGGTATAGTTGCATCCAGATTTCGAATTCTTTTAAATGTTATAAATTTGTGTCCAGAAAAAGCAACTATAATTACTTTATGCATTTGTTACTTGCATGATTTTTTAAGAAAAAATAATTCAACCGTTTATTTAAGAGGTAGTGTAGATTTAGAAAATACAAATACTTCGGAAATCGAGTTTGCTCCATGGAGAAATGACTCTCAGCAATTATGCGAACTTAAATCAAGCCTTTCAAGAAACTCTACTATCGAAGCAAAAGAGACGAGGCAAAAATTTACTGCTTATTTTAATGGAATAGGAGCAGTACCTTGGCAAAACAAATGCATAGGTAGGTAAAGTGTAAAAAGTAAAGAATAAAAATATTCTGGCATATAAAACATTATATTTTCGAAAACATATTTTTTTGTTTTATTAAAATTATTAATCACAATTATAAGACGAATCTGAAAATAACTGTTGGTAATTCGAGTAATTTTTTTTTTGTATTTGCAAAATTGGTATATTTTCAAATTGTGTGGATGGAGAGGACATATGTGGGGATGAAGAGGACATAATATGTGGGGATACGGAAGACATATGTGGGGATGAGGATGACATATGTGGGGATGAGGAGGGCATATGTGGGGATGCGGAGGATATACGATGGTTGGGAATTTGCAAAACGGGTAAATTTTCAAAGTTTGAGGTTGGGGAAGATATATTACGATTTAAAATTAAAGATGGGGATGATCTGGTATGATTTTGAGTTTGTTGAGGAGTTGAGGGACCAGAAGACTGGGCTGAAGAGCTGGTGAGATAAGTATTGGAATTAACTGTATTCAAGTTAAGCAATTCTAGTTGACCAAGAAGTAAAATGTCATCAATTGCTTTTTTCGCAAACAACTGCTGCGTTGGGGACAATTTTCTATGTGATATTGCCCAGCTTTCGGCAAAAATTGCTGCATCATCCTTATTAAGGTTTATTTTGTGTAGTGCTTCTTTTAATAAACAATTCCTTTCAGTCATAAGCGTTTCACGGTGGCTGCTTTTTTTTTCTTGTAGATGGTTTTACTACTTCATCACATTCCTAAAAGAATAAAATAAAAGTTAATAAATAAATAAACCATAAATGCCCATTTATTTACCTTTATCCTGAGTTTATCATTATCATGTTCACCTTCGAGATCTATTGTAGATGTACCAGCAACCTGAGTCTCCTGGTCGCGTAAAAAATCCAATAAAGTAAAATACCATAAATTTGGCACATATTCATCTTCGGCACCGGCTCCAGATTTTTCGCCCTGCTCAACTTTTTTCAGCTCTCTTCGATAGCATGTACGTATATTTGTTAGTCTTTTTTTTAGGCTATCGATGTTTGCGGTTGGTTCAATTTGTTTATAAACATCTAAAAGTTTTTCCCATGCAATTTTTTTTTGTTCCTATCTTTATAAATATTTGTTTTGACTTTCCACAATTCCGGCAACTCTCTTAATGTTTCAAAAAAATGGACCCAAATCGGCATATTTGGAATAGAACACATATTAAAAACTAGACAAATTACTTCCACAACTTTAAATTTTCAACTGATATCGTTGACCTTGTCGTCAACCCCATCATACACCTGCCAACATTGTTGCCAATCTGTAGCTCCGCCACTCAAAAATCCAAGAGGGTTTGATTTTTTCCAACCTTGTCGTCAACAGTAAATTTCAACTTCAACTAAGCCACACACTTTCAACTTTGTCCTAAACATTATAAGTTTTCAACAAGGTTGACGACCAGGTTGGCAGTCTGTGGGCCGCTTTATTGGATCTTTGTTACGGAAGTGCTACTCCAAACACGGTGTAGTGGACCGGGTGCGAGTATTCGAGTGACTAATTTTGTCTATTTGTGTAGATATTTTAGAAGTAATATCGGTAAGATTTCTTTCTAAATGTTTTCTGCATTTTAGTTGTTGTTCACAAGAGCAATACTATAATACAAATATTTTTGTGGTAAATTTTAATGTTTAAACGGGAAATACTCCCGAAAAAAATCATAAAATCTTTGAAAAAACGTTGATTTGCTTATAAAAAAGGTTTCTATTTATTACAGATATGGACTACGATAAGGAGCAGGCAAGACTATTGAGATTGATTGAGGAAGTGGAAATTGATGAACACTATAGGGCTGATGATGACGATGAGCAAGGCGAACTGGATAATGTAGATTAAAGATCTGAAACTAGTGACTTGGAGCAAGAGTTTGAGGATAATGGAGTAGATACACCTGTTGCTGCTACCAGAGAACCAGTATTTGTAGGAAAAGATCATACAAAAATATGGAAAAAACATGCTCCACCGAAAAATGTTAGAACGCGTACTGGAAATATTGTATTACAATTGCCAGGAGTGAAACAGTATGCAAAATCCAAAAAGTCTCCTCTCGATATCTGGCTGTGCTTGTTTGACGAAGAAATGCTAAATATCATTGTGAATTGCACGAATATAAAAATAAATAGCATTTCCCAGTACTTTTCCAGAGAACGAGATGTCAGGACTCTCATAGAAGTAAAAGCGCTGATCGGAATCCTATACCTTGCAGGAGTGAGAAAAGCTAATTATATGAATCTAGGCGACCTTTGGAGAACGGATGGTAACGGAGTTGAAGCATTTCGTCTTGGAATGAACAGAATACGATTTCAATTTCTAATGCGATGTCTTCGTTTCGATGATATACATACGAGAGAAGAGAGAGTGCAAATTGATAAATTGACTCCCATACGAGTATTGTTTGACAAATTTAACTATAATCAAAAGAAGTGTTACTCACATTCTGAGTACGTAACCATAGATAAAAAGCTTAAAGCGTTTAGGGGTAATTGTAACTTCAGACAATAGATACCCAGCAAACCAAACAAGTATGGCATAAAAATTTTTGCACTCTCCGATTCTTGTATGTGGTATACCAGCCATATGGAAGTTTATGTGGGTAAGCAGCCAGAAGGTCCCTTTCGAACAGAGACTACAGCAAAATCAGTGGTAGAAAGACTGTCTCAACATATCAATAGTACCAACAGAAACATAACTACAGATAACTGGTTCACCAGTTTGGAACTTGCAGAATGCCTTAAAACCAATAAACTAACCCTCGTAGGAACGATCCGGAAAAACAAGAGGCAGCTTCCTTTGGAATTTGTACAAAATACAGGCCGACCCATCGGTTCGTCAATGTTTGGCTTTTCTGATAATACAACACTGGTTTCATTCATTCCAAAGAAGAGGAAAAATGTGTTACTCATTTTAACCATGCATTTTGGAGATGACATCGATGGTTCTACTAATAAACCCGAAATAATAATGACTTATAATCGCACCAAGGGAGGGGTAGACATGGTGAATAAATTGTGCGCTCAATACAATTGTGCTCGTGGTACCAGACGATGGTCAATGGTCCCCTTTTACAGCATGTTGAATTTAGCTGCTATAAATGCATTTGTTGTTTATAATGGCAATAATCCGGAGTCAAAAACGCTCAGGAAGGAATTTCTCCTTAATCTCTCCATGGCTCTCCTCTACGACTATCAAAAAGAAAGAGCACTGTCTGTTAATTTGCCAAGGACCATAAAAAGTAGATTACGAGAAGTCTGTGGTTTACCAGCTGAAGCCGAAGCTTCAGTAAGAATTCCGGGTACCGTGGGCCGCTGTGCAGTGTGTAATTGGCAGAAAAACAGGAAAACTAAATACTCTTATGCGAACTGTTCAAAATATTTGTGTTTGGAACATATTAGACCTATGTGTAATGCATGCTATGAAAATGTAGGTTAATTTTTTCCTTCAACTACAATATAAGTTTTTATTTCTGTTCTTGTACGTAATATACTATTTTTTGTTAAAAAACTTTGAAATAACTTTTATTTCACTCCAAAGTCACGAAATAAAAGTAAAATTTGCCACAACTTATAATTAGACTCAGAAATGTCTAAATGCACTAGTCGGTCTCCTGGACCGTGCGCGAGTTAATAAGTACTATAATTTAGCGCGAGTAATGAAAGATTAAGTATTTAATGGTTTAAATGGCTATAACTTACATTCATTCATTTTTATTCAAACAAAATTTGTTTCTTTTAGTTTTTTTTCTAATAGTTGGTGTCAGAAGTGTGGTTTGGTTAACGTTTTTTTAAACTCGGTGGGTGCAGAACAACTTTATATTTCTTCTGATTTGGTTATTTTATAAAAACAATCTATAGTTTGGAATTATTTTACAAAGAATTCAAAAGATAACAACATTGCAACATGTTCTATTTTCAAAAAAAAAAACAATAAAATGTTTTGGTGGAACAACCAATTTAAAGCAGCATTATTTGCTTAGAATTCATCCCACACGAATATTGGACGAAGGTAATTCAAATGAAAGTGATCTCCAAGAATTCCGGGCTGAAAAAAATGAGCCAAGCAGTAGTAGCCCAGGACCGTCCTCAGCAAAAGAGCAAAATGACCCAAATGTGGTAATTCCAGGACCATCGTCAACAAAAATAATGGAAACTGCGGCATCGTCATGCATAAATGTTCAACCAAAAAAACAACTGAAACTTGTCGGCTCACGGAAAAACACCGAACTCTCAGAGACAGAGGACACAAATATAGACAAACAACTATTAAATTTAATAACGGTAGACTTTTAGCCTTTATCAATAGTTGAAAATAAAGGTTTTGTAGAGTATTGTGAAATATTACAACCTTTTTATATTAACTCCCCAGCAGAAAAAAACTCACTTTCCATTAATATTATGCAGAGTCAGTTGCGGAATAAAAAAAATGCTTAAACAAGTTGAAGCTGTCGCTGTCATCTCAGACATTTGGACTTCAGATAGTAATATAGCATATATTACAATAACAAGCCATTTTATTTATAAGGATAAATTAAAGACAAGAATTTTGTTTACAAACATCTCATACAGGTGAAACTATAGCTGCATATTATATGATTGGAATATTACTAATAAAGTTTCAACAGTTGTTACGGATAATGGCAATAATATAAAAAACGCAGTCACAGAATGTCTGCAAAAGCATCATCATCCGTGCGTTGCTCATACACTTAATCTCAGTGCTAATGAAGCCATAAATACAAATGAAAAACTAAGTGCTATACTCAAAAAATGTAGGGCCATTGTTGGTCATTTTAAACATAGTTAGTTGCTATTGATACTTTGAAAAACAATCAAGAAGAAATGGAACTGTCAATTTTGAAAATAAAACAAGATGTTTCCACACGATGGAACTCATGTTTTTTAATGCTAGATAGATTGTTAAAAATTAAAAATCCACTGAGCGTGGTAGTGACAAATTTACCAAAGTGTCCTGAATTTTTGGATGCGGAAGAATGGAGAATTATTAGCGATACCATTAAAATATTAAGACCGGCTGATGCTTTAACTACAGCATTTTCTGGAGAAAGTTACCCTACAATCTCTATGAAAGTGCCTTTGATAAGAGGGTTTCAAGTCACCCTAAGAGGCATTCAAAGTAATACTGACGTGGGGGAATGACTAAGACAAAAATTATTAGACATTACTACTCGTAGATTAGGCATTCTAGAAAAAAACAAAATAGTTGGGAAAGCAGCATTTTTAGACCCAAGATTTAAAAAAATTGCTTTTGGTTCAGAAGAAAATGCCGCTAACGTACAGAAATGGATAAGCGAAGAATTGAACCAACTTATTGCTTCGAAATATACCGTAAAATGGGGTGAAATTGTGCCCTTTATGGTAAGAATGTGCCACAAAGTTTTGCTACACAACTTCAAGTTTGGCGCCGATACCATAATATTTTCAGATGTACCGATAATTACTGGGAGACTTACGAACTTGTGACGTGTTGTGGTGCTATTCCACACTGCACGGCGTTCACCGTTTCTTACCAGTGCAGTCGTGAATTTTGGCACGTTTTTTAATGAATTACTATTACTCTGTTAACTTTGTGGTGGTGCGAAAATTGTGTTACAAATTGAAATATTCAGGTAAGTAATTTCGATTAATTATTTATTTAGCTTGAAAATGACCGTATGATAATTAGCTGTTTAATTTTTTTTATGATTTACAAAAAATTGAAGGTTATAACACAAAAATCTGGGGTAAGAATGTGCCATTAAGTGGCATATTTTCACATCACATTTTAAATACCACATTTGGTAGATTCTAGATTTATCTTTTTCTTTTCTTTTTAATTTCAGAATGGCACGTCAAGATGTGAGGAAATTGGGAACGAGGCATTATCGAAACTATCGTCCAAAAACACTAACACGAATTATAGACGAAATTAAGGCGAAAAGAATTTCTGTTCGTGGTGCAGCTAAAAAGTATGGCATCCACAGAAACATAATTAGCAATAAATTAAAGGGCAAGGCGCCTAAAAAGAGTGGAGGACAAACTGTCTTCACTGAAGATGAGGAATCAGTTATCGTGGCCCACGTTCTCAATTTATCTAGTTATGGATTTCCTGGAAATAAACGAGAATTGCGATTCATTGTTAAGAGTTTTTTAGATAAGCAAGGCAGAGCAGTCGAGAAATTCAATAACAATTTGCCCGGTATTGGGGCAAATTCTTTTGAAAAAGGCACGAACAAGAAGTTTCTAATCATGTTGCCAGAAATATTATATATGGTCGAGCTTCTGTTAATGAAGACGTGGTAACCGAATTATTTGATCACTTAGAAAAAGAATTGGAAGGTGTTCCTGTAGAAAATATCTGGAACTATGACTTCTCTATAGAGTCTGGAATAGAGATAGAAAAGCACCCGAACAACTTTAATAAAAAAGAGGAAGCAGTAAAGATTAACAAAACATGGGTCCCCCTAATTATGGGTGCGAAAACTCTACCCTTAACGCCGGCCTAACAGCCCAAAAAGCATTGATAGACAATGGCCGCAAAAGCCTTTCACAGTTTATTCTGAAACAATATTAAACACTTTTTTATACTGTAATACACACAGAAAGTATACCACCTTTTATTTGTTCCATGTACGTAAATAGAAATACTAGTATTTTTTTAGTACTTTAAGAAAACCTTAAAATGTGGCACAATTTCACCCCATTTTACGGTACTCCATCAATACAATCTGAGAGAACGGTTTCTCCAGAACCGGAAAATCCCGAACCAGAGGATAAATGTGACATTTGGTTCCATTTCGATAAAAAAGTAGCAGAAAAAAATTTTTTTTCGCTCCTACTAGCGCAGGCACATTAATGTTTAGACAGTATATAGAAATGGCACCACTCCCAAGAAATGAAAATCCTTTACTCTTTTGGGCACAACATAAAGCACTTCTACCAGAACTGTATCAAATGGCCCACAAATATTTATGCATTCCGGCGACATCAGTTCCGTCACAACGAGTTTTTTAAAAACGTGACAACTTACAAACTTACGCAGAAATAGACTTGCTCCAAAAAACTTAAATCAGATTGTGTTTTTTAATTCTTCTTCGCAAACTAAATCATAGATTTTTCTTAATTTTAAGTAGGCGTTTTACCAAAGAGTTAATTTTTTAGTGTTTTAAGAGTTTTCATATTTTATTGTTTTATTTTACTAACATAATTATTCTTCCTTTCGTAACATTATTTTATTTATTGTTATTTTATGCAAGTGAAAGATTTTATTTTTATTGTTCATTTTAAATAAATTAAGTTTTTCATGGGACCCACTGTAGCACACTTTGACCTTTGAACCTGTGACATCATCTGACAGTTCTAAAATGTGAAACGTCCAAACGTCAAGATAGCGTTAAAATTTGTCGCAATAACGTATTGAAAAACTGGTAAAAAGAAATTTACGATTTACATGTATTTCTTATGGAAAAACATAATTTCAAAGTGTCAAAAATGGGTCGGTTTTCGCTATTTTATCGTTCCTAAATTCATAAACGTCAAGGTGTCAAAAAATAGACGTCAACACGATGAATTTGAACGCTATCTTGACGTTTGGACGTTTCACATTTTAGAACTGTCAGATGACGTCACAGGTTCAAAGGTCAAAGTGTGCTACAGTGGGTCCCTTTCTACTGTCACCGATTCAATTCAAGAACAGTTCTTTATATTTTATTATTTTATATAAGTGATTAACCTATTTCAAACCTCATGATGCCTTCCACTAGACATCGTTTATATCGTTGCTTAGAATTATCATTCGCATTTTGCTCGATATAATTTGTAGATTAGTTTAAAGGTTATCATTCGAATTAGGCAATCCAACGATTTGTCAAAATAAATTCAATACGGCGGCGACACCGACGGTCAAATAAAAACCGTAATTTGGAGTAACTTGAGACGATGGGGTTACTTGGGACAATTTGCAGACACCATTATTTTTCGTGATGTTGGCAAACCTATTGACATAGGTGATGTTTTGTTCGCAAGAGGTGTGGACCGTGGTGTTATCAACCGATAATAATTGAATCCTTTTATACTATCTCTCCATAATACTATCTAAGGTAAGTTCATAATTTTTCACTAAACTTCAACTTTGAAACTGTCAAATTTCAAACATTACATAACTTATGTCATAATTTCATGACTAATATCTGAAAACAAGTAATTTTTGTAGAAAAGCTAACCTCTAATATCAATTGTGATATATTATTATGGACCCTCCATATATATTATAAATTTCATTGCGGCGTTGCAAAGTTTATGGTTGCTACAAAATATAAATTCACAACCTGACCATGATTGCGTAACATGAGACAACTGTCTCAAGGGGCGATTCCCAACTCGGCCTGCTTAAGCTTACTTAAATTTTATGATATTGTAACGGGATAACCGTAAAGGAAGGGACCTTAATTTGAAAGATTATTGTTGACAGTTGATTTTTAGAAGTTTGTAAAAAAATCAACTGACCATTTTAAATAATGTTTCTAGAAAATTCTAGAAACTTCTAAACACACTGACTAGATTAAATAATGTTGTATATAAGGGGATGCATGGGCAGTTAACGTCAGTTCGAGTCAAGTGTTCACAAGAGTTCATTGTATTGTCAAGTAGTTAGACGTTATCCAGCAGAGTTCAGTGTATCTTAACAATTTTGTAAATAAATTGTGTAAAAAGCCCCCATAAGTGTTTCAAATTGGTGTCAGGTGTGAGGTGAAGATACAAGAATGCCTGGAAAAAAGATAAATGAACTATTGGTGGCTGAGCTCAGAAGAGAGCTCGAAGAATTGGAGTTGGAAACTACTGGAAGCAAATCCGTATTGTTGAAAAGACTCCGTGAATACTACGTAAATAATAATTTGATAATGAATCCTGCAGACAAAGAAAAGACTGCCTTTACCAGTGGAATAGGGTTATGGCAATTCACGGTCCTTCCATTTGGCCTCTGTAATGCTCCTGCGACGTTTGAACGACTAATGGAGAACATCCTGCGGGGTTTGTCATGGGAAACTTGTCTAGTTTATCTAGACGACATCATCATAATGGGTAAGACCTTTAAGGAACATTTATCTAACCTGGAAGAAGTTTTTAAAAGATTACAGAACGCTAATCTAACATTTAATGTTAAGAAATGCCACTTGTTCCAGAGACAGGTCAACTATTTAGGACATAACGTAAGCAAGGATGGCGTTGCTGTTGACCCCTCTAAGATACAAGCCGTTCAGGAATGGTCAATCCCTATCGACAAACATCAGCTCCGGAGTTTCTTGGGTCTTTGTTTCTATTACCGACGATATGTCAAGAATTTTGGAGACATCGCCAAACCCTTGACACGTTTGACAGAACAAGATAAGTCCTTCTGTTGGGATCAGGAATGTCGGAAGGCGTTTGAAATATTGAAGAAACAGCTTACGTCAGCACCTGTTCTTGCTTATCCACTTCCTGATGGTAAGCTTATTCTGGACACCGACGCCAGCAATGTGGGAATTGGAGCCGTCTTGTCACAGCTACAAGACGGTAAGGAAAGAGTGGTTGGTTACTTCAGCAAAACTTTATCGAAAGCTGAAAAGAACTACTGTGTAACTCGGAGGGAACTGTTAGCAGTTGTAAAATCCGTCGAACACTTTTATAAATATCTGTATGGCAGAAAATTCCTGATCAGAACAGACCATGCTAGTTTAAAGTGGCTACTTAGCTTTAGGAACCCAGGAGGACAGATAGCAAGATGGCTCGAAAAACGGCAGGAATATGATGTTGAAATCGAGCACAGACCTGGAACCAGACATCGTAATGCTGATGCACTTTCCAGAAGACCATGTGGACCTGATTGCCCCCATTGTACCCGTATGGAGCAGAACGAGGAAAAACTTGCCTTAGTTAAGGTTGTGCCAGAAGACGAGAGCTCTATGCTGGAGGAGCAACAAGAAAACGATCCCGTTCTGAGAAAGATTCGGGAGTGGAAGAGAATGGACCGTCGTCCGTTGTGGAGAGAGATATCCTCATCCTCTCCTGCTTTAAAAGCATACTGGTCCCAATGGAACTCTTTAATTTTGGACGGAGGGCTCGTTAAAAGACTTGTAGAAAATTCCGAGGGCACAGAGACAAGGAAACAAATAGTGGTCCCAAGAAATGCTGTACCGGAAATTTTAAAACAGATGCATAATGATAGTTCTGGAGGACATCTGGGTATCACGAAAACGCTGCAAAAGATCCGAGATAGATTTTACTGGGTAAATTGCACTAATGATGTTAAAGATTGGTGTCGTAAATGCATTACATGTGCTGCCAGTAACGGTCCGCACCGAAAACCGAAGGCGGAAATGCAGCAATACCTGGTTGGAAGTCCTTTTGAAAGAATCGCAGTAGATGTATTGGGGCCACTTCCACAGACCGATGTAGGAAACAAGTACATCTTTGTTGTAATGGACTACTTCACTAAATGGGTTGAAGCCTATGCAGTTCCCAATCAGGAAGCCACCACTTTAGCAGATATATTGGTTGAAGAATTCGTAAGCCGATTTGGGGTACCACTAGAATTACACTCAGACCAAGGGAGAAATTTTGAGAGCAAGCTGTTTCAAGAAGTTTGCCAAAGATTAGGCATCCGCAAAACGAGAACCACAGCGATGCATCCTCAGTCTGATGGAATGGTGGAACGAATGAACCGGACTATAACCAACTATCTGTCAAAAGTGGTGTCAGATTGTCAGAGGGATTGGGATCGACATATTCCACTATTTCTAATGGCAATTCGATCGGCCATCAACGAATCAACTGGCCAAACGCCTGCGAAGGTCCTGTTCGGTAGAGAAATGAGGCTACCATGTGACTTGGTGTTTGGTTGTAAACCTGGTGAAGAAATGGCACGTGAACAATATGTCGCCGACCTTCAGAATCGAATGGAGAATATACACAACCTGGTGCGTGGAAAACTACAATTATCTAGCGATCGGATGAAGAGGTACTATGACACACGGACAATGGAAAAGAGTTACCAAGTTGGAGATTTAGCCTGGCTCTATAGCCCCCGACGGCGTCGAGGTATTTGTCCCAAATTACAAAAGAACTGGGAAGGTCCTTACACCATCAAGAAGAAGATTAACGATGTCATTTATCGGATCGTGAAAATTCCCAGAGGGAAACCCGTCGTGGTCACTCATGATCGTTTGGCGCCTTACCAGGGAAACCACAGTGGAGATGCGCAGCAACTCCGAGAAGATGGTTCGGCTGGCTCAGGGAGTGTGCAGGATTCCGATGTAGGAAATAACATTCCAGGAGGAATGAATCTAAGGAGGGGGCAGTGTAACGGGATAACCGTAAAGGAAGGGACCTTAATTTGAAAGATTATTCTTGACAGTTGATTTTTAGAAGTTTGTAAAAAAATCAACTGACCATTTTAAATAATGTTTCTAGAAAATTCTAGAAACTTCTAAACACACTGACTAGATTAAATAATGTTGTATATAAGGGGATGCATGGGCAGTTAACGTCAGTTCGAGTCAAGTGTTCACAAGAGTTCATTGTATTGTCAAGTAGTTAGACGTTATCCAGCAGAGTTCAGTGTATCTTAACAATTTTGTAAATGAATTGTGTAAAAAGCCCCCATAAGTGTTTCAATATCATTGGGGTCCCTTTAAAATTCCCAACTCGGCTGAAATCGCTAGGTAACGAAATTAATCCTTAACCTACAGGTAAAGGGATTAACAAATAAATGTTTTCATTACAATTTTAAATAAACCAAATTATTTAGAGAAAGGGTATTTTTTATAGATCTTGATATTTCAATTAGTTTCGTTTTGATCTGTTGTGTATGAACAAGTGTGAGAAAAGTGCAAGCAAATATGTCTAGTGCCAAAGATTTGAGAGAAATGTACAGTCAAAGGGGAAAAATATTATTAGTTCTTAATAACTTTAAATACAAAGGACAGAATCAAAAATTGTGTTCAGGGAAACAAAGTGGAGATTATAAAGCAGAATTGTAATGCCTTCATTCGGACCTTGGGTGATACATCTGATCGGGTAATTACAAGTCTGAATGATATCCATACCCATGAAGCAGAAAAAGAAAATGCTTTGGAGAGACAGGCCATGACATCTTCAGTGAAACGAAAAGCCGAGAGTGATATTTCAGAAAAACCTGCAAAACTTATTAAAAGTGAACTCTGTAACAATTCATCAAATGTGACTAATATGACAATTCAAGATGTAAATTGTGTGAGAAAAAATATCTATTACGCCAGGAGAAAATTATTTCCAGCGTTGCCTAAATCTTTGATAGAAGTTCATGAAATTTTAAATGAATTTAATTTAAAGACATTTAAAGAAATGAGGACTTATAATAATAGCATAGAAAATATTATTATTTTTTCATGCCAAAGTAACTTAAATTTTTTGTGCAAATCTAAAATTATTTATGTAGATGGTAGGTTATTGCTTATTGTACAAAATACTTTAAACAGTTATTTACAGTTCATGGATTTATAAATGGACATTATATTCCATTAGTTTTCTGCTTATTAAAAGATAAAAGCAAAAATTCTTACAAAAACTGTTTATTAAACATACAAAATCTTTGCCTAAAAAATAACTTTCAATTTATACCGCAAGAAATAGTAATAGATTTTGAAATTGCAATACATAATGCAGTATTACAAATTTGGAGTGATGCAAAAATAACTGGTTGCAGATTTCATTTGACCCAATCGTGGTATTGTCAAATTCAAAAACTTGGTTTGACTCAAGAATACCAGAATAAAAATTCAGAAGCTGGAAAATGGTTAAGATATTGTTTTGGTCTCATATTTTTGGAACCAGAAAAGGTTGATGATTTTTATTTTCTTGAATGATATGAATTAAAACCGCTTAATGACAATTTGGAAAAGTTTTCCGATTATCTTTTGGAAACATATTTGACGAAGGAATCTAAATTTCCGCCAAATATCTGGGCAAATGCATCCGCAGACATTAATAAAACAACTAACGCCTGTGAATCATTTCACTCGCACTTTAACAGTTCGTTTTACCAAACACACCCGTCGTTATTTATTTTTGTAAATAAACTATTAGATTTTCAATCTGAAATTTATGTAAAACAAAATAGCATAAGTATTCCCCGAAGGATTAATATATCAACAAAAAAGAAACAAAATTTTATTACAAATATAATAATTGACCATAAAAATAATAAAATAACTACACTTGATTTTGTTAAAATTGTTTCATGTTATTATGCACATAATATTTGTAAATGATATATTTAATTGTAAAGCTTTTTTAATAAATATTATTTTAAAATTAATGGAATATTTTTTTGCGGTATTCTGGTAAATAGCATTTGTGATAATTGAAATACCTATTGGTAAGGTTGTTTCCATTAAAAAGGTAATACTAAATATTTTGTAATGCAATTATGATGATCATTATGTATTCACAAAAGATTTATTCTAACACATTATAATTTTAATTGTAACTATTAGAAGAAAAACCTTAAATTTTCATTTTGCTTCGAAAAGGAATTGAGTTATTTTGTACATATTTTAAATCTCCCTCAGATAATCTAATCCTCTTAATTAGCAAATATACCTGTTGCACCCTCGGCCGAGATGGGCTAGGAATATTTGGTAACCTTTTTGGATCGCGGCCCAGTCGGGTTATACCTACCCTCGGATTAGCCGAGATGGGATACACCCGTCTCAAGTTACCCTACCACAAATTATGTACTATAAAATCTTGGTAGGTACCTACCTACTAATCAGTTTCATTGTTTCAGGTCAGTTATGGTTCGAACCCAAAAAAAGTTTTGGGGTCTCGTAAATACCGAAATTTCTCGAATGACCAACTGATTAAAGCATTGGAAGCTGTCAGGTCCGGACTTTCTTTAAGAAAAGCGGAAGAATAATTTGGTACACCACGATGCTCTATCAATAGAGCAATAGGTAAATGGGAAAAATACAGGGAAGGTTGGCAGACCATTTATTTTGAATGAAAATGACCAGAATGCATTAGCAATGTGTCTATGTCCAGCAGGGGATTGGGGCTTTCCCCTCACACTATACGACATTAGACTAATTGTTAAAGCCTTCCTGGACCGTTCTGGAAGAAATGAATATAGATTCAAAAACAACATGCCAGGTCCAGATTTTATTATGTCTTTTTGAAGCGTCACCAGAACACATTAAGTAATAAAATGTGCCAGAACATAAAGAGAGCTCGAGCAAGTCATGACGCCATAAATCTGTACTTTGATGAGTTGAACCATTCACTTGATGGAGTTCTTCCTCATTCTGTCATTATGACGAAACAAATATTACAGACGACCCAGGCCGTAAAAAGGTTGTTGTCAGAAGAGGGTGCCGACATCCTGAAAGGATTATTGACCCCTTAAAGTCGAGCATTTCTGTTATGTATGCTGCTGCCGGGGACGGGACACTTCTCCCCCCATTTGTAACATATAAAGCTGAGAATCTTTATAATACCTGGACCGAACATGGCCCCAAGGGTACAGTTTATAATAGAAGTAAGAGTGGATGGTTTACTTTGAAGATTTTCGAAGACTGGTTTCGAAAAATTGCCTTGCCCTATTTCTTGAAGCAAGATAAAAAGGAGAAGAAAGTTATGATTAGGGATAATTTAGCGAGTCATATATCCCCATATATAATAGAAGAATGTAAAAAAACAACATCATCTTCATTCTACTTCCTCCAAACAGCACTGCACTCAATCAGCCGTTAGATGTAGCATTTTTCCGTCCACTTAAAATTAAGTGGCGTGAAACTTTATCTTTATGGAAAGCAAAAAATCGTGGAACTATTCCAAAAGATACATTTCCTCGTTTGATAAAAAAATGTCTGGAGGAAATGGGAAACGAAATTTTGTTAAAAACGTCAAGAGTGGAATTAGAGGGGCAGGATTAATTCCACTAAATCGAGAAGAGGTATTGAAGAGACTCCCAGGTAAAAAGGCTGTAGAAGAAGACAAAGAAAATGACAACACCGCCTGGGTGTCTACATTTCAAGAATATTTGGAAGAATGTAGAAGGAAAGAGACAGATGGTTTAAGAAAACAGACAAAAAAGAAATTAAATGTTCCTGCTGGTAGAGGAATCAGTGAAGAGGATATCGTTATATTCGAACACAACCCAAAGCAAGAAAAAAAGAAAAGAAAACAATTAATGGAAGATCAAAGTGTCATAAATAAAGAAAAACTAACTAAGAAAAGGCAGAAGACACATAAAGTACCTATTTCAGTCCAGTGAAAGTGACGAAGACAGTTGCAATAATGAGGTTGTTCTTGACGACAGTTCAGATGATGACTGGGATTGATTTCGAGCAAAACAGATTATGAATATTGAAGACAATAACCAAGAGAGTATTTCCTCTCATCCTACCCTTCAGCCAATAAATAAACAAGTTGGAAGTTTTGTTATAGTTCGGTATGATTCAAATTTTTATCCTGAAGCTTGACGATATAAATTTTAAAGAAAATGAAGGATGTTCCACTAGCATGTTAAACGTGCCAAGTATCTATACTTCGTGATGGCGGCGACGGTCAAATAAATAACAAAGTTACTGTAGAGTGTGTTTGAGTGTTTGTTTATCCATTGGTTTTCTTTCTTTCTTTTTCTTTTAGCATTAGTGAAATAATAATAATATGTACCTTTAAGATTAAAAGACTAATGCCCCTCCTAAATGTCGGCAACACATTATACAATTTCTCAATAAGTCGAATTATCTTAGCATGTTATGCAAATAAACGTCATGTCATTTATGCTGTTCATTTTTAAAACAAAATATAGTATCTGACCGAACATTTTCTCAACTTCACCTATGAATATATCTCTTAGTAGTGAAAGTGATGAAATTATAAGCACTTCGCCGGAGATATTAGAAAAGGCTCAAGTTGCCACACATAATTTGTTACCGCTTAAATCCAAAGAAAAATACGAAATTACCTATCAAAAACTCATGGATTCGCGACACAAGCATAACGTCAAATCATTTTCGGAGAATGTTTTCCTTGCGTATTTTGAAGAATTATCAAAAACTATGAAACCATCTTCGCTATGGGCCATTTAATCGATGCTGAGAACTACACTAAACATCAAAAATCCTGTCTACAGAACAAATTTATAAGTTTCTGGAAGATGCTCCAGACGATAAGTATTTGTTGTCAAAGGTAAAGAATTTAAAATATTGTTTAATTATCATCACATAATAATGGGTTTTCGTTTTCTGATGTCCGGTTATCCTCACTATTGGATTAAGCGGGGATTGCCGTAAACAGGAACTTAGAAATATAAAAATAGAACACATTCAGGACACGGGAAATTCTTTGGTAATTGATATTCAAGATTCTAAATCTAAAACGAGACGTTTATTTGTAGAAGCAGATACGTTTTATACCATATGTCAAAAGTATATAAATTTGCGTCCTCCTAAAATGGAACTTCCTTTATTTGTTAATTACAGAAATGGAAAATGTATAAAACAGGTAGTACACCACGTAAAATTGCTGCTGAATATCTTCAGCTGTCGAAGCCAAAGCAATATACTGGCCATCGTTTCAGGAGATCGGCAGCCACTATATTAGTTGATGCAGGAGGTAATATGCTATCATTAAAGCGACTAGGTGGCTGGCAATCTTCTACACTGGCGGAAGACTATGTGAATCACTCTCATAAAAATATAAATAACAACGCTTTACGAATATCGGAAGCGATTACCAATAATTATCAATCTTCATCTTCTGATGTTACAATTATAGATAAACGTTCATCACCGTTAAGTCATAAGGAACCAACGACTTACAATAATTGTTATATTTTTATTAGTAATTATTATAATAAAGTTTAAATAATTGCGATTTCATTTATTTCATAGAAAAAAATAGATGGGCGTAGAAAAAGTATAGTATGTTACACGAGTTGTAATCCCATTATGCACTCGTGAAATTTAAACTGTTTCACTTCGTGCGTAATGGGTTACTTACAACTCTTGTTACGTGATATAATATTAATGGTTTGGTTTATACCTCTAAAATGCAATAGCTGTGGTGTAAATATATAAAGTTTTTTTAAATTTTATTTATTTGTTATTTATTGATGTTGATTTCAAAGAATTAAAAAGTGATATCACTCAATTAAATAAAAAACTTAAAAAACTTGTTTTTCGATTTTTTTGAATATTAATAATTTTTTATCTTTCTCTTAAATTTCAAAATGCAACTACTTTTTTACGATCACCAATTCATTTTTATTTTCAGTCGATAGAGAGAATAAAAATAGATGCCGCAATATTCAAAAGTAAACCAAATTCAAAAATAAGAAATGTTGCAAATAAAGTATATCACTGAAGAAAAGAAAGATGGGAAAATAAGGTATTTTCCATCAACCAGCCCTGCCAGTGTATAAATACGAACACTGACAGACTCTGACATCGCCTACAAGAAATGGTAAAAATGTGTGTGAATATACTTTAAATTTGTTCAAAAACCGCAAACTATAATGCCCAAAAGGCGGTAATGATGGTATTAGAGTAAAGCAGATATCTTCGTCTATTGCTAGTAGACCAAAAGATTCAGGTCTGACTGAATGACCTAGAGGATTAAAAGTCAAGTTAATGCTTCATCTAGGTTAATCTGGGGGGAAAATAAAAAAAAAACATCTGGATTCATTTTAGCAGAAATGGGTCTTGGGAAAACATTAACTATAGTATCTTTAATTCTAAAATCCAATGAAATTGACGATATCGAAGCAGAAAGTAGACGACATGGGGGAACTTTAGTAATTTTACGATTCCAAGGTAAAAGCGTGCAGTTAGTGCACAAAAAAATTTGTTCGTTTGTCTAGTTTAACAAGACATAAGAAGGGTCCATAATAATAAATTTTTGAACGAAGAAACTGGACACAATGAAAATGAGGAGTGTAATATTTATTGATTATATTTGATTTATATATTATATATTATTATGTTATATTTTTTATTTTGGAACATAAGGAAAGAAGGAAGTTCCCACCAACAACCCCTGCCACAAAATTTTTACGATTTTTCGGTTATTTTTGCAAATTTTCGATGACTTCACTGTTGTTTTAAAGATTTTTGTGATTTTTTAAAAAAATTGTCAAATTTTACCTAATGGTTTGTTAGTAAATTTACTTTAAATTAACAGCTAGGATTATCAAATATCGTAAATTATTTTTACAAATTTTTATTTTTAGGAATCATCAAGTGAAAATGATTAAGATGAACCTGCACCGATTCTCCAGGCCCAAAAGGTAAATTATTTTTATTATTAATATTTAAAATTTGTTATAAATAACATACCAGGTTATTACAAATAAAAAAAAAAGTTGTAATTTTTTTACGATTTTCAACAATTTTTCGATATTTTCCAAATTTACAACAATTTGTCAAAATTTCAACATATTTTTTTTATTTTATTTTAGACCCCACAACCAAAACCAATTACTAGAAGGCACAGGAAGCCATCTACTAAACAATGGATTATAGTATATCACTGGATAATAAGGGTAAGGATAAGGAAAGAAGGAAATTCCCACTAAACACCCCTGCCAGTGAATACGAACACCGACAGAACATTACATCTCGTGCAAGAAACGGTAAGAACGGGTGTCAATATACTTTTAATGGTTTAGTTTAAACCTCGAAAATTAATTTATGAAAATATTAATAAATTTTTCAATAGCAGTTAAAAGCTTTATCTTAACTTTGTGAAATATCTAAATATAGTTATCAAATGGAGAAACTATTTTCTTAAAAAATACATCTTATATTTTTTAGACTGAACAATGCTTTTATTGCAAAATCTTTTGCAGACATAAAAGTGTAGAGTAGATGAACTGTATGTATCCGAAATATTTTTTATATAATAAAATAGTGAAATCCCCAGTACCCACATTACCTACCCACCAACAGCCCTGTAAATATTCAAAAATATATAGATATTACTCTATCAACAACACACTGTAAAAGAAAAGCCATCTCGATAACACAATGCGAATTTGGTCCATAGGTATAAAAATAGAGGAGCAACCCTCTTATTACAAGAAAAAACCGTAATCAAATAAATAAGAAAAATTTCCGATTAAATTAAGACCTTATCAAATTATCCAAAACTTATGAAAAAAAAATTCACCATGAATTTGAAGATATGGGGGGAGATTTACAGGAACATATAAAAAAACTGAATCCAATCAAGAAATAAATCTACTAACTTCGCCAATAAGGAGTAAAGCGTAAGTTATTTTTATAATAATTATACATAAGGCACAGCAGATTAATGTTGAATGCACTAACCAATACTTATATTTCTTTTTCTCAACAAGTAATCATGAACAAAATATTAGTCCAAGAATTAATGATAAGGAAAATGACAAATAACATTCAACCGAGTGTTTCCACTAAATCTAAAAATCCGACTACAAAATCAAAAGAAAAAGATATTAAACTTTTAATGGTTTAGTTTACACCTTGAAAAGTAATTCATAACAATATTAATAAATTTTTCATTAGCTGTTAAAAGCTTTATCTTAACTTTGTAAAATATCAAAAGATAATTATCAAATGGAGAAATTAAACGCAATAGGTATAAAAATAGGGGGCAACCCTCCTATTAGAAGAGAAGAAATGAAATTGGATTAATAAAAAAATTTCCGCTTGAATGAAGAACTTATAAAATTGTCTAAAAATTATAAAAGGAAATTTCATAGTAAATTTGAAGTTATGTGGGAGGTGTTGGTAGAGCATAGATTTTTTTTCAATTATTAAATAAAAATTTTTTGTTCTAAATTTTTAATTAAATTTTTCAAAGAAAATTTAAATCTTTTAAAATTCATGTAAAGCTTTGTAATTAAAAAACTGGAATTAAAGAAGGAGGAAAAAACAAACACAGGTCCAAAAAGCAACATTGCTTCTTGAAGAAAAAATAGAAACAAAATAAATAAAAAATTAGTGAAAATTCAGAGAATATAAAATAAAATTTAAAAAAAATTTGAATTTTTTGGATCACCAATAGAAGACCATCTAAAAAAACTTTTCTTTGTGATTGTGAGTCTATCGTCCACATGAACTCTCATGAAAATGGACCACACACATGCAATTATTGCGAAAACAATTGTCTCTTCAAAAGTGCATAAACCAAATAAAAGAAAAAGAAATTATTTAGGTGTACACATTGCAAATAAAGTATATCACTAAAGAAATATGGACACCAACAGAAACGACATCTGGTGCAAAAATAGTAAAAATGGGTTAACTACTTGATTTACAGTTTCCTGCTAATCAATTGTCATTTCAGTAAAACGTTTATCAAATAGATGTCAAAGATAATAACAGTTTAACACTATTATGACGTTTTACAGAGTCTTTGAGAATCAAAGAACATATGGACCGTTTACTAACAACCAACAACTATTTCCCTTTGTATTTGCCTCTACAGACATTGAATTACAGTTCAAAGTTAAACGGGGCTAGTATATCTACAAGACAGAACTAACCATTTTAGTTTGCAATTCGAAAGGATATCACTTGTAGACCGGTTTCGGCGTATTGCGCCTCATCAGTACATCTAGTAAAAATGGGTGTGAATATACTTTTAATCGTTTAGTTTGCATCTTGAAAATTAATTTATAAGAATGTTAATAAATTTTTTATTAGCTGTTAACAGCTTTTTGCTATTGTATATATATTTATTTATTTTAGGGTGCAGGACCAAGTAATATTGATAAAGTTACTGAAAAAAAGGCCAGTAGAAAGGCCAAAAGGCTCAAAGAGAGCGTAAGTTATTTAATTATACAGTTCAACATTTGATCTTAAAGTTTTTGAGGTCGCTGTTTACAAATTCAGGATCATCAAAGTCAAATTTGGGTCCTCCAATCGTTGTCATTATGTCATCAAGCTCCCCACTTTGACCTTTCTTACATATCTATTGATTAAAATTTTAAATCTGCATAATTTAAATTGATTTTAAATCAGTGCGAAATTTGTAAACGAATGCAAAAAACCGCGTTTGTGTAACTTTTTTGTTTTTTTATATATCATATCTTAGTTTTTTGACAAGCTTAAAAATTTGAAAAATAGTTATTTGTTTTACTAGGCATTAAATCTGCTTTTCTGCCGTTTGAAACATATAATTTTTTCTTCAAATTTGTTCCAATTCCACGGAAAATCGACTTTTTCATATTTAAATTGCGTTTCATTATAAATATCCAAATAACTAAATTATTTTATCAAAGGTAACCGGGCCCTGCGTTACTATGTTTACCGCTTTTTTTACTGCCTAGGCAGTAAAAGTGGACTTTTTCTGCCTAGGCATTAAAAGTACAACTTCTAAGCCTGCCAAGTGTCATTAAAAGGCCGCTTTTAATGTCATTTGGAGAAAAAAAGCATTTTTTTGATTGATTTTTATGATTTCCCACCACCCACATATGCTAGTGTATAAATACGAACACTGACAGAAACGACATCTCGTACACGAAATGGTAAAAATGGGTATGAATATAAGTACTTTAAATTTTTGCAACAGTATGAGGAAATATTTCAGTCAAAAAAGAAATTATCATATCATAAAGAAATTCACGATTCTAAGGCAAAAGTGTGCAGTTAGTGCACAAAAAAATGTGTTCATTTGTCTAGTTTAACAAGATATATAAGAAGGGCCCATAATAATAATTTTTTGACCAAAAAAACTAGACAGAATAAAAATGAGGAGTGTAAAACTTATTGCATGATTATAATTGTTTTATATACTATATATGTTAGATTTTTTACCTTGTAAGATAAGGAAAGAAGGAATTTTCCATCAACAACCCCTGCCAGTATATAATAAATACAAACGCAGACAGACTTCGACATCGCGTACAAAAAATGGTAAAAATGGGTGTACAAAAAAATCTAAACTTCTTATCTATCATTTTTCATCAGTTCAGTTTTGGCTATCTTTCGTTTGTGATAAAAATTTTTGCACAGCTTCAAATAAATAAACAATTTACTTTATGTCAAATGTCAAACCTGCTGTTTGGAGGAAAACTTACTAAAAAAAAGCCGGCGGCGGGTTTTAACGAAATAAATAAGGTAAAGACCGCCAAGCGCCTACGACGAAACAAAATGGTACATATAAATAAATTAGATGTAAAACATTGCAAATAAAGTATATCACTGAAGAATACAAATAAGAATAAGGATAAAAGGAATTTCCCACCAACCAACCTTGTAAGTGAATACGAACACCGACAGAACACATCTCGTACAAGCCTCGAGAAAGAAAACGAAAAAACAATCTTTTTATGGAAGAACTATCTTTTGTATTTAAAATAATGTAAAGCCCAAAAGGCTCATTTTCAAAACATTGTTTTGTTATTTTTTATTTTCAGGTATCTTCCAGGATACATGGGTTTTAGGGATTTTTAGTTTAAAAAAGGGCGGTTCAATCGGTTCCACCTCTTTTTCAGTCTAACCTATAGCTCTTGCCACGTGTTTACCTATCACTTTATCAGTGGTTCATAGTGCGTAAACAGCTACCTGAAACATTTCAAAACAACAACCTCTAGTCCAGGGATGAGCAACCGGCGGCCCGCGGGCCGCATGCGGCCCTTTAAATATTATTATGCGGCCCGCCAAGCATTTCTAAAATAGAATTTTATTTTATTTTATTAACTTTTTCCCATCAATAAATCAATTATAATGTAATGTTAGTATAGTATCCGTTTTATAAAAGAATTCTTTGTGGTGGACTTAAAGCTGCCGTCTTGCCAATTTATAAATCGGATACTATTTTGGTAATACATAGACAGTTACTCCCTTGTCGGTGATTGTTTATGTAATACGAACGCATCGCGTCTGTGTTTGCTTCTGTTATAGTTCATAGATACAATCAGTCAGTATCAGACTTGTAAACTGTTAACTAACTAATTTTTGGGTTTCTTGAAAGAAGTGAGTGCAATATTATTATCAAAAAGGTAAGTACTATTGAAATTTTTTATTACATCCATTAATTAATTTTTAACCCCTAATAGCATGTCAAACAAGCAAACAAAAAAAAACGGAAAATTGCGGATGAGCACAGGAATTTCCAAGAAAAGTGAAAATTTGATTATTTTTTCACTGCAGTTAAAGATAAAGCTGTATGCTTATTATGCTTCACATTAAAAGAATATAATATAAAAAGGCATTACGATACAAAACATGAACATAAATATAAAAACAGGACAACTTCGGATAGATAAGGTTAACCAAAAAGAAAAAAACTTGAGAAAACAGTAGGCTATATTTAAAAATCAAGATATTTTATCAAATACGGTAGAGACGATTACAAAAGTATCGCGACAGCTCCAGTAAAATTCGGCAATGTGGGGATATTCGCAGCGCCTCCAGAGCGCAGTCGGAGAATTCTAGTACTATTCAATTGCTAAGCGGATTCCGTGTGCGGTGTTTGTTAGTCCCAGCGGCGTCGTGAATTTGTGTCTCGTTTCACCGGTTTGAGTGTTTTTCGTTTTGTAGAGTAAGTACCGAGTGTATTTTTATTTTTTTATCGCAAAAATGGGAAGAAAGCATTAATCGGCGGATGCCTACCAAATTATTAACTCCGTAAGTAAATTTATGAAAAACGAAGCCAAAAATGGGCTACAAATTCCTATCAATAATGTTCGCCAACGAATTATGGCAGCTACGGGTGTTTCTAAGGATGTCATCCATCAAATAAATAAAAAAATAAGTGCTTTAGAAGTAGATGATGTTACAAAAATGTCAACATCAGTCGTCATTGACGACCGTCCCTCGACATCAACTTCAAATGATTTAAATTTAAGTAATTCTTAAAAAAAGAGGGGTCGTCCGAATTCTAAAACATTTATTAGTCAAGGGCAAGGAGATCGAATTCGATCCATCATTAACAACTTTTATATCATAGAAAAACAACGCCCAACGATGAAGAAGGCTCTACAAAGAGTGAAGGACGCCCAAGTAGGTTTTGAAGGGTCATTACAATCCTTTAGAAGGGTTGTAAAAAAATTAGGTTTCACCTCTGACAAAACACCAGACAATCGACAAGCACTTATGGAAAGCCACGATGTAAGGTTAAAACGCGTAGAGTTTTTGAAAAAAATTAGAGATTTTCGCCGCGACGGTAGAAATATTATATATACCGATGAAACTTATTTGCATAGTTCGCATACCTCTACAAAAACATGGATAGATACGACCAAACCAGACCAAACATAAAAAGCGCCTTATAGCAAGGGACAAAGGCTAATTATGGTACATGCAGGAGGAGAAAAGGGGTTTGTGGAAAATGGACTGTTAATATTTAAGTCTGGAAAAAAGACTGGAGATTATCACGATGACATGAACACGAAAAATTTCATGCGTTGGGTGAGAACACAACTCATTCCCAACATTCCAGAAAAAAGTGTGTTGGTGATAGATAATGCTAGCTATCACAATACAATGATGGAAAGACTTCCAACCGCCTCATCTAGAAAGGAAGTCATGTTGAATTGGCTAACGGACAAGAGCATCCCTCATACAGTCGACATGACAAAAGTCGAACTCTATGAAGTAATAAAATCGCACAAACCCCGCTTTCTAAAATACGTTCTAGATAAGGAAATGAGAAAACACGGACACTCTGTTGTAAGATTACCACTATATCACCCAAAATTAAACACTATAGAAAAAATTTGGGCCGCGTTCAAAAATTGGTTTGGAAGTCATAATATAACATTGAGATGTGGTGACGTCGAAAATCTTGCAAGACAGAAGTTCTCCAGCATTACCACTGAGGAGTGGAAAAGAGTTTGCGAACATGTACATAAGTACGAATTAGATTTAATGAAAAAAGATCATCTATTAGACACTGCCCAAGATTTAGTTTTCAATGTCAATACGGGCAGTTCCGAAGAATGTTCAGATAATGATTATACATTTGGCGACCAAATTGACGAAACTGACAACTGAATTTATTTTTAGTTTTTTTTTTGAAGATTTTTTTTTAGTTTGAATTAGAATTTTTTTTTTTAGTTTTTCAGAATTTTTTTTTTAGAATTTCTTTTTTGTTTTATTAGAAATTTTTTTATTTTTTTTTGAAGAATTCATTTTTAAGTTTTTATTTTACAATTGACTTTGTTTCAATTTTGTGATATTATCTGTGATATTGATCTGTGATATTTTTTATATATTTATTATTATTTATTTTTATATAGAGTAGCGGCGGGTAATATGAAATACACCGGCTAATATGGAATACCATATAATTGGCTAAACTTATGATGCCATCTACAAGGCGGTAGCAAAAATATGCTCATCGTAAGTGCAGATTTATACACAAACAGGCGCGTAACTCTGTAATCGTTCGTTAAATAATTATTCGTCAACACCTGTTTTTCAGTCATGCAGAATTTTTGTGGAGTTCCGTGAAAATTTAGTTTATTATCATTTAGTTGGTGATTTTTTATTCATATTCTCAACAGAGAGCAAGTAAGTACTGTAGATTAATATAAGATGTAGTTATTGCGGGTCTATACTCGTCTAGACATCTTTAAAAAATCCTAACCTCAACACAACTAAGTGCGGCTAATATGGAATACTATTCCATATTACCCGCAAAAGTTTGCCCCATAAAAGTGCCATCTAAAAATGAATTTCTATTGTTTCAGTCTTATTCGAGCACCAGGGTATCAATAATGCCTAAAACTACGGTCGTGGATAAAAAACGCAAAAAGTGGAATGAAGAAAATATGAGGAAAGCAGTGATAGCAGTCAGGTCTAAACAAATGGGTTATTTGAAGGCTTGTCAAACATATAATGTTCCTCGAGCTACACTTTTCAGGCTGTGCAAAAAGAACATGAAGCCTGAAGTTGTGTGCCGTACCAAATTAGGCCGTAAGCCCGTTTTACCTGATTTTTTGGAAAAAGAATTAGTTAAGCACTGTCTAGAGATGGAGAAATCATTCTTTGGCTTGACGCGTCGCGATGTTTGTAATGTTGCTTTTCAATTAGCAAGAAAAAACAATATTCCTCATCCATTTTCATTACTAAGAAAATCAGCTGGCAAGGATTGGCTTCATCACTTCAGAATGAGGCATAAAAATGTTTTAAGTCTGAGAAGACCTACTGGAACTTCGTACGCTCGCGCCTTAGGATTTAATAAAGAAAATGTAGACACATTTTTCGACCTGTTAGATACCCTAATGAAGACGCATAATTATTCGGCAAGCCAAGTTTATAACGGGGATGAAACTGGTTTAACCATTGTTCAAACAAGAAATCCAGAAGTTTTTTCTCTAAGGGGCAAAAGGCAAGTTGGGTCAATGACGTCAGCCGAACGAGGTTCACTTATAACCTCAGTCCTTTGCATTAGCGCAAGTGGCAATTTTGTACCCCCCTCTGATTTTTCCCAGAAAAAATGCAAGTGAACTTCTAAAGAAGGGTTCCCCGCCAGGAACCATTTTTTCCTTTCATCCGTCAGGCTGGATTCAGATGGATATCTTCACACAATGGTTCAAACATTTTCTAAAACATGTTACACCGAGTGCAGAAAATCCCATTCTACTGATTCTAGATGGTCACCATACTCACACTAAAAACTTAGACGTTATTTTGGATGCCAGAGAAAACCATGTGACTTTACTTTGCCTACCGCCACATACAACTCATAAGATGCAGCCATTAGATAAAACTGTTATGGGAGCATTAAAGACATATTACAGTGAGGAAGTAAGGCTATTTTTAAGAACAAATAATCGGCCTGTCAATCATTTTGATTTAAGCGAACTTTTTGGTAACGCGTATCTGAAAATCCAAAGTAGTGAAAGATGTGTTAACGGATTTCGTCAAACTGGATTGTTTCCAGTTAACCGGAACGTATTCACCGAAGAAGACTTTATTCAGGAGGCACAAAGAAATGAGGTCCAAGTACACTCAGAAGATGATGTGCTCCGGGAGAAACCTCAACCAGAAAACACGGCTCAAAATGCAACCATAGTTTTACCACAGGATATAATTCCCAAGCCAACTTTGAGGAAGAAAGAAGGCACGAGAGGTAGGAAAGCAGGTCAAGCCAAAGTTTTGACGTCGACCCCAAACAAAGATGAGTTGGAGCAGTCAATAGAAATAGCGTCAGTTAAAGAAAGGGATAAAGTTAAAAGAAAAATAGAAATAACTAACAAAAACAAAGAGCATAAAAAATTTAAACTTGCAGATGCAGAGGTAGCTGGACCAAGTGGCGTACCAAAAAAGAAATTTCAAAAAAAGGCAATAAAGAAATCAAAAGAAGGTAAATATTCATCAGAAGATTCCAACAGTTCTGCATCTTTACATGACTCATCATCCAACGACGATGAAGAATTTCCTGTTTATGATCGTCCATATGAAGAGGCTGAGTGTTTGTTTTGTTCGGGATTATATTCGGCTGATACAAGGGGAGAAATCTGGATTCAGTGCGCAAGATGTGAACTTTGGGCTCATGAGTTATGCGCCGACACGCCAAAGGATGTTTACATTTGTGATTTTTGTCGCTAAAGTTTCCCTATAAGCATATATTTTTTAGTTCATTTAGTGTTTCATATTACCCCATAGTGGTATTTCATATTACCCGACCATTTTTTTGTAATGTCAGAATGTACTTATTTTATTTAACCTTATATATTTTTTTTAATTCATAAAGTTTTAGAAATTCCAGACTTTTATTTGCTTAGATGGATAGTTATCACAATATTTAATGACTTTTCTAATGCACTGTACTGCACCTAGAAGAATTTATCACTTTAATAGAAAACAGTATTCCATATTACCCTCCGCTACTCTACTTATATTCAATTAGTAGGGATCGGCCTACGAAAAGAATGTTTTCCTCATGGCTAACCGCCTAAATCGATTCGGAGCACCTGAAATTTTCTTTAATCTCCGTGCAAAGCCGGGACGGGCTGCTAAGTAGTATAATATAATTTCAAATTGATATCCACAAACAATCTGAAATAACTTACTCAAGCTATAAAAAAATGCAGACAACAAAAAGTAGTTATGAAAAATCACAAAATTCGGTTAAAATTTTGTAATTGTTTTACAGAATAAAAATTGAAAGAAAATATTTAGTTTGTAGCAAAAAATTAATATTTTCAGATTTTCAGATGGAGGTAAAAACTAACGAATTAGTACTTTCGAATTATTTAAAACTACAGCAGGAAATGAATTCAGTTCGGAAAGAGAATATATTATTTATCGCTGAAAACTCGGTAAGTATTGAAAATAACTAGAAATAAATTTTTTAATCCCGCATGCAGAAAAGTTTCAACCAGAAAACTACTATGAGAATTGCAAACAACAAAAAATAAAATGTTAATTTATTTTCAGGAATTGAAAGCTGTTTTAAACAGCATTCAAAGTACCGCCGAAATTGTTTTGTACAATGCAGTAACACAAATTGTTAATCTTTGTGGAATTGCAAACATAGGTAGTAATTTTGAAGGTAACGTATTCTCTATAAGAAATAAACTTTTTATAAAATCACAGATTGAACCATCGATGTTGTAGTTTGTACTTTATTATTTTTAAGTTTTTATTTTACAATTGACTTTGTTTCAATTTTGTGATATTATCTGTGATATTGATCTGTGATATTTTTTATATATTTATTATTATTTATTTTTATATACTAACACTCGTAACCTCGCTAAAATTTATACCTCACCCCTCCATCCCGTTGGCGAAGAATGCTCTTACTTCCCCGTGGTCTTCGCTGGGTAATAACAATTTAAAAGTAAGAATTGTTATGAGCTAAATTGAGCAAAACTTAATTGATGAACTTAATTAAAAATGTATATAAAACTTTTAACTAGAAAGAAAAAATAAACATTTAAATTGTTTAATTTGCGTATTTTTTACAGAATTTACAAATCCAAATAAAAACCAAATTCACCAAAAAAATTAAAATTGTTACGCCACTGGAATCTATTTTTATCGAAAGACGGAGTAGAAAGCGTTCGCTAGAGCCATCTTTACAAAACCTCTCGAAGTGAGTAATCGCTAGCGTTCGAGTCGACGGTAAAGATAGGTGGGAAAACCGGAGCTGTCGCGATACTTTTAGAATCGTCTCTAGTAAAGGCTAGTTTTGTTGTCAGTCAAATACTGGCAAAAAAAATGAAACCGTTTGCGGATGGGGAGATGATAAAAGAATGTCTGACTGCTGTTGCAGAAATAGCATTTCCTGATACAATAAATATTATTTCAAACATTAGTTTATCAAGATTCACCATTGCAAGAAGAATTGATGACTTGTCCGAGAACATAGCAACAACGCTTCGTGAACTCATTGCAAAATTCGAATACTGTTCATTGGCACTTGATGAGAGTTGCGACATTAGCGATACAGCACAACTTGCTATATTTTTACGTGGTATTGACACTAAATTTAATATTACCGAAGAATTGTGTTCACTGGTTCCAATGCAAGGGACTACAACCGGCAAAGACCTGTATGATGAACTAAAGTCGGTGTTGGAAAAATTTTCAATTTCATTAGAGAAGATTATTGGTATATCAACAGCACCGGCAATGTCAAGCATGAATGTAGGAGTATCTGGAAGGCTATTTCAAGACATTAAGAAGGCCACAGGAAAAGAAATATTTGTTAACCACTGCATAATTCACCAGGAAAGTTTGTGTGCGAAGAGATTGAATGTGCCAAAAGTAACAGTACCAATAATTAAATTAATCAATTTTATAAAGTCGCGCGGGTTAAATCACCGTGAATTTAAAGAATTCCTGAACAATTTAGAAACTGAATATGGCGACGTGGTTTTCAATACCGAAGTATGTTGGCTTAGTAGAGGTGCAATGCTAAAAAGAGTATACGACTTAAAAAGTGAAATACAATTGTTCTTGGATATGAAGGAATATGCCTTTCCTCATTTTGGTAATAAAGAATGGATGTGCGATTTTGCGTTTCTAATCGACATAACTCAGCATCTCAATAATCTTAATGTAGAACTTCAAGGCAAAGGACAGTTTATTCACACTTTGTATGATAAAATTCGGGCGCAATGAATTTCATCTGAATTATTTTATGGCACCATGAAACTCGTCCGTTTAGGTACAAGGGATAAAAATACATAATGAATTTCATCCGATACCACAATGATTTTTATCCAAATTCATATTTACACATTTGACACTGGAATTTATATTGGAGTATACAAAAAAATATGTTTACCGAGTTTGCGGTAAAATTTTTTTTTTAATTTATTGTACTAAAAATTTGGTATTATTGCTAATTGTATTCTTAATTTATTTAAGATATATAATATTGGGAATTTCATAATTCCTTTTATACAGTAATAAGGAATTAGGAAAAACCAATGGAATATATATGTCGGCGGCAAACGCTGAAATCCTTCATTCCTGGGAATGCCTAGTCAGTTCAGGTTTTGCCGGCATTTATTGTAACAGTTGTTTTATTACACTGTTTGACTAATATCTCAGTCGTTTCCTGTAATGACTAAAGCATTTTAGGAAAATATTGTAACGTCTACTTTAATTCTGTTACTGAATTTGCCTATTTCAGTCATTTGTTGAAATCAATACATTGTTGCCAGGTCTTTGCTACTTGTGGCAGTTATTTAGAAGATGTACTATTTACATTCTTAGGCTATTTTTCCAAGTTTAGTGGGTAAGGTTTTGTAAAATAAAAAAGGTTAAACTCGTTTATGGCACAAGAAAACAAAAAAATAACATTATAAAAAAACAAAATTGTAAAAAACAAACAAAAGCTAAGTTTTTAAAAATTATTTATTAGCGCATGTTGCACTTTTATGGCACCTTGAATTGCAAAGGACTTTTTTTTTAAAGCATATACATCTGTTCGATATGCACTGCTTTTTTGCTGCTTTACAGGAACACTTGAAATATCCTTGCCCCCCTACCAGTGATAGCGATTGTACAGCTTCCCGTATTGATAAATACTTTGCAGGAATAGCATCTATGGAAAAAAAGTTTTCTTTGCTTTCGATTAAATCAGGGCGATTAAACCAAGATTTAATACGACCAGAAACACATCCTACTTGATATACTCCATTTTTATAATCAGTAACAACACACAGCAAATTTTTCATATCAGTGGGACCTCTATCAATTTTATCAATAGGTAACAGAACATTAGAGGCAATATTTAAAGGTGTTAATTTTTTTGCTGTATTACATAACATTGTTTCTGCTGCTCGTTTCTGGCCCTGATTTGCCTCATATCTGTTTTCTTTAATTGATGATGTATTGCGACATAACTGACATTTACCTCCATGTTCAGGGCACGTAACACATAAATCAAGTTGTTCTGTAAGGTCTGTTTTATTTTCAACTATTGCACTGTTTGCGGTTGGATGAAGATTAATGTCAGCTGATTCTACTTCATCAACCGATTTATTTTCATCGTTAAACATTGTTTCATGAAACACAGTACTTTCGAGGTCAATATTTTCTTCCAAAAGAAAAAGATCCTCTTCACTTTCCAGGTTATTCAATAACTCTCTAGGTATGCTCTCAACAGATAGTCCAATTTTGGGATCAGTTCCAAATAACGCTTTGTACGGTGTACGTCCTATGACTTTGTGATAAGAACAATTTTTTTGAAACTGCACAAAATAACAACCAAGTGACCAATTTTTTGAATTATTATCGTGCATCCACGCTCTTAACATATTTTCAACGTCCTGGTTGCTTCTTTCTACACTTCCTTGTGACTGTGGATGCCTTGGTCGACCGTGAAGAATTTTCAATGAAGGCCACATTCTAACCATTTCTGAAATCAACAATGCAGTAAATTCACGTCCATTATCACTTTGCAGTATACTAGGTGCTCCAATTTCCATAAATATCTTAAGTAATTCTCTTGCAACCTCTACTGCAGTTTTAGTTTTCAAAGGGCGTAAGAATAAAAATTTCGTTAAATGATCTTGGTAATTTAATAGCCAGTTATAGTCATTATCTGGACATGATTGAAAATCCATTAAATCAACTTGTCCCCTAGAGATGAAGTTTTTGGAAAGGATAGGTTTAATTGTTAAATTTGCATGGCACTTGTTGTTTTTCTTTTGGCACACTTCACATGTTTCAATCAGTTTTTCTATCACATATCTACCGATTTCATATTTTGCTTTTACTGCGTATATCATTTTGTCCCTACCACCGTGGCCAACACTAATATGTAGGTATATCATGTAAAATATTAAATAAATCTTCAGAAGCAACTAAAGAAACATAATTGCTCTCATTCTGCTTGTTTTTTTTAATGACGATCTGTTTACCTGCAACCTCAATTACATCATACAACGATAGTAAATGATATTGTCTTCGGGTCTTTTTTTCTGTAGTTTGTCTTGCCAAAATAATATCTGAAGCAATCTGCAATACAAAAATCATTTTTAGAAAAAAATGTTTAAAATTCACTGACAAAAAAATCTAATCTAAAACAATGCATATCAGTTTGTAAAATTTTTAATTTTTGAATATGAGAAATTTCTAAACCACTGCAAATATTAGAAAAAATATTGCAACAGTGTCTACTTGGAATGGGTGAGACTGTAAAATACCGAATAATGCATTTGTAGGTTAGGTTCATTAAAATATAAAACTTACTTACCTCCTTTAATTGTGCTGCATTCCACGGTTTTTTTTTATTATCATTACTATAATAGTTTATTATAAAATAACTCAAAATACTGCGACATGTTTTAGTATAAGAGAAAATAATGTTAATAACAAGATCGTTTTTCCCCAATTCATTCAAACTTCGAAACTATAACAACGATTGACTAAATCAGGCAAAGAGAGTAATGCGAGATGTTACGTTGATTGACTAAAATTGTGAAGTCAATACAGGGAATGACTAAAATTCTAGTCAAATAGTGTAATAATGCAACTGTTACAATAAATGCCGGCAAAACCTGAACTGACTAGGCATTCCCAGGAATGACGGATTTCAGCGTTTGCCGCCGACATATATATATATTCAAAAAGGGTAGGTAGGTAGATTAGATTTTGAGAATTTCAGAAAAATGTTGTATTAAATGATGGTACTAAATGTTTGATTATAGGAGTGGGGTAGTTTTGTTATTATAATCCTATAATTGGTTCTGAAACGGCATTAAGGGAGCAGACGGTAATTCATTTGAAAACTGTTGTTCAAAGTATATTGTGTGTGTAACGCTATTTCGTAAAAATGAACCGATTGGAAAAAATATTAAGTACACGTGGTAAAGTGATGCTTTTAATGAACGATTTCAAGTTTCAACATAAACATAAATTAATGAATGGTGAAGATAAATGGGTTTGTTCACATAGTGGATGTAGTGCACAGTTCTCTACCACAGGAAAATATCATGTCGTCAGAATTAAAACTTTGGATCACAACCACGAAGCAGATATCCAAAAAATTCAGCGACAAAAATTAACCTCATCGTGTAAAAGAAAAGCATGCGAAGAAGTGTCAGAAAGACCGTCAAAAATAATAAGAACTGAAATTATGAAATCTGTCGAAGATGAAAATTTAACAGTGAACGATATAAAGCGAATAAGGGAAAATATTTACCATGCGAGAAGAAAACTGCAACCAGCGTTACCTAAGAATATTACAGAAATTCAAGAATATATTAATAGGACTAACATTAAAACACATAGAGAAGAAAATTTTGTTATTGGTAACGATTTACAATCAAAAATTGTTATATTTTCTTGCAAAACGAATTTAAACTTTTTGTGCCGATTGAATAAAATTTATATGGATGGTACATTTGCCTATTGCTGCAAGCATTTTTACCAATTATATACCATTCACGGCTTGGAAAATGGAATTTACATCCCCTTGGTGTTTTGTCTTCTACCAGATAAAACACAGGACACTTATAAGAATTTACTGAAATTAATTGTGGAGACCATAAATAATGAATTTAACGTGCTTTTTAAACCTAGTTCAATATATATTGATTTTGAACGGGCTATGCTAAACGCTATAAAAAGTGTGTGGCCAGAATCAACAATTCGACGATGCCGCTTTCATTTGCATCAGAGCTGGTATAGAAAAATAAATGAACTGGGTCTGTCTGTGGAATATAAAGATACAAATTCTGTGACAGGTATGTTTTTTCACTCACAACTTACGATTTTAATAAAACATATATTTTTTACTTCAATAGGGCAGTGGTTACGCAATCTATTTGGAATTTCCTTTCTGCATCCTACTGAAGTTTGGGACTGTTTTACAAATGATTTTTGTAGAAACAAACCAGACAACAGAAATATAGACCATTTAATAAAGTATCTATTTGATACATACACTGGTATATCTGCAATGTTTCCTCCTGCGATTTGGGCTGAAAGATCTGCATCTGTTCAAAACACTACAAACAATTGCGAGTCATTTCATTCGCATTTTAAAAATTGTTTTTACCACCCTCATCCTTCGATATTTATATTTTTAGATGGTTTAAAAAAAAATTCAAGTGGACACCTACATAAAAATTCAAAGTGTCAACATATGTCCAACTGTTAGATCAGACACTTTAAAAATTTGTCTATATATACAAAATCAAATAGATATGTATACTTCAGGTAAAAAATCAAGGTTGGAATATGTCCAAAGTTTAGCGAATAGGTATAAAATTTAGAATAAAAATAGGATGTAGAATGTAAGATTTAAAAATATATTTTTTTCCAAATAAGTACTTTTATTATTTTCATTTAATTTTTAACAAAAGTTAAATGTTTATGGTCTAGAAATTATAGATTTAACATTTTTATCAAATGTCTATCTTCCTATTTACCATTAAATTTCGGATGAAATTCATTGCAATGTAATAACTATAGGCGGACGAAAATCATGGCCATAAATGAGAGGATTATTTTCCTTATCTCTGAGGATTAACATAAACGGACGAAAATCATTGCGCTCGGATGAAATTCAATACGCCGTAAAATTCAAGGCTTTGAGTGCAAATTAAAATTGTGGAAACAGCATCTTTTGCAGAATAATGTGTCTCACTTTCCATATTTAGAAAAAGAAAACGTTACTGCTTATCAAAAATACGTACAATATATAGACATTTTAATTTTTATTGATTAATTGATCCAGAAATTGAACAGAATGAGCAGAAAGCTGAGATTGTTACCCTATTAGACCCTTCCTCCCAAGAACCCAGAACTTCGAAGCTGATTCAACAAGAAAATAAGCAACCGGTAGCAATCAGGTCAAAGTTGGAACAAAAAAGTACTCCGACACATGCGAAGGAAATCCAAAAACATAAGGAACCCAATCTGGCTCTTAGGACTAGAAAAGGTTCCAAGACTAATTGTCAGTAAAGTAATTCACATATTCGTCACTTATTATTATCATCAATTTTTATTTTATTTCTTTTATGTTCTACATTTAATAATAGATTTTGTGTAATTGTAGTAGTAAGATACATATTGAAACACTTATGGGGGCTTTTTACACAATTTATTTACAAAATTGTTAAGATACACTGAACTCTGCTGGATAACGTCTAACTACTTGACAATACAATGAACTCTTGTGAACACTTGACTCGAACTGACGTTAACTGCCCATGCATCCCCTTATATACAACATTATTTAATCTAGTCAGTGTGTTTAGAAGTTTCTAGAATTTTCTAGAAACATTATTTAAAATGGTCAGTTGATTTTTTTACAAACTTCTAAAAATCAACTGTCAACAACAATCTTTCAAATTAAGGTCCCTTCCTTTACGGTTATCCCGTTACACTGCCCCCTCCTTAGATTCATTCCTCCTGGAATGTTATTTCCTACATCGGAATCCCGCACACTCCCTGAGCCAGCCAAACCATCTTCTTGGAGTTGCTGCGCATCTCCACTGTGGTTTCCCTGGTAAGGCGCCAAACGATCATGATGGACCACGACGGGTTTCCCTCTGGGAATTTTCACGATCCGATAAATGACATCGTTAATCTTCTTCCTGATGGTGTAAGGACCTTCCCAGTTCTTTTGTAATTTGGGACAAATACCTCGACGCCGTCGGGGGTTATAGAGCCAGACTAAATCTCCAACTTGATAACTCTTTTCCATTGTCCGTGTGTCATAGTACCTTTTCATCCGATCACTAGATAATTGTAGTTTTCCACGCACCAGGTTGTGTATATTTTCCATTCGATTCTGAAGGTCGGTGACATATTGTTCACGTGCCATTTCTTCACCAGGTTTACAACCAAACACCAAGTCACATGGTAGCCTCATTTCTCTACCGAACAGGACCTTCGCAGGCGTTTGGCCAGTTGATTCCATCAGACTGAGGGTGCATAGCTGTGGTTCTCGTTTTGTGGATGCCTAATCTTTGGCAAACTTCTTGAAACAGCTTGCTCTCAAAATTTCTTCCTTGGTCTGAATGTAATTCTAATGGTACCCCAAATCGGCTTACGAATTCTTCAACCAATATATCTGCTAAAGTGGTAGCTTCCTGATTGGGAACTGCATATGCTTCAACCCATTTAGTGAAGTAGTCCATTACAACAAAGATGTACTTGTTTCCTACATCGGTCTGTGGAAGTGGCCCCAATACATCTACTGCGATTCTTTCAAAAGGACTTCCAACCAGGTATTGCTGCATTTCCGCCTTCGGTTTTCGGTGCGGGCCGTTACTGGCAGCACATGTAGTGCATTTACGACACCAATCTTTAACATCATTAGTGCAATTTACCCAGTAAAATCTATCTCGGATCTTTTGCAGCGTTTTCGTGATACCCAGATGTCCTCCAGAACTATCATTATGCATCTGTTTTAAAATTTCCGGTACAGCATTTCTTGGGACCACTATTTGTTTCCTTGTTTCTGTGCCCTCGGAATTTTCTACAAGTCTTTTAACGAGCCCTCCGTCCAAAATTAAAGAGTTCCATTGGGACCAGTATGCTTTTAAAGCAGGAGAGGATGAGGATATCTCTCTCCACAACGGACGACGGTCCATTCTCTTCCATTCCTGAATCTTTTTTAGAACGGGATCGTTTTCTTGTTGCTCCTTCAGCATAGAGCACCCGTCTTCTGGCACAACCTTAACTAAGGCGACTTTTTCCTCGTTCTGCACCTCTCGGGTACAATGGGGGCAAGTATTTCTTATGTGGCCTAGTTCTCCGCAATTCCAGCACCTCACTGGGCGCCTTCCTTTTGAAGAAAACTTCTTTAACCTCTCCACTACCGCTTCGACGTTGCTGACGGCATAAACGGCATGGTCGACGTTACCAGTGTCTTCCATCAGTCGAGCAGCTCCATGTGAGGCCTCCGTCGCCGCATCGAACTCCAGGGCAATGGTCAAGGCGTTTACAAGAGATCTCGGTCTCGCCAACCGTACAGTCCGTTGCAACTCGGCGTCTCGAAGACCATCGGTAAAGGTTTGGATCGCCAGGCACTCCAGAAAATCTTCTGCTGCATTTGGATACGCAAACCGTACCATTTTTTCCACTTCTGCCTTGAACTCCTGGATAGTTTCTCCATTTTTCTGCTTCCGACTTTTTAACTGCACTCGGTATACTGGTTGTAGATGACTTTGACCATAACGCATCTCTAGACGATTCACCAATAGCTTAAAATTGTCAATCTCATCCGGTGTCAATACATGCAGGACGTCTAAAGCCTCGCCTCGCAGAGCCATGGTTAGGAACAATGCCTTCTCCTGGGGTGACCATCCATTCGCTCTGGCCACTGCGTCAAATTGTTTTAGGTAATTTGACCAGGAAGCCTTCCCGTCGAAGGTCGGGGGTTTTATCGTCATTCGTACCTGGGCCGCCTCTTCGTTTCCTCGTCGTTCGACGTCTACGTGGCCGGTTTCCCTCCTTTCTGCATTTCTGTCGCCGTGGTGGATGATTTGGTTTCGGCGACAAGCTTCCAGTTCTTGTTGAAGCTTTCTTATTTCGGACTGCACTTGCTGGTTGATCTCGTCTCTGAAGTTGGCCACCTGCTGATTTTGCTCGTCTCGCATGTTGGTCACTTGCTGATTCATGTTGTCCACTTGCTGATTCAAGTTGTCTACCTGCTGATTCAAGTTGGCAACTTGCTGATTTTGCTCGTCACGAAGGTGTGATATTTGCTGGGAGAAGGAACTGGATAACTCTTCTGGTAGGGTAGACATCCGTTGTGATAGCTGGAACACCTCTTCGCGCTGGCTTCTTATCTGACTGGATAGCTCCTCTTGTTGGTTCGTCATTCGCTGTGATAGCTCCTCTTGTTGGCTCTTCATCTGACTGGATAGCTCCTCTTGTTGGCTCGTCATTCGTCCTGATAGCTCCTCTTTCAGCTGGGACATATCTTCGCGCTGGCTCTTCATCTGACTGGATAGCTCCTCTTGTTGGTTCGTCATTCGCTGTGATAGCTCCTCTTGTTGGCTCTTCATCTGACTGGATAGCTCCTCATGTTGCCGGGAAAGTTGTTGAGCTTGTTCTTCTTGTTGGTTCGTCATTCGTTGCGATAGTTCAGAAATTGCTTTTTGAACCGGGTCATCGAACTCCACAACGTCAGGGTCAAAATTATTACTTAGGTAGTATTCACGGAGCCTATTCAACAATACAGATTTGGTCCCAGTAGTTTCCAATTCTAATTCTTCGAGCTCTCTTCTGAGCTCAGCCACCAATAGTTCATTTATCTTTTTTCCAGGCATTCTTGTATCTTCACCCCACACCTGACACCAATTTGAAACACTTATGGGGGCTTTTTACACAATTTATTTACAAAATTGTTAAGATACACTGAACTCTGCTGGATAACGTCTAACTACTTGACAATACAATGAACTCTTGTGAACACTTGACTCGAACTGACGTTAACTGCCCATGCATCCCCTTATATACAACATTATTTAATCTAGTCAGTGTGTTTAGAAGTTTCTAGAATTTTCTAGAAACATTATTTAAAATGGTCAGTTGATTTTTTTACAAACTTCTAAAAATCAACTGTCAACAACAATCTTTCAAATTAAGGTCCCTTCCTTTACGGTTATCCCGTTACAATATATAGGTTGGATCGTTATATTCAGGACTATTATCCAAGAAGTATATATACTTTGGAAGTCAAAGTTAGCGACGTTATATTTCGTAACAAAACAAGTGATCAGTACAGTTTCTCTATATTCCACAATAATATCTGTAGTATTCATAAACATTTAGATGAACTAAAAGTACCTATTTCTTTCTCAATTTACACAAGACTTTGACTGTCGATCTTATTCTAACTGAAACAAGACATAGTCTAGTTCACAAGTGCTTTTTTGCTCAACTTTTTTCAGCAGTCTCCGAAAATTATGAACGAGGTGTCATTCGATTCGGAATCGCATCTAGATGATTTTTGAAAAAAATGATGTTCCGCATGCAAAAACTGCAAAAGTTATTAACAATTAACTAAAACAAAAAAAAGAGAGTTTGATTTTTTACAAATATCTTAAAAACTAATAAAGATTTATTAAATTAAAAAAAAGATTCAAAAAGAGAAGGAAATTTCCTACAAAAAAGCTCGAACTCTCGGAACTGTAGTACTAATATTTATAATTTTCCCAGATGGTTGAAAATACGGCCGAAAACGGGTGCTCTGGCTTGCGTAAGCCACGCCTGCTTTGGACACTTTTTGAATAAAAATTATTTTAACATATTACATATCAAATTTAGGATATGAAAAAAATCAAGTGCTTACTGGATAGATAAATAAACAATAATCCGCCTGATTTTTTTTTTGTTACCATTTATAAATTATTTATGCAATTGTTAATTAAAATGTTTTTCTGCTTGAACATAAATATTGCAAGTGTGATAATTGTTGAACTATAAATTTTAGATTTTTTTCCTCTCTTGGAGCAAGTCTTAAAAGGCTTTAGAATAGATCCCCGTTGGTGAAATTTAAAAATATATATTTTTCAGTTTTTTATTAATAACTGTCGTTGTTGCAAAATTAAAAACTTAAATTAATCATTGAAAAAAAGTTTTTTTTTAAATATTATTAATGATCCGTTTTAATGTTATAAGAACCTGCATAAAAATATTTTTTTAAATTTTTATCAGTTATTGTTTAAAAGATTGTTATAAACAAATGCGTTGTTTATTAGATAATTGATTTTTTTTTATGGAATTTTAATCTTTGATGCAAATGATTTTTAAAAGAAAAATTGTTTCCTCAAAAACTTTTTTTTATTGCTTAAAAAAGCATTTATTAATTACCAATTAATTTCTTCCACTTATAATTATTAATATTAAGGAAGAAAGAAACAATTTGTTTTTCTTTTCGATATAAAAAATTCGTTTTATTTAATTTTTCATTGTTTATTTAATAAACAATTTGTTATAAACAAATAAATTTTTACGTTATTTTTTTTCTAATTCTACTTACTGTCACAAAAATGGACATGACAGTTTTTTTACTATTTTTTTAATTTTTAATACGGTCTCTGTAGTTTCGTCATTCTTATTTGGTTTTTCATCCTTACAATTATTATAATTTATAAACTAATGGAGATAAAAATTCTTAAAGCTTATTTAGAAGCAACCCGTGATTCGGTTGTAAAAAAAACTAACGGCCTCAGAACAAATATTCGGAAGGAGAAAAAATAAATTGAGCATTCGCAGCGTTCAGGTTCTGGGACAGATAAACTATATACTCCAACCTTATGGTATTTTTCTTTATTTGATTTCCTGGATGATCAAGTCACTCCTAGAAAATCATCTTCAAATTTAAATAATGACACAGATGTAAGTATTTTCATATGTTTTTTTTATTATTTAAAGTAAGTTACATATTATCTTCAAAAAGTTACAATTATTTTGAAAACATAATAATTAGTTGTTGAACTATAATAAAAAAACAGATAGGTATTTTAATATAGCAAAATGATAATTTAATATTAAAAGTCATTTAATTCACAAAACTACTTTGCAAGGGGACATGCCCTTCATTTACAAAATAATTCATGAAGTTTTCTCTCACTTCTTTGGCATTTAAACTATGTCCTTGTCGCGTTATTTCCAGTGGTGCTAAATTTCCAAAATCCAAAGTTTCGTCACGCACATAAGATTGACCAACATTTGATATCAAAAAGTTATGCAGAGCACATGCAGCTTTGACAACACAATCTATATTTTTTAGTTCTAAATTAATAGCTGTATGAAAAATTCTAAAACGTGATGCTAATATTCCAAATACATTTTCAATGATACGCCGAGCTCTAGATAACCGATAATTGTAAATTTTTTTTTGAATGCTAGTTAACTCACTTTGTCTGAATGGTTTCATCATGTCAGTTCTTAATGGAAAAGCATCATTTGCTACAAAAACGTATGGAAAATATCTTTCATTTCCTACCGAAGATTCTTTAGGAAAATATTTAAAAGATTATTCTGTAATTTTCTAAAAAATTGGCTATTTTGGAGAACCCCTCCATCAGAAATTCTTCCGTTTGTGCCAAAATCAAACATTATTAGCCGATATTGAGCATCAGCAATAGCAAGTAAGACCATACTGTGTTTTTTCTTGTAATTGTAAAAATACGAACCGCTACCAGCTGGGGGCACAATCTCCACATGCTTACCATCTATGGCACCAAGGCAGTGCGGAAAATTCCACCTTTTTTCGAAGTCGTTGGCTATATTCTTCCAGTCACTTTCGGTTTGAGGAAACTAAAAAAGAAAAATTAATAAAATTTCAACATAATAAAAAAATGTTTTTTTAGGAAATTACTGAAAATCCTCCAAATGTTGATTCTCAGGATTATATAGAGAATGTGGATAATAAATAATCAATCACAACTAGGCCAACCCATCATCCCATCAACGAATTTCGAAAAATCTGTTACGCCAAAAAGAAATCCCCCAGCTAGACCACTAAAACGCGCAACCCCAGATATAAATAGCGTTTGCCAAACCATAGAGGAACATTTTAAAAAAACAAAAATTAAGGAAGACCGTTATGATGTGTTTGGAAAAAATATATCTTTAAAATTGCGGGATATTCCAGATAACAATCAACGTTTATTAGCCGAAAAACTTATAAATGATGCTGTATTTTTAGCTGAAACAAGCCAGCTCACTTTTGGACACGCTGTCACGGCAGTATCACAGAGTGTACCGATCTTGCAACAGCAAAAATCTTCATATGTTTTACCACAGAAGAGATACGAAAGCACGATAGTTTCTACTCCTTTTCCTAGCCCCACAGAAACGGTTTGTGACAATGAATATCGAAATGATGACTCAAATCTTTCATTGGCGTCTTATCTAACGAATTATTCTGCTTAAATTTACTTTAATTTAAAAAATGTACTTTGGTGTTGATAAGTATTATTATTAAAATTCTAGTTTATTTGTTAAGAAGTTTACTACTTAAATCTAAAAGGAAATAAAAGTTATGTTTACATAAAATATAATTATTTTTCTTACCTTTAAATAATCTTTCTTTAGGACATCGAATATTGCTTGACATGTTTCAGGAATAATCTTACTTAATGACTGAGGAGAAATAATAGTCGAAAATTTCATATCTTCATAGGATCTTCCCGTCGCAAGAAACCTTAGGGTTGCTGTTAATCTTTCATGTGGACTTACGGCTTCTCTCTTGATGGTATCTTTCTTTTCAATAAAAGGAGTTACCAGGGATAGCAGTTTAAAATATGTTTCTCCATTCATCCGTAAATAATTATGCCAATCAGCAGGGTGAAACTTCAGTTCATATAGAATATTAGTATGCGAATAAGTATTCCTTTTTAAAAGCCAATTTTTACACCACACTCGACGTGTTTTCCTTTTTTCTCTTTTTTTAAGTACCAGCACGAACACCGCGAGAGCTAGCGCGTCGTCTTCGTCCATTTTTACTTCTAAAACTGTGCAAGTACGCTTGCATGGTGTGGAGTCGCAGAAGATTTGTGCAAGTGCACTTGCGCAAGCAGACTTCTTGGGTCTACATGAACGTCTGTAGCCTGCTTAAGGCAACCAACTACACCAATTCCAGGATCGATAAGATTTGATGGGGTAGGCCATATGCCACACTTTATTTTTAAAGGTAGGTGCCGGAATTGTCAAATTGGGCATACAACAGTTCACTGCAAGAAGTGCAATGTAAGACTTTGTCTGACTCCCAAAAAAAAATTGTTTTTCTGTGTTTCACGAAAAAGTTGCATAAAATGATATTGTTAGTTTGAGTGTTATATATAAAATTTATGAGTCTCAGTTTATTTCATTTTGAAATGCAAATAAAAGTGATTTTTACATCAACTTTAATTGAGCTGCATTTCAGACCACCATTGTTTTAATACCGGCTTATCGGACAATGTATCCTGTAAGATACATCTATAGCAAATCTAACCCAAATATGAAGAAATTTTTTTTGCATAGTAATTAGCTTGTTTAATCCCTAAAAAGAGATAATGCACGTAAAAACATTTTTTGCCAGTTAATTAAGGGTTGGATAAGGAAAGAAGGAAATTCCCACCAACCATCCCTGCCAGTGAATACGAACACCGACAGAATACGAAATATCTCGTGCAAGAAATGGTAAAAATGGGTATATATATATATATATAAGAAATAAAAAATATATATAAATATATATTTTGGTTTACAGGGATTTAGCCAAATTCAGGTTTATAAGTAAGACTCTACTATTACTATTACCGAGCTTTCGAATATATAATATATATTGTAACGGGATAACCGTAAAGGAAGGGACCTTAATTTGAAAGATTGTTGTTGACAGTTGATTTTTAGAAGTTTGTAAAAAAATCAACTGACCATTTTAAATAATGTTTCTAGAAAATTCTAGAAACTTCTAAACACACTGACTAGATTAAATAATGTTGTATATAAGGGGATGCATGGGCAGTTAACGTCAGTTCGAGTCAAGTGTTCACAAGAGTTCATTGTATTGTCAAGTAGTTAGACGTTATCCAGCAGAGTTCAGTGTATCTTAACAATTTTGTAAATAAATTGTGTAAAAAGCCCCCATAAGTGTTTCAAATTGGTGTCAGGTGTGGGGTGAAGATATAAGAATGCCTGGAAAAAAGATAAATGAACTATTGGTGGCTGAGCTCAGAAGAGAGCTTGAAGAATTAGAGTTGGAAACTACTGGAAGCAAATCCGTATTGTTGAGAAGGCTCCGTGAGTACTACGTAAATAATAATTTGGACCCTGATGCTGTGGAATTCGAAGACCCAAATCAAAAAGCGAATTCTGAACTAGCCCAACAACTTTCTCAGCAATCGCAACAACTTTCCCGGCTGCAAGAAGAACAAGCTCAACAACTTTCCCGGCTGCAAGAACAACAAGCTCAACAACTTTCCCGGCTTCAAGAGGAGCTATCAGGACGAATGACGAGCCAACAAGAAGAACAAACTCAACAACTTTCCCGGCTGCAAGAGGAGCTATCAGGACGAATGACGAGCCAGCAAGAGGAGCTATCAGGACGAATGACGAGCCAGCAAGAGGAGCTATTCAGTCAGATAAGAAGCCAGCGCGAAGAGGTGTCCCAGCTATCACAACGGATGTCTACCCTACCAGAAGAGTTATCCAGTTCCTTCTCCCAGCAAATATCACATCTTCGTGACGAGCAAAATCAGCAAGTTGCCAACTTGAATCAGCAAGTAGACAACTTGAATCAGCAAGTGGACAACATGAATCAGCAAGTGACCAACATGCAAGACGAGCAAAACCAGATCAACCAGCAAGTGCAGTCCGAGATAAGGAAGCTTCAACAAGAACAGGAAGCTAGCCGCCGAAACCAAACCATCCACCACGGCGACGGAGATGCAAGAAGGATGGAAACCTGCCACGCAGACGTCGAACGACAAAGAAGCGAGGAGACGTCCCATGTACGAACGATGATGAAACCCCCGACCTTCGACGGGAAGACTTCCTGGCCAAATTACCTGAAACAATTCGACGCAGCGGCCAGAGCTAATGGATGGTCATCCCAGGAGAAAGCATTGTCCCTAACCGTAGCTCTGCGAGGCGAAGCTTTAGACGTCTTGCAATCATTGACGCCGGATGAAGCTGACAACTTCGAGTTATTGGTGAATCGTCTAGAGATGCGTTATGGTCAAACTCATCTACAACCGGTGTACCGAATGCAGTTAAAGAGCCGAAAACAGAAAAATGGAGAAACTATCCAGGAATTTAAAGCGGATGTAGCAAGAATGGTACGACATGCGTATTCAAATGCAGCGGAGGATTTCCTGGAGTGCCTAGCAGTCCAAACCTTCACCGATGGTCTTCGAGACGTCGAGTTGCAGCGCGCTGTACGGTTGGCGCGGCCGAAGACTCTTGTGGATGCGTTATGGTCAAACTCATCTACAACCGGTGTACCGAATGCAGTTAAAGAGCCGAAAACAGAAAAATGGAGAAACTATCCAGGAATTTGAAGCGGATGTAGCAAGAATGGTACGACATGCGTATTCAAATGCAGCGGAGGATTTCCTGGAGTGCCTAGCAGTCCAAACCTTCACCGATGGTCTTCGAGACGTCGAGTTGCAGCGCGCTGTACGGTTGGCGCGGCCGAAGACTCTTGTGGACGCCTTGACCATTGCCCTGGAGTTTGAGGCGGCGACGGAGGCCTCACGTGGAGTTGCTCGACTAAGGGAAATCACCGGTAACTACGACCATGCCGTTCATTCCGTTAGCGACGTTGAAGCGGTAGTAGAGAGATTAATGAAGTTATCTCCAAAAATAAGGCGCCAAGTGAGATGCTGGAACTGCGGAGAACTAGGCCATATAAGAAATACTTGCCCCCAAAAAGAAAAATCTTCTGCTGAAGTACCCCAGCAGCAGGAAAACTAGAACGGGTCGACTCCTGGAGGGCGAAATCGACCCCAAACATTCCCGAAGCCCCTCACACCATTAAATTGGCAACTCTGCGACATCACGTGGACAGCTTATATGTGGATGGCCTCATTGATGGGAAGAACTTTAGCATGCTGGTAGACACTGGAGCTACAAAAACTATCGTTCGACCATCCATCATGATGCGAAAGAAGATGTGGCCTACCAGTTGGAGACTGCGTACCGCTACCGGAGATTCTGCTAGAGTCTACGGTGACATACAGGTAACGTTACAGTTTGGTTCAACCTCTCTTGTTCACTCAGTGCTGGTGGCTGACGTTGATGAAGATGTTGTTCTGGGCATGGATGTTATGCTCCACTGTGGTTTTCATTTGGATCTTCGCCAACGTATCCTTCGTACTGGTACTGAAGAAATATTCCTGCACCGAAAACAAGTTGACAATGCCTCGATTAAGCTAATCGATGATATCGAACTTCCGGCAAGCTGCGAATGTGTCGTCACAGCGCGGTTGGATGGACTGGAGCCAGATGGTGCCCCAGCCATGATAGAGCCGAAGAACCATGACCATGAATTGGGAAAAGGACTCCTTGTGGGTATGACTCTTGTTAGATCCGCCAAAGAGGTACCCATCCGAGTTATCAACTTGAACGATCATCCAGTTCTTCTCCGAAAGGACACGGAAATGGGAAGTTTAGAACCGGTAATGGCCATAATTCACAAGATAAATGTTACGGAAACAGATGAGACCAACGAAATTGAACAATTAATGACAAAATTAGACCCCTCTTTGTCAAAATTAGAAAAGAAACAGGTAAGAGATCTACTTTACCGGTATAAACCTGTATTTGGTTCTAAAAGTAAACTGGGAAGAACTGATGTTGTACAACATAGAATTGACACTGGTGATGCACGTCCGATTCGACAGGTACCCCGAAGGATGCCTCAAGTTAAAAAGGAAGAAGCAGACAGAGCCCTTAAAGAAATGATTCAAAATGGCATAGTCGAACCATCCAGTAGTCCGTGGGCTTCTCCTGTGGTATTAGTGAGAAAGAAAGACGGATCAATGCGGTTTTGTGTCGACTATCGAAAGCTAAATGATGTCACTAAGAAGGACAGTTATCCTCTGCCAAGGATTGATGATGCCCTCAACGCTTTGGCGGGTCCTACTCTGTTTTCTACCTTGGACCTTAAAAGCGGATACTGGCAAGTTAAAATGAATCCTGCAGACAAAGAAAAGACTGCCTTTACCAGTGGATCAGGGTTATGGCAATTCACGGTCCTTCCATTTGGCCTTTGTAATGCTCCTGCGACGTTTGAACGACTAATGGAGAACATCCTGCGGGGTTTGTCATGGGAAACTTGTCTAGTTTATCTAGACGACATCATCATAATGGGTAAGACCCTTAAGGAACATTTATCTAACCTGGAAGAAGTTTTTAAAAGATTACAGAACGCTAATCTAACATTGAATGTTAAGAAATGCCACTTGTTCCAGAGACAGCTCAACTATTTAGGACATAACGTAAGCAAGGATGGCGTTGCTGTTGACCCTGCCAAGATACAAGCCGTTCAGGAATGGCCAATCCCTATCGACAAACATCAGCTCCGGAGTTTCTTGGGTCTTTGTTCCTATTACCGACGATATGTCAAGAATTTTGGAGACATCGCCAAACCCTTGACACGTTTGACATAACAAGATAAGTCCTTCTGTTGGGATCAGGAATGTCAAAAGGCGTTTGAAATATTGAAGAAACAGCTTACGTCAGCACCTGTTCTTGCTTATCCACTTCCTGATGCTAAGCTTATCCCGGACACCGACGCCAGCAATGTGGGAATTGTAGCCGTCTTGTCACAGCTACAAGACGGTAAGAAAAGAGTGGTTGGTTACTTTAGCAAAACTTTATCGAAAGCTGAAAAGAACTACTGTGTAACTCGGAGGGAACTGTTAGCAGTTGTAAAATCCGTCGAACACTTTTATAAATATCTGTATGGCAGAAAATTCCTGATCAGAACAGACCATGCTAGTTTAAAGTGGCTACTTAGCTTTAGGAACCCAGAAGGACAGATAGCAAGATGGCTCGAAAAACTGCAGGAATATGATGTTGAAATCGAGCACAGACCTGGAACCAGACATCGTAATGCTGATGCACTTTCCAGAAGACCATGTCGACCTGATTGCCCCCATTGTACCCGTATGGAGCAGAACGAGGAAAAACTTGCCTTAGTTAAGGTTGTGCCAGAAGACGAGAGCTCTATGCTGGAGGAGCAACAAGAAAACGATCCCGTTCTGAGAAAGATTAAGGAGTGGAAGAGAATGGACCGTCGTCCGTTGTGGAGAGAGATATCCTCATCCTCTCCTGCTTTAAAAGCATACTGGTCCCAATGGAACTCTTTAATTTTGGACGGAGGGCTCGTTAAAAGACTTGTAGAAAATTCCGAGGGCACAGAAACAAGGAAACAAATAGTGGTCCCAAGAAATGCTGTACCGGAAATTTTAAAACAGATTCTGGAGGACATCTGGGTATCACGAAAACGCTGCAAAAGATCCGAGATAGATTTTACTGGGTAAATTGCACTAATGATGTTAAAGATTGGTGTCGTAAATGCACTACATGTGCTGCCAGTAACGGTCCGCACCGAAAACCGAAGGCGGAAATGCAGCAATACCTGGTTGGAAGTCCTTTTGAAAGAATCGCAGTAGATATATTGGGTCCACTTCCGCAGAGCGATGTAGGAAACAAGTACATCTTTGTTGTAATGGACTACTTCACTAAATGGGTTGAAGCCTATGCAGTTCCCAATCAGGAAGCCACCACTTTAGCAGATATATTGGTTGAAGAATTCGTAAGCCGATTTGGGGTACCACTAGAATTACACTCAGACCAAGGGAGAAATTTTGAGAGCAAGCTGTTTCAAGAAGTTTGCCAAAGATTAGGCATCCACAAAACGAGAACCACAGCGATGCATCCTCAGTCTGATGGAATGGTGGAACGAATGAACCGGACTATAACCAACTATCTGTCAAAAGTGGTGTCAGATTGTCAGAGTGATTGGGATCGACATATTCCACTATTTCTAATGGCAATTCGATCGGCCATCAACGAATCAACTGGCCAAACGCCTGCAAAGGTCCTGTTCGGTAGAGAAATGAGGCTACCATGTGACTTGGTGTTTGGTTGTAAACCTGGCGAAGAAATGGCCCGTGAACAATATGTCGCCGACCTTCAGAATCGAATGAAAAGTATACACAACCTGGTGCGTGGAAAACTACAATTATCTAGTGATCGGATGAAGAGGTACTATGACACACGGACAATGGAAAAGAGGTACCAAGTTGGAGATTTAGTCTGGCTCTATAACCCCCGACGGCGTCGAGGTATTTGTCCCAAATTACAAAAGAACTGGGAAGGTCCTTACACCATCAAGAAGAAGATTAACGATGTCATTTATCGGATCGTGAAAATTCCCAGAGGGAAACCCGTCGTGGTCCATCATGATCGTTTGGCGCCTTACCAGGGAAACCACAGTGGAGATGCGCAGCAACTCCAAGAAGATGGTTTGGCTGGCTCAAGGAGTGTGCGGGATTCCGATGTAGGAAATAACATTCCAGGAGGAATGAATCTAAGGAGGGGGCAGTGTAACGGGATAACCGTAAAGGAAGGGACCTTAATTTGAAAGATTGTTGTTGACAGTTGATTTTAAAAGTTTGTAAAAAAATCAACTGACAATTTTAAATAATGTTTCTAGAAAATTCTAGAAACTTCTAAACACACTGACTAGATTAAATAATGTTGTATATAAGGGGTGCATGGGCAGTTAACGTCAGTTCGAGTCAAGTGTTCACAAGAGTTCATTGTATTGTCAAGTAGTTAGACGTTATCCAGCAGAGTTCAGTGTATCTTAACAATTTTGTAAATAAATTGTGTAAAAAGCCCCCATAAGTGTTTCAATAAATATATATATATATATATATATATTGTTATGGTATCACTGTGTCTTTTGTGTAAATTAAAATATCTTACTGTAAAGTATGACGACATAGACCAGTGACTTTTTTTTTTGATAATTGATATAAATATGAGGGAAAATGTTATGGAAACGATTATTGATTATTGATTTTGGATTTGATTAATAATTTTTGAATTTGATTGATTGTAATTTTTATTAAGTTAAAGTTAAAAGTTAAATAAAAGATTGAATTAAATGAAAATTTGGTTTGAGTTGAATCAACAAAGAAAAAGAGAAGGACCCATACCCAAAAGCTGTGGCATAGAAGAGTAACCATTACAAAATTGTCGAACCAACGTGGGGCCCAATACAAGTCAACTACTAGCACCCAGAACTGCAAATTCGAGTCCACTGCAAGCACCTGAACTGCAAATTCGAGACACCTACAAGTACCTGACCTGCAAATCGAGACACCTACTAGCACCTAGAACTTCAAAATTCGAGACACCTCCAAGGACTTTGACAGACGGGACTGACAGATAGGTAAGATATTTGCATTTATATAATAGGCGCAGTGATTTGTGGGGAAAATTTTATTAAAACAATTAAACATAAATTATAAAACTAAAATTATTTAATTGAAAATTAAAAATAAATTTTAAAACTAAAAAAAAAAAAAATATATATAGGTAATTATGGAAACAAGAAGACAAAGACAGGATAGGGATAATGCACAAAAAGGAGATCATCAAAAAGATGATATAAACATTATGAAAATTTGATGGAAATGGTCTTATGAAAAAAAAACAACAACAAAAGTCTTTTAACTCGAGAATTGGAAAAAAATCTTCCTTCTCATTTAGAGGAAACATTAAAAACGGATGAAACCCATTGTTTAATAATTGATGTTATGTTATCAATCCGTAAAATTTCATGGAAAGAAATGCAGACATTTGAAGATATTGCTATAAAATTTATTAATTTGATACAGTGGAAGGCAGCATTTTAAAATACATCAAGAATAGATCTAATATTTGATTCATATTTTAAAAAATCCTTAAAATCATCAGAGCATCAAAGACGAGTAAAAAATGAATCAATACACTATATTAAAATTATTTCTAACACACTATTACCAAAACAAGAAGAAAAATTTTGGGGTGGTTCAGAAAACAAACTGTTGTTGCAAGATTTTATAAAAAATTATATTCTGAACGAATCAGCTCTTTCAATGTACGTAGTAATATTAAGTACGATAAATGAAAAGATGTGCACCGCAAATAATTCAAACATAGATCTTGCATTACTGCAACGTTTTGATATCGAAGAAGCTGATCTAAAGATAATTATTCATCTTCATCATTGTGTCAAAACAGGATTTTACAATGCTGTAATATCTTCGGGAGATACACACGTACATGTACTTCTATTACATTTTTTTAATACTTTCAAAAATCATGGACTTAAGGTATGTAATAAAAAAGTAATTTTGTAGATATATATGAAACAGACCTCCTATAATTTAAAGTTAATTGTTAACATTTATTTAAGAAAATTAAATTATAAAAACGTTTATTATAGCAACTGAACTGCCTATTATAGTTTCAATTTTATCGGAGTTCTGCTTCTTTTCTGCCTTAGTATGTATGTATGGTTTTTAAATAATTATCAATAATTTACATTATAAGACTTTGTGGATTGAAGCTGGTCACTCGGAAACAAAAAGATACATTCCAGTACATCAATTGTTTGTTCTTCATGGCAAAGATTTATGTTATGTTTTACCTGCAGTTCACCAATTATCTGGATCGGATTATACTAGTAAAATCGGTACCAAGTTATCCGCACTTCATGCCAATCCCGTCAAATATTTGTTAAATTTTGGCATAAGTAAATAATTTTGTTTTGTTAATTGTGAATTTTATAGAAATTATTTATATTCACTGTATTTCAGAAACATTAGACGTAGAGAAAGATGTAGAAAATGCAGAAAAATATTTAGTAAATGTTTTTAAGAACAAGTCTGATTGTCATTAGACGTAGAGAAAGATATAGAAAATGCAGAAAAATATTTAGTAAATGTTGTCACGTGCAGAAATCGGCGTCAATATATTTAAAAGTTAAGTTAATGTTTCAGCTCGATTGTTAGCCTCTAAACGGCTTCTGGTCCGTGTGGTAGGAATCTTATTGACTTGACCCGTGGGGAGAGTAGAGAATTTGATTGTTAGGTCGAAAACATATCGGGTTTTTACTGTTTAAGCTAATAGCTAAAATTTTAAATTAAGTAAATAAGTGCATCGATTCCTTTTGATATTAATAATACATTTAGTTTAATGAATTCGATTTAATTTTAACATCATTTCGGAAATCAAATTAATATCTAACAAGCCGTTTTTGCACGACGGAACACACTATTTCCCCTTCTATACTCACAAGTGTCATCGCGGTAAGGTATGAGGGAGATATCGTGATTTTAGCGCACCTTTTGGCATTTCAACAATTGTACGAACACATCGGTATTACTATCGAATTAAGTGACGCCATTTTGTGAAGTTGAAAGTTCTTTTGGCAATATTCAAGCCATCCGTATGGGTTTTTGAACTTCACTGCAATATATTTTATCTAAGCCTCATTTTTGGTTATTCCTTTGTGGTATTTTTGATTAGGCGTATAGATAACTCCATATTTTTGGGATATAATTAAATGGTGCTTTATTCGGTAAGTTATACCTCATGCATAATTATATAATGCCTTTTCTTGACACCGTCATTCGTTTATAGTGTGATTGCTAAGGAGTTCGTTACGAAGAAGCGTGGACATCCGATTAAGAATCGAAGTTTGCTATAGGTTGTTAGCGAAATAACATCGCAGATTAACTGCTTAACCCCAAATCTTAATATAAAAGGGTAAGTGTTTACCTGTGTTTATTCAATAAAATCGTAAATTATCATCCATATAATAGCTTCACGGACATACCTAAATATTACGTTAAATTTTGGTATTTTGTTAATACTAGATCTATCGTTTTCTTTTACGATTAAATTCATTTTGTGTAATTATATTTATCAGTCATAAATAAACCCGACTAAATTACTAATTTTAAGTTTTAATGGTTATTTTTAATTTTTATATAAACTGTTGTAAATAATTTTGAAATCAGGTGCAATGAATTTCTTTTTTTTTGTGATATGCTTAACCTGTTTTAACTATAATTTAATCTATAAATTTTGAAATTAAATATATTTCATTGTGTTCCTTCATTTTATATTGTATTTTTTTTGTAAATTGGATTTCTAAATTGTAAATTGTATAATGACACACGTGCATCTGATTTAATTGATTCATTTACATATTAATTTCATCAATAATTCTGTTATGGTTTATTATTATGGTTGGTATACCTTTAGATTGTGTTATCAGTAGTTTAATCTTTAAAATTGCTTTTTTTTCCTTCTTTTTATTAAGCAGAGTCGGTACTTGTAACTTTAATATATTTTCCTTCTTAAATAATTTAGTGTGTAATTTAATCTTTTAATTTTTTTTTGTAATAAGTAGAGTTAACATTTGTAAATTTAACATTTCTTTCGTAAATAATTTAACTTTGGAATTTTTGGCTAATTCGCTTTTTCGACTAGGGTTTTTGGTCCTGGCTGAAATATTTTTGGTCCTGGCTGAAATATTTATGGACCTGGCGAGTAAAATTGTTTTTGGTTCTGGCTGAAATTATTTTTGGTCCTGGCTGAAATTATATTTGGTCCTGACAGATAAATTGTGAGATCAGCTCACTACTGAGGAGTCAACACCGAGCCTCACCATCCACAGAGCAGCAGGCTATTAACGAAAGCCTCACTACAGATCTGCGGATAAACAGATAAGCCACAAATCTAATTTTAAGTTAAGGCATTGTAAAGAGTTGGCCTAACCTTTTTTTTTTTAAATATTGTTTATTTCATAGGATTATTATTTTGAATCTTTATTATTGCGCTGGGTGATCACTCAAACTGCCAAGTTCTTGGCATTATTTGCTAATATTTATTATTATTAACTTTCTTGTTTGATTATATATTTATATATCTTGTAAATTATACTGTTGGGTTTATTTTCGTCAATATAATTGATAGATCTAACTTTGTGTCTTACTCAGATCATCACCCACTCACCATATCTATTATTCAATCAATTTCTTTTTTTTTTTTAATTAAGATTCTTAAATTCATTATTTATCTCCAGTAAGATAGGTCAGTGCCTGGAACATCAGGGGTTTCCGATTTGAACCGTTAAAATCGGTGGCGCGACTCACACTTTTGTACATACCCTCTACGGCTGAGCTGGGCACAAATTTGCCAGTAGACAAACCCATCTTAACTGGAGTTGGAGATTTCAATTTAAACCATAAGTTTAATTTTTCAAAATTTGATTTTATTTTATGTTTACTAAAAGTACGTGGCAAATTTTTGGCGCCCAACGTGGGGCCTATTTTTTTTAAATTGGGCCTATTTTTTTTTTAAATTGGGGCGAAATTTTTTTTATTGTGCGAAATTTTCACTTTTATCTTGTTTTAAAGTTCTTTTTAATTGGTGAGCTGAGTGAGACTGAGTAACTTGATAACTTTTGGGTATTTACAGCAAATATTTTTTTTTATTATTACTATCTTTTTTTTTATGCTAAAACATATTTCACATTTATTGACTTACCGCTAACACCCTAGTGATTTTAAACATCTATATTGTTGCGATTTTATTTTGAGACATATCCGGACATTTGTTTTGCTTTTATCTTACGTGATATTTGTAGTTTATCTTCCCGTATCGTGGGGAATTTTCTTTATTGTGTAATTATTGCTGTCCGGTTATTTTTCTCACTATTTTATTTTACTTTACGTAATGTTATGATGCATTTCATGTGGTATCTTATTGTAACTTACCTTATCTCTATCGTGACCTTTTAATTTGTTATCTGTTCTGTAAATATGGATATTCTCGTGTTGTAACTTCTATATCGGAGATCCGAAGACGGTTGAAATGTAATAAAGCCAACACTTTCTGGATCCAAGTTTCGTTTTACCTTTTATTATCTTGTTTTATCTTCCGTTGCTTGGATTCAGTCCCTTGTCAACATTGCCATCGTTGACATTTGTGTGCCTTGTGGCTGGAGGCCTAATAATTTCACCACCCGAGGATATTCCAGGCGGGGTGGGTAAAAGTCCCCCAACCTAACTACTTTTTGGGTTCAAGTTTCGTTATACCTTGGGTTGTTTTATTGTTATTCCATCTTACCTATCATCTTGAATCCAATCTTTTCAACAATCCCATCGTTGATCTCTTTTGCGTGCCTTGTGGCTGGAGGCTTCAGAATTTCACCACCCGAGGATATTCCAGGCGGGGTGGGTAAAAGTCCCCCAACCTAACTACTTTTGGGTTCAAGTTTCGTTATACCTTGGGTTGTTTTATTGTTATTCCATCTTAACTATCGTCTTGAATCCAATCTTTTCAACAATCCCATCGTTGATCTCTTTTGTGTGCCTTGTGGCTGGAGGCCTAAGAATTTCACCACCCGAGGATATTCCAGGCGGGGTGGGTAAAAGTCCCCCAACCTAACTACTTTTTGGGTTCAAGTTTCGTTATACCTTGGATTGTTTTATTGTTATTCCATCTTACCTATCGTCTTGAATCCAATCTTTTCGACAATCCCATCGTTGATCTCTTTTGTGTGCCTTGTGGCTGGAGGCCTAAGAATTTCACCACCCGAGGATATTCCAGGCGGAGTGGGTAAAAGTCTCCTAACCTTAACACTTCTGGATCCAAGGTTCGTGGTTTATTTCGTCTTGCGTTGTAATGAATAACTTTTACGTTATCTTATATTTACCTTATGTTTAGTTATCTCATTTACCTGCTTCCGTATCAGTTATCACCGACTTTAGTAGTAACCTCATGGTTTTGGTTTCAATTTTAGTGTATCTATGTCACTTAATTGTGGATTTTTGAGACCCAAACCTATATTTTCCGACTGGACCATTGAATCCTTTTGCGTTTTGGCTTTTAGTTGGGTTATTAAGTGTCTAGTGGGAAAAACCTAGTTGTGGGATTTGTAGAGGAATTCTCTGAGTCGGATTAGTAAAAATCATATTATTGTCATATCTTATCTTTCGTACTTGGATCCAACACATTATTTTTTTTTTTCAACATGACCATCGTTGACTTTAACACTTTAGGATTCAGTTTTGTCGTAACTTTTCTTACCTTATCTTGTCTTATCTTCCGTACACTGAATCCTCTTCCGTTATTCGTTTTCTTCGTTACTAATACCTTTATTTCTCTTTTCTTTTTTTCACTCTCTCTGTATCTAATCCCAACTTTTTTTTTCTTCCATCTCCATCTCTTTCAATATCAGGTTAATATATTTACTCCTTTCTTTTTCTTCTCTTTGGTCCTTAATTGCTAGTTGTACTGGTTGTCCCGAGGTTGACTGGAGCCAGATGCCTTTTGTTTTTTTTTTGGAGTACTGTTCAATGTTAGGTGTTGGGTTTAATTTATTCTTGCTTTTATTTGTATTTAGGATATACCCTTCAGGTACACTTCCAAATTGTCACCGGATCCTTCTGATTCGTTTTAGTCTGGTGTGGGCTTTATCACACTGGGTCCCTTCAGGTCCCAGGCTTCGGCCCAAAACTTCCCTCCGCGATTTCTTTGTTTACGGCATTAGGCTCTGGTGGGTGCCGGGGCTGCACGGGGTGTCGCCTTTAGTGGAACTGCATTGCTTACGCTCCGTCAGTGGGAGGTGGATTGCTCGCCGGCAGGGACCCGAGGGAAAACTGTCACTATGCGGGGGTTCACTACTGCTGTCAGAGTCAGATGACCTTGCAGGGCCTCCCGTGGAAGTCTCGGCAGTACCAGAATCTTTGATACCCTTTAACTTGTCCCTTTTATTTCGTGATATACCGACGGAGGTTTAGAAGTGGAGGAGGCTTGTGAGCGTTGTTAACCGGGTGAGTGGACTTTGTACTCTGTAAGGTGTGAGGTCCAGGGGTGTGTAACCACGACGCGATTGAACATCTTTTCGCGAGGTCGCCCCTGGAAGAGTGCATTGCCTCTGCTCGCCTCGGGGAGCATCGCTCATGGTAATCTGAAGCGGATAACCGAAGTTGTTTCAGTTTGGTGCAACTTTATTCCACTGGGTGCTTTTGTTCCCGAGCTTAGCTCGAAATCTGTGAAGGTACTTTTGGTTCTGCGACCTTCCTTTTAATTTTATGTTTCTTTTACTTTTGTTGAGTCTTATATGAAGGTATGTATGGTAATTTCTAGCGTGTGCTTATTTCCGAATTACTCTTAGTGATCACACGAATCTGTAAGTCATCGTCGAAAATCTTACGAGTAAGCTTTTCTCCTTTCTAAGGGAGGGGGATGTTGTCACGTGCAGAAATCGGCGTCAATATATTTAAAAGTTAAGTTAATGTTTCAGGTCGATTGTTAGCCTCTAAACGGGTTCTGGTCCGTGTGGTAGGAATCTTATTGACTTGACCCGTGGGGAGAGTAGAGAATTTGATTGTTAGGTCGAAAACATATCGGGTTTTTACTGTTTAAGCTAATAGCTAAAATTTTAAATTAAGTAAATCAGTGCATCGATTCCTTTTGATATTAATAATACATTTAGTTTAATGAATTCGATTTAATTTTAACATCATTTCGGAAATCAAATTAATATCTAACAAGCCGTTTTTGCACGACGGAACACACTATTTCCCCTTCTATACTCACAAGTGTCATCGCGGTAAGGTATGCGGGAGATATCGTGATTTTAGCGCACCTTTTGGCATTTCAACAATTGTACGAACACATCGGTATTACTATCGAATTAAGTGACGCCATTTTGTGAAGTTGAAAGTTCTTTTGGCAATATTCAAGCCATCCGTATGGGTTTTTGAACTTCACTTCAATATATTTTATCTAAGCCTCATTTTTGGTTATTCCTTTGTGGTATTTTTGAGTAGGCGTATAGATAACTCCATATTTTTGGGATATAATTAAATGGTGCTCTCTTCGGTAAGTTATACCTCATGCATAATTATATAATGCCTTTTCTTGACACCTTTATTCGTTTATAGTGTGATTGCTAAGGAGTTCGTTGCGAAGAAGCGTGGACATCCGATTAAGAATCGAAGAAGCGTATAGGTTGTTAGCGAAATAACATCGCAGATTAACTGCTTAACCCCAAATCTTAATATAAAAGGGTAAGTGTTTACCTGTGTTTATTCAATAAAATCGTAAATTATCATCCATATAATAGCTTCACGTACATACCTAAATATTACGTTAAATTTTGGTATTTTGTTAATACTAGATCTATCGTTTTCTTTTACGATTAAATTCATTTTGTGTAATTAAATTTATCAGTCATAAATAAACCCGACTAAATTACTAATTTTAAGTTTTAATGGTTATTATTAATTTTTATATAAACTGTTGTAAATAATTTTGAAATCAGGTGCAATGAATTTCTTTTTTTTTATGATATGCTTAACCTGTTTTAACTATAATTTAATCTATAAATTTTGAATTTAAATATATTTCATTGTGTTCCTTCATTTTATATTGTATTTTTTTTGTAAATTGGATTTCTAAATTGTAAATTGTATAATGACACACGTGCATCTGATTTAATTGATTTATTTACATATTAATTTCATCAATAATTCTGTTATGGTTTATTATTATGTTTGGTATACCTTTAGATTGTGGTATCAGTAATTTAATCTTTAAAATTGCTTTTTTTTCCTTCTTTTTATTAAGCAGAGTCGGTACTTGTAACTTTAATATATTTTCCTTCTTAAATAATTTAGTGTGTAATTTAATCTTTTAATTTTTTTTTGTAATAAGTAGAGTTAACATTTGTAAATTTAACATTTCTTTCGTAAATAATTTAACTTTGGAATTTTTGGCTAATTCGCTTTTTCGACTAGGGTTTTTGGTCCTGGCTGAAATATTTTTGGTCCTGGCTGAAATATTTATGGACCTGGCGAGTAAAATTGTTTTTGGTTCTGGCTGAAATTATTTTTGGTCCTGGCTGCAATTATATTTGGTCCTGGCAGATAAATTGTGAGATCAGCTCACTACTGAGGAGTCAACACCGAGCCTCACCATCCACAGAGCAGCAGGCTATTAACGAAAGCCTCACTACAGATCTGCGGATAAACAGATAAGCCACAAATCTAATTTTAAGTTAAGGCATTGTAAAGAGTTGGCCTAACCTTTTTTTTTAAATATTGTTTATTTCATAGGATTATTATTTTGAATCTTTATTATTGCGCTGGGTGATCACTCAAACTGCCAAGTTCTTGGCATTATTTGCTGATATTTATTATTATTAACTTTCTTGTTTGATTATATATTTATATATCTTGTAAATTATACTGTTGGGTTTATTTTCGTCAATATAATTGATAGATCTAACTTTGTGTCTTACTCAGATCATCACCCACTCACCATATCTATTATTCAATCAATTTCTTGTTTTTTTTAATTAAGATTCTTAAATTCATTAATTATCTCCAGTAAGATAGGTCAGTGCCTGGAACATCAGGGGTTTCCGATTTGAACCGTTAAAATCGGTGGCGCGACTCACACTTTTGTACATACCCTCTACGGCTGAGCTGGGCACAAATTTGCCAGTAGAGAAACCACTTACCCATCTTAACTGGAGTGTGAGATTTCAATTTAAACCATAAGTTTAATTTTTCAAAATTTGATTTTATTTTATTTTTACTAAAAGTACGTGGCAATGTTTTTAAGAACAAGTCTGATTGTCAAAATTTTAACGAGTTACGCATATGGTCCTTTAGATATGCAAAGAAATTTATAGTTACGGAATTGCCACTAACTTCTGCAACTGTCAAGCTGCATATATTACGGTGCTTTTATATTGTATATAAGTTAACTGTTTAAATGAAAATCTTGTCATACTTGATCCAATGGACTACGGATTCATTGAGCAAGATGACTTACTTTTACCACAAAAAGTCCAAAATTTATTGCCACCATTAGATGAATTGGTACCAAACTGTATATGTAAGAAGTGTGTACGACAAACGTGCGTTTGTGTAGCGGCCGGAATTGCATGCTGTTCATTTTGTAAATGTATCAATACATGTAAAAATATTTATAATAATTAAAAAAAAAAAATTATGTATTTTAATGATGAATAATTATAAATATTTAAAAAAAACTGAAAATTGATAAAAATATATAAAAGTTCTAAATATCAGACAAGCGTATTCATTACCGTTCATACACGCTGCGTGGTCGTGCGTTAAAAGGAATAAATGCATATTGTTTATATAGCGTTAAAAAGTAATAATACGATTAACTTTTCAAATTGCCACTAATTTTATCTTATACCTTATCATCTTAAGTGTAGAAAAATCATCTCAGAGTTAAAAAAAAATTATTATATAAAAAGTTATGCAAATTTGAAAAATGCCAAAAATGCTATTTTTCACATGTTTAACGATTTTTAATTTGAAAACCGTGCATCTTATGAAAAAATTTATAGAAAGCTTTTTTGCTTAAAATCTTTCAAGGAATAAGGTAATATTTTTTGTTTTGCAAAAATAACAATATTTTATTATTGTTATGTATTAAATAAAACAAAAAACATGACAACCATAATTGACATTAGTTTTATACATGATTAATAACAAACATCGTATTGTCTAACGTTAAATTCTTTAATTCGAAAATAAACCGTTATAATTTGAATAGTGTATTATTTAAATAATCCACCCACAAACATAACATTGGTGTCAGAAGTGGGATAAATAAATAACGTGGTCTTTGCTCGAAGAAATAGTGAAATTCGTAAAAAAAACTTGTGAACTTTAACGCGACGTGTGTTAGTGAACACGTGCACCATTCTCTTCATCATGGCAGAAGCAACACTTGCAAATCTACTCCAGGCCCTTCCAGTGATGATTGCAAACGCTGTTCGTGAGTCCAACTCAACTTCTCGTACGGATGCAGCCCCATTGGCACCAATCTCAGCCTCACCACCAAAGTTTTCGATGCAGCCGTACCGCTCCGCCGATGGAATCACAGTAGCAGATTATTTTACACAGTTTAACTGGGCACTTGGATTAAGTAAAATTCCGGTAAGCGAACATGCCACTTACGCACGAGTATACATGGGAGTCGAGCTAAATGCTGCCCTGAAATTCCTCGTAAGCCCTGTCGACCCAGAGACACTCGCTTACAGCGATATTCAGTCGAATTTGATCAAGCATTTCGACGCCAGCCGCAACATGTACGCAGAGAGCATAAAATTTTCCACTATTCGACAAAGAGCAGGTGAATCAATCGCAAGTTTTAGCCTGAGACTGAGGCAAGGAGCCACGCATTGCGAATATGGAGAATTTTTGGATCGCATGCTAATAGAGCAAATGCTAGAAGGTTTGGAATCAAAAGAGATGTGCGACGAAATTGTAAGTAAAAAACCAAATACTTTTACAATTGCATGTGAGATTGCTAGTACACTAGAAGCTACCAGACAAGCGAGTGACACACTGAAAAGTGCGACGTCAAAATCCGACTCGACCAATCAGATAGGTTATGAAAAACCAGTAGCAAGGAAGAGCGACCAACGACAACGCAAGAAATCCCGCAACCGTCAGCAGACCGATCAACCATTTTCAAACAATCAGGTGACATCCACGAGCCAAACAAAGTGTGCCGGATGCGGTGGGGATCATCCACGAAGCAAATGTAGATTCCTCAACACCGAATGCAGGACCTGTGGTAAAAAGGGTCACATCTCTAAGGTTTGCCGATTAAAATCAAATCAACGACGCACACACCACGTAACCCAAGAAGATCAATCGACCGACCAATTCGGCAAAATTAAGGTTATTGGGACCATACAATCACCGGGAAAACAGCTGATTGACGTCATCATAGAGGGCACCACTGTCATCATGGAGCTTGACACTGGCGCTCCCTGCTCAATAATAAGTAAAGTAAGGTTAGATAAGATTAAACCAAACTCTATTTTACAGCCAAGTAACCGCCATTTTGCGAGCTATACTGGTCATCGCATCAACTGCATTGGAAAACTTACAGTTACCGCTTCCATTGGTTCCACCTCCAAGAACCTAGACCTCTACATCGTCGACGATGAATTTGAAACTCTCCTTGGACGTGAGTGGATCTCCGAGTTTGTCAAGGAAATCGATTTTGGTAAGCTTTTTGGCAAACCCAGCTTGGTGCACAAGATGACATCCACACCATCATTATCCCCGGAACAGCAGAACCAATTGGATGCCACTATCGACCGCTACAAAGATTTGTTCAGTGATGTCCCAGGAAAACTATAAGGTCCACCTGCCAGAATGCACTTAAAAGATGGCGCCACGCCTGTCTTTTCCCGAGCCCGCGACATTCCTGTGGCTCTGCGAGACGCCTATGCAAGGGAAATCGACGCAAAAATTGCATCTGGATTTTATAAGAAAGTCGAATATTCCGAATGGGCATCAACAACACATGTAGTCGTTAAGAAAAATGGTAAGTTGAGAATCACGGGAAACTATAAGCCAACTCTCAACCCAAGACTCATCATCGACGAACATCCAATTCCAAAAGTCGATCAATTGTTTAACAAGATGCGTGGTGCTGCCCTCTTCTGCCATTTGGACGTCACAGATGCGTACACCCATCTAGAGGTTGATGAAGAGTTCAGCCACGCTTTGACACTCAACACCCCGACGCATGGTCTGATTCGTCCATCCCGTGCAGTGTATGGCGCCGCCAACATTCCCGCTATCTGGCAGAGGCGTATGGACACGGTGTTGCGAGGTCTCCCTAATGTTGTAAGTTTTTTTGATGATACCATTGTTTTTGCAGAAAACTTAGATCATCTAATGCTAGCCCTCACCACTACACTAGAACGCTTTCGCCAACACGGTCTCAAACTCAACCGAGCGAAGTGCAGTTTTGCAGAACCGATTCTGGAAGCGCTTGGCCACAAGGTTGACGCATCTTGGTGTCCACAAATCCGACGCGCACATTCGAGCTGTGCAAGATGCACCGAAACCTACGACACCAGAAGAACTACAACTGTTTTTGGGCAAGGCGACCTACTACAGCGCATTCATATATAACCTGTCAACAAGAGACCGTCCACTGAGAGACATGCTACTGAAGGATCCTTTCGTCTGGACCCCAGAGGGCGACCGTGCCTACCAGGACATCAAGGACGCTCGCATCTCGCCACAAGTTCTAATGCAATACGATCCAGCCCTTCCACTCTTGCTTGCAACGGATGCGAGTAAGACCGGACTAGGCGCAGTGCTGTCACATCGACTCAGCAATGGACAAGAACGCCCTATTGCGTATGCCAGCCGAACCATGTCGTCAACAGAACAAAGGTATCCCCAGATTGACAAGGAAGCTCTCGCTATCGTCTGGGCAGTGCAGCAATTTTTTAATTACCTCTATGCTCGTCACTTTACCTTGATAACTGATCACAAACCTTTAACGCAGATCCTTCACCCCGAAAAATCTCTTCCAGTATTGTGCATAAGCCGAATGGCAAATTACGCTGATTAGTTGGCTCATTTTGATTATGACGTGGTGTTTAAAACGTCTAAGCAGAATGCAAACGCAGATTATTGCTCTAGACTACCTCCAGCTGTTTATACCCTCATTCGCAGGATTCAACTTCCCCCTCGACCTCGGACGATGTGTACCACCATACCTCATGATCCACGCCCACCACTTACTCGCAAGTGTCAGGACGAACTCTGATCCAGAAACAATACTCCGAACCTTCTACGCAACAATCGTTACCAGAGTTGAAAACATAGACTTCCGTGTCTCCAACTTCCTTGGCGCTTATTTCGACCACGACCAACGGCCACATAATCACGCTAATTGGCTCAACAAACGATTTGAGAAGATATTCAATCCTGTTATAGGCAGAGCTTTACTGCAAAGACCAACTCTTGCAAAATGTAGACTCCACCGCTCCGAATTCCTACAATCAGAAAATGTCGATCCTTATGAATTACTCCTATGCTATTCAGAAGATAACATTGAAACAATTTTGGAATTATTAACAGATGTTTCATCATTCCTTCATTCAGAAACCAACGCACCTAAGAAATTAGGACAAGTTCTTGACAACTCATCCGGAATAGCCATCATGTACCATTCCCTTTGGAGCACAACGCTTCCAACACATCATGTCCTTCCTCCTCCAACAGTCTTAAGTCCTTATGAAACTGAAGAAATGAACGATACCACTTACGCTAAACACATTAGATTCTTATGCCCAGGCCCAATATTTAAACATATACTAACTCCTCCAGATAAAACAATTGATGTTAATCTGTATTTAGTTGGAAAGGACCCTTATAATCCTGCCAACCCTCCTTTTAAATATGAAACTTTCGATAAACATCCCACGTCTATCCTGATGTACTATGGTTTCAGCCATATTCCAAAAATCCTAGCGCATTAAACTACGCTTTGACTCTTGGCCTTTTAATCGAAACCGGCGATTTAGATGGTGTAACCATCCCCCTACCTAACATTGCTCTCAGCCTCACCGAGAACAACTCAATGTATATGCAAGGTACCCTACCCCTTATATCTCTACGCCGATACAGCCCATCGCATATAGAAGATGAACGTTTTAGAATGTGTGCCAGACACATTCATGATAGTGACAACCAACCTAATGGTATGACTTTCCGCAACTGCGCTAACGTCATTCTACCTAGATTCGCACGTGACAATGTTCGAGCAAATATATCTAGACTCTACGGTCTAAATATGCATCCGAACTGCAACGATAACTACGTTGATTTTACATACACAGCGACTACCTTCCCCAACGCTCCTCCAATCCCAGAAGAGACAGTTCACATTTGGTCCAGTTACAGATACGTAGCTAAATCAAATACTCCACGAAGATCAGTTCACTTGTACTTCACTCTCCGACAATTTTATGGAGAAAATGTCACCCTGTCCAGAACCAGAAACCCAGTTCTCCTTCTACCCTAAACCTATCCTTAATAATGTTTAGACGCAGGCTATTTTTTGTCTTTTTTTGTTATAGATTACTTTAATTAGAAAATAGAATGTAACCTTTAGAAATTAACTTTTCATGTTTTAAAATTCAACCTACTAGTTTGAATTTGAATTTCATTATAAAATTTTGTAATACCTAGTAATAAAAAAAAAACAAAAAACATGACAACCATAATTGACATTAGTTTTATACATGATTAATAACAAACATCGTATTGTCTAACGTTAAATTCTTTAATTCGAAAATAAACAGTTATAATTTGAATAGTGTATTATTTATTTATCCACCCACAAACATAATATCTTTCCCGCCACGACTTCAAGGCACCAGAATCAAAATACATGCTAGCTGCTGGCTGTCCTATGTTCGAGCACCGAGTCGTAGTGCCACCTAAGTTACGAGACCTAATTCTCAACGACCTCCATGCAGCCCACCTAGGCATTGTCAAAATGAAAGGAATGGTACGTTCCTTTGTCTTTTGGCCAGGTATTGATTCAGACATCGAGAAGATGGCCAAATCCTGCCCGACATGCGCAACCAACGCGCACGCGCCGCCTAAGTTCCGCGAGCATCACTGGGAGTACCCGAAAGCACCGTGGGAACGGATCCACATCGACTATGCGGGCCCAGTAGCAGGTACCATGCTCTTAGTTGTTGTCGACGCTTATAGCAAGTGGCTCGAGGTTAAACCAACTACTTCCACAACAGCAGCTACGACTATTGAGTCATTAGATGACCTCTTTACTGCACACGGCACCCCAATCACCGTAGTATCAGATAACGGAAGACAGTTTGTAGCGGAAGAGTTTAAAACTTTTCTTTTACGAAATGGTGTCAAGTACCACAAACTTACAGCGCCATACCATCCTTCAACAAATGGTCAAGGAGAACGATACGTCCAAACCGTGAAGGATGCCCTCTACACTATGAACACCACAAAGGAGACTTTGCAGATGAACTTGAACGAGTTTCTTCGCCAATTCCGCCACTCCACCAAAGGCCAATCTCCAGCTCAACTTTTCTTGGGTCGCGAACTTCGAACACGTCTCAACCTGGTGAGACCTGACGATGTTCGCACTAGAGTTTCTGAAAAACAAAGAGTTAGGATGGACTCTACATTCCGTATTCTTGATGTAGGACAATCCGTCTACTTCCTTTCAAATAACTCCAAAACAGACAAATGGCTTCCTGGTACAATTGCAGCCCGGATTGGAGACCTCCACTATGAGATCAGGTATGAAGGAAAGACGATCAAACGCCACATTGATTAAATAAAGTTGTTTCCAAAAGCAACGACTGCATCAAGACCGCATGAAAATGAACTTGTTGAATCGCCACCAGTGCCACGACGTGTTCGGTTTTTTGAAGCACCGGTACCAGCACCAGCTACACCGACCTCACCAGCTACTTCAGCTACACCAACCTCACCAGCTACTTCAGCTACACCAACCTCACCAGCTACTCCAGAAAACAACGTTCCACCGCCCGTCCCACCAGAACCTGTCATACCACGCAGATCTACTCGAACACATCGCGCACCTCTACGATTTATACCCTAATATGGATACATCTCCTATTTAAAAGAGGGAGGAAATGTTATGCATTAAATAAAACAAAAAACATGACAACCATAATTGATATTAGTTTTATACATGAAACAAGAATTATAAACTTAACGTTCGCGTTCAGTTCGTAGTTGGCAGTTCAGTTCAGTAGAAGTTAAACTAAAGGAATCCTACAGTAAGGTTTATAAAGTCAGTCCGCGTTCAGTGCGCAGTTTCCATTAATGCCCGTACGCCGCGTCCGCGTTCGAGATGGTCAAGATTTAAGTTCGCAGTTGGCAGTTCAGGTATAAACCAATCAAAATTAAAGTTATGCACCGCGTGAGAAACTCATTACGGGTTTACTTCACACTCTTCATTTCAGCATTTCCTTTCCTTGTTTTGTTAGGTTAGGTGTGTTCACGGACTCCGTGGGTGTTTTCAAGATTTTTGTTTTTTTTTTACTGAAAAAATGTCGGAAACGGATGGAGCCACAAATGATGTCACAGCACTTTTAATTGAATGTATTCAGAATTATGAATTTCTGTATAATTTACAAAACAAAAATTATAAAAATAACAATATGAAAGAACAGGCCTGGATAGAGATTTCTGGTGTTCTTGCTATAGATGGTTAGTATTTATTTGTACTGTTGTTTGGGGCATATAAAAATTGAAATTTTTACAGTTGAAGAATGCAAAAAAATGTGGAAGGCCATAAGAGATAAATATACCAGGGAGAAAAGAGAAAGTTTGAAATCAGGTTCGGCAGCACCCGAATCCACCTGGGAATACTTTAATAAAATGAGGTTTTATGGGAAATATACAAAACCCAGGAAGTAAGTTAAAATTTTGTTTTTTTTATTTTGTATTAATTCTTTTTACAGAACTTACACAACATCAGGAGCATCTAGTGTGGAAAGTATACCCTCATCATCTTGCTCAGCTTGGTCGACCTACGAACAAATTTTATCTCCCGAACCCATGGTATATGATGATGAGCAGGATACTCAGACTCAGGATACTCAGACTCAGGATATCTTAATAGAAACCTCCAAAGATGTAGAACCTGGCCCAGGTCCTAAGACTACACCCGCAGCTACCCCAACAAGGACTCCAAAAGTCAGCAAATGTAAGTAGATAATGTATGTTTTATCTCTAGAGGTTAGAGTTTGGCCAAAAAATGTAACTTCTCTTTGAATTCTAGTTGGTCCCATTCCACCAGTTAAAAATCTATAAAAAACGATTTTGCTAACATTTTGTATTTTATATTTTAGCATCCTCTAAAAGAAAACATGATGCCTCTGCTGAAGAGCAATTTATTATTGTGGCTAAAGAAATCGCAAATGGTCTGAGCGACTTTAAGTCCAAAAAAAATAATGCAAACCGAAACTGTGTGGAATATATTTTTTCCGAATTAGAAGACTTGACACCAGAAGAGACAAAATCTAAAAGAGTGGAACTTTTAAATGTAATCTCAAAATAAAATAAGTTGTTTCAGAGGTTTTGTTTAACTAATGCCCAATCAGTTTTATTTAGTTTTAGATTGTCTTTTCTATCGCCAAATTAGTTTTAGATTTTGTTTACTATTGCCTAATTAGTATTATGAAATAAAACATACTTTTTAATATTATTTTTTATTATTTAATCATTACAATATAAGCTTAAAACTAAACACTCAAATATCTATTTGTTAACTTAACAAAAATACTTTTCGGGTACGAACTGAAAGAAATTTTAACTAAATGCTTATTACATCTCTGCCATTTAAAGACTAAAGTGTAAAAGTAATATTAATAAATAATTTAAACAGAGAGGAAGGACCTCTTGAAATATTTGTCATACTTTTTTGTTTCTAAAACCTAACAGTGCTAAAGATTTTACTCTGCAAAAATTCTACCCATATTTACTCTCTCTGTCTGCCATGGTACACGACCTGCTACAGATGTTAAATATTCAGCTAAAGAATCTCTGTATCTATAAATTTGTGCACGGGCAATGTTTGCACCTACTCTTCCTACTGATTTCAGTGGTTTTTGTTTCTTACGCCATCCACCTGGCCCATGGTCTCCGTCAACAAATCCCTTAGGACAGTACCAATTATCACTGTTCTTGCCTAATTCTATAAGGCAATAATTGTGAAGAACTGTAACTGCTTTAACAATATGGTCAACATTTTCCACTTTTGCATTTATGGTGATTTTCAGAACACGCCATCTGGCAACTAATATACCAAATGTGTTTTCAATAGTTTGCCTGGCCCTGGACAGACGATAGTTAAAAATTCTCTGGGTAAAACTTAGGTTTCTACCTCCGTAGGGTCTCATTATATATTCTTTTAGCGGGAAGGCTTCATCAGCCACAAAAAAATGGGGCAGTTTGATATTGGAATTTGGTAGATTTTTTAGAGGGGGAATATCTAAATTAGCATTATCTAAACTTTGACCAAAAATGCTATTTTTAAATATTCCTCCATCACTCTGTGATTCATAAGCCCCAATATCAACAAATGTAAATCGATACTGACTGTCACATGCACCTAAAAGTACAACACTGAAGTTTTTCTTATAATTAAAGAATAAAGAAACACTTTTTGCAGGTGCTTGTATATTAACATGCTTTCCGTCTATGGACCCAAGACAATTTGGAAAATTCCATATCTTCAAAAAGCCATCAGCAATTCTGGACCATATCTTATTAGTTGATGGGCATGACAAATAATCTGGACTTAAAACCTCCCATATGGCTCTACTTGTCTCGTGTATAATTTTTTGCACTGTTGTGTGTCCGATTTGGAAGTTCCAAGCAAGAGATTGCATATTTGTTCCTTGTGAAAGATACCTGAAACAATATTATTTGTAATATAGAATTATATTAGTCTGAGCAGTATAGGTACTTGATTTTTTGCTGAATAATATATTAATTTAATTTTAAACTAGGCACTTACTGCAGTGTAATAACAAGCCGTTGCTCTGGAGATATCCCATCAGATCGAGGTTGTTTTTGAATAATCGGCGTTACTTTTTCTAATAGTTTTGTAAATACAGTACCAGTCATTCGCGTGTATTTAAAAAACTGGGCTGAATCTAGAGCTTTCATTTTTTTGTAATAAACAAAGCCACCAGCTTTTTGTCTGTTTCTGTTTATGGGTCGTGTTTTATACCTCCGCCTTCGTTTCTGCTCTTTCTGTTTTTTCTTAAAAGCAGCATATAATAAACATGTTACTGCAAATACACTTGACAGCACATAAATAGTTTTTTTCCATTTTTCCACTTACAATTTTTTTTACAAAACAAAAATAAATAAAATCAGCTGAGATCTATCAAAATTGTCAAAATAATTTTCAACCAATCAAATACCTAACTGCCAACTGAAAGTTGCGAGGTTTATAAATGCAAAAATGTACCAACTGCAAAATGGAAACTACGCGAACGTCGCCAACTGCGAACTGAACGCGAACGTAGAGTTTATAAACAGAGCCTGATTAATAACAAACATCGTATTGTCTAACGTTAAATTCTTTAATTCGAAAATAAACAGTTATAATTTGAATAGTGTATTATTTATTTATCCACCCACAAACATAACAATTATTATTATTTATTATTTGTTAATAACAAATTTCCTAACCATTTCTCGGGAATCCACCCTTGATATTTGTAATCAGGGGGTCAAAATACATAAAAAAATCTTTGTCCAGCCTTGTCTCTTTAACGGCTACGAAAACCCTCTGGGCTCCCGGAGTACATAAAAAACTTGATACACAAATGATTATTATGGAATCTTCACGTATAGTTAATCTACGACAAAATTATTTAAGAGAAATAAAAAAATATCGTGAACTTTAATAGAAATATTGCATATTTGGATGAAACATGGTTTGATACTCACGATACTGTTAAATACGGCTGGGTAGACGACTCTAAAAAATACGTTTTAAATACACCTTGTTCAAGAGGTAAACGAATTATAATTTAACACGCAGGGAATGAAAATGGTTTTATACCTAACGCTTCTGCTGATTACCATCAGGACATGAATGCCGAATTGTTTGAAAAATGGCATAGTGAACAACTGGTGCCAAACATACCGCCTAACTCAGTTATTGTACTGGATAACGCATCATATCATTCACGTAAACTTATTAAAATACCAAATATGAACACTAAGAAAGCCGATATACTAACGTTTCTTAAAGAAAGAAAAATTACTGTTCCCCAAAAAACTCCTGTAAAGAAAGAATTAATAGAAATAATAAAATCACAAAATTTTCAACAAGAATATGCCATAGATAACTTTTGTCGACAAAAGGGGTACACGATTCTTCGGTTACCCCCGTATTATTGCATTTTTAATCCCATAGAACTACTTTGGAGTAGTATTAAAAGTCGCCTTCGTAAAACTAACCAATCGCCGACGTTAGATACTCTAGTTTTAAATAATATACGTTCAGTTATCAACGACCCCTCTAACAAGGATATTTGGAAAAACAGTATGTCTCATGTAATACGTAAAGAATCAGAATATCATGTTTTGCCACCGTTAAATCAAATTATAATTCAACCAAATATTGATTCTTCTTTCGACGAATTTTCTGACAATTACTGATTAGGTACTATATGTATTATTTTATTACTATTTATTATTATTATCATCATTAAATATTTTTAATATTTACTTTGTGCAGCATTATTATGTACTTATGTTTTTCTTCCAGAGCTTTTATATCAAGCGTTTTAGTAACAATGATTACTTGGCATTAAATATTTTGTCATTTAATGACAGAGGGTTTGGAGTCAAAAAATACCGTAAAAGTGACGAGTTATGGGGTCCTTATCTCTCTTTGAACAACAATTATATTTTTCTTGCAAGCTAATTTATGTTATTAAAATAGCACTTTTAACTGCCGAACTTTACCTATCCCATTCCCTACTCGGCAAAGGTAACTCACACCTCCTCGTTGATCTTTGCTGGACAGTGAACTTTTATATTATAATGTCACTGACTAAGTGAGAAAAAAAAATCATAAATAAAATAAAAAAATAAATTAAAAAAATTATATGAATAATTTTTCGTACGCCCATGAATTCCTGGAAATTGTAACAGCGCTTTGACCACGCCTATCCAAGTAGGTCTAGTTAAACTTTACATGAAATATGGAACACCAAATTGATATAGAAGCTTTAATTGGTGCCGTCGAAAATAGAACAGTACTATGGGACAAAACCACAAAGACTTACAAAAATAATCAGCTTAATTTTACGGCATGGAAAGAAATCTGTATGATTTTACATGAAAGCTTCGATACATTATCGGATAAAGAAAAAAAAGATTTTAGTTTTAGTAAATTTACATTATTTATTTAAGTATAGAAATACCTACAAAATGTCTTAAACATATTGATTCTGCCACTGCAATTTCCCCTCTAGTGTCATAAAATACTCCGAAAAATTTTTGCGAATATTATTGGCTGTTACCTCTTACCGAATTTGAATTAGGTATTTGAACAGGGCGAAATCAGTGTCAGTAGCAAATGAATCACTTGCTATGTTATTATTAATTCCTTTTTCTTTATGGATAAAATTTTGTAACAAACAACAAGTTTTCACTATGTCGACTGCTAAATCCTTGTATACATTTAATGGACGATGGAAAATTCGCCATTTGTTCGCCATTATACCAAACCCGCATTCAACGAACCGTCTTGCTCTTGTCAGGCGATAGTTAAATTTTCTTTTTACATTATTGAGTTGATGTCCACCAAAAAGGCGAAGTAGATGTTCATGTAATGCGAATGCCTTGTCCGCAACAAATACATAGGGTAGTTCACAATCAGTTCCCAATTTGTTGGTAGATGGTGGTATATTTAATCTATTGTTTAGCAAACTTTTCCAAAACTCTGTTTCCTTAAATACGGCCGAATCGCATTCTTTGCCATAGGCACCAATATCGATGAAAATAAAATTATAATTTGAGTCTACCACAGCCATCAACATAATTGAAAAATAATGTTTATAGTTTAGAAACATTTAACCACTTTCTTCTGGCTTTATAAGTCGAATGTGTTTCCCGTGTACTGCTCCTAAGCACAAAGGAAAATTCGATGCACTCTCAAAATGGTTAGCTATCATTAACCACTCCTCTTCTGACGGAATTTATATATATATATATATATATATATATATATATATATATATATATATATATCTGCAATTCGGACCATATTGCTTTACATACTTCTCGAACAATATAGCTTATAGTTTTAATTCCCATTCTAAATGCGTATTGAAGATCCGTAAGGGTGTTTTCTGATGACAAGTATCTATAAAAAAATTGTGTAAATAATGTTATCTATTGATGTTTTTATTTCCAGGCAAAGCAGTTATAAAGAAGTGGAGTAATGCAAGAGATAACTGATGAGATGTTCTAAGAAACTGAAAGCATATAAGTCAGGTTCTGAAGCAAAGCAAATTACAAAATATAAATTTTATGAGTAGATGCAATTTTTAAATAAAATTGTGAGTCATCGACCAACAGAAACAAATATGCCATCTGCCGAAATCGAAGAAGAAACCACGGTCAAAGATGACTCTTCAGTCCCAAAAAAGAGGAAGAAGACAGAATTTAAAGAGCATTCCTTGGACAAAAGGATAAATAGTCTACTAGATTCTTCGGAAAAAGAAGACAATAGCAGAATAATGTGTTTTTTTAAAGAAATTGCACCGACCACAGAAACATTCTGTGAAGCTGATATCGCAAATTTTCAGTACGAGGTAATTAAAGCCATGCGAAACATTCAGCAGAAAAATATGCCGCAGCATAGTTTGCAGCCCCAAAGAAATTACTATGAAAACAGCAATTCGATGACATGTCAATCACAATCACTTCACAATCGTGCTACACCATCGACTTCAACTACAAATTATAGCGAAAATACATTGAACGAATCACGTCAATATGAAACATTACATGTTAGAGGACCATTTTCGCCAATTGCGGAATATTCCTTGGGATCATCATCAATCGACAGTCAACATTCATCCGTTAGTCAAAACGATAATATAGATTTCGATTTTGCAAAATACCCGGGTCCTATCAATAATTTTTTGTCCTATGTATTAACTTGTATTTGAATGTTATAAAACTTAATCAATTTTTTAGAAGTTTTATTTATACCGGGTGAACACTTTTATTCTGGGACATAGGAAAATACATGCAAAATTTTCCAATGCCTGAAATAATTTAAAAATGTGCTTATATCTTTGTGGTTTTATGATAAACGTCTTTGGGAGAAGCATAAGTAATAAATTTGAACAAAAATACATGATAGCAAGAGATTTTTCTGAAAAATACGAAATATTCAACCATTTTTTCCGAATACCTTTATGACAACTGCTAAGGTATTACACACTGTGTGACATTTTTGATAGCTTTTCATTTTTGTCAATTTATTTTTTAATAGAAATCAATAAAAAATGTCAAAAAATTAATTACATATTTCGTTTTTTCGCTATCGTAAATTTTTGTTTTCGATGGTTACCTATGCTTTTCCCAAACACATTCATTATTAAACCTAGAAGATATAAGCAAATTTGAAGCTATTTCAGGCATTTGAAAATTTTGCATGTATTTTCCTATGCCCCAAAATAAAACTGTTCACCCGTTATTATACAATAACATATTCATACATACCTAATGGGCAAAAACTTTCTTGAGTCATACGAAAGAAATTAAAAAATTTGGCTGGGTCTTTCTTTAATTCTTCAGAAGGTGTATGGAAAACACAGTGTTCTGCAAAACACAGAAATTTTGACTTCAAGAGGAGAAAATTTCCTACATTTTCAAGATGCGGAAAATAATATTATAATTTTCACTTGCGAAACCAATCTGCAGCAACTGCGATATGCGACTGCAGTATATATGGATGGCACTTTCATGTGCTGTGCAAAATTTTTCCAGCAATTTTATACTTCACATGGCTACGTTGGAAATATGTACATATCTTTAGTGTTTACTGCAGTCAAAAACAGTAGAAACATACAAAAAAATGTTAATTGTACTAAGAAAAACTGGATTTACAAATTTTTACATTGATTTCGAAATCGCAGCGCATAAAGCTGTAAAAAACGTTTTCCCGAACAGTAAGTTTCACTTTTCGCAATCCGGTGAGGTGCAGCTGCACAAGTAAATTATTTTTAATCCGTAGTCATAAAATTTTAGGATTGAGGCAATATTTGACCTTCATATAAAATAAGGGTTTTTATATGTTTATTTACCTCTTTACCTGTTTGTTTAATATTTACATATACCATAAACCCTCTATAAACCGGCACTGCGCTGGTCCGGCACTCTATTTATCCGGCGTTTGCTCAAACTACAGTATCGTTAACAAACAAAAAGCGATCGATTGCTAGTTAGATAGATTTTGCAAATTTTATAAATAGTAAATAGAGGGGTGAGACAGTGTGTAGTGCGTGGCAGTTTGTAGTACATTACAATGTCTCAGAGCAAACGGAAATATAAAACTTTAACACTGTTCCAGACAAATACGATTTTAAAGAGACTTGACAAAGGTGATCATCTTACCAACCTAGCAAAGGAATATGGTGTCGGCCGTGCTACAATACATGATATACGTAACAACCGAGACAAAATAAAATCTTTTTGTGAAAACAATGACAACGTTAAAAGTGTCCGGAAAACGTTTAAAAAGGGTGAGTTTCCTCAGGTTGATGATAGCCTATATGCTTGGTTTATTCCAGAAAGAAATAGGCACACACCAATAACAGGAGATATTCTCAAGGAAAAAGCCAAGATATTTTACGAAAGAATAATGGGGAATGACGATTTTAAGGCTCGTGAATAATATAACAGTGTTCAGGTCCCAGTAAAAATGTGTTTTCTGTATTTACAGTGGTTTTATTGTTATTCATCCAGTAATCCGGCGTTTCCCCTAATCCGGCAGTACCCTGGTCTCATATCTGCCGGATTAGTGAGAGTCTACTGTATAAAGAAAATAAATAATATTATATATTGAGAAAATAAATATAATTATATATATTGGATAACGCAATTAGAATCTTCTGAATCTTCATCAGTAAATTTAAACAAAAAAAAAACAAAAGTATAAGTATTACACATTATTTTATGTTTAAAAATCATAGAAAAGCTTTAGCTTTTTATTGGCTGTCGGTTTAAAAAAATTTTTCAGTAAAATCTACAAAAAATAATATAGTGGGATGATATTTTTGGGCAATGAGCTGCTATTGCGATAGCTACTTTAGATTTAAGTTTATGCTTTCGGTTTTATTTAAATCTTTATTACATATTTGTTTTTAATTTCTAATATACTACGCATAGTGTCACGCCTGGGGGGATTGAAGAATGCCATAGTGTTTTATAATGAGAAGTAGCTTACTGAAGGCACTTCCCACCCAGGTCGTGGTTATCTAACCCCTGGCTAGGTATCCTGCTGAAGGCAGAATAATAACCAAGGGGGAAGATGAGATAAACAACAGGAAACAAACAACAAATATATTAACGAATAAAATAGCAATAACAATAAATAATTAAAATATGAATAATGAATAACTAAATCAAATCTTAACTAATCTTACCAAATAAACTACATGGTGGCATGTCACACTTACTCACGAAAATATGTCAAGAGTCACAACGGCCCAGACCCAAGGGTCTGTTTTAGGGACACCCCAAAGGGTGACCCGTACAGACAACCTCAGACTCCGAACTCCTCGAGTACGACGCTCTTTTATAGCCAATTCTTACGCTACGTGAGAATAAGAATTAAACTATATAAGGTCGCCTTGAAATCTAACGTACTGACTTTGGCCTGGATAATTACAATTAAAATATAATACAAAATATTACAATGAAATATAAAACAATTAAACTACCCTATTATCGTATGTGACATGCCCCCTTCCCTTAAAGCCAGCCCGTCGCTTTGCTCGGCTCTGGCTTACAGGGGTGTATGTATAGGACTGAGTTTTACAAAATAATTATAATCCACCACACTTCTGTCCGAATCGGCTCTTCTCGGAGAATGACCTGTCTTGCCCTCGTCTAGAAACGCCGGTCCACCGCTGGCTAGACGGATCCTTTTTGGTATGTTGGTCTGTCTGCAACTTTCTGAAAAACCATCGTCTCATAGCTCCATCTATCGAGGTCCATGGCCAACATCAGACTGTACTCCATCACACCATTCTCCTTAATACATTTTTACAACTATACATCTACAGTCTTCCCATCTTTGGCTACCATCCATTGGGAAGATCTGCTGTTGGGATAGGAGTATTGAAGCTGACCATTTCCATTCCTCGACGGAGACCTTTCTTACTCGTTGAGACAAGACCCATACCATACTCAGGATAAAGGACCCTTTCCCTCTAGAATTCCGAGCAAGCATCTCCTGGATTGCGTCTTCTTTAAGTAGATGTGGGGAAAACGTTAAACATTTAAACATTAAAACAATAACTCGGTCCTAAAACATACAAAAACAAATACTATTAAAATTTGTCTAGAAAGAGCATTAGGAAATTACTATTTTTACATTAACCTCTTTGACCTCATACCGATAAGGGTATTTGACTTCGTTCATAAACACCTTACTTCATTAGTTTTCCTTTTTCTTTTAAACACCAACTTATCTGCTGTCCCTTAGCAGACATCATTATACCTAAAAAAAAAACTCTTTTCGAAAATCATTAGCAGGAACCATCATCTGCTCTTCTTGGTGATAATGTCACCTATAATCTGTGCTTTATCTGCACCTAAAAAAAAACCGCTATTCTTTAGCAGAGACCATAATCATAAACACCACATATATCTGTGCCTTTTGCACACTAACTTGCCTGCTGTCCCTCAGCAGACATTATTACACCTAAAAAACTCTTATCAAAATCATTAGCAGGAACCATCATCTGCTCTTCTGGGTGATATTGTCACCTATAATCTGTGCTTCATCTGCACCTAAAAACAATTCCACTATTCTTTAGCAGAAACAATCATCATATAAACACCGCTTTCCTGCTGTATCTCAGCAGAAGATCATAACACTGAAAAAGGAAACTACACATAAAACATAGAAGTCAAATACTACCCTTAAAAACAATCCATCTATCTACTTCTTTTTACGCGACAATTTGACTACCCTAGATTCCTTTTCACACTGGCCTTGCAATACCTTTGGCTCATTCATTCTAACACAATCAGTCTTACCATTTAACTTTTCTCTCAAAAATTATCCTTGGTAGTCATCTGTCCTAAAAATTTAAACAAAAATGCAAAACTTTACTACATCAATAATATATGTTTTCCCTTCCGCTATTTCCTAGATCTTTATCTCTATAATTACCCACAATTAAAAATATTCATTAACATATTAAATAAATAATTCCTTTTAAAAGTAATCAAATATAAATTTGAAATACCACCTAAATGTACTAAAGATTAAAAAATCATCTTTTCAATTACTAATTTATTGAAGACAAATAAAATTCTACTGTAAAAGATTCAGTATAACTATAAAAATAAAAAATATATATAATATTAAAGTATTTCTACCATCTCTGTAGAAATGGTCTTTTGGAGTCTCGAAGTTTCTGGTCCGATGTACTCCTACTTACTTTTAACATGCCACCTTTATTACTTATAAAGTTAAAAAAAATATTGACTTTACCAAATATTTGGTATCTGTTTCCCAATTTACAACATATTATTAAAAAAATACCAGAAAAGCAATGAAGAATAGACTACCTAATTAAATTAACCACAATTGAAATACGTTACCATGAAAATAAATAATAAGAAGTTTATAAACAAAGGTTCAATGTCAATAATCTGAACTAATTACAGCTATTTCGGAATTAAATACACAACACGCTGACAAAGAATTAAATAAAATAAAACATTTGACCGTGACCATATCTGTAACCTATATTATACACATACCACAACAAATAATTAAAAAAGATCACTAAAACCAGAAAAATACCTATTTTTAATTGGTATAGATAGATTATTACATAGATATGGATGGGGTATATTTATGAATATTTATTATTGATTGCACTAAAGAAACTGGAAAAAGATAGAAAATAACACTTTACATTTTTTAATTGAAGACAGTTTATTGTTTATCAACAATACATATTGTATACATTATTAAACCTCTATACGATTGACGGTGAAAAAAAAACACATAATTAGTGACCTACCTACACCTAAACATCTCGTATTTTAACATACACATAATAAAAAAATGCTAAATCTGCACTCAGGTCATAATCCTAAATAAATCAATTATTCCACCGTCAAATCTATATATATAAAAAAGGATGTGTTTTTATGTACGAAATCGATGAACTCAAAAACTACTGGACCGATTATTATGAAAATTGGTATGTATATGTATTTTTCCACGGAGAAGGTTTATATGATATGCTCATTGATGCCACTCGCCACCAGGTGGCGCTGCAAAGTAGCAACTTCTGCCCCGTTTAACCCATTGTCATAAAAATTGGTATGCATATGTATTTTTTCACGAAGAAAACGAATATGTTATGCACATTGATGCCACTTGCCACCAGGTGGCGCTGCAGAGTGGCAACTTCTACCCCGTTCAACCGATTGTCATGAAAATTGGTATGTATATGTATTTTTTCACGGAAAAAACGAATATGCTATGCACATTGATGCTACTTGCCACCAGGTGGCGCTGCAGAGTAGCAACTTCTGCCCCGTTTAACCGATTGTCATGAAAATCGGTATGTGTATGTATTTTTTCACGGAAAAAACGAATATGCTATGCATGTTAGTGCCACTCGCCACCAGGTGGCGCTGCAGAGTAGCAACTTCTGCCCCGTTCAACCGATTGTCATGAAAATTAGTATGTATATGTATTTTTTTACGGAGGAAACGAATATGCTATGCACATTGATGCCACTCGCCACCAGGCGGCGCTGTAAAGTATCGACTTCTGCCCCGTTCAACCGATTGTCATGAAAATTGGTATGTATAAGTATTTTTTCACGGAGAAAACGAATATGTTATGCACATTGATGTAACTCGCCACCAGGCGGCGCTGCAACTTATCGCCTAAAAATGAACTATTCAAAAAGCAAATCAACTAACTTCACTTCTATCATCTGTCAATAAGCTTAAAATAATCACACAAATAATAAATAATTTATAGAAACATATAATATATCTAATCGATAATTTACAAAACCGTAAAAATTTGGAAAAATGGTAAAAAAACATCAGTAGGCGGTACGCAGTTCGCCGGGTCAGCTAGTCTATATATATAAAAAAGGATGTGTTTTTATGTACGAAATCGATGAACTCAAAAACTACTGGACCGATTATTATGAAAATTGGTATATGTATGTATTTTTCCACGGAGAAGGTTTATATGATATGATCATTGATGCCAATCGCCACCAGGTGGCGCTGCAAAGTAGCAACTTCTGCCCCGTGGAACCGATTGTCATGAAAAGTGGTATGTATATGTATTTTTTCACGGAGAAAGCGAATATGCTATGCTCATTGATGCCACTTGCCACCAGGTGACGCTGCAAAGTAGCAACTTCTGCCCCGTTGAACCGATTGTCATGAAAAGTGGTATGTATATGTATTTTTTCACGGAGAAGGTTTATATGTTATGCTCATTGATGCCACTCGCCACCAGGTGGCGCTGCAGAGTAGCAACTTCTGTCCCGTTCAACCAATTGTCATGAAAATTGGTATGTATATGTATTTTTCCAAGGAGAAGGTTTGCATAATATGCTCATTGATGCCACTCGCCACTGGGTGGCGCTGCAGAGTAACAACTTCTGCCCTGTTTAACCGGTTGTCGTGAAAATCAGTAGGATGTTGTATTTTTATTGGTTAATATGAATATGATATTCATATTAATGGAAGTTACCACCAGATGGCGCTTCCATTAAACGAGCAACCACTACTTATTTGATTACTTTAATCACGCCACCGTAAGGTGGCGCAGTTAATATCACATATATTTAAACGAGCAACCCTTACTTAAGTATTGTGATGCCTCCGGAAGGTGGCGCAGTTAATATCGCTTATATTTAAACAAGAAATTCTTACTAATTTAAGTATTGTGATGCTACACATCTACAACAGGCACTCAACAAGTATAATCCTGTTTCAGAAAAAAAGCATTCTCCACAAAAAGTAGATAACATCAGAAAAACCTGCAGACCGTGCTATCCAAAAAGTAAAACAAAAGACTGACAAAGTACAAATACCGTTAATGTGAAAATTATTTTTGTTTAGAACATGCCACAATGCTGTCAAAAATGTTTCGATGAGGACACTAATCAAAGTTCAAATTCTGACTGAAACGTTTATCTAATCCACTTTCGTTGATTTATATTTAAATTTTATATTTAAATTTGTTAGTAATTTCACTTCCTTTAACATTTATTATTATTAATATCATTAATAATTGTAAAGTCTTCCTTTATATTCCGTGACTTTGTAGTTTTACGATGTTCCTTGTCTTCCGCTTAATTGTCATCAACGTCATCCGGCTATTTCCTCTGAGTACCGTTTCAAGTTCATTCTTAGTGGTTTACGTGGCTTAAGTGTTCAGTTATATTTGACCACCGTTTATTACGTCTTGAAGCTTTTGTTAAAATCCAATTTCTAATGATTTTAATGAGTTTTAAACCAGCTGAGGCTGTCTTTTGTGCTACCTTACTATGGTGTATTTCTAACAACTATACACATGTCTTACATGAGCACCGCCATTTTCATGTGGCCATTAAATTGTTGAAGTTACCCTTTTCTGCAAACCTTTCCCTTTTCTTCCCTTCATTTTACGTGAAGAGTGAGTATATTTTTAATGCTTTACGATTTTCTTATATTCAATCGTTAAATTTCATCATTAATGTTTTTTGGAATATTGCTTCTCCACATATAACAAATAAGTGGATGAATAAATTTCCTTTTCTTCACTATTTGATACTGTATGATATAATAGTACCTCATGTTACTACTAAACCAATCTCCTGGTTCTTATGTAAGCTTTTCTAGTTTATTTGTTACCTTTTCGTTTCTTTAGCTGGCCAGCTTCCTATTGTTTTGTCCTTGGACTTTAATCCACATATAAACCCATTTTTGCTTGATCTCCGTATTATTCAACGTCATTGAAGTACAGGAAGACTCTTAACTAAGATATATTTATAATTATTAAGGTTTGTATAATGTAACTACCATAATATTTTGTTTTGTAACTCTCTCTTTTGTAACTTATAGGCCTGATGATGGGAATCATATCCCGAAACTAGTTGCCAACATTTTGTATTTTTGAACAACAAATATATTATATATGTGGATTGATTTTGAGTTTTCGTTTATGTTATAAAAAATTTATGTTGACTTTTTCTAATTCAATAAAAGTATCTCATATTTGTTTTTGTTTTCATTAATTCGACAGTAGTTCGATAGAATATCATTTTTAAGTTCATACATCTGTGAGATACGGCGCGACCCCCTATGATCCACAACAACACGCGACCTACGCAGGGTTAAAACTATAAAAACATAAAACGAGCAGAGCGTTTGTGACAGTCTTATATAACAATATGCAAGAGATGATACAAAACGTATCTAGTGCCGTGCTGTTAATAATAAATCCAGTTTTAAACTGGAAATCCAGTTTTAAACTGGATTGGTATTTGGTTAGATTTCCTTACTTAAGACACCGGTAGATGCTGCGACATAAGTATAAGGATATTAATAAGCAATGGGGCACTAGTAATTAACAATTAATTATTAAGTAATTAAGGGGCAGAGTTAGTCAGCCAATCAGAACCAAGCATTGGGGATAAAAAGTGAAAGTGGGTTGGGTCTGGTCGGTTATGACGTCAGACGACCTTAAACGGAAGCAAAATTTGCTTTTGGGACCTACATAAGAAAAAGCACGCAATTTTGAGCCCGTTCTCTTGTAGGTCCTTTACTGTGTGGTTCATCAGATCGAGAAAAATCCAAATTTACAAGGTAATAGTTTTAGCCTAGGAGGTACGTAATTGGTGTTTTACATTATTAAACGTTTTTAGGTATGCAGAAACGGATCCCTACATAAAAAATTTCAAACGACCCTGCCAACATAGTAATGAAAGTTTACATTGCAATTCTGTTGCTGTTTCTGACATTGCACCAGAGAGCCAAGTTTTATGACACCTCCGATAAATTTGAACAGGACCAGAAGCTTTGCCATTTCATGTCGGTTTGTCCTCCTCAAAGACGGCGTCCCAGAAGAAATACTCAAGAAGGTGCAAAACCGAAAAAGTTTCACGTTCAGCAGTTGTTGGAAAAACAATTTAATAACGAAGAACTGAAAATTAAATAAAGATCTACCAGAGCTTGGTTTTTTCAAAAATATAATTTATGCAAATTCGACAATGAACGAACTATTACTTGACGAAAATGACCGAGAAGTATCATAACAGAATGACAAAGAGGAAGCATGCGACTGTTTGGAAGAAGATTGTGGAATGATTATTTCCTAAGTTTTAAGTTGTTTACTTAATTTCGAAAAATTGTTTTTTGTCTTTTTTTATTTATTTTTTTTTCTTAAATCTGTAAGACTATGATAACTTAAGTTAAAATTTTATATTCCTTTACTTTACAATTAAACCAAGCAAAATAACTCATGTCCGTTTTTCATTCCGAGCAAAACTAATGTACTGAGTCCAAGCAAAAACGCACATGTCAAAATTAAAACGTGTTATTTTTCAGCTGTTTTTTAAAATGTCTCACGAGTCAATAGGACCGTTAATAAATTCACTGAAATTTTTGTTCAGTAAAAGTTAACGGACTCGCTGCTAACAGTTTTTAAGGATTAATTCAAAACTGCCTTCATTGGACATGATTAGTTTTGCATAGACGTTTAACGACAAAAGTGTCAAAACGTAAGTGGTTGTTTGTTGTAATCAGAAGTAATCACTAGTCAGTACTAGTGTTGTATAGTTTTGTAGTGATATTTGTGTAATAGGTTAAAGGTAGGGGCACAAATATGCTATGTCCATTTTTATTGGTTTTGTGATTTTGGCAACACTGGTTTGGTGATAGGAAACAGTTTCATATGCACACCTGTTCTATGTTAAACAAAAATATAAAATTGGTTAAATAACAAAGAATGTGAATGTGCTATGTCCTCTGGTGAATGATTGAATAATGCACAAATTTACTATGCTAACAATTGATTTCTCTTAAGAGCGATTTTGTGCTATGTCCGGACATAGCACTTGTGTACACTAGGTTATATAAATCAGTGGAGGTTACAAAAGGGTAAACAGCCACTTGTTGAGTTCTAGCTGTAGTCCTCAAGTGATTTAATTATTCAATTATTGAATTTATTGATCAGTGATAGTGTTAAATCAACTAGTTTTGTTTATTTTGACTCATTGAAAATGAATCGTGGCAAATTAATGGTAGAGCTTTGTAATCGGATGAAGATGAATGACAAATGTGGTCCGAACAGTTCTTCGGAAGGCAAGTGTTTAATTCATTTATTAATTTTTATTATTTCTTATTACGAATTAAGTATACCTACTTTATTTCTTAGAAAGAACCGTTGTTGATTCTCCTTTGATTATGAATCAGCCGAACAACAAACAACAAGATGCTAATATTCATGAAGGTGAGGAAGTTTTCAACGGTAAAAATTTATCAGTAATTATTAGTTTAACCTGTCTTGCATAAAATTGAATAGAAACATGAAGGTTAAACCAACAACATTCTTCATAAGAAACATGAAGGTTTTCTGTTTTGTTTCATTTTAGCAAAAACTGTGACTACCGAAAATCCCAACGAGAATTACATTCTTATTGAAGTCAATGGTCTTGAGACAGTGGCCCATGAATATTGTGTTACTCATGAACAACCTGAGGGTAAGTAACAGTTATACTTGTTTTAAAGATGTTAAAGATGGAAAGCTAAATTTTGACCTTTTTTTTTTTTAGAGATAATTATCGACTATGACTCCAATTTGTTTCCCTTAGAAGAGGATACCAATAACATTATCATCTATGATATTCAGGAAAATACAGGTTGGTATTGAAACTGTCTTTGTTGTAGCTCTAATTGAATTGTTGTTTTTATAATTCACTGGCTCTTGGGTCATATATGATTTTAGAAATTAACAACGAGGAAGGTTTTGAAACTAAAAACGAAGAAAGGCATGACCCCACTTACATTCCCCAGAACGATTCCACAAGTAGTGACCAAGAACCCGAAAGCTTTGTAGGTGAGGTCCTTTATAATTTAGTAATGTAATATTAATTAAGAAAATAATGGAAGTAAGATATTGAGAATGAGGTGTAGTAGATTTTCTGTAGTGATATTGTTGTTAAGGACTTTCTGTCAATTTACTTCCTAACAGGCTGAAATTCTATTACAGATAATCCTGGAAACGAAAGGGCAGAGGAAATATCTTCGCCTGTTCCGAATTGCAGCAACGAGGGAATCACCCAAACAGGCAAAAGAAAGAGGAGTAGATTTGCAAATCCAAGTACTTGGGAGAGGAACATTAGAAAACAGAAAAGGCTTGCTGGAGAAAGCTACATTGATAGGAAAGGTCGTGAAATTCCCCAAAAAGTGGTAAACTTGGTAGACTGCCAATGCCGATTTAAATGTAGAGATGCAGTCACAGATGCACAACAAAAATGCCTGTTTCAGGAGTATTGGAATTTTGGGAGTACGATCCGTCAAAAAGATTTTTTGTGTGCCCTAATTGAAGAAACCGCTGTAGCCAGGAAGAGAAAAAGGTCTGAAGATTCCGGTATCGATAAATCTGTGAGCAGGTCTTACAAGTTACCAAATGGAAACGGTGAAACCGTTCGTGTATGCCAAAAATTTTTTTGCAACACTTTTTCTATCTCTAAAAGAATCCCAACCGACGCACTGCTTCACAAAAGTCCAAACGGAACCTATAGAGGGCAGGATAAAAGAAAAGGGAGGCCAGCTACTAATGTCACCCCACATGAAAAAGTGCGCGAGATCCAAGCATTTCTTGCTGCATTTCCCAAAGTTCCTTCCCACTACTGCCGCCAACGAAGTTCCAAATTATACCTTTCACCAGACCTCTCAATTCAACAACTCTATGCGCTCTATAAAAATAAATGTGGGTCAGAGGCTGTGAATGACAATGTCTTTCGACGATTATTCAAAGAGCATGAACCACCACTAGCGATTTTCAAGACTAAGAAAGATCAGTGTTCCATTTGCAATGAAGCAGAGCGTTTGAATTCCAAAGGTACAGATATAAAATACCAAGAGCATATAAGGCGGAAAAATGCTATCAGAGCCATGAAAGAAAAAGACAAAATCGCATCTAAAAATGACCCACAACTTAGCTACGGTACCTTTGATCTACAGGCAGTGCTAACTCTACCGTATTCTGGCGATTGCCAAATTTATTATAAAAGAAAGCTGTCACTTTTCAACTTTACTGTCTTCGACTCCCGGGAGCAAGGACATTGCTTTTTATGGGATGAAACCAACGGGAGAAAGGGCAGTGCAGAAATTGCAACATGTTTACTAAAATACATTGATACGCTATGTCCTAGTATTGAACACCTGATTTTGTATGCCGATACTTGCGGAGGACAAAACAGAAACCAAAATGTCCTCGCAAGTATGTTCTATGCTGTCAATACACGTAATTTACAAACCATCGACATTAAATTTATGGAGAGTGGTCACAGCTATCTCGAAGCGGACAGCATACACGCAACGATAGAAAGAGCTCGCAAGGGAAGAAAGTTGTACTCACCTAGTGAGTACAAACTTTTAATAGAAATGAGCAGAAAAAAACCATTTCCGTACATTGTACATCAGCTCAATTATAATGAATTTTTTGATATTGAGTCGTTGAATAAAACTGTTGTCAAAAACAAAAATACATCAACAAGTGGTGAAAAAGTAAATTGGTTACAAGTAAAATGGTTCCGATTCCAAAAAAATTCGAAAAATATTGGTTACAAGTACGACGTTGAAGAAACATTCAAATTTTTCGAAGTAAACCCTTCTGAAATCAATTGGAACAATACAAGTTTAACCAGAAAATACGAAAGCAATCACGAAATATCTATCGCCAAGAAAAGAGATTTGATAAGCTTACTCAAGCAAGGTGTTATACCCCAAGAGTACGCAGCATTTTACAATAGCTTACCATCCGCCAGGAGTGTTCGAGACGTTGCAGTGTGGAGTAATGAACAGGAAAACGATTGATTAAATTAATGAAGGTAAACCAATGTTGTCTCTCCACAATGTGTTTTATTGGCAAAGCGCTTTCCGGTTAATAGTACAGTTTACCCATCATAATGCTCAACTCAAACACCACAGCCATAACCCATGGATTATTGTTCTTACTTTTATTATTTTTTTGTTTCAATAAATACTAATTATAATATACCAATTTTGTTTTATTATTACCATGTATTTTTTTTTTTTAAATCATGATACATTATGTCCTGGGAATCCTGAGCTACAGACAATAATGAGGATTTTTTTCAGCAGTCAAGTAAGTTCAATAATAAGTTAAATATTAGGTTCTAAACTGTGTACCATGCTCAGAGGTGCTATGTCCATTATATTTTATTATACAAGGAATAAATTGAAAACTGGTTCAAGAATGAGAAAAAAAATTTTGTCATATTTTTACAAAGGTTATAGACCATAAAATTAGTAAATATTGAAAGTCATTGAGCATCATTACTAGAGTTATGCACGTATCAAAACTTTACTTCGAGTTTTCCAACAGTAGTCAGTAACGGACATAGCACATTTGTGCTCTAAGGTATCGATTAGATCATTTAAAAAATAAATTACTTATTTTGTACGTTTTCGAGCATCATGAGCGAGACCCCGCCAAAAAAAGTTAAACGCCTGGGCCATTATCGCAAAGAGTGGGAGGCAGAATATCAATGGTTTATCGAAGAGGGCAATTCATCGAAAGGTTTAGCAAGGGCATTTTGTAAAATTTGTCGTAAATCATTTCAGATAGGATAAGGAGGAAAAAGTGATGTAAAAAAACACGAAATGGGAGCTGAGCACAAGAAAATGTCTTTAAACCTAAAACGAAATCAAAATATTTCTCGGTTCTTAAAATGTGATAGCAACACAGTAAGTTCCTCAGAAGAAAAACTTATAATCGCAGAAATATTAAGTGTATATCACACGGTGAGCATGCGCATTCTTACAAATTCACTTAAAATTGTACTTCTCACTTATCATCTGTAATATTTGATGGCTCTAAAATTGCTCAGAATATGACCTTGGGAAGGACGAAAGCAAGCTGTATTGCATTCAATGTCCTAGGGCCAGCATCATTGGAATCTCATTTAGAAGAATTACGGAAAGATATATTTATATCTACTATTCTCACATTTTCCGATGCTACAATGTTAGACTTTTCCAAAGCCGTGGGATAAGTGAATCTATCCCACGACTTTAATCATTTATCTCACGATATGTACATTTAAATGGAGAATTGACATTTTTTTAGTCATAACATAGGTGGCTTTCAGTCTATGTTCTTGAGTTTTCTGTTTTCTGTCATAAACATCAAAGCTATTATAAATTGTAATTTGTTTTTTGATTAAGCTACAAAAAATAGGATATAAATTTATAAATTTTATTAAATTTGTTATTATGAATATAGATGAAAGTGATTATGATAGTATCCCGCCAGAAATTATCGAAAAAGAGGCAAATGACACTCTGGACTTACATATTACCAGTAACTTCCAGAAAGAAATATGAAGTAGCTTACGATAAGTTTATAGATTGGAAGAAAAATTGTAAAGTGAATTCCCTTTCTGGAACGTTCTATTATAGTTTATTTTGAGCATTTATCTAAAACTTTAAAGGCTTCTACAATACTCGATGTTAAGAAGTACCTACAATGAATTAAAAAAATAACATTGATATTTCTAAATATGCGAAATTGTGATGTTATTTAAAAAAAAAAATCGAAACAATACATTCCTAAAGTTTGTAAACAAGGGATAGTGATTCAGAAACAGAACAAGACATTTCTGACCAGGAAGAACTAAATGAAGAGGATGGATTTTCAAACGTATTTGTAGCTAAAGATAGTATAACATGGGAAAAAATTGTACCGTCAAAAAATGTGAGGACGAGAGCTGAAAATATTGTAACCAGACTTCCAATTTCAAGATTACTTACAAGAACATTGAAGAAGCCTGTAGAATTATGGCAGTATTTTATTAACCCTTAAAAGCCCAGCGTTACTTATTCGCTATGTGCACGTAACCACGTGACCTACGTCGCCTGATCTCAGCACCCGCGGCGGATATAACGCGAAGTTCAACTGCAGGACCAGTTGACATATAAATTATATGTGTTATTATTAAAAAATATGGGTCATAGTGTTTGTTGTGTCCTTTTTTGCCCAAATACCGGTAAAAATAGTAAATGCACGTTTTATGCATTTCCCAGCAAAATAAAAAGACCAGAACAACGTCAAAAATGGATAGCTGCAGTGAAAATACAAAAGTAAGTATAATCTATATATAAGGATATATGCATATTTTTATACAGGTGATTACAGAATGGATCATAGAATTAAATTGAAAATAAATGTAGTGAAAATTAATGCAAAAATATTTTTTTTAGTGCTGATAGATCTTCTTGGGAACCAACACGCAGCGATGTGATTTGTAGCGATCATTTTGTTGGAAACAAAAAATCTGTTGTATCAAATAGTCCTGCTTATGTGCCAACAATTTTTCCAAAACTGTACCTGTGCCGCACAATGAATGCTACTCAAGTCCTCAACAGGTTACAAAGTTTCTATGTATTAATGATAATGCTTTTAATTATTATATGGCTAACATAAAAAATATTTTATTGCAGGTTTAATCGTTATGTGAAGCGTTGTACAGATTCATCTCAGTCAACAAGTACCCAGACTTCTTCAGCAAAACAATCTACTACTACTAAAGATTATATAATAGTAGGATTAGATCAAAATGATCGGGAGCCTTATTGTGAAATACCCAATGATAAATTTATTGACAACGAAGAAAAAAACACCAGTTTTCAGTTAGAAAAAGCTTCTCAAGCATACATATTCGATAAAAATCAGGAAGATCAGATGATTTTTAGAGAATCTTTTTTTTTGTTGTATTTATAAATCTGTTGAAAGTGAAAAATGTGATGTTGAGACACAAACTGATATAGAGTTTCCAAAAAAAGTGATAAATGATATTTGTTATAAGTGCAATAACAAAAGAGTGAAAACTATAAATAAAAAGTGTGGTACAATTAAAAAAACTTTTAGAGATATATCTGTTGAAACAGACATTTGTAATGGTCGTGGAAGCTTTTCTGGTTTTGTCTCTATTGAATCTGAACAGGAATTGTTAGATTTATGTGGAGTGACTCATGAAAACTTTAATGTATTGTTATCCAGAATTAAAGATAGCCATAGAAATCAAATTTCAAAGAAAGATAGGTTGTTAATCTTTTTGGTTAAAATCAAAAGAGGGCTTACATTTTCGGCATTAAAAACAATCTTTCGAGCCCATAGATCAACTATTGCCAGAATATTTTATTCAACACTTGACCAGTTAACAAAAGCTACTAAAGATTTTATATTTTGGCCTAGCAAAGAAGCTGTTCAAGATTCACTCCCAAACTTCTTCAAACCAGACTATGAAGATACTCGCTTAATAATTGATTGTACAGAGTTTCGCATTGAAATTCCAAAGAGTGTTGACAATCGTGTATGGACCTATTCTCATTACAAAAAGACATTTACATGTAAATTGCTTGTTGGGATAACTCCATCTGGTTTTATTTGTTTTAAATCGAATGCAGCTGGTGGACGTAAGAGCGATTTACAAATTACTACAGAGTCTGGACTTTTAGATTTATTGGAAGCTGGAGATGTAGTTCTAGCTGATAAGGGTTTTCCAGAGTTTCGCACAATAGTAGAAAGTTCTGGTAAGGAAGTTATGGTTATAATGCCACCCTTTTTAGAGCAAAATGTAAATTTTACTGAAGAACAATGCAACAAAACATACAGCATAGCTAAAGTGAGAATACACGTAGAAAGAATCATACAGAGACTGAGGACCGTATTTTAGATAAAATACCAGAACATTTATTTATACGGATTGATTCCATCATACATATTTGCTGTGTTCTTGTAAATCTGCAACCTCCAATTATTGCTGATGTCTAAATTCAGATGAACTTTAAATTATATTCATTTTAAGATAATAAAATAATAAATAGTTTTTAAACTTTAACAAATTTAATAGACATCAATAATTTTTATTTAAAGGATTAAATAATCACAATTTATTAAAATAACTTTTTATAGTAGAAAGTTTTTTTTACTGATTTATAGGTCACATTACTATTATATAAATTATTTAGTTACTTGAATTTGTATATTTTGTAATAGATTGAAAAAACTCTTATCAACCAGAAATTATATATATATATATATATATATATATATATATATATATATATATATACGAATAATGGTATAGTGACTGGTTCAATATAACGTGAAGTCAATCGTGGAGTTGCAGTCAACGTTTGGCCAAGGTAAGTAAAGAAAACTCTTTGATTTCAGTCAAGCTTTCGAATTTATTTAATTCTTCTTCAGGACATCTGTGGTGAAGAACAATTTTTATATAATAAAGAAATATTGTTACAAATGTGATGACTTACTAATCGTGAGGTTATAAGAGAAGCGACGAATTCCGTTTGACAACATTACACTAATAAAACATTTTAAAAATCAGGTACATCACTATTAAAATACATAAAAATATATACATTTACACCATAAAACTTATAATTTTGTTATTTTTAGCATGGAGGTTTGTCTGTAAATGATTGAATTTTAATGTGTCTTCAATTTCCTTTTTTTTATCTGTGTGTTTTTTATATACTTATTGTTTTTATTTTAACACAGTAGGAGAGCAAAACATTTGGATGATTTATTTATTTAGATTTAATTATTATATCAAGTAAAATTCTGTAGTCATGAAATGCGGGATTTTAATTTTAAAAATGTATTTGTTAAATTTGATGAACGTTGTTGTGTTTTTATTTTTATTTATTTTAGTGTTATATTAATCTTTATGTTTGTGATCATGTTTTAATTTATTATTACTGTTTATTTATCTTTATATTTATATATTAAATTTTTTTATTTATATTTATTTTTGAAACGACAGAATGTAACAATAAATATTACTCAGCCCTTCTATATCCGATTTTCTATTAATACATGTTTCCCTTCTGTCAATGTGTGTCATTTCTAAGAATAATCGTTTCTTAAGATTCCTTTCCCTTTCTAAAATTTTTGTTTCTTCAAATTTAAAACTATGACCATTTTTAATTGCATGTTCAGTTAGTGCGCATGCTTTATATTTATTATTTTTAATGTCACTTTTATGCGAGATGTTCCTGCTGTGTACAGTTCGGCATGTTTCCCCAATATACATCCTTTCACAATCCGAGCAAGTGATTTCATATACTACATTTGAACTTTCTAAATTACTAAGCGGATCTTTGGTTCGGGTGTATAATCTAGAAATGGTTTTGATATTTTTCGTGCCTATAAATTCGAAAGCTTGACTGAAATCAAAGAGTTTTTTAATATAACACTAAAATAAATAAAAATAAAAACACAACAACGTTCATAAAATTTAACAAATACATTTTTAAAATTAAAATCCCGCATTTCATGACTACAGAATTTTACTTGATATAATAATTAAATCTAAATAAATAAATCATCTAAATGTTTTGCTCTCCTACTGTGTTAAAATAAAAACCATAAGTATATAAAAAACACACAGATAAAAAAAAGGAAATTGAAGACACATTAAAATTCAATCATTTACAGACAAACCTCCATGCTAAAAATAACAAAATTATAAGTTTTATGGTGTAAATGTATATATTTTTATGTATTTTAATAGTGATGTACCTGATTTTTAAAATGTTTTATTAGTGTAATGTTGTCAAACGGAATTCGTCGCTTCTCTTATAACCTCACGATTAGTAAGTCATCACATTTGTAACAATATTTCTTTATTATATAAAAATTGTTCTTCACCACAGATGTCCTGAAGAAGAATTAAATAAATTCGAAAGCTTGACTGAAATCAAAGAGTTTTATTTACTTACCTTGGCCAAACGTTGACTGCAACTCCACGATTGACTTCACGTTTATATATATATATATATATATATATATATATATATATATATATATATATATATATGCCTAACACACTTGAAACATGCATTATCATTCACTTCTTAGGTATCCTGAAAATTTCAGAGCTCTAGGTTGTCGGGAAATAGGTTTAAATTCGATTACAAAATTCCACCCGGAATGACAAAGAGAAAGACAAAGAATACGACGAAAATAAAAAAACTTTCTAAAAATGAAATGTAACTGTAATTAAAAATGAAATAATTATTTTTAACTGAATACAACCTTTAAATTTATATCATAATTGGTAAAAATTGTTAATAATTAGTATATAATAAATATGATTAAACAAATGTACCTTGTATGTATGTATCTTTTTTATCACTTTATTCTTTTAGGTTTTCAATTACTTTTAATGCTAAATTTAAATATGACAAATGTTATTAAATGGGCTAAAAAATATCAGTCTAATTAAATATGCTTATTTTTTATCACATGTTATTAAGGATGTTTTGACCAGTAAATTGGCGTCTTACTCCATTTGCTTTATTATACAATGCAGGAAGATAGTGTTGAAAGTAAAATTCTTCACTTTTTAAGATGACAGATTTTATAAACACTTCATTTCGCAAAACAGTACATCGTACCAAATAATTTCGAACAAGTGATTCGAACTTTTAAAAATTAAAAGGTGTTTTAAACTTTTGAACTATCCATTGTGTTGGTGATCTGAATTCTATCGAAGATATTCAATCGACGAAAAAGGAAAATAGATGTGGTAAGTGATATTTATTTTTATTCATGTCAGAATCCTCTTCTCCTATTGAATCCATTAGTGAAAACAATAACGACGAAGAGTTAGATATTTTAAGTTCTTTTGCAAATTATACGTTAGCGAAAATTTAAGTAATATTTCTAATATTATAATTACACCTGAAAACAATTTAAATATGACTCAACCTAATACAACTCAACGAACACCCGTTCTTGATATTAAAAATTTAAGTATAATTCCTCAATTTAATGGAGATATAACAAAATTACATAGATTTATTGAAGCTAGTGAAACAATTTTAAATCATTATTGGAATAGAGATGAGGCAGGTTGTTTTCAAAACCATTTACTTCTGAATGGTATTTTAAGTAAATTAGATGGTAGGGCTGGAGAAATTATAGCCATATCAGGCCACAACGATTGGGCCAGAATAAAAAATACTTTAATACAAAATTTCGGGGATCAAAGAGACGAAAATTGTCTTAATCAAGATTTAGTAAATCTTATGCAAAAATCAAACGAATCACCGTATCAATTTCATGAAAAGGTAATTCATTTGTTAAACACGATTTGTAATTATATAGATTTGCATCATGTTGGACAAGAACGCGAATATAAACGTGAATTTTTTACTAAACAAGCTTTAAAAACATTTTTAGCCGGTTTAAGAGAACCCTTAGGGCCTATAATTAGAGCTATGAGACCTCAATCTTTAGAACAAGCAGTGCAATATATTAGAGAGGAAGATAATATTAAATATTATCAAAAAGGAAATAGTCATGCTAATGTCCATACAAGCCAACCAAAAAAATCAAATGTTAATTTCCAACAACCCCAAAGATCAAACTTTAACTTCCAACAACCCCAAAGATCAAACTTTAATTATCAACAACCCCAAAGACCAAATTTTAATTTTCAACAATCCTATAATAACCCACAACCCCAAAATAACTACCAATTTCAGAGAGGACCCATAAGTATGCAAAGATATCAACGTCCTCCAACTCAAAGATTTCCTACACATAACCAAGCCTTTGGAAAACCCCCTACAAACGTTTGGAAACCGAATAAAAATTCTGTTCAACCCAAACCTACACCTATGAGTGTTACGACAACACCACAATTTAGAATTAATTATTCTCAAAATAATAACCAAAAACCGAATTTTACATCTGAAGAATTATTTAATACTGAACACGAAACCTATGAAGAACAAGAATTTTTCGACGATACAGAACAAGTTCTTGACGAGCAAGATTATGAATATGACAATGACGATCAAAACCAAAATTTTCAGGAAACACAAAACCCCAACGAAAAGACATAATCGAAGTTAATATTTCAACTAATAAAAAAGAACTTCCATACATAGAAATTTCAAATCCGAAATTAAAACTATTAATCGACACAGGTTCCACCAAATCATTTTTAAACCCTAAATTAGCAAAACTTTATTATAAAAATAATATAAATTATGAACCATTTATTGTTTCCGGTGTTTTTCAATCCTCCAAGCATAACTTCTGTGCTGAAATTCCTGTCTTTTCTGAATTTAATCAAAATGATCGTATGAAATTTTACTTATTTGACTTTCATAAACAATTTGACGGACTTATTGGTCTTGACAATTTAAAAATACTTAAAGCCAGTTTAGACTTTAAGAACTCGAAATTAAATACTCCATATGCAAGTATATCGATTAAGTACCATGAATCAAACATTTCTTCAATATTCAAACAAAAAATAGACCCTTTGTCATGCGTTTTAACTAAAATTCCAGTTTCTCAAAATTCAGGCGATATTTTAATTCCTAAACAAATTATTCAAAATTGTGAAATACCCAGTACAATCTCTAAATCTTACAATGGATTTGCTTTTGTACAAATTTATAATCGTACCAATAACGAAATTATTCTCACCCTGGACTCTAAAATTGAAACAATACCCCTCAATGATAATCAATACGAACTATATCATGCCGAAATATTACCTTTTGACAATGACAGAAAACCAGACAAAAAACAATTAATTCGTACGTCACACATGAACGACGAAGAAAAAAGTAGCATCCTAAAAATTTGTAAAAAATATTCTAGTCTATTTCATAGTGATGGTCAACCCTTGACTTTCACAAATCAAGTTAAACATTCAATAAAAACTAAAGATGAGCTACCCGTTTACAGTAAATCGTATAGATATCCATTTATTCATAAACCAGAAGTGGAACAACAAATTAAATCAATGTTGGATCAACAAATTATTAGACCCAGTAATTCACCATGGTCATCCCCTATTTGGGTTGTTCCCAAGAAGGCAGATAGCTCCGGTAAGAAAAAGTGGAGAATTGTAGTAGACTACCGCAAGCTCAACGAAAAAACCATCGATGATCGTTACCCCTTGCCTAATATAACGGATATTCTAGGCAAGCTAGGTAAATTTTAGTACCCTTGATCTAGCAAGCGGCTTTCATCAAATTGAGATGCACCCAGATGACATCCCTAAGACCGCATTTAATGTAGAAAATGGGCATTATGAATATGTTCGTATGCCTTTTGGTCTTAAAAACGCCCCTGCAACCTGTCAAAGGGTTATGGACGACGTTTTACGAGGACTCCAAAATGTAATTTGTCTTGTATACCTCGACGACATAATAATTTTTTCGACTTCTCTTCAAGAACACATGGTAAATTTAAAAAAAGTTTTTAAACGCTTAAAAGAAAGCAATTTTAAAATACAGTTAGATAAATGTGAATTTTTAAAAAAGGAAACCGCCTATGTAGGACACATTGTAACAAACGAAGGTGTAAAGCCTAACCCAGACAAAATTATTGCAATTAAAAATTATCCAATTCCAAAAACTACCCGCGAAATTAAAGGCTTTCTCGGTTTATTAGGTTATTACAGACGATTTATCAAAGACTTTGCACGTATTACAAAACCTCTGACATTATGTTTGAAAAAAGACGCTAAAATTGAACATACTCCAGAATTCATTAAATGTTTTGAAAATTGCAAAGACCTCCTTACCAACGAACCGATATTACAATATCCGGACTTTACTAAAGACTTTATACTAACAACTGACGCTAGCAACGTAGCTATTGGTGGAGTACTTTCACAACTTTCCAATGGATGTGATAAGCCTGTTGCTTATACATCAAGAACTCTAAACCAATCTGAACAAAATTACAGCACGATAGAAAAAGAACTTCTCGCAATAGTGCATTGTACAAAATATTTTAGACCTTATTTATTTGGTAGAAAGTTCAAAATTATTACCGACCATAAATCTTTACAATGGCTCATGTCATTAAAGGAACCTAACTCACGTCTTGTGAGGTGGCGTCTAAAATTACAAGAATTTGACTATACCATCGAATATAAAAAAGGTAGACTTAATACCAATGCAGATGCACTATCTCGCATCGAAATTCACTGTAATGAATTTTTTGAACACATGAGGAAATTTAACGAAAGTTTTTCAAATAATGCAGACAGAAACAATATTGACACCGAATCTGTAGCCGTAAACGTTGATGAAAACGAGATCAACGAAAATATAATTGATGAGGATAATGGAAACGCAACCGTCATTAACGAGGATAATGGAAACGAAACCATCATTAACGAGGATAATGGAAACGAAACCATCATTAACGAGGATAATGAAAATGAAAATAATGACGAAGGACATACTGTGCATTCTAGTGCCGAAGATCCAATATTAGGTATGCCAATTTCAGAAAAATCTTTAAATTCGTTCGATCATCAAGTAATAATAGATTTTGTTTTACATTCTGCAGTTAGACCTAAAATAGAAAATATTTTCCCTAACAAAAAACGACTTCACGTACAAATTTCAAAAAACAATATTGCTGACGATACAATACGCATATTTAAAAACTATATTGATCCAAAATTCACACACGCCATATATTTCAAAAACGATACATTCCTCCCTCAAACACTCAAAATATTAAGAAAAACTTTTAAACATTTAGCCTATAAACTAGTAAAATGTAACTTTCTACTAGAAGATGTAATCGATAGAGATAGACAGCATGCATTAATAAGAAATTATCATGAAGGCAAAACAAACCACCGAGGCATACTAGAAACAGAGACCAGACTTAAACGTACATATTATTGGCCTAAAATGAAAAATGATTGACAGAATTTATTAACCGTTGTGACATTTGTCAAATGAATAAATACGACCGTAATCCCCAAAATCAAAAATTAGCAATCACAGCTACCCCTTCAAAACCTTTTGAAATAATTTTTGCTGACACATTCGCCAGCCAAGGTCAAAAATACCTTACAATAATAGACACATTTTCAAAATATGGTCAGGCTTAGCCCCTTTGAGGACTCTCAGGATTAGAAGTAGTTAAAGCCTTTATCACGTTCATGACACATCATGGACTACCAACATTAGTAACCATGGACAATGGTACAGAACTAAAAAATTCCGTAGTTCAAGAATTTTTCGACATATATAAAGTAAAAATTCATTACTTTACAGTTAATAGTACGCAATCTAAAGGACCAATAGAGAGATTTCATTCCACACTCATAGAACATCTGCGAATAATCAGAGAAAAGAATAATGGCAAAATCGACATCTTAAACCAAATGCCTTATGCGATACTAGGTTACAACAACACTATACACTCTGTGACTAAACAAAAACCTATAGACATAATTAATGGCCATATTAACACCAAAGACCCATTCGACATTGACATTAATCAAAAATTAATAAATAATTATGTACAAGAACATCGCGACAAAACGAAAGAGATCTACAGAGAATTAAATAAAAAATTAATTGAACAAGAGGAAAAAACTATTAATTACCATAATAAAGACCGACAAGAACCACTTGAGTATTCAAAAGACTCTGACGCTTACAGGAAAAACACGGCACTTGTAAGAAATAAACTTAATAGAAAATTCACTAAAGTTAACGTAATTGACAACCAAACCTTAAAAATTCAAACTCCTAATCGACTCTTACATCAACAATCCTTAAGACGACCAAAAAATAATACAAAACAATTTTTACAGGCACCTAACGACGATCATGTTCCTGGTTGTTCGACTAGCCGATCTCCAGAAGATCAGTCTAACCAACCTTAAAAATAATCCTGGTATCCTTCCTTACAAATTAGGCATCGCCAAAGTAAAATTCAGTATACACACATTCCTACACTATATTGACTTAGAACCTATTAAAAATGAATTTGACATTATAAAAACATCCTATCAAAATGCTACTGACGCAATTCAACGAGGATTAAGTCATCCTTACTATACAGAACTTGAAAATTTCGATCGCGCTCTTCTTTTCCAAATTAAAATTACGGAACAAAAACTTCAGTCACTATTACCTGCTCATAGAACTAAAAGAGGACTCATAGATGGACTAGGAACCATAATTAAATGTATCACAGGAAATCTTGATTCCAACGATGCAAAACGTTATTACCAAGTTTTGTCTGAGTTACAAAATAATTAAAAAGAAATAGTAGTAGCATTAAATAGACAAATTTCAATATCAAAAACCATTGTAGGAAATTTTAATCACACTGTATCCTTAATAAAAAGTAATCAGGAAGTAATAACTTCAGGATTAAATTCCATCCGAACAGATTCAAATAAATTTATTTTTGAATTTGAAGATTTTCTTGTAACCAGAAATATTCTAGACCAAATAAGCTTAAGCATTAACATAAGTTTACAATTATTATCAGAAATAGAAAACGCTGTCATATTTGCTAGACTAGGTATGTTACATACGAGTATTATAAAAACAAACGAAATGAAATCCATATTAGATCAAGTTATAAAATACCACTCAGAAAGTGAACTCATCTATCCCATTTCAAAAATAAACGAATATTACAATATTTTATTCGGACTCGAAAATTGTTTTCATTATTCACTTTCCAATAGTTTACCCACAAGAATTCTCCTATTTCCATTTATATTCAATCCCTACTACCAACCTAACCACAATTATTCCACCTAATACTTATCTGATAATGGATGAAAATATGTATCAATACTCATCGTTTCCTTGCGAAGATCTAAAACCAAACTTCTTCTGTATTGAAAATCAACTGAAGACCAGAGAATATAAAGACTGCATATTTCAACTGCTCCAGATCCAATCCAACCCTAGCGAATGCCGGGAAACACCTGTCCGAATCACAGAAAATTTCATCCAACAAATTGATGACTCCAACTATATTGCCATACTAGTACGGCCAACGAAAATTAAGACCAATTGCGGGACTACCGACTTCAAAACCATAATTGGAAATTATCTCATCACACTTCCATATCAATGCCAATTTAGCACCGAAAGTCAGACGTTCGTAAATCAAAAATTAGTATCCGAAAGCCAACCATTGTTGCTTCCAAACATTACAATTCCACAGTCTCCTGAGAAAGACGAAATATCAGAAATCCACCTCAAAAACATACAACTTGACAAAATCCATAAAATTCAAAGGACACAGGAGGGAATAAAACCACTCATCCTGAATCAATCAACAAGGACTCCAATCAATCATTGGAACATAATTACAATAATCATAATAATTATCATTTTTACATTTCTTATATTCAGGTTCCTAAAAAATTTACCATTTACTAAGAAAAAATCCAAACACGAAACAGTCGAGATGTCCGGCATTTTAACTAGATAAGAATCAGTTCAAGAAACCCCATTTACCCAACCGATGCCGTTTTTCAACCCTACGAAAAACAACACGAACTAGCGGTGGAGGAGTTATAGCTACGCCACTGGCAGACCCACATTTTATTGCCAGTCATGTGCAACGAAAAAATAAAAAAAGGACTACGAGAAATTTAGAACATTCGCAAAAAACATACACCAACCACTATAGTTTTACTGTTGGTGGAGAAAAGCAAAATGTATGTAGGGATTTTTTATGGCCACTCTAAACGTTAGTAAAAAGTTCACTAAAAAAATATTCAACCAGTGGGACATTGAAGGAAGACAAAAGAGGTAAACATCCCCCCAAAAATAAAGCTAGCGAGGATGCTGTAAAATTTCTGCGAGATCACATTTTGTCATACCCTGTAGTAGAATCACATTATTGCCGGAAATCATCGACAAAAAAATATCTCGAAGCCTCTTTAAATGTGTCAATAATGCACAGAATGTACAAGGAAGCATGTATTGTGGAAGGCAAGACTCCACTCTCCCTCGAAAAATATAGACTAATATTCAATGAGTACAATTTAGGTTTCCACAAACCTAAAAAGGACCAATGTAAAATTTGTGAATGCTATCGCAGCTCTTCCCCAGAGGATAGGAATGAGGCTTCGTACAACTTACACATTAAAAGAAAGGATTTGGCACGATTGTCCAGAGACCATGACAAACGATTGGCCAAGGAGGACGAATCTGTCCTTTCAATCAATTTCGACCTCGAAGCTGTCCTAAATACTCCCAAAACATCAACTGGACAAGTTTTCTACCTACGAAAGTTGGCAGTCTACAACCTTACTGTTTATGATTTGAACAGTCAAGAAGGAACATGCTTTCTGTGGGATGAGAACCAAGGAAGAAGGGGGGCCATCGAAATTGCGACATGCTTGTTCAGCTACATCATGGACCAACCTAATAAAAAATCAGTATACATGATGTCAGACTCCTGCGGTGGCCAAAATAAAAACAGTATATTTGCAGCTATGTGCTTGTATTTAATACAAACCCATCCTACATTAGAAAAAATCCGGCACTCATTTTTTGAGCCAGGGCATAGCGAAATGGAGTGCGATTCTATACACTCTAAAATCAAAAAAAAATCAAAACACGTGCCAGTTTACGTGCCAGAAGGATGGGCTCAGATAATCAGGATGGCTAGAAACAAACCATTTCCTTTTGTGGTAAGGAAAATGACATTCGACGACTTTCTCAATTTTAAATTATTCTGTTCCAATCTAAAAACAGTACCATGGAGACAAGTTTGTTGTCTAGAGTTTAGAAAAACTAATCCATTTTCAGTGTTTTTTAAAAAAGAATTTGACCAGGAATTCACTGAGGCTAATCTTAAAACTAAAGGAAGACCAAGTAAACCAGTGATACCCAAAGCCTATAGTAAGCCAATACCCATAGCCCCAGCAAAGCTTAAAGACTTACAAACCATGTGCAAAAGTTATACCATTCCTAAGGAATACCACAGTTTTTTTTATAGTTTAAAATCATGTTCGAACGAAAAGGACAAGTTACCCGAACCAGATGATGAAGAAAATAGTGATTATGAATCATCATAATGATAAAAATAGGCAAAAATTGTTTAATATTAATTTTATCAATATTAATATAAATTGTTAACAGCATTTACCTTAATAAACAATCTTATTTCAAAGATGTTGTTATTATTAATATCCCTAATATTATTCAAATTTGTCAAAGAGTACAAATGCAAAACAGCGAATGTGAACTAATTGGATAATTATACACATTTATTCTAATTCACTTAATATGTCATGAAACAGCACTATTGATGAGCGAAGATGGTCGTGGGTTTGATTAGGTAAGTATGCAACCTGATTTTTGGAAGCCAATAGAAACTTCAGACATTCGTGGTTTTGCTTTAGGACCGACGCATTATTAACTAAAATAGAAGAAATTTCACTTTATATATTTTTTTTTATGGAAGGGTTTCTAAAACTTTCAATTCTTTTTTGATATTCATCTAAAAGAAGGCTTTTGTGTCCATACAAATTTTTCCTCATTTGAATCAACGTTATTGTTAGATGGTTTAATATTTTCTTCAGTAGAGATACTTTCTTGGATATCTACATCCAATGAACTTGAAGTACCTAATGTGCAAACAAACTTAATTTCAGAAGAATATTTTTTTATTTTGTGCCTTACCTTCATCTCTTTGTATTTCATTATTGAAAACATAATATTCAAACATTTCATTTTTTTCGCACATTCTTCGATTCAAAACAGATTTTAACTTTGCAAAAACAGAAAGGTAAATTTAAGGTTATAAACACCGTTGACTGAAATCAGCATAGAATTTATCCGCTGCGGTCGCTGCGCAACAGCTGTCATTCAGCGAAAGCTCAACGATGACGTTCTGAGAAACAGTTTAGTCAGCATCTCAACAGTTGATGTTCGCTAAACGCGCCCAATGTGGGTACCATGAGACAAACCGTTGGTGGGAACAGTGAGTCAGTGTCTCACTGTTCCCCTCATATTTAATTGTTCCCTGTTTGGAGTTTTTCCAAACCACAGGTCTAAATAACTTGGGTTTGTGTTACAGATAGTACGTCAGAAGAAAACTGATAAGACTGTTGGTAGATTTAATAAAAATGATATGAGGGAAGCAGTCAATCTGGTTATTAATGTTGGTATGAAAATTCGCCAAGCTGCTAGAAATAAAAACCTGAGCTTTTAAACCGTAAGCAGATATGTAAAGAAATATAGAGAGGATCCTTTATGTCGAATGGCCCCCAATTATAAAGTAAAGCAAATGTTTTCTATGGAATTAGAACAAGCGCTCATCGAGAATATTATAACTTGTTCAAAAATGTTTTATGGCTTAAATATTGCTGATTGTTGCAAACTTGCTTATGACTTAGCAAAAGCAAATAATATCAGAGTTCCAGATAAGTGGGAGATATCAAGAAAAGCTTCAATTGACTGGTACAAAGGACTTCGCAAAAGGCATCCCAATATATCCTTAAGAACCCCAGAAGGATGCAGTCTAGCGAGGGCAGCTGGGTTTAATAAAGTTAATGTAGAAGCATTTTTTACAAAATTAGAAAATACGTCACACAAATTTTTCAACTGGACTTGGGATATATAATTTAGATGAAACTGGAACGTTAACAGTACAAAACCGTGCGGCAAAGGTATGAGCCGAGAAAGTCACTAGACAAGTATCCAAAATCCAAAGTAGCGAAAGAGGCACATTGGTAACAACATGTTGCATTGCAATGCATCTGGCATTGCAATCCCTCCGGTAATGATTTTTCCCAGAGTCCATTTTAAGAGTCATGGCACCACCTGGTACGTTAGGTTTAGCTACAAAAGCCGGCTGGATGAATACAGAATGCTTTGTTGAAGTTTTAAAACACTTCATCAAACATACTGCTAGTTCTAAAGATAGCCCATCGCTTTTAATTATGGACAATCATGAAAGCCATACATCGATTGCAAAGATAGTGGTGTTACTATTTTAACTGTGCCACCTCACTGCACTCATAAATTATAGCCCTTAGATCTAGGTCTCCTAAAACCATTTCACACATTCTATAGTGATACTCTATGTTCTAATCCACCTGTGACAATCTATCAAGTAGCATCATTTGTTGGCATCGCCTACCCTCGGGCTATGACACCGGTAAACATAACATCTGCTTTCAAGAAGACTGGAATATTTCCATATGACCGTCATGTATTCAATGAAGAAGATTTCTTGGCAAGCCAGGTTACAGAACGTCCTTTGGTCAATTTGCTCGATGCGAGTCCATCGACCTCGAGATCGACCTCTACCAAAGATATTGAGGTCGATGCAAACTTATCTCCAGAACGTGAAGGGTTAACAACTCCCCCCAAAATAGCAACCACATTTATATCTCCAACTGATATAAGGGGATATCCAAAGAGAATTGAGGCAGTCCAAAATAAGAAAAGAAGAAGAAAGGGCAAGACGATGATTGCGACCGACACTCCAGAGAAAACTGAAATTGAAAACAATAAAATGAAGAAATTAAAGACAGTAAAAAGAAATCTAGTTGCAGAACCTATTGAGAACAATGCTGTTTCTGAGTCAGAGGAAGAAACTGCCGACACTTATTCTCTCCATGATTCTGACACGTCAGTGGGCTCTGCGGTATTTTCGGCTAGTGACGATGACGCAGAAGATATTTCTAGTGTGACATTGGATCCTGCCAAGGTCAGTCAAATTAAGCTCCATGATTTCTTACTAGTGAGACTTCAGTATGACGCCAGTGCTAATAAAAAAGTTGAAAAATATTTTATCGGACAGGTTATGGTGATTAATGACTGTGAAACAATGGAAGTGAGTTTTCTGCGGAAAAGTTCCAAAAACAATACCTGCTTTGTTTTCCCATGTGTAACAGATGTTTTTAATATATTAAATAACAATATTGTTAAAGTTTTGGACTCTCCGAATGTATGCAGGGGTCGACATTTTTTCCCAAATATAAAAACTGACATCATCTCATAATGTAAACCATTGTTACCTAACGTTTTCTATACCATTTGGCAATAAAAGTTTCTCTTATTACTTGATTTTTTATCTCTTATTATTCAAAATGTGAATGAAAAATTATTAAAAATGACTGTCTCAATGTACCCACCTAGGGGGTAACATTGAGACAAATGTACCTTTTTTTTTAATTGTTCATTATAAATTTTTTTCGTTTGGTTCATTGCAATGTAATAGTGGCTACATGGTAGCTCCACCACGTTCATAAATTCAGGTAGAAATTTTATTATAGGGGATTAAGGTCACCGGTCAAGTCCACCATTCTAATCTTTTAATGACATTCTGTTAAACCTTTTAATGTTGGAAATTCCCAAAATATTAAACTTAGTTGGGGTCGGTACCAAATTATTTCATTAGTCGATTTATCCTTCTCTGGTGAGTTTGATAATTTGTGCATTCTTTTTATCGTGAATTTTTTCTTTGGAATTATGGCTACTTTTAAGTCAATGTTGAGTCAAAGAGGCCAAAAGTTATTAATAGTTGAAAACTTTAAGTTTTGGAAAGCTCACGAAAGCAAATGTGGAAAAACTCGTTGGAGATGTGTAAATAAAAAGTGTCCTGCTAAAGTGTTTACAATGAAAACGGATGAGAAAACAATTATTGAGGTTGATGGTAAACACGTACATGAATCTAGTAAAATTATTCCTAGAGAAGTTACCAGCAATAGTGTAAAAAGAAAGGCAATTGAAGATATTTCAGAAAAACCCTCTAAACTAATTTGTAAGGAAATAAATATAAATAGAGAAAATCTTGATGCTACTGATATTGAGTGCATTCGTAGAAATATGTATACTGCAAGAAGAAAAGTTTTTCCAACTCTACCGAAAAATAAATTGGATGTGTTAAGTGCAGTGCGAGATATGGATTTAAAAACTGTAAAGTATGAAGATTTTCGTTTATGTATTGATAATGACAGTCAAATTATAATTTTTTCTACTTATACAAACCTGCGTTTCCTAACTTCGTGTGAAGTTTTGTACATGGATGGAACATTTCAATATTGCGCATCATTTTATTACCAAATGTTCACAATTCATGGATTAAAAAATGGCTTTTTTATTCCTTTAGTATATGCTCTGTTGCCAGATAAACAAACGGTAACGTATGAAAAATTTTTTAATTTATTAGAACAAAAATGTCAAACTTTTAACATTGTTTTATCTCCAAGTGAAGTTGTCGTAGATTTTTAAAAGGCGATCTACAATGCTTGTATTAAAATGTGGCCTCATATTAAAATTGTAGGTTGTCGTTTTCATTTGGCACAATCTTGGTTTCGTAAAATTCAAGAATTGGGTTTGACTGCGGAATATAAAACGAAAGATTCTATTCTATTATATTTCAAATTGTATTTTGGCGTTCATTTGTTAGATCCAATAGATGCGGTAGAATTTTTCAATACTGAATTGCATTATCTAATTCCGCCAAATGATATAAGAATCACCCAATTTCGAAATTATTTAGAAAATAACTACTTTTCTCCTTCTTCTGTATTTCCTGTAACAATGTGGTGTAGTCAGCAAAATATTTTATACAGAACAACAAACGCATGTGAATCATTTCACTCGAAATTTAATGCGTGTTTTTACACATCGCATCCGAATATTTTTTATTTTACTAAAATCCTTCTTAATTTTCAAATAGAGACTTACGCAAAAATGACAAGTTGCAATAATAACTTATTTTGTATATTACTTTACTTTTTCAGAACGTATACAAAATAATAAAATAAACGCTGAAAAACATATTTTATGTTATTTATGGTTTGTGGGTCATCAAACAGGATCTTATCGAGATGTAGCAGATAGATTCGGATTAACAATAAGTGCGTTACACACAGTAATAACAAGAGTAACCGATTTTATTTTAGCTGTAGCGCATCATATTATTAAATATCCAACTGATCTCGAAAAAGAACAAACTTCAAACTTTTATCTACAACGAAAAGGATTTCCTAATATAATTGGTAAATATATAAGAGTATATTCTCACATTTTTAATGTAAAATATTTGGCTCATTAAAATCTTCTCATTATTAAAATCTTTTTCAGGTGCTATTGATGGTTCTCACATCAAAATAGACAAACCTGTGGAAGATCCTGATTCCTATATAAATCGGAAACAATATTTTTCCATTCATGTACAAGGGACGGTTAATCATGACATGAAATTTATTGACGTATTTATTGGATATCCAGGTTCTGTTCACGATGCAAGAGTTTTTAAAAATTCAACACTATATAATGATCTACATAATCTTTGTGGAGGTAAATTGGAAAAAAAATGGTTTTATAATATAAACGTGGACCTATATTATATATGAACTGTTTATCCCTTGCTAGAACAAAGAAATTTCTTGTCTACAGCGTGACGAAGAGATGCAAAATAACACTTTTCCCTTTAAGAAGTGCGCCCATTGGATGGCGCAGACATTGACAACCAATGTTTACACTTCTTAGAGGGGACAGCTTGAAGTTATTTTCAATCTCTATATTCTCTATCATGCTGCTGCTACATTTTTTTTACATTAAAAGTTCATATACATGTAATAGGTCCATGATTATACATTATATATTGTATATATATATATATATATATATATATATATATATATATATATATATATATATATATATATATATATATATATATATATATTGAAATGGATCTTCCTTCCGGAACACCCTCTCTCAATGAAGTTATCGGTCGTGGATTCCAAAATTTTTAAATTGATTGTCCTTCCTCTTCCAACAATTTTCCAACTCCTTCTTGCTGCTGCCTTTCTATCTATCTAACACCTTTCTGCTGCTCAGCTCTTTCTCTATACCTTCCTCTTCCTACAATTTTCCAACTCTCTGCTTTTCTGTACCTTCCAATTTCTGGTTTCTTTCTATTTTATGTAATTAGATCTTTTGATCAGTACCTTTTCGTTTATTTGGTTATTAATTTCTTTTTATTTTAATTTAAATTCAAATTCTTTCATTTACAATCATTTTATTTTCTGACATTTTTCAAATTAACTTCTTGACAATCTCATCAATAATAACAAAAACCTCTCCACTCAACAAAAACAAATACAATATAAAAAAAATACTTAATCAAGACAACCAATTTACAAATAATGTATCACGTTCCAACATTTCATTGAAAGAACGTGCACCATGAAGAAAAATCCATATCAATATAACATCTAAGCTTTAATATTGTTATATCTTAATACTTCCATAATTTATTTTTTTATTATTCCTGATACCTTATAGTTAGTTCTCTAATTTATTACTTTTGATATCATAGTTACATGACTATTTAATCATTAATGTCATATCTTGTGAGAAACATCAATTTGATAATACTTTTAAAAAAAACATCATTTTAATTTTATAATTTATTATTTACTCATGTTAATTTCTTTTAGAACAACAACGTTATAACCTCACAGAGATGTAAGTATAAATTTATAATTTATTTCTACTTGCATTCTGTCACTCTTAATTTTGTAGCTCCTTGATAATGTAATAAAGTAATTACGAAAGCTTGGATTAAATACTCTAATATAATATATATATATATATATATATATATATGTTATGATGTAGTGTTTCACGGATGGTGGAATGAACAGTAGTGGTGTTCCGGGTTTCAATCCGTTGGTTGTTTGTGTCTTCACGACGTTTCGCCAACATCTCAGCTGGCATTTTCAAGTGATGCTTCCTTTGCGGCTGCTCAACTTGGAATGAGCAGCCGCAAAGGAAGCATCACTTGAAAATGCCAGCTGAGATGTTGGCGAAACGTCGTGAAGACACAAACAACCAACGGATTGAAACCCGGAACACCACTACTGTTCATATATATATATATATATATATATATATATATATATATATATATATATATATATATATATAAGTAAAAGTGGATATTGGGTAAACAGCAATACTTAACGTTAAATAAAACTCTTTAGAGTATTTAATCCAAGCTTTCGTAATTACTTTATTACATTATCAAGGAGCTACAAAATTAAGAGTGACAGAATGCAAGTAGAAATAAATTATAAATTTATACTTACATCTCTGTAAATTTATAATTTATTTCTACTTGCATTCTGTCACTCTTAATTTTGTAGCTCCTTGATAATGTAATAAAGTAATTACGAAAGCTTGGATTAAATACTCTAAAGAGTTTTATTTAACGTTAAGTATTGCTGTTTACCCAATATCCACTTTTACTAATAATTAACTTTTCAGCAAATATTACTATTTAATTATATATATATATATATATATATATATATAAAGAAAATAACTCGTGTCGTTATTTTATTTTCCTTAATTTTGAATCTGCCGCGTTACCGGCAGAGGTTACTGCACACCCACTGTGGGAACAGCGCAGCAAAGGTTGACTGAAAGAACTAATAAGAAAATAAGAATTAGAGGTTATTACTTTATCACGTTAAGAAATTTTTACGAAGACAAAGAATCGACAAACCCGTAATAAAAGCTTTAAATGTTGTTTCTTTGTTATTTCAGGTAAAATCTGTTTAATTTAATTTTAAGTTGTATATAATATTGTAAATATTGTAAATAAATAAACTTTGTTATTTCAGAGAAACGCAGTTGAGTTTTTATTAAGTACAAACCCAATTCAAACATAAGGTGAATTGAGATATATTATAAAACAACATTTTTGCGGATACTTTCAAGAAGATGGAAAAGCTGAGGTTTGATTTAAAAATGAGGGAGACCGCTGGAAAAACCACAGTGTTATGCCTAACCTCAATAGGTACACCGGATGGCCGTTCCTTTGCTATACCTGATGAATATCAGCAAATTAATTTACACAAGGAATTAACGACAACACAAGTATATGGTAGAGTGAAAAACACTTTAAAAAAAAGGAATCAATTTAGAAAGGTATGGATAACTTTGACAGAAAATTTAAGAAAAGCTTATTTAGATGAAGAGAATAATTTGCTATTTGAAAATTTTTACTTAGAAGAAATTACAGAAAAAGAACGTGAAGGATCCACAGAAAGCACTTCTGAGGATTCAATAACAAAATTGTTGGAAAAAGTTTTAGAAAGTAGACATCAAGAAAAATCTGAAGTTCAAAATTTAAACAAAGTTGCTAAAGATTTTATGATTGACAAATTTGATGGTAAAATATCCAATGCAAACCAATGGATAAATGATTTCGAAAAAGAATGTGAACGGTGTTTAATTAAAGAAGATAGGAAAAAAATTGAGATCCTAAAGTTTTTCTTAGAAAAGCCTTCTGCAGACTGGTACAGCAGTATGATTTTGAAGTTCAGTGTAGAATCTGACTGGAACAAATGGAAGGAAAATTTTTCCGAAACTTTTGGAAACAAAGGCTGGTCTCCAATAAGGTATGCTTTTACATTTAAATATCAATCTGGTTCATTGCTTGAATATGCTTTAAAAAAAGAAAAATTATTACTACAAATAAGAAAGAGCATGGATACCGAAACATTAATAGATCTAATAGCTATTGGTTTACCAACCAATGTATCTGAAAAAATTAAAAGAGAAACCTTACAAGAAACTAAAGATCTTTTTAATGAGATAAACAAGTTAGAACATATTGTTGAGAAAAACACAAATTATAAAAAAGGAAAAGGTTATTTCGATAATAAGTCAAAACGCGTAGAAGAAAGAAAGCCATGTAGGATTTGTGAGGAAAAAGATAAAGGTAAACGTTATCACCCTGAAGAAAGCTGCTGGTTTAAGGAGCAAGGAAATAAAAATAATAGAGCAAGACTACTAAGAACTATAAATAATTCAGAGATAGAAATTGAGCTTAATGAAGAAGACCCAAAAAACTAGAAGTACCACCATTAATTAAAATCAAGTTACTTTTGAATGGCACCTTTGAAGTTGCTGGTATTTACGACTCAGGTTCAAATGTGTCATTAATTAATGCAAAATTATTAAAACTAAAACAAACAAATATGAAAAACATACATAAGGTAAACTTGAAAACTATTAATGGTGTTAAAAAGACAAATGGTATGATTACTATGAAAATTAAAATTTACAATATTGAGAAGACCATGGATATCTTTGTAATAGATAATGAAAATTTCAATTATGATTTTCTTATTGGTCTGGACTGCATAAAAAAATTCAAATTAATTCAAAATGAAAATCTGGAAATAATACAGTGTAAAACTCCAGATGAAAATAATAATACTTCAGATATAGAAACTAAAAAAGTCAGCATACCTGGTTCTTCAGGTGACACAGAAAAAAGTGACGAAATATTAGGTATTAAACCTTCAAATAATAAAAATGATGATATTTCTGGTGCACTAGAAGATCAAAAAAATAAAAAATATGAAATTAATTTTAATGAGCATATAAATACAAACGAATTTGAGATAATGGTTAATCATTTAGATTTGTATCAACAATTAGAAATCGATAAATTAATCGAAAAATACAAACCAGTTTTTGCCAAAGACAAATATGACGTCGGTACTGTGAAAGAGTATGAAGCTCATATTGACTTAATTATGGATAAGTACTGTTACAAACGACCATATAGATGCACGACTGAAGATAGAAGAGAAATCGAAGAACAAATATCCAAACTACTAGAAAACCATTTAATTGAAGAATCATACAGTCCATTTGGGGCTCCAGTAACATTAGCTTACAAAAAGGATGAGGAAAAAAAATCTAGAATGTGTATTGACTTTAGAGATCTCAATAAAATTGTTCTACCACAGGCGCAACCCTTTCCATTGATCGAAGACTTAATGACAAAAGCAGTAAATTGTAAATACTTTACAACTTTAGATATCAATTCCGCATTTTGGTCTATCCCGCTAAAAATTCAAGACAGACACAAGACTGCCTTTGTAACACAGGAAGGTCATTTTCAATGGACTTGCCTCCCATTCGGATTAAAAACAGCTCCGGCCATTTTCCAAAGAATACTGAGCAACATTATAAGAAAACACAAACTCAATGGTTTTGCAGTAAATTTTATTGACGATATTCTTGTTTTTTCAAAAACTTTTGCAGAACACATTATACATTTATCAAAATTACTGGAAGCAATAATAAAGGAAGGTTTTAGGCTAAAATTTAAAAAATGTACTTTTGCCAATAATTATGCAAAATATCTAGGTCATATTATAGAACATAATTCTGTCAAACCCCTAAAAGATTATTTAACAGCAATAAAAGACTTTCCAGTTCCTGAAACAAGAAAACACATCCGTCAATTCTTAGGGAAAATAAATTTCCACCATAAGTTCATACCGCAAAGTGCAATCATTCTGGATCCACTACATAATTTGTTAAGAAAAGATGTAAAATTCATTTGGTCCGAGGAATGTAAAGAATCATTTAATAAAATAAAAACACTTTTATGTTCAGAACCAGTCCTTAAAATTTTTGATCCTAAATTACCAATTGATATTTACACAGACGCCAGTATAAGAGGAGTAGGAGCGGTGATGAAACAGACAGATGAAGATGGAAATAGTAAACCTGTTGCTTATTTTTCGAAAAAACTAACAGAGGCTCAGAAGAAAAAAAAAGCAATATACTTAGAATGTCTAGCGATTAAAGAGGCTGTCAAATACTGGCAACACATGCTTATGGGAAAAGAGTTTACGGTATTTTCTGACCACAAACCCCTAGAAAATATGAACATTAAAGCGAGACCAGATGAGGAACTTGGAGATTTGACCTATTATTTGTCACAATATAATTTTAAAATTAAATACAATCCAGGAAAATCAAACAAGGAGGCGGATTGTTTAAGCAGAAACCCGGTACTTAATCCTCATGAAAACATGGATGATTTTTTAAAAGTAGTGAATTTAATTAGTCTAGAAGATATAAAAAAAGACCAAAACACAATTATAGATACACTGAAACGTGAAAATAAGTTGATATTAAAGCATCAAGTTTACTTTAAAAAGATTAAAAGAAACGAAAAAATCATTATATCCGAAGAGCTTAGTAAAAAGCTAATAAAAGATGTCCATAATACATACTGCCATATTGGAAGTACCCAGATGATAAATAAGATTATACCATTTTACACAGCAAAGAATATTTTAACAAACATTAAAAAAATTTGTGAAGAATGCGAGATATGTATAAAAAACAAGTCCAGGAGGAAGTCGAGATACGGTTTAATGTCACACTTAGGCCCAGCAACACATCCGTTTGAAATCATGTCTGTCGATACCATTGGAGGCTTTGGAGGATCTAGGTCAACAAAGAAATATTTACATCTTCTCCTTGACCATTTTACAAGGTATGCTTACATTTTAACGTCTAAATCCCAAAATTCTAATGATTTTATTAAGCTTACGAAACTTGTAACTCAAAACAACAATATTGGCACGATTTTAACGGACCAGTATCCTGGCATAAATTCAAATGAGTTTAAACAATTTTTAAAGAATGAAAATATTAATTTGATATTTACTGCTGTCGATACACCCTTTTCCAATGGTCTGAATGAAAGACTGAATCAAACGTTGGTAAACAAAATAAGATGCAAGATTAATGAAAGCGAAAAGAAAATAGCGTGGACTACAATTGCACAGCAATGTGTGGAGAAATATAATGAAACGGAACACACGGTTACAAAATTTTCTCCAAAATATCTCTTGGAAGGTGAAAATGTGAATATTTTACCAAAAGAATTAAAATCAACATCTACAAAAGAAGATCTAGAAAAAGACAGAAAACAGGCTTTGGAAAACACAATAAAATCTCACAATTATAATAAAAAAATATTTGATCGACTTAGAAAAGAACATGAATTTGAAGTGGGAGACCGAGTCTACGTTGAAAATGGAAACCGATTAAATAGAAAAAAAATGGACGAATTGAGAATCGGACCATACAAAATACTCAAGAAGGTTTCAAATTCCATTTATGAAGTGGACATTGGACACAAAAAAAAGACAGGTTCAAATTTTTTTCATATTACGAAATTATCTCCAGTGTTGACTGACGATCACCGAACAATTATTTAAAATTGTTCTCGCCGAAGGGGGGAGATATAAAGAAAATAACTCGTGTCGTTATTTTATTTTCCTTAATTTTGAATCTGCCGCGTTACCGGCAGAGGTTACTGCACACCCACTGTGGGAACAGCGCAGCAAAGGTTGACTGAAAGAACTAATAAGAAAATAAGAATTAGAGGTTATTACTTTATCACGTTAAGAAATTTTTACGAAGACAAAGAATCGACAAACCCGTAATAAAAGCTTTAAATGTTGTTTCTTTGTTATTTCAGGTAAAATCTGTTTAATTTAATTTTAAGTTGTATATAATATTGTAAATATTGTAAATAAATAAACTTTGTTATTTCAGAGAAACGCAGTTGAGTTTTTATTAAGTACAAACCCAATTCAAACATAAGGTGAATTGAGATATATTATATATATATATATATATATATATAAGTTCTTTTTAGTTAACTTTCGGGAAGCGCCACAGGAATAGGTTAGGCAATGGATGAAAAGAGCTAGACGTGAGAGAAACTTTATTCCAAATATGCGAAATTTTCGGCGACTTTTTTTGCCTTCATCAGCGCCTAAAATGGGAATTACAAGATTTGTAAGTATATAAAATATAGTATGATGTTAAAACTTACAGAGGAAAGTGTTCTAATTTCCCTATTTTTTAGGTGTTCAAATACAACATAATTTGTACTATGCAAAAACAGTAATACAATAAAGATTTTCGGATATAACAGTGTTTAATTTCCCGATATTAATTTTAAACAATTTAAGAGTTTTTACTATTGTAAAATTCGAAACATAACAGTAAACCACGAGGACATCGAAGAACGCAGAAACATTTATCCTTTTTATTTTTGTATTATTAAGACAAAGACAAAACATATTAGGAATACACAGAGCGAACTCTGGGTAAGAGTTGCTAGGATACTCCTGTTGTTAGAGGCCACCTACGGTGACATTTGGATAGACCTTCGACAGGTATCAGCCATTTATTGTTTTAAGGTTAGGCCCTGGACATAAACACAAACAAAACACCACACAACAACCATGAAAAACATTGTTTTTTCACTCACGAAACACCAATACTGCACTAATTTAGGTAATGTCCCCATGTCTGATCTTCTTCGTTAGATCCTGATGTACCAGGTAGGTGTAAATCGAACTTAAACCTTCCACATCTTTTTTAGAATTCATCGCATTTTTGCACCCATTTATGTAACACATTTCCACGAAGTTTCTTTTAAATTGATTTGTGACTGTTTCGAGGATTCTAACATTCCCATAATCCATTTGGTGTGAGGTAGAATGTACGTGTTGACTTAACGCAGTTATAGTGGGTTTCTTAACAGTATCGCTTTTGTGTAAGGCGATTCTTTTTGCGAGCTTTTGGCCTGTCTGCCCTATGTATTGTTTGGGGCATCCACTACACTGTATGGAGTAAACCACGTTCGATTTATTCATCTTCGGCGTTTTGTCTTTCAACTGGGAGAAAAAGGTACCCAATTTTCTATAGGTGGCATTTGCGACGATAATATTGTGTTTTCTCAGGCGGTTGGAGATTTGAGACGATAACCCTCTTATGAATGGAAGCCTGGCATAGTGAAATTCAACAGGTTCTGTTTCCATAGAGTTTTTTGGTGGGATTGTGCGAGTGGGACATTCTTGGTGCAACACCTTGTTCAGGAGATTCTTGGGATAGTGATTCTTCCGTAATATGTCAAATAATAAATCAATGTTCTTGTTTACATATGACGGATGGCAAATCTTCTGAATGCGATTTTTTAGACCGATAATGATGTTTACCTTTTGTTCGAACGGATGGTAGGAGTGGAAAGGGACGTACCTTCCTGAATATGTCTTCTTTCTGTACCAATCGAGCCTGATGGAATTGTCATCATGCCTGATAACTGCAGTATCCAAAAAGGGTACCATTCTGTTGGTTTCAGTCTTACAGGTGAACTTGAGGTGAGTATTGTAGGCGTTAAAAATTTCCAAAGTGTACTCTATTTTGTTTTCAGGTACAGCACATATGAGGTCATCGACATATTGGTAGAGGAATGGGAAATGGAAGTCTACCTTGTTCTTGCAGTAGTGGAGTAGGGAATTCATTACAATCTCAGCTATGGAAGGAGAAATGGCACCCCCCATTGGTGCTCCTTTTATTTGTAGATAGTACTCTTCTTGAAAACTGAAGTAAGTATGATTGTACAGAAACGTCAGCATTTTTAAGAACATATTCTTCGGTATGTTGCAGTGCTCTTCGATGAGACGATAGTTATCGGAGATGATGGTGGTAACTAACTCTAATGGTATATTCGTGAACAGAGAGGTCACATCGAAGCTCACTAATACGTAACCTGTAGGTATTATGAGCCCGTTTATTTTCTCTGCGAAGTCGAAAGAATCTTTCACTCTAAAAATGTTGTAGGAAGCGAAAGCGGCATCGATTATCTTTGCTAGATACCCAGTTAGTCGTTGTGAGGGAGCATTGTTGCAAGCGATGATGGGCCGTAGAGGACTTCCTTCTTTGTGTATCTTTGGGAGTCAGTAATATTTCGGTGCGATACCTGTATAACCAGTGAGATCTTTCTTTGTTTCATCTGTGATGTAACCAGATTCACAAAGGTCCTTTACCAGTTGGTTCGTGGTACGTTCTACTATCGAGGTTAAATCCCTGGGAATTCTTTTGTAACATTCTTCGTCATTTAGCATATTTTTGAATTTTGTAATATACTCTTCCCTATCTAAAATTACTGTTGTGTTTCCTTTATCCGCCTTCGTTATGATGATGTTTGGGTTTTCTTTCAGGAACTTCCGAGTTTTGGTTTCAATTTGTGTGGCAGGAGTTATGAAATGTCTGTTAGTTTTTATGTAGTTGGTAATCGCATTGGTTATTATCGTTCTTTCTAGATCTTGTGAAGATTCCGGGACCAATTTTATGCAGTATTCTATGTCTGCCAGGTAAGTATACATGTGGATGTCTTTAACTCCTACAGGCAGAGCGAAACGGGGACCTAATGACAGGAAGGATTTGATGTCATTGGGGATGTCGGTGTGTGACTGGTTTACAATCCAGGATTCATTTTTTGTAGTCACTAGAGAGGAGAGAGGATCTTTCAAATGGTTTAGTTTGGCTATATTGTTACGTTTTATCGTCTCAAAATATGTCTTAAACCTCCTATTCTGTAAAGATGTGAAATCCAGGAATAAGCGGTGAGGTAGGTTTTCTTGAATAGCATTCTTAGAGGTGTCGATGCTGGTTTGTATCTGTCTAATTTTCGCATCCTACAACATTTTTAGAGTGAAAGATTCTTTCGACTTCGCAGAGAAAATAAACGGGCTCATAATACCTACAGGTTACGTATTAGTGAGCTTCGATGTGACCTCTCTGTTCACGAATATACCATTAGAGTTAGTTACCACCATCATCTCCGATAACTATCATCTCATCGAAGAGCACTGCAACATACCGAAGAATATGTTCTTAAAAATGCTGACGTTTCTGTACAATCATACTTACTTCAGTTTTCAAGAAGAGTACTATCTACAAATAAAAGGAGCACCAATGGGGAGTGCCATTTCTCCTTCCATAGCTAAGATTGTAATGAATTCCCTACTCCACTACTGCAAGAACAAGGTAGACTTCCATTTCCCATTCCTCTACCAATATGTCGATGACCTCATATGTGCTGTACCTGAAAACAAAATAGAGTACACTTTGGAAATTTTTAACGCCTACAATACTCACCTCAAGTTCACCTGTAAGACTGAAACCAACAGAATGGTACCCTTTTTGGATACTGCAGTTATCAGGCATGATGACAATTCCATCAGGCTCGATTGGTACAGAAAGAAGACATATTCAGGAAGGTACGTCTCTTTCCACTCCTACCATCCGTTCGAACAAAAGGTAAACATCATTATCGGTCTAAAAAATCGCATTCAGAAGATTTGCCATCCGTCATATGTAAACAAGAACATTGATTTATTATTTGACATATTACGGAAGAATCACTATCCCAAGAATCTCCTGAACAAGGTGTTGCACCAAGAATGTCCCACTCGCACAATCCCACCAAAAAACTCTATGGAAACAGAACCTGTTGAATTTCACTATGCCAGGCTTCCATTCATAAGAGGGTTATCGTCTCAAATCTCCAACCGCCTGAGAAAACACAATATTATCGTCGCAAATGCCACCTATAGAAAATTGGGTACCTTTTTCTCCCAGTTGAAAGACAAAACGCCGAAGATGAATAAATCGAACGTGGTTTACTCCATACAGTGTAGTGGATGCCCCAAACAATACATAGGGCAGACAGGCCAAAAGCTCGCAAAAAGAATCGCCTTACACAAAAGCGATACTGTTAAGAAACCCACTATAACTGCGTTAAATCAACACGTACATTCTACCTCACACCAAATGGATTATGGGAATGTAAGAATCCTCGAAACAGTCACAAATCAATTTAAAAGAAACTTCGTGGAAATGTGTTACATAAATGGGTGCAAAAATGCGATGAATTCTAAAAAAGATGTGGAAGGTTTAAGTTCGATTTACACCTACCTGGTACATCAGGATCTAACGAAGAAGATCAGACATGGGGACATTACCTAAATTAGTGCAGTATTGGTGTTTCGTGAGTGAAAAAACAATGTTTTTCATGGTTGTTGTGTGGTGTTTTGTTTGTGTTTATGTCCAGGGCCTAACCTTAAAACAATAAATGGCTGATACCTGTCGAAGGTCTATCCAAATGTCACCGTAGGTGGCCTCTAACAACAGGAGTATCCTAGCAACTCTTACCCAGAGTTCGCTCTGTGGATTCCTAATATGTTTTGTCTTTGTCTTAATAATACAAAAATAAAAAGGATAAATGTTTCTGCGTTCTTCGATGTCCTCGTGGTTTACTGTTATGTTTCGAATTTTACAATAGTAAAAACTCTTAAATTGTTTAAAATTAATATCGGGAAATTAAACACTGTTATATCCGAAAATCTTTATTGTATTACTGTTTTTGCATAGTACAAATTATGTTGTATTTGAACACCTAAAAAATAGGAAAATTAGAACACTTTCCTCTGTAAGTTTTAACATCATACTATATTTTATATACTTACAAATCTTGTAATTCCCATTTTAGGCGCTGATGAAGGCAAAAAAAGTCGCCGAAAATTTCGCATATTTGGAATAAAGTTTCTCGTACGTCTAGCTCTTTTCATCCATTGCCTAACCTATTCCTGTGGCGCTTCCCGAAAGTTAACTAAAAAGAACTTATATATATATATATATATATATATATATATATATGAACAGTAGTGGTGTTCCGGGTTTCAATCCGTTGGTTGTTTGTGTCTTCACGACGTTTCGCCAACATCTCAGCTGGCATTTTCAAGTGATGCTTCCTTTGCGGCTGCTCAACTTGGAATGAGCTGCGTGGTCCTGTGTTGCTGCTTTTATACGCGTCGGCGGCGGCGCAGGTTATATCGCTGTTCTGTGATTGGTGGGCGGTGCGGTTCAGGTGTTGACGTTTCCTCCACCCGAGGTCGTTGACCGCGCCGATTATTTCCTGACTGTATTTGGGCCTGGATGGGTACGGCTGTCCTTGTTGCGTTTGTGTTTCTTATTGGTTCTGCCCGTGTCTGAGTATTCTCCAAGGATTTTTGTTCTTCTTGGGTAATTGGATTGGATTGTCTTTTGAGGAGACTTTTCCAAGTGATGGAGATGTTTTGTGCATCGTCTCTTTTGTTGAGGCTGTTGGTTCTCTCTATTTCGAGGGCTTCTCTAACTATGCGGGTTCTGTAGTGTTTGATAGGTGCAATCTGTTTTGTTTCTGGGAAGTTTATTGTGTGGCCCGTTTCCTGGTGGTGTTGAAAAAGGGCTGATGTCGTTTGCTTATTTCTGATGTTGTTCTGGTGTTCCTGTACTCTGGCTGAGATTCTTCTATTTGTTTGTCCGATGTATTCTTTGTCGCAGTTACTGCACGGGATGCTGTATACGCCTTGGTATATATATATATATATATATATATATATATATATATATATATATATAATTAAATAGTAATATTTGCTGAAAAGTTAATTATTAGTAAAAGTGGATATTGGGTAAACAGCAATACTTAACGTTAAATAAAACTCTTTAGAGTATTTAATCCAAGCTTTCGTAATTACTTTATTACATTATCAAGGAGCTACAAAATTAAGAGTGACAGAATGCAAGTAGAAATAAATTATAAATTTATACTTACATCTCTGTAAATCGCATTGGTTATTATCGTTCTTTCTAGATCTTGTGAAGATTCCGGGACCAATTTTATGCAGTATTCTATGTCTGTCAGGTAAGTATACATGTGGATGTCTTTAACTCCTACAGGCAGAGCGAAACGGGGACCTAATGACAGGAAGGATTTGATGTCATTGGGGATGTCGGTGTGTGACTGGTTTACAATCCAGGATTTATTTTTTGTAGTCACTAGAGAGGAGAGAGGATCTTTCAAATGGTTTAGTTTGGCTATATTGTTACGTTTTATCGTCTCAAAATATGTCTTAAACCTCCTATTCTGTAAAGATGTTGAATCTAGGAATAAGCGGTGAGGTAGGTTTTCTTGAATAGCATTCTTAGAGGTGTCGATGCTGGTTTGTATCTGTCTAATTTTCGCATCCTACAACATTTTTAGAGTGAAAGATTCTTTCGACTTCGCAGAGAAAATAAACGGGCTCATAATACCTACAGGTTACGTATTAGTGAGCTTCGATGTGACCTCTCTGTTCACGAATATACCATTAGAGTTAGTTACCACCATCATCTCCGATAACTATCATCTCATCGAAGAGCACTGCAACATACCGAAGAATATGTTCTTAAAAACGCTGACGTTTCTGTACAATCATACTTACTTCAGTTTTCAAGAAGAGTACTATCTACAAATAAAAGGAGCACCAATGGGGGGTGCCATTTCTCCTTCCATAGCTAAGATTGTAATGAATTCCCTACTCCACTACTGCAAGAACAAGGTAGACTTCCATTTCCCATTCCTCTACCAATATGTCGATGACCTCATATGTGCTGTACCTGAAAACAAAATGGAGTACACTTTGGAAATTTTTAACGCCTACAATACTCACCTCAAGTTCACCTGTAAGACTGAAACCAACAGAATGGTACCCTTTTTGGATACTGCAGTTATCAGGCATGATGACAATTCCATCAGGCTCGATTGGTACAGAAAGAAGACATATTCAGGAAGGTACGTCCCTTTCCACTCCTACCATCCGTTCGAACAAAAGGTAAACATCATTATCGGTCTAAAAAATCGCATTCAGAAGATTTGCCATCCGTCATATGTAAACAAGAACATTGATTTATTATTTGACATATTACAGAAGAATCACTATCCCAAGAATTTCCTGAACAAGGTGTTGCACCAAGAATGTCCCACTCGCACAATCCCACCAAAAAACTCTATGGAAACAGAACCTGTTGAATTTCACTATACCAGGCTTCCATTCATAAGAGGGTTATCGTCTCAAATCTCCAACCGCCTGAGAAAACACAATATTATCGTCGCAAATGCCACCTATAGAAAATTGGGTACCTTTTTCTCCCAGTTGAAAGACAAAACGCCGAAGATGAATAAATCGAACGTGGTTTACTCCATACAGTGTAGTGGATGCCCCAAACAATACATAGGGCAGACAGGCCAAAAGCTCGCAAAAAGAATCGCCTTACACAAAAGCGATACTGTTAAGAAACCCACTATAACTGCGTTAAGTCAACACGTACATTCTACCTCACACCAAATGGATTATGGGAATGTAAGAATCCTCGAAACAGTCACAAATCAATTTAAAAGAAACTTCGTGGAAATGTGTTACATAAATGGGTGCAAAAATGCGATGAATTCTAAAAAAGATGTGGAAGGTTTAAGTTCGATTTACACCTACCTGGTACATCAGGATCTAACGAAGAAGATCAGACATGGGGACATTACCTAAATTAGTGCAGTATTGGTGTTTCGTGAGTGAAAAAACAATGTTTTTCATGGTTGTTGTGTGGTGTTTTGTTTGTGTTTATGTCCAGGGCCTAACCTTAAAACAATAAATGGCTGATACCTGTCGAAGGTCTATCCAAATGTCACCGTAGGTGGCCTCTAACAACAGGAGTATCCTAGCATCTCTTACCCAGAGTTCGCTCTGTGTATTCCTAATATGTTTTGTCTTTGTCTTAATAATACAAAAATAAAAAGGATAAATAATGTTTCTGCGTTCTTCGATGTCCTCGTGGTTTACTGTTATGTTTCGAATTTTACAATAGTAAAAACTCTTAAATTGTTTAAAATTAATATCGGGAAATTAAACACTGTTATATCCGAAAATCTTTATTGTATTACTGTTTTTGCATAGTACAAATTATGTTGTATTTGAACACCTAAAAAATAGGAAAATTAGAACACTTTCCTCTGTAAGTTTTAACATCATACTATATTTTATATACTTACAAATCTTGTAATTCCCATTTTAGGCGCTGATGAAGGCGAAAAAAGTCGCCGAAAATTTCGCATATTTGGAATAAAGTTTCTCTCACCTCTGGCTCTTTTCATCCATTGCCTAACCTATTCCTGTGGCGCTTCCCGAAAGTTAACTAAAAAGAACTTTTGTTTTCAAAAAACGCGCCGTGATCAACCAAAATATATATATATATATATATATATATATTTTGAGATGATATTAGTTACTATGTTATATTAAATAAGAATGTAGAAGGAAAATCTAATGGAAAGTAGAGAAAGGAGATTTTCTTATTTCGAGTCAGAGCGCAAATTTAGTAACATTGGGATTGATTATCATCATCTTCTTCATAATTCCTAAAAAAGAAAAAAGAAAATAGAATAATAAGAAAAAAAATACAAATACATTTCAAAGATTTTTATTTAAAAATTCAAAAATGATTAATCTACATTATATAAAGTTTTGATAATTAAGAAATTGATAAATGGGTAAAGTAGATAATTAAAAGTTTATAAAATTGCCAATACGTTAGTAATCAAACATTAATTTTAAATGAATTAGGGGTGTAAGTAAATGAGAAAATTAAATTATAAAAAAAAAAGACATCACAAATAGTTAAAATACATGTTAAAACTTCTACTTACTTTTAAATTATATAAATTTACCAACCATATTCTAATTTATTAATAGTTCAAATGCCAAATGAAATATTCTGAAAAAGAGAAAATTATTAGTTTGTAGTGCTAGTAAATTTCATAAGAATATAAAAAAAAGAATGATCATTGTTTTAAATTGTAATATTGAATCAAGAATTAGATTTTGTTAAAAATTTTATTTGAATAAGAAATTAGTAGGCGATTAGATGGAAAAGATGTATAGATTTAAGTTTGTTGAATTTTTCAATTGTTTTTTTGTTGATTCTGATAGAAGCTCTCTTGTTTTCGACCTTCTGAAGAGGAAGGATGTAAAAAGTTTTGATGAAGAATTTTGTAAAAATTATGATGTTAAAAGAAAGTTAAAAGGAGATTAGTAAGATTTATATTATAAATAATTAGTTAAGAAGTTTGTAGAAGATATGTCTCTCTTGTTTTCTGGTTGTTGAAAGAGAAGTTGTATTAAAAATTTGCTCCGTAGAAATTTTGAGTTTTTTTTGAAAGTATTGATGATAGAAAGTATTAAAACAGTTTAAAGTATAAAGATTATCCCAAGGTAACCAGAGAAAGCAATTGGTAAGAGAAATTTATATGATTTTATGAAGAAATAGATATTTCAATTTATGGGGCTGAGCACTTTATGGTATAACTGTATTTTAATTGAGTTAAAGAAGATTAAATTGATATTTAACAAGAAAGAAAGTCATAATTACACTTACCAGAGAAGATAGTAGTCATCCATCGCTTGGTTTTGAAGAGGAATTGATTATTTGATCTTCATTAAGTTTCCTGAAATCTTTGCTGTATTGGAGGAAGAAAATAGATTGTCCTAAGAACTGAATCCTGATTCCAGAAGAGGAGTGAAGCTTCACACAAATGGTAACAACTTTGCACTCGTTATAATAAAGAGTTTTATATGTGTTTGATTTATGAAATTTTGATGAACATTTTTATTTTCACTGTTTTATGTATTTAACTAAATTATTTTTATTCACCTTTTTGATAAGTTTAATCCAAATTGTTTAGTAACTCAAGTCAGAATATTTCATTTTATATATTTGATGCATATTTGGGTTTATCAACGGTATCTTTGAAGTTTGACACATTTTGAATTAGAAAGGTTAGAAATTTATATGCAATTCACGCCTAGAAAATATTGTTGGTCTAGGATAGTGCGGTTATACAGTCATTTTATTGCAAATTTGTGTATTAATTGATTTTGAATCTAGTTTGGTTGAATATTTGAACTCTGACCTTGACATAAGGGAATAGCCGGTAGCATATTTAATTAATCATATTGGAAAACAATTACACTGAGTTAATACATACCTATTCACTATTTATATTTAAAATTTAAAATTAATTAAAGGTAAGGAATATTTTATAACATAGTGATTTTTATTATTAAAACATATTATTATTATTATTCATATATGTTATAATATATATATATATATATATATATATATAGGGGAAAGAAGGGTAAGACCGGGTAGCAATATTGTATCGAGCGCCTAGTAAGCCGCAATCGGGTAATGTCGTATTAACCGCAATTTGCTTCGTAACGAGCGTTCGATATTCCGATCAATTGTCAAGCTACCGTACGCTTGTTACTAGCCTTAAATTGCATTCACTTATTAGTTAACACGTTTTGTTATCAGTTAATTTGTATTTTTAATTTATTAATTTGACAATTATACATACCATATTGTCAATTGCAATGAAATTCGAACAAATTTCAAAACCAAGCAGGAAGTTGAGGTGAGTAAATAAGAGCAAAATTATTTTTATTTACCTACATAACCTAAAAACTTGCCATAACAAGAAACCCGTAAAAGTTGCCAGAATTCAGAATCGCGGTGCTGCCGCCTCTGCAAAACAGTAGTAGCAAACTTTAACGATTTAAATGAATCAACAATATATTTTATTGAATTATTTTCCTTTCTTTTGACTATTAGCACATTAGTATTAAGTATATTTTTCGAAAAAAGTTTTACCAATACATACTTTTATTACACAAAAAAAAACAGCGATTCCAAAAATATTTGTTTCTTTATTGTTTAATTCTATCCACACATGAGTAACATTAGAATAATAAAGTACCGTGCAAAAGGTTCGAGACCCTAAAAAATTGATACTTTTTAAAAGGCTGTAATTCTTAAAATATTTTAAATATTGACACAATCCTAATTTGCAAACCGGCGATAGAAAGCGCTATATTTTGCCTTGCTGTAATGCAGTAATCTGTTACGGGGAAAATCTGGAGTAAGGGGGCGGCATCGTTCGGACTGGCGCTAATCGGAACGGTGTCCGGATATCGATCAGTATTGACGGCGACATCGAGGTGTGAAGAGCTCTCTATATATTAATTACTGTGTGGCGTATTAAAAACCTGAATAAACCGTTTAAATAATTGGAATATTATTTTATTAGACTAACAATTCAGAAGTGGGATAGTTCTACGTGTCTTGGCGAGTGAATTAGTGACATTAAAAGTGATATAACGGCGTAAATAGTTGTAGTAATCTTTTGGCGTATTAGATTGCGAAACTATTAATTATCCAAGGCGTTAGGATAATTCTCTGGCGAAAGTGAACCTCAAGGCGAGTTTATCCACAACAAAATGTAAGTACAACTTTAATTATTATGTAGTAGACGATAATTCCTTTGTTCTCACATTTGGGCGAGGTGTGTGCGGGGTAGGGTGGCTACCAAGCACAGGACGAAACATGAGTATCGGCGAGACAGATGACTAAGCGAAAATATTCCACTGTTTACATTTCAGAATCTAGTATATTCTGTTAGGCGTTGTAATATATTTATAACTAGAAATAAAGGCGTTTTATAGATGAGATATTTTGAAGAAATTATGGTGATGTGATAGAATTATTTTAATTAGCATATAGGCGAAGTTGCACATAAAATAATTTAAAAGGAGTTTACAAGCGAAGTATTTGGAAGAAATCATGGTGATGCAACAGAATTATTTTAATTAACACATCGGCGAAGTTGTGCATAAAATAATTTAAAAGGCGTATGATATCTTTGCGAAATCCATAATTATCCCTGGCGTTGAATTTTATGGTAAATTTGGCGATGAACTTGAGGATGAACCCAGTGTCGTACCGTCAGGAACGATTAAAGGCGTAAAAGCATGGATTAATGGATAATCGAGGTTTACTACGGGTGTTTACTTATATTATCATTGGCGTACGATAAATTCATGAAGAATAATTGATGATTACTCATATTATCATTGGCGTACGATATATTTATGAGGAATATTTGGTGTTTACTTACATTATCATTGGCGTACGATAAATTTATGAAGAATAACTGATGATTACTCATATTATCATTGGCGTACGATATATTTATGAGGAATATTTGGTGTTTACTTATATTATCATTGGCGTACGATAAATTTATGAAGAATAACTGATCATTACTCATATTATCATTGGCGTACGATATATTTATGAGGAATATTTGGTGTTTACTTATATTATCATTGGCGTACGATATATTTATGAAGAATATTTGGTGTTTACTTATATTATCATTGGCGTACGATAAATTTATGAAGAATAACTGATGATTACTCATATTATCATTGGCGTACGATATATTTATGAGGAATATTTGGTGTTTACTTATATTATCATTGGCGTACGATATATTTATGAAGAATATTTGGTGTTTACTTACATTATCATTGGCGTACGATAAATTTATGAAGAATAACTGATGATTACTCATATTATCATTGGCGTACGATATATTTATGAGGAATATTTGGTGTTTACTTATATTATCATTGGCGTACGATAAATTTATGAAGAATAACTGATGATTACTTATATTATCATTGGCGTACGATATATTTATGAGGAATATTTGGTGTTTACTTATATTATCATTGGCGTACGATATATTTATGAAGAATATTTGGTGTTTACTTACATTATCATTGGCGTACGATAAATTTATGAAGAATAACTGATGATTACTCATATTATCATTGGCGTACGATATATTTATGAGGAATATTTGGTGATTACTCACATTATCATTGGCGTATGATATATTTATGAGGAATATTTGGTGTTTACTCACATTATCATTGGCGTGCGATATATTTATGAAGAGTATTTGGTGTTTACTCATATTATCATCGGCGTATGACAAATTTACCAAAATATGAGGCGCTGACAAATGCTATCAGTGGCGTATGATTAGTATTTGGAAATATCTAAGGGTAACTCATGCCATCATTGACGTGCGATGAGTTCTTGAGTGATGCTTCACACATACTCATGCCATATGGTGTACTATGAGTCCTTGAGGAGTGTTTGAAGATTGCTCATGCCATCAAGAGCGTATGATGAGTTCTTGAGTGGAATATAAAAACTATTTTCTGATTCTCATGCCACCAAGGTAGTGTTGAGTTATGGGTGTTTCGGATGGTGCGGCTTTCGCTGGTGGCCAACGGCGGGAGTTGTATGGTTCGATTCATTTGTCCTCAAGCACGGGTGAGATCTTGGGATAAGAAATGTCGTGGGTGCGCAGGCGAATTTGGATATTTATACCTAAAGGCGTACATTACTAATGTTGACTCCCTCTTTTACAGGCAAAAGGCGACTGGCGAAGATAACATCCTTGACTTGGAATGTGGCGATGAGGGGATGATGGATGAAATCCAAGGGCGTGTTGGATTGTCAACCACAAAGCAAGGCGAGGGTGAAACAGTGGCGAATGTTTCATCCGAAAATCTGTCTCAAATGGCGGTTGGAGACCTGGTGAAGGCCCTAATGGCTGGAGGCTTGGCGGACAGCATGCAGAAGATCGCCAAACAGCAAGCTGCTCTCATGGCGGGAGAGATGGCGGACACGATGACTTCCAGGCGTAGCGAAGTCTCGGTCGTAGAAGCTAGTGGCAGTGGAAGGCGAGCACTGCAACTAGGAGGGGAACTAGTGGACCGGTTCGATCCTGATGATGCCGACTCGAACATCGAACGTTGGCTTCAAAAGATTGACCAACTCGGCACCATACATGGATGGTCCTCATATGATAAGGCGACGGTGGCGCAATCCAGACTGGAAGGAGCGGCGAAGCGCTGGTTCCACCAGTTAAACAACTTTGATCTCACTTGGGATCAATGGCAGGAGAAGTTGCGGTTGGCGTTCCCAAGGCGAAGGGATTACGCCGACATGCTCCATGAGATGTTGGAAAGGAAGAAGGCGCCTACCGAGAGCATGACCAGTTATTATCATGCTAAGCTGGCGTTGTGTAATCGCGTGGAGGTTACTGGCGCGAATGCAGTGTCCTGCATTATAAGGGGGCTACCAGCTGAGCTGAAGGCGAATGCAGCTGCAGTTGGGTGTAGCTCTCCGGAGGACTTGTATCGATCCTTCCTGGCGGGGTTGGAATCGTACAAAGGCGAAGGCGGTGCCAATAAGACAGTTCGACCTCGTATAACGGCGCCACCCAAAGAGTCAATGACCGGACCTCGGGCAAGTAGCTTAAGGCGGTGCTACAATTGCCAGAAGATGACGGATCACCTCAGCAAGGATTGTCCGTTACCTGCGGCGGAGCGATGCCATCGTTGTGGCGAAAGGGGGCATTTTAGGAACCAGTGTCCCAAAAGGCGTGCAATAGGGCCGGTTCGAGGAGAGGCGAGCACTAGCACCGCTAAGAGTACTGGACAGGTAAGTCTTTTAGTAAATGCTAGTGATAAATCCTTTAGGCATTGGGTATATATCAATGGCGAGCGTGTCAAGGCGTATTTAGACACAGGGAGTCAACAGAATCTGATACAGAAGGCGGTAGCTGAAAAACTGGGACTTCGAATATCGAAGGAAGGCGCTAACCAACCACTTTGTGGTTTTGGCGGGGGCGTTGCTTGGAGCCATGGCGAGGTAGGCTTTGAAATGACATGGGCGGAGTGTCAGTTTAACACCAAGGCGTTGGTGACGGACTGTGACATGGGCGCAATCGAATTGTTGATTGGTCAACCCGTTATAAATGCGGTGGGCGTTACCATGGTGGTAAGAAATGGAAAGGCGTACCTGACGACTGAACCAGATTTCAACGAGTTGGCGAAACAGATTACACTGGAAGGCGAAGGAACAAGGTGTAAGCTCATCCTGGCGCAAGATGTGTCTTTACCACCTTATTCCGTTAACCAGGTGCAGGTGAATGTGGTGGATGGAATACCCGGCGTGACGTATTCCATGAATAAAAAGCAAATTGCTTTTGGTAAGTCGTGTGTCCTCATTCCGGCGGGAATATTCGATGACCAATTGAAGGAGGTTAAGATCGTCAATGGTGGAGAGAGTTCGATTTTGTGGCGCAAAGGTCGAATAATCTCTCGGGCGGACGAATGTCAACCAGATCCCATGGAGGCGACAAAAGAAGAACACATGGTAAGATTAATACGTACACATAAAGTTGAAATGAATGTATCTGGCGTAAATGTGGGCGATGTATCTGATGATTGTAAGAGGCGATTGTACAGTTTACTGAGGCGTAAGTCACACTGTTTTTCTAAAGGCGATGATGATTTAGGTTTAACCAATCTAGGACAGATGCAGATAAGGCTGACGTCGGAGTTACCAATATATTATCGTCCTTATCGACTCTCCTATCGTGAGAGAGAAATAGTAAGAGAAAAGGTGCAAACTCTCTTGGATGCTGGTGTTATCAGGGAAAGCGAGTCGGCGTACGCTAGCCCGATAGTTCTCATTCCTAAAAAGACTGGCGATATTCGAATGTGTGTTGATTACAGGGCATTAAATGCTATCACGGTGAAAGATAGATATCCGCTGCCTTTAATTTCAGATCAATTGGATAGACTGGCGAACAAGAATCTATTCACTACACTTGACTTGGCTCAAGGGTTTCATCAAGTTCCTATGCATCCGGACTCTATAGATAAAACGGCGTTTATCACTCCTGATGGTCATTACGAGTACTTAAGAGTTCCATTTGGATTGTCTAACTCTCCTGCGGTGTTCCAAAGGATAATTAGTAAAATGCTTAGTAAATTGCATTATGGCGAGGTGTTGGCGTATATGGATGACTTGCTTATTCCATCTGCTGGCGAGAAGGATGGCTTAGAGATACTGGAGTTGGTGTTAGACTTAATTGAGCGGGCAGGCGTAAAGCTCAAATTGGAAAAGTGTTCCTTTTTAGAGTCCAAAATCGAGTATTTAGGACACGAGATTTCTGGCGAAGGCATTCAACCTGGAAGGCGTAAGGTACAGGCTGTAATGGATTTTCCTAGACCGGATGATGTCCATGGCGTGAGGCAATTTCTAGGGTTGGCGTCCTATTTTAGGAAATTTATCTGTAATTTCTCAATACTGGCGAAGCCGTTGACAGAATTGACAAAGAAGGATGTACCGTGGCGATGGGGTCATGAACAACAAAAGGCGTTTATTGTACTGAAGGAAAAATTGGCGAATAGGCCTTTGTTGGCGATTTATGATAGTCAGGCGGAAATTGAATTGCACACAGATGCAAGTAAGTTTGGCGTATCAGGTATTCTACTGCAGAAAGGAGTGAGCAGCAAGTGGCGACCAGTAGAGTACTATAGCAGGGCTACAACGGCGCAGGAACAGGTGTATCACAGTTATGAGTTAGAGACTTTGGCGGTAGTCGAATCTATTAAACGATTTAGAGTGTACCTAGTAGGAATACACTTTAAGGTTGTCACTGATTGTGTGGCGGTTAGAGCGGCGTTGCTCAAAAGAGACCTAGTTCCTAGAATAGCAAGGTGGTGGCTAACTATACAGGAATATGACATGGAGATAGAATATCGTCCTGGAAAACGTATGGGACATGCAGATGCATTGAGCAGGAATCCTATAGGTGTAAATATAGTGGCGTTGGCGGATGACGATTGGTTTTTGACTTTACAAATGCAAGATCCTAAGGCGCAGGAACTAATAAGGTTGTTAGAGTCAGGCGTGGCCGAGGCGGAGGTTAAAAAGAAATACAAGGTGAAGAAAAGGCGTCTACATCGTATAACCACTAAAGGCGATAGGTTATATGTACCGGCAATGGCGAAATTTAACATGCTGAAAAAGTATCATGATGACATTGGACACCCGGCGACCGAGCGATGTTTGGCGTTGTTGGAGAACACGTACTGGTTTCCTAGGATGCGACATTTCGTATCGAAATATGTCAAGTCGTGTCTCAGGTGTGGATTTGCAAAAGGCCAGTACGGGAAAGGCGAGGGACTTTTACACCCAATTGAAAGGCGACCAGTCCCATTTGATACGGTGCACATCGATCATTTAGGTCCATTTGTCAGGAGTATTAAAGGATATTCTTATCTTTTAATGTTGGTAGACGGATTTACTAAATTCGTTCTGGCGAAACCTTGTAAGACATTAAAGTCGGCGGAAGCGATTGCCCGGCTGACGGAGATATTTGGCGAATTCGGGAGCCCAAGGCGTGTGGTCTCTGATCAAGGAAAGGCGTTCCAAAGTAAGGAATTTAAGGCGTTTTTGGCGGAAAAGGGAATAAAGCATGTGGTGAATGCTGTGGCGACCCCTAGGGCGAACGGTCAGGTGGAAAGACAAAACCGGACCATAGTGGAGGCGGTAACATCCACAGCGGAAACAGAAGGAAGGTGGGACGAGAAGCTGCCGGATGTTGTTTGGGGCCTTAATAATACGATCAACTCCAGTACGCATTTCTCTCCTGCTGACCTAATGTTTTCACACAGTCGTAGTAGGGTAGCAGATTTGGCGGAAGGCGAGCTAGCTAGCGAATCGGGAGAACAGACTGGCGGAGGTTTAAAGGACATGGCGAATGATCCTGAGGATTCGGTGAAAGATCCTATCTGCATGGCGAGCGCGGATGCAGTTGGAGTCGAGGCAGATGCAGAGGCGATGCAGATTGATGAGGCGCAACTTATTCACGACGAGACTCCTCAGGGGCCGCAGGGTGACGACCTTGCATCTCAAGCTCCTGCGTTGGCGCAGGTCACGAGGCGAAGTGAAAGGCTACTGAGGCGGAGACTAGCGACTGGTCCGGCGGAAGCTTTGGTGACTGGCGTGTCACGTAAGGCAGAAGCTTTAGAAACTGGCGTGTCACATAAGGCGGAACATGCAGTGGCTGGCGAATCACTGGTTAAGAGAGAGCTTAAATCTAGGCGAGGCGGAAAACTTGTTGATTTTAAGCGAAATGTACAACAAGATCGGGTTAAGGCGTTATCCAATCTTGACAAGGCAAGGAGGTGCATGAAACGGCGATACGATAAGAAGCGTAAGGTGGCAACAACGTACAAAGTTGGAGATTTAGTACTATGGCGTGATGCAGCCACGACGAAAGCTGGCGTAGGGCTAACTCAGAAATTAGCCAATAAATTCGATGGACCATATCGAATTAGTAAGGTGTTTCCTCGGGATCGTTTTCTTATCGAGGCGATTAAAGGCGTCAGGGGGTATAAGAGATTTAAGGCGATTGTCTCAATTGACTCTATAAGGCGGTATCATAGTGTTAATACACTTGATGATGAGGCGAATGAATATAGTACATGTGGCGAGAGTGATACTGAATAATTTGCGTAGTAATAAACAGATTAATGAGGACATTATCTTTGCAGGATGGCCGACTGTTACGGGGAAAATCTGGAGTAAGGGGGCGGCATCGTTCGGACTGGCGCTAATCGGAACGGTGTCCGGATATCGATCAGTATTGACGGCGACATCGAGGTGTGAAGAGCTCTCTATATATTAATTACTGTGTGGCGTATTAAAAACCTGAATAAACCGTTTAAATAATTGGAATATTATTTTATTAGACTAACAATTCTTTCTTTATTTTTTTTATAGTGTTACAGGGTGTGTAAATAAAGACGTACAAAATGTTAAATTGGTCTAAGATCTAATTCAACCCGAAAATAAGCCTTCTAGGGTTACCCAGTTTTCTCAAATTTCTGGTCGAAAATTTAACATTATGTACGTCTTCATTTACACACCCTGTATCGCTATAAAAAATTAGAGAAAGATTACTGCATTACAGCAATGAAAGAGAGCGCTTTTTATCGCCGGTTTGCATATTAAAATTGTACTGATATTATAAAAATTAGAGCCTTTTAAAAAGTAGAAGTTTTTTAGGTGTTTCGAACCTTTTGCACTGTACTTTATATAGGGTGACAATTTACAAAATTTCAATAGCGAAAAAAATAAAAGTCTCTCAAACAAATATTGTAATGGAGAAAAAGAAGTAAAATTATCTGTAAAATGAAAATATAATCTGATGTGTTTAGAATAGTCAGGGACATGTGGCATACTTCTGAACTATACTTGTTTTTTAGCGATGGGTTCACGATCTAGAACCACTATCAAAAAGTACATGGTACATCACTAAGACCATAATTACTCCAGCCGAAAAAGCCAGACAGCATGTGTTTAAAAGATTCTATCTTTGCCAGTTTAAAACAAAAGTAAATAAATTGAAAGGAGTCCGAAAAAGGGAACATTCTTCAAAAAATATTGATTGCCCAGCAGAATTGCTGGTTGTTATCAAGAAACAAATATATAATCCCCGAACAAAACCTAAGCATGTTGATAATTTGCTTCAAGATTGGCCATGTATAATTAGTAGCTCTTCAATTTGATCACTGCCGCGATCATTGACTGTAGGTTCAAAGAAAATTAGAAGAAAAGGAAAAAAAAATTGCAGTTCAGCCGACATCTGTATCTCGAAGAAATGTAAAAATGACAGGTAGAAGAGCAATGATGGCAGGAAAAAAAGTGGGAAGCCTTAAAGTAAAAAAGTCTAAAGCCCCTCATTCTCTTAATACTTGTGTGAATAATAATATTGGTCTCGGTGAGAATAAGTTTGCGAAATAAACATTTTTATAATTATTATTGCAATAAATGCACTCTACAGTATTTTCGATTTTTCGTTCACCTGTTAGCCATATGTTTACTCCAACAGTAAAATGTAAAGTGACTTCTAAATTATACGTTTATACGTTTAGTTAAATTTTCTGTTGTTTTATTCATCTATAATTCCTATTTTGAACCATAAGTTGCTAGTTATACGGCGGTCTATAGACCAAGATTTCAATCCAATCGAGCGTACGGTAGGCCGAGTGATTGTCGTATTACCGTGCGCTCGATACCTGCCCAAATCGGGTATTCAAAAATGCGGCTTACTAGGCGCTCGATACAAAAATGCGACCGGCAAGTGGGGTGAGATCGGGTACCTTGACTGTGCTGCTACTACTAATGCCACCTGGAGCACAGAACGTGAAATACATTCCGTAAGCTGAGACGACTTAGCGGCAGTAGTATCGAGTCGATGCTGGAGAACGTACGTTGTCAGTTGAGGTAAGTTTGTTTTTACATGTCGCTTCTCTAATGTTGCTTGCAATTTGAACGATCATTACTTATTGGCATTTATAGTTATGAAAACTTGCTTCAGTATCACCTATTATATGATAAATAAGGTTCAATATATGCATAAGAATGAAGGAATAATTTAAATATCAGAGTGGTTTTAGAGCATTTTCTTAAATTCTGTACTTGGGGCAAGACCGGGTAGTCCGAGTGGGGCGAAATCGGGTACTACCCGATCTTACCCCATTATTTCCGATTTTAATCCATTATTCTATTTTTACAGAGACAATATGCCTAGAACTTACGAGAGAAAGACAAATCGGCAATCCTGGAGCCAGGAAAGTATGGAAGGCGCTATAGAGGAAGTATTGTCTGGACGCATGGGATACCTAAAAGCCTCAAAAGCCTTCAATGTTCCGCAGTCTACTTTAGAAGATCGAGTAAAAAAGGCTAGAACAAATCAACTAACTTCTAGCCAAGCCTCTAGAAAAGGTAGCTTGGGACCTTATACGACGATATTTTCTGAAGAGCAAGAAAAAGAATTTCTAGAGCACATATTGCTGTTAGAGAGTAGATTGTTTGGTTTAACTTTGAGTGATGTCAGAAGATTAGCGTTTGATCTTGCAACTAAAAATAATTTGAAACACAAATTCAATGAAGAAACTAAGATGGCCGGAAAAGACTGGTTATATGGTTTTTTAAAGAGGCATAAGAACAATATTTCTCTTCGATTTCCAGAAAACACTTCAATAGCAAGGGCCATGGGATTCAATAAACAAGCTGTTTATAAATTTTTCGATCTGTTGGAGGGTTTGTATAAAAAACACAATTTTTCTCCTAGTGATATTTATAACGTCGATGAGACGGGAATAACCGCAGTTCCCAACAAACCATCCAAAATCCTAGCTTCACGAGGAAAAAAACAGGTTGGAGCATTGGTATCAGCCGAACGAGGCGTTTTGGTTACTGCTGAAACTTGCATGAATGCGGCCTGAAATTTTATGCCAACAATGTTTGTTTTTCCTCGAAAGAGAGAAAATCCCGCGCTGCTTGACGATGCACCACCGGGAAGTTTCGCTCAATATCACCCTTCTGGATGGATGCAAACAGACATTTTCGTGTATTGGTTTCGAAGATTTATTGAGTTTTCTAAACCAACGTCTGAAAAACCAGTCCTTCTGATTTTGGACGGTCATACTACCCACACAAAGAGTCTCGAACTTATTAATATGGCCAGAGAAAACAATGTTGTGTTGTTGTGCTTGCCACCACATTGTTCTCATCGACTCCAGCCGCTAGACGTGACCTTCATGGCTCCATTGAGCACCTATTATCAACAGGAGGTGCGCCAGTGGCTTGCAACACATCCTGCTAGAGCTGTTACAATTCAACAAGTAGCTAAACTGTATGGTGCAGCTTTCCTTAAGGCAGCAGGAATGCGGACGGCAGTAAATGGATTCAAGCAAACAGGAATATATCCTTTAAACCGAAATATTTTTCCTGATCACCTGTTTGTCCCTCAACAACCACAGATAGACCTGTTTCGGTAGAGACAAATGCAGTTCAAGAAGGAGACCCACCCCCACAGGCAGAAGCAGATGTTGTTCTACAAGTGGACCCAGCAACAGAAGAAAAACCTGCACAAACAACGTGTGAAACGGTAGTTAAGATTAACGAACCAATACAAACCAATATTGAGGAACCATTTCCAAATGAACCCTGCTGTTCTAAAAGTTTAGAACCACAAATTTTTACGGATGCAAAGCCAGCTGCATCAACAGCTTTTGATATATCACCCAAACATCTGATGCCACCACCTTCTGCTGAAAGAAAGAAAACAGAAAGAACAGATAAACGAAAAGGGAAATGTGCAATATTAACTTCTTCACCATACAAAACAGAACTCGAATCTCAGTTAGAGAAAAAGAAAAAAGAAAATGAAAGAAAAATAACGTCACAGAAAAGAAAATTGGTTATTGATGACTCAAATAAACCAAATAAGCAGACAACATCGAAACCAAACAATCAAAAACACAAGCGTACCAAGGCTCAGAAAAAGAAAAAAGTCTCCTCAAAAATTCTTGTAACCTCTACCTCGATCTCGTCTGATGATTCTTCCGATGGAGAGGATAACAAGTCCGACGATCATTGTTTATACTGCAACGAATCTTTTTCTAAATCAAAACAAGGAGAAGGATGGATCCAATGTGGAAAGTGTTTTGACTGGGCTCACGAAGGCTGCAGTGGAGCGGGCGAAGAAGATACCTTCTTTCAATGTGATTTTTGTTCGTAAGATTAATATTTTTTGTTAAAATTAAAGTTTTCTGAATTAAAATGTAGTTTTTAGAGTTTTCCATAAAGTTAATATGTGCACCCGATCTCACCCCACTAGTGGGTGATTTGACATTTGACATATTGAGAAAAACATATTTTTCAGGAAAAAGTAATGAATCTACGACTTTTCTGAAACATTATATTGTGATACGATAAACAATACGTCAGGTCGTTCTATCAAGCAAGCTCTAGTTGAAGTAATTTGGCTTCAACATGCCGAAAAGTGTTAGCTACCCGGTCTTACCCTTCTTTCCCCTAATAATTTTCAGATAATTAATATGTTGGGAGATATTGCTTATCCCTGTTTGAAACAATTAATTGTTCCATATACGGATAACGGACACTTGACACGTGTACAAAGGTCATTCAACCAGAAACTAAGCTCATGTAGAGTTGTTATCGAAAATGCATTTGGCTGCCTTAAGCAAAGATTTCGTCAGTTATACCATTTCAAATTGCGAGATATACCACGAATGGTACGAGTCATACATGCATGTTGTGTATTGCATAATATTGCGAATGCATGTTCGTGACGAAATCTGTAATTTACTATCTCGATAAAAAGCAAATAATGTCAAATATTTTGTATTATATATTTTTTTATTTTGTAATATATAAAATATAGATTATAGATATACATATATGTTTATAATATATATGCATAAAATTGTATTATATTGCCAAATAATAAACAAACATCGAGAAAACAGTTTTTTATGTACATTATAGCAGTTTGTTTATGAAGGAATTTTTTCCTACAGGCTGTAATTTTTAAACGATTAACACTATCAAATATCTAGATCAGTGAATTTGTAGAGCGCCTTTCGAGAAACAGAATGAGCTGTCCCGCATTAAAATGGGTAAAGAATTACGGATTATTATGTAAAAAAACTCAACGAAAACGTACTTTATCGGAAATAAACGTTAATTAGTAAATGTTTTTGCAAATCCAGCACTATTAATGTTTCTCTGGGTTAAGGACACATGCTGTAACACAAATCACCCTTCACTACTGTTATTTAATGTATAAAACTTTACAAGAACAATGACTATACTTTTTGTTGGGAAGGTATACGACATACATCCTTAACCATTAACTAAACTTTAGTAATTATTATGTAAAAGATTATATAATATTATCTAATATAAGAAATAGGTAATACACAAATTATTAAAACAATTTATATGAAACTTACGTAGGTGTAATTCTGTCAGTTCTCAGTATTGTGCCTTTATTTCCAGATGTGACGAGAGGTTCAATATTATGTTTACTCCCAATTAAATCAGTCAATTCTCTATAATAATGCATTGTATATTATAAAAATATTTTCCTACTACAATTTTTTTAAGATAGATATTTGAAAACAGTTAAAACAACAAATCTTAGTGCATGAGTATATATAAATGTATTGTTACGGGAAAAATCTGGAGTCAGAGGGCGACATCGTGCCGACTGGCGCTAAACGGAACGATACCCGAATATCGAACAGTACTAGCGGCGACATCAAGGTGTTAAGAGCTCTTGTTATAATAATTATTGTGTGGTGTATTGAAATCCGAATAAACTGTTTAAATAATTGGAATTTTATTTATTTGTTCTAACAATTCAGAAGTGGGATAGTTCTACGTGTCTTGGCGAGTGAATTAGTGAAATTAAAAGTGATATAACGGCGTAAATAGTTGTAGTAATCTTTTGGCGAGTTACGAACCTGCAGGTGCAGCGCGATTTGGCAATTAAGCAGAAATGCAAAGCCATAATAAGATAAAGACAATTTCTAAGAAATCTTTTATTATTGTTTCAACTAAAACTAGATATTATTTTATAATTTTGTATTCAGTGTTAAACGAGATGTCTTAAAGTAAAATTCAAATCATTTTATTATTTTAAGTTGTAATTTTCGAATAAAGTTTTTTAAAAATCCATTCGGAATCTTACGTTTATTAACTGGCGCAGTCAGTAGGATATTCTGTAACGGAAAACAACAAAAATCGTGTTTTTCGGTCGATTTTAATCGTTTATACGGACACCGAAGTGGAAATTAAATCAAAATTTCGAAAAACAAAACTTGGTAGAGGACACACATTGCCAAAACCATAAGACAATCAAATTTTGGTAGAGGACACACATTGCCAAAACCAAAAGACACTCAAAACTTGGTAGAGGACACACATCGCCGAAACCAGGACACCCACAACACTGGTACAGGACAAAATCGCCAATACCGGATGTTCTATGGATACTTTGTACGGATTTACACTTTTCCTGTAAGTTATCCTATTTTTTTTTCTTTCCTTTTTTTATTTTTTATTTTAATTGATAATAATAATATTGTTTTACCCAGTTTATATAAATTATATGAGAATTATTATAAAAGAATATAAAAGATAATATAATTTTATTTAACTTTTCACTTTATGAACAAAGATTCAGAAATAGAAAATCTTATTAAAGATCTTAATAATATAGTTATTTTAGAAGACACAAATATGTCTGTAAATTATCAATTGTTAAAATTAAATGTTGATATAACTGCTAATTATGAAGGTGATTCATATACCTTAGGAATATTTATTGATAGTTGCGATAATTTAATGAAAAACTTTTACGATGCTAGTAATCCACAATTAAACTCTTTTCTTTTAAGAGCTATAATCGGAAAACTTACCGGTAGAGCTTTAAAATTAATAGGTTCTAGAATTGAGCTAAATTCTTGGGACAAAATAAAAGCAGCATTAAGACTATGCTTTGGTGATCAACGGGACTTAGATTGTCTTATTCAAGATTTAATAACTTTACATCCTCATAGAAACGAAAATGCTTATAATTTTGGTATGAGATGCCAAGATGCAAGAAGTTTAGTAATTTCAAAATTAAACAGTCTTCCCCAGATTCCGCAAGCCGGAAAAATTATTAGACTTAATAGTTATGATAACCTAGCTTTAAAAACATTTATACGAGTTTTACCTAACCCATTACAAACTACTATTAGACTTAGAAATCCAGACAGTTTAGAAAAAGCAATGTCTTTAGTTATCGAAGAAGAAAACTTTCAATATAGTCAACAAAGAAGTAATTCTTTAAATTCACAGATAAATTTCAGACCATCACAAAGAATAGTTGCTTCAAAAAATTTTCAAAATCCAAAACCAACACCACGTCCACAACAATATTTTAATAATCAATATTCACATTATCCAAATACCAATTTTCAAAATAAATTCTTTAACCAAAATTCCAATAATCAATTTATGAGACCACCCATTCAAAATAATTACGGTTTTAGACCACCAATTCAACAAAATCAAAGTACAAATATGTCATTTGGTCATAATCGTCAAAACTTTCCTAGACCCAACTTCTATAATCAAAGAATTCCAAATAATTTTGATAGAAACTCCAATCTAACGAAAAGATCTTATCAACCTGAACCAATGGACACTTCATCTACCATAAAACCCCAGAGAAATGTAACTACCGAACTATTTAACCAAGACATACAACAGTTCGCTAACCCATTCGAAGAATTGAATTATAATAACGATTTTTCAAATCAATATCCACAATTTGAAGAAACAAATTTAGATTATTACTCTCAAAACCAAGACAATAACTTTACAGATTACGATCAATTTTATCAAAACATGGACTTAAACCAATTTGATCCAATTAATAATTGTGAATCAAACTCTGTTTTCAAACAAAATGAAACTCAAAATTCTGACCATTCAGAAAATTTTCAGATAGACAGCCTTCAACCAAACATAACCTAATTAACTTAAATTTAATTAAATCAGATTTACCTTATATTTATATACCATCCCTTAACGCTAAATTTTTAATTGATACTGGCAGTGCTCGAAGTCTTATGAACCCTAAACTAGCATATACATTTTATAGAAAATATATTTATATTGAAGATTTCAATATTCAAACGGCACATAACATTTCTTATCATAACGAAGTTATGGCTATTCCCATTTTTAAAATTTTCAAAATTAACGGTTTTCACAAATTTTATTTGTTTGACTTTAGTAAAAAATTTGATGGATTAATAGGAGCTGACCTATTGAAACAATTAAAAGCTACCCTAAATTTAGATAAAAAATTGTTAGAATAATATTTAGTATTGTGCAATTATGGTTGCCTATTAGTAGGAAATGTTTCCTGATTTATTGTTTCTGTTATTAGTTATAAGTTGTCAGTACTGAAATGTTTTCGTTGTACTGTGTCAAAGTTGTCAGTAGCCTGAATAGAAAAATGGTGGTGAAAGGTAGCGCACATAAAGTGTATTTTTATGTTTATAAGTTTTTCGAATTGTACTTTGTTTTAATAAATCTCTTTGAAGCCAAAACCTTTTAATTACAAAACGGCCTCTAAAAGGTTATGGTGCCCAGGCCACGAGTATATGTAGTTTTGGTTTTTTGGCAATAAAAGAGTGATTATAAAGTTGTAAATTGCAACGTGATTAATACAAAGAAAAATGGCGACTACCGGTAAAGCGACGCTGGAAAAATTCGGCGTGAATCAATTCGATGGAAAAGAATTTGACCACTGGAAATTTAGGATGGAGTTGTAGCATTCCCAAAAAACCACCTTAAATAATATTATATTCTCGTTTACACTTTTGTCGGTAGGCAACCAACTTTACCTATTCCGAAGACAGTTACATTTAAATAATATTATCTTCTCGTTTACACTTTTGTCGGTATGCAACCAACCTTACTTCAAATTTTGACAGGCGGAAGCGGATATCGAGCGTTAATACTCGATAAGACCCGAGTTAAGCAACCAGGGTGAGAGAGCGCCTTTTGAACAGCACTTACGATTTTACGTAGCAAGCGAAAGGAAGTTAATTCCCTCGTTTGCGAAAATTAATGGCTGCCGGTTAATTCGCAGTATTAAGATTACCGTTTGTTCTTGGTTTATTCCGTATCGGAAGTGTTTGAAAAAATACTGCATTTCAATTTGGATGTAGATGTGCTTAAATTGGAAGTACAATCTGTTTGATTTATGGTATCAATAAAATTCATGGTGCTACGTGCTGTCTGTTGGAAGACTCCATTTTGAAATTTTTATAAAATTATATGGTACCGAGGTAAATGGATACCTAGTGATCTAAAAACCTTATGGATGGTTTTATAGATGATTTCCTATGTGCTGGTGTTTAATTCTACATGGTTTTTGAGTAATTATGGTATGTTTAAAGAAGCTTTATTATCGTAGAAGCGTGACTTTCCGGTCACGAAGTATGAATTTTGGTTCCGGATTACAAGGTAAACTTTCGACTATTCTTTCTGTTATTTCTCTATGTTCGATACTTAGTTGAACTGCGAATATTCTAAGAAACAGTCACAATTTTAGTGCTTATTCGGAAGAATATGCTTTTGGAAACTTTTTATAGTGATTCTATTTAAATTTAAATTGTTATAAGCTTTTAGCGGCATTAAATCAGTTGATAACATTAGTTACTATTCAAATCTATGGAACTATGATTGAATGATGAATATGTAGTGTTTTTTAAATTTTGTTTTTTAACTTTCTTCAAAGTGTTGGTGTTCAATCGTAATCTTACATGATTATCGCCTCTATGGTACTTGTATTGATAAATTTCATATTTGTATTCATGTATATAGTAATCTTTAGATATTTAGAACACTCAGAGTGCACTCTTTAGAGAACTAAATTTTGTTTTTAAAGAAAGGAAATATACCTTCAGTATATATTGTGTTTAATTGAGTTCTCTACATACTTTCGTTTATCGAAAATAAGTTATGCAATTTAGATAAGATCTGTAATATTATATGTACAGGAATATTAGTTTTTAATAACCGTATTGTCAAATACCGGTTAATATCTTTCACTGTATAAACAGATGTGTTAGCATTTTGGTGATAACCGTTCTCACTAATACTGGGGATTTTTGTTTTATTTTTTTAATACATTGTTTTATTGTTTTTATTGATATCGTTGAGTATTTATTTCTTATACCTTCCCAGTAACTGTTCTGATTCAAACCTCTTGTTTAATAAAGATTTAGATTTTAATAAGACAAAAGGATTCAAGGAATTGTAGAATCAATAAGGTAAGTTTAAAATAATTATTGACTTAAGGATATAGCTCAATTAAAGTGTGTTCCCTAACCATTTCAGATTTAATAAACTGTTTCCCAATAGGTTTCTTATTTTCTTTCCTATTTCACTATAAAAAAAAATAAGTGGCGCCCTTTACCGATTTGTAAATATTTTCTATGTTTCCTTCTTCCTAGATACTCGCCCAATTGCTCCTTCGACCCACGACTCGCTCTCCTCCTACCCCCTGAGTGCCGTCCGCATTTGGCTAACCCTTTGTGAGCCTTTAACATCAAAAAAAGGGGTTACACAAAAATAGCGCCCAGCGTGTGGGGCCTGAGTATCTTTTCTTTAGAAACTTTTATGTCATTAAATCTTAATAAACTTTTAGTTTTAATTATTCACCCCAATTTGTCTATCGTTACTTCTAAACACACTTTAAAACTTTTTTTGTTGTTAGTAAATTAAAAAACTTGAATCCTTTTAAACATGTCTAATTTTGAAGTAAACTTTCTAACTACTGAAGAAGTTAACCATGAATTGAAAATAAGAGGAACAATTACTGGAAGGAAAATTGATGAGACATGTAAGATTTTAAAAAAAATTGTTAGCTAAAGATTCAAATAGTAACTTAACTCTAGATGATTCTTGTCATGAGTAGTTCTCATTTGATATGAACTTACCATACCCTTGTATACTTTCCGTTTCCTTTTTCTGCTGTTTTTAGTTTTTTGACCCCGTTTGGGCGGCGGGAATAGAATAACCCCCAAAGTGTTAAACTGCTTGTCGTACGAGGCGACTAAATGAAACCTTTCCCCTCTCTGTTTAAGTATCTCATGTACTTTCTGGGAATTTTTTTTCTTTGTTAGATTTGTTATCGTCCATAAGGTGGAAACTCACCAAAATCATTTCATCGTTATCACATCCCTGATCTTATTCTTTGCTTTCAGTTTAGTGATACGATTTCTTTTGAGAACTTTACCTTTAAGTGAATGTATCACTTAAAGTACCTACCTTACCGTCTTTGTATAATTGGAAATTATTTCCTGTTAATTTTGTCCTTATCTTACCGTTTAGTGAAAATAGTCACTTAATTCTACCGTACCGTTTAATGAAGAAGACATTCATTACCCTACCGATAACGTTCAGAAGATTATCCTCTCGTTATATTTACCGTATCTTGAAGTGTTTAATCACTGCTTGTTTTTCGACGACATTATTAGATGTTGTATTTCCGTATGGTGTATTTTTACACATTTTGGTTTAGTATGATCAGTACTAGATAGTTTTAGCACTATTTCCTTAAGTGGAATTTAGTATATCGTTATGTGAGGATTTGTTTAGAGCCGTTGTGTTTAACCTCGCTTTATTTGACCTAAGAGTATTTAATAGCTAGTCTACGATTTTGATTTGTCTGGCGAATATTGATGAATTCAATCACCACCTGTAAGTATTAATGAACACGTTCTCAGCTAGATGTTATTTCTTTTCTTCTCCCAGATTATGATTACTTTGACCTTATCAGTTGTCACGAGAGATAAGCCTAGGGAAGCCGCAGGGAATTCTTCCCGGTAGGGGTCTGTTGAGCTTTTAAGGAAGACAAGTAACCATTAATCCTATCTCTATCTCCTTTTGATTCTTTATTAATTATAGTTGTCTTGTTAGAGTATACCTACTATGACTTTGGAGTTCCATACTATTGGTTACTTCATACCGATGTTGACTTACCGATTTTGTCTCTAAATTATTTTTAGACGTATGATACGCGCAGCTATCAAAACCACAGACAACCATAAAATATTTTTTTCTTTTCTTATATTTCCTATTTCTAGTTGAAAACCATGATTGTGTACGTCATTTCCAATTCTTACTACCTTTGAGTTCTATCTAAAATCGTGCTAGTAGCTACTATTAAATTAGACTTTACGTATCTCGTATTTACCGTGACTGTTGGATTTAATGGAGTCAATAGACTTATTAAATCCCTGATTATATCTATCGTACCGTGTTTCTTTCTTGCTTTTCAAAATTACTATTAACAGTTTGGTGTAACTTCACCTTTCTTTCTTCATGGGTGTTTCCTAATATGGAATGACGCGTTGTGCCGCCTATGGGAAATTTTACTTTATAGGAACATAGCCTTCTTTTTCTCTTTTCTTAAGTGTGTGAGTAAATGTTATGTGGTCCTGATATTTTATATCAAGGGACAGTATAAACGCCTTTTGGGCGAATATTTTTTTCTTGCTTTGCAATATGATGGTTATTTAAACCAACGTTTAGGGCTACCCATCTAGGTCGAGCTGTACACCGGTGTGTGTTTCCGTACAGAAACTTCGGCGTAGGTCGTTCCTGATCACTCTGTGATCTTTCGGTTGGCCGGTACCGCTTATAGAAATCTGGTCACGAGAATCTCTAGTTTGAATAACTAGGATTCATTTATACCTATCGTTTGTTCCTTCAGAACAACGTTTAGTTTAACTTGTACGACATAATTATGTTTATTGTTAGTTTTGTCTGTGTGGACAAATGACTACCAAGTTAGTTATTATTACTGTAGGGTGTAATCCTGTTGAACTCCGCATGTTTTATTTTATTTAGGTTCTATTGAGTCACCTTTTGACATTTCCCTTTAGCCGGTCAAGTTTACCCTTGTAATAAGTAAGATCATTCGAATAATGCTACTGTGGTTCCCACCCTAGTAGTTTCTTCTCGAAAACTGTGGTCTTCAATGGACCCCAGTTTCCTCTCTTCGTAGGGGGCTGTGTAGCATTCCCAAAAAACCACCTTAAATAATATTATATTCTCGTTTACACTTTTGTCGGTAGGCAACCAACTTTACCTATTCCGAAGACAGTTACATTTAAATAATATTATCTTCTCGTTTACACTTTTGTCGGTATGCAACCAACCTTACTTCAAATTTTGACAGGCGGAAGCGGATATCGAGCGTTAATACTCGATAAGACCCGAGTTAAGCAACCAGGGTGAGAGAGCGCCTTTTGAACAGCACTTACGATTTTACGTAGCAAGCGAAAGGAAGTTAATTCCCTCGTTTGCGAAAATTAATGGCTGCCGGTTAATTCGCAGTATTAAGATTACCGTTTGTTCTTGGTTTATTCCGTATCGGAAGTGTTTGAAAAAATACTGCATTTCAATTTGGATGTAGATGTGCTTAAATTGGAAGTACAATCTGTTTGATTTATGGTATCAATAAAATTCATGGTGCTACGTGCTGTCTGTTGGAAGACTCCATTTTGAAATTTTTATAAAATTATATGGTACCGAGGTAAATGGATACCTAGTGATCTAAAAACCTTATGGATGGTTTTATAGATGATTTCCTATGTGCTGGTGTTTAATTCTACATGGTTTTTGAGTAATTATGGTATGTTTAAAGAAGCTTTATTATCGTAGAAGCGTGACTTTCCGGTCACGAAGTATGAATTTTGGTTCCGGATTACAAGGTAAACTTTCGACTATTCTTTCTGTTATTTCTCTATGTTCGATACTTAGTTGAACTGCGAATATTCTAAGAAACAGTCACAATTTTAGTGCTTATTCGGAAGAATATGCTTTTGGAAACTTTTTATAGTGATTCTATTTAAATTTAAATTGTTATAAGCTTTTAGCGGCATTAAATCAGTTGATAACATTAGTTACTATTCAAATCTATGGAACTATGATTGAATGATGAATATGTAGTGTTTTTTAAATTTTGTTTTTTAACTTTCTTCAAAGTGTTGGTGTTCAATCGTAATCTTACATGATTATCGCCTCTATGGTACTTGTATTGATAAATTTCATATTTGTATTCATGTATATAGTAATCTTTAGATATTTAGAACACTCAGAGTGCACTCTTTAGAGAACTAAATTTTGTTTTTAAAGAAAGGAAATATACCTTCAGTATATATTTTGTTTAATTGAGTTCTCTACATACTTTCGTTTATCGAAAATAAGTTATGCAATTTAGATAAGATCTGTAATATTATATGTACAGGAATATTAGTTTTTAATAACCGTATTGTCAAATACCGGTTAATATCTTTCACTGTATAAACAGATGTGTTAGCATTTTGGTGATAACCGTTCTCACTAATACTGGGGATTTTTGTTTTATTTTTTTAATACATTGTTTTATTGTTTTTATTGATATCGTTGAGTATTTATTTCTTATACCTTCCCAGTAACTGTTCTGATTCAAACCTCTTGTTTAATAAAGATTTAGATTTTAATAAGACAAAAGGATTCAAGGAATTGTAGAATCAATAAGGTAAGTTTAAAATAATTATTGACTTAAGGATATAGCTCAATTAAAGTGTGTTCCCTAACCATTTCAGATTTAATAAACTGTTTCCCAATAGGTTTCTTATTTTCTTTCCTATTTCACTATAAAAAAAAATAAGTGGCGCCCTTTACCGATTTGTAAATATTTTCTATGTTTCCTTCTTCCTAGATACTCGCCCAATTGCTCCTTCGACCCACGACTCGCTCTCCTCCTACCCCCTGAGTGCCGTCCGCATTTGGCTAACCCTTTGTGAGCCTTTAACATCAAAAAAAGGGGTTACAGAGTTGATCCTTGATCAACATCAAGTAAAAGTTTGCATTGACCCAACTTATAGTGAAACAAATACGGAAGAATTCCTGAAAAAAGATGCAAAGTGTAAATCAATACTGGTCCAATGTATTGCAAATTCGCATCTTGAATATGTAAAAGATAAGAAAACAGGGTTAGAAATGTGGAATGGTTTGCAGGCGGTTTTTCAAAGAAAAGGTATGGCCTCTCAGTTATTTCTTAGAAAGAAACTTCTAATGATGAAGCTTAATAAAGGTGACAGTCTTCAAGAACATTTTGTTAAGTTTGAAGAGGTTGTTAGAGAACTTAAGTCAGTTGGTGCGACTCTAAGTGAAACAGATATTGTTTGTCACCTGTTATTAACCTTACCTAGTGCCTACGATGGTATGATTACTGCTTTAGAAACGTTAGATCCAGATAAGCTATCACTAGATTTTGTGAAAGCAAAGTTACTTGATCATGAGATTAAGAGGCATGGATTAGAGACGACGAAGGATTCGTCCTATCAAGCAGCGGCTTTCAATAGTAGTAAAGCAGAAAAATACAAAAAGCAACCACCCAAGTGCCATGGATGCGGAAAAGTGGGACATTTCATAAGGGATTGCTGGTATAAAAAGAAGTGGGACAACAAAAGAGGTGAAGCAAATGAAGCAAGGACCGAAGAACCTGTGATTTTCCTGGCAACAGCGGAAACTTTTGACGATGAGTCTAATGGAGATGAAATAACTTGGTTGATAGATTCTGGTGCCACAGATCATCTTGTGAATAGTGACAGGTATTTTTGTGTAAGTAAGAATTTAAATAATAATGTCAGAATAACTGTAGCTAAAGAAAATGAATGTTTATTAGGGTCAAAAGTAGGGAAAATCAGTATTAAATTAAATGAATCTAATGAAAATGCAGAAATTAAACATGTTATTTATGTTAAGAATTTGAGGCATAATCTTTTATCTGTACAAAAGCTTGAAAAGGCAGGTCTTAAATTAACATTTAATGATGGAAAAGTTTTTATATATAAAGGTTTAAAATTACTTGCAAGTGGTGTTAGAGAAAACAATTTGTATAAAATTAAATTTGAAGTAATTTTTAAAAGAGAAGCAAATGTAACTGAAACAAAAAATGACTCATGGCATAAAAGATTAGGTCATATTTCTTCTAAAAATTTAGAAATTTTATCAAAAGGTCTAGTATGTGGTTTAGATATTCAAAAAAGTGAGTTGGACAAGCAAATGTGTTCGGTGTGCACACAAGCTAAATTAACACGATTACCTTTTTATAAGCGAAATTCAAAGAGATCTAGTAAGCCTCTTGAGCTTGTACACACTGATGTTTGCGGTCCAATTACACCATTAACACATGATGGTAAAAAATATTTTCTAACATTTTTGGATGATTACACACATTTTTGTATGGTTTATTTGATTAAAAATAAAAGTGAGGTTTTCAGTTATTTTAAAGATTTTGAAGCTTACGTAACAAATAAATTTGATTTAAGAATAAAGTCCATAAAGTGTGATAACGGTAGAGAATATTGTTCAAATGAGTTTATTAATTTTTGTAGACAGAAGGGGATTCAGGTAAAGTACACTGTAGCATATAATCCAGAATTGAATGGTTGTGCGGAAAGATTGAACCGAACCCTAATAGATAAAGGAAGAGCCATGTTATTGGAGGCAAACTTGCCAAAGGAATTTTGGGGAGAGTCAATTTTGGCTGCAGCATATTTGATTAATAGGAGCCCTACGTCTGTTTTGAACAATTCTACTCCAGCCGAAAAATTTTATGGTTGTAAGCCAGATTTAAGTAATCTAAGGATTATGATTTTGTACCTAAAGAAAAGAGAGGAAAATTTGATGCGAAAGGAAAAATTCATATTATGATTGGGTATACAAGCAATGGATACAGATTATGGGATCCAGTTCAAGAGAGAGTAGTTTTAGGAAGAAATACAGTTTTTGATGAGAATAAAAATTTTAGCGACATAAGATCCGTAATAAGGATGGTTGAAATGAATAATGAAGAGGAAAATTCAGAAGGAATTGCAAAAGCTGTTGATTTAAGGAATATAAGCAGAGACTTCTTGGAAAATGTAGGAACAGATTCAGAAAAAGAAAGAGGTTTAGATGAAGAAATTACAGAAGAAGAAATCGTAAAAGATGTAAATGTAAGTAATGAAATAGTAGAAAATGAATTATATGACAAAGATGGTGCACAAAATGAACCGGATGATTTTCGAGGGGAAGAATTAGATATATCAGATCAAAATAAGGATGTTGTAATAAGAAGAACAAATCGGGAATCAAAGAAGAAAGTTTGTCATTGTTGTAATTTAACTGAGGTGGAAGAGGAACCACAAACATTCCAAGAAGCTAAAAATAGTGAAAAATGGGAAGAATGGCAGAATGCAATGGAGGAAGAGATAGAAAATATGAAAAAGAATAATGCTTGGATTATTGTGAGAAGACCAGAAAACAAAAATATAATAGGATGCAGATGGGTTTATAAATTGAAGAAGGATGAACATGGAAAAATTATGAAGTATAAAGCAAGATTAGTAGCTCAGGGTTTCAAGCAAATACCTGGTGTTGATTTTAATGAAACCTACAGTCCTGTGATGTATAGAAATACTTTAAAATGCTTATTAGCAATAGCGGTAGAGAAGGAATGGAGCTGTGAACATGTAGACATAAATTGTGCTTATTTGAATAGCGACATTGATGAAGTGTTTATGGAACAGCCTGAAAATTTTGTGGTAAATGACAGAGTCAATTTTGTATGTAAATTACAGAAGAGTATTTATGGATTACATTAATCCGGAAGGCAGTGGAATATGTTAATTAACTCATTACTGATAGATTTTGGGCTTATTAAATCAAGAAATGATAACTGCGTTTATTTTAATGAAAAACGAAATTTAATAATTGAAATTTATGTTGATGATTTTGTAATAATTGGAGATATGGATGAAATTAAAAGTTTTTTTAACGAGTTAGGATTATCAGATTTCGTTTCTGAGCCGTGTGAGGTTTTTTGCGACAACCAGGGTGCTATAAGTTTAAGTAAAAATGAAATATCTAGTAAGTCAAAGCATATTGATAAAAGATTTCATTTTATTAAAGATTTAGTAGATAGTGGGCAGTTAATGTTTAAATATGTGTGTACCTCCAATAATGTTGCTGATATTTTTACTAAAGTATTATCTGGTTGTAAGAATAAAAATTTTTGTGAAGAGTTAGGTTTAAAATTTTAAATAATGTACAGGTTTGTAACAACCAATAATTACACAATAAGGGGAAGTGTTAGAATAATATTTAGTATTGTGCAATTATGGTTGCCTATTAGTAGGAAATGTTTCCTGATTTATTGTTTCTGTTATTAGTTATAAGTTGTCAGTACTAAAATGTTTTCGTTGTACTGTGTCAAAGTTGTCAGTAGCCTGAATAGAAAAATGGTGGTGAAAGGTAGCGCACATAAAGTGTATTTTTATGTTTATAAGTTTTTCGAATTGTACTTTGTTTTAATAAATCTCTTTGAAGCCAAAACCTTTTAATTACAAAACGGCCTCTAACAAAAATTAATAATAACCCCGAACACTCAAATACCAATAATTTATGAACCTGGAAAAATACCGACAATAACAAGTGATACAACGTTAGAAAATTTTAATATTGTCATCCCTGCTAGAACATCTCAAATTGTAAAAATACCTGTCAAAGAACAAAACGGAATAGGATTTTTAGAATATATAAAATTCGGTAATCAAGTTCAATCCCCATCTGCTTTAGTAAACATTGAGAATTATTTTGCTTTTACTACAATTACAATTTCACGAGAAGAACCAGTTAAACTTACCATAAAAAAACCCTTTGACATTGAAATTTTAAACCTTCACGAAATTAACCTGATTGAAAAAATGGAAACTGATTCTGACTTAGACCAATACAAAGATAACATTTTAAAATCTAATATGGCAAATATTCGATTATCTCATTGTAACAGAGAAGAAAAAGAAGCAATAAGGAAAATATGTTTCGAATACCGCGACATATTTTTTAACGACAAAATACCCCTAACTTTTACAAACAAAATTAAACATAATATTGAATTGAATAACGATTCCCCAATCTTTACAAAATCTTATAGATTTCCCGAGGTACACAAAAATAAAGTTAAAAATCAAATTCAAAAAATGCTAAATCAAGGAATCATACAACCATCTATTTCTCCTTGGTCCAGTCCAATTTTGATAGTACCCAAAAAATTAGATGCTTCAGGTCAACGTAAATGGAGACTAGTAATCGATTACAGAAAATTAAACAAACGTACCATTGATGATAAATACCCCCTTTCAAATATAACAGATATTCTCGATAAACTCGGAAGAAGCCAATATTTTACAACATTGGATTTAGCGAATGGTTTTCACCAAATAGAAATAAAATCAGAAGATATACCGAAAACAGCATTTTCAACATTAAATGGTCATTACGAATTTAAACGAATGCCATTTGGCTTAAAAAATGCACCATCTACTTTCCAACGAGTTATGGACAACGTTCTACGTGGACTTCAAAATGAAACTTGCTTAGTATACCTAGATGATATTGTAATATTTAGTACTTCCCTTCAGGAACATCTTGAAAGATTAAGAGAAATTTTTGATCGACTTAGAGAAGCTAACTTCAAAATTCAATTAGATAAAAGTGAATTCCTTCGTAAAGAAGTAAACTACCTGGGTCATATTATCACACCCCATGGCGTTAAACCAAACCCAGATAAAATAAAAGCAGTAAAAGATTTTCCAATTCCCAAAACTTCAAAGGAAATAAAAAGTTTCCTAGGATTAGTCGGTTACTACCGAAAATTTATCAAAGATCTGGCAAAAATAACAAAACCATTAACGAAATGCTTAAAGAAAGGAGCTAAAATTATTCACGACAAAAATTTTATCGACGCTTTCGAAACTTGTAAACAATTGTTAATAAATTCACCCGTACTGCAATACCCAGATTTTTCTAAAACATTTATCTTAACTACAGATGCTAGTAATGTTGCATTAGGAGCTATTTTATCACAAGGGAATGTTGGAAGTGATAAACCCATTGCTTTCGCATCCCGTACATTAAACGAATCGGAAGAAAGATACAGTACCGTAGAAAAGGAACTTCTAGCTATTGTATGGGCTTGCAAGTATTTCCGACCTTATTTATTCGGCAGAAAATTCACTATATATACTGATCATAGACCACTTGTTTGGCTTTTTAACCTTAAAGAACCCAATTCAAAATTAGTCCGATGGAGACTAAAATTAGAGGAGTTCGACTATAATATTGTTTACAAAAAAGGTACTTTAAACAACGCAGCTGACGCACTTTCAAGAATCACATTAAATGCGTTAGAAAATGAATCAACGATAAATAACCCCGGAGATATAAATCTAGAATCACTTGAGTATTTAAGACAAATAGCGGAATCAATGTATATACCAGAACCCCAAAATTCACAAGAAACTTCAAATCCAAATTCATATGAAACTCCTTATAACCAAGACAATATTTCAGAAAATATCCAAACTCTTTCAAATTCTAATTTACGACACGAATTAGATATAAACATTCCAAAAGAAACGACACCTCTTATAAATAAAACGAGTACTAAAAAATACACAGAACCAACAATACAAATTGCAAACCAAAACGACAATGTTAACTCCGAATCTTATACACAACACACTCAAACAAGAAACCCAAACGAAATACTTTTACCAAATACGTTTTTTTCAGAATACGCAGAAAATCATAAAAATAAATTAGAACATGTTTATAAAAAAATTAGTAACAACTTAGACTTGCAAAAACAAGCTATAATATCAAAAAATAATACTAAAGGTGACACAAATCAAGAATTTAAAATAGGTCAAATTGTATACAAGAAAAACCCCGCTCAAAGCAGAAATAAAAAGTTTAATAAATTCCTAGGCCCATATCAAGTTCTTAGAATTTTAGACAGAAATAGAATAGAAATAATTAATAAGAAAAATAATAATAAAATTGAAATTTTACACGTCAAAGATTTAGAAAAGCCTAATAATATTGCAGGCTCATCATCTATACAAATGGACTCGAACAACCAAGATTCCATAACCTAACGGATAATCCTGGACTCCTTCCTTTAAAATTAGGAACTGCCCAAAATACAGTTAACTACTGGTCCTTTATACAAATTTTTGACATTACAAACGCTATCTCAGAAACTAACAAATTATCTTCTAAACTACGACATATTGAAAACTATATCCTAACAAATACTAATGGAACTAATAATGTAATAAACAACGAACTATCAAATTCCTACAGACTTGCAATTACATGGGAAAATAAAATTTATAAACAAATATTTCAGTTACACCCTTCGAATACTAAAAATATAAGGCAAAAACGAGGACTTATAAATGCATTTGGTAGTATAATAAAATGTTTAACCGGTAATTTAGATCAAGCTGATGCTGAAAAATATGATAAAGCTATAGAAAATCTTTCAAACAATCAAAGAGAAATTAAAAGTTTAGTTAACAACCAAATTACCCTTTTAAAAGAATCAATATAAACATTTAATCAAAGTACTTTAATATTAATACAAAATCAAGCTAAAATAGAATCTCAAATCACTGAAATTGAAAATGCAATTTAAGATATTAATACAAAAACCGTTGAAAATATTAAATATATATATCTTGAAGCCATCATCCCCGAAATCACTATAGCGTTATAAATAATTTATGAAATGCTGGAAAAAATTGAAATCGCTATTACTTTTTCAAAACTAAATGTTTTTCATAACTCAATTATTGAACCTAACAGTTTATTAGATGAAATAAAATATATAGAAAAACATCTTGATCAAAACAAGCTTCCATTCGAACCAGTTATTGATAATTTATTAAAATTTGAAAAAATCTTTAATATTAAAAGTTACAGTAAATTTGGTAAAATAATATTTATTATTCAAATACCGATTTTTGAGGGTGAAACCTATAATTATTATCATTTATATCCTTTACCTATCCCACAACTAAAATCGTTTAAAATTATAATCCCACAATTCAAATATTTATCCTTGAACGAAAATAATTTTATTGCATCCGACACAAAATGCCAATAAATAGTACCCACAGAATTTATCTGCAAGGAAGAAACACCGTTATCTATCACAAAACCAAATATACCTTGTGAAGTACAAATGATTAAATTTATGCCTAATATTACAATGTGTCCAACTACAACTGTAGAAATCACAGGAGAAAAATGTCAGAAAATCGAAGATAACCAGTGGATCATCATCCTGTCTAGTGCCCAAAGTGTAATAGTTCAGTGCGGTAAATTAAAAGATACAATTTTGCTAAAAGGAACTTTTGTTTTAAAATTGAACTCTTACTGTGTTGTTAAAATAAAAGACTTTATAATCCAAACTTATCAAAATATTAAAGAAACTTTTAAAATTATAGAACTACCAAATTTAAATAGTGAAATGGTTTCAATCGACAATTCAATTATTAAAATGAAACCATTAAAATTAGACAATGTTAATTTAGATACTGTTAAAACTTTAAAAAATTTATTAGAACTTCAACAAGAAAAATTAAAATCAATTTTAAATGAACCTGTAAAATTTTATAGTATAAGTATCTGGACAATTTTATTATATATAAGTGCTATTTTTATTATTGCAATAACAATTTACAAGATATGTAGGAAAAGAAAATTTCGACCAGTTCAAGCTCAAGAAGATGACATCTATGGAAATCCCGTTAACAACAGAATTTCCCTCTAAGGGCGGAGGAGTTACGAACCTGCAGGTACAGCGCGATTTGGCAATTAAGCAGAAATACAAAGCCATAATAAGATAAAGACAATTTCTAAGAAATCTTTTATTATTGTTTCAACTAAAACTAGATATTATTTTATAATTTTGTATTCAGTGTTAAACGAGATGTCTTAAAGTAAAATTCAAATCATTTTATTATTTTAAGTAGTAATTTTCGAATAAACTTTTTTAAAAATCCATTCGGAATCTTACGTTTATTAACTGGCGTATTAGATTGCGAAACTATTAATTATCCAAGGCGTTAGGATAATTCTCCGGCGAAAAGTGAACCTCAAGGCGAATTATTTATCCATAACAAAATGTAAGTACAACTTTAATTATTATGTAGTAGACGATAATTCCTTTGTTCTCACATTTGGGCGAGGTGTGTGCGGGGTAGGGTGGTTACCAAGCACAGGCCGAAACATGAGTAGCGGCGAGAGAGATGACTAAGCAAAAATATTCCACTGTTTACATTTCAGAATCTAGTATATTCTATTAGGCGTTGTAATATTTTTATAACTAGAAATAAAGGCGTTTTATAGACGAGATATTTTGAAGAAATTGTGGTGATGTAATAGAATTATTTTAATTAGCACATAGGCGAAGTTGTACATAAAATAATTTAAAAGGCGTATGATATCTTTGCGAAATTCATAATTATCCCTGGCGTTGAATTTTATGGTAAATTTGGCGATGAACTTGAGGATGAACCCAGTGTCGTACCGTCAGGAACGATTAAAGGCGTACAATCATGGATTAATGGATAATTGAGGTTTACTACTGGTGATTACTCATATTATCAGCGGCGTACGATATATTTATGAGGAATATTTGGTGTTTACTTACATTATCATTGGCGTACGATAAATTTATGAAGAATATTTGGTGATTACTCACATTATCATTGGCGTACGATATATTTATGAGGAATAACTGGTGATTACTCATATTATCAGCGGCGTACGATATATTTATGAGGAATATTTGGTGTTTACTCACATTATCATTGGCGTACGATATTGTAACGGGATAACCGTAAAGGAAGGGACCTTAATTTGAAAGATTGTTGTTGACAGTTGATTTTTAGAAGTTTGTAAAAAAATCAACTGACCATTTTAATTAATGTTTCTAGAAAATTCTAGAAACTTCTAAACACACTGACTAGATTAAATAATGTTGTATATAAGGGGATGCATGGGCAGTTAACGTCAGTTCAAGTCAAGTGTTCACAAGAGTTCATTGTATTGTCAAGTAGTTAGACGTTATCCAGCAGAGTTCAGTGTATCTTAACAATTTTGTAAATAAATTGTGTAAAAAGCCCCCATACGTGTTTCAAATTGGTGTCAGGTGTGGGGTGAAGATACAAGGATGCCTGGCAAAAAGATAAATGAACTATTGGTGGCTGAGCTCAGAAGAGAGCTTGAAGAATTAGAGTTGGAAACTACTGGAAGCAAATCCGTATTGTTGAGAAGGCTCCGTGAATACTACGTAAATAATAATTTGGACCCTGACGCTGTGGAGTTCGAAGACCCAGTTCAAAAAGCAAATTCTGAACTAACTCAACAACTTTCCCGGCTGCAAGAAGAACAAGCTCAACAACTTTCCCGGCTGCAAGAGAAGCTATCAGGGCGCATGACGAGCCAACAAGAGGAGCTTTCCAGTCAGATGAAGAGCCAGCGCGAAGATATGTCCCAGCTGTCGCAACGAATGACGTGCCAACAAGAAGAACAAACTCAACAACTTTCCCAGTTGTCCAGTCAGATGAAGAGCCAACAAGAGGAGCTATCACAGCGAATGACGAACCAACAAGAGGAGCTATCCAGTCAGATAAGAAGCCAGCGCGAAGAGGTGTCCCAGCTATCACAACAGATGTCTACTCTACCTGAAGAGTTATCCAGTTCCTTCTCCCAGCAAATATCACATCTTCGTGACGAGCAAAATCAGCAAGTTGCCAACTTGAATCAGCAAGTAGACATCTTGAATCAGCAAGTGGACAACATGAATCAGCAAGTGACCAACATGCAAGACGAGCAAAACCAGATCAACCAGCAAATGTAGTCCGAAATAAGAAAGCTTCAACAAGAACTGGAAGCTTGTCGCCGAAACCAAATCACCCACCACGGCGACGGAAATGCAGAAAGGAGGGAAACCGGCCACGTAGACGTCGAACGACGAGGAAACGGAGAGGCGGCCCAGGTACGAATGACGATAAAACCTCCGACCTTCGACGGGAAGACTTCCTGGTCAAATTACCTAAAACAATTTGACGCAGTGGCCAGAGCGAATGGATGGTCACCCCAGGAGAAGGCATTGTTCCTAACCATGGCTCTGCGAGGCGAGGCTTTAGACGTCCTGCATGTATTGACACCGGATGAGGTTGACAATTTTAAGCTATTGGTGAATCGTCTAGAGATGCGTTATGGTCAAAGTCATCTACAACCAGTATACCGAGTGCAGTTGAAAAGTCGGAAGCAGAAAAATGGAGAAACTATCCAGGAGTTCAAGGCAGAAGTGGAAAAAATGGTACGGTTTGCCGTATCCAAATGCAGCAGAAGATTTTCTGGAGTGCCTGGCGATCCAAACCTTTACCGATGGTCTTCGAGACGCCGAGTTGCAACGGGCTGTACGGTTGGCGAGACCAAGATCTCTTGTAAACGCCTTGACCATTGCCCTGGAGTTCGATGCGGCGACGGAGGCCTCACATGGAGCTGCTCGACTGATGGAAGACACTGGTAACTTCGACCATGCAGTTTATGTCGTCAGTAACGTCGAAGCGGTAGTGAAGAGGTTAAAGAAGTTTTCTTCAAAAGGAAGGCGCCCAGTGAGGTGCTGGATTTGCGGAGAACTAGGCCACATAAGAAATCCTTGCCCCCATTGTACCCGTATGGAGCAGAACGAGGAAAAACTTGCCTTAGTTAAGGTTGTGCCAGAAGACGAGAGCTCTATGCTGGATGAGCAACAAGAAAACGATCCCGTTCTGAGAAAGATTCGGGAGTGGAAGAGAATGGACCGTCGTCCGTTGTGGAGAGAGATATGCTCATCCTCTCCTGCTTTAAAAGCATACTGGTCCCAATGGAACTCTTTAGTTTTGGACGGTGGGCTCGTTAAAAAACTTGTAGAAAATTCCGAGGGCACAGAAACAAGGAAACAAATAGTGGTCCCAAGAAATGCTGTACCGGAAATTTTAAAACAGATGCATAATGATAGCTCTGGAGGACATCTGGGTATCACGAAAACGCTGCAAAAGATCCGAGAAAGATTTTACTGGGTAAATTGCACTAATGATGTTAAAGATTGGTGTCGTAAATTCACTACATGTGCTGCCAGTAACGGTCCGCACCGAAAACCGAAGGCGGAAATGCAGCAATACCTGGTTGGAAGTCCTTTTGAAAGAATCGCAGTAGATGTATTGGGGCCACTTCCACAGACCGATGTAGGAAACAAGTACATCTTTGTTGTAATGGACTACTTCACTAAATGGGTTGAAGCATATGCAGTTCCCAATCAGGAAGCTACCACTTTAGCAGATATATTGGTTGAAGAATTCGTAAGCCGATTTGGGGTACCATTAGAATTACATTCAAACCAAGGAAAAAATTTTGAGAGCAAGCTGTTTCAAGAAGTTTGCCAAAGATTAGGCATCCACAAAACGAGGACCACAGCGATGCACCCTCAGTCTGATGGAATGGTGGAACGAATGAACCGGACTATAACCAACTATCTGTCAAAAGTGGTGTCAGATTGTCAGAGGGATTGGGATCGACATATTCCACTATTTCTAATGGCAATTCGATCGGCCATCAACGAATCAACTGGCCAAACGCCTGCGAAGGTCCTGTTCGGTAGAGAAATGAGGCTACCATGTGACTTGGTGTTTGGTTGTAAACCTGGTGAAGAAATGGCACGTGAACAATATGTCGCCGACCTTCAGAATCGAATGGAAAATATACACAACCTGGTGCGTAGAAAACTACAATTATCTAGTGATCGGATGAAGAGGTACTATGACACACGGACAATGGAAAAGAGTTACCAAGTTGGAGATTTAGTCTGGCTCTATAACCCCCGACGGCGTCGAGGTATTTGTCCCAAATTACAAAAGAACTGGGAAGGTCCTTACACCATCAAGAAGAAGATTAACGATGTCATTTATCGGATCGTGAAAATTCCCAGAGGGAAACCCGTAGTGGTCCATCATGATCGTTTGGCGCCTTACCAGGGAAACCACAGTGGAGATGCGCAGCAACTCCAAGAAGATGGTTTGGCTGGCTCAGGGAGTGTGCGGGATTCCGATGTAGGAAATAACATTCCAGGAGGAATGAATCTAAGGAGGGGGCAGTGTAACGGGATAACCGTAAAGGAAGGGACCTTAATTTGAAAGATTGTTGTTGACAGTTGATTTTTAGAAGTTTGTAAAAAAATCAACTGACTATTTTAATTAATGTTTCTAGAAAATTCTAGAAACTTCTAAACACACTGACTAGATTAAATAATGTTGTATATAAGGGGATGCATGGGCAGTTAACGTCAGTTCAAGTCAAGTGTTCACAAGAGTTCATTGTATTGTCAAGTAGTTAGACGTTATCCAGCAGAGTTCAGTGTATCTTAGCAATTTTGTAAATAAATTGTGTAAAAGGCCCCCATACGTGTTTCAATATATTTATGAGGAATAACTGGTGATTACTCATATTATCAGCGGCGTACGATATATTTATGAGGAATATTTGGTGTTTACTTACATTATCATTGGCGTACGATAAATTTATGAAGAATATTTGGTGATTACTCACATTATCATTGGCATACGATATATTTATGAGGAATAACTGGTGATTACTCATATTATCAGCGGCGTACGATATATTTATGAGAAATATTTGGTGTTTACTTACATTATCATTGGCGTACGATAAATTTATGAAGAATATTTGGTGATTACTCACATTATCATTGGCGTACGATATATTTATGAGGAATATTTGGTGATTACTCACATTATCATTGGCGTACGATATATTTATAAGGAATATTTGGTGTTTACACACAATATCATTGGCGTACGATATATTTATGAAGAATATTTGGTGTTTACTCGTATTATCATCGGCGTATGACAGATTTAGCAAAGTATGAGGCACTGACAAATGCTATCAGTGGCGTACGATTAGTATTTGGAAATATCTGACGGTAACTCATGCCATCATTGACGTGCGATCAGTTCTTGAGTGATGCTTCACACATACTCATGCCATATGGTGTACTATGAGTTCTTGAGGAGTGTTTGAAGATTGCTCATGCCATCAAGAGCGTATGATGAGTTCTTGGGTGGAATCTAATAACTATTTTCTGATTCTCATGCCACCAAGGTAGTGTTGAGTTATGGGTGTTTCGGATGGTGCGGCTTTCGCTGGTGGCCAACGGCGGGAGTTGTATGGTTCGATTCATTTGTTCTCAAGCACGGGTGAGATCTTGGGGTAAGAAATGTCATGGGTGCGCAGGCGAATTTGGATATTTATATCTAAAGGCGTACATTACTAATGTTGACTTCCTCTTTTACAGGCAAAAGGCGACTGGCGAAGATAACATCCTTGACTTGGAATGTGGCGATGAGGTGATGATGGATGAAATCCAAGGGCGTGCTGTATTGTCAACCACAAAGCGAGGCGAGGATGAAACAGTGGCGAATGTTTCATCCGAAAATCTGTCCCAAATGGCGGTTGGAGACCTGGTGAATGCCCTAATGGCTGGAGGCTTGGCGGACAGCATTCAGAAGATCGCCACACAGCAAGCTGCTCTCATGGCAGGAGAGATGGCGGACACGATGACTTCCAGGCGTAGCGAAGTCTCGGTCGTAGAAGCTAGTGGCAGTGGAAGGCGAGCACTGCAACTAGGAGGGGAACTAGTGGACCGGTTCGATCCTGATGATGCCGACTCAAACATCGAACGTTGGCTCCAAAAGATCGACCAACTTGGCACTATACATGGATGGTCCTCGTATGACAAGGCGACGGTGGCGCAGTCCAGACTGGAAGGAGCGGCGAAGCGCTGGTTCCACCAGTTAAACAACTTTGATCTCACTTGGGATCAATGGCAGGAGAAGTTGCGGTTGGCATTCCCAAGGCGAAGGGATTACGCTGACATGCTCCATGAGATGTTGGAGAGGAAGAAGGCGCCTACTGAGAGCATGACCAGTTATTATCATGCTAAGCTGGCGTTGTGTAATCGTGTGGAGGTTACTGGCGCGAATGCAGTGTCCTGCATTATAAGGGGGCTACCAGCTGAGCTGAAGGCGAATGCAGCTGCAGTTGGGTGTAGTTCTCCGGAGGACTTGTATCGATCCTTCCTGGCGGGGTTGGAATCATACAAAGGCGAAGGCGGTGCCAATAAAATAGTTCGACCTCGTATAACGGCGCCACCCAAAGAGTCAGTGACCGGACCTCGTGCAAGTAGCTTAAGGCGGTGCTACAATTGCCAGAAGACGACGGATCACCTCAGCAAGGATTGCCCGTTACCTGCGGCGGAGCGATGCCATCGTTGTGGCGAAAGGGGGCATTTTAGGAACCAGTGTCCCAAAAGGCGTGCAATAGGGCCGGTTCGAGGAGAGGCGAGCACTAGCACCGCTAAGAGTACTGGACAGCTAAGTCTTTTAGTAAATGCTAGTGATAAATCCTTTAGGCATTGGGTATATATCAATGGCGAGCGTGTCAAGGCGTATTTAGACACAGGGAGTCAACAGAATCTAATACAGAAGGCGGTAGCTGAAAAACTGGGACTTCGAATATCGAAGGAAGGCGCTAACCAACCACTTTGTGGTTTTGGCGGGGGCGTTGCTTGGAGCCATGGCGAGGTAGGCTTTGAAATGACATGGGCGGAGTGTCAGTTTAACACCAAGGCGTTGGTGACGGACTGTGACATGGGCGCAATCGAATTGTTGATTGGTCAACCCGTTATAAATGCGGTGGGCGTTACCATGGTGGTAAGAAATGGAAAGGCGTACCTGACGACTGAACCAGATTTCAACGAGTTGGCGAAACAGATTACACTGGAAGGCGAAGGAACAAGGTGTAAGCTCATCCTGGCGCGAGATGTGTCTTTACCACCTTATTCCGTTAACCAGGTGCAGGTGAATGTGGTGGATGGGATACCCGGCGTGACGTATTCCATGAATAAAAAGCAAATTGCTTTTGGTAAGTCGTGTGTCCTCATCCCGGCGGGAATATTCGATGACCAATTGAAGGAGCTTAAGATCGTCAATGGTGGAGAGAGTTCGATTTTGTGGCGCAAAGGTCGAATAATCTCTCGGGCGGACGAATGTCAACCAGTTCCCAGGGAGGCGACAAAAGAAGAACACATGGTAAGATTAATACGTACACATAAAGTTGAAATGAATGTATCTGGCGTAAATGTGGGCGATGTATCTGATGATTGTAAGAGGCGATTGTACAGTTTACTGATGAGGCAACATTCACGAGAAGAGGAATTTTTAACCACAAAAATAGTCACACATGGGCTGAAGAAAACCCAAACAGTACGAGAGTGCGGCACTTTCAGCATGAGTTCAAATTAAACATTTGGTTTGGTATAGTTCAAGATAACCTTGTAGGACCTTTTAAGCTTCCAGCGGCAATGAATGGACATGATTATTTACATTTCCTGCAAAATAATTTATTTGATCTCTTAGATGATGTTCCATTAAATATTAGAGCTGCTATGTGGTATTTACAAGATGGTGCACCCGCTCATTATTCCTTAGCTGTTAGAAACCATTTAAATAACGTCTTCCCTCGTCGATGGATCGGACGAGGAAGTGAGCACCCATGGCCTCCACGAAGTCCAGATTTGAACCCACTCGATTTTTATTTGTGGGGTTATATTAAAACTTTGTTTTATTCTGGTCCTATGGTTGATACGAGAGACGAACTATGGCAAAGAATAACAACTGCAGCAAATTCAATTCGACAAAATTCTTCATTTTTCTCAGTTAGAAGAAATTTTCTTAAGAGATGTAGAAAATGCATTGATGCAAATGGTAGACATTTCGAACAAATGATTTGAAATGAAGTTTTTGTTTTTGCTATTAGCTTGTAACCTCTTTTTTCTCTATGATGTTAAATGCTCGTTTATAGAGGCTAACCAATGCGAACGGCACTCAGGGGGTAGGAGGAGAGCGAGCGTGGATTCGAACGAGCTCGATGATATTGTATTAAAAAGATATACGGGGATATATTTACTAGAAAAAAAGGAAAGATAAAAGAATTTAAAAGGGACTAAAAAGAAAATGGGAGAAATGATGAAATAGGGAAAGGTAAATGGGCGCCACTTATTTTTTTATCATAAGGATGGGGAAATATAAGAAACCCAGATGGAAAAAAGACTCGATTATGGGGAATAGGATAGAATAATTAATAAGTTGTGGTAGATCAAGTTAAAAATTAGAAAGATATAGGAAATATAAGATAAGATACGGTAAAATTGAGTAACCCGGTAGATGTTCTGGTTAAAACTTTAAATTAAACACTTTTATTAGCAAAGCTAGAAAGAGAAAGTTATACTTACTTTTTGTTCTTACTTATCACAACAGCTCCATATATATTAATGAGATATAAATGAGTTCAAAAGTTAAGATTTATGAGTTAAATACGTCTCATTCGTGTTGTTGATGAGATTAGATCAGAATAACTTACACCAGGTCAGAAAATAAAACATATAAATAAACAATAAACAATATTTATTACTGTGTATAGTAATAAGTCGAGCATATGAACGAAACAATAGACATATAAAATATCAACAAATGAAATAAGGTAAAATACAGTAAAACACATTGGTGTTTAATCACATATAGAAACAATATTACACATTCAATAACAGCTAAGTATTTTTATATTGTTATTTTTGTGTACCCATTTAAGCAGAATGTGATGTGAAAAGGAATTTTAAAAGTATCAAAATTTAATAAAAAAATAGTAAATCACTTTTAGCTTAAAAGATTTTTTATTCGAGTAAAAGATGGGGGTACCATATACTAGTTTAAGTTAAAACAATTAAATTAAGAGAAACATTAAGAAACCAAAAATTTACCATAAAGGTGTTACAAAAATATTTAATCAGGTTCTGCGCAACGCTTTCACTGATAACTGAAACATGTATTCGGCGAACTGTTTCGAAATTTTCACACTTTTGGAGTCTGTAGAAAAGGCACCGGGTTTTTTATAAAAACCGGTCGCACTATGGATTATATGAGCACTTCTTACGTTAATTACCCACACTTGGATATTATTCATGCGGATTACAATTAAGTTTTTGTGCCAAAGAAATAAATGGTATCCCTTCTTTTTCTGGTAGTTAAGCAATAGTAATGATATTAAAAAACTTACAGTTTGATTCCTAGATAGTAGAATTAAATGGGGCCACACCCAATTTATACGGTACAGTAGAATCTAGTGATTCTTCGGTAATAAACGACAGCTTTTTCATCAGAGAGGTTCCACACTCATTCACTGACTTTAACTTAATTAGAAACACTAAATAGCAAGTAATTCTTTGAAAATCTAAAGGAAATTTGCCGGTACTTGAATCTAGGGGTTGTACATAATGACTTGCCAGCACAGAAACCCAAGCTAGACTCAATTGGAGATAGCGGTAAAAAGCAACCCGCGTCGCTTCAAACTACCCCACTTACGCAGCGTGACCTTATTCACGAGATTTGATTGGTCAGTCTAAAAAAATCAATAGTTTGACGGTTAAAGTTCGTTATAGTCGAGAATTTTCTGGAATGTAAAATGGTCAGAGCCGGCTTAAGTAAGAAGAAATTATAAAAAATAAAAATTTTTTGCATAGAGTTTTTTGGACACGCTACAAGCTTAAAGTTTAAATTGTTGACTTTTTTCGGTTTGTTGTTTAAAATGTTATTAGTTATTCGAAAAGCGTTATTTTTGTGTTAAGTTAAAAATACTGTGATCGTTTTTAGTTGTTGATTACAAATCACAACTAATAAAATTAATAAAGTTCCCAATTAATTTGTCATAATCATGTATTATTTTCCTTAACAAATTATTGTAAATTATGTAAAACTAAAGTCGAAAGTGCGACTAAGTACATTTGACAGTTACTTACTAGATTGAACAGTCTGAAATTAAGAAGTCCTAGAGTTTTAAATAGAAAGTAGGTTCTCCACACATTCGCAGGGTCAGATCAAAGTTAAGTTATCTCTGAAATGGTGCATTTTAGCGACATGTAACAAGTATAACTTTTTTAAAGCAAATTGAATGAGGACTCAAAGTAACTGTCCATTTTCCAAAAATTTGTGTTCCTAAAAACAAATTGAAAAAAAAAACTACTAGTAGCATGGGAGTTCTGAACACCCTATACATCTATCATAAGAAATAAGCCTATATTCGTGTACAGCACCCCAAAAAACCTGTTTTGCCAGAAACTTGAGTGCATTTACTCAACAAAATAACTACATTATCTCAAAAAAACGAAATAAAAAAAGTTATGTTCTACACCCTGTAGGTAACTTCTAAAGCAAGCAAAATTGCACTAAGGTAAGTTGACTTAAATCGTCATATTTTGGTCCAAATTAACTATATCCGAAGTTTGGCCCATTCTTTACTTGACACCCTGTATATATTATAATAACTTACGTTTCATATGGACATGTTGCTCGACTTCTGCCAGTTTTTTTATTATTTGAAATCTTATTTTTGTAAGCTCTTTCTAATGATTTAAATTTATTTTCAGTCTGTATATTTGATACATTATAGCCTTGTATATTCAGTTCTTCTGCAATTTTTTGCCATAATATTTTTTTGTTTCTAATTTTTCTTGTCCTTAGTAAATGTATTTTTTCTCTATACAAACATAAAAATAATTTTGTGCTTGGATCTGACCAAGTAAATGTTTCTTCTATATTTTCTGTATTTTCCATGTAGTTATGGTGTTCATTTTCTTTATTGATTTCGTTATTATCATTTAACGGAATAAATATTGATCTGTTGTTTACCATACAATTTATCGAGTCGTAGTTAGAATTGATTTCTGAATAAGAAATTTGAAATTCCAGCCCTCCTAAAAAATAATACTTATTTTCATTTTTGTTGATTTCTTAATTACTCCCATATCTTATATGATAGATAATTTGACTTACCTTCGGAAATGCAAGTAACGAATCCATTTAAATCAATTAAAATATTTCCTGCTGCATCTCTTTGCATAATTGCAGTTTCACTATTCATGTCTTCGGCCATTTTTAATTACACTGCACTGCCTGACCCTGCCACAGACCTAGGGCAGCGAGTACACTGAACTATTGCACTGAACTTGGTTACACTGCAATAAAGAACGGGTTTGTTCTACGTTGCACTGCAATAAAGAACGCTTCGGTGTCACTAGTGTACACTAGTGCAGAAAGTTCGGCAATAAAGAACAAACCTTATAATGGCGGCCAAAAAAGTGATGTGAACAGAACAATCAAATCCTGGTTGGTGTTTTTTGGAACCAGATTCCAGATTTGCTGAGTTACAAGTGTGCTGACTATGGCGTCATATGGTGGAGAAGTGGTTTACAGAAGATAAATATTCCAGAGTTGCTGAGTTACCAGTGTGCTGACTAAGGCGTCATATGGTGGACAAGTGTTCTACAGGAGATAAATGTGAGTCCTTTCCAATTTTTTTCCTTTTTTAATTGAAAAAAAAGTGGTTTCTTTTTCCCGTTGAATTCTTTTGTGTTTAAAATGCCTGAGGTAAATGAAAATGAGTTAAAGCTCCTTATGAGAAAAAGGGGTACAATTAAGTCTCGCCAAACTCTTTTTTAAAAGGTACCTTGAGGGGTTACAGTTGCTTTTAAGGGGGGTTGAACCTAATAACGTGGAAAAAGAGGTCATTATTGAGCTTGAAAGTAGATTAGAGAAATATTCTGGGGTATTGAGTGATTATGATGAGGTGCAGAGTCAGATTGAAGTGTTAATCAATGAGTCAGATATTCAAAAACAGCAAGATGACCGCGAAGAATTTGAAAATTTATATTTCAAACTAAACGCGCAGGCTAAAAGCTACGTAACTGAGTATTACGCCTTAAGAAGTAATGATCAGGAGAGTGTTCATTCAGGTGCCTCCATTCCGCCTCAACATAATCAGGGCATACAGGGTGTTCAAGGGGTAAAATTGCCTCCAATAAATTTGCAAAAGTTTTCAGGTGAATATAAAAATTGGTTAGAGTTTCGGGATTTATTTGATTCAATAATTCATTCCAATAATGCGATTCCGAATATTCAAAAGTTTCATTATCTTAGAGCATCGCTAGAGGGTCGTGCTGCGCAGATAATTAGGTGTATTGAGATTTGTGGTGAAAACTACGCCCTAGCATGGGAAACACTGTGTAAAAGGTATGAGAATCGGAGTATTTTAGTCCAAAACCATGTAAAAGAGTTAGAGTTAAACTGCCTAGTTTGACAAATGAAAGTTCAAGTAATTTAAGAACTATGTTAGATAATGTTTCTAAAAATATAACTTGTTTAAAAGGCCTAAATCAGCCGTGTGAGTCATGGGATACTCTTCTTATTTATATTTTGGGGGAAAAACTAGATAAAACAACTTTTCGAAAGTGGTAAGAGAAAAAAGCTAAAAATAGTAATGTATTGCCAAATTTTCCAGGGTTTATAGAGTTTTTAAGGGCAAGAGCTGATTTTTTAGAAAATGTAGAATTGTGTAAAGGTAAAGTTGAAAAAATGAGTGTAGACAACCGAAATTACAATCATAAGAAGGTATTTAATTCCCGAAATGACGCTTCTTCTAACAATTTCTGTGTTATGTGTGCTGGTACTCATGTTTTACCAAAATGTGGTAAGTTTTTAAAATTGTCTACGAGTGAAAGGGTAGATAAAGTAAAACAATTGCATTTGTGTTTTAATTGCCTTAAAACAGGTCATGCTTATACAGACTGTACGTCTACTAAGTGTCAAAGGTGCAAATTAAAGCATCATACCTTGTTACATTTTGACTGTAAAACTAATTCTGAAGTAAATGTCCAGGGGTCCCAGGGAGAAGGTAGTAGAGTTGCTCAAAGGGTGTCAAACAGTGAAGGTCAAAGGCAAATTGAAAATTCCTTTGTTAACACTACAATAAATATGTCTAGTGAAGGATGTTTTGATAAAGAGCAAGTGTTGTTACAAACAGCCCTAGTTCAGGTACTGGATGTAAATGGTGATTTTCAAGTGTGTCGAGCCCTTCTAGATAGTGGCAGTCAAAGTGATTTCATTTCAAAAAGGTGTAGTGATAGGCTAGGTCTAAATAAAATTGAGTTACCATCTACGGTAACAGGTGTTGGAAAAACCATCACTCAATTAAAATATCGTTGTAAGGTTAAGTTACAAGGGCTTAAAACTAACTTTCAAAGAGAGCTGTCGTGTTTAGTAATTCCTAGTCTAAGTAATAATTATCCCTCGTGTTCTTTTAGTACAGTGAATTGGTCAATTCCAAGCCACATACATTTAGCGGATCCAGGATTCAATAGTCCAGGTGAGATTGATATTCTGATTGGTGGAGGTGTGTATTTAAATCTGTTGTGTATAGGTCAAATCAGTCTGGGGGAGGGTTTACCTACTTTACAGAAAACAAGGCTCGGGTGGATTGTTGGCGGTGAGTGTAACAATGTAAAGTTAGGAGTACGACCATCTAATTTTCGTTGTAATTTTTCTGGAAATGTATTGAAGATTCAAGACCAGTTGCAGAGGTTTTGGGAGGTAGAGGAGGTCCAAAGAGAGGGAAAATTGTCCAGTGAAGCAGTGTGAGGAGATATTTTCTAAAACTACGAGTCGTGATGAGTCGGGGCGCTTTATAGTTTATATTCCATTGAAGGTTTCGTCTGAGTGTTTGGGTGATTCGAGACAGCAGGCCATGAGGAGGTTTTATTCATTGGAAACCAAGTTGTCGAAAAATCCAATATTATGTGAAAAATATATAGCTTTCATGGAAGAATATAACCGTCTGCGGCACATGGTTAAGGTCCCACCTGAGGAGTTAGATGCAAGTCCTTCTTTTTATTTTCCCCATCATTGTGTGACCAACGATAAGAGCCCAACTACAAAATTGAGAGTGTTGTTTGATGGGTCAGCTGTTTCTGAGGAGGGTGAGTCTCTTAATAGTATTCAATTAGTAGGACCTACTCTGCAAGATGAGTTATTTCAAATTATTTTAAGGTTCAGGCAACACAATGTGGTTATCTGTGCGGACATAATTAAAATGTATCGGCAGATACTAATCCATCCTAGTCAATTGAGTTTGCAGAGAATTGTGTGGAGGTCAGATCCGTCGCAGGATCTTTTAACATATAAGCTTCGAACAGTAACTTATGGCACGTCGTCAGCGCCATACTTGGCAGTTCGATGTCTAAAACAACTAGCAAGTGAGTCGCGTGACTCATATCCAGAGGCATCCAAGGTCATTGACAAGGACTTCTATATGGACGACTGGATATCAGGAGCGGAGTCTGTTCGTGGAGTCATTAATCTGTGTAATGATGTCTCTGAAGTGTTCAAATCGGGAGGCTTTGAATTACAAAAGTGGGCATCTAATAGCAAGGAAGTTTTGGATCACCTAAGAGCAGTGGCGGGTTTAACGGGTGGCGTACCTGGCGGCCGCCAGGGGCCCCACGCCTCCAGGGGGCCCCGAAATCGCGATAGAAAGCTACATTTAAAAATGAAAAACTGCCAGAACAGAAAAAAATCTACAGATGATGATGATGAATTTTTGATATTTTTATGCATTTTATTAAAAAAAGAAGAAAAATCGATAATTCTGGCAACACCGTATCATAATTTCTCCGTCGGCCTGGTAACACTGCAACTGCAGTGTTAGCAGTCCTGGAAGCGTATTCTTGACTTCACACGAATTTCGATGGAATAGACATGTGAAGCGAATAACCGCATCACACGCTTATTCACACAACACGTAAATGCTGGATTCTCGGCAAAAGTGAATGCACATTCAATCCGACCCACGTTGCCAAATTTATACGATATATTTGGTCTACAAATTGTGTCACTTTTGAACTATTTTGTAGAAATTAACCTCAAATGTTTATAATCTATCTCTTCCATCGCGTTTACGTATTTTTTGAACACAATTTTGGAATTTTTTAAACCAAAATACAAAACTTAAACTTTTGAAATGAGTGGGAATAGGGCTGGTGCAGTTACAGAATGCCAAAAAAATGCACGTGCAGTTACAGAATGCCAAAAAAATGCACTCACTGAATATTTAAAAAGTCACAGTGAACTTTGTTCCGGAAAATTCACAGAGTCTTTTACACATAAGAAGGCCCAACATTTATGGATTCAATTAAGGTAAAAGTCCCAATTATCGACACTGTCCCAATCATCGACATTTCTGCACTAAAATTCAAAATAATAAGAATATGATGCTTGCTACATCTAGTATCATATCTTAATAAGTAACAAGTATGTGATTCTCACTCTAAACTAAAAAGCTTAGGCAGCTAAAACAGAAAATAATAATTCTGCAACTAAATGAATTTTGTCATTCTATCGTCACATGTTAACAGAGTCATATCGTTAAGAAAAGTGCTAAGAAACAAGTAAGTTGATTATGGTAGTTTTAGTTTAAAATGTTTCAGTTATTTATTGAAAATGGATGTTTATCTATATATAGAGTCTAAAATTTGTGTTTTCTGCCAATAATTTTCCTTAAAATCGGTATAAATTTATTATTCTGAACTGTCGATAACTGGTACATTCATTTTTAATGTTTGTACCAGATATCGACATTGGTGTCGATAAATGGTACAATACAGCTTGCTCTTTATTTGTGAATATTTAAATGTAGACATAAATTAGTCTTATTTAGTCAGAAGAATTTAAACGATAATATTTTAAATTAAAGCTGTACCAGTTATCGACATCCAATTTTCCGCTATAGTAAAAAGATAGAGTTAACGTATTTTGTGTGTCGGTGTTTGGTACCAAATATGTCAATAACTGGTACATTTTTTTTACTAGGAATATAAGATGAACAACACTAAAAGATTCCAATATTCTGTTGAAGCCATGGAACAAGCTGTCAATGCTGTTAGAAATGGAATGCCTACTGCTCAGGCCAGTAAATTTTTTAAAGTCCCAAGAACAACTATAATTGGAAAAGTGCAAGGAAAAGTACCAATTCAAAGGAAAATTGGTCCCGATACAACCCTAACCAGTACTGAAGAACAGTTATTGGTAAAATGGATTTTTCACATTGCCAGTTGTGGATTTCCCGCGACAAAACTGCAGCTTATAGACAGTGTACAATTACTACTAAAAAAGCTAAACAGACCAAATAATTTCACTAATGGAAGGCCAGGTCGCCACTGGTACGAATCTTTTATGAAGAGACATCCAGAACTTTCAGAGAGAGTTTCTCAAAATCTAACCAATGCTCGGGCCTCCATAACTGAAATCAGAATTCGCCATTGGTTCGAAGAAGTTAAAAAATATTTATCTGATACTCAAAATTTGTATATAACATCTAACCCCTCTCGGGTGTACAACTGCGACGAAAGTGCTTTTTTTTTAAGCCCCAAGAATGATAAGGTTTTAGTTAAGAAGGGCGAAAAGGCTGTTTATTCATTTATTAACAACGATGAAAAGGAATGCCTCACAACGTTAATCATGTGCAGTGCATCAGGAGAAATTCCTCCCCCTATGATAGTATATAGCTATAAAAGGGTACCGAAAACCGTCATTGACAAGATTCCACAAGAATGGGGCGTAGGACGATCTGAGAATGGATGGATGACAGGCGAAACCTTTTACGAATATGTCGCCAATGTTTTCCATCCATGGTTAATAGTTAATAATATAGAATTGCCTGTCATCCTTTTCGTCGATGGACATACATCCCATCTAACAATGGCCGTTAGCGATTTTTGCAGCAAGAATGGGATTATATTAATCTCCTTTATAGCCAATGCCACCCATATCTTACAGCCTCTAGATGTGGCTGTTTTTAGATCTCTAAAAATGGAGTGGAAAAAGTCTATCCACAATTGGCGAATGCAAAATAACGGGAAAAAATTGTCTAGGGATGATTTTGCTCCAATTTTGAAAATTACATTGGATAAAATGAAAAACTTTCCGGATATAATTAAAAGTGGATTCAGAACATGCGGTCTAGTACCATTTATGCCTGACAATATTAATTTTAAAAAATATTTTAAAAGTACACCAAAAAGTAGCGAAATAATCGAAGAAGAACCTGACAATAGGCTGTTTTTAGATTTATTAGAAAAAAAAATTCCAGAAAAATTGGCTCTGTTCAAGATTTCCGGAGAAACCTGGAAAGGTGCTATTGAAGACACAAGCCTGTTCTATTTGTGGCGTTCTCTAAATAACAAAGAATCGACAACAAACATTTCTGCTGATGCTTCATTGTCAGAATATCAAGATGTAGAACCCTTTTATGATAACAACCCCATCTTGACAGTATCTGAAAATCATTATGCATTTAATGAATTACAAATGCAGTTAGATGAAAACATTACAGGTAATGAACTTGAAATTACAGAACTTCTAGACAGTGAAAATTTGCAATTGCCAATAGTTATAAATGTGACAGAACCACAAAATGGTAACGAATTTCAGATGCTGAAGGAGATGGACACCAATAATATTAAAACAATCATTGACATTTCTTTAAACCATGCAAATAATGAGACTGACGATTTGCCAAATAATAATGTAGATAACAATGGATTACCCATTAGTGATGTGGAAATTACTAATGAATATGAATGTAATGAATCCCCTAAGAGTACAAAGGAAAGCGATCAATCTTTGACTTGTACAAATAATATTGAAGATAGCTTTTTACCGAATGCCGAAGACACAATACACGAGTCACTTAATGAAAACAGAGATTTTGATAAACCGATAGATGTACTAGACAATGAAGCACCACAACTAATGTTAATCGAAAATGAAACAACAAGAAACAACAAAATCGAATCTAAAAAAGAGAGTTTAAAATTAAATGATAAGGAAAATATATCTCTAAACCTAGCTTTAAATATGGGAGACAATGTACCACTCGATGTACCATCACAAAATACATCACTTGATGTACCATCACCAACTGTACCACTCAATGTTCCATCACCATTTAAAAATACTCTATTCTGGCCGACACCAAAAACAAATCCAACGAAGAGAAAGATTGTTGAAAAAGTTCCAGCGGTGGCATCTTCAAAAGAATGGCAGGAATATTATAAACGAAAAGAAAAAAAAAAAAACATTGAACTACAGAAAAAAGAAGAAAACAAAAATAAGCGACAGAAAAGAAGGACTGAAAAGGAAGAGCTACAAAATAAAAAAATGAAAAAAGCCTTAAGCAAAGATAAAAATAAATTAGTCACAGATGATGATAAAGAAAGAAATGATAATATAGAAAATATGCCTTCCACCAGTCAAAACGTTAAAAATTGTGAATCAACAGAGGCATTTGAATGTATGAATACAGAGTTATATATTAATGACTATGTTATAGTTAATTATAACGGCCAAGCACTACCAGGGAAAATTATTGGTATACGTAGTAACCAAGAAAGTGAAGAGATGGAGTATGAAGTCTCACACATGGAGAAAAATGGGCTCAATTGGAAATGGCCCCGAAGAGATGACATTCTTTGGTATAATGTGGGCGAGGTTGTTAAAAAAATTTCTGAACCAAAAATTAATAATAAACGTGGACTCTATTGTGTACCGGAGATTTCTGATTTAGTGATTAATTGAATACATATGAACTGCTTTTTTGTTTGTTTTTTATGTTGTTTATTTAATTGTTTAAGTCAATGTAGATATTTTAAAACAACATTCTCAAGTGTCAGTATTAGGTACTCATGTGTGTCGATATTTGGTACAAGACAAATTTTCCCATGTCGGTAATTGGGTCAAATGGAACTTATCAACTATTTTATTTTTTATAAAAAAAGTATGTATTGCTATTTGAAATATATATATTTAACCTTAATAATCAATATTTCAACAATCTACAATCAACTTGTTAAAAATATAACTCTAATATTCAAATTTTTATTACCATTTGATTTAGCGAAAACAGCTTAAGATGTCGATAATTGGGACATTTACCTTAAGCGACAATTTAAATGCAATGCCAGGTGGTGCAAAAAAAGATTGGAAACAATGGAGAAGAGTAAGTATTTAAAAATGGAAAGTATTAGTAGCAAATAGTAAGGTGAAACAATAAACATGTTATTTATCAGTCACAGAAAAGTAATCAAACCTTTATTTTTTAACGTTTCAGACTTGGGCTGATTTAAAAAGAATTACAAAAAAAAGGCTTCTGATACAAAAAAAAAGTATGAGACAAACAGGAGGTGGTGAGCCACCAAAGGAAATGACTCAAAATGAAAATGAAATTCTGGAAATCATAATGCCTACTTCAACATATGGACATGAAAATATTGAAGAAAGTATCATAAATTTTGATTTTGGGGTATGTAATTTAGCTCAACATTTTGAGAACTTATTTTTGCTTGACATTTTAATAATAATAATAATAATAATCTTTATGCACGACCGGGCGGTAAAGTACAGATTATTACATACATTTAGCGGGCGTAAAGTGCCACTTTAGCGCCCGTGGACTACTTTACCGCCCGCCGGGCGATAAAGTGTAAATGGCGGGCGGTAAAGTAATTTTTTTGTCTTAAATATTGAAATACTTGCAATCATCTAAACTGACAATGAGTCTAAATAAAAATGGCCACCACCTATTTTGACTTTGTTGTTAGGGTAACGACAACATAGGTATATAGATTATTGTTTTAAAATATTATCTCTAGCCTCTGTGCATACTTTACTTTACTTTCAATCAAATTATTTATTTTAAATAACGAATAAATACAAATTATTAGGTGAATGGTTATACAGAGTAAAGTTGTTAATAATATCGAGGTTCGAGGTATAAAATTCATGCAAGTTGAAATGGCATTTATATTAAATTGTTCACAAAAAATAAAAATTAAAAATATCCTTTATAAGTTTTATTATTAAAACAATTGTTGACATTGACACTTGACATTTGAGAGCTGACAGATAATATTTTACATGTGACAGTAGAGATTTGACATTTCAAATTTGGCATTTGACAGTTGGAACTTGACAGTTGACGTTTGATATTTGACAGTTGCCATTGGATAGTTGACATTTGACAGTTGACATTTAACAGTTGACATTTAACAGTTGACATTTCACATTTGACATTTGACAGTTGGCATTTGACAGTTGATATTTGACAGTAGACTTTTGTCAATTGACAGTTGCCATTTGACAGTTGACTTTTTTCAATTGACAGTGCAATTTTTTTATAAACGATTATTAAATCGGTCGTGCATAAAAGTTTGTATGTGAGATGGTGAATGAGTTTTCGGTAATAGTTAACGAAATAGATGTAATAATCTATAATAAACGAACGATTTATTTTTATATATAACATAGAACAACAAGGAACAAAAACGTATTGTTATTATTGACAGACAGTCAGTAGTGCCAACTTAATCAGATACAGAGTTCCTAAATAAATAATTCGAGTATAGCGACATCTACTAAAATATCAGTATAACTAATAGAGATAGGTAAAGTAGATAATATGAAAGAATAAAAGGTTTACACTTTAACACTTCCCCGTAAACTGATGATTGAATATTAACAAAAAAAAATTGTATACAAATTTAAAAAAAAATATAAACAAATATCAGTTAAACACTATTAACACACACATAGTCCGATTTTGGAACACATAATTTTAAATTTCACTGAATTTAAAGGTTTTGTGAACATGTCTCCCAATTGATCTTCTGATTTTACATATTCTATGTTGATATTGCCTTCTTGATACAGTTCGCGTACGAAGTGGTAGCGCACGGCTATATGTTTTGATCTCTTATGAAATTCGGGATTTTTCACCAACCAGTCGTTGAGAGAGCAACAGATTTTTGAAGTTGTGAAGTCCACGAAACAGCTGTGCCATTAATGACAGTTACAAAGCCATTAGTGGATCGTCGAGTTTTGATATCTCCTGCAAAATCTGCATCTGAGTAAGCTCGCAGTCCATTGGAGATCGAAGTGTAGAACAGACCAGAATCAACAGTGCCACGCAGGTATCTGAATATCCGCTTAACGCGGACCCAATCACCTCCAGTAGGATTAGCCATGGCTCGAGACACTCTTGAAACAGCGTAAGCTATATCCGGACAAGTAGCGCAGGCCAAATATAGCAGTGAACCCACTGCGGAACGATACGGGACAGAGCTGTCGAGAGTGACATCAGCAGACTCATCAAGTTGTTGATATTCCGCAGGTGTTGTGACAGGTTTACAATCTACCATTCCAAAACGATGCAAAATTTTCTCAATATAGGCTCGTTGCGATATAAAGAAACCTGAATCGCGTTGCTCGATCTGCATGCCCAGAAACGAATCAAGTGATCCTATTGTGATCTTGAATTCTGACGTCAGCAATCCCAGAAACAAATCGACTGCAGCTTGCGAGGATCCTGCTATGAGACCATCATCGACGTAGATTGCGACCATCAGTTTTTCTCCTTTCTTTAGACGAACATAAATACATGGATCAGCAGTTGAACGTTTGAATTGGTTCTTTTCCATAAATGAGTGAAACTTGTTGTTCCAGCACCGGGGAGATTGTTTGAGGCCATAGAGAGACTTCTTTAGGCGACAAACGCGACCAGTTCCGTCATCAAAACCTTGTGGTTGCGTCATATAAATTTCAGCATCGATTTTGCCATATAAAAACGCAGTTCTTACATCAAACTGACCAAGCACGAGTTTTTCTTCAGCTGCTGTTGCAATAAATGCACGTATTGAATCATAACGAGCAACCGGGCTGAAAGTTTCATCATAATCGAGTCCCGCGCGTTGAAAAACACCACGAACGACTAACCGAGCACGATACCGATCAATTGTTCCACCAGCCTTGTATTTAATCCGAAGAACCCACCTATTGTCGATAGCACGTTTACCTGGTGGCAATTTTACCAAGTCCCAGGTATCGTTCTCTTCAAAGGCATCTATCTCGTCTTTCATTGCGTTTTTCCACTTATCTGACTGTTGACCTTCCATTGCCTCACTGAAGTTGGTTGGCTCCAACTCTTCGACGACAGCTTCCGAGAGACATGAAAGGACACTAACTGCCTCAGAACGATGAGTTTGGTAATCGACTTTATAATCTTCAAGCCTCGCTGGTAGACGAATTGTGCGAGATGGACGCTGTACAGGTTCATCGTCGTCATCATCTGCATCCTGGAAATCATCATCACTGAATTCGTCTTTTATATCTTCATGGTCGACGTGATTATCATCATTTTGATCTGTGAAATTATCTAATTCAAGTTCGATCATTTGATTTGTTGTGCAAAGTTTTTCTGGACGAAAATCGACGTCACGTGATTTCATAATGCGGTGTTTAGACGGAATCCATACTTTGTAACCATCTTTGTCATTGACGTACCCGACGAAATGACCAAGAACAGCTTTAGGATCGAATTTTGACCGGAACTGTTTAGGTACGTTGACATAGCACTCCGAGCCAAATATGCGCAAATGATCCAAACAATCATATCTTTTACCAGTCCACAATTCATACGGTGTTTTCCCTGGAAGTTGCGATTTACCAGTGCGGTTGATCAGGTATGCAGCTGTGTCACATGCATGCGCCCGAAACGATTTTGACAGTCCGCTGACCGTAAGCATCGAACGCGCTAATTCAACGACATGACGATTCGACTGTTCCGCGACACCGTTCTGCTGCGGCGTATAGGGACACGATGGTCGAAACTCAATGCCACGTTCGCGTAACAGTTTTAGTACACCTTCACACTCGAATTCAGTACCGCAATCCGAACGAAAAGTTTTCACTTTATGTCCTGCAGTTTCGCACTCATTTAGAAAAGTCTTCAAGTGTTCCGCCACTTCTGATTTATTTTTCATAAAGAACACACGAACAAACCGAGAAAAGTCATCTTTGAATACCACGTAAAACCGAAAACCGTTGAACGAATCGATTGTCATTGGACCGTTTACATCGGCGTTGATCAGTTCACCTACAGCTTTAGGACGATCCGGACGCGAGCGAAACGGTTTGCGATGTGACTTTCCGAGAACACAGCCATCGCAAAACTTCACGGTATCCGAACACTTGACAGGAATACCGACACGAGTCAAAACTTCGCGTACATGACGTTTGTCCTGATGTCCAAGTCTCTCGTGCCAAGCCTGTAGCACGTCAGCTGATGTGGCAAGGTTTGCTTGTACTGGCACATCCGGAGCACGAACGCGTATGTTCATGATATACACTGAACCGACAAGTCCACCAGTAGCAACAATTTTACCATCCCGTCGAACTTTTACTCCGTCACAATCAAAAATGACTTCATTTCCGTGAGCCGTAGCTTGTCGAACAGAGAAAAGTTAATGGCGAGCCTCAGGCACATACCAAACATCATTCAACACAGCAGATGACCATTTTTCACCTATGCAAACATCAACACTGATCTTGCCCGATCCGTAAGCCAAAATAAAGTCTTTACCAGCTGTTTGCACACGTTTCGGGATTGCGAACTTATCGAAAGAAACGAAATGTTGCTTATTCGCTGATATGTGATGCGTTGTGCCAGAATCCGAAATCCAAGAATCAGTTGAACTGAAATCAGCATTCACAGCCAGACCGGTAGCGAAAAATGAACTCGATGTGTTGTCCGGTTTTGTATCTGGCTTGCCACTTGTGTTTGACGTTTTATTTTGTTCTGCTTTAGCACGTTTTTGACAGTTACTAATCAGGTGACCTTTCTTCTTACAATACAGGCACGAGCGTTTTTCTTTCATGTGGGTAGAATCCTGAGTCGATTTATTATGTTTCTTCTTTGAATCTTGCTGAAACTTTGATTTTGCATAGAATGCACAAGAAGATTGCGAATTTTGAGACAAACATGAGCTCTCAATCGAACGTAGGTTCTCAATCAAAAGCCTTGTCGTTTGCTCCTCATCAGGAACGCGATACCAAGTCGAACGATAGAATTGGTATTCAGAACCGAGCGTTTTAAAAATTCTGTGATGAAGCAAAGATAACGGAAGCATGGCATTAGGATTACCTTTCTTAAGTTCTGCGAGAATGTAATCGAACACATTTGATAAATGAGATACATGTTTGGATACAGAAGTACCATCATCTTTCGTGATTTCGAAGAAACTGTCGAAGAGCGTATAAAGACGTTGTAGAGAGGATTGTTCGAACACTGATATCAATGTATCCCATATGTCTTTTGCATCTGTTTTCTTGCGAACATAGATGGAGGCTTCTTCATCTAGTGACGTACCCAGAATACGAGCAGTGCGTGCATTGTCTCGATGCCATCGACGATAAGCTTCAGATGGTTCGTTGTTACCGGATGGTCCAGCGGGACACGGACGAGTACCATCGACAATGGTATACAAACACTGTTCTTTTAAACAAAGTTCTATTTGCCACTTCCACGTTTCCCATTGTGATTCACTAGATAGTTTTCGAATGTTTGCGACAGCACGAATACTATCATCAACTTGTCCGGCTTCGGCCATTATGTTCTAAACACCGTTTAAGGTTTTTCACACACAAAAATCACAAAATACCGAAAACCGTCCGCGAATACTATTTCACCGCGTATCTGGGCCCATAACCTGAGATGGTGAATGAGTTTTCGGTAATAGATTAACGAAATAGATGTAATAATCTATAATAAACGAACGATTTATTTTTATATATAACATAGAACAACAAGGAACAAAAACGTATTGTTATTATTGACAGACAGTCAGTAGTGCCAACTTAATCAGATACAGAGTTCCTAAATAAATAATTCGAGTATAGCGACATCTACTCAAATATCAGTATAACTAATAGAGATAGGTAAAGTAGATAATATGAAAGAATAAAAGGTTTACACTTTAACAGTATGTATTTCGGGCGTAAACAGCGTTTATGGACCTTACGCGTTAATAGCCCTCGCCTGCGGCTCGGGCTCTTATTTACACGTTGCGGTCCATAAACCCCTGTTTTACGCCCTTAATACATAAATAACTATTATTGACCTCTTGTTGTCATTTACAAAAATGAATAAGGTACGTCAGAAAAAATTAACATAAAAATATAGATAAATAGTTAAAATAGAGTAAGAAAAAAAGATAAATAATCACATATTAAAAACATTCATAAAACATATAAAGATTTTAAAATCTCATATCTTATTATCTATATTTGTTAGAAATGAGCTTAATACTCATCTAGGGAATAGAAAGCACTATTTACCAACAAGGCTTTCAGATCTCTTTGAAATATTTTTAGTGATTTTATATTTTTTAAACTTGGGGGCAGCTTATTGTATAGTACAGAACCAGCGTAATAAGGTGATTTTTTATAATTGGTATGGCTATGTTGCGTTAGGTAGATGTTTTTTGCATTTCTGGTGTTATATTCATGCATATCACTATGCTTTGATAAATTATTTGTTTTAGTGAAAGTGAATGATAATAATTTATATAGATATAGTCCAGGAAGAGTCAGAATATTTTTCTCTTTAAAAATTTTACGGCAACTGTCCATATAGCCTAAGTTACAGATTAAACGAATTAATCTTTTTTGTAATATAAATACACGAGAACTGTCGGTTGATTGACCCCAAATAATTATATTTTGATTTATGATCGAGTATACATGAGCATAGTAAATTGACATCAGCGATTCTGTTGCAAGATCGTTTTTAAGTGAATATATCATAAAATATGCTTTATTGAGTTTCTTACAAATTAAGTTTATATGATCTCTAAAATTTAAGCTAGAATCAACAACTGTACCTAGGAATTTGGTTTGTGTTGCAGGGCTTATTGAAATGTTCTTATCTTCAAACGGTACAGTAAACTCTGAATTTGTAAATTTTCTATCCCCATAAGAAAAGTAAATGCAAACTGTTTTTTCCAGGTTTAATACCAATCTATTACAGTCGCACCATTCTTTAAATGAAATTATAACTTGTTTTACTTTTTCTCTAACTTCTTCTAACGTTGCTGCAGATACTATTAATGTCGTTTCGTCTGCATACATAAATTTATTCTTATGGTCTTTAAGAAATTCTGGCAAATCATTTATATATAGAAGAAAAAGTAATGGGCCCAATACTCCTCCTTGAGGAGTTAACAGATTGTTGTAATAAATATCAGAAAAGGTGTTTTCAACTGAAACAAAGAATGGACGGTGAGAGACATAGGAAAGAATCCATGAATTTACCGGATCCCTTATGCCTACAGCATTTAGCTTTTCACTTAAAATTTTTGGGTCTAGAGTGTCGAAAGCTCGAGATAAATCAAAAAAGATACCGTAGGTAAATAATTTTTTATCAATATTGTCGTGTATTGTTTGGATAAAGTCTACTGTAGCCGTTTCGCAGGAGTAACCGCGCCGAAACCCATGTTGCTTATTAGTAATAATATTTTGATCATGTAAATAGGATATAATTGAATTGAAAACTGATTTTTCAAAAGATTTTGTTACAGCACTAAGAACAGATATACCTCTGTAATTAGAGAGTATGTTAAACGGACCTTTTTTATGGATCGGTATTACTTTAGCTACTTTCAATATATCTGGAAATTTTCCAGAACTTACAGAAAAATTAATTATTTTTGAAAAGTATGGGGCCAACAGATCTGCACAGTCTTTTAATAGAAAAATTGGAATGTCATCAAAGCCTGTCGACCTTTTATTTTTTAAACTTTTTATTACCTGGACTATTTCTGAATCTATTAGTGGTCTAAAGAAGAATGAGTCACTGGGTGTATTCTTTGTTATTGTAAATTGTCCATTTTTTTGTTGTGGCAATATAGATAAGACGGAGTCTATAAGAAGCAAAACCGTTACTAACTTCCTTTTTACCAACATAATATACTTTATCAGTTAGTTCAAGTTTTTCTAGAATAATACATCTTTTTGTTTTACCTATTTTATTATTTACTAGTTGCCACATTGTTTTTGATTTATTTTCAGATCTATTTATTAAATTTGAAAAGTGAGCTTGTTTTTCAATTTTTATCTGGGAATTGACAATTTTTTTGTTTTGGTTATATTCTTCATTACTAATAGTATTGGTCGTTTTTCTTAGCCAATTTGAGTGCTTTAATAATAATATAAATATTATTTTGCAACTCTGGTGAAAATATTATTTTGTTTCTATTTCTGTTCTCTGTACCTTTGACTGTTTTTACTGGAAATGATGCATTAAAGGCAAACATGAGATTATCCCAGAAAATGTTGAACATTTCATCAACTGAAGTATAATTTTCAGTACCAATGTTTATCTTACTTATTAAAAATTTAAATTCTTATACCTGTACTTGACTGAAAAATCTACGTGAAACTAGAGCAACATGTTTTTCTGGCTCAGTATGTTTATCCCACTTTAGAATTTGGGCTGAATGATCCGCAATAGCTGGGTCAAATATTGTAATATTAAGAGATCTAAAATCAATATTGGTGATGATATAGTCAATTGAGGATTTCGTTAGTAATTGGCCGTATTTTGCGATTCTAGTCGCCACAGATATATGAGATTTTAAGTTAAAACATTCAAGTATATCTGCAAGTAGATTTAGTTGTTTTGAATTTACAAACCCGTCTATATTTAAATCACCGCAGATAATAATTTGTTTAAATTTACCACTTGAGCATTTCAAAAAACCGTTCAAAAAATATATTCACATCTCCGTCTGGGGATCTGTTTACAGTTAAGATGCAACATCCTGTCATCGTTGCGCCGGCACATTCAAAGTTTTTCTCACAATTTAAGTGTGTTACAGATTTTATTTCCGAACATGAATTGTGAACACTATTTTTAATAAAAATGGCTGTGCCTCCACCTGTCTGATGACACCTTGAGTAACTGGCAATGATCTTATAGTTCATTAAAATGAGCGAATAAAGTTTATCTTCAGAAGCCCAGTGTTCCGTAAAACATAGAATGTCAGGCTGATATGTATACGTGAAAACATCTATTAAACTAATTTTTCGCGTCAAACTTTGAACATTTAAATGGCAAAGAGTATAGAATGGCATCTGAATTAAAAACTCACTGTTGCTGGTGGTTTCTTCGAGGAGTGTATCTGTTAAACTTAGGATATTTGTTGACGTTGCGTCTTCCACGAAAAAAATACTCACTTATCTCTATTCCTTTTGGCCATGTTTCTGGTTTAAATAGGTGATCTTTGAGCTCTGCATCAGCTGTTATTCTAAACGAATTTGATCCATTAACTTTGTTTTCAAATAATGAACATGAAAATTCATGTCCTGGAAATTTTGTTTCTAAATAGTTTTGCAACTTTTCCAGAGTGTACGATTGTTTATATTTAGAAGCATATACCCAGACTTTTTCTGTTGAGGCTACGTCCTCTGTTTCGTCATTTTCACCTACAACTTTTTTTGTTTTAATGTTTTTTTCTTCTTCCAGGTTTTGGATTTCGTTTATTTTAATTTGTGTTTGAGTTTGTAGTAGTGCAGAAGACAACTGCTGTCGTGTAATATGTTCTCTGGAGTTCCTTGTTTGTTGACTGCCACCTTGATTTCCATTCCTCATGGCTTCAACTTTTGTGGGCAGACTGGCAACAGCGCTTTTGAAACTGGAGGGTCTGGTGGTATTTGTGGTCTTTGAGGTTTCAGAATTTACAGCTGTAGCGGCAACAACGCTTCGGTTCTTTACATTTACAGCATGATTAACCTCCAAATTTTTTGGATTTTGTAAGAGACTAATAATTATCTCCTGATTATTAATAGTCCGTTCTAACTCACTTATTAAACGTTTTCCAGCATCGAGTTCCACTTTGGCTACCTTTAGGTCATATTTTAATGTTAATAAGCTCACTGGATCAGTTTGGGTTCCGGAGTCACTTTCATTAAGTTCGTTAATTGCACTGTTAAATTCGCAATTTTCGCTACTTTCTATGTATTTTACAACTTTATCACTTAGTTTTAAATCATCAGACACTTTTTTTTCTAAAATAATACGAATTAAATCACTTTTATTTAATTTATTTAACTCTTTTTTGACTTCATCTGTCGATGCCATGTTGCCATGTTTATATTTACTAATTGCAATAACTGTAATTTCAGAACAATGTTAATCTTGCAGACACGAATGAGGCAATGGCATCGACCAACAGTGAAACAAACATTTCATACTTTGAACATGAGGTATACTACTAGAATTTTACCTTAATTTTGTATATTAAAATTTTTTTTATAGGAAGAACATGGATATGCTTTAAATGAACCAGCTGAACCATCTGTAAATAAAACCACAACTCATCTTAGAGGAAAAAAGGTGACAGCCAGCAGACGACACATAACAGCTCTTAAACTAAATCAAAATTTGGTAAATAGTATTGACGAAAAAAAAAGATATCGTGGCCAATTATTATGACAAAAAAATAAGATATATGAAGTTCAGAAAAGCATATTGCAGAAAAAAACTTAATTTAATGAGAGAAAATAATGAAAACCAAAAAAGGATTTTAAATGCCATAAGGATTCTTTTGCGAAATAGAACTTGAATATAAGAAAGTGAATTATTTAGGTCTTAGGATAATCAAAAATGTTCCTAGTATTTTTTTAAGAGTTAACTTTTTAAATTTTATTTGTTACTTTAATTCGACTTTAATCAAGGGATAAGGATGACAAGAAGAGACTGTGGAAACTGTATATTTGAATTTACTAGTCAACAAATAATTTACTAGCCATTTACATTAGATAGATACACCAGCCAGCAAGTCTCAGCGGTAGAGCACTGGGCTCGCAATACAAAGGTGCTGGGTTCAACCTCTGACGATGACCAAACAACAGTCATCTTTTTCAGTTTATATTGGCCTCCAATTCGACTCGGTCTGTGAAAATGAGTACCTGGATTAACATCTGGAATAATAGGTGGCAGCAACATATTGCTGGCCACATTACTCTCCTTGTAAGACATACATGGAACAAGTGGAAAGTGGTTCTACCCACTTTACCCCAAAACTGCATCAGAAGTATAAAAGGGAATTATTACAGATACACAGGGTCAATTTCAAACTTTATAAACTTGTCATCCTTAACCTTTAGTTTATATTGGTTATGTGCTTCATTTAAGTGAATGTTTATTTTCAGTTTTATTGTTTAAAAGGTACTTTATTTTGTGTTTTCCAGAGTACAATGTATCCTCCTATTTTTTGACATTCTAAGATCACTTAACTATTCAGATTAAAATGAAATTTGGTGTTTACTAGTTAAGTACACCAACCTGTACATTTGTTCAGTTTTTCTTTTTTCAATAAATTAGTTGATAACTATATTAAATGTGATTTTATTAAAAAAAGTAAGGGGACACTGTCATGAAGCATTTTTTGTTAGTAGGCATAGTTATATTTTTGTTATTTAACAAATTTGTTACTGTGATTAAATAGTATATTAAACAACGCATTTCATATGGCGCTCTGTTATGACACGAGTCCAAATTTAAAAAACGAATCGCGTAGCGATGAGTTTTTTAAAGGACGAATGTCATAACAGCCATATAAAATAAGGTGTTTATAATACTTTTTATATTTTGCTATTTTATTGCTTTTTTAAATAAATTTAAATTTTGTGTTTTATTTTAGTTCTTTTTAAATGAGTTGGTAGCAAACAAACAAACAAACTTTTCCTTGTTTGTTACGAGGTTACTTCGTGATGTTTATTTATTTGACGTATCATACTATTCAATGCTACCAACCGCATACAGGAAAAGTTTCCAAAGTTGAGTGCTTTACAGCCACTTGCACCGATTTGGTTTTAAAGGACCATTAACTAACGGACACTTAAAATTTAAGGAACCATTAATTTTAAACCGCTTGCACAGACTCATTTTCTCGGAGTTTTAACTAAACGGTTCTTTATCTATGTTACAATCGGGCAACGTCGCAATAACCCAGTGATTTTTGTTTTTTTCTGTTAAGGTACTGGTATTTTAACCTCAAAATCATATCAACTTTTTTATTTTTCGTTGCTTTCGTTTTTTTTTTTTAAATATTTTGTGCGATTTGTGATTTTTGTGGCGTTTTTAATATTTTTTTCAATTTGTTATGATGTCTAGCGAATCAAAACGAATAAGAGGATCGAATTTTAGCCCTAGAGAGGTAAATCATCTTTTTGCAATAGCACTCCAATATAAACATATATTGGAAAATAAGCAAACAAATGCAGCAACCAACCACCAAAAAAACGAGGCCTGGGTTAAGATATGTGATCAATTTAATTCAACCTCGTCTGATTTAAATAATCGTACAATTGAACAATTAAAACGATGTTACGAGAATAAGAAACAGTGTATGAGAAAAAAAAAAGGCCCAGGTTCGTCAAGAGCTGTTTAAAACTGGTGGAGGCTTGCCACCCCCTGAAACAAAGAATGAAGAATTGGATGATTTGGTGCTTGCCACGATGGATCCCATTACAGTGGAGGGGCACTCTAATCAATTTGATTCAGATGTGGTGACTTTCCCAATCCTGGAGACAGAATATACAGATATTGAACTTGTATATTCCAATTCGGTAAGTAGAAGTAGTAGGTACCTATCTATTTATTCTGATATATAACCAGGCTTCATATAAATGCGACTTTATTAGTAAAGTTTAAGTTGTACATTTCACTTTATAGTAGTAAACAGTGGCATATATGGCATAGTGAGGAGGGCATCTAAACATTTCAAAGTTGCAAACAATTAAAACCTAAAAATGATGGTTTTATCATAAATTAATGGTTTGGATTATGTCATTAATTTATGACCTAAACTAATAATACTGCCAAATTCCTATTTTGAAATACTGCTTTGTAGTCTTCAAAATTGGTGAAATAAAAATATTTTTCAGGAAAATGTCGAGCCTGTCTTACTGGATGAAGAGTATGAAAATGTTTCAAATCCAATCATTAAGGTACAAAAAGCAAAAGCTGCTTCTGTTACTTTTATTTTAGACTTTTTTGCATAATGAAACGTTATATATGTAACAATTGCTCGGTAAATTATTATTATTTTTTTTAATTATGCAGAGCAATTTGTAATACAGAATTGGAAGTTGATTAAATTCTTCATACCAAATATGAGTTGTGCTATATGTTTTAGGATGAACCAAAAAAAAAACCCGAAAACCAATTGGAAACATTACAACATTAATGACCTAAAAAGACCTCTAAATTCACCACTCTCTATAAGAAACGAAAATGCAGGGCCACTTATTGAATTGGAAGAGGAAAAAGCAACTAATCCAGCAGTGGTAGATGTTGAAAATATGGATTCTAATAAAATAAACAGTGGAAATGGTGGAGGCAGAGGAGGCACAAGTAGAAAAATTGGTACCAAACGAGTAAGATTTTTATTAAATAGTCCTTTTCTTTTCAGCTTAACTAAAAAAAACTTTATTGATTTAATAAAGTGCACACTGCACACTGCAAACTCAATAATATTGTTTGTTTTTATATTTCAGGGCCCTGATAGAAGAAGGCCAACAGCTACAATAGTGAAATCTTTAGCATCGAGTGCTTTAGCACAAAAGTATGAAGATTTGGCGGATAAAAAAAATGTTATCGCTGATCACACTATCAAACAATTAGTGAGAGAAAGGTTGCACGCAGAGGAGAAGCATCGGCTGGAAATAGAATCCCTTCAATTAGACGTTGCAATAAAAAGGAAGCAATTAGAGAAACTTTCTCTTTAGCTTCTGCTCTGCTTTGTTTGCTTTGGAAAGAAATAGCAGAATATGTTTTTGGTCCTTTTTTTTATAGTTCCTTCTCTTGTTACATATATTTTTTTTAATTTATTAGTTTGTTATGTAGTGGTAAAAGAATTTTTGTTTTATTTTATATGTTTTTGTTCCTTTTTTTTTGTAGTTACTTCTGTGACCTGATTTTTTTTAATGTAGTAGTAAAAGAATTTTTGTTTTATTTTATATGTTTTTGTTCCTTTTTTTTGTAGTTACTTCTGTGACCTGATTTTTTTTAATGTAGTAGTAAAAGAATTTTTGTTTTATTTTATATGTTTTTGTTCCCTTTTTTTTTTGTAGTTACTTCTGTGACCTGATTTTTTTTAATGTAGTAGTAAAAGAATTTTTGTTTTATTTTATATGTTTTTGTTCCTTTTTTTTGTAGTTACTTCTGTGACCTGATTTTTTTTAATGTAGTAGTAAAAGAATTTTTGTTTTATTTTATATGTTTTTGTTCCTTTTTTAAATATACTTCGGTTACCTGATTTTTTTAATGTAGTGCTAAAAGAATTTATGTTATTAAACATATTATGTCAGAAGCTAGGTAATTAGGTACCTAATGAAAAAAACTATACTATAGTGTTTTTCTGCTATTTTATATTTAATATATTTGATCATAATTTTTCAAGTTTTTTTTTCTTCAAAACCGTTAAAAATAAAGGTAATTATTTTTTAAAGCACTCAAATGAGCTGTTCTCGAAAAAACTAGCGAAGTTTCAAATACTATAAAAAAACATCATGTCGTCGGCTAAAAGAATACATCTGCCAAGTCCACTTTTTGGGTATTTTGCGATATTGGTACCGTCTGACTGAGTTTTAAGATATGTTTAATGCTTTCCTGTAAAATCACTCCAGGTGGACTTATCAGATTTACTCTTTTAGCCGACGATGTGTTAGTTTACAGAGGTTGGGTGTAACGTACGGTCTGCAATCACTTCTCAAATTCTGTTTGATATTATTACCTAAATTTAATAAATTAAAAGCAATAATCTCATAAAATAGAATAATAAATTTTTTTTGGAATAATTGAGACAATTTACTATTCGTCTGATTAGACAACTATCCAGGGCCTTTATTTTATTGATCCATTAACAACCAAACAGAATTATACATGCAAATTTTGTAACGAAGCTAGAGGTGTATCAGAAGAAATTAAAAACATGAAATAAGTTTAATGAAAAATATATTGGGCTACATACCCCAACAGGCTTTGAATTACATGTGAAATTTAAAGTTGACTAAAATATCGTATCATTTCATTTTGAACTTCGTTATTGTTACCCTGGCGAACTTGCGCATCCATTTCAATTTGTTGTGTTTCTATGAGGTAATTTAATTCTGCCTCATTTATATCCTCAGGTATGGGAGGCTCTGGTTCATGCATTTCTCTAGCAATATTATGAAGCACAGAAGTAGCTACTATTATTGTCAGCACTGTGTCAATTTTAAGCCTAAGCCCATAAGCCAAAACTGGAAATCGACGTTTCCAGATACCAAACACACGTTCTATTGTGTTTCTAGTTCGGATTAGGGCTTCATTATACAGTTGTTCACCTCTTGTGACTGGATTTGCCAAAGGCGTCAAAAGATAATTTGAGATACCATAGCCACTATCTCCTAAAATTTAAAAAGCATGTAGGTTAGTAGGTACATATAATTTATAACATTCAAGTTAAACTTTAAAGTAACGATAACAATTATTTACTTATTTATGAAACGGACAGTCGAAAAAGTTTCAATAATGTAGAGAATCTCGTTTGAAAGTACCCTATTGGATTTTTGTGGTTTTGATTGACAAATAATATGAACCTGCTTTCTTAGGAAAACAAAATAAGAATTACACACTGATGTATACAGTGTTGATGTTTCATATTACCTGACACTTCTTTGTTTACTTAATAATAAATAAATATAAAATTAATTATTAAATTTGCAAGTGCACCTTTAGGAGTTTGACTTATATTTACCTATAATAACTGATCCTGGAAAATGACCAGCTTCAAACCTTGCCTTAATAGCAGAATTAGCAAAGATTGTGGCATCGTGCACAGACCCCGGCCAACGAGCGACCACATCTATGATTTTAAGAGAAGCATCTGTAAGGCATTGCACATTTATTGAAAAAAAAGATTTTCTATTTCTGTAAATTTCACCATTATGTCCTCCTAGAAAAAAAAACAACATTAAACTAGAAAATAAATGCTGCATGTCACTTTCATTTAAATAAACAAAGATCCTATAAACTACTATCAGTCAGTTTCATTGCAAAATATTGGAAGAGAAAATTAAAAACATTGAATTCTAATTTATCAAATATTTTGAAACCTGTAGGTTACTACTTACCAGGAGACTGAATTTTAATGTGTGTACAATCTATTGTGGCTAATACTTTAGGGAATCTTGCAATATTATAAAATTCACCCTGGGCCCTCATAGACTCATGAGGATTCGGCATCTTGACTTTTCGTGGTCTGAGTGCTGCAATGACCCTTGACACATGAGACACAACCCGGCTTGCAGTTGACTCATGGGCATTCATAAAGTCAGCTACCTGCATGAGATGTCCACTGCTTGCATAAAAGCGCAGAGTTAGTAGCAACTGGTTCATCGGCGATAAACTGTTGTTCCTAAAAATAATGGAAACTTTTCAGTTATGAAAGTTTAGAGAATGTATTCTATTAAAAGAATCAATTTAAAAGTAAGTATCTGTGTATGTGTAAGTTCCTACCTGTCATCTGGATATTCCAATTGATCCTCGATCTGTGTTAACAGATCAAGTACAGTTTCCTTGGTCAACCTGAATCTCCGAAAAAAACTAAGTTGGTCCATTTCTTCGTAATAATTACGGCGCTCATTATGTCTTCGAGGAAAGCCAAAATTAACAAAATCCAAAATTTCCAAATCATCTTCAATGGCATCCTCTACCAGCTCTTCTTCAATAACGTTGACATACTCCATCATTTTTTTTTTACTAAAGTCCCAGTAAGATTTTAAAATTTCAACTAGGAGAAAGTGAAATAAAATAAGTGTCAATAATAAATATTATCTAACCTCAAAACAGCTAAAGTGAGTTTTAAGTGACCGAATTTGGCCACTTAGCAAAAGCAGCTTTAAACAATGCTTACGAGCCCGTTAAAGTCGGTGCAAGATAGAAAATCCACTAAAGATACTTTAAAGGACCATTAGCCTAAGGTTCCTTTAAAAAAATGTCGGTGCAAGTGCCCGTTAATGAAACATTATAGTACTCATTTGGGTGTCATAATGAAAAATATAGGTGCAAAATATAAAAAATATATTATAATAATCTAAGATTATATATAATAAATAAACAAGTTTGTATCAAAAAATATATTTCATTTTTATTTCACATTACAAATACAAAAATGTAAACATAAACAATATTAGTTTCTAAAATGATTATTAATGATATTTGTTTGTAACATTCTCCCTTGAACCAAATCATCGTTTCTGTCATTTGCTTCAACTATTGCTAGATTATCAACATCTAAACCTTCCAAAAAATTTTCTTCAATTTCTGGCATGGGAATATTTTGATTGATACACATGTTGTGTAATACACAACAAGCATTTATGATTTGTGATGCTTTTATTGGGTGATAATGTAATACTCGATCTTTTAAAAGGCATCTAAATCTGCATTTCAAAACGCCATTTAAGCGTTCAATGGTATTCCTTGCTCTCTTATGTACGTTTTGAAATCTTTCTTCTGGTGTCCCTGGTTCAGGAATTACCCTTAGTGGTGTCATTAACCAAGGTCTTAAGGGATACCCTGAAAAGTACAGTTCAATTTTATAAAATAAAATCTAATAAAATATGTTTTGGTGCAATTAAATGATTGTTTTGAGAAACTTGATAATTTAATTAAAAGCCATTTAACTATAGATTGACTAGTTACATCAGAAACTATTCTCCTAAAACCATTCGCTATTCTCCGAAAACAATCATATGCCTACAAAACAGGGCACATATAAGGGGGGAGTAGTGCAGGCAATTAGTCCCCCCTAAGAATTTTTAAACCTTTGTTAAATCTGACAGCAGAGTGAATTTTTTTCCTTGCATTTTCAATTTAAAAATTGAGCCTGAAATTACTTATTCAATTGAAGTTGCCTATAGGAGGAAAAAATTTTCATTCTCATTTTTAAAAGAAGCAGAAATTTTTATAAAGAATGACTTTTTGTCATAAAAAGAATAATAAACATTTTTCCTCCTATAGGCGACCCCATCCATGGACACACTGTATAAACAAATTTGAAAATATCAAAAATAGAGACATAATTTTACTTGTTTTGTTCTTTGTTTTTAAATAATCAGAAATAGTCTTAAATTTTGCCATCTCCACCAAGAATTAAACTGCTACAAAATATAAAAATAATAAACATTTTACCTGAATCACCTAACAAGAAAAAATTGTTGTCTGGAAATGTTCTGTATATTCTTTCCATAATTGTAGACAAATTAGAATTTCGCCATATATGGGCATCATGTGTATTACCAGGGAATCTTGAATTTACATGCATTATTTTTAAGTTTTCATCACAAGTCTAAAAAATTTATGGTATTTATGGTATGAAAAATTAAAAAACAATATTTTTATTAATTACTTTATCTACCAATTCAACCAATCAGTTGAGATTTTAATTAAGTATATTTGTTATAAAGTTAATAAAGCTACAAATCTGGCATCATCTTATATTCTTAATCATTTGTCTCAAAAATTATTAGTTATTTCAGAAACTTACTAATTGAACATTTATAGAGTGATATAGTTTTCTATTAACATATATGTGTTCTGGGTGTTCATCATCTCCTCTTGGAGGCACAATAGTCCTTTTAATAGTTGAAAATTTTTTGTGCGCATGTGTCAACACTGTCAACCTTCCGCCATCTTTTTCGGGCACTTTGTTCTCATGATGTAGAAGCTTTGTATTTAATGTTCTCAATATATAATTTAATAGTAATTAATTAGTAATTTATCATTGACAGTATATTTCTAATTTTATTTAAATTATAATAAAAGTATTAAAATTAAAAGATCAAATGTCAGTATCAGTAAAGAAAGGAGCGAAAAAACGGTGTTGTTATGGAGTATGTCGTAGCGATACGCGTAATAAATCATTTTCAGAAAATTTATATTATTTTGTTAGTTTTCCAAAGCCTTGTTTGGAATATCGTCGATACCTTATTAAATCAACGAAACAAAAACATCTTAAAATTTGTCCAAAGTGTGCTAAATGTGATTTGTGGGTTAAAAGTTGTGGACGGGGTGATGGTCGATTCCAAACGATTGATTATGTTAATAAAGATACATACATTTGTTCACTTCACTTTAAAGGTGAAAGTGGTCCAACAGCACAATATACTGATCCCGTTAGTTGTGTACAAAAAAAATCACATAATAAGGTAATTAAACCTATTCAATTGTTAATTTAACAACCGATGCTTTAACCCATAATCATGAACTTTTTTAGGCTAAAATGACAAGAACTTCTTTCGCTAAAAAATATAAAGAAACTGATGACGTAAGTTGGTTATTTAAAATATTTGCATTTACAATAGAGTATATAAGTGTGAAAAAACTAATAATTTACTGTTGCATTAAACATTAAGAAAATGATAATTTTTTAGGACACGATTGAAGGCATTAGGGATCTAAACCATCTTACAGAAAATATGGAGTGTACAGATGTCTATAATGGGTTAAAAAATACGAGACAAAACGATGAGACAGCAGCAATTTTATTAAGTCTAAATCGTAATTCAACATTAGAATCAAATTCTTTTCACGAAGATAATGATGTGTCTACATCTGTTGCCAGCAATGAAAACTGTGAGATGATAAATTCAACAGAGATTTGCACAGAAGATAAAATATTGCCAAATGTCACGAGTAATCAAGATGTTCAAACAGATTTAAAAAAATTTACTAGTAAAAAAACTCAAGTTAGTCTACGTCCAATTTCAGCGATGGATGCATTTGAAGAGTCAATTAAGAGTAACCTAAAGATGTGTAAATTTTACACAAGTTTGGTATATGCTGAAATTGTTATTTTACACAATTTTGTTAATCCGGAATGTAAAAGTGGGGCAGATAATATTAAGCCAAAAAAGAAAAGTAACAATAGCTGTACAAAATTAACATCAATACAGCAATTGATTCTAGTGCTTATCCGATTACGCGTGGGGACACTAGTTGAAGATTTAGCATTCAGATTTGAAATTTCTACAGCTCTTGTTTTAAAAACGATTAAATTCTGGATAAAACATTTGTACGATCAATTCACATGCAACTTAAAGCCGTTTATGTTCCCTTCAAAGATAAAAATTGCAGAAACTTTACCAAAAACTTTTGGATCTTTGAAAAATATCAGAGTCATTGTAGATTGTACGGAATTCCAGTCAGTCGCCATCGAACTTTGAGCATCAAGGAAATCTATACTCTTCTTACAAAGCTCGAACTACTTATAAAGCGTTAATTGGATGTACTCCAAATGGGGGTGTATGTTTTGTATCGGATGTATTCGAAGGTAGTATTTCAGATCGTGAAATATTTATAAAATCAAATATTTGTGATTACTTGGAACCTGGAGATTTAGTTTTAGCTGATAGAGGATTCACCGTCCATGATATCGTAGAATCGAAGCAAGCTTATTTAAACATACCACCATTTTTAAATGGTAGAGAATATTTATCACCTCAAGAAGAAATGGAGACAAAACGGATTGCTAAACAACGTATCTACGTTGAACATGTCATTGGAAGAATTAAAAAATTTCGACTTCTTCAGAAAGTTTTACCTTTATCATTACGATCATTCATGTCTGAAATTTTGTTCGTGTGTGCTTGTTTAGTGAATTTCCAGTCACCGATTATTATTGATTAAATTATCAAACGATAAAAGTGCTGTGCATACTATGAATGCTGTATTTACAAAATAATAAGCTTATGACATTATGACAATTGCAAAACTTGTTTTTACTTACAATAATTAGCAAAAAATTACCAGTGTTTATTTTATCAATGCAAATAGTAAATAATGTACACATTAACAATTGATATATAAAATATTAATATAAATGAAGCGATCGCTTAAAAATCTACACAAAATTCTAAACTAGTGTAGATTTTTTAAGTGATCGTTTCATTTATATTAATATTTTATAATAGATCTACACCAAGTATCGGCTAAATCAATTTAACAATTGATATATAATTATATATATATTTTTTTGGAACAATTATAGAAATTTTTGTGAATTATTGTGTAAATTTCTCAATATTTATTAATTTAAGCATTAACTTAAATTTTATTTACAGGTGATTGAAATGTAGTTTTTTAATTTTGAATAACATTTTTATACAAGTATTAAACATTTATCAAATCTTAAGTTTTAATTATTGTAATTAAATTAGAATTTCAGGCTAAAAAATGAGCCCATTACAATGTTTTAGTAAAAAAATATAGCGATAACGATATTTTTATAGGTGCTATTGATCATTAGCTTTAGTAAGAAACTTTTTTTTATTGATCAATGTAATTTTGAAAAAAAAAACAATAAAAACAAAATATTTAAGACTCAATTTTTATTTTGTGAATACATGAATTAAGCTTCCAAATAACAGATTTTTGACAATAAAATTATAATAATGAAAAAGAAAATTGAGTTATTAATGTAACATCCACATACACTATGAATAAACAAAAAATATTATAAAATACAAAAACATAAATATGGCTTAAGCGAAATAATTATTTAATACCACAACTTCGTCATTAGTTCTGTTCAACAAAATCATTTGACCTGTTGGTAACATTTTTAGTCCGTGAATAATATATTTCTGCAAATAAAAAAAAATATGAAATTAAATTTAAAAAATTGACAAATAACAATTTAAAAATAGTACCTTCCTGTCAAAAAATGTGTATTCACACTTGTAAAGGTTTTGATAAATCAAATGGTGCTAAATCACGTGGAATACGCATTTCAAAATACTCAGGCGCCAAAACGTTTTGATGAAAAATGCTAATGCGATTCAATACTGGCTCTATAAAATTTGCATTATAATCAATTCTTTCTATATGAAAGCCTTTCGGTGTCCATACAACAAAATCACACCATTGTCTTCCTGTTATTGCCATCTGTGTCTGGATTTGGTAATAATACTGATGATTTTCTTTTAATTTAATTGATTGAGCAGTTTGTGCGACACAACAGAACGAACTTCTTTGCTGAGATGTTAGTAAGTGTAAATCAGTTGGCCCAAAATTTTCTAAAATTTTCGGACATTTAATTTCAAGTAAACCGTACTCGTTATATGGTACGTCAATAACAAGTCCATCTGGAGAAGCTCCTATTCCCGGATATTTTGGATTTATCGATAAACCGCTGCTGTACATTTGATACCCAAATTTTTATGCTGTAAAACATATGTACTTTTTTCGTGCTATTTCTTCATTATCACGACCATATTGCAAAGCTAAGTTATTAAAACTTTTATCTATCCACAGGTGATATTTAATCCAATTGAAAATTTGCTTATTGCTTCTTTCCCGGCTCAAATATTTTATTTTTGATGCTGTGATTAAAATTTTTCTATATTGCCACCATTTATCACAATCTGATTGACTGCCAGCTGTTAAATCTCGTGGTTCATTTTGTTCATTGTACAGAGCAGCAGTCAACTGAAACACTAATGCCCGTTTGCACCGATGTAGATTTAAGAAATACTTTACTAAGAAGTTCTTAAAAATAAGCATTGCTTAAGTATTACATGTGTTGCACCATACAATTTAAGACAATGCTTTACAAAGCACATCTTAAGGTTTGGGAGACTCGGCAACGTCGCAAATTTTTAGGAACTTTTACTGTCACTTAATGGTCACGTAGAGTTTTGGCACGACTGAGTGTCATCTCGCTGATATTATCTGCATACTTTGGTTGTTTGTTGATGTGTTTTATGTTATATTCAAAGGTTATAGTTATTCTGTGTTTGATTTGTTTGTTTTCTTTTATATCAGAGACAATTATCATATTGTATTAATATCTTGCCGAGCAATTATTTATCTATCAGCTAAATGGATACGCAGGTACGTATTACTTTGAAACTTGTAAAATAGTACTCTTATGCATTATCTAGAATCTAGATTATACATACTATTTTATTAATTATAGATTACCAAGAAAAACAGAACTGCGAATTTCTCTGCAACAGAGAAGCAACTTCTTTTTAGTTTGGTGGAGAAATATAAGCATGTGCTTGAAAATAAAAAGACGGACGCTTGTTCCAATGATGAAAAAAATGCTTGCTGGAACAGAGTTACCAGTGAATTTAATTCAGCCTGTCCGGAAAGTAGACACAGAAACGTACAATCACTAAAAAAATTGTACAATAATAAAAAAATGGAAGTCCGAAAGGCTGTGGCAGAGGAAAGAAAAGAAAATTTTTTAACAGGTACATTTAAAACATTGCATAATTTGAGTTACAACTTGTATACAAAACGATAGTAAAACAATATTTTGCAGGTGGAGGGATACCAAAGATTATCGACTGCCCTGATAAAGATCTGCTCCTGTCGATTATGAATAAAAAAACCGTATATGGAATGGAAAATCCATTTGATTCAGACAGGCAGCAGGTAACAATCGAGAATGTTGAAAATACTGTGAGTAACTACCACATAGTATTGTTACATGAAAAACAATTTTTTTTTGCAGGTGGTTGATGATGAAAATCAAAACTATACCTTACATGATAGTGTGAGTATATTTGTTCAAATTTTCAATGCAACTCCTTTTTGTATAATTTTTCAAAAACTTTTCATTAAAATACAATATCAGTAATGTAGTTATTAAAACAATGTATATTAGTTCTTTAAATACTTTTCATTAATAGGAGCAACCAGGGCCAAGTGGATTGAGTTCAGCCAAAAGAAAAAAAATAGATGAACATGACCATTTTTCAGAAAATAATTATGTATGTTGTAGCTACATCTTTTTTTATAGGATTCAATCGATACTAATAATTTTTCAATTTTTAGGAACAGGACGAAGCGATAAATTGGAGTCACCCTAAAGCCTAAAGCGAGTCAGTTAGCAACGCCTTTGAGCAAATGCCTTCAAAATTCTGATACTACTACTCCTCAGGTAGTTGTTTTTTTACACATACAAAAATAATTGTAACATTTTTAGAAGATGTCCTCAAGTAGAAGACGACCTACAATTGTCCGCTCCTTGACGTCTTCTGTTATTTCAGAAAAATATGATGACCTCCTTGCACGTCGTGCTGCAATAGCAGAGATGGAAAAAGAACATTGGAAAAACCAATTAGAGTGGCAGCAAGAGCATCAAGATTTGATGCGACAGTCGCTATTATTGGACATCGAAATAAAAAAAGAGAAATTAAAACAAATGCGTAGAGAGCAGGAATAAAATTGTTTTTATTTAATACATTATAGTTGTTTATTATGTATTAATTCATTTTTTATATTACCATTTAAATATTAAATAAACCAATAATCAATACTGTTTTAATTAATGTAAAATATGCAAATGACAAACATATAATAAATGGAAATAATAGTATAGTATACCTATACACAGACTGAGACAATTGCTATTATAAAGCTAGCTTTTTTAACGAGGCACCAAAGTTGAAATGAAAATTTTTGAATGTCAAATTGGTATCAATAGATTAAAATGAGGCTTCAATCAAACAAAATCGATAAGTGGTTAGTCAGTCATATTATTATAGTACAATTAGAAATATCTGCTAGTGACGTCCAAATGTTGGAATATGATTTTTGTTTAGAAAATAAAAATTTTCAGATGAAACTGCGCATGAAGCATTTTCATATTAACTTTGGTGATGAAATTGAATTTCACTATCTAAATGATTCGAATATGTACCCTATATACTCAAATATAGGTAGCAAAATAGAATGTCGCTAGATGTATTCAAGTAGATTTTGGTGATTTCACAAGTGAGTAGTGAAATATGAGGTATCCTAATAGCCCATATATTTGATCCATAAATTATTAAAATAATCATTTATTAAAACATCTCTAACTATTACGTTATTATCATTTTCATTCTGAGGCACCATAATATTTCCCTGCCCAATTAAAGCTTCAAGCTCATTTACATTTATGTCATCTGGTATTGGAGGTTGCATTTCATTCATTGTTCTTGCAATATTTTGAAGAACGCCAGTTGCACATATTACAGACATGATGGTGCTCATTTTCAGGCGCATTCCATATGCCAACACAGGAAATCTCCGTTTCCAATTACCAAATAGACGTTCAACAGTATTTGGAGTTCTTATATGGGATTCATTGTATAAATTTTCAGCTCGTGTAACAGTATTGGGTAAGGGAGTTAAGAGATACGGTCTTTGTGGGTAGCCACTATCACCTAAAAAAATTCCAGTTGTATTTGTTGAACTTAAATTTTAATTGTAAAAAATTACCTAATAAGAATGAATTTTGAAATTCACCATTCTCTACTCGAGCTCGTATTCTGCTACTATTAAAAATTGTAGCATCATGAGCTGAACCAGGCCACCTGGCCACAAGATCCAAAATGTGCAGCCTCGCATCTGATATGACTTGAACATTCAAGGAAAAGTATCCTTTACGGTTCCTGAAAACTTCAGCATCGTCTCCACCAGGTGATTGTATTTTAACATGTGTACAATCGATTGCTCCTATAACTCTAGGGAATGAAGCAACAGCAAAAAAATCGTTTTGCACTTGCTGTATCTCCTCAAGAGTTTCGGAAATTTTTATGTGTTGAGGGCTCAATCCTGCAAGCGCAGCAGATACTCTGACAATAATCCTTGAAACCGTTGATGTGTGCATCCCTCCAAAGTCAGCAATAGATACAAGATGACCAGATGAAGCATAGAAACGCAGTGCCACTAGCAGCTGGTTCATAGGAGACACACTATTGTTTCTAAAAATAATGTAACCACACTGTTATGTTTATCAATATTTAACAGAAATGTACATCAACTTACACATCATTATCAAATTCCAAACGTTCTTCAATTTGAATTAATACTTGTAAAACTGTTTTCTTTGTTAACCTAAACCGTTTATAAAAATTAAACTCGTCCATTTCGTGAAAATAATCTGACCGGTGTATATCTTAATCTAGGAAATCCATGGTCAATTATATCTAAAATATCTAAATCGTCCTCAAAAATATCGTTTATTCTCAAATCCATTATTAATAAGTCCCAGCAAATTATGCAAGTTGCACACAAACAAAAAAAATTGAGGTTATATTCTCGATTGATCGCCAAAGAACTACTTAAGTACCCAACCGAGGGCGACTTAAAGTTAAGAATTGCTTTGCTATGTTAAGCATAGATTAACGGCTGGTGCAAACAAATTGAGAATCTTAAGTACTACTTAACTTTAAGTAATACTTAAAAAATGCGGTGCAAACGGGCATAAGCTACGTAAAATACCTTTTCTTGGTAAATTTAACTCAAAATCGGCATAATGAGGAGTTATCATAAGTTCCCATATACTTGGACGTTTTTTAGATGCATTCAAAATTTGTAACTCACGCACAAAACGTAATGTTTTCTCCAAATCCGGTTGTACATGAAGTGAACTCTTAAATTTTTTGTTCTGTTTATCATTATTATTATTATCGATGTTATATTGGTAATCTACTTTATGTGCTTCTTTTCTTTTTGATCCTTGATTCCAAATGCAGAGCTGGCTTGTACAAGATACGTTTGTTTTGTCAGCTTCTTTACATTGCATTAATAAAAAATGCAGAAGAGCAGCTACGTGTGCGCAACGGCCTAAACTCGATGCTTTACACTCACATGTTCCTCGTACAATTTTACCATTTACAGAATTAATCATTGTTCGTACAGAGTAGTAACTGTTTATTTTATAAGAAGCTTTAATTTTACTTTTTAAACAATACATATTCCCTGCTGTAACAGAATAAAAAATATTAGTAACATGGTTGCTATCAACACATATAGCTTCCCTCTTTTTAAAGGCTTAGCTGTACTACAATCTATTATACTTGGCTCATTTTCTGAATCACTGGAGTTTTCATATTTTTCTACTATACACGATGAAATCAAGTAGTCATAAATAGACGCTTCATTAAATGATTTAGGTAAATTTTTGATACAGAATTTATTCCACACATCTGGGAAACTTATCGAAGAAATAATGGAGGTTGATTGATTTTGTTGTTTTTGTTCTTCAAGCTTCAACCATTTTCCGTTATCAAGGCTTGGATCTATCGCAGCCCTGTTATGTAGCGCATTTTTGACCCTAAAAAAAATTATAAAGTTGATATGTACTTATAGGTCTCCCAGCGAAAGTTTGTGACAGCCACGTGTTAGTCGGCGCAGGTAGGCGGAGTCTTTCTATCAGTGGCGGACGGAAATAAAAATATATTATCCATCTAAAATTAATTTTTATTGTATGATGCCAACATAATTAAGAAGAATTTATTTTATATAAATTTGTTACTGCCTAATTTAAACTAAAAAAATACATACATTTAAAAAACAACTCAGAAACTCTCTCAGCATATTCGTAGCAAAATACAGTTTACAAAACCATTCTAGCTACCACACTGACAAGCTTTCAGAACGGTCGTTGTTATCGTAACGCTCGTAAAAAAACCACTGTGCATTGAACGAGAAGCCACGTGGCTGTCCCAAACTTTCGTTGGGCGATCTATACCATAAACATTCATATTTTTCTAACCGGTATACAATTTTATTTTGTTTTTATATCCATACATACAATTCAGTAAAAAATACAAATGTATCGATTAAAATTACAAATTTCTATTTAAAATTAAGTGTAATTTATTTATATTTATATAGTAAATTAACATTTATTCTAACGTAATCTTAAAATTTACTTTAATGTCAATATCATTTAAAATTGAAATCCTAACCTCGCAACTAGTTCTGCTTTATTTCCTCCTTGAGGGCGACCATGGCACTTCAGCCATCTTCGTAGCTGAACACAATTATGGCCTTCGACTGTAGGATGCACTAATGAAGCACCATCAATTAATTTTTCACTTAATTTCACTGATAATAACGGCGACGAACCTCGATGCCCATACATTTTGATAAAAAGTGCCCGAAACTTTCATATTACCGCCTTTTAAATATGGCGGACGCGCTTGCGCAGAACTTGCTGTTAAAAGACCTATTGCGACATGGGTACAATCAATACAGCCTATGGCTCCTGGCATACCAAATCTTCTATACATTCTAAAAATATATATATTTGTATTAAAATTAAAGCTATAAAGAATTACTCACAGATTTAATGTGCTTATAACTTTTTTCCAAATATTTACCTAGCTCTAACTGCATTCAACTCCTCTAAATTAGATGGGAATTTTATCCACTCGTTAAATATTTCAGGCCTATTTAGTGCACTAGTTACTTCTTCGATAGCCCTGCTTACACTTGATTGGCTGACCCCAGTATACATATTTGTTCCAGTGATTTCCTGGTAGCTTCCATAACCATGAAATTTTAAAGCTACCAAAACTTTTAGTTCTACTGACAAAGCAGAAGGTCTAGTTGGTGGAGGAATAAAGGGTGTCACTAATTCTATTAATGCTCTTGCCAACTCTTGTTTAACCTATAAAAATATGTTAGATCACAAAGTATCCTAACCCACAATACAGGATCTAACCTCAGAGCAAAAATGTATTACCTAGGTATAACAATTTTTTTCTCAACATTTTGTTCTGATGCTCTTAGTCTATGAAGTCGTAAAGTTTAAATATTCTACACAAAAGCAAAATTTCTTTCAAATTGTATTTTAAGAATACATTATAGGAAAAAAATAACTCTATTTTAAATCACGTTGTACTTACAGTAGTTTCGCGAAATAAAACGGCGGTTCTTACCTGAAATATTTAATGAATTGCCTATCACTTAGTTCATCAAATGGTTTCCCTCTTCTTAAAAATCTTCGTGGAGGATTCTGAAGACCGTCTTCTAATTCTTGCAAGTCATTTATTGCCAAAAAAGCGGCAAGCTCATCTTCTTCCATTATGTTTACGATTGAATGTATTTACAATTTTTAATTATTAATTTAACTGTCCAACTATAAAGACTTTTGCTGTTTTGCTTCGAATTAACGGATTCAAACAAAAAGACAACCACCAACTCTGACCAACCACAAAACACACACTCCAACACACTCTGACATAACATAACCTTTAAAAGACGGTTTTCGTTTGAAATATACAACCATTATACAACATTCACATGATAGAACCCATGTGAACTTCTCACACAATCTTTCATGTGAAGCGAACACTCGTTGATTTGTCGAGAATACGATTTATGCAAATTTCGTGTGAATAATCCAACGTGTGACCAATTCACACATCTCGAGAATCGACCGCCAGTTGTGCACTTCACACGCATACCTGCACTCTGCACTTGTTTGTGTGTTGTGAGTTGTGTCTTAGACTATAGCGTATAGGTTTCATCCCACTATTAGTATCAGTGGTAAGTAAATTTTTAAGGAGTTTGAAAATTTAAAAAATTGCGAAAAATAAACGAAGAAACTAATCGTAATAAAATTTTATATATAATTAAGTCAGAGGAACCTTTTTAATCACACACGATAATAAACTCATTGGCGTGCGTTAAAGGGCTGTTTAAGACATTTACAAATTTAAAAATATTTAAAAAATTCATAAAAATAATCAAATTTTAACAAAAAAAATCATATATACTTAGTAGGCCAATCTAGTCTATTTTCTAGCTTTAGCCGCCAAAAGAACCAAGTATTCAATATAATATCGTCGGCTTAAGTCGCAAAGTGCGTAATTCCACTTTTCGCCCAAACTGGTTTTTAGCGACACCTAGTGAACAACTTTGCATTTTACAGTTTGAAACAAATTCTACTCATAAAAATTTACAGATTTCTCTTATTTTTAATAAAAGGAAAAACACGTAACTCCTTACCCGCCAAATTATTTCGGCAAATTGCGTAAGTCCGTCATTAGCCATTATTGTGCATTAAACTTGTAAACAAGGCAGGTCATCTAGTGTTATTGTTCATTGTAAGTGAAGTTAAAGGGAGTTTTTCATAACTATACTGTGAATTTCCGGTAAGTAAATGTTTTTTTCGTCATTCCAAATACTTAGATTTATTTAGCTAAATACGTAAAATTAAAAATAGTCAAAAATAAGTAGCTAGGGAGTTACGCAGTTTTACATTGATTAAGAGCTATACATTTTATTTATACATTTTGGAATTACTCATTTTTTTAAAACTGCTTTTCTATTTTGTAGAAAATGAAAAGACGAAGAATAGACAAGATTTTTGAGGAAATGGAGAAAAATAAAGGGATTCAAAGAACATTTTCAAGTAGTACAAGCGAAAATTCAAATTTGAATCAGAATGACTTTGACTATTGTAAAGCAATAGAGGAGGCAGACGTGGTCTTTCTGCAAAATAATGAGCAAATCGAGGCCCCAAAAAATGATGATTGTCCAGAGAACTACACTACTATTGAGAGAAATATCAAAATAAACATAATAGAAGTGATGGAAAGTGTGCCCAATGAATTGCTCACATATTATAATTTACCACTTGAAGATTTTAATGAAAATCAGCAAATCGAACCAGTTCAACCCAATGAATCTTTAGAGGCAACTGCAAATAAAAACATAGAAAATGAATTTACAGAAGAAAAGATAACTAACGACGTGGAGAACGACCAAGATTTTGATCCTATGATGGAATACGGTTGATGGCGGATACATCAGCTCCTGTAAGTCCTGAGAAATATCCAGATGAAAACCACATGTTAGAAGAAAATAAACCACAAGATGATAGCCCAAAACGTCGGCGATCTTCAAAGTATAAAGTGAATAAGAACAACTGGAAAAAAAAAACACAAATCGCTTCAATAGAGAAAAGGGCAAATCTTATATGGAAAAAAAGAAAAATAATGGCAAGTGGGAGTATAACTTAGTAAAAGAACCCAGAACTATAAAGGAGGCTTGTTTTTGTAAACTAAGTGAGAATGAAAGATCTGCTTTAAAATGTAGAGAGATAACTGATAATGAAAGGAAAAATATTTTTAAAACATTTTGGCTAACTACCTGGCCCGAAAAAAAAATGTTTATAAGAAACCATATAATGGTGCGTCCAACAAAAAGAAAAAGAGGAAATAATGATGTTTCCAGACGAGATCTTTCTAACGAGTTTTATTTGGGTTCAACTCGGAAAAGAGTGTGTAAAAAGATGTTTCTTAATACTCTTGGGGTAAAAGAATGGGTGATAAAAAATTGGGCGAAGAAAAATGTTGAAAATCAAAACAACATTGACGAAGATCCAAGGCCTGCAATTATTACAGCACGAGTTCAAAAATTGTGGGATTTTTTCGATTCCCTGCCAAAGTTGGAATCACATTACTGTAGGGCTTCTACTTCTAAATTGTATCTGGAACCTATTTGGAATTCTAAAACAAAACTTTATCGGCTCTATAAAGAAGACTTTTGCAAAAATCATCTCGAAACACCTGTTTCAATTGCAATATTTCACAAAGAATTTGACATGAAAAATCACTTTATAGACCGAAAAAAGACCTTTGCGACATCTGTGTTGCTTTTCAGACAGGGAATTTACCCGAAGAAAAGTATGAGGAACACATTAACTTGAAAAATGAAGCACGTGCTGAAAAAAGTTAAGATAAGGAGTCACCAAATGAAGTATTTACCATGGACCTTCAGTCAGTCTTGCTGTGTCCAAAATCAACAGTCTCTTCTCTATATTACAAAACGAAACTGATTGTTCACAATTTTACTGTATATGACATCAAACGGCAGCAGGGTTACTGCTATCTGTGGAATAAATCTGAGGGGGGTTTATCCAGTAATGAATTTACAAGCCTTATTATACATTTTTTAGAAGAGCATATCAAAACTTATTTACCTCCAGAAGATCGCAAAGACACTAACATTATTTTATGTAGTGATGGTTGTGGTTACCAAAACCGAAATGTCACACTGTCAAACGCTTTGTTTAACTTTGCGATGGATAAACATGTAACAATTATTCAAAAATATTTACAGAAGGGACATACGCAAATGGAGGTGGACAGTGTCCACTCTGTAATTGAGAGGCAGATACGTAATAAAAAAATCAATATCCCAGCTGACTATGTTTATATTTGTAAAACAGCTTGTCAACAGAAACCATACAAGGTTGAGTATGTTACTCACAAGTTTTTTTTTTGAAGTTTGGTGAACTTACGTATTTCAAATCAATCAGGCCTGGAAAACTGAATGGCGCCCCTGTGGTAAATGATATAAAAGCTTTGAAATACGAAAATACAGGCGTGTCTTTTAAACTTCATCATTCAGATGTACTTTGGGAAACTCTACCTATTCGAATAAATTTGGACAATATTAAAGCAACAAGTGTAAGCACTTTACCACAATTACACAAAAATCGGCTAAAAATAAAGGCTGAAAAATATCGACATCTGCAACAATTAAAATTAAGTATGGAGGCCGATTATCATACCTTTTACGATAATTTACTTCACGAATAGTTTAACTCTACTTTTCTGTTTTTTTTTGTTTTTTAGCTTTAAGTTCTTTTGTTAAAAAAAATTAGCAGTTTTTCTACTGACTACCTACATAAAATAAAAAGTACTGACACAAAAAAATGGTTTTTACATAAATAAAAATTCCTTACAAATAAATAGTAGAATGTTTTTTTTACTAAGCAAACTGCGTATCTTCAAATTTTAATTAAAAAAATGAGGACGATATCTACGTATCTCCTTTTTTTTTAAATAAAAAAAGGGATTATTCTGAAAAATCAGTAATTTTAAGCATTGAATATTTTTTTCAAATACAAAATTGAATCATCATCAAAAAAAAAGTCCAAATTTACTAAATAATAAAAACGTGGTCAGTTTTTCTTGTTTCCTGAAAAATTTTCATAAATGGAATTACGCACTTTGCGACTTAAGCCGACGATATTAAATATTTATTTAAAATAATATAGAACCCATTATTTTATGTTAAGAAGAGAGGGTTTAAATAATAAAACCTTTAAAAACAATCACTTTTATATAGTTTTTTTTCCAAATTTAGTCATTATAATGAAGTTACTTAAATAAAATAATTTCAACTGATGTATTTCTACATATCCACGCACATTGAGGAAAAGCACCATGTGTGACAACACACCACTAGTTATCTATATATATATATATATATATATATATATATATATATATATATATATATATATATATATAAAACTCAAAGGTGACTGCCTGACTGATTGACTGACTGACATAGTGATCTATCAACGCAGAGCCCAAACCGCTGGACGGATGGTGCTGAAATTTGGCATGCAGGTAGATATTATGACGTAGGCATCCGCTAAGAAAGGATTTTGATTAATTCCACTCCCAAGGGGATAAAATACGGGATGAAAGTTTGTATGATCTATCAACGCACAGCTCAAACCGCTGGACGGATGGGGCTGAAATTTGGCACGCAGGTAGATGTTATGACGTAGGCACCCGCTAAAAAAGGATTTTGAATAATTCCACCCCCAAAAGGATAAAATTGGAGATGAACGTTTGTATGAAACTTTGTCAATTTTAAACCCATCAGGTTAAGATTTTGCATGAATATAGCTACTATTACGTAGGCATCCCCCAAGAAAGGATTTTTGATAAATTACACCCCTAAAGGGATAAAATAGATGATGAAAGTTTGTATGAAAGTTTGTCAATTTTAAACCGATCGGGCTGAGATTTTGCATGCATATAGCTAATGTAACGTAGGCATCCCCTAAGAAAGGATTTTGATTAATTCCACCCCCAAGGAGATAAAATAGGGGATGAAAGTTTGTATGAAACTTTGTCAATTTAAAACCGATTGGGCTGAGATCTTGCATGCATATAGCTACTATGACGTAGGCATTCCTTAGAAGGGATTTTAATAAATATCATACCTAAGGGGATCCAATAGGCGATGAAAGTTTGTCAATTTTAAACCGATCGGGCTGAGATTTTGATTAATTCTACCCCTAAGGCGATAAAATAGGGGATGAAAGTTTGTACGAAACTTTGCCAATATCAAACCGATCGGGCTGAGATTTTGATTGCATATAGCATGCAAGTTTTAATAGTTTTAAAATAATAATAGTCTAATACCACTCGCGCTTTAATGTGCGGGGTGTGTGGAGCGGTAAGGCGGTAGCACGCTGCTGCTGGCCGACATGATACTGTCGATAGACGCGTAGAATCTTGAAAATTCGAAAATAATTTTTTTTCTATTACGTAGTGGTGTAGTAAGAAATGACTTTTAAATTTAACTCCTAAGGATTTAAAATAGGGGTTGAAAATGTGTATGAAATTGGGTGGCCAAAAACTAAAGTTCACGCGGATAAAGTAGCGGGCGGCCGCTAGTATATATATAAAACTCAAAGGTGACTGACTGACTGACTGATATAGTGATCTATCAACGCAGAGCCCAAACCGCTGGACGGATGGGGCTGAAATTTGGCATGCAGGTAGATATTATATCGTAGGCATCCGCTAAGAAAGGATTTTGATTAATTCCACCCCCAACGGGATAAAATAGGGGATGAAAGTTTGTATGATCTATCAACGCACAGCTCAAACCGCTGTACGGATTGGGCTGAAATTTGGCATGCAGGTAGATGTTCTGACGTAGGCATCCGCTAAGAAAGGATTTTGATTAATTCCACCCCCAGGGGCATAAAATAGGGGATGAAAGTTTATATACAACTTTGTCAATTTTAAACCGTTCGGGCTGAAACTTTGCATGCATATAGTTACTATGATGAAGGCATCCCCTAAGAAAGGATTTTGATAAATTCCACCCCTAAGGGGATAAAATAGGAGATGACTGGTTTTATAAAACTCTGTCAATTTTAAACCGATCGGGCTAAGATTTTGCACGCATATAGCTACTATAACGTAGGCATCCCCTAAGAAAGTATTTTGATAAATTCCACCCCTAAGGGGATAAACTAGGCGATAAAAGTTTGTATGACACTTTGTCAAATTTAAACCGATCGAGCTGAGATTTTGCATGCATATAGCTACTATGACGTAGGCATTTCCTAGAAAAAGATTTTGATTAATTCCATCTTAAAGGAGATAAAATAGGGGATGAAAGTTTGTAATGAACTTTGTTAATTTTAAACCAATCGGGCTGAGATTTTGCATGCATGTAGCTACAATGACGTAGGCATCCCATATAAAAGGATTTTGATAAATTCCACCCCTACGGGGATAAAATAGGGGATGAAAGTTTGTATGAAACTTTGTCAATTTTAAACCGATTAGGCTGAGATTTTGCATGCCTATAGCTACTATGACGTAGGCATCCCCTAAAAAAGAATTTTGATTAATTCCACCCCTATTTGGATAAAATAGGGGATAAAAGTTTGTATGAAACTTTGTCAATTTTAAACCGATCGGGCTGAGATTTTGCATGAATGTAGCTACTATGACGTAGGCATCCCTTAGAAAAAGGATTTTGATAAATTCCACCCCCAAGGGATAAAATAGAAATGAAAGTTTGTATGAAACTTTGTCAATTTCAAACCGATCGGGCTGAGATTTTGCATGCATATAGCATGCATGTTTTTAAAGTTTTAAAATAAAAATAGTCTAATACCACTCGCGCTTTACTGAGCGGGGTGTGTGGAGCGGTGAGACGGTAGCACGTTTCTGCTGGCCGACATGGCACTGTCAATAGACGCGTAGAGTCTTGAAAATTCGAGAATAAATTTTTTTTATTACGTAATGGTGTACTAAGAAATTACTTTTTTAAATTCCATCCTTAATGATTTAAAATAGGGGTTGCAATTTTGTATGAAACTCGGTGGCAAAAAACTAAAGTCCACGCGGATGAAGTCGCGGGCGGCCGCTAGTTTTTCATATAGATATAGATTGACAAGTTTTGGAGTTGAACCTCTAAATATTTATTATTATGTAGACTAAAAAATACAAAAACTATTTTTTTCAGAAAGGAAACATGAAACGATATCAAAGTGGGGCAGAAAAAAAGAAAAGGTTAAAACGAAATCTAGAAATTGCCGAACAGCAGAAAAATTCATTGCACAAATTTTTAAACGTTAGTACGGAAAATGAGCAACCTTGTACAACTTCTGGTAACTCCGAAAACCCTACCGTGGAAATTTCTTCCGAAACATGCATCGCTGGAACATCGAAGGAAAAACTTGATGAAGAAGTAGAACAGGAACGCGGCGAAAATCCGAAAGTTGAAAATTCCAGTAACGTCCAAGATGACGAAGACACCGATTTTGATATTACAAAACTGAAGGATATAGCTTTATGGCCCGCGATATTAACGGATAAAATGATTGACTATATTCTTAGAAACAAGCCAACGAATGTAGGGAATATTGAAGAATTAAAATCAGTGTACAAAGATAGAGATGAAGTTTATTATAGAGGGCTTTCTCACAAACATTTTTATCGAACGAAGTCAAATGGAATTAAGGAAGACCGAGACTGGTTAAAGTTTTCAGAAACAAGCAAAAGTGTTTATTGCTACCCTTGCAAACTGTTTTCTGCATCAAAATCGAAATTGATTACTGGTTTCCAGAACTGGAAAACAATTATCGTTACGTTATCGGACCACGAACTTTCAAAGGAGCACATGGCAGCTGTCTGCACTTTATATAAAAGAACTTCAAATTTTAACAGAGTTGATACTCAGTTATTATTGAGAAAAGAAAATGAGGTAAACTACTGGAAGAAAGTCTTGCAGCGGGTTATATCCATAATAAAACTATTAAGTAGTTTGGGGATTGCGTTCAGAGGGCATAACGAAGGCAAGGATTCCACAAGAAAAGGGAATTATTTAACATGCTTAGAATACCTAAGTGAGTATGACGACTTCTTCAAATTGCACCTACAAAAATACGGCAATAAAGGACGAGGAAACGTGAATTATCTGTCTCACAATGTTTGTGATGAATTTAGCACCATTATTGGTAGAAAAGTCACAGCACACATAATTGATGAAATTAAGGCTGCAAATTATTATGGGATCATCGTTGACTCTACGCCTGATGTTTCGCATATAGATCAATTGACATTTGTCATAAGATATGTTACGTCCAATGGTGACATCAAAGAGAGATTTGTCGGATTTATACCAATAGAAGGGCATACAAGTTCATATTTGGAACAACAAATATTGGATATGTTGGACAAATTGGGAATAGATATTAAAAACTGTCGGGGGCAATCGTATATGTATATGTTCACTAAGAGCACTCATTACTAAACGTTTGCGTTAAGATTGTGTTTTAATTACATTCCAGATTCTCAGAATAAAACTCTACAAAGCGACTTAAGCGGAGCTCCAGCCCTTCAAGAACCTTCTGAGGAAGAAAATAGCACCGATCAGGAAAATTCGATGAAAATGAAAGAATTTTATGAAAGTAAGTTAACCCTTGGTGCATAATAACTACCTTAAAAGTTTCCTTTTATTAAACTTATGTTACAAAATTAGCAACGTTAGTTGAAACATTTAAACTTTTTTTTTTCTTCTTTTTTTCCAGCTTTTTTTGCAGACATCGAGGATAGCAGTGATGAGTATATACCAAGCTCCGAGTCATCCTCATCTGAAGATACCGCTACTACAAATAAACGTAACGTAATTAAAATAAAATCTTTCAGAGATGGTCAAGATGTTGTGCCTAATGTATTGTCAACTCCTCTAGTTCCGTACGACGAAACTGATGGAAGTGAGAGCCCTGATTTAGAATTCCCTGCAGTTTTGACCACCCAAAGTCTAACTCCAAAAAAGAAACAAAAAGTATATCTTCCTAGAGATAACACCTCTAGGAAAAGAAAACGCAATCCGCACAGTTGGAAAAAGAACAAAGGAGCCATTTTAAGGGAAAAAGGAGAAGCCTACTTATCATATTCGGGTAAAGAAATTCAAAAGAAAACCCCAAATCTGGGAATGTTATGTAATAACAAATGCCCATTTCACTGCAATGACAAATTTAACCCACATCAACGAGAGCACATCTTCTTTGATTTTTATAAATTGGACACAAATGCGAAAAATGCCTATCTGTATAACTGCATTTCAATAATGCCTGTGCAAAGGAAAAGGAGAGGAGCTCAGTCCCACAAGACCTCATCTTTTACATATCTAGTGAAAAATGAGCGTGAAAATGTCCGGGTGTGCAAAACTGCTTTGGTAGCTCTTTTTGGAGTTGGCAGGGGAAAAATTGATCACATCCAAAAATCAATAAAGGCTGGGTATAGTATCCCACCTCCCGACCGGCGAGGCAAACATACAAATCGGCCTCACAAGATAGCTGCACAAGTTTCAGAATACATCGAAAGTCAAGTTTCCCTTGCGAAGAATCACATTATTCGAGGAATAAAAACATTCACAAAAGTACTTGTCTCCTTTGCTTTCAATAAAAAAAATGTATCAACTTTATTTAGCGGAGGTCAACAATGATAGAAAACCTGAGAATTTCAAAGGCGCTGAGTGCACTTACCGTCATATCTTTTCCTCCAAATTCAATTTATCGATTGGTCATCCAAGAAGCGACACTTGCAGCACCTGTGAAATGGGACAAGTCAATGAAAATCATGTTACAAGCTATCGAGAAGCAATTGGTTTGCAAAGATGTGACCAAGAATCATCCAAACTCAGAAGGGATGTTGCTTACCTTACAGTCGATTTACACCAGACCATGCCTCTCCCTAAGCTCAGTGTGAGCAAGGCGTTTTATTTGAGGCAGATGTGGTTCTATAATCTCGGTGTGCACATCATTACTCACTCAAAGGATTATGCTCAATTCTTTACGTGGACTGAAAACGTTGCTTGTCGGGGAAGCAATAAGGTGGCTAGCTCTCTACTGACCCTAATTGAATTTAATGACTCTTTGAGGAGTATAGATCATCTCATTACCTGGTCAGACTCTTGTTCAGGCCAGAACAAGAATGCGACGATGTTATTCCTGTACCAGTACCTCATTCTTAAAGGTTATTTCAAAGTGATTGAGCATAAATTTCCCGAAGTGGGTCATTCTTATCTTGATAGTGATCGAGATTTCGGAAGAATCGAAATAAATTTGAGGAAGCATGAGACCATATTCCTTCCGGACCAATATCGAGATATTATACAGAACAGTGGAAGAAACAACCATGTTACTGATATGACTTCTCACTTCAGAAATTTTAAGGACCTCCCCAACAAACTGAAGCTCATCAATCGAAAAAAGAACATTCTCAGTGAAAAAGTAGCTTTCAGAGATGAGGTAAAATGGATAAGAGTTGAAGAATTCGGCTCATACCTGTATAAGGATTGCTATGATCCGTATACTCCTTTCAAGAAAGTCAACTTGTTGAAACAGAATCGTGGTGCGACGAATCCCGTTCAAGCTGAAGACGTTGACCTGGAAAGGACCTCTGAAACCGGAGCTAGCTTAACTTCAGAAAAAATTCAAAACTTACAACAGCAACTTCCTTACATCAAAAATGAATATAAATATTTTTACGAATCGGTGATCAAAAAGGAAAATGAAAAAAATCTCTTACCATGATAATAATAAATTTAGCATTAATTTTTTAATCATGTTTTTACATATCTGTTCAATAAATATTTTTCTTAATAAATCTTTGATAAAATATAATTTAATAAAATTTTGTTCAATGAATATTTGTTTGATTTCAATATATCTTTTCCTATTCCTTATGGTAAAAGTAAATTTAATAAATTATGTTGATGTTGAACATGGACATAACAAGTTCTTCAACTAATAGGTATTCATGTCTTGGAAATATGTTGGTGAAAGAAGATGTCATGTGCTATAAATTTTGAAAATTCTCTTTTATTTGACAAGCTACAGTTAAGTCAATAAGGCACAAATATTTTGGATTACCAAACTATAACAACATGCAAAAAAACTGTGGATTGTGTTATGTAGAGAAAAAGAGCAAGTTAAAAACTTTAATGCTGATTATCTCGATTTCACTGATTTGTCTCATAACATCTTCATCCACTAAGCTATTCAATTAAAAGGCGCATTGATCATTATTTTCTACAATTATTTTACTTACATGAATTGGGGCTCGACCAGTTGAAGATCCTTATATCTTATTAGGACAAATTTTAACTGTCATTTATTTTTTATATTTTATTATAAACCCAATAATCACTAAAATATGAGATAAAATTATTTTTAAATAGTTAATGAACTTGATTTAAGTCTATATTTTGTCAAACTTTTTAGGAATTTGCCACGTATTTTAATGAAGTTAAAACAAAATCTAATTTTGAAAAACAAATAAATCAATTAAATAAAATACAACTCCAGCTGAGTTCGGTAGTGGTCTCTCTACTGGCAAATTAGTGCCCAGCTCAGCCGTAGAGGTAAGTAAACAAATATTAGTGAGTCGCGCCACCGATTTAGACGGTCAAAATCGGAAACCCCTGTTGTTCCAGGCACTAGTTTACCCACTGGAGAGAATTAAATAAGTTCACAATTTTTCCCAGAACTAATTGAATTGTACAATAAAAAAAGCGTGTTAAAAAAACGATGAAGTGAGCTAAATAAAACCAAGATATCAACTAGACCCTTCTCTAATAAACAATTTGAAAATTTCCACAACTGTCAAGTCTCGTGCTTGACAACGCTCAATATTTATATATATCACAAAGAATTAATAAATGAATAACTTTTAAAGTTAAGTTTCAATATATGTGTGATCACACGCAATACAAAAAAAAATATACAAGAAAACTAACTCTTAACTAACTAGTTACTTAATCTAATATAGCTTATCTGTTAATTTAAATAACTTTCCGCAGTCCTTGGCTGGTCTTATACTTGGGTCGGTTCCAAAATCAAGCCTTATCCAAAACCAAAAGGCTTACACCAAACACAAAACGTATGCTCGAACCAAGTATCAGGCCTGCTCACAAAAGAAGCCTGTATCCAAGACTTATGCCTGTTTCTAGGACTTTTAGCCGGTAACTAGAACCCTATTTAAAATAGGGTTTCTTTTCTCGATAAACTTGTGACAATATTTCCTTGTTGCTAACTGCAATGATGGAGAATCCTGACCACAATTCGCTGTCTGAACAGTCTTAAACCACTAAATTTCCCTTGGGCTACCAACAGAAGATTTCATTAAATCCCTTACACGAGGTTTTTTTTCCAACGAAACCCAAAATAACGGCAAATATCACTAATACCATTCGTTAGAAAAAAAGCTGAGCTTAAATTTCGTAGATCCAAAATTAATTGTCTTCGATGATTGAAGATTACAAATTAAACTCAAAGAAAATTCTTCCTAGCAATGTTTCTACCACCAAGGTTCGTAAATGAAAGAAAGACGATTTCCCACGTCACTTCGATCACAATAATTTGACACACGTCGAAATAAGATATGGCCTCTACTATAGGGACAAACCGTAGCTTATTCAGCCAACAACTTACGAACAAACAGGGGTCATTTGATACGACCAATCTTAATATTTATATAGGCGACAACAGAAATCCCAACATTACCTAATTTCCCTATTTATTTTTGATTTCAATAACAAAGTTAAAAAAAAATATGACCGAACGTTGGCTGCGAAACTACAATATACAAGTTATCAACGAGAGATTGGGTCGGATGAACTACTGTCAGTGATTTCAAACCATAACAAAAAAAATACTTGACTACAAAACCAATTTTAACAACAACTGAATATAATTTTATGGCCGGAAATAATAAACAACAGTTGGCGTTTTACTATTAACGAACCTAAATCAACCGGTTTTGCCTCGATAAATCCTACAATATTATAAAGTAAGCCAACGATTTTGTTTACAAATTAAGATCTGTCGCTAACGCGAAATTAACCCGTGACAACATTCCCTCCCCTAAGAAAGGAGAAAATCTACCGAAGATTTTCGACGATAACTCAATAAGTGCTAAATAAGCCAACAGTCACGATGAAAGGGACAACAAGCCCATACAATAGCTAACGACAAATTGCTGTAGCAGCCAAACCAATAAAACGCCATATTCGCATTCTTAACTCGTAAAGAATACGACTTAACAACAACATCTAACAAAGAGACAACCAGAAAAAGAACAAACAAACAAAATAAAAACACAAAAGGGTATCAACGATGGTTGTTGATAAGTTGGCTGGATTCAAGTAATGTAGCAAAGGGTAGAGAAGGTAACGAACACATGTTTCCCACTAAGTCGACCAAAACTCCTCGACAAATCCCACCATGTGGTTTTTTCCACCGGGCACTCAACAACCAATGGCCCGGTCGGAAAATAAAAAGGTTTGGCCTCCAAAAATCCACCAAACGTGAAAAATTAGCACCACGGCCACACAAAATAGAGACCCAAACCATGAGGGTAATTAAAGTCGACGAAGCAAGCAACAACAAAGGTAAGATAAGGTAAGATAAAGGTAAGGGAAATTAAGGCAAAAATAAGGAAATTACTTGAATCCAGAAGTGTTAAGGTTGGAGGACTCTACCTCCCCGCCTGGAATATCCTCGGGTGGTGAAATTCTTAGGCCTCCAGCCACAAGGCACAAAAAAGTCAACGATGGTTAAGTTGAACAAGGGTCTGAATCCAAGCAACGAAAGATACCTATAGTTAACAATACCTAAGTTCCTACTAAATTAACTCCGAAAAATTCCTCTACAAATCCCAACAAATGGTTTTTTCCACCGGACACTCAACAACCAATGGCCCGGTCGGAAAATAAAAGGTTTGGCCTCGAAATCCACACAAAACGTGAAATAGCACCACGGCCAAAAAAAAGGCCCAAACCATGAGGGTAATTCAAAGCCAACGGAGCAGGAAAACGATGTTACTAAATAAGATAAGGTAAAGATAAGTTTCACTAAAGGTAGAACGAAATTTGGATCCAGAAAGTGGTTAGGTTGGGGGACTCTTACCCACCCCGCCTGGAGTATCCTCGGGTGGTGAAATTCTTACGCCTCCAGCCACAAGGCGTGAAAAAAAAACAAACATCAAAAAGATACAACAATAAAAGAGTAAAAGAACGTACAACAAAATTCAAAGACAAACAGGTTCTGAACTCGCAACGTGTAAGTTATGTCCCAACAAAGATAACTATATAAAATATCACAGTTGATATACGGTAAATTACGATAAGCTAATAGACACGATAAATCACAACAAACAACAAAATGCATCATAAAACTCACACAACGTAACGAATTCAACAATAAACGTATGAAAAAAAAAACTACTACAAAGCTTTTCACCAAATAGAGAGCAAACTTTCGGTTCAATACAAATTAGCAACGAGTAATAATAAATAAAAACCAACTTACTAAAAGTATTAAAATCCATACTAGATATAAATTATTTCGCGATTGCTGTGATCAAGAGTTAATATCGCCAATAATTAAATGATATCAAAAATACAGTTACTACTTAGCTCACTTTTCATATGTATAAATACCAAAAATTACAACTACCGGAATTTTAAATCCACCCAAAACAACATTGGCACAATTACAAAAATTAGCCCCAATAAACAACATGGCCCCCAATCAACAAAATCGGCCCCAATAAACAAAATGGCCCCAATAAACAAAATGGCCCCAATAAACAAAATCGGCCCCAATTAACAAAAGGCCCCAATAAACAAAATTGGCCCCAATTAACAAAACGGCCTCAATTAACAAAATCGGGCCCCACGTTGGGCGCCAAAAATTTGCCACGTATTTTAATGAAGTTAAAACAAAATCTAATTTTGAAAAACAAATAAATCAATTAAATAAAATACAACTCCAGCTGAGTTCGGTAGTGGTCTCTCTACTGGCAAATTAGTGCCCAGCTCAGCCGTAGAGGTAAGTAAACAAATATTAGTGAGTCGCGCCACCGATTTAGACGGTCAAAATCGGAAACCCCTGTTGTTCCAGGCACTAGTTTACCCACTGGAGAGAATTAAATAAGTTCACAATTTTTCCCAGAACTAATTGAATTGTACAATAAAAAAAGCGTGTTAAAAAAACGATGAAGTGAGCTAAATAAAACCAAGATATCAACTAGACCCTTCTCTAATAAACAATTTGAAAATTTCCACAACTGTCAAGTCTCGTGCTTGACAACGCTCAATATTTATATATATCACAAAGAATTAATAAATGAATAACTTTTAAAGTTAAGTTTCAATATATGTGTGATCACACGCAATACAAAAAAAAATATACAAGAAAACTAACTCTTAACTAACTAGTTACTTAATCTAATATAGCTTATCTGTTAATTTAAATAAGTTTCCGCAGTCCTTGGCTGGTCTTATACTTGGGTCGGTTCCAAAATCAAGCCTTATCCAAAACCAAAAGGCTTACACCAAACACAAAACGTATGCTCGAACCAAGTATCAGGCCTGCTCACAAAAGAAGCCTGTATCCAAGACTTATGCCTGTTTCTAGGACTTTTAGCCGGTAACAAGAACCCTATTTAAAATAGGGTTTCTTTTCTCGATAAACTTGTGACAATATTTCCTTGTTGCTAACTGCAATGATGGGGAATCCTGACCACAATTCGCTGTCTGAACAGTCTTAAACCACTAAATTTCCCTTGGGCTACCAACAGAAGATTTCATTAAATCCCTTACACGAGGTTTTTTTTTCCAACGAAACCCAAAATAACGGCAAATATCACTAATACCATTCGTTAGAAAAAAAGCTGAGCTTAAATTTCGTAGATCCAAAATTAATTGTCTTCGATGATTGAAGATTACAAATTAAACTCAAAGAAAATTCTTCCTAGCAATGTTTCTACCACCAAGGTTCGTAAATGAAAGAAAGACGATTTCCCACGTCACTTCGATCACAATAATTTGACACACGTCGAAATAAGATATGGCCCCTACTATAGGGACAAACCGTAGCTTATTCAGCCAACAACTTACGAACAAACAGGGGTCATTTGATACGACCAATCTTAATATTTATATAGGCGACAACAGAAATCCCAACATTACCTAATTTCCCCATTTATTTTTGATTTCAATAACAAAGTTAAAAAAAATTAGACCGAACGTTGGCTGCGAAACTACAATATACAAGTTATCAACGAGAGATTGGGTCGGATGAACTACTGTCAGTGATTTCAAACCATAACAAAAATAAATCTTGACTACAAAACCAATTTTAACAACAACTGAATATAATTTTATGGCCGGAAATAATAAACAACAGTTGGCGTTTTACTATTAACGAACCTAAATCAACCGGTTTTGCCTCGATAAATCCTACAATATTATAAGGTAAGCCAACGATTTTGTTTACAAATTAAGATCTGTCGCTAACGCGAAATTAACCCGTGACAAATTTTGTTTTTAAATCATTTTATTTTCAATTTTCATCAACCTTTCGGTAATTTGGCTTTAATAAACTTCATAAACCGTCCCATACAGATATAACTATCCACAATACTTCTATTCATCCAATTCAACATAAACACGCAGCATATAATAGTATGATCCATAGATTATTGAATACACCTTTAACTGAAAATAATTATAATAAAGAATATTTGATTATCAAACAAATAGCAGTTAATAATGGCTACGACCACAAATTAATTGACAACATTATTTCTAAAAAAGCTTATAAACAGGCCATCCAGGAAGTTTATCCGTACATAAAAGAAACTAAACAATACAAAAGTTTAACATATCTAGGTAAAAGTAGTACTAAATTAAAATCTTTTTTAAAGAAACAAAATTTTACGATTTCATATAAAACCAATAATACAATAGGGAAACACATTAAGAACAATAAAACTAAAAATTCAAAAAAACCAAAAATCGGGTGTATATAAACTTAGTTGTGGTTCTTGTAATAAAGTATATATAGGACAAACAGGTAGAACTTTTAAAAAGCGTATTACAGAACATAACAGAAGCTTCCTTAATAAAAAAACTGATTCTACATACTCAAATCATCTAATTTCTGAAAACCATAACTTTAATAATAATTTTGATATTTTACACCAAGAAAATAAAGGTTTTAAATTAAATTTATTAGAAAGTCTAGAAATTAATAAATGTAAACACTCTGATACATTACTGAATGATCAAACAGAATTAAATAATTCACCGTTATTAAATTTATTTACATAAAGGTCTATGTACTAATCCTGTATATATTACTACTATAGTAAAAATTTATTATTATTAACTTTGTCCTTATTGCAATTTGTAGTACATTTGTTTTATTTCAGTTTATTTATACAATGTCTTTCGACCATCATTATGTCATTATGTCATGCCATTATTTCATTTTATTTTTACCATAACTTTGTAAGTTTTAATTGTATCTGAAGAAGCTATAAGATAGTGAAACGCGTTATACATTAAATAAAAATTGTGAAAATCTCAATACTTTTAGTATTTTAATATTCTTTGAATATGGATTTTCATCAAGTAACGACTAAGAATATTCAATATTTGAAACAGTCCAATACAGGACTTCTAGTCAATTTGTACTTCAAATTACTACTGAAGTGTGCTACAGCTACTCAAAACATCTGGTTCTTTAATAATTGTTTAAAAAACCAAGTATTTCCTAAATACATACAACTAAGAACAAATAACAACAGTTTTGCTGCTAGACAAGGAATACATTGTGGTAAAATAAAATGGTTAAAAGAAGACCGAAAAAAACAATACAACTATAGAGACGTCTACAATATCTATATTAAGGTAATACATACAGAATTATTACATAGACTACATTATATAGAATTTACAACTTTAGATTATAATACCAGAGAAAAAGTTCAATTATTAATTCACAAAAAATATTCTAGACAAAAACTTAAATTAGATAAATTGATTTCAAATAAATTTAATTCCAATAACAATAATAATAACAAATTCTCAGACCACAGATTTTTTGATAGATTTGTAAATTTAACTAATACTAATTTTACCAATAAAGAAATTTCGTTGATTGAAAAAGGTTTTAAACACAATATACAACCTAATATTAATCCACATAATTTAGAAATTCTTGGTGTAGAAACAGAAATAATATTAAAGAATACTTCAAATAACATTTCAATAAAACATCAAGCCGCTAATATAATTATAAACAAATTGTTACAAACCCCAACTTATAATCCTTACAATAATATTTTAAAATCAATTCAAAATAAATCTACTAATGATCAATTAGTTTTTACTAGAGCAGATAAAGGTAACACTGTTATAGCCATAAATAAAGAATCATATATACAAAAAACTTTAAATTTTATTAATTTAGGAAAATATGAAATATGTAGAAAAAATCCAACAGAAATTTTCCAAAAAGAAATTAAAACATTAGTTCATAATTGTCGTAGTATTTTTGATCCTGTAGATTTATTTATCATGAATCCGCAATCACCTAATTTATATTCCTTAATAAAACTCCATAAACAAGATTACCCAATTCGACCGATAGTATCATATATTACAGCCCCTGCAGTTAAAGTTTCATATGTACTGATTGATATTATTAAACAATATACCAAATTTGAACCTAAATTTATCATTTAGAATTCAAGTGAGTTAATAAATAATATAAAAGATTTAACACTACCAAATAATTCAAAACTAGTTTCTTTTGATGTTCAAAATTTATTTCCAAGTATACCTCCTCAAGATACCATTAAATTAATAGAAAATCTTCTAACTAGTAATTTTGTCAATCCCGTAATAAAAGAAGAAATCTTATCAACACTTTCAGTTTGTTTAAAACAAAATTATTTTGAATTCAATAACAATGTTTATATTTGCAAAGAAGGCTTAATTATGGGAAATCCCTTAAGTCCCTTGTTAGCCGAAATATTTATGGATAACATTGAAAATATTATACACAAACATAATCTGTCACCAAATTTCATATATTGGTATCGGTATGTAGATGATATTATTGCGTGTTTTACAGGTACAAACAGACAATTAAATAGTTTTCTTGAGTTCATTAATAATATACATCCTAAAATTAATTTCACTATAGAATTAGAAGATGAAAATAGCATAAACTTCTTGGATTTAACAATTAATAGAGTAAATAAAAAACATGAATTTTCTATATTTCATAAACCGTCCCATACAGATATAACTATCCACAATACTTCTATTCATCCAATTCAACATAAACGCGCAGCATATAATAGTATGATCCATAGATTATTGAATACACCTTTAACTAAAAATAATTATAATAAAGAATATTTGATTATCAAACAAATAGCAGTTAATAATGGCTACGACCACAAATTAATTGACAACATTATTTCTAAAGAAGCTTATAAACAGGCCATCCAGGAAGTTTATCCGTACATAAAAGAAACTAAACAATACAAAAGTTTAACATATCTAGGTAAAAGTAGTACTAAATTAAAATCTTTTTTAAAGAAACAAAATTTTACGATTTCATATAAAACCAATAATACAATAGGGAAACACATTAAGAACAATAAAACTAAAAATTCAAAAGATCAAAAATCGGGTGTATATAAACTTAGTTGTGGTTCTTGTAATAAAGTATATATAGGACAAACAGGTAGAACTTTTAAAAAGCGTATTACAGAACATAACAGAAGCTTCCTTAATAAAAAAACTGATTCTACATACTCAAATCATCTAATTTCTGAAAACCATAACTTTAATAATAATTTTGATATTTTACACCAAGAAAATAAAGGTTTTAAATTAAATTTATTAGAAAGTCTAGAAATTAATAAATGTAAACACTCTGATACATTACTGAATGATCAAACAGAATTAAATAATTCACCGTTATTAAATTTATTTACATAAAGGTCTATGTACTAATCCTGCATATATTACTACTATAGTAAAAATTTATTATTATTAACTTTGTCCTTATTGCAATTTGTAGTACATTTGTTTTATTTCAGTTTATTTATACAATGTCTTTCGACCATCATTATGTCATTATGTCATGCCATTATTTCATTTTATTTTTACCATAACTTTGTAAGTTTTAATTGTATCTGAAGAAGCTATAAGATAGTGAAACGCGTTATACATTAAATAAAAATTGTGAAAATCTCAATACTTTTAGTATTTTAATATTCTTTATGTATACAGGGTGTGTCACGACGAAGGGACAGTAGAAATATCTCGAGATCTATCTCGATTTAAAATCTGAAAATTTGTACTTGGCCGTTTTCATTGATGGCCTATCTGCCCAAAATAATTTCATTAATCTTACACTTCCGGTTATACCGGAAGTCGCCATCAACTATTTTAAATGGAACACCCTATATATTATTACATTTTCGGATTCCGCATAAAATTCTAGACTAATTTTATGTAAAGTAGTCTATATTTTAAATCGATAGTTTTTGAGTTATTCAAATTTTTTCAAAAATTTTCACAGATGCGACTGAATTTTGAAAAATCAATAACTGGACTATTTTACAATCAAAGGAAACAAAAAATGCTACGCTTGAACGGTAAGTGATGTTCTTTAATTCGATAAACAAATAATTTAGTTTCACAACACAGGGTGTTCTTAAACGGTGTGCCAGTTTTTAGATCTTTGAATAAGAATAAGTCAAAATTTTCAAATAGGACACCCTGTATATACTTACGTCGTCTTACGTGAAATTTATTTGGCTTTCAAATTGTATTAGGGTTCCCTATACCAATAATCAATAGTTTTTACATAAATCAGAAATTATATCCTAGGGGCAGATTTGAACATACAAATCGCAGATCATATGACAGTTAATTTGAGAAAAATTTTTCAAAACAGCAAATTTTCTAAATTATGAGTTTATGATGCATTTATTATTGTCTTCCTATGACTTCAGTAACTATAAAACACTAAGCTTCCATTAAAAGAGGTAAAAAGGGTCTTACGAAAGAGATTATTACCTATTGAAATTATGTACTTGATTTCAAAAAGTTGGCCATGGAAAAAAGTCGCTAACAATCTGTCAATTCGCATTGTGATTATTATTAGGTGTCATTTTTTTGGTCATCTCTCTATGTTACAAAACTTAGTTACCAACTAAGTATTTTTAAAATCATGGCGCGTTTAGGCTATACTAACGAAAATTACTTAAATTTAGTGTTGCTATACGGCGAGTGTCACAAAAATTTGACCAGAACGTGTGAGACATTTACCGAAAGATACCCAGACGTCCCACGCCCTAATAGGAAACTTGTACGATCAGTTATAAAAAATCTAACTAACTATGGTTCATTTAAATCAAAAATTGAAAAATACAAACCCATATTAAACAATGAAGACATTACGATTACAATACTGGGATACTTCACTGCCGATCCTAATGCTTCTCTACGAGATGCTTAAAGAGATTTGGGTTTCGCATTCAAAAATTTGAGGGAGTCTTGAAAAAATTTAAGTATAAACCGTTTTCGATTAATTTGGTGCATCATTTAACACCAGAAGACTTTTTAAAACGAGTAAATTTCTGTGAGTTTTTGCTGATGAAGACTCAAGAAGATGAAACGTTCTTAGAGAAAATAATTTGGAGTGACGAAGCGAAATTCTGCAAAAATGGAATCTTAAATCGGCGGAATTCACATTACTGGGCAGATGAAAATATGTATTTGTTTAGAGAAAGGCGATTCCAAGATTATTGGTCTTTTAACGTGTACTGCTCCATTAAAAACAACAGAATTCTGTGCTTGCACATTTATGATAACAATATTGATGGAGTAGGATACGAAAATATTCTAATATATAATTTGCAAAAAGCATTAGAATCTTTACCATTGGCGGTGTACAGAGCAGCATGGTATCAACACGATGGTGCTCCGGTACACAACAATCATGGTGTTAATCAGCTCCTAATGCAGACTTTTGACGATCGTTGGATAGCGCTGAACGGACCTTTTAGATGGCCTCCGCGATCACCAGAGTTGACACCGTTGAACTACTACATTTGGGGAAAAATCAAATCTTTAGTGTATGCTACTCCTCCCACCACCAAAGAAGACATGAAACAAAGGGTTAGGGAGGCGGTTAGGAATTTAGATCCTAATGAGATCCGAAGGGCCGTAACAGAAGGCATGGTACGTCGCATTCACAAATGTCTAGCGACAAACGGTCGACAATTTGAACATTTAAATTAAAAGTAATCCTTGATGTGTTTTATTAAATTTGATTATATTAAATTATTGTTTTCTTAAATGCAATATTATTTGTGGAAATTACTAAAAATCGCTAACAGTTTCGTCTCCCACTAATGACATTTTTAATAATCTCTTTCGTAAGACCCTTTTTACCTTTTTTGATGGAAGCTTAGTGTTTTATAGTTACTGAAGTCATAGGAAGAAAATAATAAATGCATCATAAACTTATAATTTAGAAAATTTGCCATGTTTTTTAAAAATTTCTTAAATTAACTTTCATATAATCTGCGATTTGTATGTGCAAATCTGCCCCTAGGATATAATTTCTGATTTATGTGAAAACTGTTGATTTTAGGTATAGGCAACCCTAATACAATTTGAAAGCCAAATAAATTTCACGTAAGACGACGTTAGTATATACAGGGTGTCCTATTTGAAAATTTTGACTTATTCTGATTCAAAGATCTAAAAACTGGCACACCGTTTAAGAAAACCCTGTGTTGGAAACTAAATTATTTGTTTATTGAATTAAAGAACATCACTTACCGTTCAAGCGTAGCATTTTTTGTTTCCTTTGATTGTGAAATAGTCCAGTTATTGATTTTTCAAAATTCAGTCGCATCTGTCAAAATTTTTGAAAAAATTTAAATAACTCAAAAACTATCGATTTAAAATATAGACTACTTTACATAAAATTAGTCTAGAATTTTATGCGGAATCCGAAAATGTAATAATATATAGGGTGTTCCATTTAAAATAACGAAGTTGATGGCGACTTCCGGTATAACCGGAAGTGTAAGATTAATGAAATTATTTTAGGCAGATAGGCCATCAATGAAAATGACCAAGTACAAATTTTCAGATTTCAAATCCACATAGATCTCGAGATATTTCTACTGTCCCTTCGTCGTGACACACCCTGTATATAGTTATTAATACTTTTATTATAAAAAGGCGCATTTTTTTTTAGTCAAAATCGTTAAATTTTGTTGTCAAGCTTTTTACGAATTTTGTTTTTAATCATTTTATTTTCAATTTTCATCAACCTTTCGGTAATTTGGCTTTAATAAACTTTTAATGTTTATGTATATACAGGGTGTCCCAGAATTAACTACGAAAACTTCGTATACGTATTCCTTGATGACAAATAAGTAGGGTCTTTCCTATAAAAAAAAATTTTTTAGAGACTCCTGTCAGAGTTATAACCCCTTAAAGAGGGGTAGTAAAATGTGCGCTACTTGATCGCGATACACGATACTCAATTGACATGGTCCTACTTTTTATTTTTTTACTTCAAACCGAAACGATTTCGCAAAAAACGACAAGGAACAAAAAAGTTTCTAAATAATCAAAACTTCCTAAAATAATTTTTTGTTATTGCAAATATTAATTGCTAAGGAAGTTACAAAAGAATATTAAGAGGGGTTCCTTGATTTGCACCCTTAGAATGGGGTAGGGCAGGTGAAAAGTAGCAGGAGAAATGCGTCTTTATAAAAATGATGTTCACCCAAATTTTTAATTTTTTATCTTGGACCAATCAGAAGATATTAAATTAAAACCGTATTTTACCAACCCTCTTTAAAGGGTTATAACTCTGACAGGAGTCTCTAAAAAATTTTTTTTTATAGGAAAGACCCTACTTATTTGTCATCAAGGAATACGTATACGAAGTTTCCGTAGTTAATTCTGGGACACCCTGTATAGTTATTAATACTTTTATTATAAAAAGGCGCATTTTTTTAGTCAAAATCGTTAAATTTTGTTGTCAAGCTTTTTAGGAATTTTGTTTTTAATCATTTTATTTTCAATTTTCATCAACCTTTCGGTAGTTTGGCTTTAATAAAATTTTAATATTTATGCATACATATATTTTTTTTTAATTAAAAAACATATAGTATAATAAGTAATTATGTTTTTTTTTTTTGCAGTACTAGTTACGATGTCTACTTATAAATATGCTAGCGGCAGTGAGAAGCGCAAAAGGAAAGCTCATCGAGAAGAAGCACAAAAGAAAATGAAAAACTCTTTGTCGATGTTTTTAGTTAAAATGTCGCCGGAAAACGAAAACGAAGATAAACATACAATTACTTCAAATTTTAACGATTCGGAAGTTCCAAGTTCCAATTCAAACGCAGAATTTCATTCTTCAGAAGAGCTGGCAACTCCTGCCGAAGAAATCATTGAAGATGAAGAATATGTAACACGAGACATTGCTCTGTGGCCGAAAGTAATCACTACCGAAATTCAAAATCGGGTGATTAAAATTAAACCAAAAACTATTTTTGGTTCGCTGGATTCTTCAGTAATAACCTGCAAAGAGGGATCTAGACAATTACAAAGAACGTTGAATTTGTCTGCGTTTTATAGAATAAATAAAAATCAAGAAAAAATTCCACGCGAATGGCTTGTTTATAGTAAGACCAGTAAAATGGCTTACTGCTACATTTGCAAACTTTTTTCCAACAAGGAGACTTAGCTATCTCGAGGAACCAACGATTGGAAAAATATTTCAAGAAAATTGTCCGAACACGAAAATTCAGTGGACCACATATCTTCGATTCGGATATTCATTTCGAGGAGTAAATCAGTAGGACGTATAGATACTGGTCTAATTAAAGCTGAAGAAGATGAGAGACAATATTGGCGAGAAGTTTTGAAAAGAGTCATTGCGACAGTAAAATTCTTAGGGAGTTATGGACTTGCTTTTCGAGAGAAAAATCAAACTTTTAACAAAGAGCATAACGGAAATTTTATTGGTGCGTTGGAATACCTCGCAGATTTCGATCCTTTCCTCAAAAATCATTTGAATAAATATCCCAATTTAGGTAAAGGAAACGTCCATTACCTGTCCTCAAGAATTTGCGACGAATTTATTTTACTAATAGGAAACCATATAAGGACAACTATTATTGAAGAAATTAAATTGGCGAAATTTTTTTCTATTATAATTGACTCCACGCCCGATATATTGTCACATACGATAATAGAGTTGTTTAATTGTTTTAGATTTCATTGTATTATTTTGTATTGTAATTATCCAGGCCAAAGTCAGTACGTTAGATTTCAAGGCGACCTTATATAGTTTAATTCTTATTCTCACGTAGCGTAAGAATTGGATATAAAAGAGCGTCGTTGAGGTCGTACTCGAGGAGTTCGGAGTCTAAGGTTGTCTGTAAGGGTCACCCTTCGGAGTGTCCCTAAAACATACCCTTGGGTCTGGGCCGTTGTGACTTTTGACTTATTTGCGTGAGTAAGTGTGACATGCCACCATGTAGTTTATTTGGTAAGATTAGTAAGATTATTATTTTTAGATATTTCATATTCATATTTTCATCATTTATTATTATTGCTTGTTTTATTGTTAATATATTTGTTGTTTGTTTCCTGTTGTTTATCTTATCTTTCCCTTGGTTAGTTTTCTGCCTTCAGCAGGATACCTAACCAGGGGGTAGATAACCACGACCTGGGTGGGAAGTGCCTTCAGTTAGCTACCCCTCATCCAATAACACTATGGCACATTTCTTCTATCCCCCCAGGCGTGACATGGTGGAGGCGCTGTTCTCGGATCCCTAAACTGATTCTTCCTAATCAGTTTAATTTTAACTATTCGTTGTCTTTTTTTATAGCATTTTTTTTGCCTCATGTCACTGGCGTGACATGGTGGAGGTGCCGTTGGCCGATCCCTTATAACTGATTCTTCCTAATCAGTTTATTTTTAAATATTTGTAGCAATTTTTTTTTCTAGCATTGTTTTTGCCCCATGTCACTGGCGTGACATGGTGGAGGAGCCGTTCTCTGATCCCTATACTGATTCTTCCTAATCAGTTTAATTTTAACTATTCGTAGCCCTTTTTTATAGCATTTTTTTGCCTCATGTCACTGACGTGACATAATAGAGGTGCCATTAGCTGTTCCTGTGAACTGTTTCTTCCTAAACAGTATCATCTATTAATTTTCTTAAGTTTCTTCCTAATCTGTTTGATATGTTTTTTAAAGCGAAATATCTTGTGTTTTTAATTAATTTGTGAGCTTATTTACTGTATTTGTTTTTTTTTGCACAATTTAGAGATACTTTCATAAATATTTTTTATCTTGAAGAAATTAAGGATTGTTTTTTTTTGAGTTTTTTACGAAGCTTTTTTGTGTGTATACTATATTATATAAAATTTGACGGTGGAATAATTGATTTATTTAGGATTATGACCTGACTGCAGATTTAGCATTTTTTTATTGTGTGTATGTTGAAATACGAGATGTTTAAGTATAGGTAGGTCACTTATTATGTGGTTTTTTCACGGTCAATCGTATAAAGGTTTAATAATGTATACAATATGTATTGTTGATAAACAATAAACTGTCTTCAAGTAAAAAATGTAAAGTGTTATTTTCTATCTTTTTCCAGTTTCTTTAGTGCAATAATAAATATTCATAAATATACCCCATCCATATCTATGTTATGATCCATACTAAGTAAGAATAGGTTTTTTCTGGTTTTAAGGATCTTTTTTTTTTTATTTGTTGTGGTATATATATAGGTTACAGATATGGTCATGGTCAAATGTTTTATTCTATTTATTTCTTTGTCAGCTATGTAGTTGTTTATTTAATTCCGAAATAGCAAAACTGCACACAGATTAGTGACATTGAACCTTTGTTTTTAAACTTCTTATTATTTATTTTCTTGGTAAGATTTCAATTGTCGTTAACTTAATTAGATAGTCTATTCTTCATTGCTTTTCTGTAATTTTTTTATAATATGTTGTAAATTGGGAAACAGATACCAAATATTCGGTATAGTAATCTTTTTTAAACGTTATTAGAAATAAAGGTGGCATGTCAAAAGTAAGTAAGAGTACACCGGACCAGAAACTCCGAAAGTCCAACATAAAATCATTGTTTCTACACGTAGTATTGTAGAAACAAAGGATTTTTTCTTTTATTGCTTATTAATAAATAGATATTATAATTTATATTAATTATAAAAGTTTATTTAAAATACAATTTTTTTTATATAGTAAATGATTCTATCCAGTTATTAATATTTTTCATTGTTTTGGCTTTTTCTACCGTTTAGTGTCTTTTTCTTATTTAAATAAATTAATATATTTTAGTGTCAGAATTGTACAGTAAGGTCTAGAAAGAAGCGGAAGGGAATCAAAGAATGGTGTTTATTTAAAGTTTTTAAAAATGTTTGTTGTGTGTGACATTTTTGTTTGGCTTTATCAAGTAGTAAACAAGCATCAACAAGTGCTATAGTAATGAGATGAGTTTAACAGGAAACTAGGGAGAGGAGAGGTTTCACTGAATGGCCTAGAAACCTTACCTGGCCCGAAAGTTTTAAAAATATTAAATAGATGTTTAGTATAAGGATAAAAACCCTAGGCATCCAATGGAGTAATTTATGCGGTGTTTAGTACAGGGTATAAGACCTTGGGCACCAGATGGGATAATATATGAGATGTTTAGTATAGGGATAAAAACCCTAGGCATCTAATAGTGTAATTTATAAGGTGTTTAGTACAGGGTATAAGACCTTGGGCACCCGATGGGATAATATATGAGATGTTTAGTATAGGGATAAAAACCCTAGGCATCCAATGGTGTAATTTATAAGGTGTTTAGTACAGGGTAAGACCTTGGGCACCTAAAGGTATAATTATTATTTTTTTTATTTTTGTAGTTGAAGGTAAATAGCTTGTAAATAAAGTCAAATAAAATTTAAATTTTTTTGTTAATGTTAATGTTGAAGTTTAAAGTAATGATTCCCTCATGCCCTTTCTAGGCAAATTACAGTAATTATTTAATTTTAATAGTGTTTGTTTTTGTATGTTTTAGGACAGAGTTATTGTTTTAATGTTTAAATGTTTAACGTTTTCCCCACATCTACTCAAAGAAGACGCAATCCAGGAGATGCTTGCTCGGTACCGGAATTCTAGAGGGAAAGGGTCCTTTATCCTGAGTACGGTATGGGTCTTGTCTCAACGAGTAAGAAAGGTCTCCGTCGAGGAATGGAAATGGTCAGCTTCAATACTCCTATCCCAATAGCAGATCTTCCCAATGGATGATAGCCAAAGATGGGAAGACTGTAAAGTTATGGTTGTAAAAATGTATTAAGGTTAATGGTGTGATGGAGTACCGTCTGATGTTGGCCATGGACCTCGAGAGATGAAGCTATGAAATGATGGTTTTTCACAGCGTTGCAGACAGACCAACATACCAAAAAGGGATCCGTCTAGCCATCGGTGGACCTGGCGTTTCTAGACGAGGGCAAGACAGGTCATTCTCCGAGAAGAGCAGATTTTGACAGAAGTGTGGTGGATTATAATTATTTTGTGAAACTCAGTCCTATACATACACCCCTGTAAGCCAGAGCCGAGCAAAGCCAGGGGCTGGCTTTAAGGGAAGGGGGGCATGTCACATACGATAATAGAGTTGTTTAATTGTTTTAGATTTCATTGTATTATTTTGTATTGTAATTATCCAGGCCAAAGTCAGTACGTTAGATTTCAAGGCGACCTTATATAGTTTAATTCTTATTCTCACGTAGCGTAAGAATTGGATATAAAAGAGCGTCGTTGAGGTCGTACTCGAGGAGTTCGGAGTCTAAGGTTGTCTGTAAGGGTCACCCTCTGGGGTGTCCCTAAAACATACCCTTGGGTCTGGGCCGTTGTGACTCTTGACTTATTTTCGTGAGTAAATGTGACATGCCACCATGTAGTTTATTTGGTAAGATTAGTAAGATTATTATTTTTAGATATTTCATATTTATATTGTTTATTATTCATTGTTATTGCTTATTTATCCGTTAATATATTTGTTGTTTGTTTCCTGTTGTTTATCTCATCTTCCCCTTGGTTAGTTTTCTGCCTTCAGCAGGATAACTAACCAGGGGATAGATACCCACGACCTGGGTGGGAAGTGCCTTCAGAAAGCTACCTCTCATCCCAAAACATTATGGCACATTCGTTAATCCCCCCAGGCGTGACAGTATCTCACATTGATCAACTTACTATAATAATTAGATACGTTTTGAATGGAGCAGTGAATGAAAGGTTTTTAAATTTTATACCAATAACATCGCATACTGGGAAAAGTCTTGAAAATATTATTATTGAATACTTGAAAAATTTGGGTATTGACATAAATAACTGTCGTGGTCAAAGTTACGATAATGCGGCGAACATGTCGGGTTGTTATAATGAACTACAAAGTCATATTAAACACCACAGTCCGACTGCAGAGTTCGTTCCATGCGCAGCTCACAGCCTCAATCTGTTTGGAAATGCTGCCACAGAAAGTTCTTTGGAGGTAACAATATTTTTCAATGTAGTTCAAGAGCTATACGTTTTCTTTTCGGCTTCAACCCGGAGATGGGGCATTTTAGAAAAATGTGCTGCTAAGAAAAAAATTACTTTGAAACAGTTATCGAATACCAGATGGTCTGCCCGAGCTGATGCTATTAAAGCTCTGAAAGAAAATTATGCTGAAATAATGGAAGCTTTAAAAACCATCTCGTTAGATTCAACCGAAAAATCTACAGTTCGTGTGGAAGCTGGTGGTTTGTTGTCTAAGCTGGATGAGTTTGAGTTTGTCTAACTGATTTGCATATGGGAAAGCATTTTAAGTAGAATTAACGCAGTCAGTAAGACTCTTCAAGCAAATAGAAGCACCTTGGACACTGCCGTTACTCTATACAACAGCATTAGTACCTATATATCGAAAATTAGAGATAATTTTAATACGTTCGAAGAAGATGCCGAAAAATTATTACCTCGCAAATATAACAACAAAGAAAAACGACGAAAAAGGAGGAAATTATTTTTTGACGAAAATGTAGAAAACGATACAATTTTAGAAGACCGCGAAAATTTTAGAATTAATCTATTTTTAACAATATGTGATAAAATTATTTTTGAAACTTCAAAAAGAAGTCAAATTTACAAAAACTTAAAAAATAAATTTTGTGTAATATTAGATAATTGTGATGATAGCGAGTTTGAGAAAAGTTTTAACTTGATCAAAGAAGCTTATGGGCAGGACTTGGATGCAGAAGATCTAAAAATGGAACTAAGACAATTTTCTCTGCTTGCTGCTGCAGAAAATTTGAAAACTACTTCAGAAAAATTACTTTTTATAGAAGAAAATAAAATTGTATCGGCCTTTCCAAATGTAAACAAATTTTATTACGATTATATCTAACATTAGCTATTAGTAATTCAGAGGGAGAACGGTCCTTCTCAGTTTTAAAAAATATCAAAAATTATTTAAGAAGTGTGATGTCACAACAAAAACTAAATTCTTTGACAATTTTATATATAGAACAAGAATCTTTTAAATCTGTAAAATACGATGAAATAATTACTTTTTTTATAGAGAATAAAATTAGAAAAAAGAAGTTTTAAATAATAACTGATGTTTTTTGTCTTACATACCTAATTAATAGTTTAATTTATTTTCTTGACTACCTTTTAATTACACATATATTATATTGTAGGTAATAGGTAAGTATAAAAGTACATATACATACATATGTTTATTTTATGTACATATAAAGTATAGGCGATTCCACATAACTGATCAGCGCCCTCGATGGCAATGAGAGTTGCCTATATGATAGGCAACTCATAATACAATTAATTACCGTCCTCCTAAGGTTCACTTTATTGCCATCGAGGGCGCTGGTCAGTTATGTGGAATCGCCTATATTTTATTGCATAAAGAAAATTTTGCCTCAAAGCCTGCGGCCTGCGGGTCAGTGGGCCCGCAGTTGAAAATTTGCCTAGGGCCCGAAAATTCCTAAACGCGGCACTGCTCGGCTTGAAATCGGTGGTGGAGCTGACCGGCCTTTTTCGTCTACCTGAGGTTCGTGGTGGAGTTGACATTATCCCGTAATAGTTTATAACATTTTACTAATATTATATGTGTCGTTCATTGTAAAAGTGGTGTAACTCCATATTTTTAAAATACTTAATTTTTTGCTCAATGGTATCACATTTAGTCATATCTTTCATTATAAAAGTGAAGCAACTCCAATAGTTGCATAAAAATCCCATAGATGGCGTTACTTGTTTGTACAGAGCACTAAAATGTTTAAATATTCATTATAAAAGTGAAGTAAGTCACAAGTCACTTTAATAGTGAAGTAAGTCCGGAGTTGATTCACTTTTATGTGACTTATTTTTGACACGTGATGTTAAGTTGTGTGTTAAAATTGATTACAAATATTAATTATTAAGTGTTTTAATAGCTTATTTAGATGGATTTAGAGGATTTTAGTGATTCCGGGTCTGAATATCAGCCTAGTTCCGAAGAAAGTTGTTCTGGATCTGGTAGAGGAAAACCGCCTATTATGGGGTATGTTCCTAATATGGGGTACACGTAAATTTAAAGAACTAAAGGAGCGTCATCTATGTTTTAATTGCTAAATTGCATGTTTTAGATTTGTATTGATTCCTTCTTAATGTTAACGTCACAAGCAACTCAGCTTTTTCGTCATTTGCATTTTCATCCTTTAGCGTGGGTAGAAGTTTCTGTAAGTGCTTACTAAATCGGTTTTTTTAGTAAGACAAGTGAAGTGTTGATAAACTATTTTACGGGAGCCGGGAGCTATTAGTAAGATAGGTGATCTTTGTTTTGTACACTGTGGCTTTTGTTTTATCTTCCTTTTTTATAAAAAAATATGATTGTTTACTAATTGCCGAGTTGATCCTAGAATGGGGTATCTAAAGTTTCTTATTATGGGGTACCCCATATTAGGAATCGTGTAACCGCATAAGAGGGCTAAAGAAGAATCATCCTCTGAATCAGATATAGAGATGCATTTTCAAGAATCAGACGACTCTGATTTAAAAGACCTCCAAGCACAATGCATGTTTTGTCAAATAATATACAAGAAAGACAAAAGCGGAGACGAATGGGTTAGGTACAAAGCATGTTTGGAATGGGCTCATGTCAAATGTGCAGGAAATGACACTCCAAACTATATTTGAGATTTTTGTAAAGAATGATGTTAACAATTTTTCTTTGAACACCTTTACCACATATCTGTAGTTTGTTATTATTCTCAGTACCTACAATAAGTTTGTTCGTTGTTGAATTGAATTCTTTATCAATAAACAGTAACACATAATGTACGTTTCATTATTTCATTATTTTTACGCTTTCTAAACCTATTAAACCTTTTTCCGTGTAACCCATATTTGGAATACGATGTACCCCATAATTGGCGACCTGTTAGCCTAAAATGGGGTAGCAACAGAATTATGCAATTATTTTTTTACATAAATAATAATAAGGTTAAATAATATTTTTTCAGGATATTATCTTCCTTATATAGCAACAAATAAATGTCACAAATATGAACGATATAAAATGAAAAATAAATGAAATTCATGAATAATAGTAAATGGTACCCCATAATAGGCGGTTTTCCTCTAAGCTTATTTAAATTCATTGTTTTTCTAACCTTAAAATTGTATTTTCATTTTTTTGGTTACTTTTTTCTCATTTTATATTTTGTTTTGAATACTTACATGCAGCATTGCATGTCGCATGAACTAAGCTCTTGTGATTTGCTTGTTCCAGACACAGATACAGGCAATGATGAGAATGTTAACGAAGTTAATAACCAGCCAAATCTTCAAGCTGAACCTGGACCATCTAGATCTAGAAAACGTTCACTCAACAAAGAAAATTGGGCAGTTAATAAAAGAAAGTTATTTCGTAATAGTGGAAAAGAATATTTGACTAAAACGGGAGTAAGGAAAGATTTTCTGAAGACATTTCAAATAAGTGATGGAAGATTATATAGGTGTCTATCGAAAGATGATGTCTCTCAATGTAAAGATAAACGCGGCACAACTAGTTCCCGAAAACTTGATGATTCTGATATTGTTGCTCACATTCAAAGTTTTCCTGCATATCAAAGCCATTATACACGAAAGAATAATCCTAACAGAAAATATTTAAATCCTGGGCTAACTATCCGTAAGATGTACGATCTTTATAGAGAAAAATGTGAGATTGAAATGATTGAACCCAAGAAATTAAAGTATTACATTAAAATATTCAACACAAAGTTTAATCTCCATTTTAAGGCACCACGGCAAGACACATGCAAAACTTGTGATGACTTAAATTTGAAAATACAAGGAGCTGATGATGAAAATGTCAAGAAGGAGTTTGAGAACCAAAGACAACTTCATCAACGAAAAGCAGATTCAGCAAGAGAAAAGCTTCAGAATTATTCTAAAAAGGTGGATGAAGCATACATACTAACTTTTGATCTGCAGAAAGCTTTAGCCTACCCAAAATTAACTACCTCAGTAGCATACTATAAAAGAAATCTTTATTTATATAATCTAGGAATACATTGCTTTAATAATAACACAGGATACATGAATGTCTGGGACGAAGTTGAAGGTGGAAGAGGTTCTCAAGACATAGCAGCATGTCTTATTAAGCACTTAAAAACTCATGCGGCATTACAAATGCACGTCATTATGTATTCCGATTCATGCACTGGACAAAACCGGAATATCAAGACCACTCTTTCCCTTTTGAAGCTTGTACAAGACCCTGACACTAGTATTGACACCATAGACCACAAGTTCTTAGTATCAGGACATTCTTATCTTCCCAATGATGGGGAATTTGGAATCATAGAGAGCGCTAGTCGCCGCCGTGGACAAATTTATAGTCCAGATGAATGGGTCGATATTATAAAAACAGCCAAACGCAAAGAACCTTATTTTGTTGTTACCGAAATGAAAAATGACGAATTTTTAAGTACCACTGCCTTGGAAAATTCTATTACAAATAGGAAAAAAACAACGTGCGGTTATGATTTTAATTGGCTACATATTAGATGGCTGAGGTTTGAGAGAAATGATCCTTTACAATTTCAATTTAAAGAAACACTAAATCCCGACACACCCTGTTATAAAGTAGATTTATGTAAAAAAAAGCAAGGGAGACCAGCCCACTTACACAATATTCGACAAGACCCACTTTCTCCATCAAGAAGACCAGTTACGAATGCAAAGAAGAAAGATATGCTTGATCTTCTACCATACATTCCGCCAATTTACCACCATTACTACAAAAATCTTCCCATAGATATTCCAACTCGGTCAAGCACACGTAATACCGATGAGCGTTCATCTGATGACGAAATTACTTATGATTAAATCACAACATGTCACTATAACAGTGGTGTAACTCCAGAAAAAAAAGTTTAAGTTCAGTTTTATTACATTAGTTTTTTTTTTATTTTCGAAGTTACTTCAATTAATAATATCTTTGATTTGTATTAAACAATATAAAACAGTAAGTGAATGCTTATTTCTTTTTTCCTACACTTTAATTCGCAAAAAGCTCGCCATTTCAAAATTCGGTTACAAGGAGATAATTCACTATTACCTACAATGAACGACACATATCATACTCAAATTCATCTTTACAGGCAAAAGTAATTTCATTTTTACATCCAATATCGACGGTCAAAGTGCAGTACCTTGTATGTGCACCTTTTTACGGTTTTGGGTTTTTAATGGTAATACATTAAGACTAGCTAGCTCTATCTACTGAAAACTAGTTAAAATATTCAGAATAGCCAAATTACAGGTTTCAACACTGCATTCATTACCTTGTATGAATTTTGCTCATAACAGAATTGCGGTACCTCGTATAAGAATCAGTCGCCATAGTTTTCAGCCGTTAATATATTACAGTGAGTAGCATTCTTAGATTTTTGTCTTTTGTCCGATAATACCTTAATATTTTGATGTATTTTTATACTGTTATTGGTCTGAGTAACATTGAGATTATGAAATCATGCTAACTTCTATATTACCTCAGATTTACATTCGTAAAATCGCGTTTTTACTATGACATTATTATACAAGGTCCTACACAACCACTTATTTTGAATTGCATATATTTATGATGTACTTCAATGTTGTTTTCTTATTCAGATAAGTTTACAATGGGATCCCGAGCAAAAAAAATGCTGAAACTTCTTGCAGTAAGCACATCAAATGAACGAAACAGCGTAGTACCTGAACCTGGTCTAGCAAAATTCCAAAATATTATACCTGAACCTGGTCAAACAGGAATAGATTGCTTAAGTCAACTACTAGTTAAAAAAAACAAAATGAACAAAATAATAATATACCAAAAAATATAGATGCAGTTGGAACCAGTGAAACAAAAGAAATTAAAGAGAGTGACCTTAACGAACCAATGAAACACACACATACAACAATCCATAGTGAAAATGACTTTGAAATGAGCGAAAATATTTCTTGTTGCCTCTCCAATATCGATATGATACAGAATGCAGAAATTTTATTTCAAGAAGACTTGATATTCCTAGATTCAAGCCAAGCCAAAATATTGGAAAACATCGAAATAGAGCCATTAATTACTGCAGCACTACCGAGCTCATCTCAGCCCAATAATTCACAATCGAATACAGCTACAATTATCAGTGATAAACATTACATCCCGATTGATTCAGGTGCAGAAGTTGTTTTTCCAGACTCGAACATCGAAATAGAGGCATTTACAGCACTGTCTAGCTCATCTCAGTTTAATACTTCGCAATCGAATACAGCAACAATCAGTGAATCCAAAAGCGATGAGCACGGTGATTACATCCCGACTGAATCAGATGCAGAATCTGACTTGGAACATGGCAGCGATAGCACAAGCAACGAAGACAATTCTGAAAATATAATCCCAATAGATACTGAAATTGATAACAATAAACGAAAAAGATCTCGAGACGATATTAACCAACGAGAATTAAATAAAAAAAGACGAATGAAAGGAGAAGAGTATGTGGGTTTTAGGAAGCCAAGAAACCAAAAGAAAACTTATAATGATATAAAGAGACCAAAGCGACGCCTTAAACCACGATGTGAATGTGGGGATGAAAGGAAATTTGTCCGTAAATGTAAACTAGTACACGAAAACGATCGGCTGTCTTTTTTTGATAATTTCTGGAAAAAAATGTCATGGGACCAACGGAAAGTTTTTGTTTGTAACACAGTAATCTTAAAAGAATCTACACTTAAGAGACCCGGTTCTAGAAGAAATAGAACTTTAGAATATAGTTTAAAAATAAATCATCAAAAGATTCCGGTATGCAAGAGAATGTACCTAATTACGACTGGGCTTGGAGAATGGTCTGTTAAAAATTGGGTTCTTACGAATACAGACGGGACTGTTGAAAGGAGGGAAAGTGTCAAAGCGGCTAGAGAAACCAGGTCACACATCCATGATCAGGATTCTGACTATTTAAGAGAATTTTTAAATTCTCTTAACAAGTTACCAGCACACTATTGTCGTAAGGAAACTAGCAAGCAATACTTGGAACAGGATTTTCAATCACTCGCCCAGTTACACAGAGAATATAAAAGTCAGTGCACGAAAAATGACAAAAACTGCTTTTCTATAAGCAAATTATCTTCAATGGTATGAGAGTTAAATATTGGATTATTTAGACCTAGAAAAGATCGTTGTGACGATTGCTACAAATTTGAAAATGTAAATATGGACGAAGAATCTTTTATAAAACACAGGAATGAAAAGGACAGGGCTAGGAAGGAAAAAGAAGATGATAAGAGTAAGGCCATAAAAGGGGAATGTAATCTGATCACAGTTTATCTTCAGGCTGTGAAGCTGTGTCCTCAATTAAAGGCCAGTTCGCTATATTATAAAGTAAAACTATGTTGCCACAATTACACGATCTATGATCTTGCAAAAAAAATAGGAACTTGCTATTGGTTTGATGAAACTAAAAGTGACTTACAGGCTTCGACGTACATTACTTGTTTAGTGGATTATCTAAAAGAAAATTATCTAGACAAAGATGATAAACGAGATATTATATTTTCAGATGGTTGCACCGCACAAAACAGTTTTGTCCAACACACTACTTCATTTGGCTGAAATCTACAATGTAAATATTTTCCAAAAATTTCTTGTTAAAGGCCACACCCAAATGGAGTGTGACAGCGTGCACGCTACTATAGAAACAGCATTAAAAAACAAACATATTTATTTACCAAGCGACTACGCAAGAGTATCAAGAGAAGCAAGAAAGAAAAATCCGTACTTGGTAAAAACGCCTGACTTCGACTTTTTTACAAACTACAATCATAAACCATTCATAAAGTATGAATCAATTCGTCCCGGTAAGGTAACTTCCGATCCAGTAGTCACCAATTTAAGAGCTCTACGATATACAGATCATGGAGAAATTCAGTACAAAATCAACTTCGACGATGAATTTCAGCCACTTCCCCGAAGACCGAAGGCCATAAATTTGTCGGGTATAAAATTTTCAAAGTTGCATACCAGATTGCAAAAAATTACAAAGAAGAAATTTGACCATCTTAATGAAATAAAGCAGGTCATACCAAGGGATTGCTGGCTGTTCTATGAATCACTGCAATATGAATAGTTACCTAATTTTCATTTATTTTGTAGGTTTGTATAGAAACTGAAATTAATGTTTTGTTGTTTCGTACGATTATTTTATTGTCAAGAAAAGTTGTTTATTTTTTGTTGTGTCTAGTGTTTAAATAATGTCTTTATAGTTCCTATTATTTGTATCAAGGTTTTTGCAATAAATAAAAATATTTAAAAACAAAAAATAATATTATCTTTTTGTTGTAATATCACTTCTAACGTATTACCTCATATAATTATTAACTGCTAACTGTAGTACCTCGTATGCAGTATATTACTGATTAGGAAGTTCAAATTTTACGAAATAACAATTAGAGAACCTATAGCTACATTAACTAAAGTAGTAAAAGCCGAAAATTATGCAAACAGAGCTATGAACTTGTTTTTCGGCTCTACTGCATAATTGCACAAAATAATGATACGAGGAACTGCACTTTGGCCGTCGATATGGCCCCTCAAATTTTTTTGTCTCACTGTACCCTCCTCTCCCCTACTCGTTGATATTGGTGCTTTATATTGTGATCTATATTTTTATTATTTTCGGTAGTGAAAATGGCGTCAAGTTCGAGTTTTGTTCCAGTACAAGTGGCTCATTTAAAACAAAGTGCGTTTTCTCAAAGAGAAAAAACTATTGTTTTAAATGTTCATGATGCACTAATATATCAAGATGCATCAGAAACTGTTCGTGATGTGGTGACTAGGTGCTCCAATATGACCGGTGTTAGTGAACGAAGAATCTATCGATTTTTAAATCAAAGAAAACAGGGAAATGTTAGTGAACCAAAAAAACACGTAGGAAAAAAGTCCATTATGGTCGATAACTTTAATAGAGATATCATTAGAAGAGAAGACCATTCTTTGTACGAGGCTTGTTCAATTGAAACCCATCTTTGGTCAGGTTAGCCTTGGAAACAATTGTAATCATTCAAGTGACATTTTATAATATTAGTTGTATTTGTAAACGTCACAAAGGCGAAATGATGTCAGAATGATTGTCAGTCTCTTGACAGGACATTGTAGGCTCAGAAAACACATGAGTCAGCTAAACTTGGCAGATGAAGACATTTGTCGATACTGCCAAGAGGAAGAGGAAACCGCATTTCATGTCCTATGCCAATGTGAAGGCCTTGCAAGGACGCGGTATCTAGTACTGGGAGAGGAGAAACCGGCTGCTCCAAGTTATGCGGAGTGGCCACTGTCAAGGCTATTAAGTCTCATTAAGAGGGCAGAGCTGGACAAGGTGCTCTAATCCTATTCCACAGATAATGGGTGTTCACAATAGATCTGCAAAGGTCGCAGTGATATAGGCTAACAGCCAACCCAAAAATATCTATCTATTTATCTATCTAAACGTCACACTGATCAGTGCCTAGCATTTGTATGTCAGAGCTATTTTAAGTATTGCGACTTTAAAATGGCGTTTGTTGTTAACAATCCGTCCAAATATAATCAGCGTGCGGTCATTCAATTTCTGTGTGCTGAAGGTTGGTCACCATTGCAAATTCATAAGCGAATGCAAGCAGTGTATGGAGGCGCATGTTTTGCGTATCCAACTGTGAAGGAATGGTGTCGAAAATTTAAGAATGGAAGAGAGGAGACGAATGATAAGCCGCGCCCAGGTGCATTGGGTACCGCATCAACAGACAGGAATATGGCATGTGTGGAAGGCCTGATTAGAGAAAATCGTCGAATTTCAATCAGAGCAATTTCAGAAAATGTTGGTGTGAGCATAGAATCTGTCCATACTATCGTACACAAACTGGGTTACAGCAAAGTTTGTGCGCAATGGGTTCCTCGTCTTTTGTCAGAGGACCAAAAAAGCTTGCGAATGGGCTTATCTTTGCAACATCTCGCGGAATACAGGCAAAATGGTAATGACTTTCTTTCGTCAATAGTTGCTGGCGACGAATTTTGGTGTCATTATTTTGAACCATCCAGTAAGCTCTCATCGATGCAATGGAAACATGCAAATTCTCCGCCACCAGAGAAGTTTAAATTTTAATCTTCTGCAGGCAAGGTCATGTTAACATTTTTCTTTGACCATGAAGGACCCTTGCTCATAGAGATTACAGAACCTAGAGTGCATATCAACGCAAACCTGTATAATGAAACTTTGAACAAGCTCCACCAAGCAATAAGACGAAAACGGACAGGAAAGCTCTCACGCGGTGTCATTCTGCTGCACGACAATGCTCGGCCTTATGTTGCCGAAGTAGTAAAAGAAAATCTACAACGAAAGAAATGGAGGGTATTAGAGCATCCACACTATAGTCCCGATTTATCGCCATGCGATTTTCACATATTTGGTCCACTGAAAAAAGCGTTAAAAGGTAATCGTTTTCAGTCGGACGAAGAAGTAAAAAATGCCGTGAAAGAATTCTTCAAGCAGCACAAGAATTCTTTAAACAGGGTATACATCGGTTGGTAAAACAATGGGATATGTGCCTTAATTGTAGTGGTAATTATTTGTAAATATATTTGCTAATAAATTTTTTTTGGACCAAAGATGGGTTTCAATTGAACAAGCCTCGTACTTAAATAAAGAGATTCCGACTTTGGACAAAGTAATGACTGTTATAGCAGATTCCCAAATTTGGACGAAATACGTTATGGAAACTCCTAAAAGAAATTGGTTTAAAGAATGAGTCGCATAAAAAACGAAAATTTTTGAATGAGACAGAAGAAATTATTTGCTGGAGAAGACAATACTTAAGAAGTATTAAAAAGTTTCGGAGCGTGGGAAGAACTATCTTTTATTTAGATGAAACATGGTTGAATGAAGGACGTCTCTAAAGCATGGATGGACACCAATATTTCGAATTCCCGTCAGGCATTTTTGGAGGGATATTCAACAGGATTAAATGCTATTCGAGGAAAAGGTCGCACACATTGTCAGTGAACATGGTTTTGTAGAAAATGGGTTATTAGACTTTGTATCGTGGTAATCTTTGGTTGACTTTGATACAAAGTATGCTTTTGAAGATTATTTTTCACAGCTATTGGACTTTTTGCAAAGTGCTGCAGTGGTTGTCTTAGATAACGCCAGTTATCATTCAAAACTGGTAGAAAAGTTACCAACGACTTCATGGAAAAAAGGAGATATTAAAGAGTGGCTCCAGAGCAAGAATATTTCTTTTGACGACACCATGCTGAAAACGGAATTACTGCAAATTGCAAAGCGCCACAAATTACAATATAAAAGATATGTAATTGACGAAATGACGAAGAAAAAAGGAATAACTGTATTACGTTTACCACCTTATCACTGTCAATTAAACCCTATAGAATTAATATGGGCACAGGTAAAAGGTGAGGTGGCAAGAAACAATACAACTTTTAAATTGAATGATGTAAGACAACTTTTGATAAATTCTTTTGGAAACATAACACGGGAAAATTGGACCAATGCCATAAACCATGTGAAGAAGGAAGAACGATTGTGGAGTGTTGATATCAATATTGAAGAACTGTTCGAACCCATTGTAATTCCTATCGGACCAGGCAACGAATCTGACTCATCGTCGAATTAATACGACGAAATGGAAGCCGACAGTTAAAGGAGTAAGTGCTTTTTGCATTAATTTATATTTAATTCTTACTTTTTAATATGTAGCATATTTTAATTTTAATTTGAATTATGCTTTAAAAAACCTTCGGTTCTACGGTCATAGGATCTATTTAGCTACCTGTTGTGATAATATTATCTAGGGTTTCTATTGTGTTTGGGTTAGTTAATCCCTAATTACAGGGTGGATTGTTTGTAAAATAACAACTATGATTATATATCAATAGAAATGTATACTACTTTTAGTTATTTTTCATGAACCACCTTTGCTTGGGCTTTGAAGGATTTGCATTTATAATGAATTCACTGTGCTGCCAACTGCAAACAAATAGACTTTATTATTCTGAAGATTCTGATATTATGAAAACTGTTGTGAACTTGAGACAGACCATAGAGTAGACATAGACCGTGAGTAGTGTTGCATTGGTATGCGAAAACATGCGATGACAACTGTTTGGTGTTGCAGTTTTTCGGAATAGTATCTTATAATTGAAACTAGATAACTAACTAATATTGTATTATATAAATTAATACAATGCCTCAAAGCAATTAGTTATGTATTATTCTAAAACAACAACCAAAGTCTACAAGTGTTGTAAAATTTGTCAGAAGTTCCTATAATCCACTTAGAAACACAGAAAATCCTAGGATTTTATTTTCTATAAACAAGAGATACTTTATTTAGATTAGGTTTTCGGTGTTGGTAAATTCGTTACAGGCTAGAGATTAAAATGTGTAAATTTTAATATTCTTTTTTACAGGTAAATTCGATACCCAATAGTAGAGGCAGTTCTACTGGAAAATGCACCTCTTTTCTGAAATTCCTAATTGATTTATAATTAATAGTCATTCTTAAACCAATAAATTGTACCTAACCTTTAAAATACTATTTCATCTGGATGTTATATTTCGTTGTGAGCATCATGTTTCTTGTCAATTTGGTGTTGCTTTATGCAGGTATCTTAACAGGGATCCAAATTTTATTTTTAGTGAAAAAGGAAAACAATTACTTGTGGAAAATAACTTTAGGTATAGCTTTCAAAAGTGGAGAAAGGAGTTGGATATGTATAAATAAAATGTGTAAATTTTATATTCGTAGTTTGAGTGATTCCAAAAATATAACTTAAACGAAACATATTGACGATCATTGCGATGATTTTAATATAAAACAAGTAAATCGAAAAATTGTAAATTCTTCTTGCAAGCGTAAGGCAGATGAAGATTTGTTGAAAAAGTCGAAAAAAATTATTCGTCGTGTACTTCAAGATGATATGCCTTCAACCATTACTGTAAGTAACTGCAAATATTAGAAAGAATATGTACAACGCTCGAAGGATGATGCAGTCAATATTGACCCTTGATGTATTACATTATAGGGCTTTTCTATGTTCAGTTACCAGACTCCCAAATGCAATTATAAAATAATTTGTTATTTTAGATACAGTTAAAGCAACAATTTGTCTTGTAATTCAAGAATAAAGAACACAATGTAGATATAACAACCCCGTTTCTATAAGCTAATTTGCTGGCTGCGGAGCAAGGGGCTCCTATTGGCGTGGTGAGGTCTTCTCCAGTGACAAGACCACTTCAACCGTTTCTCAGGTCAGCTGGCCAGTTCCTTTTGAGTCTTCTATTGGCTTGATGTTCGATTATAAGTTGGAGTAAGGAGTTACTGTGTGCATTAGTTATCGTTCGCAGTATTTTCGATTGGCTTCTTTGAATTATGGCTATATTTGACTTACTCGCACATCCCCAGACTTGGGATGTATTCGTAGGTATTTGGTGCTAGAGGATTGGGGAAGATGGGTATTGTTAAGTGTAACTGGAGGACACTGGTCTCAAGGTAAAAGTCACTTGGACTGATTTTGTTTCATTCATTTTAATTCTCGACTTGTTTGACCACTTCTCGATTTTATTCAGTTGTACCTGTAGAATGTAGATGCTATAATTGGATTTTCGTCAGTTGCAAGGATGACAGCATCATCTGCAAACGTACCAGTGATGGTTTCATTATTGGATGGTAGATCCGCTGTGTATAGCACATATAATATTGGTCCAAGAACGCTGCCCTGTGGAACACCCGATTTTATAGGAAAATTATTGGAAATACTTTCATTCACTCTTGTTTGGAATTCTCTCCCACTTAGATAGGATTTTAACAGTTTTAGGTAGGTGAGAAGACATTTCTTGATTTTGAAAATCAGGCCTGTGTGCCAAACCTTATCAAATGCTTGGCTAACGTCTAGAAAGGCAGCTGTGCAGTACTGTCTGCTTTTCATTGCAGAATTTATGGTGTACTATTCTATGAACCTGCTGTAACGTTGAGTGTTTTTTTTTGAAAGCCAAATTAGTGATTGGGTATCCAGTCCTCTGTATTGAGATCTGAGTTAATTAAGGATTTTGGATACGATTGATAGTAGGCTTATTGGCATATATGATGAAACCTCGTTTGGAACGTGAGAACGTTTGTATGAAAATTGTACAAAAATTATTTTTTAATTAAACATGATAATATAGTTAAATGGAACAACAAATACTACACTAGATGAATAAATAAAGGTTACACCGCAGATAAAAATAGAATTGACAATAAAAAACCGACGAGAGCCATTTAATGACGGACTATCTATATCTACTGGATTAAAAAACTCACCACAAAAAACAAGACACCTCATTGACTAACATATTGAATTATATAAAAATATATATAAAAAAATGTCATTCAGAAAGAGAAAAATGCAAGAATGTGTGCAGATAAAAATAGTGAATTTAATCAGACATAGGACTGAGATTTAAGACAGAATACTAAGAAATAAAGGTGACTTACCAATTGTATATTACTAATAAAAGCTAAAGCAAACCATCGAATTGTAATTTTTCTACTAAAATATAAAGAATTCAACCTCATTAGGAATAAAAATGGAGTGGCATCAAAAATAAAAATTTTAAAGTTAAGAAAAGTTCTTGAAAATCTTAGTAGTACTAATTGAAAGAGTTATATTTAAAAGATATTGTTGTAGTTTTAGTGACTGATGAGTTAATAACCGTAAGTAAATTGTGGAATTGTAGTCAAAATTTGTGCGGTTAACAAAATCTTTGGCTTGACAGACTAGCTTACGAAATTATTTAATTCTTTACCAGTACTTTAGTGGTAAGATTAATATCATTAATATAAAAGCTGTTGAAATTTACATACACTTAGCATATATAAGATGACATTAATTAATACTTAGGAACAAAATTTTTATAGTTTTACATTTTGAAAAATATGTAATAAATATACATAGTTTAGTGATATAAATTTATAGAATAAAAAATTATCATGAGATCTTTCCAGCCTTATAGAAGTAATTAAAAATCGAAGTTGTAAGCACAATATAAAATTATCTTTTGTTTCGATACATGACCATCGAAAAAAAAACTTCTAAATGGTATCCTAGATTAATGTTCTAGAAGTATTGTCACCTACATTGTATTTCAAAAGCGGCATGCTATCAGGCTGATGAGAAATACCTATTTATGTTTCAGTTAAGTAAATAAGGATTCTAGGTATTATCGGGTTTTTATGTTATCCAATCTTCTTTTGCAGCTTCATTTCTGAAATAAACAATCACCTATTAGAAATAATAACGTCGTTAATACCCTACATACAATTTACAAATAGTAATTAAATGTTAAATATTTATTTTTCTAAGGGTTATATGGGTTTAAATCGTATTAAAAAAAAACAATTTAAAATATTATCTCAAGAAAAATTATCTAATAAAAGAGTAAATTGTAAGTATGTAAATAGAGTAACAAGAGTTCTGATATTAATATTTAGAAAATTAAAAAATTCGAAAACACGAAATTAAAGTTTACATTTTATTTTTTATGATTTCCGCATGTTTTTTATGATATTTTTCAACTCTTTCTTTGTTTTATAATTTTTCAGTTTTTTGGTATTTTTTGACTTTTACCAATTGTTAAAAAAAAAAAAGATTCCACAAATGTTAAATTTCAATTTTATCAATTATTCACTTTTTTAAGGTAGTTGTCGTGGTACAGTATTGTCAGAAAGTTATAGATTATACGCGCCACAAAAGTATACTAGATTGTAGCTAAGTGATCGATAATTTTTACACTAGACTGTACCCGTGCAGCCGTCTATATAGACAACCACTCTTACATATTTTTCAAAGTTTAAATTCAGCAACGTCGCTTATGTGCAACCAATAGATATATTGGAGATTACTAGAAATTTAAAATTTGTATATGTACTCATTAGTCCGTTCGAAATTACCGCGCAAATAATATATAAACTCGCGTACAGCGTTGCCAAGTTGTTTCGGCCTAACACATAAATGTATACTTTTATATAAATTGTTGAACTTTAATCAGTTATTTATAAATAATTAGACGGTCAAAAAATTTTATATAATTTTTTTTAAGTCGTAATAAATATATTAAGGGCGGCTTGCGCATCGTCGTTAAATACAGTTTAAGAGCGACGTAAACGCATTTAGTCTGCTAAATAAAATTAGCGTCTTGCAACCACTATAATTTTGTTACAGCAAATAGTCCCACATTTAAAAACCAGCAACAAGTAAGGAAATGTACTCATTATTAATGAATATTCAATAAATAGATAGGTAGCTAATTAGATATTTTTGTTTGTTTTGCAGAAACAAATCAGTCACTCCTATGAACCAACTTTTATGTACGCTGAGATTTTATGCGACAGGAAGTCAGCTAATAACTTGTGGTGACATGATTGGTGTACATGAGAGCACTGCTTGTAGAATAGTGCATCTTGTTACTCATGCAATTGCATTATTGTATAAAATGTATATAAAATTGCCAAGCACAACAGAAGAGCAAAGTAATACAGCGTATGATTTTTATAAAATTGCAAAGTTCCCTAGAGTGCGTTAGATTGCACTCATGTGAGAATAATATCTCCAGGTGGTGATAACGCTGAAATATATAGGAATAGGAAAGGATATTTTTCAATAAACACCCAATGTGTAACTGCTGCAAACCTTATGTTTTTAGATGTTGTGGCAAGGTGGCATGGATCAGCACATGATTCCAATATTTGGGATAACTGTGCATTAAAACGCAATTTTTTGCAGGGTAAATATAATGATAAATTGTTGCTAGGTGACAGTGGCTATGCCCAAACTAACTTTATGATGACACCTCTGTCAGAAAATAATGTGAATACACGAGGAGAGACACTTTACCAAGAGTCACAAATAAAGACGAGGAATGTGGTTGAACGGGCATTTGATATATGGAAGAGGAGAATTCCTATATTATCCAGGGGCATAAGTATTCACCTTCATAGAGTACCTGGCATAATTATAGCAACAGCTGTACTTTATAATTTAGCTATATTACGAAAGGAAAACATACCCCCTGAAGATCTAGAGTTTCCTGTTATTATGGAAGGTAGGAATGATGATGTTGCACCAGAACGGTATGGAAGAGGAAGCGCTAATTTGCAGCGAAGACTACTAATAGAGGAATATTTTGAATCATTGTAAAAAAAATAAAAACAAAAAATATTACAGCTCTGATTGTTTCTTTTTTATTTCTAAATCCTTAAGTAAAAGTTCTTTTTTGTAAATTTGCTCATTAAATTCCTTTTTTTTTTTTTTCATTAAATTATCCAACTCTATTTCATACCTATACTTTTTGTTTATGTTCTATTTCTATTTCCAGTGACAATTTTTGTAATCTAACAAGCTCCAACTTCTCTTCTGACAATATTTTGAAACTCTCTTTTGCATTAGCAACAAAATCTTAAAAAATAAAATATAAACTAAAAATAATTCTACGAAACAGCAACCATTTTGCTCTAAGTCAAGTGTTGAACGCACTAAAACGTAAAACGGAACGCAAGAAACTGCTTTACCGACTCCCTAACTACGATTAGTTAAATTACCATTCAAACGGACGTGAGCAAGACCTTTCTAAATATATTTAGGCTAAACATATTTAGCAAGATAAACGCATTTAACTAAATTCTGTTTAGACCAAATGTTGCGCAAGCCGCCCTAAAAGACTGAGTTTTTGGGGAGTTTCTGACAGTTAGTTCTTTTTTTATAAATAACAAACTGCTTCAGAACTACAGAGATCGTATATACTCAATGTGAATTATCGAATTTTTAATTAAGTTTATCTCGGATTCTATACGGTGGATCGACTTCAAATTTTTAGAATAATTGTATTATCGTGTCGTTATTAAGTATACAAAAGTTTACAACTTTCTGACGGTGTACTCTAACCACGACAACTACCTTAAGTGTCTACTATTTTTTTTCTTTATTTGACTATGTTTGTTTTTTTCACATCTGTATATGTATATAGATGGCATGGAAAAGATACCTTCTGAGTGGAACATCGCAACAATCTTGCCAATACATAAAAAGGGAGATACTAGGGTATGCGAAAATTATAGAGGAATATCTCTCTTACGCGCAGGACTAAAAATATACGAAATAATAATAAAACTAAATTACGTAAGATGATAGAACCAAGACTACCAGATGCACAAAGTGGATTTAGACCAGCGCACATTGTACAAGACCACAATTTTACTTTGCAATAAATAATAGAAATAGCTATGGTCAAAAATGAATAAATATACCTAGCATTCCTAGACATGAAAAAGGCATTTGATATGGTGGACAGGACAGGAATCTGGAAGAGCCTAAAGAACGAGAATATAGATGAAGAGCTGCTCAAAGTGATATATAGTCTCTTTGAAAATCCAAATAACCAAGTAAGAACAAGAAATAAAACAAAAAATCTTTAAAAATAACGAGGGAGTCAGACAGGGTGATGCGTATTTGCAGATGATATAGTGCTTGTAGCAAGAACAGAAAAAGAACTACAAGAGAACATGATAATATAGACAGAAGAACTAAAAACATACAACTTAAGAGTAAATACCGAGAAAACTAAATTAATGGTAGTAACAAAAAACAAAACAAAAACAAACATTAACATTGAAGGAAATAGAATCGAACAGGTAGAAATATACAAGTATTTAGGAATAAATTTGAATAATAAAGGGACACAAGAAGACGAGATTGGTGCCAGAATAAATTCAGCAACAAGACTATATCATGCACTATACAAAAACTTCTTGAATAGAAAAGAAATAACAACAAAAACAAAAATGATCGTATATCAAACAGTGTACCAACCTATATTAACCTACGGAGCAGAAAACTGGGTACTCGACGAAAGACCAACAAAACGACTGCAAGCAAGTGAAATGAAATATTTGAGAAAAGTGCTGGGTGCTAGAAGAACAGATAGGAGAAGAAACGAAGACATTAGAAAAGAACTAGAAACGAAATCACTAAAGGATAAAGTAGTAGAAAAGAAAATGAAATGGTGGGGACACATGATCAGAAAGAATGAAACTAGACAAGTGAAGAAGATATGGGAGGCGAGAAAAAGAGAAGGGGACGACCAAAAAAACATGGAACAATAGCATAAGTGAGATTCTAGAAGAAAGAGGGAAGACGTGAAGTGAGGCGAAGGAACTGGCTAGAGACAGAAAAGAGTGGCTTAAATTTGTAAATTTAAAAATTACACCATGACACCTCCGGGTATAAGAGGTTTTCGATTATGTATGTATGTATGTAAAATTTTAAGTCAGTTGAGTATTTATTTAGTACATATTGTTTTTAAAATGTAAAAAAGATTGTGTCAAGGATACTAGGACAAGGCCATGTTAGGTGCCTATTGCTGTATTATTATAAAAGGCCCAGATACAAATAAAAGAAAAACCTCAAAACAATTTATTTTTGATTCTTTAAATAAATTTAGAAGCATTTTTTTTAATAAACACAATACGTATTTTAGAAACTTGACTTGTTGCATTTATTTACTTGACTTAGGTGCACCTTAATTTTTTCATTTCAAGGACAAAAATTTTGTAAACTAGTGTTATTAAATGTACAGTATAGAAAAAGAAAACGTAAAATAAAAATTTTGAAAAAGAACGGAATTGGATAAATATCGAAAGCTCCACAGAAACGTAAAAATGAATAAAAAATTGAAAAACATAAGATCTGCAAAAACGAGACGATATGAAAGAATAGTAAAGAATATAAAAAATAAAGAATGAAAAACACGTAAAAAAGAATTCAACAATTGTACAAATTTTAAAAGAGTAATTATATAGAAAAGTATAATATAGCGTAATATAAAACTACAAAACGCGAAAGATGAAAAAATGCAAAAGTCACAATAAAAAGCGTAAATCTAATATCATTTGAAACAACCACGAAAATTTAAAAAAAAAAACATCTATTTAGTTATATTAGATCTGACCTAAAACTAACGTACTGCGCCTGGATATTTGTTCAAAAAAATAATATTTTTATTTAACAATCGTGGTCTTCAACATTTAATTATGTCTTTCTATAAAAAAGGAAGTTTAAGTGAGTCTTGATTGATTGATTGATTGTAAAAAACCTACCTGATACAAAGGAAAGTCCAAATTTATTCAAGAAGACTATAAGGCCATTCTTAGATCATCTTAGATTTAGTTTTATTCCGTTAGACCAAGAAGTTTTATTGGATCACCTCCCAGAGTTTTTCCAAACAGCATCAAAATTAAGCTTACCGGATCAGGCCTGTTAAGAATGACACTCGACGACACCAGCTGTTTTGAAGCGGCGTAGGACAACCCTAGAACAAGTGCGAATTGTGTTAACTTTCGTTGTAATAACCACTTAAGAAAATCGTAAATTTTCCTAATTAAAATCCAGGTGTTCCAACACTTTTTAATTCAGTTAGTAGTAAACACATACTCCGGTCAAAATAGACATTGAAGGTTACATTAATTCGCACCTTGCTAAAAATTGGCATGAATGTTGGGAACCCTATTATACACAATTTGTCAATTATCCACATCAATGCGAAGTGTTGAAAAAAATTTATTCAAAGTCAAATGTTGCAAAAATCGTTTTTTTTTTGAGTTTTCCAGCTAAACGGTAAGTTTTATAATAAAAATAGGTGAGACAAAAATTATTCAACATGCAATTATCTATAAAAATTGTTGTTACACTTTTTTCCTAAGAGTCCCCATTTCGAAGATACAGCGATGCAAAATGTTGAAAAAGTTGTATTCTTCATAATATGCACACGTTTCCGCGCCACCCGTGAGGTAGTGTACATGGCGCGTTTTTTTACGTGGTTTCCCCGGTCCTATTCCACGATCTATTGTGCTTCTGTTGAGTTAAAAAGCTATTGTATTAAATTGAAAATGGTACTATTGTAAATAACAAGAGTGGTGTAAATAATGTGTAAATTGAGAAAATTATTCATCTGATCGATACTCTTCTAATTTCTAATGGAACATAATCCATACTGTCTTCTTCCTCTTTTCCTTCCTGCTGGGTACAAATAAATTGTTCAGATGTCTCCTCGCCTATATCGTAAGAATCCTCTTCTACTGGCGATTCAACATTGGAGCACGATTGGCCTCGACAACTGATGCATGCTAATGAACAAAACAAACCAACTTTTTTACAGCCGCATTTAGCATTACACCCCGTTTTGCAATTGCAAAAATTGAATTGATGAGTTTTTCCGGTGCAGGAGAGAGTAAAGTCTGAACTGGTTCCAATATATTGTCAATTAACTTCCAACCCCAGTCTTCTGGGTTTAGTTTACTACCAAGCCATACTTGAACTTGATAATATACTCGAAATAGATTTTGATGAGCAGAAGCAGAGGTTGGAGGAAGACAAGCTAATTGTACTTGTTTCTTTTTATACGTATTTTTTGCAAAAGATAAGTATCGAAACTTATCTAAGCACGTAATTTTTTTTTGGGCTCCGTAAGTAGAAAGAAGAAAGCGAATTCCGTTGGTGATTACAGCTTGTGGAGTAGAGGTACTTCAATCAACTAAATCTTGTCTCTCAAACAATTTCAAAACTGATCTTTTACCTCTCCTGAAAATTGTAGCGTGTTCAAAAAACTCTAAGTATAAAATTTAATTTTTTATTTTTTTTCATAATTCTTCCTTACTTATTACCGCCCTGTATTCTCAACCTATTAGACGTTGCACATCTTTAACGGTTTTCTGTCGCTAAGCAAAATATCGATCGGTGTATTAGCCAATAAGGTTCCGATTTTAACATCACTTGAGGGGACGCGAAACACAGCATCTCTGAGTACCGCCATTTCCTAATCAGTCTAGCTTGGGTTTTTGTGCGATCAAGACGATATGTACAACCCCTAGATTCAAGTCCCGGTAAATTTTCTTAAGATTTTTAAAGAATTACTTGCTATTTAGTGTTTCTAACTAAGTTAAAGTCAGTGAATGAGTGATGGAACCGTTCTGATGAAAAAGCTGTCGATTATTACCGAAGAATAACTAAATTCTACCGTATTGTATAAATTGGGTGTGGCCCCATTTAATTATACTATCTAGGAATCAAACTGTAAGTTTTTTTATATCATTACTATTGCTTAACTACCAGAAAAAGAAGGGATGCCATTTATTTCTTTGGAATAAAAACTTAATTGTAATCCGCATAAATAATATCCAAGTGTGGGTAATTAACGTAAGAAGTGATCATAAACTCCATAGTGCTACCTGTTTTATAACAAAAAAAAAACCGGTATCTTTCCTACAGACCCCAAAAGTGTGGAAATTCGGACAAGTTTACCGAATACATATTTCATTTATCAGTGAAAGAGTTGCGCAGAGTCTGATTTAATATTTTTGTAACACATTTATGGTAAATTTTTGATTTCTTAATGTTTCTTATAACTTAATTGTTTTAATTTAAACTATTATATGGTACCCCATTCTTTTACTCGAGTAAAAAATCTTTTAAGCTAAAAGTGATTCATTATTATTTTACATAACATTTTGATACTTTTAAATTTCTTTCACTTCACATTCTGCTTAAATGGGTACACAAAAATAACAATATAAAATTACTTAGCTGTTATTGGATGTGTAATATTATTTCTATATGTGATTAAACACTAGTGTGTTTCACTGTATTTTACCTTATTTAATTTGTTGATATTTTATACGTCTATTGTTTCGTTCATACGCCTGAATTATTACTACTCTCAGTAATAAATATTGTTTATTGTTTATTTATATGTTTTATTTCTGACCTGGTGTAAGTTATTCTGATCTAGTTTCATCAACAATAAGAATGAGACGTATTTAAATCATAAATCTTAACTTTTGAATTCATTTTTATCTCATTAATATAAATGGAGCTGTTGTGATAAGTAAGGAAAAAGGTAAGTATAACTTTCTCTTTCTAGCTTTGCCAATAAAAGTGTTTAATTTAAAGTTTTAACAAGAACATCTACCGGGTTACTCAATTTTACCGTATCTTATCTTATATTTCCTATCTCTTTCTAATTTTAACTTGATCTACAACAACTCATTAATTATCCTATCCTATTAACATAGTCAAATCTTTTTTCCATCTGGGTTTCGTATATTTCCCCATCCTTATGATAAAAAAATAAGTGGCGCCCATTTACCTTTCCCTATTTCATCATTTCTCTCATTTTCTTTTTAGTCCCTTTTAAATTCTTTTATCTTTTCTTTTTTCTAGTAAATATATCCCCGTATATCTTTCTAATACGATGTCATCGAGCTCGTTCGAATCCACGCTCGCTCTCCTCCTACCCCCTGAGTGCCGTTCGCATTTGTTAACCTCGATAAAACGAGCCTTTTAACATCTTTAAAAAAAAAGAGGTTACACATAAATTTGACGCCCACAACGTGGGGCCCGATGATAAAATCTTTATTTTTCCGACAATAAAATTACACACTTTTAATATCAAAAATTTTCGTTACTTTTTCTTATCACAATGGCCAATTTTGAAGTAAATTTTCTAACAGCAGACGAAATTAATTACGAGTTAAAGATCAGAGGAACAGCCACCAACAGAAAAATAGAGGATAAAAGAAAAGTCCTCAAAAGATTGTTAGCCAAAGAAACAAACGGTACGTTCACTTTAGAAAACATTAACTTAGAAGATGAAAAAGTAGCAATTAAAAATTCTATCGACAGCGTTTCTAATTTAATCGAAGAGTTTGAAGGTTCCGCTTCAGATTCATGTTTTCGTAGAGTAAAATCTAGGATCGCTCATTTGTTAGGCAGAATACAATGTTTACCTTTACCTGAAAATCCTTCCGAGGATGATGTAAATTTCCGCGATGAATCTAAAACTACTTGTCTTCTTCTAGAACAAGAAATGATTGATAAAACCATTCCCTTAAATAATTCACCTTCTAGTTCAGTTCCGAATATAGATGGCACTGTACCAGTTATTAACGTCTCTACTCCCGAAATTAGATACTTAGATCGTTTCCCTTTATCGAAATGGAATATTAAATTTAATGGTGATCCTAAAAGCGTTTTCGATTTTCTAGAAAAAATTAAAGAACTAGCTGAATCCCGCAACATCCTTCCTGAGACCCTTTTCCAATCAGCAGTTGAACTTTTCACCGGGGATGCTTTAATATGGTTCCGCAGCATCAAAACCTCTCTCAACTCTTGGGATGAACTTACTAACGTTCTCAAATCAACCTTCCTACCCCCAGAAAATGACGAACAACTCTGGGAGGAAATTAAAGGCTACAAACAGAAAAAGAATGAGTCTATTATTATTTTTGTTGCTCAACTCACCTCTCTCTTCAAACGTCTCTCTCGTGAACCAGCTGAAGTCAGCAAATTAAAATACATCACCCGAAATTTACTTCCAGAATACATTCCTCACGTCACCCTTTCCAATGTAAATACCGTCTCTGACTTAATTCAGTTAGTCAAAAAATTGGAGGATGCTAAATCACTTTCTATTCAAAAACCTTCTTTCCAATCAAAAGTATCTGTTATTGGTTCTACAAATCAGCGTCCCAAACAACGATTTAATAAACCTAGAACATCCTATTTGCCTTCTACCTCTAACAACGTGACGAATACTTCTAATCCGACCAATATTTCTAGCAGTAGGGATGTTACCTGTTGGAATTGTCATAAAAAAGGACACATTTATTCCAGCTGTCAAAACCAACAAAAATCCTATTTTTGTTATCTTTGTGGTTCTCCAAATGTCACCGTGTCTACTTGCACTAGATGTTCAAAAAACTAACTAGGGGAGAATGTCGTATCGGTGCACTCTCTCTTTACCGCCCTAGTAAAACCGATATCAAAAAACAAGATCAATGGGAGAAATGGCTAAAAGTTGTTAAAAATTTCTATCAAAACTCTTTGCAAATAACTGCCCCAGTTTTACTGAATAAGTCTACCGATACAAGACCCTACCTATCCATACAAATCTTTTCGACAGATTTCGTCGTCCTGTTGGACACCGGTTGTTCAATTACCGTAGTTGGTAATAAAGCCCTCGATTTTCTTAAAGTCAATAATGTACAAATTAATTCTTCTGAACATCGAAATGTTTCCCTAGCAGATGGCACTAACCAAGTTGTCTCTGGTACTGTAGATCTAGCGATTATAGCTAACAATATTTTACACGTCATTAAGGCACTAGTCGTCCCTTCACTACCTTGTACTTTCATCCTTGGAAATAACTTTGTAAAAACCTTCTCCCTTATTATTGATTTCTCCAAAAATACCTGGTCTTCCAACTGCACTTCTAAACCCCAGTTTCTCTCTGAGATGGAACCAGAACTAAACATCACATCCCTTAATACTCTCGAAGTTCTAACTCCTGTCCAACAGACACTAGCTAAAGATACCATAGATTCCTTTTCTGCTATCAGTAATACCAACCGGCTAGGTCGCACCGATAAAATACAAATGCATATCGATACCGGGGATGCAAAACCTTTCAAAAAACGACCATTCCCAATGTCTCCCTATATGTCGAAGATTCTTAACGACGAATTGGACGAAATGCTTCGTCTAGGTGTTATAGAACCCTCAAATATTCCTTGGTGTTCTCCAGTACTTCTCGTCAAAAAGGCTAATAATGAATATCGTTTCTGTTTCGATGGTCGAACTCTCAACAAAGTAACTAAACACGATACCTACCCTGCGCCAAATATAGATCGAATTCTCTCCCTTCTCAAATGTACCAAATTTATAAGTTCAATAGACTTACGAAAAGCTTTCTGGCAAGTCCCTTTAGATCCCTCTTCGAAAGAAAAAACCGCTTTCAGTGTTATCGGTAGAGGCTCTTTTCAATTCACTGTGATGCCTTTTGGATTGTGCAATTCTGCTCAGACCCAACAACGTTTAGTTGACGCTATCTTCGGTCCGGCTTACGAACCAAATATCTTTTGTTACCTTGATGACATTATTATCTGTACAAATTCGTTTGAAGAACATATTCGTCTCTTATCTGAAGTCAGAGATAAGCTAAAAGACGCCAACCTAACGATAAATGTCAAAAAATGTGAGTTTTTCAAGCCCGAACTAAAATTTCTAGGTTACATCGTAGGGAACAATATTTTAAAAACAGATCCTGATAAAATTTCTGCCATGATTAATTATCCCCGTCCAACAACTTTCACGGAGGTCAAAAGATTTATCGGCATGTGTTCCTGGTACCGTCGTTTCATCAAAGATTTTTCTTCCCTTGTCTCTCCTATTAATGATTTATTGAAAGGTAAAAAGAAAAAACAATCTATCGAATGGACTAGCAAAGCGGAGTTCTCTTTCACCCAAATAAAAGAAGCCCTTATTTCTGCCCCTGTGTTAACACAGCCAGATTTCTCTAAACCTTTCGTTATCCAATGTGATGCTAGTGATACTGGCCTTGGCGGTGTCCTCACACAGTCATTAGATGGTTCAGATGTCGTAATAGCTTATGCTAGCAGAACCTTATCCCGAGCAGAGCGTAACTACTCTGTCACAGAACGAGAATGTCTAGCTGTCATCTTCAGTATTGAAAAATTCCGTCCCTATATAGAAGGTACCAAATTCCAAGTAATTACCGACCACCACTCCTTACTTTGGTTGAGAAATATCAACAATCCTTCTGGAAAACTTGCTCGATGGGCTATGCGCCTTCGTCAACATAATTTCGACCTTATCCACCGTAAGGGATCTTCCCATCTCGTTCCTGATGCCTTGAGTCGTGCCTTCCCTGAACAACCCCAAATCTCGTATCTTGAGGTAGACACTAATCGTATAGACGTATGGTTTGATGAGTTCCGTACTAAAATTCTCCAACACCCTGAGCTTTATCCTCAATGGAAAGTAGAAAATGACTTGGTTTGTAAACTAATCCCTTCCAAATTGCCTTTCGCCACCAATGAAATTGAGTGGAAAGTTTTCGTACCAAAGCCCCAGAGACATGACATTATGTCATCTTGTCATGATCCCCCTACCTGTGCCCATTTCGGATTTTTCAAAACACTGAACCGAATCCAAGAACGATATTATTGGCCTAAAATGAGAAACGATGTCCTTCGTTTTGTTAGATCTTGTAAAGTTTGTGGAGCTCAGAAGATGCCTACCTCCACTAAAATAGGTTTAATGGGAAAAAGAAATCTGCCAAATTTCCTTGGCAAATTATCGCACTTGATCTTATTGGTCCTCTCCCTCGTTCCAAAAAAGGATATACCTGGCTCCTTGTTGTTACCGATTGGTTTTCTAAATTTACTTTATTACAACCCTTACGAAAAGCTACCACCAAAAATATCGTTAATTTCATAGAAAATGAAGTATTTCTTATGTTTGGTGTTCCTCAATTCCTTATCTGTGATAACGCTAGAAACCTTAACAATCCCATGATGAAACACCTTTGTGATCAATATAAAGTTCAAAAAATATGGTTCAATGCCGTCTATTCACCACAGTGTAATTTTGTGGAAAGAACGAATAAAACCATTGGAACCGCTATTAGGTGTTATATTGATGAACACTCTAACTGGGATAATGAGCTTTCTAAAATCCGACAGGCTATTAACACCGCTAGACACGAAGTCACCAAATATTCTCCATCATTTTTAAATTTCGCGAGACATGTACCGATATCTGGAAATTACTATTCCGCTAATGGCGCTGATCGTCCTATGTCCCTTAATACTCCTGAACAATTCGATAAATACGTTTCTGATATACAAGGGTTAAAGGATATTTTTTTTGAAATACAACACAATCTTCACCAAGCCTATCAAAGAAATTCCAAAACCTATAATCTTCGTCGTCGAAACATTCAATTCAATGTTGGTGATAAGGTGTGGAGAAGAAATAAAGTCGTCTCCAAAGCTGCCGCTAAGTTTATGTCCAAATTAGCTCCTAAATATATCTTATAAGCCATTCACTTTTTATTTCCATCTCAGTAGGCTCTGTTAGTTACATGAAATTCGCCCAGTATAATACACGTCTGTTCATATTGTTCTGTGGTCTTATTAATTGTAAATACGATGTTGTCACGTCTTCAATAAAAATATGTGTATTCATTACAAATATCTTAAGTAATTAAATCTGCAAACCAAATTTAAAACTTGCCGAAAATAAGTCAATGTATTTAATATTAAATTGAATAGGTACTAAAGTAGATACGTCAGTTTTCGCTGCAAGTAGGTACTATTAATATCCAAGAATGTTCTATTTAAATTCACATGAATTTTGACTGATATTCAAAATAACACATTCCTTTCCACAGAACAGATCCCTGTTTATAGTCAATTATCATATTATATTATTGATCTAGAACAAAAATAGTTATTATCCTATCAAGTGCGGAAAGTTATACTTTCCCGCAAGAGTTAGGATCAATATTTTTTCTACAAGCATAAAAAAGATACTTTATTCATTTTTTAAATTTTATTTTCAACTCCTAACAATGTAACAAAATTTTAATTTGTGACAATTAAAGTTTGTTGTTGCTTTGAGTAACGTTTACAGAGGTGTTTTAATAAATTATGATTTTTTTAAGAACAAACATTTTAAAAATCTCTATTTTTATGCAAAATAATCTTTTTTTTACTATTTGTATGTAGTAGGTACAACAACATAAAAGTAATAATACAATAATTTTCCAAAAGGTTATTGAAGGACATATTCATTTAATAAAAAAAGAGAAAGAGATATTTTCTGAATTAAAATGCGTGCGGAAAAGTGTTGTTTTACGCATGCTTGTAGAAAAATATACTTTTATATTTACATTTTATTACAAATAAATAATATAAGTAAAATTCAAAATGTAGCACATATACATATATTAATAAAAACGTTTAATAAAACTTTTAAATTACTCAAGCAATAGTAAAAGATCCTTTTTACAAATGTATAATAAAACTTTTAAATTATTCAAGCAGTGGTAAAAAAAATTATTTCATCAGTATCCATCTTTTTTAAAGTCTTCTATTTTACATCCAAATGGCATCGTAGTGTAACATTATTGTATTAGTGGCTGTAGGATAATAAAATTTCACATCCAATGGGTAAATTGAGGAAACTATACTCCAGTAAAAATTTGATTTTCCTGGCCCGCCCCAGGTGGTGTCGCATTTGACTTAAATATGCTGATGTTTTAATAATGTTCTTTATAACAGAAATTTTTCAGAAAAATTAAGATTTGTTAGACATTTCAAACCGATACAATGAAAAAAATATTTTAATAAATTACATAAAAGCAAATAAAAACAAATACAGATGCAGATTTAGATGTAACATGTAAATGTTGTCGGTGTATTTGTATGATCAATCCTCTTCCATTATTTCACTGGAAGAATCAGAGTCACTATCAAATACAAAATCGGAATCGTCAGAATCTGATTCCTCCAATGAAATAATTAAAGGAGGAATATTGTCATGTGAGCAGTTTCCCATGTAAGTAGTCCAATCTGCCAAAATAAGTTCGTCTGTATGTCTACAAAAATTTTGCCACATGTCTGGTGTACATTTAGTCAATGCTTCTGTCCAAGTTTTTTTAACTCTTTCCTGGTCAAGATAAGTAGATGTAATATGTTTGTTATAATATGTCTTAGTAAACCCCCATGCTAGTTCTATTGGATTGTAGTGACAATGGTATGGTGGTAGTCGAAGTACTTCATGTCCTCGTTGTTTTAAAATTTCATCCACTACATATGTCTTTTCGTCAGTTTTATAAGGTAATATTATAGAGTACAGTTGTTTCTTTGTCATTTTTGTGTCAAACCTAATGTTATTGTTAATCAACCATTCCTGCATCATTGCTTTTTTCGCTGAAAAAGAGGGTGGTTTGATAATTTGAACTGAATGGTATGGCGCGTTGTCCATGACCACCACACATTTTTCTTGAAATACAGATAGAGCAGGAATGAGTTGATTAACAACCCAGTTTTTAAAAAGGTCACCATTCATACTTTTGTGATAGTCAAGGTCTGTATTCGAAGAGTATAGTAACAAGTCACATCCTTCCAAAAATTCAGTATCAGTCCCTGCGTGTAAAATAGTAAATCGCTTTCCTTCGGATTTTACACGAGCTGGATTACTTTTTAGGTCAGAATCGTGCACCCACTGACGCACTGACCTACCATTTTGATAGATCCATGTTTCATCTAGGTACACGAATCTCTCTCAGCAAGACTTTTTAGTTGTTTATATTTCCGAATGAAAGCGATCTTTCTAATTTTAACGTGTCGTTGTTCACATAAAATATGTCGTCCATTTAATTTTTTAAATTTGTATCCCATTAATTTTATAAGTTTGTATAGTGTCGTACGTCCCCCTTTAAAATCAAAATTTTGTTTAGCATCAGTCAAAAGTTTGTCTAAAGTAAAATGTTCAGTTTTAGCATGGTACATCCAAATCTGTCGCTGTAAGTCTTTTTTTAAAATAAGCTTCTCAAATGTATCAGTTTTACATCCTTTATCTGCGACTTTCTCATTATTTTTCAATCCTTCTTTAATAATCTTCCGTATTTTCGATACACTGATCTAAAAAAATTAAGCATTTAGAATGTTTGTCATATTAATTAGATTCAAAAAATATACCTCAGTTACACAACGGTAGTTAAGAGATTTAAAAATATTTAACAAAATTTTGAATTAAATTATAGTTACAAAAATGTATAATTTCGAAATTTGAAATCTGACAACATTGTATATAATTTATTATGATATCTGTCAAAAAAGGTTATGTGTTCTTTTAATAATATAAATTTTATTTAAAAAAGTGATACATATTTATAAATTCATTACAAAAACCTTTCTCAATTAATCTAATGCAAAATATATAAGTTTATGTTAGCGACTAGCATTGATTTAAAAGAAATACACATAAAATCGTACTTACTTGAAAAACCTCGGCCAATTGATTTAAATAAACACTCTCACAGCTGTTAGCTTGTTTCCTAAACATACCATAACATCTAACGATGCTGTTGTGAATTTCTGTACTTATTTTTTTTGGCATTGTATATTGAATCTAAGAAAGCATCAAATATTTCGTTATTGAATCTTCAACAATTTTACCTTTGACAATGTGCTGTCAATATTTCGACAGTAGGTACCAACCCAACAAATTGAAGTGCCAATCCCAGAAATAAAATGCATAGTCTACTGAGATTGAAATAAGAAGTGAATGAATTATATGTACGGTGTTCCGTAAACTATCTCCACTACTATACTCATTAAAAAATCCCGATGGATCAAAAGCAGGAAATTGGCATATAAAAGACCTTAAGCCTTATGTCTCTGATTCCGATGATTCTTCTGAAGATGAACTCTCCGAATAGGAACTAATGTTTCTTTGTTTTCTCAGAATTATCCGTATAAGCATTTCTTTTCCATCTTCTTTTTCTCGACCTCTCCGTTTCTCAACATCTCGCCCTGACTCAACACTAAATATTTTTCTCTATGTCCTACTTTTATATTTGTCGATTAAGTGTATTCAGACTTATACTTATCGTTTATCTATCGTTTAAGTGTATTACCACTTGAATATGTCATCTCGAAAGGGAAAATACTTTTCTCTTGCCTACCGTTTACCTACCTAATAAGTACCTTAACATTTATCTCTATCGTCTCGAAAGTAAAAATTTACTTTCCCTCATTTACCGTTTATTTATCTAATAAGTGTATTAACACTTGTTGATATCGTACCGAAGGAGGAAATATGTTTCTCTTAACTACCGCTTACCTACCGTATGAGTGCTTTAACACTTGTATTTTTTTTCTTGAAGGAAAAAATAGTTTTTCCTTTATCTACCGTTAACCTACCGTATAGGTGCGACAGCACTTGTGAATTTATTATCGTATCGTTCAGTAATATCTATTACTGTTTTATGTTTTGAAAACATTTTTTTAGTTACCTTATTTCTCGTTTATCATCCATAAACTACTTTTTATCTTTGATATGGATATGTACATTGGTGGAAGACACATGAAAATTTTTTTTGGTTGAAAATTTTTTGTGAAATTTTTTATTTTTTTGTTCTTTCATACAATTTTATACCTTTATAATTCATTCACTTCTTATTTCAATCTCAGTAGACTAAGCATTTTATTTCTTGGATTGGCACTTCAATTTGTTGGGTTGGTACCTACCAGGGTGGTACCTACTGTCGAAATATTGACAGCACATTGTCAAAGGTAAAATTGTTGAAGATTCACTAACGAAATATTTGATGCTTTCTTAGATTCAATATACAATGCAAAAAAAAATAAGTACAGAAATTCACAACAGCATCGTTAGATGTTATGGTATGTTTAGGAAACAAGCTATCAGCTGTGAGAGTGTTTATTTAAATCAATTGGCAGAGGTTTTTCAAGTAAGTACGATTTTATGTGTATTTCTTTTAAATCAATGCTAGTCGCTAACATAAACTTATATATTTTGCATTAGATTAATTGAGAGAGGTTTTTGTAATGAATTTATAAATATGTATCACTTTTTTAAATAAAATTTATATTATTAAAAGAACACATAACCTTTTTTGACAGATATCATAATATAATATACAATGTTGTCAGATTTCAAATTTCGAAATTATACATTTTTGTAACTATAATTTAATTCAAAATTTTGTTAAATATTTTTAAATCTCTTAACTACCGTTGTGTAACTGAGGTATATTTTTTAAATCTAATTAATATGACAAACATTCTAAATGCTTAATTTTTTTAGATCAGTGTATCGAAAATACGGAAGATTATTAAAGAAGGATTGAAAAATAATGAGAAAGTCGCAGATAAAGGATGTAAAACTGATACATTTGAGAAGTTTATTTTAAAAAAAGACTTACAGCGACAGATTTGGATGTACCATGCTAAAACTGAACATTTTACTTTAGACAAACTTTTGACTGATGCTAAACAAAATTTTGATTTTAAAGGGGGACGTACGACACTATACAAACTTATAAAATTAATGGGATACAAATTTAAAAAAGTAAATGGACGACATATTTTATGTGAACAACGACACGTTAAAATTAGAAAGATCGCTTTCATTCGGAAATATAAACAACTAAAAAGTCTTGCTGAGAGAGATTCGTGTACCTAGATGAAACATGGATCTATCAAAATGGTAGGTCAGTGCGTCAGTGGGTGCACGATTCTGACCTAAAAAGTAATCCAGCTCGTGTAAAATCCGAAGGAAAGCGATTTACTATTTTACACGCAGGGACTGATACTGGATTTTTGGAAGGATGTGACTTGTTACTAGACTCTTCGAATACAGACCTTGACTATCACAAAAGTATGAATGGTGACCTTTTTAAAAACTGGGTTGTTAATCAACTCATTCCTGCTCTATCTGTATTTCAAGAAAAATGTGTGGTGGTCATGGACAACGCGCCATACCATTCAGTTGAAATTAACAAACCACCCTCTTTTTCAGCGAAAAAAGGAATGATGCAGGAATGGTTGATTAACAATAACATTAGGTTTGACACAAAAATGACAAAGAAACAACTGTACTCTATAATCTTACCTTATAGAACTGACGAAAAGACATATGTAGTGGATGAAATTTTAAAACAACGAGGACATGAAGTACTTCGACTACCACCATACCATTGTCACTACAATCCAATAGAACTAGCATGGGGGTTAACTAAGACATATTATAACAAACATATTACATCTACTTATCTTGACCAGGAAAGAGTTAAAAAAACTTGGACAGAAGCATTGACTAAATGTACACCAGACATGTGGCAAAATTTTCGTAGACATACAGACGAACTTATTTTGGCAGATTGGACTACTTACATGGAAAACTGCTCACATGACAATATTCCTCCTTTAATTATTTCATTGGAGGAATCAGATTCTGACGATTCCGATTTTGGATTTGATAGTGACTCTGATTCTTCCAGTGAAATAATGGAAGAGGATTGATCATACAAATACACCGACAACATTTACATGTTACATCTAAATCTGCATCTGTATTTGTTTTTATTTGCTTTTATGTAATTTATTAAAATATTTTTTTCATTGTATCGGTTTGAAATGTCTAACAAATCTTAATTTTTCTGAAAAATTTCTGTTATAAAGAACATTATTAAAACATCAGCATATTTAAGTCAAATGCGACACCACCTGGGGCGGACCAGGAAAATCAAATTTTTACTGGAGTATAGTTTCCTCAATTAACCCATTGGATGTGAAATTTTATTATCCTACAGCCACTAATACAATAATGTTACACTACGATGCCATTTGGATGTAAAATAGAAGACTTTAAAAAAGATGGATACCTATAGACTTTGAGTACTGTGTTTTTATGTTAAACTCAAAACTGATGAAATAATTTTTTTTACCACTGCTTGAATAATTTAAAAGTTTTATTATACATTTGTAAAAAGGATCTTTTACTATTGCTTGAGTAATTTAAAAGTTGTATTAAACGTTTTTATTAATATATGTATATGTGCTACATTTTGAATTTTACTTATATTATTTATTTGTAATAAAATGTAAATATAAAAGTATATTTTTCTACAAGCATGCGTAAAACAACACTTTTCCGCACGCATTTTAATTCAGAAAATATCTCTTTCTCTTTTTTTATTAAATGAATATGTCCTTCAATAACCTTTTGGAAAATTATTGTATTATTACTTTTATGTTTTTGTACCTACTACATACAAATAGTAAAAAAAAGATTATTTTGCATAAAAATAGAGATTTTTAAAATGTTTGTTCTTAAAAAAATCATAATTTATTAAAACACCTCTGTAAACGTTACTCAAAGCAACAACAAACTTTAATTGTCACAAATTAAAATTTTGTTACATTGTTAGGAGTTGAAAATAAAATTTAAAAAATGAATAAAGTATCTTTTTTATGCTTGTAGAAAAAATATTGATCCTAACTCTTGCGGGAAAGTATAACTTTCCGCACTTGATAGGATAATAACTATTTTCGTTCTAGATCAATAATATAATATGATAATTGACTATAAACAGGGATCTGTTCTGTGCAAAGGAATGTGTTATTTTGAATATCAGTCAAAATTCATGTGAATTTAAATAGACCATTCTTGGATATTAATAGTACCTACTTGCAGCGAAAACTGACGTATCTACTTTAGTACCTATTCAATTTAATATTAAATACATTGACTTATTTTCGGCAAGTTTTAAATTTGGTTTGCAGATTTAATTACTTAAGATATTTGTAATGAATACACATATTTTTATTGAAGACGTGACAACATCGTATTTACAATTAATAAGACCACAGAACAATATGAACAGACGTGTATTATACTGGGCGAATTTCATGTAACTAACAGAGCCTACTGAGATGGAAATAAAAAGTGAATGGCTTATACATATCGTTGGTTTAAAGAACTTTGGTCCGCCACATGACTACTATTGGAATCACTTTACTTTTTTTGACCTTGCAATTTGTCACGAGAGATAAGCCTAGGAAAGCCGTAGGGAATTCTTTCCGGTAGTGGGTCTGTTGAGATTGTAAGGAAGACAGATAAAATTTCTTTCTCCTCTCTTTCTTTTCCTCTATTACTTTCTCTATTTTTTTTCTAGCTAGGATTGAAGACTGTTAGGATAATTTGGTTTTAAGATTTGTTAGATTCCTGTTAATGTCTTAGTGTGATCTATTACCTTAAGATTTTTTTATTTATTGTTCTCAATGAGAACTATATTTTAAGTAATTACTGTTTTCTTCTCTTCGTTACTGTATATTCGTTGATATCTTTAACATCAACCAAGCAGGACGGAACATTTCCAAACATCTTTCTAGATGTTAACGTATCACGTACTTACCTTGACTGTCGGATCTAATGGGGCCAATAGGCTTATTAGATTCCTAATTATAACTATCGTCCGTGTTTCTTTCTTCCTTTTCAAAATTATTATTAACAGTTTGGTTTAAATTCAGCTTTTTTCTTTATAGGAGTTCCCAAAAAGGGAATTACGCGTTGTGCCTCCTATGGGAAATTTTACTTATGGGAACATAGCATTCTTTACTTTCTTCCATGTGTGTGTGAATGTAGCGTGTGTCCTGACATCTTATGTAAAGGGCAATATAAAAACATTTTTTTCGATTTGCTTTAAAGATACCACTTAGTGCTGCCCGTCTAGGGCGAGCTGCACACTTTTTTGTTTCCGTGCAGAAACTTCGGAGTAGACCTGTTCCCGATCACTTTGTGATCTTCCGGTTGGCCGGTACCGTTTATAAAAATCTGGTCACGTAATATCAATGATCTGTTGATCCGATACTTTGTACCTACCTTGTGGTTCTTCAAACCCTCGTGTAGTATTACTTGTATATTAACGCGCTAATGAATAGTGCGAATATTTTATCGCTTCCAGTAACCAACACTAATACCCCAGTTTTACCTAGATAGATATCGCTCCCGTAAGATCGCTTTTCTGCATCCCGATGTTCTCTACCTTTATCGGCTTCGTTTTTTAAAACACACTACTGTTGTTCCAACCATAGCTTATTTTTTTTTTTTAAACTGTTTTCCACCCAGTTTTTTCTCTTCGGAAGGGGCTGTGTAGCGTGTTCAAAAAACTCTAAGTATAAAATTTAATTTTTTATTTTTTTTCATAATTCTTCCTTACTTATTACCGCCCTGTATTCTCAACCTAATAGACGTTGCACATCTTTAACGGTTTTCTGTCGCTAAGCAAAATATCGATCGGTGTATTAGCCAATAAGGTTCCGATTTTAACATCACATGAGGGGACGCGAAACACAGCATCTCTGAGTACCGCCATTTCCTAATCAGTCTAGCTTGGGTTTTTGTGCGATCAAGACGATATGTACAACCCCTAGATTCAAGTCCCGGCAAATTTTCTTAAGATTTTTAAAGAATTACTTGCTATTTAGTGTTTCTAACTAAGTTAAAGTCAGTGAATGAGTGATGGAACCGTTCTGAAGAAAAAGCTGTCGATTATTACCGAAGAATAACTAAATTCTACCGTATTGTATAAATTGGGTGTGGCCCCATTTAATTATACTATCTAGGAATCAAACTGTAAGTTTTTTTATATCATTACTATTGCTTAACTACCAGAAAAAGAAGGGATGCCATTTATTTCTTTGGAATAAAAACTTAATTGTAATCCGCATAAATAATATCCAAGTGTGGGTAATTAACGTAAGAAGTGATCATAAACTCCATAGTGCTACCTGTTTTATAACAAAAAAAAACCGGTACCTTTTCTACAGACCCCAAAAGTGTGGAAATTCGGACAAGTTTACCGAATACATATTTCATTTATTAGTGAAAGAGTTGCGCAGAGTCTGATTTAATATTTTTGTAACACATTTATGGTAAATTTTTGATTTCTTAATGTTTCTTATAACTTAATTGTTTTAATTTAAACTATTATATGGTACCCCATTCTTTTACTCGAGTAAAAAATCTTTTAAGCTAAAAGTGATTTATTATCTTTTTACATAACATTTTGATACTTTTAAATTTCTTTCACTTCACATTCTGCTTAAATGAGTACACAAAAATAACAATATAAAATTACTTAGCTGTTATTGGATGTGTAATATTATTTCTATATGTGATTAAACACTAGTGTGTTTCATTGTATTTTACCTTATTTAATTTGTTGATATTTTATATGTCTATTGTTTCGTTCATACGCCTGAATTATTACTACTCTCAGTAATAAATATTGTTTATTGTTTATTTATATGTTTTATTTCTGACCTGGTGTAAGTTATTCTGATCTAGTTTCATCAACAATAAGAATGAGACGTATTTAAATCATAAATCTTAACTTTTGAATTCATTTTTATCTCATTAATATAAATGGAGCTGTTGTGATAAGTAAGGAAAAAAGTAAGTATAACTTTCTCTTTCTAGCTTTGCCAATAAAAGTGTTTAATTTAAAGTTTTAACAAGAACATCTACCGGGTTACTCAATTTTACCGTATCTTATCTTATATTTCCTATCTCTTTCTAATTTTAACTTGATCTACAACAACTCATTAATTATCCTATCCTATTAACATAGTCAAATTTTTTTTCCATCTGGGTTTCTTATATTTCCCCATCCTTATGATAAAAAAATAAGTGGCGCCCATTTACCTTTCCCTATTTCATCATTTCTCTCATTTTCTTTTTAGTCCTTTTTAAATTCTTTTATCTTTTCTTTTTTCTAGTAAATATATCCCCGTATATCTTTCTAATACGATGTCATCGAGCTCGTTCGAATCCACGCTCGCTCTCCTCCTACCCCCTGAGTACCGTTCGCATTTGTTAACCTCGATAAAACGAGCCTTTTAACATCTTTAAAAAAAAAGAGGTTACAAAATGATGATGTCATGTCGCAACCAGCTACTGCATGTAGAAATAAGATATAATTTTGGCATTTTGAAAAAGCAGATAAACTCTTGGATGAATATATTTTTTATTGTTGTTGAGCCTTCCCAGGTTTTAAAAAATAAATAATTTTTTCAGTTGGCGTTCGAGCAGTAAGTAATACCAACAAATCAACATCTTCACCAACAAGAATAGTTGGATTTGTCGAGTTAAATTGTTCTATTGCTGTTTCAACTATCAGGACATCAGCATCATTATCAGCTTGCTTTACAGAGATATTTTCAGACGCAAATTTTTCTTTCAACATTGAAATGAACAGAGACTTGTTGTGTGTATTTGCGAGAAATTTTTGTTGGCTTGTGGTAACTGTCATAAATTCATCAAAAATGACGTACGAAGATGAAGATGTTGTAGGTAGACGACGTTGTTCTGCAGCTTTAATATTTTTTTGTACAATCAGCATAGCCACTGTTTTTTTTTTCGAGTTTATATTTTTACAACTGTATAATATGTATGTATAAAACTGTATAATATCTATGTATATGCTACAAAAATTAATATTTCTACTTATATTATCGTTCTGTAACGTATATTACGGTAATTATTGAGATGCATATTATAAAGAATACAACTTTTTCAACATTTTGCATCGCTGTATCTGCGAAATTTTGATTCTTGGGAAAAAAAGTGTAACTACAATTTTTATAGATAATTGCATGTTGAATTATTTTTGTTTTGCCTATTTTTATTATAAAACTTACCGTTTAGCTGGAAAACTCAAAAAACCGATTTTTGCAACATTTGACCTTGAATAATTTTTTTTTCACACTTCGCATTGATGTGGATAATTGACAAATTGTGTATAATAGGGTTCCCAACATTCATGCCAATTTTTAGCAAGGTGCGAATTAATGTAACCTTACTTACCCCTATTTTTGATGCTAACTTGACCGGACTAACAATAAATTACATTCAGTGTCGTTTTTTTCATTATACTCTGCGTGCTATTTCAGTGTAGTAGAGAATCTGAATTAATCAAATAAAACTTTACGATTTTTGAGATAGAGGTGCAACAGTTATCGATTTTTTAAAGAATTTGTTTTATTTTCCTATGTAAGTTACAAGATCATTTAACAAACATAAATAAAAAATTCCTGAAAAATAAAATAAAAAATCGTAAGAAATAACTTATAATAAATAAAAAATAGCACCTAAAAACCAAAAAAGAATTGAAAATGTAGTAAAAATGTAAAAAAAGAGATAAAACAAAATAAAATTATATTATAAACAATTAAAACACAAAAAAAACAACAAATAATAAAAATCCGGAAAAGAATTAAGAAAATCATAGATTTTTTTTTAATTACAAATATGAAAAGTTGGAAAATGCTGTATAAAATTGCAAATAGTAAAATGATTAGAAGGAAAACTGTGAGAATTTAGAAATATCCGCAAAAAAGTAACAAATTAAGAAACAATTCAAAACAACACAATGATAAAAACTTGAGAACCTAAAGGAAATTAACATCGTAAAACGAGAAAAGAGTAAATAAAGTTAAAAAATGGAGAAAACGATAACAAATAAGAAAAACTTTAAACAGTAAGTAGAACAATCACTAAACTTAAATCAAGATATTAAAAAAGATTATTCAACTTTAGCTAGATGAATGGGGATGGAAAATATTGTGAAACTTAAAAATATTTATAAAATAGTACGGTTCTAAAACAGGAAAAAGTTGCGTTTATGTAAGAACAGAGTGTAATAAAATAGTAATGAAGTACCTACATAAAGTTAAAAAAAAATAGAGAAAACATAACAAATAAGAACAACCTTAAAAAGTAGAACAATCACTAAACACTTTCTATTATCTTTATTTTGATTGTTATATCTTAGGAATATCGGTACGTTTTTCTTTTAATTGGCACTTTGTTAGCAACTTTAGAATCAACGATATTATTACAATATTCTATCACGTCTTGATTTTATAAATCTGAATATTAATCAGATAATTGTATAACTACAAATTAAAGAAGGAATATTTTTTAGTTCCCAGTAAAAGTTTCGGATAAATTTGATCATAGAGTTTTTAGACCTTTTAAAATCACGTCCGTGAATTTGGAATCCAAAGCTACACTTTTTTAATTGATAGTAGTTGCCGAATTCCGGAAATATCAGTAATTATCTGATTACTCTTCTAGAAACAGACATTATCCCTATCTAAAAATATATCTGCATTTCTTGTAAAAAAGCATGGAATAGGAATGCGTTGCATCGATTAAAGAATAAGTATTAAACATATCGGTTTGATTTCATAAGTTGATACGTATAGTTTACGTAAAAATCTTATGGATTTATATAAAACAACCGATAATTTAATAACAAATTAAACAGAAGGTTAATTGACTAGACAATAAAGAGGACACGTAAATGTACCGGATAATTTTAACTTTCTTTGCACGTTTAATTTTATGTTACGGTTAAGTTAAAACGACTACCCTTTTTTAAACACTAATCTGCATAAATTGACTTCATAAAATTGAATACCTAAAGGTGATATCAGACGGTTCATTTTTTGTTCATTTTCACATTTCATTCGGTACATTTCACTCGAAATGAAATGTCTGAACAAAAAATGAAACACGAGTGCCGAATGAATTCATTAGTGAACCGATCCAACAGTGTTGGATATTGGCATCCGGTATCTTTCATTCCCACTCCGAATGAACGAGAAATGAACGGTCTGAACACTGAGAGAACGTTCATTCGGATTCGGTCATTTTGTTTCGAGTCCTGTAGCCGACGGACGTTGTCGACGTAGTTATATTTTTTTCTGTGTGTTATTATATTGTTTTCATGCGGCAAAATGGTGTTCAAGTGGAACGATCAAAATACATTACTTTTTTTGGAGAACTTTAAAAATTATCAATGCCTTTGGAACCACAAAATTGATGAATACTGTCACGCCTGGGGGGAATGAGGATGTGCCATAATGTTTTGTGATGAGGGTAGCTAACTGAAGGCACTTCCCACCCAGGTCGTGGGTATCTATCCCCTGGTTAGTTATCCTGCTGAAGGCAGAAAACTAACCAAGGGGAAGATGAGATAAACAACAGGAAACAAACAACAAATATATTAAAAACGAAACAAACAATAACAATAAATAATTTAAATATGAATAACGAACTAAATACAATAATCTTATCTAATCTTACCAAATAATCTACACGGTGGCATGTCACATTTACTCACGAAAATAAGTCAAGAGTCACAACGGCCAGACCTAAGGGTCTGTTTTAGGGACACCCCAAAGGGTGACCCTTACAGACAATCTTAGACTCCGAACTCCTCGAGTACGACCTCAACGACGCTCTTTTATAGCCAATTCTTACGCTACGTGAGAATAAGAATTAAACTATATAAGGTCGCCTTGAAATCTAACGTACTGACTTTGGCCTGGATAATTACAATTAAAAATAATACAAAATAATACAATAAAATTTAAAACAATTAAATAACTCTATTATCGTATGTGACATGCCCCCCTTCCCTTAAAGCCAGCCCCTGGCTTTGCTCGGCTCTGGCTTACAGGGGTGTATGTATAGGACTGAGTTTTACAAAATAATTATAATCCGCCACACTTCTGTCAGAATCTGCTCTTCTCGGAGAATAACTTGTCTTGCCCTCGTCTAGAAACGCCAGGTCCACTGCTGGCTAGACGGATCCCTTTTTGGTATGTTGGTCTGTCTGCAACTTTGTGAAAACCATCGTCTCATAGCTCCATCTCTCGAGGTCCATGGCCAACATCATACTGTACTCCATCACACCATTCTCCTTAATACATTTTTACAACTATACATTTACAGTCTTCCCATCTTTGGCTACCATCCATTGGGAAGATCTGCTATTGGGATAGGAGTATTGAAGCTGACCATTTCCATTCCTCGACGGAGACCTTTCTTACTCGTTGAGACAAGACCCATACCATACTCAGGATAAAGGACCCTTTCCCTCTAGAATTCCGAGAAAGCATCTCCTGGATTGCGTCTTCTTTGAGTAGATGTGGGGAAAACGTTAAACATTTAAAAATTAAAACAATAACTCGGTCCTAAAACATACAAAAACAAATACTATTAAAATTAAATAATCAATGTAATTTGCCTAGAAAGGGCATGAGGGAATCATTACTTTAAACTTCAACATTAACATTAACAAAAAAATTAAATTTTATTTGACTTTATTTACAAGCTATTTACCTTCAACTACAAAAATAAAAAAAAAAAAAATAATAATAATTATACCTTTAGGTGCCCAAGGTCTTACCCTGTACTAAACACCTTATAAATTACACCATTGGATGCCTAGGGTTTTTATCCCTATACTAAACATCTCATATATTATCCCATCGGGTGCCCAAGGTCTTATACCCTGTACTAAACACCGCATAAATTACTCCATTGGATGCCTAGGGTTTTTATCCCTATACTAAACATCTATTTAATATTTTTGAAACTTTCGGGCCAGGTAAGGTTTCTAGGCCATTCAGTGAAACCTCTCCTCTCCCTAGTTTCCTGTTAAACTCATCTCATTACTATAGCACTTGTTGAAGCTTGTTTACTACTTGTTAAAGCCAAACAAAAATGTTAAACACAACAAAAATATTTAAAAACTTAAAAAAACACCATTCTTTGATTCCCTTTAGCTTCTTTATAGACCTTCCTGTACAATCCTGACCCTAAAATATTCTAATTTATTTAAATTTAAAAAAAAGACACTAAACGGTAGTAAAAGCTAAAACAATGAAAAATATTAATAACTGGATAGAATCAATTTACTATAAAAAAAATGTATTTTAAATAACTGTTATAATTAATATAAATTATAATATCTATTTATTAATAAACAATATAAGAAAAAAAACCTGTGTTTCTACAATACTACGTGTAGAAACAATGATTTTATGTTGGAGTCTCAGAGTTTCTGGTCCGATGTACTCTTACTTACTTTTGACATGCCACCTTTATTTCTAATAACGTTTAAAAAAGATTACTTTACCGAATATTTGGTATCTGTTTCCTAATTTACAACATATTATTAGAAAAATACCAGAAAAGCAATGAAGAATATTTTACCTAATTGAATTAATGACAATTGAAATCTGTTACCATTAAAATAAATAATAAGAAGTTTAAAAACAAAGGTTCAATGTCAATAATCTGAACTAATTACAGCTGTGTGTGCAGTTTTGCTATTTTGGAATTAAATAAACAACTACATAGCTGACAAAGAAATAAATAAAATAAAACATTTGACCGTGACCATATCTGTAACCTATATTATACACATACCACAACAAATAATTAAAAAAGATCACTAAAACCAGAAAAATACCTATTTTTAATTGGTATAGATAGATTATTACATAGATATGGATGGGGTATATTTATGAATATTTATTATTGATTGCACTAAAGAAACTGGAAAAAGATAGAAAATAACACTTTACATTTTTTACTTGAAGACAGTTTATTGTTTATCAACAATACATATTGTATACATTATTAAACCTCTATACGATTGACCGTGAAAAAAACACATAATAAGTGACCTATCCTTAAACATCTCGTATTTCAACATACACATAATAAAAAAATGCTAAATCTGCACTCAGGTCATCATCCTAAATAAATCAATTATTCCACCGTCAAATTTTATATAAAATAGTATACACACAAAAAAGCTTCATAAAAAACTCAAAAAACAATCCTCAATTTCTTCAAGATAAAAAATATTTATGAAAGTATCTCTAAATTGTGCAATAGAACAAATACAGTAGGTACATAACTTTACAAATTAATTAACAACACAAGATATTTCGCTTTAAAAAACATATCGAACAGATTAGGAAGAAACTTAAGAAAATTAATAGATGATACTGTTTAGGAAGAAACAGTTCACAGGAACAGCTAATGGCACCTCTATTATGTCACGTCAGTGACATGAGGCAAAAAAATGCTATAAAAAAGGGCTACGAATAGTTAAAATTAAACTGATTAGGAAGAATCAGTACAGGGATCAGAGAACGGCGCCTCCACCATGTCACGCCTGGGGGGATTGGGGGAATGTGCCTTAATGTTTTGGGATGAGGGGTAGCTTACTGAAGGCACTTCCCACCCAGGTCGTGGTTATCTATCCCCTGGTTAGTTATCCTGCTGAAGGCAGAAAACTAACCAAGGGGAAGATGAGATAAACAACAGGAAACAAACAACAAATATATTAAAAACGAAACAAACAATAACAATAAATAATTTAAATATGAATAACGAACTAAATACAGTAATCTTATCTAATCTTACCAAATAATCTACACGGTGGCATGTCACATTTACTCACGAAAATAAGTCAAGAGTCACAACGGCCAGACCTAAGGGTCTGTTTTAGGGACACCCCAAAGGGTGACCCTTACAGACAATCTTAGACTCCGAACTCCTCGAGTACGACCTCAACGACGCTCTTTTATAGCCAATTCTTACGCTACGTGAGAATAAGAATTAAACTATATAAGGTCGCCTTGAAATCTAACGTACTGACTTTGGCCTGGATAATTACAATTAAAAATAATACAAAATAATACAATAAAATTTAAAACAATTAAATAACTCTATTATCGTATGTGACAATACAAAGACCGAACAATGCGGGCAAACTGTATAAAATCTCTAATCAGTGATTTAAACTTAGAGATTACTGAAGAAGATATTAAACATAAAATAAAAACGATAAGGACCCGGTATACAACAGAATTAACCAAAATAAAGCAGTCTACTAAAAGCGGTTGCTCTTCTGACGATGTCTATGTACCGACCCTGTACTGGTTTAAACATGCAGAATTTTTAAGCAGTGTATGCGTCCCACGGCAGAGTACATCAAGTCTCGTAAGTAGAATCTTTTATCAATCCATACTAATCCATATCCATAATATTAATCCATATCCTAGTAACTCTGTCTGTTTGTTCGATAAGCGACCACTACGTGAACAGAAGCTAGGTAGGTACCTACTTAATACTTATACTCAAACAAAAACAACGTATATGAATTGTATAGGTTTATTCAGTATTATTAGTATATGAATTGTATAGGTTTATTCAGTATTATTACATCATATTCTTCTTATCATGTTCCATTGCCATGGTACAGTGCATGAAGTGACGAACTTTTCTGCATATACGTCACGCACGCGGCGGGCATTTTCACTATGATTTCTTGCATTGGTTGGTGGTAAATCGCTTAATGCTAAAGATGGTACTTCTCGCCATTCTCCAGGTACAATGGACCCTGTGACCCAATCCTCAGTTTCCAGTGATCGTTGTTGCACGTAGTCCACTGTAGTTTTTCTGATCCAATTATGTAATGCACACGTCGTTTTAACAAGTTGTTCAACTTTTTGCACTGACAATGGAATCGCCTTTTCATAAATTCGAAATTTTGATACTAATATTCCAAAAGAGTTTTCGACCACTCGTCGAGCTCTTGATAGCCGATAGTTAAATATTTTTTGTTTATCGCCAAACTCTCCTCTAGTATTATATGGTTTCAAAACATCCGTCCGCAAAGGAAAGGCATCATCTGCGACGATTACGCCTTCCTTTGGGAAATTTAGAAGATTCGACAACAAAGCTTCATTCAGTGTTGATTTATTAAAGACGGATGCATCATTTGCCCTTCCGTTTGTCCCAACATCTATATAAATAAAATTATAATTCGCATCTACTACTGCAAATAGATGAATACTAAAATTCTTTTTGTAGTCGAAATATTCAGAGCCTGATCTTCCTGGGCATCTTATATTCACCAATTTTCCATCCATTGCACCACAACAGTTTGGAAAGTTCCATAATCTATAGTAGTCTTCCATTATGTTATTCCATTCATGTTGACTTCCAGGAACCTGTAATAATAAAAATGTCAACATTTTAATTGCAGGATGCACCACAGACTCAAAATGAAGACTCTGCTGAATCTGAGCAGACTCAAGCTGGCAGTGAGGAACAGAAGACGCCAAATTCTGAGATTAGTGGGAATGGAAGTAGTGAACTGATGACTCCTTCATATTCTCGAAAGCCAACAAACAAGAAAAGGAAGATTGATATACCGATTGATAGAGCAATTAAAGAATTAAAAACTATAAGCGAGCAAGCCAAAGTCCAAACTGAAGATGAATTTGATTTGTTTTGCAAAAGTTTGGCAGTACAACTCAAGAAAATGCCCTTGAACAGGGCTTTGACATGTCAGGAAAAACTTCAATCTGTGATGACTCAGGAACGGTTAACACAGATGTCACAATCATTTTCTGAAGTAATTTACTCGGATTCCAGCACTCCATCCCCATTTACTATCAACCAGTCGCCTCCTTACCAAAATACAACACCGGAGTATAATTATAGTAACTACCTTGTCACCAAACAAGTTTATACGCAACCACAACCAGTGCCTGTACCCGTGAGTTCACCACAAGAGACCAATCAAGTCACAATTGTCCAAACATCCACCCAAGAGCAAGAAAACATACTCTCACAAGCTCTACAAAGTATTATGTAAATGTTGATTGTCTAAATTAAAATGTTTCAAGAAAATAACTTAATATTTTATTAAATAGATATAACTGACCTTAATAACCTTTCCAAGGGCTGTCCAAATGGCTTCACATACTTCTTGAAAAAAGTAGGATATTGTATTTCGAGGTACTCTGTACAAAAACTCTAAACTTCCAAAACTATCACCTGTAGCCAGGTATCTCAGTACAATTTGAAGTTTTATCCGGGTAGGTATGCTATCTCTCATTAAAGTGTTTTCTTTCGTTATTAACGGAGCAACAAGAAGTAGAAGTTCTTCAAATTTATTTTCATCCATTCGAAGATGATTACAATATGAATCAGGATCTTCAACGGCTAGTTCTCTCAACAATGTATTGGAAGCTCCTAATAAATTTCTTCTTGCAATCCATGGTCGCATCCACCACCGTCGACGTTTTCTTTGCTTCTTTTTTGTCAACTCTTTGATTAAATGATCACAAATTAAACTTATTCCAAGACGTACGACTTCATTCGATGACATATTTAAAAGAAAGAACAATGAATGTTCATTTCTGTATCATTTCGTCTGAAGCCGTGTGAACATAGAATGAAAAAAAAATGAAGCCTTCACTCGAGTGAACAATCATTCGAGTGAACCGTCTGATATCACCTTAGAAAACACATGAATGATAAACAGATAACCTTGAAGAAAGAGTAGGTAAGGTAATATAGCACAAGCAATTAAAAAAACTGGAAAAAAGTGAAAATATAAAAAAAAAACAGACAGATTAAGGAACTGGAGAAAATCGTAAAAATTTGTAACATATCGTAAAATAAATCAAAAATAATTGTAAAAGTCTCAAAACAATACTAAATTAACAAAAAACATTATTTAGTTTTTTTTTATCAGATTTTTCACTAAATTCACTTACCAAATAGTAGCTTCCACAACAGATTAATATTGTTAATGAACACGACTTGTTGCATTCTGAAATCATTGTTTTTTGTTGTAATCCACTAACGAAATAACCTACTTATTGCGACAGTTTTTTAGAAGCATTTCATAGTTCACATGTTCACACAAATTTTAAGCAAAAATGGCGGTTGCCGGTGACCATAAAACCAACTCCAACTACTAGTGATGTAAAAAAAGTCAGTGTTGTTCTCAAGCAGACAAATTTTGTACTAGAAATGTTCGGATTGTTCGGTAAATTGTAATAGATTTACAGGGGACTGTAATGAAATATAGGTTCGCGTTCATTTTTTTACGTATAGATGGCAAACTGACCGTTTTTACGGTAGATCTACCGTTTTTACTATTTTCTGTTCTACCGTGGAGATAATTAAATATTAACTTAGAAGTCATAATAATATATAAGGCTGATTAAATTTATAAAGTTATTCAAGATAAAAATCTAAAAGAAAATTTATTTTAAACAGTGCTGGCCAAATACTGTAAAGGTGGAGGCCAATAAATTTAATACTACTAGAAAAAGAAGACTATTAATTCTACCGCAAAATTATAAATTTTAAAGTGAAAAACATTAAAAGGTTTTTGAATGGGTTTTTGATTAAAAGTGACAAAGACTTAAGAATTATATCTAATATTAATATTAAAATATAAACAATTATTTAATTTAAGATAAAAATGTTGAGTTCAGTTAAGACGTGTGCACTGTGCTGTCTGTGTGTTCTTATAAAGATGGATAGGTAGGTTTTTTTATTGTTGAGTTAATTATATTCAGAGATATGTACAATTATAGGTTTCTCATTCGGAAAAGGCCGTTGGAATCGTCTGATTCTGAACCTTCTTGTTCGACTGCGGTGGAAGAAAAAGCAATACACACGAACATCGACACCGAGGTTGAAATTGAAGAAGCATCTGATGTTGAGCCTCAACCAAAGATGAAATCCTACCAGCAAAAGTTTAAACAAGATTGGAAGCAGAAATTCGGCAGCTGGCTAATTGAAAGTGAAGAAAATCGTCCCTTCTGCAAGCTTTGTGGACAAATTATAAAAGGTGGTATCACCCACATCAAACGCCATGCCGAAAGTATACAGCATACGAAAAATGTAAATGCTGCTAATACCACCGTAGCTATAGATAAAATTTTTAGAGAATCAGAGGATATTTCATTATCCAAAAACATTAGAGCTGGTGAAGCGAGGATGGTTCTATTTTTGGCAGAACACAATTTACCTTTTTCGTTATTAGACCATCTGCCGAAATTCATATCAGCAGTTTGTCCAGATTCTACCATTGCTAAGAAGATCACCTGTCAGAGAAAAAAAGGCACCAATATCTGCGTTAATAACATAGCCGTTAATCAATTAAAAACATTAGTAGCTGATTTAAACAATTCATTTTTTTCTTTAATTGTGGACGAAACAACGGACATCTCCTTAACAAAATCTTTAGTTTTAGTTGCGAGATATTCTAAGAATTTCACTGTTACTGATAGTTATTTAGGCTTGATTGAAGTAAACGATGGTTTAGCAACGAGTCTTTTTAACGGGATAAATAATTTTTTTTCTGAACATGGCATAAAACGCGAAAATTTATTGGGATTTGCAGAAGATAATGCCGCTGTTATGCAGGGGAATAAGTCTGGACTAAAAGCAAAATTCAAAGAAATGCTGCCCCATATTTTTGTTTTAGGCTGTACCTGCCATTCCTTTAATCTTTGTGCCTCAGCGGCATGCGCGAAACTTCCCAGAAGTGTAGAAAAATTCTGCAGGGATGTTTGCAATTATTTTGCTCATAGTTCTTCCAGAAATGCGAAGCTAACCGAATTCCAGGATTTTTGCAACAGTGAACAGCATCGTATTTTAAAACTGTGTGATACTCGTTGGTTATCTATGTACAGAGTAGTAAATAGAATTTTGGAGCAGTGGCCAGCTTTGTTGCTTTACTTTACTTCAGAAGTAACAGAATCCAACGTTAACAGAGAGAATGCTTCCCAAATTCTTTCTGCTTTCAACAACCCTGTATTTAAATTATATTTTCTGTTTTTAAGTTACAGTTACAGTTACTTGTCAATAAGCTAACGTTGGAATTTCAAAGCCAAGGCGTAAAAGTACATAGTTTGTTGGATAGAGTTTCAGAAATTTATACAGCTATCTTATTCAATTTTATCAAAAAAGAATTGCTTAAAGAAAACCTAAACTCTGTTAATATCGTTAAACCTGCAAATTACAAAACTTTAGAGACAATGTATTTAGGAGCGCAGTGTGAATTGATTATTTTAAGTAATAAAATAGATCAAATTGAATTACAGAATTTTAAAGTACGATGTCTAGATTTTTACGTGGAGTTAGCAAAACAGATAAAAAGTCGTTTTGATTTCGATGACGAAGTATTAAAACTTTCTAGGTTTTTAAATCCAACAACTGTGTTTTCAGATGAGTGTGAATCAATTGTCCCAATTATACATAGATTTCCTCTTCTTTGCCCATCATCAAATTTAGAAATAGCCAACGCAGAATGGAGAATACTGAAGCAAAACAAACAATTTTTATCTGAATTAGAAGTTGAGACCTTTTGGTTTAAAATTTTTCAAATGCGAAACGGTCAGGGACAAATTATGTTTCCGAATTTAAAAACTATAATACAAGGTCTCATGTGTTTACCCCACTCTTCCGCAGCAGCCGAGCGAATATTTTCGCAATTAAACTTAATTAAAAATAAACAAAGAAATAAATTAAAAATAAATACATGCAGTGCCTTGCTACACACCAAAGAAATTTTGCGCGGTAGTAACTGTTTCGATTTCAAGATACCGGAGAAGATTCTCAGCTGGAATGAGAAAAGTGAAAAAAGTAGTAGAGTTCCTGAGATTCAGGTAGAAACTGAAGATATTACTTTTTAAACATTATCTGTGCGTGTTAACATGTGTTCCAAAGAAAATTTTTTTATTTTAGATTTTTTTTAATTGTTATATTTTTGAAGAGATGTTTGTTTGAAAAAAATGTTATTTTGTGTTAACTTTTTGTATTTGACTTTTTGTTTTTTTTTAAATAAAGTTTATTTTTGTTTGGTTTAAATATTTCTTTGTACTATCATTAAATATCCACAGTTTACCTACTTACTTTTACTCTTTCACATATAGATTCTTTTTCTTTAAGTTAATTTAACATTATTTTACATTTTTTCCGGATTTGTGATTATTATCGTGTATTTATCGTGCGTCGTGCGAACTGTGGTGCGAACATGCCAATCATTTAATAGCGGGATCTGTAAATCTGTAACCGATTATTTTGACTAAATTTCAATAGAGGACAGTGGAGGACACTAAATGATAAATGAAATTTGGTCACACATGCACAATGCATGCACTAATAAATTTTGACAAATTGTGATTTCTGTTGCAATTTTAATTAAGCTTTTATGGTTAATAAAAAATTAAACGCATGGATTAATGAAAAGTAATAGATTTGAGAAGAATGTAATAGAGTAACAGATTTTAGTTAAAAGTAATAGATATATTACGATAGTAATGACTGGAACAACATTGAAAAAAGTACCTACCCGTTACAAAGTAACGGGTATTTGTCCAATACCGAAAGTAACGATTCCCTGTTGTTAGAAATACTCGTTACTCGATACCCGTCGGCGTAGGCAACACAAAACACATTCTCTGCATCTCTGTCTCTGCTATATACTTTGTCGGCATGTCGGCAATAATCATTTATCATTTACTCATAGACAAATTAAGAGACTTTTTGAAACATAGCCCAAAGGCGCCAACATGTTTGAGCACAACCCATAGGGCGCAATCGCATTCTGTAGTGGTGAAAATTGGAACTAAACCAGCAAAATCTGATCAGCTGGTAGCGCGAAAAAACAGTAATGTCGGCATAGTGACAGGGAAGTGCAAGTGGTTTTAGTTTAATATAAATTGAAGGTACATTTAGCGTAAAAAGGGTGCAAAAGTATAGTGAATAGTTTTAAACATGTCACTACCAGGTTATTTTAGATATAAATGTTGTGTTGTAGATTGTAAAAGTGGGTATTTCAATCCTGTCTATGATAAACATTTTCGTAATAAGGAGCTTCATGTGTTTATTAAATATGTAATTTGTGCAATGTGTAGTGTAACGTAAATTTTAATTCTTATTTCGTTAAATTAATATAAAATTTAACTTGTTATAAAAGTAATGATTATCGTGCATTTCTGTGGCATTAGTGTAATATGTACATATTGAAACACGTATGGGGGCTTTTTACACAATTTATTTACAAAATTGTTAAGATACACTGAACTCTGCTGGATAACGTCTAACTACTTGACAATAAAATGAACTCTTGTGAACACTTGACTCGAACTGACGTTAACTGTCCGTGCATCCCCTTATATACAACATTATTTAATCTAGTTAGTGTGTTTAGAAGTTTCTAGAATTTTCTAGAAACATTATTTAAAATGGTCAGTTGATTTTTTTACAAACTTCTAAAAATCAACTGTCAACAACAATCTTTCAAATTAAGGTCCCTTCCTTTACGGTTATCCCGTTACACTATATATATTTGTAACTATAAGCAAATTTTAAACAACATTTTTGTTGGCTCTTCATCTGACTGGATAGCACCTCTTGTTGGTTCGTCATTCGTCCTGATAGCTCCTCTTTCAGCTGGGACATATCTTCGCGCTGGCTGCTTATCTGACTGGACAACTGGGACAGTTGTTGAGCTTGTTCTTCTTGCAGCCGGGAAAGTTGTTGAGCTAGTTCAGAATTTGCTTTTTGAACTGGATCTTCGAAATCTACAGCGTCAGGGTCTAAATCATTATTTACATAGTATTCACGGAGCCTTCTTAACAATACGGATTTGCTTCCAGTAGTTTCCAACTCCAATTCTTCGAGCTCTCTGCTGAGCTCAGCCACCAATAGTTCATTTATCTTTTTTCCAGGCATTCTTGTATCTTCACCCCACACCTGACACCAATTTGAAACACGTATGGGGGCTTTTTACACAATTTATTTACAAAATTGTTAAGATACACTGAACTCTGCTGGATAACGTCTAACTACTTGACAATAAAATGAACTCTTGTGAACACTTGACTCGAACTGACGTTAACTGTCCGTGCATCCCCTTATATACAACATTATTTAATCTAGTTAGTGTGTTTAGAAGTTTCTAGAATTTTCTAGAAACATTATTTAAAATGGTCAGTTGATTTTTTTACAAACTTCTAAAAATCAACTGTCAACAACAATCTTTCAAATTAAGGTCCCTTCCTTTACGGTTATCCCGTTACACTGCCCCCTCCTTAGATTCATTCCTCCTGGAATGTTATTTCCTACATCGGAATCCCGCACACTCCCTGAGCCAGCCAAACCATCTTCTTGGAGTTGCTGCGCATCTCCACTGTGGTTTCCCTGGTAAGGCGCCAAACGATCGTGATGGACCACGACGGGTTTCCCTCTGGGAATTTTCACGATCCGATAAATGACATCGTTAATCTTCTTCTTGATGGTGTAAGAACCTTCCCAATTCTTTTGTAATTTGGGACAAATACCTCGACGCCGTCGGGGGTTATAGAGCCAGACTAAATCTCCAACTTGGTAACTCTTTTCCATTGTCCGTGTGTCATAGTACCTCTTCATCCGATCACTAGATAATTGTAGTTTTCCACGCACCAGGTTGTGTATATTCTCCATTCGATTCTGAAGGTCGGCGACATATTGTTCACGTGCCATTTCTTCACCAGGTTTACAACCAAACACCAAGTCACATGGTAGCCTCATTTCTCTACCGAACAGAACCTTCGCAGGCGTTTGGCCAGTTGATTCGTTGATGGCCGATCGAATTGCCATTAGAAATAGTGGAATATGTCGATCCCAATCCCTCTGACAATCTGACACCACTTTTGACAGATAGTTGGTTATAGTCCGGTTCATTCGTTCCACCATTCCATCAGACTGAGGGTGCATCGCTGTGGTTCTCGTTTTGTGGATGCCTAATCTTTGGCAAACTTCTTGAAACAGCTTGCTCTCAAAATTTCTTCCTTGGTCTGAATGTAATTCTAGTGGTACCCCAAATCGGCTTACGAATTCTTCAACCAATATATCTGCCAAAGTGGTGGCTTCCTGATTGGGAACTGCATATGCTTCAACCCATTTAGTGAAGTAGTCCATTACAACAAAGATGTACTTGTTTCCTACATCGGTCTGTGGAAGTGGCCCCAATACATCTACTGCGATTCTTTCAAAAGGACTTCCAACCAGGTATTGCTGCATTTCCGCCTTCGGTTTTCGGTGCGGACCGTTACTGGCAGCACATGTAGTGCATTTACGACACCAATCTTTAACATCATTAGTGCAATTTACCCAGTAAAATCTATCTCGGATCTTTTGCAGCGTTTTCGTGATACCCAGATGTCCTCCAGAACTATCATTATGCATCTGTTTTAAAATTTCCGGTACAGCATTTCTTGGGACCACTATTTGTTTCCTTGTTTCTGTGCCCTCGGAATTTTCTACAAGTCTTTTAACGAGCCCTCCGTCCAAAATTAAAGAGTTCCATTGGGACCAGTATGCTTTTAAAGCAGGGGAGGATAAGGATATCTCTCTCCACAACGGACGACGGTCCATTCTCTTCCACTCCCGAATCTTTCTTAGAACGGGATCGTTTTCTTGTTGCTCCTCCAGCATAGAGCTCTCGTCTTCTGGCACAACCTTAACCAAGGCAAGTTTTTCCTCGTTCTGCTCCATACGGGTACAATGGGGGCAATCAGGTCGACATGGTCTTCTGGAAAGTGCATCAGCATTACGATGTCTGGTTCCAGGTCTGTGCTCGATTTCAACATCATATTCCTGCAGTTTTTCGAGCCATCTTGCTATCTGTCCTTCTGGGTTCCTAAAGCTAAGTAGCCACTTTAAACTAGCATGGTCTGTTCTGATCAGGAATTTTCTGCCATACAGATATTTATAAAAATGTTCGACGGATTTTACAACTGCTAACAGTTCCCTCCGAGTTACACAGTAGTTCTTTTCAGCTTTCGATAAAGTTTTGCTGAAGTAACCAACCACTCTTTCCTTACCGTCTTGTAGCTGTGACAAGACGGCTCCAATTCCCACATTGCTGGCGTCGGTGTCCAGAATAAGCTTACCATCAGGAAGTGGATAAGCAAGAACAGGTGCTGACGTAAGCTGTTTCTTCAATATTTCAAACGCCTTTTGACATTCCTGATCCCAACAGAAGAACTTATCTTGTTCTGTCAAACGTGTCAAGGGTTTGGCGATGTCTCCAAAATTCTTGACATATCGTCGGTAATAGGAACAAAGACCCAAGAAACTCCGGAGCTGATGTTTGTCGATAGGGATTGGCCATTCCTGAACGGCTTGTATCTTAGCGGGGTCAACAGCAACGCCATCCTTGCTTACGTTATGTCCCAAATAGTTGACCTGTCTCTGGAACAAGTGGCATTTCTTAACATTCAATGTTAGATTAGCGTTCTGTAATCTTTTAAAAACTTCTTCCAGGTTAGATAAATGTTCCTTAAAGGTCTTACCCATTATGATGATGTCGTCTAGATAAACTAGACAAGTTTCCCATGACAAACCCCGCAGGATGTTCTCCATTAGTCGTTCAAACGTCGCAGGAGCATTACAGAGGCCAAATGGAAGGACCGTGAATTGCCATAACCCTGATCCACTGGTAAAGGCAGTCTTTTCTTTGTCTGCAGGATTCATTTTAACTTGCCAGTATCCGCTTTTAAGGTCCAAGGTAGAAAACAGAGTAGAACCCGCCAAAGCGTCGAGGGCATCATCAATCCTTGGCAGAGGATAACTGTCCTTCTTAGTGACATCATTTAGCTTTCGATAGTCGACACAAAACCGCATTGATCCGTCTTTCTTTCTCACTAATACCACAGGAGAAGCCCACGGACTACTGGATGGTTCGACTATGCCATTTTGAATCATTTCTTTAAGGGCTCTGTCTGCTTCTTCCTTTTTAACTTGAGGCATCCTTCGGGGTACCTGTCGAATCGGACGTGCATCACCAGTGTCAATTCTATGTTGTACAACATCAGTTCTTCCCAGTTTACTTTTAGAACCAAATACAGGTTTATACCGGTAAAGTAGATCTCTTACCTGTTTCTTTTCTAATTTTGACAAAGAGGGGTCTAATTTTGTCATTAATTGTTCAATTTCGTTGGTCTCATCTGTTTCCGTAACAGTTATCTTGTGAATTATGGCCATTACCGGTTCTAAACTTCCCATTTCCGTGTCCTTTCGGAGAAGAACTGGATGATCGTTCAAGTTGATAACTCGGATGGGTACCTCTTTGGCGGATCTAACAAGATTCTTACCCACAAGGAGTCCTTTTCCCAATTCATGGTCATGGTTCTTCGGCTCTATCATGGCTGGGGCACCATCTGGCTCCAGTCCATCCAACCGCGCTGTGACGACACATTCGCAGCTTGCCGGAAGTTCGATATCATCGATTAGCTTAATCGAGGCATTGTCAACTTGTTTTCGGTGCAGGAATATTTCTTCATTACCAGTACGAAGGATACGTTGGCGAAGATCCAAATGAAAACCACAGTGGAGCATAACATCCATGCCCAGAACAACATCTTCATCAACGTCAGCCACCAGCACTGAGTGAACAAGAGAGGTTGAACCAAACTGTAGCGTTACCTGTATCTCACCGTAGACTCTAGCAGAATCTCCGGTAGCGGTACGCAGTCTCCAACTGGTAGGCCACATCTTTTTTCGCATAATGATGGATGGTCGAACGATAGTTTTTGTAGCTCCAGTGTCTACCAGCATGCTAAAGTTCTTCCCATCAATGAGGCCATCCACATATAAGCTGTCCACGTGATGTCGCAGGGTTGCCAATTTAATGGTGTGAGGGGCTTCGGGAATGTTTGGGGTCGATTTCGCCCTCCAGGAGTCGACCCGTTCTAGTTTTCCTGCTGCTGGGGTACTTCAGCAGAAGATTTTTCTTTTTGGGGGCAAGTATTTCTTATATGGCCTAGTTCTCCGCAGTTCCAGCATCTCACTTGGCGCCTTCTTTTTGCAGATAACTTCATTAATCTCTCTAGTACCGCTTCAACGTCGCTAACGGAATGAACGGCATGGTCGTAGTTACCGGTGATTTCCCTTAGTCGAGCAACTCCACGTGAGGCTTCCGTCGCCGCCTCAAACTCCAGGGCAATGGTCAAGGCGTCCACAAGAGTCTTCGGCCGCGCCAACCGTACAGCGCGCTGCAACTCGACGTCTCGAAGACCATCGGTGAAGGTTTGGACTGCTAGGCACTCCAGGAGATCCTCCGCTGCATTTGAATACGCAAGTCGTACCATTCTTGCTACATCCGCTTCAAATTCCTGGATAGTTTCTCCATTTTTCTGTTTTCGACTCTTTAACTGCATTCGGTACACCGGTTGTAGATGAGTTTGACCATAACGCATCTCTAGACGATTCACCAATAACTCGAAGTTGTCAGCTTCATCCGGCGTCAATGATTGCAAGACGTCTAAAGCTTCGCCTCGCAGAGCTACGGTTAGGGACAATGCTTTCTCCTGGGATGACCATCCATTAGCTCTGGCCGCTGCGTCGAATTGTTTCAGGTAATTTGGCCAGGAAGTCTTCCCGTCGAAGGTCGGGGGTTTCATCGTCGTTCGTACATGGGTCGTCTCCTCGCTTCTTTGTCGTTCGACGTCTGCGTGGCAGGTTTCCATCCTTCTTGCATCTCCGTCGCCGTGGTGGATGGTTTGGTTTCGGCGGCTAGCTTCCTGTTCTTGTTGAAGCTTCCTTATCTCGGACTGCATTTGCTGGTTGATCTGGTTTTGCTCGTCTTGCATGTTGGTCACCTTCTGATTCATGTTGTCCACTTGCTGATTCAAGTTGGCCACTTGCTGGTTTTGCTCTTCTCACAAGTCGGCGACTTGCTGATTTTGCTCGTCCCGAAGATGTGATATTTGCTGTGAGAACGAACTGGATAACTCATCTGATAGGGTAGACATCCGTTGTGATAGCTCCTCTTGTTGGCTCTTCATCTGACTGGATAGCACCTCTTGTTGGTTCGTCATTCGTCCTGATAGCTCCTCTTTCAGCTGGGACATATCTTCGCGCTGGCTGCTTATCTGACTGGACAACTGGGACAGTTGTTGAGCTTGTTCTTCTTGCAGCCGGGAAAGTTGTTGAGCTAGTTCAGAATTTGCTTTTTGAACTGGATCTTCGAAATCTACAGCGTCAGGGTCTAAATCATTATTTACATAGTATTCACGGAGCCTTCTTAACAATACGGATTTGCTTCCAGTAGTTTCCAACTCCAATTCTTCGAGCTCTCTGCTGAGCTCAGCCACCAATAGTTCATTTATCTTTTTTCCAGGCATTCTTGTATCTTCACCCCACACCTGACACCAATTTGAAACACGTATGGGGGCTTTTTACACAATTTATTTACAAAATTGTTAAGATACACTGAACTCTGCTGGATAACGTCTAACTACTTGACAATAAAATGAACTCTTGTGAACACTTGACTCGAACTGACGTTAACTGTCCGTGCATCCCCTTATATACAACATTATTTAATCTAGTTAGTGTGTTTAGAAGTTTCTAGAATTTTCTAGAAACATTATTTAAAATGGTCAGTTGATTTTTTTACAAACTTCTAAAAATCAACTGTCAACAACAATCTTTCAAATTAAGGTCCCTTCCTTTACGGTTATCCCGTTACACTATATATATTTGTAACTATAAGCAAATTTTAAACAACATTTTTGTACCTTACAATTTATAATTTATCTATCATTTATTATTTACGTCACTTTTAATATTTTTGCGGCAATAATTTAACTTGTACCTGTTTGTGTGATAATAGTATAAAATCTACCTTTTTTGTGATATTAGTATTTAAGTTATAACTATGTTGTTTATTATTACATTTAAGTTTCAAAATTAATAAATATTTGAGTTTATAGATAAACAGATATTTTAAAAGATACGCTTTTGTTATTCTGAGTAGAAAGTATTTTTATTTTTTTAATAAATATTGTTTTACAGAATATTTTTTATTTTAAATAAACTGTTCTCTTTTTAAAATATTTTTTTTATAAATAAAATTTGTTTTCATTATTGTATTTAGTTTTTCTTATGATTAAATATTGTCTGTGTTCAAATAAAAACTATTATTAATAATCCTTGTTTTATTTTGATTTTATTTCTACTAGTATGAAAATATATAGCTTATATTTTAAAATTTATATATTAACAGTAAGAATATAAAATTTTAAAATATAAGCGTATGTATTCCAATATATAATAGTTTATAGATGTGCTGGTATATCCCCTCCATTTTTAAATCGATGAGCTTCTACCATAGGACAATGGCGCGCTGATGTCGGAACTTGTTGCCAACTTTATATTAGGTATCAACAAATCTGTTCTATTATCTCTGCATTTACTTGTTACTGTTAGTTTGAAATATTTGTTTGTCTTGAGTGGATGTGGATCAAAGTTGAGAACTAAGATACTTCTGTTTTGTAATTATTTACCTAAATTAGTATTAGTTTCAATTTATTTATCAAAATGAATATTCAAAAAAGAAGTGCCGTTTGGTTACATTTCGGTACAATTTCCAATGAAAAAGCTAAGTGTAATAATTATTTGCAAAAACATGTATTCCTACAAAAGTGGAAGTGTAACAAATTTACGAAAACATATGAAAAATAAACACCCTACTATAGACATAGATGAAACAAGAGAAAGGAGGGAAATTAAGCAAACGGAAAATGAAAATATTAATCATGAACAGGTAGGTAAATTTTAAATATGCACACTTTAAATAGTATGCAATCTAATTTTTGAAAAAATTAAGTCAAAAATACCTGAATATATTGGGTCGTTAAGTTATTGTGCACGTATTGTTGGTAATATATTTTTTATTTTTAGGCCCATCAACATCGACATTGGCTATGGATCAGCCTGCTTCCTCTAATGAAACATAAAAACAAGGACCATCAGTGCGTACTAAAAAACAGTCAAGTTTAAAGGGATTTATTTCAAAGCCAATTCCGTTATCTCGACAGAAAAAAATCAATGATCTTGTGTTGAATATGATTTTAACCGATTTACAGCCATTTTCGATTGTAACAGATCGCGGATTTCGAAAGCTTGTAAATGAATTGGAACCATCATATGTATTACCCAGCAGACCTACTTTTACCAAATCTCTTATGCCTGCAAAATACGAAGAAAAATGTCAAAAACTGAAGAAACTCCTGGAAACTGCTGAACATGTCATGATAAGTACTGATGGCTGGACCTCTATCAACATGGAAGGCTATATGGCAGTGACGGCGCATTTCATAACGAAGGAGTGGAAATTTTATGGATGTTTACTTTCGTGTTTCAACTATAACGAACGACATACTGCGGAAAATGTAGCTCACGAATTAAAACGAGTTACTGATGAATGGAATATCTCATTGAAAATATATGCCATCAGTTCAGACAACGCAGCAAACATTGTGGCAGCGATCAAACTGACCCCATGGGCTCACATTCCTTGTTTCGCCCATACGATAAATTTGCTTGTTAGAGATGCATTAAAACATATAGAATACTTGCAAAAAAAAGTAAAAAAAATTGTAGCTACTCAAAATCCAATGAAACCCGATGGAATCCCTTTAAAATTGATTAACGATGTGCCGACAAGGTGGAACTCGACATACTACATGTTTGAAAGACTAGTTACATTATCAGAACCTTTGTCTGCAACAGTTGGTCTTTTGCTCAACCCTATTAATCTTCCAACTGAAGAAGAGTGGACGATATTAAAAGAACTTTGCTATATTTTAAAGCCTTTTGAAGCAGTTACTGTTGAGATGAGCGCAGAGAAACAAGTAACCCTCTCCAAAGTTATACTAATTATTAAAGGATTACTTTCGTCTTTAGAACGAATTAAAGTTAAAGTACTTAGTCAAGTAGGAAAAACTGTAATAAATTCTCTGCTTGCCTCTATAGTTATCCGTTTTGGAAATCCTGAAACCAATCTTATAATGGGCAAAGCCTCTTTCTTGGATCCGAGATTTAAAACAAAAGCATTCAGCAATGAGGACAATTTAAAAAAAAAATAAAAATAAAATTCAGGATGAACTAGTTCATCTTATAAAAAAAGATACTGAACGTCAACCTACTGGTACTACTGACGACACTGAAAATGAAACCGTTCCTGAAACAAAAAATGAAAATGAAAATACCAAGGACCCATCGGACAATACAGAAAATTACGATATGATTTGGCAGGATTTTGATACATGTGTAAAAAATTCTTTGCATGTGACAAGCCCAACAGCAGTCGCCATCGCTGAAATCAAAATGTTTTCAGAAGAGCCGAACCTTGAAAGAAAAAAGGATCCCCTCATTTGGTTGTGCGAGAGGCAAAGAGTGTATCCCTGGTTATCTAAATTAGCCAAAAAGTATTTATGTGTTTGTGCCACTTCTGTTCCGTGTGAACGCATATTTTCTAAAGCCGGTCAAATAGTAACGGAACGCAGAAACCGATTAAAATCAAAAAATGTGGAAAAGCTCATATTTTTGAATTGTAATAATGATTTATAAAAATAAGCATTTTGTCTTAAGTTAATTTTTATTTTTAATTTCCTCTTTAGTTTTTTTTTTAGTTTTTTGTTTGTCGATTACATTTTATTTTATATTTTTTTTTGTTTTGTGAAAATAAAGGAGTTTTGTTGAATAAAATCCCAGTTATCGAGTTATCCCAGTGTTTTCTGATTATTTTTTTAATACTAATAAGTACCGAAATAAGTCTAATATGATTCTTTTATATGAATAAAAAATAAAAATAGTAACTAATATTGGAATATTGTACCGTTACTGAAAACTAAAAGTACCGAAAGTAACGAGTTTAAAGTACCGGGTATTGATATTAAAAGTAACGAATCGGTACAAGTATTCAAAAGTAACGAAAGTTTACATCTCTACCAACTACTAACGTTAACTGTGTTCGATGTTGCCAATGAATATAATTCAAAATTCAAGGCGATGCTTCAGGAGCGCCTGTCTGCAGGTTCGCAATCCACTGTTGCCACATTGCAAACTTCGTATATTCTAACCTTACTTATTGCAGTATTTTAAATTTTAATCAGTGGTTTGTGGTTTTATATTTTTGTCACAATGTCAGTGTTTTGTTTGTCTTGTGAAAAGTTGTTTTCAACACAGTCTAATCTTAATAGGCATACAAAAGAAGTTCATGCTGATAAAAATCGGGAGTTCGCTATAAACTATCCCCATGAAGTTTATTTATTTAAGTGTTTAGAGGGGTGCGAAAAGTCATTTAGATTCAATAAGGACCTTAGAACTCATTTGTCTCTTACACATAACATAGACAGTGATTATGAAAAACTGATATTTGAAGGAAAGGATGGTAAGTAGATTTTAAGTGTGCCTAGGTACATGTAAATTAAATTTAATTGTAGAGTTTCAAAAGTGGAAAACGAAACTTCAAGTAGAAAATAATGTAGAGTATTCTTCAGCATCAGGTGTTAAACGTACTAATGGTGATGTAAGAAAAATGTATCTAAATTGCAGTCGATCAGGTGAGTGCTGAATTTAAGTGAAAATTGCTTCAACTAAATGATTCCTATTTTATGTGCTTCTTTAACTTAATTTTCATTTTTAGGGAAGCAAAGAATTATAGAAGAAAGAAAGCGAAGCGAGAAAGCTCAAGGTTCGTCCAAGCAAAACGCAGGTTGCACAAGCCAAATAACTCTTTCAATAAGTAGAACTGGGGAATATGTGGCCGAATATTTTAAAAATCATTATGGACATAATTTGGATTTAAAACATCTTCACATATCTGAAAATTGCCGTAAAAATGTTGCTTCCAAACTGATAATGGGAGTTTCACCAAAGCAGTAAGTACTTTGTTTTTTTCTAATAAAAGGCAGATATTGTATTTGCAAAAAGTAAGGCATTCATTAATGCAGTGTTTTTTTACAGCATCTTGACTACCGTGCGACAGGATATTGGAGGTTCATTAAAAAGGAACGATCTGTTAACAATAAAAGATATTGGAAACATAAAGACATCTTTCAATATATGTATAAAGGATGGCCAGAGACATAAAAATGATTGGAAAAGTGTAGAATTGTATGTTACAGAATGCCAACAACTGCAAGAATATAATCCCATTCTTTTTTATAAAAAACAAGGGGAGCCTGTAAGTGGTTTTCAAGATAATGACATGTGTCTTATTATAATGAATTCTGTACAAAAAGAGTTGTTTAAACAGTTTTCTAGTAATATTGTGTGTGTGGATGGAACACATGGTCTCAACTCATACGATTTTGAAATGACGACTATCCTTGTACTTGACGAATTTAGACAAGGCTTTCCTACTGCATTTTTGTTCTCTAATCGTAAAGATCAATATATTTATGAGTTTTTTTTTGAGAATGTTAAAAAGGCTGTGGACGTAGAACAGATAAATATAAACACGTTAATGACTGATGTAACTACTGTTTATTGTAATGCTTGGCTTTCTGTCATGGGTTCAGTAACAGATCATTTATACTGTGCTTGGCACATTGATCGAGCATGGCAGCAAAACCTTACCAAAGTAAAAGATGTAGAGAAGCGAAGTTGGGTTTACAAAACATTAAAGTACCTACAAACATTATTAACTGAACAAGATTTTGAAAGCGAGATCATTAAATTTTTTGATATTTTAAATTCAGATAATTCTACACAAGAAATGTACATTTATTTAAAAAACTACTACTACAACAACAGGCAACAATGGGCTTATTGCTATCGTAAGAAAAAAGGCATAAACACAAATATGTTTTTAGAAAGTATGCATAAAGTAATAAAATATGAATACCTAGATGGCAAAAAAGTAAAAAGGCTTGATAAAACATTGCATTCTCTTCAAAAGTTTATAACGGATAAAACAGTGGATAGATTAATTAAACTGACAAAAGGAAAACATATGAAACAAGTTGTCGATATTAAAAACAGGCACAGAATTGCCCTATGCAGTAGTTTTAAAGTGACGGAAGAAAATAATTGCTTTATTTTCCACGAAAAAAGCAACCAGTCACCATACTTGGTCAGTCAAACAAACAAGAATATATGTTGTGAATTAAAATGTCCCCATTGCAATATATGTTGGCATACTTTTGAATGCACATGTCTTGACTACCAAATCAAAACAATGATATGTAAACACATCCATTTTGTTGTGGTAAAATGTATTGATAATCCTGTGTCAGTATCAAATTCTTCACTCCAAGAAAAGCAATCACAAGAAGTTCAAATACTGACAGAAAATATTAATAATGATTGCTCTTCTAATTCTTCCTCCCATCTTCCTTTAAATGGACAATTTGATTTTGAATGGAAAAAACAAAAAATTAAAAACTCTGCTTTGGACATAATTGCGAATATTAACAATTTACACTATTCAGCAGAAGAATATAATTTTATTATAAAAAACCTGAATGTCATAAAGTCAATGGGATTGACTGAATCTGAAATATGTATTCCGAAAACGAAAACCAGCCAGACTGTAGCTACTGAACCTGCCAACAAGAATGTAGTGAAACAAAAATCCTTTTTTTCCACTAAAAAGAAAAGGAAAAGTGAAAATAAACATTCTAAAGCCTCTTTGGAAGAAACAGATATAATTAAAGGAGTTTTACAAAATTCCCTTTTCACCTCAAAAGAAAGTGGTCATGATCACATATATTAGTTATAAAAGAAACAAGTTTGTTTATTAAAGAATATAAAATAATATGTATTTTTATTAAATTTAGACAAAAGTATATAGGACATAGGAACCTAAAAATTGTAGTTTTCACTTAACCAAAAGGTAGCTAAAAGTTATGTTTTATTAAATTTAGTTTACCTACACTTTTTTGGGTACCTATAGGACTTCCAATGGAATTGTATTTTCTCGTTTTCAGAAAACTGCTAAAGGTAATAGTTTTTTCAGATAGAGATAAATAGAAAAATAATTTTTAGATACTCTCACACTCTCTAAAAAAGAAAAATATAACTATGTTGTGAGATACTTTCTCGATTAGATTTTAACATACTCTTTAAGTTTTGAATTTTTCAAAAATTTTTAGTAGTTACCTCAAATTTGAATAAAACAATTAACCAAAAAAGTGTAAAACATAAGTTAAAGATCATAGAAATACCACAAATTTTAAAGTTTATACAGGTAGAAAATTTAAATTTCCCGCCACAAAACAAGTCAAGTATCAAATTTGCAATGTGGCAACAGTGGATTGCGAACCTGCAGACAGGCGCTCCTTAAATAACCCATTTATCTTTTCTCGGCAGGATGTCGATGGAGTGTCCGGAATATTCTATGACGACTAGATTGATCGAGAAGAGTGTATTTCTGTGAAACACAAGAATATTCTGGAAACTTGTTAAGATATTAAAGTCAATAGCCGGGTGAGACGGACGGTTTTTCTTGAAGATTTAGTTAACAGTGCGATAGTGAAGTGCTATAAATAAATTAGGACTGATATACCAGGTGAATATAAATTAAATAGACATTAAGTGTGAACATAAATTAAGTAACTGAAGTGTGTGTTTTATAAATAAATAGTAAATAGCCATAGTGTGTATAATTTATCTCTCCCACCAAAATTGTATAAATAAAACATTACAGTATTAAATCTATTTAAAAATAAAAATTGTGGTTTTTAGTAGTTTCAAGTAGAAAGTGTATGGAAAGAAATATTATATAGAATGGTAATGGTCAAAGAAGGAATAATTAAGAAAAGACCTCGTATACTTACATTCCATTAAACTTGGGAGATGCCCGAAGATGACATGCGAAAGAAAATTAACTTTGTGAGTAAATTCAGCATAAAACTGGATAGTAAATCTGAAAGGGATAAAGACACCATATTGGGGCTAAGCCAAAATGCCATAAAATCGTATACGGTTAGCTCCAACTTAGATAAAGGAACAGAAGCAGGGGTTTTTGGACTTCGAGCCAAATAGTCAGGAAGCCTCGATTAATACCCAAGCATCTTTTAAGCGGAAGTCCGTTCGATTAAAAGATGTATAGAAAGGAACTATCGTAGACAAAAGATTGTAATCATGTCAGATAGTCAAGCAGCCATCAAAGCTCCGGTAATGCCAAGGCAAATTAAATAAACTAAAACAAAATAACACAGTTTCCCTTCTATGGTTTCCAGGACACATAGGTTTGGCTAGCTGAACTCAAAAAAAAAACACCAAAATTAAGCGTCAACAAGCTACGATATGAAAGGTACAAACTCAAAAAAAATTTTTTTTGATAGTAGACCTTTCACTCACTAGTGCTTTAATTCAATTACATATTTTACGGGCTTTTTTCTTTCAACTTATGAACAACTGAATATATTAAATAAAAATTTTGCAAAACTTAATCTAATACATAGAAAACAATGAAAGTAGTAGGGGAAGGGGGGGCATGACGGGGTACCGAGGCAAGACGGGGTACCGCACACATACAAGAAACTAGACGTTTGCGAATATAAAACAATAAGCCAATAGGAAGCCTCATTCAACTGACAGTTAGTGCGAGAGAAACTGTGAGCGGGAGTGCACGCGTCTTTTGTTTACAAACGAAAAACTGGTTTACCGCTTCGCCGATATAATTTTTTGTAAGGTTAAACGTCATTATTTTAAGGTAATTATGATCACCCCATTTATGTGTTTTTGATGTTTGGTTACTAGTGTTGTTTATTTTGATATGGTATGTTATTTGTAGGAATCCGTTAAAGATTTTATTGGGTATTTTCTTTTTGGTCCAGTGTGACCTTACGAGGCAAGATGGGGTATTGTGCGTGGGGTATGATGGGGCATTGGGGCAAAATGGGGTATTGGGACTGGGTTAATGTTAGTTTCTTAATAAATAACATTAATTTATTGTTTTTTAGGCAAAATCATGGTACGTACTTACAAGAAAAAAACCAAAAGAGGAGAGTGGTCGATTGATTCTATGAAAGTGGCTGTGGATAAAATTTTAAGCAAAGAGATGGGATACAAAAAAGCAGCTTCTGCATACGCAGTGCCTCAGACTACTTTAGAGCGATATGTTAAGAAAATTAAGGGAGGGGGTGAAGTTACTATTGGTCTACCTTTAGGCCCGAAAAAAACTATATTTACACCTAAAGAAGAAGGTGAAATAGAAGCATATCTGAAATATATGGAAGAGCGTCTTTTTGGACTAACAACTATCGAACTGAGACGTCTAGCATATCAATTGGCAGTTAAAAATGGAAAGACACACAATTTTAATACTGATAAAGAAATGGCAGGCGTGGATTGGCTTAAAAGTTTTTTGAAACGTCATCAAAATTTATCAATTCGTAAACCTGAAGCTACATCAGCAGCTAGAGCAATGGGGTTCAATAAAGTGGCCGTAAGTAAATTCTATCAGTTGCTCGGAGATATTTATGATAAGTATGAGTTGACCCCTGACAAAATATATAACTGTGATGAAACTGGAATTTCCGTTGTGTCTAAAACCAAGAGCAAAATATTAGCTATGAAAGGACGAAAGCAAGTGGGTTCGTTATCATCTGCTGAACGTGGACAGACTATTACAGTAGAAATATGTTTTAACGCAGCTGGAACCTACATGCCCCCACTTTTGATTTTTCCGAGACAACGAATGAAGCCAGAACTTTTAGATCTTGCTCCACCAGGTACTACAGCAGTTTGCAATCCTCGAGGCTGGATAACGTCAGAAATATTTTTGACTTGGTTTAAAAATTTTATCAAATTTTCCGGAGCTACTCCTTCTAACCACGTATTGCTGCTTCTAGATGGACATGTGAGTCATACTCAAAATTTGGAAGTCATTGATTTAGCTCGTGAAAATGGAGTGATTATACTTTGCTTTCCTCCTCACTGCACACACAAAATGCAGCCTGCAGACGTCGCATTTATGAAGCCACTCAGCACTTATTACGACCATGCTGTTACAGGTTGGTTGAGGTCACATCCTGGACGTGTGGTAACTGTATTCCAGATTAGTGAAATATTTGGTAATGCATACGTTCAGGCGGCTACAATGTCCACCGCTATTAACGCATTTAGAAAATGTGGCATATGGCCCTATAATCAAAATAATTTTACTGATGCTGATTTTATTTCTGCTGAAACTACGAACATCCAAAATAATGTAGACTCATCAAATGTAGAACATCAAATGGTATCAGAAGCTCTTCAATCTGGCGCAGCGCCATGTCTGTCTTTAACAACAACAGTCACGACTGTAACTTCAACAGTCATGACAACTTCTCATACTGAAACTCTTACAAAAGAACCTGAAGCTACAACGACATCGTCCACCCCACCTAGAACAAACTCAATCACCGAAACTTACAAACATGTCACACCAAGAGTGGATAAAACAACAGCCCCAGAACCTGAACCTGGATGTTCTTATTATCCCGAACCTTCCATTCGTGCAGCATGCCGTGATCTGACGTCTAGCTTCGACAATGCATCCCCAAATGATATTTTGCCCATTCCCTTTATTCAACGAACTGAAAAAAGGAAAAAATACCGTCGAGGAAAAACTGCTATAATAACTTCATCACCTTATAAAAATGAGCTGGAAAATTTGAAAAAGCCGGGGAAAACATCCAATCCTAGTGATCCTCGCCTCAAAAAGAATGCTAATAAAAACAAACAAAAGGGCAAACCAGCAGCCAAAAAACAAAAGAACAATGATGAAGATGCCATTTGCTTATATTGTAATGATCCAAACAACAACTTTTTGACATCGTCAGAACCTTGGGTAGGCTGCCAGCTCTGTGGGCGTTGGGCTCACAACGCCTGTGCTGGCGTGGACGATGAAGATCTAGAGGAAATACACATTTGTTTGTTTTGTGACAACGACTAGCCTTCCCCATCATGCCCCAATTTCATTACCCCATCATACCCCGTAGTATGGGGCAAGATGGGTTTTCATAATGTTCCTATTAATTATTAATTATTAAAAAAAATTATATGTTGATTCTCCAAAGACTGTACCAAATCATAGTTAGATTAATGACATAACGTGCCAAAAATTAATGAGACTAATAAACATAGTGATTATGCTGTATTTTTTGTTATTTCCCTTAGCTACCCCATCATACCCCCCCTTCCCCTATTATCTGTTAACACAAAAAATCAATTTATCAATGAATTTAAATACTTGAACCAGATTACAATTAATTGTTACGAAATACTGCTGTTGCCGATCAGCAGGTCTCCATGCATATCTATTTTCATTATTAATTTACATGATTCTTGAAAAAATATATATTAATTTAATTATTATGAAGAATTATGCAATAAATAATAATAACATATATCGATTTAATAACTCACTAATATAAAAGATGATTGATTGTTACTTGTAAAAAAGTTCATTTCCGTTCAAAGTTAATTTTTGCTTTTTTGCATTCACACTTAATAACAGCAAAAAATGCCGACCCCTGATAACCCACCAACAGATACAAAATAGTAGTTGCCAAATGTTATCTGAAACAGGATACAAAGAATATGACTACTATATTCAACGCTAGTTAGATTTATAAACCTATCATACTGAGAATTAATTAATGCTTGGCAACATTACTTTGTTTGCGTTCCTTAGATAAAAAAATCGCATTGTCCTAAAAATTCGCCATTTTTATTGGTCGCTTTGTCTAGTTACTGATTACGATTGGTTGGTAATAAGTGTAATTCTAGTCAACGTGGAGTGAAGTAAACCAATAATTTTAATCTATTTCCTATTTAATGTTGAAATTGATTGGTTATTTGCCACGCGTCTAAAATTCTGAAGTTTTGTTAGTTTTTTTTATGGCTTTCCAGTATTGTATTTTGATTTGTAATTGAAATCTTATTTTGTAGAAATCTTTTTTGAATATGGGACCTAAAAATATTCTAGAAGGCATTTAAAATAGAAATTTAATTTAGTTTTTAAATAATTATTTTGATATAAGAGATGAAATTTCATCTGAAAGTGAAGTAGTGAACTAGGAAATTACTACCAATAAAAATGGTATGTGGATCTCACCCTTTGCTCAAATGATTTTCGAAATATGTATAAACAATTGGTGTTAAAAAATAATGGCTCAAATTATAATGTCATAGAGCGAATCCACATATTAACAAAAATTTCTTAGCCATCGATAAAGAAGGTGGTATCTAGGAAAGAGTGTAATCCACGAAAAAAGAGAACACAGCGATCTCTTACGAAACTAAATCATAGTGCGATGGGAAATATTCGTAGAAAAATTTATTAATTTTATTCTAGAAATGTTGTACCGTCTTTTCAAATGATTAAACAAGAAGTTATGGCAGTTACCGGTTATCCATATAAATCAACCAATACCTTGAGAAAAAGACAATCGATTATGGAATCGCAAAGAATGATTATAGCCCGTAATATGTACTTAAATGCATCGATAAAGCACGCCAGAAAGAAAAATTTGTCTTTTTTGATGAAACTTGGTACCATGGAAACTACATAAGGAGCACGCACTCGAATGTGGCCTTTAACAGAATATGTCCAGCTTTTTTTTCACCACTAGCGTCGCTAATTTTCCTTTTGTGCCGTTGTTGAATAAATAGGATTAAATAAACGTGATTTATTTTTATTATATACATCTAACACATCAAAATATTTTTTTATAGTTTAAACGAATTAGGTAGGTATTTGAAATTAATAGAATTATTTATTTTAACTCCTTAATTCCTTACAACATTTTGGTACATATGGAATACTAGCACCCTCTTAACAAACCGCTGTTTAATACAGTACGCGTGTTACTCCTTGTGTAGGTAGTCTCAATGCTGGTACGATCCTCACGACATTTTGAACAAAGAATGGAGCGACTAATCCTTTAAATGCTCTGTAAAAGCTCCACCAAACAGAGAAAAACGCGTGATTATTTTACATGCCGGAATTGAGAATGGTTTTGTGCCAAACTGTTTGCTGCTTTCGGTTAAAAATATTTCAAGTTCTTTAGCAGATTATCTACATTATTCGAAAAATGGTTTGGAGAGCAACTGTTACCAAATTTAACTCAAAACTCAGTCGTAGTAATGGACACTGTTCCTTACCATTCACTACAGACTGCAGAAATTCCAAAAGCTAAATCTCGAAAACAATGTTATTTCTTCGTACCTAGATAGCGTATGGATAACTTATTCTTTAGCAATTTTAAAAAAGGATTTGCTCCTTATATTAAAATCTTTAAATGTTAAATCAAGTTATGTTGTCGATAGTATGGCTGAGCATCATGGACATAATGTAATTCGTTTACCACCTAACTATTGTGTATTTAACTCTATCGAGTTGATTTGGACCAACATTCAAAGAGAAGTTACAAAGAAAAATGTGACCCCAACTTGATCAGATAGTGTGATTGGCACTATAAGGAAGTTGCAGATATTTCGGATGAATTATGGTATAATTGCGTTAGCCATGTTCATAAAATTGAAAATAATTATAGAGTACTTCCAGTTAATTCCTGTGTTATCGATTTGAATAAGACATCTAAAGAAGATGATACTTCTGATGAGCATTAGTTTTTTATATGATTTAGAATCTAAATCTGTATCATTTGGTACCCATTTTCGTTGAAGGTTTTTAACCTATTTTCCTTTTCGTAGATGTAACCTTGACGCAGTGAAAAGGCTTGCGTGCGTTTATTATTGTAATTTAAAGTCAGACTAATACATCTCAGATTATAATAAATCTTTATTAATAATACAAGTGAATTCCGATCCTGCACGAAGGAGATAAGTAAATTGTCGACATGAAGTCTGAATGCAAAAAAGCAAATGATCCCAAAAAGATTTAGGCGCATCATAAAAAAGATAAAATTCTTTTATTATAGGTCTTAAAGCATAGAACAAGTTCAGTTAAGGTATAAAATTACTTAGTTTGTTTCTTTCGTAAACAATGTTGATAAACAGATTGATTCCGTTCTCTTACACGATTATATTAGCTTCACTTGTATGTTTGTTTGTTTGTTCATAGGTAAGTGCCTCCGTACACGGGTCGACTCGATTGACATATTTGTATTAATATGTCAATGGTCGACTCTCGATATGGTGGTCGACTCGATTTCAGTCGCGTACATTTCACCTACGCTCAGGTGCCTTTGTTAAGGCATTGAGCTTCACACACAGGTCGTTTTGTGGTCGTCTAGAATCGCAAGAACCTTCGTCTTGTGCGATTCTTGTCACTTGCGATCTGTAGCGAACGGGAAAATTCGAGTAAGTCGCACTTTTTGACGTCATGGAGGTAAGTTCAGTTTTATGTACTTTCTTTTTTCGTACTAAATTAACTTAATAATTTTTTGTGCTAGATCGGTGAATGTGATGTTTATTGATTGCAGAGTAGTAGTTTTGTAGAAACTTTTATTAGATCGTTTTAAGTGCATGTCACATGTCGGTCGAACGCCGAGTAGGAGAGAGAAATTCCTTTATTAGGATGTGCTGCCTACATATCATAGGTTGCTAATACACAGCATACCGATCAATCCAAAGGACAATTATATAATTCAAAACATTAGATATAAACTAAAATAATTAAAATTGTTAAAAATAATGAACTAAAAACTATTAATAATTAATGCATTAATCAGGAATAGATGTGACAATGTAAAATATTAATAGAATCGATTAAAATGTTTTCAGTGATTTCAGGAATCGCTGATTTGTCAAGCTTAAATTCGTTGAAAAAGTCAAGTATACTTTTTCCAATAGAACCACGAGCGCCAAACCATAGTCCATGGACAGACCAATTTCTTTCACCAAATTCGTCTCGATATTTTTCGGCATAATGGTTGACGCAAGAGCTGTATATGTTTGACTTTTCTTGTTTGATTTTTTCATCTTGATCATCGTCATTTGTTTCAAAACGCACCGTTGGATCAATTATGAGGGCTCTATTTGATTTCGTATCAAACGCAATTATGTCTATGAACCGGAAGCTACCATGTTGATCATATGCATGAACTTCCTCGAAGCATTTTTATTTTTTGTCAATCATTAATGATTTGATTGCGTGTTTAACTTTGTGATGTCTCGAAATAATTTGGGGTTTATTTGATGAACAAAATCCAATAACATGAGCGGGGGTTTCTTTCTCTCTATTGCATTTGCGACAGAGGCTGTTATCGGACACTGCACCAGGAATTCCCTTGACATTTGCGTAGTTGGTATTGAGTTTAATTGCAGCAGTAAATTCTGAAGAGCTTAATCTTGACTTTTTTGACATAAATTGGTTGCTTATATGGGATGTGTTGAAGTGCTTCACTCCAATTCCTTGCCAATTCTGTCGGCACCATTTGTCATAAGACATTTTTCGTAATTTCACTCTCATCATTAATGATGTTTCTTGTTCGAGGCCAAGCATTGAGGCACATTCAGCCATCTCTGCTTGACAATCTACAAGCTGGTGAAAAATAGCGTCATTCACTTTACTTAGTTTGTTTGCGATTGAATAATGTTGAAGTTTGGCTTCCCATTCGCAACGAACTAAACCAAGCCCACGAACATTTCGTGGTGCATAAAACATTTCTGTTGAAGTTGATGTTGGAAGTCCAACAATAGCTTTTACTGCACGTCTTATCATTGTGTCTATATATTCTGTAATTGTTGACGGTATTTTATTTAGTGGAGCAGCTTGAAGTGGATATATTAGAGTTGGAAGTATATATTGATTAAAGATATTTAGTTTTTGATCGGGCTTCAAAAGGGGTGATACCATCATCTTGTCAATATTTTCAGCAAATTTTTCGATAACATCTTTGTTGAAGACCATTGTTTTTTCGAATGTACAGCCAAGATATCTAATTCGTTCGTCTTTGTCGATAGTTTTAATGGCGTCGCCATTTGAAAGAATTAATTCTTGTTTAGTCAAATTACCTTTGACTATGTTTATTGCAATACTTTTCTTTGGGTTAATTTCGAGACCAATTTCTTGGAAAAGTTGTTTAACTAATTCAATTAGTCTGATTGCATTCTCAACAGAACTTGCAGTAATTGCTTGATCGTCAGCAAAACCAGTCATTGATATAGCATCATAATTATTAATGATTTTATATCCGTACTCGTTAGCGATCATAGGTTCGCAAAGTTCATTGAATATGTGATCAATTGCGATATTAAATAAAATTGGAGATAGTGGTCCTCCTTGTGGTACACCACACATGATGGGAATGTCATTAGTTTCTTTCTTTTGAACTTCGACGTTAATTGTGTTCTGAGTCAAAAGGTTCATCACCAGTGATTTAACATTTGATGAAACACCTTTAGCATCAAGTGTTCTCCCAACATGTTCATGTCCAATTCTGTCGAAGGCTTTCGATATGTCAAGGAAAGCGACCACACAATCGCGTTTGAAACTTTGAGAATTCTTAAGAATTGAATCTATTATTCGGGTGTTGATGTGACAACCAGCAACATCACTTATGAAACCTCTCTGATTTCCGTTCAAGCTTATTTGGTTTCTAATTGTTTCGTCGAGACACCGTTCAATGATTCGTCGAACAATTGAATAGATTGTTATTGGTCGCCAATTACTAGGTTCATTAGCGTCACCACCTTTGTCGATAAGAACTGTTCTTCCCTTCCTTAGTTCTGAAGGTACAAAACTTGTGTGTAGCATAATATTCGCGATAGAACATAGAACATCTGCTATGTTTAGGTCTCTAATTGTTCTTATTAACACTCTATCTTTACCCGGTGATGTGTCGAGTGAGATCTTTTTAATTGTCTTTTGCATATTTTCAACTTGGATGAACGCATCAGGTTGCTTGTCGATCGCAGGGTAATGTGTTAAAATATTAATATTTGATTTTAAAAAAACAGTTCTGAAGTGTTCCTCAATCTTGCTTATATCAATTGAGCAAGATCGTGATTTGCCACCATTCATAACATTACGAACTTTTTTGCGTTGATTGTAGTAGTGATATTGGGCGAGTTCAAATTGGTATTGTTCATTTCTCTTCTGCCTTGCTTTTTCTTCTGCTCTTTGAGGATTTGATGACCTCGCGTACCTAGAGTTTGTGTTTGTTCTTTTGTTTTGTTTAAGTCGTCTATACATTTTGACATTTGGATGAAGAGGACCGGGAAGTTTTTCGTTGGATTCGAATAGAAACTTTAAAAAGTTGCTAACTTCTCTGTCGAAGTCAATATTGTTGATCTCAGACACGTTGTTTAACATATCAGCGAAACGCGTCCTCCAGCCATTAACTTCATTGACTAACTCATCACTTATATTCCTACGAATACTAGAGTCGTTGGACCGAACATTCAGATCCGTCTCAACCGGTGGATCATTAGAAGTATTAATAGTTATATGTGGGTTGGCAGACGAGTTACCGGCAAAATTGTTTACATTATCAGAGTAACTATTAATAGTTGTGAATTGTTCAGTGCGATCAGTACTGATCACTCTAGAGTTTGTTGGCTTACTGTTCAATATCTGTTGTATGGTTTTTGCATTAGCCTGACGAGGGTGACTGCTACCATGTACGATGAGGCCACGATTAGTTGGGAAACTTTGGCCACAAACTTCACATCTGAACTGTTTTGTCATCGGTTGTGTAGATTGTCGAGATGTCGAGGGCATCGGAGTTGTCGATGTTGATGGTAATGGTGTTGATCTTGACATTGATGACGGTGTCGGTCGTGTTGTCGTTGGTTGAGCTGAACAAACATTAATGTGTCTGTTCGTTTGAACAGGCGTTTTTGTTGACAATAATAGTTGAGGTGAATTGTTTTGAGTTGATGTTTTACCTTGAGATTGATTGACTATCTTTAAAGCCTTAGCTATTTCATTTCTTGTGTGACTACTTGCGTGTATATTAAGGCCTCTCGCTGATTCGAAAGACCTTAAACACTTTGTACATTTAAACTGTCTGGGTTCATTTACACTAGTAATGTTCAACAACGTAGGCCTAGTTGGCTGACTCTTCGTTGGCTTATCAGGTATTATTTTAACGTTTTCTTGTTGTGTTTTCGGCGGCATTAATCGATTATAAACGCAAATTAAATAATATTTTCTTACGTAGCGATGGCAAATGTATCTAATTCCAGTCCTGTTTTTCTAAATATGTCAGTTGCTGACCGTCAAATTTCCTTGTCTTAGTTGTTGGTTTTTCCAATCTTCTGATTTATTTTTGCTTCTGGTTTTTGATCTGCGTCTGTTTTCTTTTCTCGTCTGGATTCTTTTATTCGCTGTTTACTTTCCTTTTTTTTTGTTGTTTTATGTGTGTAAAAGAGGAGTTTAAAACGTTGACAATAACTTGACAAGGATAAATAAAGTAGGCGGCGCCTATAGTTTAATACAAAAATGTACGAGAGTGAGCAGATCTGCTAATGAAAACAATCCTACTATTGGTATTAATACGAACTTCGACTGCGTAAGTATCTACGACATGTAACGTTTTAAAAATATTACAGTCGTAAATAATAATTTTTGAAACTGAAAATATGGAACTTGAGCAATAAATTATGTAACATATATTAAATAAAATCTTTTAAAATTGATCAAAACACTTTCATTTTTAAACAAATAAACTTTGTAATTATCCTACCCTTGTTATATATATTTATTTCATTATTTTGTCGATTTACTGAAGTTTTCACTTCTATCGTGTGTGAATCGCACACACACCTTTTGATTTTGATTTTGATTTCGATTTCGATTTTGATTTCGATTTCAGTTTCGATTTTGATTTGATAAGCGATTTTTATACCCTTAATGGAATATGATTCGAAAAATTTTTAGTTAAATGTCTATAGTGTAAAAAAAAGTTTCACTTTTACCGTGGTTTCATAAAACCACACAATGCTTTTTTTTAAATGAAACATAGCCTATGTCACTCGGGAATAGTGTAGCTTGCCAACGGTGAAAGAATTTTTGAAATCGGTCCAGTAGTTTCGGAGCCTATTCATTTCAAACAAACAAACAAAGTGAAAGGCTTTCGCGGCCATTGTCTAATGTATCAATGGTTTTTGGGCTGTTAAGCCGGCGTCGATTATCTTGCTGACTTGACGGTTCGCCAACACGAGCGGTTGGCATCTTCAGAAGTTGCTTCCTGGTTGACAGTCTGCGAACTACTGAGCTCTGCGTGAACCGAGACCGTATTTATACGTCGGGAAGGAAGTGGGCGGGGCCTCAGTTGCTTTCGATTCCAATCGGTTCTGGTCGGTGTTGTTCGTTAAGGGTAGAGTTTTCGCACCCTTAATTATGGGGACCCATCTTGACTGCTTCCTCTTTATTATTAAAGTTGTTCGGGTGCTTCTCTATCTCTATGGCTTCTCTATAGAGTCTGGAATGGTATGCTGATGTAGTAGCGAGGACTTGGGTCTCCTCAACCTTAATCCGATGGTCCATAGTGAGGGTATGTTCCGCTACGGCGGATATGTCCGTCTGCCCCAGACGACAGTTGGCCTTGTGCTTTTTAATCCTGGTGTTGATCGAGCGGAAGAGGGAAGAGGATGTCATACCGAAGTTCTTGAAAGCGAAACAAGTAATAAGATCTGCTCAAGCTCGAAGGATTTATAACCGAACGGAAAAAGCTGTGCTCAGAGAGAGGATACAAATCACCAGAAGAAATTTAGCAGAAGTCGATACAAAACTACTAGGAATCTTTTATCAGAAGCAACAGACTTCACCGAACAGACTGGGATAAAATTGATGCAATATCATATAGAAGCATGGAAAATGAACTGCAAAGAAACACCGACCGCCAAAAGGACAAATTTGAAAGATTAATGAGAAACATTGGACCAAAGCAAACGCTAGACACTCAGAAAACAGTGATTAATGTTAGCAATCGGAATTTGTCTCCAGATGAGGTCTCCCTACTTGCTAAGGGCGGCAACTTTGCCATAACGCGAAAAGTTGTGCCGAAGGAAGACATTATCGCAAATCTAGAATCCGCACTAAGATGTCTGCCAGAAGAAACAGCTCAGGAATTACGCACCAAATCAGCAAGAATTTTACAAAAGGCCAAACCACCCAAAAGTAACCTAAAGCCTAGGGAGTTAAGAGCAATTCAAGATCTAAACAAGGATGAGAGTATACTGGTGTAACCAGCGGACAAGGGAAATGCCACTGTCGTAATAGATACCGCAGATTATAAGGAAAAGATAAATGATTTACTGGATCCTAGCAGTTACAAGGAGTTACGCACTGATCCAACACAACGCGTAATAAGAACAACAAAGACCTTAGTGAAGAAGTAAAGTCTAGAAGAACAGACAAAGAAATTAATTTGTAAAAGTGAAGCTGCTATACCAAGACTCTATGGTTTGCCAAAGATACACAAAGCCAACATTCCGCTGCGTCCCATTGTAAGCGCCATTGGTTCACCGACATATGATTTAGCTAAACACCTGTCATCACTCCTGCAACCATACATCGGAGTTACTGATTCGTATGTCAAGGATTCCACCCATTTTATTTCAAAAATTTATTAAACAAAATTCTTCTTTAATTTTTTTTACTTAATTTTTAAGGATGGGGAATGAAAATTGCCAAAACCAGATACAACAAAAATATGTTAGCTTTAAAAGAATAAATTTGGTCCTTCTTATACAAATTAAATTTAGCTTAAAACAGTTTAAGCTGACCGAAGAAAGTAGAATTTAGCAAACAAAAAACAAGTAATAAGGCTTTATACATATGGATAAATTAAACATAATCCTTAAAGTGGGTAGATATTACTCATTATTATATAAATGTACCATAAAGTCAAAAATATCATATATTTTGTTGACAATGTATAGAAGTAAATAAAGAAAAAGTTTGTTTTTGATTTAACATTTCTAGACTTATTTTTAAAAAATACATCTATTTTTTGTATTTGAATTATCTTGGTACATCGTTTTGCTTTTGCCGTAACCTTTTTATTAAAGAATAATATTTAATTTAGATTGTTATTGATTCGCCAGCATCTGAAAATCAATATACGATGTCCTATATTTAGAGCAGATTTAATCAAAATAAAACTGCTAACACATTTTAAATTTTATTACATGATTTTCTAAAAATCATATATTTATTAGTTAAAAACTTTATTATTTTAAGCAATTTTTACGTAATTTAACTTATAAATTAGATAAGTCACAGTTTTAAGTAAAACAAATTGTCCAAAACTATAGGTCTTTTGAAACTTAACTAACCAATGCTTTTTGAATTTCGATCATGCTTTTACCTTTTGTTTCTATAACAAAGAATATTCCGAATGGTATTGCTGCTATACAAAAACCCGAAAAAATCCAAAAGGATTGCCCCATTCCGATAGCAACTGACATAGGTTCAAAATATTTGGCTGTAATAAACCCTGCAAGCCAACATACCGCTGCTGTAATAGACGAAGCTGATGATTTTACACTTGGTGGAAAAATTTCCCCCATTACCACCCAAGGCAAAGGACCATAACCAAAATTATACATAAAAATATAAGAGATTAAACACAGAATTGGAAGAAAAGATATTGCGCTGACATCATGCTTGGTATCTTTAAGATAACAATATATTCCAAGTGGTATTTCAGATAATGCCATACCAACAGCTGATATAAGTAGCAATAATTTTCTACCCCATCTGTCGACAAGCACTGGTGTTAAGAAACTAGTAGAAAATTGAACACATCCAACAATAATAGAACAAACAGTTGGATCCAAAGAACTACCAGCTTGTCTAAAAATAGGTTGTGCGTAAAAAAATACTGCACATACACCAGAAAATTGCTGGAAAATACCTAATCCTACAGTTATTGTCAATGCTTTTGTCAAACCCCTTGATCGGAATATGTCCATAACAGTTCCCTTACCATCCTCTTCTATTTTTCTTTGTATTATTTGCAATTCATGGTTAATATTTGTATCAGGTCCTCTAACTTTCTGCAAAGAAAATTTAGCTTGCTCAGGGCGACTTTTACTTAAATAATAGTGAGGGCTTTCTGGTGCTAAGAAGAAAAAGAGTATAAAAAATACAATAGGAATACTACCCAAAAGAACATTAAAAGCTACCAGACTTATATATGGGCCCACAGTATAAGAAAAAAATATACCAAAACATAAATAAACGTTCATCATACAACCAAGTGTACCTCGATTGTTATTATCAGCAATCTCACCAACATACATAGGCACCACAGTATACACGCCACCAAGTGCCGCTCCTAACACAAATCTAGCTGCGTAAAATAAAGCTACAACTCGTCCAAATGCTAGCATATAATAACATATTACAAATGGTACCGCACTAATTAATAAAGTCGTTTTTCTTCCAATTTTGTCTGCTAGGTATCCAAAAAGAAATGGGCCAAAAACGGCACCCAATGGAAAGAACGCAGATATCCATGATCGTTCTTCTAATGTAATCGGATGGTCAAAGGGAGTCGTGCTGTTGTTGCCAAGTTTATCAAGTACTGGAGAAGACCAAGTAAGGACTGTGCCAGCCACAAATGCTATTATGTTTGCTAAAACATAAAAAAACATAAGTTAATAATTAGATAAATATTATAAGTAACAGACTATAGACAAGAGTATTATCAATTTTAAAATATTAAACAAATGAAACAATCAGTTAAAAATATACACTATTATAATAAACGAACACATGTTTCGACGCACAGCGTCTTTTTCGATCAATATTTGTTAAGTTTATTGGCACCTGAAAAAAAATTAATTGTCTTCAGAGACCCGAAAAAACATTTAGAAAGAACTAAAAATAAGCTAGACGAAGGTATTTTAAATATTCTCAGACGGAAAGTGTACCAATTTTATTTTAAGAAAGAAATACCTATTTGGATAAAGTAGGTAGTAAAGACCGTCAAAGAAGATAAAGATATACCAAATATGAGTAGAAGTAAATTATGGTGTACCATGAAAGAACTTAATTTTGGATATGAAAAACAAGGTAGAAATTCTATATTAATTGAGAGTGATGAAATTGTGTTTTGGAGAAGAAATTATTTTAGGAAGATCAAAATCATCGTATTTTCTACCTGGATGAGACTTGGATCAACCAAGGTTATACAATAAAGTGGGTCGACAAGAATGTCACCAGTTCTCATCAAGGATTTTTGGACGGTTATTTAACACATTGGAAGCATTAATAGTTTTTTTAAAGGTGGATTGTTTCCACCTTTTGTATCCAACCATGAGGTGACGAATGCCGATGTATTCGAAGAAAATTTCAACCAGATAATAGAACTTATTCCAGAGGGATCGGTTATAGTTTTGGATAACGCAAGTTATCACTCCCGAAAACTTGAAAAAACTCCGGCCGGATTTTGGCGAAAGGGAGATATAAAAAACTGGATAAGGCAAAAAATGGTAAAACATGGTAAAAAAAGAATTTCTGGCTACCACAAAGCCTGATAGGCGGCAATATTCCGAATATGTTGTCGACAATATGGCATAAATGTGGGATTTAGACAACTTAATTGAAGACAGTTGAGCCGCTGATAAATTGCAGTTAATGGTGACGCTTCTTCAGACGATGAATTCTAATTTACAGTATAACTATTATTATACGCTTTTATTGAGTAAAAATATATTTTAAGAATATGATTCATTTGTTCATATTCTTGTTACGCCAATGACCACAATTTTATTTCCTATTTTCCTTTCAAGGCCCGAAATATGTATTATTCTCCAGCGGTCATAACGGTCATTACCGGGTGCGTGCGTTTAAAACCATTTCAGTTTCAGTGGGTTTTATTTTGCATGAAAAAGGTTAAGCAAATAATCAGCAAGCAGGTAGAAATATTTGGTCACTCTGTAAGGCATCTGGATCTGGAAATTTGGGGAGGGGCGAGCTAGTGCTTAGCCAGCACTGAGGCCACATATGACCCATTGTGCATCCTCCCGTATTGTAGGGATATCCTCAACTCAGGCTGTCACCAGGCCTAGTGATTTAAAATAGGTGATGAGGCTCCCGAGGGGGATCTCCCTGACATCGGCTGGTGTAAGCCAACATGGATCTTCTGATTTCAGAAAAAGCAGAGCAGTCATACATAATGTGTTCTACTATATCCTCTTCTTGTTCGCAGCCTGTGCATAGCGGCGATTCTGTTAATTTCATCCTAAAGAGATGTTGTCGCAATTGGCAGTGACCTGTCAAGATTCCCACAGCTGTTCGGAGATTTTGTTTGGTCAATGCCTTAAATTTTTTTGCTGTTTCCTCGCCAGGATGAGGTAATAACTATCTGGCCAGTCTACAGTTCGTAGTTTCATCCCTGCACTGTATAAATTTTTGGTGAGAGTGTTGTTTGATAAGGTCCACGACTCCGGACAATGTTAGCTTGGTAGATGGGCGAGGGCTAACATATTTGTTGCCCGCAGCCCTCCTTGCTAAATTGTTCGCAATGCGGTTGCCTTTAGAGTTCCCAGGTCCTTTGATCCAGCTGAGAGTGACCACGTTATTCTGGCTGGCCTCAGTTAGAGATTGGTGACATTCTAGAACTAAACTTGAAGTGAAACGTGGTCTATTCAAGGTCAGTAGTGCTTGTCGGCAGTCTGTGTATATATTTATACTGTAAGGCATTTAAGAAATTAAAATTCGACGAGAATGATTTATTATACCAGCTTAATAAAAAATAGACTAGTGATAAGTACACATTGAAAAATGATTTAATATTTTTTCGTAAATTTATTATTATTATTTATTTTTTTAATGCGTGTTTCATTTATATTTTAAATCGGAAATATGTAAGCTGCAATCCTCCGTCGCAATTTACATTTTAGATTAACAAGTATTTTGATCTTTCGCCTCAAGTTACAGGTAAGAATAGGCTAGTTGACTCTTTTTTAAACTAGGTCCTAAATAGTTGATATTTGTGCTACTAAGGTAAAAAAAAAATATTACTATTGTAACGAGCGAGACTTCCCTAGTACGCCTCTGTCGCCCTGATAGCGCTAGGTAAACAACTGATTCCCGGAAGTCTAGTGACCTCGCGTACGATCGAGAATATTCCTTTCCTTCTACGCGCGACGAGAAATTGTTACCGAAGGACGTTCTGGAAGCCGTGAACAGGTATATAAGCGGAGAGCGACGACCCACGGGGAAGTAAAAAGTTAACAGCGACAGTCTAAATAATCGAGCGATCTACGAAGTGAAAATAAATAGTGAATATAAATCGAAGTTAATTGTTGTACATAAATTAGTGTGTTATAGTTAGTTTAGTTAGTTTAGTTATAATTCGTTTAGTTTGTAGTGTGTAAATAAATTAGACATTTTCGTTCAGCAGTGATTTTATTTTGAACCCCTAGAACGTAACAATTGGTGTCAGGTGTGGGGTGAATTAAACTGCTGTGTTAATTTAAATTGTGGACTTTACTATTGAACATTTTGTATGCCAGTAACGAGATCACAGACGAAGAAAATGGATCAGGCGACAATGGAATTTTTCAAGCAAGCCCTTGAACAAATGACCCAGAAAATGGAGAATAAAATGGAAGAAAACACCCAGAAAATGGAGAATAAAATGGAAGAAAATACAAGAAAGATAATGAAAGAAAACACCCAGAAAATGGAGAATAAAATGGAAGAAAACACTAAGAAAATGCAAGATAATTTGGGAGATAAATTGACATTCATTGAAAATGAGTTGAAGAATAATTACTCCAAACTGGAAAATGAGATTGGAAGCGTAAAAGACGAAATTGGAAGCGTAAAAGACGAAATGGGAAACGTAAAAGACGAGATGGGCAACGTGAACGATAAAATTGGAAAATTTGAAAATAGGGTTGGAAACATTGAAGGCAGATTGGTTAATATGGAGGAAGAAATGCAGGTAAAATTGGAAGAACAGATGAAAACCATGGAAGAGCGTTTGAGCAAGAACTTCAGCAAATATTGTTCTGTTAAGCTGGGAGAACGGGGTGAGCCAGGGCGAACAAAGATCAAACCTCCAACTTTTGACGGCAAAACACCGTGGAGCACATATCAGAAACAATTTGAAGCAGCAGCCAACGCCAACTGCTGGGACGATGAAGAGAAAGCAACTGCCTTAATTGTTGCATTAAGAGGAGACGCACTGAATATCCTTCAGACCATTCCTGTAAGTCAACAAGGTGATTATAAGACTCTGACAAGTAGACTGCAAATGAGATATGGTGATGCACATCTCCAACAAGTGTATCACGCACAAATCAAGAGTCGCCATCAGAAGAGCGCAGAAACCTTGCAGGAATTCGAAGCAGACATAGCAAGGTTGGTAAGGCTGGCCTATCCTTCAGCACCGGACAGCTTCCTAGAACAACTTGCTGTCCAGACCTTCGTCGATGGGTTGAGAGACACGGAGACTCAGCGGTTGGCCCGGCCCAAAACCCTAGATGACGCCCTGGCCCATGCCCTAGAATTTGAAGCTGCTAAACAAGCTTCGCACAGAGGACAAAGCCAAGTGAGACAGCTTGATGATTCGCCAGTCTGTGACGAGAAAATTGAAGAAGTAGTTCGCCGAGTTCTCCAGGAGAAACGTGATGGTGGGCCAAGATGCTGGAACTGCGGCGAAAGAGGACACATTTGGCGTAACTGCAAGAAGCCCCTTAAACCACAACGCCAAGAACAGGAATATCATTTTTCTGTGGGACACCGAGCCGGAAAGTCACATGGCAACGCTGACGCATTATCTAAGAGACCTTGTCCTTCCGACTGCAAACACTGCAGCAAAGCAGAAGAGAAGGAATTCTGTTTAAGAACAACCGTCGTGGATCTAGATTGGCTGCCAGAATCCCTGAAGCGAGACCAAGAAGGTGACACCGAACTAAAGATGTTGCTTGACTGGAAAGCAAAAGGACAGAGACCAAGATGGGAAGAAGTGAGTCACCTGAGTCCTAGGGTCAAGTCCTACTGGGCGCAGTGGGACTCCATCATTTTAGAGGATGGATTGTTGAAGAGGTCCGTCGAGAATGACGAGGGTACTGCAGCTAGGACTCAGCTGATAATTCCCCGGAGTCGGACGACAGAAGTATTGGAGAAACTTCATAATGGAACCTCCGGTGGACACTTCGGCATCAAGAAAACGTTGGAAAAGGTCAGAGAACGTTTTTACTGGGTCAACTGCAAAGAAGACGTCAAGGACTGGTGCCGAAAATGTAGACTTTCTGCTTCAACGAATGGCCCAAGAGGAAAACGACGAGCGCCAATGAATCAGTATAACGTAGGCAGTCCTATGGAAAGAGTTGCTATAGACATCGCAGGCCCATTCCCAGAGACCGACGATGGGAACAAGTACATATTGGTGGCGTCGGATTACTTTACCAAATGGGTTGAAGCACATGCCATCCCAAACCAAGAGGCCTCGACCGTGGCAGACGTGCTGATAAAAGAGAGGTTTAGTCCGTTTGGAGTGCCACTGGAGCTACATTCCGATCAGGGACGAAATTTCGAGTCTGGCCTATTCCAGAGCATTTGTGGAATACTTGGAGTCAAGAAGACCAGGACAACGCCTCTTCACCCACAGTCAGATGGCCTAGTCGAAAGAATGAATAAAACTGTGGGAAAATATTTGGCTAAAGTGGTCTCTGACCATCAAAGAGACTGGGACCGGTACCTTCATCTGTTCACCATGGCCTACAGATCAGCCGTGCAAGAGTCTACTAGAGAGACACCAGCTTGTGTCATGTTCGGGCGGGAAATAAGATTACCCTGTGACCTAGAGTTTGGATGTAAGCCCGGAACAGAGATAGCCGGTGAGGACTACGTGAGCACATTGAGGGGCAGGCTACACTACATTCATGAGAAGGTCCGACAAAACATACAAATTGCTAGTGACCGAATGAAGACCCGCTATGACAGCAAAGCTACAGAAGGTGGTTTCAACGCTGGAGATTTGGTCTGGCTGTACAACCCCCAGAAGAAGAGAGGATTATCACCTAAGCTACAGAGGAATTGGGAGGGTCCATACAGAGTGGTAAAGAGGATCAATGATGTAGTGTACCGTATACAAAAACTACCAAGGGGCAAGAGGCGCGTGGTCCATGTAAATCGGTTGGCGAAATACGAGGCGGACTACGACGAACAAGACGAGACCCATCTGAGAAGGACGACCAGCCCAGAGCATGTCGAGATGAGTTTCGACCAGTTCATGGAGAACTATGGTGGAACTGGGAAGGCACGATTCGGAGTTACCACCGAGCAGCAGCAGGACCTCTTCTCTGTGCCTGGAGATTATTCCCTAGCCCATTGTGTCGCCGAAGATCTGCGTATGTCCAGGGGAATAGCATTAGTCTTCAGGAAGAAGTTTGGCCGTGTATCTGAGCTCTTCAGACAACAGCCCCATCCCGGAAAAATTCTAAGTCTCACTGACGGTCATCGTCACCTCTTCTACATGGTGACTAAGAGGTTTTCCGATCACAAGCCCAGCTATAGGAGTATGTGGAATACCCTGCTAAACCTAAGAGACGAACTCACCAGGTTGGAAGTGAAGAAGCTGGCTGTGCCTAAGTTGGGTTGTGGTCTAGACCAACTGAACTGGAGAGTCGTCCGGAACATGCTCGAGGTGCTTTTCCATAAGACAGGAATAGAGATACTCGTGTGCATTTTCAACCCGAGCGGAAACACAATGAAGGAGAAGACTGTGGATTGCTATTTCGAAAAGCAAGGGAGCTGCAGAAAGGGAGATGCCTGTAGGTTCAGACATACCAACCAAGGTGTTCGGGGACCGAACGTCTTAAGGAGGGGGCAGTGTAACGAGCGAGACTTCCCTAGTACGCCTCTGTCGCCCTGATAGCGCTAGGTAAACAACTGATTCCCGGAAGTCTAGTGACCGCGCGTACGATCGAGAATATTCCTTTCCTTCTACGCGCGACGAGAAATTGTTACCGAAGGACGTTCTGGAAGCCGTGAACAGGTATATAAGCGGAGAGCCACGACCCACGGGGAAGTAAAAAGTTAACAGCGACAGTCTAAATATTCGAGCGATCTACGAAGTGAAAATAAATAGTGAATATAAATCGAAGTTAATTGTTGTACATAAATTAGTGTGTTATAGTTAGTTTAGTTAGTTTAGTTATAATTCGTTTAGTTTGTAGTGTGTAAATAAATTAGACATTTTCGTTCAGCAGTGATTTTATTTTGAACCCCTAAAACGTAACACTATATTTTTTCAACACCTATGAAACCACAAAACTGTAATTTAAAATCCATCTCTTCATGTAGGTGCGAAAACGCTGTCCGCCATTTTATGACGTCATACGTATTGTAAACAATCATTTAACATATAAACACGGACAATTTCCCAGTTTACTTTACTTTAAAAACATGATTTTAAATAATTTCCATAAAAAATACAGTAACTATCGTTATTGCAACGTCCGAGAATGCAAAAACACATCAAGGAATACAAATAGATGTTAGTTACATTATTCAGAGGTTACGATACTTATGACATAAATGAGTAGGTACTTTTGAATCCCTTTTGAAAAGAATAAATACACTCATTCTTTCTTTTTATGTCTACTATTTACCAACTGCACTGTACTTACATAGAAGTCTTGACATTTCTTAGCTCGGTAGAGCAGAAATCTGGATTCAAGGCAAAGCAAGTACGAACCATTAATGTATCAATTTTTGGCAAATTTGTGCTGTCTGCTTTTGTGAAACCAACGTCCATAATGAATTTATTATTGTTTTTCAATAAAGCAAATAAATTAAGAACGTGATAAGGAATTTTTATTGAAATATTTATACTTGTAATAACACCACGTCAAATTACTCGTTTTGTTTACAATTTGTATGACGTCACAACATGGCCGACAGCGTTTTCGGCGATTCAAATTAAACACATTTTTTAAATTGAATTTTTAAATTAATCTTACGCATTTAGTTATTAAAATCGATATATTTCGTTTTCGTAAGCTAAATACTGTAAGAAATACTCATTTAGGTATTGTATGAAATTAGTTATGTGTCAAGTAGCCTATTACATCAGTTTGTAAAAATAGATGCCGTTTACAATCACCGTATTTTTACAACTACAGTTATTTATACAAAAATACTTCAACAAATTGAAACTATAATTAGGAAATGAAATTGATTATATTAAATCTAATCGTATAGTTCTCCAAACAATGTGTTGTTAGTACTGCATTTTACAGTAGCGACATGGTCAGGGTGGTATAGGTACATATTGCTGTTTTGAATTATATCGGTTATTTTAATTTTACTACAAAAATAAACAGAACATTTATTTGTAATTTTTAGGTGTAATTGGAATAATATGTATTTAATTTTTTACATAGTAGAAAAACAAATATTATTTTCAATAACTTACCTGTTAATACAACAATATATGCATAATTCATTTTGAATTAGCAATTTTGTTTATTCATTGCCACAACACTGCGGGTCAAGACAGCAAACAACTAAATGCCAAATGGTATAAAAAAATGGTTTGTTCTTTTAATTAACATATACTTGACAATTTTCGATTCTTTCTTCCACAAGCGGACTAAGCAGGGTCAGTGATAGCAAAAATGACGATAACCACTTCCTGTAAGATCTAAAATAAACAAACAAACAATCTACGATTAATTTTTTTTTTTTTTGAATTAGTAAGGATTTTCATTTTTTTAATTACCTACATTATAATTTATAATATACACGGTGAATGGATAAATCAACTAGCAATATAACTTAATTCTTTTTTTTATTTACGTCTGCTTTATATTTTTTTAACGATTTCTTTTATAATAAAAGTACAGTACTATTCTAGAACTAATATGATAATAGTTTTTCCAATACAACGTGGATAACTTTTCTCCGTGTGTGTGCGACAAATTATTCATATGGCTGCATATCAGCTCGTCCAAAGAGTAATAAAACTCTAAAACTGGGGATTATCGAAAAAGGTGGTAATTACGCAGATACTTGGAATAGATTTTGGTTTGGACCGTAATATATATATATAAACATAAATATAAATGATAATTTTTTGCTACGGAACTTAACTATTTAATGCCTGATGAGTTTTGCACTTTAAAAATTATGTACTCAAAACACACATATCGGACGAGTCAATTTTTGGAACGAAGTTCCTTTTCGGGCGTTAAGCTTTGGTTTCCTAGGATAGCGGTGCCGCAATAAAGCGGCCGTTATTTGACGGCCGTAATTTGACGGCCGTTCAAGACGGCCGCTATCGGTGAGCACAGATGTAAAGTAAGAGCTCAACGTTATTGACCGCCTAAATCCATTTTTGTATTTGCTTTCGTTTTGTGTGTTTATATTTTGTTTTATATCTTGTGTTTAGTTTCATTATTTGACAATAATTAAGGTGTTTCTGTATTAAAAGCAAAAAATGGATGATTTGGACTTGGCAATGATAATATTTTTGGAAGACGATTCTTCATCGGAAGAAGAAAAAATATTACAGAAATTTACCAATAGAGATAAGATTGTTCATTGAAAAATGGGCGGGTAAAAAGCAAATACTTAAATTTTGTAAAATTTCCAAGGTAATTAACTATATTGCTACAGATGTTTCTTTCAAACAAAATAATAACCCTTGACGAAGAATAAGATTTTTTACGAAAGGTTGAAGTTGTAAATCCCATAATAAATGGAAATGTATTGAGCATGAAAAATATTCATAATTCCTAGTAACTTAAAGACTAAACTTTTATGATATGAATACAATAATATACGAAAAATACCTGAGGGGAATAATAGTAACAAAATCTTAAAAAATAAAATTCAAACTAAGATAAATAATTCTACGAACCAGTTCCCAATTCCCAATTGAATAAAAATAAACAAACTCCACACCGCACCGAAGGTAAAAAACGTTGAACGCAGGGTCTTCCACCGTTATGACGGCCGTCACCAAAATGACGGTGCCGCTTTATTGTGTAGCGGTGTTGCCCACCGTTTTCTTAAAAACCACCCGTGGTAAAAATAATAACAACGTTTTATAGCGGCCGTTATATTACGGCACCGCTTTCCTAGGAAACCATAGCTTTACGACCAGTTACGACTGAGGCTAGTGGCTAGCCGGAAAAAATTCAGACCAAAATATGTCACGACACGACACGACACACGCATGTTTCTCTGTGTGTCTGTCTCTTTTTCTCTCTCATAGATAGATATATTTCAATTAAAAAGACACTAATTTAAATTAAAAGAAAATGTACATTAAAAAGAAAATACTGTAGAATAAAAAATAAGTACCTATAATAATATTATATTTTATTTCATCCTGTTTTTATAAATTAATAAATTCATAAACATTTTAAAAATAGTTCGTAACTTGACTAGTTAGGTACGTCAAATTACCTTAACTGTCAGTTACTGTCAAATATTTTAAATTTAAAATTTTGTATTAAATTGTTAATTCCTGTTTTAAATTTAATTGAAATAAAAAGTAATTCTAGGTAGATGTATGTCATCTAAACCTCTGATATTGTATAAATCGACCCTTTTGTTAAAAGAAACGAACTGTTGAAAATATTCAGGTGATAATGGATTATCTATTTTCAATTTTGCTCTGAACAGTGTAGTGTCGCGACTTTGTTAAGTTTATACAGGTTTTTTGTAAATAATAAATAATAAAATAATAAAAAATAATAACAATAATATATCCTGACAGTGTTTCTGCACAAGTTTCTGATATTGCTGATAGAGTTAGGTAAGTAGACATTATATACCGACATTAGGCTTATGTATGTATAAACACTCTGTTGTGTTTACAAATTACAATTCCTTCACTAATTAATCGAAAGAAACTTCGTTCCATCCGGGTGTCCCTTGACAACTCTCACTTTTTTCGACAAAATTGTGGTTCAATAATGACATACTACACAGGACCACAAATTCATGCGAATCATTCCACTCGAAATTTAATAATTTATTTTACACCTCTCATCCTAACATATTTACTTTTACAAGTGTCTTGTTAGATATACAAATGACGACCTATACAAAATTGGCAAGTGATTATAGATTATAGAAGCATTAAAACTGTCGTCGCTAAAACAAATAACCTTCAAGATTTACTTAAAAGACATAAAAACAACAAATATCATCTTTTTATCTGGTCCGTCAAATTGCTTTTAAATATTTGCCGACAGCGAAGTGAAAACTAATTTAAATGTAAGATTTTATAAAATAGTTTAGAATAAATATAATTTACAAGTTTAGTACTATTTTATTTAACCACTTTATACCTGCAATAAACTTTTTTACCTAAACCGGACTTAATCCGATTATTATACAACCGTGGACGAGCTGATGGGTAAAATTTGTTGACCATTGAATACTTGGACCAGTTGACTCTCCCATTCATATTATTCTTTTAATTTAGAATTAAAATAAAATAAAAAATTATACCGATAGTAATATAAGTTAAAGGATCTATCAGTAGAAAATTATAAAATAATTTAAAAACATTAGACTTAATGCAAACACATACACTTATTTACAAAAATGTGTAATTCTAAATACTTGTATTGTTACAAAATTTTTAATGCTGTCTTAAAAATATTAATATATTGCTTTTCCATTTTTATTACCAATGTCATTATTTTGTGATCAAATAATAATAATAATGTTTAACCAACCGCATTTACAATTATTACGTAAAGTCAGTTACTTTCTCAATATTTATGGATGTAAATGTTCTATAGGGTGGTGAAGTAAATCAAACTCTAATAAAATAATAATTATCAAAAATTAACAGCATGTAATAAAAACACATAACAAAAAAAACAATTACAAGTAAATTATCTACAGGTTCTTCATAAAAAATAAAAATCTATAAGAAACTCAGTTACTTTGTTTTCAACATACTGTGCTACACAATTGTTAAACTATTGAACCTTTAGTGTCTTATTCGCTTCCTCCTGTCAGAAGTAATAGTGAGAACTACTACTAAATTTTTAATAAATACCTGAATGTCCTTTTTTGTGGTTCATACATACAATTACTGGAAGGAAGTCTTGAGTCTTACGATAAAATCAAGTATGGCTGCTGCGCACCTTCTTCTTAATTAAAGATTCTTTAGTATATTGTTAAAATGACATCAAATTCACACGAACACTTTACTGTGTAGATTGAAATTAATGCACTTTGGGGCCACTGAGATATGGTAAACAATGAAACTAACAAAAATTATTACAATTTTTTGATAGCGTGGGGTAACAGTGTAAACAGAGCTGTTTGTTCTAACTTAAATGATGATGCGGGGTGGTGCTTCTTATCCCTTCAAACATGCGTGCGCCCTTCGTGCTAAGGGTAACACGCATGACAAATTACTTTAATTATAAGGGTCGTGAGGGTAGGCAACATACCATACTTGTTGAATAAAATTATGTTGGAGTTTCTCCAACAACAATCATGTCAAGCAAAACAACATTTTAGCAAAAGAGCAGAAAGATTGTAAACGAGAGCACCAGGCGTGTAAAGAACATCTTAATACAGACTCTGTTATACTAAAATAGGCTCAAAAAAAAACATAGAATTATATGCTATGCCTTTGTAGATTACAAAAAGGCCTTTGATAGCGTGCCGCACTCCTCGCTTGTTAAAGTATTAGAAATTTACAGAATTCACCCTATCATAATTACTTTTCTCTCTCTATAAGCTAATGAAAACCTGAAGAACAAATTTTTATCTCCTCCTAAACAAGAAATCTCTAACAACTGACAAGATATCTATTCGTAGAAGAATCTACCAGAGTGACTCTTTAAGTCCATTGTGGTTTTGCCTCGCATTGTACGCACTTTCCTTTATGTTTAACAACACCGAATATGGTTTCAAATCACAGCCAACAGAAACACATGTAACATTATGTCTCATCTTCTTTATATGGATGATATAAAACTTTATGCCACAAATTAACAACAAATGCAACAGCTTCTGTATATTACTCCAATAATTCTCCAATAACATCCATATGAAGTTTGGTCTTAACAAAAATCTTAAACATCGTAAAAAGTATCATTAAAAACATTCAGCTTAGATTAGATGTTTATTGGGTTGGCTGTTAGCCTGTATCACTGCGACCTTTGCAGATTTAATATTTTTATTTTTCAGAAATTTTATCTTTACTAAATCATTGTTTTTTTAATTTTTTAAAATATCAGATAGGCAAATAAAATATTCAGTTATTGTGTTTTGTGTTGTATTCATAGAAGGTAACCTGTTGATCAAGCATTTGTTAGTTTAATTTAATTCAAAAGTAATAAATCAATTTAAGGTATGTATCAAATCATTATTTCTGTTTAGAATAGCTAATAGTAATTTGAATAATAAATTGCAAGTGCTTGTTTACATTTTTAGATGAATGGTAAATCTGCAGTTTATTCTTGAAAAGAAAAAGTACTTTTGGTCCAGCTTGTAAAGGAAAAAGAAAATATCATCGAAAACAAAAGGACTGACGGTACTACATTGGTGGAGACAAAGAAGGCCTGGGAGCGTATAACAAATAGGGGAAAGTATTCTGAGACGGCATAGTCACTGAGACGGCATAGTCACTGAGATGGCATATCGCCGATAATTTGTGAAAATCGAAAAGATATGGCAACACCGATGTTGCTCATCGTGAAGAATGCGTGTGGGGTTGTACCGATACAATTTTTAGTTCCATTCTGTTCGTTAGCGAGTTGCCACGTAGATGTTTTTAAAAAACGACGTTTTAAACTTTTGCAGTATAAATCTTTTGGTGTTTGTTATTGGACACCAGTAAACGATATAAGGTATGTTTTAATTTATTTTGTACCTTTTGAGAATACTGTTGAAACTACTCTAGGTGGTTTTCTGTTTGTTTAAAGTTTAAATTTTTTTAAGTTTTATTTCGGTTTGCACGTGTGTGTGAATGAGATGGCATAGGAGCAAGTTGTCTAAGATGGCATAGTATGCCATCTCATCCACCACCACTATTTTATATTAGTCTGTTTATATATTTTAACTGGAACTGTTTCAACTTTATTTCAGATATGGCTCCATATATTAGGAAATCTTCAAGGCAGTCGTGGGATGAGAACCAAATGAGAGAGGCTATCGATGCTGTTAAGAGCGGCAAAATGGGTTGGTTATTGGCGTCCAAAACGTTTAAAGTTCCTTTTACCACATTGCGCCGACGTGCTCAAAAAGGGAATACTTCAAAAGGATATCTAGGTGGGCATAAGGCGACATTTGACATCATTTAGAAAGGGAAATAGTTAATCATTTGCAAGATTTGGAAATCAGATTCTTTGGAATGACATCGGTGGATGTCAAAAGATTGGCTTATCAAATAGCTGTTAAAAAAAAACTTCCCCATAGGTTTTCATCTGAAAAGGAAATGGCAGGTAGAGGATGGTTAAAGTTATTCAGACTAAGGAATCCTGCAATATCTCTTCGCATACCGGAAGCTACTTCCGCTGCAAGGGCCCGCGGTTTCAACCGACCTCAAGTTCAAACATTTTTCCGTCGCTTAACGGAAATAATAGACAAATATAAGTTTGAGCCACAGCACATTTGGAACGTTGACGAATCAGGGTTTAGCACAGTACCAACGCAACCCACCAAGATTTTTGCAACTAAAGGTAGAAAACAGGTTGGTGTTTTGACAAGTGCTGAGAGAGGCCATCACTTTACTTCAGTTTGCTGTGTAAACGCTTTAGGAACATACATTCCTCCTGCTTTCATATTTCCGAGAAAAATATGAAATTAGATTTGATGGACAATGCTCCAACGGGTTCCGTAGGATTTGCCCAGGAAAAGGGATGGATGAATGGAGAGGTTTTTCTTAAATGGTTGCAACATTTTGTCAAACACAGCAAAGTTTCACCTCAAAACAAGGTTTTGTTGCTTTTAGATGGTCATTCTAGCCACAAAAACATAGATGTTTTAACATTTGCAAAGCAGAATGGCATCGTAATTTTCTGCTTCCTGCCGCATTGCACCCACAGGCTTCAACCGCTAGACGTAAGTTTCTTTGGGCCTTTAAACACATTCTATAATCAAGAATTGAATGTTTGGCTCAAAAGCCACCCTGGTAGAACGGTAACTCACCAACAAGTTACAGGGATATTTAAAGAAGCGTATCTTCGAGCTGCAACGGTAAAAAATGGCCAAAGTGGTTTCGCGTCTTCTGGAATATTCCCACTTAACGAAAATATTTTTCCTGACTGGATGTTTGCACCTGCGGATATAACTGATGTACAAGAGCCAGTGATACCTGAAGAACCAAATGAACTTTCAGTAACCGCCCAAGAACAACCTATTCCTTCAACTTCCAAAGATCCACTGGAACTTAAAGAGCCAAATGGACTGTCAGTAACCATCCAAGAACAACCTGTGCCTTCATCGTCCAAAAATCCAGGGAGGCCAAAAGAGCCAAATGAATTTTCAGTAACCATCCATGAACAACCTACACCTTGTCCGTCATCGTCCAAAGAGGCAGTGGTACCAAAAGAGCCAAATGGACTGTCAGTAACCGCCAAAAAGCAACCTGGTCCTTTATCGTCCAAGGACCTAAGTATATCCGAAATTTCGCCATTGCCAAAGGCATGTCACGAAGTAAAGAATGGTGGCTACGTTGCCAAATGTGCCAAAAATGGTGCCACGCCGAATGCATTGGCCTACCCAGAAGTGCAAAAATTATAATTTGCGATATTTGCAAATAAAACATTAGTTTGTAAATATATGCCATCTCACCCATAGGGGATGGATGAGACGGTATTTGTAACAGTGTACGTTTTATTTTTTTTTAAGCGTAATGTATACATTTTAATTTAGTTCTGTAAATATTTTTTGTCAAAAATGAAATATATTGTTTGCACAAATTTTTGTTTTTTCTTATCTACAAAAAATAAATTTTTTATAAATTATTTTCAAAAAGTATGCCATCTCAGAGTACTTTCCCCTACACACAACTCTCAGCCTGAAGTAAACACCCAACGAACTGCAGAGCAGCAAGAAAGTTGTTGACCAACTTAAAACAAAGGTATAATATTTCATATTTTCATGAATTGTTACTAACATTAATTTTTTCATAGGAATAAAGATACAACAGCACTACGTTATAGCATGCTTGCTACCGGTGGTATAATTATTTTTTTATATAGTTAAATGTGTGTAGTTGGTAGTTTTTTCTTTTACTTAGTTTAAGGTAGGTACTTGCTTTCTTTATTTGCTAATTTTAAGATCCTTTTTATTTTCAAAATGTTAAATAGGCCTATGTATGGTGGTAGTTTTTAAATTGAGTTTATTTTGTTAAATAGCTATAATTGGTAGTTTCCCATTTTGGTTATGGCACTTCATTTTATTAAATTTCTTTGTTTTGAATTAAGCTTGGAAAATTTTCCGTTTTTGCTGGTTTTCTGTTATAAATTAACAAATGTAGGTGGTGGCATCTTTTTTTATGTATGTGTGGTTATTTTTATTTATTATGTACTATTTGACCTGACAGTACACTTGCCAAGGAATAACATTAAATTTTTATTTTATAGATATGAAGATACTTTTTATTTTTTTAAATGTTAAGTATGCCTATCCTAGGTATGGTAGTAGTTTTTAAATTGTGTTTATTTTGTTAAATAGGTGGCTAGTTTCCCATTTTGGTTATGGCACTATATTTTTTCAAGTTGCTTTTTGTTTTAAATTAAGCTTAGAATATTTTCCATTTTTACAGGTTTTCTGTTAAAAATAAATAAATGTATGTGGTGGTATATTTTTTTGTATATATGTTTAGGATATTTTTCTTTATCATGTACTAGTTGACCCCAACAGTGCATTTGCCAAGGAATAATATTTAATTTTTATTTTAAAGATATGAATGCATCGAATTTAATTTTTTTTGGAAATAAATAGAGTACTATTTTACAGGTGTATTTATTTTTGCATTACCTATTCTTGTTTTCAACAAAATATGAATTATTGTTATGAGGGATGGAATTTCAAATAAAAAAAAATATTTAATAAAATAAAAGGGAAACTCCTTGTGTTCAGTAAAGACATACTTTTTCCAAGTTGTCTGAGCATAATGAGTGTAAAACCCTTATTTATTATAAAACTAGCTGACCCGGCGAACTTCGTAACGCCTACTGATGTTTTTTTACCATTTTTCCAAATTTTTACGGTTTTGTAAATTATCGATTAGATATATCATATATTAACTGCGCCACCTTATGGTGGCGTCATAGTACTTAATTACGCAAGAATTGCTAATGTAATTTTATACTATCTCAACAGCGCCACCTTACGGTGGCGTCTTGGTAAGGATCACTCTTTTAAATATATGAAATAGCTGTACCCGGCGCGCGTTGCTACCAATGCTACCCCAACAACTAAAATAAATTTAAGAAAAATAAAAGAGATGAAGAGATAGAGAAGGAAAGAAAGTTTATAGTTTTGTTTCACTTATCGCACCAAAAATATATTTTTCGAACTTATATTTATATGAAATCGTATAGATATCTATTAATCAATATTGAATTTGATACATGGAAGCTTTATTTAATTAAGTAACCACGTTTCCGGACAAACGATGCTCTTTCAATATAGTCTATGGCTGTGAATGACATTGACATTCGTTAGGCGCGTTTTTTAAAATATGCAAAATTAAATGTCTATTTTTCAATATTTCTGAGAGATTTTCTTAATATTTTCTTCCGTAAGAACCTTCTCCTAATAATAACAAATACAACACAAAAAGAATTAGTAAAATCGGTCCAGCCATTCACGCGTGATGCCATGACCAAGGAAAACGGGTTTCATTTTTATATATATATAGATAAAATAACAGCATAATTTCAAGAAATCGGCACAAAAGTAACAGGTAACAAAACAGTAAAAAAATTGACACTATATTATCTTCCAAAATGATGTTGAATGAAATGTCTTCGAAAGTTTAATCCTGGTTCAAAATTATGTACAAGTAGCATAAAATCGTAAACAAGTTAATACTTGCAAAATTGGAGGTATGGGTAAACCACGATTGTCTTTTTTCTGTAGGCCTGTAATGACTAAAGGTAGAATCCTATCTGAAACAGTGTCTTTATGGAATCGATAGCGATTTCGAAATTTATTTTCGTTAAAAAATTGCAATGGATTTTCCATGTCACGTATATATCGCTTTCGTATGTTATGTTCATGCCGATTTACTTCTTCAATTATATCAATGTATTCCAAAAATTCCTCAATCTCCTCAAACATTTCTATTTCAATCACAAAAATATCACAACAAAAAAATCGGGTCTTAAACGTCAATATAAAGAGTAAAGTTAGGTTAGGAACCCATGCTCAAGGTAGGTCGAGACCAACCTTGAGGCGGAGTAGCTGTTTTGACGATCTCAAGTACGGGCTCGTACTCAAGATTGGTTTATAAAAGACGAATATGGCGCGAAGTCGATCTCAAGCATCGACAGTGTCTTGAGATCGGACTATAAATACGGGCATAAGACGCTTTTCTTCTAGACGAGGTATCTCTACAGTGATATACAGTGATAATGGTACTAACTTTGTAGGAGCTAATAATTCTCTTAAAGAAATTTCCAATTTTCTTAAAAATAAACAACCCGAACTTTCAGACTATTTATTAGCTTCTTCCATATAATGGAGGTTTATACCTCCCAGATCTCCTTATTGGGGAGGCATTTGGGAATCAGCCATTAAGAGTGCGAAACATCATTTTAACCACATAGTAAACAACTCTATAAATATACTTATGAGCAACTATATACTATTGTGACGCAAATCGAGGCTATTCTAAACTCGCACCCCTTATTTTCTCTTTCAAACAATCCGACAGACTTTCAACCCTTGACTCCTGGTCATTTTCTTATAGGTTCTTGTTTAATGGCTCTACCTGAACGAGATACATCATCGCATCCTATTAATAGGTTAAAATATTGGCAACATTGCTCCTTTGTGCAGCAACTTTCTGGAAGCGCTGGAGAGTAAACTACCTTAACCAACTTCAACCACGTTTTAAATGGCTTTCCTTCTGTCAAAATAAAAAGGTCAATGACATGGTTTTAATTAAGGATATGGAAACTTCTCCTTTAAAATGGCCATTGGCCAGAGTTGTAAAAGTTTTTCCTGGTAAAGATGGTAACGTACGATCTGTACAGCTTCGTTCTTCATCTGGTATAATTATTAGACCAATAGTAAAAGTAGTTCTGTTTCGTGTAGTAAACTGTATAAACGCTGGTTAATTTTATAACTTTAATTACAAAGAAAATAACGTATTAAATACAAATATAAAGGTGTAACTAATCTAACGTCTAACGAATGTCGAATCTCGAATATGAATGTTTTTCGTCGGGGTTCACTCTCGCACGGGAACACAGGGTTGAACCGCACAAGATCGCACTACACAGGGTCGGAACATGCCCCCGGCCTTGGAGGGTTAGCTGACAACTGGTAAAGGACATATTCTGGTCACTGCTCTGCTTATGATACCTTCGGCTGTCTTAATAGATACAACTCGTGTAACTCCATCGGACCCAGGAATAAGTTTAATGATCCGTCCTAGTCTCCACATTGCTGGAGGCAAATTATCATCTTTGATGAGGACTACCTGATTTAAGTCCACGGAAATTTGACCTTTTCTCCATCGAGTTCTGCGTTGAAGTTCGACTAAGTATTCACTGCTCCAACGTTTCCAAAAGTGCTCGTATAGTTTTTGGAGAAGCTGATAGTTGGTCAGCCGATTTTCATTTACGTTAGCAACTGGAACTTCTGATAAAGTCATCGTATTTCTTCCAATGAGGAAGTGTGCGGGAGTAAGTACTGTTAAATCTTCCGGATTGGAATTTAAAGGGAATAAAGGTCGCGAATTAAGTATCGCTTCAATACGTATTAGCAATGTCTGAAAATCATAAAAGAATATTGATCTGTTTCCCAAAATTCGTTTTATGTGATGTTTGAGACTTTTAACTCCCGCTTCCCATAAACCACCGAAATGAGGCGAGTTAGATGGAATAAAATGCCACTTTATTCCTAAATTAGCCACGTAGCTTGTAATATTTAAAGAATTTAGTTTTAAGAAATCAGCTATTTCCTTTAAATCTTTATTCGCTTTGACAAAGTTTGTTCCGTTATCAGAAAACATTTCGTATGGTTTACCTCGTCGGCTTAAAAAACGTTTAAATGCTTCAATAAAATCTGCACTGCTTAATGATAATACAAGTTCGACATGTATCGCGCGAGTAGAACAACAAACAAATAATGCTACCCAACATTTGATAGGTTTACATCCTCTGGTGGGTTTATCTTTCATAACGAAAGGTCCGGCGTAATCTACACCAACTACTGAAAATGGTAAAGTTGGCTTGACGCGCGCAGCAGGTAATTCACCCATGAGGGGTTGAAATGATTGACCACTGTATCTAACACATTTTACGCAATTCTTCACGGTTTGACGAGCTATACGTCGACCAGAAATAGGCCAAAATCTTTCGCGAATATTAGCAAGAAGTAGTTGCGGTCCCGCATGTAATAAATTGCGGTGTTCGAAATCAAAAATAAGTTTAGTCAATGGATGATTAGATGATAGAACAATCGGATGTTTTTTCGAATAAGGAAAATCGGAGTTACCCAATCGTCCACCCACACGCAATACGCTCTCGGTTTCGTCATAAAAGGGATGCAGACTAAGAATATTACTATTATTACATAAAGTACCGCCGTTCTTTAAGGTGATATACTCCTTGCGAAAGGATTCTATTTGAGCAATTCGTATTAAATGATTAAATGCTTCGTTTAACTCTTCTGCAGATAAGAAGAGATTTTTGCGTTGTATAGATTTTGATTTGCAATTGTTAACAAACCGTAGCACATACGCGAATAATCGTTTTAGCTTAGACAGATCCGAATAATTTTCGAAAGGAAAATTAGGATAAACGTTTATAGCTGAAACACAGTTTTTTCTTTTCTCAGGAAGATCTGCCTTTAGGATTGGAGGTTTCGGCCACGTATCGGACTCAAGTAGTAACCATGAAGGTCCGTGAAACCACATTTCAGATTCGATTAATTTCTTTGGAAGGAGACCACGTGAGACAATATCCGCTGGATTATCCAGAGTTGGGACATGATTCCAGCAAAATTCATTTGTTAACTTCTGTATTGTCGATACTCTGTTGGAGACGAATGGTTTGAGCAAACTTGGATTCATATTTAGCCATCCTAATACAATTGTCGAATCAGACCATAAATAGATATTATTGAATTTAATTGTAATGGATTGTAATACTTTAGATACGAGTTGGGATAAAACTAGAGCTGCACACAGTTCAAGACGCGGCGTTGTTAAAGTCTTAACTGGGGCGACCTTTGACTTCGCGCATATTAAATTTGAGAATTTCTCATTATTTGCATTAACGGAGACAACATAAATGCATGCGCCGTAACTTGATTCTGACGCGTCAGCAAACCCGTGAAGTGATATTTGCTTAGGACTGTCACAAAGAACTTTACGAGAAATTTTAAAATTATTGAAAACCGGTAGTTCATTTGCAAACGTTAACCAATCATTGATAATGCTCTTTGGTAACGGTTGATCCCAAGTAAGATTTTCGGACCATAATCTTTGTAACAATATCTTGGCGATTATAATGGAGGGGCTTAATAATCCTAAAGGATCAAATATAGTCGCGATTCGAGAAAGAATTATTCGTTTAGTGATAATATTTGGATGATGAGAATTTGCAATTTTATATGTCAGAACATCGTCGTTACAATTCCAAGAAAGACCTAATATTTTTGAAGACCGTTCTTCAGTAGGAGAAAAATCGATTACGTCTGAAGACTCGTCGGTGGAAAGGCCAGTTAAAACAGATTTGTCGTTTGATTTCCATTTTCGGAGCTCAAATCCACGTTTAATAAAGATAGAATTTATGTTTTTGCATACGACGGAAGCTTCTTCCTTTGTATCTACGCACGTTAATAGATCATCAACATACATATCGTTTCGAATTATTTTAGCGATAGTAGGATGATCCTTTTCGCATTCGAATGCAACTTGATGCAAACATCGGATTGCTAGGAACGAAGCAGACGTCGTGCCATACGTAACCGTGTTAAGTTCGTATGTTTTTATTGGATCATTAGGCGATGAACGCCATAAAATCCTTTGTAGGTGTCTTTGTTCAGGAGAAATAAGCACCTGTCGATACATCATTTTAATGTCGCTTGATAGGGCAATTGAACGAGAACGAAAACGTAAAATGATTGATAATAAATCGTTTTGTATGGTAGGTCCGGTCATTTGTAAATCATTCAAAGAGAGGCCATTAGAAGTTGGACATGATGCATTAAAAACTACTCGGAGTTTGGTAGAAGAACTCGATTCCTTCAATACCCCGTGATGAGGCATAACGTATTCTAGTTCGTTTTTCGTGTTAATGTCTGCAATTTCTGTCATGTGCCCTAATTGTTCGTATTCGTTTAAAAAATCAACATATAGTTTTCTTAATGTTTGGTTAGAAATGAGTCTACGCTCCAATGATAAAAAACGTTTAATAGCGAGATCCCTTGAATCACCTAGTGATTCGGGAGCTTCCTTTAACGGTAAAGTTACTATGTACCTACCAGTTTTGGAAGTTCTTAAAGTTTGCAAGAAATGGTCTTCACACGCTTGCTCTTCAAACGACCACGACGTCTTAGTTTCGCATTCCTCAACCTCCCAAAATTTACGCAATTGATTTTCAATTGAAATATTCGAATTTTGATTAACGTTTAAGTTACATTGAAGTTTTTCAATTGGTGTGTCCATACAGCCTGCAACTATCCATCCTAATCGGGTGTTTTGTAATAAGGGTTTGTTTTTCCCTAAGCTAATTTGACCTACACTTAGAATGTGCCAAAACATATCTGCGCCGATTAATAAATCTATAGACTGCGGTTCATAAAAATCTGGATCTGCTAACTGTAAATTTACAGGTAAATGCAAGTTCTGAATATCGATATTCATACTTGGTATTTCTGACGTAATTTTATCTAATACAAAACATGATAAGTCAAACGCATAATTATTGTCAATAGATTTTACGCTTATATTACATTTAAATTTGACATATGATAACGAATCACTTATACCTGAAACTGTCAATTTAGTGTCTGTCTTAGTTAAGCTAAGTTTTTGACAAAGTCTGGTAGTTATAAAACTGGATTGTGAACCACAATCTAACAAGGCTCGTACTGCAACGCTTTTTGATGTATCTGTTTTACTAATAACTTGAACCCTAGCCGTAGATAGAATTGCATTTTGATTGATAGAGAGAAGACTGCTCGTAACATTATCTGAACAACCAGGAGTGCTCAGAGATTCTGGTTGATTATTTGGATTATTCGTAATATTTTGCGACGATTTACACTCATGTAAAACAGTATTATGCTTTTTTCCACATACCTTACATCCGCTCCATCTACAATCCTTTATTGAATGATTGCGCCTAAGACAATTTAAACAAAGATGCAACGAATTGGCCTTATCTATTCGATCTTGTATGGGCAGTTTTAAATACTCCACACAACAAAATAAATTATGATTACCCTTGCAATAAAGACAAACGAGTTTCGAATTGTATTGTGTAATGGGGCCTTTATTATCCGTTTGACTAAATAACCCTCTCGAGGAATTATTCGGTTTCGCATATTTTCGAGAGTTTGTGTTAAAGTTTTCGTATTTCTCATATTTTTTATCTACTTTTAAATTCATTTCGACTGTTTCCAACAAGTTGGCTCGTTTTTTGAGAAATTCTTTGAAAATTGTTAAATTTATAACTGAACTATTACTTGCTAAGTTAATTTTGTGTTTTTCCCACTCATGCGCAGTGCCTTTATCGAGTTTACCTGTTACTATGAATATTATTAATGTATCCCAAGAATCTGTAGGTTCGCCTAACTGATTGAGTGAGGTTAGGTGTTTAAATAAATTTTCATATACGTGTCGAATTTTCGCCGCTGTCGCGTTACTAACCGGTTCCATATCAAAAATGGCCTTTAAATGATTTTGTATTAAAAGCGATTTATTATTAAATCTATCGCAAAGAGTGTTCCACGCGACGCTATAGTTTTCCGCCGTGAACTCCATAGACTGAATTACCTGCGGAGCAGATCCGATCAACGAAGCGCGTAAATAATGGTATTTTTGCATATCATTTATCTGATTATTCGAATTAATCAACGAATCAAACGTGTCTCTGAATTCCATCCAGAGTTCGTATTTACCATCAAATTTAGGTACCTCTATTTCCGGCAGCTTTACTCTATCTAAAGAAGTCGTATTTATGGAAGATTGTCTTCCATCGGAATTTTCGGATTTTGTTTCCTCGTTTTTAGTCGCGTAATTCTCTAACAGTGACTTAGCCTTAGAGGTATTATGATAAAACTTGTTTTCGAAATCTGTTCTGATAGTGAACTGTTCGTCAATGTCATCAACTAAACATTCAATCTCGTTTTGAACTTGATCGAAATCAAAATATATTTTTTCCGCATCATTACTTCGTTGTTCTAATTCAATTACTTGTAAACGGGTTAAATCATCAACAGCATAGCTTTCGAACGAGACTAAAAACTTATCAAAGGCTGTAAGTTTCGCTTTTATCGAGCCACGTTTTCTTACTAACGTATTAAGAGTTTCTTGTTCCTTATCTTTCCCCATGATACGAAATAAAATAATTAAAGTACCACTTTAACGAATTTGTAAACTAATATAGTAAAATAATATACTAAATAAATTAGAAATAAGTTTTCCGTCTACTAAAATAAGTACGTGTTACAATTTGAATATTCAGACAAAGCTAAGATTGAAAGAATACTTATGATGACTATAGTATCTAAGTAATAATGAAATAAGGGTTATATTTGAATTGTATACTCACGCACACTTCACACTATCGAGGGAAGATAACAAACAACCAGCTGTAGTTTTCACGCTTCTTCGCACAACTTAGATCACACTTTGACTGGTCGACTGGATGCAATATGTCGGTTTGGATGCACTTGTTGAATTTCGTATGATTTCTTGATTTTTTCGTTTAATTATCGCTTTAATTTCGCTTAGTATCGGGTCGAAGGACCAATGTTTCGTGTAGTAAACTGTATAAACGCTGGTTAATTTTATAACTTTAATTACAAAGAAAATAACGTATTAAATACAAATATAAAGGTGTAACTAATCTAACGTCTAACGAATGTCGAATCTCGAATATGAATGTTTTTCGTCGGGGTTCACTCTCGCACGGGAACACAGGGTTGAACCGCACAAGATCGCACTACACAGGGTCGGAACAAGTTCCCCTACCAGTAGAAGAATCTTCATGGTTCTAATTTATGTTAACGATAATTTAAGTTATATCGGAGGGATTTTAATTTAGATTTACTGTTGGAGTATTCGAATTTTATTTATATTTATTACTCCTTATTATATTAACTTTTCTTTTTGATTTCATAAATGCAAATTTCAAAACGCTATAGAAAGCATTAATATTAACAATAATAAACCTAATCGCACTTCTGAATTAACTTCATTTAATAATAATATAAAACTATATACCTAGTTAACTACTTGATTGCAGTTTCCTGTTAATCAATTGTCATTTTAGTAAAACGTTTATCAAATAGATATATTATTATCTTTGACAACTATATACCTAGCATTGACATCCCCATTTTTTTAAGGAAATTACACTGAATACAATACCTTTATTGATTTATTTACAGCACTTATTATCATCAACAATTCTAGATTATCTTCTAATATTGAAAAATTTTATTAATTAAAATCTTTCTTAAGACGAGAACCTTTAAAACTCATTGAAAAACTTAATATTACTGACAATAACTTTGACATTGCTTTAGACTTGCTTAAATCTCGATATGAGAATAAGAGACAGATTGTAACAGCTCATTTTAATGCCATTGTAAATTTAGCTGCTATAACAAAAGGTAATAATGCTGGAGTACTGAGACAATTTGCTGCTGACGCTAAATTGTTAATTGATTCACTTGGTAATTTGAAAATTGGAAAGTCAGAATTGTTTTATGCTCTTTTTATACACATTTTTAAGGGAAAATTATCAAACCAAAAGATCTGTAGAGGAATTTCAAAACTCTCCCGATTTAATGACTCAAGACACTTTTTTTGATTTTTTAGACAAACTTTGTAATGTTTTAGAAAACCTTGTACCGTAAGAGAATACAAAATTTAATCATAAGTTCTATCCAAATTCCAAAATTTTAATCTAACATTATATAGAACATTTTGAGGTCCACTGTGACCTAACCGATTATGTTCATATCTCAACAAAATAGATGAAAAATGACTATTTGAAGGTAATAATATAGGATGTTTCTGTTGAAAAGAAATATTTGCATGTTTAAGTCGACCTCCTACTCGTAATATTTGGTCTTTATCAAGAAAGGGAGTTAAAGACTGTGACGAAATTCCGAATACCCCGCCTATGCTAGAATGAGTAAGGAAAGAAGTGGTGCTATGATATCAGTGGATTATTCAAGAGTGAGTCACAAGTGACCACGGGTTTTGAATCGGGGAAAGTTAGCTTTTAGTTTTAGTTTTTAGTTTTGTCGTTCGTAGAAAATATTCTTTAAATTAAAATATTGATCTTTCATTGATCGGATTTATAGTGCAGCGGTGGCATATATTTACGTTTCCGAATAGACTGTCGTACTCATATAATATTATTATTGTTGTTGGCTTAATTAATCATAGCGGTGTTATTTTGAGTGGAAATTTTTGGTGACTAGTGTTCAAGAAGAAAGGGAAATGAGGAACAATAAAAGACATAGAAGTAGTTCTAGTGATTCTTCGAGTTCTGGATCTGATTCGTCTAGTTCGTCGGCTCGAAGTGATTCTATTGGGCGTTATAAACGGAGAAAGGATAAAAAGTCCAAAAGAAGAAGAACTGTAAGTAGGAAAAATGTTGTTCAAACACCTAAACCTGTAAGTTTAACACCTCCACGGGTTGTTGAAGAAAGTCAACGCGTTAGGGGAATTGGTATAAACAAACAAAGACAAGAGCAAAATACACAAGTGACTGAAAAGGCTATAGAAGATGCAAACGTTGCGTCAGGAAGTAGTATTTCAGTTACTCAGGAAAGTGATTCGCAGAGGCGAATTCAACAACTGGAGGATTTGGTTAACCAACTATTAGATCAAAGTGGCAATTATGGCTATAATAATACAGCTATAAACTCAAAATGCATACCAGAATTCAATCCAGGTGTAGGTACACAGAACTGCAGCAAATGGCTCGACAAAATAGATCAACTTGGACAAATAAATCACTGGGACGATAATTTGAAAATTTTTCATATGCAAACACGTCTACAGGGTATAGCAAAAGAGTGGTATGAAGGACTTGATAATTACAAATTTACATGGATAGAATGGAAACGAATGCTTGTTTCTGCATTTCCAGACCACCAAGATTTTCCTACTGTTCTTAAAAAGATGATTGCGCGCAAAAAGCTGTCGGAAGAATCATGGACAGAATATTATTTTGGCAAACGCCAACTTCTTCGCCAGTGCGAAATATCCGGTAAAAATGCCGTGGCAATGATTATAGATGGCATTCCCGATAGCACGATACAATCTGGAGCAAAAGTGGGTCGGTATGTTTCACCAGAGGATTTATTCCGCGAGTATCTTTCTGCTCTATCTTCGGTACCAGCATTACCGAAACAACACATAGACCATAGAAAGCCAGAAAAACGCAACGAAAATATACCAAAGACCGATATAAGGAAACGACTTAAACATACGAGGTGTTTCAACTGTAAGGAATATGGCCACATGTTTAAAGAATGTATGAAACCGAAGAAAGAATGTTCTTTCTGTAAACAAATAGGGCATTTATCTTCGGATTGTCGTAAGAATCAACAAGGCATGTCCCGTAAAACATTGATGTGCGAAACCAAAGTCGATTCAAAAACCGATGGTTATAATGTTGCCTGTGACGTAAATGGACATAGTTTGAATGGTTTTGTCGATTCTGGATGTGAGGTCGTATTAATTAGAGAAACCGATGCTAAAAATGTCGGCCTAGAGTGGTCACATTGTGACGTAAACCTAAACGGATACGGAGGCGCTATTACAAAGGTTTTGGGTATTGCCAAAACAAATCTAAAAGTAGATTTGTTTGAAGGCGAAACTTCAATTTATGTGGTACCAGACCACTTACAAAATATGCCGATTTTAGTTGGTAGAACTGTGTTGAACGACAAGAATGTAATAACAGTTGTCCGCAAAGGAACTGTTCGATTATTCAACAGCGAATATACGGAATTGCCTGAAATCGACGAACTCCCACCCAAAAAGATAATTTTATCTGCAAGTAAATCAACTGAAATTCCTCCGAATCACATTGGCTTGGTGAGTTGTAAGATAAACAATAATTACGAAGGTGATATTTTCGTGGATCTATGCCAGTGTTTTCAACCAAACAAGGAATATGTTTTACCCAGATGTGTCCTATCCTCCAACGAAGTGAAAATTCCAATTTTTGACGCTTCCGAGAATATGATTATGTTCAAAGAAGGTCGAGTGGTTGCAAGAGGCGATCCCTGTGTTCCGGATTCCAATCATGTAAGTAAAGTAGATATTTCTGATTTAGCGAAATTTACTTTGAACGATTTAGCAAATCGTGTACCAAATAATTTGTCAAAAACTGATTTAAGTAATCTTTTGTTTTTGTTAAATAAATTTCGAGACTGTTTCGCGGAAAATGCGAAAGAGTTAGGTTGCATTAAAGTCGCTGAAATGGAAATTCGTCTAATGGATGAAACCCCGGTAACGTACAGACCGTACCGACTGTCTGTTCCAGAAAGGGAAAATGTTCGGAAAATAGTTAACGACCTGTTATCAGCTAACATCATACAAGAGTCGAAATCTCCTTATTCGAGTCCCATAGTCTTGGTCAAAAAGAAAAATGGCGAAACACGTATGTGTGTGGACTATCGGGCACTTAATGCCAAAACGGTAAAAGATTGCTATCCATTACCAAGAGTCGATGACCACCTAGAGGTACTGAAGGGCTGTAAATATTTTACAACCTTGGATATGGCCAGTGGGTATCACCAAATACCGATGTCGATAAATTCTAGGGAGAAAACAGCTTTTGTAACACCCGACGGTCAGTATGAGTACCTAAGGATGCCATTTGGTTTAGTGAATGCGCCAGCAGTTTTTCAGAGAACAATAAATCAAATACTAGGTTCTATGAGGTTTTCTGCAGCTATGCCATATCTGGATGATATTTTAGTTCCTTCTCCTAGCGTTGCGTCCGGATTAATAGCTCTCGGTGATGTACTACAAATCTTTAGGAATTCCGGTGTCACTTTACGACTGGAGAAATGCAATTTCTTTCAGGGCCAATTAGATTATTTGGGGCAGGAGATCAGTGCTGCTGGCATACGGCCCGGTACTGCGAAGATTCTTGCTGTAAAGAAATTTCCTGTTCCTAAAAATGTACATCAAATTCGTCAGTTTGTTGGTTTATGTAGTTATTTCCGAAAATACGTGGAAAACTTTGCACAGATTGCTCGTCCTTTGACATCTCTCACAAAAAAGGATATAAGTTTTAACTGGGGTGAAACAGAGGCAAGTGCGTTTGAAAAACTTAGAGAAGTTTTGACTAAAAGGCCTATACTTGCTCTATACGATCCTAAGCTAGAGACAGAGGTCCACACCGATGCTTCGAAAGTCGGACTCGGTGGTATTCTATTACAACGACAAGAAAATGGTAATTTGAAACCAGTACTATACTTTAGCCGCCAAACAACAAAAGATGAAGAGAAGTACCACTCTTATGAACTCGAGGCTCTAGCTGTAGTTTGCTCGTTACAGAGGTTTCGAGTGTATTTGCTGGGACTCTCATTTAAGGTGGTAACTGATTGCAGTGCATTGAGAACGGCTATGTCAAAACGTGACTTAATTCCTCGTATTGCACGATGGTGGCTTTCCATTCAGGAGTTTCACTTTACGGTCGAGTATCGTCAAGGCTCAAAAATGGCACATGTTGACGCACTGAGTAGAAACCCGGTTAGAACCAAAGCTCACGAAAGAAGGCCGGACATCGATATTCTTCAAGTTGATATCACGAAGGATGACTGGATCTTATCAGCACAAATAAAAGACAGTCAGTGCAAAGAGTTGTTAGAAGTATTGTCAAAGAAACCTTCTAATACCGATGAAAAACAAATCCATAACAACTACGCACTTAAGAACAACAAAATTTATCGGAGGACTTCGGATGGTTTAAGATGGTACGTGCCAAAGGCAGGTAGACGCGTTGTGACGATGTATCATCACGACAATATGGGTCATTTTGCTGTCGACAAAACCCTGGGGAACATCAGCAGCAAATATTGGTTTCCGAGGATGCGAAAATATGTGGGACGATACATTTCTGCTTGTCTGCCATGCGCATACAATAAAGCACCTACAGGAAAACAGGAGGGATATCTGCACAGCATAGAAAAGATTCCCATACCCATGCACACTCTTCACATCGACCACTTAGGACCATTTGTGAGAAGCACAAGAAATAATACGCACCTACTGGTAGTAGTAGATGCTTTTACGAAGTTTCTGCATGCTAAGCCAGTTTTGAGTACTAAAACAAAACCAGTTACCAACTTTTTAGAGACAATCTTTCTAATGTTTGGTACTCCCAGTCGAATTGTGTGTGACAGAGGGTCTTGTTTCACTAGTAAATCCTTTATCACATTTGCCAAAGCTTTAGGGATTAAATTAATTTTTAATGCCACAGCCACTCCACGAGCTAACGGGCAAGTGGAACGATACAATAGAACATTATTGCATGCCCTTTCGACATCTTACGAAGATGAAAGGAAATGGGACTCATCAATTGGTTCTTTTATTTTTGGAATAAATTCGACTGTTAATAGTTCTACGGGAAAGAGTCCTTTTGAACTGATGTTTGGATACAAGCCTCGAGCGATGAGTGATTCATTCTTGAGTATAGCTGTCGTAGATAACGCTATTGAGAGTGACATCAGTAAATCTAGACAGGAGGCTGCTTCGAAAATTCAGGTAGCTCAACGTAGGCAAAAGGCGTACTTTGATGCTAAGCGAAAAGAATGTCGCAACTATGACATTGGGGACCAAGTGCTTGTAAAACAAACGAATTTTACAAACGAGGGCAAAAGCAAAAAGTTGCTGCCGAAGTTTCGCGGTCCTTATCGGGTCAAAGAACGTTTAGATCATGATCGTTATGTTATAGAAGACCTACCGGGGTCAAGTCGTGCACGTAAGAGGTATGAAGGTGTTGTATCAGCTGACAGAATGAAGCCGTTCACTGCTGCTTTTACAAGCAGTAGTGGAACTGAATCGGAGTCTGAGAAAGTCTCAGAACCTACATAACCAATACGTGGTTACTAGAATAGAGTGATAATTAGGTGAGAATAATGGATGTTGTCGATGTTGGCCAAATCGGCAGCATTTATTAATTTCATAACAGGGTAAGAGTAAGTTTTGTTATTACAATATTTTGTTGTTCACAGATGTAGAGCTTAATATTTTCTTTTCCGGGACGGAAAATTGGTAGCCTGGCCGACTGTGACGAAATTCCGAATACCCCGCCTATGCTAGAATGAGTAAGGAAAGAAGTGGTGCTATGATATCAGTGGATTATTCAAGAGTGAGTCACAAGTGACCACGGGTTTTGAATCGGGGAAAGTTAGCTTTTAGTTTTAGTTTTTAGTTTTGTCGTTCGTAGAAAATATTCTTTAAATTAAAATATTGATCTTTCATTGATCGGATTTATAAGATGCAATTCGGTTATGTGAAATATGTTTATTTAAGCGAACAGCATAAATAAAACTAGAGAAATAAAATTTTTGAACTTGCTTAATAAGAAAGGATAAAGAATTGTCTAAATCTATAGGGGAAAGTGAACTTCGACATTTATTTTAGAAAGTTTTTTATATTTTCGCCGTGTTCTGTGTCTCTGTGTCATTCCGTGGAATTTGTAATCGAATTTAAACCTATTTCCCGACTACCTATAGCTCTGAAATTTTCAGGATAGCTAAGAACTGGATGACAATGCATGTTTCAAGTGTATTTAGGCATATACATAGATTTCGAAATTTATACCGAATTGATATTAAACATGATCTAAGTTGTGTATAGATAATATTATTTTGAAAGTTATTAAATAAATCGTTCGTAGCGTAGTTAGTTAGGCGGCGAGTCAGTCCACTTTTGACAGTTCTGTTATGTTATCATAATGGGATCGATTACGCTACAGAGAAGTTTTTTTTTTCTTTTTTTTTTGTTCTTACATGTGAAAACAGTAATTATTATTTTAACTGCTAATAAAATAAACTGTTTTAGAAAGTTTTTAGATACAACTACCCTTGATTTTGTTAACAAGGAAACAATCTTCTCTATGATCAATCACAGCGTTGTATGACTTAATATTTTTGCAAAATCAGGGATGCTGTGCATTGTTGAGATGACACAAAATATGACCTATAAATCAGTAAAAAACTTTCTATTATAAAAAGTTCTTTTTGTAAATTGTGCTTATTTAACATTATAAATAAATCGAAAGATAAATGCTATCGATTTAATGAGTTTAATCCAAGATGAAAATCGATAAATAAAAACAATCCAAGGGTTTAAAGGATTAGAAACACAAGCAAGAATTTTCTTTTCTCATCAGGAAGATTTTGAACTTCAGAAAAGGTATCATATTTTTTAGTATCATCTGTTGAATTTCATAAAAACCTGAAAACCAAAGCACTGAACCATTATCAACTGCTTGACCTCTAGACAATATATCTGCAGGATTTAAATTTGAATGTATATGCTGCCAGGATACAGAAGAAGTTAACTTTTGAATCTGTGATACCTTATAGCAAACAAATACCGACCATTTACTAGGAGGTTCTCTGATCCAAGATAAAGCTATCTGTGAATCGGACCATAATACGGACTTGTGAATAGAAGTTGTTTATCAATAATACATCTTACACGACAATAAAGATTGGAAAGAAGAATCATGGTACACAACTCTAACTTGGGTATATTGTTAAGGGAGTCTTTAAAGGTGCTACCCGAGACTTGGAAATTATTAATTGGGAAGAAGAAGTGTTATCCATGTAAATTGCTCGTAAATGTATACATCCACAATATGCCATTGAGCTAGCATTAGAAAAACCATGAAGTTCCAGCTGCAATATTTTCTTATTCAATAATGTATATCTGGGCACATTTAGCTGAGAAAGTTTCGAAATACTTGTAACAAAGATTTCCCACTTTTTTTATAAACGAAGGATCAATGATAACTTCATCCCAAGACAATTTTAAAACCCAAAGTTCTTGCATAAGTAATTTTCCTTGAACCACAACAGGATTAATAAGACCAAGACGATCAACACATTGACATATAGAGGATAATACCTTTCTTTTAGTGAGAACATGGTGCAGTCCCGATTCAGGAGCTACTATTTGTAACATATCGGATTGAGGATTCCACGAAACTCCTTGCAAGGTTCCTGTAGTAAATTCAGGTTTTTATCAGGAAGGTTGACAAAATAGTTCGAAGTAAAGTCCTTGTCATTTAAACAAAATTTGTGAAGGGTAAATCCATGAGTTGATAAGACTTTTTTTAGCGAAATATATAAATCTTGAAGATTTTCAACAGAATCAGCACCAGTTAGGATATCATCGACATATGTTTGGAATAACAAAGAAAATTGAACATTAGGAAGGTGAGGATTCCTCAATGCTATGTCCTTTAATACTCTACAAGCTAAGTAAGGGGAACTTTTTTGCCTAAAAGAAATAGCAGTAAGTTGCATACAGAAGAAGTTTTCAGACGGTGAATCTCTCCATAGAACATTCTGAAGAGAGTGAAACTTAGGATTAAAGGCGACTTGTCTGAACATTTTTTGAATATCCGCCGTCAAAACATACTTAAAATTACGAAATCGAAGCAATATATCTACTAATTCAGGCTGTACTCTGGGTTCTGTTAACGTAATGTCATTTAAAGATAATTGAAAGGAAGTTTTGGAAGAAAAATCGAAAACAATTCTAATTTTTGTGCTGGAACTATTCTCCTTGATTACACATAAGTGGGGTAGAAAATAATTATGTTCATTTAAGGAATTTTGCAAACATAACGGAACATATTTACCATGACCTAATTCAACATACTCTGCCAAAAATCTTTTATATTCATCTAAATACGAACCCTCTTTTGCAAGGCGTTTTTCTAATAACTGGAAACGATGTTTAGCAGATACAAATTAATCGCCTAATGTTTTATAAGTATTCTCAGAAATGAGTGGTAAGTCTACTTGATATTTGCCATTGGGTAATATCACTGTGGTATTTTTAAAGATTTCTTCTGCTCTTTTATCTTCTTCAGAGACCTTGCTTTCTTCTGGTATCTCTTCCTGATTCCAAAAACGTTCTAAAATTGTATCCAAGCTGTCATCGGATTCGTTTAAAATGAAAAAAGAATGAGATAAGGAATACGCAGAAAGTTTTAAACAATGCCGAGGAACCACTCCTGAAATTATCCATCCTCGATGAGTATCAATAAGGGTAGGTTGATTTTTTCCCATTTTATAACGATTGGGTTTAAATAAGTCGTAATAGATGTGACATCTAAGATGTCTGCACCCAGTAACATATCAACAGATGACGGGATTCAAAATTCTAGGTCTGCTAGCACATCAATTAAATAAGAAGGTATTTTAAGGGAACTACTATCTATATATACTTGAGGAAGTTGTTGAGTTATTGTCTCAACCACTGCACATGACGTGTTAAAACTAAGAAGGGGGTTAATAAGAGAATAAAAGGTTAAATTCGTCATAAAATTAATATTCTTCGATGAATTAAAAATACCAGACACCTGTAACGAGTGTTTGTATTTTGTACATTCCATTTTTTCTACCGTAGAGGCGCTAATAAAAGAATTTTGATTTCCTGGATATAAAAGTGTCCTTACCATAACTGGCTCACCTGTTGAGGAATACAATTTAACTTTTGCAGTAGCCAATAGCACATGACTATCATTTATATTTAATGCAGACAAATGAGGTTGTACTGGGGAAGAATCAGTCGGAAGTTGAGGGTGAGAAGAGGTATATGTTGAAATTAAAGGGTGATTAAACAATTAGGTGCTTGCTGCGATGAAAATTCGTGACTTTCTTTTTTGCCAGGTAAATGCAGAAGAACATGATGCTTAATTTTACAAATAGCACAAGTACCACTAGATTTATAATTTGGAAGAAGATGCTTAGAACCTAAACAACCAAAACACATGTGGTTTGCTTTCACAAACTTGTGCCTTTCTGCTACGGATAAAGTACCAAACTTAGGACAACTATAAATTTTATGAGCAGAAGTTTTGCAATATAGACATAAAGGTATTGGTTTGTTATTACTATCGCTGTTGGAAGAATTTTTGTTTTGCTGCGAGTGTAAAGCAATTTTGAAATTTGAATAAAACTTATGATTAAATTTTGTATTTTCTTGCGGTACAGGGTTTTCTAAAACATTACAACTTTTGTCTAAAAAATCAAAAAATGTGTCTTGAGTCATTAAATCGGGGGAATTTTGAAATTCCTCTAAAGATCTTTTGTTTTAATAATCTAATTTTCCCTTTAAAATGCGTATAAAAAGAGCATCAAACAATTCTGACTTTCCAATTCTCAAATTACCAAGGTAATCAATTAACAATTTAGCGTCAGCAGCAAATTGTCTTAGTACTCCAGCATTACATTTTGTTATAGTAGCTAAATTTACAATAGCATTAAAATGAGCCGTTACAATCTGTCTCCTATTCTCATATCGAGAGTTATAATATACAAAATTCCCCTCACGTATTTTTCCTTTTAATTATCGTAACATTTATATTAGATTATAATTACTATTTCAAATATTCCAAATTAATATATTTTGTATAAAAGAACTGAAAATGTAAATCATTAGCATTACTGAAGTTGTCTCTAACATAGAAGTACGACATTGTAATCATTAGTTTTAGTTATTTTTGTGAATAAATAGTTTTTAAAAAGTAGTTTTCCAAGTTGAAGACCAAAATTGGCGCAGTCTCAGTAGGATCCAGGAGTGGAAATTGATAAGAAAAACTGTTTTCACCTAATTTACCTGGACGTAGAAGAACCACAGGAAACACGAAGAAATAGGATCTCTGAACAGTAATAGTAAGTGTTGAGCACATATTTCCTTCGTTTTTTCCCTTTTTTTTCCTTTTTTTTCCCAAGTGAATTTTAAATTCATAGTTGAGAAAAATCTTTATTTCTTTTTTTTATGATATTTTTAATTTTGGTATAAAGGTATAATTTTTTCTGTGAATAGAAAACGAATTTTCCTAAAAACCATATAAATACTCTATTTTTATTTTTTTTATTTTATTTTTGTATACGTTTCAAGTTTTGATTCTTTTGCGTTGTTACTTGCAACAAAAGCAAAAGTATATTCTTGGCATAGAATTTCTATGAACGTAGATCAATTAACTAACACTTTAAATAATTTAAATATTAATTCCGAAATGGCAACAATTGCAGCAGCCAAAGAAATTGCACACACCCTCCGTAACTTTTCCGGGCGTAGTGAACATTTAGAGTCGTTCATAAATGCGACTGATAAATTTTTTAATAGATATGGAAATACAACGGACAAAAGTCTAAGCCAATTTGTCTTTGCTGCTATATGTTCCAGAATTGTTGATGAGGCCGGAGACTTTTTGTTATGCCGCCCGGATTTAGCTACGTGGCCGCAAGTAAAAACTGCCCTCCGCGAAAAATTTGGCGACAAGGTAGATAGACACGTATTGCAACAACAATTTATATATTTAAATAGATTTAAAAACGAATCAATGCTAGACTTTTTAGAAAGATTAAAATTAGTTAAAATGAGACTTAATTTAAAAATTAATTCTGACCCTACAATCGACCAACCTACAAAATTAGTGTTAATAAATCAAAATGAAATAACAGCTATAACCGTATTAATATCGAACTCCCATTCTGAGTTACGAACCCTTCTTTTACTTAAAAATCCAAGAACAATAGAAGAAGCTACATCCTTAGTTATTAATCATTCTCTTCTAGAACAACAAGTCAACTTAAAACATTTTAATCAGCCCAATCCTAAACCCTCTCGAAAATATAATTTCCAAAATAATAAACCTATTCAGCCCAATTATTTTTCAAGACCCCAGCAACATATTAATTCATTCAGAACCCCACACTATCCACCAATAGGACATCAACAACACCCCACTTATCAAAATCAATCGTCAAACTTCCCCAATATCCAAAGAAACACATTTCCTAGTCAGCCCATAAATATTCAGCCTAGACCAGTTCCACAGAAATTTTTTACTAACGAACAAGTTTTTGGAAAACCAACTAATGTCTTTTCACCCAAAAATTCCTACAAACCTACAGGAAAACCAGAACCAATGTCTACATCTAGTAGATTACCCTCAAATAAAAATTTTTCCCAAAATTACAAAAGACCTCAAAATCATTTTCAAAATCAGTATTCCAATAATGCAAAATTACCATTTTCCTTTGAAGAACTGACAAACGTAGAAACCGAAAATAATAATTATTTACAAAATTTTTCCGATGATCAGCCAAACTATTCCGATGATCAGCCAAATTATTCCGATCATCAATATAATGACCATTACCCAACTAATGACACTAATTATTACGACGAATATACGCCTGTAGAATTCGAACAACATCCTGTCGAATTAAACCAAGAATTAGCCCAACAACAAAATTTTCAAATACTCGATCCTCAAATAAACGAAAGGTAGATCTTAATAATTTTTTACCCAATTCCTTGCCTTATATTCAAATTTCAAATCCACCCCTCAAATTACTTATCGACACTGGTTGTCATCCTTCCTTACTTCGTCCCTTTGTTGCAGAAAAATATTTTCAAAATAAAATTTTTCATTGTAACAACCCTATTGTCACTTGCAATGGCAATAGCAACGCGGATTCTAAAGCCGACATACCCCTTTTTGACGAATTTAAACCCCTTAAAGGAAATTTAGAATTTATTTTATACAATTTCCATGACTATTTCAAAGGAATAATAGGCATACGAGATCTTCGTAGACTCAAATTAAATATAGATTTAGAAAATAAAATTCTTTACAACACTCACATAAAAATACCCTTACTCTATAGAAAGCAGTTCAACATCCAAAAAATCGAAATTCCCCCATATACGTCAACTATAAAAAGAATAAATACTAGTTTACCAGATAGTGAGATTATCATCCCTGCAATATCAAATAATACCATTAGGATACCCAGTTCAATTTTAGAAATTAAAAATAATTCAACAATATTAGAATTTTCCAACCCTACGTCTAAAACTGTACTTTTGCAAATAGACGAAAACTTTTTAAATCCATTCGCTAATAAATATCAAAATGACGAATTTGAATGCTTTAATATAGAAGAAGTATTACCAAAACAAATAGACCAACAAAACAATGACTTTGACTTTTCCCTATTTAGAACAAATCATTTGAACCCCGAAGAAAAAACAGCCATAAAAAACCTCCTAATTAAATATAAAGATATTCTACATAAACCAGACCAAAAATTAACCTTTACCAATAAAATTAAACACCAAATTAAAACCACAGATGAAGTACCCGTACACACTAAGTCGTATAGATACCCCTTTATCCATAAGGAAGAAGTCCAGAAGCAAATTTCAAAAATGCTGGAAGATGGCATTATTTGACCGTCACAATCACCCTGGAGTTCCCCCATCCGGATCGTACCAAAGAAAGTGGACGCCAGCGGAAAAAAGAAGTGGAGAATAGTGGTGGACTATAGGAAAATTAATGAAAAATGATAGGTACCCATTACCGAACATTACGGATATCCTAGATAAACTGGGAAGATGCCACTATTTCACAACCCTCGACTTAGCTTCAGGATTCCACCAAATCGAAATGCATCCAGACTCCATCGCTAAAACAGCATTTAACGTTGAAAACGGACATTACGAGTATCTTAGAATGCCGTTTGGACTAAAAAATGCTCCTGCTACTTTTTCAAGAGCTATGGACAACATTTTAAAAGGTTTAATTAAAGTATGTTTAGTCTATATGGATGACATAATAATATTTTCAACTTCCCTTCAGGAACATATCAATAACCTAAAACAAGTTTTCGACAGATTAAAAGAAGCACAACTAAAAATTCAATTAGATAAGTCCGAATTCCTAAAGGACTCAGTCGAATTCCTAGGACACGTAATTACACCGGAATGTATTAAACCAAATCCGAGAAAAATAGTGGCAATTGAAAAATTCCCTATTCCCAAGAATCCTAAGGAAATAAAATCGTTCCTTGGTTTAGTTGGTTATTACCGAAAGTTCATAAAAAACTTTGCTAAACTAACCAAACCACTAACAAACTGCCTAAAGAAAAATCAAAAGGTAGAACACACTCCAGAATTCGTTAATGCTTTTAATACTTGTAAGAAAATATTAATGAATGCCCCATCTTACAATATCCTGACTTTTCGAAGCAGTTTAATTTAACAACCGACGCTTCAAATTATGCAATCGGAGCCGTTTTGTCTCAAGGACCTATCGGATCTGATCTCCCAATTGCGTATGCATCCCGAACATTAAACCCTGCTGAAATTAACTACAGCACAATCGAAAACGAGCTTTTAGCAATCGTTTGGGCAACAAAATACTTTCGACCTTACCTTTTTGGCGTAAAATTCAAAATCATAAGTGATCACAAACCACTACAATGGTTATTTTCACTTAAGGAGCCAAATTCCAAATTAGTCCGTTGGAAACTGAAATTGGAAGAATATGACTACGAAATCGTCTATAAAAAAGGAAAGGCAAACACAAACGCAGATGCACTTTCTCGAGTGGAAATTAATCCAATAGAATTTGAAGACGTAGACATAGACAACCTATCATTATTTGCAAACCCTGAAGATCTAGACAAATTAGCAGATTTTGACTATAACGAAATCGAATCCCTTCTGGATTCAATACAAATAAATCCTGACAAACCCCCACAAAACCAAAAACCTAAAATAATAATTAACAGCAATAAAAAAGCAGGAAAAGACCCTACACCACCTGAAGAAGAACAAATTAACACCGACAACAAAACACAAGAAGATGAAATTATCCCAGAAAACATTCAACTTCCAAACAATGACAATTTCCCATACACCGACAATGAAACTGTACACTCTAGTCACGAAAATCCGATCATAGGTATTCCTCAAACGAATAAATCTATTAATACTTTCAAAAATCAAATTATTATTTCAAGTCACACAAATACAGAAAATAATCATCGAAAGGTAATCTTCGAGAAAAATCGAATACAACTATCGATTCCCAAATCGGATAATGAATCTATTATCATAGACTTTATTAGAGAATATCTTGTCCCGAAACAAACCTATTGTTTCCTTTTCAAAGACAAATCTTTAGAAACAATTTTCATTAGAATTTTCCAAAATTATTTTAAAAATAATGCATTTACTTTATTTAAAACAGACACGATTCTCACCGACGTTACAGACGAAGACGAACAAAAAGAAAAATTAAAACTTTATCATGAAACAAAAACTAGTCATTGAGGCATACAGGAAAATATAAACGCCATCAAGCGAATATTCTATTGGCCTAGATTAGAACAAGACGTTAGAGACTACGTGAATTCATGTGAGATATGTCAAGTGACAAAATATGAAAGACACCCTACAAAACTAGTATTCAAACCAACACCTATAGGATGTGAATCCTTTGATCACATTTATACAGACACGTACAAAACACACGGGCAATATTTTATCACAATTATAGACAGCTTTTCTAAATTTGGTCAGGCCTACCCTCTAAAAACCCCCAATTCAGTAGAAGTGGCAAATAAACTTATACAATACTTTAGTCACTTTGGACTTCCTAGACGCATAACAACTGACAACGGCACAGAGTGGAAAAATGAAGTAATACAAGGCTTATGCAAAACGCACCATATAGAAATTCACTACACAACCCCTTACAACCCTAATAGCAATAGCCCCGTTGAAAGATTTCACTCAACTTTAAGCGAAATAATTCTCACCCTAAAAAATTCGAAACCTCAAGAACCAATCGAATCACTTATGAATTAAGCTTTACTATCTTATAATAATTCTATACACTCTGCTACTGGTTATACCCCATTTCAAATTATTCGTGGAAGACTTGATTACCGAAACCCTTTCGAAATAGACGATAAAACAAAAATCACACAATACATACAAGACCACACCCAAAACCTGCGAACTTTAAACGATCTTATAAAACAAAAATTAGAAACAAAACAAAAGAATACTCTTGACAAGATTAACGAAAATAGAAAACCGACTGTAGAGATAGACACTAAACAACCCTTATACAAAATTAGGAATAAAAATGCCTCAGAAAAGAAAAGAACAAATCGCTACGATAAGTTAGAAGACCCCACTGTAGTCAATGATATAAAAATTAAATCAAAATCCAAAACTTACCATAAAAATTTATTAAAACCACAACGTCACATTTTAGGAAGAAGAGATGAACCAATACGTCATCGCTACACTCTTCGTTCTAAAGGCACTACAAGCACTAGACATAAACGAAATTAACAACCCCCTGTTACCTGTATACATTGGACGATCACACGTAATTACCTCAAGACATACCTTTCTCTATCACATTAACTTAACGTACCCAGAAGACTCACTTTCTCAAATTAAAAATGCATTGACAAAATTAGAAACTACACTTTATGACTTAAAGACAACTAACCACTTTTTAACCTTTTTGAAACAAAAACTTAAAAATGCACAAACAATTACTGACATCATTTCTAGGAAATTAAATTCCTTCTCAGAAAACAAGCGAGTAAAAAGAGCTTTGATGAACTTTATAGGAAAAATGCAAAAATGGCTTTTTGGTAACTTAGATTCAGATGACGGAGAATATATAGAACAATATTTAATGAAATTACATGCAAATGAACAGACCTTGTACGAAGACTTAAAAACCCAACAAAGTCTCATACAGCAACGTTCGGAAACATATAGTAATAACTTCGACAAACTAAATGAAAATCAAATAACTTTAGAAATTCAAGTTAAGAATTTATCAAAAGAAATCAGTTCACTTATAGACTTAAAACATTCTTTCTCATTTTCCAATATTATAGATAATTTATTAATACAATTACAATCAATTGAACATATATTGAATAATTTAGAAACTGCAATTTCTTTTGCAAGAATAAACATTTTGCATAGTTCAATAATAGAACCTAATTATATAGAAACAATGCTTGAAAAACTAGAGCAAATATATGGAAGTATACAAGTACCAAAATTAAAACAATTATTAAATTATTACTCTTTATTGTCCACGCAAGTAATTATTCATAATAAAATAATTTTATTTAAAATTCATGTTCCTCTAATCAATTCCCAATATAAACTATTTCATTTGTATCCTATACCTATATCAAATTACACCATCATTCCTGAACAACCCTATATGATGCTCAATACCGAAGAATTCTGGACGAAATTAATAAAGTAAAATCATTAGGCGAACTTCTAAGAACAAGAGATCTAGAAGTTACTCCTTCAGGACATACATGGGTTAATATGACAACCTCACTGGTTATACTTGCCATACTTTCAATCATCATAGTATACTTGTATATAAAGAAATATCATCCAAGAAGAAGAAGAAGAAGAGAGGAAAAAGCCACCCAGGAAATAGAAGCCACCCAGAAAATAGAAGAGACCCTATTTTCTGATCTGCGAAGGGAGGAGTTATAATATACAAAATTCCCCTCACGTATTTTTCCTTTTAATTATCGTAACATTTATATTAGATTATAATTACTATTTCAAATATTCCAAATTAATATATTTTGTATAAAAGAACTGAAAATGTAAATCATTAGCATTACTGAAGTTGTCTCTAACATAGAAGTACGGAATAAATAGTTTTTAAAAAGTAGTTTTCCAAGTTGAAGACCAAAATTCGAGATTTAAGCAAGTCTAAAGCGATGTCAAAGTTATTGTCAGTAATATTAAGTTTTTTAATGAGTTTTAAAGGTTTTTCTCTTAAGAATGATTTTAAATAATAAAAATTTTTCAATATTAGAAGATAATCTAGAATTGTTGATGATAAATAAGGAGTAACAACAGATCCTATATCTTAAAAGTTGTTAATTGATCAAAATGTCAGATAATAATATGGACACAACTGAAGCTGGAACTTCCGGCACAAGCGGTGGTGTAAAGAGAGCTCTAATAAGCATAGACCCTGATACAGGAGATTTATTACCTTCAGCGAAGAAAGCAAAAATAACACCAGATGAAGAAGTAAAAGTAAATTGCTTGAAATTCTTATTAAGATCGTATAAGTTGCTATTAGATACCATATTTACAGACAAAGCACCAGAAAAGGTATTTAACATAAATGTGGCACATCAGATAACAAATATAATATTCTCAGTGTTTACGATAGCAAGACAAACTGCTAACAAACATGATGGCAATGCTGGGAAAAAGGCAACTGAGAAAAAGATGTACACACTTATGTCACTTGGGCAAACATATACAATAGATCATGCTAAAGCAACCGAATTGGTAGTGGGATGTGCAGCAAGCTTTGGACTTCATTTCAAAGAATATGCTAGAAATGAAAAATGTTGGTATGGAACAGTGATGCCTTATCTAGATTTTTTTGCTGCAAATGCTCTAAGGCTAACAGAGCTCAGATTGGGACATGGTGATTTTCCAAATGGTAAATCAGCAGAAGGCAAAATAAAAGCTTTTCCTGTTATTAAATATGGTATAACTGGAATGCACCATATATTTTTGGAAGGATGCACCTACCCACCCGAAAAAAGGTCATCTATGGCGCAAAGTTTGGGTCCGCTCACTGTACTACTCCTACATATGAAGACAAGAGGCATTTATAAGGCTAAATGGACAAATGCTTGCAAAAGAATGATGAGCCATATCCCATGTATAGACGATATATTGCAAGCTGTTGACGGAAAGGCTGCAGGTGATGTCTCTACACTAACATCTCTTCTTGGTGACTTATTATGTATGACCACTTCGAGACAAGCTCATAGGCTTTTCTTCCCCATAAACATGATATATTATATATGGGATATGATTGCTCTTGATGCAGAAAAGAAAATTCCAATATCTACAACAGAGTCTCTTCCTGGTGGGGATGAAATTTTGAAAGGATTCAATGCATCTGGAGCTGTAGGATTTTATGCATATAACTTATGCAGCATGGGAAAGAACTGGATACTGGAGGGTGCCTGGAATAAAGAACATGCATCTCAAGCTATTTTCCATAGCATTATGGGAACTTTTTGTGAGGATTTGACTGTCCTTGAAAAAAATTACTGATTTAAAGAGATGGAACACTAGGGAAGAGATAGGAAATAGTTTCCAGAAGATGACAACATCAAAAAAGTGGATTAAATTTGGTCTACCCACCTTGGAGTGCTATTCAAAATTGGCGTCAGCTAATCAAACAAAATTCCTTACATCCAACTATTCACAGTGCACATCTGTCCCAGTCTTTAGTGGAAAAAGAGCACAGAAATTCAGTGATGATTTTTTCGAGTCGTTAGAGAGGACTGTAAGCGGACATTCAACATCAAAGACAATCCCAAGCCTAATAGCCATTCTCGCTCAAACCATAGCTGAAATTAGGGACGAAATTATAAAGAGAGGAAAAGTGATAGAAATGGGTACTTTGTGTTGGAGATCGATGTCTGATGTGTTACCTAAACAACATGGTGCTGAGTTGAAGGACAAAGTGGTTGAAGCTGATGGAAAGTACTTTTTGGGTTCTTCTAAAAACAAATAATGTTTTCTTAAGATTTTAAATTTGATTATAGTTTTTATGTATCATTGATTTTTGCATAATTAATTAGTAATTTTTTGAACACATTTGTATTTTAATGAAAAAAAAAATAAAAAAAAATAAGTGCTGTAAATAAATCAATAAAGGTATTGTACTCAGTGTAATATCCTGAAAAGACAGGGATGTCAATGCTAGGTAGTTTTATATTATTATTAAATGAACTTAATTCAGAAGTGCGATTAGGTATATTATTGTTAATTTCAATGCTTTCTATAGCGTTTTGAAATTTGCATTTAAAAAAAATATTGTTCTTCTACAATTTCACGATCATCAACTAATACAGATTCAGATCCAGCATCAATAGCATCATGAATGGTACAATATTTACTAAAAGTAGATTCTAAACTCTCTAAACGACACATAAATGATCTTTTGTCTGTTTCGGTAGATAAGTTGCGTTCAATCCAATTCGAGAGTCTGAAAATTGAGCTCTTACAAGAAGTCCGTTGGCGTATTAACGCGTCCATGTCTTAAAGTATGTGAGTTTATAAAATTTTAAAGAAATGAAATGACAGATTGCAACGGTCAATAAAACTTGATAACAAATTAAAAGGTTAATCGGTATATCAATAAATTAATGTTACTAAATTCTATAGAATTATTATGTAAATAAAAATACCCAATGCGAAAGGATTTAAATTTAAGGTCTATACATAAAAGGTACGTCAATAATACGTCACCAGAGGATTTTCTATGATTCTTCAAGGGATAAAGGGCTTCTCTATGATTCTGTAAGGGATAAGGATAAAGTGCTTTTCTATGATTCTTCAAGGGATAAAGGACTTCTCTATGATTCTTCAAGGGATTAAAGGCTTCTTTATGATTCTTCAAGGGATAAAAGGCTTGTCTACTATTCTTCAAGGGATAAAGGGGTTGGTATCAAAATTCTTTCTGCTTCCGGGTGCCAAAAATGCACTCGGATTTTGGATCTCGAAGGACCATGAACAAATTAGGGAGAAATAATTCTTCCTATTCGTTTGGGCAATATGCAATTAAGGACTGGTTTGAGTAAACGTTTTATTATAGAAACAAATCTATAAATGGAGGGTGCCAGAGTACTATTGACGTATATATTTTTTCTAATTAAGTGATGTTATTTATATTTTTTTTGTTATCAGAATTGTCAGACTATTCATTTTTTTTTATTATTAAATCAACTATGTATGTTAATTTGTAAGTATAGATCTCAGTTGGAATCTACTACCTGATTCCAACATTAAAGTAATAAGTATAAATATAATTAAAATAAACAGGATGCCATTTAACTTTGCGCATTACGCAGTAATAATTACGAACTAAAAAAAAATTAATCAAAAATAGAAAAACAATCGGACAAATAAAAATATGTATCGGACAATGAATAAAAATATTGATCTATTAAATAAAAAAAAATCTGATCAATTTGTAAAAGTTTCTGCCAACTTCACAGAAAAAGTTTGTTTATTTTTTTATAAATAAACAAATATTGGACAAATAAAAAAATATGTTGAACATTGACGGACAATCGAATGGTTTTAAACAAAAAAATTCGAAAAGAGGTTGACCTTAAAGGCCATCCTTGCAACTTCCCGCTAGTTTAAACCGCAAAGCTATAGTAACGTGACGGTTAGTCAAAAAATCTCTAAGTTATTGAAAAAAAAAAACACTTTTTTGAAATTTTTCGACAACGATATCTAACGAACAAATCAACCGATTTTAATTTGCAAAACGGCATTCGACGTGGCTTTTTAAGCTTGAGAGCTGTTAGGTTATGAAATTAATCGATGTTATGGCTAAAAAGATATGCCCAAAAAACATTATTCTTACCAATTGTTTTTTTCGGTTATTTTGAAATTTCTTGAAATCTACCGGCTCGAATCGGTTCAAACTTATAGGGAATCTAAGTTAGATGGAACTCTTTGGAATGCTTTTCATTTCATTCCGATCGGTCAAGCCGTTCAAAAGTTATAAGAGGTTTACTTACATCCACACACACACACACATCCACACGTACATACAGACACCCTCGTAAAAATAGTCAGGGGAGGTTCCTAAGACCTCAAAACGTTGGGATCCGATGAAAACTCGATTTTCGAAAAACGGGGTGAAACCAATAACTTCCCGATTTAAAAAAAAAAATTAATTTTTTTTAGCGGGAAGTTAAAAAAAAATGAGGTGCCAAGTTGAGAGAAGTAAATATGTAATACACCTTAGCTATTCTCAAAGTGAGCGTTGGTCACACTGTAATTATGTTGCAAGTTGGCAATACGACAATACTTACAGCGGGAATCCCCTAATAGTTTTTTCGATTCGATCTGTTTGTATAACCCAACGATGAAGAATAGTTTTCAAATGATAACCACTAAGAACATAGTAATCCGATATATTTTAGCGTTATTGTTATAAACTTTACTTATAGCTTATATAATTTTGGTCAATAATGGGTAGTTTTCACCCAAAAAAATAATTATCACATATTGGCATAGCGTAGATTTTGATGTGGAGGGTATATTGAGCCTACCTATAATTTTCATTCAAATCGATGCATATAAAAAAACTGCAAGGTTTCCATTTGGATTTTCCAAAATATTTTTGTGCGAGTTTAGATTATATTTAGGGGTATTGTTTTTTTTTGAGGCGAAATATGTGCTACAACGTCTCCATAAGACCTTTCAGACTTTATAAAATTATTAATGCTGACTATCTTCTGTGAAATTAAATTTTATTATTGTTTATAGTTTGTTTTCGATTTAGTGGGGCATAAGTCTTTTCGTCACTCCGCTGATTATTTAAAAATTCTATGAATTTTTGCAAAATAATCCGCCTTAAAAAAAAATGAGGTGTCACACACTCTGGATCTTGACCTGCTATAATCTCTTGATTTTGACCATATTTTTTACATTGTGTTTTTTATGCCCATATGCTTATAATTATAACTCTCGCAATATATGGTGTTAAGGTTACCGACATATAACTCAATTTTATTGATCTCGGAATGGTAGTACCCTCAAAGTTCAACAAAATTGTTTCCGAAGGAATATATTCTATTGTTTTAGCTTCTTTAATTTTTTTTAAATCTTTCAAAATCCAAAAGTTTAAACGATGAATCGCACATATTTATAATATCTTCATCTGAAAAAAGTGGATTGACTTGTCTGGCTATCGCTTTACTTGTAGGATAATTTCTCGCTGTATACACTTTATAAGTTTCGGTAGATAAATTATTACTTTTAATGAAATTGTTTTCCGCTTGAGCTAATAAAAAAATGTATACAATGTTTTTGCCTTTCGGTTTTACCTTGTCTATATCTTTTAAGTTTTAATTTAAATATATCTCTTGCTATTTTCAAATGGTTATAACGACCAATAGAACAGCCTTTATCTGTTTCCTCGATCACAACCACTAACGGACCCGCAGAACAATTTGAATAAAAAATAAAATCATTTTTTTTCAGGTTCCTTATAAAAACAGTACATTCCCTCTTCCTAGCACCGATTCGGAGTCCTTCACCCCGGCTGAATCCGGCATATATTTTTTTGTACCTTCTCCCAAATAACTATACTTTTCCCCAAAGAAAATTAGATAAACACTTACCAAAAGGAAAACGAGAGTTTTAATTAAAAATAAAGGTAGTTCACCACACCGTTGACTCGCTTTTTTAAGAACACAACTGTCTTCTTCGAAAGCACAAATCGAAACCCAAATAAATATAATTCAAAATTCAACGCAATGCTTCGTGCGCTGTTACTATTTCATATAATATTTTAATATGCTTGTAGTTTGGGTAGCCTAATATTAGAAAAGATAACTCTTAATAGTACCTACATATTTATTAGGCCACTAATCACGCATTAACAAACTAAAAAATTGAATAATTAGCAAATGCATTTAATATTATGTTATTTGCTTATAAATATTTGCAAATTAAATGAAAACAGTTATTTAATTTTGAAACATCAATATTCAAATTTTGTTTTCAGTCAATCTTCACCATGGATCATCAATCCATTTGATAAAAGGGAAGTAGTGAATGTGGTATTACAATGAAGCTTAGCTCAAATTAGAAGCTGTAGGTGAAAAGTGAAAAGGCTATCTAAGATGTTGGCTGCAGACAGAAAGAGCCGAGAAATATCCTGGGCTGTATGAAATGCGAGAAAAGATTTGATAGCCTTTCTTTCGTCATATAGTGTCGTTACAAAGTTATTATCAAAAAAGGAGCAGATTAAACATCATAGGACTGGGATATTTGTGATTATTCCTAAAAAACTAAAGCCAATTTATCAACCCATAATGTTTATCATAAACAGTCCCTAAGGGGATAAAATAGGCGATGAAAGTTTGTTAATTTTAAACCGATCGGGCTGAGATTTTGCTTGCACTTAGCTACTATGACGTAGGCACCTCCTAAGAACGAATTTTGATTAATTCCACCCCTAAGGGGATAAGATAGGGGCTGAAAGTTTGTATAAAACTTTGTCAATTTTAAACCGATCATTGCATGCATATAGCTACTATGACGTAGGCATCCCCTAACTTACTGATACACTAGTACTCAGCCATTTCAATTACGCAGATGTTGTCTATGGTCCGTGTCTAGTTCAAAATGATAAAGTTCGAATAGAAAAAGCGCAAAAATCGTGCTTGCGATTTATTTACGGAATCCGAAAGTTTCTGCCTATCTCACATAAACTCAAAGAAGCAAAATGGCTGGATATGAACAAAAGAAAACAGTTGCATTGCCTAATCTTTTACCATAAAATTATTTTTACAAAAACACCCACATATCTACTCAATAAAATACAATTCCGAACAGATATACATAATCTAAATTTAAGATTCCGGGGTCTTATTACTGCACCGCATCATGTAACTACAACATTTGAAAGAAGCTTTACTTATAATGTTTATCGCTTGTACAACGACCTTCCCACAGAATTTAAAATTTTAAAACAAGCCGCTTTTAAAATACAAGTTAGAAAACTACTTTACAATTCAACAAACACAAATTAAATTTACTATCAATTGTTGAGTGCCATAATTAAAAAAACTGTCTCTATTGGATCTATCGATTTAAGTTTATCACGTATAAAAAAAATTACTACCCCTTTAATTTTTACATTTTACCCTGCTATGTACTATAATTATAATTATTGTTAATACTAATTTACTACTTTATATATTTAGGAATAGTTAGCTAAGATTTTTCCTTTACAGGAACTGAACTAGAACAATTTTTATTGCCTTTCAGTTTCCTTTTTGTATCAGTTTTACATAATCTATTTATTTTTAAAACTTTAACTCCTTTTTTTGATACAAATAAACTTATTATTATTATACTACAAGTTCAATTCATACGATGAGAAGAAAAGTTTTCTTTTACAGTGCATAAAGGTAAAAAATATAGGACGGAAACGAACAAAGAATGTAGAATCAAAGAAAACGAAAACGGTGGAGTATGGAGTTTTAATAAAAGGCGAATATGGAAGGGTTTGCCAGCAGTTTTTATTGAAAACTCTTGACATTAGCCAGATGACTCTTCGTCAGACGCAGGACAATGTGTCTAAATCAGGAAGAATAAAAAAAGATTGCCGAGGCCGGTGTGCACCAAAAAATAAAACAAATGATCAAGACGTTAGAGCTGCGAAAGAATTTATTGAAAAGATCCCGGTGGTGCCATCACATTATTGTTGTCCTAAAACCAAAAAACTATATATGTCATCCGAGATTAGGAACTTCTCTAATCTTTACAGGCTATACAAAGAGCACTGCCAGATAGGCACAAACAGAATTCCTGTGGAAAGGGCAACATTTTCAAGAATTTTCAAAGCCTATAATTTAGGTATTTATGATCAAAAAAAAAAGCAAATGTAACAAATGTGAAAAGGCTGGATTAGTTGGAGAAGAACACCTTAAAGATGAAGAAAAAGAGAAATACAATCGTCACAGACAAGAGATCGAAAGAAGCCGTGTTCAGTTTAAAAAGGACCATGAAAATTCAAATCCCAACTTCTTATGCGCCTCCTTCGATCTGCAAAAAGTTTTAATTACGCCACACGGAGATAGCGTATTACTGTATTACGCTAGGAAGTTGGCTGTTTATAATTTCACAGTATACGAAAGCGGGACAAAAAAAGGATTTTGTATGGAATGAATGTTTAGGCAAAAAAGGTTCAAATGAAATATGCACAGCTTTGAGTATGTATAATATATTAAAAAGAGACATAATATATTTAATGAAGTTAATTGTTTATTATAAAACATACTTACCTAGGCAGGTTATCTATCATAATATGTTAAAACTAACCACATTTTTATGATAAAACTATATTTATAATATGAATAATTTATTTAATTTGTAGATGCAAGCTGTATGTGATCATAAAAAAAGAAAATAATTGATGTAGTAATAGGCTATTCAGGCTCTGTACATGATAGTGGAGTTTTTAAAAATTAATGCTTGTATCATACGTTACAAAAAAAGTGTGGAAATTACTTTTTGTTGGCTGATAGTGGATATCCCTTGACAGCACACATGTTAACACCATTTAGGGATAGAGGTCAATTAACTAATAGACAAATTAATTATAATGCAAAACTTGCCAAAAATCGCTATGTTATAGAACACTGTTTCGGAATTTTAAAACAAAAGATGAGACAGTTGTATCACATTAAAATTAGGAATATTCAGTTTATAGTTCACATGATTCGTGCTGCATGTGTACTTCACAACATTGCTCTGGATGACGATATTGATATGCCACAAGAAAATGACAATGAATTGGCCCAAGACAACAATGAAGTTATAGGAGTAGATGATAATAATAAACCTAATAAAAATGCTCAACAAATTAGGAACTATGTTGCAGATAATTTACTTATTTAAATTTTTTTCTGTTCAATATTTTCATTAAAGTTTTATGTTTTATTTATAAAAACTCTTACAATAATTTTAACAACCTACATTATAACTATAGTCCATACGACAATTTTAATCAAACATTTAAACACATTACAGAAACCACTGTTATTAAATAAAAATAATTTATTATCACACGAAACACGTTTGTCATAAATATATAAAAATGGTTTTAAAAACCTATTACAATACATGAATCAGATAAAAAACTGTAATAGAAATAGAAAATATTGTAAAAACGTATATACGATATGTAAAATCGTCTTAAAAACATCATAGCACATAAATCAGAAGAAAAAACAAAAAGGAATAAAAAAATATATTACAAATACGAACGTATAAAATAATATTAAAAATCTAAATAAACAAAAATAAAAAAAACTTATACAAAAACCGATAATAGAAATAAAAAATATTGTAAAAACGTAATGTTAAATTGTCTTAAAAACATCACAGCACACAAATCAGAAGAAAAAACATAAAAAAAAATTGCAAAAACGAATATATAAAATATTAAAAATCTAAATAAACATAAATAAAAAAACCTATATAAAAAAATGATCTTAAAAATATATCACAATACCTAAATCAGAAAAAAAACATTTACCTAATACAAATAAGAGACCCTTTTTTGACCCTAGACTCGAGATCCGGCATGTGGTTATATGAACATAATTTTAATTGTTTCTATTGTTTAAATAAAAAAAAAATGTGATTTATTTTTTATAAATAAAAATAAATAAATACCAGAAACATAAAGATAATTTTTTTCTGATTACACCAAAATATTCTATTTTACATTGAGAAAAGAATAGCACTCATAACATAAAATACCTTTAGCGCCTGTAAATTTCAAAATTTTGAGTTGGTATTATAATATATAGGGGAAAGGCTGGGACAGTGGCCACCTTTTCATATAATCCTTCATAACAGATCTTACATATGAAAAATCAGAATAATATTTTGGTTTTGAGACTATCTAGATGAGTGCTCTACGTTACCTAGATTTTGTAATAAAATGTTGATAAAAAAAACTGTTATCTTATTCTTTTTTTTTTCTTGATTTTGTGGCCACTGTACCTGACTAATTGGTACAGTGGCCCGTCAGGTTTGGAACACTGGCCACTGATTTTCTTGATGACACAAGAAAAAGTAATACATGTTAGTCTTTGGTAAAACTGCTTTAATCGGTGGAAATATAAAAACAGCTTACAAAAAAAAACAGCTTACAAAAAACAAAAACTATATAACTTAACTTACATTGTAAATAGACAAATCAAGCGAAAAAGTGAAAACACTTGCAGTTCTGCTGGTGCCACCGGCTGTCTTTGGCTGAGGTAAATGTAGAACTATATCTTCTTTAGACACAGCCGCACAATCTGGCACATCTGGATAGGAAAATTTGCTACCATGTCGGCGCAAAAAACTTACCATATATTCATCAGTAGTAACTTCTGTAACTTTGCCAACATAGAACTTGGTTGATTTTTTCGTAGAAAATTTGACCAAAATAAAGGAATTAACATTTATATTGCCTACCACCATTTCTTCTTCAGGCTCTGAAAAAATGCTGACATCTTCAGAATCTGTTAGGTAACTCATTTCCTCTTCACTCGTGCTGCTATTGGTGGATTCAGATTTTCTTTTCTTTTCTACTGTCTCATCTGTCTTATTTCTCTCATAAATTTTTCTCTTGACGGTTTTCTGTTTTTCTACTACGGCTTGTCTGGTTTTTTTCTTTTCATGTTCTTCTTCTATCCTTCTCAAAACTGGTGTGCTGGTCAAAATTTCTGTTGTTTTTTTATTTCGCTGCTTCTTATTTGTACAAACTGACGTAGCCTTTGGAAACGGTTTGATCATTTCCGGAGAAACGAATTGTTTCTTAGGCGTTGAATGGATTTTGTTGAAAAGATGTGCCTGGATTTTCATGATCGGGTTCAGGTGTTATTTCACGGTAAGATGATGTTGATGGGGCGGCAATTATTTCTTCGGGATTTTCCTCTTGTCTTGCATCACCTTCCTGAATTTGCAGCACATCAGTTACAGTGGCAGCCATGAAGTCATCATCACTGAAAATTTGGTCATTATATGGATAAATTCCAGTTGCTTTGAATGATGAAATAGAATTTTTGGGACTGATGGCAAGTGGGTAGGCATCACGTAAGATTTCTGCTATGTCATAGATGGTTATTCTTTTACCGGGGTTTTGTAGCAGCCATTTTTGGCATTCGTGGCTATAAAACTTTTTTAAGGGACCGTAAACACCTCTGTCTAGCGGTTGAGGCCGATGACTTGTGTGGGGCGGCAGGGTAAGCAAAATTATATTATTCTTCTTAGCTAAAGTGATGGTCGCTAAAGACACATGGCTCTCATGGTTGTCCATGATCAGAAGGACGGGAGAGGTTTCTGTTGGATTGGCATGTCGAATGAAATGTTTCATCCATTGGATAAACAGTTCTGACGTCATCCATCCCGACGGTGAAGCAACTCCTTCTGTTCCTGGAGGTGCATTTTTTAACATGTGGTCTTTAAAGTATTTCCTTGGAAAAACAAGGAATGGTGGGATGGAGTTTCCAATGGCATTGATCGCGGCGCACATGATTATTAGAACTCCTCTTTCATTAGAAACAATGTGGCCTACTTGTCTTTGACCTCTTTGTGCCAGTACTTTTCCTGTTTCTTGAACTGTCGTCAATGCTGTCTCATCAACATTATAGATACGGCTTGGTCCCAGATTGAATTTTTCGTAAATTTCTCGTAAGTTTTTGAAAAATTTATCAACAACTGGCTTATTAAAACCCATGGCTCTTCCAAGTGAGGTCGCCTCTGCAGATCTCAGTGATAAATCTGTGTTTCGTTTCATGAAACTTGTAAACCAAAACTTTCCCGCTGTCTGTTTTTCTTGCCATGATGTTGGCATTTTTTTATTATTAGCAACTGCCAAATCGAATGCAAGCTTTCTTGCGCTTGACGGATTCAGTCCATGATGTAGTTTTGTCATAGTTTTTAGGTAATTACTGATTTGCTTTTCTTCATCAACAGTAAAAACTTGATTTACTCTATAATTAGGCGTCAGTCGAGGTGCTCCTTCAAGAATGTCAGAATCCCAGTCTATTTCCTCTTGATGGTCCCGGCATTTCTTCAAATATCTCCTGAGAGTGGTGCGCGGAACGTTATACCTCAGGGCAGCAGCTTTCGTTGTTAGTCTACCTTGCATAATATCAAAAATGGCTTTACTCATGACATCTGCACTTGTTTTCCCAATACCGGGATTTTTAGGTTGTGGTCGTGGCATGTTTTTTTAACTGAAAATAAAATTTGCCTTATTAAAAAGCTTATTGAAATTTAGTCTTAAAAATGTAAGGAACAGTGGCCACTGCATTTCTATGTGAACAGTCAGACCCATAAGAGAACAGTGGCCACTAGTTTTTATATATAAATGCAGTGACCACTGTTCCTTCAGTCTACATGGCCACTGTACCAAAAATCATACATTTTTAGAACATAACCTAAAGTCAACAACAGCGAATGTTACTTGAAAACCTCAACCATACACTTATGCCTAAGACAAAAATGCTTTCTACAATGCATAAAACTAACAAAAAATTCTTATGTGTTTGTGTTCAAAATACTTTCCAACTTACCTGAATAATTTTGTAGCAAAGCGTTAAAAACAACGATTTCACAACACACGCTACCATTTGTTTAGAAACACTAAAATGATACAGAATACATTTTATAATATTGTCAACACTTCCACTAGATGGCAGCACCAGTATTACCTAAAATGCTATTTTAATTTGAATGTGGCCACTGTACCTGACTGGCCACTGTACCAGCCTCTCCCCTAAGCGTAACCGGACAAAACAGAACTTGACAAAACAGAATAGGACAAAACAGAACACTGACAAAACAGAACAAGGACAAAACAAAACAAGAACAAAACAGAACCAGGACAAAACAGAACGTTATAGTATATATATTTTGCATTAAAAAAGTGGATATATTATTACTTCCATGTGGATCAATATCGGAAATTAAAAATAGAAATTGACCAACTTCAGGATTTCTTCAAGATATTTTTGGTTTAGGAAATAAGTGTGGAATTAACTTTTGGGACACACTATATAAGAAGCTAATCAGATTTGATGGATAGTAATGTTTATTGTGTGGGTTACTGTAAAGCACTTTATCAATTTATTTATCTCCACGAATGGACTTAAAACTAAGTATATTTGTAAAAAAATCTTATTTTAAATTTTTCGAAAAAAAGTTATTCTCCATAACTTTTGCTTCGAACGGATGTAAATGGGGCGCGAAAATAATCCCTTTACCTGAAGGTGTAAAATTATTTTTGATCCTAACTTGTAAACTGGGCGCGTGACCTTTTTTAAGCAGCTTCGAGGTAATTTTCTTAAATAATCTTTATCATTAGAAAGCGTGTTTGATAATATAATTTATTTTAAATTTGTTTACTTGATTAGGTCAAATGCCCTTATAGTTTAGTTTATTTCTTCTTTTGAAAGCAGATGGATCAAAGTAAAAAATATCGGTGTCAGTGATTAAAGGTGAACGTGGAAAAGATTTGATTTTATATGAAAATTTTACGTTTTGAAAAGACAGAGTGTTAAAAAGTGGTGAGACATCGTGGAGATGTAGCCAAAAAAGGCTGCATTGTAAAGCTAAACTTTACACTCTTGGTACCGAGAACCTTAGATATTTTTTGAAAGGATAATGTTCACAATCATGAATCAGATGAGCAAAAGTAGCAGGAAATGTATTACAAATATTTGTAAAAGGAAGGCCGAAGAAGATGTTACTGAAAGACCTTCAAAAATTATTTGTAAGGCATTAACATCTCATTTGCCATCATCTCTCACAACCACGGATGTTAGTTACATACGAAGGAATATTTATAACTGTCGTCGCAAGATACTACCAGGTCCGCTACCTAAAAATATAGAAGAAGTGCACAGAGCTCCCAGTGCATATCGGGAAATATTAACAAATAAAGGTGAACGTTTTTTGTTTATTAACAACCTAGAAAATAATATTATTGTGTTTACATGTGAAACAAACATAAGTATTTTAACGAAGATGAATACACTGTATGTGGATGGAACATTTTTTTTTGTACAAAGTTTTTTTGTCAATTCTTTACAATTCATGGACTCTAGATGGGCCACTATGTTAGTTTTTTGTTTATTACCGAGTAAGACTACTAAATGTTACAAAGAGTGCTTTTCTTTACTAAAATTTATGAAAAGTATGGTCTTTTGTTTAATCCAAGACAAGTTTTTGTTGATTTTGAAAAGGCCATACATGTAGCATTACTTTATATTTGGCCCGATGTTGAAATTAGTGGTTGTCGGTTTCACTTACACCAAGCATGGTATAGAAAAATAAAGGAAATCGGATTGAGTTCTGATTATGAATCAAAAACTGAAATCGGCATCTGGCTTAAAAACACTCTGGGGATTATTTCAATCCAATTGAAGTAGACGACTGATTTGTATTCGATTTGATGTCTTATAAACCACACAATGAAGGTTTGGACAAACATTGTGATTATTTGTTAGAAACATATATACTATATAGGGGAAAACGCAACATTTGCTCAATCTGTGTGGGCGGAAGAAACTGCTTAGGTTACGAGAACAACTAATTGTTGTGAATCGTTTCATGCAAAGTTTAATTCCTCTTTTTATTCATCACATCCCTTTATATATATCGTGGGTATACTGCAAAAAGTGACCAAGTCACGTTTTCTTGATTTCCACTTTTTGTTACCAAGTGACTTCAAAAGATCATATCTTTATCAAGAAAACTTGACCAAGTCAAATTTTAATACATATTAGGTTATGCTAGACATATCGAATATGACCAAGTCAAAGCAGAGAATTTATATTTCAACTAAAAGTGACCATACTGACTTGTTCGTTTTCAGAGCTTATCCTCTAACAGGAGAAAATGACAATCTGGACTTGGTCATTTTTAGCGGTAGTTTTTCGTACTAAGTAAAATATAAACATTGACTTTAGTCATAGTGTGGTCATAGTTTTGTGCGGTTAGTTTATATTTCTGTCCAGAATATTTTGTTTTTAAGGCGATTTAATTAAAAACTTATAGTGATAATGAACTCTCGAGGGAAGTTTATGGTGTCTTTATGCACTGCAAATGAAGTACACGTGGATGCTGAAGGTATGTTTAAGTAATTTAATAAAAACTAATTTTTAGGTTAGGAATGTAATTTTTGAAATTGGAGATATTAAAAATACTGATTTAGTTTATGTAAATTAAGTGACTCAATTATCATTTCAACCCTTTATCTTTTCAGGAACGAGTACTGTAGATATACAAAATAAAAATAGTAGCAAAGCAGGAACTTCCAAAATATCGCAAAATGTACAATACGGGTTGCGTCAAATTCAAGGTATAAACCTAGTTATTTTTAAAGAAATATTAACTGCTATAAAACAAGTCTTTAATTTTAATAAATATTGTGTTTTTTATTTGTTTTAGCATCTTCCTCAATAACGACTCAGAATGACAGCGACAATGAACCAGTTGATGATGAAAGTAAGAACAGATTTTCACCAAGCAGTATGGAATGTGGTAGCAGTGATGAATATTTTCCAGATGATAATTCTATTAGCGGTAGCAGCAACAATGATCAGGAAAATAATAGCCATAATGATATATATTATATTTCTTGAAAAGTTAAAAGAAAGTCAAATTAAAACATATGTCAAAATACAAAGTTTAAATGAAACTGCTATATTGAAAGACAAAAATGTAAAAGCTAAGTTGGCACTTCATAATCTTGTTAATAAATATAAGTTATGAGAAATAAATAGACTGCATTATCTAAAATGTACTTCTTATTTATAATGTATTAATAAATAATTAAAATTAATAAAAAATAAAAAAATTGTTTTTTTTTAATAGATACTCGAATAACGCACACAAACTACAAAGAACCTAAAATGTACTTTCGAAGTAATAAAAGAAATAAGAATTTTAAAACAATCTCATGCAAAATATATTAACTTGTTTAAATATTATACTATTCAATTATGAAAAACCCGTACAAGAACAATTTAAGCTTGCGCCCCATTTACCTATAGGATTAAAATGACTCTAAAATCCTCGCGCTCAGTTTACATGTCCGGATTTCCGGATTATGGAGCAGGTAAACTTCGCGCCCAGTTTACCACCGCCGTTTGCTTCATCCAAACATGTCTAGGCAGCTCTGCCTGTAAGCGTATCGGAGATGTAAATCTTATTTTCAAAAGAAGCAAAATTTTTTCAATAAATTAAAAATAAGATTTTTTACAAGAATAGTTTTCATCTGCGGACACACTGTATTTTATTTATATATTTAGAAATCAAAAAATTTTATAATTTTTTTAATTCGCCATATTACATCCATAAAAGATGAAAACATGTATTTGTTAATCAACGTTCCCCAACCTTTTCTTAAACTTTATTTTTTTTTCAAAGAAATTACATTAAGGTTATTATATTATGTTTGAAGGGTGCCGAAGTATTAAATAAATCAATTGAATGGATTTTCCCGGTTAACCGATTTTCCCATTACTGACAAAATTCTTGTAATTCCTAATTCCGATTATTAAGTTATTTTCAGATATATTATTTTTTTCAAAGGGTGTAGAAAACTAGATACAATTAAGTTTTAAAGTAGGATTTTCCATTTATTGAAAAAATTCTCCTAATTCTTAATCCCTATAATAATGATAGGGATTAAGAATTATTATAAAACAGGAGAAAATATATCTGGTATGGACAATATATATTCTGCATTTGTTAGAGCAAATTGTATTATAGTAAGTGTTAAAAAAATTTGTGGTTTTTGTTTGGCTTTATAATAATTTTTAATTTGGACGACAATTTTAAAGATAGTGTGTAGATTTTGAAGATTTGTGTTTTTATTGTAAGTATAAATTATTATTTATTATTATATTTTATAAAAATAGGCTGCTGCGAAATAGTATATTATGTAACGAGCACGAAATGGCCATTTTGTGCGAGTAGCATACCATACTAATTAATACGACTACTTCATAATTAATAAATTACTTTCATTAATATTTGTTGTGACAGCAACAGCAAAGATATTTTGACAATTTTGTGCATAATAGTTGACAGTTCAGTGCCATAATGGTTCATTATATTCAATCACCACAAACGTAATTCGTTTCTCAGTTTTTCCAGTGTCGCGATCTATAAAAAGCTAAAAAATTAGGTATAGACTAATTCACAAGTTATAAAATGTGTTAGTTCTTGTTAAGGCGAGTTAAAATACTTGCGATAGCTCATTAAATTCCTAATTACATCTAAAAAATGTGCAAAACATTTATCTCCGCACATAAACAATTTCAAAAGGTATTAAAGATTAAAAAAATGGGGGTCTACTCTTTTGTAAATTACACAAAAATGGCTCACCTTAGAGAAATTTGAAGAAAAGATTCTTAGAGGGGAGGACATTTTCGACAAAATGTGTCTGCTCCCGTTACTACAGGTCTATTATTAATACTTTTTATTTAATATTGAAAATGGGGGTCCGCGCGGTGTGCCCTTCTCTTCCACCCAACTATTATTTCAAAATTTTTTATGCAAAGTTCTTTTTATTTTTTGTAAACACCTGAAATTATTCAAAATAATACAGTATCCTAAAAAAAAGTAATGTTTAATAATATCGAGTGATAAAACATTAAAATAAAATTATTATCTCAGCCAAAAAATAGAAATCGATTATGGAGCTTTTCAAAAAAATTGACTTTAGTTAACATAACAGTTGGGCAACTTTTAATATTACATTTTTTTTCTAATAAACCATTGTATATAGGGTCAATAGGGTGTCGTTTATTTATCGTTTTAAAAACATTTTATTTTTGAGAACTTCATTTAAAAAATGGGTTAAAAATAGAAATTTACTTATATGGACCTGCCTTCAAATCTAGATATATTTTTTTATTGCCGAACAACTTTTCTAAATAACATTTTTTAATAATTTCAAAAATAAGGGTACTTTACTTTTTTGGATTAAAATCATGTTTTTCAATACCCCTTGTATAGTTAACAAGAATTAACATGTTTTATAATTTGTGAACTAGTGTAGTAAAAAACCTCGCGACCTCTTCCTTTACATTACTATTGTGTATTAGTTTATTTTAATTTGTAAGTTATTACCTGGTAGGGTAAGCAGGGGTAATGGCGCGCACCCCTGTATCTCCGTCAAAACGGCACTTGGCAACACGAGTGTGAAGTGAAGGGTGCGGGGGGAAGTGCCTCAAATAGGCAATGATTCAAACTGACAGTGATCTCGCGTCGTTCGACAGTGAAGCACGTTTCTTTGTTTGCGGTTGCATCGATATAATTTTTAGTTATATGTTTTTGTCGGTAAGTCCAAGATTCAAATGTTTATTTAATTACTAATTTTACTTTTCTGACCATAAAACTATTCTAGTGTGTATTAATGTAAACAATTTTCAACAAAAGTGTAAAACTTTTTTTAATAAGAAATTTATTACAAAACCAGCGTTTGGAGTTATACCGCTCACCTGAGCGCCATTACCCCTAAGTAATTTTGTTTTTTACTTTTTTAGATATGCCAAGAAATCGTCAAAGGACCACCGCTAAAGCGACTTGGACCGAAGCAGACCTTAAAGCAGCTAAAACTGCGATTGAAAGAGGTTCGTCCAAAAGAAAAGCAGCAAAATAATTTAACATACCATTTACTACTTTGAGATATCGACTAAAAAATAACAACTTAAGCAACCCAAAGCTAGGTCGCAAGACCATTTTTACCAAACAACAAGAAAATGAAATTGCAGAACAAGTTAAGCTGTTGGGTTCGCTATACTATGGCGTCACAGTCACAGATTTGCGTAAACTTGTGTATAAATATGCTGAGCTTAACAATATCAAAAACAATTTTGATCAAAGCAGTAAAACAGCTGGCTTGGATTGGGTATACGGCTTTATGAGACACAATTCTTCAGTTTCCGTACGCAAGGCTGAAGCAACAAGCTTAAATAGAATTTCTGCTTTTAACAAAGAAGAAATAACACATTTTTATGATAAACTTGGCGACTTAATGGAAAAATATAAATTTATTCCCAACAATATATACAATTGTGACGAAACTGGTATCACCACGGTAACAGACCCGGGAAAAGTTCTCGCCGAAAAAGGACAAAGAGTAGGATCAGTTACAAGCGGTGAACGAGGAAGCAACATTACGGTTATGTGTACTATGAGTGCAGCTGGCAACTTTATACCGCCTATGTTTATTTTTGCCAGACAGAGAATGACGCCTTTATTAGAAAAAGATGGACCAGTTGGTGCAATATACACCAACTCTAAAAATGGCTGGATTAACGAAGACCTATTTGTCACTTGGCTCAAACATTTTGTTGCATTTGCTAAGCCTTCCCAAGAATCACCTGTGTTGTTAATTCTAGATAATCACAGCAGTCACATTTCTCTTCAAGCTTATAGTTTTTGCAAGGAAAATCACATTACCATGCTTTCCATTCCACCACACAGTTCCCACAGAACGCAGCCGCTGGATGTGTCTTTTTATGGGCCGTTAAAAGCTGCTTATCGCAATGAATGCAACAGGCACATGAAGACACATTTAATGTCTAAAATAACTCCATATGACGTTGCAGGTCTTTTCAATAAAGCTTACGCACAAGTTGCTAATATTAGTAAAGCAGAATCTGGATTTCGAGCCACGGGAATTTTCCCATTGAACCCAAATGTTATCACTGATCAAGACTTTCTGGCAGCGTCATTGATGGTACAAGAATCGGAACAAATTGCTGAAAACCAAGACCCAAACGTTCAGAATTTTGAAGATGTTCAATCTGTTGATATGACAATAATTTTGGGACAGGCATCTCCATTACCAGGACCATCAAATAAGGAACAATGCTCTGAATCTGTTTCAGCAGGTCCTTGTAACAAAAAACTTGTTGATGAGCAAAGAACTACAGTACCTTTTGCTTCTATAGCAACAACACCAACTATTCAACCATCTTCCAAGCCAGCTCAAAGAAAACGAAAACAACATGCTACTGTATTAACTGCGACTCCTATGAAAACTATTTTAGAGGATAAACAAAAGAAAAAACTGGAAAAACTTAAGAAGACTGAAAAAGATGATAGATCAAAATCAAAGAAAAGAAGAACAAACAAATAAAGCAAAAATCTTACAAGAGAAAAATTTTACAAGAAAGCACTTCAGAGACTGAATATGAAGAACAGCTTTGCGATGATGACAGTGATGACGAAATGCATGGGGGGGGACGAAAATTATAACAAATGTATTATCTGCGAAGAATTTGGAAAAAATAACAAGCTTTGGTATCGCTGCACCATCTGTGCAATGTGGGCTCACGCTGTCTGTTCAGGGTGGAATTCGCCGGATGGACATATATGTGATTTATGTGTTCCCTAATTTGTTTTACCTCTAGTTTTTATTATTATTTTATATTATGTTATAACATTTGAAGTTTATTTAATTTTGAAGAGTTTACTATTTGTTACATTGAAATATAATAATTTTAAGTACAAATTAGGGTAATTGATACTAGTTTGTGATTGTAGACTTAACTTTTATTGTATAAGTATGATCTCATTAATATTTGTTTAATTAAAATGTATCTTACCAATTATATTCCTTAACAAAATGTCTGAGCGTTGTTACCCCGTCCTCTGAGCGGCATTACCCAAAGTCCGGGGGAATGACGCTCAAACATGTTTTTTTTAAATGTTTTTTTACTAGTAGTAGGTCATAGATTTGTGCTTTTGTTGTTTAATTGTATGTTACTCGATAGTTAAAGACTTTAATACTTTTCTCAATTTTGATTTATATTAAATAATTTAAAAAATAAACCATGTTTTCCTTAAGTGAGCGCCATTACACCTGCTTACCCTAATATTATAAATTAATATATTTTTTTTAAGATGCTACCCCTCTTATACATGATCACGATCCCCTTGAGGGTCGCGATTGAGAAACGCTGAACTATTATAATGTATAATGCAATAACAAGCTCATATCGACAAAAATCGCCAATTGATATGAAATGACATTTGTTATATTCGAGTTATATTCGAAATATCTTTGTTATGAAGTAATCGTATAACTAGCGGTGTGTTGTCACACATGGTACTTTTCCTCAATGTGCGTGGATATTTAGGAATACATCAGTTAAGATTATTTTTATTTAACTCTATTCTAATAAGTAAATATTTGAAAAAATTCGATATAAAAGTAATTATATTCGCGTCCAGTCCGAATATATTATCTTGATTCTTTACTACGTAGTCCGCCCTTGGCTACTTACCGTGCACCATTTTTAAAGACCTAAAAATAAAACAGAAGCCGCGCCTGTCCAGTCCGCCGCGCGCCCTCCCGCTCTGCCTGTATTAATCTCATTCGTTTTTGGTGCACCTCACCGTACACATGTTTATCGCGCCCCGCTCGACGTGTGATGTGATACGTCTTTGAAATTTGACAGCTTAGAGGTTTTGCGTAAGTAAGCTTATTTTTCTTTTAGCACAAGTAAGTAAATTTCTCTTCCAGCATAAACATTATGGGAAAAGATAAGAGAAAGGATAGGAGTAGGTCTAGGAGTAGAAGTAGAAGGCGTAGGTCTAGAAGTAGATCTTCTTAAGCGATCCTTAAGCAAAGAATATGATGACCTACGTAGGAAAATTCAAAAACTTGAAAAGGAGCATGCTCGATATTCTCGATCGAGATCTAAGCAAGGATCCTCGAATAATAATATTTCAAATCATGGATCGCGATCTCGTTACCGTGAAGGTCGTTCTCCGAGTGAGACGGGTTCACGTAGGGGTCACGGAGACACACTGCCACGCCAACGCCATGATCGTGAGAGTCGCAGCCCGAGTGTTGCGGTCTCACTCTATAGTAGAGGCCGTATGTCGTGTACTACGGCGGATGATTCGAGGTCTACATGCGCCATCGGCCGCTTTTCAAGCGGGGAGGATGACAGCGCTGCCGCCGTTGCCGCTAGGACAGGTCCGGCTCGAGGAGAAATTCGAAACGCGACAAATAATGAATGTGACGATTCTCCTGTCTTAATTTTATCTGAGGATATCAGATTGTCTGATGAGACTAGAAATATGTTGGGACCTATTCCTAGCAGCCTTAAAAAGCCAAGTTTTAAACTGCACCCGGCCGTTGAAGCTATATGGTCACACATTTTGCCTCTTGGCCTATCAAAGGAAGATGCAGACGAATTTTCCAAGAAATATGAAATGCCAGAAAACTGTAAGCTTCTCACGCCCCCTAAAATAAACCCGGAGATGGAGGCTAGCATGAATTCCTTATATTCTGTAAGAGATCAAACTCACGCCGGGTACCAGGCTACACTGGGCCAATCTCTTTCAGCATTAGGTTCAGCATTGAATGTCCTTTTAGTAGAGGATTTAAATCTTTCAAAAGAAACCAAAGAAAAAGTATTGGTGCCGGTTGCAGACGCTGGTCGAATTTTGTGCAATCTTTTTAATAGTATGTCGAATAAAAGGCGACAGTTGATCACTCCGTTGATGAACAAACAAGTAAAAAACTTGGTAAAAAAAATTCCACCCGGAGAATTTTTATTCGAAACCAACTTAGGGGAGAAATTGCAGGCTTTGAAAGCACTAGAGAAAGTTGGGAAAGAAATAAGGCCAGTACATGTCGCGACCATTACTCCGCGTGCTCAACCCTATGTTGCGGCAGGTTCGGAAAAGAAAAGAGGGGGGGGAGGTAAACCTTCCACAAGTTCTCAGGAAAACAGGAGGCGCCCGTTCTACCACAGGAGGGAGGTGAGAACCCAGAAAGGGCGGCCCTCGTCAAACAGGCCCGTACCTCAAAGGAGGCGTTAAAAAATGTAAGTACTAAAGCTATTTTTGCTGGACGTCTGGCACGGTTTTTACCTGCTTGGAAAAAAGTGACCTCCAATGCTACTATTTTATCCTGGATTAAAGGCTACAAAATTGAGTTTTGCAAGAAACCGGTTTTTAATCAGCATATTGTCAATAATTTTTCTATTCGTGAGGAGTCCCTTATGGTGTCAGAAATAGGGGATCTCCTTAGGATAGGTGCTATTATCCCATGTGAGCCTTGCCCCGATCAGTTTGTTTCCCCGATTTTCTTAGCAGACAAAAGTAACGGCAAGAAACGATTCATTTTGAATCTTAAAATTTTGAACAAATTTGTAATCGCACCACATTTCAAAATGGAGGACTTTAGAACGGCCTTAAAACTTATAGCTTACGGTTCGTTCATGACAACAGTCGATCTTAAGGATGCCTATTTTTCTATTTTAGTGCATCCAGATCACCGCAAATATTTAAGGTTCAAATTCAAGAGTCGTTTTTATGAATTTAGGTGTGTCCCCTTTGAAATATCATCGGCGCCCTTTTGTTTCACAAAATTAATGAAACCAGTGGTTTCATTTTTGCGTAGAAAAGGTATTTTGTGCGTCAATTATCTCGATGATTTTTTAATTTTCGGAGATAATTTTGATAACTGTTTGGAAAATACAAAAGTCCTTACTGATTTATTAGAATCATTGGGTCTTGTTGTAAATCGGGAAAAAAGCTGTCTGTCCCCAAGCACAATACAACAATTTTTGGGGTTCTTATTCGATTCTAAGTCAATGAAAATTGAACTACCCCTGGAAAAAAGATATACAACTTGTCGCAACGTTTTAAAAATAGAGCCACTTGTAAAATTCGGGAGTTAGCAGAGTACATTGGAATTCTGGTTTCGGCCTATCCAGCCGTAAAATACGGTTGGCTTTATACAAAGCTTTTCGAAAGAGAAAAGTTTTTGGCTTTATCTCGAAATAATATGAATTTTGATGCATTAATGCTCCTTCCCTCATATTTACATAGTGACTTTAGTTGATGGGAAAATAATATTTTAAGGTCTTTTAATGACATTAAGAACGACAACTATAAAATAGTAATATTCACTGATGCGTCATTATCTGGATGGGGAGCATGTTGTAATGGGGAAAAAATACACGGTTTTTGGTCGGAACAAAACAAAAATGATCATATTAACTTTTTAGAACTGTTGGCCATATTTTTTGGATTAAGATGTTTTGCGAAACACCTTTCAAACTGCAACATCTTAATAAGATGTGATAACACCACGGCCATATCATATATCAATCGGATGGGCAGTATTCAATATCTATCCAAATCTCTGTACACTTGCCCGAGAGATATGGCAGTGGTGTGAGCTCCGGAATATTTGGATTTTTGCCTCATATTTAAGCTCAGGCGATAATTATGAGGCAGACATTGAATCACGACAAACAAACCAGGATTCTGAGTGGTCATTATCGGACGAGGCCTTTCAGGAAGTCGTAAGAGTTTTTGGAGAGCCTCATATAGACTTATTTGCTTCACATATAAATAAAAAATGCACCGATTACATATCTTGGCGCAGGGATCCTTAATTGGGCTAACGTCAAGAAAAAACTTGGGCAATGATGCCCAAAACAGTATAATAAAACACTTAAATGCGGCAATTGAAGCAGCACATCAAGGAAAAACTAATTTCATGGTTAAGTCTCAAATTAACACAAATAAGAAAGTAGACCCTCAAACTAGATTTTTCCAAGCTCCTAAAAGACGCAAGACAACCCAGCCAAATGTATCAGATTTTGAAAATGCCACAATCCGAGAGTCATTTTCAGGAAGTGATTCAAAAGTGTTACATGTTCACTAGGGTGTGCCAAAAAAAGACGATATTTTTATTTTTTCGCTCTCAACCCAAAATATCTAAGGAAATGCCCAAACAAAGCTCCTGTTAAAAGCTGATCTCAAAATTTTAATTTTATAAGGTCCTCGTGTTAAAAACGAATAAAATGAGGAAATTATTCAGGATTGTTGAATCCTTGAACAAATATTACATCTTTATGGCTAAATTAGGTATATTTAGAATCAATAAACTTACCTTATTATCAAAGCAGAATTAAAAAATAATAATAATACTGATAACAGATTGACCTGCAGCTTTATATAAAAAGTTCACCGATGTTAATTTTGTTATAAATTGACTGTACTTTTTAAATTTTAATAATATTTCATGTCTGTTGTTTATATATTTCATAATTTTGTGAAAAAATCATAAAAATATGATTAAATAATTCTGTAACTTTTAACTCCTGGTGATACAAAAAATCTTATTCATCCAATTTTGTTCCAAATTTGATGTACCTACTAACAAATTTACACAAAATTCTTTGTTTAATTATCGATATTTCAGTTAATAAAAGCGAAATTTAAAAAAAATAAATGTTTATGAAGACTCTTTTATAGAATGTCAACCGTACTACAATTTTGCCATTTAACATTTTGCCCTAACTGAGATAGTTTAGCTGAAAAATGCAAAAAACACAAAAAAATGCAACAATTTGAACTTTAAAGTTCTGTCAAAAATCAAATATTGAATATAGAAATATGACTCAACGGGACTTTTTGTACTAAATTTAATACTTAAAAAGATCCATTAATTCATTTTTTTGAAAAATGATTTTTTCACAGCTTGCAGGACAAAAAACTGTTAAAAAACCCCGTTTCCTATGTTATTTAAATGGGAAATTTTCAAATTCCGTGGAGGACCTTATAAAATTGAATCGGTCATTTCAAAAACCTCTTAAGTCACATTTTTTTCGAACATGCTTTTTTTGCTAAAAATGGTTCCTTAAAGGGAGATGCGTATTGTGGGTAAAAACCACGTAAGTCGATACATTCCTTATTCTGTTAATAATACCGCTTGAAAGACGTTCATTGCATAAACAACATTAGTCAATGACTTAAGAGGTTTTTGCATGCACTACTAGATGGCAGGAGTAGTTTATGACTGATTTGTACTTTTTAAATTCGCCATTAATGTCATATTAGTTGATCTTTGCTTGTCTTTTACGCAACAATTTTGTGCAAAAAGTGAATTTAGCTTGAAAAATGTCCTCAAGTGGAAGTGAGAGTGATGGTGAGCCAAAAAGGAAAAGAACATTTAATCCCGCAAAGTATAAAAGGAATGTTATAAAAAATTCCAAAGTTAAAGGACAGGCATATACTAATTATCGAGGAAAACAAATTGCTCCGAGATCTACTGGTGAAAATTGCAGGTAAGTTTAGCATAAACCTTTAATCAGTTTATACGTTTTTTATCGGGGCACATATAAACCTAATATATCGCTTATTTATTACAGATGTAGGAAGGAATGTTTTGCTAATTTCCACCAAGATGACATGGACTTTTGCATTGCAAAAATTAATTTTTTTTCAACAAAAAATGAGCAGGATATATTTCTTCAAACACTTATTGATAAGTTAGACATAAAACAGCGGCGTCCTCGAAAAGAAAATGCTACACAGAGGCAAAATGCTTTTCAATTCTATGTTTTAAAAAAAACTGATAAAGTTAAAGTTTGCAAGAGAGCATTTATTAGCCTATATGGAGTTACTGAAGCCAGAGTTCGCAGACTTTGTGATTTGCTTAATGAAGGGAAGAGTCCTACAGATAACAGAGGATGTCACCCGAAAGCAAATACTGTGCCTCCTGAAATATGCCAAAAAATACACGAACACATCCTCTGCTTTCCTAGGAAAAAAACACATTATGCAGGAAAAAACATTGAATATCTTGATGCACGACTGGATGTCAAAAAAATGCATTCAATGTTTAACGAAAAATATCCAGATCTCAGCGTAAAGTACAAATTTTACTTAACATACTTTAATGAAAACTTCTCCCTTAGATTTGGTCGACCACAAGTCGACACATGTATAACTTGCGAAGAACTATCAACAAAAATAAAACAATTAAGCTTATCTGAAAATGCAAAACGTTCGGTAGAAGCTGAGTTAATGATTCATAAAAGACGTGCCAAGAAGTTTTATAACAAAATTTCATCAGTTCAAGATCTTTGTAAGGAACGAGATGATGTTGCAGCTATAACATTCGATTTTATGCAAAATCTACCATTGCCTCACATACCTATTCAAAACATTTTTTATTTACGGCAATTATGGGTTCACTGTTTTGGTATTAAGGATTTGAAAACAGGCAAATCGACATTTTACATGTATCACGAAGGCATTGCTAACAAAGGAGCCAATGAGGTTTGTTCAATGTTGATGCATTATATAAAAAATAATATTGGGCCACATATTAAGTATTTATATATTTTTTCCGACGGCTGCCCTGGTCAAAATAAAAATAATACATTGTTGAGATTTATGTTGGCTTTGACTGACTCTAAAAGATTTGAAAAAATTTATCAGTATTTCCCTATACGTGGTCATTCGTTTTTACCAAATGACCGGGATTTTGGAGTCATAAAAAAAAATGTTCGAAAGCATGATCGTATCTACGTCCCAGAAGAATACATTGATTTGGTTTCGAACTCCAGCTCAACATTTACAGTCGTAGAGCTAAAAACTGAAGATGTTTTAGAATTTAAGAAATGGTGGCCAAATTTGTACAAAAGAACATGTTTGTCAACTGAATCTTATGGAAAAAAAGTCCCAAAGGACCAGAAAAAGTCATTCGCACCTTCGACATATATGAGTTTTCAGTATGATTCAGATCGAAAAGGAAATATCATAGCCGAGGAATATATTGATGGATTGATTAAACATTCATTCCTATTAATAAAAAAAATAACGAACTTCTGTTTCACTTCCAACAACCAAAGCCTATGGTTTAAAAGTGACCATCAATAAGAACAAAATAGACGATTTAAAACAAGTACAAGATAGCATTCTGGAAGAGCATATGCCATTTTATACCAACATTTTTAGCTGGCCAACTGCAAATGTTGAGAATAATCCAGATGAGAATGATGAAGAATATGATTATGTACCATAAAGGCATTATAACATTACAAATTAATACATGTTAATAAGATTATTTTTAAGTTTAATTCTTAATAAGCAATAAAAAATATGATTACTACTATTGTTTTGGTTAAATTATATACCACTAACCCTATTTCTCGCTAAAACAACATAAGTCAAGAACTCTTTTTTATGTTTTCTGCATTATTTCTTTTAATAAACTGTAAAGGTTATTTGCTATTTTAATTTTTTACCACTCAAATACTAATTTAAAAATAAAAAAGTCCTATAAATCTTATTTGGTTGAGTATAAAACAGTTTTTATTCATTCCTGGAAATTTCTAATTGAGAGACTTACGAGGTTTTTGAAATGACCGATTCAATTAAAATTTTGAGATCCGCTTTTAACAGGAGCTTTGTTTCGGCATTTCCTTAGATATTTTGGGTTGAGAGCGAAAAAATAAAAATATCGTCTTTTTTTGGCACACTCTAATGTTCACCATGACTCTGATCATTCCTACATAAAGGCACCTAAATAAATTTTATTTATTTATGTCTGTTTTAGTCAGGCTGATTTAGTAATAAGCATTAACACAGTCAAATCACATACATTTTTGCCACATTTGTCAAATTGAATATGCTTCTAAATAAATTTTGGTATAGTTTATATTTTACTATGTTTATGCTTATTACTAAATCTATTTACTTTGTTCATTAGGTATTTAATAAACATATGTGTTATATCTGCAAAAATTATATTTACACTTAGGTATAATAAACTAATATCAAAAACTAGTGTTGTTTTATTCACACATTAGGGAAATACCTAATATATGAAAAAATAATATAAGAAAAACAATTATTTTAAATTCTGAGCCTAATTTTGTATCATGAACTTACTGCAAAGGAAAATAAATATGTACTTGATTCTTTCTTAATGGGGTTAGTTCTAACAAGTGCACTGATGAAAGTTTGGACACTTCATAGTTATTTATTATTGTTGGATAACAAATGTAATAATTTTTGCTTGGAAATAGTTTTTAACTTGTAAATAAAAATTTAAGTAGGTACTAAATATTACAATAACTTTCTAAAAAAGACATTTACTGTATTCTGAATGAATTTATTTATGGCCAAATTTTTTAAAATGCAGCAGCATATTAAATAGCACAATATGTATTACTTTTCTTTTCAGTCTATGTAATTTTTTCCATGTATTAAAGTTGCTTCTATTGAATAGAATAGTATTTATTTTAAAATCTGAGAAAACAAAAAAATAAAAAAATTCCACTATAAAAATGTTAAATACTTATCTTAATCGACAATTTTATGTTTTTAATATTTATTTATTATGGATAGATTCCACAAAGTAAGGGTTGAAACAATCAATATAATATATTGAAATATATTGAAACAATCAATATAATATATTGAAACAATCAATATAATATATTGAGATGATATGAGTTACTATGCTATATCAAATAAGTACATATAAAGAAAATTAATGGAAATAGAGAAAGGAAAATATTCTTATTCCAAGGCAGAGTGCAAATGCAGTAAATTTGGTATAATTTATCATCATCTTCTTCACAATTCCTAAAAAAGAAAAATAAAACAAAATAAGAAATTAAAATATACAAGTACATCTAAGAGATATTTATTTTAAAGATTCAATATAGTTTAATCTATAATATATAAAATTTTAATGATCATGTATTAGATAGATAATAAAAGTAAATATTTAAAAGTTTATAAAGTTTACAATACTTTGGTAATTAAAAATAATCTTAAATGAGTTAGAATAGAATTAAATTAGAAAATTAAATGACGAAATATGAGAATTCATAAAAGAAATATTAAAAATTTTTTACTTACTTTAAAAACACACAAGTTTGTTTTTCAAGCCATATTGTAATTTATTATAGTTTAACTTCCAAATGAAAAATTCTGAAAATAGAAAAATATTAGTTTATAGTTATAGCAAATTAAAAAAAAAAGAATGATTATTGTGTTCAATTTGAATAATGAATTAAGAATTAGATTGTTTGTAATTTCATTTGAAATAATTAGTAGGCGAATAGGTAATATGAATGTATAGTTTAAGTTTGTTTAAAAATTCAGTTGTTTAATTGTTGATTTTGGAAGCGCTCTCTTGTTTTCGACCTTCTGAAGAGGAAGGATGTAAAAAGTTTTTTGATGAAGATTTTTGTAAAAATTATGATGTTAAAAGAAAGTTAAAAGGAGATTAGTAAGATTTATATTATAAATAATTAGTTAAGAAGTTTGTAGAAGATATTTTCTCTCTTGTTTTTGGTTTATTAAGGGATAAGATGTAATAAAGTTTGCTCCGTTAAAATTTAGATTTTTTTCAAAATACTTATAAAAGAAAGTTTAAAAGTAGTCAAAAGTGTTAACAAAACTACAAGGAAGTTCCTGATAGTATCTGGTAAGAAGTAAAGTTTATTTTTATGAAGAAATAAATGTTAGAAATTGTATGCTGAGCAGTTCATTGATATAAATGATTCCTGAATTAATTTAAAGAAAGTAAAACCAGTTTCTAACAAGAAAGAAAATTATTAGTTTACTTACTATTTGATGTAAGAGCTGATTGTTTCCTGATTAGAAGTAATTTTATTAGTCAAAATCTCTAAAGTGTCCGTATATCATTGCTGTCCTGGGAAATGGTGGATTCTTATTGAAAAGGGGATCCTGAGCCTTAGCTGTCCAAAGAGAATGCAAGATCTTCATAATACGGTATCAATTTCCAATTTTTAACAATAAAGAACTTTTATGTGTTTGATTTTTACGTATTTAATGAACATTTAATTTCACTGTACACTGTTTCACTGTTTAAATAAGTTATTTTTCATTATTAGATAAGTTTAATTTGATTTATTAGTTACAAAATTCAGAATTTTTCATATCATTTGATTTAACTACATTTGTTTTTTGAAAATAGTGGGTAAAAGCTCACAACACTATAAGAAAAAAAGTAAGGTTAAGGTTAAGATAGAGTCATCGTTCAGAAAACATAATTTGGTATATGATTGTTGAATTTTATAATCGTTTTGTTGAAATTTTCAATATTAGTTGAATTTGAATCTATTTATTATTTAAAATTTTTGAACTTTGACCCTGAGAAGGAGAATAGCCAGGAGCATATTTTAAAATAATAATATTTAAAATAAAAGAAATTAATTTGAGTCTTACCTTCTTCACATTTATATTAAAATTTAAAAAAATTCAAGGTAAGGATTATTTTATAGCATGGTGACTTATAGAATACTACAGAGCAAGTTACCATATGTTATAATATTGATTGTTTCAACCCTTACTTTGCTCTGAAATATTATTATGATACTAGCTGTCCCGGCGGACTTCGTACCGCATAACAATGTCGTGACTTTTTTTCCATTTTTCGTTTTTTTGAATATTTACTATTTTGTTTTCAATGATTTTTTTTTTATTTTATCATATTTTCTCGTCATCAGGTTTATACTATTTTATCGTTGTATTTTATAATTTATCGATATCCACTGCGCCACCTTATGGTGGCTTCATAGTACTTAATTTAGTAAGAATTTCTCGTTTAAGTATGTGAGATAACAACTGCGCCACCTTACGGTGGCGTCATAATAGTTGATTTAGTAGTAATTGCTCGGTTAAATATATGAGATATTAACTACGCGTTATATGATTTAATTTGGAATAGTATTTTTTGGTTTTAATTTTTCTGTTTTTTAGTATTTTCCTACCTACATGTTCAATAATCTATACAATACAGTGCCATCTACCGGGTGTTTTTCTAACCTAGATGTCAAAGGTTTATAGAGTTACTTCAATTAACTTAAACTGTCATCTGTTAGGAATTCGAAGAACTAAACAATAAATGTCACTTAGGGGATATTGTCACTTTACCGTCGAAATACACAAATAAGTAAAAAAATAAATAAAAAACATTTTATAGTGGACCAAATTGTGAATCTAAACCATTCTCGAGTTCCCTTGAAGACACACAAAAAATTTCATCAAAATCGGTCCAGTCGTTTAGAAGGAGTTCAATAACATACACACGAACACAAGAAATATACATATAAAGATTATGATAACTGAATCGAATTAAATCTTACTTGCTTAAGTTTAATGTTAAGCAAGAATGAATGTTTACATACATATTTTATTTAAACTATATAGTACCTACGTATTTTTTAATGATAATGTTAGTCTATACTCCAGCCGTCCAAAAGATGGAATGATCACGTGAACGGTACGCACTGTTTGAATATTACTCTCCCCAACCAACGTCACAAGTCCGATTTACACCACTCAACAAAAAAGTACCCACCCTCGATGCTTACAGTTTATATTATCTCTGGTATGAGTACAGTGTAAACTGTTCTTCGTTATTTCAGTTTGGAAGGCGTGGCAAAGTAGGATTACGTCAGCCAGTCACTGATCACGCGTCCTTGAATTCCATCTTTTGAGCGTCTCGGGTATAATGTCTAAACGGGTTATATTTTTTAAAGGTCCTTGCGGGTTATGGTGCAAGTACAAACTGAGAAATGATCTTTGCTGAGAAATCTGAGAATTTACAAGTGATAATTTTAAATTTGTCATGCGCGCTGTCATGTGTCAGTTGTAAATGACGTACCGGTACAAAATATTTTTACTGCGATGAGACATTCGTCTTTTGCCGCGTAAGTTTGTTGTATATAGGGTTGCCAACCATACTGTTAAAAACAGTATTACACTGTTGTTCAGTTCATTATACTTTTTACTGTTGAACAAAAATAAAGTATACAAAATGATGTTTTCATTTTTCAACAGCAAAACGCTTAAAGTGTTAGACTTAGGCGCTCACTATTTTTTTACTAGGTCGAGAGGGCGCTCAGTAAAGCGCGGAGCGATAAACAAATCACATTAATGAAATTTCAGAACGAATCTGTCAATGTCAAATATCATGTCACGGGCTAGATTCGCTCTAGGAGTAATTGTTTTAATGGTTAACATTGTTGACTACTTATCATACAAATAGCACCATATTAAGGGGTTATACAGAGGCATTTGGAATTAAGAACAAGTTAATTTTTGTTTGTTCATAGATTGTAATAGAATGGAATGTTCATTTAATCAAAACATCGATAGAAGTTATTGCACCTCCTTCGTCATCAGAAATAGAATACAATTATTAAACATTATTAAACATTGTTCAGCAAATTTTTGTTATAAACAAATAATTAATTAATAACTTGAAATCGATAAAGGAATATATTCATATTTTGAACAGGAAATAAATAAATACAGAAAAAATAATATATAAGATAAGCAATTGTAGACGTCAACCTAGATTCTGCAGAAAAGAAAATGGGTACTACTCAAAGTAAAGAAGAAAAAGAAGTGATAATTGCCCAAGCTGGGAATAGTGGTGGTATCTCAACAGGGATTTCGACAGCAACGGGCTATTCTGCGCCCGAGATCATAGGAATTGCAGCGTTCGTAGGATTATTGGTATTATTGGTGTTTTATATTTTTAGAAGATGGAATATGATGTTGAAGAACAAGATACGGCGAAAAATTAACAAAAGTGTCGAAAAAGTTTAGTGCGATAAAATAGTGAATTGTGCGTGACTGAATGGAAATAGTGAAAAAAAAAAAGAATGAACATATGTAAGCAAACATTTTTTTGTCTTGTTTTAGCTAAGTATTTTTAAATATAGTATAATTAGTCGATAGATAAAATAACTGAATTTCAATATATTTATGAGGAATTAAAAGTTTTTCGGCGTAATTTGAATAAAGACAATCAACATAGGCGCTCTGATATAACAGTTTCTACAGGAAAATTATTAGAAGTAGATAGGATATATAATGAGCTTTGTAATTTAAGACAAGATTTTAATAATCAAAACAATGATTCCGAAACGATTGCGAAAGTGAAAGAGTATGTTGATAGATGTGAAAAACTTATTGTAGAATGTAAGAATATTGTAAATGATAGGTTAAAAGGTAATTTTACTAAAATGGGTGAAAAATTTGAATTGAGAACGGCTTCTAGCTTATTGAATGTAATAAATAACAATGAAGAGTCTGTTAAACAATTAATTGATGCGATAGAACTATACGATGAGCTTCTAGACGATCGCGATGATGGAAAAAACTTGTTGACAAGATATATGTTATTAAAACAAAACTATCGGAAACCGCAAAATTACGATTAAATTCCAGTTACAATTCTAATAAAGAATTAATTGATGACATGAAAATTCATTTATTTGTTAACACAATATTCCGCGGCGAGTATTTCTAATGAATTACATAATGCAAAGCAAAAATCAAAATCTCTTGACGAATTCGGTAAATCTATTGAAGATTTGATGGTTAAATTGACAGTATCAAAGGCCGAGGGTAAACAGACGCGACTAGAATTTTAACAAAAACAAACGAAAAATTAGCAATAAATGCGTTTGCAAATGGGTTAAAAAGTCAAGAATTACGTACTATTATTAAAGCTAGGAATTATACGAGTTTAAAAGATGCAATAGCCGGTGCCAAGGATGAAGAGATTTCGACTACCTCTTCGCAAAATCCGGTAATTTTTTGTATGCGTGAAAGATCTAATTTCAGATATAATTCAAGAAGACCTAGAATATTTAGTCAAAATACTCGCGGCAAAAATTTTACTAATCCACAAACAAATAACTTAACTTCATTTAGAGGAAATGATAATGTACAGAGAAGCGGTCATAGAAGTTACAATCGATGTAAATATAGAGGTAGGACGTACAATTCGGGTGAGTGTGAGATAGGTCATGAATTTCAAGTAATAGAAGATGGGAAACACGAAATGGACGGAATAATTGGAACAGATTTTTTTATTAAATATTCAGCTATATTAGATTACGAGAACTATTCTTTTACTTTTACTAATAATGATAGAAGAGTGACGGTGCACTTAAACGCCAAGGAGACGAATTATAGCATAATACCTCCAAGATGTGAAATTATCAAATATTTCAAAAAAGCAGACAACAACGGGGATGCAATTGTATTGCCGGAAGAAATTTCAGAAGGTGTATTTGTTGGAGGAACTGAAACAAAAGCGGTGGACGGCATGATTCCAGTAAGAATTCTAAACATAAATAATAGAGAAGTTAAACTTAAAAACTTCAGACCTAAATTAGAAAAATTTTCAAATTATGTCGTACACAAATTCGAAGGAATTCCCTTCTCCATAGAGAAAGTGGACAAAGTTTTAGAGCTAATAGATGTCAAGGGATTGAATAAAGAAGAAAAAATTTCCATTTACAAGATATATGCAAAATTTGCCGATGTTTTCTGGTTAGAAGGAGACAAGCTTACAGTAACTAATATGTGTAAACAAGGAATCAACTTAAAAAGCGACAATAAACCTTCTTACGTAAGACCGTATAGACTGCCGCATGCCCAAAAATCCGAAATTACAAAACAGATTGATAAGTTTTTAGAGGACGCAATTATTGAACCAGCCTGTTCCCCATTTTCAGCTCCATTGCTTATTGTAAAGAAAAAAGCAGATAATACTGGTGAAAAGAAATGGCGAGTAGTCATTGACTATAGACTTCTAAACAGATGTATCGAAGGTGATAAATTTCCCTTACCGTGTATCGACGAAATTCTGGATTCACTATCAGGTGCGGTGTACTTTTCTCACCTCGATTTGGCTCAAGGGTACTATCAAATGGAATTGGAAAAATCATCAAGACCATATAGGGCGTTTACTACTGATAGAGGTCAATTCCAGATGACGAGGTTACCTATGGGTCTCAACATATACCCGAACGCATTTTCAAGGACAATGACTATGGCTATGGCCGGATTAAACTATGAAAGATGTTTAATTTATCAAGATGATCTAGTTTGCTTTGGTAACAATCTGACGGTACACAATCAATATTTAACAAAAATCTTACAGAGACTAAGAAAAGTAAATCTCAAATTAAATCCAAAAAAATGTGAATTTCTAAAAAAAGAGATATTATATTTAGGACACGTAATTTCATCAAAGGGTATTGCACCAGATCCAGAAAAAATACGAGCTGTAAAAGAATATCCAACTCCCAAAGACTCAAAAGAAACAAAAAGATTCGTCGCATTCGCTAACTACTACCGGAAATTCATTAAAAATTTTGCCGAAATTGCTTCACCACTAAACCGCTTAAGCAAAAAAGGAGTAGTTTTCAAATGGGATTCCCATTGTGAAAACGCATTCCAAACACTAAAAAATGCGCTCATGCAACCCCCGATTTTTGCTTACCCCAATTTTTCAGAACAAAATCAATTTATTCTTAGAACAGATGCTTCAATGCATTCTGTCGGAGCAGTTTTAGCCAATTCCGATAACAGACCTATAGCTTATGCCAGTAGGCAATTAAATTAATTATTGTACAGTAGAGAAAGAATTATTAGCTATCTGCTTTGCAGTCAAAAAATTTTGACATTTTCTTCTAGGAAAGCATTTTTTTATTTACACGGATAATAAAGCTCTAATTTATCTGTTTGGTATGACTAATCCGTCCAATAGATTAACTAAATTTCGATTACTTCTCGAGGAATACGACTTTACTATATATCCATATATCAGGAAAAGACAATGTAGTGGCTGACGCGTTATCGCGTATCAAAATCAGTTCGAACGAATTAAAAAATATGTTAGGTAAAAATGATGATACTGTCAATGTTCTAACCAGGTCACATACAAGAAAATTAATAGACAATTCCGAAGAAGAGTTTCGAATTTCTAAAGATCGTAGGATTGATCACCCTGGGATCGTGGAAATACTGAGGCCTCCTTCCGAAGCAGTCGAATTACGTCTTGTACCCGCAAATGAATTTAACCTAAAATGTGACAAAATGTACAAAAATTGCGACTTTTATAAAAATGGGAACTTGTTGTATAATTATAATGGGAATATTATTTATATATTACAGGATACTCTACCAGCAATTACATTAGTTGTATTGTTGAGAGACCTGAAAAAGATTTGTGAAAAATATAAGATTCCGGAACTAATAATTATTAAAAATCCCAAAAATAAAATTTGATTACATAAATTAAGTGAGGTTCCCAACATAGTTAAAAATGCCGGTATAAAAATAAACATATTAAAAGGTACCAAAACAATAGATGATAAACCAACACAACAACTTATAATAAACGATTTTCACTTACTTCCTACTGGAGGTCATGCAGGAGTCAACAGAACATATAATAACATCAAAAAATTATATTGTTGGCCAGGAATAAAAAAAGATATTGAGAATTTTATTACTAAATGTGATTCTTGTCAAAGATACAAATACTCCAAAAATTACAAGCAGCCTCTTAACATAACGACAACGGCTACGTCAGCTTTACAGAAAGTTTTCCTTGACTTAGTGGGCCCCTTAGAACAAGGCAACGAAAACAGTCAGTATATTCTGACGCTGCAGTGTGATTTAACAAAATTCGTAGAAGCTTATCCTATAGTAAATAAGGAAGCATCAACTGTTGCTAAAGCTTTTGTAAACAATTTCATCTTACGTTTCGGAATACCACAATCTGTTGTGGGTCCCGTATTGGTGTTTTGCATTTAATACTACGGTTCATACTGAAACCCGATACACACTATACGAGTTAGAGGTCATGGAACTGTTGGCAATATCCCGTTCGTGGCCGATTACAACAGCAAGCGCCGAAAGATCGTTCTCTACATTGCGACGGTTTAAAACGTACTTAAGAAGTACAATGAAGAAAGAGCGTCTAAGTGGTCTATAGTCCATTGAAAAGTTACATTTGGGGTTGCGTTTTTTAGAGGACGCAATTTTATTTTCTAGAAGTGTAGAGGGGGTCAGTGTAAAGCTAAAACCAAGTTTGTGGGGTCGCCACCCTTGTCCAACGGCCGCCATCTTGAAAATAGGGGTTGAAATGGTTTTTACATATATCTCTTAAACTATTTATCTGGTAAAAAAAATTATTAACATTTTTTGTTGCAAATTAGATTCTCTACAACTTTGATCCAGTAACTTTTTCTCGTAGAACTATAAATAAAAAAGTTATAAGCGAAAATTCGAGAAGAAAAATGATGACACATTATTAGTACACACGTATAATATTGAAACACGTATGGGGGCTTTTTACACAATTTATTTACAAAATTGTTAAGATACACTGAACTCTGCTGGATAACGTCTAACTACTTGACAATACAATGAACTCTTCTGAACACTTGACTCGAACTGACGTTAACTGTCCGTGCATCCCCTTATATACAACATTATTTAATCTAGTTAGTGTGTTTAGAAGTTTCTAGAATTTTCTAGAAACATTATTTAAAATGGTCAGTTGATTTTTTTACAAACTTCTAAAAATCAACTGTCAACAACAATCTTTCAAATTAAGGTCCCTTCCTTTACGGTTATCCCGTTACACTGCCCCCTCCCTAGATTCATTCCTCCTGGAATGTTATTTCCTACATCGGAATTCCGCACACTCTCTGAGCCAGCCAAACCATCTTCTTGGAGTTGCTGCGCATCTCCACTGTGGTTTCCCTGGTAAGGCGCCAAACGATCATGATGGACCACGACGGGTTTCCCTCTGGGAATTTTCACGATCCGATAAATGACATCGTTAATCTTCTTCTTGATTATGTAAGGACCTTCCCAGTTCTTTTGTAATTTGGGACAAATACCTCGACGCCGTCGGGGGTTATAGAGCCAGACTAAATCTCCAACTTGGTAACTCTTTTCCATTGTCCGTGTGTCATAGTACCTCTTCATCCGATCACTAGATAATTGTAGTTTTCCACGCACCAGGTTGTGTATATTTTCCATTCGATTCTGAAGGTCCGCGACATATTGTTCACGTGCTATTTCTTCACCAGGTTTACAACCAAACACCAAGTCACATGGTAGCCTCATTTCTCTACCGAACAGGACCTTCGCAGGCGTTTGGCCAGTTGATTCATTGATGGCCGATCGAATTGCCATTAGAAATAGTGGAATATGTCGATCCCAATCCCTCTGACAATCTGACACCACTTTTGACAGATAGTTGGTTATAGTTCGGTTCATTCGTTCCACCATTCCATCCGACTGAGGGTGCATCGCTGTGGTTCTCGTTTTGTGGATGCCTAATCTTTGGCAAACTTCTTGAAACAGCTTGCTCTCAAAATTTCTTCCTTGGTCTGAATGTAATTCTAATGGTACCCCAAATCAGCTTACGAATTCTTCAACCAATATATCTGCTAAAGTGGTAGCTTCCTGATTGGGAACTGCATATGCTTCAACCCATTTAGTGAAGTAGTCCATTACAACAAAGATGTACTTGTTTCCTACATCGGTCTGTGGAAGTGGCCCCAATACATCTACTGCGATTCTTTCAAAAGGACTTCCAACCAGGTATTGCTGCATTTCCGCCTTCGGTTTTCGGTGCGGACCGTTACTGGCAGCACATGTAGTGCATTTACGACACCAATCTTTAACATCATTAGTGCAATTTACCCAGTAAAATCTATCTCGGATCTTTTGCACCGTTTTCGTGATACCCAGATGTCCTCCAGAACTATCATTATGCATCTGTTTTAAAATTTCCGGTACAGCATTTCTTGGGACCACTATTTGTTTCCTTGTTTCTGTGCCCTCGGAATTTTCTACAAGTCTTTTAACGAGCCCTCCGTCCAAAATTAAAGAGTTCCATTGGGACCAGTATGCTTTTAAAGCAGGAGAGGAAGAGGATATCTCTCTCCACAACGGACGACGGTCCATTCTCTTCCACTCCCTAATCTTTCTCAGAACGGGATCGTTTTCTTGTTGCTTCTCCAGCATAGAGCTCTCGTCTCCTGGTACAACCTTAACTAAGGCAAGTTTTTCCTCGTTCTGCTCCATACGGGTACAATGGGGACAATCAGGTCGACATGGTCTTCTGGAAAGTGCATCAGCATTACGATGTCTGGTTCCAGGTCTGTGCTCGATTTCAACATCATATTCCTGCAGTTTTTCGAGCCATCTTGCTATCTGTCCTTCTGGGTTCCTAAAGCTAAGTAGCCACTTTAAACTAGCATGGTCTGTTCTGATCAAGAATTTTCTGCCATACAGATATTTATAAAAGTGTTCGACGGATTTTACAACTGCTAACAGTTCCCTCCGAGTTACACAGTAGTTCTTTTCAGCTTTCGATAAAGTTTTGCTGAAGTAACCAACCACTCTTTCCTTACCGTCTTGTAGCTGTTACAAGACGGCTCCAATTCCCACATTGCTGGCGTCGGTGTCCAGAATAAGCTTACCATCAGGAAGTGGATAAGCAAGAACAGGTGCTGACGTAAGCTGTTTCTTCAATATTTCAAACGCCTTTTGACATTCCTGATCCCAACAGAAGGACTTATCTTGTTCTGTCAAACGTGTCAAGGGTTTGGCGATGTCTCCAAAATTCTTGACATATCGTCGGTAATAGGAACAAAGACCCAAGAAACTCCGGAGCTGATGTTTGTCGATAGGGATTGGCCATTCCTGAACGGCTTGTATCTTAGCGGGGTCAACAGCAACGCCATCCTTGCTTACGTTATGTCCTAAATAGTTGACCTGTCTCTGGAACAAGTGGCATTTCTTAACATTCAATGTTAGATTAGCGTTCTGTAATCTTTTAAAAACTTCTTCCAGGTTAGATAAATGTTCCTTAAAGGTCTTACCCATTATGATGATGTCGTCTAGATAAACTAGACAAGTTTCCCATGACAAACCCCGCAGGATGTTCTCCATTAGTCGTTCAAACGTCGCAGGAGCATTACAGAGGCCAAATGGAAGGACCGTGAATTGCCATAACCCTGATCCACTGGTAAAGGCAGTCTTTTCTTTGTCTGCAGGATTCATTTTAACTTGCCAGTATCCGCTTTTAAGGTCCAAGGTAGAAAACAGAGTAGAACCCGCCAAAGCGTCGAGGGCATCATCAATCCTTGGCAGAGGATAACTGTCCTTCTTAGTGACATCATTTAGCTTTCGATAGTCGACACAAAACCGCATTGATCCGTCTTTCTTTCTCACTAATACCACAGGAGAAGCCCACGGACTACTGGATGGTTCGACTATGCCATTTTGAATCATTTCTTTAAGGGCTCTGTCTGCTTCTTCCTTTTTAACTTGAGGCATATTTCGGGGTACCTGTCGAATCGGACGTGCATCACCAGTGTCAATTCTATGTTGTACAACATCAGTTCTTCCCAGTTTACTTTTAGAACCAAATACAGGTTTATAACGGTAAAGTAGATCTCTTACCTGTTTCTTTTCTAATTTTGACAAAGAGGGGTCTAATTTTGTCATTAATTGTTCAATTTCGTTGGTCTCATCTGTTTCCGTAACATTTATCTTGTGAATTATGGCCATTACTGGTTCTAAACTTCCCATTTCCGTGTCCTTTCGGAGAAGAACTGGATGATCGTTCAAGTTGATAACTCGGATGGGTACCTCTTTGGCGGATCTAACAAGAGTCTTACCCACAAGGAGTCCTTTTCCCAATTCATGGTCATGGTTCTTCGGCTCCATCATGGCTGGGGCACCATCTGGCTCCAGTCCATCCAACCGCGCTGTGACGACACATTCGCAGCTTGCCGGAAGTTCGATATCTTCGATTAGCTTAATCGAGGCATTGTCAACTTGTTTTCGGTGCAGGAATATTTCTTCATTACCAGTACGAAGGATACGTTGGCGAAGATCCAAATGAAAACCACAGTGGAGCATAACATCCATGCCCAGAACAACATCTTCATCAACGTCAGCCACCAGCACTGAGTGAACAAGAGAGGTTGAACCAAACTGTAGCGTCACCTGTATCTCACCGTAGACTCTAGCAGAATCTCCGGTAGCGGTACGCAGTCTCCAACTGGTAGGCAACATCTTATTTCGCATAATGATGGTTGGTCGGACGATAGTTTTTGTAGCTCCAGTGTCTACCAGCATGCTAATATTCTTCCCATCAAGGAGGCCATCTACATATAAGCTGTCCACGTGATGTCGCAGAGTTGCCAATTTAATGGTGTGAGGGACTACGGGAATGTTTGGGGTCGAAGGCGCCCTCCAGGAGTCGACCCGTTTAGAGTTTTCCTGCTGCAGGGGTACTTCAGCAGGAGATTTTTCTTTATGGGGGCAAGTATTTCTTATATGGCCTAGTTCTCCGCAGTTCCAGCATCTCACTGGGCGCCTTCTTTTTGGAGATAACTTCATAAACCTCTCTACTACCGCTTCAACGTCGCTAACGGAATGAACGGCATGGTCGTAGTTACCGGTGATTTCCCTCAATCGAGCAACTCCACGTGAGGCCTCCGTCGCTGCCTCAAACTCCAGGGCAATGGTCAAGGCGTCCACAAGGGTCTTCGGCCGCGCCAGCCGTACAGCGCGCTGCAACTCGACGTCTCGAAGACCATCGGTGAAGGTTTGGACTGCTAGGCACTCCAGGAAATCCTCCGCTGCATTTGAATACGCAAGTCGTACCATTCTTGCTACATCCGCTTCAAATTCCTGGATAGTTTCTCCATTTTTCTGTTTTCGGCTCTTTAACTGCATTCGGTACACCGGTTGTAGATGAGTTTGACCATAACGCATCTCTAGACGATTCACCAATAACTCGAAGTTGTCAGCTTCATCCGGTGTCAATGATTGCAAGACGTCTAAAGCTTCGCCTCGCAGAGCTACGGTTAGGGACAATGCTTTCTCCTGGGATGACCATCCATTAGCTCTGGCCGCTGCGTCGAATTGTTTCAGGTAATTTGGCCAGGAAGTCTTCCCGTCGAAGGTCGGGGGTTTCATCGTCGTTCGTACATGGGTCGTCTCCTCGCTTCTTTGTCGTTCGACGTCTGCGTGGCAGGTTTCCATCCTTCTTGCATCTCCGTCGCCGTTGTGGATGGTTTGGTTTCGGCGGCTAGCTTCCTGTTCTTGTTGAAGCTTTCTTATTTCGGACTGCACTTGCTGGTTGATCTGGTTTTGCTCGTCTCGCAAGTTGGCGACTTGTTGATTTTGTTCGTCTCGCAAGCTGGACACTTGCTGATTTTGTTCGTCTCGCAAGCTGGACACTTGCTGATTTTGTTCTTCACGAAGATGTGATATTTGCTGGGAGAACGAACTGGATAACTCATCTGATATGGTAGACATCCGTTGTGATAGCTCTTCTTGCTGGCTCTTTATCTGACTGGCTAGCTCCTCTTGCTGGCTCATCATTCGTCCTGATAGCTCCTCTTTCAGCTGGGACATATCTTCGCGCTGGCTCTTCATCTGACTGGATAGCTCCTCTTGCTGTCTCTTCATCTGACTGGATAGCTCCTCTTGCTGGCTCGTCATTCGTCCTGATAGCTCCTCTTTCAGTTGGGACAGTTGTTCGAACTCCACAGCGTCAGGGTCCAAATCATTATTTACATAGTATTCACGGAGCCTTCTTAACAATACGGATTTCCTTCCAGTACTTTCCAACTCCAATTCTTCGAGCTCTCTTCTGAGCTCAGCCACCAATAGTTCATTTATCTTTTTTCCAGGCATTCTTGTATCTTCACCCCACACCTGACACCAATTTGAAACACGTATGGGGGCTTTTTACACAATTTATTTACAAAATTGTTAAGATACACTGAACTCTGCTGGATAACGTCTAACTACTTGACAATACAATGAACTCTTCTGAACACTTGACTCGAACTGACGTTAACTGTCCGTGCATCCCCTTATATACAACATTATTTAATCTAGTTAGTGTGTTTAGAAGTTTCTAGAATTTTCTAGAAACATTATTTAAAATGGTCAGTTGATTTTTTTACAAACTTCTAAGAATCAACTGTCAACAACAATCTTTCAAATTAAGGTCCCTTCCTTTACGGTTATCCCGTTACAATATATTGTTACGTTCTAGGGGTTCAAAATAAAATCACTGCTGAACGAAAAGGTTTAATTTATTTACACACTACAAACTAAACGAATTATAACTTAATAACTAAATTAACTATAACACACTAATTTATGTACAACAATTAACTTCGATTTATATTCACTATTTATTTTCACTTCGTAGATCGCTCAAATATTTAGACTGTCGCTGTTAACTTTTTACTTCCCCTGTGGTCCGCCGTTCTCAGCTTATATACCAGTCCACCGCTTCCAGAAGATCCTTCGAAAACAGTTTCTCGACGCGCGTAGAAGAAAAGGAATATTCTCGATCGTACGCGCGGTCACTAGACTTCCGGGAATCAGTTGTTTACCTAGCGCTATCAGGGCGACAGGGGCGTACTAAGGGAGTCTCGCTCGTTACAATATGTATATTTAAGAGTACTGAAAAATAGTACTCACTTCGGAGCGCTGTAAAACCTTAGCTATTGACTTAATGAAAAAATGTTGCTATCAAAAGTTGCTCCTCAAAAGACGATCTACAAAAATGGTTTGATATAATTTTTTCGTAAAATGATAAATAAAAAAGTTATAACGAAAAAAATTTTTTTTTCTCGAATTTTTGAACATTTTCGCTTATAACTTTTTTATTTATAGTTCTACGAGAAATTGTTACTGTAGAGAATCTAACTTGCAACAAAAAAAGTTAATAATTTTTTTTTACCAGATAAATAGTTTAAGAGATATGTACATGTAAAAACCATTTCAACCCCTATTTTCAAGATGGCGGCCGTTGGACAAGGGTGGCGACCCCACAAACTTGGTTTTAGCTTTACACTGACCCCCCCTACACTACTAAAAAATAAAATTGCGTCCTCTAAAAAACGCAAGGTTAGGCCTAAAAAATGTAACATTTCAATGGACTACTAGCCCTGATGGCCATCGAACAAGAATTGGCTATGAAGTATATGGAAGATCAAAAACTAAATGCCTTAGTTGAACAATTTTCTCAACGGAACCGAAGGCTTATGCTTCACTAATGTGGCCGATATAAATAAATGGTGTAATCAACTGTAACAAATCTTTTCATAGCAATAACTCTAATCCTTTTATTTTTTTTTATTATTTCAACATTTGTTCGTTATGTACGGAATTGACCATTTAAAACTGTACTGTGTCAATTAAAGGATATTTGAGTCAGAGTCTGTTGTTTTCAATTTCGTCCTCATATGCAAATTTGTTTTAACCTTATCAATTATTAAGTTTTTTAACCTAAAACTATTTATTTTTACAACGATTTTACGTTTATAAATTTATTAGTTAATATATCATCGTAAGGCACCTTATAATGAGATGGATTCATAATACTACTTTTTCTCTACATACACCTACATAATTTCTTTGACTAAAAAAATTAAATAATCGGCCTAGTAATATTTAAATTACTGTCTGTATACATTTCTTTTATAAAAATTCTATCATTAAAGCTTACATTGTTTATAATAATTTTGTTTTATATTGAAACAATAACGAGAAAGATTGGCTTATACACGTAGATACAAAAACAGAGCGAATCAGATTATTCCAGATTTTTGATCTCTGGCATGTTGTGCCCCCCAAAATAATTGTCCACGCGACGCCTATGGAACCCCATATTAGCTTTCAGGGATTTACCTGCAGAAGGTTATAAATACACACATGTTTGGGAAATTGTTTTACTATTCGTATTTTGTTCGTTCTGTGTTATTGTAGCGCATAGTTATAATTTCTCTCATAAACCTGTGTTAAAATATATCCAGTTCTAGTAGTGATAGTGAACATTATGAACAAAAAAAAAACAGTAAAAAACTCAAGTACTCTCAAAAATGTAAAGAAGAATGGGAACAGCTTCCCGAGCTTAAAGGTTGGTTACAAAAAACAAAAAAATAACAATACGCAGTAGGAAAATGTTGCAATAAAGATATTAATATAAGAAGTGGAAAGGATGCTTTAATTAAACACAGCGGTAATCTTGCAGACGGGGTTCATATTAATATGCGCATGACCACGTTCATTCAAAATGTATTCGCTTTTGCCAGCGCCGTTGTCAAATCTCGCATTCAAATTGACGATGAATTTACTTGGACAACTTGCGAATGTTGCGCTAGGCTAATGATAGTTTATTTAATATAAATGATGTATAAGTGATTAAAATGTATTATATAAAATCGAGTATCTATAATATCTCATTATAAACAACTTACTTCCTTTATGTAGATAGGACTAAAGGCTAGTTCGGACTAGGCTAGTAATTTAGTTAAGTAGCAAGTATAATTAAGTGGCTAAATGTGTGCGAACCACAAAAAATTAGTCGAGTAGTTTAGTGAATGATTTAGTCGAGTCAATCCATTCTACTCTATTTTTATCGGGCGAGTAGCTCCCCCACCACGCTTCCAAGTCTACTGGCTCACGGGCTAAACAAATCCGAACCCAGAGACAATATAATATAAAGAGACTTTTTGAAAGATAGGGCAAAAGCGGTACAATGTTTGTTTGTTTACCCCCAGAACTCTGCGCTGAGGTTAGGTGGTAGATAGGAGAACTATACCACCTAAACTCGATCAGCTGGTGAGGTGAGCTCTCTGGGTGAGCTAAAAATAATACTATAATGGCGGTTGAAGTGACAGTGTAGCGTAAGTATTATTAGTATTAGTTTTAATTTAATATTATTTTAAGATAGTTTTAAATTCGTAAAGTGTATAAAAGTACAGTGTACAGTTTCAACTATGTGATTACCGAATTATTTTAAATATAAATGCGCTGTGCCACATTGTTCAAGTAAATATTTTTACCCAATTCCCGATCCAAATTTTAAGAATAAAAAGTTAGATAATCAGTTTGATACACAACCAATAAGTTATGTGGCAGGTGCTTTGGTAAAAAAATTAAATTTAGATTGTAAAGAATGTAACTCAAATCTGAAACCTAATAGTTTGGAACCTCACCATACTTTTACGTACTTTAAAGAGAATGATGATAAAAGACGTCTGACTTACGTTACGAAAGAAGTTGTTAATTTTTTAGCTAGTGTACATAATGCAGTTCACCAAATTTTACCTGTATTTGGCCACATAATATGTCTGATTCAAAAAAATAATCATGTGTTTGCGTGAATTCATTAACTTTGATTGGTTTACTTGCCAAGAACATAAGTCAGACGTTTTTTTGAAACTTTTAAAAATCAGTTTTTCTTTAATAATTAGAAAATATTATAATGATCTTTTTAGATCGAGTGACAATATATAAAATTTTATATACTGCGGTAATGTTTTTAAGTTTTAGGTTCTTGCGTGTACACAAAGGATTGGTGTCCTATTTCCAATACCTCATGACACAACACTACGTATTGAAGAATTTTGTAAAAAATATTTTTCATTTTATTAATAATTAACCATTGTTCCTAAATAAAAGTTGTTCCTTATTTTATATGTATTTTTTAGTGTTTCAAGTGTATATTGGTGTTAAAGTTGTTTTTATTAAAAATTGGTTTATTATTTAGTTTTTATATTTATTTACCTAAATATTATAAGATAATATGCACTTTTAAGCTTATATTTTAATTTTTAATATTTTTACACAACAGTAAAAATATTAAAAATCAAAATATGAGCTTTAAAAGTGTATTTTTATTTGAAACGGAATAATTTATACCCTGTCCCGCCAATTTTTTGAATCGATGAGCTTCTTCCCCCAATTGTTGGCGCGCCACCGTCGCTCAAAACATGAGACCAATTTCATATAAGGTATCAGTACATCTCTTTATTATATATTATCTCTGTCCGAACCTGTTGATTTAGTCTAGTACATTAGTGCCCGCAAAAATGTCAATCAGGTGGAGTGAAGAAACAACTTTCAAGTTTGTTTCCAAGTACTTGGAGCATGAATGTTTATGGAATATTAAATCTCCAAATTACAAAAATAAACAAATTAAACAATCCGCATACATTAAGTTAGAAAAAGAGATGAATATACCCGGATTTGGGGAAAAGGACATTAAATTGAAAATTAAAAACATCAGGTTAGTGCACATTTTATTATTTTTAGTATTTCAAAAGCATATTTTTTAATGATACAATAAGCTCTTAATTATTATTACTTACTACTTATTGTTTTTAGAAATATTTTTACCCAACAAGATGCATTCTTTTTAGATCTACATACTCGCAGGAATTAAAAAAAATAAAAGATTTCAAAAGTTCAGGCGCTGGTTTAGACACCATTTACATTCCCAATGTAAAATGGTTTAGTTTATTGGATGCATCCCTGAAAAACCTATCCTCAATGCTGACACAAACTGAAAGTAATTTGGTAAGTAACTACCTTCCTACTTATTCTTTATACACATTATTACAATACAATAATCATGTTATACAATACACACAAACTCTCTTTCGCATTTATAATATTAGTCAGGATTAACGATACGAAAAAAACAAAAGGTAAATAAATCAACTAGCTACTTATGGTTCCCATCTCTCTTTAAATTATTATCTGCATAATTTATTGTAGTTCGCAAACATAGTCATTTTAGGTTCTTTAACTGAATGTGAAAGTAAATTATTACGTTTTTATTAATTATAATATATTTATGGTTTATTAATTAGTGTAGTTATTTGTGTGTGATCCAACTCTTCATCGTTACACCTTACCACAAATCCTTGTGAATCATTCCATTCTCACCTTTCTGATAGTTTTTATTTTCGACATCCAAACATACATGTATTTACTAACACCCTTTTATTATTTCAAACGAGAATTTATATTAAACTACAAAGTATCGGAACCAGACCAATAATTAAAAAAAAAGGCGGTTAGATTTGCAGAAACCTGCATTGAAAATCTAATACAAGATTATATAAAAGGCAATATTTCTGAATATAATTTTGTAAAGACTGCAGCATACCGGTATAAACAAATAAAGTAATTTTTTTTTATAAAACTGTAAATATTTAACTTTTGTTTGGATATCTGTTTTTTATTTTATTTTTCATTGTTTATAAAAGTTGGTTTATTTGTAAAACTGTTTCTTTATTTTTACATTAAATAATTTTTTTTTATATTTTGTTTCATTTTACATTTCATATAGTGTTAGGTAGGGACCTGCTTAAGGGAGACCCGCTTATCGCTTATTATACCTAAAATCCAATGGTTACGAATTCAACTGTCAAAAGTTATGAATTCACCGGTGTCGATTTTTGAAAAGTTATGAATTGGCCTGTTTATATTTTGCCGCAAGAAAGGATGCCATTAAAAGTTACGAATTGGCCCGTGCCCTCGCAAACATAGTCATTTTAGGTTCTTTAACTGATTGTGAAAGTAAATTATTACGTTTTGATTAATTATAATATATTTATGGTTTATTAATTAGTGTAGTTATTTGTGTGTGATCAGGGCTATACATGATTATACTGTATTGTTGGTGGGCCGGTATTTTTCAATGTATCATTCTTATCTGCCAAGGGACAGATCCGCTTCCGACAAAATAATTTGCATATCTCTCCCGAAGATCTGTAGTTCTTTGGGATGAGCGGTTACTTAAAGAAATTGGTAGCGGTTGCATTCCGAGAGACTCTGGCTCATGTCTCCAATTACTAGGAACGATAGTTCCTGCTTCAAAACGTTCTGAGTCCACTGTGTATTCATACTGTCTGTTCTGTAAATTTGTTTGTCTTAGCCAATTATGTAAAGCGCAGCAGGTCTTTACTATCTTAACAACTTTCTCAGGACTATAAGGCATCGGTTTCTCAAACACTCTGAATCTGGCAGCTAATAAACCGAAGGCATTTTCGACTATTCTTCGAGCCCGAGATAAACGATAATTAAAAATTTTTTGCGTTAATGTTAATCGATTTCCTGGAAAAGGTTTTAATAAATATTCTTTCAGGGGAAATGCATTGTCGCCAACTAGGACATGACCCTTTGGTAGAATACCGTTTTCTAATTCTTGATACAAACCACAGCTACGAAATACGCCTCCATCAGAAACTCTTCCTTTACACCCAATATATAACTAAAGCAATATTTATGATCTACAACAGCCATTAAGACAATGCTGTTTGTCTCTTTGTGATTATAGTATAAACTTCTTGATTCAGGGGGTGCCTTAATGACGACATGTTTTCCATCGATTGCTCCACAGCACCCTGGAAAGTTCCACTGTTCTCAAAAACCATTTTCAATTATTTTCCAGTCTGTAGTAGTAGGAATCTAAAAAAAACATGTTCCTGAATACTCTTTGATACTAATAACATTTTGTTTGTTTCAGGCTTCCAATAGTTCTCACACGGATGATACTGAGCAAAATACAACATTAATGGATACTTTTTGCGAACCTACACCTACTCCACCGGTGACAAAAAAGAGAAAAATCAACCAGCTTTCGAGCATGGTGGGCCAATTAAAAGAAATTGTTGATAGCACTAATTCTACAGTTGAAGAAAATGAGTTTGAGGTCTCCGGTAAGCATATCGGTCTTCAACTGAAATCTTTGCCCTTACTATTGGCATTAGAAGCACAAGAGTATATTCAACTTTACATAAATAAAATTCGACGTCAACACATTCAAAAAGAGTCCGAACAAAACAGAATCAACAGAGCGCCACAGTCGCCTAATGCTAGTGAATCACCATATAGCGATTCTGCAATATATTATTATGATACTAGTACTTTGGAAGAACAGGGAACTGAATTTATATCAAATGACTTAGTTTTCACAGCAATTCAAAACGCTAATGTAGAACATTGATTCTCTTAATAAATACATGTTTTATAATAAATCTGTTACAGTTATTTAATCTTACCTTGATAAATTCCATTAATGATTCATAGATTGCTTCACAAACTTCAATGATGAATTCGGAAATAGTTGATTTTCCTAGTCTAAAAATATGTGTGATTGTCCTTAAACTACATCCAGTAGCAAGAAAGTATAAAACTGATTGTAATTTTGTAATCGCAGGAATCGCACCTCTCAAAATGGTGTCTTTACGCTGAATTTTAGACTGTATTTTCGTTAACAAAAAATTAAAACAACTTTCGGACATTCTCAAACTATCGAAGTATTCTTTGGGGTCTTCCAATGCTAATTCCTTCAGAAGACTATTGAAGGGTCCACTACAAGAACCATCAAGGTCCACTTCTGGTCGAAAATGAGTTCATGGCGGCATCTGTTAGCCTTTAAGGTGTACTAACACGCTAGAAATCGAAAACTGCTAAAAACCGCCTGAGTCATATGAAAATATCGTTGAAAAGAGAAGACGTACGATAACCATCAGAGTCCCAGCGGTGGTAGGAAAGAAAAATCAGGGTCCACCGAAACGGAGTGTCTGCTGTGGTTCAATGAGCACTGACAGTCTCATCTCTACTAGGGATTTCAGTTGTGCTCACCAGGTTATATCAGTGTTTCGGTCCACGTAATCAGTTTTTACGCTCTGCATGCTAAATTTCGAAAACTTGCTGCAAAATCCTAATTTACTGTGCCCCAATATTTCGACCAACGATGTCTATTATTGTAGACAACTCAATTTCATTAGTTTCAACATTTATGCTCTTTCTGATTCAAGTGCAGTACTTTATACTTATGACGATTCTATCGCAAAGAAAGGAGTAGATGACGTCTGCTCCATGTTACATCACTTCCTTCATAATGTTTTATCCTCTGAAATCCGAAATGTAGTAATTTTTTGTGACTCATGCGGAGGACAAAAAAAATTACACAATGATTAGATATTACCATTACATCGTTCATGAAACTCATTGTTTTGATCATGTTAAGGCTATAGGTATTAAGGTTATATTGCCCGTTAGAGGACATAGCTACCTGGAATGTGATCGGAATTCGAGCCTAATTAATCAAAGAACAATATGCGAGACAATATGCAGAACTAGCGGACTAAAACCATCGCCATTTCAAGTTATTGATTGTTCACAACAGTTCAAATTTAAGTTATGGACCGAATACTTGTCCTCGTTTTATTGATCCAAATGTCCTTTTCCCACAAGACCGGTGAGAATGATCAGCGTGCGAGCAGATAAGAAAAACGTGCGTTTGCATAAACAGTCATTCTTGGTTTATACACGCCCACGAGGCAAACGAAAGAAAAAATCAAACAGTGAAAAAGCTACTCCTTTGCGTATGCCCCTTAAGACATTATACTTGGGAGGCATTTCAATTAAAGCAGCAAAATATCGTGATTTATTGCATCTTAAGCAATTACTCAATAATCCACTAGCAAAGGATTTCTACGATAACCTTACTGCAGACTATCAGACCGACGGTGGTGAAATCGATGACCCCCCTCTTGATGATTGAGTGAAAGTGCACTTGTAAAATGATTTTTTTTGCAATAAAACATGTAAAAAAATAATTTGGTGTTGAATAAAAAAAATTGGTGTGGATTCCTGATAGTTATTCTTTCATCCTGCATTTTTGCATTTTTTATATTTTTTTAATACCATGTACCTAATCCCTAGGAGACTTGTAACTTTAAATTTGCTCTCCTGAATTTTTTTTTCCGAAGGACCTTGATGGTTCTTGCAGTGGATCCTTCAATTAGTAGCTCCTAATTTATCTCTTCTATCGACCCATTTTCGTACCCATAACTTCTTTCTCTTCATTACACAAATTTCCTCATCTGCCTCTTCTAAAACGGCAATTGCAATTAACTTAAGCAGTTTATTAACTCTATTGCGTTGCTGCCTGTTCATCTTGCAAAACGTCACTTACTTGTGTACTGTATACTAAACCGAGTGCGAACGATTTCTGTGTGCAGTAGCGAGTAGAAGCCACTAAATTACTCGCTACTTAACTAAATTACTAGCCTAGTCCGAACTAGCAATAAAGAAGAGTAAGTGTTTAGCACATTAATAAAATTTTTAAAGATAGTGTCATTTATTTATACTTCACCAACCGAAATACTTTATGTATAGTCCATTTCACCGATTTTGCCCGATGACTGAAATCATACTCGAAGTAAATTTAGAGTTACATCTCTCTCAGATACAGGCAAGTTAGAAATTTAAATGAGGACGTTTGTTTTTTAATACAACACTTACGTAACTGCATCTTGTTTCACCGGTAGATAAAAAGTATTCAATACGGAAGTCTAGACTTAATTCACATTCGTAGTAACCGACATGTACGGCTCGTTGTTGAAGGGTTAAATTTAATAATTATTAATGTCATATTTTTGTAGATGTCAAACCACACTGATACTTTCAGAAACTTACGACCTAATTTAGAAAAAAAAATCTCTCCGCCATTGGAACTGGGATGACAGTTTAATCTTATTTCAGTGGTTTCTAATATCAAATCGGCCAAAAACGATGAAATGGACTATAGATATTATTGTAATTGTAATAAAAAAATTGAAAATATTTTTATTTTTATAACACTAAATACCTAATACAATATTTTGAAATCGGCAGTTTGAAATTATAACAAGATCCTTTATTATAAATCCTTTATCTCTCTCTATTATACCACCTTCGCATAAATATACAGAAAAAGAGAAACGCTAAAAAATATGATGCCTTACATCAAGTGATAAACTGCTCCCTCTATTAATATTACATCTATGCTTTGACCAATAAGAAAGGGGATGACCCTCAGAGTAATATTTATTTATGACTCTGAGGGATGACCATACTCAATTATTTTAAAATTTTAAGTAAGTACTTGATTTTATCTGATCTTCGCTATAAGACGTGCTTTCTCACTAAATAGTTATTTATGATATGAGTGTTAAAAGTGAGGTTTTATTTTGTGAGTGAAAACGTTTGTGAAATGAGCGGAGCGAATTGAACAATTTCACGAACAAAATAAAATCACTTTTAACACAAATACCATACAATGTTTTTTGTACAACTTACCTATTTTGATAATGAAACGAGCGAATTTGCAATAACAATAAACCAAACCGTGTTAAAAGTAAACTAAACCGTGTTAAAAGTAAACTAAACCGTGTTAAAAGTAAACTTGTTTACATGGCAACGTGTTAAAAGTATTTTTAACACGCTGTTATGTAAACAATCGTTTTTAACATTGTTTGCTATCATTAAAAGTGTCACTTTTAATGACAGTTGTACAAAAAGTTCTTTTATGTGTTTTTTTTTAATTTGAATTAATAGACATTTACATTTTTTTAATTTAAGAAAGTGTGTTAAGAGACTGTTTGAGGTAAGCATTTTTTACTTTTTGTTATTTTTAAGTATGGAAAAATACATTGGAAATATTTATAAATACATATTTAATTAGGTATTTGTAGGTTTTGGATTAAAAAAAATCTAAAACGTAATACTTTTCGCTTTTTTATCGACATTGTAAATTTTCACAGACATTTAAATATTTTTAAATATTTTAAATTTTACACAAAGTATTTGAAATTATTCAATATTTTTGTGTTATAGTATATGTTACGGTAATCTTGCCTATGTAACTTTTGAAATTTTTGTTCCATTAACTATTTGGGGAATTTTTGCCAATAAGAAAAAATAAATTAATATGTTTGAAAATTGCCTTTTTTTATTTTATTAATCTTGATGGATATGTCGAATTTGTCAAGGGCGTCTGTAAAATCTGAAAATGCCTAACAAAGGTAAAATAAGTAAAAAAATATTTTTACTTTCTTCTGCGGTTTCGAAAACCAACATCGGTTGTAGGTTTTTATGATAAAAAATTTACTTAAAATTTTACTGTCATTTTGTTTCGTGATATAAATTCTAGAAACTGCTATAAAAATAGATTTTCAGAATTCAAAAATGGATAGATAATTTCGGAATGTCCGAATTGCATCCCAGGCAGAGCAGGTAGATTTTATACCATCCGAGTTGCATCCCATATCTGTCCGAATTGCGTCCCTCGACCAATTTTGTTTTAGGACATAACATATATATTTTGCGATAATAATAAACAGTGTTGTCACATTTAGTTAATACAAAGTATTGTGATATCGAAATTAATATAGTTTTCGGGATTGATCTTCGGCCGAGTTAAAATTAAAGTTTCTTGATATTTTGTCCTAACGTTTTATCGTTAAAGGAATATGTAAAATGTATCGCCTAATAACCAGGACAGGACAAATTTTTTAAATGAATACAAATTATTTAAATATCATCCTCAGAGTACACTCAGATCTTGGGAATATAATAGCTATTTATGTAATCAGTTACGAAAAGCCTAATTTTAGTGTCACTTTATATGTCAAAATTTGAAAAAGAATATTTATTACATTGTTATATTGCCCGCAACCAAAATAAAAATTGAAATTTGACCTAAGATTCAGAAAAGAAGAGAAACTAAATTCCGAATAAAATCAACTTCCAAAAATAGAAAGTTAATGTTATTTATCAAAAACCCCAAATAATTACATCTTAACGACATATTGTATGGGAAAATTTATAAATGTTAATGACTAATGGGGTATTAAGTGAGGATTATTGCTTTAAAAACGGTTGACCATTATATTTTACCAATAGTTCAAATTTGTGATTCGTTTCGGAAACTTCGTACTAACATTTTATAGTCATATACTGTGTAAATTTGGTGAAAATATGGAGATCAGTACGGTTTTAAGCGAAAAGGGTAAAGTTTTAATTGTTATTCGAGGCTATACATTCTGTTTTCAAAAAATGTTAGCCAAAGATACGATGAAGAGGTGGCAATGTACAAAACGGAATTGTAAGGCTTTTCTTAAAACAAATTCTACAGATGATGATTTAATTGAATCAGTGTTAAATCACAACCATGAGAAATTACCGGAGGAAATTTTAAACAGAAAAAACATTAGTAACTCTGTTAAATGTGCTGCTGTCAGTGACGTGTGTGAAAAGCCAATGAAATTAATTCGGAATGAAATAAAAAATACGGGTATAGATTCCTTAACAACTAAGGATGTAGAACGAATTCGTAAAAACATTCATAGTGCAAGATCGTCAAAGGGTCTAATACAGGTTCTAAATTTTGGTATATAAAGGTTTAGGGTATTGTTAGTTATTTATCTATTATTTTAAGGGAATTTGATAAAATTAAATATTGGATTCGTTTTTTATGTGGTTTATGGTATTTTCTTTAAAATAAAAAACTTTTTGTTCTTTCAACTCGACGTTTCGATTTACTCTTTACTAAAGCAAAATTCTCTTTGGTAAACGATATATTTAGTCGATTAATTGTAAATATTGTAACATTATGTATATATCTATAATTTACATAAAAAAGGTTAAGTACAAATGTTTAATTTATTTTATTCTTTATGTTTACATACAATTAATATATTTTTATTCTATTAATTTGTTACTTTTTATTTTAAAACTCTACTTAGTCTCGATGTTTTAAATTTTAACACAAATTGGCAACGTTGCTGCGGATTTTACCTGAAATGGTGTTAATAACCATAGAATACCTGTTTTCGAGGCGGGAGATGCAATTCGGATGTGACCTTTTTTTGGTCAGGTAAAAGTTTAATTTTTGGGATGCAATTCGTATGTCGCCATTCAATTATTTTAAAATTTTAAGTAAGTAGGTACTTGATTTTATCTGATCTTCGCTATAAGACGTGCTTTCTCACTAAAAGTTCTTTTATGTGTTTTTTTTTAAATTTGAATTAATAGACATTTACATTTTTTTAATTTAAGAAAGTGTGTTAAGAGACTGTTTGAGGTAAGCATTTTTTACTTTTTGTTATTTTAAAGTATGGAAAAATACATTTGAAATATTTAAATACAAATTCAATTAGGTATTTGTAGGTTTTGGATTAAAAAAAATATAAAACGTAATACTTTTCGTTTTTTTATCGAAATTGTAAATTTTCACAGACATTTAAATATTTTAAATTTGACATAAAGTATTTGAAATTATTCAATATTTTTGTGTTATAGTATATGTTACGGTAATCTTGCCTATGTTACTTTTGAAATTTCTGTTCTATTAGCTATTTGGGGAATTTTTGCCAATAAGAAAAAATAAATTAATATTGTAACGGGATGACCGTAAAGGAAGGGACCTTAATTTGAAAGATTGTTGTTGACAGTTGATTTTTAGAAGTTTGTAAAAAAATCAACTGACCATTTTAAATGTTTCTAGAAAATTCTAGAAACTTCTAAACACACTGACTAGATTAAATAATGTTGTATATAAGGGGATGCATGAGCAGTTAACGTCAGTTCGAGTCAAGTGTTCACAAGAGTTCATTGTATTGTCAAGTAGTTAGACGTTATCCAGCAGAGTTCAGTGTATCTTAACAATTTTGTAAATAAATTGTGTAAAAAGCCCCCATAAGTGTTTCAAATTGGTGTCAGGTGTGGGGTGAAGATATAAGAATGCCTGGAAAAAAGATAAATGAACTATTGGTGGCAGAGCTCAGAAGAGAGCTCGAAGAATTAGAATTGGAAACTACTGGGACCAAATCTGTATTGTTGAATAGGCTCCGCGAATACTACCTAAGTAATAATTTGGACCCTGACGTTGTGGAGTTCGATGACCCGGTTCAAAAAGCAATTTCTGAACTATCGCAACGAATGACGAACCAACAAGAAGAACAAGCTCAACAACTTTCCCGGCAACATGAGGAGCTATCCAGTCAGATGAAGAGCCAGCGCGAAGATATGTCCCAGCTGAAAGAGGAGCTATCAGGACGAATGACGAGCCAACAAGAAGAACAAACTCAACAACTTTCCCGGCTGCAAGAGGAGCTATCAGGACGAATGACGAACCAGCAAGAGGAGCTATCCAGTCAGATGAAGAGCCAGCAAGAGGAGCTATCCAGTCAGATGAAGAGCCAGCAAGAGGAGCTATCCAGTCAGATGAAGAGCCAGCGCGAAGATATGTCCCAGCTGTCACAGAGAATGACGAGCCAGCAAGAAGAACAGACGCAACAGTTTTCCCAGCTATCACAACGGATGTCTACCCTATAAGATGAGTTATCCAATTCGTTCTCCCAGCAAATATCACATCTAAGGGACGAGCAAAATCAACAAGTCGCCAACTTGCGAGACGAGCAAAACCAGCAAGTGGCCAACTTGAATCAGCAAGTGGCAAACTTGCGAGAGGAAATCAACCAGCAAATGCAGTCCGAAATAAGGAAGCTTCAACAAGAACAGGAAGCTTATCGTCGAAACCAGCCCATTCACCACGGCGACGGAGATGCAGAAAGGATGGAGACCTGCCAGGTAGACGTCGACCGACGAGGAAATGGGGAGACTACCCAGGTACGAACGACGATGAAACCCCCTACCTTCGACGGGAAGACTTCCTGGCCAAATTATCTGAAACAATTCGACGCAGCGGCCAGAGCTAATGGATGGTCATTCCAGGAGAAAGCATTGTCCCTAACCGTAGCTCTGCGAGGCGAAGCTTTAGACGTCTTGCAATCATTGACACCGGATGAAGCTGACAACTTCGAGTTATTGGTGAATCGTCTAGAGATGCGTTATGGTCAAACTCATCTACAACCGGTGTACCGAATGCAGTTAAAGAGCCGAAAACAGAAAAATGGAGAAACTATCCAGGAATTTGAAGCGGATGTAGCAAGAATGGTACGACTTGCGTATTCAAATGCAGCGGAGGATTTCCTGGAGTGCCTAGCAGTCCAAACCTTCACCGATGGTCTTCGAGACGTCGAGTTGCAGCGCGCTGTACGGTTGGCGCGGCCGAAGACTCTTGTAGACGCCTTGACCATTGCCCTGGAGTTTGAGGCGGCGACGGAGGCCTCACGTGGAGTTGCTCGACTAAGGGAAATCACCCGTAACTACGACCATGCCGTTCATTCCGTTAGCGACGTTGAAGCGGTAGTAGAGAGGTTTATGAAGTTATCTCCAAAAAGAAGGCGCCCAGTGAGATGCTGGAACTGCGGAGAACTAGGCCATGTAAGAAATACTTGCCCCCATAAAGAAAAATCTCCTGCTGAAGTACCCCTGCAGCAGGAAAACTTTAAAAGGGTCGACTCCTGGAGGGCGAAATCGACCCCAAACATTCCCGAAGCCCCTCACGCCATTAAATTGGCAACTCTGCGACATCACGTGGACAGCTTATATGTAGATGGCCTCATTGATGGGAAGAACTTTAGCATGCTGGTAGACACTGGAGCTACGAAAACTATCGTTCGACCATCCATCATTATGCGAAAGAAGATGTGGCCTACCAGTTGGAGACTGCGTACCGCTACCGGAGATTCTGCTAGAGTCTACGGTGAGATACAGGTGACGCTACAGTTTGGTTCAACCTCTCTTGTTCACTCAGTGCTGGTGGCTGACGTTGATGAAGATGTTGTTCTGGGCATGGATGTTATGCTCCACTGTGGTTTTCATTTGGATCTTCGCCAACGTATCCTTCGTACTGGTAATGAAGAAATATTCCTGCACCGAAAACAAGTTGACAATGCCTCGATTAAGCTAATCGATGATATCGAACTTCTGGCAAGCTGCGAATGTGTCGTCACAGCGCGGTTGGATGGACTGGAGCCAGATGGTGCCCCAGCCATGATAGAGCCAAAGAACCATGACCATGAATTGGGAAAAGGACTCCTTGTGGGTAAGACTCTTGTTAGATCCACCAAAGAGGTACCCATCCGAGTTATCAACTTGAACGATCATCCAGTTCTTCTCCGAAAGGACACGGAAATGGGAAGTTTAGAACCAGTAATGGCCATAATTCACAAGATAAATGTTACGGAGACAGATGAGACCGACGAAATTGAACAATTAATGACAAAATTAGAGCCCTCTTTGTCAAAATTAGAAAAGAAACAGGTAAGAGATCTACTTTACCGTTATAAACCTGTATTTGGTTCTAAAAGTAAACTGGGAAGAACTGATGTTGTACAACATAGAATTGACACTGGTGATGCACGTCCGATTCGACAGGTACCCCGAAGGATGCCTCAAGTTAAAAAGAAAGAAGCAGACAGAGCCCTTAAAGAAATGATTCAAAATGGCATAGTCGAACCATCCAGTAGTCCGTGGGCTTCTCCTGTGGTATTAGTGAGAAAGAAAGACGGATCAATGCGGTTTTGTGTCGACTATCGAAAGCTAAATGATGTCACTAAGAAGGACAGTTATCCTCTGCCAAGGATTGATGATGCCCTCGACGCTTTGGCGGGTTCTACTCTGTTTTCTACCTTGGACCTTAAAAGTGGATACTGGCAAGTAAAAATGAATCCTGCAGACAAAGAAAAGACTGCTTTTACCAGTGGATCAGGGTTATGGCAATTCACGGTCCTTCCATTTGGCCTCTGTAATGCTCCTGCGACGTTTGAACGACTAATGGAGAACATCCTGCGGGGTTTGTCATGGGAAACTTGTCTAGTTTATCTAGACGACATCATCATAATGGGTAAGACCTTTAAGGAACATTTATCTAACCTGGAAGAAGTTTTTAAAAGATTACAGAACGCTAATCTAACATTGAATGTTAAGAAATGCCACTTGTTTCAGAGACAGGTCAACTATTTAGGACATAACGTAAGCAAGGATGGCGTTGCTGTTGACCCCGCTAAGATACAGGCCGTTCAGGAATGGCCAATCCCTATCGACAAACATCAGCTCCGGAGTTTCTTGGGTCTTTGTTCCTATTACCGACGATATGTCAAGAATTTTGGAGACATCGCCAAACCCTTGACACGTTTGACAGAACAAGATAAGTACTTCTGTTGGGATCAGGAATGTCAAAAGGCGTTTGAAATATTGAAGAAACAGCTTACGTCAGCACCTGTTCTTGCTTATCCACTTCCTGATGGTAAGCTTATTCTGGACACCGACGCCAGCAATGTGGGAATTTGGAGCCGTCTTGTCACAGCTACAAGACGGTAAGGAAAGAGTGGTTGGTTACTTCAGCAAAACTTTATCGAAAGCTGAAAAGAACTACTGTGTAACTCGGAGGGAACTGTTAGCAGTTGTAAAATCCGTCGAACACTTTTATAAATATCTGTATGGCAGAAAATTCCTGATCAGAACAGACCATGCTAGTTTAAAGTGGCTACTTAGCTTTAGGAACCCAGAAGGACAGATAGCAAGATGGCTCGAAAAACTGCAGTAATATGATGTTGAAATCGAGCACAGACCTGGAACCAGACATCGTAATGCTGATGCACTTTCCAGAAGACCATGTCGACCTGATTGCCCCCATTGTACCCGTATGGAGCAGAACGAGGAAAAACTTGCCTTAGTTAAGGTTGTGCCAGAAGACGAGAGCTCTATGCTGGAGGAGCAACAAGAAAACGATCCCGTTCTGAGAAAGATTAGGGAGTGGAAGAGAATGGACCGTCGTCCGTTGTGGAGAGAGATATCCTCATCCTCTCCTGCTTTAAAAGCATACTGGTCCCAATGGAACTCTTTAATTTTGGACGGAGGGCTCGTTAAAAGACTTGTAGAAAATTCCGAGGGCACAGAAACAAGGAAACAAATAGTGGTCCCAAGAAATGCTGTACCGGAAATTTTAAAACAGATGCATAATGATCGTTCTGGAGGACATCTGGGTATCACGAAAACGCTGCAAAAGATCCGAGATAGATTTTACTGGGTAAATTGCACTAATGATGTTAAAGATTGGTGTCGTAAATGCACTACATGTGCTGCCAGTAACGGTCCGCACCGAAAACCGAAGGCGGAAATGCAGCAATACCTGGTTGGAAGTCCTTTTGAAAGAATCGCAGTAGATGTATTGGGGCCACTTCCACAGACCGATGTAGGAAACAAGTACATCTTTGTTGTAATGGACTACTTCACTAAATGGGTTGAAGCATATGCAGTTCCCAATCAGGAAGCTACCACTTTAGCAGATATATTGGTTGAAGAATTCGTAAGCCGATTTGGGGTACCATTAGAATTACATTCAGACCAAGGAAGCAATTTTGAGAGCAAGCTGTTTCAAGAAGTTTGCCAAAGATTAGGCATCCACAAAACGAGAACCACAGCGATGCACCCTCAGTCTGATGGAATGGTGGAACGAATGAACCGGACTATAACCAACTATCTGTCAAAAGTGGTGTCAGATTGTCAGAGGGATTGGGATCGACATATTCCACTATTTCTAATGGCAATTCGATCGGCCATCAACGAATCAACTGGCCAAACGCCTGCGAAGGTCCTGTTCGGTAGAGAAATGAGGCTACCATGTGACTTGGTGTTTGGTTGTAAACCTGGTGAAGAAATGGCACGTGAACAATATGTCGCCGACCTTCAGAATCGAATGGAAAATATACACAACCTGGTGCGTGGAAAAATACAATTATCTAGTGATCGGATGAAGAGGTACTATGACACACGGACAATGGAAAAGAGTTACCAAGTTGGAGATTTAGTCTGGCTCTATAACCCCCGACGGCGTCGAGGTATTTGTCCCAAATTACAAAAGAACTGGGAAGGTCCTTACACCATCAAGAAGAAGATTAACGATGTCATTTATCGGATCGTGAAAATTCCCAGAGGGAAACCCGTCGTGGTCCATCATGATCGTTTGGCGCCTTACCAGGGAAACCACAGTGGAGATGCGCAGCAACTCCAAGAAGATGGTTTGGCTGGCTCAGGGAGTGTGCGGGATTCCGATGTAGGAAATAACATTCCAGGAGGAATGAATCTAAGGAGGGGGCAGTGACCGTAAAGGAAGGGACCTTAATTTGAAAGATTGTTGTTGACAGTTGATTTTTAGAAGTTTGTAAATTAATCAACTGACCATTTTAAATAATGTTTCTAGAAAATTCTAGAAACTTCTAAACACACTGACTAGATTAAATAATGTTGTATATAAGGGGATGCATGGGCAGTTAACGTCAGTTCGAGTCAAGTGTTCACAAGAGTTCATTGTATTGTCAAGTAGTTAGACGTTATCCAGCAGAGTTCAGTGTATCTTAACAATTTTGTAAATAAATTGTGTAAAAAGCCCCCATAAGTGTTTCAATATGTTTGAAAATTGCCTTTTTTTATTTTATTAATCTTGATTGATATGTCGAATTTGTCAAGGGCGTCTGTAAAATCTGAAAATGCCTAACAAAGGTTAAATAAGTAAAAAAATATTTTTACTTTCTTTTGCGGTTTCGAAAACCAACATCGGTTGTAGGTTTTTATGATAAAAAATTTACTTAAAATTTTACTTTCATTCCATTTTATTTCGTGATATAAATTCTAGAAACTGCTATAAAAATAGATTTTCAGAATTCAAAAATGGATAGATAATTTAAGGCAAATTAAAGGCTCTATGAAAATGTAAATATATTTATAGTTTTCCAATTATTAGTAAAATAATTTAACAAAAACCATTTACATGAAATTAAAAATTTACTATAAATAGTTATATTCTCGTTTCTTTTTGTTTCTAATGATTCTAAGGGGATATTATATACAAGGTATTTCGGAAAAAAATCACTCTTTTTTTTTTAAACTAGTTAATAATGCTATATGTAGAACTTTCTTCCTTAGGTACTTAAAATTTTGCTGCATTCCATTTTATTTCGTGATATAGAATTAAACCAAAATTTTAGAAAACTCAAAGTAAAAAAAAAGAATGAAAAACAGCATAATGAAATGTATTTTCAATTTTAACTTATATATCTAGATCTTGGCTAACTAGTTTAAAAAAGAGTTTGTTCGTAATCTATGTATATGTAAAAAAAATTAGAAATGAAAAATTTGAAAATTCAAAAAACACAATATGGAACGAAATTTGAGAATTTTAGAGACAACATCTGGTGGTTAACAAACATTGTATTTTGAAAGATGTACATAGGAGTAATCGAAATATTTGGTCTTTTGTTAAAATCCAATATTTACGACAGTAACTATTCGCCCAGATTGGATTTTGCTGACCCTTGTAAAAAAATTCTTTAAAGAATTTATAAGTATTGTCAGGGTAATAAAACAGTAAAGTTTCAACACCCTTGAAGTAGTTATCATAATATAACATATTGCAATAATATGAAATTTATAAAAACGCAGTTACTTATAATAATTAAAAAATTGATTCAACTTTCTTAAAAATAAAAAAAAAACAGTATTAGATGACCAAACTGACGTACATATAACATAAGTATTTCAGAAAAAAGAAAAATAATCAAAAATTGATAAAATAAAACCAGATAATGTAAAAAAATAATAAAAGAATTCATGTCACAAAATATAAGAGGTTTTTGTTTACTTATTAAGACTCTTTGAAAAGACATACGCTCTGGTTGACGAAAATTTAAAAAGAGTTAAATCAACATATTTTTTATTTTTAATCCGATTGTTACGCATTTTTATATTTAAAAGACCATTCTTCGTAAATTTAACAAATCAATCAACATTAATAGAAATACGCAAGGGACCTTTTCAAATATATATATATATATATATATACATTTTTTTTTTATCTTAAGAAAATATATTTTAATTGTTACTGTTTTATTTTAATTATTAATATTTACATTTAAAAAAATAACAACCGTCAAATAACATTTATATTTCTTTTTGTAAAAAAAAACAGAAACTAATTAACAACTAAAACAAACTTCGTATTCCCCCCTAATACACCGTCTAATAGTACTTCTAGTAATACTATATCCAAATCCAAAACAATATATCATTTGCATCAGTAATGTTTACTCCTCCCCAAATTTATGTTAAATTTATTCAAATATTGTTTAAATAAATTCCAATAATGTGCCGAATAAAATAATTACCGCGTTTTAAAGTGTGTATTTAAATTTTTCCAAAATGTATTTTTAACAACCCTAACTGCAACAGACGCTTATGGTTTTTTTAATAATAAATATTTTTTTTAGTGTTGTGTTTGTTGGATACTTTTTTATTTTTTTGTGTAGTTTTAAGTTTCTGCGTGTGTGACAATGAATCGTGCTGGGAGACATTTTATTGTTGGACATGATGAATTAATGACCCCTAATAAAATTCGCCAGGAAGTTGTGAGATCCGAAGATATTACTGGCTTGCGTACCAATTTGGAAGTACTACAGTGGCTGCCTAAAAGGCGTCTTATCCTCAACGCTTGCCACTGTGCTACATGCCAAATTCCAATGAATTTTGTGGTACGGAACCAACGATGTGACGGATACCATTGGATAAGTTATAGATGTGATGCCCGGGTCAGCGTAAGGAGAAATTCTTTTTTTTTTATAGAAGTCACTTACTACTAAAAAGGCTGGCCCAATTAATTTTTCTGTGGTCATATAACACTTCCCAAGATTTTATATCGTTGGAATGTCACATCGGCGAGGTAGCCTTCATACAACGGTAGATTGGTGTTCTTTCTGCCGCGAAATTTGCGCTCAAGATCTCCTCGTCAATCCTCCAGTTATTGGAGGATTTGACGAGAATGTCCAACCAAAAATTGTAGAGATTGATGAAAGCAAATTTGGCCGCAGGATGTACAACCGTGGTCGGGTTCGAGAGGGTCAATGGGTGTTCGGCGTAATAGAAAGAGGCAGTGGGAAATGCTTCCTAGTAATAAATATTTTTTTTAGTGTTGTGTTTGTTGGATACTTTTTTATTTTTTTGTGTAGTTTTAAGTTTCTGCGTGTGTGACAATGAATCGTGCTGGGAGACATTTTATTGTTGGACATGATGAATTAATGACCCCTAATAAAATTCGCCAGGAAGTTGTGAGATCCGAAGATATTACTGGCTTGCGTACCAATTTGGAAGTACTACAGTGGCTGCCTAAAAGGCGTCTTATCCTCAACGCTTGCCACTGTGCTACATGCCAAATTCCAATGAATTTTGTGGTACGGAACCAACGATGTGACGGATACCATTGGATAAGTTATAGATGTGATGCCCGGGTCAGCGTAAGGAGAAATTCTTTTTTTTTTATAGAAGTCACTTACTACTAAAAAGGCTGGCCCAATTAATTTTTCTGTGGTCATATAACACTTCCCAAGATTTTATATCGTTGGAATGTCACATCGGCGAGGTAGCCTTCATACAACGGTAGATTGGTGTTCTTTCTGCCGCGAAATTTGCGCTCAAGATCTCCTCGTCAATCCTCCAGTTATTGGAGGATTTGACGAGAATGTCCAACCAAAAATTGTAGAGATTGATGAAAGCAAATTTGGCCGCAGGATGTACAACCGTGGTCGGGTTCGAGAGGGTCAATGGGTGTTCGGCGTAATAGAAAGAGGCAGTGGGAAATGCTTCCTAGTAATAAATATTTTTTTTAGTGTTGTGTTTGTTGGATACTTTTTTATTTTTTTGTGTAGTTTTAAGTTTGTGCGTGTGTGACAATGAATCGTGCTGGGAGACATTTTATTGTTGGACATGATGAATTAATGACCCCTAATAACATTCGCCAGGAAGTTGTGAGATCCGAAGATATTACTGGCTTGCGTACCAATTTGGAAGTACTACAGTGGCTGCCTAAAAGGTGTCTTATCCTCAACGCTTGCCACTGTGCTACATGCCAAATTCCAATGAATTTTGTGGTACGGAACCAACGATGTGACGGATACCATTGGATATGTTATAGATGTGATGCCCGGGTCAGCGTAAGGAGAAATACTTTTTTTTATAGAAGTCACTTACCACTAAAAAAGCTGGCCCAATTAATTTTTCTGTGGTCATATAACACTTCCCAAGATTTTATATCGTTGGAATGTAACATCGGCGAGGTAGCCTGTCATACAACGGTAGATTGGTGATCTTTCTGCCGCGAAATTTGCGCTCAAGATCTCCTCGTCAATCCTCCAGTTATTGGAGGATTTGACGAGAATGTCCAACCAAAACTTGTAGAGATTGATGAAAGCAAATTTGGCCGCAGGATGTACAACCGTGGTCGGGTTCGAGAGGGCCAATGGGTGTTCGGCGGAATAGAAAGAGGCAGTGGGAAATGCTTCCTAGTAATAAATATTTTTTTAGTGTTGTGTTTGTTGGATACTTTTTTATTTTTTTGTGTAGTTTTAAGTTTGTGCGTGTGTGACAATGAATCGTGCTGGGAGACATTTTATTGTTGGAGATGATGAATTAATGACCCCTAATAACATTCGCCAGGAAGTTGTGAGATCCGAAGATATTACTGGCTTGCGTACCAATTTGGAAGTACCTACTACAGTGGCTGCCTAAAAGGTGTCTTATCCTCAACGCTTGCCACTGTGCTACATGCCAAATGCCAATGAATTTTGTGGTACAAAACCAACGATGTGACGGATACCATTGGATAAGTTATAGATGTGATGCCCGGGTCAGCGTAAGGAGAAATTCTTTTTTTTTTTTATAGAAGTCACTTACCACTAAAAAGGCTGGCCCAATTAATTTTTCTGTGGTCATATAACACTTCCCAAGATTTTATACCGTTGGAATGTCACATCGGCGAGGTAGCCTGTCATACAACGGTAGATTGGTGTTCTTTCTGCCGCGAAATTTGCGCTCAAGATCTCCTCGTCAATCCTCCAGTTATTGGAGGATTTGACGAGAATGTCCAACCAAAAATTGTAGAGATTGATGAAAGCAAATTTGGCCGCAGGATGCACAACCGTGGTCGGGTTCGAGAGGGTCAATGGGTGTTCGGCGGAATAGAAAGAGGCAGTGGGAAATGCTTCCTAGTAATAAATATTTTTTTTAGTGTTGTGTTTGTTGGATACTTTTTTATTTTTTTGTGTAGTTTTAAGTTTGTGCGTGTGTGACAATGAATCGTGCTGGGGGACATTTTATTGTTGGACATGATGAATTAATGACCCCTAATAACATTCGCCAGGAAGTTGTGAGATCCGAAGATATTACTGGCTTGCGTACCAATTTGGAAGTACCTACTACAGTGGCTGCCTAAAAGGTGTCTTATCCTCAACGCTTGCCACTGTGCTACATGCCAAATTCCAATGAATTTTGTGGTACGGAACCAACGATGTGACGGATACCATTGGATATGTTATAGATGTGATGCCCGGGTCAGCGTAAGGAGAAATACTTTTTTTTTATAGAAGTCACTTACCACTAAAAAGGCTGGCCCAATTAATTTTTCTGTGGTCATATAACACTTCCCAAGATTTTATATCGTTGGAATGTAACATCGGCGAGGTAGCCTGTCATACAACGGTAGATTGGTGTTCTTTCTGCCGCGAAATTTGCGCTTAAGATCTCCTCGTCAATCCTCCAGTTATTGGAGGATTTGACGAGAATGTCCAACCAAAAATTGTAGAGATTGATGAAAGCAAATTTGGCCGCAGGATGTACAACCGTGGTCGGGTTCGAGAGGGCCAATGGGTGTTCGGCGGAATAGAAAGAGGCAGTGGGAAATGCTTCCTAGTAATAAATATTTTTTTTAGTGTTGTGTTTGTTGGATACTTTTTTATTTTTTTGTGTAGTTTTAAGTTTGTGCGTGTGTGACAATGAATCGTGCTGGGGGACATTTTATTGTTGGACATGATGAATTAATGACCCCTAATAACATTCGCCAGGAAGTTGTGAGATCCGAAGATATTACTGGCTTGCGTACCAATTTGGAAGTACTACAGTGGCTGCCTAAAAGGTGTCTTATCCTCAACGCTTGCCACTGTGCTACATGCCAAATTCCAATGAATTTTGTGGTACGGAACCAACGATGTCACGGATACCATTGGATAAGTTATAGATGTGATGCCCGGGTCAGCGTAAGGAGAAATTCTTTTTTTTTTATAGAAGTCACTTACCACTAAAAAGGCTGGCCCAATTAATTTTTCTGTGGTCATATAACACTTCCCAAGATTTTATATCGTTGGAATGTCACATCGGCGAGGTAGCCTGTCATACAACGGTAGATTGGTGTTCTTTCTGCCGCGAAATTTGCGCTCAAGATCTCCTCGTCAATCCTCCAGTTATTGGAGGATTTGACGAGAATGTCCAACCAAAAATTGTAGAGATTGATGAAAGCAAATTTGGCCGCAGGATGCACAACCGTGGTCGGGTTCGAGAGGGTCAATGGGTGTTCGGCGGAATAGAAAGAGGCAGTGGGAAATGCTTCCTAGTAATAAATATTTTTTTTAGTGTTGTGTTTGTTGGATACTTTTTTATTTTTTTGTGTAGTTTTAAGTTTCTGCGTGTGTGACAATGAATCGTGCTGGGAGACATTTTATTGTTGGACATGATGAATTAATGACCCCTAATAAAATTCGCCAGGAAGTTGTGAGATCCGAAGATATTACTGGCTTGCGTACCAATTTGGAAGTACTACAGTGGCTGCCTAAAAGGCGTCTTATCCTCAACGCTTGCCACTGTGCTACATGCCAAATTCCAATGAATTTTGTGGTACGGAACCAACGATGTGACGGATACCATTGGATAAGTTATAGATGTGATGCCCGGGTCAGCGTAAGGAGAAATTCTTTTTTTTTTATAGAAGTCACTTACTACTAAAAAGGCTGGCCCAATTAATTTTTCTGTGGTCATATAACACTTCCCAAGATTTTATATCGTTGGAATGTCACATCGGCGAGGTAGCCTTCATACAACGGTAGATTGGTGTTCTTTCTGCCGCGAAATTTGCGCTCAAGATCTCCTCGTCAATCCTCCAGTTATTGGAGGATTTGACGAGAATGTCCAACCAAAAATTGTAGAGATTGATGAAAGCAAATTTGGCCGCAGGATGTACAACCGTGGTCGGGTTCGAGAGGGTCAATGGGTGTTCGGCGTAATAGAAAGAGGCAGTGGGAAATGCTTCCTAGTAATAAATATTTTTTTTAGTGTTGTGTTTGTTGGATACTTTTTTATTTTTTTGTGTAGTTTTAAGTTTCTGCGTGTGTGACAATGAATCGTGCTGGGAGACATTTTATTGTTGGACATGATGAATTAATGACCCCTAATAAAATTCGCCAGGAAGTTGTGAGATCCGAAGATATTACTGGCTTGCGTACCAATTTGGAAGTACTACAGTGGCTGCCTAAAAGGCGTCTTATCCTCAACGCTTGCCACTGTGCTACATGCCAAATTCCAATGAATTTTGTGGTACGGAACCAACGATGTGACGGATACCATTGGATAAGTTATAGATGTGATGCCCGGGTCAGCGTAAGGAGAAATTCTTTTTTTTTTATAGAAGTCACTTACTACTAAAAAGGCTGGCCCAATTAATTTTTCTGTGGTCATATAACACTTCCCAAGATTTTATATCGTTGGAATGTCACATCGGCGAGGTAGCCTTCATACAACGGTAGATTGGTGTTCTTTCTGCCGCGAAATTTGCGCTCAAGATCTCCTCGTCAATCCTCCAGTTATTGGAGGATTTGACGAGAATGTCCAACCAAAAATTGTAGAGATTGATGAAAGCAAATTTGGCCGCAGGATGCACAACCGTGGTCGGGTTCGAGAGGGTCAATGGGTGTTCGGCGGAATAGAAAGAGGCAGTGGGAAATGCTTCCTAGTAATAAATATTTTTTTTAGTGTTGTGTTTGTTGGATACTTTTTTATTTTTTTGTGTAGTTTTAAGTTTGTGCGTGTGTGACAATGAATCGTGCTGGGGGACATTTTATTGTTGGACATGATGAATTAATGACCCCTAATAACATTCGCCAGGAAGTTGTGAGATCCGAAGATATTACTGGCTTGCGTACCAATTTGGAAGTACCTACTACAGTGGCTGCCTAAAAGGTGTCTTATCCTCAACGCTTGCCACTGTGCTACATGCCAAATTCCAATGAATTTTGTGGTACGGAACCAACGATGTGACGGATACCATTGGATATGTTATAGATGTGATGCCCGGGTCAGCGTAAGGAGAAATACTTTTTTTTTATAGAAGTCACTTACCACTAAAAAGGCTGGCCCAATTAATTTTTCTGTGGTCATATAACACTTCCCAAGATTTTATATCGTTGGAATGTAACATCGGCGAGGTAGCCTGTCATACAACGGTAGATTGGTGTTCTTTCTGCCGCGAAATTTGCGCTTAAGATCTCCTCGTCAATCCTCCAGTTATTGGAGGATTTGACGAGAATGTCCAACCAAAAATTGTAGAGATTGATGAAAGCAAATTTGGCCGCAGGATGTACAACCGTGGTCGGGTTCGAGAGGGCCAATGGGTGTTCGGCGGAATAGAAAGAGGCAGTGGGAAATGCTTCCTAGTAATAAATATTTTTTTTAGTGTTGTGTTTGTTGGATACTTTTTTATTTTTTTGTGTAGTTTTAAGTTTGTGCGTGTGTGACAATGAATCGTGCTGGGGGACATTTTATTGTTGGACATGATGAATTAATGACCCCTAATAACATTCGCCAGGAAGTTGTGAGATCCGAAGATATTACTGGCTTGCGTACCAATTTGGAAGTACCTACTACAGTGGCTGCCTAAAAGGTGTCTTATCCTCAACGCTTGCCACTGTGCTACATGCCAAATTCCAATGAATTTTGTGGTACGGAACCAACGATGTGACGGATACCATTGGATAAGTTATAGATGTGATGCCCGGGTCAGCGTAAGGAGAAATTCTTTTTTTTTTTTTATAGAAGTCACTTACCACTAAAAAGGCTGGCCCAATTAATTTTTCTGTGGTCATATAACACTTCCCAAGATTTTATACCGTTGGAATGTCACATCGGCGAGGTAGCCTGTCATACAACGGTAGATTGGTGTTCTTTCTGCCGCGAAATTTGCGCTCAAGATCTCCTCGTCAATCCTCCAGTTATTGGAGGATTTGACGAGAATGTCCAACCAAAAGCGTAAGGAGAAATACTTTTTTTTTATAGAAGTCACTTACCACTAAAAAGGCTGGCCCAATTAATTTTTCTGTGGTCATATAACACTTCCCAAGATTTTATATCGTTGGAATGTCACATCGGCGAGGTAGCCTGTCATACAACGGTAGATTGGTGTTCTTTCTGCCGCGAAATTTGCGCTTAAGATCTCCTCGTCAATCCTCCAGTTATTGGAGGATTTGACGAGAATGTCCAACCAAAAATTGTAGAGATTGATGAAAGCAAATTTGGCCGCAGGATGTACAACCGTGGTCGGGTTCGAGAGGGTCAATGGGTGTTCGGCGGAATAGAAAGAGGCAGTGGGAAATGCTTCCTAGTAATAAATATTTTTTTTAGTGTTGTGTTTGTTGGATACTTTTTTATTTTTTTGTGTAGTTTTAAGTTTGTGCGTGTGTGACAATGAATCGTGCTGGGGGACATTTTATTGTTGGACATGATGAATTAATGACCCCTAATAACATTCGCCAGGAAGTTGTGAGATCCGAAGATATTACTGGCTTGCGTACCAATTTGGAAGTACCTACTACAGTGGCTGCCTAAAAGGTGTCTTATCCTCAACGCTTGCCACTGTGCTACATGCCAAATTCCAATGAATTTTGTGGTACGGAACCAACGATGTGACGGATACCATTGGATATGTTATAGATCTGATGCCCGGGTCAGCGTAAGGAGAAATACTTTTTTTTTATAGAAGTCACTTACCACTAAAAAGGCTGGCCCAATTAATTTTTCTGTGGTCATATAACACTTCCCAAGATTTTATATCGTTGGAATGTCACATCGGCGAGGTAGCCTGTCATACAACGGTAGATTGGTGTTCTTTCTGCCGCGAAATTTGCGCTTAAGATCTCCTCGTCAATCCTCCAGTTATTGGAGGATTTGACGAGAATGTCCAACCAAAAATTGTAGAGATTGATGAAAGCAAATTTGGCCGCAGGATGTACAACCGTGGTCGGGTTCGAGAGGGCCAATGGGTGTTCGGCGGAATAGAAAGAGGCAGTGGGAAATGCTTCCTAGTAATAAATATTTTTTTTAGTGTTGTGTTTGTTGGATACTTTTTTATTTTTTTGTGTAGTTTTAAGTTTGTGCGTGTGTGACAATGAATCGTGCTGGGGGACATTTTATTGTTGGACATGATGAATTAATGACCCCAAATAACATTCGCCAGGAAGTTGTGAGATCCGAAGATATTACTGGCTTGCGTACCAATTTGGAAGTACTACAGTGGCTGCCTAAAAGGTGTCTTATCCTCAACGCTTGCCACTGTGCTACATGCCAAATTCCAATGAATTTTGTGGTACGGAACCAACGATGTCACGGATACCATTGGATAAGTTATAGATGTGATGCCCGGGTCAGCGTAAGGAGAAATTCTTTTTTTTTTATAGAAGTCACTTACCACTAAAAAGGCTGGCCCAATTAATTTTTCTGTGGTCATATAACACTTCCCAAGATTTTATATCGTTGGAATGTCACATCGGCGAGGTAGCCTGTCATACAACGGTAGATTGGTGTTCTTTCTGCCGCGAAATTTGCGCTCAAGATCTCCTCGTCAATCCTCCAGTTATTGGAGGATTTGACGAGAATGTCCAACCAAAAATTGTAGAGATTGATGAAAGCAAATTTGGCCGCAGGATGCACAACCGTGGTCGGGTTCGAGAGGGTCAATGGGTGTTCGGCGGAATAGAAAGAGGCAGTGGGAAATGCTTCCTAGTAATAAATATTTTTTTTAGTGTTGTGTTTGTTGGATACTTTTTTATTTTTTTGTGTAGTTTTAAGTTTGTGCGTGTGTGACAATGAATCGTGCTGGGGGACATTTTATTGTTGGACATGATGAATTAATGACCCCTAATAACATTCGCCAGGAAGTTGTAAGATCCGAAGATATTACTGGCTTGCGTACCAATTTGGAAGTACCTACTACAGTGGCTGCCTAAAAGGTGTCTTATCCTCAACGCTTGCCACTGTGCTACATGCCAAATTCCAATGAATTTTGTGGTACGGAACCAACGATGTGACGGATACCATTGGATATGTTATAGATGTGATGCCCGGGTCAGCGTAAGGAGAAATACTTTTTTTTTATAGAAGTCACTTACCACTAAAAAGGCTGGCCCAATTAATTTTTCTGTGGTCATATAACACTTCCCAAGATTTTATATCGTTGGAATGTCACATCGGCGAGGTAGCCTGTCATACAACGGTAGATTGGTGTTCTTTCTGCCGCGAAATTTGCGCTCAAGATCTCCTCGTCAATCCTCCAGTTATTGGAGGATTTGACGAGAATGTCCAACCAAAAATTGTAGAGATTGATGAAAGCAAATTTGGCCGCAGGATGTACAACCGTGGTCGGGTTCGAGAGGGCCAATGGGTGTTCGGCGGAATAGAAAGAGGCAGTGGGAAATGCTTCCTAGTAATAAATATTTTTTTTAGTGTTGTGTTTGTTGGATACTTTTTTATTTTTTTGTGTAGTTTTAAGTTTGTGCGTGTGTGACAATGAATCGTGCTGGGGGACATTTTATTGTTGGACATGATGAATTAATGACCCCTAATAACATTCGCCAGGAAGTTGTGAGATCCGAAGATATTACTGGCTTGCGTACCAATTTGGAAGTACTACAGTGGCTGCCTAAAAGGTGTCTTATCCTCAACGCTTGCCACTTTGCTACATGCCAAATTCCAATGAATTTTGTGGTACGGAACCAACGATGTGACGGATACCATTGGATATGTTATAGATGTGATGCCCGGGTCAGCGTAAGGAGAAATACTTTTTTTTTATAGAAGTCACTTACCACTAAAAAGGCTGGCCCAATTAATTTTTCTGTGGTCATATAACACTTCCCAAGATTTTATATCGTTGGAATGTCACATCGGCGAGGTAGCCTGTCATACAACGGTAGATTGGTGTTCTTTCTGCCGCGAAATTTGCGCTCAAGATCTCCTCGTCAATCCTCCAGTTATTGGAGGATTTGACGAGAATGTCCAACCAAAAATTGTAGAGATTGATGAAAGCAAATTTGGCCGCAGGATGTACAACCGTGGTCGGGTTCGAGAGGGCCAATGGGTGTTCGGCGGAATAGAAAGAGGCAGTGGGAAATGCTTCCTAGTAATAAATATTTTTTTTAGTGTTGTGTTTGTTGGATACTTTTTTATGTTTTTGTGTAGTTTTAAGTTTTTGCGTGTGTGACAATGAATCGTGCTGGGGGACATTTTATTGTTGGACATGATGAATTAATGACCCCTAATAACATTCGCCAGGAAGTTGTGAGATCCGAAGATATTACTGGCTTGCGTACCAATTTGGAAGTACCTACTACAGTGGCTGCCTAAAAGGTGTCTTATCCTCAACGCTTGCCACTGTGCTACATGCCAAATTCCAATGAATTTTGTGGTACGGAACCAACGATGTGACGGATACCATTGGATATGTTATAGATCTGATGCCCGGGTCAGCGTAAGGAGAAATACTTTTTTTTTATAGAAGTCACTTACCACTAAAAAGGTTGGCCCAATTAATTTTTCTGTGGTCATATAACACTTCCCAAGATTTTATATCGTTGGAATGTCACATCGGCGAGGTAGCCTGTCATACAACGGTAGATTGGTGTTCTTTCTGCCGCGAAATTTGCGCTCAAGATCTCCTCGTCAATCCTCCAGTTATTGGAGGATTTGACGAGAATGTCCAACCAAAAATTGTAGAGATTGATGAAAGCAAATTTGGCCGCAGGATGTACAACCGTGGTCGGGTTCGAGAGGGTCAATGGGTGTTCGGCGGAATAGAAAGAGGCAGTGGGAAATGCTTCCTAGTAATAAATATTTTTTTTAGTGTTGTGTTTGTTGGATACTTTTTAATTTTTTTGTGTAGTTTTAAGTTTGTGCGTGTGTGACAATGAATCGTGCTGGGAGACATTTTATTGTTGGACATGATGAATTAATGACCCCTAATAACATTCGCCAGGAAGTTGTGAGATCCGGAGATATTACTGGCTTGCGTACCAATTTGGAAGTACTACAGTGGCTGCCTAAAAGGTGTCTTATCCTCAACGCTTGCCAATGTGCTACATGCCAAATTCCAATGAATTTTGTGGTACGGAACCAACGATGTGACGGATAGCATTGGATATGTTATAGATGTGATGCCCGGGTCAGCGTAAGGAGGAATTCTTTTTTTTTATAGAAGTCACTTACCACTAAAAAGGCTGACCCAATTAATTTTTCTGTGGTCATATAACATTTCCCAAGATTTTATATCGTTGGAATGTCACATCGGCGAGGTAGCCTGTCATACAACGGTAGATTGGTGTTCTTTCTGCTGCGAAATTTGCGCTCAAGATCTCCTCGTCAATCCTCCAGTTATTGGAGGATTTGACGAGAATGTCCAACCAAAAATTGTAGAGATTGATGAAAGCAAATTTGGCCGCAGGATGTACAACCGTGGTCGGGTTCGAGAGGGTCAATGGGTGTTCGGCGGAATAGAAAGAGGCAGTGGGAAATGCTTCCTAGTAATAAATATTTTTTTTAGTGTTGTGTTTGTTGGATACTTTTTAATTTTTTTGTGTAGTTTTAAGTTTGTGCGTGTGTGACAATGAATCGTGCTGGGAGACATTTTATTGTTGGACATGATGAATTAATGACCCCTAATAACATTCGCCAGGAAGTTGTGAGATCCGAAGATATTACTGGCTTGCGTACCAATTTGGAAGTACTACAGTGGCTGCCTAAAAGGTGTCTTATCCTCAACGCTTGCCACTGTGCTACATGCCAAATTCCAATGAATTTTGTGGTACGGAACCAACGATGTGACGGATACCATTGGATATGTTATAGATGTGATGCCCGGGTCAGCGTAAGGAGAAATTCTTTTTTTTTATATATATAGAAGTCACTTACCACTAAAAAGGCTGGCCCAATTAATTTTTCTGTGGTCATATAACACTTCCCAAGATTTTATATCGTTGGAATGTCACATCGGCGAGGTAGCCTGTCATACAACGGTAGATTGGTGTTCTTTCTGCCGCGAAATTTGCGCTCAAGATCTCTTCGTCAATCCTCCAGTTATTGGAGGATTTGACGAGAATGTCCAACCAAAAATTGTAGAGATTGATGAAAGCAAATTTGGCCGCAGGATGTACAACCGTGGTCGGGTTCGAGAGGGTCAATGGGTGTTCGGCGGAATAGAAAGAGGCAGTGGGAAATGCTTTCTAGCCCGCGATCAGTACCGCCGTTAGAAATTATCTAACATTTTTAACTTTTTTTGTATTACTTTTCTTTTGTCCCTCGTATATTCATCTCCGGCCAGCTATGCCTCGCTCAATGTTTTGTCTAGTTACCCCCACCATTAATTAAGATTGAAATTCACGAATTTCTGTTCAGTGCGCTATTGAAGTCGTGCGTGTCGAGATGTTAGTAAAAATCTATCGCGGTACCGATTACGTAGTTACGAATTTTGAATAGGTAGTGTTGTATTAATTTAACTATTTCTTGTGAACTAGACTAAATTTGGACTTTGTTGTTGTTTGTGATGGCGTATGAGAGGGAACAGCAACGTTTACTAGCTCTTTGGGAGGAAGTAGAAGATGACCTGCAACAAGATGAGATGGATCAATCGGACTCAGAATTTTCAGAAGCCACTTTATCAAATGACGAAGTAGAAGAACACAATCTCCAACGCTCTGCCTCTACACAATCTCTGGGTAACGATCTACAAAATTTAAGATCTGAAAGTGGTCCATATTATACGGCTAAAGATGGTACTAAATGGTTCGTGCACAAAAATCAAAAGAAAGTTGGAAAAACCAAACCTCAAAATATTGTTACACAGTTGCCAGGTGTAAAAGGTGTTGCCAAGGAAGCCAAAGCAGTATTGGATTGTTGGAAACTTTTTTTCTCCAATGAAATCATTCAATATATTACAGATTGCACCAATAAGAAACTGCAAATAATTAGACTTACTAGAAACGTGAAACATTACGGTCCTACAGATTTTGACGAAATTAGTGCATTTGTTGGGCTCTTATATCTTGCTGGTGTAAAGAGGGCCCAACACTTGAATACTTCAGAACTTTGGTGCACGGACGGAACAGCCCCAGAATACTTTGCTGCTACTATGTCATAACGCCGTTTCCACTCCCTGGTTCAAGTTATTAGGTTTGATGATATTGAATCTAGAGCACAAAGAGTACAAGAAGATCATTTGGTGCCCGTGAAGTATGTTTTGGATAATTTTGTAGGAAAGTGTATACAACATTACTCGTTGGGTAATTACATAACAGTAGATGAGATGCTTGAGGGCTTCAGAGGAAGACGCAAGTTCCGCCAGTATATTGCAAATAAGCCTGCCAAATATGGCATAAAAATCTACGCTGTTGTAGACTCTAGAATGTTTTATACACATAATATTAAAATTTATGCAGGTAAACAGCCCACTGGCCCGTTTGAACTAAAAAATGATGCCCATAGTGTTGTAATAAGACTTTTGAGACATTGTAGTGGTACTGGACGCAATGTAACTACGGACAACTACTTTACGTCTGTGCCTTTGGCTAATGACTTGGTACATAACCACCGTATTACCTTAGTGGGCACATTACGTAAGAATAAACGAGAGATTCCCCCAATTTTTTTAGATACTAAAATACGAAAAAGAAGTAGCAGCATGTTTGCTTGGGGAGTCGATCCCAATAAATGCCTTCTTACTTCGTACATCCCAAAACCTAACAAAAATGTGTTGATGCTGTCTACGTTTCACGAAGATGATGAGATTGATCCAGAAAGTGGTAACGCAATGAAACCTTCAGTTATAACATTCTATAATCTAACAAAAGGAGCTGTTGATGTGGTGGACAGGATGAAGGCAGAATATTCGACTACCAGAGTGAGCAACCGTTGGCCTTTGACTGTATTTTGCTCTTTACTCAATATTGCTGGCATAAATTCACAAATTATCTACTACATACTACAGCAATACCAAAAATAAGCTCAAACGAAGAACATATCTAACAGATCTTGCCAAGCAACTTACGAAGCCCTATATTATTCGTCGGTCAAGTATTACATCACTATCAATTCCGCTAAGGCAAAAAATTAGAAATGTTTTGGGAAATGAAGCCATTTCAGTTGAAGCTGTCGAACCAAATGATGCGAATGCAAAACCTCGATGTTTCTTTTGCCCAAAAAGAAAAAACAGATTTACTCAGCACCGATGTCATACATGTTTGAAACCTGTATGTAAAGAGCATACGTCCGCAACAGTTTTGACTTGCACCCAATGTGAAAACCGAGAAGAAGATTCCTGAAATAAAAGCTTGCTATAATTTGTTTTTTATTTTGTTCTTTTAAACAGTTCTTGAATAAAATCTTTAAAAAATTTCATAGGGTTTTTATTTGCAACAGTGACAATAGTTATATTTTATAATACCATCAGTAGCTCAATTTTCTAATAAATATAATTAATACTAATTTAAAAGAACCATACAAAATATAAAAAATATTGCTTGGTGTCAAAATAACTTAAATGGGCGACAACATTACTATGTTAGATAAAATCTAACACGGTACCAATGGCGGGAAATTTTGAAGCGGTACCGATCGCGGGCTAGTAATAAATATTTTTTTAGTGTTGTGTTTGTTGGATACTTTTTTATTTTTTTGTGTAGTTTTAAGTTTGTGCGTGTGTGACAATGAATCGTGCTGGGGGACATTTTATTGTTGGACATGATGAATTAATGACCCCTAATAACATTCGCCAGGAAGTTGTGAGATCCGAAGATATTACTGGCTTGCGTACCAATTTGGAAGTACTACAGTGGCTGCCTAAAAGGTGTCTTATCCTCAACGCTTGCCACTGTGCTACATGCCAAATTCCAATGAATTTTGTGGTACGGAACCAACGATGTGACGGATACCATTGGATATGTTATAGATGTGATGCCCGGGTCAGCGTAAGGAGAAATACTTTTTTTTTATAGAAGTCACTTACCACTAAAAAGGCTGGCCCAATTAATTTTTCTGTGGTCATATAACACTTCCCAAGATTTTATATCGTTGGAATGTCACATCGGCGAGGTAGCCTGTCATACAACGGTAGATTGGTGTTCTTTCTGCCGCGAAATTTGCGCTCAAGATCTCCTCGTCAATCCTCCAGTTATTGGAGGATTTGACGAGAATGTCCAACCAAAAATTGTAGAGATTGATGAAAGCAAATTTGGCCGCAGGATGTACAACCGTGGTCGGGTTCGAGAGGGCCAATGGGTGTTCGGCGGAATAGAAAGAGGCAGTGGGAAATGCTTCCTAGTAATAAATATTTTTTTTAGTGTTGTGTTTGTTGGATACTTTTTTATTTTTTTGTGTAGTTTTAAGTTTGTGCGTGTGTGACAATGAATCGTGCTGGGGGACATTTTATTGTTGGACATGATGAATTAATGACCCCTAATAACATTCGCCAGGAAGTTGTGAGATCCGAAGATATTACTGGCTTGCGTACCAATTTGGAAGTACTACAGTGGCTGCCTAAAAGGTGTCTTATCCTCAACGCTTGCCACTGTGCTACATGCCAAATTCCAATGAATTTTGTGGTACGGAACCAACGATGTGACGGATACCATTGGATATGTTATAGATGTGATGCCCGGGTCAGCGTAAGGAGAAATACTTTTTTTTTATAGAAGTCACTTACCACTAAAAAAGCTGGCCCAATTAATTTTTCTGTGGTCATATAACACTTCCCAAGATTTTATATCGTTGGAATGTAACATCGGCGAGGTAGCCTGTCATACAACGGTAGATTGGTGATCTTTCTGCCGCGAAATTTGCGCTCAAGATCTCCTCGTCAATCCTCCAGTTATTGGAGGATTTGACGAGAATGTCCAACCAAAACTTGTAGAGATTGATGAAAGCAAATTTGGCCGCAGGATGTACAACCGTGGTCGGGTTCGAGAGGGCCAATGGGTGTTCGGCGGAATAGAAAGAGGCAGTGGGAAATGCTTCCTAGTAATAAATATTTTTTTTAGTGTTGTGTTTGTTGGATACTTTTTAATTTTTTTGTGTAGTTTTAAGTTTGTGCGTGTGTGACAATGAATCTTGCTGGGAGACATTTTATTGTTGGACATGATGAATTAATGACCCCTAATAACATTCGCCAGGAAGTTGTGAGATCCGAAGATATTACTGGCTTGCGTACCAATTTGGAAGTACTACAGTGGCTGCCTAAAAGGTGTCTTATCCTCAACGCTTGCCACTTTGCTACATGCCAAATTCCAATGAATTTTGTGGTACGGAACCAACGATGTGACGGATACCATTGGATATGTTATAGATGTGATGCCCGGGTCAGCGTAAGGAGAAATTCTTTTTTTTTATATATAGAAGTCACTTACCACTAAAAAGGCTGGCCCAATTAATTTTTCTGTGGTCATATAACACTTCCCAAGATTTTATATCGTTGGAATGTCACATCGGCGAGGTAGCCTGTCATACAACGGTAGATTGGTGTTCTTTCTGCTGCGAAATTTGCGCTCAAGATCTCCTCGTCAATCCTCCAGTTATTGGAGGATTTGACGAGAATGTCCAACCAAAAATTGTAGAGATTGATGAAAGCAAATTTGGCCGCAGGATGTACAACCGTGGTCGGGTTCGAGAGGGTCAATGGGTGTTCGGCGGAATAGAAAGAGGCAGTGGGAAATGCTTCCTAGTAATAAATATTTTTTTTAGTGTTGTGTTTGTTGGATACTTTTTAATTTTTTTGTGTAGTTTTAAGTTTGTGCGTGTGTGACAATGAATCGTGCTGGGAGACATTTTATTGTTGGACATGATGAATTAATGACCCCTAATAACATTCGCCAGGAAGTTGTGAGATCCGAAGATATTACTGGCTTGCGTACCAATTTGGAAGTACTACAGTGGCTGCCTAAAAGGTGTCTTATCCTCAACGCTTGCCACTGTGCTACATGCCAAATTCCAATGAATTTTGTGGTACGGAACCAACGATGTGACGGATACCATTGGATATGTTATAGATGTGATGCCCGGGTCAGCGTAAGGAGAAATTCTTTTTTTTTATATATATAGAAGTCACTTACCACTAAAAAGGCTGGCCCAATTAATTTTTCTGTGGTCATATAACACTTCCCAAGATTTTATATCGTTGGAATGTCACATCGGCGAGGTAGCCTGTCATACAACGGTAGATTGGTGTTCTTTCTGCCGCGAAATTTGCGCTCAAGATCTCTTCGTCAATCCTCCAGTTATTGGAGGATTTGACGAGAATGTCCAACCAAAAATTGTAGAGATTGATGAAAGCAAATTTGGCCGCAGGATGTACAACCGTGGTCGGGTTCGAGAGGGTCAATGGGTGTTCGGCGGAATAGAAAGAGGCAGTGGGAAATGCTTTCTAGCCCGCGATCAGTACCGCCGTTAGAAATTATCTAACATTTTTAACTTTTTTTGTATTACTTTTCTTTTGTCCCTCGTATATTCATCTCCGGCCAGCTATGCCTCGCTCAATGTTTTGTCTAGTTACCCCCACCATTAATTAAGATTGAAATTCACGAATTTCTGTTCAGTGCGCTATTGAAGTCGTGCGTGTCGAGATGTTAGTAAAAATCTATCGCGGTACCGATTACGTAGTTACGAATTTTGAATAGGTAGTGTTGTATTAATTTAACTATTTCTTGTGAACTAGACTAAATTTGGACTTTGTTGTTGTTTGTGATGGCGTATGAGAGGGAACAGCAACGTTTACTAGCTCTTTGGGAGGAAGTAGAAGATGACCTGCAACAAGATGAGATGGATCAATCGGACTCAGAATTTTCAGAAGCCACTTTATCAAATGACGAAGTAGAAGAACACAATCTCCAACGCTCTGCCTCTACACAATCTCTGGGTAACGATCTACAAAATTTAAGATCTGAAAGTGGTCCATATTATACGGCTAAAGATGGTACTAAATGGTTCGTGCACAAAAATCAAAAGAAAGTTGGAAAAACCAAACCTCAAAATATTGTTACACAGTTGCCAGGTGTAAAAGGTGTTGCCAAGGAAGCCAAAGCAGTATTGGATTGTTGGAAACTTTTTTTCTCCAATGAAATCATTCAATATATTACAGATTGCACCAATAAGAAACTGCAAATAATTAGACTTACTAGAAACGTGAAACATTACGGTCCTACAGATTTTGACGAAATTAGTGCATTTGTTGGGCTCTTATATCTTGCTGGTGTAAAGAGGGCCCAACACTTGAATACTTCAGAACTTTGGTGCACGGACGGAACAGCCCCAGAATACTTTGCTGCTACTATGTCATAACGCCGTTTCCACTCCCTGGTTCAAGTTATTAGGTTTGATGATATTGAATCTAGAGCACAAAGAGTACAAGAAGATCATTTGGTGCCCGTGAAGTATGTTTTGGATAATTTTGTAGGAAAGTGTATACAACATTACTCGTTGGGTAATTACATAACAGTAGATGAGATGCTTGAGGGCTTCAGAGGAAGATGCAAGTTCCGCCAGTATATTGCAAATAAGCCTGCCAAATATGGCATAAAAATCTACGCTGTTGTAGACTCTAGAATGTTTTATACACATAATATTGAAATTTATGCAGGTAAACAGCCCACTGGCCCGTTTGAACTAAAAAATGATGCCCATAGTGTTGTAATAAGACTTTTGAGACATTGTAGTGGTACTGGACGCAATGTAACTACGGACAACTACTTTACGTCTGTGCCTTTGGCTAATGACTTGGTACATAACCACCGTATTACCTTAGTGGGCACATTACGTAAGAATAAACGAGAGATTCCCCCAATTTTTTTAGATACTAAAATACGAAAAAGAAGTAGCAGCATGTTTGCTTGGGGAGTCGATCCCAATAAATGCCTTCTTACTTCGTACATCCCAAAACCTAACAAAAATGTGTTGATGCTGTCTACGTTTCACGAAGATGATGAGATTGATCCAGAAAGTGGTAACGCAATGAAACCTTCAGTTATAACATTCTATAATCTAACAAAAGGAGCTGTTGATGTGGTGGACAGGATGAAGGCAGAATATTCGACTACCAGAGTGAGCAACCGTTGGCCTTTGACTGTATTTTGCTCTTTACTCAATATTGCTGGCATAAATTCACAAATTATCTACTACATACTACAGCAATACCAAAAATAAGCTCAAACGAAGAACATATCTAACAGATCTTGCCAAGCAACTTACGAAGCCCTATATTATTCGTCGGTCAAGTATTACATCACTATCAATTCCGCTAAGGCAAAAAATTAGAAATGTTTTGGGAAATGAAGCCATTTCAGTTGAAGCTGTCGAACCAAATGATGCGAATGCAAAACCTCGATGTTTCTTTTGCCCAAAAAGAAAAAACAGATTTACTCAGCACCGATGTCATACATGTTTGAAACCTGTATGTAAAGAGCATACGTCCGCAACAGTTTTGACTTGCACCCAATGTGAAAACCGAGAAGAAGATTCCTGAAATAAAAGCTTGCTATAATTTGTTTTTTATTTTGTTCTTTTAAACAGTTCTTGAATAAAATCTTTAAAAAATTTCATAGGGTTTTTATTTGCAACAGTGACAATAGTTATATTTTATAATACCATCAGTAGCTCAATTTTCTAATAAATATAATTAATACTAATTTAAAAGAACCATACAAAATATAAAAAATATTGCTTGGTGTCAAAATAACTTAAATGGGCGACAACATTACTATGTTAGATAAAATCTAACACGGTACCAATGGCGGGAAATTTTGAAGCGGTACCGATCGCGGGCTAGTAATAAATATTTTTTTAGTGTTGTGTTTGTTGGATACTTTTTTATTTTTTTGTGTAGTTTTAAGTTTGTGCGTGTGTGACAATGAATCGTGCTGGGGGACATTTTATTGTTGGACATGATGAATTAATGACCCCTAATAACATTCGCCAGGAAGTTGTGAGATCCGAAGATATTACTGGCTTGCGTACCAATTTGGAAGTACTACAGTGGCTGCCTAAAAGGTGTCTTATCCTCAACGCTTGCCACTGTGCTACATGCCAAATTCCAATGAATTTTGTGGTACGGAACCAACGATGTGACGGATACCATTGGATATGTTATAGATGTGATGCCCGGGTCAGCGTAAGGAGAAATACTTTTTTTTTATAGAAGTCACTTACCACTAAAAAGGCTGGCCCAATTAATTTTTCTGTGGTCATATAACACTTCCCAAGATTTTATATCGTTGGAATGTCACATCGGCGAGGTAGCCTGTCATACAACGGTAGATTGGTGTTCTTTCTGCCGCGAAATTTGCGCTCAAGATCTCCTCGTCAATCCTCCAGTTATTGGAGGATTTGACGAGAATGTCCAACCAAAAATTGTAGAGATTGATGAAAGCAAATTTGGCCGCAGGATGTACAACCGTGGTCGGGTTCGAGAGGGCCAATGGGTGTTCGGCGGAATAGAAAGAGGCAGTGGGAAATGCTTCCTAGTAATAAATATTTTTTTTAGTGTTGTGTTTGTTGGATACTTTTTTATTTTTTTGTGTAGTTTTAAGTTTGTGCGTGTGTGACAATGAATCGTGCTGGGGGACATTTTATTGTTGGACATGATGAATTAATGACCCCTAATAACATTCGCCAGGAAGTTGTGAGATCCGAAGATATTACTGGCTTGCGTACCAATTTGGAAGTACTACAGTGGCTGCCTAAAAGGTGTCTTATCCTCAACGCTTGCCACTGTGCTACATGCCAAATTCCAATGAATTTTGTGGTACGGAACCAACGATGTGACGGATACCATTGGATATGTTATAGATGTGATGCCCGGGTCAGCGTAAGGAGAAATACTTTTTTTTTATAGAAGTCACTTACCACTAAAAAAGCTGGCCCAATTAATTTTTCTGTGGTCATATAACACTTCCCAAGATTTTATATCGTTGGAATGTAACATCGGCGAGGTAGCCTGTCATACAACGGTAGATTGGTGATCTTTCTGCCGCGAAATTTGCGCTCAAGATCTCCTCGTCAATCCTCCAGTTATTGGAGGATTTGACGAGAATGTCCAACCAAAACTTGTAGAGATTGATGAAAGCAAATTTGGCCGCAGGATGTACAACCGTGGTCGGGTTCGAGAGGGCCAATGGGTGTTCGGCGGAATAGAAAGAGGCAGTGGGAAATGCTTCCTAGTAATAAATATTTTTTTTAGTGTTGTGTTTGTTGGATACTTTTTAATTTTTTTGTGTAGTTTTAAGTTTGTGCGTGTGTGACAATGAATCTTGCTGGGAGACATTTTATTGTTGGACATGATGAATTAATGACCCCTAATAACATTCGCCAGGAAGTTGTGAGATCCGAAGATATTACTGGCTTGCGTACCAATTTGGAAGTACTACAGTGGCTGCCTAAAAGGTGTCTTATCCTCAACGCTTGCCACTGTGCTACATGCCAAATTCCAATGAATTTTGTGGTACGGAACCAACGAGATGACGGATACCATTGGATATGTTATAGATGTGATGCCCGGGTCAGCGTAAGGAGAAATTCTTTTTTTTTATATATAGAAGTCACTTACCACTAAAAAGGCTGGCCCAATTAATTTTTCTGTGGTCATATAACACTTCCCAAGATTTTATATCGTTGGAATGTCACATCGGCGAGGTAGCCTGTCATACAACGGTAGATTGGTGTTCTTTCTGCTGCGAAATTTGCGCTCAAGATCTCCTCGTCAATCCTCCAGTTATTGGAGGATTTGACGAGAATGTCCAACCAAAAATTGTAGAGATTGATGAAAGCAAATTTGGCCGCAGGATGTACAACCGTGGTCGGGTTCGAGAGGGTCAATGGGTGTTCGGCGGAATAGAAAGAGGCAGTGGGAAATGCTTCCTAGTAATAAATATTTTTTTTAGTGTTGTGTTTGTTGGATACTTTTTAATTTTTTTGTGTAGTTTTAAGTTTGTGCGTGTGTGACAATGAATCGTGCTGGGAGACATTTTATTGTTGGACATGATGAATTAATGACCCCTAATAACATTCGCCAGGAAGTTGTGAGATCCGAAGATATTACTGGCTTGCGTACCAATTTGGAAGTACTACAGTGGCTGCCTAAAAGGTGTCTTATCCTCAACGCTTGCCACTGTGCTACATGCCAAATTCCAATGAATTTTGTGGTACGGAACCAACGATGTGACGGATACCATTGGATATGTTATAGATGTGATGCCCGGGTCAGCGTAAGGAGAAATTCTTTTTTTTTATATATATAGAAGTCACTTACCACTAAAAAGGCTGGCCCAATTAATTTTTCTGTGGTCATATAACACTTCCCAAGATTTTATATCGTTGGAATGTCACATCGGCGAGGTAGCCTGTCATACAACGGTAGATTGGTGTTCTTTCTGCCGCGAAATTTGCGCTCAAGATCTCTTCGTCAATCCTCCAGTTATTGGAGGATTTGACGAGAATGTCCAACCAAAAATTGTAGAGATTGATGAAAGCAAATTTGGCCGCAGGATGTACAACCGTGGTCGGGTTCGAGAGGGTCAATGGGTGTTCGGCGGAATAGAAAGAGGCAGTGGGAAATGCTTTCTAGCCCGCGATCAGTACCGCCGTTAGAAATTATCTAACATTTTTAACTTTTTTTGTATTACTTTTCTTTTGTCCCTCGTATATTCATCTCCGGCCAGCTATGCCTCGCTCAATGTTTTGTCTAGTTACCCCCACCATTAATTAAGATTGAAATTCACGAATTTCTGTTCAGTGCGCTATTGAAGTCGTGCGTGTCGAGATGTTAGTAAAAATCTATCGCGGTACCGATTACGTAGTTACGAATTTTGAATAGGTAGTGTTGTATTAATTTAACTATTTCTTGTGAACTAGACTAAATTTGGACTTTGTTGTTGTTTGTGATGGCGTATGAGAGGGAACAGCAACGTTTACTAGCTCTTTGGGAGGAAGTAGAAGATGACCTGCAACAAGATGAGATGGATCAATCGGACTCAGAATTTTCAGAAGCCACTTTATCAAATGACGAAGTAGAAGAACACAATCTCCAACGCTCTGCCTCTACACAATCTCTGGGTAACGATCTACAAAATTTAAGATCTGAAAGTGGTCCATATTATACGGCTAAAGATGGTACTAAATGGTTCGTGCACAAAAATCAAAAGAAAGTTGGAAAAACCAAACCTCAAAATATTGTTACACAGTTGCCAGGTGTAAAAGGTGTTGCCAAGGAAGCCAAAGCAGTATTGGATTGTTGGAAACTTTTTTTCTCCAATGAAATCATTCAATATATTACAGATTGCACCAATAAGAAACTGCAAATAATTAGACTTACTAGAAACGTGAAACATTACGGTCCTACAGATTTTGACGAAATTAGTGCATTTGTTGGGCTCTTATATCTTGCTGGTGTAAAGAGGGCCCAACACTTGAATACTTCAGAACTTTGGTGCACGGACGGAACAGCCCCAGAATACTTTGCTGCTACTATGTCATAACGCCGTTTCCACTCCCTGGTTCAAGTTATTAGGTTTGATGATATTGAATCTAGAGCACAAAGAGTACAAGAAGATCATTTGGTGCCCGTGAAGTATGTTTTGGATAATTTTGTAGGAAAGTGTATACAACATTACTCGTTGGGTAATTACATAACAGTAGATGAGATGCTTGAGGGCTTCAGAGGAAGATGCAAGTTCCGCCAGTATATTGCAAATAAGCCTGCCAAATATGGCATAAAAATCTACGCTGTTGTAGACTCTAGAATGTTTTATACACATAATATTGAAATTTATGCAGGTAAACAGCCCACTGGCCCGTTTGAACTAAAAAATGATGCCCATAGTGTTGTAATAAGACTTTTGAGACATTGTAGTGGTACTGGACGCAATGTAACTACGGACAACTACTTTACGTCTGTGCCTTTGGCTAATGACTTGGTACATAACCACCGTATTACCTTAGTGGGCACATTACGTAAGAATAAACGAGAGATTCCCCCAATTTTTTTAGATACTAAAATACGAAAAAGAAGTAGCAGCATGTTTGCTTGGGGAGTCGATCCCAATAAATGCCTTCTTACTTCGTACATCCCAAAACCTAACAAAAATGTGTTGATGCTGTCTACGTTTCACGAAGATGATGAGATTGATCCAGAAAGTGGTAACGCAATGAAACCTTCAGTTATAACATTCTATAATCTAACAAAAGGAGCTGTTGATGTGGTGGACAGGATGAAGGCAGAATATTCGACTACCAGAGTGAGCAACCGTTGGCCTTTGACTGTATTTTGCTCTTTACTCAATATTGCTGGCATAAATTCACAAATTATCTACTACATACTACAGCAATACCAAAAATAAGCTCAAACGAAGAACATATCTAACAGATCTTGCCAAGCAACTTACGAAGCCCTATATTATTCGTCGGTCAAGTATTACATCACTATCAATTCCGCTAAGGCAAAAAATTAGAAATGTTTTGGGAAATGAAGCCATTTCAGTTGAAGCTGTCGAACCAAATGATGCGAATGCAAAACCTCGATGTTTCTTTTGCCCAAAAAGAAAAAACAGATTTACTCAGCACCGATGTCATACATGTTTGAAACCTGTATGTAAAGAGCATACGTCCGCAACAGTTTTGACTTGCACCCAATGTGTAAACCGAGAAGAAGATTCCTGAAATAAAAGCTTGCTATAATTTGTTTTTTATTTTGTTCTTTTAAACAGTTCTTGAATAAAATCTTTAAAAAATTTCATAGGGTTTTTATTTGCAACAGTGACAATAGTTATATTTTATAATACCATCAGTAGCTCAATTTTCTAATAAATATAATTAATACTAATTTAAAAGAACCATACAAAATATAAAAAATATTGCTTAGTGTCAAAATAACTTAAATGGGCGACAACATTACTATGTTAGATAAAATCTAACACGGTACCAATGGCGGGAAATTTTGAAGCGGTACCGATCGCGGGCTAGTAATAAATATTTTTTTAGTGCTGTGTTTGTTGGATACTTTTTTATTTTTTTGTGTAGTTTTAAGTTTGTGCGTGTGTGACAATAAATCGTGCTGGGGGACATTTTATTGTTGGACATGATGAATTAATGACCCCTAATAACATTCGCCAGGAAGTTGTGAGATCCGAAGATATTACTGGCTTGCGTACCAATTTGGAAGTACTACAGTGGCTGCCTAAAAGGTGTCTTATCCTCAACGCTTGCTACTGTGCTACATGCCAAATTCCAATGAATTTTGTGGTACGGAACCCACGATGTGACGGATACCATTGGATATGTTATAAATGTGTTGCCCGGGTCAGCGTAAGGAGAAATTCTTTTTTTTTTTTTTTATAGAAGTCACTTACCACGAAAAAGGCTGGCCCAATTAATTTTTCTGTGGTCATATAACACTTCCCAAGATTTTATATCGTTGGAATGTCACATCGGCGAGGTAGCCTGTCATACAACGGTAGTTTGGTGTTTTTCCTGCCGCGAAATTTGCGCTCAAGATCTCCTCGTCAATCCTCCAGTTATTGGAGGATTTGACGAGAATGTCCAACCAAAAATTGTAGAGATTGATGAAAGCAAATTTGGCCGCAGGATGTACAACCGCGGTCGGGTTCGAGAGGGTCAATGGGTGTTCGGCGGAATAGAAAGAGGCAGTGGGAAATGCTTCCTAGTAATAAATATTTTTTTTAGTGTTGTGTTTGTTGGATACTTTTTAACTTTTTTGTGTAGTTTTAAGTTTGTGCGTGTGTGACAATGAATCGTGCTGGGAGACATTTTATTGTTGGACATGATGAATTAATGACCCCTAATAACATTCGCCAGGAAGTAATGAGATCCGGAGATATTACTGGCTTGCGTACCAATTTGGAAGTACTACAGTGGCTGCCTAAAAGGTGTCTTATCCTCAACGCTTGCCAATGTGCTACATGCCAAATTCCAATGAATTTTGTGGTACGGAACCAACGATGTGACGGATACCATTGGATATGTTATAGATGTGATGCCCGGGTCAGCGTAAGGAGAAATTCTTTTTTTTTTATAGAAGTCACTTACCACTAAAAAGACTGACCCAATTAATTTTTCTGTGGTCATATAACACTTCCCAAGATTTTATATCGTTGGAATGTCACATCGGCGAGGTAGCCTGTCATACAACGGTAGGTTGGTGTTCTTTCTGCTGCGAAATTTGCGCTCAAGATCTCCTCGTCAATCCTCCAGTTATTGGAGGATTTGACGAGAATGTCCAACCAAAAATTGTAGAGATTGATGAAAGCAAATTTGGCCGCAGGATGTACAACCGTGGTCGGGTTCGAGAGGGTCAATGGGTGTTCGGCGGAATAGAAAGAGGCAGTGGGAAATGCTTCCTAGTAATAAATATTTGTTTTAGTGTTGTGTTTGTTGGATACTTTTTTATTTTTTTGTGTAGTTTTAAGTTTGTGCGTGTGTGACAATCAATTGTGCTGGGAGACATTTTATTGTTGGACATGATGAATTAATGACCCCTAATAACATTCGCCAGGAAGTTGTGAGATCCGAAGATATTACTGGCTTGCGTACCAATTTGGAAGTACTACAGTGGCTGCCTAAAAGGTGTCTTATCCTCAACGCTTGCCACTGTGCTACATGCCAAATTCCAATGAATTTTGTGGTACGGAACCAACTATGTGACGGATACCATTGGATATGTTATAGATGTCATGCCCGCGCCAGCGTAAGGAGAAATTCTTTTTTTTTTTATAGAAGTCACTTACCACTCAAAAGGCTGACCCAATTAATTTCTCTGTGGTCATATAACACTTCCCAAGATTTTATATCGTTGGAATGTCACATCGGCGAGGTAGCCTGTCATACAACGGTAGATTGGTGTTCTTTCTGCCGCGAAATTTGCGCTCAAGATCTCCTCGTCAATCCTCCAGTTATGGGAGGATTTGACGAGACGGTCCAACCAACAATTGTAGAGATTGATGAAAGCAAATTTGGCCCCAGGATGTACAACCGTGGTCGGGTTCGAGAGGGTCAATGGGTGTTCGGCGGAATAGAAAGAGGCAGTGGGAAATGCTTCCTAGTAATAAATATTTTTTTTAGTGTTGTGTTTGTTGGATACTTTTTAACTTTTTTGTGTAGTTTTAAGTTTGTGCGTGTGTGACAATGAATCGTGCTGGGAGACATTTTATTGTTGGACATGATGAATTAATGACCCCTAATAACATTCGCCAGGAAGTTGTGAGATCCGGAGATATTACTGGCTTGCGTACCAATTTGGAAGTACTACAGTGGCTGCCTAAAAGGTGTCTTATCCTCAACGCTTGCCAATGTGCTACATGCCAAATTCCAATGAATTTTGTGGTACGGAACCAACGATGTGACGGATACCATTGGATATGTTATAGATGTGATGCCCGGGTCAGCGTAAGGAGAAATTCTTTTTTTTTTATAGAAGTCACTTACCACTAAAAAGGCTGACCCAATTAATTTTTCTGTGGTCATATAACACTTCCCAAGATTTTATATCGTTGGAATGTCACATCGGCGAGGTAGCCTGTCATACAACGGTAGGTTGGTGTTCTTTCTGCCGCGAAATTTGCGCTCAAGATCTCCTCGTCAATCCTCCAGTTATTGGAGGATTTGACGAGAATGTCCAACCAAAAATTGTAGAGATTGATGAAAGCAAATTTGGCCGCAGGATGAACAACCGTGGTCGGGTTCGAGAGGGTCAATGGGTGTTCGGCGGAATAGAAAGAGGCAGTGGGAAATGCTTCCTAGTAATAAATATTTTTTTTAGTGTTGTGTTTGTTGGATACTTTTTAACTTTTTTGTGTAGTTTTAAGTTTGTGCGTGTGTGACAATGAATCGTGCTGGGAGACATTTTATTGTTGGACATGATGAATTAATGACCCCTAATAACATTCGCCAGGAAGTTGTGAGATCCGAAGATATTACTGGCTTGCGTACCAATTTGGAAGTACTACAGTGGCTGCCTAAAAGGTCTTATCCTCAACGCTTGCCAGTGTGCTACATGCCAAATTCCAATGAATTTTGTGGTACGGAACCAACGATGTGACGGATACCATTGGATATGTTATAGATGTGATGCCCGGGCCAGCGTAAGGAGAAATTCTTTTTTTTTTTTATAGAAGTCACTTACCACTCAAAAGGCTGACCCAATTAATTTTTCTGTGGTCATATAACACTTCCCAAGATTTTATATCGTTGGAATGTCACATCGGCGAGGTAGCCTGTCATACAACGGTAGATTGGTGTTCTTTCTGCCGCGAAATTTGCGCTCAAGATCTCCTCGTCAATCCTCCAGTTATTGGAGGATTTGACGAGACGGTCCAACCAAAAATTGTAGAGATTGATGAAAGCAAATTTGGCCCCAGGATGTACAACCGTGGTCGGGTTCGATAGGGTCAATGGGTGTTCGGCGGAATAGAAAGAGGCAGTGGGAAATGCTTCCTAGTAATAAATATTTTTTTTAGTGTTGTGTTTGTTGGATACTTTTTAACTTTTTTGTGTAGTTTTAAATTTGTGCGTGTGTGACAATGAATCGTGCTGGGAGACATTTTATTGTTGGACATGATGAATTAATGACCCCTAATAACATTCGCCAGGAAGTTGTGAGATCCGGAGATATTACTGGCTTGCGTACCAATTTGGAAGTACCTACTACAGTGGCTGCCTAAAAGGTGTCTTATCCCCAACGCTTGCCACTGTGCTACATGCCAAATTCCAATGAATTTTGTGGTACGGAACCAACGATGTGACGGATACCATTGGATATGTTATAGATGTGATGCCCGGGCCAGCGTAAGGAGAAATTCTTTTTTTTTTATAGAAGTCACTTACCACTCAAAAGGCTGACCCAATTAATTTTTCTGTGGTCATATAACACTTCCCAAGATTTTATATCGTTGGAATGTCACATCGGAGAGGTAGCCTGTCATACAACGGTAGATTGGTGTTCTTTCTGCCGCGAAATTTGCGCTCAAGATCTCCTCGTCAATCCTCCAGTTATTGGAGGATTTGACGAGACGGTCCAACCAAAAATTGTAGAGATTGATGAAAGCAAATTTGGCCCCAGGATGTACAACCGTGGTCGGGTTCGAGAGGGACAATGGGTGTTCGGCGGAATAGAAAGAGGCAGTGGGAAATGCTTCCTAGTACCCGTTCCAAACAGGAGAGCGGAAACTTTACTGCCTTTTATACAAGAGTAATTATTATTTTTATCTATTAACGATTCAACGTTTATTTATATCTAGCAGGCTATCTTTTTATTTATTCACGTTGGTATTGGTTTTTGTTATGTTGGTGTTTGAAAGTTACCAAGTCATTACAAGTCACAAACTGACAAGCTTGACAACAAATAGCATAAATATAATTGTCAATTGTATTTAAGAAATTAAATATGCCGAAAAAAATTTGTGTAGAGACAAAAAAATGCATTCAGAGATGCTATTACATGTTTAGGAAAGACCAGAGAATTTCAGAAGACGGATATTTACAAAAGATCTCTGAGGTTTTTAATGTAAGTACTATATGTGTTCTATACACGATTATTCCAATATTTTCATTAGCAAATAGTTCCAAACATTTTTAATTTCATTATTAGTTGTATATAAAGATAATTGTTAGAAAAAATACACTTTTACAGTTTTTACATTCAAATTACTTATGATTTATTAAATACACAGAACCTAAAAACTCACTACTTTTCAATATTTTACAATGTTGCCAGATTATATAACATAATTAAAACTGTTTTGAGAATAAAATATTTTCTTTAATTAATAAAGTTTGGTAATTAAAATGTAATTTGATAGCAAATAGATGAATCAATGTTTATTCATTGATCCATTAAATTAAATTTTTATTATTTTTTTAATCTTTCGTGTTTTTTTCAGGTTAGTGTTATATCTATACGAAATATCTTAAAAGAAGATTTAGCTAATGGCAAAGAAGCGGCATATAAAAGGAAGAATGATAAAGCAGATACATTTGATAACTTCATTTAAAAAAAAAACTTGCAGCGGCAGATTTGGACGTACAATTCTAAAAACGAATATTTTATTTAGACAAACTTTTGACTGATGTGAAACAAAACTTGGATTTTAGGGGTGAACGTACCACTTTATACACATTTATAAAATCAATGGGATATAAATTTAAAAAAGTGAACGGACGACAAATTTTAAGTGAGCAAAGACATATCAAAATCAGCAAAATGGCTTTCCTTCGGAAATTTATGGAACTAAAAAAGCGCAATGAATCAATCAGATTTGTGTACTTAGACGAAACGTGGATATACAAAAATGGCACTCCAACGCGTCGTTGGGTACATGAATCTGATTTAAAAAGCAATCCATTGCATTTGAAATCTGAAGGAAAGCGATTTACAATTTTACATGCAGGAACAAATACTGGGTTTTTAGAAGGATGTGACTTGTTGTTAGACTCTTCAAATACTGACATTGACTATCACAAAACTATGAACGGTGACATTACAAAAAACTGGATTGTTAATCAACTCATTCCTGCTTTATCCAATTTTTCAGAGAAATTTGTAGTGGTAATGGATAATGCTCCTTATCATTCTGTACAACTAAACAAACCACCTACATTTTCAGCAAAAAAAGAGAGAATGCAGGGATGGTTGAGCAGCAATAACATCGCATTTGACAAAAAAATGACAAAAAAACAATTATACACTATAATTCAACCATACAAAAGTAACGATAAGACATATGTAGTAGATGAAATATTAAAGCAACATGGACATGATGTACTTCGACAACCCCCATACCACTGTCAATATAATCCAATAGAGTTGGCATGAGGCTTTACAAAGACGTACTATAACAAAAATATTGCATCTTTATATTCAGACAGGTATAGGGTTAAAGACAATGTACACCAGACATGTGGAAAAAAATTTGTAGACATACAGACGAACTTATTTTGGCAGATTGGACTACTTACATGGGAAACTGCTCACATGACAATATTCCTCCTTTAATTATTTCATTGGAGGAATCAGATTCTGACCATTCCGATTTTGGATTTGATAGTGACTCTGATATATCCAATGAAATAATGGAGGTGGATTAAAAATACATACCGAACAGATTAACAATAGTTTTAACCAAATCTGTAGCTTCAATTTTTGTTGTTTATATGTTTTTTTTTTATTTTGTATGTTTCATTTTCTTTTGTACTTTGTTTATTTTACTATCAGTGTATCTGCTTTTCTTCTGAATAATTGCACTGAAACTATTAAACACATTTTAAATGGATTACCAATATTTGAAAGCTTAGATATATAACGAAGCATTACATTTTCTGGGAATTTTTGTCTTTGTTTTACTTATCAAAATAGCTGAAACTAATTGGTATGTGATAATGCCGTACTACCTGGAAAGCTCCACGAAAAACTCTTCAATATATAGCTGCTGTAATACTTATCGACAAAATGAAATATTTGGTGTTTTTCTCATTTATAGCTGGTCCAATTGAAATGTTTGTTTTTTTTATTCTATTAAAACTGATCTTAAGATCAACCATTAATTTTCATCTGATACTTCTTAAACCTAGGTACTTATCTCTACTAAGGTCCATTCAATAATGTTCTTAGTTTCTCTGTCTTGAATATCTCTGCTTTTACACAATACCTTACACATTACATTATACGAGCTCATATGGTTTAGTCCTCTTCAATCTTCGGATATGGTGTTGATTATCCAGCAGTTGAAGAGCTTCTGCATTTTCATGTAGGTGAAGTCTATCTTCGTGCTTCTTTGCAAACCTTTTGATCTTTTCTTTCACTGTTGGTATTCCAAGATCTCTATGAATATCTGTATTTCTTACATACCATGGGGCGTTCACCATTGCACGCAATATTTTATTCTGGATGGTCTGTATAATTTTGATATTATTATCTTTGGTACATCCCCATAATTGGATACCGTATAACCAAACCGGTTTAAATACCTGATTATAAATTAGTATTTTGTTACACAATGATAGACTGGAGTTTCTTCCAAGGATCCATCTATACTGTCTGTATTTTAGGTTTAATTCCGTTTTTTTCTTTTTGATATGCTCGCGTCTAGAGTCATACCAAGATATTTTGCATTGTTTTCGTATTTGACTCTCGTACCATTTATTTCTATTGGTAAGAAATCATTTATCCTTTTATTGGTGAAGTTTATTTGGATTGATTTTAGCTCATTCAGTTTGATTTTCCATTTTTCTGTCCATTCATATATTGTATTACAAGCTCTTTGTATTTTTCCAGTAGAAATTGTTTGCTCCTGTCCTGTTGCAAGAATGGCTGTATCATCTGCAAAGGTTGCCAGGGTGATTTGTTCTAACTCTGGTACATCGCTAGTATACAAGATGTAGAGAATAGGCCCGAGAACGCTTCCTTGAGGCACTCCTGCTTTAATCTCCTGTAAGTCTGAATATTCGTCTTCCTGTTTTATCCTGAATAGTCTTTCTGAGATGTAAGAAGTCAGTATTTCTACATATTGCTTTGGAAGCATTTTGTTAAGTTTGAGAATTAATCCTTTATGCCACACCTTGTCAAACGCTTGTGCGACATCCAGAAAGAGTGCTGAACAGACTTGTTTTTCTTCTAATGATTGTTCAATGATATTTGTAATACGATGCACCTGATCAATTGTCGAGTGTTTCTGCCTAAATCCAAATTGGTAGTCCGGAATTAGTTTAGTTTTCTATATAATCGGGTTTAGTCTTTTTAAGAGAAGCTTTTCCACAATTTTGAAATAATTGGTAAAAGGGAAATCGGCCTGTATGATTTAACTTCATGTGGAGTTTTTCCTGGTTTCGGAAGCATGATCACCTCGGCTACTTTCCAGATAGTTGGTACGTGTTTTAATCTAAATACTGCATTGAATAGATATGTAAGCATAACTATTCCTTTTTTTGGTAAATTTTTCAGTATTTCTCCTGTGATCAGATCAAAACCTGGCGCCTTCTTTGGATTTAGGTTTATTCTTATTTCCTCTGCGACTTCTTTTGGTGTAACAAGTGCGATGTTTTCTGATTTATGGTTTTCTGTTTCTTCTATTATGTTATTCGTTGGTGTTAAGTTGGGTGTAAATACTTCAGCTAGGTGTTCTGCAAACATCGCTGCTTTCTGTTTGATGTCTCTAGCCCACTCTCCTTGCTCTTTTCTAATGGGAGGGATTGACATTATTGGTCTCTTTATTTTCCTTGTGGCTTTCCATAGAGAATAGTCTGTTTCAGCGTCTGCTGTTAAGTTTTCCAAATAAGATTTTATTGAAGCCTCTTTTATTTTCTGTATTTCTCTTTTTAAAGTTTGTGTTTTGTTGTTAAGAATAGTCTTGTCAGTGGGATCTCTTGTTTGCTGCCATCTACGCCTTGCTGTTCTTTTCTCTTTGACCAATTTTCTTAGTTCAACTGGATAATTTATACCTTTTGTAACATGAGTGATCTCTTTGGTATTTTCAAAAGCTGTTGTTTGTATTAGTCTGGTGAAGTTCTCGGTTTCTATTTCTAGCTGTTCTGTTGTTTTTAGATTGATATTTAGGTTAATTTTTTCTTGTAAATCGCTTCTAAAGCTTTCCCAGTCGGTGGTTTTGTTTACTATTGCTGCACGTGCCACCTTTTTAATAATTTTTTCACTCAGTGTTAGTATGACAGCCGAATGATCAGAGTTTAGGTCAAAGTTTTCTTCCATTTCGGTGAAGTTTGGTGAAACTTTTTTTGAAATAAAGAAATCTAATAAATCTGGTACCTTATTTCTATCTGTTGGCCAGTATGTGGGTTTGCCTGTGGAGTGGTAATATCCTCCTATTTCTCTAATAGCTTTCCTTAGCTCACTCCCTTTAGTAGTAATTAGTCTGGCTCCCCAATCCGTATGTTTGGCATTGAAGTCTCCTCCTAATATAAATCTGTCTCCAGGATGTTGCAGCAATGATTTATAGTCTTCTACTTTAAGGATATATCTTTGTGGACAATAAACAGCTCCGACTCTTAGATTTTGTTTGGTAGATTTGATTTTTACCATTGCAAGTTGGATCTTTGAACTCTGTAAGTGGTGCTCTTCATGGTGGTTGATAGAATTTTTGATGATTACTGCACTTCCGCCTCTTGCTTGATTGTCCGGATGAATTGCATGGTATATTTTGTAACCTTTTAATTTTATATACGATTGCGCCGTTAGGTGTGTTTCTGATACTAAGCATATATCTATGTGTTAGCAGTTTAAAAATACTTCTATTTCATGTTCTTTGTTTAGAATGCCATTGGCGTTCCAGGTAGCTATTCGTAAGTCTTCTATATCCATTACTTACTTTTTTTTGGTATAGCTCCGCTTACTTTACCCTCAACTTTATCCAGTCTAGAGTTGATCCGTTCTATCGCTATTGTATTTTGGCTCAGTTGGGAGTTAACTTGGTCCATCATCGTCGTGATATTTTGCAGCATTTTCATCATCGGTGTTTCAGATTCATGGCTTACTTTATTTTCGGTCTGTTTCTTGGCTATTTCAGCATATGAATTTGTTGGATTTGTTTTAGCAGTCGTAAATGTTCTCAGGGGGTTAGTTTGTTTTTTATCTTTCATTAAGTTATTTCTTCTTTTTTGTAATTCTTTTGCTATAATACATCCTCTATAATTGGCAGGATGTGCTTCTGAGCAGTTTATACACTTTGGTGGGCTATTTCTAGCTTTTTTACAATCCGCTGTTAAATGATCTCCTGCGCATTTAACGCACATTTTTTGCATTGGACAATCAGTTTATTGCTTCTTATTGCTTCTATTTTTACTTTCATGTGGTTCAGATACTGTATATTATATATTTTGTTTATATCTTCTTTGTTGTCGAAGGTTAGCATGAATAATGGTAGAGGTATATATTTTTCTCTACTTCCTTCTATTTTATTTTTTTTTATTTTTGAACTACTTCCCTGATCATAAAATCTCTTTTTTGTAATTCAGCGAAGATACTATTTGTATCACAAGTAGGATGATAATTTCTTACCATAACTTTTATTGGTCTGTTTGTTTTATTTTCATAAGAGTGTCATTCTATGTTAGCATCTTGCAGTTTTTGTCTTAGCTCTCTATAAGCGTTTTCGTTACTTAGCCTAAATACACACGAACCACCAGTGTCCGACACCGGTGGCGACCACCGGTCGGGCGAGTCTTTACACATGAAGCGACTTGTGTCCGACACCTGTGGTTGCCACCGGGGACGCATCAGCCGGGTATACAGTTACAAAATCCACAGTATTGCATTCAAAATGTTTCTCCATAATAAACGATCAAACAATTTCAAGATATAGACACTAAAAGTGGTTGGTGTGTACACCTTTATTAAAAACAACGTACTGCTAAAAATAAAATAAGGAAAGTGGCCCGGCCGGTGGCGAGGGTAGGACACAGCGTAGCGGCAGTCGAGCAGCTAAAAGTGGTGTGTTCCGCAAAGTGGCTCGTTCTGTAATCATATTTTACATTTAAAACAATGCATTGCTCTCGGTGGTCGCGACCGGTGTCGGACACTGGTGGTTCGTGTGTATACCCTTACATTATCTTTTACCTGTTTGGAGTTGATCATGCTCGTATTGCAACCAAGTTTTTCTATTTGTAATTGTTTTTTTATTTCTTCGTAGTTTTCCACATTACTAAGGATAATAGGAGGGGGTTTTATTACTTTCTGCAGTTTTTCTTGCTTTGTATTTTTGTTGCTACTGTATTCTAGTTTCTCTGACGCCATTCTCTTCTTTTTGTTTTTGTTTTTTGCTAGTATCCAGTCTGTTTCTCTTGCTATAAGTGCTTCCTCTTCTTCCGAATTTGTTGGACTGTATGATTTTTTTTTCTGGTAGGATCTTCTTCACCAACTTTTTTTCTCAGTACCGCTATTTCTTCCAACGCCTTTTGAAGTTGAAACTGTAGATTAGAAATAATATCTTTCTTTGTCTGGACCATTGCATGAAGTCCCTGGCTTTGAGGATACATTGTTGGTATGGATCCACTCGCGCTGTTGAACGGGTAGAGACCTTCTTCCGTTGTGACATATTCCGCCCGTAAGAATCGATTGCTTCAGCCATTTTGCAATTTGTCATCGATCTGAACAGTTTGTTTGAGTGTCGCCAGAAGATTTTTCGGTTTAAGTTTTAAATCACGGTACATCCGTGTCAATTATTTTTGGATTTTGAAACTAAACCTTTATTATCCATTCGAATCGTTGGTGGAATCACATTTTGTTGTTAGTTGTGAATTTTATTTCGAAAGGAACCTCATTGTGAGGGATTTTATGGAATCTTCTGTTAGTAAGTGAACACGCCTCTTATTCATGATAAATTGTCCGAAAAAAAAAAATAAGAATGTTAACTATTAAAACAATTATTCTTGTGGGAAATTAACCCGTTACAATGGACTTGGATGGTAATTCTTCAGACGACGTTGATTTCAAGGAGCTTGTTAAAGACAGACAGGTAGAAGAAGAGTTCTTGAATTTAACAGAGGGAAAATCATTCAAACATAAAACCTCTTTCTCAGAAGTGGTGAAAGAAGTAGGACGATTCGTAGCATTTTACTACGAGACCAATTATATCCTGGACAAATTGTGACTTTTGATGACGAAACCGTAACTATAAACGCAATGCAAAAGTCAATCAAGATGTGGAAATGGCCGACAAAGAAAGATGAACTTGTTTACCCATGAATTGACGTTATCTGTGCCATTAAACCTCCTAAGCAGGTTTCCAAGAGGGTTGCTTTTTCCGTTGTAGAATTAAATTCATTTTTTGAATAAAATGGAAAATTTATATATACTTATGTTGTTAAAACATGTTGTTTCAGTTTATTTCTATTGTGATTTAAATTTTTCTAGAGAGTTTTTTATCCTTTGTATTATTAAATGATGGTGTTTAAGTTTTTAATAAAAATACAGAGTTTCAATAGTGTTTTTGTTCCTCCAAATATGAACTATGGAGAAAAGTGAATAAGCTATTGGGTTTACTTTGCTCCAGGCCTTGAAATACATGAACTGTGGTACTAAATTGGTATACAATTTAGTAAATTGTGAGAGGCGCAAAGTAACCCCGGCCTATGGAAAACTTTGCCCCACTTTTTGACAAAAAAAATCAAGTACTTGGAAATTTTTCCAAACACAAAATTCACTTTATAAGGTAGGTGACCCAAATTCAGACAGTGTCCTAAATTCAGACATATTTCTGTTTATTCGGTTAGAATAAGAAATTTACTATATCCAGATAAATATTAAGACATCTGTTGGTATTATATAATATTAATTCTCAATTTCAAAATTAGTTTCCTATCTTACCGACATTATAGATGCCAATCGATAACCTAAAAGTGAGACGGTTATTGCAAATTGTGCCTTGTGTTCTTTTGGACGGAATTTCTAATAAGGTAAACAGATTTCAGCTATTATTTTCACTACTATCAGATACTACTAATTGAGAAAATTAGAATCAAATTTGTTGCAGTTGTATTTAAGGGCTTTAAATTTTCATTTTAACTTGAGATTCTTTCAGTATAATTAAAACATTCAAAAATTTTAATGGTGTCGGAATTAGGTACAAGCAAATTTCTGCTTTTCGTAAATCAGACACTAGGTGTCGGAAATGCGTGCATGCGTTATAATGTGGATATCGTTCTAATTCTTTCCTTTCAATGAGATTAACATAAGTCTATACCGTTGTATATAGTAGAGTTGCTTTTAAAGCATGTATCCAAATTCCGACACAGGTGTCAGAGTTAGGGACTTTAACTGTCGGAATTATGTTCAATTTTTTTAAACCGTTTTTCTGTTATTTTAACATTTAGCATTAGTTTTTTTTTTTTGTATTAGGTTTTTGCTTTATTTACAGAATGTCGACAAAAAAAACGCTAAATATAGCCAAGATGATGTAAGACGTGCTTTAGATGCCATTAAAAGTGGCACACCTTGTTTAGCCGCGGCTAGGCAATATAACGTCCCGAGAACTACACTTATTGGGAAGATCCGGGGCACATACCCAGAAAAATGTCGCAGCGGAGGACCATCTGTACTATCCATTAATGAAGAAAATCTACTGGTTCAATGGATAATTAATATGGGGCGAATGGGTTTTCCTGTCACCAAAGAACAATTGCTCGATAGTGTTTGTCTTCTGGTAAAAAATTTAAAGCGTCCCAATAATTTTACAGACGGAAGACCAGGTCGTCACTGGTATGAATTATTTACCAAAAGGCACCCCGAAATTAGCGAACCAATAGCTCAAAATTTATGCACATCTCGTGCAGCCGTGACTGAAAACAAAATCAGAAACTGGCATAAAGAAATTGAGGAATACTTTATTTCATCTAATATTAATATTACTGATCCAAGAAGAATATACAATACAGATGAATCTGCTTTTTTTATCGCCAAAAGGTCGCAAGATACTTGCCAAAAAAGGAAGTAAGTCACTGCACGATAGATCCGGTGATGACAAAGAATGTTTGACTGTTCTTGTTACGGGTAATGCTGCAGGTCAACTAGCTCCACCAATGGTGATGTACGCCTATGAAAGGATACCTAAGCACATAGTATCACAGGTGCCTAAAAATTGGGGGATTGGTAAATCAACTAGCGGATGGATGACTTCAGAATCTTTTTTTGAATATATAACGAACATTTTTTACCCACGGCTTTTATCTGAAAATATCCAGTTTCCAGTGATATTATACTTGGATGGACATAAGTCACACGTGACCTTACCTCTGACGGACTTTTGCAGAGAGAAACAAATAATCCTGATAAGTTTGTTACCAAATTCCACACATATTCTACAACCTCTGGATGTGGGATTGTTTAAGTCTTTAAAAATGAAATGGAAGACTGAAGTACAAAATTTTAAAACTCAAAATAATTATAAACATTTGAAGCCTTGAAGTAAATAAGGGGCTAAGTGCCAAAAATTCACAAACTGGTTTTATTGCTTTAAAATGGGCTATGTACCATCGCCTTTAACGTAAATAACGGGCTATGTAAAAATGCACCGGCAAATAATTAAATTTTCCACCGTTAGGCGACGCATGTGTCAACTGTCGAGTTCGTATTAGTAAATAACGGGGTAAGTGCCAGCTACTCTATATTCGTTAATGCGTGCTAGCGGGGACCTTTTTTCAGTAAAAGTTGGCGGTTGAAAAAGTATTGTCTATTATTGCTGTTTAAAAATGGAAAATGAAGTTTTACCGAAGCGAAGACGTAAAAAAGGTGAAGGCAGACTACATGAAGAAAGACAGATAAGAAGAAGTGGTGGTAAAAGCTACGTAAATACCAGAAATACTAAGGTGCAAGCTAAAGAAGAACCGAGTGGCGAGGTAAATTGGCTTAACTTTATTGTTATCATTTTGTATAGGTGAAATGCTTGTTAACTTTTAGGTTATATGCAAATGCAAATTCGAATGTAAGAATATTCCTCATCAAGAAAAAATAGCCATATTCAAGGATTTTTTCAAACTTGAGGATAATGTTAAACAAAATTCGTATTTAATGGGTCTTATTAGTGTTTCTGGGGTGAAGCGAAGGAGACATGGGAACTATGACGATTCTGCCAATACGTTCACTTACAATAACAATCTAACTACACTTTTTATCAAATTCTATGTTTTAGCATAATACGGTTCTATCTGCTATTTTCTATCCATTAAATAAATTATAGCGACATCTAACCATCCTAGAATAAACTAGAGCAAACACAGAGTTCTATCTTCCGTAAAGATTTGGTATTTTTATTTCATATGGTTCTATCTGACCACACTTACAACTTTGTTATTCGAAAACCGTAGTTACAACGTTGTTATATTATTAATTAGGCGGTTTATATTGTAACGGGATAACCGTAAAGGAAGGGACCTTAATTTGAAAGATTGTTGTTGACAGTTGATTTTTAGAAGTTTGTAAAAAAATCAACTGACCATTTTAAATAATGTTTCTAGAAAATTCTAGAAACTTCTAAACAAACTGACTAGATTAAATAATGTTGTATATAAGGGGATGCATGGGCAGTTAACGTCAGTTCAAGTCAAGTGTTCACAAGAGTTCATTGTATTGTCAAGTAGTTAGACGTTATCCAGCAGAGTTCAGTGTATCTTAACAATTTTGTAAATAAATTGTGTAAAAAGCCCCCATACGTGTTTCAAATTGGTGTCAGGTGTGGGGTGAAGATACAAGAATGCCTGGAAAAAAGATAAATGAACTATTGGTAGCTGAGCTCAGAAGAGAGCTCGATGAATTAGAGTTGGAAACTACTGGGAGCAAATCCGTATTGTTAAGAAGACTCCGTGAATACTACGTAAATAATAATTTGGACCCTGACGCCGTGGAGTTCGAAGACCCAGTTCAAAAAGCAAATTCTGAACTAACTCAACAACTCTCCCGGCAACATGAGGAGCTATCCAGTCAGATGAAGAGCCAGCGCGAAGATATGTCCCAGCTGAAAGAGGAGCTATCAGGACGAATGACGAGCCAACAAGAAGAACAAACTCAACAACTTTCCCGGCTGCAAGAAGAACAAGCTCAACAACTTTCCCGGCAACATGAGGAGCTATCCAGTCAGATGAAGAGCCAGCGCGAAGATATGTCCCAGCTGTCCCAACGACTGACGAGCCAACAAGAAGAACAGACGCAACAACTGTCTGAGCTATCACAACGAATGACGAACCAACAAGAGGAGCTGTCCAGTCAGATGACCTTGTCCCTAACCGTAGCTCTGCGAGGCGAAGCTTTAGACGTCCTGCAATCATTGACACCGGATGAAGCTGACAACTTCGAGTTATTGGTGAATCGTCTAGAGATGCGTTATGGTCAAACTCATCTACAACCGGTGTACCGAATGCAGTTAAAGAGTCGAAAACAGAAAAATGGAGAAACTATCCAGGAATTTGAGGCGGATGTAGCAAGAATGGTACGACTTGCGTATTCAAATGCAGCGGAGGATTTCCTGGAATGCCTAGCAGTCCAAACCTTCACCGATAGTCTTCGAGACGTCGAGTTGCAGCGCGCTGTACGGTTGGCGCGGCCGAAGACTCTTGTGGACGCCTTGACCATTGCCCTGGAGTTTGAGGCGGCGACGGAGGCCTCACGTGGAGTTGCTCGACTACGGGGTGTCACCGGTAACTACGACCATGCTGTTCATTCCGTTAGCGACGTTGAAGCGGTAGTAGAGAGGTTAATGAAGTTATCTCCAAAAAGAAGGTGCCCAGTGAGATGCTGGAACTGCGGAGAACTAGGCCATATAAGAAATACTTGCCCCTATAAAGAAAAATCTCCTGCTGAAGTACCCCAGCAGCAGGAAAACTAGAACGGGTCGACTCCTGGAGGGCGAAATCGACCCCAAACATTCCCGAAGCCCCTCACGCCATTAAATTGGCAACTCTGCGACATCACGTGGACAGCTTATATGTAGATGGCCTCATTGATGGGAAGAACTTTAGCATGCTGGTAGACACTGGAGCTACGAAAACTATCGTTCGACCATCCATCATTATGCGAAAGAAGATGTGGCCTACCAGTTGGAGACTGCGTACCGCTACCGGAGATTCTGCTAGAGTCTACGGTGAGATACAGGTGACGCTACAGTTTGGTTCAACCTCTCTTGTTCACTCAGTGCTGGTGGCTGACGTTGATGAAGATGTTGTTCTGGGCATGGATGTTATGCTCCACTGTGGTTTTCATTTGGATCTTCGCCAACGTATCCTTCGTACTGGTAATGAAGAAATATTCCTGCACCGAAAACACGTTGACCATGCCTCGATTAAGCTAATTGATGATATCGAACTTCCGGCGAGCTGCGAATGTGTCGTCACAGCGCGGTTGGATGGACTGAAGCCAGATGGTGCCCCAGCCATGATAGAGCCGAAGAACCATGACCATGAATTGGGAAAAGGACTCCTTGTGGGTAAGACTCTTGTTAGATCCGCCAAAGAGGTACCCATCCAAGTTATGAACTTGAACGATCATCCAGTTCTTCTCCGAAAGGACACGGAAATGGGAAGTTTAGAACCAGTAACGGCGATAATTCACAAGGTAAACGTTACGGAAACAGATGAGACCAACGGAATTGAACCATTAATGACAAAATTAGATCCCTCTTTGTCAAAATTAGAAAAGAAACAGGTAAGAGATCTACTTTACCGTTATAAACCTGTATTTGGTTCTAAAAGTAAATTGGGAAGAACTGATGTTGTACAACATAGAATTGACACTGGTGATGCACGTCCGATTCGACAGGTACCCCGAAGAATGCCTCAAGTTAAGAAGGAAGAAGCAGACAGAGCCCTTAAAGAAATGATTCAAAATGGCATAGTCGAACCATCCAGTAGTCCGTGGGCTTCTCCTGTGGTATTAGTGAGAAAGAAAGACGGATCAATGCGGTTTTGTGTCGACTATCGAAAGCTAAATGATGTCACTAAGAAGGACAGTTATCCTCTGCCAAGGATTGATGATGCCCTCGACGCTTTGGCGGGTTCTACTTTGTTTTCTACCGTGGACCTTAAAAGCGGATACTGGCAAGTTAAAATGAATCCTGCAGACAAAGAAAAGACTGCCTTTACCAGTGGATCAGGGTTGTGGCAATTCACGGTCCTTCCGTTTGGCCTCTGTAATGCTCCTGCGACGTTTGAACGGCTAATGGAGAACAACCTGCGGGGTTTGTCATGGGAAACTTGTCTATTTTATCTAGACGACATCATCATAATGGGTAAGACCTTTAAGGAACATTTATCTAACCTGGAAGAAGTTTTTAAAAGATTACAGAACGCTAATCTAACATTGAATGTTAAGAAATGCCACTTGTTCCAGAGACAGGTCAACTATTTAGGACATAACGTAAGCAAGGATGGCGTTGCTGTTGACCCCGCTAAGATACAAGCCGTTCAGGAATGGCCAATACCTATCGACAAACATCAGCTCCGGAGTTTTTTGGGTCTTTGTTCCTATTACCGACGATATGTCAAGAATTTTGGAGACATCGCCAAACCCTTGACACGTTTGACATAACAAGATAAGTCCTTCTGTTGGGATCAGGAATGTCAAGAGGCGTTTGAAATATTGAAGAAACAGCTTACGTCAGCACCTGTTCTTGCTTATCCACTTCCTGATGGTAAGCTTATTCTGGACACCGACGCCAGCAATGTGGGAATTGGAGCCGTCTTGTCACAGCTACAAGATGGTAAGGAAAGAGTGGTTGGTTACTTCAGCAAAACTTTATCGAAAGCTGAAAAGAACTACTGTGTAACTCGGAGGGAACTGTTAGCAGTTGTAAAATCCGTCGAACACTTTTATAAATATCTGTATGGCAGAAAATTCCTGATCAGAACAGACCATGCTAGTTTAAAGTGGTTACTTAGCTTTAGGAACCCAGAAGGACAGATAGCAAGATTGCTCGAAAAACTGCAGGAGTATGATGTTGAAATCGAGCACAGACCTGGAACCAGACATCGTAATGCTGATGCACTTTCCAGAAGACCGTGTCGACCTGATTGCCCCCATTGTACCCGTATGGAGCAGAACGAGGAAAAACTTGCCTTAGTTAAGGTTGTGCCAGAAGACGAGAGCTCTATGCTGGAGGAGCAACAAGAAAACGATCCCGTTCTGAGAAAGATTAGGGAGTGGAAGAGAATGGACCGTCGTCCGTTGTGGAGAGAGATATCCTCATCCTCTCCTGCTTTAAAAGCATACTGGTCCCAATGGAACTCTTTAATTTTGGACGGAGGGCTCGTTAAAAGACTTGTAGAAAATTCCGAGGGCACAGAAACAAGGAAACAAATAGTGGTCCCAAGAAATGCTGTACCGGAAATTTTAAAACAGATGCATAATGATAGTTCTGGAGGACATCTGGGTATCACGAAAACGCTGCAAAAGATCCGAGATAGATTTTACTGGGTAAATTGCACTAATGATGCTAAAGATTGGTGTCGTAAATGCACTACATGTGCTGCCAGTAACGGTCCGCATCGAAAACCGAAGGCGGAGATGCAGCAATACCTGGTTGGAAGTCCTTTTGAAAGAATCGCAGTAGATGTATTGGGGCCACTTCCACAGACCGATGTAGGAAACAAGTACATCTTTGTTGTAATGGACTACTTCACTAAATGGGTTGAAGCATATGCAGTTCCCAATCAGGAAGCTACCACTTTAGCAGATATATTGGTTGAAGAATTCGTAAGCCGATTTGGGGTACCATTAGAATTACATTCAGACCAAGGAAGAAATTTTGAGAGCAAGCTGTTTCAAGAAGTTTGCCAAAGATTAGGCATCCACAAAACGAGAACCACAGCGATGCACCCTCAGTCGGATGGAATGGTGGAACGAATGAACCGAACTATAACCAACTATCGGTCAAAAGTGGTGTCAGATTGTCAGAGGGATTGGGATCGACATATTCCACTATTTCTAATGGCAATTCGATCGGCCATCAATGAATCAACTGGCCAAACGCCTGCGAAGGTCCTGTTCGGTAGAGAAATGAGGCTACCATGTGACTTGGTGTTTGGTTGTAAACCTGGTGAAGAAATGGCAGGTGAACAATATGTCGCCGACCTTCAGAATCGAATGGAAAATATACACAACCTGGTGCGTGGAAAACTACAATTATCTAGTGATCGGATGAAAAGGTACTATGACACACGGACAATGGAAAAGAGTTACCAAGTTGGAGATTTAGTCTGGCTCTATAACCCCCGACGACGTCGAGGTATTTGTCCCAAATTACAAAAGAACTGGGAAGGTCCTTACACCATCAAGAAGAAGATTAACGATGTCATTTATCGGATCGTGAAAATTCCCAGAGGGAAACCCGTCGTGGTCCATCATGATCGTTTGGCGCCTTACCAGGGAAACCACAGTGGAGATGCGCAGCAACTCCAAGAAGATGGTTCGGCTGGCTCAGGGAGTGTGCGGGATTCCGATGCAGGAAATAACATTCCAGGAGGAATGAACCTAAGGAGGGGGCAGTGTAACGGGATAACCGTAAAGGAAGGGACCTTAATTTGAAAGATTGTTGTTGACAGTTGATTTTTAGAAGTTTGTAAAAAAATCAACTGACCATTTTAAATAATGTTTCTAGAAAATTCTAGAAACTTCTAAACACACTGACTAGATTAAATAATGTTGTATATAAGGGGATGCATGGGCAGTTAACGTCAGTTCAAGTCAAGTGTTCACAAGAGTTCATTGTATTGTCAAGTAGTTAGACGTTATCCAGCAGAGTTCAGTGTATCTTAACAATTTTGTAAATAAATTGTGTAAAAAGCCCCCATACGTGTTTCAATATTATAACCTTAAAAGTTCTGTTAGTGTATCTGTGTTGCGTTTGAGAGAATTTTAAACTGAAATAACCATGAATAGAACAGAGTTAATATTAAAAATGGGTAAGTAACAACTGCCTAAAACATGACTTAAATTTGAGTGGTTCCTCTACATTAATTTTATTATTTTTAGCTCTTGATAGCTCTAACGAAATACAAGGCAATGGCAATAGCAATGCAAGTGAGTTTCTAAACTCAACTTCGGCGCCAGAATTTACCACCGATGCTAGTGTTATGGCCAATAATAACTCCTTTTATTCGATACAGGATATAGAAAACGCGGAAGTAGTTATGGATATTAACTCCGTCTCATCTTCCTACATTGTTTCCAAACTTCCAGAGCAGTGTCTTAAGGCACATGTGGAAGACATGGCCCAAGAAATCAATGTAGAAACAAATCTTGCGCAAGAAGCGCCAGAAATGACCACCGATGGAAATTTTATACCCCACAATATTTCATTTCATTCGATTCAAGATATAATAGAAAATGCAGAAGTAATTATGGACTGTGACCCAGCAATTTCTAAAGTTTCACATCAATGTGTTGGCACACAGGTAGAAACGGTAGCCCAGGAAATTGAAATTGAGACTAATGTAGGGCAGGTGATGAAATTTTATATTAATAAAAATATTAAAAAAATAAACATCTTTCTTTGTTTTTAGATCAAAGAATTGGAAATAATTGAAAAGACTATACAAAGTGAGAAATTCGAAAAATCTATAGAAATTTTAGAGCCAGAAGAAGAGGAAGAGCACAACGTACACATGAAAAGTAATATAGAAGAAAGTCAATTAAATAAGCCAAGAAAGGAAAAAAAAAATACTAGTAAGAAAGAAACTATGTAGAGCAGAAACATGGAAAAATAATATTCGAAAAAAATTATGCCAGGCAGGTAAAGAATATATTAGCTCAAGAGGAAAGCAGGTTAAAGCAAAAATGGTAGTAAATAATAAAGATTTTCTAAATACTTGCAAATTCAAGTGCAGCAAAAAAATTGGGGAGAATGCCAGAAAAAAATTGTTTCAATACTACTATGAATTAAATCAAAATGAAAAGTATGTGTTTCTTAAGCAAGTTACAGAAAAGTATGTTACAGGGCGCAAAACTACGGAAGGTGCGTCTCGTCGTGCCTATTCATATAAATACTTTTTTAAAGTTCAAGAGGAGAAAATACAAGTATGCAAAAAAATTTTTTTGGGAACACTAAATATATCTCAGAAACCGGTATATACCGTCCATTTTGTTGATGGCGATGTTCCAAAAAAAGATCTTAGAGGCAAGACTGGCACAAGAAAATTAAGTAACGAGAAAAGACAGGTTGTTATTGACCATATTAAAAAATTTCATGTTGTCGAATCTCATTACTGTAGACAAAATAGCCAGAAAAAATACTTGGAAGCTACATTAACAATTCCAAAAATGTATGATTTATATCTTACATACTGTGCAGAAAATAACATAGAAAATCCAGTTAAGGTCTCTATGTACAGGCACATTTTTTGTACAAATTTTAACTATAGTTTTCATAAGCCTAAAAAGGACGTTTGTGAGATATGTTCGACCTACTATTTGAAGAAAAAGGAAATGAGGTTAAGTGAAACCGAAGCAGAAACTATGGAAAGACACATTGCAGAAAAGGAAGCTATGAGAAAAGAGAAAGAAAATGACAAGAAAAGTGAAATTCCTGTTTTATGTTTCGACCTCGAAAATGTCATTACTTGCCCAAAATCTTTCATTGGAAATTACTTTTATTTACAAAAGTTAACTATGTATAATTTAACAGGCCATTTATCCACAACGAATAAAGCATATTGTGTATTATGGATTGAAACCCTTCAAGGTCGAAGTGGAAATTGCCTAGCTAGTGCCTTTAGAAAAATCATTGAGAAGGTTTTAGAAGAAAACCATTTCAATGAACTTATTACTTGGAGTGACAGCTGCGTCCCCCAAAATCGTAATTCCCACATATCTTTTTGCGTTTTAGATATACTTAGAAATCATCCAGACCTTGACCGATTAACTATGAAATATTCCATTCCAGGACATGGTGCTGTACAGGAGGTAGATAATATTCACAGCCAAATTGAGAGGCACATGTCACAAATAGAATTTTTTTCACCTTTGGGGTTCATAAAGGAACTTAAACAGGTAAATAAAAAAAATCCATTTGCTATTATTCAAATGAAAGAATCAGATTTTATGAACTATGAGGAATGTTCAAAACAGCTTAAGTATGATAACATACCATTTACTAAAGTGTGTTGTATGCAATTTACCAAATCTGATTTAACAGAAGTATGTTATAAAAAGAGTCACACAGATAATGAGTTTCTTAAAGTTTCGATAAGTCCTGCTGTTCCTGCTCTTCCACGTCGTCGAAGCAAAAAAACTACCGAAGTGAAAGCCCCACCAGAAATTGCAAGTCTTATACCAAAAGTTCTCTCAAGCAAAAAAGAAATTTCCAAAGAAAAAATTAATGCTTTAAAAAAAATGATACCATCAATGCCGCAAATTGACCAAGATTTTTATAAAGCGCTAATACATTTATAATTTTTTGTTTAAGTAAAATTTTTAATTCTTTTCATTTAATTAGTTTGGTTTTTACTTTAGTTTGTTTGATTTAATTAGTTTTTTGTGTAGTAAATTTGTTTTGATTTAAAAGAAATAAATAAAATCTTAATTATTCACATAGAACCTTGTTTTAATACCATTACTTATAATATATACACTCTTTAATGTGACAAAGTTGTAAGGGGCAGATAAAACCATGTTCAGTTAAATATTTCTGAAAAGTTAATTTAATAAGGTTCTATCTAAGTTTGTGACTTACAAATTCAAGGTTTAGATAAAGTTTTATAAATAATACAAAATTATTAAATGGTGATGTAAAAACACTTTGGAAATATAAAAATTATCCCGAATAAATACAATTAATTGTATATTAATTATCAGATACTGAAACTTTGGCTTTTAATTTCTCAAAATGGCTGTATGGCCAGATAGAACTTTATTATTCTAGGTGGACGAATAGTAGAAGACAGGCAACCATGTACTTTACATTACCGAATGGGAAAGGAGATATTTTGCAGGTGTGTAAAAAAACTTTTCTCAATGTTTTTGGAATAACGAAGAGAAGAATTGAAACTATTGTCAAGGCGAAGAAAAGTGGTGAACTAACTTTTACCGAGAAACGGGCAATAAAAAAACACATAGAAAGTTCTCCAAAGATGATGAAAACTTAATCATTGACCATGTTAATTCGTTTCCCAAAGAAAAAAGTCACTACACTAGAGCTAAAAGCGACAAAGAGTACATGAGTTAGGATTTGAATATAAGCCGTTTGTTTCGAACATTTCAGGGGAAATATCCAGATTCGCTCATTAGTTACCGTTATTTTTACGAAACTTTCAAAAGATGTTTTCCAAACATAAGCTTCCATCATTCACGTACTGATACATGTGGCACTTGTGATCTTCTGCAAAATCAAATACGATCTAATCCTAATAATACCGAAGCAAAAACTAAACTAGACCTACACCATCGCAAAGCTGAAAAGGCAAGAGCAGTAATGAAGATGGATCACCAGGGGTCACAAAATCCGACCAGTGAATATACCACGATTTCTATAGATCTTGAGCAAGTTCTTTCTCTTCCTGCCCTGACACATGGTGAGATGTTTTACTTACGGCAACTTTCGTGTTACAATCTGGCTATCCACGTTGGAGACAACAATAAAGGCTACATGTTTTTATGGCACGAAGGGATAACGGGGAGAGGCGGAAATGAAATAGCTTCATGTCTGTACAAAGCTGTTAGGTGTCACATATTTCATAAAAAAAATTGGCGATATGGAGCGACAACTGCATCGCACAAAACAAAAATAAAATGTTACTGTTTCTATGCATTTATTTGGTGGCAAAAGGATATTTTGACGAGGTCCATCAGAAATACTTGGTTTCCGGCCATTCCTTCCTCAGCTGTGACAGAGATTTTGCCCAAATTGAGAAAAGGAAACGCCTGGAGAAATGCGAAGTTCCAATGGACTTGGTAAAGCTGATGGTTAGTGCTACTCCAAAAAATCCATTCATGGTCACGATTATGCAGACGGAAGATTTTTTTGACTTCAAACAGGCGGCGGAAATGAGTTTGATTACCAAAGATTTGCAAATTTCTAAAGCGAAATGGATCATTGTAGAAAAGGATTCATTGAGACTGGGACGCATTCAAACTCGTGAGACTTTGAACGATTTAGAAGCTTGTAAGTCCACGAGGGTTTTCAAAAAAAATGTTTCAGAAGAAACTATTCGTAATATTACTATGCCACCATTAGCATGTAAAAGCAAAATAAGCAATGAGAAGAAAGAAAACTTAAAAAAATGTATTCCTTATGTAAAAGAAGAAAATCGAGGATTTTTTGAAGAAATTCTTCGTTAAGATAGATCAACCTGATTTATTTTTCTATTTTTGTATGTTCACACAAATAAAAAATTGAGAAAAACGATGTTTATTTTTTCTCTGGAACCTTGTCATTTCTGGCACTTAGCTCATGGTAAAATAAACATTGGTGTGGTATTTAGCCCACTATAAGGAAAAAGAATATTGGCACTTGGAACCTTCTAAGAATATTAAAGTTTTTTAAATTTTCTCTCTTAAACCAGAGCACCTACATGAAAAATTAATTTGAATTCTTGTTTATACCATATATAGGTTCATATAAAAAATTGGAAATATTTCTAAACCTAATGGGTCATGTTTTATAAAGTTTATATCGAATAACTCGAAAGAATTTTTTTGGCACTTAGCCCCTTATTTACTTCAAGGCTACATTTAGGAAAAGACACCTTTGCTCCTGTTCTTCAAAGTGCTTTAAAATCAGTAACAAATTTGGAAAATATTTTCAAAAACGCTTTTAAAGTATGTGGTCTTTATCCATTTAACGCTGATAATATCGATTATCATAAACTGCTCACAGAAAACCATCAGCTTAATGAAACTAAAACAGCTCCAGACCCTGAAATAGTGAGTCACTTGCGATATCTGGAATCTTGTGTTCAGTCAGATTTTTTGATTAAATGTTATGAACTGATGGGTGCAGATTGGACAGGTGAAATTAAAGATGAAAGTTTGTATGAAATTAGGTACAAAATGTACCAGAAATCGGGGTTATCTCAGAGTAATGAAAAAACTTCCAACATTATAATAGATATAGAAGAAGGCCTAATTCTAGAAGATGGATGGGAAAATACAGTACAATTTGAAGCTGATGATATGTTGCAAGGAGTCATTTTGGATATAGAATCCACAGCTAAAAATACTGAATCCGAAGCAGAATTTGTTGATCCTAGAGACTATGCTGAGAAAGAATTTACAACAGAAGAAAAAAAGAGCACTGACGAAACAGACAAGATAGAAATAATTGACAAAACAACAAAAACTAATGTTATAGAAGAAAAGAAAATAGATGAAGTATTAGAAATCATTTCATTGACTCCAGAAAAAAGAATTGATGAGTCTGAAAACGACCAAATACTAGAGGAATCGGTCAATAAAAATAATATTGAAGAAATATTAGAAAACGTTCAACTGACACCGGAAATACAAAATAATATCATTGAAGACGAGCAACTAAAAAAAAAATCGGTCAAAAAAGCAGAAAGTACTGAAAAAATATTCGACAATTTTCAATTGACCCCAGAAAAACCAACTGAAGACAAGCAATTAAGAGATCAATTGGTCAATAAAAATGAAGATATGGTGACTTGCAGTAATAGCAAACATTCTCAGGTTCTGCCAGGAGTGGTTATACCATCTCCGTTTAAAAACTCTTTGTTCTGGCCTAAACCTACAAAAAAAGTAACCTCAAGAAAGTGTCGAGTTAAAGTTCCTTCAGTAGGCACCTCAGATGCTTGGAGACAATACTTTTTTAAAAAAGAGGAAGAACAGGAAAACGCAATTAAAGAAAAAGAGGAGAGAAAGAGGAAAAGAGAAGAAAATTGAATTGAGGTGGTCGATACTTGATGAAAATTCATGGTTAATATAATATAAATTGAATATATTACAACTAATTTTCACAAAAAACTTTTTCTTTTTTCACGACGCGTTTCGCTACAACATTAGCTTCGTCAGGTGAAAGTATAAACTAAATGAAAAATGTATATTATCACATTATTCTATTGCGAAGGATAGAACAGGTTGTCACGGGTCAAAATTTACTATAGTAAAATAACTAAATTGCTTACCTTAATTTGTTATCATTGTAGAGTTTATTCAAGTAAGAAATCGGTTGATTTAAGTTCGTTTATAGTTAGTTATCAATTTATAAATATATTCTGGCCATATATTTCCCAATGTTGTTAAATTTCTGTAAGTAATTTATTTTGTAGGTTATAAACTATTTTTAGGTTTATTGTTCTGTCATTAGTTCATTTGTTACATCTTCTTTCCGTTTGATGATAATCCCGTTATTGAGTTTCGATAGCCAGTCTTCTTTATATTATATAATGTTTAAAAATAAAACCGAAAATAAATGAGGAAATTAGGTAATGTTTGATTGTTGTTGTCGCCTATATAAATATGATCCCTGTTTGTTCGTAAAGGGTTGGCTGAATAAGCTACGGTTTGTTCCTATAGTAGAGGCCATATCTTATTTCGACGTGCGTCAAATGATTGCGAACGGAGTGATGTAGGAAAATTGTCTTTCTTTCATTACCTGCTTTTGAAGAAGGAAGTTGTGGAACACTATCCAGAAGATTCCTTGGGTTAAGTTTTAAATCGCGGTGAATCCGTAACAAGTAATCTTGGATTTTTTGAAACTAAACCCCATTTTCCAATTGAATCGTTGTTGAGTTAAATTCTGTGGTTATTTTTGGACGAGAATTGGAAACCGCGTGTCGGATTTTGTTGGTTCTTCTGTGGTAAGTCACACACCTTTTATTCATGTGGTTTGTTCAATCCTAATTTCTTGTTTTATTTCGGTCGAAATGTAGATAGATCAGGAAACAAACAGTAGGTAGATTTGGAAGTTTAAAACCGTTCAGACGGTGAGTTGTGGCGAGTTACCTGCAATTAGCAACGAAGAGATTGATTTACCCGTCTACCACCTGGGTGTCACGAGTGAGTTTATCGAGAAAAGTAACCCTATATTAAATAGGTGAGTCACGAATTTATATTTTACTAGATTAATAACGCCATATAAACGCCAATTTTAATTTGAAAATCTTTATTTTTATGGGTATTTATTCGTGTATTGTATTTAGGTATTATTTATGTGTAACTGGACTCCTTTTAATTCTTTGTACTATTATGAATTAACATTTTGTACTATTATAAATTAATATTGCGTTTAAATCTTGATTTAGGTTATTGTTATAATTTTGTAGTGACTAGTCAGTCAAAATTAAGTTTGTTAAGCACATTTTAATTATTAGTTTTGATCATTAATTATAAATTCAGAAAAATCAGCTTCTAAATGCTGTAATACTCATTTAAATTCTCCTTTATCCTTTCATTGTTATACAAATATCAGTCAATGTGTTTAAATTGTATTAAAGTCAGTAAAGTAGAGTAATGTTATTGTATTAAATTAATTCAAGGAGTCATTCAAATCTTTTTAACCTAATGTTAATGCTTAATTACGATTTTAGGGTTTTTAGTTACGGGCATAAGTCTTGGATATAGGCTTCTTTTGTAAGTAGGCCTGATACTTGGTTCGAGCATACGTTTGGTGTTTGGTGTAGCCTTTTTGGTTTTGGATAAGGCTTGATTTTGGAACCGACCCAAGTATTGGTGAAGCCTGGGACTGCGGCAAAACTTATTAGTTTAACAGATAAGCTATTTTAGAATTAAGTCGCAACCATTGTAGTTAAGATTTATTTTTCTTGTTTTATTTGTATTGCGTGTGATCACACTTACTTGTTAATATTCTTTTGGAATAATTCTCACATATTCTCATTTGTTGTTTTAAATATTGATAGCGTGTCAAGCACGAGGGTTGACTATTGTGAAAATTTTCAATTTCTTATTTTTATTTATTAAAGAAAGGGTCTAGTTGAAATTTGGTTTTATTTAGCTCACTTATCGTTATTTTTAGTTGTTGTGAAATTTAATTAGAACCGTTAAACATTCAAATTTTTTTTAATTATCTCCAGTGGGTAAAGTAGTGCCTGGGACAACAGGGGTTTCCGATTTTAACCGTCTAAATCGGTGGCGCGACTCACTAGTATTTGTTACTTACCTCTACGGCTGAGCTGGGCACTAATTTGCCAGTAGAGAGACCACTACCGAACTCAGCTGGAGTTGTATTTCTTTTAGTTCAATTTCTTTATTTTTTTTTTAAATTTGATTTTTGTTTTAAATTCATTAAAATACGTGGCAAGGTAACAGATTGGTAGGAAGTAATTAGGTAGGATTAAACGTGTTGGAAATTCCTACTGAACTATTTATGTATTGACAATATTTATCGAAAATAAATTTAACAAAGGAGAATTATTTACATCAGTTTGGTCATTTAGTAAGAATTGAGAATTTTTAAATCTGTTAATTTCAAGGGCTTCTAAGTAATTAAGTTTTCTACCTTTGTTGTTGATATGCAAAATTTCAAAATTTTCATTAAAATTGTGGTTTTCCTGAATTAAATGGTTAGAATAAATTGAATTAGATTTATTATTTATGTAACTACTCTTGTGTTCCGAAATCCGTTTTTTGAAAGATCTACCAGTTTGGCCTATATATATATATTTGAACAAGAACCACATGTTAGTTTGTAAACCCCAGATTTATTATGATTCAAAATCTTTGTTTTGTTATTTTTGATGAATCTACTTAAATTATTATTAGTCCTAAAACAAGTTTTTACGTTATGTTTATTAAGCATATTAGCTATATCTGTACTAGGGTTACCAAAGTAAGTAAGACATTTAAATTGTTTGTCTGTTGATTTTGAAATTGGATATACTTCATTTATGGCCTGTCTATGTAGTTTTTTATTCAAAATGTTATCAACAATTATTGGGTTGTATCCATTATTCACTGCAATTTGTTTTATAATATTTAATTCTTTGGAAAAATGTTCTTCTGACATGGGAACTACTGTGAGTCTATGGATCATACACTCATAAGCTGAGAGTTTGTGGCGGTACGGATGAGTGGAACTGTTATGTATAGTAATATCTGTATGAGTGGGTTTGCGGTAGATAGAAAATTTATTTTCGATAAATATTGTCAATACATAAATAGTTCAGTAGGGATTTCCAACACGTTTAATCCTATCTAATTACTTCCTACCAATCTGTTACCTGTTCTATCCTTCGCAATAGAATAATGTGATAATATACATTTTTCATTTAATAGATGGCAAAGAATAATATTATTCTAACGCTTTATAAGTTTTTGAAAAAACATTTTCAAAGACAATGACCGTTCAACTAAGAAGAAACAACTACCTCCTGGGCTATATGCCCCAACGGATATTGGATTATACTTCAAAGTCAAACGGGGTTGGCATATCTACAAGATATTTAAACCAACCATTCTGGTTTGCAGTTAGAAGGGACAACATAACTTATAGACCGGTTTCGGTGTATTTGCACCTCGTCAGTACAAGGTATATGTTATCCGTCAGCGAGCTTAAAGCATAATCGCTGACTAAAGATTGAACTAAAATCATAATCCTTATATATCTTTCAATAACGAAAGTTTAAAGGACATGATAGTAGTGACATCCTTACCTCTAACTGCAAACCAAAATCCGACTTGACAACAAGACTTTCGTCTTGATACTATTAAAGTATTATTACAGAAAACTGTATCATTGTCATATTTAATAAAGCGTGTTATCAATAGATGGCAAAGAATAATATTATTCTAACGCTTTATAAGTTTTTGAAAAAACATTTTCAAAGACAATGACCGTTCAACTAAGAAGAAACAACTACCTCCTGTTTTCATTTAGTTTATACTTTCACCTGACGAAGCTAATGTTGTAGCGAAACGCGTCGTGAAAAAAGAAAAAGTTTTTTGTGAAAATTAGTTGTAATATATTCAATTTATATTATAAAGAGAAGAAAGTAAGAAATTGCGAGAAGAAAATATAAAAAAAACTAAAAAAAAAGAATATTAAAAACAAACAACGAAACACAGAAGAAGAAGAAGAAGGTGGGTCAGTTAGTGACGAATTGTCAACTATAGACAATGATGAAATTGAAGATTCAGGTAAGACACAATGTTACTTGAATAGGTAGGTTTTTTTACTTAATTTTTTTCTACAATAATAATTATTTAACAGGTGGTGGAGACGTTTTGGTTGACGAAATAAAAATAGGTGACTTTGTAATTGTCACCTATTTTGAGGAATATTATCCAGCACAAGTTACAGATAAAAACAGTGAAAAAGTTTTAGCTAACGCAATGGTTAAGGCTGGCGGATGGTGGAAATGGCCAACTCCAAAAGATGAAATTTGGTATGATAACCATGAAGTCATTAAAAAGATCAAAACTCCCACAGAAATTAACAAAAGAGGATTTTTTGCTATTAAAGAATTAGAAAAGAAAAAAATGTGATGTTAGAAATAATCCGTCCTAATTTGTATTAAACTTTTATTAATAAATAAGAAGTGATTTTATTTATTGTCGAAATAATGTTCTTCAAATGTCTGATTTAGGGCCAGTGTCAGAATTAGGTTCACTGGCATGTCTGACTTTGGAACAAACTGCACTCTTAATGTCGGAATTGGGTGATTTTTGCAAGTTTATAACAAATATAAAAATAAAATTAACTTACCGAAGTTTTATGATGTATAAATCGCCAGTTTTACTTCAAAATAATTATTAAATTGAAAAAGTTAAAAGTTGATCAATGTTACTTAATAAACATTAATTCTATTAAATAAAATAAATAGTGAAAGCCTAGATGTGTCTGAATTTGGGTCCTCGACCTTACATATTCTACAATACGCAATATGTCACCTCAATGCTACGAGAGTTGTATTTATAGAATTTTTAGCCATGATTTTCGGTAGCTTGTAAATTTTTAATAAAAAGTGAAGCAATGTAACTCCGGTTTACGGATACATTCTACCAACTTTTCTAAAATTCGGGTTGGCAACACTGGCTTTAGGCGCCCGACGTCAGTGCGAAGTTATTACCAAATCAGTGCGGAAGTTCAGCATTTAGCAAGGAAATCGGTTCGTTTTTATTCCGAAAGGTGGGTATTTTTCACGCTGTTATGACATTAATTTCTGTGCATTCTGACAATTTAATTACTTCTCATATAATTTTTCTGTGCATTATAGAAAGGATGTTTTTCATTATTTTTCAGCAATGGGAGACTATGAAAAGGAGCAGGAACGTCTCATGAATCTCATGCAGGAGATACTAGTAAAATCTGATATGGAATTTGATGAAGGGCCCGACGATATGCCCTCTGAATCTGATGGTGATATTTTGGAAACAAGGGATAGTGATCCAGAAACAGAACAAGACATTTCTGACCAGGAAGAAGTAAATGAAGAGGATAGATTTTCAAACGTATTTGTAGCTAAAGATAGTATAACATGGGAAAAAATTGTACCGTCAAAAAATGTGAGGACGAGAGCTGAAAATATGGTAACCAGACTTGCAATTTCAAGATTACCCACAAGAACATTGAAGAAGCCTGTAGAATTATGGCAGTATTTTATCAACGATGACATGTTGGACACAATTGTGATGAATACTAATAGATTTATTATTTCAATAAAAGAAAACTATTCAAGAGATAGAGATGCAAGGGAGACTAACAAAGCAGAAATCCAGGCTATTTGGACTGTTATACTATGCAGGTGTTTTGAAGGGCAATCGCTTGAATACCAAAGATCTTTGGGCCACGAATGGATCAGGTGTAGAAATGTTCCGTCTAGCCATGTCCCTAAGCCGCTTCCGTTTTTTACTTGCCGCCTTACGTTTCTACGAAAAAGCCACTCGATCACAGAGGAAGGAGACTGATAAGTTGGCCCCAATTAGAGAATATTTTGATTGATTCGTCCAGAACTGCAAAAACCGTTATAGTATGTCGGAGTATGTGACGATCGACAAGAAATTGGAGGCTTTTCGTTGTCGATGTGGCTTTCGCCAATATATTACATCAAAACCGAATAAGTATGGAATCAAAATATTCGCTCTTTCGGACGCACGAATGTATTACGCAGCCAATCTAGAAGTGTATGTGGGAAAGCAGCCGCCAGGTCCATTTTAACAAAGCAATTCTCCAGGTGATGTAGTAATGCGTCTTTGTGAACCAATCTATATCTGGTCGCAATGTGACATTGGATAATTGGTTCACTAGCCTTAATTTGGTAAATCAGTTATTGAAAAAGAAAATAACCGTTGTTGGAACAATAAAAAAAAATATACGGGAGTTACAAGTGGATTTTTCAAATCCTGTAACACGTCCACCGAATACAAGCATGTTTGCTTTCAGAAAAGAGTGCACACATCACACATCCCAAAAAAGAAGAAGAATGTTTTATTGCTGTCAAGTGTTCACCACGACGATGCAATAGATGATAGAACTGGAAAACCAGAGATCATTATGTTATACAACAGCACCAAAGGTGGAGTGGATACAGTTGACGAATTGTGCAGCAATTACAACTGTGCTCGAAATACACAGAGGTGGTCCCTGGTAGTTTTTTATTCAAGTATAAATGTGGCTGGAATAAATTCGTTTGTGATATATTGCTCAAACAATCCTAATGTCAAAATTCGGCGTAGAGTTTCTCAAGCAACTTTCTATGGAAATGGTTCGTCCACATCTGCTTGTACGATCTTTGTTGCAGCAGATCTCCCGCCCGATGAAACTTCGTATTCAAGAGATTTGTGATGTAAGAGATGCCCAAGGAGAAAATCCACAGCCACTTCCCAATAAAGGACGATGCCACTACTGTGACAGCAAAAGGAATTGAAAAACTCGATATCATTGCAGCAAATTTAGAAAGAATATGTTTCAAGTATTTCACTGTATTACTATTGGAATTTGTTTTCATTTGAGTTTATTGTATTTGATACATGTTTCAATTTTCTTTCAATTGATTTTTTATTTGATATGTAGTTTATTTCTTGAATAAATCGTACCTAATATATATGTTATTTTTCTCTTTGCTTAAGATATATACAAAATCATGAGTAAACAAACCGTAAAATAGATAATGGTCTGTGAGACCGATGCGGGTAACTTATCCCAAACTTTCATGCGGGTACCGAAGGATTAAAAACGTTGTTTTCTACAAATTTGGATATCTGTTGCAGGATTATCTAGTAAAAAGGTTAAAAAAGTTGATATAGAGAAGAGTGCATTAAAGTTGAAGATTTTTCTACTCTTACAACAAATAAAAACCAGTAAAATCTTTAAAAGAAAAGGTCACCACTCCTTGTTATAAAAAATACATCCAAAATTTTAATACTAACGATAAAGAAGATATACGATTAAATTAGTTAAAGTCCATTTGTTTGGAGTTGGCAGCTAAGAAAAGTCATTAAATCGTAAAATGTTGTAAACAAGACCCTAAATCAGTAGCGCACGTACTTCTTTATATCGGTATTAAGAAATTTCTTTTAATCATCATATTTTAATGTTCTTAGGTAAGGGATAAGTAGTCATAATACGATATTTAGAATATTTTGTTTTTCGATTTTAACGAGAATAATTGTGGTCGTTAGGGGAGTTAAGGGATTAAGGTAACCCTATGTGTATAATTACAAAAACAGGTACGTTATTAGTCTATAAATTGAGGATTTGTTTATATCCTAATACATAAGAATATAGGTAGAGGAGAAGTGGAAACAGTGAGACAAAGGGAACAGTGAGACGTTTTAAAATTTTATGAGAAAGCGAAGAAGAGTGTTGGCAACACTGCGAAGTATCGAAGTTGACATTATAAGAGTGACACTATTGTAACAGAGCGTTTTCAAACTCTGTGGATTTTCCATCAAATCGAGGTTATGCGTATTGTTAGTGCTGAAGTATTTTCGTCCTTGATGTTTAGCTGTTTGTTGTGAAAAAACGAAAAATAAATAGGTACGTAGCTGGTGTTTTGGTGGTTAAAAATAACATACTAAAGGTAAGTAATAAAACCATTAAGATATCATTATATTGTTTATGGGTTAATACAAATTTCTCATATTTGATGATAAAATAACAATATGTGGGTACCATGAGACAAACCGTTGGTGGGAACAGTGAGTCCGTGTCTCACTGTTCCCCTCATATTTAATTGTTCCCTGTTTGGGATTTTTCCAAACCGCAGGTCTAAATAACTTGGGTTTGTGTTACAGATGGTACGTCAGAAGAAAACTGATAAGACTGTTGGTAGATTTAATGAAAATGATATGAGGGAAGCAGTCAATCTGGTTATTAATGTTGGTATGAAAATTCGCCAAGCTGCTAGAAATAAAAACCTTTATGCCGAATAGCCCCCAATTATAAAGTAAAGCAAATGTTTTCTATGGAATTAGAACAAGCGCTCATCGAGTATATTATAACTTGTTCAAAAATGTTTTATGGCTTAAATATTGCTGATTGTTGCAAACTTGCTTATGACTTAGCAAAAGCAAATAATATCAGAGTTCCAGATAATTGGGAGATATCAAGAAAAGCTTCAATTGACTGGTACAAAGGACTTCGCAAAAGGCATCCCAATATATCCTTAAGAACCCCAGAAGGATTTTACAAAATTAGAAAATACGTCACACAAATTTTTCAACTGGACTTGGGATATATAATTTAGATGAAACTGGAACGTTAACAGTACAAAACAGTGCGGCAAAGGTATTAGCCGAGAAAGTCACTAGACAAGTATCCAAAATTCAAAGTAGCGAAAGAGGCACATTGGTAACAACATGTTGCATTGTCAATGCATCTGGGATTGCAATCCCCCCGGTAATGATTTTTCCCAGAGTCCATTTTAAGAGTCATATATTGACAGGAGCACCACCTGGTACGTTAGGTTTAGCTACAAAAGCTGGATGAATACAGAATGCTTTGTTGAAGTTTTAAAACACTTCATCAAACATACTTCCAGTTCTAAAGATAACCCATCGCTTTTAATGATGGACAATCATGAAAGCCATACATCGATTGAAGGAATTAATTTATGCAAAAATAGTGGTGTTACTATTTTAACTGTGCCACCTCACTGCACTCATAAATTATAGCCCTTAGATGTAGGTCTCCTAAAACCATTTCACACATTCTATAGTGATACTCTATGTTCTAATCCAGGCACACCTGTGACAATCTATCAAGTAGCATCATTTGTTGGCATCGCCTACCCTCGGGCTATGACACCGGTAAACATAACATCTGCTTTCAAGAAGACTGGAATATTTCCATATGACCGTCATGTATTCAATGAAGAAGATTTCTTGGCAAGCCAGGTTACAGAACGTCCTTTGGTCAATTTGCTCGATGCGAGTCCATCGACCTCGAGATCGACGTCTACCAAAGATATTGAGGTCGATGCAAACTTATCTCCAGTACGTGAAGGGTTAACAACTCCCCCCAAAATAGCAACCACATTTATATCTCCAACTGATATAAGGGGATATCCAAAGAGAATTGAGGCAGTCCAAAATAAGAAGAAAGGGCAAGACGATGATTGCGACCGACACTCCAGAGAAAACTGAAATTGAAAACAATAAAATGAAGAAATCAAAGACAGTAAAAAGAAATCTAGTTGCAGAACCTATTGAGAACAATGCTGTTTCTGAGTCAGAGGAAGAAACTGCCGACACTTATTCTCTCCATGATTCTGAAACGTCAGTGGGCTCTGAGGTATTCTCGGCTAGTGACGATGACGCAGAAGATATTTCTAGTGTGACATTGGATCCTGCCAAGGTCAGTCAAATTAAGCTCCATGATTTCTTACTAGTGAGACTTCAGTATGACGCCAGTGCTAATAAAAAAGTTGAAAAATATTTTATCGGACAGGTTATGGTGATTAATGACTGTGAAACAATGGAAGTGAGTTTTCTGCCGAAAAGTTCCAAAAACAATACCTGCTTTGTTTTCTCATGTGTAACAGATGTTTTTAATATATTAAATAACAATATTGTTAAAGTTTTGGACTCTCCGAATGTATGCAGGGGTCGACATTTTTTCCCAAATATAAAAACTGACATCATCTCATAATGTAAACCATTGTTACCTAACATTTTCTATACCATTTGGCAATAAAAGTTTCTCTTATTACTTGCTTTTTTAGCTCTTATTATACAAAATGTGAATGAAAAATTATTAAAAATGACTGTCTCAATGTACCCACCTAGGGGGTAACATTGAGACAAATGCACCTTTTTTTTTAATTGTTTATTATAAATTTTTTTCGTTTGGTTCATTGCAATGTAATAGTTTATAACATTTTACTAATATTATATCATACTCAAATTCATCTTTACAGGCAAAAGTAATTTCATTTTTAAATCCAATAATAATATGGCCCCTCAAATTTTTTTGTCTCACTGTACCCTCCTCTCCCCTTCTCGTTGATGTTGGTGGTTTATATTGTGATCTATATTTTTATTATTTTACTCCAAGAATATTTTTTGTAGTGAAAATGGCGTCAAGTTCGAGTTTTGTTCCAGTACAAGTGGCTCATTTAAAACAAAGTGCGTTTTCTCAAAGAGAAACAACTATTGTTTTAAATGTTCATGATGCACTAATATATCAAGATGCATCAGAAACTGTTCGTGATGTGGTGACTAGGTGCTCCAATATGACCGGTGTTAGTGAACGAAGAATCTATCGATTTTTAAGTAAGAGAAAACAGGGAAATGTTAGTGAACCAAAAAAACACGTAGGAAAAAGTCCATTATGGTCGATAACTTTAATAGAGATATCATTAGAAGAGAAGTCCATTCTTTGTACTTAAATAAAGAGATTCCGACTTTGTACAAAGTAATGACTGTTATAGCAGATTCCCAAATTTGGACGAAATACGTTATAGAAACTCCTAAAAGAAATTGGTTTAAAGAATGAGTCGCATAAAAAACGAAAATTTTTGAATGAGACAGAAGAAATTATTTGCTGGAGAAGACAATACTTAAGAAGTATTAAAAAGTTTCGGAGCGAGGGAAGAACTATCTTTTATTTAGATGAAACATGGTTGAATGAAGGACACACCGTCTCTAAAGCATGGATGGACACCAATATTTCGAATTCCCGTCAGGCATTTTTGGAGGGATATTCAACAGGATTAAATGCTCCTCGAGGAAAAGGTCGCACACATTGTCAGTGAACATGGTTTTGTAGAAAATGGGTTATTAGACTTTGTATCGTGGTAATCTTTGGTTGACTTTGATACAAAGTATGCTTTTGAAGATTATTTTTTACAGCTATTGGAATTTTTGCAAAGTGCTGCAGTGGTTGTCTTAGATAACGCCAGTTATCATTCAAAACTGGTAGAAAATTTACCAACGACTTCATGGAAAAAAGGAGATATTAAAGAGTGGCTCCAGAGCAAGAATATTTCTTTTGACGACACCGTGCTGAAAACGGAATTACTGCAAATTGCAAAGCGCCACAAATTACAATATAAAAGATATGTAATTGACGAAATGGCGAAGGAAAAAGGAATAACTGTATTACGTTTACCACCTTATCACTGTCAAATTAAACCCTATAGAATTAATATGGGCACAGGTAAAAGGTGAGGTGGCAAGAAACAATACAACTTTTAAATTGAATGACGTTAGACAACTTTTGATAAATTCTTTTGGAAAAATAACACGGGAAAATTGGACCAATGCCATAAACCATGTGAAGAAGGAAGAAGAACGATTGTGGAGTGTTGATATCAATATTAAAGAACTGTTCGAACCCATTGTAATTCCTATCGGACCAGGCAATGAATTTGACTCATAGTCGAATGAATACGACGAAATGGAAGCCGACAATTAAAGGAGTAAGTGCTTTTTGCATTAATTTATATTTAATTCTTACTTTTTAATATGTAGCATATTTTTATTTTACTTTTAATTTGAATTATGCTTTAAAAAACCTTCGGTTCTACGGTCATAGGATCTATTTAGCTACCTGTTATGATAATATTATCTAGGGTTTCTATTGTGTTTGGGTTAGTTAATCCCTAATTACAGGGTGGACTGTTTGTAAAATAACAACTATGATTATGTATCAATAGAAATGTATACTACTTTTAGTTATTTTTCATGAACCACCCTTGCTTGGGCTTTGAAGGATTTGCATTTATAATGAATTCACTGTGCTGCCAACTGCAAACAAATAGACTTTATTATTCTGAAGATTCTGATATTATGAAAACTGTTGTGAACTTGAGACAGACCATAGAGTAGACATAGACCGTGAGTAGTGTTGCATTGGTATGCGAAAACATGCGATGACAACTGTTTGGTGTTGCAGTTTTTCGGAATAGTATCTTATAATTGAAACTAGATACCTAACTAATATTGTATTATATAAATTAATACAATGCCTTAAAGCAATTAGTTATGTATTATTCTAAAACAACAACCAAAGTCTACAAGTGTTGTAAAATTTGTCAGAAGTTCCTATAATCCACTTAGAAACACAGAAAATCCTAGGATTTTATTTTCTATAAACAAGAGATACTTTATTTAGATTAGGTTTTCGGTGTTGGTAAATTCGGTACAGGCTAGAGATTAAAATGTGTAAATTTTAATATTCTTTTTTACAGGTAAATTCGATACCCAATAGTAGAGGCAGTTCTACTGGAAAATGCACCTCTTTTCTGAAATTCCTAATTGATTTATAATTAATAGTAATTCTTAAACCAATAAATTGTACCTAACCTTTAAAATACTATTTCATCTGGATGTTATATTTCGTTGTGAGCATCATGTTTCTTGTCAATTTGGTGTTGCTTTATGCAGGTATCTTAACAGGGATCCAAATTTTATTTTGAGTGAAAAAGGAAAACAATTACTTGTGGAAAATAACTTTAGGTATAGCTTTCAAAAGTGGAGAAAGGAGTTGGATATGTATAAATAAAATGTGTAAATTTTATATTCGTAGTTTGAGTGAATCCAAAAATACAGGGTTATTCACGGTATACGACACGGAATATGGTGCCTAAACTAAAAGATATTAAAAAAGTTTATTATTTGGGATGATTACAGTCTTATTAGGGGTACATTTTAAAATTAGCTTCATAATATACAGGGTGTCCCAAAATTGCAAAACATATTAAACCTATGTTTTTTTAAATGGAACACCCTATATATTATTTCATTTTTGGCTTCTACGACCTAAATAAAGGTAAGTTTGATAAAAGTTTTCTATACCTAAACCTTGAAGTTGTCGAAATATTTTGATTTTTGTGAAAATTACGAAAAAATTTTAATGTCAAATTTCTTGGAAAGTATTTCCCCTTTTTTCACAACATCCACACTCGTTGTTGTCAATTGAATATAATTTAAGTTCTATTTATCAAAATTAAAAAAAAAACATTTAGATTAAATAATTACGGATTTTGACAAGCGATAACTTGTTTAATTTAAATGGAACACCCTGTATTTTATATCACCAATGCATTCGAAAATGGATTCTCTTTTGTACTATATTAGGTCTTCCTATACCTAACTCTTCACATTCTCATGAAAAATGGCAATTTCGGAAATGCAGAAGATTCTTTACTTAGTTCGATATTCATAGAGTAGGCTAGGGAAAAAGCCTGCTAGTCGACAGCACACGACAACGGCCAACCCGTAATAATGTTTGAATTTAAATCTAATAGTATTTTATTAACAAATTACAATTAATATCTTCCATAATTTACTAAGATTTAAAACAAAAACTAACGAAAAAAATGCAGAATGATGAATATTAAAAAAAAAAATTACAATAAGTGCTCAAAATGATGACCATCTGACTGTAAACATAAACGTACTCTCTTTTCAAAGTTTTTACCCACGTTCACTAACATTTCTGGGCTAACGCTACGAAAAGCTTCTCTAATACGCTCTTTCATATTTTCTGGTGTTGTCGGAGGTGATTTGAAAACATTATCCTTAACATATCCCCACAAAAAAACGTCCGGCTTGGTCAAATCAGGGGATCTTGGAGGCCACTCTGTAGGTCCATTTCTTCCTATCCAACGATTTGGAAAATGGGTATTCAAAAATTGCCGAACCTCGTGAAAAAAATGAGGTGGTGCACCATCCATTTGAAGCCACATAATTCTTCTTATCTCCAAGGGAATATCTTCCAATAAAAGCGGGAACTCATTTTCGAGGAAGTTCAGAAATGTTATTCCATTTAAATTTTCATCAAAAAAATAAGGGCCAACTACATAGCGAACCATCACTCCTCATACATTAATAGACCACCTGTGCTGGTTACTTATTATTCTAAACTGGTGCGGATTGGAATCGGAGTAATAATGGAAATTGTGCCTGTTGAAGGATCCATTATTGTTAAAATTACATTCATCACTAAACAGTACATGATCAAAAAAGTGTTCATTGTCTGCCACTTTATCTAATACCCACATACAGAATTGGACTCTTTTTATCAAAATCGTTTTCGGAAAGTTCTTGATGACGCTGAATCTTATAGGAATGGTAATTATGCATATCAAGTACCCTAGAAACACTTGCCTGGCTCATATTGTTATTCTGAGCAATTTGATTTTGTCCGATATGAGGATTTTCGACTACTGCAGCGATCACGGCAAATTCAATATCTTCATTTTCGATAACAGGTTTTCTTAAGGGGACTTTCCTATACTCAACACTACCAGTTTCTTTGAATTGAATTAATAATCTTTCGAAAGCAGCCTTATTTGGATGATTTCTGTCAGGAAACCTTTCAGCATAGACGCGGGATGCCAATAAGCTGTTTTGGAGACATTCACCAAGAATAAATATCATGTCGATGCGTTCTGCTCTAGGGTAAACTTTCATTGTGAATTATTGGAACAGGAAAAGAAAAAAAAGTTTCAAGTTATCAAACAAAATTTTTCCAGAAAACACTTTTGAATAACTGACAAGTGATTACAGGCGATAGCGGTTGTCAAACTTCCATAGCCTACTCTATGAATATCGAACTAAGTAAAGAATCTTCTGCATTTCCGAAATTGCCATTTTTCATGAGAATGTAAAGAGTTAGGTATAGGAAGACCTAATATAGTACAAAAGAGAATCCATTGGTGATATAAAATACAGGGTGTTCCATTTAAATTAAACAAGTTATCGCTTGTCAAAATCCGTAATTATTTAATCTAAATATTTGAAGGCCTTGTATGTTTTTTCTTTAATTTTGATAAATAGAACTTAAATTATAATCAATTGACAACAACCAGTGTGAATGTGGTGAAAAAAGGGGAAATACTTTCCAAGAAATTTGACATTAAAATTTTTTCGTAATTTTCACAAAAATCAAAATATTTCGAAAACTTCAAGGTTTAGGTATAGAAAACTTTTATTAAACTTACCTTTATTTAGGTCGTAGAAGCCAAAAATGAAATAATATATAGGGTGTTCCATTTAAAAAAACATAGGTTTGATATGTTTTGCAATTTTGGGACACCCTGTATATTATGAAGCTAATTTTAAAATGTACCCCTAATAAGACTGTAATCATCCCAAATAATAAACTTTTTTAATATCTTTTAGTTTAGGCACAATATTCCGTGTCGTATACCGTGAATAACCCTGTATAACTTAAACGAAACATATTGACGATCATTGCGATGATTTTAGTATAAAACAAGTAAATCGAAAAATTGTAAATTCTTCTTGCAAGCGTAAGGCAGATGAAGATTTGTTGAAAAAGTCGAAAAAAATTATTCGTCGTGTACTTCAAGATGATATGCCTTTAACCATTACTGTAAGTAACTGCAAATATTAGAAAGAATATGTACAACGCTCGAAGGATGATGCAGTCAATATTGACCCTTGATGTATTACATTATAGGGCTTTTCTATGTTCAGTTACCAGACTCCCAAATGCAATTATAAAATAATTTGTTATTTTAGATACAGTTAAAGCAACAATTTGTCTTGTAATTCAAGAATAAAGAACACAATGTAGATATAACAACCCCGTTTCTATAAGCTAATTTGCTGGCTGCGGAGCAAGGGGCTCCTATTGGCGTGGTGAGGTCTTCTCCAGTGACAAGACCACTTCAACCGTTTCTCAGGTCAGCTGGCCAGTTCCTTTTGAGTCTTCTATTGGCTTGATGTTCTATTATAAGTTGGAGTAAGGAGTTACTGTGTGCATTAGTTATCGTTCGCAGTATTTTCGATTGGCTTCTTTGAATTATGGCTATATTTGACTTACTCGCACATCCCCAGACTTGGGATGTATTCGTAGGTATTTGGTGCTAGAGGATTGGGGAAGATGGATATTGTTAAGTGTAACTGGAGGACACTGGTCTCAAGGTAAAAGTCACTTGGACTGATTTTGTTTCATTCATTTTAATTCTCGACTTGTTTGACCACTTCTCGATTTTATTCAGTTGTACCTGTAGAATGTAGATGCTATAATTGGATTTTCGTCAGTTGCAAGGATGACAGCATCATCTGCAAACGTACCAGTGATGGTTTCATTATTGGATGGTAGATCCGCTGTGTATAGCACATATAATATTGGTCCAAGAACGCTGCCCTGTGGAACACCCGATTTTATAGGAAAATTATTGGAAATACTTTCATTCACTCTTGTTTGGAATTCTCTCCCACTTAGATAGGATTTTAACAGTTTTAGGTAGGTAATGAGAAGACATTTCTTGATTTTGAAAATCAGGCCTGTGTGCCAAACCTTATCAAATGCTTGGCTAACGTCTAGAAAGGCAGCTGTGCAGTACTGTCTGCTTTTCATTGCAGAATTTATGGTGTACTATTCTATGAACCTGCTGTAACGTTGAGTGTTTTTTTTTTGAAAGCCAAATTAGTGATTGGGTATCCAGTCCTCTGTATTGGGATCTGAGTTAATTAAGGATTTTGGATACGATTGATAGTAGGCTTATTGGCATATATGATGAAACCTCGTTTGGAACGTGAGAACGTTTGTATGAAAATTGTACAAAAATTATTTTTTAATTAAACATGATAATATAGTTAAATGGAACAACAAATACTACACTAGATGAATAAATAAAGGTTACACCGCAGATAAAAATAGAATTGACAATAAAAAAAACCGACGAGAGCCATTTAATGACGCACTATCTATATCTACTGGATTAAAAAACTCACCACAAAAAACAAGACACCTCATTGACTAACATATTGAATTTAAAGAAATGCTGGTAAATTTTTATGTAAAGAAATGAACGCATTTGTTTCGGATAGACGATGAAATAATTTTTTTAAAATGATGTCATTCTAATGGATGGCATATCGCAATCAAAAAGTAAAAAATATATATAAAAAAATGTCATTTAGAAAGAGAAAAATGCAACAATGTGCAGATAAAAATAGTGAATTTGAATCAGACATAGGACTGAGATTTAAGACAGAATACTAAGAAATAAAGATGACTTACCAATTGTATATTACTAATAAAAGCTAAAGCAAACCATCGAATTGTAATTTTTCTTCTCCTTCTTAAAGTGCCTAGACCGTTTGTCGATCGTTGGCTCTCACGTTACTCAGCATATTGACAATAATGGTCTTATTTACTGCCGCGCGAAATAATTCAGTGGTAGATTTCCCAAACCACTGGCGAAGATTTTTAAGCCAGGAAGTCGTACGGCGGCCCACACTTCTTTTCCCCATTATTTTACCTTGCATGACAAGGTGTAGTATGTCGTATTTTTCTGGGTGGCGCATTATATGACCGAAGTATTCCAATTTACGTCTTTTGACCGTATTCACTACCTCGCAACTTTTATTTAAACGTTGCAGAACCCTTTCATTTGGTGACTCTTTCTACCCAACTGATCTTCAGAATACGGCGGTAGACCCACATCTCGAATGCTTCTAGGTTTTTCAAAAGCGAATCAGTCAGGGTCCAAGCTTCAACACCGTAAAGCAGTACTGGGAATATATAACAGCGAACCATTCTCCAAATTAAGATCATGACTGCAAAGTATTTTCCTGAATTTTATAAAATTTGTTCTTGCTTTGGCAATTCTACTCTTTATTTCTGTACCAGGGTTCCAGCTTTCGTTGATATTAGTGCCCAGATACACTAGCTGACTTACGCGTTCAATTGAGTCATTACCAACTGCAATGTTATAATTAGTATTATTTACGGCTGTCTCTTTACTAATAACCATAAACTTTGTTTTTTTTGCGTTGAGTTTAAGTCCATATATCGCACAAATTGCCACAATTCGGTTCAACAACGATTGAAGATGTTCAATTGATCCTGTAACTAACAAGGTGTCATCTGCGTATCTAATATTATTCATAAGAACGCCATTGATGATTATGCCTTCATTTGCGTGTTCTAACACTTCATTCAGGATTGTTTCAGCATAAAGATTAAACAGAAGTGGTGACAATATGCAGCCCTGTCGAACTCCACGCTTGATCTCCACTTCTTCAGAGCACCGATTATTAACCCTAACACATGCAGCCTGACCCCAATATAAGTATGCGATGATTCTAATATCATTACTATCTAGACCGGAGGTATTAAGAATTTGTAGCATTTTTTCATGACGAACTTTATCAAAAGCTTTTTCAAAGTCTATGGCGCACATGAACACGTTGTAATTTACATCTCTACACCTTTGGATTAAAACTTGGGTTGTAAATAATGCTTCACGAGTGCCAAGGCCGCAGCGAAAACCGAATTGAGTATTTGAGATTCTTTCGTCTACTTTTCTATAAATTCTTTGATGAATTACTCTGAGAAAGATTTTCAGTACATGGCTCATTAAGCTGATGGTGCGATATTCGTTACATTTTCTAGCTCTGTGTTTTTTAGGTATCATAACAAATGTGGATTTGAGCCAATCATTAGGAATTTTTCCGCTTTCGTAGATTAAGTTGAATAATTTAGTAATTGTATTAATGCCTTCGGAACCTAAAAGCTTTAGTGTTTCTACGTGAAGTTCATCCGGTCCGACCGCCTTACCGCTTTTTGCGTTCTTTATATCGTACTGCACTTCCTCTTTAGTTATTGGAGGGCCACTTGTGTTGTTTAGCGTTTCTATTTCATTTCTTTCATCATCGAATAATTCTTTTATATATTCAGTCCATCGTACTAGTTGACACTCGATATCGATTATGCTTTTCCCATTCTTATCTTCAATGAGTGGGGGTGTAAAATTTCTGTTAAGTCCCACCACTTCTTTCAGTTTTTTGTGCAAGTTGAATGAGTCGTAATTCCGCTCGTAGTTCTCAATTTCCTTACACTGTTGTCTATGCCACTCAGATTTAACTGATCTTATTTTCTTTCGAATTTTGTTGTTTAGCTTTTTATATTCTGACACACTCACATTCTTATATTTTCTTCTTTCATCCATTAAATTCAATATCTCTTCCGTCATCCATGATTGCTTACTCTTACGCTGATTTTCCATAAGATGATCTTCTTCAATGTTTCTTTACAAGATTCCCACAACTTATCCGGCGAATTTTCATTTGCAAATTTCTGAAGCTGATCTTCTAATTCATCGATTACTATTTCTTTTACTTCCGCGTTTGTTAGTTTATCTTTGCTTAACCTAGGACGGCTTAATCTTTTTAAATTTAAGTAGTACTTTAGCTGCTAGTAAGTTGTGATTGGAGGGTACATCCGCTCCTGGGTAAGTTTTGGCAGATAGGATAGCATTTCTATATCTTTTTGATATACAGATAAAATCAATTTGATTCCTTAGTATTCTTCCAGGAGCATCCATAGGAGACTTCCATGTGTAAAGTCGTCTATTGGGTAGGTCAAAGAAAGTGTTGGATATTACTAATTGTTTTTCCACGCAGAATCTGATCATTCTGTCTCCACGGTCATTTCTCGTTCCTAAACCAAACTTGCCAACGATAACCTCTTCACTGCCTCTTCCAACCTTGGCATTAAAATCTCCCAATACAATGTTAATATCCTGGCTTGTAAGGGATAATAAATGATCCAGATCTGAATAAAAGTTTTCGACACTCTCATCGTCATATTGTTGTGTAGGTGCATAATATACCTGAATTATGTTTAAGTCTGTGCGGTTTGTTTTTACTTGAATCATTATTAGTCTATCTGAATACAGCACGACGTTTTTTACTGCCTTTGCAATTTTTTGTTCTAGAATAAGTGCCACACCATTTCTGTGTTGCGGGCCTTCTTCACCAGAGTAGTAAATATCATAATTATCTATCTTCGTATGGCCTGAACCCGACCATCTCATCTCACTTATGCCCAGGATATTTATGTTTAGTCTTCTCATTTCTTTGATTGTATTGTGGATTTTTCCCGATTCGAACATACTCGTGATATTCCAAGTCGCTATTACACACTCTTTATCCATTTCTAGATTCGTTGAACTACAGGGAATTCGCTTGCTGACGACTGAGAAAACCCAATTTTTCTACTAAAATATAAAGAATTCAATCTCATTAGGAATAAAAATGGAGTGGCATCAAAAATAAAAATTTTAAAGTTAAGAAAAGTTCTTGAAAATCTTAGTAGTACTAATTGAAAGAGTTATATTTAAAAGATATTGTTGTAGTTTTAGTGACTAATGAGTTAATAACCGTAAGTAAATTGTGCAATTGTAGTCAAAATATTGTGGGGTTAACAAAATCTTTGGCTTGACAGACTGGCTTACGAAATTATTTAATTCTTTACCAGTACTTTAGTGGTAAGATTAATATCATTAATATAAAAGCTGTTGAAATTTACATACATACATATATAAGATAAAATTAATTAATACTTAGGAACAACATTTTTATAGTTTTACATTTTGAAAAATATGTAATAAATATACATAGTTTAGTGATATAAATTTATAGAATAAAAAATGATCATGAGATCTTTCCAGCCTTATAGAAGTAATTAAAAATCGAAGTTGTAAGCACAATATAAAATTATGTTTTGTTTCGATACATGACCATCGAAAAAAAAACTTCTAAATGGTATCCTAGATTAATGTTCTAGAAGTATTGTCACCTACATTGTATTTCAAAAGCGGCATGCTATCAGGCTGATGAGAAATACCTATTTATCTTTCAGTTAACTGAATAAGGATTCTAGGTATTATCGGGTTTTTATGTTATCCAATCTTCTTTTGCAGCTTCATTTCTGAAATAAACAATCACCTATTAGAAATAATAACGTCGTTAATACCCTACATACAATTTACAAATAGTAATTAAATGTTAAATATTTCTTTTTCTAAGGGTTATATGGGTTTAAATCGTATTATTAAAATCAATTTAAAACATTATCTCAAGAAAAATTATCTAATAAAAGAGTAAATTGTAAGTATGTAAATAGAGTAACAAGAGTTCTGATATTAATATTTAGAAAATTAAAAAATTCGAAAACACGAAATTAAAGTTTACATTTTATTTTTTATGATTTCCGCATGTTTTTTATGATATTTTTCAACTCTTTCTTTGTTTTATAATTTTTCAGTTTTTTGGTATTTTTTTGACTTTTACCAATTGTTAAAAAAAATTAAGATTCCACAAATTTTAAATTTCAATTTTATCAATTATTCACTTTTTTAAGTGTCTACTATTTTTTTTTCTTTATTTGACTATGTTTGTTTTTTTCACATCTGTATATGTATATAGATGGCATGGAAAAGATACCTTCGGAGTGGAACATAGCAACAATCTTGCCAATACATAAAAAGGGAGATACTAGGGTATGCGAAAATTATAGAGGAATATCTCTCTTATGCGCAGGACTAAAAATATACGAAATAATAATAAAAAGTAAGTTACGTAAGATGATAGAACCAAGACTACCAGATGCACAAAGTGGATTTAGACCAGCGCACATTGTACAAGACCACAATTTTACTTTGCAATAAATAATAGAAATAGCTATGGTCAAAAATGAATAAATATACCTAGCATTCCTAGACATGAAAAAGGCATTTGATATGGTGGACAGGACAGGAATCTGGAAGAGCCTAAAGAACAAGAATATAGATGAAGAGCTGCTCAAAGTGATATCTAGTCTCTTTGAAAATACAAATAACCAAGTAAGAACAAGAAATAAAACATCAAAAATCTTTAAAAATAACGAGTCAGACAGGGAGATGTATTGAGCCCACTATTGTTCATAAGCGTGATGGACGAGGTAATAAAAGCTTGCTGGCCAAAAACTAAAAAATATATTACAGGATATAGAAACATGCAAGTAGTGAAAATAGAAGCATGCGTATTCGCAGATGATATAGTGCTTGTAGCAAGAACAGAAAAAGAACTACAAGAGAACATGATAATATGGACAGAAGAACTAAAAACATACAACTTAAGAGTAAATACCGAGAAAACTAAATTAATGCTAGTAACAAAAAACAAAACAAAAACAAACATTAACATTAAAGGAAATAGAATCGAACAGGTAAAAATATACAAGTATTTAGGAATAAATTTGAATAATAAAGGGACACAAGAAGACGAGATTGGTGCCAGAATAAATTCAGCCACAAGACTATATCATGCACTATACAAAAACTTCTTGAATAGAAAAGAAATAACAACAAAAACAAAAATGATCGTATATCAAACAGTGTACCAACCTGTATTAACCTACGGAGCAGAAAACTGGGTACTCGACGAAAGACAAACAAAACGACTGCAAGCAAGTGAAATGAAATATTTGAGAAAAGTGCTGGGTGCTAGAAGAACAGATAGGAGAAGAAACGAAGACATTAGAAAAGAACTAGAAACGAAATCACTAAAGGATAAAGTAGTAGAAAAGAAAATGAAATGGTGGGGACACATGATCAGAAAGAATGAAACTAGACAAGTGAAGAAGATATGGGAGGCGAGAAAAATAGAGAAAAAGAGAAGGGGACGACCAAAAAAACATGGAACAATAGCATAAGTGAGATTCTAGAAGAAAGAGGGAAGACGTGAAGTGAGGCGAAGGAACTGGCTAGAGACAGAAAAGAGTGGCTTAAATTTGTAAATTTAAAAATTACACCATGACACCTCCGGGTATAAGAGGTTTTCGATTATGTATGTATGTATGTATGTATGTATGTATGTATGTATGTATGTATGTATGTATGTATGTATGTATGTATGTATGTATGTATGTAAAATTTTAAGACAGTTGAGTATTTATTTAGTACATATTGTTTTTAAAATGTAAAAAAGATTGTGTCAAGGATACTAGGACAAGGCCATGTTAGGTGCCTATTGCTGTATTATTATAAAAGGCCCAGATACAAATAAAAGAAAAACCTCAAAACAATTTATTTTTAATTCTTTAAATAAATTTAGAAGCATTTTTTTTAATACACACAATACGTATTTTAGAAACTTGACTTGTTGCATTTATTTACTTGACTTAGGTGCACCTTAATTTTTTCATTTCAAGGACAAAAATTTTGTAAACTAGTGTTATTAAATGTACAGTATAGAAAAAGAAAACGTAAAATGAAAATTTTGAAAAAGAACGGAATTGGATAAATATCGAAAGCTCCAAAGAAACGTAAAAATTAATAAAAAATTGAAAAACATAAGATCTGCAAAAACGAGACGATATGAAAGAATAGTAAAGAATATAAAAAATAAAGAATAAATAAAACGTAAAAAATAATTCAACAATTGTATAAATTTTAAAAGAGTAGTTATATAGAAAAGTATAATATAGCGTAATATAAAACTACAAAACGCGAAAGATGAAAAAATGCAAAAGTCACAATAAAAAGCGTAAATCTAATATCATTTGAAACAACCACGAAAATTAAAAAAAAAACTTTTATTTAGTTATATTAGATCTGACCTAAAACTAACGTACTGCGCCTGGATATTTGTTCAAAAAAATAATATTTTTATTTAACAATCGTGGTCTTCAACATTTAATTATTCTATAAAAAAGGAAGTTTAAGTGAGTCTTGATTGATTGATTGATTGATTGTAAAAAACCTACCTGATACAAAGGAAAGTCTAAATTTATTCAAGAAGACTATTAGGCCATTCTTAGATCATCTTAGATTTAGTTTTATTCCGTTAGACCAAGAAGTTTTATTGGATCACCTCCCAGAGTTTTTCCAAACAGCATCAAAATTAAGCTTACCGGATCAGGCCTGTTAAGAATGACACTCGACGACACCAGCTGTTTTGAAGCGGCGTAGGACAACTCTAGAACAAGTACGAATTGTGTTAACTTTCGTTGTAATAACCACTTAAGAAAATCGTAAATTTTCCTAATTAAAATCCAGGTGTTCCAACACTTTTTAATTCAGTTAGTAGTAAACACATACTCCGGTCAAAATAGACATTGAAGGTTACATTAATTCGCACCTTGCTAAAAATTGGCATGAATGTTGGGAACCCTATTATACACAATTTGTCAATTATCCACATCAATGCGAAGTGTTGAAAAAAATTTATTCAAAGTCAAATGTTGCAAAAATCGTTTTTTTTTTTTAGTTTTCCAGCTAAACGGTAAGTTTTATAATAAAAATAGGTGAGACAAAAATTATTCAACATGCAATTATCTATAAAAATTGTTGTTACACTTTTTTCCTAAGAGTCCCCATTTCGAAGATACAGCGATGCAAAATGTTGAAATAGTATATTGTAATACAAGTGTTACAATGACAGAGGTTTCGCAAAGAACGAGTACTACAAACCGTCATTGTAACTCGAGTGTTACATACTATTTTTATAATGAACTTTTAAAAGTATAAAAAATATATAAAATGAGAGTTTTTCGAAATATTTATTTATGTTGGCAATCTTGACACTTTTGACACTTGTCAGTTTTAATGATTTTAAATTTGAATGTTTGTCAAATTTGTATAAAATATTCCGAATTTAGCAAATAACGCTGATAATGTAGTTAATAATTTAGTACAACATACTTTTTGATTTACTACCTGAACTCTTTCGTTGACAATCAGTGCAGTGCAACCAATTGTGTACAACAAAAAGTTACCAAAAACAGTGTTACAATGAATCTATTTCGATACTGTTTTTAGTGTCGAAATAGAAACTTTGTGAACGTGAATTATAAAAAAGTTGTATTCTTCATAATATGCACACGTTTCCGCGCCAACCGTGAGGTAGTGTACATGGCGCGTTTTTTTACGTGGTTTCCCCGGTCCTATTCCACGATCTATTGTGCTTCTGTTGAGTTAAAAAGCTATTGTATTAAATTGAAAATGGTACTATTGTAAATAACAAGAGCGGTGTAAATAATGCGTAAATTGAGAAAATTATTCATCTGATCGATACTCTTCTAATTTCTAATGGAACATAATCCTCTTCTCCTTCCTGCTGGGTACAAATAAATTGTTCAGACGTCTCCTCGCCTATATCGTAAGAATCCTCTTCTACTGGCGATTCAACATTGAAGCACGATTGGCCTCGACAAATGACACATGCTAATGAACAAAACAAACCAACTTTTTTACAGCCGCATTTAGCATTACACCCCTTTTTGCAATTGCAAAAATTGAATTGATGAGTTTTTCCGGTGCAGGAGGGAGTAAAGTCTGAACTGGTTCCAATATATTGTCAATTAACTTCCAACCCCAGTCTTCTGGGTTTAGTTTACTACCACGCCATGTTTGAACTTGATAATATACCCGAAATAGATTTTGATGAGCAGAAGCAGAGGTTGGAGGAAGACAAGCTAATTGTACTTGTTTCTTTTTATACGTATTTTTTGCAAAAGATAAGTATCGAAACTTATCTACGCACGTAATTTTTTTGGAGCTCCGTAAGTTGAAAGAAGAAAACGAATTCCGTTGGTGATTGCATCGTGTGGAGTAGAGGTACTTCAATCAACTAAATCTTGTCTCTCAAACAATTACAAAACTGATCTTTTAACTCTACTGAAAAATGCTGATGTCGTGTCGCAACCAGCTACTGCATATAGAAATAAGATATAATTTTGGCATTTTGAAAAAGCAGATAAACTCTTGGATGAATATATTTTTTATTGTTGTTGAGCCTTCCCAGGTTTTAAAAAATAAATAATTTTTTCAGTTGGCGTTCAAACAGTAAGTAATACCAACAAATCAACATCTTCACCAACAAGAATAGTTGGATTTGTCGAGTTAAATTGTTCTATTGCTGTTTCAACTATCAGGACATCAGCATCATTATCAGCTTGCTTTACAGAGATATTTTCAGACGTAAATTTTTCTTTCAACATTGAAATGAACAGAGACTTGTTGTGTGTATTTGCGAGAAATTTTTGTTGGCTTGTGGTAACTGTCATAAATTCATCAAAAATGACGTCCGAAGATGAAGATGTTGTAGCTAGACGACGTTGTTCTGCAGCTTTAATATTTTTTGTACAATCAGCATAGCCACTGTTTTTTTTAGAGTTTATATTTTTACAACTGTATAATATCTTCTATCTTCTATATATATAAAAATGAAACCCGTTTTCCTTGGTCATGGCATCACGCGTGAATGGCTGGACCGATTTTACTAATTCTTTTTGTGTTGTATTTGTTATTATTAGGAGAAGGTTCTTACGGAAGCAAATATTAAGAAAATCTCTCAGAAATATTGAAAAATAGACATTTAATTTTGCATATTTTAAAAAACGCGCGTAACGAATGTCAATGTCCTTCACAGCCGTAGACTATATTGAAAGAGCATCGTTTGTTCGGAAACGTGGTTACTTATTTAAACAAACCTTAAATTAACCTGTGAATGGCTGGACCGATTTTACTAATTCTTTTTGTGTTGTATTTGTTATTATTAGGAAAAGGTTCTTACGGAAGAAAATATTAAGAAAATCTCTCAGAAATATTGAAAAATAGACATTTAATTTTGCATATTTTAAAAAACGCGCGTAACGAATGTCATTCACAGCCATAGACTATATTGAAAGAGCATCGTTTGTTCGGAAACATGGTTACTTAATTAAATAAACCTTAAATTAACCTGTGAATGGCTGGACCGATTTTACTAATTCTTTTTGTGTTGTATTTGTTATTATTAGGAAAAGGTTCTTACGGAAGAAAATATTAAGAAAATCTCTCAGAAATATTGAAAAATAGACATTTAATTTTGCATATTTTAAAAAACGCGCGTAACGAATGTCAATGTCATTCACAGCCATAGACTATATTGAAAGAGCATCGTTTGTTCGGAAACGTGGTTACTTACTTAAATAAACCTTAAATTAACCTGTGGCATCACACCCATAGTTTTAATTTATGGAATGTATAAATTTTATTTATTTATTAATTTATTTACGGAATTTTCCTTTTTTACAAGTTTTACTCTATAATAATTAACAACATGGAGATTATAAGACTAAATTACCTAAAAAACTAGATAACAAGGTACAAATATTCTATATATATTATATATATATAGAAAAAGGATGTTTGTATGTATGAAATCGATGAACTCAAAAACTACTGGACCGATTATTATGAAAATTTTTTCCCGGAGAAGGTTTATATGATATGCTCATTGATGCCACACGCCACCAGGTGGCGCTGCAAAGTAGCAACTTCTGCCCCGTTCAACCGATTGTCATGAAAATTGGTATGTATATGTATTTTACCACGGAGAAGGTTTGTATGATATGCTCATTGATGCCACTCGCCATCAGGTGGCGCTGCAGAGTAGCAACCTCTGCCCTGTTCAACCGATTGTCATGAAATGTGGTATGCATATGTATTTTTCCACGGAGAAGGTTTGTATGATATGCTCATTGATGCCACTTGCCACCAGGTGGTGCTGCAGAGTAGCAACTTCTGTCCCGTTCAACCGATTGTCATGAAAATCAGTATGATGATCTATTTTTAATGGGAAAGATGAATATGATATTCGTGTTAATGGAAGTTCTCTTCTTATCTTTTATTTTTCTTAAATTTATTTTAGTTGTTGGCGTAGCAACGTGCGCCGGGTACAGCTATAAATAATAAAATTCTTTTGTATTGATTTTTGATTAATATCAATTGTACGAAAATTTGAATCAATCGCGTTTAAAATCCTTCCCATTCAAATCCCAATCCAGTAAATTTTTATACCAGCTTTAACGTTTCCGTCTTCATTCGTAAATAATAATTTCATTGTATTAAGGATTTACGGAAGTAAAAAATTTGTCATGGAGGTCACCATATTTTTTTACAAATGGCATCTATGTAAAAAAGCATTGTGGTCCCCATAACTGATTTTCTCCTACTGTTCCTCTTAAATAGTTTACTACAATGTAATATAACAAAAACCTTAGCCACAGCAACGCGTGGCCGGGTCAGCTAGTGTATGTATAAAACTGTATATAATATGTATGTATATGCTACGAAAATTAATATTTCTACTTATATTATCGTTCTGTAACGTATATTACGGTAATTGGCATGCATATTATGAAGAATACAACTTTTTCAACATTTTGCATCGCTGTATCTGCGAAATGGTAATACTTAGGAAAAAAAGTGTAACTACAATTTTTATAGATAATTGCATGTTTAATTTTTTTTTTTTGTTTTGCCTATTTTTATTATAAAACTTACCGTTTAGCTGGAAAACTCAAAAAACCGATTTTTGCAACATTTGACCTTGAATAATTTTTTTCCACACTTCGCATTGATGTGGATAATTGACAAATTGTGTATAATAGGGTTCCCAACATTCATGCCAATTTTTAGCAAGGTGCGAATTAATGTAACCTTACCCCTATTTTTGATGCTAACTTGACCGGACTAACAATAAATTACATTCAGTGTCGTTTTTTTAATTATACTCTGCGTGCTATTTCAGTGTAGTAAAGAATCTGAATTAATCAAATAAAACTTTACGATTTTTGAGATAAAGGTGCAACAGTTATCGATTTTTTAAAGAATTTGTTTTAGTGTCCTCGGTAAGTTACAAGATTATTTAAAAAACATAAATAATAAAAAAATTCTGAAAAATTAAAAAAAAAATCGTAAGAAATAACTTATAATGAATAAAAAATAGCACCTAAAAACCAAAAAAGAATTGAAAAAATAGTAAAAATGTAAAAAAAGATATAAAACAAAAAATGGTGAAAATTATAACAATTAAAACACAAAAAACAACAAATAATAAAAACCCGGAAAAGAATTAAGAAAATCATAGATTTTTTATTAATTACAAATACGAAAAAATTGGAAAATGCTGTATGAAATTGCAAATAGTAAAATGATTAGAAGGAAAACTGTAAGAATTTAGAAATATCCGCAAAAAAGTAACAAATTAAAAAACAATTCAAAACAACACCGTGAAAAAAACTTGAGAACCTAAAGGAAATTAACATCGTAAAACGAGAAAAAAGTAGATAAAGTAAAAAATGGAGAAAACATAACAAATAAGAAAAACTTTAAAAAGCAGAACAATCACTAAACTTAAATCAAGATATTAAAAAAGATTATTCAACTTTAGCTAGATGAATGGGGATGGAAAATATTGTGAAACTTAAAAATATTCATAAAATAGTACGGCTCTATAACAGGAAAAAGTTGCGTTTATGTAAGAACAGAGTGTAATAAAAATACAAATCGTAATGAAGTAGCTACATAAAGTTAAAAAGAAAATGGAGAAAACATAACAAATAAGAAAAACCTTAAAATGTAAAACAATCACTAAACACTTAAAACAAACTGCAAAAGAGCATAGAAATTCAAAGAATAATGGAAAACTGAAACCTATAAAAATATAGTAAAAACGACGAAAATTATAACAAAAAGCTAGAATTTGGAAAGAGCAAAAAACATAAGGAAAATAATAAAGAAAAATAGTAAAAAAATATGAAAAAATTCATAAAAGCTTAGAGTAAATTCAAAATATTTTTTTCGTCAAATCGAATTAGATAAATCTATCAAAATTAATTAAATAAGCAATATAACATTAATTTTTTATTATACCTAACTGACAAGGAGTTCCCGAATTAATAGAAGAAAATCTATTATCTTTATTTTGATTGTTATACCTATCTTAGGAATATCGGTACGTTTTTCTTTTAACTGGCCCTTTGTTAGCAACTTTAGAATCAACGATATTATTACAATATTCTATTACGTCTTGATTTTATAAATCTGAAAATTAATCAGATAATTGTATAACTACAAATTAAAGAAGGAATATTTTTTAGTTCCCCAGTAAACGTTTCGGATAAATTTGATCATAGAGTTTTTAGACCTTTTAAAATCACATCCGTGAATTTGGGATCCAAAGCTACGCTTTTTTAATTGATAGTAGTTGCCGAATTCCGGAAATATCAGTAATTATCTGATTATTCTTCTAGAACAGACATTATCCCTATCCTACTAATATTATATAGGCGAAAGTTTGTTTGGATGGATGTATGGATGTTTGTTCCTCTTTCACGCAAAAACTACTAAACGGATTTTAATGAAACTTTACAGTAATGTAGCTTATAGATCAGAATAACATATAGGCTATAATTTATAAAGATATTGTGTGAATTGTCCAAAATATAACGATAAATGTCATTTAAGTCTGAAAAAATTCTGCAATCTGCGAGCTACTCAGGCGTGTGCTTACATAAAGACCTTGATTTTATTCGAATTACACGCAGACGACGTCGCGGGCAACAGCTAGTGTAAAAATATATCTGCATTTCTTGTAAAAAAGCATGGAATAGGAATGCGTTGCATCGATTAAAGAATAAGTATTAAACATATCGGTTTGATTTCATAAGTTGATACGTATAGTTTACGTAAAAATCTTATGGATTTATATAAAACAACCGATAATTTAGTAACAAATTAAACATAAGGCTAATTGACTAGACAATAAAGAGGACACGTAAATGTAACGGATAATGTTAACTTTCTTTGCACGTTTAATTTCATGTTACGGTCAAGTTAAAACGACTACCCTTTTTTAAACACTAATCTGCATAAATTGACTTCATAAAATTGAATACCTAAGAAAACACAAGAATGATAAACAGATAACCTTGAAGAAAGAGTAGGTAAGGTAATATTATAGCACAAACAATTAAAAAAACTGGAAAAAAGTAAAAATATAAAAAATAAACAGACAGATTTTAAGGAACTGGAGAAAATCGTAAAAATTTGTAACATATCGTAAAATAAATCGAAAATAATTGTAAAAGTCTCAAAAACAATACAAAATTAACGAAAAACACTATTTAGTTTTTTTTAACAGATTTTTCACCAAATTCACTTACCAAATAGTAGCTTCCACAACAGATTAATATTGTTAATGAACACGACTTGTTGCATTCTGAAATCATTGTCTTTTGTTGTAATCCACAACGAAATAACCTTCTTATTGCAACAGTTTTTTAGAAGCATTTCATCGTTCACATGTTCACACAAATTTTAAAGCAAAAATGGCGGTGGACGAGGCCGGTGACCCTCCAACTACTGTGTTCGCTGTTGGCTGTTGTCAATGTCAATAGGCGATGCTTCGTGCGCTGTTGCCATTCCATACTTCTTCTTCTTCTTCTTCGTTCTTGATTTATGGCTTGCATACTAGTGCATCTGCCAGCACATTTAATAACACTGCATACTGTTTTGCCTGCTGTAATAATGCAGTTTAAAGCTGGATTTATAAACTTGACGTTGCTGTTGCCGTTCGCTGCAGTTCGCAGTTGCCGTTACCGTTCAAAGTTAAAAACAAGGTATCCCTAACTCGTATTTATAAAGTCCGTAGTCGTTGACGTTCGGAAGTTGGATTCCGTTCCGCTGACGTTCGGTGTCGTTCGAAGATGACCAAGTTTTATCTTTTGCTGTTGCCGTTGGCGTGCAGTTCGACAATGGGCCAATTAAATCTCGTTATTTTAAAAATAGACAACTGTCAACTATTTTAAGTTCGTAGAAATGGCAGTGTTGGTATTTGTTACTTGTTACTTTTATTATTCGTTTAGGTTTGGTTCGTTTGCTGATCGTTTTTTTATATGTAGTATTTTATGTTATTATTATTATTATTATTAATCATTATCATTACACTGTCAAATATATAAATGTCCAAATAACTTCAAAACTAACTAAATAAATGTCTGTAACAAATGTCCAATAACTTAACATATAACAAATAAACCAAAAAAAAAACAAAACTCAGTAAAGTCAGTTGTCATGTTGCCAAGCATTTTGACATTCGCACTAGACCACCGTTAGGTTTATAAATACACCAACTTGAACTGTGAACAGCAAACTGCAAACGTAACGTCAACTGCAAACGGCAACGGGAACGGCAACAGCAACGTCAAGTTTATAAATCCAGCTTTTCTTCTTCTGCAATATAAAAGTTTGTATAATAAGACCCAGAGCAGAGATAATAGAACAGATATGTTGGTACCTAACATAAAGTTGGCAACAAGTTCCGACATCAGCGCGCCATGGTCTCCTGGAAGAAGCTCATCGATTTAAAAATTGGCGGGATATACAGCATATCTAGTTTAAACGTTATATTGGAATAGATACACTTATATTTTAAAATTGTATATTCTTACTGTGATTTAAAACAAGAATATATAAATTTTAAAATATAAGGTATATATTTCCTTTCTATTAAAAATAAAATCAACGAAAATCAAGTTTTAATAATTACTATTTTTATTTGAACACAAAAACATAAAAAATAAATACAATATTGCACAAGTTATGTATTTAAGTCTTAATAATAAATATCTAACATATGTTTAACAGATATTTTAATAGGTATAGGGTTTTTACACAAATTGGAAAGAGATGGTTCCGATGACTAGTTCTTTCTTATCATTTCTCAAAAAAGTGGTCTTTCTTCTGAATAGCATCTAAAACAAAAAAAAAACGAGCAGTACTTCTAATACATAAACTTTAATGATTGCTCTCGATCTAAAAAGATCTCTATAATATTTCCTTATTATACAAAGAACTAAGATTTATGCTCTTGGCACATAAACAAATCAAAATCAATAAATTTACTTAAACATATTATTTTTCTATTATTCAATTTTAATCAGTTAACCTTTTTACCCTGAGTGAGGAATTTGAAAGAAATATTTGAAACTTCTAATAATAAAAATATAGTTGATTCAAATAGAAGTGTCATCAAGTGGGCTGGGTACGTGTGAGATCATCTTTAACTTTATTACTAGATTCAATGGAAACAGAACTTTAGTTAGGGAATTATATGTCATTGCCATGTGTCAAAAGTTTTAAGTTATATTGAGGTTATTTCTGATGTGATCGAAAAAAAGTAAATATTACGCTTGAAAGTAATATCTACGATCCCTTTAAACTGTGCATATTAATACTTAATCAGTTTTATAAATCAATCTAACCCGTAATCTTATACGAGTACTTATAATTTAAATTTTGGTGATCTAAAACACTCTAACAATGTATTTATCCATGTGTAAACAACCAAGGAATCTTTTATATCTGTACTAATTAAAGAATCATGAAATTAAAATCTACTATTATTGTGTTTATCTTGAAACCTTAGTAAACGATTATTCAAGATTTCTCTCATAGGATTTTTTGAAAATTTTGAAAAATATCTTGAAACCTCTTTGAACAAAAGGAATACTTGGCAAATATTTAAATCAAGCAAAATATTATAAATAATTCTTTATTAAAACATTTCATTATAAATGCAGCTGAAAACTTTGTATTTTTACAAATTCCCTTTAGAAGAGTATATTGAACCAGCATGTTATGACTTATTTTGTTAAAAAAATATCCGAAAATATTTTTTAATCAACCATCAAAATAATTTCTTCACTAGTTGAGTCTGTCTCGTAGTCACTTTCACAAATATCTTCATTTTCGGATTCTGACTCAGATGAATCAGAATTCAAATTTATAATAAAAGGTGGCACATCGTCCACACTTTTTACACCCATGAATTTCTGCCAATCGATTTTAATTTCTTCTTCGGCATGGCTTATGAAGTTTTTCCACTTATCTTCTGAGCACTGGTAAATTGCTGCTTTCCATATGGACATCACTCTATCTTTTGATGATAACTGAGCAGAAATGTGTTTGTTATAAAACGTTTTACAATCTGCCCATGCTAATTCGATTGGATTGTATTGACAATTATATGGTGGTAATCTTAATACTTCGGGCCCTCTGCTTTGAGTATCTCGTCTATTTCATATTTTATATTGATCTGTTCCAATCGAGGTTTTATACTTTCCCAGAGTTGCAATTTGGTACTATTGCTATCAAAAGGTAAATTGTGACAAGTCATCCAACGAATTAACTCTTCCTTTTTGCTAGATAAACTTGGTGGTTTTTGAACCTTCATTGAATGATACGGAGCATTATCCATTACCACAACGCATTTACTATTTAAAGAATGCAATGCAGGAATAAGTTGTTGAGTTACCCATTTTTTAAAAATATCTCCATTCATAGTTTTGTGATAATCTCCATCATTTATTTTACTGTCTAAAATTAAATCACAACCAATCAGAAACCCGCGTTGACACCCAGCATTTACTATAGTATATCGTTTTCCTTCATTTTTAAAAACAGAGGGTAACCCTTTTGATGTAGACTCTAAACACCATTGACGGATTTGATTTCCATTTTGATACACCCAAGTTTCATCCAAATAAACGAACATTAAATTTCCCTTTTCATATTCCTTTAAATAATGCAAATATTCCCAGCAAAACTTAATTCTAGCAGTAATAATTTGAGGCCTTTCTATCAGAACTTTTCTTCTATCAACTTTTTTGAATCTGTATCCAATAGATTTAATTACATTAAATAAAGTGGTTTTAGAATAAGGGAAATCCAAATTTTCTTTTACATGTTCAAATATAGTTTGAATCGTAAAATGTTCGTTTTTCTTTATTTTTGAAAAAATTAAACTATTTAACAGTTCCTTAAAACCATATCCAACATCGGCAACAGTTTGCTTATATTTTTTAAGTTGCAATGGTTTTCCTAAGCGTTTTCGGTTCAAAATACGTTGCACTGTGCGAGTAGAAACCTGAAATATTTTTAATAAAGTAATAACATTAATGACATTAGAAAAAAAACTTACTTGGAAAACTAATGCTACTCTTGCTAAACTAGCATTAACATCCTGAGAATCTTTAAAAAATTCATTATAACATCGACAGATTGCTTCAGATTCCCTCTCTGTTAGATTGCTTTGCGGATTCATTATTTAAAGATATAAATAACCTTAAAACAACGTATTTATGAAAACATGTATGATTAAACGATTAATTATTTATACTTACGTAAAAACGGCAAATGCTTGTATAAGTTAGCTCTGAAAAGAACTTTTTTGATATATGAACAAGAACAATAAATGAAACAAAGCAAAATTGTAATAATTATAACACAAGACCAAAACACCAAGCGAAATATTTAGACGTGACAGCCAAATAGACAGATCGCGATCTGATCACAGGCTGGCTAATATTGCGATTCAAATTTCACTAAACGCGGGTGCTGCCACTACAAATTTGAATTTTCCAGAGACTACTTGATGACACTTCTATTTGAATCAACTATATGTTTCATATACCTACAGGATAAAAATACTTACTTTTACAATCTACAACACAGCATTTATATCCAAAATAACCTGGTAGTGACATGTTCAAAACTATTCACTATACTTTTACACCTTTTTTATGGTAAAACTACCTTAAATGTATTTTAAACTAAAATTATTAACACTTAACCTATCACTATGCCGCCATAACTGCTGTTTCGGGCTACCAGCTGATCATATTTCATATTTTGCTGGTTTAGTTCCAATTTTCACCACTACAGAATGCGATTGCGCCTCCAGGAGTGCGCACAAACATGTTGGCGCCTTTGGGCTATGTTTCAAAAAGTCTCTTAATTTGTCTATTTGTCTATGATAAGACCATATATGTAATTTACATATATGAATAAGACATAATTATAAAAAAAAAACATTAAACGATAACATTTTGTTTATAATACTAAGGCACTATAGATATAGGTATTATCATCAGCCATTTTTATTCCAATGTCAATCAATTTACGTGTCAGACCATAGACAACTTAAAGAGACACGTGCAATCGTATTTTGTGGTAAAAATGGGAACTAAACTTGCTGGTAGTGCGAAAAGCGAAAAAGTACTTATAAGGGTATAGTAACAGAGTAAGTACTATTAGCGGTTTTAGTTTAAAATAAATTTAAGGTACTTTAAGCATAAAAAGGGTGTTAAAGTAAAATTTTAAACAAAAACATGGTGCGCTGATGTCGGAACTTGTTGCCAACTTTATATTAACCATTAACACATCTGTTCTATTATCTCTAGTTTTGTGGTTGACATTGGACAAAACATGGCTGACGATAATACCTATGTTTATAGTGCCTTAATAATACAAAACGTAAGTGGCAGTGTTAACAATGTTGAAAAAAATTATAGGTACCGAATCACATTAAAACAGGCACATTATGAAATGAAACACTCAGTTAAAGTAAGGTACTATAAACCTTTGAATATAGAGGTTTTATATTCAAAGCTATAAACATAGGTATTATCATCAGCCATGTTTTGTCCAATGTCAACCACAAAACCAGAGATAATAGAACAGATGTGCTAATGCCGAATATAAAGTTGGCAACAAGTTCCGACATCAGCGCACCATGTTTAAAACTATTCACTATATTTCTACTCTTTTTTTATGCTTAAAGTACCTTCAATTTATATTAAACTAAAACTACTAGTACTTACCCTATCACTAGACCGTTATAACTACTTTTTTGCTTTTCGCAAGATATATGTAATTAAATAAACAGGATGACTTTCTCTTAAAGCCATATAACTTTGCACATTTTACGAACTAAAAAAAAACTAATCAAAAATAGAAAAACAATCGGACAAATAAAAATATGGATCGGACAATGAATAAAAAAATTGACCTATTAAATAAAAAAAAAATATGATCAATTTGTAAAATTTTGGGGTCACTGAAGTTAGCATCCCAAGATTCCCAAGATTCATTTTTTAACTTTTTTTTTATTGTATCGTTTGTTCGTCGTTTGTTCTTTATTGTTCTCTATAAATATTTGTTTGTTCTCCATTAGTTAATTAAAAAAAAATAATTAAAAGTGAACCTTGAAGTTAGCCCCTCTTATTGGAATTTTGATGATTTTGGATCTTGATTTTGTTATTATAACGGGTCAATAAATCTCTTTTTATGATTGTTCATGTCTAAAAAACGTTTGTTCTTACTTCACATAGCTTATTTTTTGTTTAATTAACATTTTAAATTAGTTTAATATTTTTATCCTAAATTCATACTGAGCATGCGTCAAATTTTCGTTCTTTTAAAAATTATAGTAATATTGATTACACTGAGTGTATTATTTTAACAATTCTATGAATAGAAGTAACAAGATAATAATTGGTTATAATATTGGTGTTATAAACGTTGGTTGCCCTAACAGCACGCAAACGTTCAAGGAATATTTTGTCAAAGTGCTATGAAAACCTAAATCCATCACTCTTTGACTGGACATTGACAAAATTCTTCATTTAAGTTAAAAATTATCATATATAACTATGACAAATGACAGATACTTGTTTTTAAAATTACTTGATTCTATTGTGCTTATTACTTAATTTTTAAAAGAACCGCATTTAAAGTTTGAACGTAAATTTGACGCATGCGCAGTATGAATATTTAGGATAAAAATATTAAACTAATTTAAAATGTTAATTAAACAAAAAACAAGCTATGTGAAGTAAGAACAAACGTTTTTTAGACATGAACAATCATAAAAAGAGATTTATTGACCCGTAATAATAACAAAATCATCAACATTCCGATAAGAGGGGCTAACTTCAAGGTTCACTTTTAATTATTTTCTTTTAAATTAACTAATGGAGAAGAAACAAATATTTACAGAAAACAATAAAGAACAAACGACGAACAAACGATACAATAAAAAAAAAGTTAAAAAATGAATCTTGGGGGCCTAACTTCAGTGACCCAAAATTTTGTGCTAACTTCACAGAAAACGTTTGTTTATTTTTTTATAAATAAACAACTATCGGACAAATAAAAAATTATATTGAACATTGACAGAGAATCGAATTGTTTAAACAAAAATAAATAAAAATTGAGGTGCCAAGTTGAGAGAAGCAAATATGTAATATAGGTCTCCCAACGAAAGTTTGTGACAGCCACGTGTTAGTCGGCGCAGGTAGGCGGAGTCTTTCTATCAGTGGCGGACGGAAATAAAAATATATTATACATCTTAAATTAATTTTTAATGTATGATGCCAACATAATTAAGAAGAATTTATTTTATATAAATTTGTTACTGCCCACTTTAAACTAAAAAAATACATACATTTAAAAAACAACTCAGAAACTCTCTCAGCATATTCGTAGCTAAATACAGTTTACAAAACCATTCTAGCTACCACACTGACAAGCTTTCAGAACGGTCGTTGTTATCGTAACGCTCGTAAAAAAACCACTGCGCATTGAACGAGAGGCCACGTGGCTGTCCCAAACTTTCGTTGGGCGATCTATACCACTTAGCTATTCCCAAAGTGAGCGTTGGTCACTCTGTAATTATGTTGCAAGTTGGAAATACGACAATACTTACAGCGGAAATCCCCTAATATTGTTTTCGATTCGAGCTGTTTGTATAACCCAACGATGAAGAATAGTTTTCAAATGATGACAATAAGAACATAGTAAAATGGATACTTAATTTCATAAACCTACTTTAAAGTCGATTGCCGAACTATTTAGGTACGTCGTGATATGGTTTCTTAGTTTTTACGTGCTTTTCTATTTTCGTTTCTGTTTTGCTGACCGCGGAGGACTAATAGGTACAAAATTAGTATAATCCCACTGTTTTATAACAGTAAAATTCTACATAATATCACAACAGTGAAAATGACGAAAAACGATTAGATCTGAAATTTTTCGTAAGTAGCTAACTTTTTTGTTCATATACCAACCTACTGGACAAAGATCAGAAACCGAGACATCTATGTTTTTTAGAGCCGAACATTATACTATGTCGCTTTCTCAGTCCCTATGTCACTTTGTATGCTTAAATCTTTAAAACTACGCAACGGATTTTGATGATTCAAGAGGAAGGTTTATATGTATAATAACATCAATTAAATAGTGGAGAAATCCTGTTATTTTTGAGGTTTCTAATGTGATGTCGTTAATTATCAATTTTTTTCCGCTTACATTGCAAACGCAGGCTGAACTCTACGATATTTATCAAAAGAATGTACTAATTATTTGTACACATTGAAAAGGTCTACAGAAAACTCCGCGATGTCTATCTCTTATGGATATCCCACAATAATTTTTTTTTGTCATTTATTTTTACGACAAATAATGGCTAATTTTCGAAGCGATTTTAACCAATACAGCATTAATTCTTATACAATTAAATAGCTTAAATACATTGTTGATTTAATATAGATCTATATGGTCCTTTACAGCACAAGATTTAAATGAATATTTTCGAAGATATCACAGATTTAAAATTGCGGGACGTAGCGCTTGCGGTGGTACTGGCCGTCCGGTGCGGCGCCAGCGGCAGTTTGCCTATAAATAGCGCATCGGAGGCAGCGATTTCTCCTATAGCACTTTGAATTTTGCAGCGATCGGACGCATTTATTACGAAATTAATCATTATGACGCTACCCTAAGGTGGCGCAGTTGAGATGTTATAAATTTGCACCTGTACAGTTAATATATAATATACCAAACCGATAAATTACAAAGTACTATAAATAATAGTAAAAACTGGTAACTAACCACAAAAATATGATAAAAAATATTCGTAAAAATAAAAAAAAAATTGGAAAAAACATTAGTGTTAGGCGGTGAGAAGTTCGCCGGGTCCGCTAGTTGGAGATAAAATAAAAATCGGATTTTTTTATATATGTTTTTTTATAATTTTTTGTTAGATTTAGTTAGTTGTTAAAACACGATTTAATAAAATTCTCTTGATAGAATTATTTTCCGAAATTGTTTCAGTTTTTAACATTTTTTGCATACCAAAACAGCAGAGATTTTAGAAGTAGATAATTTTCTAAGTACTTACTTGATCATTAGATACTAAATTATCATCCTTCAGTGTTTTATTTGGGCACTTAATTTTTAAATAAATATTATTTTCATGTGATATTAACTGCTCCACCTTACGGTGGCGCCATAGTACTTTATTAAGTCGTAATTGCTAGTTTAAATATATAAGATATTAACTGGCCTACTCAGGGTTGGAACTTCATTACTGAACCGCTAGATGGCGTTGAAGAAGCTAGTTTTTGAGATTTCTTGACAAACAATTTTTTAGTTTTCGTAAAAAAATAAAAAATATTTTTTTAATAGAAAGTATCCTATGTTACTTCTAATACATCCAAGAATATGTGTACAAAGTTTCATGATGATCGGTTGAGTAGTTTTCGCGTGAAAGCGTAACAAACGTACATTCATTTTTATAATATTAGTAGGGATTATGGGTCATGCAAAGGGATTTTGTTATTAGTTTTCAGGTTCCAACTACACATTATATTTTCCTATTTTATACAGATCGAAATGAGCAAGAGAACTAGAGATACGGGTAGACACTATGCTTCTGGAAGTGCAAAGCGTAAAGCAAAAGATAAAAAAAGAATCAAGCTATTATATCAAAAACTCGTAAGCTGTCTGAGTTTTTTAATGTTCAGAATGATGTTATTGAGACTAATAAAAATGAAACTTAATATTAACAAAGTTATGAGTATTCGAAAGTATTCATCGAATATAAAAATCCAATCATATAACGTTGAATAACCGGAAAAGGAAACTTATAAGAACTATAGATCATGAAAAATCCGTTCAAACAACTACTAGTAAAAATGATTTGCATGAAAATTAAGGTTAGTTATAACTAAAATAAGTCCACTTATATTTTTTGTGATGCAAAAAGTAACAAACTCACCCTCGCCAAAACCACCCTGTTTGAAACTATTTGTTATTCATTTACAATTTACTTCGTTTATATACAAACTTTACATTCTAGGAGTTTAACTGGTTTAGAAGGTTTAGTTTGGAAAAAATGTGTTTAAAGTAAACACGTTATTTTCTGAATTTCTCAAAAAATCCACCTGTTTGGAAAATAACTCAAAAACTAGAAAAGATACACAAACAATTCCATGATACAAAAAATAGCGTTTCTTTACTAAAGATTTTAATTATTTTTTGAAGTTATACTTCTATTCGGACACTCTGTGGAATGAATTAGTGTGTGCTAAATGGGAAAAATCATTACATATGTAATGGTGTGAGTAAGAGAGAGACAGAAACACATATAAGGTATCAGTAGGTACATTGAAAAGAGATAGATATACAAAAAACAATCTGAGCTAATGTTTTGGAATATCATAGTAAAGTATTACATTGTGTTTGACAGATTACTTTATAATTCTGTCACGTAAGTAAACATAATATAAAGTTTAGTATTTTATATTTTATATTAATCATAATATGTATTCAGTAATTTGCATTATACTTATTTTGCATTACGGGGATTTGTAAACACTTTTTTTGTACATTGATCATTTTACTGTTTAGTTTTCGTGTTTGAAGTAAGGACACACATCAACTGGTCTTATTTTTCTAAGTATTTATTTAATTGAATACAGTTAATTTAAAAAAAATATTTCTACTTGCCTGTGTTTGTAGTTATTAAGTTTTATTAGTTAACAGTGCATAGAAGTATAACTTCTGCCGGCAGTCCCACTGACTGCCACACCCTTTTTTTTTATTTTTAAAGACTAAAAAGTAAACGAGATTTGCTTGTTTAAAACTTGTATTCGCATCCGGTAAGCACCAGCGCCGTCGAGCCCTTTCAGCGCAACTCTTTTGTAAAATGAAGGGCTTGAAAAAAAATTCGTGTAGCTTTTAAAGTAACTAACAAAAAAGTGAGAGGTGTCAAGGGACACCCGGATGGAACGAAGTTCCTTTCGATTAATTAGTGAAGGAATTGTAATTTATAAACACAACAGAGTGTTTATACCAGAGACAATATAATATAAAGAGACTTTTTGAAAGATAGGGCAAAAGCGGTACAATGTTTGTTTGTTTACCCCCAGAACTCGGCGCTGAGGTGGTGGTAGATAGGAGAACTATACCTACCACCTAAACTCGATCAGCTGGTGAGGTGAGCTGAAATTATACATTATACTATTATGGCGGTTGAAGTGAGAGTGTAGCGTAAAGTATTATTAGTATTAGTTTTAATTTAATATTATTTTAAGATAGTTTTAAAATTTGTAAAGTGTATAAAAGTACAGTGTACAGTTTCATTTATGTCATTACCTAATTATTTTAAATATAAATGCGCAGTGCCACACTGTTCAAGTAAATATTTTTACCCAATTCCCGATCCAAATTTTAAGAATATAAAGTTAGATAATCAGTTTGATACACAACCAATAAGTTATGTGGCAGGTGCTTTGGTAAAAAAATTAAATTTAGATTGTAAAGAATGTAACTCAAATTTGAAAACTAATAGTTTGGAACCTCACCATACTTTTACGTACTTTAAAGAGAATGATGATAAAAGACGTCTGACTTACGTTACGAAAGAAATTAGCTAGTGTACATAATGCAGTTCACCAAATTTTACCTGTATTTGGCCACATAAAATGTCTGATTAAAAAAATAATCATGTGTTTGTGTGAATTCATTAACTTTGATTGGTTTACTTGCCAAGAACATAAGTCAGACGTTTTTTTGAAACTTTTAAAAATCAGTGTTTCTTTAATAATTAGAAAATATTATAATGATCTTTTTAGATCGAGGGACAATATATAAATTTTTTTATAAAATAGATAAAGTACTGCGGTAATGTTTTTAAGTTTTAGGTTCTTGCATGTACACAAAGGATTGGTGTCCTATTTCCAATACCTCATGACACAACACTACATATTGAAGAACAATGCCAATGTATGGAAACTTCTTAAATATTATTAGTGTATTGCTACTTAATATTATTCTAAATTTTCGACCATATTATATATAACAATTGTACTTCTCTGTGATATTAGCGTAATTATTCTGATGTTTAAAACATATATGTTTATCTATTTATTATTATTATTATTTCCGTAAATCCTACCTGGTTTTGTGATAGTAGATAATAAGGTGTACAAATAATATTCATATACTTTTTGTAATAAAAGTTTAAATTATACTTTTTTTGTGATTGTAAATAATAATTTGTAATAAAACTAATTCATTTTTTGTGATAACATTTTAAATTGTACCTACTGTTTTTCTAAGAATAGATAATTTTTTGTAATAATAATATTATTTCATATTTTTGTAATAGTGTTTTAGTATTTCAAGTGTATATTGGTGTTAAAAGTTGTTTTTATTAAAAATTGTTTATTATTTAGTTTTTATATTTATTTACCTAAATATTATAAGATAATATGCACTTTTAAGCCTATATTTTAATTTTTAATATTTTTACACAACAGTAAAAATATTAAAAATCAAAATATGAGCTTTAAAAGTGTATTTCTATATGAAACAGAATTTATACCCTGTCCCGCCAATTTTTTAAATCGATGAGCTTCTTCCCCCAATTGTTGGCGCGCCACCGTCGCTCAAAACATGTGACCAATTTCATATAAGGTATCAGTACATCTCTTTATTATATATTATCTCTGGTTAGTATCGTTCGCCGTACAGTCCTGAGAAGTTGTCGTTAGTGTATCTCCGTGACTTGCATCAAAACTTGAAAACATCGCGAAAAATACGCAATCGTTGTAATAAGTGCATTTTGTTTCAAGGTAAGTGCGATCAATTACGTTTAAAATATCAATTTGATGCTACGCAGCATTTTAAACATGTATTCTCCACCTCTTAGCATAATGGCACACATTAGAAATTAAACATGGCGAGAGTGAACTGTCATTTCTGATACGATGCTGTTGGGGGCAGAACGGGATGGGGCGGAATGGGGTATATCCCGTTCTGTCCCAATAGATTATTTGCTTTAGTTTTTCAATTAATCAAACTTTTAATTCTTCTTTTTCGTTTTAGATGGTACGCCATTACAAACGGAAGACAGATAGACAAAAATGGTCGTCAGAAAATATGGAGCGAGCTGTTGAAGCGGTAATTAGTCGCGAAATGGGATTTAAAAAAGCTGCAATCCAATTCCAAGTGCCGTCGACAACCCTTGAAAGGTATGTGAAGAAGAAGAGAGAGAATGCGGAATCAACAATTGATAAAACCTCAGGAAAATATCAATGTGTATTCAACCTTGAACAAGAACGAGAACTTGTAGACTATCTAAAAGATATGCAAAAAAGACTATTCGGATTTAGTGTGAAAGAACTGCGCCGAATGGCGTATCAACTTGCTGAAAAAAACCAGTGTAAACATTCTTTTAATAAAAACCTGGAAATGGCAGGGGAAGATTGGGCTACTAGCTTCATGAGTCGCCACAGAGACTTAAGTCTGAGGAAGCCTGAAGCTACATCTGGTGCACGGGCTATGGGGTTCAATAAAGTAGCCGTCTCGCAATTTTTTAAATTACTCACTGCAGTTATTGACGAACACAAATTAACTGCAGCGAGAATTTATAACTGTGACGAAACGGGTATTACTGTTGTCCCTAAACAGTTTTCAAAAATTATTGCAAATAGAGGACAGCGTCAAGTTGGCGTTTTGACTTCCGCAGAGAGGGGGAATACGGTAACTGCTGAAATATGCTGCTCAGCAGCTGGATCTTTTATGCCTCCTATGTTAATATTTCCTAGGAAAAGAAAACAACAGGAATTTGAGGTAGGTTTACCTGCAGGAGGTTGGTCTGAAGCAAATGAGTCCGGTTGGATGACAGCCGACATTTTTTATAAATGGTTTCATGCATTTGTTCAATTTTCTAATGCGAAAAAAGAATGCCCTGTGCTACTTCTTCTTGATGGGCATGTATCACACACTAAGAACTTAGCCGTAATTGAACTAGCTCGAGACAAAGGTGTTATTTTGCTATGCTTTCCCCCACACTGCTCCCATCGTCTCCAGCCCCTTGACGTAGCTTTTATGAGGCCATTAACCTTGTATTATGAAGATAAAGTGAGGAAATGGTTAAGATCAAATCCAGGAAAAGTCGTTACCCTACATCAAATTTCGGCGTTATTTGAACAGGCATTTTTGAGTGCAGCAAATATGAGAAAGGGCTTAAAAGGGTTCGAAAAAACTGGCATCTGGCCCAATAATATAAATGTTTTCACAGATGCTGACTATTTACCGGCTGCAGTTACTGATATTCCATTAGTCGAAGCACAAGCTACTCGGTTGGAAAGTCAAAATTTGGCCATTGTTGAAAATATTAATGTCATTATTTCGGAAAATGTTACAGAAAATTCTGTAACTGATATTCCCTTGGTCGAAGCACCAACTGCTGGGTTGGAAAATCAAGATTCGGCTATGGTTGAAAATATTCCCGTTGTTATTTCTGAAAATATTGTAGAACATTCAGTAATTAACGACAATTCTCCTCCGAGAATTCCTTTAGCATTAATCGAACACACTCGAAACACTTCTGTAGAAAACGAACCTAAGCCTGGCTGTTCATGGATGCCTCATAATAATTATCCTGGAAACCCTCCAATGATTCCCTTAAAAACAAATGTATTCCAGTATTTGTCCCCGGAACAAATAATGCCAATTCCAAAAGTGAAGGTAGGACAAAAAAGAACAGCAAGAAAGAGGGGCAAAACAGCTATACTAACGGCATCCCCCTATAAGACAGAGCTGGAGGAATCAGCGAAAAAAGTTCAGAAAGCTAACGAAGCAAAGAAAGACAGAGCCAAGCGAAAGTTGGTGCAAAAAGAAACTAACACTAAAGGAAAAGGAAGAGCTGTCGTACCCAAGAAAATGAAGAAACCTGAAAAGAAGAGGAAAAAACGATTGATGAAGAGGATAGCTCTGAAGAAGAAGACGTCAATTGTTTATATTGTAATGATCAATACTCCAAATCTATCGAAGGATGGTGCTCATGCATGCTTTGTAAAAAATGGGCACATAATTCATGTGCGGGAATCGACGACGATGACCAACTCATTTGCGATTTATGTAAGCCATAAAAGTGTATCCCATATCCCATTCTACCCCTTTGTAAATCCCGTTCTGCCCCATATATGGGGCAGAACGGGATAAAATACACTTTTTTTTGTTTAAATCTTAAGTTCAATTTCTATGGTGAAATAAAATATATTCATACCAAACTTGTTTTAATAAATATTTATAGAAACCATACCATTCTATTACAGAGCTGAATTCTTTCATTTTGTATTTTTAATCCATCTACAAACCTTAAGTACCCCGTTCCGCCCCGGTCTCCCTACATCCTTTGTTTTTAATAAGTTTATAGCAAATTAAAATTAAGTAATTCTTTGAAGTAAACACGTATTTTAATAATAAACTGGTGATAACTAACATATCTATATATATAAAAAAGGATGCGTTTTTATGTACGAAATCGATGAACTCAAAAACTACTGGACCGATTTTTATGAAAATTGGTATATATATGTAATTGTTCACGGAGAAGGTTTATATGATATGCTAATTGAAGTAACTCGCCACTAGGTGGCGCTGCAGAATAGCAACTTCTGTCCCGTTCAACCGATTGTCATGAAAATTGGTTCGTATATGTATTTTTTCACGCAGAAAACGAATATGCTATGCTCATTGATGCCACTCGCCACCAGGTGGCGCTGCAGAGTAGCAACTTCTGCCCTGTTTAACCGATTGTCATGAAAATTGATATGTATATGTATTTTTTCACGTACAAAACGAATATGATATGCTCATTGATGCCACTCGCCACTAGATGGCGCTGCACAGTAGCAACTTTTGCCCCGTTCAACCGATTGTCATGAAAATTGGTGTGTATATGTATTTTTTCACGTAGAAAACGAATATGCTCTGCTCATTGATGCCACTCGCCACCAGGTGGCGCTGCAGAGTAGCAACTTCTGCCCTGTTTAACCGATTGTCATGAAAATTGATATGTATATGTATTTTTTCACGTACAAAACGAATATGCTATGCTCATTAGTGCCACTCGCCACCAGGTGGCGCTGCACAGTAGCAACTTTTGCCCCGTTCAACCGATTGTCATGAAAATTGGTATGTATATGTATTTTTTCACGGAGAAAACGAATATACTATGCTCATTGATGCCACTCGCCACCAGGTGGCGCTGCAGAGTAGCAACTTCTGCCCTGTTCAACCGATTGTCATAAAAAATTATTATTATTATGACTATGTATTTTTCCTCGGAGAAAACGAATATTCTATGCACATTGATGTAACTCGCCACCAGGCGGCGCTGCAACGTATCGCCTAAAAATGAACTCTTCAAAAAGCAAATCTAACTTCACTTCTATCATCTGTCAATAGGCTTAAAATATTCACACAAATAATAAATAAATAATATAATATAAATAAGTTATAGAAATTGTTTAAGATAAAATGATTATATACAGAAAAATGTGATTAGTTAATTAAAGATAAGATGATTATATACAGAAAGTAGTAATTAGTTAATTTGATAATATAAAAGTGTTCAATAATCTTAATTGGTAAGTACATTAATAACTTTAGTTAGAGATTCAAGACTCAACTTGACTAACTTAAATACTTCAACAGTTTGTTTGAAATATGAAAAAAACACAAAAAGTAACAAACAAAAAAGGGATAAATTCTTAATTAACATAAATTTATATCAACATTTGACAACTAGCTTTTTGAAACATTCAATAACTTTCGTTGTATTTCGATTTCTTAATAACACAGTTCAAAATTTGCTTTCGTATACAATAAATCATTATAAAATTATCAACAAAACATTTGAAAAATTAAAAAACAACTCAGTAATATTCAATTTTTCGAAATATCAAAAAATCTTACTTACATTTCATACCAACAAAACACCATAACTTAATATTCTATAGACGACCAGTAAGCAGCATTTAATATCACTCATAAAACCGATTTGTGAAAATCATAACACACACACTCTTATTAATCATAATTTAACTAATTTTCGATTGAAAATAGAATTTTTTAACACAAAAATGCAAAATTACTACAAATAGAGTTTTCTCATTCGTTACAAATCTTTCAAACTAACTGGCCTCTTACTTTGAAGTTGTTTGGTAAAATTTATAATAACCATTGTAAAATATATTTAAATAATAATAAAATAAGTTAAAATACATAAGTAAACAAGATTTTAAACACAAAAAGTAAAAAAAAGGAAGAATTCTTGATATAAATTAATTTATTGATATAAAATTTATATCAAAATTTGACACCTAGATTTCGGAGACACTCGGTAACTGTCGTTGTATTTCGATTTCTTAATAATACACTTCAAAATTTGTTTAAAATTATCAACAAAATATTTAAAAAATTAAAAAACAACTGAGTATTCAATTTTTCGAAATATTAAAAAATCTTAATTACATTTCAAACCAATAATCTTAATTGGTAAGTACATTTATAACTTTAGTTAAAGATTCAAACTTAAGACAAATAATTCGTAACTTCATTATATCCATAGATCAAACTGGTACTACACTTTTGATATTATTTGCAATGCCACCGAAAAAAACAAATATTGGAAGATCGACGAGAAATGCGAAGCGTCTTAAAACCATAATAGATACTGAAACACCGCAACAACGAGAAATACGTTTAGAAGAAACTAAAATCCGAGTATCTTCTTTGAGAGCTGCTGAAAGAGATAGGACCAATCTTCATAAAGAAGCTTTTAATTACAATAAAAATTATAATTACAAGATGCATCCTGATGTGTATATTAGTTTAATGGATACAGTATGCAAATATTGTCACGCTAAGAAGTTTAAAAAGGAAACTGCCGGTATGTGCTGCTCCAATGGCAAAGTTTATTTACCCCCACCGGTTGAACCACCAGAACCTCTTCTCACCTACGTAACTGGAACTACTAAGGAGTCTAAACATTTTCTTCAACATATTAGAAAATACAATTCATCTTTTCAAATGACATCGTTTGGAGCAACAAATATCGTACAATATAATAATTTTGCGTCTACATTTAAAGTGCAAGGACAAGTATACCATAAGATTGGTTCACTTCTTCCAGTATCTGAAGAAAATCCCCAGTTTTTGCAGATTTATTTCATCGACAACGTAGAAAAAGAGATTGATCGACGTTGCATGTTCAGTACCAAAACTAATCGGGAAATCATCGCTAAATTACGGATTATGCTTCATGAAAATAATTGTTTAGTTAGAGATTTTAAATCTGCATTAGAAGGTGAGACAGCAGATGATTTCAAAGTCATTATTAAAGCGGACAAAACGCCATTAAATGAGCGTAAAAGACGCTTTAATGCTCCCATGGCTCCTGAAGTCGCAGCTGTAATTGTGGGTACAGAAATTACAAAACGAGATATTATTATCACTAAACGAAACAAAGCCAAGCAACGTGTCGCTGAAACACATCGATCCTATGACGCCCTTCAATATCCAATTCTGTTTCCACGAGCAGAAGATGGATATCATCTCGAATTGTATCAAACTAATCTCAGGTGCTATGACATTGAAGAGAGTTAGTTGTAAGAATTTTTATTCGTATCGTATCATGATTAGAGATAATCAATCCAATCATATTCTGAAGTGTCGTCAACTATTTCAACAATTTATTGTTGATATGTACGCTAAAGTTGAGAGCGAGCGACTAAACTACATTCGATACAACCAATCAAAACTTCGAGCAGAAGAGTACATTCATTTACGAGATTCAATAGCAAATGATAGAGTAGCTGCTGATATTGGACAAAGAGTAATACTCCCATCTTCGTATACTGGAAGTCCAAGACATATGCAAGAATATGTTCAGGATGCATTGACGTATGTCCGCAAGTATGGACGTCCAGATCTTTTCATTACTTTCACATGTAATCCAGCTTGGAAAGAAATTAAACATTTACTTCTGCCTGGGCAGCAGCCATCGGACCAACATGACCTTACAGCAAGAGTTTTTAAACAAAAATTGATACGTTTAATGGACCTAATTACCAAAAATCATTTATACGGAGAAACTTGCTGTTGGATGTATTCCATTGAATGGCAAAAAAGAGGTTTACCACACGCCCATATCTTAATTTGGTTGGTTGAAAAAATTCTTCCCACCCAAATTGACGATATCATCAGTGCTGAGCTACCAGATCAAAAAGAAGATCCCGAATTATTTGAAATTATAAAAAAAAGTATGATTCATGGACCATGTGGACCATATAATCCAGATTCACCCTGCATGAAAGATGGAAAATGCACCAGAAGGTACCCACGTCAGCTATTAAAAGAAACACAAACTGGTATTGATGGTTATCCGCTGTACAGACGACGATTACCAGTTGAAGGAGGACATACAGCAATTATCACAGTTAAAAATGTAAATATTATAATTGATAACAAATGGATTGTGCCTTATACTCCTGTACTTTCAAAATCATTCAATGCACATATCAATGTAGAGGTCTGCAATTCAGTAAAGTCTATCAAATACATCTGCAAATATGTAAATAAAGGCAGCGTTATGGCAATTTTCGGACTTGAGAATTCAAACGTGCCTATTAATGAAGTTGATCAGTTTCAAATGGGACGTTATATTAGCAGTAACGAAGCTGTATGGCGAATTTTAGGGTTCGACATTCATGAGCGATTTCCTACTGTTACTCATCTTAGTGTCCACTTGGAAAACGGTCAACGAATCTATTTTACAGAAGAAAATGTCCTTCAGAGAGCTATGCAACCACCAAACACAACATTGACAGCCTTTTTTCAATTATGTGCAACAGATGAGTTTGCAAAAACATTATTATACAATGAAGTCCCGCAATATTATACTTGGAATCAATCTACGAAGCAGTTTAACAGAAGAAAACAAGGCATCAAACATCCTTCTGTAGCTGGCATATTTTCTACTAACGCTCTGGTTAATAGTGAATGCTACTATTTACGTATGCTACTTCACGTAATTAAAGGACCGATATCGTATCAGGCAATCAAAACCATCGATGGACAAGTGTGTCAAACATATAGAGAAGTATGTTTCAAACTTGGTATGCTTGAAAATGATCAACATTGGCACAACACATTGATAGAAGCATTTGAAACACGTCATCCTCACCAAATCCGAACTCTATTTGCTATAATTTTAACTACCTGTGCACCGTCTGATCCAAAAGATTTATGGGAGACACATAAAGAAAGTATGAGCGAAGATATATTGCTGCGAGAACGACAAGACAATCCAAACTTGAATATGCACTACTCTGAAAAAAATTTTAACAAATCGTTAATATTACTCGAAGATATATGTGTATCAATTAATAATAAAAGTCTTGATCAACTGGGCCTATTCTCACCAAATCGTAATAGAACCGATGTTGTTGATAGAGATTTGTTAAGAGAAAAACAATACGACGTTAAAGCTTTACATACTTCTGTTGAGACTCAGAAAAAGCTCTTAACAAATGATCAAAGACTTGCTTATAATTTAGTTATGGAGTATGTACAAAAAGGAAATGGTGGACTTCTTTTTCTTGATGCACCTGGAGGCACCGGAAAAACATTTCTGCTTAATTTGATACTCGCAGAAGTTCGTAGAAAGCATGAGATTGCTTTGGCTGTGGCATCATCGGGAATCGCAGCTACATTACTCGATGGGGGACGCACGGCGCATTCAACTTTTAAGCTGCCATTGAATTTAAATGTAGCTGAAAATCCTGTTTGTAACATTGGAAAATCATCTGGAATGGCCGCTGTATTAAAGAAATGTCAACTCATTATTTGGGATGAGTGTACAATGGCTCATAAAAAAGGCCTTGAAGCACTGGATCGGACTCTACGAGATTTTCGAAACGATCAACGCATAATGGGTGGAGCTGTGGTACTGCTTGCTGGTGATTTCCGTCAGATTTTGCCTGTGATTCAACGATCAACACCAGCAGACGAGTTAAATGCGTGCCTCAAGTATTCGTTTCTTTGGAAGCACGTGAAAAAAATTACACTTTCGACTAATATGCGTGTGCATTTACTTAAAGATGATTCTGCAAAAACATTTGCTCAGCAACTTCTAGATATGGGCGATGGTAAACTTCCAGTTCATCCTTCAACACAGGAAATATCATTCCCAAAGAATTTCTGTCAACTTCAGTCATCAATTGAAGATCTCGAAAGTAAAGTTTTCCCAAACATCGCCAGCAACTTTAAAAATCATGATTGGCTTCGTGAACGTGCTATCTTAGCTCCCAAGAATGATAATGTAAATACAATTAATGATAGAATTCAATTAAAAATTCCTGGAAATATTACGGAATATAAATCTATTGACACAGTTACAGAAGAAAATGATACTATTAATTATCCAATCGAATTTCTCAATTCATTAGAGCCATCTGGAATGCCACCACACAAGCTGAGGTTGAAAATTGGATCACCAATATTAGTTCTTAGAAATCTAAATACACCAAAGTTATGCAATGGAACCAGACTTTCCATTAAAAATCTTATGCCAAATTTAATTGAAGCAACGATAATAATAGGAAAATATAAAGGAGAAGATGTTCTGATTCCACGTATCCCGATAATTCCCACCGATTTACCCTTTACAAACGGGTACAATTTCCGATTCGTCTTGCTTATGCAATGACGATTAACAAAGCTCAAGGCCAGTCACTGCAAGTTACTGGATTGAATTTATCGAATCCATGTTTTTCACATGGTCAGCTATATGTTGCTTGCTCAAGATTAGGAAATCCGAAATAATTTTTATACATTTATACGCCAAATCAAACAACAAAAAATATTGTCTACCCACTGGCCTTGAAATAACTTATTAATTAACAAATATTTGTATATATTTATAAATATCTATAAATTAATTAATTTGATTATATTTTATCGATAATTATTCGTAAATAATAATTATAATAAGCAATACCTGTATATATTCACAAGTAAGATTACTATTAAGTTATAGTGTAAATAGTTTTATAATAACATTTTATGTTTTCAGTAAACAACTTCTATTAAATGTAAAATATGAAACTAAAATAAGTTTTATTAATCAATATAACCTAACTGTGGCATTTTTAATTACAGATCAAAACAAAACGAATTAATCATTACTAACTCAGAAAATTATTTGAATAGACTTTTAATTAACTATTAATACAATTATTATATTTGAATTTATGTTTTCGAAAAAAACTTTATTTTGAAAAGAATCCATAATCTATATCTTCTATCTACATCTATATCTATATCTATTCTATTCTTCTATATATATATAAAAACGTTTGTTTTTATGTACAAAATCGATGAACTCAAAAAATACTGGACCAATTATTATGAAATTATTATGAAAATTGGTATATATATATGTATTTTTGTACGGAGAAGGTTTATATGATATGCTCATTGCGCTGCAGAGTAACAACTTTTGCCGTGTTCAACCGATTGTCATGAAAATTCAACCGATTGTCATAAAAATCAGTAGGATGCTGTATTTTTAATGGTTAATATGAATATGATATTCGTATTAATGGAAATTACCACCAAATGGCGCTTCCATTAAACGAGCAACCACTACTTATTTGATTACTTTACATCACGCCACCGTAAGGTGGCGCAGTTAATATCACATATATTTAAACGAGCAATCTTTACTTGAGTATTGTGACGCCACCGGAAGGTGGCGCAGTTAATATCACTTATATTTAAACTAGAAATTCTTACTAAATTAAGTATTGTGATGCATCTAATATATTTTATCGATAAACTACAAAATATAACGAAAAAAAAACATAGTATAAACCTGATAACTAACGAGTAAATATGATGAAAACGATAAAATCAAAATAAATTGAAAAAACGAAAAATGGAAGAATGACGTAAATGATTTGCGGTACGAAGTCCGCCGGGTCAGCTAGTCTTATATAAAACAGAATACTTCTGACGCAGTCAGTATACATTATTAGTAGTGATTGAATGTTAATTTGCTTTACTAAACGTACGATGAAAATTATAATAATCTGGTTAATGATATGCGTATCATCCTTCGTTTATGGAACTGAAGGTAGGATGAATTTTAGTAATTTATTACAAATACGAAAAAAAAAATTTTGATTATTATCTCAATATATCTAAAGCATTAGTAGTAAATAAATGGCCTTGTAACATGAAAGTATAAGTAAATGAACAAACCTAAAGTAAATATAATACAAAAACCATAATATTTCAATCTTGTAATATTTGGTTAAAAAATAACTATTTTACTGTAATTGTCTAATTATTATTGATTTAAAGAAAGGACAGAAGGGAAAATGAAAGAAAAATATGGGTTTTTAAACAACATCAAAACCGAATATGGTTACTAGGAAAAAGTTAAAAAAGTTTTTCATATTGAAAAGCTAATAAACTTAGGAAAGTATTGTCTCTGATACAACATGAATTAACAAGCAAAATCACTAACGCATGATGAAAATATTTTTTAAAATAAAGAATCCAAAATAAAAAAGTTTAATTTGTCATATGATATGCGCCAGTCGCAAACCCTGTGCTAAATTGTTTATTTAACAAAATCTAAAAAAATTGAAATTGTTTTATTTTTTGCTCCAATTTTCTTATATATTTCGGAAAATATTGCTCCCAGAGAAAACATTTTCATTCTTTAATTTTACAGAAAATTTTATGTTTATTGTTGGAAACATAGCAATAATTGGGAAAAAAGTACAAAAAAGTTTATTTTTTAATTATTTTCAACCCTCTAAACTTGACTTCATATTACGCATACAAAAAGTTTTTAATATGAATAGAACGTGTGCCAAATTTCGTTAAGATCGGTCCGAGGGTTTTTGCATAATATTTTTACAATCCAGCCTACTGAAAAAAAATCGGGTAGCATGAAATTGCGCACGATAATGAGGTCTCCGAGATGCCATTACCTGAGTGGTCCTAATTACATTTCGAAATTGCGCCCAGTAAAATAGACAGGTAGTTCTACCCAGATTAGTAGACTACCAGGAATTATTAATACCGTTAAAGGCTGAGACTTATTAAATGAAGATATTGTAAATACCAGATTAATGTAGGAAATACCTAATGCTAGTTAAATTGCTATATAATGAATTTTCAAGAAAAATGCAAAGTGATATAAGTACCTAAGTATAATTGGCCCTATGGACCTATAAATAATTTTTGAAATTGCAAAATGCGTCAGTTGCATACAAGTATTAACAGATTTCGCAATGTTCCCTACTGTAACCGAAACCGTAAGCGAAAGAGGCAAAATGTTGCTTGTTTGTGATAATTATAAATTTCGTGTTCATCGACAATTGTCATCAGGAGAAACAAGGTGGAGATGTACCAGCAAAACGTGTAATTCACATCTTATAACTGTCGGTGCTGGCAGTGGAAGAATTATTTCATCGGCAAAGTTGGAACATAACCACCAACAACTCAGCGATCGTATCCTCCAACTCCAATGTGTGTCTGCAGCCGTCAAAAGAAAAGCTAAAGATGATCCTTGTGACAGGCCGTCAAAAATTTTAGTGTCGGTATTGAAAGAAACTAGCAATCAGTTGTTGCAAGTTAACGACGTAAAGTGCATCAAAGAAAATTTATATAATGTGCGAAGAAAATTAACACCGGCGTTGCCAAAATCCATCGGAGAAGTTCACGAGGTCCTTGCGAAGAAGTCATTAAAAACCAACAGAAATGAAGATTTTTTGGCAGTAAATGATAACACACAAAACATTGTAATTTTCACCACTGCAATAAACATTCAGTGCTTGGTCCAGTCGGAGTCGATATATATGGACGGAACTTTCGACTACTGTAACAAGTTTTTCAAACAACTATTTACCATTCATGGATTTATTAACGGCCATTATATGCCATTGGTGTTTTGTCTGTTAAAGGATAAATGTCAAACATCTTATAAGTTTTGTTTTGAATATATCAAGAACTACATAACAACAAACGGACAGTCTTGGACACCAAAATCTACGGTGGTCAATTTTGAAAAAGCGATTCACAACGCTATAAAGGAAGTGTGGCCTGAATCTAGAATAATCGGTTGCCGATTTCATCTGACGCAAGCGTGGTGGCGGAAAATTCAACAACTTGGACTGACAACTGTGTACAAAGACAAAAATTGTGAAATCGGTCAGTGGCTCGGTTACTGTTTTGGCTTACTTTTTTTACAACCCGAATACGTAAGCGACGCCTTTGTGTTCGAACTATGTGCATTTCAGCCTGAATGTGAAAAAGTGGCTAAGTTCTCAGACTATTTGGTTGACACATATATTGCGGAGGACGCAGAGTTTCCACCTACTGTATGGGCCGAAAACAGTGCTGCATTAAACAGGACTACAAATGCTTGTGAATCGTTTCATTCGTATTTAAACAGCTGTTTTTATCATAATTATCCATCGATTTATAAATTTGTTGATGTACTTTTAAATATTCAGACAGAGACCTACATTAAAATAAATAGCATACAGACTCCATATAAATTCAGAAATGTTCATTCTAAAAGACGTCTTCTTTATTTAGAGAGGCACATAAATGACTACAGAGAGAGAAAAATAAATATCTTGCAATTTTTAAAACTGTGTTCGCATTATTATAGTCACTTCATGTAAATGTGTATAATAATAATTATTATTGACTCTGTTATTATATGTACCTATGTATATTTATGTATTAAGCAACAATTTTTAATCTATAAGTGTCTGTTGTTGAGTGTATGTGTGTATGTATATTATACATAATTATTAAAAATGTTTAAGAGATTGGTTGTATGTTCATTTCCTTACTATCTTCAAATACTCGTAGCTTCCAAGAAATCGGGGTAGCCGTGCGCAATTTCAAGTATGTCTAAAGAGTTTAAGTTTTATGTCTGGGCGCAATATCGTAGTCTCTTAATTGCTGTACCTGAGTTTGTGCGGAATTTCGTATCGCCCAAAAAATCGCGCAATTTCAAAATCATACCAGGCCAGTACCAGGCCCTATAAATAAGGATCTCATATAGTGCCAAATTTTGTACGTATAAAAGAAGGCTCAAACTTTCAATCGCCTTTTGTAAAATTAAAATCGGTCCACTAGGAGAGCCTAGAATATTTTTTTAAATTTTAAACACTTTTTAGTATTATAAACAATTCGAATAACTTTAAACATATTACCTAATTCCAAAATTTTCCATTGGCATGTCCTCATCAGGGGCGGGGCAGAGCTCCGCCGTTTTACCTACTTTAATCCGGTCTGCGCAAAGGGTCAAGTTAATCCTAGGGCAGATCTCCGCTCAGCTTAATAATTCCTGTTATTGCCGGGGCAGTTTATATTTCCCTAATTATGATTTTCTATGAAATATTTTGTGTTAATTGCATTTACCCAAAACAATATTTTTATTCACCATTCTGTCGATTGTACTGTTAGACATAAGTTGTAATATGGAAACCATCTTAAGCCAACGCGGTAAAGTGCTTTTAGTTTATGAAAAGTGTAAATTTTATAAATCTGGAAAAACAGAACGTGGAGTTAAGTGGAGGTGTGTACTTAAAAATTGTACGTCCAAAATCTTTACAGATGAAGCTATTTCTGTAATTATTGGTAAGTAAAGAGATTTTTTTTACAACTATGTACAGCGCCAAACTTTGGGTATTGCTTACCTACATGATTTATAAATACAAATGATAAATTCATTGTCACTGAATAATTTTTTGTTGTTTCAGAAAAGCATATCTCACACAACCATCCTGCTGATGAAACATTGCAACGTCAAGCAATATCAAATAGCGTGAAAAGAAAGGCAGTAAATGATTTAAGCGAAAAACCATCTAAAATAATTCTTAGAGAATTAGATCCTATGTGTTTGGAAACTTTAAATACACAAGATGTGTATAACATACGTAAGTGTATATATCATCATCGTCGAGGTATTATTCCTAGTTTGCCTAAAAACATAGATGAGACACACAAATTAGTGAATGACTTAGAAATCTTGACGCCTAAAAATGAAAATTTCATACTAGCGAACGACTCAGCAAGCAACATTATCATTTTTTCTTGTTTAACAAATGTCAAATTTCTTTGATCTTGCGAAAAAATTTATGTAGATGGAACTTTTAATTATGCACCTAAATTTTTTTATCAGTTATACACATTACATGGCGTAAAAAATGGTCACTATGTTCCACTAGTATTTTGTTTATTACCGAAAAAGCATCAAGAAACATATTTATCTATGTTTAAGTTGATAATAAGTTACTGTGAACAAAATTTATTAAGTTTTAAACCAAAATATGTCGTAGCGGATTTTGAGCAATCAATTCATTTGGCTGTAAAAGGAATCTGGTCAAATGTTAATGTAATAGGATGCAGATTTCATTTGGCCCAAAGTTGGATTAGAAAAATACAGCAATTAGGACTAATGAATGAATATAAAAATATAGGGACTCCAGTTAGTAATGTATTGCATTGGGTTTTTGGTTTAACTTTTTTGGAACCAAATAATGTGGGTGACTGTTTCGCATTTGATTTTTGCAATTTAGAAATAAATAATGAAAAGGTTATCGAGTTTTTTGACTATTTAGTTGAAAACTATATTGACGAAGATTCTCGTTTTCCATCAGTAATTTGGGCAAGCGCGTCTGCAACAACAGAAAGAACCACCAACTGTTGTGAATCTTTTCATTCGACGCTAAATAAATCTTTTTATACCCCTCATCCGAATATTATTAATTTTATCAATGTTTTAAAAGACTTTCAAACGAACACATATATAAAACTAAATAGTACACACTTGCCAGTAAAAATTCATAACAGAAACCACAAAGTGCGTATAGAATGTTTACAAAAACTAGTAAATAAATATAAAAATAATGAGTTAAATAGGTTTGATTACGTAAAAGCCACATCTTTTCACTATTCGTCAATGTAATAATATTTTTACCTATGTATATTTACCTATCTTTATTATGTACCTATAATAAATTTTTATTAATTTAAAAATCTTTCATTTTAAACTAAAATTACCTGTCAGTATTTTCATAATTGTACACTGATACTTATGGATTAAAGGGGATTATTTTAGCCAACGGCGGAGCTATGCCCTCTATTTCAGGTAAGGGATTAGTATCGGCGGAGTTCGACCACACCGCCTCATCAGACCTTCGTTTTGGGCTTAAAACAACGAAAGTAATTACTTAACTGATAGCCCTTTGCTCCTAGAAAGGAAGGCCATGACAGCATGTGATTTTTTTTTAGGAGGGGTCAGAGATAATATTATATTATATTGTCTCTGGGAGGGGTACTTTCAACCGGAGCCATTCCGCCGACTGTGGTGTTTCACAATCGACTATAATTAGTCTCGGTTTGAAATGTAAATGAGTTGGAGCTTGTGCTCCTATGCGGAGAAGATTTCTTCTACTATTGCCTTCTCCAACAAAGTTTGCTCGTCCGCACTGAAAGTATTCTCAGAGAACCCTTTTTATCTTTAGAGCAGTGAAGTAGCTGCTCTTCTCTAAACTGGTCTATTTTCCCACCTCCACTTTCTTTTTTTAAGCTCTTGAACCGGACTGATGGTAGTCTCAGCCCGCTTGCGTTTTTGCTGGGAGACAGGCTCTTTGGATTTGTGTTCCATCTCCTTTTTCGTAGCAGTCTCAGGTGCCATTTCTTATTTTAGGTACCTGAGGTACCATTTGCAGCCGGCCCTGCTGAGTCCACGCCTTAGAGTGTCGTCTTCCCCTCCTGGTTTTATCAAGCTGGGAAGCGGAGGTTGCTTTTTCGGTGCTGACGCCTGCTGGAGTGTTTTCCTCCCCTCAGGGAGTCTTCCTGCCTTCTTTTTCATTTTTGTTTGTTTTGCGGTGTGTTTCTGCTGGTTTGGTGTTTTGTATTTTTTTTTCTCTTCCATGGTTGTTCCCACGAGTAGCTAGGGAATTGACGGTCAACTCCGGCAGAGCTTCGCATGCCGGGGTAAGGTTAATTACAAGTGGGTTTCGTCTGGTTCTCACAGGGGAACTTTCTCGACCGCTTATACCCCAGCGGCCATTCATTCTTGGCACGTTTTCTAACAACTTAGAATTGGGAGGGGGTTGGTCTGCGGTGCGCACCTTAAGTACGACCAACCTAGCAATATTAAGTCGGTATAGTGCGCACACCCTAAGAGTTACCACTTTCCTACCTGGTTAAGCAGTTCGGCAACTGTCCTGGGGGATCCACTATCCGCCTCCTGGGGACGCACCCGATTGGCACCTAACCCTCGGGGCTCGACGGAAATACTCTGAAAATACTAGAATTTGTAAATACATAATAATATAAAACCCAAACCTGTGAAGATCATACCAGGTAATATAATACAATGAAAGCAATAACCAACCGTCGTTAAATCTTCATTAAGATAAGAAAGTTCAGTCCACACGAACTTGGAACGAATAATACCTAATTAGTTCTCATATGTTGATTGTGTAAAACTATTCGAGTTTATTTCTTAGCATGAGTTTGTCTCAGGAACATTACACTCTATGATCTAAATCGATTTTAAAGTAGGGTTAATTGAACTCCATTCGATTAAACGATTGTAACGATCTGTTATTATGTGAAATTTAAAGTGTAGGTATATGACTCAATAACAGAGGACTTTTTGGATTACCTTATTTAAGCGTGACTCCTGAAAGTGTTGCCCAGAGTCAAAAGGTTAATTAAGAAAAATACTAATACTAGCTTACCGGCAAGTCTGTATATGTGGCATCCGGAACACTATAATCTATTATAGCGGACCATATTTCCTTGAAACCAATTGTTAAAAGATGGGTGCTACATAATGCTCACCGATTTGTAAAATTCAAATCGCGTTAGTAAAATAAGATGAGAAACTGTTTAAAGGTTAAATAACGTTCATCCTCTACGATAATAACAGATGCCGAAACTTACATACATTTTCTCCATGTACTTTCTATAACCGCTACCTGGTTCACTAAATTTGGAAATACGTGAATTCTGATTCTGTAATAAGTTATATAAGCACTTAGGTGGTCGTAAAATTTCTTTGGAGAAGAAAATTTAAAAATAAAAATAATAACTAGTATTTTTAATTTTAGAAAATTGTGATTTTCGAGGAACACTGGTTTATGAAGATTTAGGATGCACACCTATTATTAAAGAAGGCCAAAAATGTCCTCTAAAATACGAGTGTCATTTCAAAGTTCAAAATAATACTTGCATACATAAAGGAAAAATTCTAAAATTATATGAAAAAGTAGATGATGACGAAATATATGGAGCTTGTTTTGCCGGTTGCTCTTGTGATGGAACGTTAGTTGAATATATACAGATACATGATTTAGACAAGAATGAGTAGACTAAACAAATATATACGAATTTTTAAATTTTTTGATACTTTATGAGTAAACTTTCTTAAAATTTAATTAATAAATGTATGTCAATTTTAGAGATAAATTTGAATGTGCTGAATTAGATTGTCCCGAAGATCCAGGACCACCAGGGTGCTACAGGACATACAAAGTCAGAGAATGCTGCTCAGTTGGGCATAATTGTCGTAAGTTTTTGTTTTTTATTTTAAATTCAATAAGCATTATTTTACACTTTCGGTAGGGAAATGATTTCAGTTTTAATTTATTATTGCAATGTAGGGATCTCAAATAATTTAATAGTAAGTAGTTAGGGCAGTTTTTTTTAATAACTCATTTATCAGTCACTACTTATAATTAGAATTATAAATATTTAAAACTACGTTATTTGCAGCTACCAAGAGTAATCCACCTTTTGAATGCAAAGTAGAGGGCGTAATAAATATAGAGGGTGAAAAATTCTACCCAAAGGATACTTGCTTAGAATGTGTGTGCGATAAAGGATTTCAAGGAAAATTTGAAGCACCTTTCTGTAAACGAAAAGTGTGTGGTTCTGAAGTTGAACACAGTGAAAAAATCCATAGATATTGTGCACCGCACTATGATGGATCAAGTCCAGAGGCACTTTGTTGTCCCAGTGGATGGGTTTGTCGTAAGTTAAAACTAATTAAATTTTGTTTAATATTTAATATCAAGAAGATTAAACAATATTAATATAAATAACATAATAATAACATGATTAGTCAAAACTAATTAAAATTTGTTTAATAATTAATATCAAGAAGATTAAACAATATTAATATAAATAACATAATAATAACATGATTTACAGTTTATATTAATAATTTTTTAAATTAATAATATATATTTTTAGCGTCATCAACGGACAAGACTCTACCTCCTAACCCTTCAGCAAACAAAAATTCAGGTACGTAAATATTTGAGATCCAAAAGTTGTCGGTAGGTATATAAAGAAGCCCCATCTATCTAGCGGCCCAAATTGTGAAATTTGTGGTTTAAAACAGTGCTTCGAATTGGTCACTAATTGGTCATAATGGGTCACTACGTCAATTGGTCATTTATACAGAAATTTTTGCAATGAGTTTAAAATATCAAGGTCATCCAAAAAATTTTAGCGACTCGATTTGATCGTACCTACAGAGCTCAATCAAATTGAATTTAATTGGTCAAAAACTGGTCAACATTGGTCAGTATATGATGATAATTGGTTAGCGTTATTGACGGAGTTATTAACTAAATAATGAATTTCAAGGAAATTCAAATTTTGTGAACGACACAAAATCAAAAATTTGCGATTAAAAAAAAAGTTTCCTAAAGCTAAGAACAGTTGAAAAATTGGTCAAAAGTTCTTAGTATTTGGTCATGGACACAAAAAAATATAGAGTTTTAAATTTCAAGGTCATCCATTAAGACAAAAAAATATTTATCGGCCCAATATTGTAATTTAAAACTCCTGTAGTGTTATATTAATTGGTCACTAATAGGTCAGTAGCTCAGAATAATTGGTCACCTGTTTCAAAGGTTCTTAGAGAAGGGGTTTCAAACGTACTTGATACATATGAATGTTTAGCAGACCAATATTAAAATTCAGACTAAGAATATTTCTGCAATTTAAAACCAAGTTTAATTTTCCCAAACAGCTAAAAATACAAATTTATTGTTAATTTGGGATGCCGATTAGTTTAAGATATTTTTAAAAACTCATAGGTATTCTTATATTTTTAGATTTGTCATGCATATATGGAGATAGAACATTGAAATTAGGAGAAAGAATTCAAGGAAAATACACTTGGTATGACGGAAAAGAGAAAGACTCTCAATGTGAATGTATTGTTCCTCCATTACTTACATGCAGAAGTGTTCCTGTTGTTGTATCTTAATAATTCTGTAAATAATACTGTCGTTCTTTATTAAAAAATTGTTTTATGACTATATTTTATATTAAATTATATTAAATTGAAATTTGTTTCTTACTTAATTAAACACAAGTTATAAAATTTTGTGGTAAATAATTCGGAGATCGATAAACCTGAAAATACGATAATATTCACCGAGTTTTGGCAGAACAACTCTAGTTCAACTTTCCTCTTCAAATAATAAAAATAAATGTTTTAACTTCTTGTTTAACCACAATTATTATTTTAAAGAAAATTGGAGGTTTAAATTCATATTTATCGCTTCAGATCCTGATAATAGCAGCCGAATAAAAATGACTGGTTGTCATACAAAGAAGTCAGATTTAGCTAAGAGAGACGAAGAAAGGAAGTTTAAGAGACCGTGGAGGATATTTTTTCATAGAGGTGGTTAAAACAATACTTTTTTTCTGTTCCCAACTACTTTTACTTTCTAGTGATGAAAAAAACTCGATATCGCTCACATTAATTATCTAGGAATCGCGTTATTGTGTTTTGAACAAAAATAAAAAAAAAGAATTCATATTCAACATAATAGCGGCTCTTTGATTTATTCACAAGTTATTTTTACTTTAAATATCATCAAATTAAAAAATGTGCAGATGAATATTGTAACCGTTATAAATATTTGGGCTCCTTTTTAATAGCATTTTTTAACTATACGATATTAAAGAAATCTTTGTTATGGTAAAGTTACTTTTGGACAACCATAAAATTTGAAAGGATTTTGTTTCTTTAATACAATTTTTAATGAGAATATGCGAAAGAAAGAGCATTATGTCATAACATTGTAGCTTCTTAGAGAAATAAGTGTAACATGTCTCTAATTTAAATTCTACTCGTTTTTAAGTTATATTTTTCTGTTAATTAATATTAATCATGTAGTGAAAGCATAGCTGTAAATATCACCAATACTTTTAAATCGCTATGTGCGAAGTCATGGTAGGGATAGCCGAATACCACACTAACCCGTTCAGACGGAACAGTCTGGGTAGTTTATCAGAACTATAAAAATGCTCGGATTGCTTAGTGGCGCGTAGTTTTAAATAAACATCTTCACAAGATTCGAATCCGGTCAAATTTACATTCGATTTTGTCATTCTAAACCGGATGCCGATGCCGGGACACGATAAAAAATCTTTTTCAGGTATTTGAAGATTCTAAATGGGTATTTGGGAGGTAGTAAATGAAAAACCCGTATACACACTGGTAATTTTGCCCTATTTTTTTTTAAACATTTACAAAAATCGAAGAACAATTTATTTTTTAAGAAAATTTTTCTATTTTATTTTGGGGAAAATAGTTAAAATAAAAAAAATTCAATGTAAAATCCACAAACAATTAACCGAGATAATTGCAAAAAAAACACATGAACCTAGAAATTCGTTCCGGTTCGCCGGGTGACGTGTGAATGAGTGTCACGATTACCGTTTCTTTTTTTAAACCGAGCCGGACATGCCATCTAAACGGGCTGTAACGTACGCAGTGGTTTAGTACGGGTGCCAAGTACGTTTTCATGAGATTACCTAAGTGTTTGTTATGTATTTTGACCAGCTGATTACGTATTTTGAGGGTAACAGATGGTCAGAAAATAGGTTATTAATAATTTAATTGTTTAAATAGCTGTTTTAAACGGATTAGATCCTATAAAATGATCGATTTTTAACTCGCGCTTGGTGCGTGTGCGACTCTTGGTTCCTACCCGCTTACTTGAAGAACGTTCTATACTGTTCATAGTTGAAGATGAAACCTGTACTTTCGCAATCAAAGAAAAAGTAACAACATTGGACACACAAAGGTTATCTATTACTAAAAAACCATAAGTGAATTTGATAGCATATTGGTTATTGCAGCTGTACTTTAGAAAAAAAAGTTTGTTTCAAAAACTTCATGATTTAATAAAATGGATAAAGCATCTGCAAAACAAATCTACGCATGCAATGACTAAAATTCATGAAGTGGGTTTTCAATTATGGCGTCCTCCAGATGACTAAGTCTTCTAGGGTGACCGTTACTATATCTATTTCGAAAACTTTAATTTATCGACCTGTGAGTACGTCACAGCTAATTTCAAAAGTTAAAAAAAATACAATGTTTTTTGTTATTTTATTATTTTTAATAATAATAACTACAAAAAAATGTTATAGAATGTGTGCAAGAGTCTTATTAGACATATTTAGTTATTTGCTGTGAGCATGACTGCTAGCGCCTCTTCTAGTTTAAACTAAAGAAGGCTGTTTTTCAAAATTGAAGTATACCTATGTACCTACATATCATAGAACGGATTAAGAATAGACTAGATAAGTCTATTAAAACGAGGAATTTGAAAATAGAATGGTCTATCGAGTTCACTTTTGAAACATCTTTTTCATTTTCCGATAAAGATAGTTAGACAACTTGGAATAATATTTAGCGTGTAAACATAATATACAGACTGGTCGATACCTTGCCTAATTAATTCTTAATTGAAATTTTATTCATATATATTAGAAGTTCTTAAAAAAATTTTTTGTTGTTGTGACATTTATACAAATGAAGAGAAATTTGTGTGTTATATATTATAAACGTTTACAACAAATTGGTAAATATACCTAAGTCATTTCCCGAATCTTAAAAGCAATTGCTTATATGTATGTGTTAAACACGTATGAGTATGTTTAGGAGTCGATACGCGAATTTATTTCAGTTTAGTTCCGAGTTTCTTTAGGGTATATACACACGAACCACCAGTGTCCGACACCGGTGGCGACCACCGATAGCAATGCATTGTTTTAAATGTACGATCACAGACGAGCCACTTTGCGGACCACACCACTTTTAACTGCTCGACTGCCGCTACGCTAGTGTCCTACCCTCGCCACCGTCCGGGCCACTTTCCTATATTTTATTTTTAGCAGTACGTTGTTTTTGTTTTTAATATAGGTGTACACACCAACCACTTTTAGTGTTTATATCTTGAAATTGTTTGATCGTTTATTATGGAGAAACATTTTGAATGCAATACTGAGGATTTTGTAACTGCTATTGAAGGAGAACCTTGTATACCCTGCTGATGCGTCCCCGGTGGCAACCACCGGTGTCGGACACAAGTGGCTTCATGTGTAAAGACTCGCCCGACCGGTGGTCGCCACCGGTGTCGGACGCTAGTGGTTCGTGTGTATATACGCTTCATTCGGCATAACTTAGTAGGTGGGATTATGAACGTATTTTTCGGTAAAAAATTAAAAAGGCAGTGAAAATTATGGCTGATTCAAGTGGAAGTGACGAATCCCATGATGAGGAAGAAATGGATAAGCAGTTGTTATTTGTGCATAAATTAAAAGAACATAAAATCGTTCTTAATAAATCGCAAGTTCCACAAGTTAAAATAGAAAAGGAGGCCGCTTTAAAAATTTTAGTACAACAATATAAAGATATTTTTAACGCGACACTTACAACAAAGCAGTTAGCAAAAAAAAATAAGTAATATGAAGACCGAAATAAAGAAGAAATTTGATATTAATAAGACAGGCAATAAAGCTATAATCTATAAGTCTTGGGAAAAGTTGTTCATGGAAATGTTGGAAGTACATAAGAATCCCATCTTCAAAAAAATACCAGGTAAAGCAAATTAAACTTTATTGTACCGTAGGTTTTTTTAAACATCAAAATAAATCATTCAGGTGCTGTCTCTATTGGAGCCAACGAAAGCATAACACCTGCTGAATCCTCCACCTCGGCCATCAGTGACACTCTGATCCCCTCAAGTGCAAAAGAAATTACTATTCCTGCAAAGAAAATTAAGATGTCACATTTACCAGAAACTGAAGAAACCCAAAAATTATCAACTGCTGAGTTGCAGCGATTAGTTCTATTAGAGCAGTTGAAATTATGTCGAATGCAACAAGAAGAAATCATTAAGAGACAGAAGCAAGGTGATGGTAACTTTATGCCAAACAGTAGTTTTTCGGAGGAAAACGTGTATTACAACTTGTAATTATTATTAATTATTTAATTTAGGATTTAATTTTTAATTTGGATGTAAACCAAATCGAGTATCAAAAATTAATAAGATCTGAATTTAAGTTGAATATAGGTAAGGTATACCTAAGAATTATATTGTTCTGTTTCCATTTGTTTAATAACCGTATAGTATTTCTGATTTGTTTTAATTGTGTACCTAACCATAATATAAGTACCAGTTGTTACTTACATGATAATTGAAGACCATTTCAGTCACTATTGATACATTAGACAATGGCCGCGAAAGCCTTTCACAGTTTAATTATCATACTGTAACGGGATAACCTAGTAAGAAAAGGACCTTTAATTGAAAGACTATTTGATTGGTTATTTGTTCTAGAATGTTCTCTCTCTTTCTAGTGTGTAATGATTAGGTTCGATTTATGTTTCACGTAAATTCTAGATTGTTCATTTGTCCTATTATGGATGTCCTATATAAGGGGATGTATGGGCAGTTAAGGAGAGTTCAAATAATTTAAATAGTTCATTGTATTGTCAATCAGTTTAGACGTAATCCAGCAGAGTTCTCTGTATCTTAACAATTTTGTGAATAAATTGTGTTAAAGTCCCCATAAGTGTTTCAAATTGGTGTCAGGTGTGGGGTGAAGATACTTTTGGGGGCTGACCTCAGAAGAGAGCTCGAAGAATTAGAGTTGGAAACTACTGGGAGCAAATCCGTTGTATGGAAAAAGAGGAAGACATAAAATTACAACTCAATAATTAATTATATATTACAAAAAATCTAAAGTACAACAACTATGGCGTGGTTCTGCAATATCCATACATATTTCTGATTGCGCTTTATAACAAATAATAATATTTAAAACTAAACACTACTCTAGGTTCAAAAACCTATTAACACTTATTAAATTATTACAAGTCCAAAACCTCTCTACAGTTCCAAGTCTGAAACCTTTCTACGTTCCTCTAATATTCAATAAAAATAGGCAACACCGCGCATCGGAATCCCCAGGATGACGGTGGTACTCAACATAGGCAGTTCAAAGTATACAGTTTGATGCTTACCCGAAGTTTTCCAAAAACCCTTCCGGCTTGCGGTTCAAACAAAGCTGCAGGGCGAGACCTGCAGCGCGGGAGCCACTATATTTAATAGAAAACTCACAATAGATATATTTTTGAGAAATGATGATAACTTCTTGATTTGACGCGAACTAAAAAACTATTACATTACATTGACAAACGCGGTGACAACATATCAACCAAACAAAAACAAGTCGTCAAGGCGGGTGACTAGAATTAAAAATGAACGATTACCGCAATTTGTTAAACGTGTTTTTAACATCCGTATTGTTGAGAAGGCTCCGTGAATATTAGCTAAATTATAATCTAGACCCTGACGCTGTGGAGTTTGTAGACCCAGTTCAAAAAGCAAATTCTAAACTATCGCAACAACTTTCCCGGCTGCAAGAAGAACAATCGCAACAACTTTCCGGCTGCAAGAAGAACAAACTCAACAACTTTCTCGGCTGCAAGAAGAACAATCGCAACAATTTTCCCGTCTGCAAGAAAAACTATCGCAGCGAATCACGAGCCAACAAGGGGAGCTATCAGAACCAATCACGAGCCAACAAGAGGAGCTATCCAGTCAGATAAGAAGCCAGCGCGAAGAGATGTCTCAGCTATCACAACGGATGTCTACTCTACCAGAAGAGTTATCCAGTTCGTTCTCCCAGCAAATATCACATCCTCGTTCCGAAATGTGCACTCTTCGGAAAGAGCAAAATCAGCAAGTGGTCAACTTGAGTCAGCAAATGGCTAACATGCGAGACGAGTGGACAACCTTCGAGAGGAGATCAACCAACAAATACAGTCCGAAATAAGGAAGCTTCAACAAGAACAGGAAGCTTGTCGTCGAAACCAAACCATCCACCACGGCGACGGAGATGCAGAGAGGACGGAAACCTGCCACGTAGACGTCGAACGACGAGGAAACGGGAAGGCGACCCAGTTACGAACTACGATGAAACCCCCGACCTTCGACGGGAAGACTTCCTGGCCAAATTATCTGAAACAATTTGACGCAGCGGCCAGAGCAAATGGATGGTCGTCCCAGGAGAAGGCATTGTCCCTAACCATAGCTCTGCGAGGCGAGGCTTTAGAGGTCCTGCATTCATTGACACCGGATAAAGCTGACAATTTCGAGTTATTGGTTAATCGTCTGGCCCGGTCCGACAAAATGAGATTTTCTGACCCAAATAGAAATAAATTACTAACAATTTATTGCTTAACCAAACTTTCCTACACTTTACATTTTCTGTCAAGACGAAAAATAAGTTTAAATCAGAGAACATCTTTTTTGAAAACTTGGCTAAATATACAATAGTTTCTAATTTTTTTTCTATTTTCATCGAAAACCCTAAGCCTTTTGTTTAAATATGTTATTAATTAGACTATTTTTTGTGCTTTCAAGAACATATGTAGTTTGATAATTCATATCCAAAAGTATACCGTCTTATCATTAAGAGACAACTTCATGTTATCAGGTTTAATAGCCAAACTATACAAAATGATTTTTTTAAATAAAAAAATTAAAAAACATATATCGGCGGCCAGTTGTCCCTACGGCTAGTTATCCCTCCGTCCAGTTGTCCCTACGGCCAATCGGCGGCGGCCAGTCGACGACGGCGAGTTGTCAAATGGATTAGATCCTATAAAATAGTCGATTTTAACTCGCGCTAGGTGCGTGTGCGACAAAGGTATAATATCACACAAATTTACTGATAACATCTAAGATAAAAATATTGATACCTATGTGTACTCTCATAAAAACTAAAAAGTGAAAATATTTTAAAAAGTAGTAGTTAAAAAAAATTAAAAATTTCTTTGATTTCACTTTTTAGAAAAGAATTTATTTAAAATATATTAATGTAAGGTTTTTAAAAATGCTACAACACGAAATGTTCACTTTGTGATACTTACTGTCAACAATTTTTGGATTAACAGGACCACTATGTCATATTAAACTTTTTTTTCTGAAATCGCTTGAAAATGTCTAGTTTCTCGGATTAAATTCGAGCCACAAAATTCACTATTCTTGTATTTTAGTCCGTTGCTGAGCAACTAACTTTTCCGTACTGTACGGGAATATTTTTTCCGTACCTGTGTACGGGAATGATCCATAAAACGTTTATAAGCAAATTCATATTATGCGCCTTGATTTTTTTTTGCAATAAATTTAAAACCACATTAGTAGCAGTGTTTAGTAACTCTGGAGGCGTTTTGCACCTCTGGACACCATCGTCACTGTCCATTTTAAATATAATTTAAAAATTTTTAAGCAATATGTAACTAACCGAACTGACACTTTTGTGACACTAATAGACACTGATTAACAAACAATGTCAACGAAACGGCTTCATAGAAAATACGATGATAATCAAAAACAGTTATGCATATAAATAAATAAATAAATAAATAAATAAATAAATCTTTTATTGTCCAGGCTATTTCATTTTTACAATGAGATACTTTACAAAGTTTTATTCTAAAAAAAAATCTAACCCAAGACAAAAGGGCTTGGCTCAACCTGACCAACTGCGTTGGTCAGCTCGATCCTCCGCCAGCCCAGTGCAACCCCAACACCTCAACTCGCAATCGCCCAACCTTCTTAAAAGAAAATATTCCAATTTGTATTTTTTGTATTTTAAAACTTAAAAACTAATTAACCAGCATGATCATATTATTAGACTATCATGTGCAGATTTTAAATGTTAATTTTACATTTCAACTGCTTAGCAGTTATTTTTATTGTACATGAAATGATCAAACTGTGCTCAATATACAGAACAATTAACTTTAATTGGTTAGTTACGTGAGATCAACATGATGGCTGGCTAGTAGTTTCTTCAATTTAATTTTAAAGGTAGGCACAGTAAATATTTTAATATTATTAGGTATTTTATTATAGATGTTTGATATACAATAAGTAAATGATCTTTTATAATATTCTGTATTGTGAGCAGGTATTGTTATGGCATTTCTGTGCCTTAGATGTAAATTATGTACCTACATCCGTTCTGAACCTTATCCTATTATACAGATATGGTGGCGTTTTAGATGTTATTATTTTATGATAGAAGCAAGCAGAGTGTAAGGCTCTGCGAGCAGTCATATTCATCCAGCCTGCCCACTCCAAAGTGTGCGAAATATGATCACGTTTTTTTATTCCATAAATAAACCTAAGACAGGCGTTTTGTACACGTTGAATTCTTAGCTTATCAATATTAGTTAAACAATTATTATAAAGTACATCACAATAGTTAAAATTTGATAGAACTAGAGAGTCACATAGTTTTATTTTAGTTCTTTGATTTAATATGCGTCTATTATGGTACAAGAATTTGAGGGTTGAGAATGCCTTTTGTATGGTTTTGGAAACATGACAACTAAATCGCAGATCTTTATCAATCTCAACGCCCAAAACTCTACAAGAGTTGGAAACAGATACTTGCAAGCCATCAAGAACAATGTTGATACTTGGTTTAGCTATTTCCCGCAACTGTTTAGGTCCGAATAAAATTACGTTAGTTTTTGATGCATTTAATTTAAGATTATGTTGTTTACAGTCTGAGTAAAGGGCAGTAAGGTCTAAATTAATTTTTCTGATACTGTCAAGCATTGATTCTCGACTGAATGATGCATACAGCTGTGTGTCATCCGCATACATGTATGATTTACAATACCTCAAGTTTCGCATTATAAATGTTGAATATATATTAAATAGAACTGGACCTAATATTGATCCTTGAGGTATCCCAGATGTCAGTTGGTATAATGAAGATGACACACCACTGCACACAACCGTCTGAGGGCGACTCGTTACATAGGAACGAAAGAACTGCTGTGCACCTTCTCCAAGGCCGATGTAATGTAAAATAGAGATTAGTAATTCATGATTTATCGTATCAAAGGCCTTGGAAAAATCTAACAACACAAGTACTGAAAGTTCGCCACCATCTATTGATTTAAAAATATCATCGGTAATATTTAATAGGGCAGATGTACATCCATATCCAGATCGAAAGCCAGACTGGGTTGATGGGAGTATATTGTATTCTTGCAAGTGGTACTGTAACTGCCTCAAAATTATTTTTTCACACACTTTAGAGAGAACAGGCAGAATACTGATAGGACGCAAATCAGAATATGAGCAAGGGTTTTTAATTTTAGGAATTGGATATATTAATGTTTGCTTCCATAAATTTGGAAAAGTAGATGTTTCGATAACAAAATTGATAATATGTCTTATATAATCTACCAGCAGAGGACAACACAGACGAATCATTTTTATTGTAAGGTTATCAGTACTCATGGCATTAGAAGTAATTGAAAATATAACTTGTTCAACCTCATGGTTAGTTACAGGGGAAAAATCAAACTGATTTGGAATATTTTGATAAGTCCTAGAATAATAATACTGCAACAACTCAAAATTTGGAGCATTATTTGTACAAACAGATTTAAAATGATCTTTTATATTTTCTACATTAGATATTGATTGAGGGAGGTCATCTATTTTATTTTTTGAACGAATTATGCCAAGTTTTTTAAACTTTTGCCATGACTGCTTTGTCGTCTCCTGCTGAAAAGTATTATCCAAATATACCGCTTGCTCTCTTTTTATTGCATAACTAGTATAGTTTCGTAGTTCCCGGTAATAGTTCCAGTGGGCTGCATTATCGGTTTTTTTACATCTACGGTATGCCTTATTTCTTAAACGCATCAAATACCTAATATTATCAGTTATCCAGGGTAAGTTATGTTTGTTAAATGTTAAAGTAACTAGTGGAGCATGTAAGTCGAATAAATAAATTAGATTGTTATTCAAAAAGTTTAATTTATTATTTATATTTACTAAATCGAAAATATGGTACCATGGTATGGAGCATAGATCAGCATAAAATAATTCCTGATTGAAAAGACTAAAATTTCTGAACGTTTTTGTGATAGAAAAATGATTATCATTAATTAAATTTAGTGAACAATAAATCAAAGAATGATCTGCCAGGTCGTGGACAGGTAAGACACCAGAGTCAACTACACATACAAAAACAAGATCTATAAGTGTACTAGAGTAAGGAGTTATTCTTGTAGCTTCAGAAATAATCTGTTTTAAATTGAAAGAGCTTACTGTATTCTTTAAACTTATATAATATGTACTTAAGAAGTTGAAAGCGTTGCAGTTAAAATCGCCGAAACAAACTATCTCATCAGCCAACGCAGAATAAGCAGACAGAGAGCTCTCGAAATGTTGAATGAATGCAGGAAAATTACCATTGGGTCTATAAATAACTCCAACAGTGATAATTTTATTAGCAATTATTATATTAAACCAAAGTTGCTCTATATAAGCATTTATTTCTTGAGTCAAAATCTGAAAATTTAATGTATGTTTAATATATGCTCCAACACCACCACCCCTAGTAGGGCGTGAAAGACTAAAAAAAGTATATCCAGGAATAGAGATAAGGTTCAGATCAAAACCATCAGAAAGCCATGTTTCAGTAAGTCCAAAGACGTCAAACTTTTCTTTAATTAATAAATTTTGTAAACTATCGAATTTGCCAGTGATTGATCTCACATTAACGTGAGCAAATTTAACAACCATTTAGTAATAATACATTTTTTTTTAAACTAATACATATTAATTTAATTATTAAGAAACAAAAAAAAAATTCTATCCTTGTCTATATTAATTTAATAGAAATAAAATTAAATTATTCAGAAAGTTTACAACAAAACAAGAATAGAATGTTTATATTTTTATCTGATACAAAAATAGGCAATGGGCGAGAGCGAGAGAAGAAGAATAAACAAGAACAGTAGGTAAGCAGCAGCGAGCAAAAAAAAGCAAGCAAAACATAGCTCGCAGCGATCAGCATCGATAAGCAATAATAATATTTAACCCACACATGTACGAAATTGAGTAAAAAAAATTAAAAAATACGTACATGACTTTAAAATAAATGAATGATACTAATTTTAAATCAAATGAATTAAACCAATTTATATTAGATGAATGACATTTTCATATTAATCGAGAGAATTAAATTAAATAAATGAAATAAACAAATACATATAATTTAAAAGATTTTTTAAATTTTAAATCAAATGAATTAAAATAATTTTATATTAAATAAATGGTATTTTTTTTTTAATTAAACGAGTGAATTAAATTAAATGAAAAAAATAAACAAATACATAGAATCTAACAATGGGTATATTTTTTTCACTATAAACACTGTGATTCTAATATGTATGCCTAAGTATAAAAAACATTATTATATTCTAGAAAAAGGATTCTATTAGGCAGATACACAATAGTAATAGTTAATTCGATCGATATATTTTTTTTAATCACAATACCAAAAAAAAAAAATAACAGTAGTGCAATCCAAACATAATTTATATAATCTAAACAAAAAAATAGCAACTAATATAACCTAGTGCAGGTGCCAAAGCAAACAAAACGCATGCAAAATTAATATTTACAATAAGCAGAAAAATTAATATTTAAAATAAGCAAAAGTATTATCTTATTTTGAAATGCAAAAAAAAACAAAGATCTTTACCTTTTACTCTTTTTTGCCTGCTTTAGCACTTCGGGGAGGGTTCTGTCTCCTAGTGTCTTCAGTTGACGTCTGCGTTTGCATAGGCAGAGGGGGGGCATGCAAACTGATATCCTCCAAAGTGTTCAATCGTACTGATTTTTTATTCTTGATCAGGAATATCTTACCATCCTTAGTATACACCTTTTCCATTCCAAAAACTTCCCTTGCCGTCTTGTACAACACAGCTCTTCTTTTTGTAAGCGATTCCGTAATTAGATAGCCCTTGTTCTTTAAAGACTTCTTATTGCTCCATATTTTATCTCTTACTAAATACGTTATAAGTTTGATAGTAATAGGCCTTGGGCCCTTTTTTTGGCCGTTTTTGAAGCCCAGACGATGACAATTATCAAGCATACTAGCTTCAAATGTAAATTCAGGTATTTTTAAGACATTATTAATAAAGTTAACAACTTTCTGGATTACATCTTTAGTTGTCTCAACGACCACAGCATCCTTAGCATCTCCGATATCATTTTGCTTCTCAGGAATACCATGAATTACCAGGCCATTTTTTCTTGAGTATGCCTCTTGGGCATCGACTTTAAGTTCCTGATCCAATATTGAGTTCTTTATTTCAATAAAATTTTTTAGCATTGTAGCTCTAAATATCGCAAATTCCTCAGACAAACTCATAGTTATACTTTCAATAGTGCAATGGGAGCCAGGTTTCTGCACTTTTTCTTCAAATTTATTCATAGATTCATAAAAGGTCTTTTCAAAATTGTCCAATCTTGATTTTAAACAGTCAACCATTTTACACAGAAACACTAAAGACGGTCCTGCCTATCAATGCACAAAAAATAGCACCTGATTTTACTGCTAAATACAACCTTACTTGCAGAAAATTGCAATTTATAGGAAACAGAAGCCGAATTTTTCGTTAAAAACTTCGATTCTAATTAAAGGTGTCTATCACTATTTCACTCAAACAATTTCATATTTTATTTCGCAGGATTAACCATTTAAATTTATAATTTTCTGTGCTGACAACTACACACACTTCTACTCACACATACCGGTTTTTAAAAAAAGATATATAAAACTTTTTTAGTTTACGATTATATTTAATGCGATTTCAGAAAAAATAGTATGTGTATCTCGTAGTAAAAGCAACTTCCCGGACTCTCAATGTTTGTTGGCCTCCGCTAGACGCCTCGGCCAACAATTTACATTGTCGTCCGGGAATGTATCGTTTTTCCTACTAGATACACAATATACTATTTTAATTAGATTTCTTAAGAATGGTAAAAAAAAGATTTATATGAATTTACATCATCTTTGTATTAGTTCTCATTGTAAATGAACAGTTCTCGTATAGTTTAGTTAAAGGAACTAATTACATAACTTAGGTAAATAACTCAAAGGGAATTAATAAGGGATTTAGGTACTTCTGCAAACGTTAAAACTTGTTTCCACATTTAATTGTGGAAATACGAAGACCTTTAACATAAGACCGAAACCTAATATTACTTTGTCCTGTGAAAATTGAAAAAGTCACAAACCTGTTTTCGTAAGTGAATTAGCGCGGATGATATTAGATATTGGTTCATACATACCAGTTTTGGTACAATTTTCCGTATATTTTCAACCTCTTGAAATACCTTTTTTTTAAATTGTTTTATTCAGTGAAAGTCATATAAGTACATTATCTACAATATTTATTAAGAAAAATGAAAACAGCTAAAGAATAAAAAACTACATCTCTGATCTCTCAGAATGTGCCAAGACTCTTTACATAACAATGTTTGAAATCATATAAGAATAAACGTTCGCGTATAGATAAGCAGTAATGGCAAGATGTACGACCGTATTAGGTATATGGAAAGAGGAATAATAAATCAAACTTTATTTTGTATTACTTTTTATAAAGTGCTGTTTGTCGATGCATAAAATCTTTCCAACTATTATTTTACATTCCTAAAAGAAACAGTCAATATGACTCAAGATAAAATCGTTTAACTTAAAAACAAAGTGTGGTTTATCTGATATACTTTTTACTTGCGTAAGGCAAGTTGTATTTCTTCTAAAGATTTGTTTTTAGTTTCTGGTACAATTACAAATGTAATAATAGCATTAATTAAACAAGATACGCCAAAAAGCAAAAATGGACCACAAAGACCCATACTACTGTCTAGGTAATAAAACAGTATATTGGCTGCAATACTGGCTATACCACTAAAGCTAGTAAAAACAGCCATACCTAGAGATTTAACACCAACGGCAAATAATTCACCCGGCATTAAGAAAGGAATAATTCCAATTCCAAATGAAGTAGACAGTAGGAAAACCAGCATTCCTACCAAGGGAAACCAACTAATCTTCGTTAAATCATTAGTTGGATAATACATATCTATTAAGAAATAAATTCCTTCTGCTATCAATATAACTCCTGTTAAAGATAAAGACAACATAAGAGATATTCTTCTTCCTAATTTGTTAGAAACAGAAGGAGTCAATAGATATATACCTAAATTACAACTGGCATATATAAGACTGGATAACTCTGCACTCATTCCAGTACCTGCTTTATCAAAAATAAACTGTAAATATGGTCCAAAAGTCCAAATACCAGCAAAAATTTGCGCAGTTAGCAAAAATATTGTTATATTTAAAGCTCGTCGATTGGCTTTTACTGTAAGTAATTCTTTCCAAGTACCCTTTTCTTCACTTTCGATACTTTTTTTAATAGCACTAAATTCATCATCAATATTTTTTCTTCTACGTAATTTTTTTAAACTTTCTTTGGCATCTTCGTATTGCCCCATTACTACATAATAATATGGTGATTCGGGCATAAAATAGAATATAGTGAAGAAAAAAACTGGTACTGTGACACAAATATATGAAGCCGTTGGTATACTAAAATATTTGCCTAAAATATTTATTGAAAGTTGTCCTGACAACCCAAAAATTGTTATTGCAGCACCCCAAACCCCTCTTACTTTGGGACTCGCTACTTCACCTACAAATGGTATGGTGCATGAAACCATCACAGAATCACCTACTCCTGCACAAAACCGTGCAAAATATATGAACCATAAATTTTTAGAAAACGCTTTTATAATCCATGATAATGCATAAGGAATAGAACTTGCTAATAATAGTTTCTTTCTTCCAAAAATATTTGCTAATGGTACTAAAAGTGGAGATAAAATGGTCATTGCTATCGAACGTATTACTACGAAATATGAGGCTTCCTCTTCGGTTATGTTATATGTTTCTTTATCTTCTACTATTTTTAGCAGATATGGTGATGTCCAAGAAAATGTTAAACCATTGGAAAATGCAACAAGTGACACTAAAAAATAAATGTTGTTAAAGTTATTTTGTGTGTTTAAATTTTTAAATACTGTTTATCGCAATAACGAAAAAAGTTGATGCAAATCTTATAAAGCCGAACAATTTCATTGGCTGAAGAGTCTTTCACGTCACCCGTTACCTGGGCCCAGTGGAAGGCCAATAAAAGACTAATAAAAGAGACCTTTTCGCCGACCCTAACAGCATGTGGTCGTATGCACGCACTATTATTTGTAGATAATCAAGTACTCAATGAATATATAGTAAATTATATAATAAAATGTTTTTGTCAAAAATAGAGTATTACAGCAAATTTTATTTTTATACTTCTATGCGTGCGAACGGCGATGGAAATTTGTATGTTATTTTTCGTTATGTTACATATGCAATGGCGTGAGGAAAAGAAAGACCAAAACACATTTGTCAAAATATTTAGTTTTGTCAAAATATTTATTAACTCCATCGTTTATCATATTCTGTTTGTCAGTGCTTTTAATTAAGCTGCAAGGAGTTGATTAGGATGTAGTAATGGGTTATTAATCACTGTATCCCTTATGTCTAAAGGGTTTAAAGGTTTTTGGAAAGTTACAAAGAGTTTTTCGATATGCCTATTCATAGGCACGTTTCTAGGAGTAACATATTTATTCATTAAAGTAATATATTTATTCCTAAAAGTAGGATCACCAATAATGATGCTGAGAAACCTGAGACCACCGAAATTATGTAATGACACTCGATAGATTGACAAAAATTTACATCCAAATATCATTAAAGCAATGATTTTGTCGGGAATATCTGCCGGTGAAGATGTCTTCATACCTTGCATACTTTTAATTCCATCCGACATGCCTTTTGAATTCAAAAGACCTTATTTTCGCATTTGCGATGACGGTTAATAAGGCACAGGGACAATCGTTTCAAGTGCAGGAATCCATTTAAAATCCTCATGTTTGCTCAAGAGTCGGAAATGCAAAGAATCTGCATATGTATGCTCCAAATTATACAACCAACTACGTTAAACAAAAAAAATTATTTGGAAAAATGTTGTAATATTATTTATAATATTTATTTTTGAAGCTTTGTTGCTGTACCACATTTTACTACCACGAGAGCGAAGCCGCGGGTTTAGGTTAGTATATATATATATATATATATATATATTGATATGGTTCCTCCTTCCGGAACACCCTCTATCAATAAAATTATTGGTCGTGGATTCCAAAATTTTTAAATTGATTGTCCTAAAATACAAAAATTATAAATATAAAAAAAATTTTTTTCGCTTCTGTCTAAATCTTTCTTCTTCCGTTGTTCCACTCTTTCTCTATACCTTCCTCTTCCTACTACTTTCAAACTCCTTCCTGCTGCTGCCTTTCTATCTATTTATCACCTTTCTGCTGCTCAGCTCTTACTCTATACCTTCCTCTTCCTACAATTTTCCAACTCTCTGCTTTTCTGTATCTTTCAAGTTCTGCTTTGTATTACTGTTTGCTCCTACTTTATTTTTATCTTTCTAATTATTCTTATACTTTTTTTATTCACCTTTCAAATAAAATTTCTTTCTCTTAAATTTTTTATTAATGACAAATCTATTCAATTTTAATGACAATCTAATCAATAATCTCTTAACAACATAACTCATGAACTAAACAAAAACAAATCCAATATCAAAAAAAATACTTAATCCAGACAACCGATTTAAAAATCATGACCACGTTCCAACATTTCATTGAAATAACGTGCACCACGAAGAAAAATCCATATCAATTTCCCCCAAATTTGATTTGACTTGGTGAATTACTTCACCTTGCCAAATCAAATTTCCTTTCAGTAGGAAATTTTTCTCCACCATCAGTTGTCAAGCTTTTAATTTAGAATATTTCAATTTTACTATAAAATACACTACCCCTAGCATATCAATTCCCATCACTATATCTAATTTTAACTTCTTCTTTTATTTCTATTTTTTTTTTATTCCCCCTTCTTAACTTTTATCAAAATATAATTTTTTTTAAAGTTTTAGATTTGTTCCCCCGCTTTTGGAATTTCCCTATACATATAAATTTTATAGACCTCCCCTTTCCTAATATTTTCCTACATATAATTTTTATAAATTTTGTAACCTTAACCCTTTCCTGATATTTCCCTATATATAACTTCTTTCTAAATTTAAATACCTTCCCCCTTTCCTGATATTTCCCACGATACAAACTTTTAATAAATTTAAATTTCTTTCCCCTTTCCTGATAGTTCCCTCGATACAAACTTTTTATGAATTTAAATTGCTTTCCCCTTTCTTGATATTTCCCTCGATACAAACTTTTTATAAATTTAAATTGTTTTCCCCTTTCTTGATATTTCCCTGTATATAACTTTTTCCTAAATTTAGATTGAACAAAATTCCCCCAGAAATAACTCAAAAACATCTTCTTAAATTTTTCAAACACAAATATTTCATCTTTACTGGCAAAACATATCAATGCCTGCCCATCTAACATCTCACGCAGGTTTTCTCTTATTTCTTCATGGTCTCTACACCATTTTAATTTATTTTTCACCATTCTTATGAAAATTTTCGGATGAGTCTTATTAATATTCCCATTAAATTTATGTTCAATTTTAATTATTCCCATATTAGTTTGATTTTTACTTATATTTTCTTTTTTCAGTTCTTCTAATAACATTTCACGTTCTTTTTCTTGAACTACCTTTATTTCTTCTACTTTTTCTTCCATCTCACTTATTTTCTTTTCTGTATCTTGTTTTATAATCTTTTCTAAATCATTAAATTTTCTATTTGTATTAGTATTGATTTCTTTGATTTTATCTTTACATTCTTTTATTTCATCTTTACATTCCTTGTTAATAATCGTTTTAATTTTTACTTCTTGTAACTCCTCTATTTCCGTTATTCTCGCTATTATTTCAGTTCTTATTTCTTTCTTTGTTTCTTCCAATTTTTGTTTATTTATTTCCATTTGTTTCTTCATCTCATTTTTGAATTCTTCTTTTATTTCTTTTTTTATAGAATCCATATTCTTGTTCATGTCTTTTTTCATTGTTTCCATATTTAAATTTATTGCTTTAGTATTTTTGTTATTTGCTTCAATATTTTTGTTCATTTCTTTCATTTCTTTTTTCATAGAATCCATATTCTTGTTTATTTCTTCTGTAATATTTTTGTTCATATTTTTTTAACATTTCCATCATTTGTTCCCATGATGAATCCCTTCTATCCCCTATTTTACTATCCTGATTACCCTGATTATCCTGAATACCCTGACTACCCTGATTATCCTGAATAACCTGATTACCCTGACTTCCCTGACTATCCTGTCCATCCTGACTCTCCTGATTATCAATATTATCTCCTTGCTCTAACATTCTATCTGTAATTTCCTTTCCCCCTCTTAATTTCATACAACTATTTATAATTTATCTAATCTTTCACTCCGAATCACACACCTTTGTTTTTTAATAAAGCAAGCTTGACACCTAATAGTTAAGAAAAATCTCTTACCCTCAGTGCCGAAGCAGCCCCACGTTGGGCGCCAATTGATATGGATCCTCCTTCCGGAACACCCTCTATCAATAAAATTATCGGTCGTGGATTCCAAAATTTTTAAATTGATTGTCCTAAAATACAAAAATTATAAATATAAAAAAAAATTTTTTCGCTTCTGTCTAAATCTTTCTTCTTCCGTTGTTCCACTCTTTCTCTATACCTTCCTCTTCCTACTACTTTCAAACTCCTTCCTGCTGCTGCCTTTCTATCTATTTATCACCTTTCTGCTGCTCAGCTCTTACTCTATACCTTCCTCTTCCTACAATTTTCCAACTCTCTGCTTTTCTGTATCTTTCAAGTTCTGCTTTGTATTACTGTTTGCTCCTACTTTATTTTTATCTTTCTAATTATTCTTATACTTTTTTTATTCACCTTTCAAATAAAATTTCTTTCTCTTAAATTTTTTATTAATGACAATTCTATTCAATTTTAATGACAATCTAATCAATAATCTCTTAACAACATAACTCATGAACTAAACAAAAACAAATCCAATATCAAAAAAAATACTTAATCCAGACAACCGATTTAAAAATCATGACCACGTTCCAACATTTCATTGAAATAACGTGCACCACGAAGAAAAATCCATATCAATTTATATATATATATATATATATATATATATATATATATATATAAAGGGGTAATTAATGGGCATGTACGCAAAAAGGATCACAGGGTCACGAGTAGGAATGGTAACATTTTGAGGGATACAACTTAATAACTGTGATCCTTTTTATTATTAAATAAGAAAGTTATAATTTCTATAAATGATTCTAGGTTTATATTACAAAAATTATTAATACGTTGCCAATTTTTATGAATGCTTCTTAAGCAAGCATCTAGATATACGTTACTAAATAAAGAAACAACATCTAGGCTTGCTAGAACATAATTGTTAGGAATAATGATTTTAGTGCAATGGTCATTACACCAAAATTAAAATAAAATAAAAATGAAAATATAACAACTTGTATTACTGCAGCAAAAATAATTACATCTGACTTTTTGTGAAATATCAAAATAATAATCTATCAAAAAACTTGTTTCGCCTTCTTTTATATCAACCACGATCCACTGTCTTGGCAACGGTGATCTTCCATATTTTCTATACAGGTTGAGATTATTTTGCTATCCATACGAATAATCTCATAAAGCTTTTCAAAAAGAAAATGAATCTTAATCAGTGATTATTAAATCACTGAAAAAGAAAAGAAGAGACCAAATGATCGCCAACGATTGCATATAACTAAAAATCTTTAAATAAAGAAACTTTGTGTGCTCGAAAGAGGCACGAGCACCACAATCATGTTATTGAAAGTATTAAAAACTTCAAACGAATCTTTTATAAAATAGTCATTATTATCATAACTTTTTGTTAAAATTTCAGAGATGTAAGTATACATTTATAATTTATTTCTACTTGCATTCTGTCACTTTAAATGTTGTAGCTCCTTGAAAATGTAATAAAGTTATTACGAAAGCTTGGATTAGAAACTTTAAAGAGTTTTATTTACGTTAAGTATTGCTGTTATCCCAATATTCATTTTTACTAATATATATATATATATATATATATATATATATATATATATATATATATATATATATATATATATATATAGATTGACTTCACGTTATATTGAACCAGTCACTATACCATTATTCGTATATATATATATATATATATATATATATATATATATATAAAGAAAGTGCCAAGAAAACGCGTATTAATATAAAAAAAGGAGGATAACGGGAATGCAGCGCAACAAGGATCATGGTTACAAGTAGGAATGGTAACCGCAGACATGCATGTTTCTGGCTCATTAGCCGTCATCAGTGTTATATACGTACGCGTAGCTGTAACCACTGATTGTAAAAATAGAAAATTTGGATATATGTTTATTTTCACCATGTGACTAAGAAGGGATTTTCAAAATTTTTTATCCTAAAGGAGTAAAATCGATGTTAAAAGGTTGAATGAATAATATTTAAAAATTACTCCGTTTTCTATGATAATTATTATAATAAAAACAAACAAAAATAAAATGATAAAAAAAACAAAAAAAAAATTATCAAAAATGTGAATAAAAAAAAAATAGGAATTATTGAAAACTGGGTAAGAAATTGGAAACAAGCGTACAAATAAGATGCAATCGAAAAAACAGGAGAAAGAAACAAAATATAATTGCAAAAATTTTTAAAGAGCAAAAAAATGATAAAAAAGTAAAACCGACAAAACACGATGAAAGTAAATAATAAATTAGAAATAATGGCGTTGTATTTTGACTGCTAAATAATAAGAGTATTTGGATTTGTCTTTGTCCGGAAAAAAATAAAAAGTATCAACAAAATGTTGACAAAAAATCGAAAAAAAATTGAAAATACAGGAAAAAGTAGCAAAATTGAGGAAAAATGATAGAAATGTAAAAAATAAAAAACTAAGGAAATAGAAAAAAATTAATTATACAGAAAAAGGGAAAAAAACAAGAAATAATCGAAAAACATAGGACAAAAGAAAACGCAAAATGTGGAAAATCAATAAAACAAAAGAATTGAAAAAAAACAGGATTAAAAAAAATAAATTTAGTACACATGTACTAAAAATATATATATATATATATATATATATATATATATATATAGAATGGATCAAAAAAGAACGTGAAATGTTATTAGAAGAACTGAAAAAAGAAAATATAAGTAAAAATCAAACTAAATCTAATTACGATAATCAAAAGAAATGTAAAATAAGACGTAAACAGAACCTAGACCAGAAGCCGAAGCAAATAAAACAACCATAACAGAACCATATCGGAGCAGTAGATCCAACCACCAACCACAACAGTATATTATAAATGGAATTGCGTTGATTATCAAAAAATTAAAACAATAAATAAAACAAAAGCAGCTTACCTGTTAAGATTGTTAAAATTTCATACCATGTTCGTTCTTTCTCTGTACTATTAAAAGGAATATTACCTTTCTCGAAATCGTTTTTAGAATCTATTTGTGTCATTATGGTAATTAGTAACTCACTTTCAACAGCCTTTTCAATTTTATTTTTATTGATTTATTAAATATTTGTCTATTTCCAACACCATAAAAACTATTAAAATTATTGTCAGTTGTAATAATTTAACTAAAACTTTTAGTAACGAAATGCAAGCAAGCAAGCAAGCTTGATAGAGTTAAGAAGCAAAGAAGAAACAGATCTATCGCCCCATCATTAAACCTATTTAATTGCTGAACACTGATTTGGCAAACCTTTTTATTTGGTTTGATGTTTGTATAAAGCTTATAAACAGCAGGGATTTTTTTTATCAAATACATACAAAACCCTGCAATAAATTAGCTTCTGTCTGATTTTATTTGTCTAATGAAAAAGCAAATATAATACCACAAAGCTACCTTGTTTAGAAGTCTATTTAAAAATATAATTTTAATGTTATCGCTATCGGCTTTAGAAGTGATGGAAATTAAAAAAAAATCCGAGTCGCCATCCAATCGTTGTGTTTCAGGCAGTACTAAAAACTGCTATAAGTAACTAAAAAATATACTCTTTCTGTCTGCTGGGAAGTATTATTGTCTAATCCATTTAAACGAGCTATATATATATATATATATATATATATATATATATATATATATATATATATATATATATATATATATATATATATATAGCACGTTTAAATGGATTATATATATATATATATATATTTTGAGATGACATAAGTTACTATGCTATATCAATTAAGTACATATAAAGAAAATTAATAAAAATAGAGAAAAGGAAAATATATTCTCATTCCAAGGCAGAGTGCAAATGTAGTAAATTTGGTATAATTTATAATCGTCTTCTTCACAATACCTAAAAAGGAAAAATAAAACAAAATAAGAAATTAAAATATACAAGTACATATAAGAGATATTCATTTCAAAGAATCAAAATAATATAATTTAATCTATAACATATAAAATTCTAATGATCATGTATTAAATAGATAATAAGAGTAAATATTGAAAAAGTTTATAAATTTTACGATACATTGGTAATTAAAACCGATTTTAAATAAATTAAGATAAAATGAAATAAGAAAATTAAATGTTAGAACATAAATGTAAAACTTTACATAAATTTTATTATAAAATATTAGAAATCATTAAAAAAATATATAAAAATTTTACTTACTTACAAAATATACAATGTTTGTTTTCAAGCCATATTGTGATTTGTTATTAGTTTAATTTCCAAATGAAAAGTTCTGAAAATAGAAAGATATTAGATTATATTGTAGATAAGATATTATAAAGTTAACAATTCATTAAAAGTATAGCAAATTTTAAAAGAATGATTAGTGTATTAAATGTAAATAATGAATTAAGTATTAGATTTTTAGTAATTTGATTTAACAAATAATTAGTAGGCGAAAGATATTATAAAATTAACAACTCATCAAAAGTTTAGCAAATTTTAAAAGAATGACTATTGTATTAAATGTAAATAAGGAATTAAGTATTAGATTTTTAGTAATTTTATTTGATCAATAATTTAGTAGGCGAATAGAGCATAATAATGTATAGTGTAAGTTTGTTTGGAGATTCAGTTGTTAAATTGTTGATTTCTGAATCTCTCTCTTGTTTTCGAGCTTCTGAAGGGATAACATGTAATAAATTTTGCTCCGTTAAAATTTCGATTTTTTTTAAAAATACTTATAAAAGAAAGTATAAAAGTAGTAAAAAGTGTTAACAAAACCGCAAGACAACTCCTGATAGCAGCTGGTAAGACTTAAAGTTCATATATATGGAGAAATGAATGTTAGAAATGGTATGCCGAGCAGTTCATTTATATAAATGTTTTCTGAGTTAATTTAACTAAAGTAAAACTAGTTTCTAATCAGAAAGAGAGTATTAGTTTACTCACCATTTGATGCAAGAGCAGATTATTTCCTGATGAGAAGCAATTTTATTCGTCTAAATCTATAAAGTGTCGGTATATCATTGATGTCCTGGGAAATGGTGGATTCCAATTGGAAAGGATAGCCTGTGCCTTAGTTGTCCAGAGAGAATACGAAAGCTTCAGTACACGGTATCAATTTCCAATTTTTTTTAAAATAAAGAACATTCCTGTGTTTGATTTTTCTGTATTTGATGAACATTTAATTTCACTTGTACACTGTTTCACTGTTTAAATAAGTTAATTTTTTATTCTTAGATAAGTTTAATTTGATTTATTGTTTACAAAATTCAGAACTTTTCATAACATTTGATTTAACTATATTTGGTTTTTTGAAAGTAATGTGTAAAGCGCACAACATAATAAGAAAAAGTAAGGTTAAGGTCAAAATAGAATCACAGTTCTGAAAACATCATTTGGTATATGATTGTTAAATTTTATAATCATTTTGTTGAGATTTTCAATATTAGTTAAATTTGAATCCATTTGTTATTTGAGATTTTTGAACTCTGACCCTAAGAAAGAGAATAGATAGGAGCATATGTTAAAGTAATAATCGTTAAAATAAAAGGAATTAATTTGAATCTTACCTTCTTCACATCTATTTTTCGCTTTTTAATACATGTTTCCCTACCATCCTTTGCTCCCAAGTACTCAACACTCTTGCTGGCCAAGTGCAATACCTTACTTGGTTATGCCGCACTGATGACGGCTAACGAGCCAGAAACATGCATGTCTGCGGTTACCATTCCCTATTCGTGACCCTATCATCCTTTTTGCGTACATGCCCATTAATTTTTCCCCTTTTGTTTGTTATAGGTACGCATACTTGGCACCCCTTTTTTGTTTTACATCCTGGGCTTGGAACGGCTCAAACACAATGAGTCCGTTTCGCCAACGCGGCGACGCTGTTCGTAGCCCCGAAATGTGGGCACAGCTGGCCGAAGCCACAAATGGCGATAGGACTCTTGTGTGAGTTTCGTTGTTTGTGTTTTTCGCTTTTTAATACATGTTTCCCTACCATCCTTTGCTCCCAAGTACTCAACACTCTTGCTGGCCAAGTGCAATACCTTACTTGGTTATGCCGCACTGATGACGGCTAACGAGCCAGAAACATGCATGTCTGCGGTTACCATTCCCTATTCGTGACCCTATCATCCTTTTTGCGTACATGCCCATTAATTTTTCCCCTTTTGTTTGTTATAGGTACGCATACTTGGCACCCCTTTTTTGTTTTACATCCTGGGCTTGGAACGGCTCAAACACAATGAGTCCGTTTCGCCAACGCGGCGACGCTGTTCGTAGCCCCGAAATGTGGGCACAGCTGGCCGAAGCCACAAATGGCGATAGGACTCTTGTGTGAGTTTCGTTGTTTGTGTTTTTCGCTTTTTAATACATGTTTCCCTACCATCCTTTGCTCCCAAGTACTCAACACTCTTGCTGGCCAAGTGCAATACCTTACTTGGTTATGCCGCACTGATGACGGCTAACGAGCCAGAAACATGCATGTCTGCGGTTACCATTCCCTATTCGTGACCCTATCATCCTTTTTGCGTACATGCCCATTAATTTTTCCCCTTTTATATATATATATATTGAGATGATGTTAGTTACTATGTTATATTAAATAAGATGTAGAAGGAAAATCTAATGGAAAGTAGAGAAAGGAGATTTTCTTATTTCGGGTCAGAGCGCAAATTTAGTAACATTGGGATTGATTATCATCATCTTCTTCATAATTCCTAAAAAAGGAAAAAGAAAATAGAATAATAAGAAAAAAAAAATACAAATACATTTCAAAGATTTTTATTTAAAGATTCAAAAATGATTAATCTACATTATAGAAAGTTTTGATAATTATGAAATTGATAAATGGGTAAAGTAGATAATTAAAAGTTTATAAAATTGCCAATACGTTAGAAATCAAACATTAATTTTAAATGAATTAGGGGTGTAAGTAAATGAGAAAATTAAATTATAAAAAAAAGACATCACAAATAGTTAAAATAAATGTTAAAACTTCTACTTACTTTTAAATTATACAAATTTACCAACCATATTCTAATTTATTAATAGTTCAAATGCCAAATGAAATATTCTGAAAAAGAGAAAATTATTAGTTTGTAGTGCTAGTAAATTTCATAAGAATATAAAAAAGAATGATCATTGTTTTAAATTGTAATACTGAATCAGGAATTAGATTTTGTTAATAATTTTATTTGAATAAGAAATTAGTAGGCGATTAGATGGAAAAGATGTATAGATTTAAGTTTGTTGAATTTGTCAGTTGTTTCTTTGTTGATTTGATAGAATGTCTCTTGTTTTCTGGTTGTTGAAATAGAAGTTGTATTAAAAATTTGCTCCGTAGAAATTTTGAGTTTTTTTTGAAAGTATTGATAATAGAAAGTATTAAAACAGTTTAAAGTATAAAGAATATCCCAAGGTAACCAGAGAAAGCAATTGGTAAGAGAAATTTATATGATTTTATGAAAGAATAAATGGTTAAAATTGTTGCTGAGTAGTTAATCGTTATAAATGCTTCCTGAATTGATTTAAAGAAAGATACTCTAGTTTCTAACAAGAAATAATAGCATTATTGTACTTACCTTTGGATGTAAAAGCTGATTGTGCAGTGATTAGAAGAAATCTTATTAGTAAAATTTCCAAAGTTCGTGATATCATTGCTGTGCTGGGTAACATAGGCCTGTTATTGAAAAGGAGATCCTAAGGCTTAGCAGACCGAAGAGAAAACAAGATCTTCATAAAACGGTATCACTCTTCCATTATTATCAATAAAGAACTTTTCTGTTGTTTGATTTTTGTAATTTCCATGAACATTTTTTATTCTCACTGTTTTATGTATTTAACTAAATTATTTTTATTCACTTTTTGTTAAGTTTAATCCAAATTGTTTAGTAACTCAAGACAGAATATTTCATTTAAGGTACTTACGCCTAATAAGGCCCAGTTCTTAAGATGGCCCACTTTCAATATTTTGTACGTCCAAAAGTTCAAATGAATTTAAATTTTGCGCCCATGTTCGGTTAGTGCCATAGACAAAATTGCAACTTCATAAATAAGGAAGACAGTCGTCATTTTCGCAGTGGTTGCCAGTTTTTTAGTGTCGTTGCATAGGGGCTGGCGATTTATAACCTTCTAATTTAAACCTTTTTAGTATTTTCTTAAGAAAACAAGAAGTTTTCATGTTTTTTTTAAATACAGCGTTACTTGGGTTTATGGGCACTTGACTCAACGTAAGAGTTGTTTATATTATTTGTTAATTTTCATTTAAAAATAGTAGTTCCTGTGGCGGGGTAAATTACCCTATAAAGGCCCATCACATCCTATGATGGCTCGGGCCAGTCGAAGATATGAGACAATTCAGATGTTTTTGAAAAAAATATTTGGTCTTTAAATAAACATGTTTTTTCCAAAAGAATAACGCCACAACATTGTTATTTGTTGAGTCTATTAGAGGTTTTTGTTTAGTAGGTAAATTAAATTTTTCTAAGTCTAAGATGGCCCACCGTCCAATTTGTGACCAAAAAAAACTTTTGTATCAGACTGATTACCAAAGAATATCATATAATATTAGGTCAAGTTTTACATAAATACTTATTTTTGATTTGATAGGGTTTATTGATTACATAATTAATATCGGGCTATGATAGGTGCCTATGTTCCTAAAAAAGCCCACTTTAGAGGTTTTAAAAAACAATTATTATCTTAACGAATTGTTTCCAAACATGTTGATTTGTATGATTACTTTATTCACAAATAAACGAACTATGTTGTGATAAAGGCAGTTTTCACAAATTTATATTTCTTTTCCAGCTATTAAAATTTAGCAAAAAGTGGGCCTTACAGGGCGCATGTACATATATATTTGATGCTTGTTTTGGTTTATTAACGGTATTTTTGAAGTTTGACACATTTTGAATTAGAAAGGTTAGAAATTTATATACAATTCATGCCTAGAAAACATTGTTGGTCTAGGATAGTGCGGTTTTACAGTCATTTTATTGCAAATTTGTGTATTAACTGATTTTGAATCTAGTTTGGTTGAATATTTGAACTCTGACCTTGACATAAGGGAATAGCCGGTAGCATATTTAATTAATCATATTGGAAGATAATTACATTGAGTTAATTCTTACCTATTCACTATTTATATTTAAAATTCAAAATTAATTAAAGGTAAGGAATATTTTATAACATAGTGATTGATATTATCAAAACATCTTATTATTATTCATACACTCATCATATATGTTATAAATTTTGGCGCCCAACGTGGGGCTCTAAACAATCAAAATTAGAGCCGATTCAAATAATTAAAACTTGAGAATTTTGTTAAATTTTTTTTTCTCATTATTTGGCTCTAAACAATCAAAATTAGAGCCGATTCAAATAATTAAAATTTGAGAATTTTGTTAAATTTTTTTTTATATTTCGCTCTAAACAATCAAAACTAGAGCCTATTTAAATAATTAATATTTAAAATATTTTTTTTTTTTGAAAACTTGATTTGAAATTTTTTTTTGTGATTCATATTAGTTATATTTATCTCGATAGAATAAATTGTGAATATGGAGGGAAAAATGAGATTGAGAGATGGTAAGATAGTAGGAGATGAGAGTGAAAGTAGTGATGGAGGAGAGATTGAGATGGAAAGTGTGGCGGTACAAGTACATGAAGAGAGAGTGTTAGGAGCCGGAGATTATCGAGTGGAAGAGTTGATTCAAACTGGACAGACACAGGAAGAAGCAGAAACAGAAGAAGGAGAGAATTTAATAGAGATAGGGGGAGAACAGGATCGAACTATGATAGAAATAGAGACAGAGACAACTGATGGTGGAAATGAACAAGAAGAACTGGTGGTACAAGAAAAACCAAGAAAAAAAAATCAACCTGATATGAACAGCATACTTGAAATCCTTATGATGAGATTTGATCAGCAAGATAAGAAATTGGATCAACAAAAAGAAGATATTAATAAAAAATTAGATGAAATAAAAGAAGATAATAAGATTTTTAAAAGAGAAATTAGTAGTATTAAAGAAGATAATTTGAAGATCAAGGAAGAAATGAAAATTATGAAGATAGACTGTGACAAGAATATGGAACAGCAAAATATTAAATTAAGGAATGAAATCCAGGAGACAGGGATTAAAATTAAGGGGGAAATTAAAATGGTAGAAGAGAAAATAGTAGAAGTGAGTAAACAAACAGAACAAATAAAAAAGGAAATAGGACAGATAAAGATGCAAGAGCAAATTAATGAAGAAGTTGTAGACAATTTAAAAATTAACTTAGGAAAAGAATTTAAAAAACTAGAGGGAGAAGTAGAAAAACAAAAAGGAGTTTGTAGTAGGAATCAAGAATTAACCAAGTATAAATTAAATAAGGAAATGGAAGATATACAAAAGAAGTTACAAGAAATTATGGATAATAATGTCAGAGGAAATATGGTGGGAGTTCTTCCTAACATGATATCACACTACAACAATACCGGAATTAAATTTGATGGAAACATTAATCATATACATCCAAAAGTATTTGTGAATATAATAAAAAGTAAAACAAAACATATTAGTGACTTCTTGGAGAAAAAACTGTTGATCCGTGATATGTTAACAGGACATCCTTTACTATGGTTCTGCAATAAAGAAAATCAAATGTCGTCAATAGAAGATTTTGAAGAGCAATTTTGTAGATATTTCTGGGGGAAAATCCAACAAGCTACTTTTAGAGAAAAACTGTATTTTGGTAAATATGACTATAATAAAGGAAAATTTCAAAAGAATAATGAGAAAATGAAGCAGACTAATAAAAGATTGGAGAAAATAAAAGAAGATACTAAGACATTTATAAGACAAATAAACTATATGAAGGAAGATAATTTGAAGAGCATAGAGGAAGACACAAATAAAATAGATGAAGAAAGGAAGAAGACTATTAAGAAATTTGTAGATGGATATAAAGCAAAGCAAGTAGCATTCTGGGAAAAATTGTACATTTGGAAATATAAAGAAAGGGGGAAGAAAACTAAATTTATATTAGGTTATACGTATATAGGAAAATACCAAGAAAGGGGGAAGAAATTTAAAAATATAGTAGGTATTGGGTATATTTGGAATTATCAGGAAAGGGGTAAGGTATTTAGATTTATTAAAAGGTTAGATGTATAGGAAAATTTATTAAAAAAGGGGAAATAATTCGAAAACTAGAAAAACAAATTATATTTAAATGAATGTTTAGAATGAATGTGATGTAAAAAAATATAGAAATGAAAAATTTATAAAAAAATGTTAGGGTAGATGATATTAATAGCAAAGTTTTGTAAATAATAGTATTAAGATGTAAATATCAAATTAAGATTGAATGGTTTTATTAAAAAAAAGGGTTTATACAATCTGAGCAAATAATATTAATTGAGGCTAAAGTTTTTGTAAAATGAGTGTTTATTTATAAAAAAAAAATAGATTAAAATTATAATTTTTAATCCAACATCAATGAAATGTTTGATGTAAAAATTTTAATTGGGGGATTTGAGATGATGTTAGTTACTATGTTATATTAAATAAGATGTAGAAGGAAAATCTAATGGAAAGTAGAGAAAGGAGATTTTCTTATTTCGGGTCAGAGCGCAAATTTAGTAACATTGGGATTGATTATCATCATCTTCTTCATAATTCCTAAAAAAGGAAAAAGAAAATAGAATAATAAGAAAAAAAAAATACAAATACATTTCAAAGATTTTTATTTAAAGATTCAAAAATGATTAATCTACATTATAGAAAGTTTTGATAATTATGAAATTGATAAATGGGTAAAGTAGATAATTAAAAGTTTATAAAATTGCCAATACGTTAGAAATCAAACATTAATTTTAAATGAATTAGGGGTGTAAGTAAATGAGAAAATTAAATTATAAAAAAAAGACATCACAAATAGTTAAAATAAATGTTAAAACTTCTACTTACTTTTAAATTATACAAATTTACCAACCATATTCTAATTTATTAATAGTTCAAATGCCAAATGAAATATTCTGAAAAAGAGAAAATTATTAGTTTGTAGTGCTAGTAAATTTCATAAGAATATAAAAAAGAATGATCATTGTTTTAAATTGTAATACTGAATCAGGAATTAGATTTTGTTAATAATTTTATTTGAATAAGAAATTAGTAGGCGATTAGATGGAAAAGATGTATAGATTTAAGTTTGTTGAATTTGTCAGTTGTTTCTTTGTTGATTTGATAGAATGTCTCTTGTTTTCTGGTTGTTGAAATAGAAGTTGTATTAAAAATTTGCTCCGTAGAAATTTTGAGTTTTTTTTGAAAGTATTGATAATAGAAAGTATTAAAACAGTTTAAAGTATAAAGAATATCCCAAGGTAACCAGAGAAAGCAATTGGTAAGAGAAATTTATATGATTTTATGAAAGAATAAATGGTTAAAATTGTTGCTGAGTAGTTAATCGTTATAAATGCTTCCTGAATTGATTTAAAGAAAGATACTCTAGTTTCTAACAAGAAATAATAGCATTATTGTACTTACCTTTGGATGTAAAAGCTGATTGTGCAGTGATTAGAAGAAATCTTATTAGTAAAATTTCCAAAGTTCGTGATATCATTGCTGTGCTGGGTAACATAGGCCTGTTATTGAAAAGGGGATCCTAAGGCTTAGCAGACCGAAGAGAAAACAAGATCTTCATAAAACGGTATCACTCTTCCATTATTATCAATAAAGAACTTTTCTGTTGTTTGATTTTTGTAATTTCCATGAACATTTTTTATTCTCACTGTTTTATGTATTTAACTAAATTATTTTTATTCACTTTTTGTTAAGTTTAATCCAAATTGTTTAGTAACTCAAGACAGAATATTTCATTTATATATATTTGATGCTTGTTTTGGTTTATTAACGGTATTTTTGAAGTTTGACACATTTTGAATTAGAAAGGTTAGAAATTTATATACAATTCATGCCTAGAAAACATTGTTGGTCTAGGATAGTGCGGTTTTACAGTCATTTTATTGCAAATTTGTGTATTAACTGATTTTGAATCTAGTTTGGTTGAATATTTGAACTCTGACCTTGACATAAGGGAATAGCCGGTAGCATATTTAATTAATCATATTGGAAGATAATTACATTGAGTTAATTCTTACCTATTCACTATTTATATTTAAAATTCAAAATTAATTAAGGGTAAGGAATATTTTATAACATAGTGATTGATATTATCAAAACATCTTATTATTATTCATACACTCATCATATATGTTATAATATATATATATATATATATATATATATATATATATATATATATATTTAAAAGCGGAAAATTAACAGGCATATAATATATACGCAAAAAGGATCATTTTTACAAGTAGGAATGGTAACCACAGACATGCATGTTTCTGGCTCGTTAGCTGTCATTAGTGCGGCATAACCAAGTAAGGTATTGCACTTGGCTAGCAAAAGTGTTGGGTACTTGGGAGCAAAGGATAGTAGGGAAACATGTGTCTAAAAACACAAACAACGAACGCTCACACAGGAGTCCTATCGCCATTTGTGCCTTCGGCCAGCTGTGCCCACATTTCGTTGTTTGTGTTTTTAGACACATGTTTCCCTACTAGCCTTTGCTCCCAAGTACCCAACACTTTTGCTAGCCAAGTGCAATACCTTACTTGGTTATGCCGCACTGATGACGGCTATCGAGCCAGAAACATGCTTGTCTACGGTTACCATTCCTACTTGTAACAATTATCCTTTTTGCGTATATGCCTGTTAATTTTTCTATCTACTAATGGAAAAACTGAACGATTTGTTGCATACACGAACCCATAAAACTGCGCAATTTTATACGATGCAGATAAATCTATTGAAATTTTTGTACTGTTCCGTTAGACGGTACCCTTCTTAAAAATCGTAGAAAACTGTGCAGTTTTACTCCGTTTTTACCAGTTTTAACAAGGCGTGTATGCAAACACTCGTTCAGTTTTTGCATAGATAGTTTAAATATAAAATAAAAATGGAGTCTCGCGAATGGCTTGAATAATTTTTAGAATTGTAAATTGTATCCTAGTGAACCTTGGTTGTTGAATATAAAAGATAAAAAATATATTAATAGGAATTTAAAACTTTCGGCTTATTCGAACATGATTGAACATTTGAGAATTGTGGACTCCAATGCTAATAAAGCTGGCGTTATAAAGAAAATACACAACATTGGTTCAACGTACAAATTAGAACGAAAAAAGGTTGCTAACTCAAAGAGGTCTGGAGTGGGAACCGACAAAGTGGCATCAAGCCCGTCATGGGCAGGAATAGCATTTCTTATAACAGTATCTTTCTTTTCGATAATTAGCGCTACCATAGAGAGCAGATGTAAATAAGTATCTTTATCCATTCATAGAACTTATGCCAATCTTTTGGAAACATTTTTAAAGGCGGAAACATACTATCAAAACGTGACACGACGCCACGCATGTTAGTCCATATATTTATGTTGCGGCGTGTGGTCACATAGTGTGTTGTCTATGTGCTTCTAACTGTATTAAATATATGGAATTGAGAGGTACTAACATGCGTCGGGTGGCGTGGCGTCGTGTCACGTTTTGATAGTATGTTTCCGCTTTAATTCCTTCAACAAATTCACATGAGAATAAACTTCTCCTTTCATCAGCCAGTCTTTAAACTAAATGCTACGATTGTTCCGCAGTTTTTTTTTCAAGGCGAATATTATTCCACGACTGCTAACACTTCATCGTCAGTCGAAGCCATTGCGATCAATGAAAATGACCCTTGACTATTTTTGACAGTTTTAACGGCACCGTTAACTCGTAACGATTTATCGTAGCGTGTATGGTAGTTGAATGAACGACGAACTGTACAGTTTTAACGATATAGTTAAATCGTTATCAATTTATCGTAGTGTGTATGGCGTCCTTAAGGCACATAATAAAAACTATTTCCGAAAGTATAGGTATACTAAAACAAAAGATCCACTAACAGTAAACGAAAGTTCAAACGCAGTTTATAAAATTTCTTGCCTTAATTGCAACGAAATATACATAAGGGAAACATCTCGAACTGTATAATGTCACGGGTTAAAATTCGCTCTAGTTATAACCAATTTCTTACCTTATAAATTCTTCATTACTAGGGGTTAAATCGTGTCAGGTACAGGTTGATTTTAGTTCAGTTGTAGATAATCATCAACTAATAAATATACTCTGGCCATAAATCATTGCTAATATTGCTAATATAGTTTTGAAAGTTTATTTATTAAATTCAGACATTAATGTTTTGTTTACTAAGCGAACAGGTGATAGGAACTTCTTGTTCTGATAGTTAACTCGTCATATTGTGGTCTGCAGCCAGGCGTTTAGTTATATTGTTATTTAGCATATTAAGATTGAATATGAACGAGAAATTGAGTAATGCTGAAATTTTTGTTGTTATCTTGATAAGTAATAAGATTAGTTGTATCAAACGACCACCGTTTGTTCGTAAACTGTTAGGTGTCGACTCTTCTGTTATTGTCCTTACAGTAGTAGAGGCCATTTTTGGAGTGTGTCAAATTTCATGAAAGGAAACACATTTTGAGTTCTTTCCATTATCAGCCTTTGACTTAAAAACTTGTCGTTAGAAGATTTTTGCGTTTAAGTTTTAATCTCGGTACATCCGGGTCAATTAATTTTGGATTTATGAAACTAAACCTCATTTTTCCATTTTGAATCGCAGTGGAGTGTCCGTTGTTGTTTTTGGGACGGATTCTTTGTAAAAACCGCGTGGTCGGATTTTTGTAAAATCTTCGTTGGTAAGTAGCACGTTTCTTTATTCATGTGGTTGTTCAATCCTTATGGTTTTTCTCTTTCCTTTTGTTTCCGACGAAATGTAGATAGTTCACGGGGAATTATTGGTTAAATCAATACCGTTCAGGCAGCAAATTGTGGTTAGAATCCCCTATTGGTGCAGTTAGCAACGAGTACAATATTACACCCGTTTACCAGCCAGGGTGTCACGATTTCACAGGAATTAAACCCTATTACAATAGGTGAGTTATAATGTTATATTTCACTATGGTTAATAACGCCATATAGTCGCAATTTTAGTTTTATATTATGGTTTTTCATGTATTTTTCTTTGTGTATTGTATGTGTGTATTATTTTAAGAAACTAGACTCCTTTCGGTTCCTTTGTGCTATTATAAATTAATTTTATGTTAAACCTTAATTTAGTTTATTGTTATAATTTTGTTATGGCTAGTAAGTCAAATTTAAGTTTGTTAAGTGCATTCAAATCATTAGTTTTGATTAGAAATTGTAAAATTCAGAAATATCAGCTTCTAAAACTTGGGTAATTCATTTAAATTCATTTCATTCTTTCATTGTTGAGCAAATATAAGTTAATGTGTTTAAATTGTATTAAAGTCAGTAAAGTAGTATAACGTTATTAAATCAATTCATTCGAGGAGTCATTAAAATTTGTTTAAGCTATTGTTAATTCCGAATTACGATTTTAGGGTCCTAGTTACGGGCTTAAGTCCTAGATATAGGCTGAAGTCCTAGGTACAGGCTCTAATTTTGGTGCAATCCTGATTCTTGGTACGAGCTTAAGTTATTTGTGGTTGGTGCAAGCCTATTTGTTGCTGGGAGCAGGCTTGATTTTTGATAGGATCTTTAAAATTTAGAAATTAGTCAAACAAGAAATGATCTTAAGCAGAAACTTTAAAAATGTTAAAACTGGAAAGGACCGAACCTGCGAACACTTATTCAATTGCAACATGACGTAAATGAAAGAAGGATTAATTGTTAAATCAGCAACTGTCACATTAAACTCTAAGTAATTTATTTCAGTACCCGATCTTATATTTTTATTAGGTGTACCCACAACGGCGTTCGCGTGGCGTGTTGATTGTTGTATAAAAATGTCTTCCCTAACTCCGTTAAAGGAGTGAGAGGAGTAATTTTTATACACCAGATGTTAAGTTGAAAGAAGACAAATATATCTGTAATAACCGCATTTGAATCGAATCAGTAGTTTTCATCTGATGCGCGCACAAACATACAGAAAGACAGACAAAAAAATCTAATCACATTTTTGGGTTCTATTTCGACGTACCCGCGACGTCGTTCGCGTGGCGTGTTGATTTTTGTATAAAAATTTCTTTCCTCACCCCGTTAAAGGTGTGAGGGGGGGGGGGGAAATTTTATACACCAGATGTTAAGTTGAAAGAAGGCAAATACGTCTTATAAAACAGCATTCGAATAGGATCAGTAGTTTTCATGTGATGCGCGCACAAACATTTACATTTCCACAGTTTTATTATATGTATAGATTAGGTTAGATTAAATTTAAGTAATTTATTTATTTAATAAATCTCTCATGATATAATTAAATTTAAAAAATAAGTTAAACAAGCAGGCATCAAACCTGCGATCTCTACTTGTATAGGATTAAATGTCTAGGTCACTAATGATATTAGTGGTTAGTCAGTTACCAATGCTGAACCATTCGTATAAATAATAATTTTTTCTACAAGCATGCGTAAAACCATACTTTCCCGCACGCATTTTAATTCAGAAAATATCTCTTTCCTGCACGGCGTGCGGGAAAGAATTTTTACCGCACGCATTTTTTTTTATTAATTAGAGATGTTTGCCGATAACCTTTTTGACAAATTATTGTATTATTATCTTTATCTTGTTGGACTACATACAAATAGTAAAAAAAATTAAGATTATTTTACATGAAAATAGGGATTTTTAAAATGTTTGTTTTTAAAAATTTTTAAAAAAATCATAATTTATTAAATCACCCCTGTAAACCTTACTCAAAGCAACAACAAACTCACCTGTTTAAGTAGGGTTGCTATAGCTACAGTCGTGTATTTATTGACACTATGAAACATTTAATTGTCACAATCGCATCTTTTCAAATATCTAAATAATTTTCGAGGTGATTTTGCTTGTAGAAAAAATATTGATCCTAACTCTTGCGGAAATTAACTTTCCCGCACTTAACTGCTTGCCCGAACTCCGCTTCGCGTCGTTCGGGCATCGGCAGTTCGCGTGCGGTATAACTTTCCGCACTTGTTAGGATAATAACTATTTTTTACAGTCTGTTTGTGATACTTGGCAAAAAATATTACCAAATTGAGAAACAAAAATCCTAATCTTCGAGATAATGTATGTCGCGTTAATCTGCACCATCTGGAATGTTTCTAAGTGAAATTTTTTATTAAGACTGTTAAGTCTCATATATATGTTTAATCTGAAAATATATATTAGACAGTTAAACAGTACAAGAAAAGGATACCTACATTTGGTGCTTATAACAACCTTAACCCTAAATCAATGGGTGTCAGAATATAAAAACTTTACGATAGACAAAAACAACAAAATCAGGTTTTAGATTAAACTTGCATTTTTGTGAATAAGTTTATGAAGTTATACTTCTATTCGTACACCCTGTAGAAAAAGATTGTGTAGAGTTAAATGGGAAAAATCATTACATATGTAATGGTGTGAGTAAGAGAGAGACAGAAACGCATATAAGGTATATTGGTCGGTAAAAACAAAGATGAAATATTTACCACATGTTATTAGTCATAACTACAAGTCCTATCAATACCGTTTCAACATTCAGTACACTGAAAAGGGATAGATATACAAAAAACAGTCTGAACTAATGTATGAATATCATAGTGACGGACCACATGATTATTTGACAGATTATTTTATAATTCTGTCACGTAAGTTAACATATTAAGTTTAGTATTTTATATTAATAATATTAATAATAATATTCAGTAATGAGTATTGTATTGTAGTCTAAAATACCGTCACATGGTTGCAGTATATATATCCTGCACTGTGCTTTTGAGGTTGTTGGCTACATAAACAGAGTTTTTACGAATAGTCGAGGAAATAAAGCACCAAAACCTCCGAATTTTGTAACGTAAGATGGATCGGAATGCGTTTTTTTTGCATTGGATTCGTTAAAGTATCAGGATATTTGTCGCTATATTTTATAATGTAAAAATGGAAATTGCATTTCTGCATTCGAAAAGTACATTCAGACAATGGAGAGAAAACTTACAACTCGGTAAGTATTGCTGAAAATGGGTTCAATTTATATACTCGGGGTTTTTGGAGTCGCTGAACACTATTATCACGATTCCAAAAGTCTCCGCGGCACTTGGTGTCTAGAGTATTTACCTCTTCTCCTGGGGTGTTATGTAAATTCTGTACGAAATCAGTGCACACTTGGTACTCGGTGGTTTTTTTGGGTCGCTAAATACGATTATAATAATGGCGATGGTCTTCGAAACACCTGGTGCTTAAAACGGACCTCGTCTCCAGGAATTTTATGCAAATTCGATACAAAAAGAGTGTGCACACGGTACTAGTAGGTTTTTGGGGTCGCTTACCACGAATATCATATAATGAGTTTGCTAAATCATTCGCATACAAATTTATAAATCCATGCGCGTGCATAGAAGTATAACTTCTGCCGGCAGTCCCACTGACTGCCACACTAGTTTTTTTATTTTTTTACACAAGTTTTTTTGTTAAAGACTAAGTTTTTCAGGACCGATATCTTAACAACAGGCGATTTGGATAGAAATTAGAAACAAGATATTCTTACTGAGAAATTTAAATTTTCCTATAAATGTTATTCTAATTTATAAAACCAATATTTAAAAACTTTACTAAAGGCCTGCCACGGTAACAAAAACCATCCCAAGATGAATTTTTAACGATTGATTTTTATTTTGTTCAATATTGTAGTTTCTTTTCCTACCGTAAAGTTGATCTAGTAAAGTACTTCTTAAAGTTAGTACCTAATATCAAATGAAACCATTATCCACATTAAAGATTCTTGTTTTTTGCTTTAGGTGAATCATACTGTTTAGAGAGTGTTTCTACATGTCGAAAAACACTTCTATAATTAGAAAAACTAATGTTTAAAATTTTTCTCGATAAAATACGACGCAGATAGTTCTAAATCTGGTATTGGTGAAGCTTTGATTGGACTTGTTTTCGTTCAGTTTGTTTGATTGTGACGTCAAACTTACTATAATTTAAATACATAGATTTTGGTTTGTCGTAAAGAAGGCTTATGTCGTGATCCACTAAACCACAATTCTTATGAATTTTCAAAAACACAGAAAATAGCAAATCTATACAAAAGCTACCAGCCGTGTGTTTATTTTCAGTTCTGAAAAATAATTGGGTTTACCTATTACTTATTGGGACGTGTTAAATAATATTAACATTAGCAAATACAGATTAATTTTAATACTATGTAATACATACATACACTTTAATATACATAGTATGTATATTAAAGTGTACTTTTTAGATACTTTAAAATGGTAAATAAATAAAGTGATTTTGAATTTTAAGTGCTGTTATTCAGAGGTTGCGTTGTGAAGCCAACAAAATAAAGAAATTTTAATTCTAGAAAAAAGGTAATGCTAAAAAAAATTTTGATAAAATATTTTGTGGTTTAGAACAATAGGTACATATAAATTTTCTGTTTATTTTACCAAATGGACTTTTGTATGTTAAATAGCTTTAGCATTCAGAAATGTGTTGTACACTTTTTTGTTAATAAAAATAACGATTTTCCAAAATCTGATTAAATTCAACCATCTCTCTAAAAAAATACAAACTTGCTTATTTCCTATAGCAACAACGATATCAGTTTTTTATGCAGATATTCGGTGTTGTTGCTACTTAAATAAATTGTTACATTCTTAACAGATTTATATACAAATTAAAACAGTGTACTAATATGAGGATAATGCAATACATTTGGCCTAGAATCTAGACGACTTGCAAAGATTGCCATCCAGACTATAAGGAATAGCGAAAAAGTTATTATGTAGGTATCTGGAGAAAAAAACAAGGGCCTTTGCTATATAAAGAAAAGCAATAAAATGCAAACTTGCAGTAAACAACCAACAAAACAAAGCTCAAAATGTACTTTTTTGGAAGTGAAGACCACCAACTTCAGAGAATAAGTTAGAAAACTTTGCACAAAACCAATAGTGCATCGAGGATTAGGGCTTATTTAAGAGATATAATTTGGAAGATCAAACCTATGAACTATTAAGGCAAAATCCGAATCTACATAATGGTAATAATTCTGGGGCTATGAGGACAGCCCCTACAGCGACACTGGGAGTTATACTGGGCTTGCCACCCCTCAATGTTTATATAAAAGGGAAGACGATGGCGGGAGCTCACAGGTTGAAAGTTAACGGATGTGATGGTGATGGCCTGCATCGTTACCGCACGCTGTTCACTAGGGATTGTCAGGTCTTGTTGACAGGTTTGCCAACTGACCATATGATACCCAGCTTCAACTTTGAGAGTCGATACCAAGACCGGCTAAGAGTGGACTGAGGACGGCTCTCAAAGAAATTTCGACGATGCAGGAATCAAGTACTTTACTGACGGATCTCGCACTTTAGAAGGAACCGGTGCAGGGATCTGTGGTCCACGCAACCTTAGGCGGCACTTTAGCTTAGGAACGGAGTCAACCGTGTACCAGGCTGAGGTATACGCCTTACTAAAGGCTGCCGACCACGCCCGAGGTCGTGGCTGGAGGGGGAGAGGGTAACTTTCTTCTCAGACTGCAGGCTGCACTGCTGGCCTTAAAACAATTCCGGGTTAGTTCTAAGCTGTTTTGAGAGTGCATACAAAACCTTAATGAACTGGCTAGACACAACAAGGTCTTCTTGGAGTGGGTGCCAGGGCTGAAGGGTTTTGTGGACAATAAAATCGCGGACCAAGAAGGAAGCGGATATACGATTCATTGGTCCAGAACCTGTATTGGGAGTACCTAGTGCCTGGGTAAGGACCAAAGTAAGGAACTGGGTCTGAGAAAAGTCGACGAAACACTGGAGTAATACTGTAGGGCTGAGGCAGTCGAAGCTGACGCTCAAAGGCTACCCCAAAAAACTGACGTCTGACATACTTAATCTTGGCAGGAGTCAGATAAGAGTACTGGTGGGCCTGCTCGTACCATTCAGACTACATCTTCGAAGGATGGGGATTCTGACACAGGAACCCACCTCGTGCCGATTGTGCGCCATGGAAGATGAGACGGCAATTCGCATTCTATTCGAGTGTGAGGCCTTGGACCATAAACGGTTCCTCATCTTCGGTGATACGAAACCTGAATCCTATCATCACCTTGAGGAGCTAGTCACAGGACTCAGATGTCTAATAAAGAAAACTGCCCCGTGGCAACAGTAATTCAAGGATAGTCACCTAATCACCCAAATAAGAACTTGGGACACTTGGATTTATGCCTACCTGAAGATCAGCGGTGGTGATGATTTTCAGCTGAACAAACTAGAGTCCTGCACGCATCGGGTGCATGTAAGGACTCTTGGTGCCGATCCTGGTCACAATATTCCCATAGGAAACAGTGCTTAAAAGATGGAGCTCCACAGAAGAGACCAGACTCAGATTAGATTAGATTAATGATAATAATACTGTCACCTCTGGGGTGATACAGAATGTGCCCTAGTGGTATGGAATGAGGGGTAGCTTTACTCGAGGTACTTCCTAATCAGGTGGCGGTTATTTTACCAATCGGCAGGTATCCTGCTGAAAGCAAAAACCTAACCAAACGAAAGATGAAGTAAACAATAGGAAACAAGCAACAAATATATTAATAGATAAACCATTAATAACAATAAGAATAAATATTGATTCAAAACAGAAACTAATCTTATCAACGAAAATGTATAATGGCATGTCACTCTTACTCAAGAAAAATATAAAAGTAATAAAATTAGACTATTTAAGCACCAGTCGAGATCTAACGTAATGACTTTGACCTGGTTAAATGTAATATTAATATGTAGGTCAAGTCTGCCCCATCATCGTATGTGACAATACTTAAGGTATGCTATAAAGATTGGGATAGAAACAGCAAAAACAAAAAAGGCGAACAAAGCTGATAAAAGTACTATGGTTTGAAGAAAACAAATAAGCTAGATGAAGTAAAGATGAAAAACCCGGTACAAAGAGATCTCCTGGCAAGCTACCAGGAAGTAGACTCCTGCCCTACAGTTAAGGTTTAACCTTTTAAAGTAATTATGAACAAGACTAAGAAGAAAAAGACAATAGGCTAGATATAGGTAGATAGGTTGTCTTATAAAAAGAGAAAGTAGAAGAAAAAGAAGAAAAAGACGAAAAAGAAAATAGGCTAGATATAGGTAGATAAAGGTAGTTACAAACAAAACTTGTCTCACAAAAAGAAAAGGTAGAAGTAGAAGAATTATATACAGGTAATAAGATAAATAAATATTCCTTGGGTTGGCTGTTAGCCTGTATCACTGCGACCTTTACAGATCTATTGTGAACACCCATCATCTCTAGAATAGCCTTGACAGTGGCCTCTCCACGTAACTTGGAGCAGCCGGTTTCTCCTCTCCTTGTACTAGATATCGCGTCCTTACAAGACCTTTACAGTGGCATAGGACATGAAATGCGGCTTCCTTCTCCTTTTGGCACTATCGATATTCTGACATCGTTCGCCTTTGTGATAGCAGCTCTGCAGTAAACTTCGCGGAGTGTCCTTTTATGAAGACTTTGGCTTGTTGCTTCCAAGGTGATTTTTCCCGCCCCTCCTGCAAGCCTTCTCTAGCCTCCATTTCTCAATGGCTGCCTTTCTGAAGATGTCAGCAACACCGCCGAATGGTTCCGGGCCAATTATTGGGATATTACCTCGCAATCGGGCCAATTTATCAGCCTCATTGCCCCGAAACCCTGAGTATCCTTGTATCCATGCCAGTGTCAGAGAATTCGAGACTTTCGGCATGTGTCAGGGCCCTAACGCAGTCCCACATCAGCTATGAGCATATTTGTGCCGAGACCAGCGCCTTTAGAGATGCTTGGCTGTCCGAGTATATGACTACGGTCTGCCTTTGAATGCATTTTCCTAATGACCTGAGTGTACAACCAAATGTTCAGTTTGGGGTTCAGGCCCCAGTTTTTGCCACACAATTGTCTACACCTACGAAGGGGTATTGTAGCTTTGCGTATGAACTTTTGGATGTGCTGTTTCCATGATAGCCTCTGTTCAAACACCACACCCAGGTATTTGGCCTCTGTGGCCATTGGTACTAGCACGTTGCCCAGCATTTTTACTTTTAAGCCTTGCAACGCCCTTTTATTTGTGATTGTGAAAACTGATGCTTGTTGGTGATTGACTGTTAGACCTTCATCCTTGCACCACTTGTACACCATATTCATTGCAGTCTGCATCCACTCTGAGACTATGCCCAGAAACCTCCCCTAAATAATTATAGTCATTTCATCTGTGAAACCTAGGCAGCAAAAGCCTTCGTTAAGGAGTTTCTTAACAAGGTCATCCACAAGTGCTGACCATAGCAGAAGTGACAGTACCCCTTGTGGACAGCCCCTTCCCACTTTTGCTTCAATTGACGCCTGACCTAACTTGGACACTACGATCTTTTGTGTTAGGTTGGCATACACCCATTCACATATTAGAGTAGGGACTCCACTCCTTGAAAGTGCGTCGGTCATTACATTACTGAAGGCACCTTCTATGATTTTTCGGTAGCTAGCTTCCAGTCATCCCTTGAGAGCCTTACCGGCCCTTGACCGTGGCCTGAGTTTTTCGCTCCCGCTACCATAATCCGTGAGCCAGGAAAGTGTGCCAGTGTTAGAATTCTTAAACTTTCCTCGCGGCCCCTGCAAAAGGGCTACCTCCATGCCTTCTTTCTTAAATCTCCGACACAAAATGGCAGATGAAGCCTTTGCATGTTGGAGATCTATATACGATGGATCCATACGAGTCCCACGAAAATGTAGGGAAGGAATGGTCGACCTAGTCAGAGCTTCTCATAACCAGGTAAGGCTAATTACAAGGGGGTTTCGTTAAAAGTTTTTTTTGCACTAACCAACTACTTAACCGATCAATGCAACAAGAACTAAAATGTATCCAAATATATAAAAGGGTAGTCATGACCATCATTAAAATATCATTGCTTGAAACCTATAATCAACAGTAACAGGTAAAAGACTAACTTTTTAGACCTTTATCTATGTGTCCAGAATTAGTATAAATAGTATTTATTAATGGTCATATAACGCGTTTTTCTAAAACATGAAGGGTTTTTAATAGATTTTATCAAAAAAATACTGAACAAGAAATTTTTTTATAAAGTACCCAAAAGCATGTACGACATAAGATTGAACCAGGTCATGCAAAACATTTTACAATGAATTACTTTTTTTTAAATGAATTATAAAAAAGTTGTCTATACAATTCCAACTTAACTCATGTATATCAACATGTTTAAACAATTCAAGTTTTTGTCATTGCTTTTTGATTTAACTTCACTTTATCAATATTCAATGTCGAAAATATTAAGACTATCAAATTTTCATTCCATTTCTTCAACTTATTAGAAATAACTGACCTTGTTTTTTAGAAATTTGTTTGCTATATGAGTTCTAAAAGATAAAAGGTTTGTGTCAACTTCTCTTTGTCAAAAAGTACTTCAAACTCAGTTTGCAACATACCTATATCAGACGAGTGTTGTCTATATCTTTTGAATAGCTTTTATTCGTATGTTTAGTCCAACGAATACGAAAAAAGTGCGTGCTAACTATAGGGTGCAGAACAAAAAGTTGTAAATAAAAGTTTAGATAATTTAAAAAGCCTTATTTTGAGATGTGGTAAGCTTTATTTTATTAGTTTGTTACTGTAAAAATTGTAAAAAAACATTCATTCAAAATTATTGAATAATATAATTGCAATAATCATTGTTCAAACAGTCATAGTTGTTTACGGCCCAGGAGAGGACGAGAAAATAGAAATAAAAGAAACATTCTGGGAACAACTCTCGGAAGCAGTAGAAACTGTTGCAGGTAGATTGATAATCATGGGTGATCTTAATGGAAGAGTAGGAATAAAAGATGAAGAGACAAGAGAAACCATAGGAATATATGGTGAAAATGTACGAAACAGCAATGGGCGACGACTAATCGATTTCTGTATATTAAATATCCTATCTATTACAAATACTTTCTTCAAACATAAGGACATACACAAGTTCACCAGAGAAATGGCAAGCAGAGGCGAAAGATCTATAATTGATTATATAATAATAAATAATAATTTTAAACAGGAAATAAAAGACACCAGAGTAAGAGGGGGCTATGAACTTTTTACAGATCACTTTCTAGTTCTATCAAAAATGAAAATAAAAACAAAAGCACAAGAATTTACAACGAAAACACCAAAAGCGCCAAGAACGAAGAAAGTAACAATTAAAAATTACAAACTGAGACAAACAGAAATAGCGAAAACTTATACAGAAAAAACAGAAGTCGAAATGGAAAAACTGCAACAGAATAACAATCTCTCTCTAGAAAACTTATGGTTGAAGTTCAAGGAGGTAATTTTACACACGGCACAGGAAACTTGTGGAACAACAACAGTAGATAAAAATAGAAAACAAACAAGATGGTGGACAAACGAAATCAGAACAGAAATTAAGCTTAAAAAAGAAAAGTGGAAACGATACCTAAGGCACAGAAATGAAACCAACTATAATTCTTACAAAAACCAAAGACTAAAAGTAAAAGAATTGGTGAAAAGAGAAAAACAGAAATCCTGGGAAGAATTTGGTGAGAAAATGGAGCAGGATCGACTTGGCAACCAAAAACTCTTCTATAAGGTATTAAAATCGCTCAGAAAAGGAAAACACAATACATCCGCAAACATCAAATCAAAAGAAGGAAATATCCTAACAGAAGATGAAAAAATTATGAGTCGTTGGAAAGAATACTTTGAAGACATATTGAATATAAGACAGATGGATAATGGCAGGGAGGAAGAAGTACAAGAGGAGCAGTTGGAGGAAGATATGGTTGAGTTTGAGGTTGAATCAGTGAGACAAGCAGTAAACATGCTGAAAAGAGGAAAGGCAGCAGGCCACGACAAAATTACAGCTGAAATGTTGCTAAACCTAGGTAGTAATGGTATCAAAGTTTTAACAAACATTTTTAATCAAGCAGCAAAAGAAAGATGCATACCTAGAGATTGGGAACGTTGCTCAGTATCGCTTCCAAGGTATATGAAAGATTGCAGGATAATAAACTAAAATTAATAACGGAACCACAACTTGAAGAATCGCAAAGCGGATTTCGAAAAGGAAGAGGGGTGCAAGATCATATATTCACGCTTAAACAACTTATAGAGAAAAACAGAAACGATAACTTACACGTAGCATTTGTAGATCTTTAGAAGGCGTTTGACAGCGTACCTAGAAATATAGTATGGGCAAGCCTGAAAAGACGAGGAGTTAACAGCAAACTAATAGATAACATAAGAAGCCTCTACAAAAATACACGAAACTAGGTCAGATCGAAAAACCTAGAATCCGAAGAATTCCAAACAAGAGAAGGTCTGAGACAAGGGGGTGTATTAAGTCCAACCCTATTCAACATCATACTGGATGATGTAATAAAAGAGGTAAAAACAAAAGTTAAAAAATTACTAGTGGGATACAGAAACATGCAACCAGTATACATATCGGAATGCGCTTTTGCAGATGACTTAATAATATTTGCAAAAAACGAAAACGACTTACAGTTCAATATTAATTTGTGGAATACATCGCTGACAAAACGAAACTTAAGAATAAATACACAAAAAACAAAAATTATGACGATAGGCAAATTAGACACAGCAACAACAATAACAGTCAATAATTCCAACATCGAAAATATTGATATCTTTAAGTACCTTCGAATACAATTTCAACAGAATGGAACACACGAAGCGGAAATAAATAAAAGAATAGAAAATACAGCAAAATTATTCCACGCGCTAAACAGAACTTTCATAAGAAAAAGAGAAGTGTCTAGTCTAGAAAAACGAAACTAAATGTTTACAAAACAATATACAGACCAACGTTAACCTATGGATGTGAAAGCTGGGTGTTAACAAAACAACAAAAAGGGAAAATCCAGGCAATGGAGATGAAATACCTGAGAGCTATCAAAGGAGTCACTATAATGGATAAAATACGCAATGACACTATAAGAAGCGAACTGGAAGTTGAACCTATAATTAACACAATAGAAAGACAACAAATGAAATGGTTCGGACACATCATAAGAATGGGAGACAATAGACAAACAAAAAGAATTTGGCAAGCAAAAAGGATCACGAAACGGCCCAGGGGAAGACCACAGAAAAGCTGGGATGAAGTTATAGCGGACAACTTAAGCAGAAGAGGGAAAACTTGGATAGAAGGAAAGAACCTTGCAAAGAACAAAAGCAATGGGCAAAATTTATTTATAAATAATTGTAAATACATACCTTACACCTACGGTTAAATAAGGTTTTTGATTATATATATATATATATATATATATATATATATATATATATATATAATATGTTTGTTGATCCCGACAGCACTTTTTCAGGACCCTGGTTGCTGACCGGAAAATGTCCTATTTCGTGGCTTTAAGTATACTCGTCTTTGTACTATGCCTATAATATTATAAATGTGAATGTAAGCGGGCTCGCACACCGGAGCAATATGCAACTAGCAACTAGCAACAAGCAATAAGCAACAGGCAACATATTTTGTTGTACTTCGCAAACCAAAGCAATAAAAAATCACTTGTTAAAAATATGTGATAATGTTGTGGCACTTGTTAAGGAGAAAGCAAAGAAAAAGGAGACGATATTGGATTCATTCAGCATTTGAAGCGTTGAGTAAACATGGAGCCAATATGTTTGCTCAAGAATTAAAGAAGCATCCCACACAGTTTCAAAACTGTTACCGAATCAGTCCGAGTACTTTTAAAACGTTAGTTCAGCTGATAGCACCCCATATTACTAAACAAGACTCTAATTACAGATATGCGATCAGCCCACAGGAACAACTTTTAATCACATTAAGGTAAGATAAATTAAATAAAACATACATAAGAAAAGTATTTTATTGAAATAACTAACAATTATAAAAAAATATATTATAGTTTTGTTAAAGACAACGATACCTCTCGTTGCCATCTAACCAAAAAGTTCGGTTTTCGTTCGCCACTGCTTGATGAACGAAATATTGCCAAATTATGGGCAATATAGTTGCTTTTCAACCAGCACGTCGTGTCGCTAGCAACATCTGTTGCTCTAGAAAGGCGATAGCGATATCGTATTGCGTCGGTGTGCGAGATCCATAAAAATGTAATGGAAAAACACATTGGCGATAATATTGCTTATTGCATGTTCTAGTTGCTAGTTGCTTATTGCTCCGATGTGCGAGCCCGCTAAGTTTGTTTGTTACGATTTCACGCAAAAACTACTCAACCGATCATCATGATACTTTGTACACATATTCTTGGAGGTATTAGAAGTAACATAGGATGCTTTAAAAAAATATATTTTTTATTTTTTACGACAAAAAAATACTTTTCTAAATTAAATAATATAACGCTGGCGTAGTTAATATCTCATATATTTAAACGAGCAATTACTACTAAATTACCGTAAGGTGGCGCAGTATATATCTAATATATTTAATCGAGAAATTATAAAATACAACGAAAAAATAGTATAAACCCAATAATGAGAAAATATGATATAATAAAAAAAAATCATTGAAAACAAAATAATAAAAATTCGAAAAAACGAAAAATGAAAAAAAGTCACGACTGTGTTATGTGGTACGAAGTCCGCCGGGACAGCTAGTATTATACAGGGTGTCCCAGAATTAACTACGGAAACTTCGTATACGTGTTCCTTGATGACAAATAAGTAGGGTCTTTCCTATAAAAAAAAATTTTTTAGAGACTCCTGTCAGAGTTATAACCCTTTAAAGAGGGGTGGTAAAATACGGTTTTAATTTAATATCTTCTGATTGGTCCAAGATAAAAAATTAAAAATTTGGGTGAACATCATTTTAATAAAGACGCATTTCTCCTGCCACTTTTCACCTGCCCTACCCCATTCTAAGGGTGCAAATCAAGGAACCCCTCTTAATTTTTTTTGTAACTTTCTTAGCAATTAATATTTGCAATAACAAAAAATTATTTTAGGAAGTTTTGATTATCTAGAAACTTTTTTGTTCCTTGTCGTTTTTTGCGAAATCGTTTCGGTTTGGAGTAAAAAAATAAAAAGTTGGACCATGTCAATTGAGTATCGTGTATCGCGATCAAGTAGCGCACATTTGCAAAGTAGGTTATAACTCTGACAGGAGTCTCTAACAAAATTTTTTTATAGGAAAGACCCTACTTATTTGTCATCAAGGAATACGTATACGAAGTTTCCGTAGTTAATTCTGGGACACCCTGTATATATTTGGAACTTACATTAAAATTTTGTTGTAAACATGTCTAATTTGCTTAGTTACCAATATCATATTTATCTAAAAATGTGAAGGCATATATCCATCACAAGTTTTGGTTTGATTAATATTAAACTTATCGGTTTGGCACCGCAACGTAAGCGTAATAGAAGTTTGATTCTTATCCCTTTGAGTTTCCTTTGCAAATCATTAATAAATACAACTATTTTTTAAAAAATTCCTAAAATTTTTGCAATTGAAAACACCTCTTGTTTATTAATACCTATAAAGTTATACTTCACAATAACCAGTTGAGGTCAATGAGTGTCACGTTTCCACACGTAAATTATGCCCAGTTGAGCCGTAGTGGTCTTATGCTTCCTAGAGTGTCTTCTTCTGGTCGACAGTAATTCCCCAAATTCTAGTGTGGTGAAGTCTCGGTTTAGTGAAAAGAACAGTCTCCAATATAATAAAAAGTCCACTCGGGTATCAAACAATAAGTTTCTTTGGTATCAAAAAGCTTCTCTAGTATCAAAAAGCTCGCCGGTATCAAAAACTCTCCGAAAAAACACAGTAATGTTGTAACCACATTTTTCCGGATGTTGGAGGCTCACCAGAGGTTATTAGAATGCGAACGGCACTCATGGGGAGAGCGAGTCGTGGATCGAGGGAGCAATTAAAAAAAAAATATTTAAAGACCAACTAAAGCTATAATAAACGGAAATCGGTAAAGGGCGCCACTTATCTTTTTAGAATTAATTAGGAGAACAGATAAGAAACCTAGTTAGAAAGAATCTATTAGATTAGGAACAGTAAGGGAACACATTTAACCTTACAAAAATTATCAAAAATGTATCTTATATTTAAGGCTTATAGGTCCTTAAAATTCCATGAATCCTTATACTTTTGTGTTTAATTCATATTTTTCTTAAATATTGAAATCATTTAAAAATAAAATTTAATTTGAACATTTATTAGAAGGGAAAATAAAAATACATAAGAAATGAACAGGTTTTGATCAATAAATTAGTAGTTGTACACTCTAATCAAAATGGTATCGTATGTCTACTATAAAAAGGAAATCAGTTATAGTCAATATATGATTGTATTAATGTTAGAAATAACTATAATGAGGTATCTATGAGGGTTTACTAATTATTAAATATCTAGATGATGTAATAAGATGTACATATTAAAATTCAAACTCATGACATTTACCCTGAAGATAATCTAATAATCAAAACAAAACTATAGTCATTTATTTAATAACACATAAAGTTAAATACCAGATGATGATGACAAAAGTTCCAAAATTTTACGGTAACTTAAAATATTCATTGTCTAAATGAAAAATATACCCAAAACAACAATCATTAGGTTTAATTAAAAGTTTACCTTGAATATCAAAAGCAGTTTAAAACAGCTAAGTATGGAGACACGCCTCCAGCTTAAAAATTATTTCTGTAAACACATCAAACCAAAACCAGAAATATGTATATATAAAATATAAATATAAATATTTAACCAAACCACAGCAATTCTTCTGGAACGATGTAGTAGAAGTTTCCAGGGGAACACAAGTCTTCTTTGGCCTCTCAAAGATATAAACTACCCAAAATGGCATCGCTTCTTAACGGAACGAAAAATTTCGTGGCAAGTAAAATTTAATTTTTCCACATCTCATTTAATTTCAAAATTAGCAGAACAGACTCAAAACGATTAATCACTTAACAAGTGCCTTATTTAATACTTGCGAAGCACAAACTAAAATAAAAAACAGACGGAGATTATCTCAGATCAAAATCCCACAGCAACCATTGCTAGTTCTGAGACAAAGGCCGAAACGTAAGTGAGCGCGAATTTTATGTTTCCTGTATCTACACCTTCTGATCTACACAAGAGCTCAGGCGTTTTCGAGTTGTTTCGAATCGACTATCCAATCAAAAACCGTAATTTTGAATCTTAGATATTTAAAAGACTAAGTATGCCATTTTTTACTAAAGTAACTCGACAATGTGAATTTGGTTGCCTACTAGTCAGGATTCATAAAAAAATTCTAGATTACTTGAATTAAAGGTAGCGGTTTTTTGAAATGATACATTGTTATAGGGGTTAAAGGTAGAAAAACTTAATACTCCTACACATTCAGATACAATAAAATAGTTATTATCCTAACAAGTGCTTAAAGTTATACTTTCCCGCACGCAAACTGCCGTTAAGTAAGTTTTTGTCTGCCAGTTGCTGGTCGTCTTCAATTTTTTGGTTATTTACTATTAAATATTCAATTTTTCTTCTTTTACATTATCAAATTTATTTTCTATTATGTTATTTACCACTTTCCATGTTTTCCTTGAATCTCCATTAGCATTTTCAATTTTGACAGTATAGGTACTTAAGATTCTTTGTAAGGGGAAATGGAATGGTATTTGTTGAAGTTTAAATTTTGAGTGTTACAATTCATCAAGATATAAGCATTTAAACAATCCGGTATTTAAGTATATAATTTTTACGGTTAACACAGCACCAATATATGTCAGGTTCAAATTAGGTCCGTCAATAACTAAGTTATAATTTTAAATTTTAGACCTTGGGCTATCTATTTAAGTACTTTACGCTATATTATAATGTTTATTTTTCACATTTAACTTATCATTTTACATTTTTTATTATATTGTATTTATATATGCTTAGTATTTAACCTATAAGTATACGATTTAAGATAAGTGGTTACTAGCAGTTTATACGAAATGTTAAAAAAATTGACAAACTTCTATATGATTTAGCTTTAGTTGTGCAAAGTTTTAAAGAATTTCAATTTATAAAAAAATGCAAAAATATTATGCGAAATCTATTGAATTAATTTTAATAAAATTTGATGTTAACATATAAGGTTATAAAGGTCCAAAATGCAATCTAAGTAGTAGAAAAAATTAATTAATTAAGGAAAGAAGGAAAAGTTAATTATAATTATTTATTATTGAAGTTTTATCACACACCTGTTTCTGCAAATATCAGTATGCCATCTTTTAGATCCGCTCGGGTCTAATATCATTCGTTTACATAAATTGTATTTTAAACACCAGCATTTCGAATTTTATCTATATATATAAAAATGAAACCCGTTTTCCTTGGTCATGGCATCACGCGAGTTATAAGTTGATGACCTGTAATATCCGATACCCGATTTCCTTTCAATGCAGCGGACTTCCCAATAGCAAATTCTGCAATTCAACAGGATGTTACACTCGAGGAACCAAACTTGCAATTCTGCAAGTCTGACGTTTCGATTCCATTCAATCATCAATAATTTTAGTATAAATAGTTGTAAATTTGTAATATCAAATCAGTTCTAATTATTTAGTAACCATAGTGTATTTTTGTGTAAAGTTCAATATAAAGTTTGTTAGTATAAATTTTGAAAATAAAGTTTTTAAAAAGTGATTTTTGTGAGAAGGAAATATTTCTGGCGCAGTCATAAGGATAGCGGGAGAGTCTTTGAAGATCCTCGTCGTTTTTAAACGTTTGCTCGCTAATCGACCTACTCAAGGAAACATTTAACTGTCAACCTGAGGGCCACCAAGAAAACCATATTAAAAAAGAAAAATAGGAAGAGTATGCACTTCAGCATCATCTTTACCCTGTAAGTTATACATGTCTCAATCATCCACACCACAGAACCCCGTCCTTAGACCTCCTACATTAATAATATCCCAATTAACACAACAAACCTCAGAAAACCCAGAACCAATCATCGAAACAATCACCATGACACCACAATTTAACCTCAAGGATTTGTGCGTCCTCTCAGAATTCGATGGAAACCCCAACGAGCTCTACAGCTTCATCAATGTAGCTACAATGATCCTAAATCATCACTGGAACACAATTGATCCAAACCACTTTCAAAACCACATGCTTATACAAGGAATCCTTAGCAAACTCAAAGGAAAAGCAAGAGAAGTAATTTCTGTATTCGGATGCAAACAGTGGGTGGAAATAAAAAATACCTTAATCCAACACTTTGCCGACCAAAGAAACGAAAATTCATTAACTAGAGATTTAGTTAATCTACGCCAAGGGCCCAACGATTCTCCACAACAATTTCACGAGAAAGTAATGGGACTCCTAAGCACAATCACTAACTATATCGAACTACATGAAGAGAACGAAGCAATAAAGCGAAGTAAAGAGAATTTTTTCCAACAACAAGCAGGACTTCGCGAACCAATGGGTTCTACTATCAGAGCCATGAGACCGACGTCACTATCCATAGCTCTACAGTACATCCAAGAAGAAAATAATATAAGGTATCTGCAAAGGGGACTAAACCATGTACCGCCTACGAACAGAACACAAACCACCAACCCTACAGCGAGGCCGCTTCATTTCCCAAGCACCACTAACTTTTTACGGCCACAATGGCAGCAAACCAATACAGGACCACGACCATTCCCGCAATTTAAGGTTCCACAATTCCAACAGCATGTAAATAATCATACAAGACCACCCTTCCAACAACAACCTAGGTTTCAAGGAAATCAACAATTTAGAACACCGTTCCAACAAAACTCGCTCAATAGGCCAGGACCATCTCAACCCTATAAACCGACACCCATGAGCATAAGTACAAGAGCTACCAGCCAGAACAAGGCTCCAAATCAAGGAACATTCTTTAGAAACCAAGGACCTTCGGGATTTACATCCGAAGAACTGTTTAATATCGAGCAAATCGACGAAGCCTACGGGTACGATATAAATACGTATGGTCCCGACGAGGACCAAGATAACTACAACCATTATTGTGAACAACCATACTACACCCACGATAATCAAGAAGCAGAAAACCTACAATACGAGGAAGAAAATTTTCCAGAAGTTCCAAGAAAAAACACAGAAACGTAGTCGAACTTCATTCCTATGCCGACAAAAAGGAGCTACCATACATATCAATTGCTAATCCACCTCTCAAACTATTAATCGATACCGGTGCTACCAAATCTTTCCTTAATCCCGAAATTGCCTCAAAATTCTACTGTAACAATATCAAACGTGAACCTTTCATTGTCACATCTATATTCCAAAACCACAGTCAAGATTATTGCGCAGACATTCCAATGTTTCCTGAATTAAAAACGAACGGCAACTTCAAATTTTATCTCTTTAAATTTCATAAAACTTTTGACGGTCTTATAGGCCTAGACAATCTAAAACTTCTCAAAGCTCATGTCAATCTCCCAGATTCAAAACTCATTACTGAAAACTCAATTCTTCCAATTCATTATTACGAAAGTAATAAAACACAATTCTATACTATTCAACTTGAACCACAAACAATTACCAAAGTCCGTGTACCAGTCAACGAAGATGCAGGAACCCTAATTCTCCCAAGACAAGAAGTTCAAGGTGCAGTTCTAAGAGAAAGTCTTATCACCGCTTGCGATCATCTGGCTTGGACAGAACTAATAAATGATACCGATGAGCCAATACAGATATCATTAATAGAAGCAGTAAAAAGTACAAAAATCAATCCTCAAGAATATCATCTCTATACTACAGACGTCCTCCCTCAAGAAGAATATCAATTAAACATCGACCCACAAATTAGAACAGACCACCTTAATACAGAAGAAGAGAAACATATCAGAAAACTTTGTAGAAGATATTCAGATATTTTCTATAACCCAGATGCTCCACTTACATTTACGAACCAAGTCAAACATAATATTCGTACCACCGATGAAGTTCCTGTTTACACCAAATCCTATAGATACCCTCACATCCATAAGCAGGAAGTTAAAAACAGATATCATCTATGCTGGACCAAGGAATTATTCGACCCAGCCAATCTCCATGGTCATCTCCAATTTGGGTCGTCCCAAAAAAACCCGACGCCTCAGGAAAAATCAAATGGCGAATCGTGGTCGACTATAGAAAAATAAATGAAAAAACGATAGATGATAAATACCCGATTCCAAATATATCTGACATCTTAGACAAACTGGGAAGATGCCAGTATTTTTCAACGCTAGACTTAGCGAACGGATTCCACCAAATCGAAATGGCAAAAGAGGACATACAAAAAACTGCCTTCAACGTAGAAAATGGCCACTATGAATACGTTCGAATGCCATTTGGACTTAAGAACGCTCCTGCAACATTCCAACGGGTCATGGACAACGTTCTTAAGGGACTTCAGGGAGAAATCTGTCTCGTTTATATGGACGATATGGTAGTATTTTCCACATCCCTACACGAGCACATGGTGAACCTCGCAAAGATCTTTCAACGTTTACGAGAAACCAGGTTCAAAGTGCAAATCGATAAATGCGAATTCCTAAAAAAAGAAGTTGGATTCTTAGGTCACATTATAACTACAGATGGAATAAAACCTAATCCAAATAAAATACAAGCAATCCTAGATTATCCAATACCAAAAACAGCAAAGCAAATTAGAGGATTCCTGGGATTACTGGGATACTACAGAAAATTTATAAAGGACTTCGCAAAGATTACTAAACCATTGACGCTATGTCTCAAGAAAGACGCAAAAATCGAGCACACACCAGAATTCTTAAAATGCGTGAAAACTTGCAAAAACTTGCTTACAAACGAACCATTTCTACAGTATCCCGATTTTTCGAAACCATTTAACTTAACGACAGATGCAAGCAACATCGCAATTGGCGCTGTGTTATCACAAGGTCCAGTTGGAAGCGACAAACCGATCGCCTATGCGTCTAGGACGTTAAATGAAACAGAGCTAAAATATTCCACTATCGAGAAAGAGATGTTAGCTATAGTATGGGCTACGAAGTATTTTCGCCCATATCTGTTTGGAAGAAAGTTCAAAATTCTCTCAGACCATCGCCCTCTCCAATGGCTCTTTCATTTAAAGGATCCAAATTCAAAATTCGTCAGATGGCGCCTTAAACTAGAAGAGTTTGATTACGAAGTCGTATACAAAAAGGGTAAATTAAATACAAACGCCGACGCTCTATCTAGATAGATTGAAATAAACACCAACGAGACTCTTAAAATCCAAGATAGTGAAATAAAAGATAACGAAAAAGAATTCGATGAAATCTCCCTTTTCAACCATCCGGGATCAATATACGACCCAGTTGAAGACATAATAAACAACCCACTAGGCGAATTAAATGCAGAAGAACAAGATATCGTAAACGAGCTTCTTCGAAATAAAAAATCAAAGGAAGATAACAACATAGCAGACGACAATAGCGATATAACCAGACACACCGCTGAAGAGGACCCTATACTTGGTATACCCATAAGCGAACGAGCAATTAACCATTACAATAACCAAATTATCCTCAGGCTCGTTAATTTTAACCCTGCTTCGCCAATTAAAGAAGAGATTTTTATTAACAAAAAACGATTTCACATACAAATTGGGAGAAACAATCTTGACAATGAAATCTTCAAATTTTTCAAAGACTTTATTGATCCCAAGAAGAAATACGCCTTGTTTTTCGAAGACGAAGAGCTGTACCCAATCCTTTGTAGGATTACAAGGGAAAAATTTAAGAACTCCGCATTCAGCTTAGTTAAATGCAATACAATTTTAGAAGATGTAAATTTCACCGAAAGACAAAAACAAATAATATTAAGATATCACGAAGGCAAGACGAATCACAGGGGAATAAATGAAGTAGAAGCAGAAATCCGAAAACTTTTCTACTGGCCAACTATAAAGAAGGATATAGAAGAGATTATAAGTTTATGCGAGATCTGCCAAGTTAGCAAGTATGATAGGAACCCACCAAAACCTAAGTTTATGCTAACCCCAACTCCAACTAAGCCTATGGAAATAATTCACCTAGATGTATTTCAAGCCAGCGGACAAAAATTCTTAACTATAGTTGATGCCTTTTCAAAGTACGGACAAGCCTACCCGATAGAAGGAGCAAATGCAATCAGTGTCCTAAATGCTCTCCTTGTGTTCATCACCCATCATGGACTTCCACACCTTATAGTGACAGACAGCGGAACCGAGTTAAAGAATGGTCTGATGCAAGAATTCGTCGACATACACAAGATCTCTATTCACTACACCACCCCGGATAGCCCGCAGTCCAACGGAATGATTGAATGGTTTCACTCTACAATTCTTGAGCACCTTAGAATTATTCGAGAGAAAAAGAAATCCTCAAATATAAAAGAACAGATGCTATATGCCATACTAGGGTACAACAACTCTATTCATTCAGTGACCCAACTTAAACCCATAGACGTTCTGAACGGCCATCTGGAAGCTAAAGATCCATTCGACATTGATATAAAAAAGACTCTGCTTAATAACTATACACAATGCCATCGAGACAAGACCAAAGAAATGTATAAGGAGATTAATAAGAAAATCCAAGGAATAAAAGTGAAAAATATCGAAAAAAGAAACGAAAAACGAGATGTGCCAATAACTTATAAACCCTTTTCAAAAGTATATTCCAAAAAAATAGTCAGAAGGAACAAACTCCTCCCACGATTTTCCCCAAAAGTCGTCCAAAACAATAATCCTGTCACCATCGAAACTGAAAAAGCAACAATACACAAAAAGAATATCAAACATAAACCACAAAATTTATTGCAGATGTACATTCAGCATGGGACAAGAAGTAAAAATGAAGAACTTACAAGACAACCCCGGAATACTACCTGTGAACCAGGGCCAAGCAAGAGTCCAAACAAGCACGCATGACTTAATACATTACCTACCACTTCAACCAATAGAAGAAGAAATTAAATCAGTAGAACAACAATACGAAGCCGTTACCACTGCGATTCAAAATGGGTTAAGCCACCCTTACTTCATTAGCTTACAAAATTTCGATCAAGCCCTGCGCTACCAACTGCAGAGCGTCAAAGAAAAATTTCGCTTCATTTCTCCAGTCACCAGACCAAAAAGGGGACTTTTCAATGGCCTGGGAAGCATCATAAAAACCATATCCGGAAATCTCGATCAAGAAGACGCAAAATACTATAATAAAGCAATAGAAAAACTAAAATAAAACGAACAAAACCTGACTTATCAAGTAAACCACCGCATCAGTCTAAATACAAAAATAATAGAAAATTTCCACGAATCAATATCACTCATCAGTCACAATCAAGAAATTGTCGCCTACGAGATCGAAACCATCAACTCCAGACTCAACAAATTAGCTTTCGACTACAACCACTATCTACAAACGAGGAACGTATTAGATCAGCTAAACGTTATCCTCCAAATCATTCTTCAATTAGGTACTAAGTGACCTCGAAGAAGCAGTAACATTTGCTAAAATGAACATTCTTCATAATAGTCTTATTAAAGTAGAAGAAATTCAGTGGATAATGAAGTCAATCTTAAATATCCATCCGAAAGATCAACTGCTATATCCTAATGAAGAAGACTCTCATAAATATTACGACATCATCAACGTCGACGCCTAATTCGCCAACAACACCATTGTGTTTATCCTACATATCCCTATCTTTTTCCCAAGTTCATTTACATATTACCACTTATTTTCTATCCCAACACAGAATTTTTCAACTATTATTCCTCCTGCTCCCTATCTTCTTGTAAACATGGAACTATTCCAGTACAATGAGTTACCATGCAAGAAAATCAACCAAAATTATCTATGTCAAGAAAACCATCTACAACAGAGAACAGGAAGCGAAGACTGCATTATCCAAATCCTTCAGATTGAAAACGAAGCAGCATCTTGTGAGAATATTCCCGTAACACTTAATAGCACAATAATCGAAGAAGTTTCAAATACTCACTATATTGGTATCTTTCCAACATTAACAAAAATTCATACTCGCTGCTCCACCTCGACAATAGACGTCTTGCAGGGAACATATCTGATAGAAGTGCCCCCACGATGCGAATTCAGGACCAGCCAAGAGAGTTTCTCAAATTCCCAAACAACTGTCGCAACAATACCCTTAACACTACCCAAAATTAAGACTATCGATATTAAAGATGCCGTCAAACTGAAACCAGTGAAATTGGACAAAATCCACTTAGATGAGTTACATAAATTAATTAAAGAAGAAGAACATTTGGAACCCGTATCCATACAGGGATGGAATTCTGGAAATAATCATTATTGGATGACTCCAATCTACATCATCGTAACAATTCTTAGTTTTTTCACAGGTTACAAGATCTATTTGAAGAAGAAAAACGAAGCCACAACCACACAAAAACCAACCCATGACCAACCAGAGTCCAAAGTTTTGTTCGTCCCTTACAAAACTTCCCCAAGGGATGGACAAGTTATAAGTTGATGACCTGTAATATCCGATACCCGATTTCCTTTCAATGCAGCGGACTTCCCAATAGCAAATTCTGCAATTCAACAGGATGTTACACTCGAGGAACCAAACTTGCAATTCTGCAAGTCTGACGTTTCGATTCCATTCAATCATCAATAATTTTAGTATAAATAGTTGTAAATTTGTAATATCAAATCAGTTCTAATTATTTAGTAACCATAGTGTATTTTTGTGTAAAGTTCAATATAAAGTTTGTTAGTATAAATTTTGAAAATAAAGTTTTTAAAAAGTGATTTTTGTGAGAAGAAAATATTTCTCGCGTGAATGGCTGGACCGATTTTACTAATTCTTTTTGTGTTGTATTTGTTATTATTAGGAGAAGGTTCTTACGGAAGAAAATATTAAGAAAATCTCTCAGAAATATTGAAAAATAGACATTTTGCATATTTTAAAAAACGCGCGTAACGAATGTCAATGTCATTCACAGCCATAGACTATATTTGTTCGGAAACGTAGTTACTTAATTAAATAAACCTTAAATTAACCTGTGACATCACACCCTTAGTTTTAATTTATGGAATGTATAAATTTTATTTATTTATTAATTTACTTACGGAATTTTCCTTTTTTACAAGTTTTACTTTATAATAATTAACAACATGGAGATTATAAAACTAAATTACCTAAAAAACTAGATAACAAGGTACAAATATTCTATATATACATATCCTATCCTATCCTATCCTACTAATATTATATAGGCGAAAGTTTGTTTGGATGGATGTATGGATGTATGGATGTTTGTTCCTCTTTCACGCAAAAACTACTAAACGGATTTTAATGAAACTTTACAGTAATGTAGCTTATAGATCAGAATAACATACAGGCTATAATTTATAAAGATATTGTGTGAATTGTCCAAAATATAACGATAAATGTCATTTAAGTCTGAAAAAATTCTGCAATCTGCGAGCTACTCAGGCGTGTGCTGCAAAAACAGTTAGTGCTACATGTATATAATGTATGGTGAAAATATTTATCTTAAATAGTCCTACAAAAAATTCTGCGACACCATATATATCTATCTTTTATGAGTAAGCCATTATTGTCAAAATAGTGAACCATAAATACAATAAAAATTGATAATTTATTTCTAATGCACATTTGGTAGTAATAAATGGATCCTTATCAAAATGAATACTTTTATCGCTTTTGGTATTTAAAGGAGATAAATTTTGTCCTTCACAATACATCATTTGGACAAATATTTTAATAGTTACGATGATGACAAACCGAACGCGCGATACTATGGTATGTTACGGTCCGACAGGCGGCGCGGGCAGACGCGTGAGACGTCGTTGACCCTACTAATCCTATCCTATCCTACTAATATTATATAGGCGAAAGTTTGTTTGGATGGATGTATGGATGGATGTTTGTTCCTCTTTCACGCAAAAACTACTAAACGGATTTTAATGAAACTTTACAGTAATGTAGCTTATAGATCAGAATAACATATAGGCTATAATTTATAAAGATATTGTGTGAATTGTCCAAAATATAACGATAAATGTCATTTAAGTCTGAAAAAATTCTGCAATCTGCGAGCTACTCAGGCGTGTGCTTACATAAAGACCTTGATTTTATTCGAATTACACGCAGACGACGTCGCGGGCAACAGCTAGTACATATATAAAAAATCTGGTGTGGGCACCACACGACCTTCCGAACACTAACAAGTAGTGGTAGTTTTTGATAAAAGTGTCAATATCTCGAAAACTAATGAAAATATCAAAAAAATGTATTCTTTCAAAAATGACTGAAATTACATGTTCTTTCCACAAAGTATAAATATTTTGCCAATAACGATATAAAAACCCAATATTTTCAAAAAATTCCATTTTTTGATAAGAGTAAACGTCCACTTCCGGTCGGCCGATTTTACTCAAATTCTATTAGATTCCTCCGATGGTGATTATAAGTAAGGTTTTATAGTTTCATTCCGATCCGATTAGCTGTTTAGCCGCAAATGTGTTCACAGACACACAGACATTTTTTATTTTTGGGTTTTTTAGGCTCAGGGAACCCTAAAACGCGTATTTCCGCTAAAAACCCGAGATCGAAATTTTTCGCGATCACAATACCTTCCTATAACAGCGTTGCTGTTCGGAAAAAAATATCGAAAAAACTAATTAGTTAGTAGTCAGATGTCAAAAATATAAAAAATAATTTGACACTAGTCAAAAGTTGATACTCTCAAAAAACATAATTTGACAGCTGTCAGATGTCAAAATATAGAAGGAGCTAATCTGACTGATATTAACAAGTAGTGGGTGGTAGAATTGGAGTGGCCATAGTATGGAGATGTCAAAAATATCGAAAAAACTAATTAGTTAGTAGTCAGATGTCAAAAATATAAAAAAAAATAATTTGACACTAGTCAAAAGTTGATACTCTCAAAAAACATAATTTGACAGCTGTCAGATGTCAAAATATAGAAAATTAAATGTTAAAATACGCCAAAACATAATTTGACAGCTGTCAGATGTTGAAAATATAATAACTACCAATTTTTGTTTAAAAAAAGCGAATCCACAATTTTTATTTCACATATTTCCAGTTTTTGATAAAAGTGTCAATATCTCGAAAACTAATGAAAATATCAAAAAAATGTATTCTTTCAAAAATGTCGGAAATTACATGTTCTTTCCACAAAGTATAAATATTTTGCCAATAACTATATAAAAACCCAATATTTTCAAAAAATTCCATTTTTTGATAAGAGTAAACGTCCACTTCCGGTCGGCCGATTTTACTCAAATTCTATCAGATTCCTCCGATGGTGATTATAAGTAAGGTTTTATAGTTTCATTCCGATCCGATTAGCCGTTTAGCCGCAAATGTGTTCACAGACACACAGACAGACACACAGACAGACAGACAGACAGACATTTTTTATTTTTGGGTTTTTTAGGCTCAGGGAACCCTAAAACGCGTATTTCCGCTAAAAACCCGAGATCGAAATTTTTCGCGATCACAATACCTTCCTATAACAGCGTTGCTGTTCGGAAGGTAAAAAGGATGTTTGTATAGTTGATTCAAATAGAAGTGTCATCAAGTGGGCTGGGTACGTGTGAGATCATCTTTAACTTTATTACTAGATTTAATGGAAACAGAACTTTAGTTAGGGAATTATATGTCATCGCGATGTGTCAAAATGTTTATAGTTATATTGAGCATATGTAGCAATCTGATCACAAGCTGGCTAATATTGCGATTCAAATTTCACTAAACGTGGGTACTGCCACTACAAATTTGAATTTTCCAGAGACTACTTGATGACACTTCTATTTGAATCAACTATATGTATGAAATCGATGAACTCAAAAACTACTGGACCGAAAATTAGTATATATATTTTTTTCCACGGAGAAGGTTTATATGATATGCTCATTGATGCCACTCGCCACCAGGTGGCGTTTTAAAGTAGCAACTTCTGCCCCGTTCAACCGATTGTCATGAAAATTGGTATGTATATGTATTTTACCACGGAGAAAGTTTGTATGATATGCTCATTGATGCCACTCGCCACCAGGTGGCGCTGCAGAGTAGCAACTTCTGTCCCGTTCAACCGATTGTCATGAAAATCAGTATGATGATCTATTTTTAATGGGTAAGATGAATATGATATTCGTATTAATGGAAGTTACCACCAGATGGTGCTTCCATGTATCAAATTCAATACTGATTAATAGATATCTATACGAATTCATATAAATATAATTTCGAAACATATATTTTTGGTGCGATAAGTAAAACAAAACTATAAACTTTCTTTCCTTCTCTATCTCTTCTTATCTATTATTTTTCTTAAATTTATCTTAGTTGTTGGCGTAGCAACGTGCGCCGGGTACAGCTATAAATAATAAAATTCTTTTGTATTGATTTTTGATTAATATCAATTGTACGAAAATTTGAATAAATCGCGTTTAAAATCCTTCCGATTCAAATCCCAATCCAGTAAATTTTTATACCAGCTTTAACGTTTCCGTCTTTATTCGTAAATAATAATTTCATTGTATTAAGGGTTTACGGTAGTAAAAAATCTGTCATGGAGGTCACCATATTTTTTTACAAATGGCATTTATGTAAAAAAGCATTGTGGTCCCCATGACTGATTTTCTCCTACTGTTCCTCTTAAATAGTTTACTACAATCCCAGTTAACCAGGCGACGTGATTCCGACGTCAGTTAAACGTTATTTGATCACCTACATGACGTGAGGAATTGACGTGATTGTGACGTCTTTAGTACGTGATAATGTCACAGCTTATAGACGTCAGCAAATAACGTTATGGTAACGTCAGCAAATAACGTTATAGTAACGTCAGCAAATAACGTTATGGTAACGTCAGAAGATAACGCTATGGTAACGTCAGCAGATGACGCTGTGGTTACGTCACTGTAAAGTACTCAACTAGGAGATTGGAAAGGATAGAAATGAAATTAGACACAGAAGTAATAAGCATTTATTCAAAAATTAAAATTATTGACATTTGCATTACCGACTAAAATTAAATAATTAGTTTATGACTAAAATTAAATAATTAGTTTATAAACTTTTTCGTATTTAAACGAACGAATGAATTAAAGGAAATGATGTAAAACAATCGCCAATGCTTTCTACTCAGAATAACAGAAGCGCATCTTTTAAAATATCTGTTTATCTATAAACTCAAATATATATAAATTTTGAAACTTAAATTTAATAATAAACAACATAGTTATAACTTAAATACTAATATCAGAAACAAGGTACATTTTATACCATTATCACACAAACAGGTACAAGTTAAATTATTGCCGCAAAAATATTAAAAGTTACCAAAATAATAAATGATAGATAAATTGTAAGGTATAAAAAAGTTGTTTAAAATTTGCTTATATAGTTACAAATATATACATATGTACATATTACACTAATCTCAAGGAAATGTACGATAATCATTACTTTTATAACAAGTTAAATTTTATATTAATTTAACGAAATAAGAATTAAAATTTACATTACACATTGCACAAAATTCATATTTAATAAACACACGAAGCTTCTTATTATGAAAATGTTTATCATAAACATGATTGAAATACTTACTTTTACAATCTACAACACAACATTTATATCTAAAATAACCTGGTAGTGACATGTTTAAAACTATTCACTATACTTTTGCACCCTTTTTACGCTAAAACTACCTTCAATTTATATTAAACTAAAACCACTTGCACTTCCCTGTCACTATGCCATGCCGCCATTACTGTTTTTTCGCGCTACCAGCTGATCAGATTTTGCTGGTTTAGTTCCCAATTTCACCACTACAGAATGCGACTGCGCCCTATGGTATGTTGGCGCCTTTGGGCTATGTTTCAAAAAGTCTCTTAATTTATCTATGTAATATACACAGAGATAATAGAACAGATTTGTTGATGCCTAATATAAAGTTGGCAACAAGTTCCGACATCAGCGCGCCATTGTCCTATGGTAGAAGCTCATCGATTTAAAAATGGGCGGGATATACCAGCTTACCTATAAACTTTGTATTATACATTGGAATACATACGCTTATAATTTTAAAATTTTATATTCTTACTGTGAATATATAAATTTTAAAATATAAGCTATATATTTTCATACTATTAGAAATAAAATTAAAATAAAACAAGGATTAATAATTATAGTTTTTATTTCAACACAGAACATATTTAATCATAAGAAAAAGATAAATACCATAAAAACAAATTTTAATAAATACAATTTTTATTTGAACACAAAAACACATTTAATCATAAGAAAAAAATAAATATACAATAATCAAACCAAATTTTATTTATAAAAAAAAAAACATTTTACAAAGAGAACATTTATTTAAAATAAAAAATAAATTCTGTAAAACAACAATATTTATTAAAAAAATAAAAATACTTTCTACTCGAATAACAAAAGCGCATCTTTTGAAAATTAATAATATACAACATAGTTATAACTTCAATAATATCACAAAAAAGGTACATTTTATAATGTTATCACACAAACAGGTACAAGTTATATTATTGCCGCAAAAATATTCAAAGTTACCAAAATAATAAATGATAGATACAGGTACAAAAAAAATGTTTAAAATTTGCTTATAGTTACAAATATATATTATGTACATATTACACTAACATCACAGAAATGTACGATAATCATTACTTTCATAACAAGTTAAATTTTATAATTTAACGAAATAAGAATTAAAATTTAAATTTACATTACACATTGCACAAATTACGTTTTTAATAAACACATGAAGCTTCTTATTATGATAATTTTTATCATAAACAGGATTGAAATACTTATTTTTACAATCTACAACACAACATTTATATCTAAAATAACCTGGTAGTGACATGTTTAAAACTATTCACTATACTTTTGCACCCTTTTTACGCTAAAACTACCTTCAATTTATATTAAACTAAAACCACTTTCACTTCCCTGTCACTATGCCGCCATTACTGTTTTTTCGCGTTACCAGCTGATCAGATTTTGCTGGTTTAGTTCCCATTTTCACCACTACAGAATGCGATTGCGCCTTATGGGTTGCGCACAAACACGTTGGCGCCTTTGGGCTATGTTTCAAAAAGTCTCTTAATTTGTCTATGAATATACATAAACATTTAAAAAAATTTTAACGTATTGTTTTCCGTTTGAAAGCTTTTATAAAATATATATTTCAAAAATTGATAACGAAGTGAAATATTTTTTTATACTATTAAAATATTAACCATATCAATGAAAAAAATAAAATGAAGATTATAATCAATGATGGTTAAAGAAAATAATACATATAAACATGTAAAGTAGCTTTAATTTATCTACTACAAGATATGAGAGAAAGACAGTGCGAAATATGAGATAAAAAATGTGGAACGCTTCTGTTTTATAAATTAACAATCGATAAATTGGATAATAAATGTCCCGAAAAAAAAGTCAATTTGACGAATAAACGAGACGTCACTTTCACGTTGCCAATATGACGTCTTTTTTACGACATATTTCTGACCTATGACCAATCTCACCAAAAATGACTAATAAATGTCGTGAAATAGACGTCATCATTCGTCATGTGGTTAACTGGGATGTAATATAACAAAAACCTTAGCCACAGCAACGCGTGGCCCGGTCAGCTAGTTATAATTATAATTATAATAGCTTGTTTACCCTGTAGTGTCTGTAGATTTGTAATCAATTTATGGAACTTGTCTAGTAATTTGTTTACAGGTGTAGTGTGTACCAGGTGTTGTTTGTCTTTTAGTCTTTTTTCTGACTAATAAATATTCATCATGTTTTATATTATTTCCTTAATAATTGTTATCACAAAAAAATTAATGTGTTTGCATAACTATTATAACTGCATAGAATACAATAAATTTGCTTTCCCATTAACGATAACCTAAAATTTGTCTAATAAATTTGTAATCATGATCATAGATGAATATTAAATATTTTTATTCAATTTTCTGTAAATGCAGATATTACTATTAAGTAAACAACTAAAAGAACTATAGACGTCTTTCGCTTTCATCTTTAATTTTTGTAAAATCATATTTTTTTAAATCATCTTTCCTTATAATCACCAAGTTTTCAATGATAAGTTGTAACTTTAATTTTTAAGGTTCAAAACGCTTTTTTTTTAATTCTTCTTCGAAATTATGAAAAATAATAAAAAAAATTAAGGTATTCAAATGTTTTTTTGTATTTGGCTTCGGAAATATCAAAAGTAATAAAAAAAATGTAAAATGTCTCGCTAAATAGTACACCATTAGAAAAACATAAAAATAAATGAAAAATAAATATTTGAGTGGTAAGATATGTCGATATTTATAATTTCTTTGAATTATAATAAAACAAAGATTAAAATTTTCGGGTATAATATATATATAGTTCTGGGGGGTGCCATTTCTCCTTCCATAGCTGAAATGGTAATGAATTCCCTACTCCACTACTGCACGAACAAAGTAGACTTCCCATTCCTCTACCAATATGTCGACGACCTCATATGTGCTGTACCTAAGAACAAAATAGAGTACACTTTGGAGATTTTCAACGCTTATGTTACTCACCTCAAATTCACCTGTGGGACCGAAACAAACAGAATGGTACCCTTTTTGGACACTGCAGTTATCAGGCACGACGACAATTCCATCAGGCTCGATTGGTACAGAAAGAAGACATATTTAGGAAGGTACGTCCGTTTTCACTCCTACCATCCGTTCGAACAAAAGGTCAACATCATTATCGGTCTAATAAATCGCATCGAGAAGATGTAAACAACTATACTGATCTGTTATTTGACATATAACGGAAGAATCACTATCCCAAGAATCTACTGAACAAGTTGTTGCACCAAGATTGTCCCACGCGCACAATTCCACCAAAGAACACTACGGGAACAGAACCTGTTGAATTGCACTATACCAGACTTCCATTCATAAGAGGGTTATCATCTCAAATCTCCAACCGCCTGAGAAAACACAATATTATCGTCGCAAATGCCACCTATAGGAAAATGGTTACCTGTTTCTCCCATTTGAAAGACAAGACGCCGAAGATAAATAAATCGAACGTGGTTTACTCCTTACAGTGTAGTGGATGACCCAAACAATACATAGGGAAGACAGGCCAAAAGCTCGCAAAAAGAATCGCCTTACACAAAAGCGTTAAGTCAACACGTACATTCTATCTCACACCAAATGGAATATGGTAATGTAAGAATCCTCGAAACAGACACAAATCAATTCAAAAGAAACTTTGTGGAGATGTGTTACATCAATGGGTGCAAAAATTCGATGAATTCTAAAAAAGATGTGGAAGGTTTGAGTTCGATTTACACCTACCTGGTACATCAAGATCTAACGAAGAATATCAGGCATGGGGACATTACCTAAATTTGTGCAGTTTTGGTGCTTCGTGAGTGCGAAAAACATTGTTTTCGTGGTCTTTATGTGGTGTTTTATTTGTGTTTATGTCCATGGCCTAACCTTAAAAACATAAATGACTGACAGCTCTTGAAGGTCGATCCAAATGTCGTCGTAGGTGGCTCTAAACAACAGAGGTATGCAACTAACCCTTACCCGAAGTCGCTCTGTGTATCTCCAAATATTGTTGTCTCTGTCTTAACAATACCAAGAAAAAAGGATAGACGTTTCTGCGGTCCTCGATGTCCTCGTGGTTTCACTGTGTTTTCGTTTTTAATTTTGTAATTGTTTAAAAACTCTCGAGTTGTTTAAAGATAAGATCGGCAAATTAAACAATGTTATATCCGAAAACTATATTGTATTACGGTTTTTGCATAGTAAAAATTATATTGTATTTGAACCCCTAAAAAGTAGGAAGATTAGAACACTTTCCTCTGTAAGTTTTTTAACATCATATAATATTTCATATACTTACAAATCTTGTATTTCCCATTTTAGGCGCTGATGAAGTCGAAAAGGGTCGCCAAAAATTTCGCATATTTGGAATAAAGTTTTTCTCACATCTGGCTCTTTTCATCCATTGCCTAACCTCCTATTCCTGTGGCATATATATATATAGAAAAATTACGACGTAGTATTATTAGGAATGGAATAACACTCGGGAAACGTCAATTGGGCCAAAGATGTTAAACTGCCATTTAGAGTAAAACTTTTATTCTTTAATGCGAAATTTTCTGTAACTGTTTGTTACCTTCGTCAGCGCCTACAATAGGATTTATTTTATTTATTATAATATATTAGTAAATTTGGTACTTACAAAAGAATGTGTTCAAATTAAATAACAAACCATGTGAAACATTATCCCAATAAAGGAAGAACAAATAAAATTGTATTTTACTATTGTAACACCCAACGAAGACAAAAGAAATACTGCAGAATTTGGAAAAAAAATCGATGGAAAAACAAAAGTACTAAGTGGTAAAAACATAAAACAAAGGTGTTCAGTGTGTACACCTCATATGAATTGAATTCGGGTTTAAAAAAAAAGATTTTCATAAGAGGTGTACACCTTTGTTTTATGTTTTTAACATTTAGTACTTTTGTTTAACATTTTTATAGGAATGGAATAACACTCGGGAAACGATAATTAATTATTATTTTAGTTAACTTCTTGAAGACGACTTCAATGATTATATATTATATTTGTTTGAAACTGATTCTATTTGCATTTAGAAATATTTTCCAATAATTATAATTCAATCTAAATACAAATCTCTTTTCGTTTAAGAACATGTTTTGCTACAGTTTTTGTCTTTCTTGTATGATAATTATTTAGTTAGTTTTGTGTTAAATAAAGATAACAAGGTTGAAGAATCACCTTATATATTATCTTAAGTTAAATTGGTATAAAATGAAATTATGTATATTTAAAGAACCAGTCCTGTTCGCTTAGTGATTGTGTGAAATCAAGTTGAATGGGAATAAATTTCAAAATGTACACAAAAATTCTCGTTTTATTATTTGCTTTTATATTCATTTTCATCAATAGCGTTAACGGTAAGTAGTTAAAATTATAGAGCATTATAAGATACATTAAAATTTAATTTGGGGATACCAAATGAGGATTATTTTATCCACATCATTTTATATAATTACACTGTTATTGTAATATGTGTTCATAATTTAATCAATTTATTATGAAGAAATAAAACTATTTTTGTAAACAAACACTGTTCATATATTTTCATAACAAATAACAATAATGAATTTGTAATTCTTAAAAAAATAAGCTCATTCACCTCCCAATTTTTAAACATTCTTTTTCTATTATTTTAAGCTAGTTAGTTTGGTTTCGATAGTATAAGCATGATTCCAAGCTTCTGCATACTATAAAACTGTGTATATTTTGCAACAGTAAAATCATGAAAAAGTTGAAGAGTTGTGGGAATGTTGATAGTATAGTATATGGCTTAACACCCCATGTGGGGTTTCGCAGATTTCGCTTTCTAGATCCATTTCACAGGGTGGATCAGTCACCATCATCATTGTATTTCGCTTATATGTCTTCATTTGTTTCGGTCTTTTGTCTTCTCTTTCCATTTTGTAATTCCTACCCTGCTTAGGTCTTTCTCTACTTCAGTTAACCATTTCGATCTGGATCCACCACGTCTCCTTTTTCCTCCTGGTTGCCATAATACAATAGCTTTTGATACTGATTCTGGTTCTTGCCTCCATATATGACCCAGCCATTTGATTCTTTGTATTTTTATTTTCTTTACTATATATCCATTTAATTCTTCTAAAATATCTTTATTCGTTCTCTTTCTATACTTCTGTTATTCGATTCTCACTGGACCCAGTATTGTTCTTACTATCTTTTGTGCATTTATCCTTAATATCTCTTTTTCTTTTTTTGTCATAGTCATTGTTTCTGCTGCATACATTTTTATTGGTCTTATTATTGTTTTATAAATATTCATTTTTGTCTGTTTGGTCAATATTTTACGTTTAAGTAGTTTTCTATTTGCTTGGTATACTCGGTTTGTCGCAATTATTCTTTCTTCGATCTCCGTTTTTCTTTCCCCTCTGTTGTTTATCATAACGCCCAGGTATCCTTATCTCTCTATTTTGTTTTGCTTTACCGAGTCTAATTAGTTTTGTTTTCTTTTTTTTTATTTTACTTCCATCTTCTTTCCCTCTTCTTTAATCTTCATTAATAATTTTTCCATGTTTTTTTTTGTTAGTTGCGCTTTATCATCTGCATAGGGCATAGGCGAATAGTTGGTAACCTAATGTTCTTAGGTTTCCCTTATGGATCTTTCTTAGCACAAAATTTACTGCCAGGTTAAACAGTGTTGCTGACAGTAAGTCACCTTGTCTCACCCCTTTATTTATTTCGAATTCATCTGTTTCCCCTTTTTGTGTTAGAATATTGACTTTTGGTTTCTTCACACATTTTTATTAGGTTTCTTAGTTTTTTACTTACTCCTTGATATTTTAGGGCATTCATTATTTCCTTTTCCTTTCTATTTATTGAGTCAAAGGCTTGTTCAAAGTCTGTAAATAATATTTCTATTTGATGTTGATATTCGTATGCTTTTTCCATGATCTGTTTAATGGTATATATTGCGTCCGTTGTTGATCTGCCTTTTATGAAACCACATTGGTGTTGTCCTATGATATGGAAATGTGGATACTAAATTCAAAAAGAAGCATTTCCTAAGAGTTTGTATTATTACTGCTCTCAGCAGAAAAAAATCCTAAAAATTCGCTACGGAGAAGGTCAGGTTTATTTGGTGCGAGTAAAGATGTAGTTTTAATGACATAAAAATCAAACAAATTTAAACCTTACAAACCCACTTCACTCATAACCTAAAAACAGGAGATCTTACTAGAAGGTTTGAATTTTGTTTTTGATTCCAAGGGAAGTTAGAAGATAATAACTATATGGAACGATGTATACTATTTTCGGACGAGGCAAAGTTTACGTCGAATGGGTTAGTCAGCTCACAATATAGCCGTTGGTGGAAAGACGTTAATCATAATTTTACTATCTAATCTTGTGACCAATACATAAATTTAATTTGTGGTGTGGAATTTATAAAATAAATAATTTGGACCATCTTTTTTTCTAACTACTATGAATGCTGAACGTTACCTAGAATTTTTAAGAAATAAGAATCTTTAATAAACTACCAATAATGAAAAGGCAACGTATATGGTACCAACATGATAAAACACCTTGTCACAGTGTTTGAGAATTTTTTCTACCAATTTTTAACAAAAAAGTAATTGGAAGATTTCTGGATGATGCTTGGCCCACAAGACTTCCTGACCTGAACCCCTAAATTTCTTCATTATGGGGATACTTAAAGCAAAAGGTGTATCTTTAAAGACCATTAAAAAATAATAATGATTATTTAGACCAAACAATTAGGGAAGAATGTGATGCTGTTGCTCCCGCTGTTAGTAAAAATGTATAAAAAGATTTTTCTCAAAGAACAACTACCTCCTTAGAAAGGGACAGTGGATATGTTGAGGCTTATGTGTTATGTGCAGTGAGAAAAAGTTAACCCGGATTTTTCTTATTCATGTTTGATATTGAATTTTGAAAATAAATAATTATAGTACTGATAATTCTAGTAAAAAAAAGGTGAGAGGTGTCAAGGGACACCCGGATGGAACGAAGTTCCTTTCGATTAATTAGTGGAGGAATTGTAATTTGTAAACACAACAGAGAGTTTGTGCATACATAAGCATTTATTATCGTCTGTATAAAATCTCTACTAACCTAACTCTATCAGCAATATCCGGAACTTGTGCAGAAACACTGTCAGGATACATTATTGCTTTTATTTTCTATTATTTTAATATTTATTATCTACAAAAAACCTGTATAAACTTAACAAAGTCGCGACACTACTACACTGTTCAAAGCAAAATAGAAAAAAAAATAGTAAGTAAATCCATTATTTTAATTTAAAACAGGAATTAACAATTTAATACAAAATTTTAAAATTAAAATATTTGACAGTAACTGACAGTTAAGGTAATTTGAAGTAGGTACCTAACTAGTCAAGTTAAGAACTATTTTTGAAATGTTTATGAATTTATTGATTTATAAAAACAGGATGAAATAATACTATTATAGGTACTTATTTTTTTTCTACAATATTTTCTTTTAATTTAAATTAGTGTCTTTTTAATTGTACTTTTATTAGTATTTATTATATTATGGTTTGCTATTTAAATAAAGATAGGTATATGTATCTATGAGAGAAAGAGAGAGACAACATGCGTATGTCGTGTCGTGTCGTGACAAATTTTGGTATGAATTTTTTTTGGCTAGCTCCTAGCGTCAGTCGTAACTGTTCGTAACGCCCGAAAGGGAACTTCGTTCCAAAAATCAAAGTTTATCAAATTTGTTATGAAAAAATGAGTGGTTTAATCAATAAGTTCACATGGAAACAATCTTTAATTATTATTAACATTAAAAAAATACAATTAAAAGTATTTTACTGTATACCCTGTATACCAATAAATATTTTGCAATTTTTATTTCTGATAATTAATCACAATGTAATGCTGAACTTTTTATGAAGAATAACTTTTTTTACTTAATAACAAAGCTTCTATTTGTCATTTGTTGCCAACTTTTTCAGACATACTGTATACAGGGTGTCCCAGAATTAACTACGGAAACTTCGTATACGTATTCCTTGATGACAAATAAGTAGGGTCTTTCCTATAAAAAAAATTTTTTTAGAGACTCCTGTCAGAGTTATAACCTACTTTGCAAATGTGCGCTCCTTGATCGCGATACACGATACTCAATTGACATGGTCCTACTTTTTAATTTTTTACTCCAAACCGAAACGATTTCGCAAAAAACGATAAGAAACAAAAAAGTTTCTAAATAATCAAAACTTCCTAAAATATTTTTTTGTTATTGCAAATATTAATTGCTAAGAAAGTTACAAAAAAAATATTAAGAGGGGTTCCTTGATTTGCACCCTTAGAATGGGGTAGGGCAGGTGAAAAGTGGCAGGAGAAATGCGTCTTTATAAAAATGATGTTCACCCAAATTTTTAATTTTTTATCTTGGACCAATCAGAAGATATTAAATTAAAACCGTATTTTACCACCCCTCTTTAAAGGGGTATAACTCTGACAGGAGTCTCTAAAAAAATTTTTTTTATAGGAAAGACCCTACTTATTTGTCATCAAGGAATACGTATACGAAGTTTCCGTAGTTAATTCTGGGACACCCTGTATATACTATTAATTAATAATAAAAACGAATTACGCAATATAAAGCTATTTAAAAAAGAATTTTTAATCAAAAGAATATTTTAAAATTGTTACATCACCAATTATTCGATTATTTTAAAAATGATGATTTATAATCATAAAACTTATTCTACTCTACAAAGTGGCTGAATACTAATTCTGAGGTGTCTTATTTATTCAGTTCAAAATTTTATTTTAACATCGTAGAATTGTAGATTTATAATTTTTTTTTTTTAATTATCGTCGTGTTCTTTGTTTTTTGTAATTCTCTTTGTCATTCCGGGTGGAATTTTGTAATCAAATTTAAACCCGACCATCTAGAGCTCTGATATTTTACGGATAGCTAAGAACTGGATGACAATGCATGCTTAAAGTGTGTTTAGGCATATACATAAAGATTTGCACATTTTCGGGTTGATATGAGTTTTAAATCGATTACAAAATTCCCATAGAATATACAAATTTAAGTAACAAAATAATTTATATAATAGTAAATAGTAATGTGACCTATAAATCAGGAAAAAACTTTCTACTATAAAAAGTTCTTTTTATAAATTGTAATTATTGTATATTAGGTTATTTATTGTATATCAAAATTAGTCTTAAATAATAAGGGCTTTTGCCCTTGAAGACAAAATTCTGATTATATTTATTTGTATATCTTTTTAAAAAAATATATGTTATAAGTTTAAAGTAACTACCGTTCTGTAATTACTAAAATATATTCATTTTAATCGTATATTAAATGTTTATATCAAAAACAGTTTAATTTTAATTAGTTTTCCAGTTTTAAAGTAATTAAAGATACACTTTGTTTATAGTAGTGATAATATGTATTAATAGTTTTGTCTCCAACAGGATAAGTAGCTTGTTATAATGCAATAATTACAATTCCATGTAAACATACACAAAAAAAAATCGAAAAGAGGTTGACCTTAAAGGCCATCCTTGCAACTTCCCGCTAGTTTTAACCGTAAAGATATGATAGTAACGTGACGTATTTTGACGTTTTTGACATTTTTTGAAATGTTTAAAAAGCCATAACTTATTAACGCGTTATCCGATTTTGATGTTTAAAATGGCATTCGACGCAGTTTTTTGAGACCTAAAAACGTTACTAGGAGCACAAAATCAATTAGTCAAAAAATCTCAAAGTTATTGAAAAAAAAAACACTTTTTGAAATTTTTCGACAACGATATCTCACGAACGAATTAACCGATTTTAATTTGCAAAACAGCATTTGACGTGGTTTTTTAAGCTTGAGAGCTGATTAGGTTATGAAATTGATCGATGTAATGGCCAAAAAGATATGCCCAAAAAACATCATTCTTACCAATTGTTTTTTTCGGTTATTTTAAAATTTCTCGAAATCTACCGGTTAGAATCGGTTTAAACTTACAGGGAATCTAAGTTAGATGGAACTCTTTGGAATGCTTTTTATTTCATTCCGATCGATCAACTCGTTCAAAAGTTATAAGAGGTTTACATACATCCACACACACACATCCACACGTACATACAGACACGTTGAGATCCGATGAAAACTCGATTTTCGAAAAACGGGATGAAACCAATAACTACCCGATTTAAAAAAAAATTTTTAATTTTTTTAGCGAGAAGTTAAAAAGAGTGTGCGTGTAACCTTTACGCGCGATTGAAGTAAAACTTTTTGACGTACGTATCGAAAAATAAATATTTAATTACAATTCAATTATATTTATTGTCTATATACTTTACAAAAAATGATATGTTATATTTATATTATTCATTAGAAATAGGAATTTGAAAGTTATCATTATTTTTTATATATGAAATAATAGGTGTATATGACAACTAAAATGTGAAACATAGATTTTACTCTCTAAATACCATTACAGTATTTGAAACCGTTTGAAATAGCTGAAATCACACCGTTACTTCCATCAGAATCTTCCGTTAGAATCTAACGTTAGAATATGACGTCAGAATTGTAACGTTCCGTTACAATTACTTCCGTTAGAAAATAAATCTGGGTTACCCCTAGTCGCGCCTAAAGAAGTTTTACTTCAATAATAGGTAAACAATATTAAAAATATACACACATTACGTTTAGAATGTGTGATTTTGTAGCTGTATCTACCTTATTGTAATACAACACAACACAAGAGCCTTCGATAGTTAGATAACCATTTCATTTTGTAGCATTTTATAGCATAATCCATAAAATTTAAAATCCTGAGTTGAGTTTGTTTTCTTCAGTTCTACGAAGGATCTGTTATTGCTGGTAAAAGATCAGCCATCCTGACTAGTGGTTTTATGGCCTGTATGGCTACCTAACCAAACCTAAAATAAGTATAAGCAAGTGTTAAAACATTTCGAATATTATTATTTTATGAACAAAAACGTGCAACATGCTTCTTTACTTAACGTAAAGCTTTCCTATAAACAATTATTTACTATCATAATATGTATGTATGTTATATAAACTTACTTAATCAAATCATAATGAATGTCGCTGTCTCGTCTTTTTTCATTTTCATTTTTCTTTAAATCTTTCTGGCGCTGATAATATGCCCTTTGACGTTCACAATTTCTTTTTCTTTTCAGCTCTTTAAGTCTATAAAACGAAAATAGCTAGGTATAAATAATAGGTATAAATAATTAGGTATAAATAGTGTAATTACACACCAAAAATAAAATTTATGCATATAGAGTACCTACCTACTCACTCATTTTCATTCAATATTTTTTCATCACTTTCTTTATTAATAAATCCACTTTGTTTATTCATATTTAAAACACACACTTTATACACAATTTTAAACTATTCACCACCAATGTATTTTGGTTGACAAGCTGTCAATTCATACAATTACAGATTTAAATTTTATTTAATATAGTAGGCGGAATCGTGTTAGGTATGTATCAGGTTTTATTTTCGTTACATTAGAATGACGTCACGTCCACTAGAATTACTGAGTTACCCCTAGTCGCGCCTAAAGAAGTTTTACTTCAAAAATAATAACAGATAATTTTCGTATAAAATTATAGATCTAAATAAGACATAAAATTGAAATCATTAGGTCTTATTGTTAGTTAATATTCTTCTCTGTAAAAGTCTTACAAATTTCGAATATAGTTTTTTCTGGACATTTTTTGTGTGTCTTATGGTTTTGTGTGCACCCGAATTCTTCTAGGGCTCTTACCTTATATTCTTTACTGCCGAATTTCTTAGTCAGTTCGGTTAGCTTTTGTTCATTGGGTTTTTGGATCATTTCGTATGGTATGGCATTTTATGCATTATTTTAATCATTTTTGGGATATCTAGTTTAAGAGTGTGTTTAAGAGATAATTCTTATTGTCAAAGATTCTACTTCTCTTATATTTTTCATTGTGAATGGTCGAAAATTGCAATATATAGGTTGATAGTATTCCAAAATGGGTCAACATAATATGATCTTATAGACATGTGTTGTTATCTTTTTACTTATACCTTGGTTCTTGTATGTCAGGCTTCTGAAATATTTTCGTCTAGTAATAGATCATTTCCTAACATCTTTGCTGTGCTGTTTTTTTTTTTGTCTACAGTTATTCCTTAATATTTCCTTGACCAATCGCATTCTTTTCTTTGGGTTTCAAAGTATACTTTTGGTGAGCTGTATAACGATCTATCGGATTGTTTTATTTAAAGAATTCACCAGACTATTGTTTTCGTACGTATATCGGTGAGAATTACTTCTTTTAATAACCGTAGTTTAAAATTGTGCCGCGAGTGGTGTTACAGTATAATTTCGACTTTTCCTGGTGGCGTTGAGTATTTGTCGAGACAGAACGAGTTAGTAATTCAAATTCTGATTTCATTTGTTGTTATACCTACCACTTTGAAATACAAGGGTTCATCCAAATTTGTTTGAAGAGGTCTGCCCAAGATATTTCATTATTATTGACTTTGGATTAAATACTGCCATCCCAAGAAATAGAGAAGGATTATTGCTTTTAGTTGGATTTATCAATTTAAAGCTAATCATCTGTATAATGTAGAGCATACAATTTTTTAAGCAATCATTATTTTCGTCATAGTTGTATAAATCATGGCAGTAAAGTAAGTGGGGAGTGGTAAGAGTGGAGAGCTCTGTGGTACACCTTTACTTTGGATATACAACCTAGGAGTATGGTTCTTGGGTTTTATAACATAAATTGTTCTATTATCTTAATAATTTTTAATGACAAACAATGTTTGCCTCACTACTATCCACTTTCAGTTTTGCAATTGGGATTAATAGGTACGTAAATTGGATTTATTATCGAAAGATGTTCTCTAAATCCGAACCGGTATTTTTGTATTCTATGACCATATTTCTAAAGTAAAGTGTTCTTAAATTTATTTTCCAAATCTTTTCCCATTACTGGTAGTAGTGTTAAGGCGTGTTTACATGATGCCAGTAACTGGCGCCAGTCTTACTGGCATGCCAGTGCTTGATTAGGACAGCGCTGGACTGGTACGTCTACACGTATCCAGTAGCTAGCGACTGTCTCACTGGCATCCTAGTTCCTACTTGGTGAAGTTTACCCTTCACATGTACGCCAGTTACTGGAACGCTGTGTTTACACATGTCTACAACCACTGGCGCGGGGTTGGAGGGGACGCGGGCGAGGGCCACTGGCATGAAAAATAGACCAACTTTCTATTCGAGACAGCGCTGGCAGACAACGCTGGACTGGCACAAGAAAGTGTTTACATGATGCCAGTACCATGCCAGAGCTGGCATGCCAGTAAGACTAGCGCCAGTCACTGGTATCATGTAAACACGCCTTTAGGGGTCGATAATTTTGTTAACTTTTGTTATTATATCGTAGCCAGGTATTTTTCCCTTATATGCAACGCGAAAGTATAATTCTTGATCTATTTTCTGTTTATCATAGTTTCAGGTCTGTTAAAAAAAATTTGACTGTTGAATAGTGTATGTTATCATATTGTGTGTTTTCGTCTTCTGTAAATAGATTTTGGTAATATTCGGTAAATATTTGCAAATTAGCGTAAACTTCTGTATATACATAGTTGACTATTTTATTTTATTTCGGGTGAACTTGGAGTAAGTTTATACTCAGTTAGCTTCTTTATTTGTAGCCAATACGTTTTGCCTTTTTCTCTATCAATTTCATTGCCTACCGTTAACGACTTATGTTCTGTATATTGTTTTATACAAGTAAGTTTCTCAATGTCCCTGTTTTATTGCTCAATTTTCTCTGTACATTTTTCGTTTATTTTTAATTAGTCTAATAATGTAAAGATGCAATTCCTAGTTATAGTATTTTAGTATAGCCTTCTTTTGCCTACTTTTCCCTTACTTCTTCTGTAAGCATGTAGTTAAATCGTTTTATTACATATGCGTTAATCACTCTATTTTTATCAACATTACATTGATAAATTAAGCTTTTTTCTCATTAAATTTTTTCATGTGGAATTTATTTGTCTTAATGAAATACTCTTTTTGTTCTATAAATTCATCTAGTTTAATATTTATTTTGATGGGTGGATGCTCACTTCCGATATCTGTATTAGGGTTTGATATTTGCAATTTTTTTGTATATAAAACCAGGTACGCAGTGGTGTCTTCATTATTTTCCATAAGAAACGTAGGTAAGTTATTGCTTTTTTAAAATTAATTTTCTTGAAAAATCGTTTGGTGTTGAGTTTTTTTATTATTGATGTTAAAGTCACCGATAAATTAGACTGTATCTGAATAATAGAGCTTTATTAAAATTTTTTGTTCTATTACTGAATAAGAATGCACATACAATAGCATAATATGCAGTTTATAATCTAAAAAATATTTCGTAACGGATTTTTCATTTTTGCTGGATTATTATTTTTTATTTTTAGGACGTGATAAGCACTTAGCTACCTCCTCTGAATTTTGGTTTACAATGACGCTGTCTTTCTTTATTACATTTCTATTCCTGTAATTGATATTATTTTCAGGTTTTTTCTTGTTTCCACACAGTGTACGTCGTACGTCATGATTTTCTATATGATGTCCAATATGTTTTTGGTAGGTAGCTGTTTACATGGGAATATAATATTTTAACTGACGGATTTTGAATATTGTTTGTAATGTCGATTGGTTGTGTAGGAGAATCAAACATTAGTTCAAACATGTAACGTCTGGTACCTAAGATCTGAAGTATGGTATCTATGTTGTATTAAGCTATAAATCTTGATGTATTTTTCTTTATTTAGATTTGTTATATATTGTCGATAATATGCTATACTTAGAATGTTGTTTTTGGTATTTTTTTGGTCTATTTCGTTTGAAGGTTTATTTTAAAGTCTCATCTGGTAGTGCCACGTATTTTAATGAATTTAAAACCAAATCGAATTTTGAAAACCAAATAAATTAATTAAAGGAAATACAACTCCAGCTGAGTTCGGTAGTGGTCTCTCTACTGGCAAATTAGTGCCCAGCTCAGCCGTAGAGGTAAGTAAACAAATATTAGTGAGTAGCGCCACCGATTTAGACGGTCAAAATCGGAAACCCCTGTTGTTCCAGGCACTACTTTACCCACTGGAGATAATTAAATAAATTTTGAATATTTATCAGTTCCAACTGAACTACACAATTACAGAAAACAACGATAAGTGAGCTAAATAAAACCAAAATATCAACTAGACCCTTCTTTAATAACAAATTTCTAGAATACAGACTGTCAAGCCTCGTGCCTGACAACACAATCGATATTTATAAAAAAAAATTATGCGAACAATAAAAAAGTAAATTTATCAATAGGTGTGATCACACGCAATACAAAAAGCAAGAAGGATAAATTTTAACTAAAACTATAACCGACTTAAATCTAGTTAGCTTATCTGAAACGCTAGATACAGTTCCTCGTCGTCTTATCTGCTCCAACACTTAGGCCGGCGTCCAATTAAAGCCTGTTCCCAGAACCAATAGCTTACACCAATCTCAAAAAAAAAACTCAAGCTCGGCTAAGTATCAGGTCAGCATCAAATTTTAAACCAGTAACTAGGACTTATGCCTGTATCTAGGACCCTATCAAGATAGGGTTATTCTACTTCTTAAACTCGTGATACCCTAGCTGGTAGTTGGGTAAAAACAATTTCCTCGTCGCTAACTGCAATGATGGGGCAAATTCCGACCACGATTGCTGTCTAAGTGGTTTTAAAATACCAGTCTTCCCTACTGTCTGCAACAGAAAATTTTACTAAATATCCGGACACAATGCCGTATTTTTCACCGAATTCACCAAAATTCAGAAAAAAATCTCTTCCTCAATATTCGATGGAAACCAAAGAAGCTTAATTACGTAAATCCAACCTGAGTTGACCCCGATGTACAGGGATGCAAATTAAACTCTCAAAAATTTTCTCGTTAACACGTGTTCACTTCGAAAACTCTAGGTGAAAAAGACAGGATCTTTCCCAAAAATCATGCTTCACTCGATTTGACACACTTCAGAAAGAAAAATGATGGCCTCTACTACTATAGGGACAACAACCATAGCTTATTCAGTCAACAACTTACGAACAAACAGGGGTCATTTGATACGTTTAATCTTATTATCTAAATAGCTAACTACAAATATCCCAACATTACTCAATTTCCCTATTTATTTTCGATTTTAATAATAAAGTTATAAATATGACCGAACGCTGGCTGCGAAACCACAATATACAAGTTATCGACGAGAGGGTAGATCAGACGAACTACTGTCAGTGTTTTCAAACAATAACAAGAATAATACATTACTTACAAAACCCATATTAGCACAACTAAAAATAATTTATGGCCGAAAATAATAAACAACAGTTGGCGATTAACCATAATCGAACTTAAATCAACCGGTTTTGCCTCGATAAATCCTACAATATTTACGAATTATAAGGTAAGAATTTAGCTGTTACTAAGGTAAATTTTAACCCGTGATAGTAGTTTGAAATACTCTGTATAGTTTTTTTTGTTCGGTTTAGACGCCTTAATGACAACGTAAATTTTTCACATCTTGAAAAAGATTGTATATTCAGTGCTGGCGGTTGACTAGGGTATACTAAGTAGTGCCTGTACTTGAAAAAAACCTTCATTGTTAAGTTTAGACATAAAAATATTATTCTAATAAGTGAAGTTCTCTTGCCTGATGATTTAAATTTTTCGCTATATCGCTATATGTATATTACTCATTTTGGAAGTCCACCAAACGATTAAAAAGATCAATTCTTCAGAACCCTCCAGTATGTAGATTTGATTGAACTTGGGCTCGCGATAATATGCAAAAAGCGATGCGATTTGCGGAACATTTAGAATCTACATTTTAACCCAACGATGGATATGAAAATCCCAGATTGAGAAGAACATTAAACATTACACCAATCACAAAGCAAAGAGCTTTCTGAAGTTAACTACTCAGAAATCAATCCCAAGAAAGTTTCTGGCTTTGATTTAATCACCGTGAAATCCTAAAACAGTGTCCAGGAAAAGCAATCAGAAAACACATCTGATCAACTCCTTATTCAGACTGAGGTATGTTCCTCAAATGTGGAAAGTAGCAGAGGGGATGATGATCTCCAAACCAGGAAAGCCTCTCAACGTAGCATCCTCGTATGAGACGATCTTAATTAAAAGAATAAAACTAATCATTGAGGAAAAGAATTACATGGTATTTTCGATTTTAGAGAGTATTAATATCGACACAGCACAAATTAAGTTTTGGTAACCTGCGTGACAAATTCAGAAATTTGATTCGAACTTTATTAAATGTTAGAGAACAACTGTTCGTACGACGTTCTGCTCGTACGACGTTCGTACGCAGTACGAACTTGAGGCATTCTTTCATGGTTGAGAATGTTTTTAAACGTTTTTGAACGTTTGCAAACTTTTTCGAACGATTGGTGTAAATTTATAATTTTTAATTTAATTTTATATGTATACATTTTTAACTTAACAAATTTATTGCAGGAAATGAATGTGACAACCTAGGACTCATAGTATACGAAGACCTTGGTTGCAAACCAATAACCGTCAAAGATAAACCTTGTCCTGTCAAATATGATTGTGACTTGGAAATAAAAAACTTTACATGCCGGTTTAGAGATTTAGATATACAAGTAGGTCAGAAGGTACCAGACCATTTAATTTATGGAAATTGTTATATTAATTGTCATTGTCAACCACCACTTGTATTACCTTCCAAAAGTCTGGATGAAAAACCTCTTGCTGTCTTGTAAGTATTTGGAAGTACTATATGTTTTATCATTAGCCATTTAAAATCAGCTCTCACTGTAATTCGTAACATGACATTTCTGCTTTAAAACATGTTCATTCAATACAAGTATTTATGTTCCTGCTCAGACGGATACTCTAGTGGATATAGGTAAGGGGTAGTTATAAGGGGTAAAATTTGCCAATTTTTCGGAAAATTTCCGTCATCGATAATATGGATGAAAATTTTTCCCGTCTAAGGTACGATAAGTACTGACGTGCGGACACCTCAGTAGATACAAAGGAAGTGACGGACAAGGGTAAAGAGGGCCAAAATTTGTGCGAAAAATCGTCTTCAAAAATATGTCCGCCATTTGGACTATTTAGAAACCTAAATCCGAAATGGCCGATAGTTGGGTGGATATAAAGTAGGTGGCGGTTAAGGGTAAAGGGACCAAAAGTCGTCATTTAATTAAAACGGTAATCTGTTAATAAAAATATTATCTTTTTACTTTTAAATTATTGTGTAAAATATATAAATAACAAAAATAAAAAGAAGGAGCATATAAATTAAATTCGACCGAGTAGTCATCGAGATAAATACCTAATCTGTTAATAAAAATATTATCTTTTTACTTTTAAATTATTGTATAAAATATATAAATAACAAAAATAAAAAGAAGGAGCATATAAGTTAAATTTGGGCGAGTAATGATCGAGATAAGTGTTTCACCATCCGATTTATCACCTTTTAACTTTCTACTTTTACATTTTTGGAGTGAATAAATCCAAAACTAAATTTTCCCAAACAGAAAAAAAGAAAAGTCAAAATCGATAGACTAGTCCAAGCAAGTAGTTCATTTGACCCCGGTTTACTGCTCCCTGTATTTACCCAGCTGTCCGCCATTTTGGATTTAGGCTCTTCAAGAGTCCAACATTAGGTGTTAGAAAAGGCATACCTACATATTATCGATGACAGTCTTCTGCCCAAATTTTGGCCCTCTTTAACCTTGTCCGCCCATTGGGATTTTGAATTATCGTTTCAACACCTTCGACAGGGTAAGTTTTTCTCCATATTATCGATGACGACAATTTTCCGAAAAATTGTAACTTTCATCCCTTATAGCTACCCTCTGTATTCACTAGGGTATCCGCCTGAACAGAAACATGAATGAACATGTTGTAAAGGAGAAATGACATGTTACGGTTGACGGCGAAATTTCGGCTCTAGCTTTTCTGATATAGGACTAAATTAAAAACATCGTTGGTTAGAGTTTATCTCTTAAAGTCTTGGGAGTAAATTAATTAATAAATTAATTGGTATTCTAAATTCTATTTCTAGTATTTTCTAAAGCTTGCTGAACATCATAGATTATATTTCTTGGATTAAAATTATTATTTAAATATATATAAACGAACAGTCTCATACAACTGTATATTTTACTTACAGTATCATACAAAAAATGATACAAACGTATCTTGCGCCATGCTATGGATACATTCCAGATACATAATCTGGATTTGTGACTAGTTTCCTAAATCTAAGCACAGATTGCTGCGACATAGTTATAGATATTAATCAGTCCATACAAGAGCAAAACCAAACTGTAAACACTGTCTATACATCATTCAAAGCTTATTTATATTAAAGTAGGCCTTGTTAGGGTGATGAATTTCGCCCTGTATATTTAATCTTATTTTCAGTTGTAAATGCGCTGTTGTCACGTCCTCAATAAAATCATAATGTTAGTGACAATAAATAAAATAACAATTGTGTACTCCATTTCAGCGCCATCAAATCATTAAAACTTAGTACTTTCACAAAAAAAGGAAACCGTCAATTTAAAAATATATATTTAGATATAATGAACGCATTTACAAAATAATAGTAATTAAATGAAAGCAAACAATAAAAACATTTACAAAAAAGTCTTCAATAACAATTTAGAACAAGTTTTCTATGTCTATATAACGATATTATAAAACATTTAAATTGGACCAGCTTTAAATGAGAAAATACAAAATATTTCATTTTGTCGATAAGTATTACAGCAGCTATATATTGAAGAATTTTTCGTGGAGCTTTCCAGGTAGTGCGGCATTATGACATACCAATTGGTTTCAGCTATTTTGATAAGTAAAACAAAGACAAAAATTCCCAAAAAATGTTATGCTTCAAATAATAGAAATCCTTTTAATATGTGTTCAATAGTTACAGTTCAATAATTCAGCAGAAAAGCAGATACACTAATAGTAAAATAAGCAAAGTAAAAAAAATGAAACATACAATATTAAAAAAACATATAAACAAAAATTGAAGTAACAGATTTGGTTAAAACTATTGTCACGTTCATCTATTCGTTATGTATTTTCAGTTCACCTCCAGTATCAAAGGTAAAATGTTGTCAAGTGAACAATTTTTCATGTTATAAGTCCAATCCGTCAAAATAATTTCTTCTGTATGTCTACAAAATTTTTTCCACATGTGTACATTGTCTTAACGCTTCTGTCCAAGTTTTGTCCAAATATAAAAATGCAAAATGGAGGTAATCGAAGTAAATCATGTCTATGTTGGTTTAATATTTCATCTGTTACATGTCTTATGGTTGCTTCTGTATTGTGCAAGTAGAATTGTCTTTTTTTTTTTATCAAATTCGATATTATTGCTGCTTAACCATCTCTGTTATATCTATTTTGTTGCTGAAAATGTAGGTGGTCTGTTTTGTTGTACAGAATGAACTGAAGCATTATCCATGTTTACTACACATTTCTCTGGAAAATTGAATCAAGCAGGAATAAGTTAATTAACAATCCAGTTTTTGAAAATATCACCATTTATAGTTTTGTGATAATCAATGTCAGTATTTGAAGAGTCTAATAACAAATCACACCCCTATTGACCCACCATCTGCTCCTGTGAGTAAAATTGTAAATCGCTTTTCTTCGGATTACACATGCAATGGATTATGTTTGTAATAAGATTACTGTACCCATCGACGCGTTGGAGTACCTACCATTTTTTTATATCCATGTCTAGGTACACAAATCTAATGATTTCATTGCGCTTTTTTAATTCCACAAATTTCTGAGGGAAAAAGATTTTGCTATGTCTTCGCTCACTTAAAATTTGTCGTCAGTTCACGTTTTTAAGTTTATATATCATTAATTTTGTATAAATAAGTTTGTTCACCGTTTAAATCTCAGTTTTGTTTTGCGTCAGTCAAAAGTTTATCTGAAGTAAAATATTCGTTTTTGTAATTTTACGTCCAAATCTGCCTCTGCAATTTTTTTTAAATGATGTTGTTAAATGTATCTGCTTTATCTTATTTCTTCCTCTTATTTGCCGCTTTTTTATCATAAACTAAATTTTTCGGTTACATTTAACACTAACCTATAAACACGAAATATTTAAAAAATGTATTAAATTAAAATTTAAATGATATTTGATTGGTCATAGATTAATGAATGAAACATCGATTCGTCCATGTCCTATCAAATTACATTTTAGTTATTATTATGGATCATTGTAATTAAAGAAATTAATGAAAATATTTTATTCTTAAACATTTTTAACTTTTACTATAGTGTGTAATCTGGCAACATTGTAAAATAATGACTGACAGAAGAAATGTGAGGTTAGGTATGCTTAATAAATTATAAGAAATTTGAATGTAATGAGAATGTAAAAGTGTATTTAATGTAACAAATAACTTCATATACAACTATTAATGAAATTAAAAATGTTTGGAACTATTTGCTGATGAAAACATTGGAAATAATCTTGTATAGAAACACAATTAGTACTTACATTAAAAACCTAAGAAATCTTATATAAATCCATCTTCTGATGTTTTCGGGTCTTTTCTAAACATGTAATATTATCTTTGTATTCATTTCTTTATCTCTACGCAATTTTTTTCGGCATATTAATTTTTTTAATGCATTTAATCATTATATTTATGATATTTGTTGTCAAGCTTGTCAGTTTGTGACTTACAATGACTTGGTAACTTTCAAACACCAACATGACAAAAACCAATACCAACGTGAATAAATAAAAAGATAGCCTGCTAGATATATTTAAACGTTGAATCGTTAATATAGATCATTCCAAGTTTAAAAATATTAAAGTAGGCCTTGTTAGGGTGATGAATTTCGCCCTGTACATTCAATCTTATTTTCGGTTGTAAATGCACTGTTGTCACGTCCTCATTAAAATAATAGTGTTTGTGACAATAAATAAAGTAACAATTGATGAGAAAATTCGCAATAAAAACATTTACAAAAAAGTCTTCATTTGCAATTTATTATTATAAAATAACAACTTTTATAACAAATATTTAAATTTGACCAGTCATATATGAGAAAATACAAAATATTCCATTTTGTAGATTTTGATGATAACTATTGCAGCAGTTGTATATTAAAGCATTTTTCGTAGTACTCCCTAGGTAGTGCGGCATTACGACATATCAGTTTGTTTAAGCTATTTTGAAATAAAACAAAGACAAAAATTCCCACAAAATGTTATTCTTTGTTATATATCTAAGCTTTCAAATAATGGAAATCCATTTAAAATGTGTTTAATTGTTTTAGTGCAATGATCCAGCAGAAAAACAAATACACTGATAGTCAAACAAAGTACAAAAGAAAATGAAACATACAAAATAAAAATAAAACATATAAACAACAAAAATTGAAGCTACTGATTTGGTTAAAACTATTGTCACGTATTAATCTGTTTGTTATGTATTTTCAATCCAGCTTCATAATTTCATTGGATATATCGGATTCACTATCAAATCCAATATCAGAATCATTGGAATCGATTTATCCAGTGCAATAATCACAGGTGGAATGTTGTCAGGTGAACAGTTTCCCATGTAAGAAGTACAGTTTGTCAAAATAATTTCTTCTGTATGTCCACATGTCTGGAGTATCTACATTGTTCTAATGCTTCTGTCCAAGTATTTTTAACCCTTTCACTGTATAAATATAAAGATGCAATATTTTTGTGATAGTACGTCTATGTAAAGCCCCATGTCAACTCTAATGGATTATATTGACTGTGCTATGGAGGTAGTGTTGCTTTAATATCTTATTTACAACATGTCTCATCTTTACTTTTATATAGTTGAATTATTGTGTATAACTGTTTTTTTTTTGTCAAATTCGATGTTATTGTTGCTCATTCATTCTTGCAATATCCATTTTTTTGGTGAAAATGAAAGTGGTCTGTTGTACAGAATGATATGGAGCATTTCACATGACCACCACATGTTTCTCTGAAAAATTGTTTAAAGCAGGAATGAGTTGCTTAACAATCTAGTTTCGTTCCTGCGTGTAAAATTGTAAATTCACGTGCAATGGATTACTTTTAAATCAGATTTTTGTACACATCGACGCGTTGGATTACCATTTTTATAAATCTACGTTTCGTATAGGTACACGAATCTAATTAGTTCATTGCACTTTTTTAGTTTCATAAATATCCGAAGGAATGCGATTTTGCTTATTACACAGTTGGATTTGCCCTTGTATAAACTGGTTGATATTTATATGTACCTCGCAGCATCATAGTGCATTTGAGTTAGGAATTCTAACCATGCACAATTTTAGGTATCTACCTGGAGATTGACAGCATTACGCAAGATACTTGTATCATTTTTCATCTTTTTTTTTTCAGACTGTCATAACGCTCCGTTCGTTATATATATATATATATATATATATATATATATATATATATACAAAAGGGAAAAATTATTGGGCATGTACGCAAAAAGGATCAATAAGGCCACGAGTAGGAATGGTAACCGCAGACATGCATGTTTCTGGCTCATTAGCCGTCATCAGTGCGGCATAACCAAGTAGGGTATTGCACTTGGCTAGCAAAAGTGTTGGGTACTTGCTCCCAAGTACCCAACACTTTTGCTAGCCAAGTGCAATACCCTACTTGGTTATGCCGCACTGATGACGGCTAATGAGCCAGAAACATGCATGTCTGCGGTTACCATTCCTACTCGTGGCCTTATTGATCCTTTTTGCGTACATGCCCAATAATTTTTCCCTTTTGTTTATATTAATACGCGTTTTCTTGGCACTTTGTTTATATATATATATATATATATATATATATATATATATATATATATATATATATATATATATATATAAATCAATATGTAAGAGCTGATACAAAAGTATCTAGTGCCGTGCTGTCAATAATAAATCCAGTTTTCAACTGGATTGGTGTTTGGTTAGATTTTCTAACTCAAGACACCGGTAGACGCTGCGAAATAGGAGTATAAGGATTTTAATCAGCCCTATACTGCACTGATGAGCTCATAAAAAGAGCGAAACACGTGTCTGTAGTTGGGTTTGCCCCTGTATGGGCTGATTAAAATCCTTATACTTCTATTTCGCAGCGTCTACCGGTGTCTTGAGTTAGAAAATCTAACCAAACACCAATCCAGTTGAAAACTGGATTTATTATTGACAGCACGGCACTAGATACTTTTGTATCATCTCTTACATATTGTTATATAAGACTGTCACAAACGCTCTGTTCGTTATATATATATATATATATATATATATATATATATATATATGTAACGAACAGAGCGTTTTGTGACAGTCTAATATAACAAAATGTTAAAGATGATACATAACGTATCTAGTGCCATACTGTCAAAAGTAATAATTTCAGTTTTGAACTGAAATAGTGTCGGTTAGAAATTTCTAACACTTTAAAAGACACCTTGAATGCTGCGATATAAATAGATATAAATATCATTCAACCTATATCAGGGGAAAACCAAACTAAAGACACGTGTTTCGCTCTTATTTTGTATATATATATATATATATATATATATATATATATATATATATATATATATATATATCTATAGATATCGTTCAATTTATAGCAGGGATGTCTCTTGATTAGTGACTTGAGAGACATAGCCCATACCACACTCATGAGCTCAAAATGAGAGAGAAACACGTATCTGTGGTTTGGTTTTGCCCTGATATAGGTTGCATAATATTTATATCTATTTATATCGCAGCATCCAAGGTGTCTTTTAAAGTGTTAGAAATTTCTAACCGACACCATTTCAGTTCAAAACTGAAATTATTACTTTTGACAGCATGGCACTAGATACGTTATGTATCATCTTTAACATTTTGTTATATATATATATATATATACGAAAGGGGGAAAATTATAGGTACGCATACTTGGCACCCTTTTTTTTTTTTTTTTTTTTTTTTTTTTTTTTTTTTTTTTTTTTTTTATATATATATATATATACATACAGGAAATTTCTTTACACTTTTCCTCATTTCTTCTTGTGATCCAAATTATGTTATACACAGATCCAAAGAGTATGTAACCCATGAAAACAATACCCTTTTACTAAATTAATTATTCGGTATAATAAAGCAATGCGTGGAATAACCAGAAATCAGCTAAAAGTCATTTCCAGATTCCTTAATGACTTCGATCGCAGGAGACAGGTAATTTTTGGAGAATTCAGAGTGATTCAACATATATGTTAATCAATACAACAAGCACAATAAGCCTAAATAGTCTGCAGTACGATTGGCGACTATTTGCCAGGCGGCGTTCACCAGCAAAATTAATGATTTCCAACTATTTTCTAAAAAATCATGTGTGACTCTGGTGTTGGGGTTACCTGTAAACTCGATGATAATATTAAGTAAAAAAATCGTCTTAAATTAAATTAAAAAAAAAAAAAGGCCGTTATTAATATATTTATAGATATTATTCGAAAAAATTAACATTAACAGTTATATTTACTAATTTACATTTTTATCAATGTCCTCTTTGTATTTATTTATTATTATTTCATTTCTTACAATTTGGTTTTAGATGTATAATATTGATGGTTTGTTTTAGGGGCACTTTTAACTGTGCTATTTTAGATTGTCCAGAATGGATAGGCGGTGCTCCACTTAAATTCCGTTGTTACAGAAACTATGCATTGGATAGGTGTTGTTCCACGGGACAAACCTGCGGTAAGTATGATTATTATTTTAAATTTTCACAAGAGTATAGAGAACGCCATTAATCAAATATGAGTAGTACTAAATTGTATTCTTAGTCAAACTAAATCCAAATTTACAGGGAACTGTTTAAGTTAAATTAAAATGTTTTCGCATATTTTTGTTAATTTGCCAAGGCAAATTAAAGAAAACAAACTATACTGAATTTAGTGAGCAAATTACTTGGTTCTTTTGTGCCAGTTCTGTAATTATGTAACTCTGTTTTACGGCACAGTTTTAGCTGACTATATTACTGAATCGAAACATTGGTGGCTTATTATACTGGAGCCTGTTCCATGTGCTGAGAAAATAGAAGTTGCTTATATAATTCGTAAAGGATGATTACTGGCATTCTTAGCACAAAACCATAAAAGTTTTTTACTAAACTTAATGCTATATAGTGGATACTTCACGCTATTTACAGAGCACTAAATGAATTTAATAACTAGTAGGTATCCCCGTTAGCCATATAAAAACACAAACGAACTAAGAAAAACACCAGTACGGATCTGTACAATCAGAAATTAAAGTTACACTGCTTATGGAGTGGATCTAACAAAAAAGCAGGTCAAAAAAATAATAATAATCCAGAATTCTGTCGAACGCTACGACAAAGTATAAGAAGCGTGGTCGTCCATGCTTCTCATGCCAAAACAATCTAGAAAAAAGGCTTAACATAGCAGGTGTAACCACCTGACCAACGGTCGCCGTGAACTCGTCAAATTCTCAGAAATCTATTTTCGTAGTCACAACGGTTTTTGCTGGATTCTAACCTAAAAAGCGTAGGTATATTCTCCGAGACAAAAGAAGAGGTGTTGTTCACGAGCTTAAGGACGAAAATTCTTAAAAAAAACTTATAGTAGCCTCTTTTAAAAAGAGAAAATTTAGAAAATATCTAATAAAAACCTAGTTTTGACGTTTTGAGATACAAAAAGACGGTTAGAAAACAAAAAGACGGTTAGAAAACAGAAAGACGTTTTTCTGTATCTAAAAATAGGAATGAATATACAGGGTCAAACAAATTACAGTGAAATAACTGAATTGTTCAAAAAAACAATAGTCTTCAAAACTTTCTTCTTTAAAAGCTACCTATCTATCGTTTTACTTTAGTTCTATATACAACAGACATCCTTTATAGCAAATTTTAAAATTTTGTATCAGAACTAGAATAATATATTGTATGGCAAGGGGTGAAACAAGACGATTTCCGACTAGGGCAAGAGTTGAATGCCCGAGCGATGCAAGGGCTGTCTTCGCCCTGTCAGAAATCGTCTTTGTTTCATCCCGTGCCACACACTATATTTTTTATATCACATGCATTGAAACAGCGAGTTTTGATCTCTGTAGCCAGTTGAAGTAAGACTATATTAGACAAATAGCGTAGTAATATCTTGACAACGCTTTGACGACAGCTGTCAGACGATTATGATTTTATTCGCTTTTGTTTATTACAAATGCGATTCTGACAGACTTGAAATAAAGACAAAAATAAAAATAAATGAATGTGCCGGGCAGAAATAACGTTGTTTCTCCCCTAGGGCAGAAAAAACTGTCAGTTTCTGACTGACAGTTGCATTGGTCTGAAATTGTCTTGTTTCGACTGATCAAAACAAGCTGTTTCAATGCATGTGATATGAAAAAGAATTTTTATATTTGTACTTCCTCAAAACCAATGCACCTGTGTTGTTCATCTATTTTACAAAATTTGCAAAATTTTGGACTTTATAATATTTGATGATTAAGTATCTTTGGTATCTGTTTTCAAATCACGTTGTTTGTTTTGGAATGAAAATTTGCCATTTTTTTTTAATTCAAAAAAGTATATTCCAATTCTTAAAATTATTTAAAGATATTGTAATTGTTGTGAATGATACCATTAAGATCATAATATTTAATTAATAATTTAAAAGTAAAAAATATTTCTGTGCTAGAATAACATAATTATATTGTCTATTAAAAAATACCTATTCTATTAAATTAGTAGAAAAATAGTAATTTTAAATTTATTTTCTATTTTCAGAGACTTCAAATTCATCATGGGTTAAATGTGATATTAAACCTAAACCTGTTTACCTAGGAGAAAAATTTTACCCTGAGAACACATGTTTAAGCTGTGTTTGCCCCAATAATTTCAATGGTAAATTTGAAGAACCACATTGCAAGAGAGTAAAATGTGCCAGTCAAATTCGTCATGGACAAAAGATTGCAGATTACTGTGCACCATTTTATTCTGTAAACGAGAATGAAAAAACACTTTGCTGTCCTGATGACTGGGTTTGTCGTAAGTAACAAACTGTTTATTTGTGCATCAAACGAACAATTGGCAGTCAATTGTTTTTTTTAAATTTTATTATTTGTTTTAAATATATTTAGATCACGACTATATTTGTACTTGGAATTAAAAATAATATAAAGTTAAACGTCTTTGTAAATGAAATTTTAGTAATGATTTCTTTTACTTTCAGCTTCTCCAAATGATAAAATTATTACTGTGAACCCGAAAGCGGATCAAACTTCCGGTATGTTGTGAATTGTAAAAAACAATATTTTTTAAAACTTAAAGTTTGTATTTAATATTTTAGAGTTAACCTGTAGATTTGGTAAGAACACATTAAAGTTGGGAGAAGGCCTCGAAACTTCGTTAGAACATTGGGGTGAAACAAAAGAAGCTATTTGTGAATGTATTTTACCACCATTTTTGACTTGTAAAACGAAGATTACCAAAAACTAAACAATTTTTTTTTTGTATTTAACTATTATAATAATAATTTTTTCAAATGGATAGCATTTGACTATAATTTTAGTAAATACAATAAAGATTTTTTAAAGAAAAACAATAATCATTGTATTAACACCTAGTGATAGTATTGGGTAATTTTATTAATTATAAGTTATTTTATGTTTTGTTTTTATTAAGATTTACACATATTAATATTAAAATTACATAAAAATATTTTTAAAAAGATAAAATTAAAGATAAACTGCTAAGTGCAAGTTTCTAGAATAGCTATAGGAGAATAACAATTATAGAAAGTTGAAGCTTTTCATATAATATAATATTTTCATTTTAAACTAGTCTACCGTACCTTGGATTGACGAGAAGCTCCAGTAATGCCTGTCTCTGTTGTTGGATGCTTTTCTAAACATAAAGAAAACTTCGTTTGAACCAATCACAAGGACTATTCGTCTGAAAGGCATAGACAAAAGTAGCTGTAGGTAGTTCAATAAACTGTACGCTAAAGAGTCGTGTAATACATTTAACATTGCTAGGAGACATATTGTCATCACGGATAACCAGAGAATGCCTTAAGGAGGAAGCTTTATTACTTATCTGTCAAATGACTGATATGCGGTTATCCAAGCGCACGTCAAATTTAATACTACAACAATAGATAGAATGCAACAGGCTCCAAATTGGAACATATCTTAACGGTAAAGCTTAAAATAAACACTCTAAAATCTAAGGATGTAATATTTACCAGGCTTGGTAGATGGGCGAGGGATAACATATTTGTAGCCCGCAGCCCTCTTTGCTAAATTGTTCACAATGCGGTTGCCTTTAGAGTTCCCATGTCCTTTGATCCAGTCAAAGTGACCACGTTATTCTGGCTGGCCTCAGTTAGAGATTGGTGACATTCTTGTACTAAACTTTATGTGATACGTGGTCTATTTAGGGTCAGTAGTGCTTGTCGACAGTCTATGTAAATATTTACATTCCTGTTTGTGATGTTTTTATTTATTAATTCTTTTGCAGCTATGGTAATGCCTGTCAGTTCTGACTGAACCACACTTGACAAGCCATCCATAGCCTATTTTATTTTAATGTTCAAGGATCTAGAGTAAATTCTACATTCCACACCTTGCTTCGTTTTTGATCCATCCGTCTAGGCGCTAAGAGCGTTCATACGTTGAGGTCTGCTGTCTTGTTTGTTAATATTTTATAGGGTTTGTCAAAGACAAATCTTGGTACGACGGCATCCATGTCTGCCTGTAAAAGTGGTATCGCCTTAATCGATTCCCTCCACAGACTATCTCTATGGGTGCCAGTCCCTACAGTGGGTTCGATATCAACCGTGCGAAAGCGTATCATGGTCATCAATGCTCCTTAACCTCCTTAACAAATATATGAAGGAGAGTGAATCCAAGTATTACTTCCATTGCGCTGGTCGGTGTGCTTCGCATGACTCCTGTTACGAGAAGGCATCCTCAAGCGGGATAGAGAGGTTTGGGACTTCGAGATGATATTATACCTGAAACCACCATCTTGAATACATGGCCAAACGCTTCTACGGCGGCAAACCTAGGGTTTAAATCAGAGATATTATTTTGGATCTATAAAATAATGGTTAAACCGACAGTCACATATGCGTGTTTGGTATGGTGACCAAAGAACGAAAAGACAAGAAAAAAATAATCAACATTAATGTTGTTTTAAGCAGAAGTATATGGTATGGAGTCTTGAAATGCACTAGAGAAAATAATTTGAGGGCATATACATCCAAGCAGGTCTATATATACACACAGTCAGGCAGCTATTAAGGTTTTAAAGATCCTAAAATTGGCTCCAAACTAGCACACGAATGCCAAATAGAACTCAATATCAGGGCGGAACATAACAATGTCAAACTAGTTTTGGTGCCAAACTGGCTAAAACATAGACGAATACAAGGAGTAGGTTAATAAACTTAAAAAAAAAGATTACCCATAATAATGGGCTTAAGAGTCAGCTCTAAAGTTACCAAAAAGAATGATCCAGAGCACAATAAAAGCCTAGATCCGTAGACAATACAACCAATACATCTCTGTCCAAGGACACACCAGACTATGTAATGAACAGACGTGTTTTCCAGAAGATCTGAAACAGTGCGCAAAACTAGCAAAAATAAATTAAGAGCCATTATGTAATGTATCGGTCAAAGGACACTGTTTAATTTATACTTAAGTTGCAGATTATGCAGCAGGGAACCTAAAACAGTTAAACATATAGGTACTATACCAGTGGATTGCAAGAAAGAATCAGTTTTTGGAGACTTGACAGTGCCTCCACAAACATATGGGACCACATTAATCTGTACAAACTAGTAGAGGTTTATCAAGCTCCTGGAGTGACGAAACCAATGGAAGAAGTACAATAAACCTAAATAGGCTGTAGTACGACATTTGATTTTGTGTTGTGTAATGTTAAAACGTCCTAATGACCGTTATATCCTTAGATATAAGTCCTGGGTTACCTTTTATTACCAGTCTCCCTCAAAAATGTAATTAAGGGCCCCAAAATACAAACTCCACAAATAACACTAAGTCACCCGGTTTAAATGATTAATTACATATTTAATTATTTAAAAAAAACAATGAATTAAATAAATAAAAATATTGAAAACTGAATATTATTACAAAGCAGATTAGTTATGTTAATTAAAGAATTAATTATTCTCTTATCTCATTAATGGAACTCTTCAGAAACCCTTGAATTGACTCATATGTATCGGGATGATTTTTTCTTCCAACTTCCAAAATTCGAGACGAAATTCGGGATTCAAAAGCTTTTTCTTTTCCTCCACAAAATGACTGGAACTTATCCAATCTAGTAATAGTTTAGTAAGTTCGATGGTTTTTTTCGAATAAATTTGGATGAACCTTTAATAGCAAGGAATAATCAAAAATCGATACTTTAACGAATTTACAGCAAAGTAGAATTCGTTTCTAGCAAAATCGTATTTTTCCATTTTATTGAGCATTAATTGATCTTTAAAGCTCGTGTAAAAACCGGCGCTGACTTTGATGATAATAAAAAAAGCTGATGTTTGATATTCTTTTTTGTATATTTTCTAAAAAAATTCAAAAATTTCAAAAATCCTATAAATAATAGTTTACTAAAAAAGTTTCAATAAATATTATTATTAGTGCCAAAAAAGTCTTTAAGCCGCACGCAGCAATAAGTACACCAATTAAAAATGGGAAAGACCTAACTTTCAGAAATTGGTTTTAAGTATTTTTATAGGATAGCTGCAGACTCTGTCTTTGTTTAATTTTTTTAAGTTATACTTCTATTCATGCACTCGGTGGAAAAGATTTGTGTAGAGTTAAATGGGAAAAATCATTACATATGTAATGGTGTGAGTAAGAGAGAGACAGACACACTTATAAGGTATATTGGTCGGTAAAAACAAACATGAAATATTTATCACATGTTATTAGTCATAACTATAAGTCCTTTGAATACCGTTTCAACATTCAGTACATTGAAAAGGGATAGATATACAAAATTCAGTCTGAACTAATGTATGAATATCATAGTGACGGACCACATGATTATTTGACAGATTATTTTATAATTCTGTCACGTAAGTTAACATAAAAAGTTTAGTATTTTATATTAATAATAATATTCAGTAATGAGTATTGTATTGTAGTCTAAAATACCGTCACACGGTTGCAGTATATCCTGCACTATGCTTTTAAGGTTGTTGGCTACATAAACAAAGTTTTTACGAAAAGTCGAGGAAATAAAGCACCAAACCCTCCGAATTTTGTAACGTAAGATGGATCGGAATGCGTTTTTTTGCATTGGATTCGTTAAAGTATCAGAAAATTTGTCGCTATATTTTATAATGTAAAAATAGAAATTGCATTTCTGCATTTAAAAAGTACATTCCGAACAGACAATAGAAAGAATACTTACAACTTAGTAAGTATTGCTGAAAATGTGTTCAATTTATATACTTGGGGTCTTTGGAGTCGCTGAACACGAATATCACGATTCCGAAAGTCTCCGCGGCACTTGGTGTCTCGGGTATTTACCTCTTCTCCTGGGGTTTTATGTAAATTCTGTACGAAATCAGTGCTTGGTACTCGGTGTTTTTTTGAGTCGCTAAATACGATTATAATAATGGCAATGGTGTTTGAAACACCTGGTGCTTAAGACGGACCTCGTCTCCAGGAATTTTATTTTAAGAGTGTGCACACGGTACTAGGAGGTTTTTAGGGTCGCTTACAACGAATATCATATACGTAATGAGTTTGCTAAATCATTCGCAAAGAAATTTATGAATCCATGCGCGTGCATAGAAGTATAACTTCTGCCGGCAGTCCCACTGACTGCCACACTAGTTTTTTTTTGTTTTTAAATATAATTCTTAATAAATTGTTTGCTAATAAGGTATTTTAAATACATTTTTTAGTGACCACTGTGCCATGGTATAAAATTAAATGAGCATCCGTATCATAAGAAATTAGAACAAATTATTAGATACTAGATATTCAAATTAGACATATTTAAATATATCAACGATCCAAAATACTAATAAACAGAAGATTCAAATTTAAATGTATGAATAATGTGAGTTTTATTTCATAATCACGGGTCAATAATATTGTTTTAAATTCAAGAAATTTCTTACTTTTAAAAGTTTTGTCAAAGGTAATACCACGAGTCCTTAAAATTTTATCGATAAATTTTTAGTTTCCACGAAAACTTTTTTATTTGACAAAAATACGAAAACAAACTGAAATGTGATAAAATCACGAGTCCGTAGGACGAGTGATTTTATCATATTCAGTTTGTTTGAGTAGTTTTGCCTAAAATAAAAAAGTTTGAGTCTGGAAAATAAAAATTTATATAGTAAAATATTACAGGACGAGTGGTATTTGAGAAGATTATTTTTTGAACCATTCTGTACAAAAACTACTTTATTTAAAAAACTTCCTAGAACAACTTATATTTTATAATTAACACAAACGAAATGCCGTTACCCCACCTATTAACTTATCCTGTACACTAGATAGTATTGACAGTTGTCGTGAGCGTCGTGAAAACAGGGTTATAATTTGAATAAATATTTATTTTTATCATATTTATGTTGGACATAAAAGATATACTGCACTTGATGAACTCAATTTAACTCTATGTGGAAAGTGTGGAAGATTTGGGCATAATATCAAAAAATGTCAAAATGAAGAAAAATGCATAAAATGTGCAGGAAATCACAGCATATATAAGTGTATCAGTGATACAAAACAGTGTCACAACTGTTTATTCATTCCATAATAATAAATACAAGAAAAGCAGACCAGCTGATCACATGGCCTGTGAAGCAGACAAGTGTGATTTCATTAAAAGCAAAATAAAATACATAATCAACAATATTGACTATCCGGACTTACCAGCTACTCCATCTACCATCTATTATCAGAAGAAAGTACCTACAAGTGATATTATCTACAACTTTAGTGATAGTCTATTGAAAACTATATCATCTTAAATATGGACAGAATAACATACGATTTCATTCTGTACCTGACGAAAAGTTATTTAAAGAGACAATCTCTTTGAATAAGTATTTAAAAAAGTCTGTAAAGGAATTTATACTGTATATAAATATAAGAAGTTTAAATGCTAATTTTGAAAAAGTCTAGAGTTTGAACCAACTGTAATTATTTGTTCTGAATCATGGAAACTTAAATATCCTAACTTATATAACATAAAAGGATACAAAATGTACTATAATTATAGTTCAATAAATAGATCTGATGGTGTGGTTATGTATATCAATGAAAATTTAATTGAAACTAATTGAGTTATAAATTTCAATGTCGATGTTTTTTCCTCTAGCTCCCAGGCGACTGATTTTTTGCAGATTGTGAGGTCGTATGGATTGAATTGTCTACTAAATGAGGCAACCAAGATATCCAAGGTCTTCAAGAATAGTTGCCTTGACAATTGCATTACAAATGTGTCCAAAGATTGCTCTGCTACTTTATTGGATTACTACCTTTCAGACCACTTAGCAATTGTAAACAGGTATTCTTACTCTAATGGAAACCTGAATCAGAATAAGTCTACCAAGATACAAAAATTTAGACCGTTTTGTTCCAACAGAGTCTCGCAATGTATTGAGTGTTTATTAAACGTAGATTGGTCTAGTTTATTTGAATTTGATGATATTGACAAACTTTTTGAAAAATTTTTTTGTGTATTTATGGATATATATGAAAATTGTTTCCCACTCAAATCTAAGACAGTTCATGTTAGCAATGAACACAAAAAATGGTTTGGGGCAGACTTAAAAAAACATAGGGAAAACTTGAATTTTTTAGCTGCTTTCAACAACCGCAATAAAAATGTAGACTTAAGTGAGCTGATAAAACTTGAAAGGAAAAATTACAAACAGAAAATTCTTGAAGCCAAGTCTCAATTTTATTCTGATAAAATTGAAAGTAGTGTAAATAAGCCTAAAACCATATGGAAAATAATAAATAATTCCTCCAACAAAATTTCTACTAGTAATCTTACATCAGAAGAGTTTAATGATTTCTTTGTTAGCATTTCAGACACTGTTTTAGGAAACCTTGACAGAAGCTCTACTATGGACCCTGCCTTGGCTGTGTCAGCACATTACAACAATCCTCACTCACTCTTTCTTAGTCCAGTGGATGCACCCGAAGTAATGGAAATTTTACGAAATCTTAGTAATAGCACGGCTGTGGACATATATGGTATAAGTAACAAAATTTTAAAACAGCTTAGTCAAGGTACAAGTTATCCATTGTCAATTTTAATTAATAACTGTTTTTTACTAGGTAATTTTCCAAAAAAATTAAAGCTTAGCAGAGTTTTACCCATTTATAAAAAGGGTGACCGCAATGAGCCTGGTAACTTCAGACCCATTTCTAATGTCCCTATTTTTTCAAAACTGATTGAAATTGCCCTTAATAACCGTTTAACAACATTTTTGGCAAAAAACAAATTGTTGGTTGACACACAATTTGGGTTTCGAAAAGGGTGTTCTACAATTCATGCTATTGACGGTTTGGTAAGACGCATAGTTGAGGCCTTTGAAAAGGGGGAAACCCTATCAGCAATTTTTTGCGATTTGTCAAAGGCCTTTGACTGTGTGTCTCATCAGATATTGTTACAAAAACTTTTTTACTATGGTGTCCGTGGCAATGCTTGGGATCTTATTCATTCATACCTCAGTGAAAGAAGTCAAATTGTTGATTGTGGTGGAATGAGATCTTCAGCGCGATCTGTAACAGCAGGGGTTCCCCAAGGCTCCGTCTTGGGACCACTGCTGTTCATTATATATGTCAATGACCTGCAAGTTAGTTTCCCGCTGGTACATTCTGTGCAGTACGCTGACGATACCACGCTTTTTAAGCAAGGTGTTTGTCCTGAGAGCCTGAATGCAGTGATCAATGACACCCTCAGTAATTTACAGATATATTTTGCAAACAATAACCTTTCTCTAAACCGCGATAAGACCTACATTCTAAATTTTTCTTTAAAGGATGTTTTTAATCCTGAAGAACATAAATATTTTTTAGGTGTTCTCTTGGACTCAAAGTTAAATTGGAAATGCCATACTAAAAAACTTTGTGATAAGTTATCGTCTGTTTTATATCTGCTCAGAAGGCTCTCAGAATTTTTACCAAAGCATATTGTGCGGCTTGCCTACATGGGACTTTTTCAATCCCTATTGTCTTACGGTCTCATGTTTTGGGGTAACTCAGCCGACTGCCAGAAAGTTTTCTTACTTCAAAAGAAGGCTGTGAGGATAATTGCTGGAGCAAAGAACATCGATAGTTGTAAACCATTATTTTTAGAGTATGGTATAATGTCCCTGCCTGGACTTTATATTTTACAAAGTCTCTTATATGTCAAAAATAATTTTGTAAGCTTTACGCCTGTAGGCAGTCGACATAATCATGATACTCGAAAGGGTGATTTGTTGCTACAACCTCAACATCATTTGTCTTTAACGCACAAATCATACCTAAATATGGCCGTTTCTTTTTACAACAAGCTCCCAAGTGAGATTAAAGAACTCCCTATCATTAACTTTAAAACTACTGTAAAAAAGATTCTACTTAACTCTTGTTTATATAAATGTGATGACTTTTTTAAGCTTGAATTATAATGTGTTTTTGATTACATCTTTTATGTTGTAATATGTTAAATACCTTTTAATCAAAGTTTTGTATGTGTGGCTGTGTTGTCTGTTTCGTTCCTTTTGTGGTCTCGGGGCGTTTGGGGGGGGGATATGGGGATGCCTATGGTCAACTTAATTGTTGGCCATCTGTGTTCTCTGTCGCTCTTTGGGGTTGCTTGGGATGTCGGAGGGATCGAAATAGATAAATGTTACTCTTTCTATAGGTACTAAGATGTTATTGGTGATTTTGATTTTTCTTTGAACATTGTTGTTATTACATACTTAAGTTTTATACTTTAAATTAATGTAATTATTTCTGCTTTGACGATGCAAAGCACTGTATGTGTAATTATGCAAATAAAGTAATTCTATTCTATTCTATTCTATTCTATTCTATAATAAACTTCGGATTTTACACTCTAAAAATAAAATTTGAAATAACAAATTTATAGAAATTTCGGCTATGTATAGATGTTTTGACTTCCCAGAAAATGAATTTGTTTTAAATCTAAAAAACTTCTTAAAATCAAAGAAAAACATTAAAAATCATCTAGTTGTTGGAGATTTTAATTTAGATATTATTAAACTCAGTTTTAATAGTCAAGAACATCTTTTGAATTTATTAGAATAAGGATTTTAGGTTTAGAGGCATAACCAGACCATCGGAATCAGGCACTGATGATGGATCTTGCATCGACAATATATTTATCAAAAGCGATTCAATTAAAATCAAATCTTTCAAAATAACTAACTCTATAACAGATCACTATACACTTTTTGTTTCATTAGGCAAGCTCAGGAAAAAATTAATACACCACCATTAACATTTATCAACTATTCTAAACTTAAATCTGTTGCTTCTTCTATAGATTGGAATAATATATTTGCGATGAATGATCCAAATTGGGCCTCTGAAATGCTCATTGCAAAAATAAAATATTGTATTAAACAATCTGAGAAACATAATAGTGGAAAAACAGCTGCAAAGAAAAAATCTATACCTAGATCTAAATGGATTACTAAAGCTATTATGATATCATGTGAGAAGAAAGAGTTACTATACAAAATCTGGAGACTAGACCCTAAGAACTTAAAAGTAAAAAATGAATATAAAAATTATGAAAAAATACCGAATAAAGTAATAAAAGCAGCTAAGATAAAGCATGACAGTGAGAAAATTATGTCAAATTCCCATAATAAAAGATTATTATGGAAAACTATTAATGAAGCAATAGGAAAGGAATCTAGTTCACATGAATTTTTTGAGCATATCAGAGACCCTAATAATGAAAATAAACTAATAGTTGAACATCTGGAAATAGCAAATTCCTTTAATGAATATTTTGTTAAAATAGGATCTCAACTAAGTGACAAGATTCAAACTCCCGCCAATGCTATTTTGAATTTACCTCCTTTTAATAATAAGTCCATTTTTTTAACACCAACTAACACTCTTGAAGTAAAAAAAATAATTAATAGTCTCAAATTAAAAGCAGGGGGTGTTGATGGAGTGAATGCTAAAACCATCAAAGTTTTAGCAGACTTTATAGCTGATCCTCTGGTGCATATCATAAACTTAAGTATTGAACAATCAACATGGCCTGACAGTCTCAAATGTGCTGAGGTTAAACCTATACATAAAAGTGGTGACAAAAAGTCAACAAATAATTACAGACCGATATCATTAATTTCTAATCTGGCAAAAATTTTTGAAAAAGCAATCTTCGACAGAATTTTTAATTTCATTTCAGATAACAAAAGTTTATCTCCAAATCAATTTGGTTTCACTAAAAAAATAGGTACTAAAAACTCACTTGCTAAAATTACTAGAATTATTTTAGAAAACATAGATAAAACCAACCCTATAACTATTGCCTTTTTAGACCTAGCCAAAGCATTTGATAATGTCAACCATCGAATGTTGTTGGACAAGCTTGAGCGATATGGCATAAGAGGTCAAGCGAATAAGTTACTTTTTAGCTATCTTTCAGAAAGAAAGCAAAGAGTTAAAATTAATGGACCATATAGTGATTCTAAAACTATATCTACTGGTGTTCCACAGGGGACCATACTTGGCCCCCTACTGTTTATTTTATACATCTGGATATTATGCCAGAAGGTACTATTTACTCATACGCAGATGATACTGCTGTTATTTCTACTGGTAAAAATTGGACACTAGTACAAAATAACTTAAATCAATTATTACATGCAGTTTCCAGATGGCTAGCTATCAATAAACTGTCTTTAAACGTGCAGAAGGCTGTTTATATGAACTTTGGTAGTTATTGTGACAGCATTCTATATAATCTTCAAATACAAATAAATAATAATAATCTGACTCAACAAAATGAAGTTAAATATCTGGGTATTCATTTTGACTCAAATTTAAAATGGGATAAACATATAGCATATATACTAAATAAAACTAAATACCTCCCTTTCCTAATATCTAAACTATCTAAAATAATGAATGCTGACACACTTTTAACTGTGTACTATGCTTTTTTTCATAGCTTGATTAATTATGGTAACATAGCATGGGGTGGTGCATACAGTAACTACCTTAGTTTACTTCAAAGACTTCAAAATAGAATACTAAAAATTGTAAATAAAAAAACCTTTTCAATCAAAAAATCCATTAAATTTAAATCAACTATTTCATTACAATTGTATACTTTATCATTATGAAGAGTTTAAAGAAAAGTTTATTATATCTGAAAGCATAACTAGAAAGAAAATATTATATGTTCCAATAAAAAAGAAAACAATCAGTAGTAAATGTAATTATAGAGTAGCCCTAAAAGTATTTAACGATATGCCTAACGAGCTTAAGACTTTAAATATTTTGCAAAAAAAAAGTAAGTCAAAAATTAAAAATTGGATAGTTTCTAATGTTATTTAATGGTCTAATGTTATTTTATGATCTCATAATTATAAAAAGTCATAATTTATGATAAACACGGAAGACAACAGCCAAAGTTTAAAATAGGAAAAAAGAGACAAACATAAATACTTAAATTATTTTTCTACCAATCTATAAATGTTGTATAGTTTGTAAGTTTGTAAGTAATTTTTAGTTAGTAAGTAAACCAGACCTGCGCACAGGTGGCTTGAACACCTCGGCAGGATTTTTTACATTTAAGTTTATTTTTGTAAACTTTGTAAAACATTTAGTCTGGAAATAAATGAAATGAAATGAAATCAAATGAAATGAAAATACCTATTTATACAATTATATTATTAAAGAGAAAATTACCAAAATAAAAATTATTAGGTATATCTATTTAAAGTTTACCTACTGGTCTACAAGACCACATTTGCTTGTAGGCATAAAAAAGTTTTAAATGCATGCAGAACCAGGAAGCAGGTTAGTTTTAAAGTACCTACATATTTGATTTTTCATTATCGTTTAGATTTAGATGAATTCAATTGTGATAATAATAATAACAAAATATATTTCAGAATATTTAGATAATATAAATGAATGTTGATTTATAGTAAGGTACTTATAAACAAGAAAATTGATTGTTTAATATTGTTATTGAATTTTTGACAGTTCTATAATTTTATCAATACTAGTAAAACCACTACTGGTTTTATCAATATAAACCGGAATGATTGACTAGATTTAGCATACAACATTGAAGATTAAGCGTTTTCATTGGACGAAATCACAAAATTGTGATATTTTGACAGGTGAAAAAAATAATAATCATTGTAAATTATACAGCAGACAGGCTGCTGGGAGTTTTTTGTAGAATCACTTGACTAGGGTACCACCCTTAAATTAAGATAATACCTGCGTCAGTTGCTTGTGTTTGTTTTGTGTCATTACTTCTTATAAGTTTTATAAGTTTAATTAAAAACCAAAATTAGTTTCAGTTTTTGTAGACTTTCGTATCTTTTAAAAATGATTCTTCCGTATACTTCGACCGAGACAGTTGTGGACATATAATTCATTTGTGTTAACTTTATTTGTATTATGTTGGATATATGAAATGTAGAAAGCGGGATAGGAGGAAAGAGGCAAAGAGGACGACCCAAAGCAAGGTGGATGGAAGAGGTGTTAAAAGACCTTAGAACACTAAAGATAAAGAAAAGCAGAGAACAGGAAAGAATGGAGAAAGGAAGTCAACAAAGCCATGGGCCTTCTATATTATATATATATATAACAAAAGGGGGAAAATTAATTAAAAGGATCATAGGGTCACGAATAGGGAATGGTAACCGCAGACATGCATGTTTCTGGCTCGTTAGCCGTCATCAGTGCGGCATAACCAAGTAAGGTATTGCACTTGGCCAGCAAAAGTGTTGAGTACTTGGGAGCAAAGGATGGTAGGGAAACATGTATTAAAAAACGAAAAACACAAACAACGAAACTCACACAAGAGTCCTATCGCCATTTGTGGCTTCGGCCAGCTGTGCCCACATTTCGGGGCTATGATCCTTTTTGCGTATATGCCCATTAATTTTCCCCCTTTTGTTTGTTATAGGTACGCATACTTGGCACCCATTTTTTTCCTTTTTTTTCCCTTTTATATATATATATATATATATATATATATATATATATATATATATATATATATATACACAAGGGGAAAATTATTGGGCATGTACGCAAAAAGGATCAATAAGGCCACGAGTAGGAATGGTAACCGCAGACATGCATGTTTCTGGCTCATTAGCCGTCATCAGTGCGGCATAACCAAGTAGGGTATTGCACTTGGCTAGCAAAAGTGTTGGGTACTTGGGAGCAAAGGATGTTGGGGAAACATGTGTAAAGAAACATAAAAACACAAAAACACCGAAAGCTCACACAGGAGTCCTATCGCCATTTTGTGCTTTCGGCCAGCTGTGCCAATGGGTTTTCGGCTAGCAACCAGCGTCGCAACGTTGGCGAAACGGACTCATTGTGTTTGAGTCGTTCTAAGCCCAGGATATGAAATAAACAAAGTGCCAAGAAAACGCGTATTAATATAAACAAAAGGGGAAAATTATTGGGCATGTACGCAAAAAGGATCAATAAGGCCACGAGTAGGAATGGTAACCGCAGACATGCATGTTTCTGGCTCATTAGCCGTCATCAGTGCGGCATAACCAAGTAGGGTATTGCACTTGGCTAGCAAAAGTGTTGGGTACTTGGGAGCAAAGCACAAAATGGCGATAGGACTCCTGTGTGAGCTTTCGTTGTTTTTGTGTTTTTATGTTTCTTTACACATGTTTCCCCAACATCCTTTGCTCCCAAGTACCCAACACTTTTGCTAGCCAAGTGCAATACCCTACTTGGTTATGCCGCACTGATGACGGCTAATGAGCCAGAAACATGCATGTCTGCGGTTACCATTCCTACTCGTGTCCTTATTGATCCTTTTTGCGTACATGCCCAATAATTTTCCCCTTTTGTTTATATTAATACGCGTTTTCTTGGCACTTTGTTTATATATATATATATATATATATATATATATATATATATATATATATATATATATATATATATATTGAGATGTTATAAGATAATATGCTATAATTAAAAAAAAATATAAATTAAATAAGTACTGATCACATTAATAAAACGAAGATATTCTTAATTCCAGGTAGAATTCAAGGTTATAGATTTTATATACATTTGTTCAAATTTTTTTTCATGACCATAAATATTTTCCAAGTTTTTTTTTTCTTATTTCCTAAAAAAGGGAAAAACAAAATTAATATATATGGAATATTGGATTAGTTTTTTTTTTATTAAAAAAAGGAAAAAGTATATCCATTTTAGAAAATGCATATAACTGTTTGTTATACTTTAAATTAAATTGAATATTTTTTTTTATATAAGAAAGTTAAATGTTTAAAAAAAAATATAAAGTATCAATACTAAATGATATATCATTTCAAAAAGTATAATTTATATCATAGATTAAATTGAAAACTACTTACGTTTATAATAATTAATATTTGAGATTCAAGCGAGGATATTGTTTGTAATAGATTTAAATTTTGATGAAATAAGAAATTGTGAAATTTTAAAAGTATTTTAGGTTAGAATTATATAAATATTAGATTTTTGTTTGAAATTAAATGTAACAGAATTTTGAATGTAAAAATAATTGTATAAATCTAAATCAAGTGTTACAATTTGTAATTTTGTGACAATTTATCAAGTAGGGTATAATAGATAGATAGTAGTTGAAGCTTTGTTATAGAAGGCAATTGTTAGTTTTTGTTGATTTTGGAAGAAGTCTCTTGTTTTTTGTTCGTTAAAAGAGCGACATGTATTAAATTTTGTTCCTGTTAAAATTTGAGTTTTTTTTATTGAAATTAGTAAGATAAAAGAGTTTAATTAATAGAAAATCGATACTAAAGTAAAGGAGAAGTGATTGAATACCCTGGTAAGCAGAGAAATTTATTTATAATTAGAAAATAGAATCTAAGAAGAGGCTAAAGTGAAGTAGTACATTGTACGAGGAGATATTTGATTGAATTTGAAAGCAAATAGTAATGATAAAAGTTTTATAAGTATCAGAATTTATGTACCTGCCTAGCTGTTCCAATAATTAGCAGATGATCCAGAGTTTTGAACGAGTTTTATGGTTTTTATGGTTTTATGGTTCGGAAGTGGATACAATCCTTGGAGTGGCGCATATCTTCAAGATTAACGGTATCCAAATTTCATTTTTAACAATAAAGAACCTTTCTGTGTTTGATTTTTATATATTTAATGAACATTTATTTTCACTGTTTCACTGTGCACTATTTCCTTAGTTTATAAGATTATTTTACTTGTTTTTATTGATAATAGTTATGATATTTTCCATTCTCATTCAAATTGAATAAGTTGAGTTTTAAAAACAGTTATCTATCCAACATTCTTAAGTATATTATAGGTTAATATAATTCTTCTTTCCCGAAATCTCATCAGCATAACGTCAGTTAGTTCATTCGCATAAAAATTTTATATTTTACAAACAAGATTATATAATAATCTAAGTTAAATGTTGAATTCTGCCCATGAAGATAGAGTCATTGTCGGGAAATATAATATTAATTTACAATACTTAAAAATTTAAAACAATTTGCCTATATAAAACTTTTAATAAAATTTTAATATTTTCATAAAAAATTATAAAGTTAAAGGCAAGGTTTATTTATGGCATATTAACTTATAATAAATATAATAGCAAGTTATATATATATATATATATATATATATATATATATATAATATATTGTTACCAAGTTTGTTGGAGTTTGTTTATTTCATAAAATTAAAAAGGTCTTTCCTTGCAAGTTTAGAATTCCCATTCCTCCGAGCCGAACATTTTTGCTTCAGTCAAGCCTGATAACTTTGATATTTGTAACATTTTATTCCAGGTTTGGATTATTACTTTTTTCGAGAAAGTGAAACTGATTATTCTATAAAATTTTGAAGTTTTAATCCAGTTTTGGATTATCACAAAATTTTCTTGGTGAAATCGTAGAATCGTTGGTGCTTGTCAAGATGCTGTTGGAGCTTATCAAGATTCTATTGGAGTTATTAATATTCTTTTTAAAAATACTAATGTGGATATTATACCTGTGCAGGATTTAGTGAAAAAAATTAAAGTTTTTAGCGTGATTACATTGCTGTTTAGTGAGCTATAGTGACGGTGATTGCATCAAAAATAAATTTGATTATTTAGGTAGATAAGAAATGTTAGAAAAAGCTTTTGAAAATTTTCAATTGCTCAAGATACAATTGAAGAATGTAACTAAAATTGGAAACTGTTCAGAAACTGAAGTAAAATATTTTCAGTTTAAAACCAATTTCAATATTTTAATTAATAGATGCGAACTAGAACCTTTTACTGATTTGCAAAGTATTCAACCCAATCATCAGTTTTTAAAATGGCAAAAATTGTTATAGAAAAATTTCTAACAAAGTGTTAGGTATTAAATAAAATCGATTATTTTTTAATTTTAATTCCTATAAAACTAGACATTTTTCCATTAACCAAACGAACTATTTTGTCCAGTATTTCTCAGATTTATGATCCGTTAGGATTTGTAGCACTTTTAGTAATAATTGCAAAAAATTTTACACAACGGCTTTGGTTGCTTAAGGTACAATGAGATGAAATTTCAAATTAAGATCTGTTGCAAGATTTGTTGCAATTCGTTAAAATTTTCACAACATAGTGTAACGAAAGGGTCAGCGTCACTCACGCGTATCTTCCAGATCCATCGAGGCTTCTCTAGGAAGCGACGGACCTTGGGTGCGGGAAGAGAGGGGAGTGGCCTGGCACTTTGTAGCCTTCGCTGGAATCTTCGTCTGCCCTATGAAGGCAGAGTTGGGCAAGCGAATTGAGAATTTAAGTGCGCGCTTTGCAGATAAATAATTCTTAACATAAATTGTACTGTATTTTGTGTTGTATATTTATTAGTTTAGTGTTTAGTTAATATAATTGTAAATAAATCGAACCCAGACTTTAATTTCGTTACATTGGTGTCAGAAGTGGGGTTAAACTGCACCATAGTGCTTAAAGTGTCGGTTACGCGACTATAGTGTTCGTTTAAGTTGTTTTTCGTTTCGGTAGTGACTTTGGTTTAAACTTTTACCTAGATTAAGTTAGTTATTTTTGTTTAAAGACTTTATTGAATTGTTTTTCGCTTCGGTAGTGACTTTGTTAAGACTTTTACGTAGTTCAAGTTATTTTCGTGTCGCAAAGTGTTAAAGACGTTAGTAATTCACGATGATATTGTTACAATTGTCGGTGAAACAGTTAAAAGAACAATTATCGGAACGGGACAAAGATACAACGGGCAACAAATCTTCACATCAGTTAAGATTGGCGGATGCTCTAAGAGAAGAAGGAGAAGACCCAGACAACTTTGAATTTAGTTCACCCGAGGAGACACTTTTTAAGGCAATTTCAGGCAAAATGGAAGAAACTGCCAGACAAAGTGACGAAAAATTAGAGAAAATTGCCTACCAAAACAATGAAAAAATGAAACAACTACAAGCCGAATTAAAAGAAATTGCAAGAAAAAGTGACGAAAAACTAGAGAAAATTGCCAGTCTAAACAACGAAAAAATTGAGCAACTTAAGACAGATATTGAAGAGGTCTCCAAAACCTTTGAGGATAAAATGGTCGACGTAAATAAAAAAATACAACAACTGGAATTATTTGTAAAGAAGGGTTTCGTCAGTTCACAACAAGAAAACAATACTGAAGGAACGTCTGTCCAAAACTTTACGATAGAACAAATTGTCAGAGATGAATATAATTGTGGTATGAAGTTTAAATTACCTACTTTTGATGGGAAAAGTTCTTGGTCAACCTATGTCAAACAATTTGAAGCAATAGCCAAGGCCAACCAGTGGACGGAAGAACAAAAAGCGGTTTCGTTAACGGCTGCTCTTCGAGGCGATGCGGCGGATATCCTTAGAGCGATTCCGAAAGACCAGGAAAATTCCTACCAGATATTATACGCTCGACTAGATAATCGCTATGGGGATTCGCATCTACAACAAGTTTATAACGCGCAACTACGAAGCCGAGTTCAGCGTACTGGCGAGACTCTGCAAGAATTTGAAGCAGAGGTTGCTCGTATTGTGCGATTGGCTTATCCTACCGCTGCCGACGATTTCCTGGAAGAGACAGCGGTAGATACGTTCGTGAACGGACTAAGGGAAGGCGAACTTCAAAAAGCCCTTAGACTAGCAAGGCCAAAATTGCTAGATGTAGCACTGGCTATTGCTTTAGAATACGAGACAGCAAGCCATACGTCTAGAGGTCACCGTGTGAGATACATCGGAGAAGACGACGATCCATGTTCTGGAGATTTGGAAAAAATGGTGAGAAAAGTGCTTGACCAAATAAAAGAAGTACCGAAGGCAAAGCGACGAGGACCACGGTGTTGGAATTGCGGCGAATTGGGGCACATTCGTCGTGAGTGCAAGAAGCCAATACAGCGGTCGGAAAACTAGAGCGGGTCGACATGAGGGGGCGATCGTCGACCTGTACAAACAAAGCCCCTGTAGTAACAGTAAAGGTGACGTCTTCTGGAGGAGCTTTAAGCCTATACATCGACGGCCAAGTAAATGGGAAAGATAAATCCTTACTTGTAGATACGGGTGCAACAAGATCTATTGCACGACCGAAACTATTGAAGAATCATTCCCATATGACAACAACAACCGTTTATCTAAAAACCGCAACTGGTGAACGAATAAAGGCCTATGGGGAGATATGGATGCCCGTTACCATCGGAAAGAACACGATTGTTCACCAAGTTTTAATTGCGGAAATATCCGATCAATTTATTTTAGGAATGGATCTCTTAAAGAAACTTGGGGCTGTGTTGGACGTTAAGCACGGTGTCCTGAAGTTCGGCGATGAACAGCTTCCCTTTCATGAAGAAACCGAAGACCTCGCCCGCCTAATAACTACCCATGACGTCACCATACCTAGCCACAGCGAGAAAATTATCATGACCACTTTAGATGGCTATTGTCGACCAGTAAGTTTAAGAATGATTGAAGGCCGCGACGATACAGAATTCTTGACTGCTAAGGCTTTGGTTAGAATCAAAGACAGCGTTCCGATAGGAGTCATGAACTTGAAAAATAGCCCAGTTAAATTCAGCAAACGAACGATAGTTGGACAGTGCGTGCCCATTTCGTCTATTTGCTTAACCAAAACAGTCAAAGAGTCATCTAAAGGAAAGGATCCTAAAGAACTAGTAGAAATGGTCATTAAAAACACTCAAGATTTGAACGACAAACAAAGACAGAGAGTGAAGAATATGCTGGTAGAATTTCAGGCTGTGTTCGCAATGAACGATCAGGATAAAGGGAAAACCAGCGTAGTCACTCACAAGATAAATACGGGAAACTCCCAGGCCATTAGACAACAACCGAGACGACTTCCATTGGCCAAACGAGACGAAGCCGAGGAGATAATTTAGGACATGAGAAAGCAGGGGGTCATTGAACCATCAAATAGTCCCTGGACCTCGCCTGTTGTACTCGTCAAGAAAAAGGATGGCTCCACGAGATTTTGTGTTGACTACCGCCTATTAAATTCAGTAACCAAGAAAGATAGCTACCCATTACCAAGAATAGACGACACCTTGGACACTCTTTCTGGGTCCCCATGGTTTTCTACATTGGATTTAAAAAGTGGTTACTGGCAAGTGGGGATGGAGCCAGCAGATCGAGAAAAGACTGCTTTCTCAATAGGCTCTGGACTATGGCAATTCACCGTTATGCCTTTCGGATTGTGTAATGCCCCCGCGACTTTCGAGAGACTGATGGAAGCAGTACTGAGGGGACTGACTTGGCAAACCTGCCTGGTGTACTTAGACGACGTAATTGTTGTGGGAAAAACCTTCGAAGAACATTCAAAAAACTTGAGAGAGGTATTTCAACGATTACGTGAGGCCAACTTGAAACTAAGTCCAAAGAAGTGCTTTATGTTCCGGCGGGAGGTGAAATATTTAGGCCACATCGTTTCTCGTAATGGTGTTAGAGCTGACCCCGAAAAGTTAACAGCAATCAGAGAATGGCCGATTCCTAAAAACAAACATGAGATACGGAGTTTTCTCGGCCTGTGCACATATTATCGACGATTTGTGAAAGGATTTGCAAACGTTGCCAAACCGTTGACCAAATTAACAGAAGAGGGCACTGAATACGCATGGAGTGAAGAATGTCAACGAGCCTTCGAACAACTGCAACAAGCTCTTACCAGTGCACCCATACTTGGCTATCCCAGAAATGAAGGAAAGTTTATTCTAGACACGGATGCCAGCAATACTGCCATCGGAGCCGTACTCTCTTAGCTGCAAGAAGGGCAAGAAAGAGTCATCGCTTACTTTAGCAAGGTCCTGTCAAAACCCGAGAGAAATTACTGCGTGACCAGACGAGAACTCCTGGGTGTAGTAAAGGCCTGTGAACATTTCCATAAATACCTTTATGGTCGAAAGTTCCTACTGCAAACGGATCCCGCAGCTAAAAATGGCTGTTGCAATTTAAGAATCCTGAAGGACAGGTGGCCAGATGGTTGGAACGTCTTCAAGAATACGACTATGACATCGAACACCGGGCTGGAAAAATCCACCGCAATGCAGACGCCCTTTCGAGAAGATCGTGCAACGACAACTGCAAACACTGTTCGAAGTTAGAAAATAAAATCGGTCAAATACTACGAACAACGGTAGAAAATGAGCACTGGTGGCCAGATAGAGTCAAGACAGCTCAAGAAAACGATCAGTGTTTAAAAATTATCCTGGATTGGATAAGCCGTGGAGAAAGACCGACTTGGCAGGAGCTCAGCGGTAGAAGTCAAGAAGTAAAGACTTATTGGAGCCAATGGGACAGCCTGACGGTACAAGACGGCTTGTTGTACAGAAAAGTCGAGAACGAAGACGGCACCGAATCAGAATTGCAGTTGGTCGTACCCAAGAGTAGAGTGTCGGAAGTATTGCGCCAGTTGCATGATGGAGCTTCAGGAGGACACATTGGCATTACCAAGACATTGCAGAAGGTGCGAGAAAGATTCTATTGGGTCAATTGCAAGGACGACGTTAGACGATGGTGCCGAAAATGCGAGCTATGTGCCGCCGGAAACGGACCAACTACGAAAAAGAGAGCACCCATGAGACAATATAACGTCGGTAGTCCGATGGAAAGGGTTGCTATTGATGTTGCAGGACCTTTTCCAGAAACTGCCCATGCCATTCCAAATCAGGAAGCTGCGACAGTTGCCGAAATCTTGGTAAAAGAGTTTTGCTCTCGTTTCGGCATTCCTGGAGAGATCCATTCAGATCAGGGAAGAAATTTTGAATCGGTACTGTTCCAGGATGTCTGCCGTTTGTTGGGAATTAATAAAACGAGGACAACACCTTTACATCCTCAATCAGATGGAATGGTAGAAAGGATGAACCGAACCATGGGCAAATATCTATCAAAGGTTGTCTCAGAACATCAGCGAGACTGGGATCACTACCTTCATTTGTTCCTGATGGCATACCGATCGGCTGTGAACGAGACCACGGGCCAAACTCCCGCTTGCCTCATGTTTGGTAGAGAACTACGTCTTCCATGTGAGCTCAAGTTTGGCTGTAAGCCCAACGAAGAACACATCGATCAGCTGAAGGCGAGAATGAACGACGTTCATGAATTGGCCAGAAGCCATATTCAAAAGGCTAGTGATCGCATGAAAGATCAATACAACACACGTTCCACCAACGAAACCTTTGAAGTGGGAGACTTAGTTTGGTTGTATAATCCACAAAGACGTCGAGGGCTATGTCCTAAATTACAAAGGCAATGGGAAGGCCCATACACCATAATTAAAAGAATAAATGATGTGATCTACCGGATTAAAATGAATCAGCGGAAACCAAAAGTTGTACACATCAATCGGCTAGCGAGATATGCCGGTTCGAATGAAGACGAAGAAGAGGCTAGAGCGGTCCGAGTAGAAGAAAGTTATGGATCTAACACCAGCTTCCAGGATTTTATGACCAATTATGGACAAAGAAAGAAGGCCAGATTTGGTGTTACTACCGAGAAAAATCAGGACATCTTTGAGCTTCCTGTTGACGTCTCTATCGCTGCCTACGTAACTGAGGATCTTCAAATGAACAGAGGACTTGCCTCGGTGTTCAAGAAGAAATTCGGAAGATTAGATGAACTGTTAGAACAACGACCAAGAGTAGGTAACGTCCTACGTTTAGAAGATGGCCAACGGTATCTGCGGTAACTAGCGGGAAGTTGCAAGGATGGCCTTTAGTTGTTTTCAATTTACCACATTTTTCTTTTTTTTTTCTTTTTGTGATATTTTCTTTCTTTCTTCAGCTTTTTTCGATTATTAACCATTTTACGTTTTTCGTTTGTTACGAATTTTTTACCAATTTGTAAAAATTTTACTTTTTTTTCAATTCTTATTGTTTTTTATTTTACACATTTTTCGCTATTTTTTTCCTAAATTTTATTTTTGTTTTTCCTTTATTCATTGTTTTTTTAGTAATCAAAATACTACGCCATCTAACGGGTGTTTTTTACAACGAAGTTTTTTTCTCAATTTTTGATTTTCAATGTTTTCTTTTTTCTAATTATTGCATATTTTTTCTATTATACTATATATTTGATTTTAGCTATTGCATTTTTATATACATTTTTATTTTTTCTTCTGTGTCCCTATATTTTTTTGTATATACTATTTTTTTCGTTTTTTTTTATTTTTTTTTTGGTTTTTGATTGTTTTCTTTCAATTTTTCTAGTTTTTATCTTTTCCTGACTTATCCTATTTTTTTATTTTTGAAGTGAAAACTTCTTTAGCCGCGTTGAGCATTTTTTCTGTAATGGGTAAAAAATCTTAAATTCGCGTCAGGACACGTGACCCTGATCGAAAAAACGTAAGATGACAAATAAACAAATTAAAGAGACGTGCAATCATATTTTGTAGTGGTGAAAATAGGAACTAAACCAGCTGGTAGCGCGAAAAGCGGAAAAGTAGTTATAACCGTATAGTGCCTTAGTAAGTACTAGTAGTGTTATTTTAATATAATTTTTTAAGGTACTTTAAGCATAAAAAGTGTGTAGAAGTATAGTGAATAGTTTTAAACATGGTGCACTGATGTCGGAACTTGTTGCCAACTTTATATTATGCATCAACACATCTGTTCTATTATTATCTCTGGTTTTGTAGTTGACATTGGTCAAAACATGGCTTTCGATAATACCTATGTTTATAGTGCCTTAGTCTTAATAAACTTATTTATAAATAAAATTATGAAATTATCAAGTTGTGAAAAAATTATATAGGTTTTAAATAGATTCGACAAAAAAGCGAATATTCGATGTTACTATGAATAAAAATATCGATATATCGGATACAATAAATATTTGTCAAAACTCCAAACATCGAATTAATCCGACATATCGTATGGAAAACATCGAATAAATTCGATATATCGATGTGTGAATATTCCTATGCCACGCGCACCTATAAATAGTGACAGGTGACAGCTAATAATTCAAAATTCAAACGTCTGTGTTTAGTGTTCTTTAAGTGTTTAAAATATGGATATTAAACAAATTAATGATAAAAGTGACAAAGAAATAGCGAAAGAAAATGAGTGAGTACTTTATAAATATACTAGATGAAAATTTAATAAGTTTTAATTTTTAATTAATATAATTTTATTATTAAGCTTAGGTTTCGATCTAGTCTATCGTACTGCTTAACGAAATTATTAATATAGATACATATGTATGTACTTACATATTATAGATGTAATATACGATAGCGCAATAAATAAATATTGTATTCTACCACATAAATGATAGTACTTTTATACTGAAGTGTTAAATTTTTAATGTAATATAAATTGTCATGTTTGTGTACGATATACGATAGCGCAATAAATGAATATTGTATTCTATCACATAAATGATAGTAATTTTATACTGATAAAGCAATTCGTGCAAAATTATTCCCTAACCATTCCAAAATATCAAACATGCACAACGTTAATAATCAAGTTTTCACTTCTGCTGGCACTCTCGGAGTGCAACCCGTCGTTTTTTTTTTTTATTTACTCATTTTTTATTATCTTTTTTTTTCATTCTTTTATGATTTTTAACATTTTTTTAACCACTTTCAAATTTTTTTTAAGATAGTCACATATTTTTGCAATTTTTTAAGATTTCTTTCATGGGGTTCGTAATTTTTTAATATTTATTTATGGTTTTGGACTTTTTTTTGCCATTTACAATAATTTTTCAATACAGAAATGAAATTTTGTAATAACATAATTAAATTGTTTCTTAAATCTTAAATCTATGATATTCTTGATTGTATACATATATTAAGCAATAAATATTCCAAGAAATATAATTTATATTTGTCCATTATATTAACTATATTCAAAATCAATTACAAACTCATTGTTCCTAAATTATAATATTCAAATTTGATTTTGTATCTTCTGCGAAAAAAAAATCGATGACACTTCGCAGGCATTCTTTAGGTGTTTTATTATTCAGCGGTCACAATTAAAATTCTCTTAGTCATATTTTAATTTACATTTACTTCTTTTCGCATGCGGTTAAAGTTCAATTAAATGATATCGATCAGAATGACACACCTTTGAACCGAATGAACTGGTGTTTTCGACAAAATAAACATTCTTTGATCGATTTGAAATTTATTGTTATTCAGAAATGGTTTTAATTAAATTAATAAAAAAATATATGATTGACTTTATCTGCAATATGTATACTAGTTTTAAAAAAACTAATATAATAATATTAATATATGAAAATTATATAATTTTTATTATAATCACTTCTACTTTGTTTTGATGTACTTTCTTTTATCGGTGAAAATTCTACAAAACTCTAACTTTAAAACGTCCTAAAAAGTGTTGTTTAATAATTTATAAATTATACACCCGTTGCAAATGATTTAGTACAAATTTAATTTTTTCAAAAAAAAAACTTGAATATTATATCAAAGAAGATTAATTATGTTAATTTAATATTTGTCTACTCTTTTTTTTGATAATAAATAATAAAATAATAAATAAATGAAGATTTATTTTCCATGTGACAACAGAATCGTATAGGATTCGTCAGAAAATACAAAATATCTACATTAAAATGAATTATACATGAATTAAACATCTAATTCGTAAAATTCACTCATTTCATAAAAACTCATTCAGATTTCCTTTAAATATATTTAAAAAATTACTTTCCTTTATTCCTAAAGTCTATTAAACAATTTTGGCCCCAAATAATTTAGCGCATTAGTCGTTACTTTTAGTTTGGCATATGCTACGTAGATTTCGTTGGCTTGTCTGATTTCATATCTATGTTAGTTACGAACATTCCTCTGTGTTTGAAAATACATTTTAATTATAAAAATACAACAAAGGGGTAGTATGCCAAGCTCCTTGAAATATGCTCGACAGGAATCTCTTTGTGAAATCTTAACAATGCTTCTCAAAACCCTTTATTGAGAAAGATGCTGTATCTTAGACGTGAGTCCACTTGTTATTGTGTAAAATACACCATGTCTAGTTGCCGATTTTCAAGTACCGTCCTCAAATTTATGAAAAGAACCTCAAGCGAATTTATTTTTTTAATTAACCCATTACAGTGGTCTTTCCAATCAAGATGTTAATCTATACAGATTCCTAGAAACAAATACTATTATTCCCGTTATTAAGAGTTGTGTTGTCTTAAGTCACCTCTAAGTAACCTCTAACCTTATTAGAATAAAGAAATAAATCAAGACTACTAAAATATCTTGATAATTTTTGAGCTGTCTTAGAGCACTCTGTAACGATTGTATCGTTAATTTTCGAACAATTCTCCTGGACTATAAATATTTTTAAATTATCTATTGTTTTGGCGTTGAAACGAGTGGGAGACTGCAAAGTGGAAGGAGAGTCGTGGTTTCGTAGTTAATTTTTGATTATATTTCGTTCATTTTAATGTTGAATTTTTAAGAAATTCAGAGTTTCCGACCATCTTTGCCCTTTTGTCTCTGGTAAGTTCCTTATTACCTTGGTTTTAAATTTAATAGTTAAATTAATCCAAAATGCGGTGAATATAATATTTTATCTATTTTACTAACATTTTAAATATTCGAATACAATTGCTAAATTCAATTCAAGGTCAGTTTTTGTGGTATTTTATTATTTATACATAAAAGATAATTAATTTTTTCTCGAAATTTGGAGAGACTTATAGCGATTGTGTTCGAAAAATAGTATTTGAAAATTCGGAGTTTTGATTCCAACTTTATTGACAGGGTTATTGCCAACTAGAAGAAGGGCCCTATTATGGGTTTGCAAAGAACTATATTGAGATTTCGACGAGAGGTTTCATCGGAGATAGTCCGTTGCAGTTCTGATTTTCCGGTTAGAAAAGCCGAAAGGAAATTCCTTCCCGTTGCTGTTTCCTAAGTCCACTGCGTAGAAGCTTGGAAAATTCAGCTAGAAGTCCTGCATTGGAAATCAACCTTCTACAACACGTGCTTAAGATACTCCGTTCTCAAGCCACCGATAAAAAACAAAGATAAGAGAATTAATTAATTTTCGTTAACTGTCAAAATTACTAATCAGAATTTTTAGAAATAAACCATTTTAAACTGATCTAAGTATTTTATTTGTATCTCTGTACTTGGCGCCCTTTTAAAACTTGTTTGGGGAAAATTAGGCAAAACACAGCAGGAAAGTCACGACCCTCTGGAGCTTGTCACGGGTTAAAATTTACCTTAGTAACAACTAAATTCTTACCTTATAATTCGTAAATATTGTAGGATTTATCGAGGCAAAACCGGTTAATTTAGGTTCGTTAATAGTAAAACGCCAACTGTTGTTTATTATTTTCGGCCATAAAATTATATTTAGTTGTTGCAAAAATTGGTTTTGTAGTCAGGTATTATTTTTGTTATGGTTTGAAAACACTGACAGTAGTTCATCCGATCTAATCTCTCGTCGATAACTTGTATATTGCGGGTTCGCAGCCAGCGTTCGGTCATATTTATAACTTTATTATTAGAATCGAAAATAAATAGGGAAATTAAGTAATGTTGGGATATTTGTTGTTAGCTATTTAAATAATAAGATTACACGTACCAAATGACCCCTGTTTGTTCATAAGTTGTTGGCTGAATAAGCTATTGTTGTTGTCCTTATAGTAGTAGAGGCCATTATTTTTCTTTCTGAAGTGTGTCAAATCGAAGTGAAGTTTGATAATTGGGGTAGCTTCTTTCTTTTGACTTCTAGCTTTTGTAGTGAACGCGTGTTAACGAGAAAATTTTTGAGAGCTTAATTTGCATCCTTGTACATCGGGGACAACTCAGGTTGGATTTGCGTAATTAAGTTTAATCTGTTTCCATCGAATACTGTGTAGGAGTTTTTTTTCTGGATTTTGGTAAATTCGTTGGAAAATACGGCTGTGTCCGGCTTTTTAGTGAAATTTTCTGTTGACAGTAGTGGAGATTGGTATTTTTGAAACCTTTTGGACTACAATCGTGGTCGGAATTTGCTGAACATTGCATTTAGCAGCGAGGAAATTGTTTTTTTTAAGTTACCCAACTACCAGCTGGGATATCGAGTTTAACGAAATAAAATAACCCTATCTTGATAGGGTCCTAGTTACGGGCATAAGTCCTTGATACAGGCATAAGTCCTAGAGATAGGCAGAATTTTGGTTGCTGACCTGATACTTAGTACGAGCTTTAGTTATTGTGTTTGGAGCAAGCTTTTTGGTTTGGATAAGGCTTGATTTTGGTACCGGCCTAAGTATTGGAGAAGCCAAGGACTGCGGAAACTCATTTAGATTTACAGATAAGCTATATTAGTCTTAAGTCGGGCTTTAGTTTTTGGTTAAAACCTATTTTTCCTTGTTTTAGTATTGCGTGTGATCACACCTATTGATAAATTTACTTTCTTTTTTTGTATTGTTCGCATAATTTTTTTTATATAAATAACAATTGTGTTGTCAGGCACGAGGCTTGACAGTCTGTATTCTAGAAATTTGTCATTAAAGAAGAGTTTAGTTGATATTTTAGTTTTATTTAGCTCACTTTATCGTTATTTTCTGTTATTGTGTAATTCATTTGGAACTGTTAAATATTCAAAATTTATTTAGTTATCTCCAGTGGGTAAAGTAGTGCCTGGAACAACAGGGGTTTCCGATTTTGACCGTCTAAATCGGTGGCGCGACTCACTGATATTTGTTTACTTACCTCTACGGCTGAGCTGGGCACTAATTTGCCAGTAGAGAGACCACTACCGAACTCAGCTGGAGTTGTATTTCCTTTAGTTAAATTTCTTTATTTTTCTAAATTTGATTTTGTTTTAAATTCATTAAAAGACGTGGCAAGCTAGCCAAGGGTATTTTTACGTTACAACTCGCTGTTTAGTAAATTGGAATGTTTGGCAGAAATTATGGCAGAAAAACCATCTGCGTAACTTACATAATGGTAGTCACCCATTAATGGGTAAACTTTGTTCATATAAAGTATGAACAATATGGGTCCTAAAATTGAACCTTGGGGAACTCCCATATTAATGTCTAGTGGATCAGAGTTAATTATATTTATTTCATTGTTGTTTTGAATATTTAAAGCAACATATTGCTTTCTGGCAAGTAGAAAGGTGAAGATCCAATTAAAAACAGTGCCTCTAAATCCATATTTTTTTAATATGTTCAACAGCAACTCTTGGTTTTCACAGTCAAATGCTTTACTGAGATCACAGAAAATAGCAACTGGATATTCAAGTTCCTCCAAATGGTGAATAATTTAATTGTAAAATGATAGAATTGCAGTTGATGTTGACTTTTTAGTGCAGTATCGATGTTGATTTTCGGTTATAATGTTGCACTTTCCCTAGAAAGATAAGATGTGATCAAGAAAGGCATATTCAAAAATTTTCGACGGACCACAGAGAATAGCAACAGTTTTCTAGTTGTGTACGGTTATTTTTTTGTATAAAGTTAAAACTTTCTCCAATTTCAAAGCTTGAGGAAAACGACCCGGCTTAAATGATAAAACCATATAATAATTACCATATTTAATTTACCATATAATAAAACTGTAGAAATAAAAAATCTATACATTAAAGATATTTAAAAAATAATGAGCGGGGGGGATGTTACTAGATCGATATAGAACTCAAAAATGTGGTTAGATTTTTTTGGTTGTCTGTATGTTTGTGCGCGCATCACATGAAAACTGTACTGATCCGATTCGAATACAGTTTTCACAGATGTATTTGTCTTCTTTTAACTTAATATTTAGTATATATAAATTTCTCCCCTTACCCCTTTAACGGTCACCAACTGGCGAGGAGATTAAAAAAAAACTATTAATCTCTGTGGTTTCTTCCCATGGACTATATTAGAACATTCCCTCTTTTTCTACGAGAATAGTTTCAACACAACGCTGCCTATTCGTCATTTCTGACACAAAATTCCAACAGGCTTCAATATTGTCGGATCCTAAAATACGTTTTTGTTTTTAGTAAAATACAAATGATCCAAAACCTCGAAAATATTATTACAGAAAACATCAGTATTTCCAGAAGAAGAACGATAACAATTTAAAACAGTATATAAAATTATAACCTGCGTAATACAAGGCAAATATTTCGAAATGTTTTTCTATGCAAAATGTGGATAGATCTATATATTTCAGGTTATCAAAGTTTTTCATCCAAGTACTAATATCTCCACATTTTAAGTTAGTTCTGCAGTAAGAGCTAACTAAAAATTTTAATTAGATTTAGGTAATCTTCTTTAATACTCCAGTTAAATTAAACCAAATAATAAGAAAAGCGATATATAAATTCGAAACAAGCTGAAAATCAATAAAATTGTTCAAAACATAATTATAAATAAAATTTAGAAATTCCCCAGCATTTTATTGCATGGAAAAAAAATTATTCAAGGTCAAAAGTCAAAAAAATTAGTTTTTGCGGTTTTCAAGAAAACGGTAAGTTTTATCGGAAAAATGTTATAAACAAAAATTGTAGATCATAAAATTATCTATAAAAAAGGTATTTATGATTTTTTTCATACGAGCCACCATTTTTGAGATATTACGATCCAAAAAGATGTAATCGTCATAATATGAATGAGTACGCCACGTACATACATGAAAGAGTGTTATCTAATATATAAAAAAATTATTAATACGTTTTTTTGTAGATAATTTTATGATCTACAATTTTTGTCAAAAACATTTTTCCGATAAAACTTACCGTTTTCTTGAAAACCGCGTAAAACTCTTTTTTTTACCTTTGACCTTAAATAATTTTTTTTCCTTACAATGGAATGCTGGGAAATTTTTAAATTTTGTTTACAATTATATTTTGAACAATTTTACTGATATTTAGCTTGTTGCGAATTTATGTATCACGGAATGTCTAGATTGACCGGATTATAATGTCAGTTTCATTTATGCATAAAAGATTGAGATCTTTAAAAGGATCAATGTCATTTTTCAAGTAAATTAATTTTTTCATTGTTAATGGTGTTAATATTTAGTTGTGGGTTAAAAGTTAGGTGTTCTTTAATGATAGTCTTCAGAAACCGTTGAATGGACTCATATCTAACGGTATGAATTCTATCAATTCTATAAGGATCATTTTTTCTTCGAAATTTCAAAATTCGGGAGTATACGTCTTCTTTTTCATTACTAATCTAGTTAAAGTTCAATCCTTCAATTGGACATCTTCGAATAAATTCGAACTACCCTTAACACAAACAAATAATCGAATATTTACAACCTGTAGAATCAGCCAAATCGGATTTTTGTGAGTAAATTATTTATTAAAGCACGTTGACAAACCGGCCTGGCTTCATGTTTGGCTAAATTGTAACTACTTGATTTTGGATCGTAAAAATAAAATATCAGCTTTTTTTAGACAATCGCAATAACAATCAAAGGAAAAATTATTTAAACCGACTTAGTTGTATTTCAAAGAAGTTAAACACAAAAGAACCAGATTTTTTGACATACCAATTCGTAAAGGAACGAAAATTACTAATCACTATTAGAAAATTTAGATAATTTTACCACTAACGGCAAATTTCTCTCATAAGTTTTTGAAATCTAGAATTTAGGCAAATGAAATGACAATAAAAAATAATTGAATTGATTCTCTAAACAAATTGAGTTGAAACAAGAGACGATTATAAACGCTGACTAATCGCTGAATACATCCGTGGCCAAGCGGTTAAATGCGCTATCGGATTTTTTCGCAAGTTCAGTTTCTGACGAACATAACATTTTTTTCTTTTTTTCTTAATGTCATTTCCTGTTTAATTTCTATTTTTTTAAATCTTTCACAATTGTAAACATAAAAATATAATCATTTTTCTTTGGTGTTGGGATTTCTATCTGACTTATGTAGATAACTGCAGTACCTAAAAAATTAAATAATTAATTTTGAAACACCTTGTAGAAACCAAATCTATCTGCCAATTAACGAACTTTTTGACCTTTATTAAACCAACAGTACAATCTTTAAATTATATTTTTATTTAAAACTGGATCTATTGAAATGCTTTTATTGTGAACAGTTAGATATAAAAATACATAATGTCAATAGAATAACTGGTTGAAATAGTGAGGCAATTAAGCGAAGAAAAGTAAACATTAAACATCGATTTTAAACTGATTAATTTATGTATAAATAATGCTAATACGTTTTGTTGATGACAGGTACACGCAAAATGTTAGCGTTAAAACATCCGTTTAAACAATCTTAAGTAATCGTAAATCAAATATTGAAGCTACTTTTATCAGTTAGGTATTTAGATTATAATTTTGCACAATACAATTCGTTAAATATTCAATTAGCAAAAAAATCAGATTCCGTATTAATAATTGTTTAAAAGCTATAAAGAAATGCAACAGTTGTAGAAACTGCAGATAGAAGTGATTATTTCCTTCGATTCAAATTAACCAATAGAATGTCATAATTTTTTGAAATCGGACCAATCAGAATCAAATATCAGCGACTATTGCACTAGAACGTAAAATATGGAACGAAGAAAAAATGCCTGAGAGATGGAACAATGCAATAATATGTCCAATCTTCAAGAAAGGGGACAAAAGTATATGCGAGAATTATAGAGGGATATCACTTCTGGATGTGGTGTACAAAGTTCTGGCTAGAGTATTGAGAAACAGATTGAATGTGTACCAAGAAAGAATAGTGGGAGAATACCAAGGAGGTTTCAAGAAAGGAAGAGGAACAACAGATCAAATATTTACCCTTAAGACAATAATGGATAAAAGCTACGAGCGAAATTTAGGACTACATGTCATGTTTGTAGATTTTAAGCAGGCTTATGATACAATATATAGAAACAAAATGTATAATGCCTTGAACTTACTAGGAATACCAAAAAAAATCGTGAAGCTAATCAAGATGACATTAGACAATTCATACAGCAGAGTAACGAGCGAAGGAACTACTGTATCAGACAAATTTAGAGTCCAAAAAGGATTAAAGCAAGGAGATCCAATATCGACAACGGTTTTCAATCTAGTGTTGGAAAAAATTGTACAAACAACAGGGCTTATTTATCACCACAAGCAACAGATATGCAGATGATTTAGCTTTGCTAACCAGAACAAGGAAGGAACTGGAAAGAGCGTTCTGTAAGTTGGAAGAGGCTGCAAAAAATTACGGACTTAGTATAAATCAGAAGAAATCAAAATATATGGTGCTAAACCATCAGAATGTGGACGGTAGAAAAGAATATATAGAGATTAAAGCGGGGGAGGATATAAAATATAAAATTGAAAAAGTCTGTGAATTCGAATACTTGGGTGCAACGCTGACAAATAAAAACGAAGAATGGAAAGAAATAAATAAAAGATTAGTGAAAGGAAGTAAAGCTGTGGGATCTTTAAATAAGTTAATAAGATCAAAGGAGTTATCTAGAGAAGCCAAAATTAAAATTTATCGAACAATAATACGACCAACAGTGACATACGGAAGCGAAACATGGGTTTTAACAAAAGCGGAAGAAACAAAACTGGATATATGGGAAAGGAAGGTACTAAGGAAAATTCTGGGGGGAATAAAAACAGATGAAGGACTCTGGAGAAGAAGAACTAACCAAGAATTGAAAGATCTTTATAAATACCCATCAGTAACAAGCTTCATAAAAGCTCAAAGGGTGAGATGGTTGGGGCATACTCGGAGGATGCCAGAAGATAGATATGCAAAAAAGGTCATTAAAGAAGGGGAAGGAGGTAAAAGAAAAAGAGGGAGACCAAAGAAAAAATGGTTGGACGCGGTGTTGGAAGATATCAGAGAGGTAGAACCAAGTTGGGGTGCAAAAGTACAGAATCGCAACCTGTGGAGAGAAATTGTTAAGGCAGTTGAAGAACGATAAAGAAAAAAAAGTCATGGGCCTCAAAGGCCTGCAGTACTGTACTATATATATATTGCACTAGAACAATATCAGCGACTATTGCACTAGAGAAATAGTCACGTCAAATATAAATGTCAAAAATTTGTCTTCTCAGGAAATAATCTTCCTAAATATAACGCGACCGTGATTAATAGTCTGCTATTTTTGTTGTTGCTAAATTTCTCGAATATTTTACAATTTGTTTCGACATAATTTGACATTAATAATCAAAGATTAAAACCCTCGAGCTGAAGCTCTCGGGCTTTAATCAGATTATTAATGTCAAATTATGTCTCATCAAATTGATACTAAAATATTCTCAAAATCTAGATACCACAAAAATAGCCGACTATAATCAAGGTCTTGTTATATTACTTTTGATTATTTTCTTCGATTCAAATTAACCAATAGAATGTCATAATTTTTTGAAATTGGACCAATCAGAATCAAATATCAGCGACTATTGCACTAGAACAATATCAGCGACTATTGCACTAGAGAAATAGTCACGTCACATATAAATGTCAAAAATTTGTCTTCTCAGGAAATAATCTTCCTAAATATAACGCGACCTTGATTAATAGTCTGCTATTTTTGTTGTTGCTAAATTTCTCGAATATTTTACAATTTGTTTCGACATAATTTGACATTAATAATCAAAGATTAAAACCCTCGAGCTAAAGCTCTCGGGCTTTAATCAGATTATTAATGTCAAATTATGTCTTAACAAATTGATACTAAAATATTCTCAAAATCTAGATACCACAAAAATAGCCGACTATAATCAAGGTCTTGTTATATTACCCTTGAAAACTTATGGCTTAGACTGACTTAGAGTTTAGTTTTAAAATTGCAAATTAAAATTATCCACATAAATCTACTTTTCACAGTTATGGACACTCAAAACAATAATTATGTAGATTTTTATCTGTAATTTATTAGACAAATTATGGGTTGTACAAGATTATATTAAAATATAAATATATTTTTATTCAAACAACAATTAATATTTATATACCTAACCATATCATTTATGAATATTATTTACATTAAATTCAATATACTTGATTTTTAATATTATTTTTATTGTTACCACCAATGTTAAATTTTTTATTTATTATTCTTATAACCAGATGAAGACTGTAGAGAATTAATACAAATATATTTCTTACAAATAATGCATCTAACGTTTTAGCTGAGATAAGGCCATTAAGTTCTTTAAAATAGTAAAATGATAAATACCCTATTTTTTTCTGTTAAGGAGAAGTTGTTATTTGTTATTCTAAATATAATAACACCTCTTCGATGTGTTTATGGCCCACCTCTGGAAGATGCTGGCCTGCCGCTTGGAGTAACCTCAGCCGAGTCAACAGGAACTTTCTCCGAGGCTTCCGCTGGATGGCTCCATATCACCTTTTTCGGGGGTTCGTGTGGTCATCTGAATCTGGGTTTTGGGACCCTGCAGTATCTTGGTGAGATACCTCCACAGGAGATTCTATAATCGAAGAGTTAGGGTTTTTTGTGTTTATATGGGAGAATATTTTGGCAGGTGGTTATGAGATTTTCTGAAGATTCTTTACTCGTGGCGATGCGGCTTAAGTGTGCAAAAGGACACAGCCTTGTATTTAAATAAATATGGACAACGAGCATTAGTAGTTCTGCATTTTTACCAAACGCACAAAAACACATGTTAAATTTTAATAAACTCTTTATTCCTTTCTTTTTGTTCTTTGTAAACAAAAATTGTATTTATGGTGCCGGCCAATCAGGATTAACCAATAATACACCAATTTCTTTGTGATTAATAATTTTAAAAATATTTAGTCCAAAATATTAAAAAAAAAGGTAAGAAGGTAAAATATGCAGTTTGGATACAGAAGAAGATTAAAAAATATATTGTATTTAAATTATGGACAGGCATAACCATAGCTGCAAAAGAATTAATCAATAGAAACATCACAGGCAGGAATATAAATATATACACAGACTGCCGACAAGCACTACTGACCTTGAATAGACCACGTTTCACTTCAAGTTTAGTACTAGAATGTCACCAATCTCTAACTGAGGCCAGCCAGAATAACGTGGTCACTCTCAGCTGGATCAAAGGACATGGGAATTCTAAGGGCAACCGCATTGAGAACAATTTAGCAAGGAGGGCTGCATATGTTAGCCCTCGCCCATCTACCAAGCTAACATTGTCCGTAGTCATGGACCTTATCAAACAGCACTCTCACCAAAAGTTTATACTGTGCTGGGATGAAACTACGAACTGTAGACTGACCAGAGAGATATTACCTCATCCTGACGAGGAAACAGCAAAAAAATTTAAGGCATTGACCAGACAAAATCTCCGAACAGCTGTGGGAATCTTGACAGGTCACTGCCAATTGCGACAACATCTCTTTAGGATGAAATTAACAGAATCGCCGCTATCCAGAGGCTGCGAACAAGAAGAGGAAACAGTAGAACTTATAATGTATGACTGTTCTGCTTTTTCTGAAATCAGAAGATCCGTGTTGGACGAGTATTGGCTTACACCAGCCGATGTCAGGGAGATCCCCCTTGGGAGCCTCATCACCTATTTTAAATCACTAGGCCTGGTGACAGCCTGAGGTGAGGATATCCCTACATACGGGAGGATGCACAATGGGTCATATGTGGCCTCAGTGCTGGCTAAGCACTAGCTCGCCCCTCCCCAATTTTCCAGATCCAGATCCAGATGGATTAAAGAAATTATTCAGTCAGTCAAAAGTAAATATTCGGTCGGTGAGTAGTAATCTTTGAGTTTTCGGCTGTAGAATATATATAGAACACTCGTCGAAGAGTTTGTCGAATCCAAAGTACAATTAATCATAGAAACAGTAAAACTTGTGAACTAATTAACATAGAAAACGCAATTTTTTCGCTAAGAACTAACAAAGATTTGCAGCATATAACTGAAAAGGACAATACATTGTAATATTTATTCGAATTAAAGGTTTTTTACCCGACTGCCGGAGGGTTATGTTTTCAGCGCGTATCTTGTATCTATGTAATATTCTTCCTTACCTTGTATCTTCAGAACCGCTAAACGGATTTTCACATTTGAGGTATCGTTGGATTTGTCTTAATAGCCCAAGTGTTCTTAGATAGGTGACATTTAAAAAAAAAATCAAAATGGCGGATGTTTGACGCCTCATTGTAAGGTAATAAAAAAATAAATTGTACCAAGCATATCGAGTGGGGTATCAAAATGAAGGATTTTAAACACAAATTCTAAATATGTATATAACTTTTAGTTTTAATATTAAATAGAACGATAAAAAAAGAAATGAATATTTTTTCTGCAAAGCAAATCGGATTTTTGAAGTAAAACTTCTTTAGCGAGACTAGGAGTAAAAAGTTATTCTAACGGACGTGACGTCATTCTAATAACAGAAACCGGAAACAAAACCTAATACTGACACGATTTTGCATGGGCGCCGGCAGCAGGGTGCAAGAGGGTGCGCTTGCACCCCCCTGCTATGAAAGAAAATACCTGAATTTACCGGAAAATTATATATTTTTTTAATTTTTTTATTAAATTATTGTTTGAATAAAAACTAAAGGCGTCGCGGTTGCTGTCCAAATCATTCTACATTCTATATATATATATAGATATATATATATATATATATATATATATTAGATCATAATAGTGTGTAGATGCAGATGCACCCCCTGAAAATAATCCTGGCGGCGCTCATGCGATTTTGCCTCCTATATTAAATAAAATTAAATCTGTAATTGTATGAATTGACAGCTGATCATCTTGTCAATCGAAATACATTGCTTTATATAAATAGTTTTTTGTGTATAAAGTGTTTGTATTAAATATGAATAAACAATGTGGATTTATTAATGAAGAAAGTGATGAAAAAATATTGATTGAAAATGAGTGAATAGGTAGGTACTCTATATGCATAAATTTTATTTTTGGTGTGTAATTACACTATTTATACCTTATTATTTATACCTATTATTTATACCTAGCTATTTTCGTTTTATAGACTTAAAGAGCTAAAAAGAAAAAGAAATTGTGAACGTCAAAGGGGATATTATAAGCGCCAGAAAGATTTGAAGAAAAATGACAAAAATGAAAAAATGACGAGACAGCCACATTCATTATGATTTGATTAAGTAAGTTTATATACATACATACATATTATGATAGTAAATAATTGTTTATACGGAATCTTTACGTTGAGTAAAGAAGCATGTTGCACGTTTTTGTTCATAAAATAATAATATTCAAAATATTTTAACACTTTCTTATACTTATTTTAGGTTTGGTTAGGTAGCCATAAAGGCCATAAAACCACTAGTCAAGATGGCTGATCTTTTACCACCAATAACAGATCCTTCGTAGACGTGAAGGAAACAAACTTAACTCAGGATTTTAAATTTTATGGAATATGCTATAAAATGCTACAAAATGAAATGGTTATCTAACTATCGAAGGCTCTTGTGTTGTGATGTATTACAATAAGGTATATACAGCTACAAAATCACACATTCTAAACGTAATGTGTGTATATTTTTAATATTGTTTACCTATTATTGAAGCAAAACTTCTTTAGGCACGACTAGGGGTAGATTCTAACGGAAGATTCTGATGGAAGTAACTGTATAATTTCAGCTATGGGAGGAGTTTAAATTTCCGAAATTTATTTATGAAATTTTCAAACGGTTTCAAATACATTAATGGTATTTAGAGAGTAAAATCTATGTTTCACATTTTAGTTATCATAAACCTATTATTTCATATATAAAAAAAATAATGATAACTTTCAAATTCCTATTTCTAATGAATAATATAAATATAAAATCTCATTTTTTTTGTAAAGTATATAGGCAATAAATATGATTGAATTGTAATTAAATATTTATTTTCCGATACGTACGTCAACAAGTTTTACTTCAATCGCGCGTAAAGGTTACACGCACACTCTTTTTTTTTTGTATTTCGATCTAAGTTCCTTGGCAATAGTTGTTTAGTTTCATGAGTAGAACACGTGGTATGAAAATGAAAAACATAATAATAATTGGACATACAAAATGCTACAGCTGATTTCTCATTTACTATGGAAAATCAATTTTTCGATCTATGTTTCTTAGGGAAAGGTGTTTAGTTTCATGAATAGAACACGTGAGTTAAATTAAAACTTTTCCTAACAACTGGAACGCTAAAAAAATTAGCTTTACTAATAAAAATAATTCAGAACTCATAACTCACAAATCACGCACAACTTTTTACAGAGCCATCCGATATTGATAATATATTTTTTATTGGAAAGAGCATACCGCGTGGGCGGTTCCATACCAATTTCAAAGGAAAAGTCCGACCCATTAGGGTAGTAAATCGGGGAATATTTGAATATTCCCATACTGATTGTTGTAAAGTAACACCACGTATAAAACCGTTGGTCCCGGTTGTTTTTGTTGAAAATAGTCATTAAGCGATAACGGCCTCTGTAGCGCAGTGGTTGAGCGTTCGGCTCAAGTTACGGAGGTTCCGGGTTCGAATCCCGGTGACCAACGCACATTGTAAATAAGAATATTTTATTCAAAACCACATAAATATTTTAAAAATCCGACACAGATGTCCTGTAGGAGCATTCAAAAAATAATGATTTCTCATGAACTCTTTAGCGAGTTTAGAATAAGCACTCTAAACTAAAAAGTCATAAATAAAAAAATAATTAAAAAATAACAAAAAACCCGCCTGCATGGATAGCTACAACTAAAAATCAACTGAAACGACTGAAACAAGACGAAAATTCAATGACTAGGTATTTAAAAAAAAACAATCATTACGTACTTAGAACCAGAAACATAAAGTGAAACAGTACCACCCCTACGTACCTACGTATTGTACAAGTAGAAATATCAGCACGGTAGTCATTCAATTTTTTGCAACATTATAAACAGAATTACAGTCGGAGGCATGAAAGTGTATACTATGTTAAATTATTATCCTTTTGTGCATGCCTCCGACTGTAATTCTGTTTATAATGTTGCAAAAAATTGAATGACTACCGTGCTGATATTTCTATTTGTACAATACGTAGGTACGTAGGTGTGGTAGTGTTTCAATTTATGTTTCTGGTTCTAAGTACCTAATGATTGATTTTTTTTAAATACCCAGTCATTGAATTTTCGTCTTGTTTCAGTCGTTTCAGTTGATTTTTAGTTGTAGCTATCCATTCAGGCGGGTTTTTTGTTATTTTTTAATTATTTTTTTATTCAGCAATATATTTTTAATTCCTTTGGTTTTTCATTTACCTAAATTAAAACAAACTGTTATCCATATTTCTCTTTTAGTACTGACTTAATGTGTTTCATTTGTAATATCCATCTTTGGTAAATTAACATTTTAACTGCAAAATTTAAATAATGAATCAGTGAACGATTTATTACAGTTATATCTAAATATTGTCTATAATTTTTTGTGGCATAATTGTATATATTTACTTCTTTAATTGGGGAACTTTTGCCACTAAAATCAAAATAATAAAATGATAAATCAATATTTTAAAACTCTACAAATCATACTCAAACACCCGTTTTAAAAAATTTATTGCAAATTTAATTATCTTAAAAACAATTTTTTTAAATAAAAAATATTATTGATTATTACATCAAACGAAATTTTAAATATGTTAATTAAGGAATTAATTAATCTGTTATTTCTTTAATAGAAGTCTTCAAAATCTCTTGAATTGACTTATAATATCTATTCTAAAGGAAAAATTCCTTTTCCTTTTTCTCCAAAAAGTGACTGGATGGTGTCAGCATCAGTCGCTGGCGCTGCTCCCACGAACTTCTTCTCCTTATAGCAGGTTGGTGTTGTTTCCTCTCTTGCTCCGGTGTATGCTCCATCCAAAGCTCCTTGAATGTGCCTAAACCGTCAAAAAATCTTTTTTCATTGGTGTCAGTGTAGGTGATGTGTGGAGTGTGTCCCATGTGGTGCAATGTGGGTTTGGGAGATTGACTCTGTGGGGTGTCTCCTCCGTCGTGAGTCCTGCCATTTGGCAATGACGAAGGGAACCACAGATAACTTCGCCATGGGCTCTTTTTTTATATTCAGTGTGATGTCTTCATCAGTCCATCCCGTCCACATCTACCATCTATTTATAGAAGACATGGGTTTCATCTAGGAGGTCTTCCAGGTTTGCAGGAAGGTCCCTGTCTACAGTTTGGTAAAGTTTGGGCACTAAGGAGGGACGTTCGTTTTCTTATTTTGTTGATTGTGAGTTTAACATCGGCGTCCTACCTGAGAGTTCGAGTAAATCACACGCTCAGGTTGATATGGGCGAAAGTAAAATTTTCTTGTCGACTGAGGTTTGGATGATATTTTGGGTTTTGTTGGTATTAGGGGCTGCTCTTCATCTGCTGCACCAGTTTGAGAACTGAGAGTTTCAGTCGACGCTACGGAGGTGTACAAGACACAAGACCGTGTTGTCACCGCATATTTGGATTTTTATCTACTTCTTTGACAGTAAATGTCATTTATACTCATTGTCACCATGCAGGGTAAGTAAGCTATAACGCACAGTTGTGCGTAATGAAATGTCATGTTGGAATGACGTTTCATTACGCACGACTGTGCGTTATAGTTTACTTACCCTGCATGGTGACAATGAGTATAAATGACATTTACTGTGAAGGAGTAGATAACAGTACAGTACGTACGTCATATATTTTTTTAGAAATGTCAAATATTTAGAACTGAAATTAAAATATTGAGTCGTAGATAAAGCATAGTATGTAACTCGAGTGGTAAGAGGTATTACGTACTCGTGTAATTACGCACTCGCCGCTACGCGGTTCCATGCGTAACTTTTCCACTCGTACGTACTGTCCTACTTACCACTCTTGATACGTAATATACCTACTATTTGCAGCCTAGGACTAGGAATATCGCTATATATATTTTTAATTCCTAATATATTTCATAAAAGTATACAGAATAAATTTATTGTTTAATTAAGTGCATGTTTTTTAGTTATCTTTGATTCCTTTAATTGGGTGCAGATTATTATTCGTTCCTTCACATAATTACTAAATTGGCTTTAAAATATATGTTAAATTAATTGATCCAGTTCTATAAAATTTAATTGGCCATAATTTTTTATTTCGTTTCTTAAATCTTATTTATAGCCAAAACATCATAAAGTAGTTTTGTTAAATTATGATCACAAACAGATTCATACTAACAAAATTTAAATAAATAATATTAATCCAGTTTAGTTGATATATTTTTTTCTATACAGGGTGTGTCAATTTAAATAATTAAATTTATTAAAAATATACTTCTTTTATGATTTTGTAAAAACAAATAGCTACGTAATCACAAAAGTGTTAAAAGGTTTCAATAATTGCTTTTTATATCCGAGTGGTTGGTAAAACAAAAATCAAATTAATAATTCAAACAAAAACTTTTGTAAGTAAATATTTTACCATGGGTATAAGGTTTCATGGATAAACACATCCTAATATTTAACAATAATGTTTTGATATATATTTAGTAATTTTTTAGATCTACAGATTAAAAAAAAAGGGTGTGGCAGTCAGTGGGACCGCCGGCAGAAGTTATACTTCTATGCACTGTTAACTAATAAAACTTAATAACTACAAATATTTTTTTTTAAATTAACTGTATTCAATTAAATAAATACTTAGAAAAATACGACCAGTTGATGTGTGTCCTTACTTCAAACACGAAAACCAAACAGTAAAACGATCAATGTACAAAAAAAGTGTTTACAAAACCCGATTTGCTTACCGTGGGCTATTACAGATTTTAAAACACTAGAAAACAATGCAAAACACTTTCTAACAACATATATAGGTACACACTTTTACAAAATTTTAACGCACTTTTCAGTAACTTTACAGGAACAGGTTTTAACTCACACGCATGTCTTCGACTCAAAAGCATAGTGAAGGATATAATGCAACCATGTGACGGTATTTTAGACTACAATACAATACTCATTACTGAATATTATTATTAATATAAAATACTAAACTTAATATGTATACTTACTGGACAGAATTATAAAAGAATATGTCAAACATAATGCGATACGTCAATGTAATACAATAACAATAGCTCAGACTGTTTGTTGTATATCTATCTCTTTTCAATGCAATGAATGTTTAAACGGTATTCAAAGGACTTATAGTGATGACTAATAACATGTAGTAAATATTTCATCTTTATTTTTACCGAACAATATACTTTATATGTGATTCTGTCTCTCTCTTACTCACACCATTACATATGTAATGATTTTTCCCATTTAGCTACACACTAATTCATTCCACAGAGTGTCCGAATAGAAGTATAACTTCAAAAATGACACCAAACAATACTGAAAGTTTGATATTTAGTGTGAAGTTGGACTATTCCACATGTGAAGTAAAGAGAGAAAATTATGTATTCTAGTGATAACTTAGAGTTTAATGTTTCAATTGTCAATTTAACAAAACCTCTGACTTATTATTATCATGCTATATGTGCTTATGAAGAAAGTGAGTAGGTGTCACATGTGACATGAGTTGAATTTAACGACCAAAAAACAAAATAATTCATAGCTTAGTTGTAAGAATACCGCGTAGAGGCAAAGTTTGCGGGTTCGAGTCCTATTGAATGCGACATTTTTTCAATTTCTCCTTAATGCCATTTAATATATTCATTCTTGTTCGTATACTTTTTAATATTTCAAAAATTTCAAAAGATATCTCAAATTATCGTTTACTAAAATGAATTGAATTTAATCTAAAAGATAAAGATTTTTAAATTTTATGGAATGTAAAATATTAATTTGAATGTTAATAAAATAGTAATAGTTAAAGAAAAAGTATATTAATTTTAAATTAAAAAATAAATAAATAGAAGAGACAGAAGCCTGAGGAGAAGTAGACCAGATGTAACGATCTATCGAATCGTTTTAATATTAGAATCCACCAAACCATTCGGTGAGATTTATTTTAATGTTATCCGTAATTATAACTTGTTCCTTGTTCTGATAGTGGTTAGGTATACTACTGATAACCGAAAATTCTTGTACGCTACGAAAGATTTTCGGTTTTATTTTCCTATCTGATTTCTTCGTGGTACCTCCTCTGTAATACAAGGTCAATCCATATGTGTAAGGAGAGTCACGTTAAAGTTCAATATTTTTTTTTGGAGGCGAGACCAAATTATCGCCATTTTGTGGAGAAAGCTGAATTCTGACTAGAAACCTGGATTGCGAGAAGTTAACCCATTTTTGAATTTATACATCTATTCGCGCGCTTGGCGTTGAAAATTTGGATGGCACTGATTAGGCTTATACAGTTTTTAGTTGATATTATGTAGACACGAAATATATTTTTGCCATAAATATTTTTAGATTTTGATCGATAAGCGATATTTTGTAAGATACTATTGGAAAGATAAAGAGTTTTATTATACGATGTGAATATTTGTTTGACTGTACATTGCATTTTAACCTATAAAATGGACACGGAAGTTTGTATTTATAGTTTAGTAGGTCCATGCTTCAAGCCTATAATAATTTTGCTAAATCATTCCCATACAAATTTCTAAATCTGGGCGCGTGTATAGAAGTACCATCAGTAATTTATAAGATGGGCTTATATGTCTCTCCGTCGTTGTGTGCTGTAACTCTGGAACGGAAGATAACAGGTTCATAGGCGAAATCGACTTGTTTATTGGTGAGAATTTTAGCCTGTTTACCTTTAAACGTTTTAGAAGGTAACTTTTTCGCCATGTCTATTGTTACTAGGTTTCAAATATTTATATACATATTTACTATTAGTTTACAACCATTTAGATCTCTGATGCGATCAGATAATCGAAAGACATTTATTTATTGATTTTCGTTTATTTTAAACTGAAACAATATTGTTACCATCATTTTAACGTCGTTTTATGCATTATGCAAAAGAATTTAGTTACCTGTACATGTGGTTTAGCGATTAGGAATTCTTTAAGGTTGGAAACCGTACTGGACAATTTTTTTAGTCATAGATTAAGTAATCTTTGGATTTTTGAATATTAATTTATACAGTTTGGTGTGATAGTGAATGTACGAAGTGTAAAAAATAGCTTTATCGAAAGGTCAGTTAAGGACTTCTTTAACATACGATTATATTGTACATTTTTTACATTTTTTTTTGTAATGATGCACATTCCAAGTGCAATTAGTAAACGATTATTTGAGATTTCTCTTATTGGATTTTTTGAAAATTTTAGAAAGTATACAAACAAGAATATATTAAATGACATTAAGGAGAAATTGAAAAAATGTCGCACCCAGCGAGATTCGAACTCGCAACGTGTTGCACTCTGTCAAAGGCTTTCTCAAAGACTATAAGACATAGGCATACATCCTTCCGCTGATTATGGCCAGTGCCAGTTCCTGGTACACTAGTGCTTCTCGATTGCCCAGACGTTGTCTAAACCCGAATTGTTTGTATACTTTCTAAAATTTTCAAATTTCAAACTGCAATGTTTCATTGTCTTTCTCAAATTCCTATAATCGTGTACAGGGTTAAGGAGTTTTTTTAGAGGTAAATAGTTACTTATATCTACTTACTTATGAACCTACAAAGAAACCAAAACTTCTTTATCCAAATTCTGAGTAGGTACTACAGTTAGGTACTGCTTTGGATCTATGCCCGTTGACAGCTACAGAAGTATAAAAAGAAACGTCTATCGCGATTATCTGGACATAGTGATCAAAGCCATCCAATTTAGTTGAAGATGGCTATTAATAGAGAGTTAAAACAGTCCCGAGTATACAATTTTCGTTTTATAGACTTAAAGAGCTAAAAAGAAAAAGAAATTGTGAACGTTCAAAGGGCATATTATAAGCACCAGAAAGATTTGAAGAAAAATGACAAAAATGAAAAAAGGACGAGACAGCGACATTAATTATGATTTGATTAAGTAAGTTTATATACATACATACATATTATGATAGTAAATAATTGTTTATACGGAAGCTTTACGTTAAGTAAAGAAGCATGTTGCACGTTTTTGTTCATAAAATAATAATATTCGAAATGTTTTAACACTTGCTTATACTTATTTTAGGTTTGTTAGGTAGCCATAAAGGCCATAAAACCACTAGTCAGGATGGCTGATCTTTTACCAGCAATAACAGATCCTTCGTAGACGTGAAGGAAACAAACTTAACTCAGGATTTTAAATTTTATGGAATATGCTATAAAATGCTACAAAATGAAATGGTTATCTAACTATCGAAGGCTCTTGTGATGTATTACAATAAGGTAGATACAGCTACAAAATCACACATTCTAAACGTAATGTGTGTATATTTTTAATATTGTTTACCTATTATTGAAGCAAAACTTCTTTAGGCGCGACTAGGGGTAACTCTAACGTTAGATTCTAACGGAAGATTCTGATGGAAGTAACTGTGTAATTTCAGCTATGGGAGGAGCTTAAATTTTCGAAATTTATTTATGAAATTTTCAAACGGTTTCATATACATTAATGGTATTTAGAGAGTAAAATCTATGTTTCACATTTTAGTTATCATAAACCTATTATTTCATATATAAAAAAAATAATGATAACTTTCAAATTCCTATTTCTAATGAATAATATAAATATAACATCTCATTTTTTTGTAAAGTATATAGGCAATAAATATGATTGAATTGTAATTAAATATTTATTTTCCGATACGTACGTCAACAAGTTTTTTGGTCCTCCGTCCCGAAACAATACTATTAATTACTTCAAAATCGTCCGGAAAATGGCATTTTCCGGCCTAGGCCGGCAAAGTAGCTTTTAGATTATCTAAAGAGATGGCGCTATGAGTTTAAATTTTAAGTCACCAAAAATACATAATAAATATAACTTTTAATTAAATTTAATTAAAAACAACGTACAATATACTAAACTTACCTATAACTTTTTAATTTACATTTAATTTCTCTCACAACTTGTATTATAAAATTTGACATTTATGTCAATTTACAACTACTTATCATTCGATTATGGATATAGTTCATTGTCTCTGCTATTTTTATGTAAAATTATTAGATATTGATTTTAATATTTTCAATATAACAATTTTCTCTGTGCTGCTTATTAGCCAGAGATAATAGAATTAATTAATTAATTTGTCTATGTTATTAGCACAGTATTTGTATGTATAAAAATTAATTACCAGCTGACATTTTGTCGGCTATCTTCTAGTCAGTGGTCTTAGTTCAGTTAGCACAAGCAGTCAAGTCTTGAACATAACAGAACTTTTGAAAATATTAAAAATTAGTCGAACCAAAAAATAGTGTGTGTTACACGTCCGGAAAATATTTTGCAAGTGCTCGTATTGTTTCGCCTCGGTGCTACGCACCTCGGCTACACAACTTTACTCGCTCTTGCAAAATGTCATTTTCCGTCCTTGTGTCATAAATAACTATTACTTTAATCGCGCGTAAAGGTTACACGCACACTCTTTTTTTATATTTTCAGCCAATTAAATCCACTCCGACCAAGCAAATCTTATTCGCGTAATTTTTATTAAATATTTAAAGTATATTTTATATATGCTTAATCACCGAGCTTTCAGGATATGTGGCTCCTGGACTATAATATCCAAATTGGGTGAAGAGAAAATACAAAATTTGCGTAACAAATATCTACCTTTAATGTTGAAACTTGTTTTTACGCTTTTACTTACATTTTTTGTTCTTAATTTTTATCTTTTAAAATCTTTATAAAATTATTTTATCGAATAAGAACATTGTTTATAACTTCCAGTAATAAAATATATTTTTAATGAATTCAAATGAAAAAATTTTTTATAGTCGAATAAATAAAAATAGACATAGTTACTACACAAAACACTAACTACATCCTACCATAATAGTTTAACAGTACTTTTCTGTTGATGAATAGGTACTTACATATAAGTATATATTGATGGTTAAGTACGAATGCCATTATTATTTCGCAGTTTCCTATATTTACTTACTTCTTGTGTTTAATTTTTTTACAATTATTTCTACAGGGAGATTTCTAGTATATAATATAACATCCAATTTAACAAATCTTTTTGTACAGCAGATTATTAATAATTTCGAAAATCCATACTCTTTTTAGAAATTGTCCTGGCAATAGAATGTGACTAGTAGAAGTTAACCATCCATATTTCTTAATTATGTAATTTAAGCAAATACCACTTTTTAACGAAAAAAAGCCCAATATTTATTTAGGAATAGCTTTTGCATCAGGCACTAAAGAGTATAGAGATACTAAAATACTAAATTGCCTAACATTAACAAACTATTAACTGTTATTTTATACTTAAATTTTATTTAGTTTTAGTATTTAATGGTATTCAAACTATACTGCTTATAATTATAATAGGAATATTATCATTCAAAAATTTCGAAACCAATAATCTGTACATCTGTAAAATGCATGCAGCCTGGCGTCTGATATATGGCCCATTATTATACAGAGAATTCATAATTAAGTCAGACAGTAATTAAACAACGGTACATATTAGATAGTGGAAATTAATTTTTCCCACATGCCTTAATTTTTGTGCATAATTTAGTATGAATATCGACTTTTTAATGTATGTAACGAAAGTTTTTAAACAAATTTCATAATTAATTTTCAATACCTAGAAAGCTTTGAATGAAGCTTCTTTTCCTATTAATATATTAAAATTTTTTATTTTGATTTTGACACTTTTTACCCGACTGACGGAGGGTTATGTTTTCAGCGCGTATCGTGTATCTATGTAATATTCTTCCTTACCTTGTATCTCCAGAACCGCTAAACATATTTTCACATTTGAGGTATCGTTAAATTTGTCTTAATAGCCCAAGTGTTCTTAGATAGGTGACATTTAAAAAAAATCAAAAAGGGCGGATGTTTGACGCCACATTGTGAGGCAATAAAAAAATAAATTGTACCAAGCATATCGAGTGGGGTATCAAAATGAAGGATTTTAAACACAAATTCTAAATATGTATATAACTTTTAGTTTTAATATTAAATAGAACGATAAAAAAAGTAAATCGGATTTTTTTTTTGTATTTCGATCTAAGTTCCTCGGCGAAAGTTGTTTAGTTTCATGAGTAGAACACGTGGTATGAAAATGATGTTTGATTTTCAAAAAGAGAATTGTAAAATTTCTACATAAAAACAAAAAAAAACCAATTTTGAATTTTGAATGCCAGCCGAGCGTTGAAACGGATTTTCACATTTGAGGTATCGTTAAATTTGTCTTAATAGCCCAAGTGTTCTTAGATAGGTGACATTAAAAAAAAAAATTGCGGATGTTTGACGCCACATTGTGAGGTAATAAAAAAATAAATTGTACCAAGCATATCGAGTGGGGTATCAAAATGAACGATTTTAAACACAAATTCTAAATATGTATATAACTTTTAGTTTTAATATTAAATAAAACGATAAAAAAAGAAATGAATATCTTTTTCTGCAAAGCAAATCGGATTTTTTTTTGTATTTCGATCTAAGTAATCCGACAAAGATGTCCAGTAGCACCATTCAGAAATTAATGATTTGTCATGAACTCTTTAGCGAGTTTAGAATAAGCACTCTAAACTAAAAAGACATAAATAAAAAAATAATTAAAAAATAACAAAAAACCCGCCTGCATGGATAGCTACAACTAAAAATCAACTGAAACAAGACGAAAATTCAATGACTAGGTATTTAAAAAAAATCAATGATTAGGTACTTAGAACTAGAAACATAAATTGAAACAGTACCACACCTACGTACCTACGTATTGTACAAATAGAAATATCAGCACGATAGTCATTCAATTTTTTGCAACATTATAAACAGAATTGCAGTCGGAGGCATGAAACTGTATGCTATGTTAAATTATTATCCTTTTCTGCATGCCTCCGACTGTAATTCTGTTTATAATGTTGCAAAAAATTGAATGACTATCGTGCTGATATTTCTATTTGTACAATACGTAGGTACGTAGGTGTGGTACTGTTACAATTTATGTTTCTAGTTCTAAGTACCTAATCATTGATTTTTTTTAAATACCTAGTCATTGAATTTTCGTCTTGTTTCAGTTGATTTTTAGTTGTAGCTATCCATGCAGGCGGGTTTTTTGTTATTTTTTAATTATTTTTTTATTACACATCTTTTGAATCATGGCGTACCAAATAGAAATGCGAAAGTAACCATATTAAAACGGAATATTGTAAACATGTTTCAAGGGCCTAAGATCGCCCGTCAACAATTTATTCGAGGATATACCTAGTCCACCAAAAAGTGGGAGATCTCGTGTGTTGAACGATGTTAGATCAACTATACTAACAGGAAGTACAAGAAAACAGGTTGGTATTTCCGCACGAAGCTTGGCAAGGCGTAAAATAGTTTCACACACACCTCACCATACATCGGAAAATTAAGAGGAATGAAATGTTATTTAGAAAAAGAAGAAAATGCTCAAAATGCATTGGTGCACCATTGCAAGAAATTCCACAGAATAGCCAAGCACTAAACGTTCAACTTTTTTCAAACAAAAAAGTCATCGGTTTAGATGATGAGAATTTTTTTTTAAACCGGCCAGAAATTAGTACCTTCCTGTTTATTTTTAGGCCAGAAAGTCTCATTTTGTCGGACAAGGCCAGAAAATAAAAATGAGTCCGGTCCGACAAAATGAGATTTTTTGACCCAAAAATAAACTGGAAATTACTAAATTTTGACCGGTTAAAAAAAAATATATTGTACGTAATACGTCCCAAAAGTGCTTTTACTGGAGTCGCAGGCTTGCAGGTCTCGCCTGCGGCTCGCCCTGCAATTGCCCGCTCGTCCAGTATAAGACCACTTTTGGGACTTGTTACGTAAACTACTATTACTTAATCCTACTTTAAATTAAAGGGAAATAATGGATTATATACCGAAGATTTTAATGCTGCTCCAGACAATGTAAAATGTAAAAAAAATTGAAAGACAAAATTCTGATGTCGTGCTCCATTATTTCGTCACAAGTATCAGAGCCATATTGCCATTGGTCTTAATGTTCAAATAGGTCTGTCTAAATTCATACATTATTTTCACAATTATAAAGTTATTTTCTGGGCTGATTTAGCTTCTTGCCACTATGCCAGGGAAACTAGAGAATGGATGCAGCTTAATAATATTTTATTCCTGCCTAAAGAAGATTTTTCACGTAAAAGACGTCAGGTAGAAAAATTTCGAGCTTTATAAAGCAGAAAAATTTATAATAATTGATGGAAAACAGAAAATAAAATCTAATTAAGAACAATAATTTTTTGAAAAATTGTTTCCATCTAGTTCCTCCAATTCCTTAAGCTGCATGTAAAAAGAAAAGTTAAGAAAAATTGATATCAAGCTGTGTCATAATGTATTCTGGGTATTCTGTTAGATATGCCAACCCCATTTGACTTTGAAGTGTAATTCAATATCCGTCGGGGCACATAGCCCGGGAAGTAGTTATTTCTTATTAGTTAAATGGTCAATGTTTTTGAAAATATTTTTCAAAACTAGTAAAGCGATAGAATAACTAATATTCTGCATTTTGCAACATTTGCTCATTAATAACTCGCTTTATTAAGTAAGACACTATTACAGTTTTCTGTAATAATACTTTAATAAAAAGTTCAGCTTTCAGTTTAACTTCACACGACACCAAAGAATGCAACGTTGAAACGGCAACCAAAATTCGTTTGCTAGAATGTACGTGTTATCTACTAGAATCTCCAAACTCACAGAAAGACACTTAAAAATACGAAAAATGTTTTATAGTATCTTTATCCTTTGATAATGTTAATTACTTTAATTTTTAACCAATATTTACATAATTGAACAGATCTGTAATCTATTGGTTTTAATAATCCGAATTTGTAATGATTTCCTCTCGAAATCCTCCTGATATTTAAAAACTATGCAAAAATTTCCTTAGAGTTCGTTATTGATATATTATGTTTAATAGTTTGTTTTACCCTGTATATTGGGTGTTATAAAATCCATTGATTTACAATTACCCAACCTCTCAACTCTTCTGCCACCGGTCTCTGATACCCGTTCAAAGTCAAGTTCAAGGCGATTCGTTGCCATTTTCAAATTATAGTGCATCTATATCTATACACACTGCAACAAAAAAATATGCCTACGTCGTTTTTTTTTACTGTCACTGATGGGTATGTTCGTTGCCGAAATTCAGACGAGTTCACTAAAGATGGCCCAGGATGACTTTTCAAAGATAGCTTCTCCTACCACTTATAAGAATCAGCTTTCAGGACCATTCACGCACTTCTTTATCAGTTGGTCATGCGAAGACGTCAATCTTTCAGAAAATTTTCATTTTCAGTTTAATATTTTGTGAGTGTGCTTAAACTCTTTTGGAACACAGTATAATCAGGTAATTAGAAAATAAAATTTAATTTAATTTTACCAATAATTTTATTATTTTATAAAATTTGAAAATTTCCTTTTCTCGCTTTTTATAATTTTTCCTGTTTTTACACTTTTAAAGATTTTAGTAAAGGTGGTGTAAATTGTTTATTTTTAATGAAAAAAAATTATATTTCTGTCATAACTAAGGATGGTGTTTTTTATAAAAATCGTTAAATTTTAATATGAGTATGAAGGTGTTTAAATAGTTAAAAGACTTAAAATATTTAATAATTGATAGGTATTTTATTGTAATTTATTATTCAAAAAAATAATTCTTATCTGCTTACAAAAATAATGCTGAAAAAATCCTTATTCATAGCTTTTTTAGATAAATTTTGTTCTTAAAAATGCTGCATTTATTTATTAAATGTAGTTTTAAGATTTATAAAATTTTCAATAAAATCATTAATAGCAGTGTATTTAAATTTATTTTTAAAAATTGTTATAGAAAGTGATTATTTTTACCCTCAAAAAATTGGGGATCCAATAATAAATTACATTATAACTGATAAAGCATTTGTTAATTTTAATTAGCTTGTTGGTTTTTTTTTAATTTTTATAAATCTGACAAATTACAGTGTTTTAAATTTTAAGCAAAATTATTCCTAAATTCAATTTGCTTCAGGGTATTTTCAAAAATCATAAGAACTGTATTGGTCTTTGAAGATTTTGAGAAAAAATTGTTTTATGTTTTATAAATACTTAAGATTAAAAAAACCGTGCATGATTTTATCATCAATACATAGTATAAAACAAAGTCGCTTTTTCTGTACCTATTTCCCTTTGTATGCCTAAATTTTTAAAACTACGCAACGGTTTTTGAAGCGGTTTTTTTTAATAGATAGAGCTATTCAAGAGGAAGGTTTATATGTATAATAACATCCATTAAATAGTGGAGAAATACTGTTATTTTTGAGGTTTCTAATGTGATGTCGTTAATTATCAATTTTTTTCCGCTTACATTGCAAACGCAGGCTGAACTCTACGAGATTTATCAAAATAATGTACTAATTATTTGTACACATTGAAAAGGTCTACAGAAAACTCCGCGATGGTATATGTCTATCGCTAATGGATAGCCCACAATAACATTTCTTTTTGTCATTTAATTTTTACGACAAATAATGACTAATTTTCGAAGCGATTTTAACCAATACAGAATTAATCCTTATCCAATTAAATAGCTTAAATACATAGTTGATTTAATATAGATCTATATGGTCCTTTACAGCACAAGATTTAAATGAATATTTTCGAAGATATTACAGATTTAAAATTGCGGGACGTAGCGCTTGCTGTGGTACTGGCCGTTCTGCGCGGCGATAACGTGCCTATAAATAGCGCATCGGAGGCCGAGATTTTCCTTATAGCACTTTGAATTTTGCAGCGATCGGACGCGTTTATTACGAAATTAATCATTATGACGCTACCCTAGGGTGGCGCAGTTGAGATTTTATAAATTTACACCTGTAATTCTTACATAACTAAGTACTATGACGCCACCGTAAGGTGGCGCAGTTGATATCTCATATATTTAAAAGAGCAAAACTTACTTACCTAAGGACTATGACGCCACCGTTAGGTGGCGCAGTTAATATATAATATACCTAATCGATAAATTACAAAGTACTATAAATAATAGTAAAAACTTGTAACTAACGAGAAAATATGATAAAAAATTAATCGTAAAAATAAAAAAAAAAATGGAAAAAACATTAGTGTTAGGCGGTGCGAAGTTCGCCGGGTCCGCTAGTTAATTTATATATCACAAAAATTCTTTGGGATTTTTAAAAAATTTAAAGAATTTCAGATTTAAGATACAAATCTTAATAATTGATCATCTACCACCTCTTCATTTTGAAAGTTTTTTATGATTTTTTTTATTTTGTATTTAAATTTGCTATTTTACAAGTTTGTTTTATAATTATTTCTAGTTTACACATTTTGGTTGGTTTGTTTAATTTGTATGTTTTTTTAGAATTCCTTTTTGCTTTAGGAAATGTTTTTTACATCTTTCACTCTTTAACAATAGTCGCAATTTTTATAAATAATTGTGCATGTTTTATATTTTTATCGTGTTTTACAAGTTTTTTACCCAATTATTACAATAATTTTTTGGAGGGTCTATTTTTCAATTTTTGTTGATTTTTTTTATGATTTTTAAGAATATCTTCGTGTCTTAGTTTTTTTGTAGGTTCCAGGGTATAGTTGTTCCAAAGTCAATGTAAAATTTTTTGCTCTTTGTCGGAATTTGAAGGGTTCAAAATTTTTATTAATTTTTGTTTTAAATTTCGAAAGAAAAACGGTTTTTGTATATTTGTAAATTTTGTATCAATTTGAAAATTGTCAAATAACAAATTAATTCTTTCTAATTAAAACTTGTTAATTTTAGTTATTAATAAGAACATTTTACTTATTATTCAAATAGTACATAACTCATAATATTTTTATAACAATTGTCTACAAATAATACTCATTTTGTCAGACAATCTTAAAAGATTGTCTGTCCAGCAAGGACCACGAGGAAGTATGAGCCTTCCTTGCCTGGAAAGGAAAGGGTTGGGTATGTTAGTAAGAATATAAAATTAGTTTGTTTTTGAAAACAAGTTTTCAAGATACAACACGATAGTTGTAAAGGAAATTGGTTAGAATGACTAACAAGAATTGTCAGAGTCTTCTGAAGTAGAATCGTTCCCAGGTTGAATAACTAATGGTGCTATCGGTGGTAAAACAGGATATTCCTTTTTTATTTTTATAACATGTGCTTCGCAATTTTTCCATACATCGCTTTTAATGCCACTAATTACCTCTCGAATATTATCAAGAATAACTGCGCTTAAGGTTGGTGACTGATTATATTTCCGTAAACGTTTCTTTACTGTACTCCAAACCATTTCGATTGGATTAAAAATACAGTAGTATGGAGGTAAACGCAAAAGGGTATGACCATGTCAATGGTGTCAATGACGTATTCATTTTTAAAATTCTGAGTTTTGATCATTCTTATTAATTTCTTCTTTACTGGAACCTTTTTAGGAACATCGATATTTTTGATTGCCATAAATCTTAAAATTTCATTCTTTTTTGTGTTATTATTAGGTATTTTGTTTAATATGCGGAAAAGGTACGTGGCATTGTCCATAACAATTACTGAATTGTAAGAAAACCCAAAAGATAGTGTTGAATTTCGATTCATAAATAAATAAATAAACGAAAAACTAAAGGAAAGTGAACAATTAAAAACAGAAAAAATGTGAAAAAAATAAAGTCTAAAAAAAATACCTTTTTAAATCAAATAATATAACGCCACCGTAAGGTGGCGCAGTTATTATCTTATATATTTAAACGAGAAATTCTTACTATATTAAGTACTATCAAGCCCACCGTAATATATATCTAATATAAAAAAATCAATCACGCTACTGTTTACTGTAATGGGGAACAAGACTATGCGGGGTATTTAACTCATGTCGCATTTTGCAATTTTCCTCTTTGATGTTTCGTTTGATGTACCACCGCGCTTAGTAAAAGCCGTTGGCATTTCTTTACATTAATATCAAAAGGGTGCGAACCGACTTGGAAATGGCAAACTATATACACAATGTTGCCATTGCTCAAAAATGTCTTTAAGTATAAGTAATATATACAAAATTGATATCATTAGAAGTGAAAACTGTTTAAATATGAAGAACCTAGTTAATTAATTTAAGTATATATTTTGTAAGAATATTTTTATATTATCTTTCTAAGAGTCATTGACGAACAATTGAATAATAAAGTAGAGAGAAAATTTTCAAAATATATAAACTTAGGAATATTCGGAAATATATCTGGCAACCTAGATTCAAAAGTCGGTTCCTTTGTTGGGGTTAGAAGGCGTGGTTGTCTTTTCACATTAATATTAGTTAAACTATAACACATATGTATGCACGTTATTTACAGTTTTTATCATTTTTTCATGGTTTTTCATAAAGTATTAAGTATAGTTTTGTTTTTATTTATTTTTATGTTCTAATCATATCTTTGTATTGTATCTTTGAAATAGTTTACAGTTTTTCGAGTTTTTTCAGTGTTTGCTTTCTAAGTATTTAAGATTATTTTAATTTCATCTTTTTGTCGGATTTTCTCCATTTATTATATTTTTCATGATTTTTCTTGGTTTTAACTTTTAATTCGTTAATACAATTTGTTGGGAGTTTTTTCATCCTTTTACAATTTTATAAACGTTTGACGATTTTTTTTATTATTTTAATATTTTTAAACTATTTTGGTTTCCAACAATTTACCAGGATTTTTTACAATTTTTCAACATTTTAATAATTTCTTTTAATGTTTTAATTTTTTTACAATTTTTTAACAGTTTTTCTTATTTTTTTTATTTTTTACAATTTAACAATTTTTTGTGTTGTTCATAGTTTTTTTCGATTCTGCAATTCTAGATGAATTTTTGAAAATATGTATCTCAATATTTCGAGTTTTTTACTTCTTATGAGATTTTCCTAGAAACTAACCCTCTTAGTTTTAAAATATTGATTTTAAGAATTAAATACTCTGATTTTATAAGATAAATATTAAATGGTGTTAAATTTATATACTGTTCTTAATTACCTAATGGAAACAATTAGATAATTAATAACTAAGAGTGTCTTCGAAAAAAACAGTTTTTTTTACAACCGTGACAAAAAGACTTCATTTTGTAATAAAATACTTTCAGCGAAAACGTGATTTTCGTCGCAAGTGAGAGAAATTCTCATATCGTTAACTTTCATCACTAGTGATAAAAGTTATATTTAAAAACAATTTATATCTGGTTGCCCGGTTTAGACGTTTCTTGTTAATTGTTTGGACTTGTTAGTTTGTACTGAGAGCATTGTTAGTTGTTAGTTGTGATCATGATTTCTGAATCAGACAGTGATTCAGATTATCCAAATACACCACAAGAAATAGCAAAAAATATTTAGATTCATTGCCCGTAAAATCTAAAAAGAGATATTTATATATATACGCAAAATTCATGGGCTGGAAAGCTGAAAATCACCTAATTTCGTTTTCGAAATCTGTGCTGCTTGCATATTTTGGATTGTCGTCAAAAAAATATTATAAGTCATATTATCGATGTCAGTAAATATCCCAAGTTACGTTCGTTTTTAAACCGAAAATCTGATGGTTTAAAAAGTAAAAAATCTTCCGATGAAATACATACTTTCTTAGAGAACGCACCCAACTTAAATTATTACAGAGTCCTTTATTAATGCGTAAAAATTCTTAATTAATTTAATAAAAACGTTTGTAGGCAGTCTTAATTTTTGGAGTTTTGGGAGCTTGTCTTATCATTAGTTCAAAGATTTGACAGTAAATGATGTAAAAGATACGAGTAATATACACTTAGTTACAATTCGTAATACAATAACAAAAATGCCGCGTTCCTACCACATTTCTAGTTTCTTCTATGAGATTTCTAAAATATATATGACCGTTCGTCCTCTAGATATGGACAAAATAAATTCAAGATTCTTTATTAACTACCCGAACGGAAAGTGTAGTAGACAGGTTGTGGGAAGAAATAAAGTTAGTAAATTTCCAATGGAAATCGCTAAATACTTAAAATTTCCTGATCCCTAACAAATATACTTGGCATTGTTTGCAAAGAACTTCCGCAACACTGTAAGTGGATGCAAGAGGTAATTTACTTTAAGTAAAAAAAAATGGAGGCTGCTGAAAATCTAGCAGCTTTGCGAAAGAATATGTTGATCAATTAGATGACAGCAAAAATCAAATACAATTTAAAATGTTATAATCTAAACAAAATACAAAGCTCTCGGATTATGACGCATCATCATCTGGAGTGATATCAGTTAACAGTACCTATAACAGATGTGACAACGCCTATCTCAATACATAAAAATCTGGATTCTAATAATTTCATAGTTTTCAATAATTTTTTGAATATAACAAAGAACCAAAATTTAAATCATAAATATTGTTTAACGAAATTCTGTTATATTTAATTTAAAATAAAATATTCTTTATTATTTCATTGTATTATTAAGATATAAAGAAGGTTGTAGAAAAAGTATAGTGTTTCACTAGTCGAAAACATTTTCAAGTTCATGAACATTAACACGCCTCGTGTGTTATATTGTTCTATCACTTAAAAAAATGTTACTTTCGTTACTCGTATATTATATGCTACATAATATTTTTAAGCCTGTAGGTGTCAGTGTTATAACTGTTTAAATTTCGTAAACTGTAGATCAGAAAAATTTTAGTAATGCACAAAATAAAAATTCTGCAGCTGATTTGTTATTCAAATAATAGGGAACTGGACAACTTTTCAAATAATGTTTAAAAATAATCTTTATTCATATATATAGCCATAAAAAATAATATTTTAATTAAATAAATCCTCTGGAGTAGGTACTTGAAAACGTCAAAAACATAATTTATTTAAAATTGCCGCGAAAACAGCACTTCATGTCAATTCAGATCGCGTGACGTCATATGTGAGGTAAACAAACTACGAGCCATATTACAAGTGATCAGTGCTTGGATAAATTAAGTATTTTGTGTTTCTTAATCATCATGGACCGAAAAAGATATCGTTGGTGTGTTGTACCTCGATGTGGAAATACATCAGTAACTACTCCAAATATTTTTTTTATTGATGTACCTCGAAAACCAGACATACGAAAGAAATGGTTAGACCTAGCAAGACGAAAGTCCAATGGAATGGCCGTTACTTCACCAATTTACTTTTGTGAAGATCACTTTGATGTTAGTACTGTACCTAGAGTGTTATTACACAGCCCATAATACAAATAATCATATTTAGTGTGTATGTAATGTAGGTGTTATAGGTTAAGTTTTACTTATTTCTTTAATTATTTCTATGGTTAAGATAAACAAAAAGAGATTGAAATACTTATACAAACAAACTGCTGACCATGAAAATATCAACTTTTGGGAGATTTCTATTCTCGGCTTTTGTATAAACCTTGTTCCATAATAAAAAATTAACATAAGGCTTCAAACACTTGCGACAATTTCTGTTATGACTATAGTACTTCAATTCGTAACTAATTACAATCAAATATTTTTAGAAAAATGCAAATAAATTATAGAAAAACGCGAAATAACATACAAAGCATTGTTGTTTACTTATGGCTACTCACATATGATGTTACGCACTGTGAGTGGCGTTTGGGTTCTTAGGCGGCACAGATAATTTACGCAACTTTATTTATTGATTTAAAATTATAAATCATTGTTATTTCTTAAAAATCTTTATTGAGTGATATTGTTGTACAAACTTTATTTTAAAACACATCTAGATTCTTTTTCGATTACTGTCCGGTACCCTATTGTTGCTCGTTTATTTAATGCAAGATTTGCACCTATATATCGCAAGTATCAATTAGTAAAATCGAAAACCAGTTAATTTTTGAAGTAAATTTAAACATGTTTTCGAAACAGTTAAAAATGTGTATAAAAAGATGAAATATATTTAGAATATACAAGAATGCAATATTTAAATAATAGACAGGGTGCTTATTTAAAATAAGGAAGTTGGTATTGGCGACAGACACACTCTGTATAAAAACTTTTCGACATATCCCAGCGTTTTTACAAAACACTTTTGTTGTCGAATTTAGTTCATTTGGCAATTAAACACGATATCTCCAAAATAATAGTAATTATATTAATCTTAAGTTAACAATAATTATAAATTATTTATTATCTACTTTCAGAAAACCCTGCATTGACAAATCAGATACCTATTCGTATATGCGTTATTGGTGATTACCTTTCTAGGTAATACAAAAAATAGTGCACGTTCTTGTAAAACTGGTTGCAATCCAGACAAATAATAGCTGCAAATAAAACAAAAATATCTGACTACATTTAAAATAATTATTCTTGGACAACAATTTAAAACAATAAAAGCGTTGACAACATACTAAACAAAGTTCTAAAAAAGGTAACGATTTAAAAAAAAAATGTTGCCATTATAACATTTTTTCGTTGCACAAATATTCAATTATGAGTTTTATAAAAAAAAAACATTTTAACGGAAATTTTGATGGAATTTTAACTTGGTATAACAATTGCAATCGCACTTGTTGAAAAAACTCTTTTCTATGCTGTTAACAAAGAAATACTTTAAGTATTATAAACAGATCAGCATTTGTTTAATATAATAATTCTTTGTCAAAAAAAAAATTGACGTATAATTAGCCCTGTTATTGATTGGCGTATCAGGGTTAGCTTGAAAAGTGACCTTTTCAAAATTTAGATACTGATCTACTACCATTGCTTAATACGTCAATAAAAAAATTTGTAAATGTTATTTCAAATATGTTAATTAACAACATGAGATTGTTTGATCATTCAATATTTTCACTATTAAAAATATACTAACATAAAAATTTTCTTAAAAAGACTTTTTGAGATTGTTTACCAAATTTATATTGCAAGAATATTAAAATATATTTTTTAAGTGGACCAACTCAACCAAAAGATAATTCGATGCATCACACAGCAACACATTCGTTTTACAGGTTGGTTGAAAAGTTTTGAAAGCAAAAAAGAATCTACATCATCTTGAATACACTTATTCCAATCATCGTCTATACCATCTCTGTAATGATTTTCCGGAAGCTCTGCAAAATATTATTCCACGGCTGCAATAGCTTCTTCATTTGACGAAAAACGCTTTCGACGAAGGAATTATTTCAAGTTTCTGAAGAATTAATAGTCACAGAGTGCCAAATTTGGTGAATACGGTTGGTGTTCAAGCAATTCGTACTTTAATTTGGACTATTTTGCCATCGTCAACAAGATTGTGTGAACACGTGCAGTGTCTTGATGAAAAATGTTTTGGGTTAAAAAGTCTTTGAAGTTACCCCCTTACCTGGGCCCAGCGGGCAGCCTATAAATGACCTATAAAAGAGATCCTTTTCCGACCCTATACTAGAGATCCGGCATGTGGTTGTATGCATTCGTAATTTTACAATCTATTGTTTAAATTTAAAAAATTTATGTGTATAATCTTCTATACAGGGTGTCCCAGAATTAAGTACGGAAACTTCGTATATTTTTTAGAGACTCCTGTCAGAGTTATAACCCTTTAAAGAGGGGTGGTAAAATACGGTTTTAATTTAATATCTTCTGATTGGTCCAAGATAAAAAATTAAAAATTTGGGTGAACATCATTTTTATAAAGACGCATTTCTCCTGTCACTTTTCACCTGCCCTACCCCATTCTAAGGGTGCAAATCAAGGAAACCCTCTTAATATTTTTTTTGTAACTTTCTTAGCAATTAATATTTGCAATAACAAAAAATTATTTTAGGAAGTTTTGATTATTTAGAAACTTTTTTGTTCCTTGTCGTTTTTTGCGAAATCGTTTCGGTTTGGAGTAAAAAAATAAAAAGTAGGACCATGTCAATTGAGTATCGTGTATCGCGATCAAGTAGCGCACATTTGCAAAGTAGGTTATAACTCTGACAGGAGTCTCTAAAAAAATTTTTAACTTCCCGCTTAAAAAATTATTATTTTTTTTTTTTAATCGGGAAGTTATTGGTTTTACCCCGTTTTTCGAAAATCGAGTTTTCATCGGATCTCAACGTTTTGAGGTATTTGGAATCTCCCCTGACTATTTTTACGAGGGTGTCTGTATGTCTGTATGTACGTGTGGATGTGTGTGTGTGTGTGTGTGTGTGGATGTATGTAAACCTCTTATAACTTTTGAACGGCTTGACCGATCGGGATGAAATAAAAAGCGTTCCAAAGAGTTCCATCTAACTTAGATTCCCTCCAAGTTTGAACCGATTCGAACTGTAGATTTCGAGAAATTTCAAAATAACCGAAAAAAACAATTGGTAAAAATGATGTTTTTTGGGCATATCTTTTTGGCCATTACATTGATCAATTTCATAACCTAATCAGCGCTCAAGCTTAAAAAACCACGTCGAATGCCGTTTTGCAAATTAAAATCGGTTGATTCGTTCGTGAGATATCGTTGTCGAAAAATTTCAAAAAAAATTTTTTTTTTCAATAACTTGTAGATTTTTTGACTAATCGATTTTGCACTCCTAGTAACGTTTTTAGGTCTCAAAAAACTGCTTCGAATGCCATCTTAAACATTAAAATCGAATAACGCGCTTTTTAAACATTTCAAAAAAAGTCAAAAACGTCAAAATACGTCACGTTACTATAGCTTTACGGTTAAAACTAGCGGGAAGTTGCAAGGATGGCCTCTTTTTTTTATAGGAAAGACCCTACTTATTTGTCATCAAGGAATACGTATACGAAGTTTCCGTAGTTAATTCTGGGACACCCTGTATATATAAAAAAGGAGATGTTTTTATGTATGAAATCGATGAACTCAAAAACTACTGGATCAATTTTTATGAAAATTGGTATATATATATATATGTATTTTTCCACGCAGAAGGTTTATATGATGCCACTCGCCACCAGGTGGCGCTGTAAAGTAGCAACTTCTGCCTCGTTCAACCGATTGTCATGAAAATTGATATGTATATGTATTTTACCACGGAGAAGGTTTGTATGATATGCTCATTGATGCCACTCGCCACCAGGTGGCGCTGCAGAGTAGCAACTTCTGCCCGTCCAACCGATTGTCATGAAAATTGGTATGTATATGTATTTTTCCACGGAGAAGGTTTGTATAATATGCTCATTGATGCCACTCGCCACCAGGTAGCGCTGCAGAGTTGCAACTTCTGTCCCGTTCAACCGATTGTCATGAAAATCAGTATGATGATGTATTTTTAATGGATAAGATGAATATGATATTCGTATTAATGGAAGTTGCCACCAGATGGTACTTGCATGTATCCAATTCAATACTGATTAATAGATATCTATACGAATTCGTATAAATATAAGTTGTTGGTGCGTAAGTAAAACAAAACTATAAACTTTCTTTCCTTCTTTATCTCTTCTTCTCTTTTATTTTTCTTAAATTTATTTTAGTTGTTGGCGTAGCATCGCGCGCCGGGTACAGCTAGTTTTTTATAAATAAAAATAAATAACTGATGTGATAAGGAATATTTCTTAGTTTAGGATTCTTCCATCAAAGATTTAATCACTAAGACTGACTGTAGCGGTGGTCAAAAACGCGCAAGCGAGCAATTACTAACGGTTGTTTCCCGACGACTTCGTGTAAAAATTGATTATCACCATTACCACTTATATCATGCTTTTTCCAACGTGCACGATGTCGCGGGCACAGCTAGTATAAAAAATGTGAGCCGTCACGGGACGCCTGGCAGATGTGAAACATCAACATTATTTTGTAAAAGTATATGCAGTATTCAATAAAAAAAAAGAGTGTGCGTGTAACCTTTACGCGCGATTAAAGTAAACATTGAAAAATTTCAAAACTTTGAAAATTTTGAAAATTTAAAAATTCTAAAAATCTTCACAATTTTAAAAATTTTAAAATATTTTGAAAAACTTGAAACATTTGATAATTTTCAAAATTTTGAAAATACCTTTTCCGTGAAAAAATACATTTATATATATATATACCAATTTTCATAATAATCGGTCCAGTAGTTTTTGAGTTCATGGATAACATATAGACAAACATTCATTTTTATAGAATAGATAGTATGCGGAGTCGTGTTAGGTTTTTGCGTCACCGTCGCCACGCCAGAAATCTGATTTACGTGCGGCTATAATTTGTTTATTATTGGAACTATGTTTCTTACGGCAGGCTTGGAGAAGATAGGGATTTTGCTGTGTGACTGAACTGAACAAAATGTAATAGTAAAAACCGTAACGAAAAACCCGTAACGAGACGTAGAATGCTCGCCTGCCACGCGGGAGGCTCGGGTTCGATTCCCGGCCGATGCAATTTTTTTTTGTATATATCTTAACTTTTACCTTTTTGATGTGAAACATCTATAGCCGCACGTAAATCAGATTTCTCGCGTGGCGACGGTGACGTATGATTCGTATGACGTAAAAAACCAAACGCATCGATAATATATAATAAAGAGATGTACTGATACCTTATATGAAATTGGTCTCATGTTTTGAGCGACGCCGACGGTGGCGCGCCAACAATAGGGGGAAGAAGCTCATCGATTTAAAAATTTGGCGGGACAGGGTATGAATTGTTACATAAAAACCTAACTCGATTCCGCCTACTATCTATTCTATATATATAAAAATGTTTGTTTGTATAGGCAACATAATATAGGTACCTACATATTTTGCTGACCTGTAAAATTGACAGCTTGTTAATCAAAATAGATTGTTGGTGAATAGTCCCTGTAAAATTTGTGTATAAAGTGTTTGTTTTAAATATGAATAAACAAAGTGTTAATAAAGAAAGTGATGAAAAATATTGAATAAAAATGAGTGAGTACCTACCTACTCTATATACATTAGGGTGTCCGTTATTTCCCAAATTTGGTTTTGTTCTCCAAACACCCATCAAATTTTTAGATTATGACCTAACAAAAATTATCAGACCCAAACCAGCCCTTAATATTCACATTAATCCGTGCCTAAATCATAATACATTTCCCATTTAAATACCGTTTAAAAGTTATTCAACGATAAAGTTGTATTCATAGTTAAATTCAACATTTTCCTATTTTTTATTTACTATCGCTTTTTGTTTGTAATAAAATTATGAAGTAACTACAATTATATTAATATAGTAACGTACTTCTATATAAATTTGTGTTTTAATAATTTCCTTTTTTAAGATTATTGAATTTAAGGCAATTAAATAAAAAGCTAAACGTTTTAAATTTATTTTCGTTCGGTAATCTAACGACATCTGTGAGCAATCTGAGAAAACGTACAATAAATATTGTGATACTATTATTTATAAGCGATAATATACTTTATTTTGTATCCAAATTTTGTATTTGTTAATTTTATTACCTATATATATATATGTATTGAGTTTGATATAAATAAAAATTATGGTGAAAATTACAAAAAAAAATCGTGAATTTAACTCTGATGACAAATTTATTGCAAATTTCCTACAAGAAATAGATATTTAATTATTTTTAGCTACATTTGTTTCAGTAAAAAAAATTAACGACAAAAAGTGCAAAAATGCCATGTTATTTAAATTGGAAATGTCTTATGATTTAGGCACGGGTAATATCGATGTTTCACATCTGCCAGGCGTCCCGTGACGGCTCACATTTTTTTTTGTTAAAGTAGGTAATATGAGATATAATTTTTAAAAATCTTGATAGTTGAAAGTAGTTAGGAAAGGTGAGAAAAAATAAATGTATACATTACTCTTTAAAGCTCACCTTGAATTTTAAAGAAGCTTCTTTCTTAACGCCAAGATTTCACTGATTTTGATATATTGACCGTTAAATGAGACGTGCGCAGGCGTTACAGTCGTATACACAAGCGAGTAGTGTTATGTGTCGATTCTTCATTAGCCGAAGGAACATAGTTCCTACCTGGTGTCCCACGAAACCATTTTAACTTGTTTAGTTTTTATATTTATTTACCTACATATTATAAGATAATATGCACTTTTAAGTCTATATTTCAATTTTTAATATTTTTACACATCAGTAAAAATATTAAAAATTAAAATATGAGCTTTAAAAGTGTACTTCTATATGAAACAATTCATACCCTGTCCCGTCAAATTTTTGAATCGATGAGCTTCTTCCCCCTATTGTTGGCGCGCCACCGTCGCGTCGCTCAAAACATGAGACCAATTTCATATAAGATATCGGTACATCTCTTTATTATATATTATCGATGCGTTAGGTTTTTTACGTAATACGTCACCGTCGCCACGCGAGAAATCTGATTTACGTGCCGCTATAGATGTTTCACATCAATAAATAGCAGAAACGTAAAGATATTTTTTTCTGATTACAACCATAAATAATACTTACGCAAAATTTTGAAGTTTATAGGCGCTAGAGGTATTTTGTGTTCTTTTCTCAATGTAATGTAGAATATTTTTGTGTCTAGTCTAAAAACTTTATAATTTCACGTAATTATTATATATGGTTGTAGTCAGAAAAAAATTATCTTTATGTTTCTGGTATTTATTTATTTATTTTTATTGGTAAAAATTAATCACATTTATTTTTTAAATATAAACAATAGATTGTAAAATTATGAATGCAACCACTTGCCAGATCTCGAGTCTAGGGTCGGAAAACTTATAACTCATTTATAGTTTGCCACCTGGTCCCAGGTAAGGGGGTGACTTCAAAGACTCTTTAACTAGGTTTTCTTCTGGAAAACTTTTTTTTCACGAATTTTTTAATCCAACTGGTCCAAAAGTGTGCAATAATATTCAGAGTCAATTGTTACCTTTTTCAAGATAATCAGTTAATAAAATCCCAGTTGCATCCCAAAAAAACTGATGCCATAATCAGCCATAATTATAAAATGATGCACAAAATCCATTTTATTCGGCTTAAAACGCTCCAAATTACGCGGAGATTTTTTTTCGATTCCGTTTTTGTTGAATTGTTAACGAATGCGGCACTAACTTTCGAAATAGCATTTTTCATATGAATTCTTCGTGTTAAATATACACACAATACACAATACGTTTATTGACCCATTTGATACACAATACAGAATATTTGTCCATATAAAGAAAGAATAATTGTAACTTAAAAATTCCTTAACAGAATAAAAGCAATTGCCCGCGAGGAAGTTCTTATCTAACTTGTGGAGTTTTCCAAAGGGTAATCCCTAAATATTTAGTTCTAGGAATAAGCTAACAAATTTGTTGTACAGCCTTATGTCTGGCTCATTATTTTGTGAAAGCTGTATGCGGCTATATGGAGTAAATATATTTTCCGCTCCTCGTGTGTTATACTGATGTACTTCGGAAGGTTTTACATATTTATCCAAATTTTTATGTATTAAAATGAGAGACTCAAATATATAAATACAAGAAAGCGGATGAATATGGTATTTCTTAAATAGCTCTCTACAGCTTGCTATATATTGAGCACCATCCACAATGCGCACGGCAGACTTTTGCATAACACAACTGTCTCATTATAAAAAGTTGGGATGAGAGCTTTGAGCATAGATTGTCTGTATGATTGTGCCAGGTTAGTCTCGTATCTAGTGTAATTCATAATAGCTTTACCGGTTCAAATTTACTTGCTAATTTGTCAGAAATAAACAAAATATGTTTTGTTTTTCTCTCATTTATTTTTAATTTATTTGCGGCGAACCAATCTTTTGCCATGTGAAGACTTTCTCTGATCGATCTCTCGTTTCCTCTAGTGAGAACTGTGGCATCATCGGCAAATATTCTGAATGAACTGAGGTTGTCAACAGTACCCCTTCGTAAATCATTTACATATAATAGAAATAATAACGCACCCAGTATCGAGCCCTGAGGCACCCCGCTACATACTGTGGTTAGGCTAGACTTGTGATTGTTCAGACTTACGTATTGCGTTCTAACATTTAGATAAGAGTGAAACAATTTCAATACTACTTCCCGAATACCGCAGTATTCTAATTTTTGTTCTGGAATAGTTACGTTAACACAGTCAAAGGCCTTGGTCAAGTCGCACATTGATGCATATGTTTTCGCTCCTTGATCAATACCCTTCACTATGTTTTCGACAACACTGATTAACGCTGATGTTGTAGATTTCTTTTTCCGAAATCCAAACTGCTCAGGAATAAGTATTGATCTAGTTTCTATGTATGCGGTGAGCTTATCTTTAATTAACTTCTCCAAAACTTTAGAGATGACTGGCATCACAGCTATAGGTCTATAATTGTCGAGAATATCAATAGGTCCTTTTTTATGAACGGAAACAATCTTTGATACCTTCAGCTGTTGCGGCCAGTCACCATTAGTTATGCACTTATTAAACGTAAATTTAAGCGACTGAGCCAGCGAATTGAGAGATGCTTTTAGAATCGCGGCGTTCATGCCGTAGTAGTCAAGGCCGGGTTTATTTCGCAAGTAGAGTACTGCTTCACGCACATCTGATTCTACGAATGGGGCCATGAAGAAATAATGAGGTAACCTTGGAAGAACATTTAGATGTGATAAGGGATCAATATTTGGATCTACAATGTCTCTAAGTATGTTATCAGATATCGATGAAAAAAAAACTATTCCAATCAAAGTTAATGTACATTTCAGCCTAAAAACAATAATAAAGTAGAGCTCATCAGCGAAAGCTTGTAGTTTACAGTATTTCAAAGATTTTCGAATATCTAATGTGTAGATAAAAAAAGCAAAGGTCCCAATATCGAGCCTTGAGGAACTCCGGAAGGAATAATAGTTTAGTCTGAGTACTTATTGTCAGAAAATATAGATTTTTTTCTAGGGGATAGATATGACATGAGAAAAAAAAAGGAATTTTGAGGAAAAACAAAATACTTTAATTTTGCCAAAAGTAATTCATTCTTGATGTTGAATTGATTTAGCCGATACTTGGTAGGTATAGATCCATGATATAAAATACTAAATAAATGAAACACTCACTAAAAAATCTTGACCATTATTTTAACTAACGACATTTTACCTGAAGAAACATGTCGTTAGTTAAAATAATAGTGTAGATCTTTAAGTGAGTGTTTCACTTATTTAATATTGATGGTATCAAAATCAAATGCCTTAGTTAAGTCCAATAACACTAGTATAGTATTCATAGATTTATCACACCCTCTTAGAATATTATCAGTAACGTTGTACAGAGCTACAGATTTTTTTCTAAAGCCTCATTGAGTTTTAGGTATACCTAATGTTATTAGATATAAAATACTCATCTGTTTATATATAATATAATTCGTTCAAAAATCTTAGAAATCGTGGGTAAAATACTGATTATTTGAAGGTCATTTAAATCAGTGAGGTTTGAAACTTGGCAAGTGGTTTTCGAATTGACACTTTCCATTGATGAGGAATAGTTAACCTCAATGCAACAGTTTATGAGATGCGTTATATATTTGTCAATAAATGGGCTACAAAAATTCAGCTTTACAGGCGATATGTCATCAGTACTTTAAAATACTATTGACTTCAGTCACCTCTGTCTGATAAACGCATAGAAAACAAAATATTAGATATTATTACATAGATTATTATTATAAAAATTAATTTTATCACCACAGTCAGACACAAAATTATTAAAAAAGGAATAAAAACTATTTTTTATAATTCACGTTCACAAAGTTTCTATTTCGACACTAAAAACAGTATCGAAATAGATTCATTGTAACACTGTTTTTGGTAACTTTTTGTTTTACACAATTGGTTGCACTGCACTGATTGTTAACGAAAGAGTTCAGATAGTAAATCAAGAAGTATGTTGTAGTAAATTATTAACTACATTATCAGCGATATTGCGAAATTCATAATATTTTATACAAATTTGACAAACATTCAAATTTAAAATCATTAAAACTGTCAAGTGTCAAAAGTGTCAAGATTGCCAACATAAATAAATATTTCGAAAAACTCTCATTTCATTTATTGGAACGAAGTTCCCTTTCGGGCGTTACGAACAGTTACGACTGACGCTAGGAGCTAGCCAAAAAAATTCATACCAAAATTTGTCACGACACGACACGACACCTGCATGTTTCTCTCTCTCATAGACCAAAAACTAAATAACTCTCTCTCCCTCTCTCTCTCCCTCTCTCTCATAGATAGATATTATATTACAATTAAAAAGACACTATTTTAAATTAAAAGAAAATGTACATTAAAAAGAAAATACTGTAGAAAATTAATAATTACCTATAATAGTATTATATTTTATTTCATCCTGTTTTTATAAATTAATAAATTCATAAACATTTTAAAAATAGTTCGGAACTTGACTAGTTAGGTACCTACGTCAAATTACCTTAACTGTCAGTTACTGTCAAATATTTTAATTTTAAAATTTTGTATTGAATTAATTCCTGTTTTAAATTATAAAAAGTAATTCTAAAAAGATGTGTTATCTAAAGCTCTGGTATTGTATAAATGGACACTTTTTTTAAAAGAAACGAACTGTTGAAGATATTCAGGTGAAAATGGTGATAATCTATTTTGCTTTGAACAGTGTAGTGTCGCAACTTTGTTAAGTTTATACACGTTTTTTGTAGATAATAAATATTAAAATAATAGAAAATAATAACAATAATGTATCCTGACAGTGTTTCTTCACAAGTTCCGTTAGGTAAGTAGAGATTTTATACAGACAATAATAAATGCTTATGTATGTATAAACACTCTGTTGTGTTTACAAATTACTAATTCCTTCACTAATTAATCGAAAGGAACTTCGTTCCATCCGGGTGTCCCTTGACACCTCACACTTTTTTTTTTCTATACTTTTAAAAGTTCATTATAAAAAATAGTATGTAACACTCGAATTACAATGACGGTTTGTAGTACTCGTTCTTTGCGAAACTCACCGCACTTGTATTACAATATACTATATTCTATTAGGATTAGACAAGTTAGAAGGAATAGGTGTATTTTTTTTATTACACATATTAAAATTTTTAAAAGTATACCAGAGATCGCGTGAGCTGTTTCTATTGTCGCAAAAACGTAAACGTTTGTATTTATTCCAATCTTCTTTGCTTTTGATCTTTTTGAACCTACGAAATGCCCTGACTCTGTGCTGCATAAAGATCTTAAGTTATTTGGTAACCAAAGAGTTTTTGCATTCAGATGCAATTACTTTTTAAGGTTTGTGTCCGAAACATGAATTTCAGGTTTTTTAGTTTATGAGCATGTTACAAGCAAGCACTTACTTAATTTGTATCCGAAAAACAGCAGGATATTTTGTAACTCAAAGATACACGTTCTTGAATTTTTTCAGATTTTTTGAAGCCCTAGAATGATAGGATAAGAAAATGCATAAAAACAGTTATTTCAATTTTTTTATTTTTTCCGTCCTGAAACTAAAAATTACAACTACGCCATCGGAAAGAACGGAAAAAAATACAAAAAAAATTACTATTTATAAGTTGGCCAAAAAATAATTGAAAAATTTAAATATTTTTCCTTGGCTCAATTTTTATTCAAAAAAACTGAAAAAAATCGGGGTGTTTTGCATATTAAGGGCACCGCACACCTTCATGAATTTTCTCCGATATTTTTTAGAGCACTAAGGTGACTGTTAAATTTTTTATTCGAAAAAACACGTTTTTTTGCCCAGCTCGCCCCTATTGTGTCTGGAGACCTAAAAATTTGTCTGGAGGAGTTTCTGAACACATACTTTCGAATGGCCGAACTAAAAAAAAATCGAGCATGGTACAGTTTTGACCATCTTATCACGCTATTGCCTTTGGGCGAATGTTTAAAATAAGTGAAAACTATTAGAAAATTGACTTTTTTCTGTAGATATTTCAAAAATGACCATAAACGGATTTGACGCCGTTTGCAAAAATTGCGGCAAAACTTCAATCTTGTTGCATACCGATTTAACCACATTTTATAAAGTTATCTAAATTGCGCTCTATTCTGTGAATTTTTCTTCAGTTCTGGTATCTTCACATGCACGTGCACAAGCAAATTTATTGCCCTGCACATTATGGTCAAGAATTTTGGTTAAATTTTCGCCCCGATGATTTGTAACTCGGTAACATCAGTTTTTTCTTTTATAAAAAGTTACAAAAACTATTCATTTTACTAAATGTTATTTGTAATTTAGTTTTATTTTGTGGACAGGAAAGTTAACTTTAGGTACTCTATTTGGTGATTTTAATATAGCAACGTATAATTTTGAAAGACTTAATTTTAAGAAATCTCTAATCAATGTAAACAGTGTTAAAATTTCGTATTTCATTAGTATTATGTCATAAATAAAAAAAACGTTTGAATAAGACTGGCAGTCATACCTTTTTAAAAATGTGACCATTGGCGCTCTACCAGGGTTAGCGGGAACGTTTACCTCTTTAATGTTTACCTCTCTAATTCCCTGTTTAATTCATCATATTTAATAGAGTTCGTAGATAATTAGCAACGATTATGATCAGTAGTAAAATATGTGCTAATCTTTTGGCAAACACAAATATTTGCTTTAGTTCATAATATTAATTCAAATTCAAATAATAATTTACGGTAATTATTAAAAAGGAAATAGAGGTTACCTACTTATGCAAGTTATAAAAAAAAATAATTAAAAAGAAAAAACCACAATAACAATCAAAGCTAACTTTAAAGAATTGTGTTACAACAGTAAAAAAATTACAACATTATAGTAGTTGCTCTAATTCTGGATTATTTAAAATTAAATCGGAAATCTGAAAAACCACTTGCCAAACATAACTTATAGCACTCGGTGCCCAGATTTCCGATTCTATCCTGCTTTTAAACACATTTTACACCATTTTTTCAATGCCAAATTTATCTTTAGATCGTCTTTAATTTTTAAAAACGTTTCATACACTATGGTCTTCGTGTACCCCAAACACAAAATTCAGTAGGGTTTAATTCGAGTAATCTTAGATGTCAATATTGTCCCCCCGGAACATTATATTTTGATCTAAACCCCTGTTTAAAAAGTCTCTAGCCGGTGTAGTACAACGAATATTAGTCACCAAAATTGAAAGAATGAGTATTTAAATGTGTTTTTTATTTGTGGCTTAATATGTAATAGGGAACCGGACAACTTTTCAAATAGTGTTTAAAAATAATCTTTATTCATATATATAGCCATAAAAAATGATATTTTAATTAAATAAATCCTCTGAAGTGCTTGAAAACGTCAAAAACATAAATTATTTAAAATTGCCGCGAAAACAGCACTTCATGTCAATTCAGATCGCGTGACGTCATATGGAGGTAAACAAACTACGAGCCATATTACAAGTGATCAGTGCTTGGATAAATTAAGATATCGTTGGTGTGTTGTACCTTGATGTGGAAATACATCAGTAACTACTCCAAATAAAATTTTTATTGATGCACCTCGAAAACCAGATATACGAAAGAAATAGTTAGACCTAGCAAGACGAAAGTGCGATGGAAGGTCTGTTACTTCACCAATTTATCTTTGTGAAGATCACTTTGATGTAAGTACTGTACCTAGACTTTTATTACACAGCCCATAATACAAATAATCATATTTAGTGTGTATGTAATGTAGGTGTTATAGGTTATGTTTTACTTATTTCTTCAATCATTTCTATGGTTAAGATAAACAAAAAGAGATTGAAATACTTACACAAATGTTTTCACATTTCTAAATTTGGCAGAACAAAAGTTGGAATTAGTGGCAAAGAAACTGCTAACCATGAAAATATCAACTTTTGGGAGATTTCTATTTTCGGCTTTTGTATAACCTTGTTCCATAATAAAAAAATAACAAAAGGCTTCAAAACACTTGCGACAACTTCGGCTATGACTATAGTACTTCAATTCGTAACTAATTACAATCAAATATTTTTTGAAAAATGCAAATAAATTATAGAAAAACGCGAAATAACATACAAAGCAGTGTTGTTTACTTATGGCTACTCACATATGACGTTAAGCTAAGTGTCCACTTGAGACAAAATCTCGAGATATGTCTCAGGATGATGTCCATTTGAGATCGATTGGGTCTCGAGGCAGGCATGGGACACTCTCTGGTGACTTTTAGTCTCGAGACCAAAATAATTCCGTGTCGACTTGAGACTCGCTGGTGACATTTAGTCTCGAGACCAAGACAATTTCGTGTCAACACACACAGTCTACACTGTGCAGTATCCAAGTATCGAATTCTTCAAAATGGATTCACGTCAGGCACTAGCTTTTATAATCGCGTATAAGATTGTACAAAAACGAAAAACAAAAATGAAAAAAAAAGAAGTGTTGGGTGAGAAATTGGGTGGATCGTCGAATGTACTTGGGAGCTGGTTCAGCTGAAAAAGAGAGTACCCACCAATATCCCCTCTAGCTCTGTCTCTATTACTAATCACTTTACTTTTAAAATAACATAGAACTTCAATATATGTCTATCAATAACATTATATTGTATTTCGTTTACATCAACAATCTTTAAATTTTGTTGCGAATTCTCCAAACATACTCATTTTCTTTTCACGATTCCTGTACAACTTATGGTTAACATTCCACAAGAATTCTTTTTCTTCGTACAGAGAAATTAATTGAAAAATTTCGATATATCGACCCAATTTCGCGTACCTACTCATTATAATAATTATTTATGAAAAAATAGAACAAAAAGTTAAAATAACTTGTAATTTTTAATAACTTTAGTAATTTTAAGTAGTAATAACGTACTAACGTATAGTAGTTATAACGTAGATAATTTTTAATAATTTTTAGTAACGTTTTTAATTTTTTTAAAAACAATCACCACAAGATCACAAGACTAGTCTCAGCTCTTCCGGCACATACAGAAGACTGGAGTATAGATCACAAGTACAGGAATTTGCATGTCCACTTGTGACAAGCTCAGTCTCGGAGACTTGTCACAACTTGTCTCTGAGACTTCTCTCAGACCCGTATACATTTGTGAGTGCAGTCTCGAGACTGATGTCGAGACTATTTTGTCTCAAGTGGACACGTACCTTTACGCACTGTGATTGGCGTTTGGGTTCTTACGCGGCACAGATAATTTACGCAACTTAATTTATTGATTTAAAAATATAAATCATTGTTATTTCTTAAAAATCTTTATTGAGTGATATTTTTGTATAACAAACTTTATTTTAAAACACATCTTAGATTTTTTTTCGATTACTGTCCGGTACCCTATTATGGTGATTTCGAACTTTTAACACCCGGTATATCAGAAACAAAACTTTTAAAACCGGTAAAATTTTATCGTGAAAAAGTTTGATTAACAAATTCATGAATGTATTAAAAATCCTCTTCACGATAACGTTTGTATTACTGTTCTTTTAAAATGCACCAAATTGTTTTATAGATTAATCAACTTTAAAAGATTTTAGTTATTTTATGTATCTCTTTGTATTTATAAATTACTCTTTAGTCAATGAAATATAAACAAAAACCAACAGCAAAAACTTACATACACCTGACTTACCAAATAGGTACCAATAAAATAATAATAAAAAATTCAGACATACGTAAAACAAAAATTGTCAATAACCTTAATTTTCTTTGTTTTCCTTTAATATGTTGACACCCATGAATTCACCATAGTATAAAGTTCGACGCAATATTATGCATATGCTTCATTGATAAACTGGGTATACTTTATCGATTGGCAATAAAATCAACTTCCGATCTCTTTAAAGAACCTAAAGTTTTTTTAATGAAAAATGTATATTTTTGTAGTGGATTCGGATTGTGCAAAATGATCGGAATTTCAGTTTTTTGATTGGAACATACTTAAAAGAAAATTATTTAGAAAAAAAAAAGATAAATGTATTTTTCTAAAAAATGCCATTTTCAACTTCTAAATGACTTGAAAACATTACCCCTTGTAACAATATTTTAATAAATGCTGACTGCTTAAGTTGATGACTTAACCTGTATCGAATGACACTAATATCAACTTCCGGTCTTAACCAGAAATGGTTTAATCTTATGAAAGGTATTTTTTTGAATGAAACGTGAGTATTTTTAAAGCGCATTTATATTCTACAAAAGAAAGAATTTTCAATAAAATTATTTTCTTGACCGCTTGGTGACCTTGTGAACAAATCGCGTAATCAAGTTTAACTCGGCCCACATACTAAATTATGCGTCCTATGAAAAATACATATTTCGGATAAAAGTTGTAGAATGCATAGGTGACTATTGAGGAAATTTCAAACAGAAAATGTCAAATCCGAATATTTCTAGATAATATGCTAACTTTAGAAACAACATTTTAACCGATTCCGATTAAGACCGGAAATATATATTAAAATGAAATTCCTCCACTAGGACTCCTCCAAGTCAATAAAATCTCTGGGTGCGTAAATTCTGTACTTACAAAATCGACCACTTTAACAAAAATACAATTTTCTTTTCTTGGTTTTCTTTTTTCTGCTCCTTATCTATATATCTATATATATAAATAAGCACAATTTACAAAAAGAACTTTTTATAATAGAAAGTTTTTTACTGATTTATAGGTCATATTTTGTGTCATCTCAACAATGCACAGCATCCCTGATTTTGCAAAAATATTAAGTCATACAACGCTGTGATTGATCATAGAGAAGATTGTTTCCTTGTTAACAAAATCAAGGGTATTTAAATATTCTAAAAACTTTCTAAAACAGTTTATTTTATTACCAGTTAAAATAATAATTACCTACTGTTTTCACATGTAAGAACAAAAAAAAAAATAAAGAAAAAAAAACTTCTCTGTAGCGTAATCGATCCCATTATGATAACATAACAGAACTGTCAAAAGTGGACTGACTCGCCGCCTAACCAACTACGCTACGAACGATTTATTTAATAACTTTCAAAATAATATTATCTATACACAACTTAGATCATGTTTAATATCAATTCGGTATAAATTTCGAAATCTATGGATAAACCTTTTTTACGATACTAAGACGATGACGTCACAAGCTAAAAAATTGCGGCGATGTCACGTTGTAATTTTTTTCCCTTACCTAAATAAAGGAATGCGATTGTTTTCCTTTTCAGTTTATTTTTGCTGTTAACTATTATCGAAGTATTTAATGACCTGAAAGACATCCAATTATGATCTTAAAATGTTTTATTCGAAAATTTAACTAATATCCCTTACTACGTGGAAATGTTTCATAATGAACAAGTAAAACAAGTAAGTAGGTACCAGATAAGTCCACAAAATAGAAAACTATTCTTCCCCCTAATAATGCAACGACTATCTTTGTGAAACCGGTCGTAAAGGAAGTTTTTTATTTTGTGGAGTTATTTAATACTTGTTCATTATGTAACTATGTCCACAAAGTAAGGATTGAAATAATCAATTTGAACATTGTTTTATACTGTGTGTTTAATACTTTATGGTGGAAATCTAACAGTTATTGTGTAATTTACAATTTTCAGACATGTTATCAATTTTATATCCTATCAAAGTAATATAAAAATTATACCTTGCTTGTCCTTACCAATACTTATAATGCTAGAACTATGTATTTGATGCAAACCTGTATAAAAAAACAGGTTTGCATCGAATACATAGTTCTATAAGTAAGGACAAGCATGGTATAATTAGATGTCAAAGATAATAATAGTATACCTAATACTATTATGACGTTTTACGGAGTCTTTGAAAATCAAAGAACATATAGACCGTTTACTAAGAACCAACAACTACTTCCCTGGCTATATGCCACGACGGACATTGAATTACAGTTCAAAGTTAAACGGGGTTAGTATATCTGCAAGATAGAACTAACCATTTTAGTTTGCAATTCGAAAGGATATCACTTGTAGACCGGTTTCGACGTATTGCGTCTCATCAGTACAAGGAAGATATCCATCCAGAAGCTCTAAGAGCAACTAGATTGGAGATATGTCTGAAATCACACAAATATATTATCTTTAGTAAAGAAAATGTTAAAAGTGCGATAATAGCGACATCTCCATAACTAATTGCAAACTGAAATTCTATTTGACAAAAAACCTCTCGGCTTTGTAGGGTTAACTACTTGATTGCAGATATACTAACCCCGTTTAACTTTGAACTGTAATTCAATGTCCGTCGTGGCATATAGCCAGGGAAGTAGTTGTTGGTTCTTAGTAAACGGTTCTTTGATTTTCAAAGACTCCGTAAAACGTCATAATAGTATTAGGTATACTATTATTATCTTTGACATCTATTTGATAAACGTTTTACTGAACTGACAATTGATTAGCAGGAAACTGCAATCAAGTAGTTAATGGTATAATTGTTTTCTTACTTTGATAGGATATAAAATTGATAACATGTCTGAAAATTGCAAATTCCAGAACAACTGTCAGATTTCCACCATAAAGTATTAAACACAAAGTACAAAGCAATGTTCAAATTGATTGTTTTAATCCTTACTATGTGGAAATATTTTAATATAAAAACAAATTACCATACTAAGTACTCTCTTTATTATACAAATTAACAGTCACAAGTTATTGTATGTATGATTCAGGTTGCCTACTCTAATATGAAATCGTCACTATCATCGTCTTCACTATCAAAATTAATAATAAGTGGAGGCACATCCTCCCTATCAAATCCCACTTCCCTATCCCACCAATCTTGTATGATTTTTTCAGTATGTTGTACTGTTTTCAACCATACATCAGGAGTTGCTTTTTCTAATGCTTTTTTCCAGGTTGCTAGTGCTTTTTCTCCTGTGATTGTTTGCTTAAAGGTTTCGGCATTTTAATGCTTTTCACACACACTGCAGAGTAATCCAATAAGTTAAGTATGAAAATAACTGTTAGTAATGAAAACTACTGTTTTTTATAGATTTTAAAGAAATCTGAATACAACAAAACACCAATAAAACGTAACGAATATTGAAGATTGTAAACAATGACGTATACTTTAACAATGTTGACTTGGCAATATGGTGATGTGTTGCCAACTTATGACATTTAATTCCCAACTGTTTATCGTATTTACTCTCTCTTTTTATTTTGTTTTTGTGTTGACCATACAAATAACTAAAAATTACGTCATCGTCTTAGTATCGTAAAAAAGGTTTATGCCTAAATACACTAGAAACATGCATTGTCATCCAGTTCTTAGCTATCCTGAAAATTTCAGAGCTATAGGTAATCGGGAAATAGGTTTAAATTCGATTACAAATTCCACGGAATGACACAGAGACACAGAACACGGCGAAAATATAAAAAACTTTCTAAAAAGGATCTGTTTTTATATAAGAAATTTATGGACTCAAAAACTACTGGACCGATTATTATGAAAATTGGTATATATATGTATTTTTCCACGGAGAAGGTTTATATGATATGCTCATTGATGCCACTCGCCACCAGGTGGCGCTGCAAAGTAGCAACTTCTGTCCCGTTCAACCGATTGTCATGAAAATTGGTATGTATATGTAGTTTTTCACGGAGAAAACGAATATGCTATGCTCATTGATGCCACTCGCCACCAGGTGGCGCTGCAGAGTAGCAACTTCTGTCCTGTTTAACCGATTGTCATGAAAATTGGTATGTATATGTATTTTTTCACGGAAAAAACTAATATGCTATGCACATTGATGCCACTTGCCACCAGGTGGCGCTGCAAAGTAGCAACTTCTGTCTTGTTTAACCGATTGTCATGAAAATTGGTATGTATATGTATTTTTTCACGGAGAAAACGAATATGCTATGCTCATTGATGCCACTCGGCACCAGGTGGCGCTACAGAGTAGCAACTTCTGTCCTGTTTAACCGATTGTCATGAAAATTGGTATGTATATGTATTTTTTCACGGAGAAAACGAATATTCTATGCACATTGATGTAACTCGCCATCAGGTGGCGCTGCAGAGTGATAACTTCCGCCCTGTTCAACCGATTGTCATGAAAATCAGTAGGATGCTGTATTTTTAATGGTTAATATGAATGTGATATTCGTATTAATGGAAGTTACCACCAGATGGCGCTTCCATTAAACGAGCAACCACTACTCATTTGATTACTTTATATTACGCCACCGTAAGGTGGCGCAGTTAATATCACATATATTTAAACGAGCAATCCTTATCTACCTATATATATAAAAAAGGATGTTTGTATGTATGAAATCGATAGACTCAGAAACTATTTGACCGATCAATATTAAAATTGGTATGTACATGTATTTTTTCACGAAGAAACTTTATATGCTATGCCCATTGATGTAACTTGCTACCAGGCGGCGCTGTAAAGTATCGACTTCCGCCCCGTTTAACCGATTGTCATGAAAATCAGTATGATGATGTATTTTTAATGGGTAAGATGAATATGATATTCGTATTAATGGAAGTTACTAGCAGATAGCGCTTCCATTAAACGAGCAACCACTACTTATTTGATTACTTTATATCACGCCACCGTAAGGTGGCGCAGTTAATATCACATACATTTGAACGAGTAATCCTTACTTAAGTATTGTGACGCCACCGGAAGGTGGCGCAGTTAGTATCACTTATATTTAAACGAGAAATTCTTACTAAATTACCTAAGTATTGTTATGCATCTTATATATTTTACCGATAAACTACAAAATAAAACGAAAAAAAAATGATATAAACCTGATAACTAACGAGAAAATATGATGAAAACGATAAAATCAAAATAAATTAAAAAAACGAAAAATTGAAGAATGGCATAAATGATTTGCGGTACGAAGTCCGCCGGGTCAGCTAGTATATATATATAAAAGGATGTGTTTTTATGTACGAAATCGATGAACTCAAAAACTACTGGACCGATTACTATGAAAATTGGTATATATATGTATTTTTCCACGAAGAAGGTTTATATGATATTCTCATTGATGCCACTCACCACCAGGTGGCGCTGCAGAGTAGCAACTTCTGCCCCGTTCAACCAATTGTCATGAAAATCAGTATGATGATGTATTTTGCACGGAGAAGGTTTATATGTTATGCTCATTGATGCCACTTGCCACCACGTGGCGCTGCAGAGTAGCAACTTCTGTCCCGTTCAACCGATTGTCATGAAAATTGGTATGTATATGTATTTTTTTAAGGAGAAGGTTTGCATAATATGCTCATTGATGCCACTCGCCACCGGGTGGCGCTGCAGAGTAGCAACTTCTGCCCCGTTCAACCGATTGTCATGAAAATTGGTATGTATATGTATTTTGCACGGAGAAGGTTTATATGTTATGCTCATTGATGCCACTCGCCACCAGGTGGCGCTGCAGAGTAGCAACTTCTGCCCCGTTCAACCGATTGTCATGAAAATTGGTATGTATATGTATTTTGCACGGAGAAGGTTTATATGATATGCTCATTGATGACACTCGCCACCATGTGGCGCTGTAGAGTAGCAACTTCTTCCCTGTTCAACCGATTGTCATGAAAATTAGTATGATGCTGTATTCTTAATGCTTAATATGAATATGATATTCGTATTAATAGAAGTTACCACCAGATGGCGCTTCCATGTATCAAATTCAATATTGATTAATAGATATCTATACGATTTCATATAAATATAAGTTCGAAAAATATATTTTTGGTGCGATAAGTGAAACAAAACTATAAACTTTATTTCCTTCTCTATCTCTTCATCTCTTTTATTTTTCTTAAATTTATTTTAGTTGTTGGCGTAGCAACGCGCGCCGGATACAGCTATTTCATATATTTAAAAGAGTGATCCTTACTAAATTAAGCATTATGACGCCACCGTAAGGTGGCGCAGTTGAGATAGTATAAATTTACATTAGCAATTCTTGCGTAATTAAGTACTATGACGCCACCATAAGGTGGCGCAGTTAATATATGATAGATCTAATCGATAATTTACAAAACCGTAAAAATTTGGAAAAATGGTAAAAAACATCAGTAGGCGGTACGAAGTTCGCCGGTCAGTTAGTATATATATTAAAATGGAATTCCTTCACTAGGACTCCTCCAAGTCAATAAAATCTCTGGGTGCGTGGATTCTGTACTTACAAAATTGACCACTTTAACAAAAATATAAAAACAAAAATCCAATTTTCATTTCTTTTATTCTGGTTTTCTTTTTTCTGTTCCTTTGTATCTGTCAACTCCTTCTTTCTATTGATTTATACCTGTCGCCTCTGATCCAACTCCAAAATATTTGTAGATATGTTTCCATGTAATACCAATATTTATTTTATTATGTGGATTTTACAGTAATTTGTTTTGAATAATTTTCTTTGAAACACATTGAAATATAGAAATCTTATCTTATTTAATAAAAGATTTAAGTTACCTACTCCGTTAAATGGTGTGTGTATGTGTGTTTCTACGTTCATTAGCGAATGTTCAGAATTGTTGAGCACTAAAAAGGTAATTTATTATTATAATAAAAAAAGAGTGTGCGTGTAACCTTTACGCGCGATTGAAGTAAAACTTTTTGACGTACGTATCGGAAAATAAATATTTAATTACAATTCAATTATATTTATTGTCTATATACTTTACAAAAAATGAGATGTTATATTATATTATTCATTAGAAATAGGAATTTGAAAGTTATCATTATTTTTTATATATGAAATAATAGGTTTATGATAACTAAAATGTGAAACATAGATTTTACTCTCTAAATACCATTAATGTATTTGAAACCGTTTGAAAATTTTGAAAATTTCATAAATAAATTTTGAAAATTTAAGCTCCTCCCATAGCTGAAATCACACCGTTACTTACATCAGAATCTTCCGTTAGAATCTAACGTTAGAGTTACCCCTAGTCGCGCCTAAAGAAGTTTTGCTTCAATAATAAGTAAGCAATATTAAAAATGTACACACATTACGTTTAGAATGTGTGATTTTGTAGCTGTATCTACCTTATTATAATACAACACAACATAAGAGCCTTCGATAGTTAGATAACCATTTCATTTTGTAGCATTTTATAGCATATTCCATAAAATTTAAAATCCTGAGTTGAGTTTGTTTTCTTCAGTTCTACGAAGGATCTGTTATTGCTGGTAAAAGATCAGCCATCCTGACTAGTGGTTTTATGGCCTTTATGGCTACCTAACCAAACCTAAAATAAGTATAAGCAAGTGTTAAAACATTTCGAATATTATTATTTTATGAACAAAAACGTGCAACATGCTTCTTTACTTAACGTAAAGCTTCCCTATAAACAATTATTTACTATCATAATATGTATGTATGTATATAAACTTACTTAATCAAATCATAATGAATGTCGCTGTCTCGTCTTTTTTTTCATTTTCATTTTTCTTCAAATCTTTCTGGCGCTTATAATATGCCCTTTGACGTTCACAATTTCTTTTTCTTTTTAGCTCTTTAAGTCTATAAAACGAAAATAGCTAGGTATAAATAATAGGTATAAATAATTAGGTATAAATAGTGTAATTACACACCAAAAATAAAATTTATGCATATAGAGTACCTACTCACTCATTTTCATTCAATATTTTCTCATCACTTTTTTCATTAATAAATCCACTTTGTTTATTCATATTTAAAACAAACACTTTATACACAAATTTAAACTATTTACCACCATTGTATTTCGGTTGACAAGCTGTCAATTCATACAATTAATATTTAATTTTATTTAATATAGTAGGCGGAATCGTGTTAGGTATTTTGTATCAGGTTTTGTTTCCGGTACGCGGTACATTAGAATGACGTCACGTCCGTTAGAGTTACTGAGTTACCCCTAGTCGCGACTAAAGAAGTTTTACTTCAAAAAATTGTTATACAAGTTCTATTTTATTCTTGTTATATTTATGTTTTTGGACTCGAACATAAGTTACTTATTTATTCTGTTTTGAAAAAAACTTAAGCAATAATTTTATCGCTTAATTGTTTGAATTGTATTATTATCAGTTACAAATCAATTAGTAATATAATAATAATAAGGTTTAGTTTAAAGAAGCCAACAAAATAGTATACTCACAAAGTCACTTTTCTTTCCGTTTAAAGGTTATAGCGCACACAAACGAAGGATAATATGCATTATATACACGAGTTTCGGAAATCCGTTAAAATTTTATCATTGGGGTTTTTCGATCTAAACCAAAATTAATAGGCTTCTTCGTCATGACATGAGGAATTTATTGACGCTGTGGCCTTCCATTCTAGAGTTATAGCGCATACCAAAGGAGGGATCCATACGCATTATATATTGTTATGGCGCTACTTGTGAATATGTTTAACTTTCGCAAGTCAAACCAACAAGTATCGCATCGGTCAGTCTAGTGACTGGAGAGACCTGTAATGTGCTGATGAACTCTAATAGAGCGAAACACAGTGTCTGCAGTTTGATTTTGCCCTTGCATGGGCTAATTGATAATTGATACTAACATCTATGTCACATAATTCTGCGCTTAGACTTAGGGACTCTAAATCCAGGTTTTATATCTGGAACACGTTGACAAAATGGCACGAGATACGTCTGTATAATTTTTCTTTACTTTATATATATTTAACAATTTTATGATGAATGATGAATCTTTTATAAAAATCATCAGCAGAGAACTATTTTTTCAGAAGTCGTATTAGCAGAGTTCAATAGATTTTCTAATAATGTCCCACTGTCCCTGTCACAATATATTTGCGCGTAATAGTTATTGCTGAGTTAAGAGTTACCCGACATCATTTGGGAATTTAATCCTCTCCAAAAGATAGTCGAAATGAAATAGTCCGTGGTAGGACGAATAAAGTTTTATAAACTAAAACGTAGAATGGTGATTCAGTGAAAAAATACCTGCAAAATATTACATCAATTAAATTATTCTTATTATTATTTACGAAATAATAGCACTTTTAAAAATTGTGCTTTCTTGACTCCAATCTGAACCGGGACAATCGTTTTTTCTATATAATAGACTGAGGCGTGGTTTCTGATAAGCCTGCAACCGATCAGATTCGTTTTAGTCAATCCTAATCTAAATTTTCTTTTCAATACATCGATTCTTATAATTTTTTATCGATTTTTCTTGGCAAATTTCCCGAATTCGATATGTGATCCTTTTCGACTGGCTTTCAATGGGTTTTGTCTTTCACTTTTTTTACTCCGATTTATTACAGAATTTGTGGCCTCAACGATGCTTCTTGTTTAGTTTATGACAAACCAAAAACTATATTATTTAAAAAAATTAACAAAAAAGTTCTCACGCTAGCTCAATGTCGTGATACAAATTTTTAAATTTTGTAGTAATTCAGATTCTCTGATAATACGGCATCAAGCACAAACTTTAAAAAGTTAAATTGTTAAAATTCTACAACAATAATTTTAAATGTCAATTTGTTTCCTATCCAGGGGCGATGAAGTTTCGTCCTTTATAGCATTTAACAACAGCGGTCGGCAAACTTTACTCCGAACTGGTAGCTCCAGGGAGCTAATCCAGAACTGGATGAAAGGTGGTCATAGGTGGTCTACATATATTTATATTATTACTTAATTGTTGACTTATTTCGATCATTAAAAATATAGTTCTTGAGGTTATTTTCGACGTGGATAAAACTTCTGTTCTCGATTCTGGCCTGTTCCTTAATTTTCGCGCGGTCAGTCACTTCCAGTTAACTCATTAATTGATTCTATTTGTTAAATGGTAAAAGACGTCTCTTCTACGCATGTTACTATTTGACAATTTTGGGCACGCTGACATGGACATCAGCCTCCTGAGGAACAGTACTTTTCGTCTAGAAGCAATCTCATGGTTTTGTTTTAATCAGAGTGAATCTTCGTCATTTAATTGTGGATCTTGAAATAAAACCTCTAATTTCCGACTGGGCCATTAAATCCTTCTGGGTTTTGGTTATATTTTTTGGTTATTTCGTGTCCAGTGGGAAAAACCACATTGTGGGATTTGTAGAGAGATTTTCTTCGTCGATATAGTAGAAGGACGTTATTATGTTTTTGGGGCAAAATCAACGTCCCAGGTTATTGTTAGGAGCACATGGTTAGATATACTTTTTATTAGCCTATAACATCTTAGGGTTTTTGGTACCGGAATTTTTAGTACCGGAGGTTCTAGAGTGGAGTTTTTAGAACCGGGGTCTTCTTAGGCTGAAGTTTTTTTTATTTTGAGGTCTTTTGAGACTGGAGTTTTCTTTGCTGTCCGGAGTCATAATTTCGGAGGCCTTTTGTAATTGGTGATTGGAAGCCACCACTACCAGAACAAATAAGCGATAGCTTTATTATATTGTTACTTATATTTTTTTCTTTATATTTTTAACTTCCCGCTAAAAAAAAATTAATTTTTTTTTTAAAATCGGGTAGTTATTGGTTTCACCCCGTTTTTCGAAAATCGAGTTTTCATCGGATCTCAACGTTTTGAGGTCTTAGGAACCTCACCTGACTATTTTTACGAGGGTGTCTGTATGTCTGTATGTACGTGTGGATGTGTGTGTGTGTGGATGTATGTAAACCTCTTATAACTTTTGAACGGCTTGACCGATCGGAATGAAATAAAAAGCATTCCAAAGAGTTCCATCTAACTTAGATTACCTGTAAGTTTGAACCGATTCGAGCCGGTAGATTTCGAGAAATTTCAAAATAACCGAAAAAAACAATTGGTAAAAATGATGTTTTTTGGGCATATCTTTTTGGCTATTGCATCGATCAATTTCATAACCTAATCAGCTCTCAAGCTTAAAAAGCCACGTCGAATGCCGTTTTGCAAATTAAAATCGGTTGATTGGTTCGTGAGATATCGTTGTCGAAAAATTTCAAAAAAAGTGTTTTTTTTTCAATAACTTAGAGATTTTTTTACTAACCGATTTTGCACTCCCGGTAACGTTTTTAGGTCTCAAAAAACTGCGTCGAATGCCATCTTGAACATCAAAATCGAATAAGGCGTTAAAAACTTATGGCTTTTTAAACATTTCAAAAAAAGTCAAAAACGTCAAAATACGTCACGTTACGATAGCTTTGCGGTTAAAACTAGCGGGAAGTTGCAAGGATGGCCTTTAAGGTCAACCTCTTTTCGATTTTTTTTTTATTCGCAAAGTCTGATCATATACATCATGCATTTATTTTTATATATGTTTAAGGCGCCAGCGTATAACTGTAATCAAGTTTTATATTGTATTTTATTGGTACACAAACATTTTTATGTATTAAAGAAGACTGGGGTTTTCTTTGCTGTCCGGATTCATAATTTCGGAGGCCTTTTGTAATTGATGATTGAAGCCACCACTATCAGAACAGATAAGCGATAACTTTATTATATTGTTACTTATATTTTTTACTTTATAGTTTTTTTTATTCGTAAAGTGTGATCACACATGCATCATTCATTTATTTTTATATATATTCAATTCTTCAGCGTACAACTGTAATCAAGTTTTATATTGTATTTTTTTGTTACACAAACATTTTTTATCAATTAAAGAAGGGTCTAGTTTACAAAACTGAATTGTTTTATTTGACTCACTTTATCTTATTCTTTTTGATTGTGTAAGGGTTGTTAGTTCCTATTACATCTAGGGGTTTCCGCTTGTACCGTCTAAGCTGGTGGCGCGGCTCACTTGTGAATTCATCCCTCTACGGCTGAGCTCGGGCGTAATTTGCCAGTAGAGAGACCAATTTGTTTAATTTTGACGTTAAATTTAAAATAGTCCCTAACTTTAAGTTAAGAGAGGGGAAAAAATTTGGGAAATAGATCTAAGAAGATCAAGAGCCGTCCCAACAGAGCTGGAACTTCCTCTAGAATTACTAAAGGTTTCATTAATAAATAAAATCGACCGGAAAAACACTGATATATAGATATTCTTAATGCTCTAATCGCTAGAAATGTTTGAAATAGATAACCTTAAATTTATATGTAGATAATGTAGCGTTAAAAATACCCTTTGCTAGCTCCAGAGGGTCGTGACTTTCCTGCTGAATTTTTGCCTAGTTTTTCCCCAATCAAGTTTTTAATAGGGCGCCAGTACAGACATACAAATAAAATATGTAGATCAATTTTAAAATGGTTTATTTCAATAAAATTCGGATTATTAATGCTGACAGTTAATATTAATTAATTTAATCTCTTATCTGTGGTTTTTCGATGGCTTGATAAACGGAGTTTCTTAAGCTCGTGTTGAAATTGGATGATTTCTACTGAAGGACTTCTCAGACAGCGACAGGAAGGAATTTCCCTTCGGAATTTTCTGACCGGAAAATCAGAACTGAAGCGGACTTTCTCCGATGATACCTCTTGACGAAAAAATAATTGTAGTTTTTGGTAAACCAAATAATAGGGCCCTTCTTCTAGTTGGCAATAACCCTGTCAATAAAGTTGGAATCAAAACTCCGAATTTCAAATACTATTATTCGAACACAATAGCTATAAGTCTCTCCAAATTTCGAGAAAAAATTAATTATCTTTTACGTATAAATAAAAAAATACCACAAAAACTGACCTAGTATTGAATTCAGCCATTGTATTCGAATATTTAAAATATTAGTAAAATAAATAAAATATTATATTCACCGCATTTTGGATTATTAAACTATTAAATTTAAAACCAAGGTAATAAGTAACTTACCAGAGACAGAAGGGCAAAGATGGTCGGAAAACTCTAAATTGAATAAAATTCAACGTTATAATGCACTAAATAAATCAAAATTCAACTACGAAGCCAACAATTCTCCTACCACTTTGCAGTCTCCCACTCGTTTCAACGCCAAAACAATAGATAATTTAAAAATATTTATAGTCCAGGAGAACTGTTCGAAAATTAACGATACAATCGTTACAATAATAACAAAAACCTAAGATACGAGGTTATATGTTTTCAGTTATTGTTGTATTTTGTAAGAATCCAGGCTTTCATCCGGCTCCGGATCATACTTTTTGTTGCACCTATAACTTTTTCTTTTGCTTGGTTTCTTGTATTATGTCCTGGCAACCAAAGTCGTTTGCTACTATTACGTTCTGCCTGTACAGCGAGTTTACTAGTCTAAAAATTAATATTTATAAGGCCTCAAATTATTCTCTCTTGCCCTTTTATATATATTATATGTAATGTGAAAAAATAGCAAAAAACTTGTTTTTGCGATTTTTGCCCTTAAATTTTTCCCCACAGTAAGACATGATATTCTCAATAATTTTTCGTTAATCTATGATCCTTAGACTTTAAATTAAAAATAGTATATTCATATCTTTATTAGTTGTCGAGATATTAAATTTTAAACAAAAAAGTACAGTTTGACCCATTGTACGGCGTTCGCGAAAAGGCATACCAAATATTGTTTTTTTTTGTTAGTCGCCATAATTGTTTTCCCTGCAGTGATTTTTGTAACATCAGTCACTATAGCTTGTCTCAATGCCATCTCAGGTGACAGAGATTATCTTCAGTTGTGTAGATTTGTTCTTCAAAATGAAACCAGTACCAAGTGTCTATATTGTTATAACTGCCATCACCAACTTAATGTGCATACTCATACTGTGACAATATTTTATAAAAAAATTCGAAAAGAGGTTGACCGTAAAGGCCATCCTTGCAACTTCCCGCTAATTTTAATCGCAAAGCTATTTTGACGTTTTTGAGTTTTTTTTTTAATGTTCAAGATGGCATTCGACGCAGTTTTTTAAGACATAAAAACGTTATTTGAAGTGCAAATTCAATTAGTAAAAAAATCTCAAAAATTAAAAAAAAAACAATTTTTTGAAATATTTCGACAACGATATCTCACGAACGAATCAACCGATTTTAATTTGCAAAACGGCATTCGACGTGGTTTTTTAAGTTTAAGAGCTGATTAGATTTTGAAATTGATCGATGTAATAGCAAAAAAGATATGCCCAAAAACATCATTTTTACCAATTGTTTTTTTCGGTTATTTTGAAATTTCTTGAAATCTACCGGCGCGAATCGGTTCAAACTTACAGGGTATCTAAGTTAGATGAAACTCTTTGTAATGCTTTTTATTTCATTCCGATCGGTCAAGCCGTTCAAAAGTTATAAGAGGTTTACATACATCCACACACACACACACACACACACACACACACACACACATCCACACGTACATACAGACATACAGACACCCTCGTAAAAATAGTCAGGGGAGGTTCCTCAGACCTCAAAACGTTGAGATCCGATGAAAACTCGATTTTCGAAAAACGGGGTGAAACCAATAACTTCCCGATTTTAAAAAAAAAATTTAATTTTTTTTAGCGGGAAGTTAAAAATATTAATAACCATGATGTGTTATTAGATCCCAAAGAATATTATGATCTTAGTATTCTCACTACCCTTGTATCTATATCTAGTCTTTCTATTACAAAGTTTTAATTCAGAACAGAAAAGAATTATTGCAAGTTACCTCTTTGTTGGCCGTTATTGGTAATTTCTAACGTTCCTCACTGTTTGACGATCAAACTGTGGGTTAGTTATTCAATTTAGCTCAGCGGGTATTAATGCCTGTAAATAAAAATGCAATTAGTAAAATATTTTTATTGTATTATCTCATCCTATAAAATTTGTATTTCTAAAATCCATTAACCTATCAAAAAGTTATTAAGAAAATTAACATAATAACTTAAAAATCACTAACAACTCAGATAATAACTCTGATATTCTCACGAATAACGTCAGAACTTGTCGATAATAATCCTTACAGTTAGGTGTGACCCGTAATATATTTAGCTTGAAAAACCACTTATTTCAATCTGTATCCGATTTTATGATAATAATATGATAACATAATTTAATTAAATAGTGGTAAATCGATTTGTGCCGTTTTTCGGGATGCAAATACGTGTGAGTCGTCATATATTTAGATTGAATAATGACTTACTTCAAGTTTTGTCTGTTTTTAGGCTACTGTTACACGTGCGGATTTCACGCTGTTTTTCGGCGTGAAAACACGCCAAAAAACTAGTCCATACTGTTTCCAGTTGAGGTACGAGTACTGAATGAATTTAGCATTGTTTATTTGGCGAAGAATATGACAACGACAATGAACGACAACCGTAACAAAAAGTGCATTAATTGCATATTTATTTATGGTAATTTCATTGCTTTTTGCAAACGCTCATTTTTCGGCACACAAAGAACTGAAAAACAATGTGTGTGACCACTGATGAGCTGATTTTTACACGCGAAAAAACTGCTGTTGTGTCCTATTAGGAAGGAATTTACGCTGCGTGAACTAAACGCAGCCTGAAATCCCGCACGTGTGTACGTAGCCTTTTGATACTAATACGTTAGGTCAATCTTCGTGAGATCTGGGAAGACAAATGGATCCATTGAAAAAACGATACTAACACGTCAAATGGTTTACACATAAATTAAACTTCTAACAATTATGGTTAAACATAAAGTGTATACAATCTATACTAATATTATAAAGCTGAAGAGTTTGTTTGTTTGAACGCGCTAATCTCAGGAACTACTGGTTCGAATTGAAAAATTCTTTTTGTGTTAAATAGACCATTTATCGAGGAAGGCTTTAGGCTATATAACATCACGATGCAACTATTAGGAGTGAAGAAGTAATGGAAAATGTGAAAAAAACGGGGAAAATGATTGATCCTTGAGGGATTCCATTGCGTGCGCTGCGAAAACGGTTCAAGATACCAAAAATATATGTATAAAAAAATTAGTCCTCTTGAAATGATCTAAAAAAATTAACTCACTAGAACCGTTTTTATAGTAATCAAATTTGGTCGAAATTAATGCATTATTTGTTAAGAGTTGTATCAACGTAATAATATTAATCTTTATCCAAATAAATGTGTTGTTGATTAAGAGTATTTAATTGTGAACAAAATTGTCTTTGATATCACTTAATTTCAATGAACATCTTAGAAGATATTACAATTTTAAAATAACTAGGACGACACCGTAAGGTGGCGCAATTATTATCTCATATATTTAAACGAGAATTTCTTACTAAATTAAGTACTATAAAGCCACCGTGCGGTGGTGCAGTGGATATCTTATATAAAATATCTAATATAAAAATAATCATTGAAAACAAAAAAAAGCAAAATGGTAAAAATTTGAAAAAATGAAAAATGAAACAAAAGACACGACAGTGTTATACGGTACAAAGTCCGCCGGAACAGCTAGTTTTATGATAAATGGTGCAATAACCCCAAAAACAGTTTTTTTTAGTTGTGTGGTTTTTCTTTCGAACAATGTATAAGTCTCATTGATTTAAATCATAATATTCAAATAATCATTTACGTGCAAGTATTTTATGTTTATTATATTTTATAAATTTACTTTCTTCTTTATTAATAACTAGCAGCCCGCCCCGGCTTTGCACGGGGATTAAAGAAAAATAACAAAAGCTATTAAATTTATTGGGTCAACGCTTCCCTGTAAACAATATTACATGTTGTTTTATTTTCTGGCAGCAAAATAAATTGATTTTCAGGTGCTCCGACCCGCCTTAGGCGGTTGGCCATGAGGAAAACCGATCCCTAGTATTTGGAAGGTTTGACCTTGAGACTTATTATTAGTAAAAGCGAAAGATGTTTTGATAGGAAAGTGAAGCGGTTTAAAGAGATTTGATAGATCAGTTGGGATCATCGGTATCCTCAGTGTATGAGCTAGTTGACCAGCTGGTGGTTCAGTTATATTGGTTGCTAAAACTTAATTGTCCTTTAATTCCTTTATAAGTAGCCTCGCCCCATTGCACATGCTAAATTTGTGATATCTGTCGTGATTATGAAATAAGTTATTTTGATAAGGATTAATACCAATATAAAAACTTTTAAAAAATTAAAAATTAGTTATTGTGACGTAACTATAACAGTTAATATGCTGTCGCGGCATTTTTTGTAGATATTTATATATTCTTCAAAATCGTAGTACATTATTTTATTCTATAATCAATAGTATTCTCAGCGCACGCGATATAAGGATTTTAAGGTCCTTTTTGGTTGCATTAATGGCATTTTAGTAAGGATCCCTATTTTTTTTAGTAGATTTATATCTACTATTCAGCTGGTTTCAGTTTCAGTTTTTCGTTTTGGGCCCCCTGACCTCAAAAACTCCGATATAACGAAATCTGTGGACACGATAGCGGTCGGATTTCTTAACGGATCGAAATGAAATTTGGTACAAAAATCAATCGTCCAAAAATCTCGGTCGAGTTCGTTAATGGGCCAAATCGGTAAGGCCGTTTGGGCGTGACATTAAATCAAAATGGAAAAAAATTCGTAACTTTTTTACTACACCCTGTACAAAAAAATGTTAGAGGACTTTTTTGTTTGTCTTAAAGAGACCTACAACTTTTATTTAAAACATTTTTTTCTAAAACGTATACTTTTAATATATTCAATTAATATAAATCTACTGATGCGCCTGGCTTACCAAGGGCCATTTTTGTACTTCACCCTGTACAAAAAAATGTTAGCAGACTTTTTTGTTTGTCTTAAAGAGACCTACAACTTTTATCTAAAACATTTTTTTCTGAAACGTATACTTTTAGTATATTCAATTAATATAAATCTACTGATGCGCCTGGGTTACCAAGGGCCATTTTTTTGATGTGAAACATCTATAGCCGCACGTGAATCAGATTTCTCGCGTGGCGACGGTGACGTATGATTCGTATGACGTAAAAAACCTAACGCATCGATAATATATAATAAAGAGATGTACTGATACCTTATATGAAATTGGTCTCATGTTTTGAGCGACGCCGACGGTGGCGCGCCAACAATAGGGGGAAGAAGCTCATCGATTCAAAAATTTGGCGGGACAGGGTATGAATTGTTTCATAAAAACCTAACTCGATTCCGCCTACTATCTATTCTATATATATAAAAATGTTTGTTTGTATAGGCAACATAATATAGGTACCTACATATTTTGCTGACCTGTAAAATTGACAGCTTGTTAATCAAAATAGATTGTTGGTGAATAGTCCCTGTAAAATTTGTGTATAAAGTGTTTGTTTTAAATATGAATAAACAAAGTGTTAATAAAGAAAGTGATGAAAAAATATTGAATAAAAATGAGTGAGTACCTACCTACTCTATATACATTAGGGTGTCCGTTATTTCCCAAATTTGGTTTTGTTCTCCAAACACCCATCAAATTTTTAGATTATAACCTAACAAAAATTATCAGACCCAAACCAGCCCTTAATATTCACATTAACCCGTGCCTAAATCATAATACATTTCCCATTTAAATACCGTTTAAAAGTTATTCAACGATAAAGTTGTATTCATAGTTAAATTCATCATTTTCCTATTTTTTATTTACTATCGCTTTTTGTTTGTACTAAAATTATGAAGTAACTACAATTATATTAATATAGTAACGTACTTCTATATAAATTTGTGTTTTAATAATTTCCTTTTTTAAGATTATTGAATTTAAGGCAATTAAATAAAAAGCTAAACGAAATCACGTTTTAAATTTATTTTCGTTCTGTAATCTAACGACATCTGTGAGCAATCTGAGAAAACGTACAATAAATATTGTGATACCATTGTGATACTATTATTTATAAGCGATAATATACTTTATTTTGTATCCAAATTTTGTATTTGTTAATTTTATTACCTATATATATATGTATTTAGTTTGATATAAATAAAACTTATGGTGAAAATTACAAAAAAAATCGTGAATTTAACTCTGATGACAAATTTATTGCAAATTTCCTACAAGAAATAGATATTTAATTATTTTTAGCTACATTTGTTTCAGTAAAAAAAATTAACGACAAAAAGTGCAAAAATGCCATGTTATTTAAATTGGAAATGTCTTATGATTTAGGCACGGGTTAATGTCGATGTTTCACATCTGTCAGGCGTCCCGTGACGGCTCACATTTTTTTTTTTAATAAAACATAGCCTATGTCACTCGGGAATAGTGTAGCTTGCCAACGGTGAAAGAATTTTTGAAATCGGTCCAGTAGTTTCGGAACCTATTCATTTCAAACAAACAAACAAACAAACCTCTTTATAATATTAGTATAGATTATCTCATCAAACTCACAATATTAAAGAAATGTATTTTATTTAAATTAAAATAGAGATCAGTCGAAGAAGTGTATTATGACCCTAATTTTAATCTGAATTTTGAATGATAGGTTTATCTAACAATCAATCGAAATATAATTGGCTGATATGGAAATAACGCGAAACACCTAATTTGTTTTGATTTCTTATAACCTTATATCTGTCGAAGGTATAACGAATTGATTGATTATAAATATAAATAGTATCAAGCTTTAATTCGTAACAAAAAAAATATATCTTTAAGAAATTATTTGTAACAACTGAAATTAAACACATACTTTTTAATTAAACAAAAGAACAAAAACGTCAATTATTAAAATTAAATAAAATTTCATTAATAAAGTTCACCATCGTAACAGTAATTTAGATTTAGATTATTTGATAAACGTTCAATAAAACCATTCCAACCGGGCAAAAAACTATAATAAAAAAAGTGAGAGGTGTCAAGGGACACCCGGATGGAATGAAGTTCCTTTCGATTAATTAGTTAAGGAATTGTAATTTGTAAACACAACAGAGTGTTTATACATTTATTATTGTCTGTATAAAATCTCCACTTACCTAACTCCATCAGCAATATCCAAAATTTGTGGAGAACCACAAATGTCAGGATACATTATTGTTATTATTTTCTATTATTTTATTATTTACTAGCTAACCCGGCGAACTTCGTACCGCCTACTGATGTTTTTTTACCATTTTTCCAAATTTTTACGGTTTTGTAAATTATCGATTAGATATATCATATATTAACTGCGCCACCTTATGGTGGCGTCATAGTACTTAATTACGCAAGAATTGCTAATGTAAATTTATACTATCTCAACTGTGCCACGTTACGGTGGCGTCTTAGTAAGGATCACTCTTTTAAATATATGAAATAGCTGTAACCGACGCGCGTTGCTACGCCAACAACTAAAATAGATTTAAGAAAAATAAAAGAGATGAAGAGATAGAGAAGGAAAGAAAGTTTATAGTTTTGTTTCACTTATCGCACCAAAAATATATTTTTCGAACTTATATTTATATGAAATCGTATAGATATCTATTAATCAATATTGAATTTGATACATGGAAGCGCGTTTTTTTTAAATATGCAAAATTAAATGTCTATTTTTCAATATTTCTGAGAGATTTTCTTAATATTTTCTTCCGTAAGAACCTTCTCCTAATAATAACAAATACAACACAAAAAGAATTAGTAAAATCGGTCCAGCCATTCACGCGTGATGCCATGACCAAGGAAAACGGGTTCCATTTTTATATATATAGATTATCTATAAAAACCTGTATAAACTTAACAAAGTAGTAGAAAATAGTAAATCCATTATCACCTGCATATTTTCAACAGTTTGTTTCTTTTAACAAAAGTATCTATTTATACAATACCAGAGGTTTAGATGACATACATATATCTAGAATTACTTTTTATTTTAATTTAATTTAAAACAGTAATTAACAATTTAATTCAAAATTTTAAAATTAAAATATTTGACAGTAACTGACAGTTAAGTAAATTTGACGTAGGTACCTAACTAGTCAAGTTAAGAACTATTTTTAAAATGTTTATGAATTTATTAATTTATAAAAACAAGATTAAATAAAATATAATACTATTATAGGTAATTATTTTTTTTGCTACAGTATTTTCTTTTTAATGAACATTTTTTTTTAATTTAAAATAGTGTCTTTTTAATTGTAATATATCTATCTATGAGAGAGAGAGAGTTTTTTTATTTTTTGGTCTGTGAGAGAGAGACAGACAGAGAAACATGCGTGTGCCGTGTCGTGTCATGTCGTGACAACTTTTGGTCTGAATTTTTTTGGCTAGCCTCTAGCGTCAGTCGTAACTGGTCGTAACGCCCGAAAGGGAACTTCGTTCCAATAAAAAAGATACAAAAGCAAAGGGGAACTAATCTTTATAAGAGCTTAGGAACTTGTTGCAGTAGTGATAATGAGGTAGAGAATAAGAAAAAACAACGTATTAGATAACAGAAATATTTTAGAAACAATCATAGAACCGTTTCCGGAAATTGCTCTATGTAAGGGTACATTGGAAAAGTGATAAAAAGGACACTAAGATTTGGAATACTTCTTATTAAATGTCTGCTCAATTTGTTACCAGACGATATCAGTTTTTTGAGGAAAGATAGCGTTTCAGTTCCATATGCAAAAAATTGTAATCCTTATAATATGGATGAGTACGCCACGAATTAAAATAAGTATCCAAGGTTTTGCATACGGAACTGAAACGGCATCTTTGCTCAGAAAAACTGGTAACAAATTGAGCAGAAATTTGATAAAAAGTATTCAAAATCATTTTTCCAATGTTCTCACACGTACAGCAATTTCTAGATACTGTTCCATATATTCCTCTATGATTGTTTTTAAAATATTTCTGTTATCTAATACGTTGTTTTTTTTATCGTCTACCTCATTATCACTACTGCAAAAAGTTGCTAAGCTGGTATAAAGATTAGTTCCTCTTTGCTTTTGTTTTTTTTTTTGAAGTTATACTTCTATTTATGCACTCGGTGGAAAAGATTTGTGTACAGTTAAATGGGAAAAATCATTACATATGTAATGGTGTGAGTAAGGAGAGACAGACATACTTATAAGGTATATTGGTCGGTAAAAACAAAGATGAAATATTTATCACATGTTATTAGGCATAACTATAAGTCCTTTGAATACCGTTTCAACATTCAGTACATTAAAAGGGATAGATATACAAAAAACAGTCTGAACTAATGTATGAATATCATAGTGACGGACCACATGATTATTTGATAGATTATTTTATAATTCTGTCACGTAAGTTAACATAAAAAGTTTAGTATTTTATATTAATAATATTCAGTAATGAGTATTGTATTCTAGTCTAAAATACCGTCACATGGTTGCAGTATATCCTGCACTATGCTTTTGAGGTAATAATAATATATATAATAATATAGCTTTATTTCGCAAAAAGGTTGTTGGCTACATAAACAGAGTTTTTGCGAATAAGATGGATCGGAATGCGTTTTTTTGCATTGGATTCGTTAAAGTATCAGGAAATTTGTCGCTATATTTTATAGTGTAAAAAAGGAAATTGCATTTCTGCATTCGAAAAGTGCATTTCCGAACAGACAATGGAAAGAAAACTTACAACTCGGTAAGTATTGCTGAAAATGGGTTCAATTTATTTATTTTTGAAGTCGCTGAACACTAATATCACGATTCCAAAAGTCTCCGCGGCACTTGGTGTCTAGGGTATTTACCTCTTCTCCTGGGGTTTTATGTAAATTCTGTACGAAATCAGTGCAAACTTGGTACTCGGTGGTTTTTTGAGTCGCTAAATACGATTATAATAATGGCGATGGCGTTTGAAACACCTGGTGCTTAAGACGGACCTCGTCTCCAGGAATTTTATACAAATTCGATACAAAAAGAGTGTGCACACGGTACTAGGAGGTTTTTGGGGTCGCTTACCACGAATATCATATAATGAGTTTGCTAAATCATTCGCATACAAATTTATGAATCCATGCGAGTCCAAAGAAGTATAACTTTTGCCGGCAGTCCCACTGACTGCCACACTACTTTTTTTTTAATTTTTGTTTTTACCCGGTTGAAATGATTTTATTGAATAATCATACAAATTATTCTAAATCTCAAATTTCCCTTTTAACTTTTATCCATCAATCAGCCAGTAATTATAATACTAGCTATACCTCTCCACTTTCTACATCAGAAAATGCGGTATAACCACACTGCATGTATCGTGACTTTCGACCAACCCCTGTGTTCAAAAGCTCAAGAAATTGTATCAGTCATACCTGACGGCTAGGAAGTGTCAAAAATCATCTTTAGAGTTGGAGGATTTTATCTTCTGATGTCTTTTCTCGGAGTAATTGGTCAGATTGCACAAAAAAGTCGCATGAAAGACGTACTCAGAGATCAATGCAGTAAAAACGTTAAAAAATATTGAATGGCCATGCTTACGCAAGAGCTTTTCGCGATTATACACTACTTCAGCTTACTTTATCAATTATTATACTATAAGAAGTTGATATTAACGACATCATGAAAACAGAGTTTATCGTTAGTCTTGAAGAATATATTGGATAACACTCTTTCTAACAATAATAATGAAAATGGTGATTAAGTATCTGTACACCTATAATACTCAAAGGATATTTAACAATTACAGAATTTAATAGATCCTAAAATTTAATGATTAAAAAGAATTTCTAAAGATAGATGTTCAGACAAATTAAGTTGTGGAACTTTAACAAACATCGTCATGAAGTCTATAATAAAAATTATGAAGACAGATGGATGTATTGCTCCACGGAGTATGAAAAGAGTGTCATAAGTATGTATGCAATGAATATTGTTTATGAAAAATTAGATCTCGCTAATGTTAGAATGAATACAGTAGACATGCGACACACCACTATAGACGCAATGTATGTACACCCAGGATAAAGAAATAGATCAAGAAGAAGAAGACTAGAAAGAAAAAGATCGTGAAGAAGAAGTAGGGTGTGAATCATACAAATAATTTCTTTACATTTTTAAAATTTCCATCGCTTTTATCATATTCAACAATTGCTTATATATGCAATTAGTCAAGGCAATGAAGCACTAAAAAGGTCAAATATAGGAAATCTTTTAGGAGAGGACGGATCGGAATGCGGTTTTTTGCATTTGCTTTCAAAAATTATTTATACCATTCCTACCTACTTTCTACTTAGTATAAACCGGAAGTTGCATTGCTGCAGCCAAAAATGCTTTCAAAAAATTCATTTTTTTGAGAGATTTTTTGGCAAATTTAATAACTTTGTAAATAAGAGTCAGAATTGGCCCAAGTTAGGTAACCAGGGGGTTTTGAGGTCGCTGATCACGATTATGATGTGTAAATTGACCCCCCGAACACCTGGAGCTCAGGAACGTCGACGAACGTCATCTCCGGGGGACTATCCCTAACTTCATGCGAGGAAGGAGAGAAAATCGAGACCACGAGGTTTTTTGGGTCGCTGAATTCAAATATGGCTCCAGCAAACACTCCACGGACACCTGGTGCGCCCTAACCTGGATGCGAACATCTTCAAGAAATTTCCTGGTAATAGCGAAAAAAACTAACCGCATTTTGTGTGCGCTGAATTCGAGTTTCATGTGGAAAACGACCCTCCGAATACCTGGTGCGCCCTAACCTGGCTCTGAAAGTCATCCCCGAGGTTTTCCCAGACACAACTGAAAAATAGGAACCGACAATCGTTACTGGGGGTTTCTTGGGGCGCTGAAGTCAAATATAGCACCGGCGAACACTTCACGGACACCTGGTTCGCCCTAACCTGGCTCTGGACGTCATCACCGAAGTTTTTCCAGACACAAGTGAAAATGACGAACCCAAAATTGTTAGGGGGGTATTTTGGTTCACTAAATTAAAATTTTACGCCGAACATGCCCTCCCAACACCTGGTGCACCGCATGAATGTCAACTAAACCTGATATTTTAGAGACTGACGTCAATGTACTGCAATAACTGTATGGAATTGTTGATTCTAGTTAAAATATGTATGGGGGAAACGAAGAGAATGAATAGAAAGTCAAAGTTTATGTAATTGATATTTCAAAACTCTTTATTAAACTCAAATCAAATAAAATCCAACCGTTACTTCACCTAACAACATTAATCAATAACTTCGATTTTCTAATATTGTCTCGTGAAAAACCTCGAGGACGGTTCAGCGCCAGGTTAGGGCGCACCAATTGTCCGTGGGTGTTCGCCGAAGTCATATTTGAATTCAGCGCCCCAAGAAACCTCACGTAACGATTGTCGGTTCGTCATTTTCACTTGTGTCTGGAAAAACTTCGGTGATGACGTCCAGAGCCAGGTTAGGGCGCACCAGGTGTCCGTGAAGTGTTCGCCGGTGCCATATTTGACTTTAGCGCCCCAAGAAACCCCCAGTAACGATTGTCGGTTCCTATTTTTCAGTTGTGTCTGGGAAAACCTCGGGGATGACTTTCAGAGCCAGGTTAGGGCGCACCAGGTGTTCGGGAGGTCGTTTTCCACATGAAATTCGAATTCAGCGCACACAAAATGCCCCCATAATGATTTTCGGTTCGTTTTTTTCGCTATTTCCAGGAAAATTCTTGAAGATGACGTCCGCATCCAGGTTAGGGCGCACCAGGTGTCCGTGGAGTGTTCGCTGGAGCCATATTTAAATTTAGCGACCCAAAAAACCCCGTGGTCTCGATTTTCTCTCTTTCCTCGCATGAAGTTCGGGATAGTCCCCAGGAGATGACGTTCCTGAGCTCCAGGTGTTCGGGGGGTCAATTTACACATCATAATCGTGATTCTGACTCTTATTTACAAAGTTATTAAATTTGCCAAAAAATCTCCCAAAAAATGAATTTTGTGAAAGCATTTTTGGCTACAGCAATGCAACTTCCGGTTTGTACTAAGTAGAAAGTAGGTAGGAATGGTATAAATAATTTTTGAAAGCAAATGCAAAAAACCGCATTCCGATCCGTCCTATCCTAAAAGATTTCCTATTAAAATGCTTCATTGCCTCGACTAAATAGTTTCAAATTAAAAAGAATCACAACAGAACTTCGAAATAGGCCTACTGGGTAAACCACGATAAAAAAACAGGCTAAGTACCTATTAATACACTTCCTCATAGGTAACGTGAAAAAGTTTACATATTATGACGATTACAATGTTTTGAATCGTTATATGGTGGCTTACTTTTGTAATAGATAATTTTATGGTCTACAATGGTAAAAATGTAATTTAAGATTTAGAATAATTTGTATGATTATTTGTGTAAAGACTCATTTTTTCATTTCCCAAAAAAGCATACATCAGCTTTTTGAGGAAAGATGCCGATTCATTGTACGTGGAATATTATGACGATTACAACTTTTTAAATCGTTTTATCTCGAAAACGGTGGCTCTTAGGAAAAAAGAGATGGATGATAAGTTTTGAAAGCGCAATTAACTTGTAGAGGAATGAAAATTTATAAACTATTATAATATTTCATCTTCCATTTGCATACACAAAAAATTTTATTTTAATTTGTTAATTCATTCTTTGTTTACAAGTCATTTAAAATTGACGTGTCTGTGTATTTTGTTATTATGGAAAAAATTCGAATATCGTGCAGTGATAAAATTCTTTGTTTCGGAAGGTTAATCAGCAGCAGAAAGTCATAGAAATATGGTGAAAGTGTTAAAGGAATCGACTCCTTTATTGTCAACTGTGCATCGAATGGTTTTATAGTTTAAACGTGATCGTACAAGCGTCGAAGATGAATAACGTCAAAAAAGTGCAACAACACCAGAAATCATTGAGCAAGTCTATGGTATTATTATTATTTGTAAAGATCCAAGTTTGACTAAGCGTGAAATTACTGATATCATAGGTATCTCAGATGAACGAGTAATCCATATTTTACAAGAAGAATTACATATGAAAAGGCTGTTCTGAAAGTTAGTGACGCATTCGTTGACAATTCAACAAAAACTGAATCGAAAAAAAATCTCCGTCTAATTTGGAGTCGTTTTATAACTATGGATGAGATTTGGATCTATCATCGTGATCCTAGACTGAAACAAGGTCGTTTACAGTGGACTGAAACTGGTTTTCAACTCCAAAATAGGTGGTCAGAACGATCGGCAAATAAGTTATGGTCAGTAATTTTTGGAATGCAAAGGAGGTTTTTTGATTCATTATCTTAAAAAAGGTAAAACAATGAACATTATTGCAACCTTTTGAACCAGCTGGATAAAAAAATCGTAAAAAAAGACCCAGTTTACAGAAGAAGACGTACTTCATCAATACAATGCACGTGTTCACACAAGTTTGTTGACAAAGACTAAATGAAGAAATTAAAATACGATTTGCTTTAACACCCACCGAATTCACCAGATTTGGCGCCATCTGGCTGTTGCTCGTCAAATAAAGAAGCTACTGCAGCCGTGGAACAATATTTTGCAGAGCTTCCGAAAAATCATTACTGAAATGGTAAAAACTTACTGGAGGGTCATTGGAATAAGTATGTTCCAGCTGAGGAAGATTATATTAAATTAAAAAACCAATTGCATTAAAAAATACATACGAGTACCTTTGAATATCTTATTTGACCGAAGTGTATGAAAACTCCAGAAATACAATTGCACTCCGTTTACTGAAACAATATTCGATATTTTTTTTAAAATAATATTTTTTTAAATAAAAATTGAGCAAAAGGAAAAATATTCTTATTTGTTAATATCTACAGTACCTGAATGAACGAGCTTTGTGCTCGTGTAATGTCAGTCAAATTTTGCAAGCATCTTACTATAGCAGCACGTGTGGGACGAGCAGAAACCTGATTATTTTCATGACGGTATCCTTGAAATGACTCTTTACTGTGAGAAGTTTGAGAATCCTGATCAGTTTGATGACGATGCTCTTCTAGTTGTTCTTGAGACGAGTTGCGGCTTCGTGAAGTTAGATTGTTTATAAGCGTTTTTTTTTCCAAGATCGTTTAGGCATTTTTAAATGAACACGTGCATTAAGAAGACACAAATAATATAAATAAACAATTGATTTTCTTAGTCTAACCTCAAAGCAAACGCTCATTGACTTCGTGTTACTTAACAACGCCATCTGCTGGAATAGCTTTAGCTGTTGTTGTGTCGTTAAAGCAATTAGTTGTTCACAATAAAAAAAATAGTATTATTATTCGCCAATAGATATCAGGAGGAGTAATATTTTTCAGTTTAAATTGGGACTACTCAAACCCCACCTTTTTGTTATTTTTCTTCCAATAAAAAAAAGTAAGTTTAAGTTGATTAGTAGTTGAACACGAATAAAATGACATTTTCTAAAAATGATTCCTAGCTAGATCGATTTATCGCCCCCTAAACCCCTTACATACTAAATTTCATGAAAATCGTTGGAGCCGATGCCGAGATTCCAAATTTATGGTAAAGTGGACTATCATAATAACATTCACACCGATCTTGATCGCATTTTTTCGTGTAGTGTAAAATTGATGTTACCCCTGAACACTTCTAAGTGTATTGTTCTCCATCTAGGTAAAAATAATCCTAGGACTGATTATTTTCTTAATGATGAGTTGCTCCATCATACAAACAGGCATTCAGATCTCGGATCTCGGAGTTGTCATTAATTCGGATTTTTTATGGTCTGAACAAACCTTACAGCAAGTAAATAAAGCTATTAAAATTAGCTACGTACTCTCCAACGTATTCTCGCAGTGTGATATCCGAACGTGTGCGACACTGTTTAAGAGTTATGTGCGACCTATCCTCGAGTTTGCAAATCCAGTATGGACACCCCATCTGGTTTGTGACATTAATTTTCTCGAAAATGTACAACGAAAGTTCACACGATTACCTTTTAATTTCCGTCAGCGCCCGTCCTACGAAGAACGTCTTCACATGATGCATCTGATACCTTTAACACAACGTAGGCAACGAGGTGACTTGATCCAGACTTTCAAGGCCCTGAATAGTATTGACTCTCCTGTGAGTCATATTTTTAAACGGAATGATGATGCACGCTTGAGAGGACATTACCTTAAACTCCGTAGGGAAAATTTCAGGACTACTTGCCGCCAGTATTTTCTTCCTAATCGTGTGTTTTAAGAATGGAACGCTTTGACTGATGAAATTGTTTCTGCTACTAATGTAGATCGTTTTAAAATTTTGTTAGATAGTATTTAGTTCACTATTTGCTAGTAATAATTTTGTTATCTTGCATGTAAAGAGTTTTATAGGAACTTAGTTCCTCAACTCTTATCTTGTATAATAATATATATATATATATATAAACAAAAGGGGAAAATTATTGGGCATGTACGCAAACAGGATTTATAAGGCCACGAGTAGGAATGGTAACCGCAGACATGCATGTTTCTGGCTCATTAGCCGTCATCAGTGCGGCATAACCAAGTAGGGTATTGCACTTGGCTAGCAAAAGTGTTGGGTACTTGGGAGCAAAGGATGTTGGGGAAACATGTGTAAAGAAACATAAAAACACAAAAACAACGAAAGCTCACACATTTTCTTGGCACTTTGTTTATATATATATATATATATATATATATATATATATATATATATATATATATATATATATATATACAAGAATTGCTCATTTAAATATATTAGATATCTAAATATTGTACCCGGAATAAACTTAAATGTTTTCAATTCATTGACATTATTTTTGATACATATTTGGTAAGTTCAATAAACAATTTGTTATTTTAAATTGCGTGGGTATTTTATTTGTAATAACGGATCTCTCAATTATTGCAAATCATCTAATTTTATTTTAGACTTTAAAATTAGTGTAATGTCGCCACAGCAGCGAAGCCAATGTCCTATCGAACTTGATTTATTTAAATTTGTCATTTATATTCTACTATTCTGATAATAGGTATTTCTGTTACCTAATGTTGATACACAGCAAGATAAATATTGAAACGTAACCCAAAACAATAAAACGTGTAGGTATTTTATATTTTAATAATAATAACATCAAAATTTACATAACTAAGCTGTAAAATATTACTGGATATTTCATTAAGAATTTTAATCTATATCGGGCGGCATCAAACTCGGCACATCGTAATTTTTTGTAATCCGTATGCATTTAAGATAAACCCGGTATATAAAGTTATAATAATAATAATAATAATAATAATAATAATCCTTTATTTCCTTACAAATGTTAATACAAATATGGTTTTATAAATTATTTTACAATTTGTATGGAAATTAGGTAAGTTAAGAAAATTAATCCGTAAACTAATTTTTTAAAAACTTTATTTTTACAATTGAACGAAGTGAACGATTAGAAATGCAAACAGAGAATGAAAAAATTATTATAAAATACAGAAAAGTAAAAAAGGATGCGGTTTCGCTGACTTTACATTATTTATCACACATTAACAGTTTGTTAACATATAACTCTTCCCTCCTTAAGAGAAAACACTACGGATGAAGTCGGGTGGTTTTCTTCTGTGGTCTCTTCTTTCTTGGGGTGGCTCTTCCTACAATACCAAACAATAATTACAGTTCCAGTGACCAGTAGAACAATGAGTAAACTAGGCGTATTCCAAACGATAGGGTGAATTGGTTTACTATATTGAATCGAATTAGCTTCTGCTTTCAGTTCTTGAATTGATTTAGTATTGATAGAATTTAATTTTAGTATTGGATTACTGTGGAGTGTTCTATCTTGTATTCTTCGTCGATTTTCAGTTCAGGCAAAATTAGTGGGTTGCCCCGGATGTTGTCCTCTAAGTTGGTGAAAGTAATATTGTTTACAATGACCGTGCAGTTTTTGGGTAACTTGAGCAGGGTGTTACTTCTAGTCTCGAAAACTCTGGATTTTTCGCAGTGTGACTCCGTTTTAATGGTTTTATCGGCTGGTAATAATAATATGAATCTATCATTTAATTGTTCAACAATTGGGTGGTCCAACATTGCTTTTTCGGCTCTGCAGTTTGGTTTATTCGCTTGTATCAATGGTATGATGCAGTCATCTGTTGTAATTTTATCTTTTTGTGTACAGAAATAAATTCGCTCCACTGCTGGGCAGGGTTCTAGCTCGTACTGGTAGTCTTGCGTACCGAGTATAAGGTAAGGGTGTTTTGGGATAATTATGGAATTTTGGTAAGGAAGGCCAATGATTTGAAACATATGGTAGATATTTTCGTTTAAAATAGGTAAATGCAAAACGAAAATTATTTTAGATTGACTTACGGATATCTGAACACCTATTAATTGATAATAGTTATATAAGTTATTAAATTTATGAATTCTATTTTTATAAATCTTTTCTGAGTATTTTACTAAAGTATGTAGTTGGTCAATGTTTAAGATAGCTGTATGCAATTTTCCTAATTGTCCAAATAATATAATCGCATTTTCCAAGTTATCTAAAAAGTTAATTAAATTCTGACAATTTAGTATTACTTGATCTAAAGCGTTTTGGAGTGATATGTATATGTAGATATCGTCAGTGAAATTATTGATTTTTTCAGTTAATTGATTCAGTTTACCATTGATTAATAATTGATTGTCTCGAAGATCAGTTATAGTTTTATTATAATGTTGAATTAAATGTTTACTTAAGGAAGTTTGGAGGTTTAGCTCTTGATAGAGAGATTTTTGATTTTGAGTGAGTTGTCGAATTTGTTCATCATATCGAACATGGAGACTAGACAAGGAGTACGAACTCCATGTATGCAAATAGGGCTACCAAAGTAAGAGGGCGCTGGTGTTCCATTTGTACCAAAATGGCAACCAATGAGGACGTAGTTTGAAATAAAATAAATAATTTTCAATTATTTCATTATTAATTTATTTACACAATGAAAAAAATAGTTCGATCTTTCAGATATAAATAATAAAAACCAATTTAATAATTCACAATTATTTAATTGTCTATATTCATGCCGGTACAAAAGGAAAACTAGCGCCACAAGTGGTGAAAAAAGTAAACCTAATATGTACGATACCGTGGACAGATTTTAGCAATTCCCCGGGTCGAGTGCGTACTCCTTGTCTAGTCTCCATGATATCGAATTTCATCGTCATGATCTAAAGTGCCAAATAACCATTTACTTGCGGTTCCAATGCCATCTATAAGGCCTCTCTTAAATCTATTTGTAGGTAAAAGATTATTTAACTTAGTGTTTGCCATATTAATAAGATATTCGGTGTGTGATAGTAAATAATGTATTTCTTGAGATTCGTGTAAGAGCTTTTTATGATTTGCAATAATGACTATTTTTTGATAAAATGATTTGGTGTTGTTAATTTGCGCGACTAATAGATTAGTTTCAATATAGTGGATAAAAGTATGCTTAGTTTCAATCAACTTCGTTTCTCCTAATTCTAGGGGTAAAAGGGGAGTACTTAAGTTTATAATTTCTACGTCACTACTTATGGGATTAAGAAGTGGAAGGATTAATATTAGATATGTCAGTGTCCTTTGGGTTTCCATTTTTCTCCTGCAAAGAAGTTTTATTAGTAGATATTGGTCGTTTTACTTTGGATTTATGCAAAACTAGTTTTTTACTAGTTACTACTTTATTTCCTAAGTCTTTACTAAGGGATGCTCTGATATGTCTGGGTTTCGATTTATTACGTCCAGCTTCCCTATTTTTAATGAATATGTCTTGTCCATCTTCGTAAGTCGGAGGTTCTTCGCGTGATTCATTTCGCGATTCTATTATTTTCTTTTTTTGCACTTGAGTTCGATTTTTAATGTCGTTGTATATAGTTTCAAGCCTAATTTTCCTGTCTGATATGTAGTCGTTTATAATTTGTTCGTCTGTCAAATCAAAAGGATCTAAAGCTTTGGTGTCTCCAAGGATAATGTCGTAGGGTTTGCATTTTGTAACACTATGAATTGATGAATTATAGCCTATCACAGCAAAATGAACAAGTTGTCTTATCGTCGTTTGGGGATACTGTAATTTTAGGACTCTTATGTTTTCTAAAAGGGAGAGATGAAATCTTTCTACCGGGCTGTTACTTGTAGAATTTCTTGGTGTTGTGAAATGCAATCGAATTTTATGTAATTTACAAAATTCTTTGACTAATTCGCATTTGAATTCAGTACCGCTGTCGCAGGTGATAGCTTGAGGAACACCAAAGTGGGAAATAAAATTACTTAATCCTTCTAGGATATTTATCGCACTTAAATTTGGTTCTATTAGGTAAGCTTGTCCGTATTTCGAAAAGGAGTCAAGTATTGTCAAAAATGTTGTTTTGCAAACTTGAAATACGTCGATATGTATTACCTCAAATGGTTTCGAAGATGTAATCGTAAGAGCAAATTTTATTCTAGGAGGATGCCTGTCGTATTTGGCTTCCTGGCAAATATGACAAGCGTTTATGTATTTTGTGATATCAGATTTAGCGTTCGGCCAATAATACTTATTTTTTAGAGCCTCAGTTGTCTCATTTATACCTCGGTGCCAAGTTTTAGTCTCATGATGATATTTTAGAATATTGTACTGTTCGTCTGGATCTTCTACGTCGACTACCAATTTTCGGGAAATTATTAATTTGTAGGCGTGGTTTTTAAATGTATTTTGAAGTGTTGTAATTACTATACGAACTAGATCTAAAGTCGATTCTTTAATATGAATGCAGTACAATTTATTGGGATCTACGTAGTCTTTAAATAGGTTAATTATTTCGGAACTTAATTTGTCTTTCCTATTTGTTAAATGTGCAGTAATTCGTGTTTTACTACCAAAATGTTGGCTGATACTTGTATGAAAAGACTTAGCTTTTCCTTGTTTAATAATTATTTGATTATTATAAGAGTTGGTACAGTGTTCGGTGAAGGGAATTTCAAGAATAGGGTTTTCGGCAGCAGAGTGTACGGTCTCGTCGTCGTCGTCTTGATTTTCTATGTGCTCACTAATTGGTAAGTGTTCGGTGTTTTTGTTAGGAGTTTCGGTAACATTTTCTACAGTGTTGAGATTTTGATTGTCAATGTTGTCAATAAATTCTAAAAAGGATTGTTTGTCTTCCTCAGTTATTGTGTTCTGTAGGTCATCTTCAGTTTCTATTTCTTCGATCAAGTTCTGTAAATAGTTATCGATATCGTAATTTATGTTTCCCGTGTTGACTATCATTGACTCATTGTCACTGTTCTCCGTCATGTTAATCTCTATCCTAGAAAGTTCGTCTGCGTTGGCGTTCAAAGTTCCGGGCTTATGATGAACTTCGTACTCATATTCTTCGAGTTTAAGACGCCACCGGATAAGTTTTGAATTAGGTTCTTTCAATTTAAATAGCCAATTCAGTGGCTTATGATCGGTCACAATGTTAACCTTGCGTCCGAATAGATAAGGGCGGAAATGCTTTACAGCCCACACCACGGCTAGTAATTCTTTTTCTGTAGTACTGTAGTTAGTTTCGGCGGCATTTAAGGTTCTCGAAGCAAATGCTATTGGTAAATCATTACCAATTTTTCCTTGACTAAGGACAGCACCGATAGCGAAAATAGAAGCGTCAGTAGTTACATTGAATTCCTTTTCAAAATCCGGGAATTGGAGAATCGGGTCGTTTGTTAGTATATATTTGCACGATTCGAAGGTATCTATAAATTCCCTGTTATGTTCTATTTTTGCACCTTTTTTTAGGCATTTAGTAAAGGGTTTTGTTAATTTAGCAAAATCTTTGATGAATTTCCGATAATAACCTAATAAACCGAGGAATGATTTAATTTCTTTTGCTGTTTTTGGTATCGGGAAATTCTTAATGGCTTCTATTTTCGTAGGGTTTGGTTTGATGCTATTAGGGGTGATTATATGCCCTAAGAATTCGACTTCTTTTCTTAGGAATTGGCATTTTTCAGGTTGTATTTTAAGATTTGTTTCCCTTAATTTCTGAAATACCAATTTTAGATTATTGATATGTTCGTCAAGTCCTGAGCTAAAAATTATTAAATCATCCATATAGACCAAAACGACTTTGCCTTGAAGATCTTTTAAAATGTTGTTCATAAGGCGTTGGAAAGTAGATGGAGCATTCCGGAGTCCAAACGGCATTCTGAGGAATTCATAGTGACCGTTTTCAACTGTGAAAGCTGTTTTGGGTATTGAATTTTCAGCCATTTCTATTTGGTGGAAACCAGAATAGAAATAGGTACACCTGCCCAATTTGTCAAGGATATCTGTTATATTGGGTATTGGGTAACGGTCCTCGATCGTTTTGTCATTAACTTTTCGATAGTCTACAACTAGTCGAAAACGTTTTTGACCATCGGCTAAGGGTTTCTTACCGATTATCCAAATCGGGCTACTCCAAGGGCTATCACTAGGTCGAATAATTCCATCTTCCAGCATTTTAGTAATTTGTCTATGGACTTCTTCTTTTAATGCAAAAGGGAATCGGTATGATTTAGCGTGTACTGGGATCTCGTCTTTTGTCTTGATTTCATGTTTAATGTGGTTCGTAAAAGTCAGTTTTTCGTTGGTTTTTTGAAAAATGTCGAAATATTCCCTACATAATTTTGTAATAGCCTTTTCCTCCTCAATGTTTAAATGATCGGTGTTGATTAAACTTTTAATCTCGTTTTTATTATTATAATTCGTTGTATTATTGGTTATGGGTAGAATATTTTCGATCGTATAAAATTCGTAATTTTGTTTGAGACATTCTGTAAGAACAGTAACTTTTATAGGCTTATCTAATGTTATGTTAATTCTTTTATTCGTGTTATTTCTAATCTCTGTTTTCGCAAAACCGTGTTTAGCGTATGTTAGAGTTTCTGGGAAATAGAGTTGATCGAGTTTCATCTCTGGTACTATTATTTCACCGTCGCCGTCGTAATCTATGGGAACTTTAACAGCAATGACCTCGTTGGTGTCTACCGATATCAGGTGTTTCGACCGGTCTAGTTTATAAAAAATAGGAATTTTTATAACATTATTTTTAAGCAGATTTTCGTTAAAATCTATGACAAGATTTAATTTTCTTAAGTCATTAAGCCCTATTAAACCATCGAACTGATTATGAAATTTATATAGAATGAAACTTAGTTTTGCCGCAGATTTTAATTCGGGAAATGCCGATATTTCAGCTTTAAATTTAGATTCATTTTCGCCTGTCGCGGTTTTTATTATTGACGTTGACTGATAGATGTTATGGGGAAAGTACTTTTCGGCTATTGCTGGATTCAGAAGAGAATTCATAGAGCCAGTATCTATAAGCAGTTTAATTGGAGGATTATTAATTTCGAGATAGAGTAGATCGCGAGAAAAGGAGTCCGAAAATATTTCATTTATGTTATTTAGTTTTGTAGGCCCGTGTCCCAAAAATTTGGTTCATAGTTAATTTGTCCAAAGTCAGTTTCGTCTTGGGGTTGGGCTAGAGTTGGGTCTTCACTTTTGTACTGTATTGGATCTATGATTTTGTCGTTCGGATAATTGTCATCGGATTGGCTATTAATGTTAAATTCGTCTTGATAAAGTTTTTCGGATTCTGAATTATTAATCTGGAATAGTTCTTCAGAAGTGAAATTTCTTTTAGCGTTGTTATTAGACCTAAAAGTATTTCGAGACGTAGTTGACATTGGTTGAGGATCAAAATCGGATGGTTTGCCCGTAGGGGCGAAAACGTTTTTCGGGGGACCGAAAACCTGTCTATTGGTGGGATAGTTACGTTTAACCGGTATGGATTGTATTGGAATTGGTTGACAAGGAAAGTTATTTTGGTTGTTATTATATCGATTCTGCGAATTAGGGTATGCCTGATAGTTAGGTGTAAAATTCTGTTGGAAATTGTTAACGGGTTGAGGGTTCGAAGTAGAGGGTTGTTGGAAAGTTTCGTTTGCGTATTGATGGGTTGTGTTAAATCTTTGCAAAGGTCTGTGAGATGGTAATTGATTTTGTTTATTTGAATTATTTGGATTGATTTTATGGGGTAAACTTGGTTGGGTCCTTAAATTATTTTGAGAGTAAAAGAAGTTGTCTTCTTCAATTAAGTAATTTATCGCAATTTCAAGGTTGTTAGGGTTCTTAAGTCTTATTATAGTTTGTAGCTGACCAGTTAAACTTCTTAATAACGTTCTTAGAGTCATTTGTTCGTATTGTCGTCTATGAATTTCTTTACCGGCTTCATTCATTTCGGTATTTTTAAAACTATTAATTTTTTCGAATAAATGGCTCCTTAGAACTTGCAAGCGTTTTGCAAATTGTAATGGTTGTTTATTTTTATATGGCCGTGCCATTAGCAAATCTTGTTCTAAACATTCTAAACTTCGTTTATCTCCAAAGCAAACATTTAATGCACTTTTAATTTGGTCCCAGGAATTAAGTTCCGTTCGAGAACCAACTAACAAATGAGCTCTGTCGATTAATTTTGATTGAATAACTTTAATTAAATATTGTTGCAAAACGATATCATTCGATTGCTTATAACTAAAAAATCGCACTGAGACACGAATTTAGTTAGCATTATTGGATTTCCATCGTAACATGGAATAATATCCACATATAATTTCAACATGCTTACGTTAATTTCGTTAGGCATGGTTTCTCTAACTTTTAATGATTTATCAAAATTAGAAACTAATGTTTCGATATCAGTATCGTTCATAGAATAAATTTTTATTAAAGTTTTATATGTATTTATTTATTAAATAAATTCTTTTAAATTAAAAATCAGTTGCTTAATTGCTAATTACCTATTCTAAATTTCTCAAGCGGAGAAGGGGTGAAAAGGAACTCGGTACTTACCACCCTTGTGATTCCCTGCAGCTTCCAAGCACTCGCTCCAAAAATGGTTCGGATTAACGTGAAGAGTTAAAACTCGCCGTAACTTGAAAATCGGTTATCGATACCGCGGCTTTTCAATACGTCGTTAATCCTACTGACTGCGCCAGTTAAGAAAATTAATCCGTAAACTAATTTTTTAAAAACTTTATTTTTACAATTGAACGAAGTGATCGATTAGAAATGCAAACAGAGAATGAAAAAATTATTATAAAATACAGAAAAGTAACAAAGGATGCGGTTTCGCTGACTTTACATTATTTATCACACATTAACAGTTTGTTAACATATTTTCGGTACCTCCTTAGGAATACCTGTATTGGAGGTTACCATCTTATAACTAAAAAGTCTTTCAATTGCATAACATTTTTTTTTCTTTAATACATTTTTTTTAACTTTTTTGTTGAGTGACGCAGTGGTGCTGGTGGAGGAGGGGGCCGAGAAAATAAAAAAAATATATTTTAAAAATATGAACGAAAACAAAATTTTACTTTACCATAAAAAATATATAAAACTATATGACTTGTATAAAATAAAATGATCGACTTTGTTGATGAATTTATGTATTAATGAATGAAGGTGGATTACTTAGATATGACATGCAGTGGACCAAAGTATATTTCGGGATCATCAATTGTAAGAAGCCACTGATATAACAGTTTTTTCCTACAAACAACTGAAGCAGCATATTTAATATCATCGGGCAAGAAATTAAAAATCTTTGGAGCCATATACAAGTTAGATCTTTTAAATTTTTCAACTCGTGGCTTGAGCAGAATGAGACCTCCCCTATTTCTCCCACTGCAAAATGCCTGCCTGCAGGGCTCTATACCCTCACCCCTACCACCAATTAGAAAGTCATTTAGTATTTTATTAAAAAATAAACACCTCAAAGGCAAGATTTTAAAATCTCTGAAAAGCGGTACAGAATGGTCATATTTGATTTCCCCGACATGAGTCTAATAACATGTTTCTGTGCAACCTGCAATGGACTTATCGTACTGGGATAAGTTCCTCCCCACAAGGAGATTCCATATTGTAGGTAATCTTGACTGAATTAAAGCAAAATATAACATTCGCAAAATATTAGGAGGGCCCATGCTTTTTAGGAAATAAAACTTTCTAATTAAATTTTTGATTGATCTTTTAATTTTATTGCCATGCATTTTTCATGAAAATGACATGTCCAGCACTACTCCAAGATATTTAACCTCGTCAACCTGTCTAACAGTTTCACACGAACAGTCGTAAGATCTTGTGTAAGTGGCATCGTGATACTTTAAATTACCCAACACTCCAGGAGTTTTAGAAAGACTAAAAACTATATAATTGGTTTTGGTAACATTTAATGAAATTTTGTTATAATTTAACCATAGTTTCACTTGCGCAAGGTCTGACTCCATCCTGCGAAACAGCTCAGCTTCAGTACTAGCAGAAAAATGTAACGCAGTATCATCTGCAAAAGAAGTTACTTGCCCCTCTAAATCTGCAGTGCAAAGATCGTTAATATAAATAAGAAAAAGAATAGGCCCAATAACTGAACCTTGAGGTACACCATGGTGAATAACACCTTCTTTACTTAATTTTCCGCTAATTCTAACCTGTTGAGTCCTCATACTGAGATACGACCTAAACCAATCATTTTCTAACCCTCTAATTCCCATTGAATTTATTTTTGATAATAGAATTTTATGGTCGACCATATCAAAGGCTTTTTGGAAATCCATGAATAGGGTAGCCGTACGCTGGTTATTATTTAAGGCAATATTAATTTGGGAAGTTAAGCTATTGATCGCTATTTCTGTATTTAGCCCTTTTCTAAAACCAAATTGCTGAGCACTCAGTTTTCCATGCAGATTAAGAAAATTTTAAGAGAATACTTTTTGGAACGATGGTTACTTATACCCGTTAACAGCCCCGGATCTAGGGGGGGCAAGCCGGGGCCCTTGCCCCGGGCGGCAAGTTCAGAAGGCGGCAAATTCTTTGCAGACGAAAGCACAACTCATCATTTCAAGATATAGATACTTTCTTTTGGGTATTCCCAAATAGTGATATAAAAAAATAATAACAATAAATAAATTTTAAATATTTATTAGGGGCAAGTTAAATCTATTGTAATATTCATTTCTGATAAAATTTACTGAAAGACCCTTTATCTAACTAATCTCAGTTCGTGCCATGTTTGGCTCACTCCCTAAATCTTGTAGGTGTACATTCTGCTTCATCATAAAGCTATAAACCTATTTGGACTAATTCAAAAAGTATACTGCTTTTTTGTTGGCTCCACTACTCGATGGGACATTATGAAAAAAATTGTTAAAACAAATTTGAAAGGATGCAGTCAGACTAGATGGTCGGCGAAACATGTTGCTGTGAATGCCCTGTTAAATAATTTACCAGAAGTAGGGGAGGCCTTGGAAGAAATTACGCAAATTTCTCATGCACCAGAAGCTAAGTACGAGGCAGATCATCTTTTAACTGATATAAGGAATTTTAAATTTATTCTTAATTTAACTATTTGGGCGAATATTCTCCGCGAAATAAATCGAGTGAATATAGAAATTCAGAAAGAAGATATTATCTTTGCCCGTTCTGTCGCACTAATGGATGGTCTGCTAAAAACTTTGGAAAAAATGAGACAAAATCCAATGGAAAATTGGATAAATGAGGCTGAACAAGTGGCGAAAAAAACTGGTGTTGAGCCCATTTTGCAAAAAAAAAAGAATCCCCAAACGTAAAAAACATTTCGATGAGAACTGTGGAGATGAATTACAAACACTCAACCCAGTTCAACTGTTTTCTAAAGAAATAATGATTGTTTTTGATCGAATTATCTCAGAAATTAAAAGACGGTTTGATTATGCTACCACGCTGAATTGTAATTTTGCATTTCTTAATGGTTCTAATATAATGAATATGTCAATTGAAGACCTGCAAAAGCATGGAGCAGATCTGGCTCGAAAATACGAGCGTGATTTAAACGCTGCTGAATTCTGCCAGGAACTCTACGTTTTTAAAGAGCAAGCTCCTCTTTTATTTGGTGATATAGAGAAGACTAACAGTTTCTTTCTCTTGCAACAGATTTATGCGCATGATTTGCAAGATGCTTTTCCCAATATTTGTATTGCTCTACGAATTTACTCTACACTTCCAACTACATCCGCAAGCTGTGAGCGAAGTTTTAGCAAACTAAAACTTATTAAAAATTACTTGCGATCTACTATGGGCCAGGAACGCTTGTCAGGTCTTGCAATCTTAGCTATAGAAAATCAAATTGCACACGAGATAAATTATGAAAAGGCTATTGATTTATTTGCTGAGCAAAAATCGCGAAGAGTAAGATTGTAAATTTAAAAGTCAGTACCAAAATAAAATTGATTTTAATTTTAATCATGCGTATTTTTATTTTAGGTCCTATTATATATCTATATACTAGCGGTCGCCAGCGACTTTGTTCGCGTTCTAAGGTTTTTCCCGCGCAAATTCCGATCCAGTGGGAATATTTAAAAATCCGGTCTTAGCGGATGTCTATATCCTACAAAGAACCTGCCTACCAAATTTCATGTTTGTAGCCTATACAGTTTACGCTCGGCAATGATGAATCAGTCAGAACATGTTATTTTAGGGGTACAGATTTTTAAGAAAAAGAAAGAAAAGTGGTAGCAGACATCTCATAGCTAAAATTATGAAGATAAAGTTCAAAGTTAATTTTTGCTTTTTTTATATTCACACTTCATGCGACAAAAAATGCCGCTAAAGAAATCTTTTGTTGACATATAGTGTGAATGCAAAAAAAGCAAAAATAACTTTGAACCAATTTCTAATTAAATATAAACATAAACGGACCGGGGCGGCATTTATCGGCCTTTGCCCCGCCTAAAAAAATTCGTAGATCCGGGGCTGCCCGTTAAAAGTGTCGATTAATATGATTGCTCCTAGTTGTATCAAATATAGGTTTTTTCACGCTAATTGTATTTTGCATTGTATTTTATGTTTCATTAGCAGTTTGTGTACGTGTACAGCCATTTAGCTGGTAAAGATAGAGAAAAGATGAAAAAATTTTCTTCAGGTATTTGAAGTTACACATACAGCTAATTTTGGCCTGTTTAAACAAATACAAAAATTGAAGAACATCGAAAAACTGCTTATTTGCTAATAAAATTGTTCTATTTTATTCTAGAGAAAAATGGTTGAAATCAAACCTTTTTTGGTATGAAAGTTGCTTAATTTAAATCCATAAAGAATTAACCAAGATAATTGAAAAAAAAACCAAAAGACCTATTTTCGCACTGTAAAATTAATTAAAGATTTTTTGGTGTATAATGATATGTAATATCATTACTGTAAATTATAGCCATGAATGTGTTTATTCAGTTTACAAAATATCAGCCAGATCAGTCGAATAGTTTTTAAGCCATTCAATTTGTTAATTAACTTGCTTTTCTAAAGCTAATGTTTAAACAACTCTATCGATTTTTTTTATGAAAGTTATACTTCTGTGTGCATTATCAAATATGTTGACTAGCGTATAGGTTGGCAACAAGGTGAGGGAGCCTCTTTAATAGAGCCTTAAATAGGGAAACTTTAAGAAGAAATTTCCGTAGGTAGCGTATTTGTTGACACCTTGCACCAGATATTCATGCCAAGTCATAAAAAGTTAAACCCGAAAATTCCCGAAGAAGTAACCTATACCCATATATAATGCGATGAATGAAAGAACATTTATAATAATTTTGTGGAAATAATGAAAGAATACTTACAAAATACTTTCCCAAAAAGTTAACTGAAATAAATTTCTTAAAAACTCTGTTTATGTAGCCAACAACCTATTGTTATTATTATTAATATAAATTACTAAACTTAATATGTATACTTACGTGAAAGAATAATAAAATAATCTGTCAAACACAATGCGATACGTGACCATGATAGTAAAACATTAACTCATACTGTTTGTATATCTATCTCTTTTTAATGTACTGAATGTGTAAACGGTACTAAAAGGACTTAAAGTTATAACTAATAACATGTGGTAAATATTTCATCTTTGTTTTTACCGATCAAAAGGTTTACCTTTTAGCTTATAGACAATTAAATTATCTTTGCCAGTATTTAGTTCACAAACTTAAGTAGGCTCGTTGTAAAGATAGTGAAAAAACACATTTTTGTAAAAAAAAAATGTGAGCCGTCACGGGACGCCTGGCAGATGTGAAACATCGACATTATTGTGTAAAAGTAATATGCAGAAAAGAACAGATTGTGATAGGAACTAAATATGTCATAATGATAAAATAAAATATTACGATTTTTTCCAGATAACGATGACTATTTATTGAATAAATTTAAAAAGTGATTTCGTTTAGCTTTTTATTTAATTGCCTTAAATTCAATAATCTTAAAAAAGGAAATTATTAAAACACAAATTTATATAGAAGTACGTTACTATATTAATATAATTGCAGTTACTTCATAATTTTAGTACAAACAAAAAGCGATACTAAATAAAAAATAGGAAAATGATGAATTTAACTATGAATACAACTTTATCGTTGAATAACTTTTAAACGGTATTTAAATGGGAAATGTATTATGATTTAGGCACGGGTTAATGTGAATATTAAGGGCTGGTTAAGGTCTGATAATTTTTGTTAGGTCATAATCTAAAAATTTGATGGGTGTTTGGAGGTACTCACTCATTTTTATTCATATTTTTTCATCACTTTCTTTATTAACACTTTGTTTATTCATATTTAAAACTAAATACACAAATTTTACGCGGACAACTATATGACAACTATTCACCAACGACTAGCTGTCAATTTTACAGGTCAGCAAAATATGTAGGTATATTATGTTGCCTATACAAACAATCATTTTTATATATATATAGAATAGATAGTAGGCGGAATCGAGTTAGGTTTTTATGAAACAATTCATACCCTGTCCCGCCAAATTTTTGAATCGATGAGCTTCTTCCCCCTATTGTTGGCGCGCCACCGTCGCGTCGCTCAAAACATGACACCAATTTCATATAAGATATCAGTACATCTCTTATCGATTATTATCGATGCGTTAGGTTTTTTACGTCATGACGTCACCGTCGCCACGCGAGAAATCTGATTTACGTGCCGCTATAGATGTTTCACATCAAAAACATTCTACGACCAATAGGAACCAAGATAGCATATTTTTATGAAGATTAAGAGCTGAAAATTGTATAGAATATAAAAGAAGATTTATATTTTATAAACCATTTATAGATAGCATGTACAAAAAATAAGTTTCCTTTGAAGCACGGTACTTCAAATTGAAGCGGTCTAAAAAAAATTGCAATATCTCGGCTTCTATGGCACGAAGAGCCTCTTTTTTTTAATTGGTGTAACTTGACAAAATAATGATAATCGTGCTATTTTTATTTTCCCGAAAAAGTCGGGAAATCCCGGATAATTCATATAAATAAATCTTTTCATAAAAATGTTACTAAAGTTTACTACTAGTTTGCAAGAATTGTTTAAATTGGATTAATTAATAAAATAGAAAAATTTTATTAACAAATAAGTCTTCACGGACTTTCCATCTACTACCTCCCAAGTACCCTTTCGAACCTTTAAATACTTGAAGAACATTTTTCCGTGAAATTGTTGGTTATTTCACAGATAAACTGGCCGATTAAAAAGGTAAATGACGGTCTGCTACTGGATAGTGTGAAAATAGCAACAGCAGATCATAGTGACTTTTTTGATTTAAGTGAAATGTTTGGGAAAAGCGGAAAATTTCTTTTAATTTACAAGAATTAAACAACATAACCGGAAAGAAACATTAAAGATTTTCATATCACTCATGAGAATGAGTCAAGAATTTAGAGTTTAGGTTAAGCTACAGAGAAGAGTTTAGGAGATATCTGAAAGCTTTAGATAAAAGAGTGAATCTTTTTAAAATGATAAATGCATAAAAACATACAGCCAGGTATGCATTGTTTTTTATACGCAATGCAAAAAGCCCAAAATTTATGTATTTGCATGTATAATTTTCAAATTAAATTTTATAAATAATCGGTAAACTTAAGATTTTTTAGCATAAATACGCGTCTTTTTAGCAGTATTGAGCAAATGTTTATAATAATAATTTTAAATACGACAATGAGAATATCAAATGTGTTAATATATGTGCTAAATTTCAGCCGGAACGGTTTAATAGTTTATGTACAAAGCTAATTATTTATCCCGGAGATGAATTATTATTTAAACAACTGATCTTACCCTAGAAATGGTTCTAAAACGTTTTTCAACAGTAAAATGAATTCTTGAAGGTTTCAACATCAAAAATTTATGCAATAATTTTTCTTAGTTATTTCAAAATTGTTGTTAAATATGAGGTTAAAAAATATGCCATTTTTATAATTTCAAACATTTACAAATAACTTCGTTATTTTTTTCTTCTTATAATAGGACCTAGTCCTGTTTTAATCCTATTCGCTATGTGCACGTAACCACGTGACCCACGTCGCCTGATCTTAGCGCTCGCGGCGGATCTAACGCGAAGTTCAACTGCAGGACCAATTTACATATGATTGTATGTGTTTTTATTAAAAAATATGGGTTATAGTGTTTGTTGCATTCCTTTTTGCCCAAATAACGGTAAAAATACTAAAAGCACATTTTTTACATTCCCTACGAAAATAAAAAGACCAGAAGAACGTCAAAAATAGATATCTGAAGTAAAAATTCAAAAGTAAGTATAACCTTTATATATACCTAAATATGTATATTTTTATACAGGTGATAATATCATAAAGAATTATACAACAAACATGTGGATAAATGTAGTAAAAATAAATGCTAAAATATTTTTTAGTGGTGAGAAATCTTCTTGGTCACTAACCCCAGCTATATAATTTGTAGCGATCATTTTATTGGAAACAGAAAATCTGTTCTACCAAATAGTCCAGCTTATGTGCCAACAATTTTTTCAAAACAGTTATTGTGTCACACAGCAAATGCTATTCAAGTTCTTAAAAGGTACAAAGTTTCTACATATTGATGGTAATGCTTTTAATTATTAAATTAGTAATATAAAAAATATTTTATTGCTGGTATAGTTGTTATTTGATGCGTTGCATAGATTCATCCCAGTCAACAAGTACTTAGGTTTCTTCTACAGAACAATCTACTAATACCAAGGGGACCCTTATTGCGAAGTAACTAACGATGAATTCATTGACAACAAAGAATATTATGAAAGAAGCGCAGGTTTTTGTTTAGAAAAAGCTTCTCAAGCTTACATAATCGATGAAAACAACAAAAATCAGATGTTTTTTAGAGAATCTTCTTTTTGCTGTATTTATAAATCTCTTGAAAGTGAAAAGTGTGATCTCCAGACCCAAACTGATATGGTGGTTCCATAAAAAGTGTTATAAAAACTTGAAATAGGTTTATAAATGAAAAGTATGTTACAATTAAAACAACTTTTAGAGATATATCTGTTGGAATAGACATAAAAAGCATTTAAATGAATATAAATTTTTCAAACATTTATTAATTTGTATTATTATTATTATTAGTTAAAATGCAATTTTTTTACTAATTTTCAGTAACTTATTTACACTTTTTAGAATTTACAAAGATTTTTTTTAATACATTATACTGTGTATCACCTTACATTCTAATAATTTTAAGGGATTAACTAATCTTAATACATTGTATATACTTACTTTTTTACCCCGTAATGAAATAAGATACGAAGATGGTCAGAAAAATATTTAAAAACACTATGAAACATTTTAAAAATTTAATTAAATTGTATTTCAATTTTTTTCTATTTAAACCCTGCGTTAGCGGTCCTGCAGTTGAGCTTTGTGATTTGGCCGCAAGAAGCCTCTAGTGTCGTGCACATAGCTAATATGTTTAGCCTCCTTTGGCTCTGATATTGAACTCCAACTTTCGTACCTTTTTTTGGTCGATTTATTATTTAAAATTGGTCGATTTATTATTTAAAATTGAGCTTTCAAATTGGAGTAACCTGTAAATTTTTGCGTTGCCTCAGCTGCTAAGCTTTTTAGAATTTCCTTTTTTTAACTCGTCGAAATAATAACATCTACAACATTTTGATTTTCCTGGAAAATTGGGAAATTCAGGAAACCTTAACACTTTTTATGATTTAAATTACTATGAACAAATTAACAAATTACACTCTAATGAATTGCCGTCGATTTTAACAGTCTTATCTCCAATATCGTCAATTTTAATTAGGTACAGTACGCATATTTGGCTGTATCTTTTTTATGTTTTTATCATTCGAAAGATTTCCTTTTTATCTAAAACATTTACATATCTGCTATACTTTTTGGAACAAAACACCTTTTTTGGTTCTGTTATAACAAACTAGAATAAAAATAATAATCATGACCCATAACTAACAAATCTGTTTCAAAGATAAGTCTTGTTGCTCTGATCTCCAAAATCAATATCGGAGGTTCACGAAGTTTTATCAACGAAAAACTAATGGAAATAAAGACATTTTTAATGATTTGTAAGATAATGTAAGATGTACCTTACTATACCAAATACAATACTTTTCTTCAACATCTCTTACTAGCTATTTGTTTATTTAAAGATAAGTGAGAAAACACAAAATAAATATAGATTTATAATGCTGGTTTAAATATTCTGAATATTATGTTTACAGGCTCTCAACTTCACAACCATTGTATAGAAAAAATTAAATTCTAGGTTTAACTTCTATCCCTTTCCAGCGACCTTTACAACTTTATAATTTTGACATTGAGAGCTAGAGGCACCGTACACATAATACTAGTAGGTTCACTCTCAGGTTTTTCCTTTGATCTCTTTGAACATTATATTGCCGACGACAATGAGTCATCTATCGCTCGCTGCACAATTTACGAGGGATAGTTCGCTTGCTAGGTGGCTGAAACGAGGCTGGAAAGATAGACGGGGTGAAGGGAATGAACGTGTCGGCAGTCGGCATCTGAATGAGTGACCCTACTAGTCTTATGTGTACGGTGCTAGAGGAAACTCATTTAAAAGATCTGTACTTCACGTTGCGCATCTGTGATTGAATTTAGTAGATATTTACAGCACAGAATTGTAAATCTGGTTCAGGAGAGTTTGCACGCTTTAATATCATGTGCTTAACTTTGTATGGAAGAGTTTAGCAAATATACTGCATGTACTGCATTTTGTGATTAAATTTAATGAAAGTTTCATGCTGTAAGTCTGTGAAATGAATAGTGTCAAAACAGAATTAAAAAAAATACAGTTTATAGGTCATCGAATTAACTTGTTATAAAAGTATTAACATTTGCAATAATATATTAAAATATCTATCAGAATAGTCAAAACTCCAAATAAAAATACCAATTCGGTTATAACAACATTCTTCTGATTTCTGCAATTTAAAATTAAGCCGCTAATTTATAATTTTTAACACTTCAGACTAAAGAATCGTCTGACTATATTCCATAAATAAAGTAGCAATGGCAGTTAAAGAACATGTTAAGAATTTAAATTCGTGTCCCATTGTCTTTAATATTATATTGGTTAGTGGCACGCACGTACCTAGTCTCAAAGGATAAAACATGATCTTGACGCTTATTTTTTTAACAATTTCAGACTTCAGTTCATGGTAATTTGCCTTGCAGAAGCCATCAGAAGAATAATCTGAAGTGGGGTTTCTAGTTTTATCGATGCAGTTTTGAAGAGTGTAGTTTTTTAAGCTTCCAACATGAACATACGCATGGTAAGTACCTTTTTATATAGTATTCAAGAAACAGAGCAAAGCAATAAAAAAAATGGTAACAAAAGAAAATTTACCTCAGCTTAACCTTTACCATTTTTCTTAGTTGGCATATACTCTGTAATAACAAAATATTTATCAGTGATTGGTTTGATTACAAAAGTTGGTCGTGAAAAACAACTCGGAGGAAGATTTGTATGTTATTAACGCTGTTTTGTCGGGAAAGCTGAACTTTATCGAATACAAATTAAATGATTAAAATCGGTTCGTTTGAATTATCGATATAAGCTGTTATAGCTTCTTTTCGTAAAAACCACTCAGTCTTTTTACACGATATTTTGTAAACTAAAGAAGATATGGAAAGCGATTCATTTTTGTTTCGTAGAGAATTAAAAAATCGTTAAAACATATTTTAATTTTTAAAACATCTTTAGAAAATATCCAGATATAACGTTTTATCGTCATAAAGACACTATTTTGTCAAATGAAGCTGGTAGAGACAAAGCTAAATAACTCTGAGAAACATTAGCAGATTTTTATGATTTTAACGGCGTCTTGTCGAGGAAGGTGAGCTTTATTATGCAATTTAAATCATCGTTATCGTGCTCGTTTAGTATCCATGTTTTTTCCAATTTACTGTATCTTGATGATTCACGAAGAAGAAGAAGTCTACTAGATTTGGAAATCTCTGCTACCCATTTCCGATTCTAGTCTATATTTTGTAAGAGAAAATTTATTCAATAATATGTTTATGTATATTGCCAATTTTTATAATCTATCATTAAAAAAAAATACTTACGTCTAACTGGTACTTTGGAGTTTATACCGTGTTCAATTCATTTTAAGCGTTTTTACTCTATTAATTATTTTCTTAACATTTTAGATAAATGCGTTTCTGTTGATATTTATATCATTATCAGAAGAGAGATCTACTAGAGTTAGACGTGATTCACATGTACCAGAACCTGGAGTATCTTCTTTTAGAAGAGATTCCGTGGAATATGTTCCAAAAGACCCATTGTCCAGGCACCTTCCATATATAAAACATGCAGAATATGGATCTACTAGACTTCCTTTAAGAAGTGCTGTAGAAAGTATTCCTGATATGTAAGTATTTTATCTTATATAACTTAACTTTTAATAATATTAGTCACATACATTATCATCCTCAAGAAATTACTAAAATAAGTCAATAAATACACAAATAAAATGGGCTATGGATGGCTTGTCAAGTGTGGTTCAATCAGAACTCACAGGCATAACCATAGCTGCAAAAGAATTAATCAATAGGAACATCACAGGCAAGAATATAAATATATACACAGACTGCCGACAAGCACTACTGACCTTCATTTCACTTCAAGTTTAGTACTAGAATGTCACCAATCTCTAACTGATGCCAGCCAGAATAACGTGGTCACTCTCAGCTGGATCAAAGGACATGGGAACTCTAAAGGCAACCGCATTGCAAACAATTTAGCAAGGAGGGCTGCGGGCTACAAATATGTTGGCCCTCGCTCATCTACCAAGCTAACACTGTCCGCAGTCGTGGACCTTATCAAACAGCACTCTCACCAAAAATTTATACAGTGCTGGGATGAAACTACGAACTGTAGATTGGCCAGAGAGTTATTACGTCATCCTGGCAAGGAAACAGCAAAAAAATTTAAGGCATTGACCAGACAAAATCTCCGAACAGCTGTGGGAATCCTGATAGGTCACTGCCAATTGCGACAACATCTCTTTAGGATGAAATTAACAGAATCGCCGCTATGCAGAGGCTGCGAACAAGAAGAGGAAACAGTAGAACACATAATGTATGACTGCTCTGCTTTTTCTCAAATCAGAAGATCCGTGTTGGGCGACTACTGGCTTACACCAGCCGATGTCAGGGAGATCCCCCTCGGGAGCCTCATCACCTATTTTAAATCACTAGGCCTGGTAACAGCCTGAGGTCAGGATATCCCTACACACGGGAGGATGCACAATGGGTCATGTGTGGCCTCAGTGCTGGCTGAGCACTAGCTCGCCCCTCACCAAATTTTCAGATCCAGAGACACAATTAAGTAAATATTGGGTATTTTAAAATAATTTTATTATTTAAAATTCCTACCGTAAATAGTGATCGCGTCCTCTTTGTTTCTTTTTCTACTAACTTTTACATCTTTTCCCTCATCAGTTTCATATTAACGATATTAAGATTTTTTTTAATACTTTAACACATTTACAGAATAGAAAATTCTAGACGTCTACCTCTCCGAGATGCAGTAGAAAAACGCCCAGCACCTGACGAACCTCTAGAATTAAATCAGGAGAATCTTAAGTACCCACAAACTGTAAATCCATCTGGTTTATTAGATTTTTCTGATGATACTGTTGAAACTCGTCCTATTGATTCACAATTCCCTTACATACCCCAAACTTTTTTTCCTTACCAATTTCCCTATCAGATTTCAAACGGTAACTATCAACAGCAAACTGTCTATAACCCCTTAAATTACTTTCAAGCCATTGTGACAGATTATAGAGCGGCGAACCCCTATAGAATTGATAATAATTATCAGCAGCTTTTAGTTAGTCCGTATGGAATACCGTTAGCAAGAAGTTTAAATACCAAATATCCATTTTTTCAAAATTACAGAAGAGCAAGTAAGTACCTAAATTATTGTAAAATTTTTTGTTTTTAAAATATTATAATATGAAGAAGTTAATCGCAAATATTGTTTAGGGCAAAATAGCGACAATGGTCAAAAAATTGTATGCTATGTAGATGGAATCGCATCATACAGAAAAGAACCATTAACTTTTAATCCAGAGGATTTAGATCCCTTTCTCTGCACACATGTAATCTACAATTATGCCACAATAGACCCCATAACGTATACTATTACTTCAAGTGACGAAGCTTACGATGTAACTCAAGGTAAGTTGATTGTAAAATACATATAAAATTCTGAAACACTAATATGGTGATGTTTTAGGAGGATATAAGGCTGTTACAACATTACGCGAAAAAAATCCTCAACTGAAAGTTTTAATATCCCTTGGAGGTAGCAGAGGTGATGGTTCTCATCGATTCAGTAACCTGGTGTCCAACGCAAGAAAACGTATGAACTTCTTACGTTCTGCTATTACTTTCATCAACAAATATAATTTCGATGGTATGGAAATCCATTGGGATTATCCAGGATCTGAGGAAACTGGTGGGCAAGTTACAGACAAAGAATTTTTGCAATTATTCTTAGAAGAAACATCTGAAATATTTAAATCGAAAAAATGGATATTAGCTTTATCAGCTCCTGCTTCACGGTTTAAGGTTGAGGATGGTTTTGAACCAATAAAATTGGGTGATGTTGTGGATTTTGTTAGTTTGCAAGCTTACGATTTCCATTTGGAACGAGAACCAGTTGCTGATCATCCATCAAATTTATTTAGTAGACCTGAGGATAATGGACTTAACATATTTTTGAGCGTGGTAAGCAATATTGATTTTTTCTTTATTTGCATGGTGCTAACCCACTGTTTTTTATAATTTTACGTTATACCAACTAGTGTATTTTATTTTCTTTAAATAGCACTATTTCATTGTTTGTACTAAGATATGTTTAGCTTTTTTCTTCGACTACAGCCGTCTCTAAAAAGAAATTAAACTAGAAATCTATTTCAGTTTACAGCAATAGAGAAATTTTTTGTGCAAATTATTTTATAATGTTTTTAAAATAGATCAGTCTGTGACAATTTGTCATAAATAACTAGAGCGTTCTCCTGATTTCTAATAGGAATAGTAGTTTGATCTATTAAGCTTCTCCAAAGCATTAGATCAAGTTTGAGATGTGGAAACTCTGGATTTGTAGCTTTCTTGTCAATTACAGGAAATCTTTTGTATTGAAATCTAAGAATATCCTTACTTTCCAAACTTACCGTATATTAGTAATCAAATAAATTAGATTTTGTGGTTTGTTAACGTAAGGTATAAAAAACGTCTGAAGAGAAGGAGATTATATTAAAAAGAAGAACGACTGTAGTATACACAGATTGCCTGATATGCGATCCCAGGCGAGTTAACCAGCTATCTCCAAGAGTTAACCTAATTCATTAATAAACAACCTAAATCTTTAAAAAATATATCATTATAACGAGTTATCTTAAAATAATAATGAGATTGTAACCTCTTTTTTGTCTGAAGGTGTTAAATGCTCGATTGAGGAGGTTAACTAGTGCGAACGGCACTCAGGGGGTTAGGGGAGAGCGAGCGTGGATTCGATCGAGCTAGATGATAAATTATTGAAAAGATAAAAAAGAATATATTTAATATAATATTAAAAGTTAAAAGAAATAAAAAAGGAAAAAGAAAGAAATGAAAGAGAAAGGAAAATGGGCGCCACTTATGTTTTTTATCCTGAGGATGCGGAAATATAAGAAACCCAGATGGAATAAGAAAAATATATAAGTTAGATAGGATAACCTGTTGATTATCCTTGTTAGAGTTAAAATCACACACTTCTATTTATAAAACTAATAAGATAATTGTACTTTACTTATCCCAATGGCTAGAGTTTCACTAGAGTTATAATCAATAAATTAAAATTTAGTGCTTTATTAAGACTTGTTCTGTTAATTGGTAATATTGAGCAGAATAACATACACTAGAGAGGAAAAGAAAACACCTATTTAAACACTAAACAGAATTTATTACTTGGTATGGTAATAAAAGAGATGCACAAACAAATAAAATAAAATAAAAAATATCTATGTCATAAACAGTAAATCATATTATTTAACACTTTAGTGTTTAATTCATAAACATAACTAGTAATACACATAAAATAACAGCTACGAATATTGTTTTATTATTTTTGTGTACTCTGATAAGCGAAAAGTGAGAGAGAGATGAAAGTTAAATAAAAAAATCACCTTTTGCTTTTGTATTAACTCGAGTTAAAAAGAGTACTTACACAAACATTTATAATTAGTAGACATACATATAAGAGATACAGATAAACAAAATCTAGTAATAGAGCGCTTTTATAAAAAACTGAATCACGCTCTGTGCGTCGCGGTCACTTATTACTTTAAAACTTGATACGTAGGTGTTATCGATAATGAATGCAATTACGAGCAATCTTCAGATTTAGATTAACGGTTACCGGCTTTTCAAAAAACTGAGTCATACTATGAGTTTTACGGTCACTTATTACTTTAACTCTTCATACGTAGATATTGTTAATATTGAATACAATTAAATCCAATATCCAAAGAAAGAAACAGTACTCTTTTCTCTTGTAGTAAAACTAGTAACGATACAATAAAAAGACTTACAAAATGGCTCCTGAGTGACTAGATCAGCGTCCACGCTTAATCTCGGAAATTCGGTAAAATTCGGCTTCTCACTAGCCACATCCAGAGGTAATTACTGGCGGCATTCACAAAACCATTAACGATAACCTACTAACTTATTTAATCGGCACAAGGAACACCAATCTTTTTTGAGATAAAGGTAATACAAAAACTGGGAAGATTCTAACTAAAGTGTGTCAGGTCCTTCTCAACTTGACCCACGCCCTAGAATGAATTCCCCTAGCAACCTGAAAAGCCGCGTCGCTTCCGTCGCTTAAGTCATCTGATCTCAAACATGAAATTTGATTGGTCAATAGAAAAAATCAATACTTTGCTTTGGGAAGTTCGTTAATTTTTAATTCTGGGTCGGCATAGGTTCAAACAAATTTTTAAAAAAGAATTTTAGTTAATCGGGTTTTTTAAAACGCTACAAGATAAATATAAGTACAATAAAACTAAAGAGTTCGAGGTATAGTACAGTAATATATGAAGTAACAGTAGTAATATAAGAAATAACACTTTACACTATGACCTAGACGCAATGATAAAGAAGGGCCACTATACAGTTTAAAATATAAGAGTACCTACATAGAAAATTAAAAAAATTTAGACTTCCAGATCCAACTTTAAAGCTATAAGAAAAAATCATAGAAAAAGCAACAGAGAATAGAAACACAATTCTTTTGCTAAAAATTTAGTCGCAAGTATACACTAGCTTCACTAGCAGACAATACAAAAAAGAACGTGAAGTATCAATCTTATTCCAAATAAAAGAAAAGTGAGGGAAAAAGAGAGCAAAGGCTCTGTGATTTATCAAATATTGGAAGTACGCTGTAAGAAATCGAAGTATAAGATAGCAATTTTTTTCAAGATATGAGGTTTTTAACTCGGATTTTAAAGAAAGGGAAACAATCTAACTTCCATTTTTAAATAAATTAATTTAAGTTTGTTTACATGAACCTTTTTTGTTTAGTTGATTAGGTATTCAATTTTTCTCAGTAACCTTGTTCCCCTCATTATTTTTTAACTTTCTGGAGAACTGTTGTCGATAGATTATTTCTGTTATATATTCTTTTTTACTTTTTTATATTTTTACCCGTAAAAAGAATCTATATGCAACTTGCTTAATAGGATTATGCAGTAAACTTTTGGCTAAGAAAAGGATTTCCTGCTTCAAAACTCATTTTGGGTGTACCATTCTTTGGACGATCATTTACTCTCCGATATTCCAATGAAACTGACATTGGATCACCTATATTAGGTCCCGGCAGAGAAGGATTCTACACCAGAACTCCTGGACTTCTAGCCTATTTTGAAATATGCGACATGATCTTAAACGAGGGTTGGTTTAGGAGTGAAGATGCATCTGGTTCTCCTTACATAGTTAATGGAGACCAATGGATTGCGTTCGATGATACTGAGAGTATTAAACGAAAGGTATAATTTAAATTCTAGTTTATTGGATGTATTACATTCAAATCGATTTTTTTAAGGTTGATTATGTTAAAGAACATAATCTTGGAGGAGTAGCAGCTAATGCAGCTGATTTGGATGACTTTAAAGGATTGTGTGGAGTTAAGTGGCCTCTACTAACTATTATTAACAGCGAATTAAAAGGTAAGATCTTTTAAATTGTCGTAAGAATATTTTTTAATTAATTACGTTTAGGTGTTAATCCAATCTTTTTAACGGATACTTATGTTCCACCAACCCAACCTTTAGGAGTATGCGATTCTGTTGGGTATTTTAGCGACTCTTCAAATTGTGCTGCTTACTATATCTGCAAAAATGGATTACTTTATCATTTATCATGTGGAAATGACCTAATGTTTAACCCTGCAAATGCAAAATGCGATGAGGTGAATCCTGCTATCTGTAGGCCAGGAGAAACTATTTACGTTCCAAGTACATTGAAGGATATTGATTTTTCTTTGAGAAAGGAAAATATACAAAGTGATAAACCGAAGGTATTATTCTATAAATTTTACATGTATGCATTAATATAACTTCTATAATCTTATAGAGTTAATGGAAAATTCTTGATACCTTATTATATAATTTAATTCACATTTATAATTCTGAACTGTCAATTGATTGTTGTATTTAATCTTTTTAAATTATTTTTATTATTTTAGGTGGTATGCTATGTTACAAACTGGTCGTTTTACCGAAAAGGGGATGGAAAATTTGTTCCAGAACACATTGACCAGAGACTATGTACTCACGTGGTTTATGCTTTTGCTAGTCTAGATCCTGAAAAACTGCTAATCAAGGAATTTGATCCATGGGCTGATTTAGAAAACAGTAAGTACTAATTTAATTATTGAATTATTTTATACATATTTCTCTTTTGATATGAGGTTATAAATTAAACAACATCCAAATTACCGAAAAATTGTTACCTATATGCAGGACTTGAACCTGCAACCTTTGTATTTGCTCTACAATATCTTAAATCGCTTATCAACGTATGTCACAGTAATTAGCTTAAGCGATTTAATAAAAAAATTCATGCCACAAAAACCTGATATAGAACCATTGTGCTGTGGTTCAAGCGTTCAAGGTTCGTACACTTACTCAATATAACTTATAGTTTATTGTTTGCTTTATCGACTTAACAATAATGTTTCGCAAGTCGGTTTTGATGTTGACCAAGTATTGTTTAAATGGCTAGCTAACCGTTAATTATATCTTCCTTTCCTGGGACTACTTCCAATCAATAAAATCTCTGTGTGTGTGGATTCTGCCCTTAAATAACTACTATTAAAAAATATATACACAACAAAAAAACATTTTTTTTCTTCTTTCTGTCACAAGTCTTCTTTCCACTCACCTACTTTCCAACCACCTCTTTCTGCTGCGTTACTTTCTATCTCCTCTGCTCCTTCAGTTTCCACCTCTGGCCTCTACTTTTATTTTCTACCCAATTCTTCTGTCATACATACAATTTCTATTCCTTCCATCTTTTCTTATTTATATAAGTCTTAATTTCAAATTTTCTGCTGATAAATATTTGTCTTCATATTTCTCCATAACTTTTTCTTTAGAAGATTTAGTTTTCATTTCTGTTTATGTTTCTTCCATTTTACTTCGAGTCGTTTTCATATATTTCCTCATATCTTCTTTGTATTCATTGCTTCAATTTTTTAAATCATTTCTTCTGATATTGCTTCAGTATTTTTAATCATTTCTTCTGATATTGCTTCAGCATTTTTATTCATTTCTGTATTAGTTTTATGTATTTTTGACATCTTTGCTTTGAACATTTTTATAATTAGATCTTCCTTTTTCCTATCTTGATTATTCCTTACCTAACTATCAATATTGTAACTATTGTCCCCTTGCTCTAACATTGTATGATTTCCTCCTCTTGGTTTCAAATACTTGTTTTAAAAAAAATTGATTTGGAATATTAAAAAAATTAAATGGTGCATCGAATAATAGTCCTTTATTTATTTAAGTACTAGTTGTACTCGCGACATCGTTCCCGTGGCGTGTGATTGTTGTATAAAAATTTCTCCCTCACCCTTTACAGGAATGGGAGAGAAATTTGTATACACCAGATGTTAAGCTGAAAGAAGACAAATACATCTGTGAAAACCGCATTGTAATCGGATCAGTTGTTTTCATGTGATGCGCGCAGAAACATGCAGACAGACAGGCAGACAAAAAAAATCTAACACATTTTTGGGTTCCATTTCGACCTACCCGAGACGTCGTTCGCGTGGCGTGTTGATTTTTGTATAAAAATTTCTTTACCCCGTTAAAGGGGTGGGGGGAGAAAGTTTTATACACCAAATGTTGAGTTGAAAGAAGACAAATACGTCTGTGAAAACTGCATTCGAATCGGATCAGTAGTTTTCATGTGATGTGCGCACAAACATTCAGACAGAGAAACAAAAAACTAACCACATTTTTGGGTTCTATATCGATGTAGTAACACCCCCCGCTAATTCTGTTTTAAATATCTTTTATGTACAGAATTTTCATTTCGACAGTTTTATTATATGTATAGATTTATACAAATTTCTGGGCTTGACACCTGACAAATAAGAAAAAAATTGAAGTTTCGAATTCCCACTGTGGGAACCGATTGATATGGAATTCCTCTCTTGGGACTCCTGCGCCTCCAGGTGCGTGGATTCTGCACTTATATAATCGATTGGTATCTACTCAGCAAAAATATTTTTTTTCTGTCTGTGCCACATAGAAATAAAAATATTAATCAGCTCATACAAGGGCAAAACCAACTACAGACACTGTGTTTTGCTCTCATTTGAGCTCTTGTAGTATAGGTTATGTATCTCATAGATGTGGAATTGCGAAAGTAGAAAACAGCCGCAAGGAGCACCAACTTCACTCCAAAAATGGCACTTCGGTGGTCGCTTTGCACCTTGTATGTAAATATAACCGATATCATAGATTGGGCCATTGTTAACTTTTTTTCGATTTTGTAAGAAGATATTGGTCTCATAATGTTGTAATATTTATTTTTAATTATTGAAATAGTTTTTATATTTATTGCATCATCAAAAATAAACTATGTTTTACTGCTATTTTTAGATTTATATGAAAGGATAACGTCATTAAAAGATTCTACAGTGTTATTATCTTTGGGTGGATGGACAGACTCTACAGGAGACAAATATTCAAGATTGGTTAGTGATGGGTCGGCCAGAAGAAGGTTTGTTATTGGAGTAGTAAGTTTTCTACGCAGACATAAATTTAAAGGTATACATTTTGATTGGAACTACCCAACATGTTGGCAAAGTAATTGCAAAAGAGGACCTTCATCTGATAAAACTAATTTTGCCAAAATTATACAAGTAAGATTTTCTTTACATAACTTCAAAGTTACTTAATTGTCTATACTGTTTTTTCCGTTTATAGGAATTAAGGAAAGAATTTGATAAGCAGTCTCCTCCACTTATCTTAGCAGCTGCTATTTCTGGTTACAAGGAAGTTATTGATTTAGCTTATGACTTAAAAGTACTTGGCGAAAACCTAGATTTCTTATCAGTTATGTCATATGATTACCATGGCGCTTGGGAAAGACAAACAGGTCATGTAAGTCCATTGTATGGAAAATCCGATGACAACTATCCTCAGTATAATGTGGTACGTTTTCTTATAAATAATATTTTGATAAAATGGTTAAAAAAATAAAAGATTATACGAAATGTAACAAATAATAATAATCTCTGAATTTTTTAGAATTTCACAATGGAATATTTAGTATCAAAAGGGGCACCTAGAAATAAACTACTTATGGGTATTCCATTTTATGGACAATCATTTGAACTAACTAGAAAAACAAGCTATGGAGAATCAGCTCCAGCAGAGGGTCCAGGGGAACCAGGCGAGTACACTAAACAACCAGGAATGTTGGCTTATTATGAAATCTGCAATCGAATTAAAAATCAAAGATGGTCTGTTAACAAAAATGGTTTAGGACCATATGCTTATTCCACAAATCAATGGGTGGGATACGATGATTCTTCATCAATTATGGAAAAGGTAAAAAACAAATAAAAATATAGTTATTTTTAAAATATATTTTTAACAAATTTTTTAAGGCTTCCTATATAAAATCCAGAGGCTTTGGTGGGGCAGTAGCTTGGACTATAGATCTTGACGATTTTAATAACAGATGCTGTGAGGGTTCCTTTCCTTTACTGAAAACTCTAGGTCGTGAATTAGGACTAATCACAGACAAACCAACTTTAAGCGATTGCACAAGGCCACCAGCACCATCTACCCCACCTCCTCCTGTGACTACAACTGGCATTGATTCAGGAGCGTCTACTGATCATCATCATCATCATCATGAAGACTCCGGTACCACTACAACTAAAAGATCCACTACATCTGCTTGGTGGACTACTACAGCAAGTACTACTATTAGCACTTCTACCCCTTGGTGGCAAAATCCAACAACTACTAGTTCATGGTGGTCCACAGAAAAACCTACAAATAAACCCTCCAAAAAGCCAACACCTACATGGTGGACTACTACTGAACCTTCTAGGTTATATCTTTTATATATCATCTTTATATTACAATATTTAAGCCTTTAGTTGTATATTTCTTCGTCTCTGGGCAATTTATTTATTTAACTTAATATATGTTCGATTATTAATCCTACAATACCTCTTGCATTTCTTTATAGAAACAAAATTTTCTTGTGTTTATAATCAAATAAAATAGATTATTTTTCCAACAGGCCAACCACAAAATGGCCAACACAACCGGCTTATCCTCCTGAAGGTCCAATGGGTATTCCACCAACAGGAATAATAAGTCCAGAAGTTGATACTCCCAGTAAACGTTGCGAACCCGGACAATATTTACATGATGCTATGAATTGTAACGCATTCTATAGATGCGTAGCAGGAGAACTCAGAAAAAATTATTGCGCTGGTGGATTACACTGGAATAGAAAGAAAAATATATGTGACTGGCCAAGTGAAGCAAAATGCAAAGAAGAGAATCGTAAGTTACTAATTTCTATGAACCATGATATACGATCTTTACCATTTTAATAAAAAACTATACTACCATGTTAACTTTGCCTGTGAATATTAACAGAGCTGAATTTATTATGACACGTTACTTTAGTATATAGTTATAATGAAATGAGAAATATTATCTCCTAAGGAACACATCTTTTATTTTCACTGCAGATAAACTCCTAAAACTTGATATTATATTCTCTTAACAATATTTTTTAAGAATCTAAAATCTTTTCTCTGTGTAACAAAGCTTATCAAAGACCACCAACAAAGAAACCTACACCAAAACCATCAACTACACCTTCATGGCAAACAACACGAAGTACAACCTCTGCTACAACAACAACACGTCGGACTACAACTATTTCCTCAGCAACAGTACCAATTCCAGATAATTCATGTGACTCTGGTTCTTATTATCCCCACGAACTTTGCAGTCATTTTTATGTTTGCTTTAATAATCACTTAGTGGAACAAACATGTGCGCCAGGACTGCATTTCGATGCTAACACTGGAATGTGTGATTGGAGTTTTAAAGTAAAATGTACTAACCGAAGAAAAATTGCTCAAAAGTTTACAGATATTCATAATAAAAACCTTGCAAATCGTAAGTACATATTTTAAATTACAATAAAATTAAAATAATAATACAATAATTTCGTAAAAGGTCCCCAACCGTATTCGAGCTGTGAAGGAAATACTTTTGCCCCTGTACCAGGAAAATGTAACCAGTATCTACATTGTCAATGGGGAAAATATGAAATAAGTAATTGTGCTCCGGGATTACACTGGAATAATGTAAGCGTAAAATACTATTTGATATGAAAAAATATTTATTTTATTTTTTTAATAATGCAAAAAGACTGGAATTTATTTTTTCTTTATAAGCCAAATTATCTATCAATATTGTAATTCATAGATTTTCTTTAATTTAAAGGAAAAGAAACTCTGTGATTGGCCTCAATACGCCCATTGTACAGAAGATACAGACAACAATGAGCTGGATGTAGACTCACATTATGAACCAGAAAATCATCCAATTCCTCCATGGGAAAAACCGCCTACAACCGTTCAACCTCCTCAATGGACACCACCAAGTACTACAGAATGGGTTCCTCAGGAATCTTCAGGAAATGAGGAAAATAACTGGGAATGGCATCCACCAATACCCCCTACCTCAGAAAAACCACCTCTTCCTGAACCGTTAAAACCACTATCTGGATATTTCAAAATAGTTTGTTACTTCACCAATTGGGCCTGGTATAGACCGGGTATCGGAAAATATTTACCCGAAGATATTGACGAGAATCTGTGCACACATGTTGTATATGGTTTTGCTGTTTTGGATTATTCTAATCATGTTATTAAGGCACATGATTCTTGGGCGGATTTCGATAACCGTAAGTATCCCTATTATTTTTTTATTATTTTATACTAATTTATTATACACTTCTAGAATAACCAAGGAGATAAAGCATAGCTTGCTTATCGCTCTGAATTATTATTTCATTGAACATAGTTATGAAAAACATGCAATTATTGTGATCATTTGTGGTTACTTTAGTGATTACTTAAAATTAGTTGTGATTACTGTAATGACCACTTTTAATTACACTTTGAAATATTATTTGACCGAACATACGACATACGTATAACAAGACGAATCGTGACGGACTTGGCGTCACGTTTTCAGAGTTCATACGTCTCAGCTATACAGCTGCTTACCCAGCCATAAGAAAGCTATGCTTCCAAAAATCAAAAGTTTTTTGAAAATTATTTACATGTACTGTAATACTTTTTAGAATTCTACAAGAGAGTTGTGGAATACAAAGCAAAAGGTGTTAAAGTTTCCATAGCAATTGGAGGATGGAATGATTCACAGGGAGACAAATATTCAAAATTAGTTAATAATCCAGCCGCTCGACGAAGATTCATTGACAATATTTTAAAATTTTTAGACAAATACAAATTTGATGGACTGGATTTAGATTGGGAATATCCAAAATGTTGGCAGGTAATATTTACTTATATATAATCTATTTATTTTACTTAATAAAATGTGTTATAGGTGGATTGCAGCAAAGGTCCAGATTCTGATAAAGCCGCTTTTGCTGAGTTTGTTAAAGAACTTAAAGAAGCTTTTGCACCTAAAGGATATTTACTATCATCAGCAGTTTCACCAAGTAAAACTGTTATAGATGCTGGATATGACGTTCCGAAAATCGCACAGTATCTTGATTGGATAGCAGTTATGACGTACGATTTTCATGGACAATGGGACAAACAAACTGGACATGTTGCTCCTCTGTTTTATCATCCAGAAGACGAAGTTTCCTTTTTTAATTCCGTGAGTAAACAAGTATTTTAATTAGAAATATTTTGCAAATCTTGCTAGGTATAACAAATACCTAAAAATTCTTCCAACATTTTGCTTGGCATTTCTGTATCAGAACTTGAGTTTTTCGAATTTTCAATGCCAATTTTTTTTATTATTTGCTTTAAGCTTGACCATTTATTTGTCAGAATAAGCTACATATTATTTATTACTGATTTTTTGTTGCTATTTTTGGTTTTAAATTGTTCTCAACCCACGTTTGCTCGTTCAATTTCTTATTGATATATAGATAATGTAGGTTTTACCAGTTTCAAATATTTCGCATGTTTCACAATTTGCTAGGAATAATATTAAAAAAGAATAATTCTTTATGATTGGTTAAGTGTTGAAAAGCATTTATATTTTCCTCATTTTTTTAGAATTTTTCAATTAACTACTGGATATCTCAAGGAGCTCCACGTAGAAAAATCATCATGGGTATGCCTCTGTATGGCCAATCCTTCCGTTTGGAAAAAGAATCTGAAAACGGTCTGAACGCCAAAGCTCCGGGTCCAGGAGAGGCAGGAGAATATACTAGGGCTCCAGGTTTTCTAGCATATTATGAGATATGTCACAATATTCAGTCGAAAGGTTGGAAAGTCGTTCAAGATCCTTTAGGAACAATGGGTCCCTACGCATACAAAGGCAACCAATGGGTATCTTTTGACGATAAAGCCATGATCCGAAAGAAATCAGAATTTATCAGAAGAATGGATTTAGGTGGAGGTATGATATGGGCTTTAGATTTAGATGATTTCAAAAATAGATGTGGAGAAGGTAGACATCCCTTGTTAACCGTTATAAGAAACACACTAGCTGACCCCGGTAGTGGCAACCAAGAATCAATAGATGATTTAGCACCTGTAAATATTAAACCTCCCGTAACTGAAATTGAAGAGCTTGAAGAGAACAAACAGGGGAAGTTACCAATTGAAACCGAACTCGAAGCAATAGTAGAGAATTCGGAATTTAAAGTTGTATGTTACTTTACCAATTGGGCTTGGTACAGACAGGGAGTAGGAAAATATGTTCCTGCTGATATCGATCCAGATCTCTGTACTCATATAGTTTATGGATTTGCTGTACTAGATGGAGATCAAATGGTAATAAAACCGCATGATACCTGGGCAGACTTTGATAACAGTAAGTATGATTAATCATAAAATTTTCTTTGTGGTATTTCGAAGCATTTCTGGTCACTTCAGCAAAAAAAATAACATAATATTTTTTATAAAGGTTCTTGCGTATGTTGGTACTGATCTTTTAACCTATTTCCAAAAGACTTCTTTTAAAATTTTGAATTTAAAAAATTACGAGTATTACAAAAAAAATACTTACTTTTGTTGTCCCTTATCAATATCACAAAGATTCACCAAATATTACAATCGCTCTATATCTATAGATTCCTCGACAAATAGTATAATAAAAATTAATTGACATTATAAATCTATACTAATATTATAAAGAGGAAAGGTTTGATTTTTTGTTTGTTTGTTTGTTTGTTTGTTTGTTTGTTTGTTTGTTTGAAATGAATAGGCTCCGAAACTACTGGACCGATTTCAAAAATTCTTTCACCGTTGGCAAGCTACACTATTCCCGAGTGACATAGGCTATGTTTCATTTAAAAAAAAATGGGGATCCTTACTAAAATGCCATTAATGTAACCAAAAATGACCTTAAAACCCTTACATCGCGTGTGCTGAGAATACTAGCCTCAAGGTCAAACCTTCCAATTAGTAGGGATCGATTTTTCTCATGGCCAACCGCCTAAGGCGGGTCGAGTTCCTGAAAATCAATTTATTTTGTTGCCAGAAAATAAAACAACATGTTATATTGATTACAGGGAAGCGTTGACCCAATATATTTAATGGCGAGGAAAGGTTTGTTTGTTTGTTTGAAATGAATAGGCTCCGAAATTACTGGACCGATTTCAAAAATTCTTTTACCGTTGGCAAGCTACACTATTCCCGAGTGACATAGGCTATGTTTTATTTTCAAAAAAATAGGGATCCTTACTAAAATGCCATTAATGTAACCAAAAATGACCTTTAAACCCTTACATCGTGTGCGCTAAGAATACTAGCCTCAAGGTCAAACCTTCCAATTAGTAGGGATCGGTTTTTCTCATGGCCAACCGCCTAAGGCGGGTCGAGCACCTAAAAATCAATTTATTTTGTTGCCAGAAAATAAAACAACATGTAATATTGTTTAGGTACAGGGAAGCGTTGACCCAATATATTTAGTGGCTTTTGTTATTTTTCTTTAATCCCCGTGCAAAGCCGGGGCGGGCTGCTAGTTCTTATATAAAGAGAAATCTATAAATATAGTAAAATTTGAGATTTTTATAATGACAACCGATATCGATGTAAGAAATTCATTGGTGTACTAAATCTAAGAATATTTTTTGTATATAATTAACATTTCTTAGACATTCTTCGATTCAAAATACACCTTTGACATTCTATCCAAATATCAATAGCAAGAAACCTTATAAATAATATATTATTTTTATATTTGCAGTACCTAGTAAGAATTACGTACTTCAAAATTCTAAATCACCAAAAGGTAGTTTTACAAAAGTCTTTTATCTAATATCTGTTCGACCCTGTTATTTGCACTTTTTTTCGTCACCTAAGATCTTAACCACATTATTTAAAATTTTAGAATTCTATGAAAAGGTAACAGCTCTAAGGGCAAAAGGTATTAAAGTTCTAATAGCCATTGGTGGATGGAATGATTCAGCCGGAGACAAATATTCAAAACTCGTCAATAATCCTTCAGCTAGGAGACGTTTTATAGCGCATGTTACAGATTTTATCGCAGAACATAATTTCGATGGTTTAGACCTCGATTGGGAATATCCAAAGTGTTGGCAAGTAAGTTTTTAAATAAAACAAATATACGACAAATATTCACAGACTATAATTTAGGTTGACTGCAACAAAGGTCCAATAACAGATAAGGCTGCTTTTGCAGCATTAGTTAAGGAACTGTCCGAAGCTTTTCAACCAAAAGGGTGGCTCTTATCCTCTGCAGTATCACCAAATAAAAAAGTTATCGATGCTGGTTACGATGTACCAACCTTATCTAAATACTTAGACTGGATTGCAGTTATGTGCTACGACTATCATGGACAATGGGAAAAAATTACTGGACACGTATCTCCGATGTACAATCATCCTGAAGACAATGATGAAAACTTTAACACTGTAAGCAAAATACCTCTTTACTTAGGAAAATATTCAACGTTCTTTATGTTTTAGAATTACACAATTCATTATTGGATAGAAAAAGGTGCGGATAGAAAGAAACTTGTTATGGGAATGCCAACATATGGGCAATCATTTTCATTAAGTGATAACAATAATAATGGTTTGAATGTTCCAACTTATGGTGGTGGAGAGGCTGGTGAAGAAACTAGAGCTCGAGGTTTCTTAGCATATTACGAGGTAGCTATTGAAATAGATGTTTTTTATAACCAAATTTACTATGTTTTTTTTAGCGAATCATATCTAAAATTTTTTAGTCATTATTGAGATTAATCTAGAGTTTAAATTTACTGCGTTAACTTACAGTTTTTAAATTACGAATATATGTGGTGTTAATAGAGGAATTTGATTATTTATATTACATTTTGTCTTAGATTTGCCGAAATATTATCCAGAAAGGTTGGACTGTAGTACGAGACTACAAAGGTAGAATAGGTCCATATGCATATCATAGAGATCAGTGGGTTTCCTTCGATGATATTGGAATGATAAGACATAAATCTGAATATATACGAGCAATGGGACTAGGAGGTGGAATGATTTGGGCATTAGACCTTGACGATTTTAAAAATTTATGTGGTTGCGAAGAATATCCTCTACTTAGAACAATTAACAGGGTTTTAAGGAACTATAAGAGACCAGATCCTAAGTGCGTTTTAGGTAAACTATGCTATATGTTTTCTAATTTAAATTAAATCATTTAATAGCAAAAACAGGAGTATAAACTATATAACTATAAATTATTTTTTAGGAAAACCTTCTAAACCTGCAATGAAACCTTCAACACAGAAACCTGTTATTCAACCACCTATTATTGAATCAGAAGCACCTGCAATCGTAATCACACCAAGTGTACCTTGTACTGGACTATTTGTAGCTCACGAAATCAACTGTAATCAGTATTATTTGTGCAATCAAGGTCAACTTCAGCTTCAGTCGTGTCCAAGTAATCTCTACTGGAATGTAGATCATTGCGATTGGCCAGAAAATACTCAATGTCATCCTGACGGAAGTACAACAGCACCAATAGATGAAACCATTAGGATGGAACATCCTTTTGATAACAGACCATTACAACAAGGAACTGACTTAGTTGACAATGGACAAAAAGTTATTTGTTATTTTACCAACTGGGCATGGCACAGGTATTGTAATCTTTTTAATTAGATGGAAAGTGCTCATTTAAGTTGGTGACGAAAGATAAAACATAAAGTGAGAACGGCACTCAGTTTTTTAGTGGGAGAACAAGTCGAGGGTTCAAATCCGTTTATTATCTAAAAAGCAGTAAAGTTAAGAAGAGTTGACAAAAATGGAACAGATATATGTAGAGATCAGATAAAAAAATAAGAGATGGGTTTATAGGTGTATATTTGCAGCATACCAACATTAGATAAAAAACGTACTGGAACTTAATCGGCAAATATTAGGGTGATCCATCCACGATATATTGAATTTAATCTTTAAAATTGTAACATTTTTAAAAGGAAGATGTTAAATGTCGTCCTAAGTTCAACAATTGCGAACGGCACTCATTTGGTTGGTGGAGAGCGAGCGTGGGTTCGTACGAGCTAAATGAAAAGTTATCGAAATCGGGTTTCAATTTAATAGTGTAATAAGAAAGGGAAAAGAAAAAGAAAATGGGCGCCACTTATTTTTTTATCCTATGGATGGGAAACATAAGAAACCCAAATAGATTATTATTGCAAAATTAGAAATTACACACTTTTACCTAGAAAACGAAAAATAAAAAATAAAGATAATACACTTTTTAACTTATGCCTATTGTTTGAAACAAAACTAGATCCATAAGAACATTTTAGATAACTCGAAATTTAGCTACTTTTTTTTAATATATAATTAAAAGAAAATATGGGTCAGGGTAACACACTCTAGACGGAAATGAAAATATTTATTTAAACTCTCACAATGTATCGGTATTTTACACAATAAAGATAATAGCTCAGATATAAATTTCGCTATGTATGTGTACTCTCTTTAGGCTAAAAGTGAAAGTAATTGGAAAAGATACAAAATTTATGGAAATTCACCTTTTGCTTTATTATTAACTCGAGTTAAATTACTACCTTTATAACAAGTTATAATTATTAAACATACAAATAGAAAATACAAATAGATACAAGAAAAACCACACCGATTTTTTGAAGATAGATACGGCGCTGCTCCATAACGCAGGGTATTGGCGAACACTTAAGCAAAAAAATTAATAACACGGAAACTATTATACTTAGGATTATGTAACTTGGCCCAAATGAAAAGAAAGAGTATTAGGAATATAAATTCCAGCAAATGTGGTGATTTTGTTTATTTAAAAAAATACAAAAAAATTTCAAAGTTACATATTGCAATTCCGGGATTACTCGATCGTGGCGGGTAATGACGATTAGCTGGTGGGTAATCCCGAACAAAGTTAAAAAAATCTCATAACAAAACAAAACGCAAAAAAAAATCAAGATTATGAGCAAAAATCACACATGTAACCTGTAGGCCTGTCCACCCCGCTACAAAGTTTGTGTACCCAACTCCCACAGGCAACACACCTATACCAAACTTCGCTTTTTCCGTATTCTCCACAAACTAAACAATTTTCTCACTCATTTTGATCAGAGTCCAAGTTTTGTGGATCCATGTCATCTAATTCGTCGTCGTCACAAATATTTCTGTAATCTACACCTTCTTCTTCTTCGCTTGATGAATCGAAAACTTTTCTGACAGTCGGTTTTTTGTGGGTAATAGCTTTTTTGTTTCCTTGTTTTTTTAGACCTGCCTCCTTAGCAATGCGTTTTCTTTGTTTTTCTTCCAACATTGATTTCAAGGGGGTTGATGTAAGGATTTCAGATCTTTGTTTTTTGCGCCGTATATTTTGTTTTTGTTTCGTCTTCTTCTTTGGTAAAGGTGCAACTGTCTCAAACGAAAAGTTATTTTGGTCATGTTCCTCGGTTTCCATAAAACCATTCTGATCGATATTTCTGTCGGGATCCTTTGAACAGCCAGGTTGAGGTTCTGAACAGGTTTGAACTAAGGTGTTGTTGGGTCCAGAACTGTTTTCATTAGTGGTTTGTTGTGGCTGGTCACTGGTACTTTTGAAGAAATCTTCTTCACTGAATACACCAGGATCGAGAGGAAAAATCCCAGCCCTTTCAAATCCTTTTATGGCTTTTTCTGCTGTTGCAACCTTAATATAGGCCTTAGTAAAAATGGAATTAACATCATGCAGTCATTGTTATCTTTTCATATAATGGATTAGATTTGAGAAACAAGTCAAACTCAGTGTCGTAAGCTTTCTCAAGGGAAGAAAAGAATGTCAAGTCCAGAGGCTGGATACGATGAGAGGTGTGTGGAGGTATTGAAAGCAAATGAATTCCATTTTCCTTGCAAAACTCGAAGGTAGGCAATGATATGTGACTCGTGTGATTGTCTAGGATGAGCAAAGTCGGATTTTCTTGTTTGGCATTGTTTACTTCAGCAAAATGTTTTAACCAAATGACGAACACTTCTTCCGTCATCCAACCGCTTTTTGTACAAGTGTAGATGGAGCCTGGTGGACCATTTCGTTCCAATGCAATGTCATCCTTATCCTTGGGAAAATGAACATCGGTGGAGTAAACGAGCCCACGGCACTCATGCAGCAACACACTGTAATATTTTTTCCTCTCTCTCCACTAGTTGCAGCTCCAATCTGTTTTTCCCCTTTTGGACCAATAATTCGATTAGGTCTGTTAACCGTGGTAATTCCAGTTTCATCCACGTTGAAAATACGCGTTGGGGAAAACTTAAATTTTTCCATCAAAGTCGTTATATTTTCAAAACACCTTCCAATTTCGTCTTTGTTGAAGGCTTGTATTCTATTTAAACTTGTGGCCTCAGGTTTTCGAAAGCTAAGTCTTGGATGTCTTTTCATAAATCCGTACAACCAATCTTTACCCGCTTCTTTCTTATCACGGTTGAAATTGTGAGGTATGCCCAACTTTTCAGCATAGGAAAAAACGGCACGTCTTACTTGAATAGGTGAAAGGCCGTAGAACATCTTCGCTAGACGCAATAAATGTTCAGCAATTTCCTGTTCTTGTTCGGTGGTGAAAACTGTACGTTTTCCCATCCTCCTTGCTTGGTAATAATATCCTTTCTTTGCCCTTTCTTGGAGCGTTGTTACAGGAATATTGAAGCGCCGGACAGAATCTCTTAGTCCATTGCGATTTTGAACAGCTGTTATAGCTAATCTCATGTTTTCTTCTGTCCATGAACATTTTTCAGTAGTTCTAATTCGTTTATTAGGCATCCTGTAAGAGTAAAATGCCTGCATTAGATTTTAAAATGATGGATATCTATATATATAAAAAAGGATGTGTTTTTATGTACGAAATCGATGAACTCAAAAACTACTGGACCGATTATTATGAAAATTGGTATACATATGTATTTTTCCACGGAGAAGGTTTATATGATATGCTCATTGATGCTACTCGCCACCAGGTGGCGCTGCAAAGTAGCAACTTCTGCCCCGTTCAACCGATTGTCATGAAAATTGGTATGTATATGTATTTTTTCACGGAGAAAACGAATATGCTATGCTCATTGATGCCACTCGCCACCAGGTGGCGCTGCACAGTAGCAACTTCTGCCCCGTTCAACCGATTGTCATGAAAATTGGTATGCATATGTATTTTTCCATGGAGAAGGTTTGTATGATATGCTCATTGATGCCACTCGGCACCAGGTGGCGCTGCAGAATAACAACTTCTGCCCTGTTAACCGATTGTCATGAAAATCAGTAGGATGCTGTATTTTTAATGGTTAATATGAATATGATATTCGTATTAATGGAAGTTAGCACCAGATGGCGCTTCCATTAAACGAGCAACCACTACTTATTTGATTACTGGATATCACGGCACCGTAAGGTGACGCAGTTAATATCACATATATTTAAACGAGCAATTCTTACTTAAGTATTGTGACGCCACCGAAAGGTGGTGCAGTTAATATCACTTATATTTAAACGAGAAATTCTTACTAAATTAAGTATTGTTATGCATCCAATATATTTTATCGATAAACTACAGAATATAACGAAAAAAAAATTATAAACCGAGAAAATATGATGAAAACGATAAAATCAAAATAAATTGAAAAAACGAAAAATGGAAGAATGACATAAATGATTTGCGGTACGAAGTCCGCCGGGTCAGCTAGTTTAATATAAATAAAAGTGTTAGTTTTCTTTCACATTAAAATGCATGTCGGGTAATTCCAAACAGAGTCGGTTAATGCCGAACAGACCTGTTCGTGATTCCCCGAAAACTTTTTGTAAATTATTCTACGTCACATGTATTACAAAAAACCAAAGTATTTAACAATAATGTATGCTAAGATGTAAGAAATAAGGCAATAATCATAACTGTATAAAAAGTTTGCTAAAAAAGTAGCTTGTATCGTCAACTTACCTTAATATGTAACACTAAAAAATAATATCACAACGCTGGTAAACTAACACACCGCTCTAACTTTTTATAATGGCTTCCAACGGTTACCGCGATTGAACTGACTCGATTCTATAGCAGTAAAACGTCACACCGCGCATTCAAAGGAAGAAAATAGAGGTGGGTACGACTTTAAAAGAGGTGTTCGCCATTGTCCGCTGTTCGTGGTTACCCGTCACTCCCCTACTCTTGGCTTACGAAGTGCTTCAAAGATTAATTCTCGATGATAAACGGTAACGATGAGCGATAATCCGACTAATTACTAGTTATAATTAACAGGTAGTTGAGAATATCAGCTTAATTATTGTTGATAAACGATAATTCAACTAATTCACTAGTCATAATAACCAGATATTTGAATAAATTATTATAGATCACACTTTTTGGAAATGAGTGATATTTCCATTGGTTGTGGTTTTTATACTAAAAGATTCTTATCAAAGCACGTGAGCAAAAAAAATAACTGATAGTTACCCCATGTAGGTATTCGACAATACTCACGTAGCAATTTTAACTACTGGGTATATAGAATGCAGATTCTATAAATTATGGAAAGTTTTTAACAACAGGGTCGGCTTATATTTCGAAAAGAAAATATTAAAAAAAAAAATAATTAACTGTTTTCTAAAAATGCTACAAACTAATAAAAAATCTTAAACTATGCAACACTGAAGTTATATTTAGTAAAAAAAGAATTGTGTGGTTTTATGAAACCACGGTAAGAGTGAAACTTTTTTTCACACTATACACTACACTGTCAGCTGCTGCAAACTGTAGGCGTCGAAATCGAAATCAAAATCGAAATCGAATTCGAAATTGAAATCAAAATCAAAATCAAAGTCAAAATCAAAATCAAAATCAAAATCGAAATCAAAATCAAAAGGTGTGAATGTGATTCACACACGATAGAAGTGACAACTTCAGTAAATCGACAAAAGAATGAGATGAATATATATAACAAGGGTAGGATAATTACAAAGTTTATTTGTTTAAAAATGAAAGTATTTTGATTAATTTTAAAAGATATTTTATTTGATAGGTATATGTTAAATAATTTATTGCTCAAGTTCCATATTTTCAGTTTCAAAAATTATTATTCACGACTGTAATATTTTTAAAACGTTACATGTCGTAGATACTTACGCAGTCGAAGTTCGTATTAATACGAATAGGTAGAATATAACAGTCGACGTTACATGTCGTAGATACTTACGCAGTCGAAGTTCGTATTAATACGAATAGGTAGAATATAACAGTCGACGTTAGATGTCGTAGATACTTACGCAGTCGAAGTTCGTATTAATACGAATAGGTAGAATATAACCGCAGCCGTTACATGTCGTAGATACTTACGCAGTCGAAGTTCGTATTAATACGAATAGATAGAATTGTTTTCATTATACCCCATTTCGTCATTCGTTGGCAGCGTATGAAAGATAGGAATAATGCCTAGTTGCCAGGTTTATCTTAGTAAGACTTACTATCTTTGTCTTATTAACGCGCAATAGAAAGAGATATGTTTAAGTTAAATGGCAACCGGTGACTAAAAACAAGCCACTGAACGATCACTTGATGACAGAACGATGTACGCTGGCACCGGTTGCCATTTAACTTAAAAATATCTCTTTCTATTGCGCGTTAATAAGACAAAGATAGTAAGTCTTTCTAAGATAAACCTGGCAACTACACATTATTCCTATCTTTCATACGCTGCCAACGAATGACGAAATGGGGTATAGCAGATCTGCTCACTCCCGTACATTTTTGTATTAAATTATACGCGGTCGACCGACATGCGACATGCACTAACACAGACCAAAAAACAATGTAATAAAAGTTTCACTTTAAAAATACTACTGCTCTAGAGATCACTTCTTAACTCAGAAAAAGGTTTCCATACTTTTTCTGAATGTATTACCAGGACCGTCACCCAGGAAGTGATTCTCTCTCACTATTTTTGGTCAAAACCACCCTTACTTAACTGTAAACAGAAAAAAGGCGTTGCAATTACGGGATAACTATCTCACCGTTTTGGTAATTAAAAAAAGATTACTGACGACGATTTTGGAACAGGGTACTGTAATCTATGCTGATTGTGTCAGTGATCGGTAATAATGTTTACAGTTTCTTAATGAAATGAAAACAATCTAGATAGAACAGGTTCGGCTTAAGGGAGTTATTAAATGGAATAGAGTAATAACAAAAAAATTCTACAACATAATAATAATAGTCTTGCTTAAGTTGTGATTTAAAATCTTTTAATTTATAGACAAGGTGATGGAAAATACCTTCCTTCGGATATTAATCCGGACCTTTGCACTCATATAAATTATGGATTTGCTGTTTTGGATTCAGAAACTTTAACAATAAAACCTCATGATTCATGGACAGATATAGACAATGGTAATACAATACTTTTAAAATAAACATCATACGAAGCATTTAATTATTTTTTAGAGTTTTACAAAAAATTGGTTGAATATAAATCGAAAGGATTCAAAGTTTTAATAGCAATTGGAGGCTGGAATGACTCATTAGGTGACAAGTATTCAAGATTGGTTAATAATCCTCAAGCAAGATCACATTTTGTTGGAAATGTCATTGAATTTATAGAGAAATGGGGATTCGACGGCTTAGATCTCGATTGGGAATATCCAAAATGTTGGCAAGTATGTACTATTTTATTTAAACTTTGTGTATCACTTTGATTACCAACCCATAACCGGTTTCTTTTAACATTTTGGTGAAACTGGATTAGTTTTTTGAAATGACAATTACTCGAATTCAGGAATCTGATGCCTATAAATTTAAGGTATACCTAAGTATATAGAAGGATAATTTAAGTCCTAATAAGAATACTGTCTTTAAATGACCGATGTAGCTAATAGAAATTATATAACCAGTAGATAAGTGGGAAAACCATTTTGGGAATAATCTACACAATTTAAGAACATCTAAGCCGGCTCGCACACCGGAGCAATATGCAATTAGCAACTAGCAACATTCAATAAGCAATATTATCGCCAATGTGTTTTTCCATTATATTTTTGTTGAACTCGCATTTTTTTTATTTTTTTTAGTTTTTTCAATAAAATACTTTTTTATGTATGTTTTATTTAATTTAATGTGATTAAAAGTTGTTCCTGTGAGCTGATCGCATATCTGTAATTGGTGTCTTGTTTAGTAATATGACGTGTTATCAGCTGAAATAACGTTTCAAAAGTACTCGGACTTCGTCTTCATCAGACGACATTTTCAACAAGTTATTTTTTATTGCTTTGGTATGCGAAGTACAACAAAATATGTTGCCTGTTGCTTATTACATGTTGTTAGGTGTTAGTTGCATATTGCTCCGGTGTGCGAGCTGCCTAAAATTGTCGAAAACTTATAACTTGGTCGCTAATTAAATTCATTGAAATTTTACATTTTTTTATAATAGGGTTCTAAAAATAAAGGTCTAAATAAACCTCTTATATACAATCTTTATGATATAGGTCAATAAAGTTAGAAATAATCACCCTTTTTAGAAAGTTTTTTATATTTTCACCGTGTTCTTTGTCTCTGTGTCATTCCGTGGAATTTCGTAATCGAATTTAAACCTATTTCCCGACTACCTAGAGCTCTGAAAATTTCAGGATAGCTAAGAACTGGATGACAATATTGACAATGCATGTTTCAAGTGTGTTTAAGTATATACATAAATTTCGAAATTTATACTGAATTGATATAAAATATGATATATATTGTGTATACATGTTATCATTTTGAAAGTTTTTAAGTATGTGTTTCGTAGCCTAGTTGATTAAGCGTCGAATACGAGTCAAGGTGACAGTTCTGTTATGTTATCATAATGGGATCGACTACGCGAGAGAGAAGTTTTTTTTGTTCTACATGTGACAATAGTAATTATTATTTTAACTGTTAATAAAATAAACTAATTTAGAAAAAATTTTTAGACTATACTGTGGACTATGCCGTAATCTATCTCGGTAAAGCGCTATTTGCCAAGGGAGTAATAATTTAATAATAGTACTTATAATCACCAAAAAAAAAACTTTCTTTTATAAAAAGAACTTTTTATAAATTGTGATTATTTAAATAATTGTATAGACAGGTTTGAAAGTGAAATGTGTTGTATAATATATTACCTTCGAAATTTGATCGGCAAGATGGATTTTAATGCGGTTTCGTGCGTTAGATTCTTGAGAACGTCAGGAAATTTTGTGACCATATACGATTATCTAATCTTGAGGAATTACCTTTGTGCAATCAAAAAATGCACTCGTAAAATGCATCCCAACCAGACAATAGATAAAAAATTCAGAACTCGGTGATTATTCGCGGAAATGAGTTTTATTATGCAGTAGCTTTTGAGGTTGCTGAAAACGAATATATCATTGAAAGTAGTCTCCGGAGTAGGTACCCGGTGCTTCCAAAATACCTGCTACCTTGACGCTTCAGGTTCAGTTGGTAGCATTGATTCATCTTTCTAAACTTGATGGTATTGCTGCGTATAAAAAGAAGGAGAGAAGGTAAAAATACGATCTCCTGTTTAAAATACGTATATTTAGTAATGTGATGTACATACAGTCTATACGAATTTATAACGCACGTCTTTTTTTTCTTCTGGTTTTGCTTTTAATTTATATATTTTTTAACTGACTTCAAAAAAGGAGGGGGTTCTCAATTCGACCATTTTTTTTATGTATGTTACCGTATATCTCATTTATAATCCGATTTGAAAAATTCTTTTTGCATTCAAAAGAGTAGTGTCCGTGTGGTCCCATAGAAATTTGGTTATAGTCTGGTCATCAACGTGGAAGATATTTTAGGGTACACCTCAAAAATCAACAGCATAAGCTCTACAGTTAAGTTTATATGTTAATAATGGTATATAACATAAAAACATAATAATTAGCCCATTACTGTCCCACTGTATTGGCAAAGTAGATGCTTTCACCCAACATCTAAATAGGATATATTGTCACGTACAAAGTTAGATCCATATGGAGAAGGTGAGACTGTTTGGACCCGACACAGTGAGGATGAGAATTAATGGAGAAATCATTAATTTACTTTATCACTTTCGATGTCATATTCGTTCTCAGCGAGCCCCAAAACCCAACAGTATTGCGTTTTTACTAAATGGGTAATTAATTTACCGAAAACTTCAGGACTCGATGTAAACAGTACGTATCCTAGGCACCAGGTACTCCGTAGATCACTTTCGATGTCGTATTCGTTCTCAGCGATCCCAAAAACCCACAAGTCTTGAGTTTTCACTAATTGTATGATAAATTTACCAAAAACTCAAGGAGACGACTTAAACAGTAGGTATCATGTGCACCAGGTACTCCGGAGATCATTTTCGATGTTACATTCGTTTTTAGTGACCTCAAAAACCCCCTAGTAAATACTTTTGACTAATAGGAACACCGGAGATCACTTTCGATATCGTATTCGTTTTCAACGACCTCAAAAACCGAGTAATAAAATTGAAATCATTAACGAGTTCTGAATTTTTATCTACGAATTCATGCATACACAAATGCAGTTTCTCAAAATTACATGATCACATAGGGTTACAAAATTTCCAGACTTTCTCACGAATCCAGCGCACCAAACCGCATTAAAATCCGTCTTGCCGATCAAATTTTGAAGGTTTAATGTTTTATTGCCTCGACTACAAGGCCAGATCGATAAAGTAGTTTTCTTTGTACTATGCCGAAAGTACGTCGTTCCGGCTTCAATATTACGGCAGAAAGCCTAACTTTTATGCCGTGATAATGTCGCGCAGACAGCGGGCCGAAAGAAATTATTCCTGCACTGATGTCACTGTCAGTGACACTGTCACTGCAAATGTCGGTGCAGGCATCAATATCTTTTAACACAGAAGGCAATTTCCTTCATACTTTCGGCATAGTACAAAGAAAAATAGTATACACTACATGGGCAGAAAGTTTGAGAGCCCTGCACTGCGCGCCATGATGCCCACGGCTTCGCCTCGGGCATCATGTCACGCAGTGCAGGAATCTCAAACTTTCTGCCCTTGTAGTGTAATATACTATTTCAGTTTTTGCACAATTCAATTTGTTGATCCCGTTTTCTAATGCCGCTTCAGAAAATTTTACACAATGGATCTGAACAAACTTAGAACTCATTTTCAGCGTTAAAACTTAAACTAACAACCTACAAAAAAATAAAAATAAAATGAAATTTATACATGTAAAAGGATCTTCGGAATGTTGGTATTCAATAATTTTAAACTGAATAACGGCAGTTCAAATGTCTTCAATATGCTGTAGCGATATTCTTAAAATTTAATGATGTTTTCAAGATCTTGCAGTATTCCAAAAATTTCTGGTGTTATTTTAAGAATGTTGGTGGTATTTCCAGATGGAACAGATTTGGAAATGTTTCTTTAGGGTTTCAAATTAAATACAACTAAACAACTACGAAAACTACAGTATTGCCCAACAATAAATGCCCAAAATAATAAACTCAAATACCAGAAATACACGGTACCAATTCTCGTCATCTTACTATATAAACCCGGAAATGCGTCTGGCGGTAATTTTAAAATTGAAATTCTAATGTTTAAATAGATTAATTTAGTATATAAAATGAGATACATTGTTCCCGAATAGAATGTTGCAGTTCCTGAATTGTTTCTGGAAACTCGTTCTAACGGAGTTTTAAATTTGATAACAAATATGCTCTGATGAATTTAGGTCTGGGCTAAGTGCTGGCCAATTATCTATTGTAAACTCAACAAACTCTTACGCTTATATGGAATAGAGTCTATTCATTATATAAATATTCTTTTATTTTATTACTACTATGATTCCAGGTAGACTGTAATAAAGGTCCTGATTCAGATAAACAAGGTTTCACCGATTTGGTGAAAGAATTGAGTGATAGTTTTAAACCAAGGGGACTTTTACTTTCTACTGCAGTGTCGCCGAGTAAAACTGTAATTGATGCTGGCTATGATGTACCAAGTTTAAGTAGATACTTCGACTGGATTTCAATAATGACATACGATTACCATGGACATTGGGACAAGCAAACAGGTCATGTTTCCCCACTGTATTACTATCCAGATGATACTTATGATTACTTTAATACGGTAAAACAAAAGAAAATTGTATTTTTCTTGCATATTATATGTGTTTCTTTTTTTAGAATTTCTCAATAAATTACTGGGTTTCAAAAGGTGCCGCTCCTAGTCAGCTTGTTATGGGGATTCCGTTGTATGGGCAATCATTTAGTCTTGCTGATCCTGGTAACCGCGGACTCAATGAAAAAGCTAACGGTCCAGGAGAAGCAGGAGAGTTTACTAGAGCTGGAGGTTTCTTAGCCTTTTATGAAGTAAGTACCTACATCATAAGAGTACTTAAAAGTTTCAAAATGTGTATAGCGTATGAATTGTCAAAATATATTCTTTTATATAACATGAATCTAATATTTAATAACTGAATTTAGTGTATTTAAACTGATATTTTTTAGATCTGTGATAGAGTTAAGCGACATGGCTGGACTGTCTCTAGAGATCCTGAAGGGCGAATAGGTCCTTACGCTACTCATGGCAACCAATGGGTATCATATGACGATATTTCAGAAGTAAAAAGAAAGGTTAGCTAAAGTTTCAAATAATAATAAACAATTAACACAAAGCGACCTACTGAAAGTTAAATCCATAAAGTAAATGATCATTAAGTCAAATAATAATAATAAATAAGAATAAGAATTTATTTATTCTTTAAGAGATAAAAAATGTATAGGACTCATCACAATACTTAAAAGAAACAGTTAACTTTTTTTAAACACAAATGGTTTGGTAGTGATTTCATAACTAACAATTATATCTTGGTAAATGAGTGCTAAAACTACGAGTAAAGTGTTAAATGCAAAAAAGTTTGTAGATTATAAATAGGGACGATTGGTCCAAGTGACTTTACAACGCTGTAACCTAAAAGAGACTGCATGGAGTTCCAGTCTGCTTTGGACTTGAACGTGGAAGTCTTAAATATTTTGGCTTAATTGAGGAGGCGCTTTTTAATGCACTCTTGAGCACAAAAGTCTATTGCTAATAGCTGCAATTAGAAGATCGTAGTGCTATTGAGAGCCTAATATTAGGACCTATAAATAATCCTTCTGGTGTTTTATATTCATTAGTGTAATTAGTGAAAGTTAATCTGACCCTTAGAATCCCAAGATCGCCGGGTTTCTAAGACTTAGTAATTTTTAAGCTATAGGCGCTTTCCAGAGCAATCTTTTTTACATATAAACTCTAGGGGGAAAGATATAGAATTACCTCTAAAGCCGCACGAGGATACAATCTCATTGACCCAGCGATCTCTATACAAGCAAGTCTTTACACCTTTCTGCAAAAAAAATAGTACAGGGCAGAACCCTTAAGAACTCCCATGTAATTGTTTTTGGAAACTCATGAGTTATTCTACTCGCTTATATCTGAATCCTATATTGCACAATTCTAAGCTATTCTAAATTCTAAGCAATCGAAAGCTAACGCCAAATCAAAGAATGCGTCGGCAATAAATTTGCCAGAATCAAAAGCTTGGTAAAAACTTTCCATTAGATGGCAAGCAGCTGACTGTGTGGATCGACCATATCAAAAACCATGCTGATATTTAAGTTAAACAAATTAATTGAGAAATCAAAGTTTTTGTTAAAAACAATCCTCAAACAAAATAAAGTTTAAATTAATGTAGGTTAGCAGGTAGGCATATCATGGCAATAATCTTTTTGATGAATGATTTGCATTTACAGTATAAAAGGGTATTATAATCCACCATATTGACTCTTTGCTAAAGAATTTGTGATATTTTTAAGCGAAAGAAAGAAAAATCAAAATTGTTTGTATAACTTTTTCTTTTTATTTTCTTTTTTAATTTAAAAGCTTAATACTTTATTAATCAGACCAGCAAAAGCTTCTCGAAGATTGCACCGATTTAAATTGCCAGGACGTCACTAGCATTGATAGTGCTCTGAGTTACTTTTTTAAAACTACGTAATTACTCACATAAAAAAATACCAATTCATTGAAGTCATAACATTGTATTCAGCTTTAATATTCCTTATTATTTTTAGGCAAAATTAATCAAGGACTGGGGCCTTGCTGGTGGTATGGTCTGGGCACTGGATCTTGATGATTTCCGTAATAGATGTGGATGCGGTTATCATCCTTTGTTAAAAACATTGAACAAAGAACTCAGAGGAGTAGGATCAGACATTTATCTACAAAATTGTACTTAATCAAGTCATTAATAATTGCTCAAATAAGGTTTATAAATCCTGCCTATATTATGTAATTCAGTTATTTAAATGAATAAGGAAATAAGAATGTGTACATAGAAAAATAAAAATTGAATAAGAATAAAACGTTTATCAAATGCTGTTACTATCAGAATATTGTTTAAAATAAATTAATTTTGTAAGTAAACGAGCCTAAAACTAGCTCGCGGTTCTAGCAGCACGCTAGAAACGTTAAAATTGATATATCTATAATATATTATATTTTTATCGTTTGGTCAATAAATGTAATTAGATGAAGGTATCACTACTAATATATCAAATATATTTAATGGCAGGATAGATTTACCTTTGGATTTTCCTCTTGTTATCCATAGTACTAGAAATTAGTTTAGAAATATTTTTTCTTCTTTGTAACGTGCATTTGTTTCGACGTTTAAAAGGATTTAAAATATTTCTTAATGTATATCCATTTATTTATAAGTATTTTTGTACCCATGAATATATTTGACTGAATATAATTAAAAATCGCAAACATTGAAGTATTATTTATTTAATCAAAAGATTATATATATATATATATATATATATATATATATATATATATATATATATATATATATATATATATATTAACACTAGGACACATCATGCTGCGATAGAGATATAAAAATTAATCAGTCTATACACGGGCAAAACCAAACTGCAGACACGTGTTTCGCGCTATTAGAGCTCTTCAGTCACTGATGAAGAGACATCCCTGGTATTAAAATCATTATAAACATTCCTTCTAATTTAGATAATTCATCACAATTAATGTCACAGAATAAAGAAAAAAAGACTTCACGATTTTATAAAGAGCAGATTGGAAACATTTCCATTTAGTCAGTGTATGAAGAAAATATGCTGTATCTAATCTAATGGAAGTACTTCTTCTTCTTCATGTGCCATATCAGAATTATCCGATATTGGCAATCACCATAGCAAAGGCTTCGCGGTCTTCTGCCCATATTAGGTGTTCTAGTCCACTCTCGAATGTTTTTCAGCTAAGAAACTTGTTTCTGCCTATACCTCTTTTGCCTTCTATTTTGTCTTTTAGGATTAGTTGTAGTATTCTATATCGGTTTCGCTTCTTAATACATGACCCAGATAAGACATTTTTCGATATTTAACATTCCGTCTTTGTTGACTTTCCTTAGTACATCTACATTGGCTTTCCTGGCCGTCCAAGGTATCCTTAACATCAGTCTAAGAATCCACATTTCCAACGTTTTTATATTCGATTTATAATTGATATTTTTATATCAATAATATAACATTGAATCATTCTTTGTCTTAGTTCTATGTTAAGTTGGTTATTGCAAAGAAATGTTCTCATTATTAGAAAAGTGCTTTTAGTCATTGCTATTCTGCATTTTGTTTCTATGTCTGAATTTAGTTAGTCTGTTATAGTAGTTCCTAAATAGGTTATTTTTTATGAACCTTTCCTACTCCATTTAATTAAAGTTTCGCATCTGGATGTGGATTATGGCTACAGACTAAAAATTTGACTGCAATGCCCATTTTCTGTCCTACTTTTCGATAACGATCAAGCAGAATTTGGAGACCTTCAACGCAATGGGGAGACTAATTTAAGAGCTCAGTTTTAATTATTTTTTTCTAATAAATAAATGGAGAATGACCCCAACGTAGTGAACGCTCTGAGCGTATATACGGATGGATCAAAAACAAAGCAAGGTGTGGGATGTGGAATATACTCTAGATCCTTAAACCTAAAAATAAAATGGGCTATGGATGGCTTGTCAAGTGTGGTTCAGTCAGAACTCACAGGCATAACCATAGCTGCAAAAAAATTAATCAATAGGAACATCACGGGCAGGATTATAAATATATACACAGACGGCCGACAAGCACTACCTACTTACCTTGAATAGACCACGTTTCACTTCAAGTTTAGTACTAGAATGTCACTAATCTCTAACTGAGGCCAGCCAGAATAACGTGGTCACTCTTAGCTGGATCAAAGGACATGGGAACTCTAAAGGCAACCGCATTGCGAACATTTTAGCAAGGAGGGCTGCGGGCTACAAATATGTTAGCCCTCGCCCATCTACCAAGCTAACATTGTCCGCAGTCGTGGACCTTATCAAACAGCACTCTCACCAAAACTTTATACAGTGCTGGGATGAAACTACGAACTGTAGACTGGCCAGAGAGTTATTACCTCATCCTGGCGAGGAGACAGCAAAAAAAATTTAAGGCATTGACCAGACAAAATCTCCGAACAGCTGTGGGAATCTTGACAGGTCACTGCCAATTGCGACAACATCTCTTTAGGATGAAATTAACAGAATCGCTGCGAACAAGAAGAGGAAACAGTAGAACACATAATGTATGACTGCTCTGCTTTTTCTGAAATCAGAAGATCCGTGTTGGGCGAGTACCTACTGACACCATCCGATGTCAGGGAGATCCCCCTCGGGAGCCTCATCACCTATTTTAAATCACTAGGCCTGGTGACAGCCTGAGGTGAGGATATCCCTACACACGGGAGGATTCACAATGGGTCATATGTGGGCTCAGTGTTGGCTGAGCACTAGCTCGCCCCACTCCAAATTTCCAAATCCAGAAATGGAGAATAAACACATGATTATAGAGAACAATAAAAAACAATCGACGAACTAACGATATAATAAAAAAAAGTTGAAAATAGTTATTTATGATATGAGTGTTAAAAGTGAGGTTTTATTTTGTGAGTGAAAACGTTTGTGAAATGAGCGGAGCAAATTGAACAATTTCACGAACAAAATAAAATCACTTTTAACACAAATACCATACAATGTTTTTTGTACAACTTCCCTATTTTGATAATGAAACGAGCGAATTTGCAATGACAATAAACCAAACCGTGTTAAAAGTAAACTAAACCGTGTTAAAAGTAAACTTGTTTACATGGCAACGTGTTAAAAGTATTTTTAACACGCTGCTATGTAAACAATCGTTTTTAACATTGTTTGCTATCATTAAAAGTGTCACTTTTAATGACAGTTGTACAAAAAAGATTTTTGGAGGGCTAAATTTTAAATTATATTTTTCATTTCAGAGGGATTGTAATATACAGTAATATAACTGTAACTTAATAATATATTATATCATACTTGAATATGCAATAATCATTCTTTCTGTTAGTTCAAGAACCTATAACAGATAATGGGATATATTCCACAATCTACAAGGTGGCAGGGTAGCAAGAATAATATAAAACTTGTTTTTTTTATCAAAAGCTTCTGAACTTATACTATTCTCTATACACCAATCTAGTAAATTTTATCACAGAAATAATCAAATTATTTGGTATATAAACATGATACTATAATTAAGATAAAGAATTAATAATAAACAAATCAATATTTTTCAAATTAATATTTGTATTTAATTTAGTTTTTTAGAATCACTCGATTACTATTTTATTGTAGAAGCGAATAATCGCGAAATATCTCGAAACTTCCTGTTTGTGCGTTCGTATAGACTGCCTAAGTCGTGACGTCACAGCGATGGGCGGATCTGTTTTTGGCTCCAAACATTCTCGTTGTCAATGTTAAATCCCCATAAGAAATTTTTCTTTTAGTGTTTTTGTAAATATTGTGATAAAATAAGACTTTTCAGTTGGATACATTGTTAAAGGAACTTGTTATTTAAGTGTTTTTTAATCGTTTTTGCCCAGGTGAGTTAATGTAACGTAATAATTCTGCTTTAAACTTGTTTGAGGTTATGTCTATTTAATTTTTGTTGACTTTTTGAGTATAAATACATTCGTTTTTAGGGTTTTAAAATCTAATACTGCTTCAATGGGTATGTGCTTTGTTTCGGACTGTAAATATTACAGTTTAAAGCATCCATGTAAGTTTTTTCGGTTACCAAAAAATAAGACCCAAGAGGAATAGATAGATTTTTCTCATAAGGTAAAAAACTGCTAACATTCGCTTTAAAAGATTTATGTTTTAAATTTATTTATTTACAGAAGAAAAGATAGAGATCCAAGTGAATTTGTGTGTGATTATCACTTCTTAAATAAAGAATGGACCAACTTTATTTAATTTCAATGTTCAGAAGAAGTTAATATAAAATCTCCAGAAAAAAGGTATGAATTTTGTTGCAGAAAATCCATTAGTCTAATAAACCACTTTTTTTAGGAAGCGAACTGTAAAAAACCTTCTGGCTGAGTGTTATAATATTCTGCAGCAAGTTCCATCATATTATATATTACAAATTTCCATTGTGTGTAACCCTCACAAACTTTCAAAATCCCCCAATTAAAGAAGTTGAGGAGTATTATTGAAGGACGACATATAATTTGGAGTTGGAGTTACAAATATATTTTATTTAAGCAATATATTTCCTATAGTACAGTTTTTACAATCATTAAAAAATATTAAACCACAAGCATTGTTTCAGTTTATTTTACTTACAAGTTTTGTGTAACATCTACAGAAAAACAACTATAGTACATTCAATACACCAATTTAAAACAGTTTGTTTAAAAAAATCTTTATTAACAAAATAGCATTGCACATATACAGTAAAAGTTTTAAAATTTTTATCAATTTAGTAATTTTTACATTCATATAGGCTACATTTTAAGATTATTAAATTGATTTTAATAACGTTTAAAGAGAGATAAGGACTCCATAACTCGTCACTTTTACGGTATTTTTTGACTCCAAATCCTCTCTCATTAAATGACAAAATATTTAATGCCAAGTAATTATTGTTACTAAAACAATTGATATAAAATCTCTGGAAGAAAAACGTAAGTACATAATAATGGTGCACAAAGTAAATATTAAATATCTGCTAACACTGTAGAATAATCTAAAGTCACATTGATAAACGCTCTATATAAATTTTATACTAATTATCTTAGCAATTTTACAATTTTCTTAAATTATTCAATTTTCTAACAACTTTGATAAGTAATGTTCTATGTAGAAATTTTCCAAGAGTGAAATGGTTTCTTACCATGATTCATCAAAGTCTACAATTGTCACAATTACATACTTCTTTCAATGTATGAATACATAAGTAACATTTTTTATTTTTTAAAATATAAGCTCCTTGAATTTGGTGATAATATTGTGATTTGTATTTAAGAACATGTTACCCTTATCGTCATAAAAAATTATATATTTATTATAATTCTTCAATTTTTCTGACAACTGATCATTTCTAAATGAATATGGGCATTTTCTTTCACAATGGCTTCTTCATCAATTATTCCATCAGGGCTAGCACCAACAAGTCCTGAATTTGTTAGCCATACTCCAGTTGGCCGAATATTTAAATCATAAACCTGCGTCAATTGATCTAGGATCTAGAGCATCTTTTTCATGAGTTCTACCCCACTGGATTGCTTTGATACCATCCAAATTGTATTCACCTAGAAAAATAATGAATTAATTATAATAAAAAATGTATGTGAAATTTAACTAAAGTAAGAAAATGCTATATATTCATAAAATACCGTTTTTGAAAAGACTACTTTTTGAAAAATTACAGAGGAGCAATTATTAAATTATTTATAACATCTATGACAAAAGTAATAGATATATGATTTGTTACTCACCTAGAAATGTTTTGAACAAACTAACTGGGAATCTGTTTCTCCTACACGCTGCAATTATAGCTCCAAAGTTGTTGGCAGTCATAGATACCTTGTAACTTTTGTCTTTCATACTGGCAAATATTTCTCCTCTGATAATCTGAAAATCAGAGTAAAGGTCCATTTTTTTCACATGACTGGATTCTAAGGCGTTTTCACCCTTTTTTTTATAATTTTGTTGTCATCTATAAAAGCATCGATGCTAGAAAGTTTTAGAACATATTTAAAAGCCATTATATTCTTAACAACAAATGGATCTGAAAATAAAACAAACAAAAAGGTGCTGCAAAACTTAAACAGACATAACCTCAAACAAGTTCAAAGCAGAATTAATACGTTACATTAAATCACCTGGGCAAAAACGATTAAAAAACACTTAAATAACAAGTTCCTTTAACAATATATCCAACTGAAAAGTCTTATTTTATCACAATATTTACAAAAACACTAAAAGAAAAATTCCTTATGGGGATTTAACATTGACAACGAGAATGTTTGGAGCCGAAAACAGATCCGCCCATCGCTGTGACGTCAGACTTAGGCTGTCCATTGGTTAGAACCGACAAGAATATTCGTGAATATTCTTCGATTTCATTCGACGCCTCATAACGATTCCTACTTTATTCTAGAACCGAAAAATCTCGAATCTTATTGGTTGGAATTGACAAGAACATTCGTGAATGTTCGAATTCGTATATAAACCCAACGTCCTGCTTAGGCGATAAGTTTGAATTATTGAATTTGATATTCAGTGAGTTGAATTGCGATACAAAGTAAACAGAGATTAATTTCAATTTGAGATTACAAAGTTAAAAAAACAGTGAAAAAAATGTCTCTATTACCATACTTACTTGGTGATTCTTATTATGTGCGCCCATCAAGAATGATAGATCAACATTTTGGCATGGTTTTGGATCCCGAAGATTTACTACAACCTGTAGATAGAAAGTTTTTACGTTCTCCTGCGGGATATCTTCGTAATTGGAGATCAATGGCTTCCGAACAAGATTCCGGATCAACAGTAACTTACGGTAAAGACAAATTTTGTGCTAATTTAGATGTACAACAATTTAAACCAGAAGAAATTACTGTTAAATTATCCGGTGAAAATACTGTTACCATCGAAGGAAAACATGAAGAAAAGCAGGATGACCATGGTTATATATCAAGACATTTTGTTAGAAGATATACTTTACCAAAGAATTATGATACTAGTCATATTGAATCTAAATTATCTTCAGATGGTGTGTTAACTATTGCAGCTCCAAGAATTGATACTGCTCAAATTGAAGGAAAAACTATTCCATTGATTCAAACCGGTCAACCAGCTAAAGCAGTTGAAAATAAATCTGAAGGTGCTGAGAAGGAGAAAGAGAAGAAGTAATTTTATTATAATTAAATTACTTTTGCTTATCAATAAGTATTTGATGTTATTGCATTGCGTTTAAGACTGAATTTATTTTTTTGTAATTTTGTTATTTCCTGTATAAATAAATGATTTAAATACTTATATTTGTATTATTTATAGTTTTTTAATCTTTTTACAGAAGAATCTGAAAAATTGAAAATTTTAAACATAATGTAAAACCGGTATTTATCTTCAAATTAGTTTATAAAGTTCCATTTTTGATAAGAATGTGTATTAAATTTAAGAAACTAATTTTACCACAGAACTTTTTTCTCTATAACAACATAAAAAGGATTTTAACAAAAAAACAAACTGAACCAGTTTTATTCAAATTTAAGGTTCTTATGAATGTAAACATAAAGTCTAGTGTCGCTAAATCAGGAAAACATGTACAATTTTTTTATATGCAAAATTCTGTCGTTTATTATTAGGTATCACCCCTTCAAAATAGTATAGTCCAGGGAGAGAAATTTTTCTCGTGTGACTTTTCTCGAATCAAATTCGAGCCGCAAAATACACTATTCTTGTATTTTAGTCCGTTGCTAGGCAACGAACTTTTCGTACCTGTGTACGGAAATGATCCATATTTATAAAACGTTTATAAGCAAATTCATATTTTCCGCCTTAATTTTATTTGGCAATAAGTTTAAAACCACATTAGTATCAGTGTTTAGTAACTCTGGAGGCGTTTTGCACCTCTGGACATCATCGTCACTGTCCATTTCAAATATAATTTAAAATATGAATTTTACTCAAGAGTAAAGTATAGTCCATTTCATCGTTTTTGGCCGATTTGATATTAGAAACCACTGAAATAAGATTAAACTGTCATCCAAGTTACCAATGGCGGACAGTTTTTTTTTTTTTTCTAAATTAGGTCGTAAGTTTCTGAAACTATCAGTGTGGTTTGACATCTACAAAAATATGACATTAATAATTATTAAATTCAACCCTTCAACAACGAGCCGTACATGACGGGTACTACGAATGTGAATTAAGTCAGGACTTCCGTATTGAAAACTTTTTATCTACCGGTGAAACAAGATGCAGTTACGTAAGTGTTGTATTAAAAAACAAACGTCCTCATTTAAATTTCTAACTTGCCTGTGTAAAGCGGGATTTACATTACGAAACTAGTGGCTTGAAATTAGTTTGATAAAACTAATTTCACCAATAGTTTCACGTGTAAACGTTCAGTTTTACAATGCATGCATTACTTTTGTGACACTGGAGTAGTTTCGTGCTATGCGCATATTTTTAGTGAAACTGAAACAAATGTCATGCAATATAATTTCATGATGTTAAATGCGACGCGAAACTAGTGTCGCGACAGCGCCTGTGCAGAGTTAAACGTGTGGTGCAGCTCTGATATTTGACAGGGCCATTATCTACGCAATACTGATGATTTCATGTTTTCATGACACTAAATTTTCAACGAAAGTAGTTTCATATGTGCTACAATTAGTTTCAAGAAACTAAATTTATTATGCATGACACTAGTTTCGTAATGTAAATCCCGCTTAACTCTAAATTTACTTCGAGTAAGATTTCTGTCATCGGCCAAAATCCGTGAAATGGACTATATCTATTTTTTTAAAAATAGCGAGTTGTTATTAAGAAAAGTTGATCATAATTAAAAACTATTGTCATATATCCAATATTATCCATCCGCCATAAAAAACGATCTTTAATAATTTTCTACTCGTATTTAATTAGTATCTTTATTAATTAAAACTTGATTATATGAGACTTTTTCTACATTTTTGTTGGAAAATAAATTGCTTATGGAGAGCCTACATGACCTAATTTAAAAAAATATATATTTTGAAATTATGGAGATACTAATAAAAAACTGATAATAAATATGTTTGGAACATTCTGTAAGTTGCGGATAAAAACCACTTTTATCTAAACTTTCTTGCTTATTTTAAATATTATAATTAACCATTATATTTATGTGTTGAACTTGTACATGTACACATCTCTGTGTACACCTTTCTAAAACAAGAAGCAAAACACGTAAAAGATGTTGCCTATAATCATAAAAAAATATACTATTAAAAGTGTATATAAAAAATAAACTATTTAAATTAAAATATATAATACATATTAATTCAGTAACCATTATTTTTCAATCAAGTTTATATAATAATCTATTTTTCTACTTTTTTCTAGGACGTTAAACGTCAACTGTCAAATGTTGTATCATGGCCGACGTCTGGCCAAGTCACCGTTTTTGCAAAAGTTAAAGTGATTTAACACTTTTTTTATTAATTCTAAAATATAAGTTGCAGTTTATAATACACAAAATGGAAAACTTCTTCCCGAGTATGTGGAAAGTCCGCGAGATAGCTGATAAAGTGTAAGTAGAATAGATACATATAGCAGATGTTTATCTAGTTTTTTTAATACATTTTTAAAAATAATGTTAATATAAATGCTTAGTTATTATTAAATTTATTTATTTATATTTTAGCACAAATGTTGTTATGAATTATACAGAAGTAGAAGCAAAAGTACGTGAAGCTACTAATGAAGAACCTTGGGGACCTACTGGGCAAATCATGCAAGAATTGGCACATTCGACTTTCACGTACGAACATTTTCCAGAAGTAATGTCCATGTTATGGAAAAGAATGCTTCAGGATAATAAGCAACATTGGCGAAGGACTTACAAGGTTTGTACTATATTTTAATAATATTTATTGCTTATGAATACGTGGTAAACTCATTTTAATTTTAGTCGCTGAATGTTTTGAATTATCTGATTAAAAATGGATCAGAACGTGTTGTTACTTCAGCCAGAGAACATATCTATGACTTAAGATCATTAGAAAATTACACGTTCATAGATGATATAGGAAAAGATCAGGGAGTGAATATTAGGCACAAAGTAAAAGAAATAATTGAATTTGTACAAGACGATGATCGTCTTAGAGAAGAACGAAAAAAGGCGAAGAAAAATAAAGACAAATTTATTGGTATGAGCTCAGATGCATTTGGAACACGATTTGGTAAGTTATATTCTATTTTTAATTATTAGTCATTTGGTACTTGATTTTCTTATCTAAGTATTTTATCAAAATGCCATGTAATAATATTTATTAAAGATATCTGTTAAATTACTTATTGCAGTAATAATATAATTTTCATCGCCACTATTGGATTTTTTAATACATAACCAAATAAACCTTTTAAAAAATTTTAATTCCAAATTACCAACATATCAGAAATTATTACGTTACGTCACACGTTATTACAAAGAAAATAAATAGTGTTCATATTCAACTTATTTAAGAAATTTTAAAAATCTCCAATACTATGTTAACATTTTTGCTTTTTTATTTAAAAATTACCTATTTTAAATTTTTATTCGAAAAGCTTCTAAATTAAGATTTTATTTAAAAAAAATTAGTTTTAAAACATTGAAAATTTGGGAAAACATAATTATAATAGGTATATAAATTTAAATTCACAGAACATGTAAAATTTCAAAAATATACGAAAATCAAAAATTGAAATAATATCAAGTGGGAACGTAAAAAAATATTAAATACGTAAAAACACCTTTAAAATTAAAAAGTTTTGTCAAATTTTAAAAAACAGTTTTCGTAATCAATTTTGAAAATGATTTGAAGTTTGATTTTGTGGATTTAACTTTCTCGGTAGTGAAAATACAAAAAAAAGTTGCTACAGTGAACATGTAGAGAATATTTAAACACAATTCACAATTCGACGGATATAACGTACCCGAATTTAGGAAAATTATTAGCGTACGCGAATAATCGAAAAAAGCGGAAAATATGGAAAGCTTTAGCGTACGCGAAATCAAATAATCCTTATGTGTGAGTTAACTAGCTCAGTTTTCTGCTGAACACAACACAATTACTTAACTCGTGCTTAATTAAGTTTGTGTATTTTTCACGTGACGAGGTTGTAGCTCAAGAGCTGGTTCCAATTTATGTATAGATATTTGAGACAAGCTGGAAAATTGTCACATAACTCTTTTATTATATCCCAATACGAAACCGTAGACCGGGCTGAAAAGTAGCGAGGCTAACTCAACCCCTAAATTTTTAATAGTTATTTATGTATCAAGGGCGTAAAACAGGCGTTTATGGACCGCAACGTGTAAATAAGAGCCCGAGCCGCAGGCGAGGGCTATTAACACGTAAGGTCCATAAACGCTGTTTACGCCCGAAATACATACAAACTTTTATGCACGACCGATTTAATAATCATTTATAAAAAAAAATTGCACTGTCAATTGAAAAAAGTCAACTGTCAATTGACAAAAGTCTACTGTCAAATGTCAAATATTAACTGTCAAATGCCAACTGTCAAATGTCAACTGTCAAATGCCACCTGTCAAATGTCAACTGTCAAATGGCAACTATCAAATGTCAACTGTCAAATATCAAACGTCAACTGTCAAGTTCCAACTGTCAAATGCCAAATTTGAAATGTCAAATCTCTACTGTCACATGTAAAATATTATCTGTCAGCTGTCAAATGTCAACTGTCAATGTCAACGATTGTTTTAATAATAAAACTTATAAAGGATATTTTTTTATTTTTTGTGGAGAATTTAATATAAATGCCATTTCAGCTTGCATGAATTTTATACCTCGAACCTCGATATTATTAACAACTTACCCTGTATAACCATTCACCTAATAATTTGTATTCATTCGTTATTTAAAATAAATAATTTGATTGAAACTAATATGCACAGAGGCTAGAGATAATATTTTAAAACAATAATCTATATATAGTCGATTCAGATAGAAGTGTCATCAAGTGGGCTGGGTACGTGTGAGATCATCTTTAACTTTATTACTAGATTCAATGGAAACAGTACTTTAGTTAGGAAATTATATGTCATCGCGATGTGTCAAAATGTTTATAGTTATATTGAGCATATGTAGCAATCTGATCACAAGCTGGCTAATATTGCGATTCAAATTTCACTAAACGTAGGTGCTGCCACTACAAATTTGAATTTTCCAGAGACTACTTGATGACACTTCTATTTGAATCAACTATAACAACAAAGCCAAAATAGGTGGTGGCCATTTTTATTTAGACTCATTGGCAGTTTAGATGATTGCAAGTATTTCAATATTTAAGACAAAAAAATTACTTTACCGCCCGCCATTTACACTTTATCGCCCGGCGGGCGGTAAAGTAGTCCACGGGCGCTAAAGTGGCACGTTACGCCCGCTAAATGCATGTAATAATCTGTACTTTACCGCCCGGTCGTGCATAAAAATATTAATTTATTCTTTCCAAAGATATAATTGATTATTTCCTTCGATTCAAATAAACCAATAGAATGTCATAACTTTTTGAAATTGGACCAATCAGAATCAAATATCAGCGACTATGGCACTAGAACAATATCAGCGACTATTTCTCTAGAGAAATAGTCACGTCAAATATAAATGTCAAATATTTGTCATTTTAACAAAAGCTCAGGAAATAATCTTCCTAAATATAACACGGCCTTGATTAATAGTCTGCTATTTTTGTTGCTAAATTTCTTAAAAATTTTACAATTTGTTTCGACATAATTTGACATTAATAATCAAAGATTAAATCCGTCGAGCTAAAGCTCTCGGGCTTTAATCAGATTATTAACGTCAAATTATGTCGAAACAAATTGATAGTAAAATATTCTCGAAATCTAGATACCACAAAAATAGCCGACTATAATCAAGGTCTTGTTATATTACCCTTGATACAATACCTATGCAATTTTAATATGCCGTAGTTTAATGTTTAAAGAATAAAAAAATTAATAAGCTAGACGATTTAGTCAGGGTTTTAACATTGCCAGACGCGTGCAGAAATATTTTGCAAAAAATTTAAAAAATTGGGTATTATTTATAACTAAAAAATAAGATTTCTAAAAGTTAATAACAATTGTCTTATTTTCGCGTGCGCTAAAGGTTTCCATAATTTCCGCCCACTCCTTTTCCAGTTATTTGCGTACTCGTACGCTAATCATTTTCCGCCCAATAGACAGTCCCATTCAAAATATTAAAAAAGAAAAAAATCGGTTGTATGTAAAGTCGGTTTGCTGACGATAGTTGAACGTGACAACGCCATAAGAAAGTACTGATGGAATGGTTGCATTTAAAAAAAATAATTTTATTTGTTTGATAGATATTTTTCATATTTTATTCGGGACGTCTCGAAGGTAACGCCTCATTTTTTGGTGCGTGCAGCCGGCTGCATCGAATTATAAGACGTTATCACGTCAAAAAAAATGAAAAGTCGCAGTAACAACTCTAACATAATATGTTATTATTTTGATTATTATTATTATTAAAAAATACTAAACCGATTCCAAAGTGTTTATCAGTTATTCTTTACAATAATCTTACTTGATACGTACTTAATAAAACTTCGGTTTATAATTTTATAGATATGGCCCAGTATAGACACATTAAATAATGCATAAAGTTTCTAAAGAAAAATTATCAAATATGTAAGGAGACTTCATTATTTTTATCATCTGAAAATGTAACGCGGTTACTTCTGTTTTTCAAACAAAAAAACAACGAACTGAATACGAGGCTTTAACTATATTTTGATTTCATTTTAATTCGCAACGATTTATATAAATTTCATAAAATAAAGTTGTAACTACACAATTTTTCATAATAAGTTTTATTTTCGTCTTAAAATAAGAAAACTCGGAAAGCTACTTTAACACCTTTTAGTATAAAAAATTTAGTCAGTTATGTGAAAAAATGTATTTTACCTTTTACATTACAACTATAAGAAATATTTAAAACATTTAAACTGGGAAATTTTATACACATGAATTATTAGATGTTTTTAAATTCCAATGACAGTGGCGTAATTTCGATAATTATTGAGCATAAAATTTACAAAAGTGAATTTGTTGTTAATCTTTGTTTATTAAAAGTTTTCAGTTATTTATATTTCAATTTGTATTTATTTTATTTATTTAAAAAACATTCTGAACACAAAATTATGTAATTAGTATATTACAAAAGTACATATTAAATTATTTTTGGTTCAGAATTTCATTATTATTTACAAAAAAAATTTATATCCTTATTAGTAGAAAATTCAACATTAAGACCTATTTTTAAAAAAAATTTGTTTAATAAATAAAACAATTTACATATTTAAATTTTTAAAACTCATTAATTTTATCTGTATTTACAAATATAGGTTTTACGTTATATTTAATGGTTGGTGTCATTTAAATATTAACTTAAAGAAAATTTTACGTTTTTATCTTTGATAATTAAAATAGCACAAGTATAATTTCGATATTATTTTATAAATTTTATTATTTTTTTTGTCAGTAACGGAAATTAACATTTTCTTTTTATGCAGTGCAGAAAATATGTTTTTTGTAAGTAAAAATTTAATAAATCATGGAGCAAATATCAAATATAGTCTATAGTATAATTGCTACCTAAATGTGGTTAACATTTTTGTTCAACATTATTCAGACGAGTTTAACGTTTTTATTTTTGAGTAGGTGTACCCGCGACGTTGTTCGCGTGACATGTTAATTGTTGTATAAAAATTTCTCCCCTCACCCCGTTAAAGGGGTGGGAGAAAAAAATTGTATACACCAGATGTTAAATTAAAAGAACACAAATACATATGTGAAAGCCGCATTCGAATCGGATCAGTAGTTTTCATTTGATGCGCGCACAAACATATAGATAGACAGACAGACGTACAACAAAATATCTAACCACATTTTTGGGTTCTATATCGATGTACCCGCGACGTCGTTCGCGTGACGTATATATTGTTGTATAAAAATTTCCCCCCCACACCGTAAAAGTGGTTTACCCAACATTTCTCTTCACTGCTCTGCTCCTATTGATTGTAGCGTGATGTAAAATAATTGTACGAAGTTTCGTTAAAATCTGACGAGTAGTTTTTGTTTCTATAACGGTTATACAGACAGACAGACAAAAATTTTACTGATTTCATTTTTGGCATCAGTATCGATCCCTTATTACCCCCTAATAGTTATTTTGGAAATATATTTCATGTACAAAATTGACCTCTCTACAGATTTATTATAAGTATAGGTAATTAAAATAGCACAAGCATACCTAAATTCGATATTATTTTATGAGTTTTATTTTTTTTTTGTCAGTAACGGAAATTAACATTTTCTTTTCATACAGTGCAGAAAATATGTTTTTGTAAGTAAAAATTTAATAAATCATGGAGCAAATATCAAATATAGTCAATAGTATAATTGCTACCTAAACGTGGTTAACATTTTTGTTCAACATTATTCAGACGAATACGTATAAATTCGTTATGTAGCATTTTTTAGTCGGTTTCTAGTGCTATAACATAAAATGACAATATATTAAAAATTATATCACATTTTCTTGCTATTGGGCACGTTTGTTATTTTATTTACTAATATTAAGCTATTCCATATCTAAAAAACAAATATTTAGACAAGAATATAATTTTATATTCATTTTTAGGCGTTCGTGATAATTGGGACGATCGACCTTACACAAGAGAATCTAAGGAAGACGATTGGGAGGATAATTCAAATTCCACAGATCGATATCGAGATAAAACTCTAGAAGATGAATATGATATAGATAAAGAAGATAGCGACACTGAAACAAAAAATAATAGTCACAATAACAGTATTAAGAAATTTCAAGATACGGATCTTCCAGCAAGTCCTGTGCATATAGAAAAACGTGTCAACATTAATATTAACACATCTTTAAATAGTTCTCCTAAGAAGGTAAACAAACCTTTGAAAAAAGTCGATTTAGGTGCTGCAGCAAATTTCGGACGAGATAGCAGCCAAAGTCCATTACCTCCTGTAGGAAGTAACTTACTTAACGATGATTTCGATCCTAGAGCAACTGAATCGTCCAACAGTGCCAAACCATCAACAGACTTTGGAGATTTTGGGTCTGCTTTTGGGGATACCAATACTACTCAACAAAAAGATGATAATTTTGCAGATTTCAGCTCTGCATTTTCTACAAACTCCACTGAAAATAATACATCACAATACTCAGCGAATTTATTAAGTCAAAATCCTGGAAATGTTGCTCCTAATTTGCTACCTGCCACTAATTTACTTTCGGAACCTCTCGGCGGTTTCGGTGCTCCAGAACCTTCTTTTCCTGTTGCTGCTCCTACTACACTCAAAAGCAACAGTGATCTGTTGGGTGATCTTGATTTTGGATCCTTGAATATTCAATCGCAAACAGCTTCACTTGCTCCTAATAACAATTTCGGACCTTTGGGGAATTCCAATCATTTTATGAGTTCAGGTAAGATATTTTTTCTATTGTTAGCTTTGGTAAATTAATTTCATAACTATCCGGCAGTATTTTAATAATTACTAATAGATGTTATTTTTAATTTTAAATAACTGTAAACCAAATATAACTTAACTTAACCATTTAAAATTGAGATTACACTATGCGCTTGTTTCTGTTTGCTAAGTACAAATTAGTTCCATTGTGCCAGGTAAGGCAACACTCTTGTGAAATGTTAAGTATTGAGTCTACAATTTAAAATTTGTTTTACTTGCTCAACTCGTCCATGATAATTCACCGACAACTTGACATCGAGCTGATAATAATTAGAAGCCGCTTCTAATGCTTTTAACGTGCGCTGAGTAACAGGAGATAAAATGAAGCTAAGAAAGGATTATCATTTAGTTCCTTTTTATCTCTGTTGTTACTTGGATCGCATTCAGACCATTGAAGACTGTCTCTAGTTAGTATATGCTCGAATAGAGTGTGGTTTTGGTCGTTCGCGGTGATAAAATATCTGGTTCGGATTAAAAATCCGGTATTATCGCAGCAAATTTGACAAGTTGGTGACGTTTTTTAACTTGTCAAACGTATCGAGCATTTACTTATACAAATTAATTATTCAGTTTAAATTGCAGGTGCGTTTGTCGTTGATTTTTTATCGGGTTATTTGAAAGTATGTAATTTAAGTCGTATATAAGAAAGTTGTCTTAAATTATTTCTAAATCTTTTCACCATACAACAATATTAGGTTTTCTCCCTTTCCAGTGGAGTAAATTCTTTGTAAATTGTACTTTCCGAAAAACTAAAACATACCCTAACATTAAAGTATTATTACAAGAAACTGTAATAGTGTCTTATTTAATAAAGCGGGTTATCAATCAACAAATGTTGCAGAATGCAGAATATTAATTTTTCTATCGCTTTACGAGTTTTTGAAAAACATTTTCAAAGAAATTGACCATTTAACTAAGAAGAAACAACTACTTTCCGGGCTATGTGCCCCGACGGATATTGAATTATACTTCAAAGTCAAACGGGGTTGGCATATCTAATAGATAATTTAAACCAACCATTTTGGTTTGTCGTTAGAAGGGACAACATAACTTGTAGACCGGTTTCGGTGTATTTGCACCTCGTCAGTACAAGGTACTGCTTAAAGCATAATCGCTGACTGAAGACTACACTAAAATCACAATCAATATATATCTAACGAAAGTATCAAGACGTGAGTCTTGTTGTCAAGTCGAATTTTGGTTTGCCGTTAGAGGTGAAGTTGTCACTACTATCACATCTTTTACACTTTTGTTATTGTGATTTTAGTGTGGTCTTTAGTCAGCGATTATGCTCTAAGCTCGCTTTTTTTTTCTTTATTGGCAATCAGAATAAATACAATACAATCTATGAGCCAATATGATGACTTGTACATAACAACGGTAAATAGTATGTACATTTAATGACTTGGAGAGGTTAACATCCAATGATGTTACCTCAGTTTTCTTTTAGGTCTATTGGCCAACTTCTTTTGAGTCTTCTGTTGTCAAATGGTTGTAGTAGTGGCTGCAGGAGTGGATTGGGATGGTCCTCCAGTTTGTTGTAGTGTTTGTTAGCGTTTTCTCGGATTACTTCGTTTATGTAGGGGATTTTGAGGTAAGTATGCAAGGTATAGTTTGATATGTACCAAGGTGTGTTAGTTATAGCTCGAAGAATTTTCGACTGTGCTCTCTGTATGATAGCTGTATTGGATTTGCTGGCGCAGCCCTATAACTCAATTCCATAAGTCCAAATCGGCTTTAAAACTGCTTTGTATATTAATAGTTTGTTTTCTAAGGATAGATAGGATTTTCTGCCAATAAGCCAATTTAGTTCTTTGGTTTTCATGTCTAACTGTGTTCTTTTCTTTTTTATGTGCTTCTTCCAATTTAATTTGCTGTCAAATGTGAGTCCTAAGTATTTAACACTATCGCTCTGGGGAATATTATTTTGTTTCATTTTCACTGGTGGGCAGGTTCCTTTTCGTAAGGTGAAAGTTATGTGTGTAGATTTGGATTCATTTACTTTGATCTTCCACTTACTAGCCCAAGTTTCTAGTAGGTTCAAATGATGTTGTAGATTTGTAGAAGCTGTTACTGGATTTTCGTGAATTGCAAAGATGGCAGTATCATCAGCAAATGTTCCCGTAGTTGTTGCAGCTGTGGTAGGTAGATCGTTTGTGTAAAGTAGGTATAAAAATGGTCCTAGTATGCTTCCCTGTGGTACACCTGATAGTATTGGTAGACGGTTGGAGTGTTCTTCGTTGACTTTCACTTCGAATTTGCGTTCGTGTAGGTATGACTTCAGCAGGTTAAAGTAGTTATTTGGGAGAACTGTTTTTATTTTGTAAAGTAGACTTACGTGTCACACCTTATCGAAAGCTTGGCTTATGTCCAAGAAAGCAGATGTGCAGTATTGTTGCTTTTCTATTGATTCACTTATTATATTTAGTATACGGTGGCTTTGTTGTGTTGTTGAGTGTGATTTTCTAAATCCAAACTGATGATTGGGGATCCAGTTTTCTGGTTCTAAGTCTTTGTTCAGTTTGTTAAGTACTAGTCTTTCAAGTACTTTTGCTATTGTTGGTAGAAGGCTTATGGGTCGATACGATGTGACATCTTCTGGTTTTTTCCCCAGGCTTAGGAATCATTATGATTTGCCCTATTTTAAGTGATTTCGGCCAGTAGTTAGTTCTTAGGACCGCATTGTATATATATAGAAGTTTTACTAGACCTTTTTTTGGTAGTTCTTTTAACATCTTTGCTGTTATAAGATCTATGCCTGGTGCCTTTTTTTCATTTAGAGTTTTGATTAAATCTTTAACTTCTTTTGGTGTGAACGGTCTTAATCCTGATTGTTCTTCTAATGGTGCATTCACTGTTTCTTCTACTTCTAGTACCGGATCATTGTTTTGTGGTGTAAACACTGTTGCTAGGTACTCTGCGAATAGATCAGCTTTTTCTCGGTCACTTTTTGCCCATGGTCCAGGAGGGTTTGCCAGTTTTCGTATGGGGGGTGATGTTGTGGGTTTCTTTTTATTTTTTATAGGCTTCCATATAGTGTTGTCAGTTCTCGAAAGATTGGAGATATAATTGGCAAGCGATTCATTTTTCATTTCTCCCAGTTTTGTTTTTAGTTTATTGCTGAGTTGATTATATATAGTTCTATTGTTTGGTGTTCGGGTTCTTTGCCATCTTGACCTGGCTCTTCTTTTTTGAGCTATTAGCTTTTTGATTTCTACAGGTATGTTATTTACTGTTTTCTTTGGATTAGTCATAGGTGTGGCTGCTATGGCTGCCTGTTGTAATAGACTAATAAATTTGGCGCATTCATTTTCCAATTCATGGGGTTCCTTTAATCTTGTTGAAAGCTTTATGGTGTTTTGGATAGTTTGTCGGTAGATGTCCCAGTTTGTTTTGGAGTTATGTAGTCTTGGTTTTGGGGTTTTTACTATTGGACCTGTACTTATTGTAGCTATTATCGGGCTGTGATCTGATGACAAATCATAATTGGATGTTACATCTGTATAGCTCATGGAGATGCCATTGGTTACAAAAAAGTCGAGTAGATCTGGGATTTTATTCTGGTCGGTAGGCCAATACGTTGGTGATCCCGTTGAAATGAATGAGTAGCTGTTGTTCTGAATTGCCTGTGATAAGATAAGCTCGCTGACGGATAACATATACCTTGTACTGACAAGGTGCAAATACACCGAAACCGGTCTACAAGTTATGTTGTCCCTTCTAACTACAAACCAAAATTATCTATTAGATATGCCAACCCCGTGTACTTTGAAGTATAATTCAATATCCGTCGGGGCACATAGCCCGGAAAGTAGTTGTTTCTTTTTAGTTAAATGGTTAATATCTTTGAAAATTCCTTAATAACCTTGTATATTCTCGAAAAAAGTGTTTTATTGTTGATATGTTTACAACAAGCACACAGATAACTGCACAACCTGTTTCATGTTTAATATAAATAGTTATTTTTTCTTATTACCTCTACTGAGAATACACGTACTTTGTTGCCACGCGTAATCTGGTTAATTTATTGCCACATTTCTTGTTTATGATTCATAATCTTTTTTCTTTGTTTTAATTATTGAAGTAAAACTTATTTAGGCGCGACTAGGGGTAACTCAGATTTATTTTCTGACGGAAGTTGTAATTCTGACGGAAGTAACGGTGTGATTTCAGCTATGGGAGGAGCTTAAATTTTAAAAATTTTCGAATTTTTCAAAAAATTTTCAAATTTTTTAAAATTTTGAAGATTTTTAGAATTTTTAAATTTCAAAATTTTCAAAATCTTTAATTTTTAAAAAAATTTAAGTTTTCAAAATTTTTAAAAATTCTTCAAAATTTAAAAATCATGAAAATTTTTAATTTTTTCAAAATTTTCAGAATTTTGAAAATTTTTATAATTTTGAAAATTTTTCAAGTTTTACTTCAATCACGCGTAAAGGTTACACGCACACTTTTTTTTTTCTTTAGTATTATATACGTTCATATAAAAAACTGTTTGAATTAAATTCTTATACACTATTCGTATATATTTTTCCTATCTTAAAAGTATCTTGGGACTATCGACTTGTCGGGAAACTCATAGAGATTTCCCATTGCAGATACCAGACAAGGAGATGTAAGTGTAGACAGTGAACAGTGGCTTGTTTTATCCCGAAGAAAGAAACAAACACAGGCGGAGAAAGAACTCGTTCAACTTTTATCTAACTTTGCTGAAACCCGTTCCAAAATTACTTCACAAGAACAAGTTGAAATTTTATTAATTCAGATTGAAAATATCACTAATCTACTTCCGGGACCATTAACTCTTCAGAAAGTAATGAATATCGACAGTGATTTATACAGCGAAAACTTTGAGGAAGCGTATCGTGTGTTTTTAGATAGTCTTATCTTTCACTTTGATAATCATTTTCCATTTAGAGGCGATAGTCTTTATGAACCTATCAAACATTTATTGTCTATAGAAGATCACAGGTTTTTCTTTTGGAATATAAATTTTTTTGTTAAAAATCTAACAAAGAATGAAAATATTGTTAGATTAATACAGATTATGTTAGAATCAGATGCTTTATTTGCATATATCTGTTGGAATATGCTACAGAGGGATAATAGTTGGAAAAAATTTGTCACCATTCTAGTAAGCTTACCAAACAGAGTATCGAATATTTCGGAAGCTAAAAGTCCAACTTTTTTTTATATTAAATATTATCCAAAATTTTTGGTATTGAATATTTTAAAAATTATCGAATTTATTTCAGATCTATTGAATTATAATCATGAAACAAACAAAGATATTAACTACAATAAAATATCTTTATTATTAAGTAAAATAATAATCGATTTTAATGACAATCTTAATAGTGAACCACTCAAAGATTTTATAGAAATACTGGCAGTATTAACAAACAAAAATTCATCCAAAGTACATTTATATCGACAGATTATAAGAAATATTCTGATAAATTTAGATCGATCTGCTATATATTTATTCACTAAAATGGCTTTCTTAAAACTAGATCCCAAGGATTACGTAATAAAACATATATTTGGTAAAGAAGTATTACAGAGTGAAAACTGGAAATTTGTATTGTGTACTAAAATTCCGTTGTTGACACATTTCGAAAAAGAATATGACAATTTAATATTAAATTTAACTTTGTATTTAAGTTCAACTGATCATAAGTTATTACTGAAATTGTTCTTAGAATTTATTACGATTTGGGGAGACAAATCATCTATCAACAACACTAGTATCGAACAACAAATTTTTGTAGCTAAATTTTTAATATACATTTTTAACTCTATGCAAAATATAGGAATAAGCCAGTATGAACAATCAAAGATTACTGAAAAAATATACTCAGGAATACCAGTTCACCTTGAATCTAATATAGAAGTTATAAGAATTTCTGGTATGAAAATCGGTGAAATTATTCTAAATTACTTAACAAAAGAATCTGCCAATAATTCTGATGCAAAACTTGAATTTGATTATACCAAAATAAGTAACAAAGGTAAAGATATTGCTGAAGAGTTACAAATTATTTGGGAAAATGATTTACAACAATATTATAAAGAAAAAGTTGAATTCAATATTAACATAGAAAATATTTTATCAAACCTTTCTGAAAGAGAAGATAATATTGTTGAATATATTCCCCCAGATCGTAAATTTAGAAGTAAACTCCGACTAGACGAACCTAAAAATGAAATTACTTCAATAGGATTAGAATCAAATACCAGGATTAAAATTATAGATAGTACAGATTTATCCCTTGATTCTGATGATGACTTGGAACCTTATGATGTATCTAATGATATCCCAACAACTAAGAAAAATGCTCCAGTTTATTTACGTGATTTAAAAGAGGGTCTAATAGAGTCAGAAGATTACGAAATTTTCCAGCTAAGTTTAAAAAGTTGTGAAAATATTATTTCCTCACAATTACCTGATGATGATGCCAATATTGGATTAGAAATTCTAGAAATATTATTATCACTTGAAGCTAAAATTTACGTTGAAGATTTTGATAATCTTGTTTTTCAAAGTGCTGTAGCTATTACAACAGTGTATCCTGCATATTATGCAGAATATTTATGTAAACATATTCATGCAGATATTGGTACATATTCGATATCTAAAAGAGTATTGATGCTGCATGTGCTTAGTCAATCTGCTAAAAATCTTTCCAATATCGTTAAAAGTGATCCAAAAGTGAAAAAAAGTAAGAGACAAGAAGAATTAGACAGTGCCGAAGAGGTAATAAAAAAAAGACTAGATAGTAAAACTAGATACTTCACTAGACACAAACCTGTTAAAAATATGCAAAAAAATAAATTTGCTGACGCAGCTGGTTATTTCTTCTTTCCTCTTCTCTATGGTTACAATAGGAACAAAATGTTGTGCCAGTATACTCAAACTGACAGTGACTTTATATTTCTCATAAATTTTATCGAAACTTTAGCTGTGATTATGTGTGCTTCACAAAATTTAGTAGTTGCACCTCAAATGGCTAAAGAAATATTTCATTTTTCGTGGTTTTTGAGGTTTCATAAAGAAGTGAAAGTTCGTATGGCTATATTAAGTCTGATAGCTTCTGCTGTCATGAATGTGCCTAAAAGTATTTTAATTCGGGATTTTCTTAATGTATTGTTAGAAATCAGACTATGGCTATCTGATTTGTTGAGTCCTAATATAGCCAAAGGTGAACCTAATTTAGAATGTCGAAATCTTGCTGCTTGTACCGCACTTATTATAGAAGGCATCCTGAAAGAAGATACTGATACCGATAATTTTTAAGTTTTTTTTATGTAATTTTTAGAAATAAAAATAATTTTTGTGTCGATTTATTATTTTTATTTACAGCTTTTAAATTCCTATCCTATTTACAAACACAATTTCTTCAGTTTTTACTGAATAAATTTTGTTCTAATTTTTACTGAAACACACAACTATTAATGCAGATAAAAAGATAATGGATACAATTTGTAAAATTTCAATTGAAGGTCGTCTGATATTGAAGTTAATTGAAATTGTCACATTCAAACACATTAGGTAATAAGTTATTTAGAATCAACTTAATAACGTTGAACTATCGTTATTGAACTATATTCAGTTATATATATATATTGAAAACTACAAAGACAATAGTTAAAAAAACGGGTGTGGCAGTCAGTGGGACTGACGGCAGACGTTATACTTCTATGCACGCGCCCGAATTCATAAATTTGTATGCGAATGATTTAGCAAAGTCATTATATGATATTCGTGTTCAGCGACCTCAAAAACCTCCTAGTACCGAGTGCACACTCATTTTGTATCGAATTTGCATAAAATTCCTGGAGACGAGGTCCGCCTTAATCACCAAGTGTTTCGGACACAATCGCCATTATCATATTCCTGTTCAGCGACCCCAAAAACTCCGAGTATATAAATTGAACCCATTTGGAAAACTTACCGAGTTGTAATTTTTCTATCTATTTTCTGTTCGGAATGCACTTTTCGACTATCCTTAAAAACTCTGTTTGTGTCGCCAACAACCTCAAAAGCATAGTGCAAGATATAATGCAACCAAGTGACGGTACTATGGACTAAAATACCAAATACTAAATTTTATGTGTTTACTTACGTGACAGAATTATAAAATAATCTGTCAAACACAATGTAATGTGTCACTATGATATTCAAAACATTAGCTCAGACTATTTTTTGTATATCTATCTCTTGTCAATGTAATGAATCTTTAAACGGTATTCAAAGGATTTATAGTTATAGTTAACATGTAGTAAATATTTCATCCTTGTTTGTACCGACCAATATACCATATATGTGTCTCTCTCCTACTCACACCATTACATATGCAATGATTTTTCCCATTTAACACTACACAATTTTTTTCCGCCGAGTGCACGAATAGAAGTATAACTTCAAAAAAAAAAAAGAATGATGTGTACTAAAGTTTTTAATAATAGCCTTTGTTTAAAAGCTGTACTTTGTCTAATTGATTTGTAAAACATTTTAATTATTCTCCAGTTTTCTTTTGTTACGAATTTGTCAAAAAAGCAATTTATGGATATGACGTAATTATTAAGGTGTTTCAAGTTTTTTTAGAGTATTAACGTAAAAAAGTTATTATAAAATCTTCTGAATCTATTTTATTGAAATAATGTCACCATTCAAATTATTTTGTTATTAATATACTCAGTGACATTAGAAGTGTTACACCCAGAAGGAACAATTTCTTAATCTTAATTTTTTGACAACAGAATGACTATATTTAAAGAAAGCTATGATAACAATATCAATGTTTTATCTTTAATAGTTTTTGTTTTTATCTTAAATTTAAAAAAAAGGGTGTGGCAGTTAGTGGGACTGCCGGCAGAAGTTATACTTCTATGCACTGTTAACTAATAAAACTTAATAACTACAAACACAGGCAAGTAGAAATATATTTTTTTTTAAATTAACTATTTAATTGAATAAATACAGATTAGAAAAATAAGACCAGTTGATGTGTGTCCTTACTTGAAACACGAAAACCAAACAGTAAAACGATCAATGTACAAAAAAAGTGTTTACAAAACCCGATTTGCTTACCGTGGGCTATTACAGATTTTAAAACACTAGAAAACAATGCAAAACATTTTCTAACAACACACTTTACAAAATTTTAACGCACTTTGAACTGCACTTTTCAGTAACTTTGCAGGAACAGGTTTTAACTCACACGCATGTCTTCGACTCAAAAGCATAGTCAAGGATATAATGCAACCATGTGACGGTATTTTAGACTACAATACAATACTCATTACTGAATATTATTATTAACATAAAATACTAAACTTTATATGTTTATTTACGTAAAAGAATTATAAAATAATATGTCAAACATAATGCGATACGTCAATGTAATACAATAACAATAGCTCAGACTGTTTGTTGTATATCTATCTCTTTTCAATGCAATGAATGTTTAAACGGTATTCAAAGGACTTATAGTGATGACTAATAATATGTAGTAAATATTTCATCTTTGTTTTTACCGAACAATATACCTTATATGTGATTCTGTCTCTCTCTTACTCACACCATTACATATGTAATGATTTTTCCCATTTAGCTACACACTAATTCATTCCACAGAGTGTCCGAATAGAAGTATAACTTCAAAAACGATTTATGAAGACCGGTTGGTAAAGAAATTTTTAATTATTGTTTTCATTTTAATTGTAGTCAGTGTAACAAAATGCCTTGAGTTCGAGGACATCAAAATTACCACCATGTTACCGATTTTGACAGGGGTAGAATTGTTGCCTACAAAGATACGGGTTTGTCGTATTGTCAAATTGCCCTTCGTGTTAATTGTACGGCAATGACTGTAATGCGTGTGTGTCGTGTGTGGACAAACGAAGGTAGAGGAACACGAAGAAGACCAATTGCTACTACGCGTCAAATCGCTGATCAATGGTTTGGAGAGGAAGGTAGACCTGTTACTATGCGTATACTATACCGTCGCATTTGAGCCTTTGGACTGTTTTCATGCCGCCCACGACTAGTGCTACCTTTGACCCAGGACCATTGCCATCTATTGGAATTTCTTTTAAATATAATGCAAGATTTTAATGAAATTCTTTATTGACAATTATACAAAAATTAATGACATCAATCAACAACAAAATTATATTATAAAACAAAACAAACTATTAATTACATTGATGTTTCAACACCATCAACGTTTGAATTAGTGCCGAGAACGGCAGCAATGGGTGGAAGAATGGCATAATGTATTCAGCGATGAATCGCAATTTTGTTTATTCATGCACGATGTCCGTAGAAGGCACTCTGGCACAGTTAATCCATCAAGTTCAAGTTGCATGGAACGAGATACCACAAGCAGACATTGATCATCTCATTTTGTCAATGCCTAGACGTGTACATGAGTGTATTCAGTTACATTATTTTTTTTTTTGTTATACGTTATGAAAAATTCTTGAAAATGTTATCGTTTTATTCTCGATGTAAATCTACCATGTTGCCAAAAAATTAAGATTAAGAAATTATTCCTTCTGGATGTAACACTTCTAATGTCACTGAGTATACATTGATAGATCTACTAAAAAATCAAAGATAATTGCCATTACATACGTTTGAAAATAGTATTTGTCAAAAGATTATCTAAACTAAACTTGTAATAAAAGTAAAAAGATTTTTTTTTTTTTATTTTTTTTATTATTATCTAAATTAACAGCAATCAGAATCTAATTCTATAAGCTATTTAGTTGGCTGTGGACACGTTGTGTGGTCCTACTTGTGGCATGATGAGACTTCTCCAGTGAGAAGTACCCTTCTAATTTATTTTAGATCTATAGGCCATCGCCTTTTTAATCTTCTGATGATCGTCTCTTGGAGAAGTGGGAGTAGTAGACTGTTGGCGTGGTTTTCCAGTTTTTGGTGGTGTTTTCGGCTTCTTTCTTGGGCTGTCTCTTGAACTGTTTTGATGTGAAGATCATTGTGTAGCATCTCGTTTGTAATGTACAAAGGGGCATCAACAATGGAGCGGAGGTGTTTTGATTGTGCACGTTGGATTATTGCGGTGTTAGATTTGCTTGCGCAACCCCATAGTTCTATGCCATATGACCATATTGGGATGATTGTGGCCTTATATATTAAGATCTTGTTTTCAAGAGACATTTGTGATCTTCTGCCCAGCAACCAATATAGTTCTCTCATTCTTATGTCCATTTGTTTACGTTTCTTTGTGATGTGTTGTTTCCAGTTAAGTTTGGAGTCAAGATGCAACCCAAGGTATTTCACGCATGTTGATCTTGGAATTTCTATATTGTTTATGGAAATTGGAGGACATTGGTTCCTGTTTAATGTGAAGGTTATGTGCTGCGAGTTTGATTCGTTGATTTTGATTCTCCATGTTTTGAGCCATTCTTCTATATGGAAGAGGTGATCTTGTAGGTTCGCAGATGCTATTAAGGAGTCCTCGTGGCTGGCTAGAATGACCGTATCGTCTGCAAATGTGCCTATCGTGGTGCTGTCTGATGTCGGAAAATCTGCTGTGAATATTAGATATAATAATGGCCCCAAAACACTGCCCTGTGGGACTCCTGATTTTATGGGATGATATTGGGAGGTTTCGTCATTTACCTTTGTTCTAAATTCTCTGCCAGTTAAATAGGATTTTAGTAGATTATTGTAGTGTGTAGGAAGACAAATTTTAATTTTCTGTAGCAACCCCTCGTGCCAGACTTTGTCGAATGCTTGGCTAACATCCAGAAAGGCTGCTGAGCAAAACTTTCTCTCTTCTAAGCTTGTGTTAACGGCTTGTACTATTCGGTGACACTGTTGGATTGTTGAATGTTCATGACGAAAACCAAATTGGTGATCTGGGATTATGTCTATAATACTTTCAATTTTGTGGAGGATAATCTTCTCTAGCAGTTTTCCTATGCATGAAAGCAAACTTATTGGTCTGTATGACTCGACATTATGCAGTTGTTTACCTGGCTTCGGTATAAGTATTATTTCTGACTTTTTAAGCTCTTTTGGCCAATAATGTAGTCTTATGATAGCATTATATATGTAGCTTAACATTACTAAGCCTTTTCGAGGCAGTTCTTTCAGTAGTTTTGGAGTTATCAGATCAGTTCCTGGTGCCTTCTTATTATTTAAAAAGGTTATTTCTTTTTTGATTTCTTTAGGGCTTGTGAGGTTTATAGGAGAGGTTTGTGGTTCTCTTGGTGGGTTATTTGATTGATTGTTGTGTTAAAGGAATATTTTGACCTGGTGTGGGGTTGAGGGGTGAAAAGACTTTCGTCAGGCGTTGTGCAAAGAGTTCTGTCTTTTCTTTACTACTTCTCGCCCAAGTTGTATTGTTTGGTGTTTCAATTCGGAGAGGAGGAATTGCTGTTACGGGCTTTCTAGATGATTTGATAGGCTTCCATATAGAGTTGTCGTAGCGGTTGAGTTTGGAAATGTAGTTCGAGTAGTTATTGTTTCTCATCTCCTTGATTTTTTGTTTGACAGTGTTTTTCAGGTGGTTATATTCTCTTTTGTCATTTGGAGTGTGAGTTCTCTGCCACCTTGCCCGCGCTTTTCTTTTTTGGGCAATAAGTTTCTTAATTTCCAATGGGATGTTAATATTTTGGCTTTGGTTTTCCATATTTGGCGTAGCTATTTTTGCAGCTTCCTGTATGGTACGGATAAAAGTGTTAAGGGTTTCTTCTATTTCTATTGTATCTTTTAGACGTACATTGAGATTAGTGTTGTTATTTATTTCCTGTTTGAATTTGTCCCAGTCCGTTCTTGAGTTGCTTAGCTTAGGTGGTTTTTAAAGTTTATTATAGATGTGCTGATGGTAGCTATTATTGGTGAATGGTCTGAGGATAGGTCATAGCTGGGTACTACATCGGTATATGTTGGGAAAGAACTACGAAACCATACATGAGTAATTCGGTTATATTGAAACAATTATCGTTGTTTTTTATATAAAACATTTTTTTGTTAAAAATATGTAAGTATTAGGAACCGCAATATTTGAAGGAATTCTATTAATTACATGACCATACAAAATTTACAGTTATTCAATTATATGAAATTATGAATAAAAATTATGATAAAGCATGCTATATCATAGAAACTAGATATTTTCATATTTTTGTATGAAAAGTTGATTAAATCAAACAGAAAGTTAAAATGTATATGAATATGCAACACTACAGAAATAAAGTTCAAGACAAATTAATACTTTTTATTAAATATTTTCATATTCTTTGTTGCATATATTTTTACTTCAATTAGTTGTAGATATTTTTGTACTACATTTACTATGGAAATTCAGCAGCTTCATAAAACAAAGAATTTTCAGGTTCCGCCATCACAGACATTCGTAATAAAACGATAAAAATTTTAAAAGAATTTAATTAACTTATCTATTTCTGAATGTAAAATTACTAAAGCGAAGAACTTAAATTACTCTTAACCTTGAAAACCAAAAGATTTTCACATTCAATAGAAAATTACAAATGTTTACTTAATCGCCGTATTTGATTCAACAACCCGTTTTGGTTGTTGAAAGCTGGAAGATAAATATAATATTTTATTATATTTAACGTATTATAATAGATAAAAAAAGTGTGAGAATTTATCCTATTTATGTAAAACCTTTGTGAGAGCTCTTATTAACAAGTATATTAAAAAATGTGTTTGTAGCGTCAAGGAAGTCTCCAACTAATCGAATAATTATTTTTTTTATGTGTAACAGGTCAATTATAATCACTGCTGCATTTAATTTAATCACTGATTGACTACAATACACTTCTATTTATTAATCAAAATAGTTATATTGTGTTTTTGTTTTTTTGCTACAAAAAAAATATCCATTTAACTCTTATATTTTATAATGTAATTTTTATATTTTGTAGACTCTGTTTTAACTCCTACTTCAATACAACCACTCCAACCAATGTCTTCCACATCAAACAATAACACAGAAAAGCAAATCACGAACAAAAACCTGCCAGTAGGAAGCACGTGGAAAAATTCAGGCAATATCAATATTGATTTGGACAATTTATTAACAAGCAAACCAAAAACAGGTCCTTCTCCTAGTATGAATCAATTAGCCAGCAATCAAACATCTCCAGTTAATCATGCTCGACCAGTAAACACAGGACTGATTTCACCTGGATTTGGTACACAATTAAACTTCAATAACATGCAAACATTTACTCCAACTCAGAATAATCAATTTTTTGCCACATTTAAATGATTAAACGTTAATAACTGATTTAAAAGCCTTCGGGTGAACCCATACAATGATCTCAGATGGCAATAAAAAGCTAATAGCAAATTATTTTGTTAGAACAAACTTATATCAGTTAATGAGCAGCAGTATTTTTTAACACTCGTGACCAGTGCATAGGTGTACCTGTATTTCAGATCCAATCTAAATTTTGTTAGTATTCAAATAATTTTTCTCTTCCAATTTGATGTTTGTAGATCGAAGAATGTATCTTTATTTAATTTTATAGTTATGATATTCTCTTAACGTATTTTTAGATTTCCGAGTTTGATATATTTGTAACTGGTTATTTTACTATATTTCTTCAATTTTCTCTTTTGATTTTCTAGAAAATGCTGCACTAATATTGGATCTTGAATTGGGATAAATAACTATTGCTTATTACAAATAAAAAAGTATACATTAATATAAAAAAAGTATATAATTCGTAAAACAGAAAGTTATATATCATAATAAATTGTATATATTACCTTTTAGATTCGATACTTATTAAACAAAAAGACTTTGGGATAGTTCCCAAAAATTACCGGTTAATTTAAACAAAACTGATGAAATACTGCTGACTTAAATGTTGATTCTTTTAAATAAATTGGCTACTTAATTATTAATACGTTATTTAAACAAAACAGAATAATTAAAAAAAAGGTTATAAAAATATTTATATAGGTAGTATCGAGTTTAAAATAAATTGTAATTACATTAAGGTGAATGAAATGTCAGGGTAATCGAGTAATAAACATTCTTATTATGCATTTAATAGTTATTAAGGATGTTTGTATGACATATTTCACTACAATTAAGTCTAGAATTACCTAAGAAACTGGATGGCAATGGCTCGAGATCTCTCTAGATTGAAAGTCAATCTTCCTGAATTGAATGAAAATTAATTAATGGCAATTTTTCTTTATTCAATTTTCAGAAAATCTTAAAAATAACCAAAATACATATCCTATTAGTCCATTGCGCGGAACACTTTTTTTTTAATTATTAATACATACTTGAAACTTTGTATATCCGCTGGGTGCGCGATGACAGCGGCACCTTGCGTTTACAATTACGGCGGACTTTGAAATATCAAATGGCTAACTGTCATTACGAAAAGTAAGTAAACAAATAATTATTTTCAATGAAACATCGTAATTTATTAGTTTTCTACCCAAATGTATTGATCATATAAATCTATAGCGTCGATAATAATATTTATCTTTTTTATTTTCCGTCTAAAATGTCAAAATCATTAAATTTTAGGTAGTATAAATGGGCTTTATCACGGCGGACTTCATGTGAAGTAATTAAAAAAATAAATAAATGTAATCGATTATCGCATTATAGATGATAATAATATGATTATAATGCCGTTAATAATGCAGACGTTTTGTGTATTTTCAGTTAAACATGGCCAAATTAATAATTAAAACTGTTTTTCAAGCAATCACTCACGACATAACTTTCCAACCTCAAACAACCAACAAAGGTAAAGAATTAGTTTTGGCTTAACATGTGCAAGACGTAAAAATAAAACGTGATGCTTCCTACAACATAGGTATCTACTAAATATAGCAAATATTTAAAATGTTGCTTTTTAAGTTAGCTTATTAGCTTTTTCCTCTTGATAGCGATTATCCACTACTTTACACGTTGTTCTCGTTTCCAACTTTTTGTGAATTTTTATAGAATTTCTGATCACTATTTTTGCCATTGTTGTTGCAGTTGACTGTACAGCAGGTTTCGTGACAAAGGTTTATTTACTTTTTAAATCGACGCATGGATAAGTGGAATCCATGTAAAATCCTTAGTAAAAAGTGATTAATCGTCCGCCGTAACTTCCTTTTTTAGCCACGGTGAGCGCTGCGATCGATTCGTGGTTCTCCCACCCTATCCTTCGCACCCAGCGGATAGCTTCCTATTAACGAGTCCAACAAAGTTTGAAATTATCTAAATTTAAAACTGCTGCTTTTTCGAGCTAGAAATAAACGTAATATTTAAGCTGTCGGACAGCAAAAACGCAGCGATAAATTTGTCGGACAATGTGAGCATTTGATTTAATACTTAATTATAAACAAATTGTGTAAAAATGAATTATATATTTATATTGTATACTAGCTGTACCCTGCCACGCTTCGCTGTGGCACATTGTGATTGAATGGTTGCGAAATGAGAAACAAAACAAAAAATACATGTCATATAAGTTTAATTTTGCACTACCTTTGGATATACAATATTTTTTGTTTTTTCACTGTCTGCGTAGATATAAAGACTATCTGGTTTGCCGACTCGGGAACACGCAACATACAGTTTTCCATGTGAAAAGCAAGCCGCATCTAAATCTAAACCACACAATTCTAAATATTGACCTTGAGCTTTATTGATTGTGATTGCAATTGCCAATCGAATTGGGAATTGCAATCTTTTAAATTGAAATGGTGTATCGGTCGGGATCATGGGTATTCGAGGAATGAGGACATCTTCACCTTTAAAAGGCCCCGTTAAAATCGTTGCTTCCAATACGTTATTCATCAATTTCTTAACCGCAAGTCGCGTACCGTTGGAGAGTTTTGGCTGATTAATATTCCGCATGAGGATAATTGGCACACCTATTTTCAATTTAAGTATGTGTGGTGGTATCTCTGGCTGATCAAGTGAGTTTAAAAATATGGAGGGTAGAGGTAAGGAGAACTGTCTCCGTGTATTGAATGTGTCCGTCAAAATGTGGTAAATAAGGGTGGCGCTAGGATCGTAGTAGGGTAAATTTTAAAAAAAGCGCCATAATTTCTTAGAGTAGGATAGATAAATAAACAAGGAAAGACACATTTCCGCTTTATTATGACACATACATAAGATAATAATTAAGTATATAAAATGAAATTTTATTAATGATTATTTTCCAGCAATAAGTGAATAAGTATTTAAAAATTCATTACAACGTTTTTTTATAGCACTTATATTAAGAAATCATACGACATTTCAATCAATTTGTCAAAAACTGCTACATTCATTCTGTACCCTACATCTACTTTAGCGCCATTGTAGTGGCAAGTTTGAGAAGTGTTATGTACCTCTAAAAAGTGGACACATTTTTAATCATTTCCCATTTAAGATCGTTCTCCTTACCTTTACCCTCCATAGTTTAAAAATTCCGTTGGATAATTAACTACTTCATCTGCTTCCACAACGGTGTCTATGGACTTATAAGTAATTTCATCACTTTGAATACTGGATTGAATAAATTTTTAAATTTATAGACATCTTTATTCTTTGCTGCAAGGATAGCTCTCTCACTGAGCCAATCGTGATTTATTTGAATGTCAGAAAATACTTTTTCAATCAGTTCTTCTTTCGATGTTACTAAATTACAAAAATGATCGGGAAATGATATTCGTCTAGACGTTTCATCGACTGGCAGCTGTCCAACAATGTAATTAGGAACGACAGCGGCATTACTATTGCGGTTGTCAGCTAGTGTTTTCCTCGCTTCCGGCAGATGGCGCGGTCATTGGTATACAGCTGATCGTTAAAAAAAACTGTTTTTTCGCGGTCGCGGATATGTGACTGATGCAAAAATTAGATAAAAACAATCCTTGATGCGGATTATATATCATACTAAAATTTCAGCTCGATCGGTGCAGTACTTTTTGAGTTTTTTAAGCGTACACAAACCAACATAACATTTATTATACAGCCGCGAGCAAAAGTATTAGGCACCCTACCGAACTGCTTGTTTGAAGATAGTTTGTGTAAGGTCATGTAATTAAAACATTTTTATGTACTTATGAGCTTTATTAAAATAGTATAATTAGTAATGTGTGGTTCCATCTTTCGATTTTATTACAGCAGTCACTCTTTTTGGCATTGTTTCAACTAACTTAAAACATTGTTTGGGTGTTATTTCATTCCATTCATTTTTTAATGCTGCGAATAAGGAAGTTTTGTTGGTAATTTCGTATCTTCTTCTTTAAAATTGACCAAATATGCTCAATGGGGTTGAGGTCCGGTGATTGTGGTGGCCAGTCTAAGAGTTTTACGCCATTTTGATTCATCCAGGCCATATAGTGAGCAGATTTATGACAAGGGGCGTTATCTTGCTGGAATTTGACGCCTTCACTGTTTGTGTCGCCGTAAATTTTCGTTATCGATGGTGTTAGAGCTGTTTCTAGGACGTCAGTGTACTTTTGACTGTTCATTCGTCCTTCACACAGCACATTTCGCCCACTCCATCGGCTGCCATGCGACCCCAAATCATAATTGAGCCTCCACCGTGTTTAACCGTGGGCACCAGAGACTCTGGATTGTATTCTTCACCCACTCGGCGCCTTACATAGATTACACCGGGAGTTCCAAACACCTGTTTAAGGAAAAAAAACAGATTACCTTCAAAACGGTATGATTTGCATTATGGAATAAATTTTCAATGGTATTCTGTTTTAAATGTAAAGCATTTTAATTAAAATAACCGTACCTCAAAGTTAGATTCGTCTGACCACAGTACATTGGACCAATCTTCCACTGTCCAATCTTTATGTTTAAGAGCCCATTCCAACCGAATTTTCATATTGTGTTGCGACAGCCATGGCTTCTTTCTTGCTTTGCAACCTTTAATCCAGCTTCAAGAAGCCTCCTTCTCACGGTATGAACACTCACAGGTTGGTCAGTTGCCTCCGATAGACTCCCAGCGAGGTCAATAGCTGTTTTTTTACGGTCTTGCAAAGACTGCCTAATCAACAGTCGGTCATCACGATCGGTAGTAACCCTGTTTCTGCCTGTTCTTGGCCTGTTTTCATAGGAGCCGGTTTCTCGGAATCGATTTATTGCATATTGCACTCCACAACGTGAACATTTCACTTCTTGCGCTATTTTTACTTGTGACATGCCTTGTTCATGTAAAATCTTAATTTTTAAGCGCTGTTCTGTATTAAGTTCAGCTTTTTTAGGCATAATTTAGGATAAAAATGTTATTCTCTATACTTAAGATAGAAATGATTACGCACAGCACGTGTAATCACTTTAAATTCGGAAAATATACTATAATCAAGATTTAAAAAAATAGCTAATTTTTAAAAACAATGAGTTACTGTTCATCTATATGTCATAAAAACAAGGTTATGTTATTTTAATATAAACATAGTTACCCCTGAAACAAAAGCATGACCATAAAAAGCTTATGACTACACAAATTGGCTATGCCGGTAAAAAAAAATAGGGGTGCCTAATACTTTTGCTCGCGGCTGTATATTAAAAAACGTAACCTGGTAAATTTCGCCCGTTCGAGGTGTCGGACAAAGCTAATCGCAGTAGAATTTTTGTCGGACAAAATTTTTTTTATATTTTTTATCAAATTGGCAACTAATTGTGTTAAAATGAAGTGTATATTAACATTAAAAAACCACTACCGACTCAGGAAATCCATGTTTTTCAAAATTTCTAGCTCGAAAAAGCAGCAGTTTTAAATTTAGATAAATTCAAACTTTCTCGGACTCGTCAATAGAACACAAAGTTTCAAGTATGTATTAATCATTTTAAAAAAGTGTTGTGCGCGGTGGACTATATCACTTGGTACCAAATAAGAGAGAGATTATTTTTCCTGTAATAGTTTTATAAATAAGTTAGGTAGGGTGTAGAGTGTAGAGTTATTGATTATCTCAAAGTGTTGAAGCGATTTTAATTCTTGTTTCGTTTTTTAGTTCCAAAATTTAATATTTGGTCGATTTTACTAGTTTTTCTTCTGTCTACATTTACCAGTTTCTTAGGTCGACTGTTTTATTAATTGGTTTGTTATTACCTTCAATTCTTTATAGAAGTATCTAGTGAAATAAAAATTGGCAGCTGAAATAGTGCATGTAATTTTTGTATGGGTTTAGCGAAATGTGAAAGTGGTAGAAATTGTAACATCCAAAGAATTATTTTTAAAATTGCACTGAAATTAGCAAATTTCTCTTGCTTTTAACTAGTATTTTTGTGTTGAGTTATTTGCACATATTTTGTATTATTTTGTATAAAGTCTAAAACAATGCTCATTGCTGGGTGCTGGGATATCTTTAATATAATTTTTAACATTGTTGTTAATTTTAATTATTTAGCCAGATTATTCTTTTTTTTATTTATTTACATTGTTTATGTTTCAAAGATTTCTCTGTATTATATTAAAATTGTTAATTACTAATGATTTATCTTCCAAAATGTACTGTATATGGTATGAAAATTGTACCAGTAATATGTGAATTCTTCTCTTATGAGAATTCTAGATCTATTATTCTATTTGGTGTATGATATTCTATTTTATACATTTTACTTAAATTAGTATATAAAAATTATCATTGCAATAACATGATCAAATCTAAGAATAAAAACAGTTATTGCTTTTGTATATTTCATTTTGTAAACAAAAAAAAAACAATAGCAATATTTATTGAAAAAAATATTCAAAGGATTTTTTTTCTAATTGATTCCAAAAATAAAAACAAATTAAACCATTGTGCCTTATAGGTAAGAAGTCGAATTAAATGTCATGACATGTAGATGATATGAATGTATGTTACTTTTTCAAAACATTCCGCTCATAATTTATTGTAGGTCTTTGAAAAATAAACTGTTATAAAAAAGTTTTATTATAATTCCTTTTCAAATAGTAGTGAAAATCAAATACCATTTTTATAGTAATACTAGCTAACCCGGCGGACTTCGTACCTCAAATCATTTACGTCCCAGATAGCATGCAAACTTGGGGCAAGTTTGATTTTTCTTTGCTTCTTTATTGCTGCGTCAAATATGAAGAGACAAGTTTGTGACCAAATCTCTGTAATATTGTTAAGTAAAATATGAACTTTCAAGTTTGCGACAATATTGCTCGAATATTGTTATGACAAAGATAATAGGTCAAGTATATAGCAACATTGCTGCAACGTTATCACTGCACACACGCGCGCAAGTGACGCGGGCGCCATCTGCTGACTGAACTTGACATGCTGCTGACTGAACATTACCGCGTTGACTAACGTGACGCGGTTAGAATATATTTTTACTTCTAGTTTTTTAACTTAGATTGTAACGATTATGATGTCTTGTTGGTGTGTTAATTACTACCTACTAAGCTGAAACTTCTACAATTAACAATGTTCAGCTTAAACCCGATTAGTTTGTGCTTGTTGATAGCGTCTTTTTTGCTTTCGAGTAGTTGAGGTAAGTTTATTATATATTTTTTGTAGTTTCTTGCTGTGCTCACACATTCACTATCAAAAATAAAAAGTCCCTGGTTATTGGTATTCACAGCCATATGGGATTTTAATTAATGTATCTTGTTTAAATTAGAAGATATTTCACGGATACACATCGCGGTTTTGCAAAGTCTCCGAAATGTCAGGATCAAATATAATTAAAAATTGTGATGTATATCCGTGAAAAATCTTTTAATTGAAATAGGTATATAGTCATCACCAAACCGTGATAATACAATGTCTCAAGTTGTATAACCTCAAATTTTTTTTGTCACAGTGATGATGCACACATAGGTAAGTATTTACTTGAACTATGGAGGGACGAGGGACCCTCCATAACTTGAACATTAACTCGTTTAGTTTTAAGAGTTTATAACAATTTGCTTGTTTGTTTCAGAGCTGTTAGACAAACAAAAGCATCGGAATCTGAAACTAGCGAATATAATCTGGGTGCTAATGCCAACGACGAATAGTTCTAGACAATAATTTTAATTTGATACTTCAACTAACGTTTTGATTTATTACTGATGACTTAAGTGATTAATAAATAAGTTATATGATTATAAATTGGTTTTATTCTGATGTGGTTTCGAACCGAACAGCCTGGATAAAAAATAATATTTCCGTAACAAGTTTAGGGCAAGTTTGCCGTAAAAAGGTTAGGACAAGTTTGCCATAACAAAGTTGTTGTAATCTTTGTAAAACAAACTTGCATGCAAGTTTGTCACACTGAAACTAGAAAGTTTGATTCAAACTTGCTGCAAGTTTGTAAAGCTGCCACGGCAAACTTGAAGCAAGCCTTCTTTTTTGATGTATCAAACTTATTGCAAGTCTGAAACAAGTTTATATTTGGGAATAATAAAAATAATAAAAAACGTTAGTTTTTTATATAAAACTTTCACTTTAAATGTATTTTAAAAAATGACATATGTTTCGCATTTAAGCATCGTCAGATTGACATATAAAGTTATATTTTGTTTATAGCTAACTATCTGATGTTGAATAGGTAATATTAAGGCTAGATTAAGTATGGAAGTAATAAGATATAACAATATTAAAGCCTAGATGTTATTAGCCCTAAGGGATTATCCTGGATGTATCTCCCTCTAAGATCAGTATAACTGTGCAATGATATAGAAAAACCAGGAAAAAACTATATCTGCTGATCTTTACAATAACTTAATATATTTGTATTACAATTATATCTTATTTATGTATAAAATGAAGACTCAATCAAAGTAAACAGTTTAATAGTGGAGAATTTCTAAGATTTATTTGTTCATTAACAACTTTAAATTGTGGATCTGCTAGATGTCTTTTTATTTCAAGTTCTTCAAGAAAATCTAAATTTTGTTTTTTATTACAAATGTGTAGAATTTGGATGTCATTGTTGTGTAAGAGTGAGGTTGGATGTTCAAGTAGGTGTTTTGCATAATTTGACTTATCTGGTTGTTTTAATCTATATGCTCTTAAGTGTTCATTAAATCTTATTTCAAATATTCTTTGTGTTTGATCTATATATATCGCATTACATTTTGGACAATTAATTTTGTAAACACCAGATTTTTTTAAATTGGGTAATTTTGTTTTTACATTTAATAATTTTGTACCAACATTATTTAGTGTTTTAAATGACATTAATGTTGATGTTGCCGAAGATATTATTTTTGAAATTGTATTTGAAATACTTCCACAGTATGTAATATTTTTATAACTTTTAATTTCTTTAGTTTGTTTAGGAAATATTAGTTGTAGTGATATTTTTTGTTCTTTTTTATATTGTTATCTGGGGTCATTCTTCCATTTTTCGTTTTTTCAATTTATTTTGAGTTTATCATTTTCATCATATTTTCTCATTAGTTATCAGGTTTATACTATTATTTTTTTCGTTATATTTTGTAGTTTATCGATAAAATATATTAGATGCATCATAATACTTAATTTAGTAAAAATTTCTTGTTTAAAGTGATATTAACTGCGCAACCTTCCGGTGGCGTCACAATACTTAAGTAAGGATTGCTCGTTTAAATATATGTGATATTAACTGCGCCACCTTACGGTGGCGTGATATAAAGTAATCGAATAAGTAGTGGTTGCTCGTTTAATGGAAGTGCCATCTGGTGGTAACTTCCATTAACACGAATATCATATTCATCTTACCCATTAAAAATACATCATCATACTGATTTTCATGACAATCGGTTGAACGGGTTGGAAGTCGATACTTTACAACGCCGCTTGGTGGCGATTTACATCAATAGGCATAGCATATAAACCTTCTCCGTGGAAAAATACATGTACATACCAATTTTCATAATGATTGGTCAAATAGTTTCTGAGTCTATCGATTTCATATACATACAAACATCCTTTTTTATATATACAGACTAGCTGACACGGCGAACTTCGTACTGATGTTTTTTTACCATTTTTCCAAATTTTTACGGTTTTGTAAATAAGTAGAGGGTGCTCGTTTAATGGAAGCGCCATCTGGTGCTAACCTCCATTAATACGAATATCATATTCATCTTACCCATTAATGACAATCGGTTGAACAGGGCAGAAGTTGCTACTCTGCAGCGCCACGTGGTGGCGAGTGGCATCAATGAGCATATCATACAAACCTTCTCCGTGGAATAATACATATGCATACCAATTTTCATGATAATCGGTTGAACAGAACAGAAGTTGCTACTCTGCAGCACCACCTGGTGGCCAGTGGCATCAATGAGCATATCATGCAAACCTTCTCCGTGGTAAAATACATATACATACCAATTTTCATGAAAATCGGTTGAAGTCGATACTTTGCACCGCCGCCTGGTGGCGAGTTACATCTTCTCCGTGGAAAAATACATGTACATACCAATTTTCGGTCAAATAGTTTTTGATTGTGGCTTATGAATAATGTCTTAAAAAAAAGCAATTTTAAATTACATGACTTGGAGTGGAAACTGAATCGCATTTCTGATTGTATCAGTAAAGAGACCCAAACATCTAAAATGGCCGTATAGGGGTTATAAGCAGTTAGAATTTTCAAAAAAACGATTTTTTTTTATTTTATTTTCGAAATGTACATATTATATTCAAATATATTCTCTAAAAATTTGAAGTCAATCTGATAAATATTTTCGGAGATATACGTGAATTTGTAAGGCTGCGTCAGAGTGTTAGAAAGCAGGGACAGTAAGAACTGGACCAGCAGCTGCACTCATGACGCGCGCTACCTGAGAATGAAAGAATGGCTCGACTACAAAACCAGTTGGACTTATTGGAAGCTACGGAGCCTAAACAAGGTCCCTCTTATAGCCCTGGAATCCATGATACCATAATAATAATAATATTTTTTATTGTCTAACAAGTATATCCCATTTATAAGACAATGCATGAATATTTGACTAATAATAGACTTAAATGCTAAAAAACGGTAAATTAAAAAATTATAAGTATACATATTATTAAAATTAAAATAAATGCTTCTGAAGAAAATCGCAAAATCCAGACAAAGATATATGGATAATATCAACTGAGTTGCTTAACTTATTAAACTCCAGACACATGGAATATACTGGTGATTTTAATATTACGTTTGTATCCGCAGAAGGGAGATAAAAAAGCGCTTTTGACCGTGTACTTCTAAGTGGTATAAAAAAAGGTAATAGTGATAGGAGCTCTGGACAGTCAATCTTATTGTTAATTAACTTGAACAAGAATATCATGCACATATATGTTCTTCTACTCTGAAGTAATGGCAAGTTGAATCTTCCAATAAGTTCGGTATGATTATAGCTTCTAGGTGGGTATAGGCCAGTTTGCTTGAATGAAATAAACTTGGCAAATTTTCTCTGAACACTTTCGATCTTAGCATTTTGTACATTATAATATGGATTCCAAATCATACAACCATATTCCAGTTTGGATCTGACATAGAAGAAATATAAAAGCTTCAAGGTGTAAACATTTTTAAATTGACTGCAGAAACGAAAAATAAAGCCTAATATTTTAGTTGCTTGACTAGTAACACTTGCAACGTGTGAGCTAAATGACAGTTTAGAGCCAAAGAGTATTCCTAAATCTTTTATGTGATCTCCTCTGGATATAATTTGGATTTTTTTTAAAGTAAAAGTGACTACCTTGCATTTATTTGTGTTTATGGGTAGTTTGTTTCTGAGACACCACGAATTTGTCGCTTCTAAATTACGTTGGAGATGTTCACAGTCTTCTAAGCTATTAATAATTTTAAGGATTTTAAAATCATCTGCAAATACAAGACCTTTACTATTTATATATTCAATGATGTCGTTTATAAATAAGGAAAACAACAAAGGTGATAGGTTGCTTCCCTGGGGAGACCCACTTGAAGCTATAAAATTAGCCGATTTGAAACCATTTACCTCCACATAAAGATTTCTAGAATTGAGATAAGATGAGATAAAATTACATAAATTGCAATTGAAACCAATCATTTCTAATTTTCTGATTAAGGATGTTATGATCTAGCCGGTCGAAAGCTTTCGAAAAGTCTGTATATACCACATCCACTTGTTTATGGTGATCTAAAGCTGTTGCTGTAAACTGGGTAAAGCAAGAAAGATTAGTTATAGTACTGCGAGAACTGAAAAATCCATGTTGATTGAGATTAATAATATGTTTCACTTGAGGAAAGATCTTTTTATATACAGACCTCTCAAATACCTTTGCAAATCCTGATACCTGACATATGGGTCTATAATTTTCTACTAGAAGTGGGTCTCCTTTCTTTAATACAGGTGTAACTTTGGAATTTTTCCAAACATCTGAAAAAACGGCTGATTTCAATGATAAATTAAATATATATAATAGTGGTTTAATAAAAACATTAACACAATCTTTTATAATGTAGGAGGGTATCTGATCAGGCCCTTGATTTGGACGGGGTTTCAACTTTATTAGTGAATTAGAATATCACGTTCAGAAAGAGAACTCACAGATATATTATTATACCAATTATTTTGGTTGGCATCAGGTAAGTCAAATTCATTCGAAGGTGTAAAAACTGAATGAAAGAATTGAGCAAACAAATAACAAATTTACGACGGATTGAGGATTATTTATCGGTATATCATTTAATATAAGGGTATTTATTTCATTGAATCCAGTCCTTTTTGTCCGAACAAAAGACCAAAACTGTTTTGGCTGGGAAGCAATATTATTTTTGGTTGAGCGAATATAAATGTTATAGGCATTTTTTATTTGTTCCTTTATAAGTCTTCTGGTGTGTCTTTAAATTCAGCTAGTAAAATGCTGTTGCTACTCTACTTAAGTTTAAGAAAAATGCGATGTTTTCTCTTAACATTTCTTATAATCTCCGAATTAAACCATACTGGATACTGTCTGTTCCGATAAATCATATGAGGAACATGTTTGTCGATTATGGAATATAAAATGTTAGAAGTTCGTTGCATAACGCAACAAAATTACATTTTTAAAGTTGTATTTTTTACTGTTAGTATTGATATAGAAGTGTTGCATGACGGAATGTTAAGATCAATATTAAAAGTAAGTGCAGGGTGATGACGATCTTCTTTAACCATAGGTAAACATTCTTGTTCTATAGAATATTTCATATTAGATACCACAAAGTCAAGAATATGGTTATTACAGTTTGGAATAATATTGTATTGCTTCAGATTCAATAAAGTAAAAGATTCAACTCACCTAGGTTATTGAACGCTTCAGGCATGTTAAAATCACCAGTTATAATTAAGTTGCTGTTGAACAGAAAATGAAGAGATTCAAATAATTCAAAGAAAGTTAAATAATCAGCAACCAATGTGCTTGGAGGTATGTAAACTACAAAAATGTATAAGTTTTTAAACTCTAAATTTACTTTCTCCACGGCCATTAATGAATGTAATAATTCCGACTTCATTTTTGATAATGGAAAGTGTTCATTCTCACTCTTGAGATAGAATATTCATTCTGAAACACTTGCTTCTTATGTGTTTTGCATGTATTTCCATTCTATAACTAGTGACGGAATAACATTCTGTAATTGCTCAACAAAAACATAGATTGCCCTGCGAATTTTAAAACTGTCACTCAGTTTGTCAGTGCGACGTTCTAATTGTTTTGCTACATATTTCGATTTAAATAAACAGAATTATTACATGGTCGTGGAGAAAATACAGTCTGTTACACGGTTAGAATAAAAATTCGATAACTCGTGGTTCCTCTCGCTCGCTACGCTCGCGTTCGGAATTCTCCACTCGTATCGAATTTTCATTCTAACCTTGTTACAGAATATACTATTACATCCCAAAATGTCAATTTTTGGTAAAATATTAAACATATCTAAATTTAGCGGAATTATGTTAAGTTATTTTTTAACTGCTAACAAAACACCGCCTCCAGTGGGGTGGCCGGTCAGTTAGAGATTTCTGTCCTTGCGAAAAATGTTATAATTTCAGTATAAGTTCAGAACTTGATAGATCTTCTTGAATCAACGGTTTCAGTTACTGCTATGAACGAATATTCCAAAGCTGAGACAGAAGTAATAAATTCGTTACACTTTGTGTTTGGTCCATTAACGTTTTGATAATAAAATAAGTGTTTGGAAGGCCTGTTAGACAATCCGTTTAGAAATCCGAATTACGACGGTTTTTGTGAACTCTGATACTAGTGAGTGTATTGTGTAACGTTTCTTCTGAATCGATTTTTATTGATTTGGAATTAGTTTAAGAAAGAAAAAAATTAACTATTTGTAAACTACTTATGAAACTTTAAACACGTTTTTCTCAAAACTGTCTTTTCAGAGTCGGTGAGAAAGATTTCTCGAAGGAATAGTGTGTAAAAAATTTTTTACTATTTTTATTTGACAATTTAGAGCGAAAATTTTAATAGAAAACGATTTTTTTTTTCAAATACCCGCCATTTTGTCAAAAATCAAAATTTTGTTTATTCCTTCGTTCAATACTTGCATTTATCTATCCTTTAAAAGAATTTACCTTAATTTTTTGGCTTAGATAATCCAAACCGTCAAAATAGTGCTCACCGCCAAGCGCCTTTTTTTGGAAGTCTTTCGGGACTTCATCTACAGAATCGATATTTTGACGTGAGTAACACAAAATTGTGTTCTTAAAAGTGTGCTCTATCAGTCTTAGCATCACTTGTAATTAATGAATAAAAGCTGTTTCTATAAGAAAATCTTAAAAAAAAAACATTATTTTTGAGCCTCACAACTGCTTATAACTTCTTAATTTTCTCAACAAGGTAATTACCGCAAGTTTTTATTTTTAGTTGCTACTTGCTAGATGTAGGCGCAATTTCATGATGTACTATCTTCAAAACCTTCCGAATACCACATGTTGTGGGTTTAATCACCAACAATCCCGACATACCAATGTGTCTTTTCGGAGACATAAGTAACACAACGGTAATATAATCATATTTTATTAAAAAAAAAGTTTTCATGCTATCTTTTACAGCGGATTCGGCTGTAAAAGATAGCAAATTGTCTTCGATCGGTAAAATGTCCTTACCGTTCTTGATGCTTAATATACTTTACCCACGACTCATAAGTAAATTGCGTATTTTTTAACCTATAACTCTATCAGTAAGTGTCAAATTATTGAGTAGTTGTGTTATAGTTTCATTTACTAAACTAGTGGAGTAAGTAAATAGGTAGGTATTATGTTGGTTACCTACAGTTTTCATTAAATTAAACTAACATTTGACATTTCTCAGACAGAACTGTCTGCGAAATCGAATACTTTGACAACTTATGCCAAAATTTAAATTTTATATATTTGTTATTTTTAGTTTTATACAAAACCATTTGGTAAGTCGTGGGTAAAGCATAGTACTTCACTTGAGGAACAAATTGCATATTTCGCTTGTTTCTTTAGCCCCTTCGCTCGCAAGCTCGCTCATGGGCCAAACACACTCGCTGTAATATGCAATTTACTCCACTCGTAAAGTAATATACTAATTTTGCACGATAGAACGATTTTGCTTAGTTACCGCGTTTGTTGCCTGATCAGTATGTTGTGTTTACTGAAACAGAACGGTAAGTGATTTACTTACCGTTCTAGAACGGTAAGTAATTAATTGCATATATGTGATGTATACAGAGCACGTTTGACATTTTAACGTTATTAAAATGTCAAAAATATTTCTATCGTGCAAAAAACGTTATAAGCATCACGAACGTTAAGGATTACCGATCTCAGACAAAAATTGGAGTCGACGCTCCGCTCCTCTCCAAACAATTGTCTTCGATCGGTAAAATGTCCTTACCGTTCTTGATACTTAATATACCATAAAATGTCAAAAGTGCTCTGTATACATAACATATGCAATTATTTACTTACCGTTCTAGAACGGTAAGTGAATTACTTACCGTTCTCTTTAAGTAAACACAACATACTGATCAGGCAACAAACGCGGTAACTAAGCAAAATCGTTCTATCGTGCAAAAAATTATTAAACAAAACATTAAAATTTTTTCAATGGTGGTTGCCTTAACTTGATGGAAATCCATTTAAACGTAATGAAACACTTAAAAAGGTTTAAATTTCCACTTTATTAACGAAATTTAAACCTTTTTAAGTGTTTCATTACGTTTAAAACATTAAAAATAATTTTTAAATAAATACTACCATAACACTATATTTTGAATAAAATAATGATATATTATAAAATACAAAAAATAGTTTAAAATATAAATGTACGGTTCATCATATTATATAACAGGCACTATAAGTTTGTGATAACTTTGTGATTTGACTTTATTTAAATAGAAACGTACTGGTATACTGCGTATGCTATGTTCTTTCCATACTATATGCGTGCTATATACATATAAATTAGTAAGAGAAAATTGAGAGAGAGAGAGAGAGAGAGATAGGGTATACGTAACAAGGTCATCTCTCGCACGCGGACAGTTTCTCGATTCACTCCTGTTGCCAAAGCTAACATAGAAAGCTTCGCTTTAATAAAAGACATCTAATTTACTCTTAATTTTTATTTTGTAAATCATCTTATAAAACAACAAGACTGTAATATATTTACCCGTCAGATTTATAAAAGATACTGAATAGAATTATATACCTAAATTAAGAACGTTATAAAAAACAAAATGAAACAAATAGCGACAGTTATAAAAATATACAAACAAGAATTTTGCCACCTCACTTAAATATAATGAAAAAAATATTGACAGTAAAACTTAATAACCAAAAGTTATTCAACTAAAAATTATTGGTAATTTTATACCAAAATTATTCACCTTGATCCTTATTCTGCTTCTTTTTCTTTTTCTTCTTTGGAACTCCTTCAGTTTCTTCAATAGTTCCATTTAAATCTGAAGCTTGACTGTCATTAATAAATTCAGATTTCTTTCTTTTCTTTTTTTTTGGAGATCCAGATTCCTCCAGACCATTGGCACCATTGTCCTGTGACTCATTTAAGACTTCTGCTTTCCTTTTCTTTTTCTTCTTTTTCTTCTCAGCTTTAGCTTGAGCCACTTCTTGCTGATACTCTTCCATTGCTTCTTTCATCACTTCAATGTTTTTCTTTGGAATATCGCCAGTTTCATAAAATGTAAGACGATCTTCAACTTGTTGTCTTAACTTTTCTCCAAAAATATGCGACGGTGTTTCAGCAAAACAATCTATTCTCGACGCAATTGAACATTTATTAGCAAGATATCTTGAAATTCGACCTTTATTCTTAGTTCCTGCACGTCCGATGAATGTTGAATGGAAAATTAAACCGTATTTAGGAGTATTACCTGAAAAATAAAAATAGGTACAATAAGCAAATATATTTAAGTAAAAAATGAAGTACTACTATTTAATTATATATATACAGCAATTACCTCTGGTTTTCAGAGCCCTAAACAGAGCTTTTTCAGCACCCAATATTTGTATAGTAGAAGCAGGGTGCTTTGCCAAATTGGTCAATGAACCCGCATGTGCAATTAATCTTGCACCTACTTGGTCTCCTATGAGTGTTGCAAGATTAGGAGCTACATCCGTCATCTTTGATCTTAAATACTCGGCTAGCTGTTTTCTATAATCAGCCAACGATATTACTCTCGTAGCAAACATTTCTATGTTCAGTAAATCGATTTCACTAATATCCATGCCCATACTAGATTTAGATGCATCTAAAATTGCTTGAGCTTTACCGGAATCCATTGTTATCTCTTCCAAACCTTCTAAGGATTCTTCAGATAATTCTTTTCTGTTTTTAATGAATTTAGCTACTCTGGCGTAGGTATAGTTTTCAGGAACAATTTTTACCAATTCTGGAAAATGGTAAGAGTACCATTCCCTAAAAATTTAAAAACATCTTTTAAAATCGAATATGAATAATTACAGAACTATTTGATGTAAGGAAGCCTAGCGCCAAAACTACACTTTTGTCTATAGTATAATAAGAAAGTTGGTTTATTACAATTTTGTAAAAAGGGTGCGATAGAAAAATTAGAATATTTCTAAAAAATTTGAATATACTCATCATGGATACTAGACAAGGAGTACGAACTCCATGTATGCAAATAGGGCTACCAAAATAAGAGGGCGCTGGTGTTCCATTTGTACCAAAATAGCGACCAATGAGGACGTAGTTTGAAATATTTAGTTAGTTTTAGTTTATTATTTCATTATTTTATTTACACAATGAAAAAAATAGTTCGATCTTTCAGATATAAATAATAAAAACCAATTTAATAATTCACCATTATTTAATGGTTCATATTCATACCGGTACAAAAGGAAAACTAGCGACGCTAGTGGTGAAAAAAGTAAACCTAATATGTACGATACCGTGGACAGATTTTGGCAATTCCCCCGGTCGAGTGCGTACTACTTATCTAGTCTCCATGATACTCATATTCACAGAACATAAACATCAGATAAAACAATTATTTATATTAGACACACTATTGACGTGGTTTATTACAATACAGTATTTCTTCAAATGATTCGTGAATATAAGCTTTAGATCACTATAACTTTTGTATATAGACCAATAAATTTAGGAAAAATCACCCTGTTGGATACAATCGTATATAGACGGATTTAAAAGTTGAAATGTGTAGTATGAAATATTACAAAAACCCTCGCATCTAGGGATTCATAGATTCTTTAGTGGAAAGGTTTATAAATAAACAATTAAAGCGCCAAAATCATTATTTTGCTCGTAACTTAAAGATTTTTGTATTTAGAGATTTGAAAACGGGATTAACAAATTAAGTTGTGCAAAAACTATTCGACCGATATGGCACAAAATTGTTATACAATAAAACCCTCAAGTTCAGTTATATTTAAACAAATTTTAGAAGATAATAAAAAAGTTAATAATATTATTTAAAAACAGCTATTTTGCTCTCTAATCGATTTTGAATTAGCAAATTGATTATTTTTTTCTCTCAAAAATTTCTCTGTGAAGTCCAAATCTCTAAATACAAAAGTTGTTTAGTTACGAGCAAAATACTGATTTTTCCGATTTAATTGTTTATTTATAATCATTACCACTAAAAAATCGATAAATCCCTAGATGAAAGGATTTTTTAATACATCATACTTTACATTTCAGTTTTCAAACCTGTCTATACAATTCTTTCGACAAAATATCTGGTTTAGTTGTCCTAATAAAGATTAATACATAAATTATATTGAATATTGAACACGTTTACCTGATTCGCATAGAGAAAGTGTTGACATCTTTATCCAACTGATCCAATAAAGCTATGGACTGTACAATCATGTTATCAACTCTGTGTACATTAAACTTTATCTTAGCCCTAGAATAGGAATGTCCTAAACCTAACTGAGCAACACCAGAACTTTTTAAAGTGAAACCTTTCACTAAATTATGGAAATGGTGACGAATACCTGTAACAAAGTATATTAGAAATTATTCATAAATATTTACGCGATGTAAGTACCTCTAATAACTTCAGGAACAACTCCAACGTGACTACATGTAAGCCCTAATGCTTCTGTAATGGCAGCGGAAAGTTTTGGATCGCTTACTCCTACGGTGATCTTATCTTTTTTACTACCTTTAGGGATTGTTATATCGAGGAATTGCTGTAGTTCTTCGGGAAGAATCCCCTCCGAAATCGCATTAACATTTTCTAAAGCAGTTAAGGCAGATTTAAATGGAGAAAATCCGACAAGTTTGACAATACTATTGAAACGACTTAAATCGTGAACAGCAGCTTCCAACTGTGGAAGAAGCATACCAATTTCTTCGAACTCTTCAACTTTGAAGACCCCGTAACCAGCTGCATGTTCAAATAAAACATATAACTTCGTCTAAAACATAATAATAAGAATATCTTACTTAACAACCCAAAGTTTTAGTATTATACGTACCATTATGAGTTAATATTCCATTTATAACACGAACAGAAAAATAACTATACAACACGTGCACAAGTCTAACCAAACTTTCTAAATATGTGTTAATCTACACTGTCAATTGTCATTATTGTCAATTCATAGACATTCCAATTTTTGTTTACATTAAATTTTAGTTTATTCAAATCATACGTTTCATATGAACTTCAGTTAAATTATTTTTTATATTTACATATAATTATTATACAAAATATTTCACTGTATAATTTGGTCGATACTTTATGCGATATAAGATGTAAACTACGGTTATGTGATTCGTATTGCCTAACACAAGTTATTTCCTTCGATCAAATCAAGTAATAGTACAGTCAATAATTGCATTTCTTCGACAACTCCTACAAATAAAGAGTTAGTATACCTAAAAATTTTAAAGTTTGTTCAACATTATGTAATATTTTTTCCATATTTTAGTTGTTTTAATAAAGAAGCTAATCAGTTTCGAAAGCTCGACTTTTAATAAAAGAATATACTTACCATACTGTTTTAATCACTAGGCCTTTGAACCGCAACCCCAAAAATAGTTATTTTCATCACTCCGTGCGGAAAGCACTGGTTTCGACCATGCAGGAGTGCGGAAAGCTATGCTTTCTTCAACGTTACGAAATATAAAACTTTTCATCACTCCGTGCGGAAAGCCCTGCTTTCGACCATGCAGGACCGTGCGGAAAGCAATGAATGACCGAAACAGAGTTGATAAAGTGTTTCCCAATCAAAAATAAATGAGATAGAAAGTGAATTAAGAGAAATTGATGGTGAATTTGCTAATAGTTTTGCATCTGATAACGCGGTAGTAAATGCATCACGATATAATCAATCAAACGTTTCATTACTAAATAAAGATTTTGTTGATTCTCAATTATTATCTAATAGACTTAAGTTGAATAAAAAAAATATGTCTATAGAATTAAGCAACTGTTCAAATATTACATTTAAAGTATTTAACAAAGATTCAGAACTATACATAATTTTGTAATAAAAAAGTGTTTTTTAATCAAAATGTCTTAACTCTAAAAATTTTTGTTTTAATGGGAGGATCCGCTTCCCCCCAACCCTTCTTTATGCAGCGCCTTCGCGGTGCAGGCGGATCATACCTAATACTACTTTTATAATCTTCTTTCCTTTTATTTTAGACAAATTCAAGAGCTTTCCTCATGGAGTGATGAAAAAAAGAATACGCAACTCGTGCGGTGCGCAGGTAAATCCATCACTCGTGCTTTTTATCGCACTCGTGAAGGGATCACCGGCTTTCCGCACTCGTTACGCAATGTACTATTGTGACACAAGGACGGAAAATGACAATTTGTAAGAGCGAGTATAGTTGTGTAGCCGAGGTGCGTAGCACCGAGGGGCGAAACAATACGAGCACTTACAAAACATTTTCCGGACGTGTAACACATACTATGTTTTGGTCCGACCAATTTTTTCAAAAAAACTTTTTACTTTGTAACATACAAATTTAGGTGTTTATTTACATCTGATTCTATTGCACGATTAAAAGAATTAGTAATTATAATATATAATTATAATTATAGAAATGATTTTCTGATAATCGATTTCAAGATCCTTAATTTTTATACATACGAATACTGTAATAATAAGCAGCACAGTAAAAATTGTTGTATTGAAAATATTAACATTAATATCTATAATTTTATATAAAAATAGTAGGAATAAAATCGAGATATATATTTTCATAATCGAATGATAAGTAAATTGACATAAATGTCAAAATTGTCAAATTTAAAATAAAAGTTGTGAGAGAAATTAAATGTAAATTACAATCCTCCTTACATTAAGAAAAAGTTATTAGTTTAGTATATTATACGCTGTTTTTAAATAAATTTAATTAAAATTTGTATTATTCATTATGTATTTGTGATGGCTCATAGCACCATCTCTTTAGATAATCTAAAAGCTACTTTGCCAGCCTAGGCCGGAAAATGTCATTTATCTACTCTACCTCATCCAGAGATCTCATATATCTTATGTATCAATTTTTAGTTCGTGAAAACTGTCATTATAGACAGCAGTGCGTGAAGAATTAAAAGTGTGCGTAAAGTATTATAACAATGTATTTTAAATGGGATTTACTTTTACGCACTGTTGTTGGCACACCTTCATATAATCAAATATCCTTAGCATTCGTGTTGTCATGGTGTTGCTATGCGAGCATTAAATTTCAACAAAAGTTATTCTGACAGTTTTGTATAAAAATTTCTTTCCCCGTTAAAGGGGTGGGGAAAGAAATTTTTATACATCAGATGTTAAGTTGAAGGAGGAAAAGTACATCTGTGAAAACTGCATTCGAATCGGATCAGTAGTTTTCATGTGATGCGCGCACAAACATCCAGCGATTGACAGATAGACAGACAAAAAAAATCCAACCACATTTTTTTGGGTTCTATATCGATGTACCCGCGACTTCATTTGCGTGGCGTGTTGATTGTCGTATAAAAATTTCTCCCTCCACCACTTTAACGGATTTGGGGAGACATTTTTATACATCAGATGTTAAGTTGAAAGAAGACAAATACATCTGTGAAAACCGCATTCGAATCGGATCATTGATTTTCATGTGATGCGCACACAAACATATAGACAGAGACAAAAATCTAACCATATTTTTGGGTTCTATATCAATGTAGTATCACCCCCCGCTAATCATTTTCTATAAATATCTTTAATGTACAGAATTCTCATTTCTACAGTTTTATTATATGTATATATTATAAATATTTTGTACGAGTGAGTTTGCACTTGTTCTCTTTATTGCTCTATTTTGCTAGCCATGTCAGGACTTATACACATCGCACGCTATCTATAGAAGTATGTAATAAAATGCAAAATAGTTATTTGTGACACAAGGACGGAAAATGACATTTTGCAAGAGCGAGTAAAGTTGTGTAGCCGAGGTGCCTAGCACCGAGGCGAAACAATACGAGCACTTGCAAAATATTTTCCGGACGTGTAACACACACTATTTTTTGGTCCGACTAATTTTTAATATTTTCAAAAGTTCTGTTATGTTCAACAGTTGACCGTTTGTGCTACCTATACTAAGACCACTGACTAGAAGACAACCGACAGAAGACTGTCACCGGTATGACGTGATGTTAATATTATAGTATTTATAGTTGTATAATTGTTTGATACTTAATATAAGTGTTTAGTAGTTATTAGTGTTTTAATTAACATACGTTGCAAACACAACAAGTTCAAAAACATTTTACTTTGTGACATACAAGATTAGATGTTTATATAAAGATGAGACAATGAACTATTTTCATAAATTGACATAAATGTCAAATTTTATAATACAAGTTGTGAGAGAAATTAAATGTAAATTAGAATCCTGCTTATCTTTAGAAAAAGTTATAGGTAAGTTTAGTATATTATACGCTGTTTTTAAATAAATTTAATTAAAATTTGTATTATTCATTTTGTATTTTTGATAACTTAAAATTTAAACTCATAGCGCCATCTCTTTAGATAATCTAAAAGCTACTTTGCCGGCCTAGGCCGGAAAATGCCATTTTCCGGACGATTTTGAAGTAATTAATAGTATTGTTTCTGGACGGAGGACCAAAAAATACTTTTATCTATTTTACGTCATATTATGTATCAATTTTTAGTTCGTGAAAACTGTCATTATATAGACAGCAGTGCGTGAAGGATTGAAAGTGTGCGTGAAGTAACAATGTATTTTAAATGGGATTTACTTTTTCGCACTGTTTTTGACACACCTTCATATAATCAAATATCCTTAGCATTCGCGTTGCCATGGTGTTGCTATGAGAGCATTTGTATCTTGTAAATGAATTGAAAATAAATTGATTTCTTGTAATTATTTTTTATTTGATTATCGTAGATAAAATATTGTATGAAACTGTGCGTGAAGTGCTTTTTGCGCACTTACGCGATATATAGCACTCGCTTCGCTCTTGCTCTAAACATCGCGTGCGTGCGCAAAAAGCATACTTCACGAACTGTTTCATAAATAACTATTTTCTGTTCTAAGTGAATTTAAGTTTAAATTAATAATAAATTATCTAATAAAAAGCAAATGTAAAGAATCTTCGAGTATAATGAACTTATTAATTGTAGATCTGACGAATAATTTAACTAACGATTGCTATTTAAAAATAATTCATTCATTATATAACTAAATGTTTAGAATAACAATTGTTAATGAATAATATGCATTTATAAAAAATAAATACGTTGTAAACGATATGCCGGTGCTCCGCCAAACATATGTGAGAATTGAGCAAGGGCTACCGACTCAGAGACGAACCCAAATATAAAGAAGCGAGTAAAAAAGTAGTATTAGAGTGGAAGAGTTAAATGTAGATAGTATGACTTGGAGAAGAAAAGAAGTACTAGATTTAATGCTGAGAACATCTTGTGTGTTCAGGAGACAATGTGGAACGGAAGCAAAGCAAACTAATTAGGAAAGGGATATGTTTTATTATAATAGTACGAATGGTGTGGGAATAATTGTGGATAAATGTATGAAAGTATGTAATGTTGTGAGTGTATAAGCGCCGCAGCAGTATTATAAACTGAGTGATAAAGAGATACCAGAAGGAAATACGGAATTGCAAAGTAATAAATGTAGTGAGTGTAACACCACAGCATAGACTTTTAGCTGTGAACATGTGAACTGTGACATAAACGTAACAGAGAAACCAAAGGAAAACAAAAGAAACGAGAGGAAGGTAACATGGTGGATGTTGAGAAAACAAAAGTGTATGAGAATATAATAATTTTAAGGAAGAGTTTTAAGAGAGATTAGTATGAAGGCCGATGTAGAGGAATAGTAATATATTGTTAGAAAGATAGAAGTGTTTCTCATCATTAAATAAAGAGGCGTGGTGTCGAAATCAGTACAGAAAGTAGTGAAAGCGAAAAAGGTGGCGATGAAGAAGTGGGATTCATCAGGAAGTGCAAGTGATGTGGTAGTATGAGGTAGTAAAAAAGAATGCATAGAGCAGTGGCAAAAGCGAAATTAGAGGCAATGGAAAAGGCCTATGAGAGTTATAAAGGAGAAAGACAATTACTAAGGATAGCTAAATAAAAAGATACAGCTTGGAAAGACAAACAAAAAATGTAGAGTTTTACAAACGCATATAATGAGAGAGATATATTTGAAGATGGTATTGCAACTTTTGGAATGGTGAGAGACGTATCTATGGAGGAAATGAAGAGTGCATTGAAGCATGGAAAGCCGCTGGGAGTGGATCGGATATTCTGTTGGACCTGATAAGAAAAGTGATGAATCAAGAGAAAATGCCAAATGAAGGAAAAACGTGCATGTGCTAATCTATACAGGAAAGGAAAATCTGCAAGAACTTTAGAAGTATTGCCAACTCTCTGGAAATTAATATAAAAGTTTATTTTTAACTTGCTTAATTCAGAAGTTGTTTTCTGGATTTGTCTAGTACATAAATAACGCATTTAACATAATTTATTAGGTGAAATAATATGTAAGGTAGATTTCTTTCTTTTCTTTTTTTTTTGAGATCCAGATTCCTCCAGACCATCGGCACCATTGTCCTGTGACTCATTTAAGACTTCTGCTTTCCTTTTCTTTTTCTTCTCAGCTTTAGCTTGAGCCACTTCCTTCTTATACTCTTCCAATGCTTTTTTCATCACTTCGATATTTTTCATTGGAATATCACCAGTTTCATAAAATTTGAGTCTGTCCTCAACTTGTTGTCTTAACTTTTCTCCAAAAATATGCGACGGTGTTTCAGCAAAACAATCTATTCTTGACGCAATTGAACATTTATTAGCAAGATATCTTGAAATTCGACCTTTATTCTTAGTTCCTGCACGTCCGATGAATGTTGAATGGAAAATTAAACCGTATTTAGGAGTATTACCTGAAAAACAAAATAAGTATAATATTTAAGTAAAAAATGAAGTACTACTATTTAATTATATATATATACAGCAATTACCTCTGGTTTTTAGAGCCCTAAACAGAGCTTTTTCAGCACCCAATATTTGTATAGTAGAAGCAGGGTGCTTTGCCAAATTGGTCAATGAACCCGCATGTGCAATTAATCTTGCACCTACTTGGTCTCCTATGAGTGTTGCAAGATTGGGAGCTACATCCGTCATCTTTGATCTTAAGTACTCGGCTAGCTGTTTTCTATAATCAGCTAACGATATTACCCTCGTAGCAAACATTTCTATGTTCAGTAAATCGATTTCACTAATATCCATGCCCATACTAGATTTAGATGCATCTAAAATTGCTTGAGCTTTACCGGAATCTATTGTTATCTCTTCCAAACCTTCTAAGGATTCTTCAGATAATTCTTTTCTATTTTTAATGAATTTAGCTACTCTGGCGTAGGTATAATTGTCAGGAACAATTTTTACCAATTCTGGAAAATGGTAAGAGTACCATTCCCTGAAAATTTAGAAAAATCTTTTGTAATCGAATATAAACCAATAAAACACTGTTTTGGATATAATTGTATAGACGGATTTAAAAGTTGAAATGAGTAGTATGACATATTACAAAAAGCCTCTCATCTAGGGATTCATAGATTTTTTAGTGGAGAGGTTTATAAATAAACAATTAAAGCGTCAAAATCATTATTTTGCTCATAACTTAAAAACTTTTTTATTTAGAGATTTGGACTTCACAGAGAAATTTTTGAGAGAAAAAAATAAGCAATTTGCTACTTCAAAATCGATTAAAGAGCAAAATAGCTATTTTTAAAATTAATTATGCAAATATTTGTGGGAGATTCATAGAGAATATAGGCTGCAAAATGACAAAAATATTTAAAGCAGATTATTTTGAAGAATCATCTATGGACAAAGATTTTTTTTCAAGCGATTAGCTAGAAATAACAACCAATGATGATATAAGTTACGACAACAACTACATAAGTAAAATTGAGGATAAAAGTGTAAATTAGAGCTTCAATTGCGACAATATGTAGTTAAGCGTCGACAATTGCATTGAGTTATTAAAAAAAGTTGATAATTTTGTATCATAAATACAAAAAAACGAGGAAATTTGGTCCATTAGATTACGGGATACGTCATTTTTTTTTCGAGTGTTTTACTTTGAAATCGCACAGTCGCCTTTCTGGAGAACTCGTTTGGACCTGCAATCCGTTACCCCATTCCTTCGACTCTAGTCGGAAAACAAAGTACTCTCAGTTAACAACACTCCTGTTTTCATTTTTTTAAATATTTTTGATTGCTGACATTTTTTTTAATCTTTAAACTTTCTTGTATATTTGTTATTTTCAGCCATTAATGTAGTTAATTGACGTAATAGTTATTTTTGAAAAGAAAGTCTCTTTATTAACCAATTTTTTAAATATATTATTGAAATTTATTTATAACTGAATTTTACGAAGATATTCCAAATATTTATAAGCTTAAAAAGTTATAAGTTTTTTAAGCCAGTTTATATAAAAAAACTATAGGTTGTTAGTTTAAGTCTTAACGATGAAAATGAGCCCCAAAATTGTTACGCTCCATTTAGTCAAATTTTCTGGACGGGCATTACAATTTAGTGCATTTTCCATAAAACGGGATAACCAAATTAAATTGTGCAAAAACTATTCAACCGATCTGGTTCATCCTTTGCAAAAAATTGTTATACAATAAAACCCTTAAGTTACGAGCAAAATAATGATTTTGACGCTTTAATAGGCTAGTTGACTCTTTTTTAAACTAGGTCCTAAATAGTTAATATTTGTGCTACTAAGATAAAAAAAATATTACTATATTTTTTCAACACCTATGAATCCACAAAACTGTAATTTAACATCCTTCTCTTCATGTAGGTGCGAAAACGCTGTCCGCATTTTATGACGTCATATGTATTGTAAACAATTATTTGACATATAAACACGGACAATTTTCCAGTTTACTTTACTTTAAAAACATGATTTCAACTAATTTCCATAAAATAGTTATTTGTAACACAAGGACGGAAAATGACATTTTGCAAGAGCGAGTAAAGTTGTGTAGTCGAGGTGCGTAGCACCGAGGCGAAACAATACGAGCACTTGCAAAACATTTTCCGGACGTGTAACACACACTATTTTTTGGTCAGACTAATTTTTAATATTTTCAAAAGTTCTGTTATGTTCAAGACTTGACTGCTTGTGCTACCTGAACTAAGGCCACTGACTAGAAGACAGCCGACAGATATAAGCGCCACATTGGATGTTTATATTATAGTTGTGTTGTTGTGTATTGTGTAATAACTTGTTTCATACTTAATATACGTGTTTAGCTTCAGCAGTTATTAGTGTTTTAATTAACATATGTTGCAAACACAACAAGTTCAAAAACTTTTTACTTTGTGACATACAAGATTAGATGTTTATATAAAGATGTTCATAAATTGACATAAATGTCAAATTTTAAAATACAAATTGTGAGAGAAATTAAATGTAAATTAGAATCCTGCTTATCTTTAGAAAAAGTTATAGGTAAGTTTAGTATATTATACGCAGTTTTTAAATAAATTTAATTAAAATTTGTATTATTCATTATGTATTTTTGATGACTTAAAATTTAAACTCATAGCACCATCTCTTTAGATAATCTAAAAGCTACTTTGCCGGCCTAGGCCGGAAAATGTCATTTTCCGGACGATTTTGAAGTAATTAATAGTATTGTTTCTGGACGGAGGACCAAAAAATACAGTAATTATCGTTATTACATCGTCCGAGAATGCAAAAACACATCAAGGAATACAAATAGATGTTAGTTACATTATTCAGAGGTTACGATACTTATGACATAAATGAGTAAATTTTGAATCCCTTCTGAAAAGAATAAATACACTCATTCTTCCTTTTTATGTCTACTACATATTTAACAACTGCACTGTACTTACATAGAAGTCTTGACATTTCTTATAAGAACGTAATAAGGAATTTTTATCAAAATATTTATATTATACTTGTAATAACACCACGTCAAATTACTCGTTTTGTTTACAATTTGTATGACGTCACAACATGGCCGACAGCGTTTTCGACGATTGAAATTAAACACATTTATTAAATTGAATTTTTAAATTAATCTTACGCATTTAGTTATTAAAATCGATATATTTCGTTTTCGTAAGCTAAATACTGTAAGAAATACTCATTTATTGTATGAAATTAGTTATGTGTCAAGTAGCCTATTGTTCATTCATAAACCTTACCACTAAAAAATGGATGAATCCCTAGATGGGGTTTTTTTTTGTAATATATCATACAATACATGTCAATTTTCAAACCTGTCTATACAATTCTTTCGAAAAAAAACCTGGGTTAGTTGTCCTAATAAAGATTAATACATGTAAGTTTATATTGAATATTGAACACGTTTACCTGATTCGCATAGAGAAAGTGTTGACGTCTTTATCCAATTGATCTAATAAAGCTATGGACTGTACAATCATATTATCAACTCTGTGTACATTAAACTTTATCTTAGCCCTAGAATAGGAATGTCCTAAACCTAACTGAGCAACACCAGAACTTTTTAAAGTGAAACCTTTCACTAAATTATGGAAATGGTGACGAATACCTGTAACAAAGTATATTAGTAATTATTCATAAATATTTACGCGATGTAAGTACCTCTAATAACTTCAGGAACAACTCCAACGTGACTACATGTAAGCCCTAATGCTTCTGTAATGGCAGCAGAAAGTTTTGGATCGCTTACTCCTACAATGATCTTATCTTTTTTACTACCTTTTGGGATTGTTATATCGAGGAATTGCTGTAGTTCTTCGGGAAGAATCCCCTCCGAAATCGCATTAACATTTTCTAAAGCAGTTAAGGCAGATTTAAATGGAGAAAATCCGACAAGTTTGACAATACTATTGAAACGTCTTAAATCATCAACAGCAGCTACCTCGAACTCTTCAACTTTGAAGACGCCGTAACCAGCCGCACATTCATATAAAACATACAACTTCGTCTAAAATATATTAAAAAAAATATCTTATTTAACAACCCAAAGTTTTAGCCATTATACGTACCATTTTGAATTAATATTATAACATGAAGAGCATGGAGGGACTGGAGGGTAGAGGTATTGAACAGCGAAAAAAAAACACGTAACACGTGCAAAACTCTAACCCTAACCAAACTATACCCAGAGATAATATTATATACCGCTCGTGATGTTAGGATTACCTAGCTAGGGTAGCCAACCCTCGAAACTCGAAAGGACCAACCCGGGAGAATTGTATGTATGCACGAAGACTGTATGTTTAAGAAATTTATCTGGGTGGGGGTGGGTGCTGTCTTTTATGAAAGAAATGAATGAATTAATGTTTAAATTTATATGTATTTTGTTTTCGAACCGCATCTTTGTCAGTTTTTTAACACATAATAGTTATTTATGATATGAGTGTTAAAAGTGAGGTTTTATTTTGTGAGTGAAAACGTTTGTGAAATGAGCGGAGCGAATTGAACAATTTCACGAACAAAATAAAATCACTTTAAACACAAATACCATACAATGTTTTTTGTACAACTTCCCTATTTTGTTAATGAAACGAGCGAATTTTCAATGACAATGAACCAAACCGTGTTAAAAGTAAACTAAACCGTGTTAAAAGTAAACTTGTTTACATATGGCAACGTGTTAAAAGTATTTTTAACACGCTGCTATGTAAACAATCGTTTTTAACATTGTTTGCTATCATTAAAAGTGTCACTTTTAATGACAGTTGTACAAAAAAGTATTTTTTTTAAACCGGCCAGAAAATAATTCTTTGCGGTTTATTTTTAGGTCAGAAAATCTCATTTTGTCGGACATGGCCAGAAAATAAAAATGAGTCCGGATACGTTACAAGGTCGGTAGGTGACTTATTACAGTACGAGTTAGTTTACGGACGAGGCGACGTAGGAGCCGAGTTTGGAAATGAAAACGAGGACTGTAATAACACCTAACGACCATGTATCGTATTATATTTTATTTCATCCTGTTTTTATAAATTAATAAATTCAAAAAAATGTTAACAGTAGTTCGTAACTTGACTAAAAATAGTTCGTAACTTGATTAGTTATGTCAAATTACCTTGAAAGCGATCTGTCACTGTCAAATAATTTTTTTATTATTAAGGTTTAATTGTTAATATAAAATTGAATAACATTGACTTCCTTTTAAATATGGATGTAAAAGTAAGTAATTAATTATTTTATTTTTATTTTATAGTCATTATAGTATTTTTAAATGTCAAAAATTAAAAGTAATTGTCTTCCCTTAAGCAATCAGAGCAGCGTTGCTAGGCAACACATTACAGTACCTGATACCGTAATGATTTACTTACCGGCGCCAAATTGATTATAGGGAAGTGTATTTACTGGACAGGATGAAATAAAAGCTTTTACCGGCTCATTTGTATTTACTTTCCGGCCTATCTTTAATGAAAAAACAATAAAATAGTTAGTCTAAGATAGCGGTCAATTGGTTTCTATGGTAACCGAGTTTTGTATATATTTAAAACTATAAAATAACTTGACATATTTTGACGTTTAGTTGAAAATGTGAAATTTATTAATAAAATGGATCACGAAGTATAGATACACGGTATAGGCATTTCCATAATATTTCTGGTCACAATCCCAGATCATAGTTCTACTTTTTGCCACTGGCGACGCGAATAATCAGAAGAACCGATTTTTATGACATTTATGCCATTTAAATGTTGCGAAATAAAATTCAATATATAATATTAATTTATTTATTTAAAATTAGTTGTCATAAAAGCTGTCAATAGCAACAAAACTTCCCGCTTAAGGATTTAAACGAGTATCTTGCGAACACGGGCGCACTCTACCGGCAATAGTTCTTTTAGGCGAAAGGATATCATCCATTACTCAAACAAAGAAAACAAGTGCTTGCTGCTGCTGGACTTTGATTGCTGAAGATACAGTAACCTGATACCACTTAGAGTCTTTCTATTTAAATTTTTTTGGATATTTTTGTAATTTTATTACTTTACTTTAATTTGGTAAGTTGTTTAACTTTTACTTCCATTATTTTTCTACCTTTTCCATATTTTTTGTAGACCTGATGATGACCTTGTTGGTCGAAACTAGTTGTCAACACTTTTAAACTTACAATTAAACATTTTGTGGTACGAGACTTTGTGTTTTCTTTGGTATTAATAGTTCTTTTGTTTAACATTACGTTTAAACTCCTGATCTATACTTCGTGAAATGGATATTTAAAATGATGCATTTGATTATGAATTAATGAAAGATAAAATTATACCAGATGAAATTGTTAAGGCAGCCACTCAAGCAAGGTTTGTTAAAAAAAATGTTAAAATTAGTTAATAAAGAGTTCTTGTTATAAAAATGTAAACTGAATAATATGAAGTTTATGGTACAACCAGGGTACAACAATGCCCGTTTTAAAAAAAATATTGTACGTAATACGTCCCAAAAGTGCTTTTACTGGACTCGCAGCCCACTCGTCCAGTAAAAGACCACTTTCGATCGGGACTTGTTACGTAAACTACTATTACATGAAAAACTGAAGTAACTCTACTTTTACTAAAGAATTACTCATTTGGTTTATTTCCTTGTTCCATCATGCTGAATACGCGCACGCATGACGCATTAAAGACAGGAATCAAAAAAACAAACGTGACCATTTTTTTCAATTCAGGACATAGCGATTTCGTAAAGAGATCAACACAGCGTTTTATGGATCATTCCCGTACAGTACGGAATAGTTATTATCCTAACAAGTGCCGAAAGTTATACTTTCCTGCACGCGAACTGCCGATGCCCGAACGACGCGAAGCGGTGTTCGGGCAAGCAGTTAAGTGCGGGAAAGTTAAAATTGCCGCAAGAGTTAGGATCAATATTTTTTCTACAAGCATAAAAATAGTTCAAAATTATTTAGATACTTGAAAAGATGCGATTGTGACAATTAAATCTTTCATAGTGTCAATAAATACACGACTGAAGCTATAGCAACTCTACTTAAACATGTGGGTTTGTTGTTGCTTTGAGTAAGGTTTACGGAGGTACAAACATTTTAAAAATCCCTATTTTTATGTAAAATAATCTTAATTTTTTTTACTATATAGTTGTATGTGATTGTGAACTGAGTGATAAAGAGAAGTTCTGGAGAGATTTGGATGTGGTCATGATTCATGATGAATATACCGAATGATAAAAGAGTATTTGTATGTGGGGACTAATATGGACATTTAGGTAAGAGGGAGTCTGATGAAAAGGAGGTACGAGGAGTGTGAACATGTGAAGATAGAAACCCTCTGAAGGGAAAATGCATAGTGCAGCATGGTAGATTTAGGAATAATGAACAATTGTTTTAAGAAATAACCCAAGCTAATTATGTATAACAAAGACCAACTATATATTGTTTAAAAGGAGATAGGTACCAGAAGGAAATAAGGAATTGCGAAGTAATAAATGGAGAAAGCGTAACACCACAGCATAGACATTTAGCTGTGAACATGTGAACTGTGACATAAACGTAACAGAGAAACCAAAGGAAAACGAAAGGAACGAGAGGAAGGTAAAATGGTGGAAGTTGAGAAAACAAAAGTGCATGAGAATAATTTTAAGGAAAGAGTTTTAAGAAAGATTAGTATGAAGGCCGATGTAGAGGTATAGTGATATTGTTAGAAAGATAGAAGTGTGTCTCATCATTAAATAAAGAGGCGTGGTGTCGAAGTGAGTACAGAAAGTAGTGAAAGCGAAAAAGGTGGCGACGAAGAAGTGGGATTCATCAGGGAGTGCGAGTGATGTGGTAATATGAGGTAGCAAAAAAGAATGCATAGAGCAGTGGCAAAAGCGAAATCAGAGGCAATGGAAAAGGCATTTGAGAGTAATAAAGGAGAAAGAGAATTACTAAGGATAGCTAAATAAAAAGATACAGCCATCCAACAAATTAAGAACAAAAAATGTAGAGTTTTACACACGCATAAAAGGATGATGGAAGGAACATAACCAGAATCTGCTAAACGGGGAAAATGAAAGAGATATATTTGAAGATGGTATTGCAACTTTTGGAATATGGTGAGAGACGTATCTATGGAGGAGATGAAGAGTGCATTGAAGAATGCGGAAAGCCGCTGGGAGCGGATCGGATACCAGCAGAAGTATCAAAGGTGCTTCGGGAGGATGGAGTGGATATTCTGTTGGACCTGATAAGAAAAGTGATGAATCAAGAGAAAATACAAAATGGAGGAAAAAAACGTGCATGTGCTAATCTATACAGGAAAGGAGAATCTGCAAGATTGCCAAATCTCTGAAAATTAATATAAAAGTTTATTTTTAACTTGCCTAATTCAGAAGTTTTTTTCCGGATTTGTCTAGTACACATAAATAACGCATTTTACATAATTTACTAGGTGAAATAATATGTATGTAAGGTATATTTTGCTAAAATTAGATTTTGTCTTTTACGGTTAAAATACAAAAGGAAGATGAGGTAAGAATCAAAAAAATTTATTATTATTTATTTATTCAAAAATAAAACTTATTACAATATTCTAACCAGTTTGTTAGTATACAAATGAACCTAATGGTTTGTGTGTGTATACCTACTATTTACAATATTCTTTGGTTTTCTAAACAAATAACAAATTATCATTCTGTAAATTATGATTAAAACTATGATTTATAAATATGAAAAATTTTTAATAAAAAAAACCAATTATATAACATTAATTCAATCTACATATGAACAAAATAGTAGTTTACGTAACAAGTCCCGAAAGTGGTCTTTTACTGCACGAGCGGGCAATTGCAGAGCGAGCCGCAGGCGAGGCCTGCAAGCTGCGAGTCCAGTAAAAGCACTTTTGGGACGTATTACGTACAATATTTTTTTTAACCGGTCCGAATTTAGTAATTTCCAGTTTATTTTTGGGTCAAAAACATTTTTATTTTCTGGCCTTGTCCGAAAAAATGAGACTTTCTGGCCTAAAAATAAACCGGAAAATACTAATTTCTGGCCGGTTTTAAAAAAAAATTATATATAGGTATTAATTCAACGATGTTAATGAAATATTTTTATTAAAAATCCAGGTATTAATTTTATTCTTCAATTTCCTGTAGGGTTTGGTTTTAAATAAGTCAGGAAGTTTATTATATATTTTTGGACCCACATATGCAATACGTTTTAGTGTATTCTGGGTATGAGTTTGCTTACATTTCTTGTATATTGATTATTTTGTAAGTGTCAAACTTCAACATAAATCTTGCTACAACCTTAGTGATCAACAGCTGCCAAGAAAAAAGGTCAGTTATCCTGAAACTTAATTAGAGATATCGAAAAACAAAATATTGATTTTATTTATTTCGAAATATTGCCGATACACCTAAAAATCAGATTCAATTTAGGTATCTCGAATCAGATTTAAAAAAAATCTCACAGAATTAAATGTTATATCAAAAACCAAAGAGATACAAATTTAAAATGTTGATATTACAGGCAAGTTCATAAAAGGTGTGTACTCCATCACTCTGAATGGTCTACCGTATACATATTTTTAACTTAGTTCTACATGCTGTTTTGGAAAACGTTTAGAAATTAAGAAAAACTCATGTATACTTTAGGATTATTTATTGCCCTAAAACTACTATTACACAGAAATGCATTAAAATAACTATCGAATTTGTACGACACTACAAATTAACAACCATATCTCAAAATGTTTACAAACTTTATAAACTATAACATATATATTTAAATTAAAAATCCACAGAATAAGTTATGACACGTTATTTATCCTCAACTGTTAACTCATTATCCAGTATTCCTTCTTCATTGTCACCCATCAGTTTCTCTTCTCCATTTTTCTCACTTAATTTAAATCTGAAACAAAATTTTATTAAAAAAGTGTGTGTGTCAGCTCCGACACGCGACTGGAAGTTTACTCCTTAAGAACGATCCCAATGGTATTTTTTGTGTTTTTATAACTATTGTGTAAATAATAGTGCCTGAAAAATATGCAACACTACACTATTTTAACCACCTTAATAGTAAAACCAAAAGATGGCGCTACAAATTTATTAAATAATTAGGCGCATTTTTAAAAATTTAATAAAAGTCCAACAACTACGTAAATAACTGACTAATCGAGTTTATTCGTATTGTATTTTTATTATAAATATCACGAGATGTTTAAAATTTAATTGTATATTATTTTTTAAATTTTCTAGAAATTTTTTGAATTTAAACATAAAATCGAAAAATTGACATATTTTCAAAAAATACTCATTAAAATATATTGATATGCTTATAATCCGTATTCCATTCAAAATGTAATAAAAATTTTTACTAGCCATATTTTTTTTCATACCAGGCGCCTTGTATAGTTCGTTCGCTAGACTTACGAGGGTTTCGGATTAAAAATTTTATAAGTATTTCCAGGTAAGTACTGGAAAGTTTGACCTGTTCTTTGGAGAAATATCAACTGGTTAAATAAAATGAAAAATAATGCACAACTTTTTAATTAAATAATAATTCTGTGAAATTCAACCCCCTCCGAATTAATGTCTTTAAATTTGGTTAAATTTTACCTGTTAGTTTATAATCTTAGAATATTAATTAATTAAAAATTTTATTAAAGTGATTTTACACAAATAAAAAAGGTACGTATAGCTTATTTTGATTTAAAATCTGACCATCAGGGCAATTTTACCTAATTTCTTAGATAGAGGCTCATTGGAACTGGTTGTCAATGACTAATTTGCATAATTTTGTTAATCCGAAACCCTCGTAAGTCTAGCGAACGAACTATATATTGTTTCTTAAGGAGTAAACCCCAAAAATATAATGAATTTCCTGGTTTAATCTTATCAGGAATCAAAAACGAAAAAGGAAGATACCCACCTATCATATCTCTCTCCATTAACATGTGAATCTTCGTCTTCATCCGACGCTTCAGCTTTTGTAGAAATTTCCTTATCTACCTCATCCCATTTACCATCTGCATCCTTCTTATCACCTTCGAGTGCGGCTTTTTCAGCAATTTCCTTTCTTTTGAGTTGTTTACGTCTTTCCAAATCTTCAGCTTTTTTTAAGCGCAAATAACGATGCATATGAACACGTTGTTTGCAATGGCGAGTGAGAATTTTAGGAATTTCAGATTCGTCTCCACGTTGAAGATACATCTTGCATATATCACAATAGTAGGCTTCAATTTGTCGAATTTTTTCCATACCAACCTCAGCAGAATCTTTTTCATCTTCTTTCTTTTCTTCAGCTTCGGATGCTAAAAATATATAGTTAATCAACAAATTACACAAAAAAAAAAAGATCAGATCGCATAAAATGTTGCCTCGCCATGAATCGGATAAGCAATTAGTTACAGTCCGGGATTAAACGAGGTCCCTCTATAGCCTTGTTTGATTAGGAGTCCATAAAAAATTGTATACAGCCCCTTGCCCAAGTAACAAGGCAATAGAAAAAAATAATTTGATATTGGAAAAACTTACCTTCACCTTCAACGTCCCCTCCAATAGAATCAATCGTAGTGAAATTCTCCAGATTGTCTTCTTCTGCAGAAGCATCGCTACTTTCCATTCGTTGCTTGCGCTTGAAATAATAAAATCATATTAGATATAAGTCCAAATAATATTGATCAGAAGAATTATTTATCTTTTTTTTTTCAGTAAAGGTATGAGGTCATTCATAATAAATCAGACCCGAAAGATGGTTAAACATCATGAAGAATATTTTTACAGTGGAACAGTAAATGTAAATAACAGCGTATAACGCAAAAACAAATTTTAATGTAATTTTTTTTTATTATTAGTGAATGTTGTATATTTAACAAATTTTACGACTTTTTCTTAACGAAAATCAATTCAAAATATTTCTTCTTGAAATTCGAATGTCTTTTCAAACTTTTGACAAACCTGTAAAAAAATATTTCTATAACTCACCTTTATATGCTCGATGGAACAGCAATGCTTTTCATAGACCAAAGGGCTTTTAAAGGTAATGTTGCAAACCTTACAGAAAGGCATTAAGAACTTCTTCATATTATTGTGAGTTTCGGATTGTTGGTGCACAATTTTCTTTTGTTTGTAATTTAATTTACAAATAGGACAGAAATTAGTTCTGGTTCCAAGATCCTCGCTGGTCTTCTCAAGTTCATTTTGGCTGTTTCTTTGCGCTTTTCTCATCTGATTTAAAATAGCCCTCTGTTTCATCGCAACCTTTTTCATAGCTAACATATGGCGACGTCCGCGTAAATGTATCTCGTACTTCCTAAATGTTACTACTTCTAAGTCACATTGAGGACAATGAAGTTTAATGAATGACTTTCTTGATTTTTTCTCAGTTTCACCTTCTTTAGTTTCAGTGCTTTCTTCTGGTTTGTCAGTTTCCTTTTCATCTTCTTCCGGTTCATCGACATCAATTTCTTCTTCATTTCTCAGATTTCTTCGGCGAGCAATAATAGAGCTAATTTAAAAAATGCGATTAATGTACTGTCATATAGGTATATACTACAATAACGCAAAATGTGTAAAATAAATAGTGTAAGGAAACATTTAGGTATGATATTATAAATCAACGACATCGAAAAACGAAATTAAAGTTCCAAGTACCAATCTTAAAATGTATTTCGAAAATATTAACACATTGAATTTTCATATCGGTACGTAAAAATTAATGTGGATTAAAATTTAGATTGGATTTGTATTTTTAGGCACAATTTTCCTAACTTATTGCGTGAAAATGTTTGCTTTGTATTTTCCGGTAGTGTCTTCGCAAACGTTTTAAATGGTTTTATAATAAAATAACGGTTGTTGAAAACCTTGTGAACTGATTGTAATGAAAAACTATACTAGCTGATTATTCAAATTATTAAACAAGAGCATACTTTGAAAAGTGCATCCCAAAATTTCAGAAAAAAAATGTTACCTTGACATGAATCGAATTATGTATTAAACTAATATAATCCGGGATTAAACAAGGTTTTCCTATAGCCTTATATGATTAGGAATATTTAGAAAAAATATCTAAATTTCCTTGCCCAAGAAACAAGGCAAATTAAATAGAACTGCATAAAAACATGGACCACAATATAAAAAAATGTTGTAGACACAAATCTAAATTTTCCAGCAATTTCCTAGTTTTCTAAGACGTCTTTTAAAATGATTATCAATATTCTAAATGCATCTGTTTATCATTTTTCTGTTTTCGTATTGCCCAAGTTTTGTGATAGTACAATGTTTTATCTTCAATAATCTGCCTCTACCTCTTTGGTAAGTTACTAAATATTTTGAGGTAATTTTAAATTAAAATGAAAATCTTTCTACAATTCAGAAGATCTAGAAAACGTAACTATTTATTCTTTTTGGGTCAAAATGGGTAACACAAAATGAATCTCCCCAAATAGTGCATATTGGATTATGAAGCATTAACGATATATACTCAATTAAATGTTCACTACTAAATATTGTGTTTTCTTTTATGCGATCATTTAATGAAGTATTGGCTGCAAGTTTTCACTCGAAGTTTCAGACTATTCGTATCTTAATCTTTAATAAAAGATTTAGATAATGTAACCTGTAACTTTTTGTAGTGTTATAAACAATCTTGAATTTCTGATATCAACTAGAAAGTGAGCTCCAGCAAAAAAAGGAAAAAGTACAATCAGCAGTGTATAAGAAAATCACATCAAATCCTGTGCTCTTTTCAGTTGCCTACTGGACAGATTCACAAAAAAAATGTTAAAACAATAAACAAATTTTCTTTAATAAAATCATGTTTTTATGTATTTACCTCCTCATTCTCGATATTTTTAATCTCCTAGACTCAGAAAAGCGGGGTATTCTCCTCCTTACTGCATAAGACCTTTCAACTAACCGTCTTCTAAAAGGTCGTTCTTCAGCCCTGAGTACCCTTGATCCCCTTGAGCTGATTCTTCCGCGGTAAGAACCGCGCTTAGGAGGGGGTAAGGGTCTCCGAAACTCTTCTCGTCTGGAGGAGAAGGGACTGGCTTGCTGGCGTTCACTTGACAGTCTTCTGTCAGAAAATGATGGAGGGTTGTGTCTGCTTGAACCGTAGTAACTTTCATGTCTGGAACTACTAGCCTGGACAACATAGATTAAGAGCAAACATCAATCTGTTAGAGGGTCTTCGCCAACAGTTCAAACGTCAGGCATTTTATAATTAGAAGAATAGAACTTCATTTTTTAATACTATATAATATTATCTATCTATATGCATCTTCTTTCAACAAAATTTTTGCAACTAAATGTTATGATTAAATAATTTAGTATTTTACTAAACTCTGATGAATTTTTTGGCCATCTGGCAGCCTACATTCTACTAACATTCTTTTTGAAGTAATGTCGATCAATTTTGATATTTTTATCTGGTAACTTTTTAACATAAATTTATACAGCATCACGCTTAGCTAATTTTTAAAATTTAGCAGATCTATACCATTTTTTTAAATCACCAAAATATATAGTAATCTATTATTTAGAAAATATTTCATTCAACTGAATGTCTCTTTCCAATACTCGGTCTGTTTACACCAGAAACACATGTCTATTTTATCGAGTCCTTCTCTTTAGTATTGGAACATACAATAAATGCCATGGCATAGTATCACTAAAAATGGTAAATTTCATTAGCTTTATTTCACTCCTTGTTTGTATAAATATTTTTAACTGACGAATATAGCTGTAATTGTTATGATTTTTAACAAACTCCTACAATCTTCTTTACAACCTGTAAAGGTAACCTATTAAAATAGACACTCACCTCTAGTCTCAATCTTTTACGTTCAGGTGATCTTCTTTCGCGACTACCACCACCAAACTCCTGAAATAAAATCAAAAATATATATTTTGTATAATTTTCACAATGTTTTTATCGAAAATTATAGAAATAAATTTCTTGATGAAGAGCTTATCGTCCTATTAGGTAAAATACCTATATGTAAACAAATCAATATGTAAAAATAAAAATGTTACCTTGACATGAATCGGATCAGTAATTTAATACAGTCCGGGATTAAAACAAGGTTTTTTTATAGCCTTGTATGATTAAAAATATTTAGTAAAGATTCTAAATTTTTTTGCCCAAAAAACAAGGCTACAAATGCGAACAGTAAACTTTTTGAACAGAAGACATCTAGCTGTATTCCCTTAGGTTTACATCATTCTTTGAAAGTTATTGAGTTAGCATACTTTAGTTTAGAGATTATTTCTCTTCAGATTACAAGTGTAATAGTCGGACAAAATTATAACAGAAGAGTGTGACTGTTAAATTCAAATATTTAATTGAATTCAAAAATATTTTACACAATATAAACTGTTTTTGAATACGCAAACCATTATTACCAGCCAATTAATATTTTAATTAAATCCAAATAATTTTTTATTTTGAACTATTTACTCTTCCAAATGTTAACTACATTTGGGTTTAATAATCTATATTTGATTTTAATTTACTTTTGTTTGAAAAAAAACTTGTATAAAGAATAACTCAACACTTACCGATCGATGATGAGTGTTCTTTTGATATTCATCAGATCGTGGAAATCTATCACTGGAATATTTTGGTCTAGATTCAAACGAGCTTCTTGAGTCAAAAGATGAAAACGAATTATATCTAGATGAACTGGAGAAATTTCCTCGTGAGTTCCCGTTCCAAGAACTTCCTCTACTTGAGCTGCCACGCCGGCTTCTTGAGGGCGAATAACCCCAACTACCACCACCGCCGCCTCTTACCATAATTGATATTCTAAATTAGGAATTAGTCATTTTAGTCAAATAATTATTTAAGCTATTAGATTATGTAAATAAAATAAACAAGCTACTTCGAAACTAAAATGGACGCCGAAGTTCTATGCTTAAAATATTCTAAATTCTACTTAATGAACACATATAAAGTAATAACTATTAAAGCATTTTTTAATACCGCTTTACATATAAGCAAAGACAATTTTATTTTATCAGTAAAACAATATTTATATAAAAATATATATAATATAGAACAACTCACCTACAATCGATCCAACAACAAAATGGAAAATGAAACACGAACACGAACACAATTTCATTTAGACTAGACGGAAAAGGAAAAGGTTGTCATTTCCGGTTGATATTCAGGCATTTTTTCGTGATTGCAAATTTCTGATTGATTATATAAGATTTATTATTTCCACGTTATTTTGTAAATTCTTTAATTACTATATTCACTTTAATATTTGTTTGGAGTTGAATGTAAAATATTAACAAAAAATTTCTATGTGCAAATTGGATTGGATATTGGCCTCTATACTTTGATGATCTAATCTTCTGTTATCGCATTTGCCATGTCATGTCATTTGTCATTCATTATATTAAATAAAAATAATTATAATAACTTTTAGATGCTTTTATAATTAAATGCCGCTACTGGCGAATGCGTTGATTTAAGAATATTTTATTCTTGTAAAATATTAGAATTCATTATCAAACAAGTTTTTACTGTTAGAAACGTCGCTTAAGTACCGAATTACGTCTTTATTTTTCGATTTTGGTGAGTAAATTTGATATCCATTTTCGTATCGTTAAAATTTACAAGTGAAATTTTATTTTTCTTAATAGATCATGCCAAGGGGATATCATTCATGGAGTAACTCTTCTAGTTTCTCAAATCCGTTTTCATCCCACTTTGAGTCAAGAGAACATAATTTTAAACGAAAATATTCTGGTTCGGATCGATTTGACAAAGGTGAAGATTACCGCAGAACTTCATACAAACATGTAAGTGTTTTTTTTGTTCTTATATATCTACAGTTTTGATATGTTATAAACTTGTAAGTGAACGTAAAACTAATAGTAACAATAGAAAGTCTTGTTTTTTTATTTTTTTCGGATGTTTAGGTTATCGAATTTTTGATAATAGTTTCGGAAATTAGATTAGACAATACTTATAATATAAGAGATGTAAGTTGTATCAGTGTTATTTAAATTTAAAGTTCTAAATCGAGTAAATGGCAATGCAGTAAACCATATCTAGGGTATATGAATCAAATTTAATACCTATTTACAAAGATGGATGATATGGTCATATATTAAATACCATTTTTTCAGAATACCAGTTAAAATTACGTGTAACAATATAACTGACAATATGTCGTAAATACCTACTTATTTCAATTCGGTCTACATTTGTTTCTAATAGGTAGGTTTACATTATTTATTGATGATACAGTTAGAGTTCTTTCAATTCAAAGTGATGTTTTGAAAATCATATTCAGATAATGAAATAATATTAAAGTTTGAGAAACGTTTGTTATACTGTATTAACAAAATTTTGTAGGACATGCTTTGGCTAAACCACAGACAATCTTAAAAGGTTGTTGTCTATATTTTCTGTTGTTTGAAACCGAATTAAGATATTTCTTATTTTCAACTTAAATTGAAAACTAATTATTACATTAATAGATTGCACTTAAATGAAAACATTCAATTTTCTGGAACCGAAAAGAATTTTTAATCATAATCGTACAATATTCTCTAAACAGTTTTGTATCTAAGTTCACTACATTCTTGTTTTCTTGTTCTTGCTGAAACGCGGGGTGACCAACATTTTAGGGAATTTAGTAATTTAATGTGCCTTTTGTGTTTGTCAACTTCTACTTTTTATTTCATGAATTAAAAACGAAACCAACAGCGAAAACTCTCTCTCAACACACACAACGTGAAACAAAAATTGATAATAAAGTTACTTTTCCGTTAACCTTTAATAATGTCAGCACACCTGAATTAACGATAACATTTGATTAAAATTAAATGTCAAAGGTGGGTCAACAATTGCATAATAGTGACCTTGAATAAATTCATGAATTCCTTCACAATGAAATTGTGGATGTTATACCGATATAATACGAACGCTATCATAAAGAAGACCTTAAATAAATTCATGAATTTGTTGGTCAAACTTATTCACGATAAAATTGTTGATGTAATACCGGAATGAAAAAATGAATATTTGATTTAAAAACAAATTTTTAATTTTTACCCATAAACCTCTATAGTTAAATAGTTAAAAATTGCGTTATTCCCGTTAATATCTTAAGTATATAAGTTGATTTCGAAGAGTCTGATAACTTTTATTTTCGAAAAATCTGGGAAATGGAAAATTTTTAGTAAGCAAGCGTTAGACCTATCAAATTCAAGCTGATCTTTTCCCAAATCGCTTATTTAATTGTTATATAGTAATATTTTCCGACAAAATTGTGGCATCATTTCCCTAGTCCACCGCCACAAAGGTCGATTTTTGGGAGTATTGTTTTTTTTTTGTTTGCATTGTTTTTTGATTTTTTAACGTAAGTAATTACGGATGAATAACCGCAAGTAGATGTTACTATACCCATAAATATTTAACGACATTTCTGTTTTCAAAGCAACAAATTAATTTTACAACTTCTAGTATACACGATTTTGAAGGTTTTACAAGATTTAAAACATATCAGCTGTTCAGTTTTTTTGAAGCATTGTATGTATCCGATCTACATTGACTCCACTCCAAATAAAAAATTAAAATTCTGTGAACAAGACTACATATGAAAATAAGACAACGCATTTCAGGTGGCGCGTTTGTTTTGCACCTGTGTATATTTCATTTTATTGATATTTACCACTACATTGTATTTTCTAATATTTTTTACCTAGGAATCAAGCCGTGAAAGAAGATCTCCGGAGCGTAAACGATTCAGAGTAGAAGAGGTATGTATTAATTTCTTTTCAGTTTCACTAGGTTCTGGTTAACAGAAGCTTTTTTTAATTTTTTTTTGTGTAATACTTTACATTAATGTAGATACAAATGCTATTGGAAGTTATATTTTGAGATATTATTTTCACACCGCACGAAAAAAGAGTAAAACACTATATAATGTGTTTGTAGATGTTTTCTAGATTAACCAAATATCTAATATATATGTTCAATAACATTCAGTTAAAAGATGCTGATAAGTAATTTAAAAAAATATCCTGAGTATCTGATTTACCAAATATATTGTTAACAAAAAGAGATTAAATAACCGGAACTAAGCCATATGCCGCTGAGTTAAAGAATTGGATAGGAACATTTACACTATTAATCTGTTATCCAGGCTCCGAGTTACAGGTATGAAAATTATTACGGATCAAGCAGAGATTATCCTCCAATATCTTCTGAACGGAGAAGCTCACGTGAACGTCATCATTCCCCCACTTTTTCCAGAAGGGAGGAATACCGCCGACCATTATCGCCCCCTAAGCGCAGCAGAATCAGCTCTAGGGGGCCCAGATCATTTAGGGGTCGAAACGCCCCTGTTGGTCCAGTTAGACGACGATTGGTTGATAGTTCTTATGGAATAAGAAGAATGATACCTCGTATTTCTGAATACTCCAGGAGGTTTAAGATAACTAACATAAGGAGGTAAATAAAAAACATGATTTTTTTCAAAGAAGTGTTTTGTACATTGATAACTTAATGTATGGACCACTGGATTTGATGCAGTAGTTTAATTCCAATGTAAAGATATTATAGAATCAGCAGTATGAAACTTGATATTTTGATGCATTTTTGTATAAAGGATTTAAATATATATCTTTTTGAAAGATATTAGCGGATATTTTCATATAGATATCAGTAATTCATCCTGTGACTAAAGATTACAAATGTTTGTCTGACCATTTCTATATTTTAAAAAAATTATTTAGCCTAGTGATTAGAGCGTTACCGCGTTAAGGTTAAGGTTGCGGGTTCGAGTCTTGCTGGATGCGACATTTTTTTAATGTCTCCTTCTTCTATATTCTTGTTTGTATGCTTTTTAAATTTCAAAGGATTTAATACCATAATTTAACGTCTTCTCAAAGCATTTTAAACTAAAGTACTGTACATATTGTAACCCTAATTTACCCTAGGCTAGCTCCTGGGTTCGTGGTTTCCTTCTGAGTTTTATCAATTTTCCTCAAACAAGTAATTCTGGGCGTCAAAGTACAGACAAACAAATTGAACGCAAAAATCAGTTTAAGATGATATATTAAATCAAGATTTCAAGAATTTTGTTAAAATATTTGAAATAAATAATTAATCAATTCTCTTATCTTTAGATTTCCAGGACTTCTATTCCGGAGGAGTTTTGAGAATTCTCTTCAGAATTTCTTTCCTTCAAATAATTCTGGGATGGTACGGCTTTCTCTTATATAAATCTTCCTATTCTCAGTCCCGGGATGGTAGGTTTTTGTCTTCGTACGATTCTCATTTACAGCAACAAAATGGCGGACGGCTTGTCACGTTATCAAATTTATTAGATATTCCTCTAATAGGGCCCTTCTGGATTTGGCAATAACCCTAATAATGAAATTATAATCAAAACTCCAACCTTTAATAATTTACAATCAAGTAAATTCGCTATCTGGTTCTCCGTATTAACGAGAAAAAATTAATTATATTCACATGTTTAAATACTTTATGATCACAAAAAACCGACTTTTACGATAGCGATTTACTTGAAATTAATGTGTTAGTATTAAATTAAAATAACAAATTCACCGTAAGTTGGACAATTTAATAAAAATAAAATTTAAAACTGAAGCTAAAGAATAACTTACTATTTGAAGGGCACCGGTCAGATGAAAAATCAGCGAGTAAATGAAGGAACCGATTTAATATACGAATAAGGAAACCGACAGATAACCGATCGATTCGTTCCCACTTAATAATAGTAATCGGGCGTAAAATCATAAAATAAATATTTATCCATAGTCAGGTGGATTGCGGCACAAAACGGACCCTGACCGTTACAATATATATGTTTAATTTAGTGTAATAAATGAATTTTGGTGTATTATATAGCCAAGTTTCACACGTATATTCCATTCATGGTGATTTACAAAATATTTTTAAATCGTATGAAAAAAAAAATAAAAAAAAATGGAAATTCAAGTTGTAATTTTTGTAATTCTGCTCAGGATTTTTTTGGTGGATAATTTATTGGGAAGAAAGAGTTCCAGTTATTAACCTGAAAGAATAATACGAACCTTTGGGCGTTCCCGTTTTTTTCTTCTTCAATTATTGAGTATTACTGACAGTAAAAAAAATGAAAATAAAATTTAAAAAACTGTAATCAATACATAGGTATTAACTATTGTTACTATTTTAAGTACTTTTTTATACTGTACTTTTTTAGCCAATTTAATTTATTTATAAATGCATCAAAGAGATGGGTAGTTTACACGGCTCTGAAAGACTTCCTCGGCACCTGTATTTGTTTTGGGATTTTATTATGGTTACAAACTTAAAAAGTTGTAGAAAATGTGCAAAAAATTGATTAAATCGTAAACTAATTGCAAACAATCCTTAAAAATTTGGAAAAGTTTGAATATTACAGAAAACTGTAACATTGTCGTATTTAATAAAGCGTGTTATCAATAGATATCAAAAAAGAATATTATTATTCTAACGCTTTACAAGCTTTGAAAAACATTTTCAAAGAAAATGACCGTTCAACTAAGAAGAAACAACTACTTCCCGGGCTATATGCCCCGACGGATATTGGATTACAATTCAAAGTCAAACGGGGTTGGCATATCTAATAGATAATTTAAACCAACCATTCTGGTTTGCAGTTAGAAGGGACAACATAACTTGTAATCCAATATCCGTCGGCGTTAGAATAATAATATTCTTTTTTGATATCTATTGATAACACGCTTTATTAAATACGACAATGTTACAGTTTTCTGTAATAATACTGTATAGTTTCTAGACTAACGTCTTGCCGTCAAAATCCGAATTTTGGTTTGCGATTAGAGGTGAAGATGTCGCTACTATCACATCGATTACACTTTCGTTACTGTGTAGACATATATCGATCGTGATTTTAGTTGGATCTTTAGTCAGCGATTATGCTTTAAGCTCGCTGACGGATAACATATACCTTGTACTGACGAGGCCCAATAGGCCGAAACGGGTCTACAAGTTATGTTGTCCCTTCTAACTGCAAACCAGAATGGTTGGTTTAAATTATCTATTGGATATGCCAACCCTGTTTGACTTTGAAGTGTAATCCAATATCCGTCGGAGCATATAGCCCGGGAAGTAGTTGTTTCTTCTTAGTTGAACGGTCATTGTCTTTGAAAATGTTTTTCAAAGCTTTTAAAGCGTTAGAATAATAATAATCTTTTTTGATATCTATTGAATAATATTGTTAAAAAAGTTGTCTAAAATAAAAAATGAGAAAAGTATAAGAAAATGGACAAAAATAATAAAATTATTAAAATCCACAAAAATGAGAAAGTTGAAAAATCTAACAAATAAGAAAAATATGAAAAAATCTTTAAAATGAAAAAAAATTGCCAAATATTAAAAAAAGTTAAAAATTGGCAAAACAATTAAAATTAAAAACCTCGACAAATTAAAAAACGTGTTAAGTTAATATGATATCTATTTAATTTTTTCTTTAAATTTATCAGCACCAGACGTATCAAAAAAGAAAATGATGAGGACAACGAACTTACGGTTAAAGAAGATAAAGCAGAAAATGGAGAAAAAAATGAAGAATCAGTTAAAGATGAACAAGCGAAACCTAAATCATTCATCAAATTAGTTTGTCCGCAATGTCGTATAGAAGTTCCAACTTTTAGAAAGTATGAGATCCATCTTCGTGGACGTCAGCACATGTTCTCTATGAAGAAAGCAGCTTTAAAGCAAAGAACTTTATTAATTCAAATGAGAAAGGCACAAAGAAATACCCAAAATGAATTAGAAAAGAGCACCGATGATTTGGAAGCTAATACTAATTTTTGTCTTATTTGTAAACTTAATTACAAGCAGAAGAAAGCTGTTCATCAAATGTCTGAATCACACAAAAATATCAAAAAAATTCTGGCACCTTTCTGTAAGGTATGCAATATACCTTTCAGAAATCCTATGATGTACCAGAATCATTGTTGCTCTATATCTCATATTAAGGTAAGTCATGAATACTGTATTACTGTTCAATTTTGTTGATCAACACTGATTTTCATTAAAATTTGGGTTGAAGTTCTACTTACCTTCTACTTCACCCCTTATTAAAACAATCCTTCACGACAAATATGTGTTGATATTTTCTTCAGTTTTTATGATATAAAAATTAAAACCAAAATATCAAAATTCATACCTTTTTTATGTCATTTGGTTTATTAAAAAAATCCAAAAATTTTATTTTAGCTTAGGTTAATTTTTTAAAGAAAACTCTAGAGTTGGTTACGATTAATTTCAATTAAGGTGATGTTGCTAAGATTATCACTATTAAATTAAAAAACTTTGCAAATAAGAAATGCTTTTATTTTTGATATAAGTAGTCAATTTTGTTACTATAGTCTATTTGTTTGTAGTTGGCAGCAAAGTGAATTGATTAAAATGTAAATCCTTCAAAGCCCAAGCAAAGGTGGTTCATGAAAAATAACTAAAAGTAGTATACATTTCTATTGAAACATAGTCATAGTTGTTATTTTTCAAAGAGTCCACCCTAGATAATATTGTAACAACAGGTAGCTGAATAGATCCCATGACCGTAGAACCGAAGTTTTTTTAAAGCATAATTTAAATTAAAATAAAAATTAAAAGTAAAATAAAAATATGCTACATATTAAAAAGTAAGAATTAAATATAAACTAATGCTAAAAGCACTTTCTCCTTTGGTTGTCGGCTTCCATTTCGTCGTATTCATCCGACGATGAGTCAGATTCGTTGCCTGGTCCGATAGGAATTACAATGGGTTTGAACAGTTCTTCAATATTGATATCAATACTCCACAATCGTTCTTCTTCCTTCTTCACATGGTTTATGGCATTGGTCCAATTTTCCCGTGTTACGTTTCCCAAAGAATTTATCAAAAGTTGTCTAACGTCATTCAATTTAAAAGTTGTATTGTTTCTTGCCACCTCACCTTTTACCTGTGCCCATATTAATTCTATGTAGTACCTGGATGACAGAGCTTTGCTCGTGAAACAACTAAATCATAGAGCTTTCTGTTCGTATGTTAGTCAAATTTTGCAAACATCTTACTTTAGCAGCGACGAGCATAAACCTGAGATATTACTATTGTTAAATTATTTTAAATTATTACTAAGTGCAGCCTGTCCCTTGGCAAATAGCCGAGATAGATTACGGCATAGTCTAAAAAACGTACTAAAAATTTTCTAAATTAGTTTATTTCATTAACAGTTCAAATAATAATTACTGTTTCCACATGTAAGAACAAAAAAAAAAAACAAAAAAAATCTTCTCTATCGCGTAATCGATCCGATTATGATAACATAACAGAACTGTCATAACTGATAGACCTGACGCTTATCCAACTGAGCCACCATCAACTTATATGAAAGCTTGCAAAATGATATTATCTATACACAATTTAAATTAATTTTAATAATAATTCAGTTTAAATTTCGAATAAAATGACATTTTCTAAAAATGATTCCTATCTAGATCGATTTATCGCCCCCGAAACCCCCTATATACTAAATATCATGAAAATCGTTGGAGCCGATTCCGAGATTCCAATTATATATATATATATATATATATATATATATATATATATATATATACAAGAATTGCTCGTTTAAATATATTAGATAGGGTTTAATTGACAGTGATAAGGTGGCAAACGTAATACAGTTATTCCTTTTTCCTTCGCCATTTCGTCAATTACATATCTTTTATATTGTAATTTGTGGCGCTTTGCAATTTGCAGTAATTCCGTTTTCAGCATGGTGTCGTCAAAAGAAATATTCTTGCTCTGGAGCCACTCTTTAATATCTCCTTTTTTCCATGACGTCGTTGGTAACTTTTCTACCAGTTTTGAATGATAACTGGCGTTATCTAAGACAACCACTGCAGCACTTGGCAAAAAGTCCAATAGCTGGGAAAAATAATCTTCAAAAACATCAGAGGTCATTTCCTCGTGGTAATCTTTGGTTGACTTTGATACAAAGTCTAATAACCTATTTTCTACAAAACCATGTTCACTGCCAATGTGTGCGATTATTAGTCTGCGCCCTTTTCCTCGAGGAGCATTTAATCCTGTTAAATATCCCTCCAAAAATGCCTGACGGGAATTTGAAATATTGGTGTCCATCCATGCTTTAGAAACAGTGTGTCCTTCATTCAACCATGTTTCATCTAAATAAAAGATTTCGTCCAAATTTGGGAATCGTATCTACTTGGACTTGTCTTCTAATGATATCTCTATTAGAGTTATCGACCATAATGGACTTTTTTCCTACGTGTTTTTTTGGTTCACTAACATTTTCCTGTTTTCTCTCGCTTAAAAATCGATAGATATTTACTTCGTTCACTAACACCGGTCATATTGGAGCACCTAGTCACCACATCACGAACAGTTGCTGATGCATCTTGATATATTAGTGCATCATGAACATTTAAAACAATAGTTTTTTCTCTTTGAGAAAGCGCACTTTGTTTTAAATGAGCCACTTGTACTGGAACAAAACTCGAACTTGACGCCATTTTCACTACCGAAAATGTTCTTGGAGTAAAATAATAAAAACACCACCAACACTAACGAGTACCTATATTCTTATGTATTAGGATATAAACAAAACCTCAATTTATAGACTAATAACGTACCTGTTTTTGCAATTATACACATAGGGTTACCTTAATCCCTTAACACCCCTAACGACCACAAATTATTCTCGTTAAAATCGAAAAACAAAATATTCTAAATATCGTATTATGACTACTTATCCCTTACGTAAGAAGATTAAAATATGATGATTAAAAGAAATTTCTTAATCTATATACAGGGTGTCTCATTATATTCTGACTGTTTTTAAAAACTTATATCTTCGTAACGGTTCTAGATAATACGATGCGGTTTTTACAGTTAGGTTTTAAATTACTGTAAGTTTTGTTGTGACACATTTCTATAAATGGCCTACTTCCGGTTTACCCGCTAGAAAAGTGGCGTATTTTCAGAAAACAGTAGATGTAGTTTTTTAAATGGGAGACCCTGTATATTTAGCAATTTCCTAAAAGACGCATATTTTTACTTTATAACAATACCTTAAAGTTTAAAATCGGTGCACAGAAAGGGAAGTTAAAATTAAAAAATTACATCTACTGTATTCTGAAATTACGCCATTTTTCTATCAGGTAAACCGGAATTAGACCATTTTATATAAACGTGTCACAACAAAACTTAAGATAATTATAAACCTAACTGTGAAAACCGCATCTTATTATCTACAACAGTTTCGAAGATATAAGCTTTTAAAAACAGTCAGAATATAATGAGACACCCTGTATATAAAAAAGGATGTGTTTTTATGTACGAAATCGATGAACTCAAAAACTACTCGACAGATTATTATGAAAATTGGTATATATATGTATTTTTCCACGGAGAAGGTTTATATGATATGCTCATTGATGCTACTCGCCACCAGGTGGCGCTGCAAAGTAGCAACTTCTGCCCCGTTCAACCGATTGTCATGAAAATTGGTATGTATATGTATTTTTTCACGGAGAAACCGAATATGCTATGCCCATTGATGCCACTAGCCACCAGGTGGCGCTGCAAAGTAGCAACTTCTGCCCCGTTCAACCGATTGTCATGAAAATTGGTATGTATATGTATTTTTTCACGGAGAAACCGAATATGCTATGCCCATTGATGCCACTCGCTACAAGGTGGCGCTGCAGAGTAGCAACTTCTACCCCGTTCAACCGATTTTCATGAAAATTGGTATGTATATGTATTTTTCACGGAGAAAACGAATATTCTATGCATATTGATGCCACTCGCCACCAGGTGGCGCTGCAGAGTAGCAACTTCTGCCCCGTTAAACCGATTGTTATGAAAATTGGTAAATATATGTATTTTTTCAGGGAGAAAACGAATATGCTATGCACAGGCGGCGCTGCAACGTATCGCCTAAAAATGAACTATTCAAAAAGCAAATCAACTAACTTCACTTCTATCATCTGTCAATAAGCTTAAAATAATCACACAAATAATAAATAATATAAATAAGTTATAGACATATATAATATATCTAATCGATAATTTACAAAACCGTAAAAATTTGGAAAATGGTAAAAAAACATCAGTAGGCGGTACGAAGTTCGCCGGGTCAGCTAGTACCGATATAAATAAGTACGTGCGCTACTGATTTAGGGTCTTGTTTACAACATTTTACGACTTAATGACTTTTCTTAGCTGCCAACTCCAAACAAATGGACTTTAGCTTATTTTAATTGTCTTTTTAAGTACTTAAAATAATGTCTTTTGAGTTTTCCACAAAAAATTAAACAATTTCATATTATGTAAGGTTGATGGTTTCAAACTTACGTTATCTTGAAAAATAACCGTCCTGACTCCATTTGTTCTGGGTTTACAGAAATTGTTAAAAAACGAATCTCTTTCTTTTTTATTACCTATATTTTTGTTCTAAATGATTTTTTTTCATTATATCAAAACTATTCGAGTAATTATTTAAAAAAGAATAAAAAACATGCGTTTTTTCAATGAAATTGGCAAGGTGTCAATTGCAAACAACTGGGAATCTATCAAGTTCACAAAAAAATACTTTATAGAACAAAAACTGCTTAGTATATGCAAATTTACTCATTTGTCAGTTTATACTTTTTAAACAAAAATTCACAGCCCAGAAGGATAAAAAACGGTATTGATTAACAAAATGCTCGAAAAAACGGCCCATTATTAGCCTATAATTGTTTTAGAACATTTAACATTTGTATTTTTGCGCTGTCCGTTCTGTTTTTATAATTACTGCTCTGTTTCCTAAGATTTAGAATATTTTCGTATTGAGTTATTCTACTTACAATTTTTTGGATGTTTGGAGTTCATAGATAAGTTACTCAAAAAATATTTAAAAACTGATAAATTCAATATAATTTTTAGCAAAAATTGATTCATTAGATTACAAATAATTTATCTAAACATGCTAAATCATTGCTTGTTTTTTTATTGACCTAATATATGAATTCCTTGGTCATTTATCAGTTTCCTACAAAAAATAATTTTACAAAATAACAAGCCACTATGAGCCGGCTAAATTATTCATTCCCTATTTTAGTATTATTTTTAGTCATCTTTTTGAAGTGATAACTTCTTATGGGAGGGTAAACTGATTTTAGCGTAACGCGTTGAAAAAAGCGTTTATCATAACGCGTTGTTTATCGTTGTTACACGCAGGCGCAGTGAAACATAATATCATTTCTCTCTCTCTCTCTCTCTCTATGCTTTTCCCAATGTAATTTTTAAGTATATTTGAATTTACCGTGTTATACGGTATTAATCTGTCACTAAATACAATTCATTACTTTTTGGAACTAAACTGAACTGAAAAAAATGTAATAGTAAAAACCGTAACGAAAAACCCGTCAAATGGGACGTGCATCAAATACATTCTGGAAGTTATTATAGGTACGTAAGTGGTTCGGTGGTCCATTGGTAGAATGTTCGCCTGCCACGCGGGCGGCCCGTGTTCGATTCCCGGCCGATGCAAACTTTTTTGTATATATCTCTTAACTTTTACCTTTTTTTATTTATTTACTCATTTATTCAAATAACAGGTTGTCTAAGAAGAAATGACTGTCTGATTAGCCTAATTTTAGCATAAAAAAGACGTGTTTTGGTGGTTTCATTTCTGATAAATCTTATAAAAATTGATTATAAAGTGTGTTATTAATGTTATTATTGATAATATGGATAAGAATTTAAGTTTTAAGTGTGTATTAAATAGCAATCATGACGTTCCACGTAAAGGGTTGTTGTATTGCGAATTACTACGTGACTGATTAGAAATTTTGAACTATCATAGTAAAACATTTTTGTATCGTAATTAGTGAAAATTATAGTGATAAAATTTTTTTCAGAATTTTCAAAATTTTTAAAATATTTAAATTTTTAAATTTATACACATTATCATATTAATGTACATAAAATTTAAGTAATAGACAAAGTTCTTCTCAAGTTAAAAAATTTCAATATTAAATAGTTCAACTTGGATTAGTTGAAGTTATCACTTCTGCCGCGCGTTCTGAGACGCACACGTTTTTTTATTTATAATTATAAATTAATTATACGAGCCCAAAATCATAATAGTTCGGCCAGTGGAATAATTTACCCTGAACCGAATTTACTAATTTTCAAAACCCTTCTAAATATTTTATTTTTTTAAAAATGTTACTATTATCGTAAAATACACAATTTTAGGTAACATTAATAATAAACCCAAATTAATTACAATGTTAGTTGAGTTTTACCCTAATTTATATCCAACGAATCAAAATAGTTTGGCCACTTTTAAATCTTTACAAAGGTGGCAGTTGTTAATCCATACGATGACAACACAATTGATACATTGTTGAAATTAATAAAAAAAAAAATACATTTATTGTACGTGATAAGTTTTGACACTAAAATTCCATTATTCCATTCCATTATTAATGCCCATAAGAAAGGTATTTCAGCACGAAAAATTTCGAATTTTTATTTAATTTCGCAATCGACACTACAAGGTTTTATTAATAAAAAAAAGTGAGGAAATATTTTGGTAAAAAAAGACCGGTCGTCCAGCATCCACTTCTAAGGGTATGGACACAACGGGGACCATCGACCCTAGACAATAGCATAATACCCTGGACCTTTGCTCTGACCCTGGCGCACCCGTGGTAACATCGAGGTTGGAGCACCGCACTTTTGTGCCAGTTAATAGCGTGAACAATCGTCTATGAACATGAACATCCTCTTCTTCGGAGGAGAAAGATATTATTTTGAATTCAAGTGCTAAAAAGTGGTACCTATATAAAGGATCTCAAAAGACGAAAGTGCTTCCCTTAAACAAAAAACGTATGTTGTATGGAGAATTTCATCATCTATATCAAGATTTAAGAAAAGATCTGGTCGTTTTTTGACTACATTATAATGAAAAAAGAAACCTTTGATTATATTTTAAACGAGTTTGGTGATAAAATAAACAAAAATTACCAGAATTGCCATCGTCGGCCAATTGGATCTGAAAAAAGACTCATGGTACTGGTCGAGGGTCAAAAAAATACTAAGCTCAGTTTTGCTCCCACCTATGCGCGAAGCGATGGTCGGTGCTCCGATGTAACCACATAGATCTAATATTATGTGTTTATTTTTTTGGTGAGCGGAGCTATGGTGCGATGCTATGGTCGGAGCGATGGTCGGCGCTCCGTTGTGGCCGCACACTAATGCTGACCTTCGAGCTTTAACAAAAATTGTAAAAGAAAATCGTAGTTCAAATGCTCGAGATGTTACCGTACAATGGCGGGAAATTATTAAAAAAAAAAATATGTTTCGGTATATACTAGTATAAGAAAAATGAAAAAAATGGTTACAGTTGTTATACGGTAGTTTTTTTTTCATTATATTATTTAGTATTTGATTTCATTTACTAGACTAACGAAAAGACCTTGCTTGCCAAATTACAAGAACGGAATCGATTGAAATGGGGAAAAGGAGCGTACAAATTGGACACAAGAACAGTGGCACAGTGTTATTTGGAATGATGAATCCAAATTTCACGTTTGTGTTTGGGGATTTTCGAAAACGGGTATTACGTACTTCTTTACATACCACCCAGATTGTTAGGGTGGCAGGTCTGGAAGAGGGGTAGGAAAGCTATATTTCATAAATGGCACAATAAATGCTAATAAATATATAAAACATACTTGAAGCAGCTTTTCAACCATCGATTCCTTTATGTCAGTCAGTAGATGGCATCTACGTTATCTAGCAGGACGGTGCACCGAGCCACACCGCTAGAACTGTTAAAACCTGGTTTAAAAATTATAATATTCCTACCCGAAAGTGGACAGCTAGTAATCCGGATTTGTCTCCAAATAAGTCCATGTAGCATAGAATGAAAAAAAAAATCGCAAGAAACCTGCACGCCCAGTAAACGAATTAAATTTAAAATTACAACAAGTGTGGGATAATACTACACCTGATGAATGTGCAAAATTGGTTAATTAAAGCCGTAATCGCCAATAAAGGAGGGGGGCATCGCAATTTTAAAAACAGATCGAACTATGTTGATTTTGTTTTTATATGAAGTTTTATGATGTTTAATTTCTAATTTGCATCATAACTATGTTCTGCTGTTGTGTTAATTTAAGTTAAATTTGTATATTTTTTGGTAAAATTAAAACTTGCTTAGAAATATTATATTTTGCCGGCCGAACTATTATGATTTTGGGATCGTACAACTATAAATAGTCCGGGTTCCCACGTGGTAAAAAAGGCATAAAGAATAACCGGCTGAAACTTTTAGAATCGCTTAATTGCACTTAGACCTACAAACTTCCATAGCAACAATATCGATGGATGGGGCGTTTTTTCTTCAGCAGTGGTCAAACATGTCGAAAGTTATAACTCTCCCCGGAGTGATGGATAACCGATTTATTTTTTGTGAATCAACAGTTTTTTATTATTTTATGTGACCTACAAAAGAAGAGGGCGTTAACTGGTTATTTGTTAAGTCGTTGGCAGTCGTAACTATTACATGTTAAGCGCGTAGGCCCCGCCAAACGCCCTCCTCTTTTTGTAGGTCACGTGTTTTATTATGTAGTAATAATAAAAAACTGTTGATTCACAAAAAATAAATCGGTTATCCATCACTCCGGGGAGGGTTATATCTTTCGACATGTTTGACCGCTGCTGAAGAAAAAACGCCCCATCCATCGATATTGTTGCTATGGAAGTTTGTAGGTCTAAGTGCAATTAAGCGATTCTGAAAGTTTCAGCCGGTTATTCTTTATGCCTTTTTTACCACGTGGGAACCCGGACTAAAAGGGATGCAAGATTTTTAAAGTTTTAATTCGAATAGTGTATATTGAATTGTTAAAAATACAGATGATATTTTCTACCCACAAATTACATCATCAATTTGATACCACAGTATTTTTTCTATATTTTTTATTTTCTTTAAGCGTGAACAACGTATGGATCCCGACAGCGATGTTGAAGAAGATAATTTAGAAAACTTTACTACCGTGGATTCAGTTGGAGATGTGGAAGGTAATTAATGTATTTTTTAATAATAGATAAGTTTGTATTGCTATTGATTGATTTACCAACGTTTGAAATAGAGCAAGAATCGAAAAAATGCGACTACATATAAACTTACGTTAAAGTCGACCGAAAAGAAATTATTTAGGATAGAGCTCATTCGAACTTCGTAGTTTTAAATGCTGTGGAAATCTTTAACTCCTTTACGGAATAAATGGAAATGGATGTGTTGGTTCATTATCAAAACTGTTGCAAGATTTTTTCACGCGGTGAAACAACCTCAATCATACTAAATTTTTGAAATTCAGAAAGTATACAAACACAAATATATATAATGACATTAAGAAGAAACTGAAAAAATCTTTATCTTTATCTTTACGTGGTACCCCTCTAAACTTTAAGCCACAGATGCCTTAGTAATTAGTTAATTTTTTTGGTGGTTTAGATTGAACTCATGTCACATGGGACGCTTACTCATTTCCTTCTTAAGCACATGTATGCATGACGTTAATGTGTTGTATTTTATTCGGTTTGATGTTTCAGTTGTTGGTCTTACAAATAAATTCTCTTAATGTCATGCATACATGTGCTTAAGGAGTAAGTGAGTAAGTGCCACATGTGACATGAGTTGAACCTTAACGACCAAAAGGCTGGTTGCGGGTTCGATTCTTGCCGGATGCGACGTTTTTTCAATTTCTCCTTAATTTCATTTCTAAATTTAAAATTAGTAGTAGTTAAATATGATGCTTTTACTAAGGATCTACAAAATTCTGAATTTTACAATTACCGCAGTGTTACAATATAAAGAGCCTTATAACTCGTATTCAGTTATTATGAAAAACGAGATAATTAAAAGAGTAAGGACTGTATTTAATTTGTGGATACTACTGCTGTCCTCGATTGTGATTAATTTAAGCCTGTTACGTCTAATGTAGTATCTGGTGAGAAAGTATTTGTAGTCCCTGTTTCAGACTCGTAAATACTCCTAACCTACTCCTTAATAAAACATTTGCGGGTCCTATTTTTTCTTCCGATGTCCTTGTTTCTTTTCAAAGCAAATTTTAATACAAAAAGAATAATGGTTGTACACAATTTGTATTCTTTCCTGGTTACTTGTATGAATTTTAAACAGTTGTCATTAATATTGCAAAATTAATTTTATGGAATTTAGGAAGTTAACATCCCAATGTGTCATCGCTCCCACATAATCACATTTTTCAGTTTGTGCGTCTACTGAAAAATAAAGTGTTTAATAATAGTTTACATAGGTAGCTCTATTAAGATAGTGTTTTCTATCGAAATATTTAATCTTTACAAAATTTTCTATTAAATAAACTTTTATACATTAAGTTAATTGTATAGTTACTTGTAAATCGCGACTTATGATTTAATTTATAATTTGTGTTGGGAATAATAAAAATAATAAAAAACGTTAGTTTTTTATATAAAACTTTCACTTTAAATGTATTTTAAAAATGACATATGTTTCGCATTTAAGCATCGTCAGATTGACATATAAAGTTATATTTTGTTTATAGCTAACTATCTGATGTTGAATAGGTAATATTAAGGCTAGATTAAGTATGGAAGTAATAAGATATAACAATATTAAAGCCTAGATGTTATTAGCCCTAAGGGATTATCCTGGATGTATCTCCCTCTAAGATCAGTATAACTGTGCAATGATATAGAAAAACCAGGAAAAAAACTATATCTGCTGATCTTTACAATAACTTAATATATTTGTATTACAATTATATCTTATTTATGTATAAAATGAAGACTCAATCAAAGTAAACAGTTTAATAGTGGAGAATTTCTAAGATTTATTTGTTCATTAACAACTTTAAATTGTGGATCTGCTAGATGTCTTTTTATTTCAAGTTCTTCAAGAAAATCTAAATTTTGTTTTTTATTACAAATGTGTAGAATTTGGATGTCATTGTTGTGTAAGAGTGAGGTTGGATGTTCAAGTAGGTGTTTTGCATAATTTGACTTATCGGGTTGTTTTAATCTATATGCTCTTAAGTGTTCATTAAATCTTATTTCAAATTTTCTTTGTGTTTGACCTATATATATCGCATTACATTTTGGACAATTAATTTTGTAAACACCAGATTTTTTTAAATTGGGTAATTTTGTTTTTACATTTAATAATTTTGTACTAACATTATTTAGTGTTTTAAATGACATTAATGTTGATGTTGCCGAAGATATTATTTTTGAAATTGTATTTGAAATACTTCCACAGTATGTAATATTTTTATAACTTTTAATTTCTTTAGTTTGTTTAGGAAATATTAGTTGTAGTGATATTAAGTTATTGTAAAGATCAGCAGATATAGTTTTTTCCTGGTTTTTCTATATCATTGCACAGTTATACTGATCTTAGAGGGAGATACATCCAGGATAATCCCTTAGGGCTAATAACATCTAGGCTTTAATATTGTTATATCTTACTACTTCCATACTTAATCTAGCCTTAATATTACCTATTCAACATCAGATAGTTAGCTATAAACAAAATATAACTTTATATGTCAATCTGACGATGCTTAAATGCGAAACATATGTCATTTTTTAAAATACATTTAAAGTGAAAGTTTTATATAAAAAACTAACGTTTTTTATTATTTTTATTATTCCCAATAAAAATGAACTTTCAAGTAGTAAGGGTCGATACAGTTAATTTAATTATAATTTGTGTTTAAAGAGATATGGTTTGCGGAATTTTGATACGAATTATTCCGTTTGAAATATGTGTGTTTTATTAAAAGTTTAATAAGTTTAGTTTAGAAATTATTTCGGTTATTATTATTATTTACCTGATGAAATACTCTTTTCTAGAACATTTGGAAGGCATCAGTTTTGTTTCTAAATATTTATTTCAAACGCAACTAGTTTTGAATTGCATTATATTAATTTTAAAATTTAAACTTTGTATTTTTTTAAGGTTCTGATCATGAAATCAAAGAAGAAGAAGAGTTAGATCACAAGGAGTTAGGTCTCGAAAAGATTACGCTGATTGAAGCGCGCTATTGCGATTTGTGCAAAATGTATCTACAACGTGGAAATGAAAATGAAGTTCCTAATATTATTAGCCGTCATTGCAAACAGCGTGTCCATAGACAACGTTATATGCGATTTAAGGCTGGGGAAGAAATGAAAAAACAAAACGAAATCAAAGAAGCGAAAGAAACTGAAGAGAGTGGAATCGGCGAAGAAGGTGAGGCACAAACTGATGAAGCTAAAGATGATAAAATGTGGGCAGATGTTGATAAGGAATTAGGGGATTTTTTAGCTGAAGTTGAAAATAAAAGTACGGATGATGAAGATGATGCACAAGTTACTGGTGATCGTTACGACAGGTATTTTGCTTTCCCATTTACACTACCAGTTACTTCTTAAAAAAATTAACATATTTTATCTATAATATTCTGGTATTTTTTACTTTGCAGTTGCAACTATAGGGGTTAATGATATGTATATTTGTTTATCTACCCCGCTAATCTTCCACATATAGCTTTAAATAATTAGTTAACTTCTTATTGAATGTAGTGTACTTGGAACAGTAAATCGAAGAGGGTGGTGCATAGCTTAAAATTACCCAGGGCGCAATATATATATCTTGAAAAAGTTTTCTTTTTTACTTCTTTTTAAAGAATATTCGAATGCGTTAGGTATGGAAATACAGTGAAACCTCGATTATCCGGCTTTCCGTTAACCGGCACCTCTGTTAACAGGTACCCTTTTTGCCGAGACATTCAAATACGAAACTGACGATAGTGCTATGTACTTTTAGTAGTAAATCATGTCGCTGTGCGTTTGATTTTCTTTCGGCAAGTGCTACTTTAATAGAATGCGGCACTGCTGACATCGCAGTGTATTTGATTTCTTTCGGCACACGTTATTATATTGAATCATCAAATATCCAAAAGTTGATTGAATGGTATAATACGAACAACAAGAGGATGCGAATAATACAGACGCAATGCTTCTAAGGCGAATGCGAAAATTGGCTTTGGATAAATCTGAAAAAACAGTGAAGGAAACAAAAATTACAAATTTTCTTGTTAAATTTTAATTTTAAATAAATATTTTAATGCTTTTTTTTTCAAAAAAATAATTACAGCATACAATTCTTAGCTTTTTTCATGAAAATCTCGATTATCCGGCGTTTTCGATTATCCGGTAGGCTGTTGGTCCCGTGCCTGCCGGATAATCGAGGTTCCACTGTACTGTAATTTACACTTATTTAATTTGTTTTCAGTCGTTCTAAAAAAAATCATAGAAATACCTGGGAACAGATTTCTTCATAGCTTTTTCCCCTAAACATTCCAATATCAAGTAATTCTTATAAATTTAACTTTCTACCGTCATGGTTTTATAAAACAATTTATTTCAAAATCTCATAAAATAAATAGCAGTAGATAAAATTTATTTTGTTTTTAGATTTAAATTAAGTGAACAAAAAGGAGAAGATTCAATGGAAAACAATGGAGCAGTAAAATTGGAAAATAAACAGAAAAAAGAAGTTGAAACTTAATAATTTTTTTGTTAATAATTTTTAATTTTAAGATTTGTAACTTTTATTCTTTTCATTTTCGTTCTTAAAATAGTTTATGGGCAAATAAATTTAGTTTTCATCATATATAAAATTATTTAATTAATATAGCATCTAAGCATTGAATTAAAATATATGGATTTATATTTTCATGTTTATATTCATATTTTTATTAATACCAAAGAAAACTCAAAGTCTCGTACCACACAAATTATTTTATTATATTCGAATCAGAATAATTGAAAACTAGTTTCGACCAACAAAGGTCATCATCAGGTCTGTGAAAAAATATGGAAAATGGTAGAAAGTGATAATACTAAAAGTAGAGTTTAACAACGTACCAAATGCAAAAGTAATAATAATAATACAATTGTATACAAACAATATTTCTATGGAAAGTAACTAAGGTGGTAGAACTGGTTACAATATCTTCCACACAAAATGTCCTGCAGTATTAAAACAGTAGTGTAGAGTGAGAAAACAACAAGATAGTAGGAATTAACTAATTAGTGGACAATTAAAGTGGTACGGACAGAATATATATTAATTAGCTCTATGGTGATATTTTTGTACTTGCTTTTAAGGACCACCATCATTCGGTTTCTGCCCATGTCCTATGGATAGGTGACTTTCGTGGATTATATCAAATACCTCTTGTAACTATTATTATTATTATGGGTTTATCAATAGTAAGCGGAAAATTCCGATGAAACTATTGAATTGTGTATCACAGTGTCACTATTTATAAATAAAGTTCTTCTAAAGTTTTTGAAGTAAAACTTCTTTAGCGAGACTAGGAGTAAAAAAGTTATTCTAACGGACGTGACGTCATTCTAATAACAGAAACCGGAAACAAAACCTAATACTGACACGATTTTGCATGGGCGCCGGCAGCAGGGTGCAAGAATGTGCGCTTGCACCCCCCTGCTATGAAAGAAAATACCTGAATTTACCAGAAAATTATATATTTTTTTAATTTTTTTATTAAATTATTGTTTGAATAAAAACTAAAGGCGTCGCGGTTGCTGTCCAAATCATTCTACATTCTATATATATATTAGATCATAATAGTGTGTAGATGCAGATGCACCCCCTGAAAATAATCCTGGCGGCGCTCATGCGATTTTGCCTCCTATATTAAATAAAATTAAATCTGTAATTGTATGAATTGACAGCTGATCATCTTGTCAATCGAAATACATTGCTTTATATAAATAGTTTTTTGTGTATAAAGTGTTTGTATTAAATATGAATAAACAATGTGGATTTATTAATGAAGAAAGTGATGAAAAAATATTGATTGAAAATGAGTGAATAGTAGGTACTCTATATGCATAAATTTTATTTTTGGTGTGTAATTACACTATTTATACCTAATTATTTATACCTAGCTATTTTCGTTTTATAGACTTAAAGAGCTAAAAAGAAAAAGAAATTGTGAACGTCAAAGGGGATATTATAAACGCCAGAAAGATTTGAAGAAAAATGACAAAAATGAAAAAATGACGAGACAGCCACATTCATTATGATTTGATTAAGTAAGTTTATATACATACATACATATTATGATAGTAAATAATTGTTTATACGGAATCTTTACGTTGAGTAAAGAAGCATGTTGCACGTTTTTGTTCATAAAATAATAATATTCAAAATATTTTAACACTTTCTTATACTTATTTTAGGTTTGGTTAGGTAGCCATAAAGGCCATAAAACCACTAGTCAAGATGGCTGATCTTTTACCACCAATAACAGATCCTTCGTAGACGTGAAGGAAACAAACTTAACTCAGGATTTTAAATTTTATGGAATATGCTATAAAATGCTACAAAATGAAATGGTTATCTAACTATCGAAGGCTCTTGTGTTGTGATGTATTACAATAAGGTAGATACAGCTACAAAATCACACATTCTAAACGTAATGTGTGTATATTTTTAATATTGTTTACCTATTATTGAAGCAAAACTTCTTTAGGCACGACTAGGGGTAGATTCTAACGGAAGATTCTGATGGAAGTAACTGTATAATTTCAGCTATGGGAGGAGTTTAAATTTCCGAAATTTATTTATGAAATTTTCAAACGGTTTCAAATACATTAATGGTATTTATAGACTAAAATCTATGTTTCACATTTTAGTTATCATAAACCTATTATTTCATATATAAAAAAAATAATGATAACTTTCAAATTCCTATTTCTAATGAATAATAATATAAATATAACATCTCATTTTTTTTGTAAAGTATGTAGGCAATAAATATGATTGAATTGTAATTAAATATTTATTTTCCGATACGTACGTCAACAAGTTTTACTTCAATCGCGCGTAAAGGTTACACGCACACTCTTTTTTTTTATCACAGTTTTTTGTCATGTTCACCATTTTCACAATTTATCACCGTTTAGTAATGAATGAGTATATTATTCCAAGTCTGCATTTCCAAATCAAGCCTGTTCTTAAACTGGTTTGTGCTTGTAGAGTTAACTGTATCCCCACTTAGCCTATTCCAGCTGTATATGACCCTATTTGTAAGGGATTTTCTTCTTAGCAGTTTGCTGGTTTTCTCTTTAGCAAGCTTTTTACTATGACCTCTAAGAGTGGCCAATTGAGGAGAGTGAAAGAGATCCAAGTTGCACCCATAATATCCACTAGTGATCTTAAAGGTTTCAATAAGGTCACCTCGAAGCCGTCTTTCACTGAGTGTTGTCAGGTTCAATCTAACTAGCCTGTCGCTGTAAGGTAAGTTTCTCAGTTCCAGTGGAATTTTTGTAATTCTTCGCTGCACTCTCTCAAGTGCCTCAATATATTTGACATAGTATGGATTCCAAATACACTGTCCATATTCGATTTTTGGTCTTAAAAAGGATTTGTAGAGTTTTAAAATATTTTGAGGTGATTAATCCCTAAATGAGACTTGCACTAGATAGATTAAGGTGTTCATTTTCTTTATTATGTGACTAATATGTTGTTCCCATTTTAGATCTTCGGTTATAATTATTCCAAGGTCTTTTTGTTTTTGTACCCTTACCACCTCAGTTTGTCCCAGAATGTAATTGTTTTTTGGATTTGTTCGTCCTATGTGGAGAACCGTGCATTTCGAATCATTCATCGGCATATTCCAGGTCGTTGTCCAGGTCCTCCTGAAGGTAGTGACTTTGCTTCAACGGGTTGCAGTATATGTTTGTGTCATCAGCAAAGGATGTGTAGTTGGTCTTTAGTCCTGAATATAGATCACTTAGGTACACAATGAAAAGAAGGGGACGGACCCAAAACAGACCCCTGTGTATGTATAGTAAATTATTGGGTCACTTTCATTGTTTATTGTAACTACAAGTTTTTGGACATTTCCAATCTCTACTGGATCATACCTTAATAATCTTTAGGTTGCTTGTTCGTTTTCTTGTTCTTGGACGCCTTTACATTAGCCAAAAGCGAATAATATGCATCCCAGGAAAACAGTTGATTATTTAGTGCTTTTTTGGAAATTAACTTTTCAACTTCATAAAACCGTTTTTTAGTAGACTCGGTATCTCCCTTTTTTTATTAATAAAAAAGAAACTAAAGAACAATACAAAAAAATTCACAATGCAACTCAAAATAGCCTTACTACTCCATTCCAAAGCTTATGTCAACATTTACCACGGTCGCGCGGAAGTTTTATATAATTACCGGTAAATGTGAATAATTCACTACATTTACCATGTGCTTTGGTAATTATCTATAATTATCGGTAATTATAATTACCGATTGCTTACATTTACCGTAACATATATACATAAATATCTCGACGTAGTGGTGATGGTCGCAAAAATCTTTCGCGACTTCAATGCTTTTTCTCCATCCAAAATTTTTAATTCAATTAGACAAATAATGAAATTAAGGAAAAATGAAAAAAATGTTATCCGGCAAAAATTGAACCTTCAATCTCCGTCTATATCCGATGATGACACCTTTAACTACTGGGCCATTGATATTGGTTAGTAGGCAATTTTGTTCAACCCTTGATTTAATTTCTAGCAGTCTTACTAGAAAACTTATTCAAGTTTTTTGTCCTAATATTATGTTTGCTGTATAAAAAAAAAACTATCTATTTTTAAACGATTGTGAATAAACAACATTAAATGTTCTAAACTAGGTAGAATTACAATTAAACATTATTTTTATGTAAAAGAAATAATTGTTTTATTTATTATAACATGAAGATTCAATTCTACTGATTAAATTATAGTATGCTAGATTTAGCCGCTCTACATTTTTTCTATTATTAAGCGACTCATATTTTTTTATGTATATCACGGTCTCAGAAGTTACGGTATATCTTCGGTATTTATAATTCGATTTGAAAAATTCTTTTTGTATTCAAAAGAGTAGAGTGTCCGTGTGGTTCCATAGAAATTTGGTGGAGGTCTGGTCATCAATGTGGAATATATTCCAGGGAACACCTTAAAAATCAAGAGAACAAACTCTGCAGTTAATATGTTAATAATGGTTTATAACATAATAATTAACCCGTTAATGTCCCACTGTATCGACAAAGGCGTCTTCTTACAAGAAGAAGGAATGAGCATTTAATCACGCTTGCTCACTGCAGGTTGGTGATTTCAGACAATAAAGAAGTAGCAGTAGATAAATGTTTTCCTTCACCGTATAGGCGTTGTCTGTAGGTATTAAAGAATTTTTTTTATGTCTCCTAAAGGACACATTGGTATATACATGTCGGGATTGTTGGGGATTAAACCCACTATGTCTTATACGGTATTCAAAAGGTTTTTTTGTACAACTGTCATTAAAAGTGACACTTTTAATGATAGCAAACAATGTTAAAAACGATTGTTTACATAGCAGCGTGTTAAAAATACTTTTAACACGTTGCCATGTAAACAAGTTTACTTTTAACACGGTTTAGTTTACTTTTAACACGGTTTGGTTTATTGTCATTGCAAATTCGCTCGTTTCATTATCAAAATAGGGAAGTTGTACAAAAAACATTGTATGGTATTTGTGTTAAAAGTGATTTTATTTTGTTCGTGAAATTGTTCAATTCGCTCCGCTCATTTCACAAACGTTTTCACTCACAAAATAAAACCTCACTTTTAACACTCATATCATAAATAACTATTATGCCCACATCTGACAAAGCCAAGTAGGAACTAAAAAGGATATGATAAAATCTTTTTTTTAAATTGAACTGCCTTTAAAAAACAAAAAAGGAAAATGCTCAAAGGCAAAAAATAAAATCTTTATTTCTTAAAAAAAATTTGAAGCAACTATTATATAGGCATTTGATTTCGATTTCCTTGAAGTCGGCTCCAATGGCAAATTACTCGCTATTTTAAGCTTAGGTATTAAATCTAGATTTCGAATGTGAATACCTCAAATTCAAACCATTGGAGCCGACTTCAAGGAAATCGAAATCAGATGCGTAGTTGTTTTCAATTTTTTACTTTTTAGTGCATTTTTCTTTTTTGTTTTTTGAAGGCGAAAAAAGATTTTTTGTACAACTGTCATTAAAAGTGACACTTTTAATGATAACAAACAATGTTAAAAACGATTGTTTACATAGCAGCGTGTTAAAAATACTTTTAACACGTTGCCATGTAAACAAGTTTACTTTTAACACGGTTTTGTTTACTTTTAACACGGTTTGGTTCATTGTCATTGAAAATTCGCTCGTTTCATAATCAAAATAGGGAAGTTGTACAAAAAACATTGTATGGTATTTGTGTTAAAAGTGATTTTATTTTGTTCGTGAAATTGTTCAATTCGCTCCGCTCATTTCACAAACGTTTTCACTCACAAAATAAAACCTCACTTTTAACACTCATATCATAAATCATAAATAACTATTTTGTACAACTGTCATTAAAAGTGACACTTTTAATGATAGCAAACAATGTTAAAAACGATTGTTTACATAGCAGCGTGTTAAAAATACTTTTAACACGTTGCCATGTAAACAAGTTTACTTTTAACACGGTTTAGTTTACTTTTAACACGGTTTGGTTCATTGTCATTGAAAATTCGCTCGTTTCATAATCAAAATAGGGAAGTTGTACAAAAAACATTGTATGGTATTTGTGTTAAAAGTGATTTTATTTTGTTCGTGAAATTGTTCAATTCGCTCCGCTCATTTCACAAACGTTTTCACTGACAAAATAAAACCTCACTTTTAACACTCATATCATAAATAACTATTATTAACTGCATTATTGATTAATATGAGTATCATCTCAGAGAGGTTTACTTTTTGATAAAAAAGTCTGATGTGTAACAATTTTGATAGCTTTAAAATTTAAGCAGTGATTCCTTTCTACGCAATGTTCTATCACCGATTATTTTGATATTTCCTGAATCGGTTTTTTGTAGTCGGTCTGTCTGTATAACCGTTAGGTATAGAAACAAAAACTACTCGACGGATTTTAACGAAACTTGGTATAATTATTTTTCATACTCCTGAGCTGGTTATAGGATACTTTACATCACGCTACAATCAATAGGAGCAGAGCAGTAAAGGGAAATGTTGGGAAAACCACTTTTACGGCGTGGGGGCAGAAATGTTTATACAACAATCTATAGGTCGCGCGAACGACATCGCGGGTACATCGATATAGAACCCAAAAATGTGGTTAGATTTTTTTTGTACGTCTGTCTGTCTATATGTTTGTGCGCGTATCACATGAAAACTACTGATCCGATTCGAATGCGGTTTTCACAGATGTATTTGTCTTCTTTCAACATAACATCTGGTGTATAAAATATTCTCCTCCCACACCTTTAACGGGGTGAGTGAAGAAATTTTTAAACAACAATCAACACGCCACGCGAACGACGTCGCAGATACACCTAGTATATATAATATTAATTTATTTATTTTAAATTAGTTGTCATAAAAGCTGTCAATAGAAACAAAACTTCCCGCGTGAGGATTTTAAACGAGTATCTCTCATCTATATATATAAATAAGCACAATTTACAAAAAGAACTTTTTATAATAGAAAGTTTTTTACTGATTTATAGGTCATATTTTGTGTCATCTCAACAATGCACAGCATCCCTGACATTGTAAAAATATTAAGTCATACAACGCTGCGTGATTGATCATAGAGAAGATTGTTTCCTTGTTAACAAAATCAAGGGTAGTTGTATCTAAAAACTTTCTAAAACAGTTTATTTTATTACCAGTTAAAATAATAATTACTGTTTTCACATGCAAGAACAAAAAAAAAAGAAAAAAAAACTTCTCTGTCGCGTAATCGATCCCATTATGATAACATAACAGAACTGTGACAAGTGGACAGATCCGCCGCCTAACCAACTACGCTACGAACGATTTGTTTAATAACTTTCAAAATAATATTATCTATACACAACTTAGATCATGTTTAATATCAATTCGGTATAAATTTCGAAATCTATGTATATGCCTAAACACACTTGAAACATGCATTGTCATCCAGTTCTTAGCTATCCTGAAAATTTCAGAGCTCTAGGTAGCCGGGAAATAGGTTTAAATTCGATTACAAATTCCAAGGAATGACACAGAGACACAGAACACGGCGAAAATATAAAAAACTTTCTAAAAAGGATGTGTTTTTATGTACGAAATCGATGAACTCAAAAACTACTTGACCGATTATTATGAAAATTAGTATATATATGTATTTTTCCACGGAGAAGGTTTATATGATATGCTCATTCATGCCACTCGCCACCAGATGGCGCTGCAGAGTAGCAACTTCTGCCCCGTTCAACCGATTGTCATGAAAAGTGGTATGTATATGTATTTTTTCACGGAGAAAACGAATATGCTATGCTCATAGATGCCACTCGCCACCAGGTGGCGCTGCAGAGTAGCAACTTTTGCCCCGTTCAACCGATTGTCATGAAAATTGGTATGTAGGTGTATTTTGCACTGAGAAGGTTTATATGTTATGCTCATTGATGTCACTCACCACCAGGTGGCGCTGCAGAGTAGCAACTTTTGTCCGTTCAACCGATTGTCATGAAAATTGGTATGTATATGTATTTTTCCAAGGAGAAGGTTTGCATAATATGATCATTGATGCCACTCGCCACCGGGTGGCGCTGCAGAATAGCAACTTCTGCCCCGTTCAACCGATTGTCATGAAAATTGGTATGCATATGTATTTTTTCACGGAGAAGGTTTGAGGTGGCGCTGCAGAGTAACAACTTCTGCCCTGTTCAACCGATTGTCGTGAAAATCAGTAGGATGCTGTATTTTTAATGGTTAATATGAATATGATATTCGTATTAATGGAAGTTACCACCAGATGGCGCTTCCATTAAACAAGCAACCACTACTTATTTGATTACTTTAATCACGCCACCGTAAGGTGGCGCAGTTAATATCACTTATATTTAAACGAGAAATTCTTACTAAATTAAGTATTGTTATGCATCTAATATATTTTATCGATAAACTACAAAATATAACGAACAAAAATAGTATAAACCTGATAACTAACGAGAAAATATGATGAAAACGATAAAATCAAAATAAATTGAAAAAACGAAAAATGGAAGAATGACATAAATGATTTGCGGTACGAAGTCCGCCGGGTCAGTTAGTAGAGATATAAGATATAGAGCACGGGAGCCAGCCGATACGACCAGCACCATATACTTATAAAATTAACCAGCACGAAATAGAAAGAGAGAGGACAACTAGTGCGTCGGTTTATCTTTGTCTAATCACATGCGCAACAGGCGAGTCTATAAAACTAGTAAGGTAAAAAACCCATATACTTATAAAATTTTATAAGTATATGAAAAAACCAGACGCACTAGTTGCTCTCTCTCTTTCTATTCCGTGCTGGCTTTCACTTGTGTGCGTTCCTATGGCTCACGTGCTCTATATCTTTAAGCGGGATTTACATTACGAAACTAGTGTCATGCATGATAAATTTAGTTTCTTGAAACTAATTGTAGCACATATGAAACTCATAGAGATATAAGATATAGAGCACGTGAGCCATAGGAACGCACATAAGTGAAAGCCAGCACGGAATAGAAAGAGAGAGACTCGCCTGTTGCGCATGTGATTAGACAAAGATAAACCGACGCACTAGTTGTCCTCTATCTTTCTATTTCGTGCTGGTCGTATCGGCACCGACGCACTAGTTGTCCTCTCTCTTTCTATTTCGTGCTGGTCGTATCGGCTGACTCCCGTGCTCTATATCTTATATCTCTATGATGAAACTACTTTCGTTGAAAATTTAGTGTCATGAAATCATCAGTATTGCGTAGATAATGGCCCTGTCAATACCAGAGCTGCACCACACGTTTAACTCTGCACAGGCGTTGTCGCGACACTAGTTTCGCGTCGCATTTAACATCATGAAATTAGTTGCATGACATTTGTTTCAGTTTCACTAAAAATATGCGCATAGCACGAAACTACTCGTGTCACAAAAGTAATGCATGCATTGTAAAACTGAACGTTTACACGTGAAATTACTGATGAAATTAGTTTTATCAAACTAATTTCAAGCCACTAGTTTCGTAATGTAAATCCCGCTTTATAGTATCTCTTGAACACGGGCGCACTCTACCGGCAATAGTTCTGTCCCCTAAATTGAGACCATTTTTTTAAGATTGCGTTTGGTATATATACTTCGTGCTTGGAACCAAAGATTAATTTAATACTCGTTTTGAACCAAAGATTAATCTGTGCTTTGAACCGTAAACAACGCATACAGAACAGAATATAATACTCGTTTACTCCTAAACATTGCTGTTTTATGCATTGGATTACTGAACACGACGGTTGACGGTTTGACTTTGACAAGCCAGGTTAGGTTTTTGTTTACTATGTGTTGTTTAAATACAATTACAATTAATAAACAAAAATAAGCAGTAATATTATAGACTTATCACATTAAATATGCTTGAACAAAGACTGATTTCAGTTGCATTAGTGAGCAGATTGTGTATTATACTTCTACAGTTCATTAGTAATGTAATAATCCCAGATCACAATGCACATGTGTTTCAGTTTCCAAGATCTAATTCTGAAACTAATTACGTGTCATCAATTTTAAATTATACATTAAATGGATTTATTAGATGGGATGGAGAATATTTTATGCACATTGCCAAATATGGTTACACGTATGAAAATACTCTGGCTTTTTTCCCATTATATCCTTACTTAGTGCATTACATTACTAAAATAATTGAGATATTTATACCAATACTGGATTTCGATGTTTTATTGTTAATAGTTTTTATATTATGTAATATTATATTTTTTGTTCTTTCTTCTAAAGTATTATATCAGCTTACAATGTTATTGTTTAACAGGACAATTGCCTACAAGACACTATTATTATTTTGTTTCAACCCCGCATCAATATTTTTTAGTGCCCCTTATTCAGAGTGTCTATTTTGTTATTTAAGTTTCCAGTCTGCGTATTTCTCGACACTCTTGGTTCACAAATACGGTAAAACAAACAGTGTTAGTTTTAAAGATATGAAAATTTTAATTTATATTAGTTTGAGTACTTTAGTTAGATCTAATGGATTATTTAATATAGGATTTGTTGTTTATCCTTTACTATGCAGTTTTGTAAGTTACTTTCCAAAAAAAAAGTTAAGTAGATTGAACCATATTTTGAAATTTATATTTATAATTTCTGGCTCTTTTATAGTATCTGCATTGCCTTTTATGTTTTATCAAATTTATTGTTATAAAAATTTTTGTAACGATTTTCATATAAATTTACCGTATAGCGTAATTGATTATGCTTCTGAAAATGGATTTGTTTTACCAGGTCAATTTTCGAAATTTAATCAAACGTGGTGTTACAACAGAATTCCTCTAGCTTATTCATATGTTCAAGACCATTACTGGAATGTAGGATTTTTACGGTATTATGAATTCAAACAGATTCCTAATTTTTTATTAGCATTGCCTTGTCTGTTCATTGCTATTACGAATTGTTTACTACATTTTAAATCGAACTCTAAAAACCTTGTAAATATTTTTAATTTGACTAAAATAAATTCCACTAAGAATAAGTCAATTATATTTAATTTAAATTTAACAATGTTTGTTGTACATTTATTCGCCTTGTCTATTATTTGTACATTTTTTATTCATATTCAAGTATCTACCAGAATGATATGTTCTGCAACACCACTTTTTTACTGGTATTGCGCTTATTATTCGATAAATGGCTGGGAAGCTTCAGTTAAATTGTATTTTTATAGCTATGTAATCTTTGGAACAATTTTATTTTGTAATTTTCTACCTTGGACCTGACAAATATATATAAATTTATTAGTAAAGTGTTAAATTATTCAAACTACTCGAATTTTATTTACAAGTTAATTTGAAATTCGAATTAGAATTCCTTTCTTTTCAACAGAAAAAATAAAATGAATTAACACTACAACATTTTTCTTAGTTTTCATATCTTTCATATGTATTCTCTGTTTTTTCAAAATAATTTAAGTAAAATCAGGAAATAACTACGTCTAAACCGATTTTGTTTAAAATTGGTATAAGTATAGCAAAGTAAACATTATAAACATTGTTTTTAATAAAGTATCAGCGATAATATTCTACGGTACACAGCCAGTTCTAGGGGTACCATAAAGTACGTTCCGGAGGCAGAAGCAATCCTTGGTCCATATTCATCCTGGGAACAAATCTTTGAATTTAGAACAAGCTATTATAACAGTCATCAAAAAATTCCATACGGATTATTAACTGGTAAACGAGCACATACCTCAAATTGCCCAAAAGAAAATATAAATGCATTAAAGACGCAAAATGAAGAAGGAAAACGTTTAAAAGAACCTTTAAACAAAGAAATAATTAAAAGATTTGAAATGATTGAAAATTTCCATCTACTGAGCACCATTCTGGATCCAAGATTCAAAAATATACATCACTTGGATCCACAAGCGATAGCAAAAACAGTGACTTACATTCAAAAACTTCAAAGAAAATATCAACAAGAATATTAGTGACCAGAATAGTCTTCATACAAGTATATCTACAAGAAATGTAACATCTCCAGAGCAGGAATTGGACATATGGTACTATCATAAGAACCTGGTGGGAGATAAAAAGAAAAATGTTAATGTAAGAGATATGAAGAAAGAATTTTCAGAAATCTCTTTATACTTCGAAAATCCTATTGCAGACTTAAAAGCAAACCCTCTACAAGTTTGGGAGGAGTGGAAACATGAATTTCCAAACTTGAATCCTATTGCTAGAAAATACATTTCTACAGCTGGAGCATCGGTTCTGCTAGAAAAGACTATTTTTTAAAGGTTCTGCAAGCTAAGTTACGTGATATGTTTAATAGCGATGTTCGATACAACGATATTTTCCTTTCGATGCATCGAACCCACTGATGTCTATCGATTTCGATATATCGATGTTTTTTAAGATTTTGCCATCCCTACTCTTAAACAAATTAATTTTTTTAAAGTATGTGTTGGAATTCAAAACCCTGTTTCAAAAGCATTCGTTAGGACCACCTGATCACACAGATGTGAATGTATTTTTCAGTAGACCGAAAGAAACTTTCTATTTCTAGGTCTTACTATTTTTTTAAACTGCCTACTGTACTATTTTATTACACTTAGCTTAGACTTTCAGGAGACATCCTTCGTACCGTTTAGAAATTCCATATACATTATATTTTAAAACATATCGTTTTTCATTTATCACGATTTCAGTCAATTGGTTAGCAATGTTACGTCTATATTTTTTTTTCGACTAAAGTTAAAACTTATTAATGAATAGTGTCAAGATCCGTATGTAGCATAACTGAAAAACGACTATTTATAAGCATTTAGAGTAGTGTTAGAGTATACACTTTCATGTAAAATAGTTATTTATGAAACAGTTCGTGAAGTATGCTTTTTGCGCACGCACGCGATGTTTAGAGCACGAGCGAAGCGAGTGCTATATATCGCGTAAGTGCGCAAAAAGCACTTCACGCACAGTTTCATACAATATTTTATCTACGATAAACAAATAAATAGTATATTGTGCAACAAGTGTTGAAAATGACACTTTTCACACGAATGTGACAATTTTGTGACACGAGCCGTAGGCGAGTTTCACAAGTCACATAAGTGTGAAAAGTGAATATTCACACGAGTTACACACTATACTTTTCCTACGATTGCAGTAACAACTTGGATCTGTGCAATAGTGGTTTCTAATCTTTTTTACACTAGAAAGTGTTAGATGTCAAACAGAAACGAAATAATAATTAAAACTAAAGATGAAATTAATTCAATTTATTCTTAACGAAAAAATAAACAAACAAACAAAAAATAAACAAACTAGGTTTATGTCACAACAAAATAACAAAATTTTCCGGCATGTCATTTTCTTTTATACCCACTTGATAACAATTTTTTTACTTAAAATTATAATTAATTGTAAAATTGGAACAATTTTGCAAATTTATTTTTGGAACATTATGCTCTGACAATTTGCTTGGAGAAAGTGATATAATAGTGCTAGCAGAAGTTGAAGTTTCAGGTAACATTTGATATTGTATATTTTCATTCTCATTTTGTGGATTAGTTGTCACTGTTGCTGCAATTGTATTTGAAATTTTCATTTTTTTGTGGAGAGAATCATCAATATATCCTTCCGCAACTTCACTAGAACGCCACCCTCCATGGCGTTTTAGAGTTAGTAAGTCAGCCTCTTCATTGACTAACAGTGTAGCCGAAGATCTCCGAAAACAATGTCCGGTAAAGAGTTCGGGATTCGGTAGTTTTAAAAAGTGGCTATGTCCTTAGCCATACCATAGTATATATACTATGGCCATACTACCGATTTTATTGATTCCTACCACTTGTTTAGTACATTTACCGTTTTGATAATTTAAGAAAAATCTTTTTTCTGATAGGTTTAAAGGACGAAGGCTAGCGTATTTTTTACAGATGTTATAAAAAATTCCTGTGACTGTAAATGATCTCGGTATTTAATTTTTAGTTTGTTTTAGTTGTATTAGCAGAGCCGAATTTAAATCCTGTAAATCATCAATATTTAGTTTGCATAGTTTATCCCGTCTGCAGGCTCCAGAAAGCCCAACAGCAATTACAGCCTGAAAGTTAATAAACAATTTCAAATATTTTATGCGACCATAAAATTTTTTAACATACCTTTATCAATAAATATGTACGATCTGGAGCTAATTCAATGAATTTGTTAAAATCGTCGGGATCCAAAATTTTGGATTTGTTTGGAATATAATTTTCACTCATTCTTTTTAAAAACGACCGAAGTTTTAAATATTTTGAAATATCTAGGTAATGCTTTAAGTTTATAGTACTTCGTAACATTGAATAGATCGACCATAATGTTGAAGATTTATACTTTTTTGATTGTTCTTCAAAATAAACCAAGAAAACATTCTCTGACAAAGATTTCAAATTATTATCGTTCCTCCATTGTAGAAATTTATCATACGTGAATACATATCTTCCTTTTGAAGTCGATGGTAACAAATTTAATGATACTTCGTCCGCTCTTTTTGATATTTCAGGTGGTGTACACGTTTCTTCTTCACTTAACATTTTTTAGAATTGATATTGTAATTTTCTACTTATTACAAATTTCATTGACTGTTGTATGTCACTTAGAAATTCTACTGGCAGACACAAAATTAATTTGACAGGTCATGGCATAATTTGATAGCGAAGCACTTAGCTCATCGTGTGTAAAAGTTTGCACACGCTACAGCGTGCGACAACATTTCACACGCTAATTTCAGCTTACTATGTGCAATTGGTAATTTTCAATTACAGTTAGTAGTGCGTTTTTATATGTATATTATAGCAATCGTAGGAAAAAATAATTACAAAATTCAAATTTAAAAATTTAAACTACAGCACTGTCAGGATAACTTTTGTTGAAATTTAATGCTCTCATAGCAACACCATGACAACGCGAATGCTAAGGATATTTGATTATATGAAGGTGTGTCAAAAACAGTGCGAAAAAGTAAATCCCATTTAAAATACATTGTTACTTCACGCACACTTTCAATCCTTCACGCACTGCTGTCTATAATGACAGTTTTCACGAACTAAAAATTGATACATAATATGAGGTAGAGTAGATAAATGTTTTTTTTAAGTACACTTACTGTTCATTTTGACGACAGAAAATTCTCTAAAAAACTGCAATTAATTCTAAAGCGGGATTTACATTACGAAACTAGTGTCATGCATGATAAATCTAGTTTCTTGAAACTAATTGTAGCACATGTGAAACTTCTTTCGTTGAAAATTTGGTGTCATGAAATCATCAGTATTGCGTAGACAATGGCCCTGTCAATATCAGAGCTATTTGTCTGCTATCCAACAAAAAACCACACGTTTAACTCTGCACAGGCGCTGTCGCGACACTAGTTTCGCGTCGCATTTTTCATCATGAAATTAGTTGCATGACATTTGTTTTAGTTTCACTAAAAATATGCGCATAGCACGAAACTACTCCAGTGTCACAAAAGTAATGCAAATGCATGCATTGTAAAACTGAACGTTTACACGTGAAATTACTGGTTAAATTAAATTTATCAAAGGTAATACCAAGAGTCCTTAAAATTTTATCGATAAATTTTTAGTTTCCACGAAAACTTTTTTATTTGGCAAAAATACGAAAACAAACTGAAATGTGATAAAATCACGAGTCCGTTGGACGAGTGATTTTACCATATTCAGTTTGTTTGAGTAGTTTTGCCTAAAATAAAAAAGTTTGAGTCTGGAAAATAAAAATTTATCTAGTAAAATATTACAGGACGAGTGGTATTTGAGAAGATTATTTTTTGAACCATTCTGTATAAAAAACTACTTTATTTAAAAAACTTTCTAGAACAACTTACATTTTATAATTAACACAAACGAAATGCCATTACTCTCACCTATTAACTTATCCTGTACACTAGATAGTATTGACAGTTGTCGTGAAAACAGGATTATAATTTGAATAAATATTTATTTTTATACCTATTTATACAATTATATTATTAAAGAGAAAATTACCAAAATAAAAAATATTAGGTATATCTATTTAAAGTTTACCTACAAGACCACATTTGCCTGTAGGCATATAAAAGTTTTAAATGGATGCAGAACCAGAAAGCCGGTTAGTTTTAAAGTACCTACCTACATATTTGATTTTTCATTATCGTTTAGATGAATTAAATTGTGATAATAATAATAACAAAATATATTTCAGAATATTCAGATAATATAAATGAATGTTGATTTATAGTAAGGTACTTATAAACAAGAAAATTGATTGTTCAATATTGTTATTGAATTTTTGACAGTTCTATAACTTTATCAATACTAGTAAAACCACTAGTGGTTGTATCAATATAAACCGGAATGATTGGCTAGATTTAGCATAAAACATTGAAGATTAAGCGTTTGCATTGGACGAAATCACAAAATTGTGATATTTTGACAGGTGAAAAAAATAATCAAACTAATTTCAAGCCACTAGTTTTGTAATGTAACTCCCGCTTAAGAAAATATTACTGTGATATTATTCGGACTGAAGGAGTTAAAATTGTCCATTTTAATTCAGATTAAACATAGTGCTAAAACAAATAAAAAACCCAATTTTTGAACAAATTGTATTCCATATTTAACACGGTTTAAATTAAATTTCAATTCCAGTTCTTGTATCTTGCTGACTAAATTAAATCATTTTATATTTATCAATGTTTAAAGGTAATTAATTACTTTCACAATCAAACTACTGCTTGATACAAAAAATGTAATAAGATTCCATAAAACATCAAATAAATGGGATTTGTGAAGTCAAATAATATGTAGTTTAAAAAACAATCAAAAAATAGATATTGTAAAGTCTATTAAAAGCTAATTCAATAAAATTGATAGCAGTACTTGAATAATATTGAAGGTATAAATGTGCACTTTAAAAGTAGTATCTGTTTATTAAACATAGGTATAAATAAAAAGTACCTCCTCTACACTTTAGTGTTAGCCACCTACTAAAAAAAAGAGATTATCAAATTTTAATACTTGTATATGTTACATTCAAAGAGAAAGCTAATAACTTTCTATGAACTATTACTAATTGTGGCAACTGTAGTTTAATAAAGAACAGAACTATTTACTTACATAACTACAATATAAAAACTAGTCAAATAATAAATTTATATAAAAAGCTTTCTAAAGTTTTTTTAATTTACTAATATGAAAATAAAAACCTACGTACGTTTATATTGTAAACTATTTCAAGATATAAATATTATTCTATAATAAAAATACATCTATATCCTATGTACATTGTGTACTATTTGAAAAATATTAAAGTAGGTGACTAACTATAAATTGGATAAGATATCTGAATAATCACACATTCACTGAAAAATAAAAACAATTAAAATGCTATGATTGCTGATGTTTCATAGTATTCATTTGATGTTTTCTTCTGCCCCAATATCCCTCTAAATCAAACGGCTGAAAGTCTTTTAAATGATGTGTTGTCTCATCTTGATAGTACATAGCAGGGTTTGAACTTCTATCAAATTCAATTTTACTCCAAGAATCATAGATATATTTGATCAAGTCGTCATGTTGAGCATGAACAGGCCTTTCATTTGAATTCATTCGAGCAATATTTGGAGGAGGCCGTCGATTGTTTCCGTTTATTTGCTGCGACATATTCATTCTCGGACCACTACAGTAACAAGAAAAACACGTAAATCTACGAATTAAATAAAACATGTATTTACCTCATGTCTGATGTCTAAAAAAATATTTCTTAAAGTGTCAATTAATAGAGAAAGTTATTTTACAGAATAAAATATTAAAATTAAATTTTTTCAACTTTCATTTTCGAGTGTTGACAAACTGTCACTGTATTTTTGTCAAACAATTTTTGACATGACTCTTGACGCCAAATAACATTAGCTAGAAGAAGTGGCTGCGTTCAACATTATTGGGTAAATACCACACACTTTTTATTAAGTATGCAGAGTCTTTTATATAAATACAATACTTTTAAAAAGAACTATTCAACTACCATTTCTTGTTGTTTTTAAAACCAGAACAAAATAATACCTACTATACCAAGTAATAATCCTAAAGTAACCTAAAGTAAAGCAATTTGGTCATAGACATTTGGTATTATGTTGAAAATGACATTTACCGAAGATTTTTATATAACATAACCTAGAAAATTTTTATATTTTGACACAATCTATTTGTTTGCCATTTTATTGTAAGTATATAAAATAAAAGTAATTTTTGGTGACTATGAAAATTCATTTTAGTTACCTATGATTTGATTAGAACATCGTATACAATATGGATAGAAGTTATAATTTTCCTTATGAAGGAAGTAATGTAGGAGATAATTTTTATAACAATCCTGATTTAATTCGAAAATTGCCAGTACATGATGATAATGCCCCTAAATCTGAACCATATCTCGATTATAACAGTTATGTTGTATCAGAAGAAGTGAATATGAAGAGGTATATAGGTTCAGGAGTAACCTTTGTAAGTTTAGTAGCAGAGAATTTATTGAGTCATCCATTTGTGGTACTTCGTAGACAATGTCAGGTGAATCAAAACGCTCAGAAATATCATTTACAGCCTTTTACTTTGATTCCAATAGTATGGCGATTGTATCAACACCAAGGAGTAACTACACTCTGGAAAGGAGTTGGTTCGTTGTTACTGGTCAGAGGAATGTCTTTAGGGGTCGATGATTTAATATCAAAACTTACTCCGTGGCCAAAGGAAATTAGTTGGCATAGTAGTCTTAAACAATTTTTACAACATACTTTATTAAAAAGTGTTAGCTTAGCAATCGTGACTCCATTTTATTCAGCTTCATTTGTAGAAACGGTGCAATCTGAAATAGCTAGTGAAAAGCCAGGTATTTTAGACGTCTTTAAAGAAGGACTCACGAGATTACTTCATTGGGGTTCACCGTCAAATGGTAGAATGTTGCCAATATGGGCTTTAATAGTCCCGACAATAACTCTAGGTTTAGCCAAATATATGTTTTCTAGTATAGTTAAAGCAATAACAGTAAGAATATTAACAGTAAAACAAATTGCTAAGTTTGAAGAGAATGGTGCATTACCTAAAGATCCATACAACTCACCTGCTATGCAAGATATTCAACTGACAGCTTCAATTGTAGCTTCTGTCTCCAGTGACATAGTATTTTATCCTTTTGAAACAGTTATCCATAGAATACATTTACAAGGTACTCGTACAATCATAGATAATTTAGATACTGGCAGATCTGTTTTGCCAATTTTAACAAATTATTCTGGTGCTTTGGACTGTTACGAAAGTTGTATTTACAATGAAGGTGTTTGTGGTTTATATAAAGGTTTCGGTGCATTAATTCTTCAGTACAGTGCTCACATTGCTTTATTAAAAATGTCACATTGGTTTTTAACACAAATTGGCAAGTTTGTTCAAACCCCGAAAAAACAAACTGTGGATGAAACAGTAAAAATTTCACCACCTGCTATATCTAATTTGGGTCTACCACGCAGATCATATTTGTTGCCTTGAAAGGATGAAAGAACCAGTTTTTATAGAAAAAGTTTTTAAAATTGGTTCAGATGTGTATAGATTAATTATTTTAATATAATATAAGGGGAATATTAATGTAAATTAATAATAAAAGAGAGCAATTTTTTGTTATTTGTATACGAAAATACCAACAATATTTATTTTAATCACGTTTTTACATTAAGTATAAATAATAACTGATGTATTTTGTAATTGAGCTAAACAACAATGTTAATTTACCATATGTATTTTTCAACGTTACAACTCTCTAGTCTTGTACATTTACTTACTGATATTTATTATGTATATATTACCAATACTTGTATAGATTAATTGTAATTTGGATTGTAATTGATTGTTGAATAATACAAAAACGTCATATAAGTTGTTTTTATTCATAAAATTGTCATTGTCCTCGTATACACTTCTTTAATGCAAAAACTTTAATTTATCGAAAACAACTATTAATCTACTCTTAATACCTTCTCCTCAATATCCCCTCTCCTTCTTCACTGTCTGATGTTTCTCCCCTGCAAAAAACAGGTATAAGGTATAGCCAACGAAAATCCAAAAGTACTCACTGCAACAAATAAAAAGTTACGTAATTTTAGTAAAATCTAACCATTATCATCAAAAATTCACAGAAAGTGCATATTTCGAGACACGGTTCTTTATAACTTATTTCCTTAAAGTTCTGGCTCAAAATGTTAATTGTTTTTTTTATTGAAGAAATTTCTTTAAACACAAACTGGTTATCATAAATTACAACTCAATACTAAACTATCGAATTACACAAATTTCTTTGAATATCCCTTATGAGGTCTTTGACGGAATTCAGATCAATTTGTATTAGTTTTTTGTAAGTTCACCATCTTAATTGTTTTGCATGTTCGGCTTCATAACCTACATGATAAACCATTCTAGCCAGTAAAGTCCAAAATTATCTATTGAGCAAGCATGCGGCAAGTTTGGATGATTCTTTTTTCGGCAAACTGCACCCGCCCCAGTTGACGACGGCATCTGATATATGAACTAGTTGCGCTTGAAAATATTTGGGCATGTACGTCTCTTTAAATACTTAAGACCATTCCTCCTCATTTCCTATGATAGTATAAAGTTTTGGTGAAAGTGCTGTTTGATAAGGTCCAAGACAGCGGACAATGTTAGCTTGGTAGATGGGCGAGGGCTAACATATTTGTAGCCCGCAGCCCTCCTTGCGAAATTGTTCGCAATGCGGTTGCCTTTAGAGTTCCCATGTCCTTTGATCCAGCTGAGAGTGACCACGTTATTCTGGCTGGCCTCAGTTAGAGATTGGTGACATTCTAGTACTAAACTTGAAGTGAAACGTGGTCTATTCAAGGTCAGTAGTGCTTGTCGGCAGTCTGTTTATATATTTATATTCCTGCCTGTGATGTTCCTATAGATTAATTTTTTTGCAGCTATGGTTATGCCTGTTCTGACTGAACCACACTTGACAATCCATCCATAGCCCATTTTATTTTTAGGTACAAGGATCTAGAGTAAATTCCACATCCCACACTTTGCTTTGTTTTTGATCCATCCGTATAGGCGCTCAGAGCGTTCACTACGTAGGGGTCTGCTGTCTTGTTTGTTATTATTTTGTAGGGTTTGTCACAGACAAATGTTTGTACGATGGCATCCGTGCCTGCCTGTAAGAGTGGTGTATGTTGCTAGTTCTTCCTCCAAAAGAGGCAAGGAACACAACATACCTGAAGGTAAAACTAAGAAAAGAATCAGGTCAGGCGCCTCCTCAACCGAGGTGACGCCTAAAACCCTGAAAAAGGTTAGGCAGGAAACAACGGCCGCTCAACCAAAAAGCTACAAGGAGGTGGCTACCAGTCACCTTTGAGTAGCTATAATAGACAAAAACAACCCCTACGGCAAAATTTCTGCCGAAAGGGAAGCTCTTTTCCAAGACATGCTGCTGGGAGAGCTGGACAAAGTAATGTTGGCCGCCTCTTTCAGTAACGCCAAGCCACCAACGTTCCGTCAGTGGTCGCACTCTGGTGAAATCATCAGAGTTACCTGCGATGACGACGCGACGTTGGCATGGCTTAAAATACTGTTGTTGGCCTTCGACCGTGGAAGGACGCATAACTCAAGGTGGTGCAAGTAGGCTGCCTACCGAAGCTGACAAAAGCATCCCTCTGGATCTCGAGTAGATCAATTGAGATACTCGAGACGAAGGAGGTCGGGCTGCGTCGGCTAAGTGGACAAAATAAATGACCGAATAAATAATTGAAAAAAAAATAAAAAAAAAATAATGGATAGTAGAGGAGGAGCCGACACGATTTCTTTTTTCAGTGTAACCTTCAGCACAGCAGAGAGTGGCCATGGCAACCATCAGCCGCTACCTTGCTGAGCAACAGGACACAATTGCATTAATCCAAGAACCCTCGATAAGGAAAACCAGAATCATTGGTTTAAGTACTTTAACTGGTAAAACTTTTTATTTTCCCAGCAATTACCAGCCAAGGACTGCCATATACGTATCTAGGCAAATTAAAGTTTATCCTCTGGCACATCTCTCCTGCTCAGACTTGACTGCAGTAAGGATGGAATGTGCTACTTGTGACGGACAACCAAATACCGTAGTCCTAGCATCAGTCTACCTCCCCTCTGATGCAGCCGCACCACCACCTAGCAGGGAACTGGAGGAACTGGTGAAATACTGCCAGCACCAGAAATTGGAGCTCATAATCGGCTGCGACTCCAATGGACATCACGTCAACTGGGGCAGTAAGGACATAAACGCCAGAGGTAAGTCACTTTATGACTATATACTAGGGAATAACCTCTGCATTATGAACAGAGGTTTAGTGCAATGGTCATTACACCAAAATTAAAATAAAAATAAAAATGAAAATATAATAACTTGTATTACTGTAGCAAAAATACTGACTTTTTGTGAAACATCAAAAATAATCATCTATCAAAAAACTTGTTTCGCCTTCTTTTTATATCAACCACGATCCACTGTCTTGGCAACGGTGATCTTCCATATTTTCTATACAGGTTGAGATTATTTTGCTATCCATACGAATAATCTCATAAAGCTTTTCAAAAAGAAAATGAATCCTAATCAGTGATTATTAAATCACTGAAAAAGAAAAGAAGAGACCAAATGATCGCCAACGATTGCATATAACTAAAAATCTTTAAATAAAGAAACTTTGTGTGCTCGAAAGAGGCACGAGCACCACAAGAGGTACCACTCCCACCACTCCCACCTTTTAAAACAAATCCGATGCTGGCAGGTGTCTGACGAAGTATCAATGTCAGATCACCGGTGGTTAGCATTTAAAATAGATCTGGGTGGTGTGCCCTCAACTCTATCCCGCGACCCTAGAAAGACCGACAGAGCAGCTTACGCTTCTCGGTTGAAAAGGGCTCTGCGGGAGTGTGAGGTCACCACACCCGGAAATAATAGTGATCTGGAACGGTATACAAGAACGATACAAAACACAATCATCAAGTATTACAAAAGCTCTTGCCCCCTAAGGCTGACTAATAATAAAGGTAACTTCACCCCTTGGTGGTGCCCAGAATTAGAACGCTTCAGGAAGAAGGCGAGAAAGGCTTTTAACAAGGCAAGTAGTTCAAAACTTCTCGAGGATTGGAACTTATACAAGCTCCTTAAGGAATACAAGAAAGTCGTTAGGCAAAAACAGAGAACGGCATGAAGAACCTACTGTGAAGAAATCGATGATTTTCCACAGGCAGCGAGACTCCAAAGAGCCTTAACAAAAGATCCATATAGAGATATTGGTATACTTAAGAAACAGGATGGTAGCCAAACTACCAACCTGGAAGAAAGTTTACATCTCTTGCGCGAAATACACTTTCCCGATTCAGTTGCCACAGTAGAGGCAAAGTGGAACGAGGAACATCACATACCCTCGACAGAGGACTGGCACATTGCCAGACTCATTGTTACCGAGGACAAAGTTAAATGGGCAATATCTAGCTTTTCTCCCTTCAAATCACCGGGAATGGCCGGAGTTTATCCAGCCCTGCTGCAGTGGGGTCTGGAGGAGCTCCTTCCTCACCTAGTGCAAATATTCAGAGCTTCCCTAGCTCTGAATTATATACTGAAGATGTGGAGAGAAGTAAAGGTTGTCTTCATACCAAAACCTGGAAGACCTATTTTTTATACATAGGTAGTTGCTTTTTAGATTCTTTTCTTTTCTTGTTTTTTCTTAGAAGCAGTTCTTTTCTTGCATTTTTTTATATATTTTGTTTCGTCTAATATTTTAGTGATATACTTCTTCTTTTTAAGTACTTCTGCTTCTTGTTTTTTTCTTAATTGAATTCTCCAAATCCTATTTTAATGGAGAAGAAGTCAAAAACGTAGATTTTGTTAATTCTTACTTTCCACTTTTGAATTTTGCATATGAAATAATTGTTTTGGTGATAAGTATGAGTTAGATGTTGAAGGCACCACCAGATCTGATGTATTTAGGAAATTTGGAATCTGTCTTGTTTACGTTCTGGAGACTTATAAGGAATCGATAATTTAGAACTTGTTACCATTGATAATGTGATCAAAGTTGGAACGTGATTAACACTGGTAAATGGAAATGTATTTGTCGTTTCTTCACAAGTTGTTATATATTTTATAAACTTTTTTTAGAACTATATAACAAATTTTTAAAAATATTATTTGTTGCAAAATGTTATCAAGATTCTTCCACGTATGTAAAAATATAAATTTTACAAAATAAAATAAATACGCATAATTAATCTTAAAACTAGCGATAATCTAGATGTTTGTTCAAGAAATGTTCGAATTATAAAATAATAATTCCTTTTATAATTCTAATGCTCATTTTTGTTTTACTTAGCATTAGAATTATTTACCCAAAAAATTATTTTGTCAGAAATAATGGGTAGTAAAAGATAAAACAAAATATCAGTGAGGTCTTTAATGATAAGTATCAATGCTGTCTATTAGAAAACAATTAAATAAAAAATAAAATTTTGAACATATGAACTTGTTGGTGTAAGTTAAATACATTCCAAGTGTCTACAAATATAATGGCGGTAATCAGTTACACTATAATAACTGTTTTAGCAGGTAAAAGTTATTAAGAAATAAAGTAAAACAGCAGTTCTAATAATTTACATAAGTATATTTTTCTTACATATGTAACTCTAGTGGATCTTTTGGCTACTTCTGGAGACATAACAATGACCTGGACATCTCCAATGTACTCCAAACTTTACTCAAATGATTCGTTAATCAATCCGTTGCCAAAACCTATAACAAAAGAGGAGGATGCTTATATTGGTTCTATCATAAATGTGGGGGCTATGTTGGGAGGAATACCTTTTGCATATATTGCAGAATATTACGGTAAATAAATGTGAAATAATCAGTTATATAAATTATTGCTTGATAATACATAGGTAAAATAGAAGTTAAATATTAGAATTATATCTGTAGATAAAATGGGGGGGATAAAATGAAACTATGTGCCTTCTCTGTCTTGCACCTCGCTCTGAAAACGATAGCCACACATACATTCATTTACCAGCTCGTGTTTAGAGCATTCAATGCTACCTCTAGTTAGTATATGCTCAATGGTATGTACCTTGTATATGCTCATCCAACACGGAAAAACTTTGCACATAAAATTATTCACCAATCAGAGCAAGCTGCAAGATAGCACATAGTTTTAGATCATCTCAAAGCATTAAAGACTACTTATAATTGGCGAATGTCTAACCTAAAAATAAATAGAGATGCACTTCCGTTAAACAACTAATTTGCCATGTCGTTTATATCTCTATAGAAACTTTTAGGCTAAAATTCAAAACCAATTCTGTAGAAAAATATTTTTTACTTTTAAAATATTTTTATGTCTGCCTTTGATAACTTCTTCACAATTAGAAAAATACCTTTACACTTAGAATATTGTTAAAAATAATACTAATGGACTACAGGGCTAAGGGTTAATAATAATATTTACATCTTTACAAGTATAAAATTATTAAGTGCACAGTCCACAGTCCTAGCTAGAAATTTTCGTCTGAATTACATACATAAAACAGAAAGCAGCAAGGTAATTACAATTTGGCCGAACAAAATTGAACCATTGACTTATTTCAGAGAGGCCAGGGCCCCCAGACGTTATCAATTTTCTTAGAAATAAACTGTATAAAATAGCTTGGTCTTGGTGTTAGTATATACCAAGAGTATGCATACCTACTAGCTTGTGCCTACGGCCAATTTAGATGTACCAGATGCTAAAGGTAGGTAAAATAGTACTTATAGTAGGTGGCAAATTATAGTAGAAAAAATAGCCGAAGGTATTTAGAAAAGTAATTTTTCGTTGATAAGGGCGGCAATCTAAGCGGTCCTAAATAACAGCAACAAATACAACAACGCGAAAATGGCAAAAAATGCAAAATAACTTTTTTTCGATCGGCCTTTGTTTTGGAGATATAGAGGTTAAAACTTTTAAAAAATATATATACTGCATCAAAATTTTGCTCATTTTCAATTTGAAGTGCACAATTCATGCATAATGGGCAAGACCTTTAAGGAACATTTATCTAACCTGGAAGAAGTCTTTAAAAGATTACAGAACGCTAATCTAACATTGAATGTTAAGAAATGCCACTTGTTCCAGAGACAGGTCAACTATTTAGGACATAACGTAAGCAAGGATGGCGTTGCTGTTGACCCCGCTAAGATACAAGCCGTTCAGGAATGGCCAATCCCTATTGACAAACATCAGCTCCGGAGTTTCTTGGGTCTTTGTTTCTATTACCGACGATATGTCAAGAATGTTGGAGACTTCGCCAAACCCTTGACACGTTTGACAGTGCACAATTCATGATTCTGTCTCGTAATTGCTCTTTAGTGTAAATTACCTTTGCATAAACTAGTTGTTTTACGTGGCCCCACAAGTAAAAATCCAGTGGATTTAAATCTGGCGACCTAGCAGACCACTGAACTGGACCGCGCCTACCTATCCACCTTCCATTAAAAAGGTTATTTAACTATTCTACAACAGTCCTTCCAGAATGCGGTGGCGCACCATCGTGCCACATCACGTTGCTCATAGCAAGTGGGACATCTGCTAATAACTCGTGAAAGTGATTATCTAACAAATCAAAGAAGTACGCAGTATTAAAACGATGTGGCAGAATTTGTATAGACAGTAGACGACCGTTGAAAAACCCATACCATGTAGGTATTAATAGAAAATCTGTGTTGAAAACGCTCTCTTCTAAATGCGTGCGGATTTTGTACTGACCATATATGCCTGCTCATTGTAACAGTTATTGATACTGTCTCTGGTAAAGGTAGCTTAATACTACAAAAATGCATAATAATTATTAATTTTAAATCTAAGGCAGGAGGGATAATCTCATAATGAGGTTTTGAAAATAAAACTTAAACAATGCTAATAACAATCAAATGTAAAGAGATTTAACCTAATTATAATGCTATTGCATTACAAAACATACTAATGTTTCTTATCGCGCGGTACGTTGGCTAAGAGGGCTAGGCGAGCGTCACGAAAAATCCTCACATGACACTTTTGCTATAGTGCGTAGCGCTCGTAGAACGAAAACACTTTCCTATAATTTTGGCTTGTGCTATGATTATTCATAATTTTTTTTTATTAAGGATGTCCTCGTAGGTATAGACCTAAATACAAATGTACCGAGAACATCTATTGGGGCAGAAGAGACAATTTATTAATTTGGGATTTAAAGGCCTGCAAGTTAGGACGAGTGGGGAAGACGTGGGAAGGTAAGGAGTTCCGTTCTCGATGTCGGGCATTGAACAGTATAAGGGTGCATGGAGTTGGTACGTAGCGTTGTTTTGGCTAGTCTGGCAAGTGGAGCCATTATAGACTGGAGTTCTTCTGAGCAAAATCCGTTTATGTATCAGTAAAATAAGAAAAGATCAGCCACTGCTCTTCGGTGGGATAATGGGGCTAGGTAGTATGTCACAAAGTGGGACTTTTGATCAAATTGTATACGAGTATGATAAAATTCATCTACAACAACTTGTTTATGTTGCACTCTCTCGTGTAACAAGCATCGAAGGACTGTTCATTTTTACATTTAAAGATGATGAAACTAAATTTCGATTTCATCATAATCGAATACAAGCTTCATCAACTACATCTTTGTTACAAGAGTTTCAGAGGCTATTGGTAAATAAACTAGAAACCAAAGCACAATCCATTATTGATTTTATTAGTAGAGATAGAGGCATCTCATTGTATAGGTACTCTTAACGTACAAAGTACAAAGCCTTCGGAAACATTCGATTGATCTAAACGACAGTATTACACGGAAAACAAACATTTTATTAATCTCGGAGACATGGTTGGACAATAAAGAGGAATGTGATATACCAAATTTTAATTGTATTAGGTACCTACTCACTTTAATCGTGATTTTGTTCGTTCAGGTGGAGTCGCAATAAGGTACTTACCCCTAATAAGGCCCTGTTCTTAAGATGGCCCACTTTCAACATTTTGTACTTTTAAAAGTTCAAATGAGTTTAAATTTTGCGCCCATGTTCGGTTAGTGCCATAGACAAAACTGCAACTTCATTTAGGTATGAGGAAGACAGTCGACATTTTTGTAGTGGTTGACAGTTTTTTAGTGTCGCTGCAAAGGGCTGACGATTTATAACCTTGTAATTTAAAACTTTTTAGTATTTTCTTAAGAAAACAAGAAGTTTTCGTGTTTTTTTAAATACAAAGTTACTTGGGTTTATGGGCACTTGACTCAACGTAAGAGTTGTTTATATTATTTGTTAATTTTCATTTATTAGTCCCGAAGCCTTGAACCTAACCTGGATTATTCCTATTTTTTTTATTGTTACATTTGATATACCCTATTAAAAAGAATTTAAAAACGGCGGGTACTCATACGGTACCCTTGGGCATCATTGTTTATTCAAGATTGCGTTTGTAGCTATAAACCTCTTCAAAGAGTCAGTCATAAATTGGCTAAATAACTTTCCATAGCTATTTTCTTTAATTGTTGTTTATCTAAAAGTGATATAATGCTTTATCATATTACATTAACTTTTTAAACGTTGGCAGCACTGGTTTTTTCTTCTAAACTCACAGATATACTCTCGTGTGATTGGGCTGCAAGCAATAAATAGAGTCACGTGGGGTAACTGTACGCATTTTTCAGTTAATTCGTTCTAAAATAAAACTCTTATGTAATTTAAAAAGAAAAAACCTTTTTTCTCATTTATTCAACATTTAGGAACAACATCAGAACATGAATTTTTAATTTTAATTATTATTACAATTGTTATTAAAGTTTATATTCACGAAGCAAAATGCGGACACTTACCCGCATCGAGGGGTAAGTGTCCGCATGGCTTCGGCTAAGTGTACCCACGTTGGGGTAAGTGTACGTATGGACTTACTACTAGACGACTAGTCTTATAAACATATATTAAGCATTATTAAATATAAACAGATATAAACAGACTATATACATATTATAGACTTATACAAACATATTATAAACACATATATCTTGTTATAAACATAAATCACATGTAAAAATGCCTTTCACATAACTAGAGCAGTTTTCATGCCACCATAAGTTGCAAGTATTGCACTCAATCCACTCCTAGTACGCAATCCTTTATGATTTACTTTAAGTATACGCATATTAATACTGCGGACACTTAACCGCGTACACTTACCCCATTCCGTCAAAGTAAATAAAAAAGTAAAAATAATAAATATACATTACCTCAGACAGAATATTTAGATGTAAATCAAACATTGATAAGTTCCTTTTATCAACAATCACTGTGCTGATTCCCTCAGCCTTGCTGTATATTTTTATTACGCTCAGAAATTTGGATAAAAAGAAATAAGAAAACTGTGCAAAGACAAAAAGTGTCTCGTAACTAGCCACAGGATGGCGCGACGAACGCGTGGCTGAGTGCATTTACCCAGCTCTCAAATACGAACTAAATGTATATTGTATTGGTCAGCTGTCAACTATAGGACTCGCACAAAGCCAACTGCGTACACTTACCCGCTGCGTACGGTTACCCCACGTGACTCTACTGAACAAGTTCTCTCTCATGAGCTATCTCCTATCCCAACAGCATTATTTGACGATTTTGGTGAAATGAAAATATGTAAAAACAAATCAAAGTTGAAGACAATGCTGAAAGAGGAATTATCTACCCAACTAACGACATCAGATCGTACATCCTTTGTAATTGATGGATCGGCTTTACTCTGGGTTATTCCTTGGCCCGATAAAGGTACTGTAACTACATTTATCGGTTTAAATCTGCACTTATACCAAAACTGCAGCTAGGTGATGTGTACCTGGTTTTTGATCGTTATTATCCTTTTAGCACCAAAGACGTTGCAAGGAAACAGAGAGAAGCTGGAGTTAGTAGAGTGTATTAGCTTTTACGACAGGCTACACTACCATCGCAAAAAATCACACTCACTGTTACAGAAAATAAGAAACAACTGATAAATCTCATCTGTTGTGACCTTGTAGAGAATATGAAAGACCTTTAAAACTATACTAGCATTAACAAGCTAGTAGTTACACAGACAACATGAAATTCCAAGTGAAATATCAGGTTCGAGCGTTTCAAAAAGGCAAAACTTAATCACTATGAAGAGGCAGATGTAATAATAGTGCAACAAGCATGCCTACTCGGAAAGGACAGAGCAAGCTGTCAAGTGGTAGTGGTTTCTGATGACACTGATGTGTTTTTACTACTCCTATACCACTATATGAAGGAAGGTATTACGGTACATGGAGTCACCTATCCGAAGAAGGTCGCTGATTGACATTAGAAAATCGGTCCACAAAAAACAAGGACATCATACCTGAAATATTGGCTAGGCATGCTCTAAGTGGATGTGATACAACAGCTAGCCTTTTTGGTTTAGGAAAAGATAAAGTGTTGAAGGCTTTGAAAGACGGATATTCTCTTTCATTGGTTGGAGAGAAAACAGGATTACTCGAAGATGTTAACAAACAAGCTTCCATTTTTATAAACTCTTGCTACGGTTTTCCAAATTGTTTGACCACTTCATAAGCGCGAGTAAAGGCTTGGTCAACTAAGATGGGCAGTAACAATTGTTCGCAGCCTCCACGACTGTGTTCATTGCCACCATCAAATGAAGCTTTCCTGCAAAACGTGAAACGAGCACACCTTCAAACCTTAATCTGGAAGAATGCTTTGTTTCAAACCCCTCAGATAGACCCTGAACAATTCGTTTACTACAAAGACAGTGTAGCTAGATAATTTTTGCCCATAGATGTGCCGGAAAATGTCACATTAGCTCCAAAGAAAATACTAAAGCTAATAAAGTGTTCATGCAACAGTAAAACCCTGTGTCGTACGAAAAGATGTAGTTGCTTGAACTCAGGCTTACCTAGCACAGTATTTTGCTATTGTAGACATAATACCTGTCTAAATAGAAACAAACGAACCCAAGACGACAGTGAAGATGACGAAAAAGTAGAAATACGTTGAATAGCTGTTTTACATGTATGATGTAAGTTACAAGTTTACATTAATGATTTATTTATGTTTTAATACAAAATAAAACCCAGTTTTCCACCGCCTTTTTAAAATAACTAAACGGATATGGCTAATATCTGCAACATGTATGAGAAACACTATTATGAGGTTTCATACCTAAATTCATGACGTTTGGACGAAAAGCTCTTATATTTAATAGCTTATTTAACATGTTTAAAATTAGTTGCACAATTTATTAATATGCACAATTATTATAACCTTGAATTCTGAGAGTTGCCCAAAGGTAGGTACCTACTTTGTAGGTACCCGCTATTTTCCGTATCTACATACGTACTACCTAAAGTAAATATCAATCATAAAAAAAACTTAATACAACAAAACAAGGTTTAATGAAAAGTCTCTGTTTGGCTGCAGGACTATATAAAAAGTAGTTCTCGTGACGGGGTAAATTCTCCTATGATGGCTCGGGCCAGTCGAAGATATTAGTTGTTTTTTGTGGTACCACAAGATATGTATTGGGCTGACTAAGAACGACGTAGAGAAATTGTTGTGTCCAGAATGTATACATCATTCAAAGCTTATTTTTATTAAAGTAGGCCTTGTTAGGGTGATGAATTTCGCCCTGTATATTTAATCTTATTCTCAGTTGTAAATGCGCTGTTGTCACGTCCTCAATAAAATCATAGTGTTAGTGACAATAAATAAAATAACAATTGTGTACTCTATTTCAGCGCCATCAAATCATTAAAAATTAGTTTTTTCACAAAAAACGAAAATCCTCAATTTAAAAATATATTTTTAGATATAATAAATGCATTTACAAAATAATGGTACTTAATTAAATGAAAGCAAACAATAAAAAAATTTACAAAAAAGTCTTCATTTGCAATTAGGAACAAATTTTCTATGTCTATATAACGATATTATAAAATAAGTTTTACAACAAACATTTAAATTGGACCAGCTATAAATGAGAAAATAAAAAATATTTTATTTTGTCGATAAGTATTACAGCAGATATATATTAAAGAATTTTTCTTGGACCTCTCCAGGTATGGCGGTATTATGACATACCAATCAGTTTCAGCTATTTTGATAAGTAGAACAAAGATAAATATTCCCACAAAATGTTATGCTTCAAATAATGGAAATCCGTTTAATATGTGTTCAATAGCTACAGTGCAATAATTCAGCAGAAAAGCAGATACACTAATGGTAAAATAAGCAAAGTAAAAAAAATGAAACATACAACATTAAAAAAAAACATATAAACAACAAAAATTGGAGTAACAGATTTGGTTAAAACTATTGTCACGTTCATCTATTCGTTATGTATTTTCAATTCACCTCCAGTATCAAAGGTAAAATGTTGTCAAGTGAACAGTTTTTCATGTAATAAGTCCAATCTGTCAAAATAATTTCTTGTGTCTACAATTTTTTTTTACATGTCTGGTGTACATTGTCTTAAAGCTTCTGTCCAAGTTTTGTCCGAATATAAAAATGCAAAATAGAGGTAATCGAAGTAAATCATGCCTATGTTAGTTTAATATTTCATCTACTACATATGTCTTATCGTTGCTTCTGTATTGTGTAAGTATAATTGTCTTTTTTTTTCATTTTTTTATCAAATTCGATGTATTGCTGCTTAACCATCTCTGTAATATCTATTTTGTTGCTAAAAATTTAGATGGTACAGAATGAAATGAAGCATTATCCATGTTTACTACACATTTCTCTGGAAAAATAAATAAAGCAGGAATAAGTTAATTAACAATCCAGTTTTTGAAAATATCACCATTTATAGTTTTCTGATAGTCAATGTCAGTATTTGAAGAGTCTAATAACAAATCACATCCCTCTATTGACCCACCATTTGCTCCTGCAAGTAAAATTGTAAATCGCTTTTCTTCGGATTAAACATGCAATGGATTACTTTTTAAATCAGATTACGGTTTCCATCGACGCGTTGGAGTACCATTTTTTGTATCCACGTCTATGTACACGAATCTGATGATTTCATTGCGCTTTTTTAATTTCATAAATTTCTGAAGGAAAGAGATTTTGCTATGTCTTCGCTCACTTAAAATTTGTCGTCAGTTCACGTTTTTAAGTTTATATATCATTAATTTTGTATTAAGTTCGTTTACCGTTTAAATCTTAGTTTAGCTTTTTGTCAGTCAAAAGTTTATCTGAAGTAAAATATTCGTTTTTATAATTGTACGTCCAAATCTGTCGCTGCAATTTTAGAAAGTTTTTTATATTTTCGCCGTGTTCTGTGTCATTCCGTGGAATTTGCAATCGAATTTAAACCTATTTCCCGACTACCTAGAGCTCTGAAATTTTCAGGATAGCTAAGAACTGGATGACAATGCATGTTTCAAGTGTGTTTAGGCATATACACAGATTTCGAAATTTATACTGAATTGTTATTAAATTAAATATGTATACATATTATCATTTTGAAAGATTTCATATAAGTTTTCACTGGCCTATTTGGATAAGGGGTGAAGCAGTAGATTGTGACAATTCTGTTGGGTTATTGTAATAGGATCGAACTCGCGAGAGAGAAGTTTTTTTTCTTTTTTTTTTGTTTATACATGTGAAAACAGTAATTATTATTTTAACTGGTAATAAAATAAACTGTTTTAGAAAGTTTTTAGGTACAACTACCCTTGATTTTGTTAACAAGGAAACAATCTTCTCTATGATCAATCACAGCGTTGTATGACTTAATCTTTTTACAATGTCAGGGATGCTGTGCATTGTTGAGATGACACAAAATATGACCTATAAATCAGTAATAGTATATTCTGTAACAAGGTTAGAATGAAAATTCGATACGAGTGGAGAATTCCGAATGCGAGCATAGCGAGCGAGAGGAACCACGAGTTATCGAATTTTCATTCTAACCGTGTAACAGACTGTATTTTCTCCACGACCATGTAATAATTCTGTTTATTTAAATTGAAATATGTAGCAAAACAATTAGAACGTCGCACTGACAAACTGAGTGACAGTTTTAAAATTCGCAGGGGAATCTATGTTTTTTGTTGAGCAATTACAGAATGTTATTCCGTCACTAGTTATAGAATGGAAATACATGCAAAACACATAAGAAGCAAGTGTTTCAGAATGAATACTCTATCTCAAGAGTGAGAATTAACACTTTCTATTATTAAAAATGAAGTCGGAATTATTACATTCATTAATGGTCGTGGAGAAAAAACTTTCTATTATAAAAAGTTCTTTTTGTAAATTGTGCTTATTTTTTAAATGAAGTTCTTAAATGTATCTGCTTTATCTTTCTTCCTTTTATTTGCCGCTTCTTTACCATTAACTAAATCTTTTTTTAAGATTTTTCGATTATATTTAACACTAACCTAAAAAAGAAACACGAAATATTTAAAAAATGTATGAAATAAAAATTTAAATATTTGATAGGTCATAGATTAATGAATGAAATATCGATTCGTCCATGTCCTATCAAATTACATTTTAATTATCATTATGGATCATTGTTATTAAAGAAATTAATGAAAATATTTTATTCTAAAACATTTTTAACTTTTACTATAGTGTGTAATCTGACAACATTGTAAAATAATGACTGACAGTAGAAATGTGAGGTTAGGTATGTTTATTAAATTATAAGTAATTTGAATGTAATAAGAATGTAAAAGTGTATTTAATGTAACAAATAACTTCATATACAACTATTAATGAAATTAAAAATGTTTGGAACTATTTGCTGATAAAAATATTGGAATAATTTTGAATACAAACACAATAAGTACTTACATTAAAAACCTAAGAGATCTCACTTCTGAAACTTTCTGGTCTTTTCTAAACATGTAATATCATCTTTGTATTCATTTTTTTGTCTCTACACATTTTTTTTTTCGGCATAATAATTTTTTTAATGCATTTAACCATTATATTTATGATATCTGTTGTCAAGCTTGTCAGATTGCGACTTGCAGTGACTTGGTTACTTTCAAACGCCAACATGACAAAAACCAATACCAACTTGAATAAATAAAAAGATAGCCTGCTAGATATAAATAAACGTTGAATCGTTAATAATTAAGAGTCTATTACGCATTAGATTTTTGTAGGTTCCCATTTTGTTATTTTTTTTCTATACTCTTAACAAGGCCCACTTAAATTTTTGAAAAAAATATTTAGTCTTTCAATAAACATGTTTTTTCTAAAAGTGATTATAGAAATAACGCTACAAAATTTTTATTTGTTGAGTCCATTTAGAGATTTTTGTTTAGGTAAATTAAGTTTTGCTAAGTCTAAGATGGCCCACCGTCCAATTTGTGACCAAAAAAACTTTTGTATCAGACTGATTACCTAAGAATATCATATATTAGGTTAAGTTTCACATAAATACTTATTTTTGTTTTGATAGGGTTTATTGATTATATAATTAACTAGTTGTACTCGCAACGTCGTTCGCGTGGCGTGTGATTGTTGTATTAAAATTTCTTACCCCACCCCATTTAAGCAATGGAAGAGAAATTTTTATACACCAGATGTTAAGTTGAAAGAAGACAAATACATCTGTGAAAACCGCATTCGAATCGGATCAGTAGTTTTCATGTGATGCGCGCACAAACATACAGACAGACAGAATAAAAAATCTAACCATATTTTTGGGTTCTATTTCGATGTACCCGCGACGTCGATCGCGTGGCGTGTTGATTTTTGTATAAAAATTTCTTTCCTCATCTCGTTAAAGGGGGGGGGGAGATGTTAAGTTCAAAGAAGACAAACACGTCTTTGAAAACCGCATTCGAATAGGATCAGTAGTTTTCATGTGATGCGTGCACAAACAGATACATTTCTACAGTTTTATTATATGTATTGATTGATATCGGGCTATGATAAGTGCCTATGTTCCTAAAAAAGCCTACTTTAGAGTTTTTTAAAGAAACTATTATTATCTTAACGATTTGTTTCCAAACATGTTGATTTGTATGTTTACTTTATTCACAAATAAATTACCTATGTTGTGATAAAGGCAGTTTTCACAAATAAGTATATATTTCTTTTCCAGTTATTAAAATTTAGCAAAAAATGGGCCTTATATCAAAATAAAAGTGATACGGCTAATATTGCAAAGGACTCTTTGCACAAGGAGAAAGAATGAGCATTTAATCACCACGCTTGCTCACGGTGGGTTGGTGATTTCAGACAAATAACGTTTCATCACGATGTTTTCTTTCAATGAACATGCGTGGTATCTCTACATAAGTGTTAAAGAGTGAATAAACATTAAATATATTATTTTATTATAGTAATATTTCATATTACATATTTCATTTTCTTATTTTATTAATTGGTAATAATACTTAGTTGCAATTTTGATAGTTGAACGAACGAACAGTTCATTACACTTCCTTTCCACACTTTAAAATGAGGTGTGCTATTTTATTGCTGACACCAGCAACATGATTATTTTAAGTTTTCTTTTATTGTTAAAAATTGATTTTAATTCGAATTCAATAAATGAAGTTGAAGCATCAATGCCTTTATTTACACTAATAATACGAGTTCAGTACATGGCGATCCTGCCAGTCCTGCGACAAATGTTTTAATATTGTTTGTGCAAAATCGTAGTAAAAAAAAAACAAACAATCAATAAAATGGGACAACAAGCATCAAAAGAAGAGGTAATTATTGCTCAGGCGGGCAACAGTGGTGGTCTTACAAACAGCCCTAGTATAAAGGGGGATGATTCATTTTCTACAGCAGAGTTGTTGGGAATTATTGCATTCGTTGGATTTGTAGCGGTAGTAATTTATTTTTTGATCAGAAGATGTAAGAAATATTTTGAAAAGAAGATACAGCGTGAAATAACAAGAAGTCAAGAATTAGTGTAGTGAAAGTTAAAAGGTTAAAGAAATAATAGTGAAAAGTGAATAGTGCTAATAACGACAATTAAAATGGGACAAGGTATATGTAGCTATAAGTTTTTATTTTATGTTTCAAATGAGTAGTATAGATAGTTTTAATAATTTATATGAAACACTAAAGGCATTAAAAGTTAAGTTAAAGAAAGACAATCAACAAAGGCGTACCAATGTAGAAGTTTATAAACAATATAATTCTGAACTAACGAAATTAATAACATATTTTAAGGAATTAAGAAATGTATTTAATTTAAGTAGTCATAAGGTAGAAACAATTAATTCTGTTAAGGAAACTGTAGGGTATATTGAGGATATAATTATTGAATTGAAAGTAATTTTAGAGGAAAGGAAAAAATTGACAAATAAAGAAAATTTAGTCAATATGGGGGAAAAATTTGATTTAAAAGTAGCTTCAAGTTTAATTCCTACAATTAATAATACTGAAGACTCGGTCAAACAACTAATTGATGCCATCGAATTATATGATAGCATGTTAGATAACGACGGAAAAGATTTTCTAGTTAAATATGTTTTAAAAACGCGGTTATCACAAAGTGCAAAATTAAAATTAAAACAAAATTATAATTCTAACGCAGAGTTAATTAGGGACATTAAAAACCATTTATTAACAAAACAATCTGCAGCTTCGTTATCTTTAGAATTGCACACTCTAAAGCAAAATAATAAATCAATCGATGACTTTGGAAAATCAATCGAAGAGATAATGGTTAATCTAACATTGGCGCAAGCTGATGGTGACGAGAACGTGGCAAACGTGTTAAAGGCACCAAATGAAAAATTAGCAATAAATTCATTTTCAAATGGTTTACGGAATCACGATTTAAGAACAATAATAAAAGCACGAAATTATACATCATTAAACGACGCGATACGGGGAGCTAAAGATGAAGAAATAACGAGAAATTCAAACCCTCAAATTTTTAGCATGCGGGGTAAAACAAATTTTAGATCTTTCAATAGCGATAACCGATCACGAGGCCGAGGATTACGGAATTTTACTCGCAGTAGAGGATCACGCAATTATGCTCCAAATAGACCGAATTTTTCCGCAAATCAAACGTTTTTTAATAATTCTTATGGGAATCAGAATTCTAGGTTTCAAAATAGAGGGGGCCATCGAGGTACTAGAAGTAGCAGAAATAATTTTAATAGATATGGGAATGAAGGACGAGTACAGCGAAATTTCCTAATAAATAATAATGAACAAGTCTCGGAAACTAACGAAGACGTTTTTTTTCGTCCCTAATAATGATTTTAAAAATATTCACACGGTATTTGATATAAATGGACTAAATTATATAAACTTAAAATATGGAAATAAAAATTTAATATTTTTATTAGATAGCGGTGCATCTATTAGTGTAATTTTTTCGTCTAGTATAAACAAAAGTCAGTTCATCGACACTTCAAACAAGATAACAATTAAAGGCATTACAGGATCAACAGTTACCATTGGGTCAGCAAATATTTTATTAGAATATGATAATGTTAGGATAGGTCATAAGTTCCAGGTAGTAAATGATTTTGAGAGTAATATAAACGGGGTACTCGGATCAGATTTCTTTATTAAACATCAGGCTGTTTTAGATTATGAACAATTTATTTTTTATTTTTATGCAAACAATAAAAAATTAGCTATACCATTAGAGTCTGAACAAAGTAATTATACAATAATTCCTCCTCGTTGTGAAGTTATTCAATATTTTCAAGTTGGAAGTAAATATGATAGTTTGGTAGTTCCAGAAGAGATTTCACAAGGTGTTTTCGTAGCAGGAATTATAACAAGACCAAGCAGTAGTAAAGTACCAGTTAGAATATTAAATACTAATGATAGGGAGATTAAGTTAAAGAATTTTAAACCAACGCTCCAGAATATATCGGATTTTGACATACATCAATTTGGAAATATCCCCTTTTCAGTAGATCGGGTTGATAAATTATTAAAATTAATAGATATTAAAGGGTTAAATAAAGAAGAAAAAACGAGTATTCAAAAAATATGCGCAAAATATGCTGATGTTTTTTATTTAGATAATGAACCTTTCACTGTAACAAATATCTATAAACATAAAATTAAACTACAAAATGATGCAAATCCAGTTTATGTTAAACCATATCGATTACCTCATGCCCAAAAATCAGAAATCCATAAGCAAGTAGATAAGTTATTAGAGAACGGTATAATCGAACCGGCTAAGTCAGCATTTTCCAGCCCATTATTATTGGTAGAAAAACATCCCGTCAACGGTCAAAAACGTTATAGGGTTGTTATCGACTACCGACAATTAAATAAACAAATTATCGATGATAAATTTCCTTTGCCGTGCATAGATGAAATTTTAGATTCCTTATCGGGTGCAGTCTATTTTTCTCATTTAGATTTGTCTCAAGGTTATTACCAGGTGGAGTTGGAACAGGAATCGCGACCTTGTACAGCGTTTACTACAGACAGGGGACAATTTCAAATGACTAGACTACCGATGGGTCTAAAAATTAGCCCGAGTGCTTTTTCGAGAGCAATGACAATAGCAATGGCGGGTTTAAATTATGAAAATTGTTTTATTTATCTGGATGATCTTGTAGTTTTCGGAAACAACTTAACAGTACATAATCAAAATTTAGTAAAAGTTTTACATCGTTTACGAAAAGTTAATTTAAAATTGAATCCAATAAAATGCGAATTTTTGAAAAAAGAAATATTATATCTGGGTCACGTAATTTCAACAAAGGGTATTTTACCAGATCCGGAAAAAATTAAAGTAGTTCAATCCTATCCAGTGCCAAAAGATTCAAACGAAACTAAACGTTTCGTAGCGTTCGCGAATTACTACAGAAAATTTATAAAAAATTTTTCACATATTGCTGCACCACTAAATCGATTAAGTAAGAAAGGAGTAGTTTTCCAATGGACTACGGAATGTGGAAAAGCGTTTGAAACTTTAAAAAGTGCACTTCTTAACCCTCCAATATTAGCTTATCCTGATTTTTCCGATGAAAATAGATTTATTTTAAAAACAGATGCTTCTAACGTGGCAGTAGGAGCAGTTTTATCAAATAGCGACGATAAACCTGTAGCTTTTGCGAGTAGACAGTTAAATAAAGCCGAAAAAAATTACTGTACCATAGAAAAGGAATTATTAGCTATTTGCTGGGCAGTAAAAAAATTCAGACCTTACTTATTTGCTAAAAATTTTTTAATACAAACTGACCATAGACCATTAGTATATTTGTTTAGTATGACCAACCCCTCAAGTAGACTTACCAAATTTAGGCTAACATTAGAAGAATACGATTTTATAATAGAATACGTTAAGGGTCGAGAAAACGTAGTAGCTGATGCTTTATCTAGGGTAACTATAAGTTCAGATGACTTAAAGTCAATTTGTTCAAATAACACTGAAACTGTTAATGTAATAACAAGAGCGCGTAAAAAGAAAATGGAAAACAACGACAATTCTGTGAAGGATTCTAATGTTCCTTCTAACGAAAGGCTTGATCACCCAGGAGTTGTGGAATTATTAAAATCCCCATCAGAATGTGTCGAATTACGATTTGTTAATAATAAATATTTTAATGATAAAATTAGTCAGGGAACAAATAAAATATATAACGAAGGCGTAACAGTAGCTACTATATTTGATAAAGAATCGAAAATTATTTATGTAAACCAGGAAACTCTATCAGTGACTGGCTTAGGCACAGCATTGAGAGTCCTGAAAGAAATTTGTGACAATGAGAAAATTCCGGAATTAGTCATAATTAAAAATGAAAAATGCGCTTCAGTAGTTAATAAATTTTTAAAAGTTTCCGACAGTATAAGAAAGTTAGGTATTAAATTAAATATAATAAAGGGTACTCAAAATATTAACAACAAAGAAACACAACAATTAATAATTAACGACTATCACATGCTTCCAACGGGAGGCCATGCAGGCATTAAACGTACGTACAATAACATCAGAAAGTCATATTCTTGGCCAGGACTTCGAAAGCATGTAGAAGAATTTATTAAGCGTTGTGATGCATGTCAACGCTATAAATATTCTAAAAATATAAAACAACCGTTAACAATTACAAGTACTGCAACATCGGCTTTTCAAAAAATATTTCTTGACTTGGTGGGCCCCTTAGATCAAGACAATGATAATAATCGATACATTTTAACGTTGCAGTGCGATTTAACGAAATTCGTCGAGGCATATCCTATTAAAAACAAAGAGACAGTAACAGTTGCTAAAGCTTTTGTCCAAAATTTTGTTCTTCGATTTGGTATTCCAGAGCAAATATTAACCGATCAGGGTTCAGAGTTCATGTCTTCTACTTTTAACGAAATGTGTAATTTGTTAAATATCAAAAAACTTAACTCTACGGCATACCATCACGAAACCTTGGGTGCATTAGAAAATTCTCACAAAAATTTAGGTGCTTACTTGCGCATCTATTCTTCAAGTCATATTAATAATTGGAGTTCGTGGATTCCTTTTTGGTGTTTTGCGTATAACAATTCCGTCCATTCCGAAACATCTTATACACCGTATGAATTAGTTTTTGGAAAACAAAGTAGAATACCGTCAAACTTTTTAAATCAAACAAATCCTGTATACAACTTTGATGATTATCCTATTGAATTAAAGTATCGATTGCAAGTCGCATGGAATGACGCGAGAAATAATTTGCTGGCATCAAAGTTGAATCGAAAAGAAAAATGGGATAAAAATTTAAATATGGTTAATGTTAATATAGGCGATAAGGTTTTAATTAAAAATATGGGTAGTACTAGTAAATATGAGCCTCTATTTAAGGGACCGTATGAGGTCATAGATGTTAAGGATTCTAATGTAGTTTTAAGTATAGGAAATAAAGCTGTTGAAGTCCATAAAAACAGAATAAAAATCTATATAGAATAAATATTAGCATTTGACAATTAAAATATCCAGTTTAACATTTTACTTTTAAGTTAAAAAAAAAAATTGTTATTGTAATAAAATTTTTTTTTTACTCAGCAAGGGAGGTGTAGTGAATAAACATTAAATATATTATTTTATTATAGTAATATTTCATATTACATATTTCATTTTCTTATTTTATTAATTGGTAATAATACTTAGTTGCAATTTTGATAGTTGAACGAACGAACAGTTCATTACACTTCCTTTCCACACTTTAAAATGAGGTGTGCTATTTTATTGCTGACACCAGCAACATGATTATTTTAAGTTTTCTTTTATTGTTAAAAATTGATTTTAATTCGAATTCAATAAATGAAGTTGAAGCATCAATGCCTTTATTTACACTAATAATACGAGTTCAGTACATACTTATGTCTCCGAATGTGATTTATTGGTACATGTCGGGACTGTTGGGGATTGAACCTACAACCTCTTGCACGGTATTCGGAAGTTTTGAAGATAGTACAAAAATTGAACAACATTAAAAAAAGGTAAATTAACTAAAACGCAAAAAATAAAGTCCTTATTTCTTAAAAAAAATGGAAGCAACTAGGCATCTAATTTCGATTTCCTTGAAGTCGGCTGCAGAGGCAAATTCAAATTACTTGCTATTTCAATGTTAGTTATTAAATCTAGATTTAGAATGTTAGTAACTCAAATCTTTTACAAATCTATAAACCATTGGAGCCGACTTCAAGGAAATTAGAATATGCCTATTTGCTTCCATTTTTTTTAATAAATAAAGATTTTATTATTTTTTTTCTGAAGGCGGTTCAATTTTTTTAAAAAGTTTCTATTATAAACCATATGTACCTATTCACGCTACAACTAGCTGATAATATTTTTTTAAATTGTTAAAATCGATCTATTTTCTGCATCCTGGTGTGTAAATTTCAATACCCACAATGTGTGTACAATTTCATGAGCTTGTGAACCTAAGGTAATATGTTTGATTATATAATCCATTACTGATTACTGATCGGTTCAATTTAGTTTGGCCAAATAGCACCTTGGTTGAAATAGGGTAGGTATACTATTCGTTTCTCGATTGGAACGAATTTTATAAGAGCATGCGCGGGTTGTAACCAGCCAGCATATTTTAAAAAACCTATTAAGTTTAATAAAGAGTAAAACCTAAAAATTATTTTTCTGTTAACTTAGGTCGCAAGATGAGCCTGCTTAGTATAGGCATTCTCCATATAATATCCTACGTAACCATGGCTTTTGCTAAACATGTATATATCTTTTATTTTGGAAGATTTGTTGGAGGATTGGCTGTTGGAGGAGGATACACTGTTCTTCCTATGTATATAGCAGAAATATCTGAAGAACCTAAAAGGGGGCTATACTCCATGACTCTTACCGTCTTTTGGGCACTAGGAAACTTCTTACCAACCCTAACTGGTCCTTTGTTAAATGTTATGATGTTCAATTTAGTAAATGCCGCATTTCCTATTACGTTCTTTATTGTGTTTCTTTTTGTTGGTATTGAAACACCATTTTATTATGTAGGAAAAAATAAAATTGAAGAAGCAGAAAAAGTATTAATGAAACTAAGGTCTTCAGACCAGTTTGGCATTCAAGATGAATTGAAACATATCAGAGATACTATAGAACGAGAAGAAGATACACCAGCAAGTTTAAAAACTGTTTTTGTTAATCCAGGCGTGAGAAAAGCTTTCTTAATATCAATATCTTTGATGCTATTTCAACAGTTTTCGGGATGGAATGCCATATTCTTTTATCTGCAACCAATATTTGAAGCATCAGGTTCAGTTATACCCGCAGATATTTCATCACTCATTGTTGGTTTGTCGATTTTAGTGTTTAGTCTACCAGCTCCATATGTTGCCCATAAATATAACAGAAAAACCTTAATAATTTTTTCGAGTGGATTGTTAAGTATATGTTTAGCAAGTTTAGGGGTCTTTTTCTGTATACAGACTAGAACAAATTACAGTACAAAACTAATTAGTTGGGTTCCAATAACGAGCTTATTGGTTATGGTTTGTGCTTTTGAATTTGGTATGGCAGGTGTACCATGGACATTATCATCTGAATTGTTTCCGAAGAATATTAAAAAAGTATCAGCCAACGCAACATCTGCTGCTTGTTGGATTACATCATTCTTTATGACAAAATTTTTCAACGATATGACTGATACTTTTGGCAAAGACGGAACTTTCTTTTTGTATAGCGCTTTTAGTATAGGATGTGTTATATTTACTATTTTTTATATACCTGAGACAAAAGGAAAAACATTTGCTGAAATTCAGAAGTTGTTACAAAATCACCAGTAGGTAGTGTATTTATTTATATATAAACATTGTTTTAATAAAATATATGTTAAAAAGTAAATTTCTTTTATTATACTGATTATTTATCTTTTATCACATTAAATTTTGTTTTGTAAAAAGTATCTATAAGATAAATGTAAGTAGGTATCAATGATCAATGAAGCTTTAACTGGCTTAACTAGCCCTATCAAGCTGGCAGTGAAAAGTCGGCAGAAACCATCGAAATATGAGTGGGAATTTGTAGCTAAATAGTTGCTAATTAGTGGCTAAAATCACGATTTTGTAGCTCTATTCAGTTTCACAAAAAACAAATTACTGCTATCTTTACAACAAGCTAGCAGTAAAAAATGGACTCATGCGTGTGAATTTGTTGCTAATTTGTTGCTTAAAACCAGTGCAGGAAAAAATTCTAAAAACCCTAGATTCAGCTAGAAATTGTTAATAATAACTACCAACCAGTGTCCCTGCTATCGTGATATACAGTTTGTATTGACACATTGATGTTATGGATTTCGTTGCTGGTCGCAGATGTCATCAGCAGAGCCCAGCGAGCCAGCAACAAAATAAAATTAAAAATCGGCCCAATTGGGTGAACGGTAACTAACTCCTTGTGTCCATGCTGTCGTGAAACGCAGTTATTATTGACAGAACTCTGTCATGGATTTTGTTGCTGGTTGTAAAAAGCATCAGCAGAGCCCAGAGACCCAGCAACAAAAAAAAATTATAAATCGGCCCGCCCGGGTGACCATTAAATGACTCCTAGTGTCCATGCTATCGTGACACGCAGTTCTTATTGACAAAACTCTGTTATGGATTTTGTTACTGATCGCAGATGTCATCAGCGGAGCCCAGAGAGCCAGCAACAAAATAGAAATGAAAAATCGGCCCAACCGGGTAACCGGTAACTAACTCCTAGTGTCCATGCTATTGTGACACGCAGTTATTATGGACAGAATTTTGTCATGGATTTGTTGCTGGTCGCAGATGTCATCAGCAGAGCCCAGAAAGCCAGCAACAAAATAGAAATGAGATATCAGCCTAACCGGGTAACCAGTAACTGGTAACTAATTCCTTGTGTCCATGCTATTGTGACACGCAGTTATTATTGACAGAACTCTGTATATATATTTTATATTTTAAATAAAAAAATGTATTTTTTGTATATTTGAATACATGTATTTTATATATATTCTAAGATATATTTGAATACAAGTATTAGTAGGTATACGTAAAAATTTAATCAAGACAGCTCTACGCAGCGACAACTTGCAGTAAAACATCTGTTAAATTTGTCATGTAATAAATAAGATACGTCTGTAATGCTAGAAAGGTCAAGTCGGTAGAATCACTCGTTATATATCTCTAAATTTAGTGCTCATTTAGTGCTAATTTAGTGCTGATAACAGATATTTAGTGCTGTGATAGGGGGACTAAAAATGAGAACACTGCTAACTTTTCATTAAGCTAGCAGTGTACCATTCGTGACCGCGCTAAAACGGAAACTTATGGAATTAAAAGACCTCACTATTTAGTGCTCAATTAGTGCTGCCAGTACAGCAAAAGATTCTTGAAAACTATTTTTTTTTAAATCAACTACTGCTAATATAACGACACCAGCAGTCTTGAGAGCTAGAAGAAGACTCTAAAACGGAAACTAATGGAATTAAAAGACGTCACCATTTAGTGCTCAATTAGTGCTGCCAGTACAGCAAAAGATTTTTGAAAAATAATTTTTTTTTTATTTTTTTTTTCAAATCAACTCCTGCTAGTATAACTACGCTAGCAGCCTTAATTATGTTTACTCATCGTTAAATATAAATTATCTTAATATTTTCTAATTACAAATCTTAAAATAAAATTCGGTGAGTCGTTAGCTTAGTTTAAAAACACATTTTTTACAAAAGTAAATATTATTTTTATCATTGAAAATAATATTTTTTTTCATACAACATTGGAGTTTAATATAATTCAAGTAATAATTTTGAGACTGCTGGAGTCGTTATACTAGCAGTAGTTGATTTTAAAAAAAATAAAAAAAAAAATATTTTTCAAAAATCTTTTGCTGTACTGGCAGCACGAATTGAGCACTAAATGGTGACGTCTTTTAATTCCATTAGTTTCTGTTTTAGAGTCTTCTTCTAGCTCTTAAGACTGCTTACGTCGTTATATTAGCAGTAGTTGATTTGAAAAAAAAAATAAAAAAAAAATTATTTTTCAAAAATCTTTTGCTGTACTAGCAGCACTAATTGAGCACTAAATGGTGACTTCTTTTAATTCCATTAGTTTCCGTTTTAGAGTCTTCTTCTAGCTCTTAAGACTGCTTACGTCGTTATATTAGCAGTACTTAGTTGATTTGAAAAAAAAAATAAAAAAAAATTATTTTTCAAAAATCTTTTGCTGTACTGGCAGCACTAATTGAGCACTAAATAGTGACGTCTTTTAATTCCATTAGTTTTCGTTTTAGCGCGGTCACGAATGGTACACTGCTAGCTTAATAAAAAGTTAGCAGTGTTCTCATTTTTAGTCCCCCTATCACAGCACCAAATATCTGTTATCAGCACTAAATAAGCACTAAATGAGCACTAAATTTTTAGATATAATACGAATGATTCTGCCGACTTGAACTTTCTAGCTGTACAGACGTAAATAAGATACAATTAGTCCACCGCGCACAACCCTTTTTTCGAAATGATTAATACATTCTTGAAACTTTGTGTATAGCTTCCTATTGACGAGTCCAACAAAGGTTGAAATTATCTAAATTTAAAACTGCTGCTTTTTCGAGCTAGAAATAAACGAAATTTTTAAGCTGTCGGACAGCAAAAACGCAGCAATAAATTTGTCGGACAATGTGAGCATTTGATTTAATACTTAATTATAAACAAATTGTTAGAGGTAAAGATGTCACTACTATCATATCTTCTTCACTTTCGTTATTGAAAGATATATAAAGATTATGATTTTAGTGCAATCTTTAGTCAGCGATTATGCTTTAAGCTCGCTGACGGATAACATATACCTTATACTGACGAGGTGCAAATACACCGAAACCGGTCTATAAGTTATGTTGTCCCTTCTAACTCCAAACCAGAATGGTTGGTTTAAATATCTTGTAGATATGCCAACCCCGTTTGACTTTGAAGTATAATCCAATATCCGTTGGGGCATATAGCCCAGGAGGTAGTTGTTTCTTCTTAGTTAAACGGTCATTGTCTTTGAAAATGTTTTTTCAAAAACTTATAAAGCGTTAGAATAATATTATTCTTTGCTATATATATATATATATATATATATATATATATATATATATATATATATATATATATATATATATATATATATATATATATATTATAACATATATGATGAGTGTATGAATAATAATAATATGTTTTGATAATATCAATCACTATGTTATAAAATATTCCTTACCTTTAATTAATTTTGAATTTTAAATATAAATAGTGAATAGGTAAGAATTAACTCAATGTAATTATCTTCCAATATGATTAATTAAATATGCTACCGGCTATTCCCTTATGTCAAGGTCAGAGTTCAAATATTCAACCAAACTAGATTCAAAATCAGTTAATACACAAATTTGCAATAAAATGACTGTAAAACCGCACTATCCTAGACCAACAATGTTTTCTAGGCATGAATTGTATATAAATTTCTAACCTTTCTAATTCAAAATGTGTCAAACTTCAAAAATACCGTTAATAAACCAAAACATGCATCAAATATATATAAATGAAATATTCTGTCTTGAGTTACTAAACAATTTGGATTAAACTTAACAAAAAGTGAATAAAAATAATTTAGTTAAATACATAAAACAGTGAAAATAAAAATGTTCATGGAAATTACAAAAATCAAACAACAGAAAAGTTCTTTATTGATAATAATGGAAGAGTGATACCGTTTTATGAAGATCTTGTTTTCTCTTCGGTCTGCTAAGCCTTAGGATCCCCTTTTCAATAACAGGCCTATGTTACCCAGCACAGCAATGATATCACGAACTTAGGAAATTTTACTAATAAGATTTCTTCTAATCACTGCACAATCAGCTGTTACATCCAAAGGTAAGTACAATAATGCTATTCTTTCTTGTTAGAAACTAGAGTATCTTTCTTTAAATCAATTCAGGAAGCATTTATAACGATTAACTACTCAGCAACAATTTTAACCATTTATTCTTTCATAAAATCATATAAATTTCTCTTACCAATTGCTTTCTCTGGTTACCTTGGGATATTCTTTATACTTTAAACTGTTTTAATACTTTCTATTATCAATACTTTCAAAAAAAACTCAAAATTTCTACGGAGCAAATTTTTAATACAACTTCTATTTCAACAACCAGAAAACAAGAGAGATTCTATCAAATCAACAAAGAAACAACTGACAAATTCAACAAACTTAAATCTATACATCTTTTCCATCTAATCGCCTACTAATTTCTTATTTAAATAAAATTATTAACAAAATCTAATTCTTGATTCAATATTACAATTTAAAACAATGATCATTCTTTTTTATATTCTTATGAAATTTACTAGCACTACAAACTAATAATTTTCTCTTTTTCAGAATATTTCATTTGGCATTTGAACTATTAATAAATTAGAATATGGTTGGTAAATTTGTATAATTTAAAAGTAAGTAGAAGTTTTGACATTTATTTTAACTATTTGTGATGTTTTTTTTTTATAATTCAATTTTCTCATTTACTTACACCCCTAATTCATTTAAAATTAATGTTTGATTACTAACGTATTGGCAATTTTATAAACTTTTAATTATCTACTTTACCCATTTATCAATTTCATAATTATCAAAACTTTATATAATGTAGATTAATCATTTTTGAATCTTTAAATAAAAATCTTTGAAATGTATTTGTATTTTTTTTTTCTTATTATTCTATTTTCTTTTTCCTTTTTTAGGAATTATGAAGAAGATGATGATAATCAATCCCAATGTTACTAAATTTGCGCTCTGACCCGAAATAAGAAAATCTCCTTTCTCTACTTTCCATTAGATTTTCCTTCTACATTCTTATTTAATATAACATAGTAACTAATATCATCTCAAATCCCCCAATTAAAATTTTTACATCAAACATTTCATTGATGTTGGATTAAAAATTATAATTTTAATCTATTTTTTTTTTATAAATAAACACTCATTTTACAAAAACTTTAGCCTCAATTAATATTATTTGCACAGATTGTATAAACCTTTTTTTAATAATAAAACCATTCAATCTTAATTTGATATTTACATCTTAATACTATTATTTACAAAACTTTGCTATTAATATCATCTACCCTAACATTTTTTTATAAATTTTTCATTTCTATATTTTTTTACATCACATTCATTCTAAACATTCATTTAAATATAATTTGTTTTTCTAGTTTTCGAATTATTTCCCCTTTTTTAATAAATTTTCCTATACATCTAACCTTTTAATAAATCTAAATACCTTACCCCTTTCCTGATAATTCCAAATATACCCAATACCTACTATATTTTTAAATTTCTTCCCCCTTTCTTGGTATTTTCCTATATACGTATAACCTAATATAAATTTAGTTTTCTTCCCCCTTTCTTCATATTTCCAAATGTACAATTTTTCCCAGAATGCTACTTGCTTTGCTTTATATCCATCTACAAATTTCTTAATAGTCTTCTTCCTTTCTTCATCTATTTTATTTGTGTCTTCCTCTATGCTCTTCAAATTATCTTCCTTCATATAGTTTATTTGTCTTATAAATGTCTTAGTATCTTCTTTTATTTTCTCCAATCTTTTATTAGTCTGCTTCATTTTATCATTATTCTTTTGAAATTTTCTTTCTAATTCCATATTTATATGTTTCCTCATATCTTCGTTTATTTCTTCAAATCTTTCTTTAGTCTCATACAATTTCTTATTGTTCTCCTCTGGTTTATTATTCATATCTTCTTTTACTTCATCTAATCCTTCATTATTTTCTTCTAGTTTGTTATTCACATCTTCCTTTTTTATATCTTCTTTCATATCTTCTTTAATACTACTAATTTCTCTTTTAAAAATCTTATTATCTTCTTTTATTTCATCTAATTTTTTATTAATATCTTCTTTCATCTTCATATTATCTTCTTTTCTGCTTTTATTATACTCTTCCAATTTCTTATCCTGCTGATCAAATCTCATCATAAGGATTTCAAGTATGCTGTTCATATCAGGTTGATTTTTTTTTCTTGGTTTTTCTTGTACCACCAGTTCTTCTTGTTCATTTCCACCAGCAGTTGTCTCTGTCTCTATTTCTATCATAGTTCGATCCTGTTCTCCCCCTATCTCTATTAAATTCTCTCCTTCTTCCATCTCTGCTTCTTCCTGTGTCTGTCCGGTTTGAATCAGCTCTTCCACTCGATAATCTCCGGCTCCTAACACTCTCTCTTCATGTACTTGTACCGCCACACTTTCCATCTCAATCTCTCCTCCATCACTACTTTCACTCTCATCTCCTACTATCTTACCATCTCTCAATCTCATTTTTCCCTCCATATTCACAATTTATTCTATCGAGATAAATATAACTAATATGAATCACAAAAAAAAATTTCAAATCAAGTTTTCAAAAAAATATTTTAAATATTAATTATTTAAATAGGCTCTAGTTCTGATTGTTTAGAGCGAAATAATAAAAAAAAAATTTAACAAAATTCTCAAATTTTAATTATTTGAATCGGCTCTAATTTTGATTGTTTAGAGCCCCACGTTGGGCGCCAAAATTTATAACATATATGATGAGTGTATGAATAATAATAATATGTTTTGATAATATCAATCACTATGTTATAAAATATTCCTTACCTTTAATTAATTTTGAATTTTAAATATAAATAGTGAATAGGTAAGAATTAACTCAATGTAATTATCTTCCAATATGATTAATTAAATATGCTACCGGCTATTCCCTTATGTCAAGGTCAGAGTTCAAATATTCAACCAAACTAGATTCAAAATCAGTTAATACACAAATTTGCAATAAAATGACTGTAAAACCGCACTATCCTAGACCAACAATGTTTTCTAGGCATGAATTGTATATAAATTTCTAACCTTTCTAATTCAAAATGTGTCAAACTTCAAAAATACCGTTAATAAACCAAAACATGCATCAAATATATATAAATGAAATATTCTGTCTTGAGTTACTAAACAATTTGGATTAAACTTAACAAAAAGTGAATAAAAATAATTTAGTTAAATACATAAAACAGTGAAAATAAAAATGTTCATGGAAATTACAAAAATCAAACAACAGAAAAGTTCTTTATTGATAATAATGGAAGAGTGATACCGTTTTATGAAGATCTTGTTTTCTCTTCGGTCTGCTAAGCCTTAGGATCCCCTTTTCAATAACAGGCCTATGTTACCCAGCACAGCAATGATATCACGAACTTAGGAAATTTTACTAATAAGATTTCTTCTAATCACTGCACAATCAGCTGTTACATCCAAAGGTAAGTACAATAATGCTATTCTTTCTTGTTAGAAACTAGAGTATCTTTCTTTAAATCAATTCAGGAAGCATTTATAACGATTAACTACTCAGCAACAATTTTAACCATTTATTCTTTCATAAAATCATATAAATTTCTCTTACCAATTGCTTTCTCTGGTTACCTTGGGATATTCTTTATACTTTAAACTGTTTTAATACTTTCTATTATCAATACTTTCAAAAAAAACTCAAAATTTCTACGGAGCAAATTTTTAATACAACTTCTATTTTAACAACCAGAAAACAAGAGAGATTCTATCAAATCAACAAAGAAACAACTGACAAATTCAACAAACTTAAATCTATACATCTTTTCCATCTAATCGCCTACTAATTTCTTATTTAAATAAAATTATTAACAAAATCTAATTCTTGATTCAATATTACAATTTAAAACAATGATCATTCTTTTTTATATTCTTATGAAATTTACTAGCACTACAAACTAATAATTTTCTCTTTTTCAGAATATTTCATTTGGCATTTGAACTATTAATAAATTAGAATATGGTTGGTAAATTTGTATAATTTAAAAGTAAGTAGAAGTTTTGACATTTATTTTAACTATTTGTGATGTTTTTTTTTTATAATTCAATTTTCTCATTTACTTACACCCCTAATTCATTTAAAATTAATGTTTGATTACTAACGTATTGGCAATTTTATAAACTTTTAATTATCTACTTTACCCATTTATCAATTTCATAATTATCAAAACTTTATATAATGTAGATTAATCATTTTTGAATCTTTAAATAAAAATCTTTGAAATGTATTTGTATTTTTTTTTTCTTATTATTCTATTTTCTTTTTCCTTTTTTAGGAATTATGAAGAAGATGATGATAATCAATCCCAATGTTACTAAATTTGCGCTCTGACCCGAAATAAGAAAATCTCCTTTCTCTACTTTCCATTAGATTTTCCTTCTACATTCTTATTTAATATAACATAGTAACTAATATCATCTCAATATATATGTTATGATGTAGTGTTTCACGGATGGTAGAATGAACAGTAGTGGTGTTCCAAGTTTAGCAGCCGCAAAGGAAGCATCACTTGAAAATTCCAGCTGAGATGTTGGCGAAACGTCGTGAAGACACAAACAACCAACGGATTGAAACCCGGAACACCACTACTGTTCATATATATATATATTGAGATGATATGAGTTACTATGCTATATTAAATAAGAATGTAGAATGAAAATCTTATGGAAAATAGAAAAAGGAAAATTTTCTTATTTCGGGTCAGAGCATAAATGCAGTAACATTGGGATTAATTATCATCATCTTCTTCATAATTCCTAAAAAAAGAAAAAAGAAAATAGAATAAGGAAGAAAAAAATACAAATTCATTACAAAGATTTTTATTTAAAGATTCAAAATGGTTTAATCTACATTATATAAAGTTTCAATAATTATGAAATTGATAAATGGGAAAAGTAAATAATTAAAAGCTTATAAAATTGCCAATACATTAGTAATTAAACATTAATTTTTAAATGAATTAAGGGTATAATTAAATAAGAAAATTAAATTATAAAAATATCACAAATAGTTAAAATAAATATTAAAACTTTTACTTACTTTTAAAATATACAAATTTATCAACCATATTATAATTTGTTAATAGTTCAAATGCCAAATGAAATATTCTGAAAAAGAGAAAATTATTAGTTTATAGTGCTAGTAAATTTTATAAAAATAAAAAAGAATAATCATTGTTTTAAATTGTAATAATGAATCAAGAATTAGATTTTGTTAGTAATTTTATTTAAATAAGGAATTAGTAGTCGATTAGGTGGTAAGGATGTATAGATTTAGGTTTGTTGAATTTTTCAGTTGTTTTTTTGTTGATTTGATAGAATCTCTCTTGTTTTCGGGTTCTTGATATGTAAGTTGTATTAAAAAATTGCTCCGTAGAAATTTTGAGTTTTTTTTTTTGAAAATATTGATAAAAGAAAGTTTTAAATCAGTTTAAAGTATTAATATTATCACAAGGTAACCAGAGAAAGCAATTGGTAAGAGAAAATTACATTATTTTATGAAGAAATAGATACTTAAATTGGGGGTTGAGCAGTATATGGTATAACTGCATTTTAATTAAGTTAATGAAGATTAAACTAATATTTAACAAGAAAGAAAGTCATAATTACACTTACCAGAGGAGGTAGTAGCAGTTTATCTTTTGGTTTGAAAAAGAATTTATTGTTTGATCTCTACAAAGTGTCCTGAAATCTTTGCTGTTCCGGGGAAGAAAGTAGATTGTCCAGAGAAGTGAATCCTGAATCCTGGTTTTCCAGAAGAGGAGAGAAGTTTCATCCAAATGGTAACCACTTTTCACTTGGTACAATAAAGAGTTTTCCGTGTTTGATTTTTTTTATAATTTTGATGAACATTGGTATTTCACTGTTTTATGTATTTAACTAAATTACTATTCACTATTTGATAAGTTTAATTTGAATTGTTTATTAACACAAATCAGAATACTTCATTTCATATATTTGATGCATATTTGGGTTTAACAACGGTTTCTTGAAGTTTGTCACATTTTGAATTAGTAAGGTTAGAAATTTATATACAATTCATGCCTAGAAAACATCATTGGTCTAGGATAGTGTGGTTTTACAGTCATTTTATTGAAAATTTTTAATCTAATTTTTTTTGAATATTTGGAACTCTGACCCTGATATAAGGGAATAGCCGGTAGCATATCTAAATAATAATATTGGAAAATAATTAAATTAAGTTAATTCTTACCTATTTAATATTTATATTTAAATTCAAAATTAATTCATGGTAAGGAATATTTTATAACATAGTAATTTATATAATCAAAACAAAGTAATATATATATATTGTAATGGTTTCTCTTATTAACTCCGGCTTTCTGGGTATGGGTTCCTTCTTATTTCTTTTATTCTTTTTAATTTTATTTAAAATTAAATTCACTATTTAATTAATTATAACTCTATATTAAGATCAACTTTAAATACAAAATGACAAGTTCAAATTATCAATAAAAAAAAATAATAATTCCATAATCCTTTCCATAACATTTTCCCTCATATTTATATCAATTATCAAAAAAAAATAGTCACTGGTCTATGTCGTCACACTATACAGTAAGATATTTTAATTTACACAATAGACACAGTGATACCATAACAAATCCCCACAATTAAAAAAAAATTAAAATTTTCTTCAAAGACATATTTTAATTTTTTAAATTTACTTTAAATTTTTTTTTTTTTTTATTAATTTTTTATAACCTCTTTATTTAGTGTTCCTTTAAATTTTGTTTTAAACAACTTATAACAGTTTTATTTATTTTCTTCCATATTTTTAATTTTAATCTTAATTTTAATTTTATTTTAATCTTATTTACTTTTATTTAACTATTTTATTTTTTTCTCTTTTTATAATTATAAATTATATCCTTCCAAATCTTTTTAATCTTCTAATTTCATCACATATTTCAAAATAATTTATATCACCATCTTCATAAGGTTTCTTCTTATCATCGTCATATTTATTATTTAGTTTTAATTTCATAATTTCATTTTCTTGTATTACATTTATTTCTTTTTCTTTTTTCTCCATTTCATATATCTTTTTTACTGTATTTTGCATTTCTTCTTTTACATTTTTCTTTTCCATATTCTCTTGTTGTATAATTATCTCTAAGTCCTTTAATTTTTTATTTGTATTAGTATTGATTTCTTTTATTTCATCTTTACCTTCCTTGTTAATAATTATTTTAATTTTTTCTTCTTGTAATTCCTCTAATTCTGTTTTTCTCATTATCGTTTCAGTTCTTATTTCTGTTTCTGTTTCTTCTAATGTTTCTCTATACATTTCCATTTGCTTCTTCGTCTCATCTTTTAATTCTTCATTATTTTTGTTCATGTCTTCTTTTATTTCCTTTTTCATTGCATCCATATTTAAAATTATTGCTTCAGTATTTTTGTTCATATTTTCTTTAATTTCTTTAAACATTTTTTTCATTTCTTTTTTCATAGAATCCATATTCTTGTTTATTTCTTCATGATATTCCTTAATATCTTGTTTAATTGCTTCTGTATTTTTGTCTTGTTTTTCTTGATTTTCTTGTAAATTCTTTTTCATTGAATTCATATCTTCTTTTAAATTATTATTCATTTTCTCTAATAATTTAAACATTCTTTCCATGTCACTTTCTTCATGTTTATTACCACTACTTTCTATAATTGCTTCTATAATTGTAGTATTCTCTTTTTCATCTCCCGATTCATTATTTTCCATAATGTTTATATCATCTTTTTGATGATCTCCTTTTTGTGCATTATCCCTATCCTGTCTTTGTCTTCTTGTTTCCATAATTATATATATATTTTTTTTTTTTAGTTTTAAAATTTATTTTTAATTTTCAATTAAATAATTTTAGTTTTATAATTTATGTTTAATTGTTTTATTAAAATTTTCCCCACAAATCACTGCGCCTATTATATAAATGCAAATATCTTACCTATCTGTCAGTCCCGTCTATCAAAGTCCTTGAAGGTGTCTCGAATTTGCAGTTCTAGGTGCTAGTAGGTGTCTCGATTTGCAGTTCAGGTACTTGTAGGTGTCTCGATTTGCAGTTCAGGTACTTGCAGTGGACTCGAATTTGCAGTTCTGGGTGCTAGTAGTTGACTTGTATTGGGCCCCACGTTGGTTCGACAATTTTGTAATGGTTTCTCTTATTAACTCCGGCTTTCTGGGTATGGGTTCCTTTTTATTTCTTTTATTCTTTTTAATTTTATTTAAAATTAAATTCACTATTTAATTAATTATAACTCTATATTAAGATCAACTTTAAATACAAAATGACAAGTTCAAATTATCAATAAAAAAAAATAATAATTCCATAATCCTTTCCATAACATTTTCCCTCATATTTATATCAATTATCAAAAAAAAATAGTCACTGGTCTATGTCGTCACACTATACAGTAAGATATTTTAATTTACACAATAGACACAGTGATACCATAACAAAATATATATATATATATATATATATATATATATATACCTATATATTATATATTTAAAAACGTTACCGTAAGTTTCGCATTTTCGAGGTTATCTTTTAAAACTTTTGGACTAAACCGGCTATGGAAGCTATCTTTACTTAGTATTAAAAGTGATTTACTTTGCGAGCTAGATTTCAGCGAACTCACCAACGGTTTTTTGTCAAATTTCATTCGTTAACGCTCTAATTCAGTTTTAAATACACTGTTTTTGACGTTACCAAAATAATATTTTCTTTGTTGAAATAATTTTATTTGTTTGGTAATATATTCTTGAAAGACTTGTCGAAAAAATGCCATCCGCTTTCTGGCTACCATACCGACCCTGTGCAAGAAGAAAGAAATCGATAAATGTATTTATGTTTATTTTAAGAAAATTCAATTAATGTGCAAAATAAAAATAAATAAGTACTATAATTATATTTGCTTGGAACTTAAAAAAAGTTTTTGTTTACAGCCAACAAAAAAAGTAATTTTGCATGAGTCCAGTTCTGGCAGGCCCTTTAAATAGTATAAAATCAAATTACGATTGTGTTTAAACGGTCAAATTGTAAATTAAAAATTAACATCAAACTGGTAATCTCTAGAAAAGGTCGGAGTTCAATTCAGTTCTGAGACAAGATGGTAGTGAAACATAAATCTCATAACATTGTTAATACAATGACCTTTTGCTTTCTTTAATTTTTATTTTATTATTAACAACAAAGCGTTTTGTGGATTTGGTGGTGCGGATTATGAGGGTGTTTGAGTCGTCAATATTGGTTGTTTTTTTAGGTAAGTACGTTAATATAGCATATAGATATTTGTGAAAATTCCCCTTTTTCATTTTTTTTATATAAATAAATTTACTAAATTAATAAATCACGTTCTCTTGAAGGTTTTTTCTATAATTTGGTATACGGCCAAATCATGTTTTACCGCATGAATCTAGATATATCAAGTTTATTTTAAACAATTTCAGTACAAAAGTACTAATAAATAACAAAATTATTTAGAGAAATTAAAATAGGCACGCAAATAAAGCGTAAAAAAGATTAAAAACTAGTGTTTGTAAACTACCAATCGACTTTAAAAATGTCTGTACCAATATATTTCCTTACCGATTATCTTTGTTTGATCTTTCCTGTAGAAAAAAAAAACATACAGCGTCTACTTATATATTGTTATGATATGATATGTACTCGTTCTTATATTTCCTTCTATTTTGCTTCCGGCTTTTTGGGTATGGTTTCTTGTTTTTCTTTCAATTTAAACCACTTTCTTTACTTTTATTTTTTTATTGAAATTCTATTTCATAAATATAACTTATTACAAATTCTAATTCATTCAACTTCAAAATCCTTTCTCAAAACTCAACTTATTTAATTCAAATTATTTTTTACTCAACTTATTTCAAATTACAATTTCAAATTTTCTCTCTAAACTAATTTTGTTTATCCCCCTCGTCCCTAGGTAAACTCTCTCTCCAAAACAAAACAAACAACTATATACACTTTCTGAAATAAAATTCTTAAATACCTATATAAAGACAGTTACCTAGTATAAAATACAAAAATTTTCTTGTCCAATCAAATCATAACAAAATCCACCTAAATTTAAAAAATAAAATTTTTATAATTTTAAATTTACTTTCAAATTCTACCAATTTAATAATTTTTATTTATTTTATTTAATCAATTTCTTCTCCCTTTTTCTGATATTTCCCCATTATTTATTTTCCTCTTTATATTTAATTTTAATCTTAGTTTTAATTTTATCTCAAACCTATTTGCTTTTAATTAACTTATTTTTTTTATAATTTTATATAATATCCTTCCAAATCTTCTTTAATCTTCTAATTTCATCACATATTTCAAAGTAATTTATATCATCATCTTCGTTTGTTTTATTCTTAAACTTCTTTTTATTCTCATTTTCATAATTAGATTCAGTTTTATATTTAATTTTATTAATATAATAATATAATTCATTTTTATATTTATTTTCATCAACTTCATATATTTCAGTTTCATATTTTATTTCTTTACTTTTATAATATTTATCTTTTTCATTCTTCTTTTCCTCTTCATATTCATTATTTAATTTTAATTTCATAATTTTATATTCTTGTTTCATTTGGTTTTTATATGTCTCATATTCTTTATAATATTTATTTTTACTTTTTCCTTCCTGTTTTACCATATATAAACCATCCAATTCTTGTTTCATATCAAATTTTACATTGCTAATATCCCTTTTCATTTCATCTTTTAATTTCTGAATATCCACCTGCATAGTTAATATTTTACCATTTACTCTATCCATTTCAGCTTTCATTTCATTTTTATTTCTCCTCATCTCTTCTTTTAAATTTCTGGTATTTTCATCCATTTTTCTATTAGTTTCATCTAATTTTTCATCCATTTCATTTTCCATTTTTTCCAAAAATTTAAACATTCTCTGCATCTCTGTTTCTTGATGTGGTTTTGAACTAGTCGCATCTCCTATCACATCTACTTGTACAACCTGAATAGTTGTTTTTTCTTCTCCTTCTGAAGATCCATTAGTTTCCATTTTTTTAAAGAATATTCAATTTGCTTTTATTATTTTATTTAAATTTTAATGTGTATATCTAATTAATAATTTTAATTCAACTCGTATTTTAAATTAAAATTTTATGTCTTATTTACATTGTCAAAATCAAAATTTTTTATAATTATACTATTCCTAATTTTATGTTCTATTATACTAATATTTAATTTGTTCTTTTAATTCTTCTTTATCAATTTAAATATTTATAAAATATGTCTTATTAAAATTATATCTCCCCCCTATTTCAAAAATAAAAACAAACTAAAAACTGTCTTTACATAAGAATTCAAAAATCTTACCCCAGATTACAATTTTTCTATAATTTCTAAATTTCTATCTTGTATGTCACTTGGTTTCTTTCTAAATCTGCTTGGTTTTTTGAGCTGTTTCTTTTCGGGCCCCACGTTGGTTCGACAATATTGTTATGATATGATGTGCTCGTTCTTATAATTCCTTCTATTTTGCTTCGGCTTTTTGGGTATGGGTTCAATATTTCTTGTTTTCTTTCTTTACTTTTATTCTTTTATTGAAATTCCATTTCATAAATATAACTTATTACAAATTCTAATTTATTCAACTTCAAAATCCTTTCTTAAAACTCAACTTATTTAAAATTCAAATTATTTTTTAAACTCAACTTATTTCAAATTACAATTTCAAAATTTCTCTCTAAACTAATCTTGTTTATCCCCCTCGTCCCTAGGTAAACTCTCTCTCCAAAACAAAATAAACAACTATATACACTTTCTGAAATAAAATTCTTAAATACCTATATAAAGACAGTTACCTAGTATAAAATACAAAAATTTTCTTGTCCAATCAAATCATAACAAAATCCACCTAAATAAAATAAAATTTTCTTTTAGGACACATTTTATAATTTTAAATTTACTTTCAAATTCTACCAATTTAATAATTTTTATTTATTTTATTTAATCAATTTCTTCCCCCTTTTTCTGATATTTCCCCATTATTTATTTTCCTCTTTATATTCAATTTTAATCTTAGTTTTAATTTTATTTCAAACCTATTTTCTTTAATTAACTTATTTTTTTTTATAATTGTAATATCCTTCCAAATCTTCATCACATATTTCAAAGTAATTTATATCATCATCTTCGTATGTTTTATTCTTAAACTTCTTTTTATTCTCGTTGTCATAATTAGATTTAGTTTTATATTTAATTTTATTAATATAATAATATAATTCATTTTTATATTTATTTTCATCAACTTCATATATTTCAGTTTCATATTTTATTTCTTCACTTTTATAATATTTATCTTTTTCATTCTTCTTATCCTCTTCATATTCATTATTTAATTTTAATTTCATAATTTCATATTCTTGTTTCATTTGGTTTTTATATGTCTCATATTCTTCATAATATTTATTTTTACTTTTTCCTTCCTGTATTACCATATATAAACCATCCTCAGTTCTCTCATTTTGCATCTCTTGTAATTTTTTTGTTTCATCTTTGCTACTTCCATTACGTTCCTTTTCATAGTTTGTTGTATTCTTTCGTTTTCTTTCTTATTTTCTTCTTTCTGTAAATATATTTCATTCCTTATTTCCACTTGCTCTATCCTGATTTATTCATTTTGTTGGTTAGTATTATTTTGTACTTCTTGTAAATTATTCTTCATTTTATCCAAATTTTGTTGTATCATTTCATTTTCTTTTAAAGGAATATTTTTAAATTCTTGTTTCATATCAAATTTTACATTGCTAATATCCATTTTCATTTCATCTTTCAATTTCTGAATATCCACCTGCATAGTTAATATTTTACCATTTATTCTATCCATTTCAGCTTTCATTTCATTTTTATTTCTCCTCATCTCTTCTTTTAAATTTCTGGTATTTTCATCCATTGTTCTACTATTTTCATCCATTTTTCTATTATTTTCATCCATTTTTCTATTAGTTTCATATAATTTTTCATCCATTTCATTTTACATTTTTTCCAAAAATTTAAACATTCTCTGCATCTCTGTTTCATGATGTGGTTTTGAACTAGTCGCATCTCCTATCACATCTACTTGTACAACCTGAATAGTTGTTTTTTCTTCTCCTTCTGAAGATCCAGTTTCCATTTTTTTTTTAAAATATTCAATTTGCTTTTATTATTTTATTTAAATTTTAATGTGTGTATCTAATTAATAATTTTAATTCACCTCGTATTTTAAATTAAAATTGTATGCCTTATTGACACTGTCAAAATAATTTTTTTTTATAATTATACTATTCCTAATTTTATATGTTCTACTATACTAATATTTAATTTGTTCTTTTAATTCTTCTTTATCAATTTAAATATTTATAAAATATGTCTTATTAAAATTATATCTTCCCCCTATTTCAAAAATAAAAACTGTCTTTACATAAGAATTCAAAAATCTTACCCCAGATTACAATTTTTCTTTATTTCTAAATTTCTATCTTGTATGTCACTTGGTTTCTTTCTAAATCTGCTTGGTTTTTTGAACTGTTTCTTTTCGGGCCCCATGTTGGTTCGACAATATTGTTATGATATGATGTGCTCGTTCTTATATTTCCTTCTATTTTGCTTCCGGCTTTTTGGGTATGGGATCAATATTTCTTGTTTTCTTTCTTTACTTTTATTCTTTTATTGAAATTCCATTTCATAAATATAACTTATTACAAATTCTAATTCATTCAACTTCAAAATCCTTTCTTAAAACTCAACTTATTTAAAATTCAAATTATTTTTTAAACTCAACTTATTTCAAATTACAATTTCAAAATTTCTCTCTAAACTAAACTTGTTTATCCCCCTCGTCCCTAGGTAACCTCTCTCTCCAAAACAAAACAAACAAATATATACACTTTCTGAAATAAAATTCTTAAATACCTATATAAAGACAGTTACCTAGTATAAAATACAAAAATTTTCTTGTCCAATCAAATCATAACAATATATACTTTATACTTTATATATAAAGGTATATAAAAATTATCAAAAATGCACTGTTTTTCAAAAAGGTTATTGTCTTAATAGGATCACAACTTTACTCGTTAAGTATAGTAAATTAGTTATGTTAATTCTTACCTTAGAAACAAATCAGTAAAAAAAGTAGGTTTTTTATTCTCTGATTTAGGTCTGATTTAAAAAACCTTAAAAATATATGTTTTCCACCAGAAAAAACCTAATTGTTCATGTGACATTTGTAAAAAAGTATGAAAAATGCTATTAGATTGTATTTATGCAATTAAAAATTTAACATATTCATAATTCAAAACCTAATTGTTGCATTATTTTAACTTAATGTTAAAATGTAACTTTAATATAACCGTCGAATTAATTATTTTTTTAATTCTGTTTATAAGCGATTACAAAAATTAAACATTTTTCTGTTATTTATTAATTTTTTCAAATTTTTATAAATCGAAAACTGGTGTGTCGTTGAGAGCTTAAGTTTAAATGTTTACAAACGGTTGTGTTTTTAATACATTTCAATGCGCACTGAAAAACTTAATTTGTGCAAAACAGCAAGAATATTTGCTCAACTGAAGTTTATAAATATTTTTAGTGTTACTTCTATTTGCGCGCCCTCAGTTGGAATTTTGTATCAGAGTAAATGTGCAAAATCATTACTTTATGTTACATATGTAATGGCGTGAGTAAAATAGAGATAGAAACATATATAGGTATATTGGTCGGACACAAAAATGAAATATATACCACATGTTATTAGTCATCACTACAAGTCCTTTGAATACCGTTTAAACATTCGGTACATTAAAAAGCGGTAGATGTACAAAAACGTTCTGAGCTAATGTTGTAGTATCTAGTGACGTATCAAATATTGTTTGACAGATTATTTTATTATTCTGTCACGTAAGTATACATATTAAGTTCAGTATTTTATATTAATAATCATTTTCAGTAGTGAGAATTGTATTATCGTCTACAGTACAGTCAAATGATTGCTGTATACGCTTCTCAGGCATCTCGACTTTGCGTCGCCAGCGCTACCTCGTGGCGCAAGGACGCGTTAGCTTGAGTCAGGTGCTGTGTATTGCCTATTGTTTATCATGCAAAATCACTCTTCTGTAATAAGCGTTATTTAAAAACTTTAGTTGAAAAACCGCAAATTCTCGATTGTGGAAATAAACATCACGATCAAGAAATAAAAAAACTTTGTCACTCCATAACATTTTATTTGATAAACATTATTGATACATACTCGACTCGACGGACTGCGACAATCCAATCCTTGCGACGAGCTACTTCCCACGATTTTGAAGGAAATCTATAATAACTTATTCCTGGGATAGTATAACCTCGGAAATTGCACCCAACAACACAACAAGTGTGACCACTAACCTTTTTCGCGGATATTTCACGACAATCGATTAAAATTTTAAATTTAAAAAAGTACACACTCTGCTGGAATTACATAGCATATGACACTTATGACAGCCGATTGACCCAACCGCATGTCGAGGCAGTCCGCTTGGTGGCGCCACTAGAGGTGCCTGAGAGGCGTATAGGCTATATTATAACCTGCACTATGCTGTTGACGTTGTTGGGAAATTATAATATATTTTATAAATATTTCTTTATTTCCACAAAATTATTATAAATTATATTTATGGATTCATCGTAGTATATATGCGTATAGGTTACTTGTTCGGGAATTTTATCGAGTTTAATTTTTATGACTTGGCATGAATACCTGGTGCAAGGGGTCAACAAACACGCTCCCTACGTGACTTTTTCTTGAAGTTTCGCTATTTAATGCTAGTTTTTATATCACTCTCTTTCTTCAATCTTTCTCTATTATAGAGGCTCCCTCACCGTGTTGTCAACCTATACGCTAGTCAAAATATTTGATACTGCACACGTTGGTGGCACTGATTAACTTTATACTTTCTAGAGTTTTTAGTTCATATTATGTACCTAAGTTATGTATAAATACTTATAAGTATTGTTTTTTATTCTATCGTATTCTACTGCAAAAACACTTTTTTGTTAAAACATTTACGTTTGTCAAAATATTTATTAACTCATTCGTTTAGCATATTCCTATTACAGGTCAAACTTTCCTTCTTTTGCAGATGCTAAAAATGATGTAAACTATTTGTTGCTTAAAGTCATGGACCAACTATAGTATCGTATAGTAGGTCCATGCTTCAAGCATATAATGATTTTTATAAATCATTCCCATAAAAATTCCTAACGCCGGCGCGTGCTTAGAAGTATAACTTCTACCTGTAGTCCCACTGACTACCACACCCGTTTTTTTTGAGAAAATTTATGCTTGAAGTTAAGTGTTAAGCATCTTTGATAATTTTGGAATAAACAGTGAGCTAGTAGTAAGCGACGTAAGTAAACTTAAATGAAATTATACACCATTGTATTCGACATACAAGTTTTTATTTTACTAATACCAGATAGATAGGTATTTATTGGGTTGGCTGTTAGCCTGTATCACTGCTACCTTTGCAGATCTATTGTGACCACCCATTATCTCAAGAATAGGATTAGAGAAACTTGTCCAGCCCTGCCCTCTTAATGAGACTTAATAGCCTTGACAGTGGCCACTCCGCATAACTTGGAGCAGCCGGTTTCTCCTCTCCCAGTACTAGATACCGCGTCCTTGCAAGGCCTTCACGTTTTCATAAGACATGAAAAGCGGTTTCCTCCTCTTCTTGGCAGTATAGACAGATGTCTTCATCTGCCAAGTCCAACTGACTTATGTGTTTTCTGAGCCCACAATGTCCTGTCAAGAGACTGACAATCATTCTGAGATCGTTTCACCTTTGTGACATCATCACTGCAGTAAACTTCGCCGAGTGTCCCTTTATGAAGGCTTTGGCTTGTCGCTAGCACGGTGGTTTATCCCACCACTCCTGGTCCTTCTCGAGCCTCCATTTCTCAATGGCTGCCTTTCTGAATGTGTCAACAACTCCGCTCATATTAATACCAATACATACTTATAAACTACTAACTATTATGTGGTGCATAACTACATCCATTCCTACCAACGTAGGTGTCAGCTACAATCATATACCTACGATTTAATTAATAAATTTAATTAAAAATGAAAAAAGCAACGCACAGTTTTAAAAAAAAACATGTCCTCATAAAAAATGCTTGTTCAATCAGAAGCCCGAAACTCTCTGGCAATATTTTAAATATTTTTACTATAATTTGATACAGTCATAAGGATAGAAATATCCAAATGTTCATCTTTAAGTCGATTGTGGTATTTACACAAATAGGTTAAACTAAATAATGCCTTCACTTTCATCGCATAGAATTGAATACTTGTCTTTACTAACTAAAGACCAGATACGTGATATATTTATTTCATTCTTGGCTTTGGAACGATCTGCTACCCAGAGTTTCGAGGTCCGTAGTCATCTGTTGTGTGGCTTAGCTGCCCTTATTATAGGTGGTCCTAATCAAGGGTCCGGTATCGCAAGGAATGGTCATCGGCATCTGAGGGTCCTGGGTCCCGGGATCCCGTCGCGTCGCGATCGATAGTCCTCATCAGGTGTTGGGCGTCGTGGTTAGTGGCTCTTGTCAGAAGTCGTGTCCGTGCTCCATAGTCTGCGTCAGGTGTCGGGCGTCTTGGTTGGTGGTGGCTCTCGTCGCGTTTCGTGGTCTATGGTCCTCGCCAATTGTCGGGCATCGTGGTTGGAAGAGTTTCGGGCAAAAGCAGATTTGTGATCCTGGGTGTTGTATACAAATATGTGGCCCGCTCGGTAGGTATCTATGAAATATTTAAGTCAGAAGCTGGATTTCATGTTGACATAAAATATAAATGGTTAAATTGGTAATATAAAAATATTTTACATTAATATTAAAATAGTAATTAATAATGTCATAATTTATTGTTAAACGTAGTGTGAGCGAATATCTACAATATTTTGATCACCATTGAAAATCACTTGCTTATAATACTTTTTGTTTATCAATAATTTAAGAATAATTGATTGCTAAAATGTTATTATTATTTGAAGGTAGTTGAACTTTAGTTTCTCTTAATCTACTACCATTGATTTCTGCTGTAAATAAACATTTGTTGACATTATATAAGAATATGAATATCATAGCTTTGAAGAGAATTGATTGTTGTTAAAATGGTCTTATTATAAAACTAACTGTATATATTGATATAGAATCCCCCTTGGGAAATCTTCCAATCAATAATATTCCCCGGGTTGTGGATTCAGCACTTAGGAAAATCAGTTGCTATTACAAAAAAGTATATTTCTCTTTTTCCTTCTTCCTTTTCCTCCTTTGCTTCTTGTATGGTATCTATTTTTTACTTCTCTACTTGCTAGCTCCGACCTCCTCTGTTTCTGATTTGGATTGAATTTATTTTCTATGTTTTTCATATAATTATTAACTTTTTATCTTTACTGCAACTATTTTATTAGTATCTAATATTTTAAATTCATTTTCATCATATTAATTAATTTTTACATTTTATTTCATCTTCACTTCATGGCATTCAAAATTCAATTCATCTATCCCCTTAAAAATCTAATAAAAAAACTAATTCCAAACTATATATACATATATATTTGTTATTTATATTTTGAATTTTTTTTATTTATAGGAATGTAAATTTCATTAGATACAATTGAATTGAGATTTAGATAGAATAAAAAACAATTTGAATTCAGTTAAAATGTAAATAATATAATTAAATAAATAAAATATTTACAGTTAAAATAAACAAATAATAATGATTTGATATAGATTTATTCTCGGGGTCACATTCTTTCGGTAACTTTCCGGAAGTGTGAATTCTGTTTAATCAGTTGATAGTTTTAGTTTTGTATTATTTGTATTGTTATGGGAAGTTTTATTAATTAATTGTGATTAATAAATTAAATACGAAGTCAGATAAATGTAAAAAATATAATGGTTTTAAAATATACGTAATGAAACTAATCATATAAAATTTTTAATTTAAAATTAAATAAAAAGATAAGTAAACATAGAATTAATCAAAATAAATAATAAATAATTAAAACTCCAAAATGCAGGAGTAAATAAAAGAAGAAGCCAGAGCTATAAATTAGATGTTCAGGGAGAAGGAGAGAGTAAGAACCGGAAAGAAAAAAGGATATTGAAAAATTTTGTTGTAATAGTGATCGAATTTTTTAAGTGCAGAATCCATAACCCAGAAGGGTCCCCGAAGAGGAGTTCCATACCAATATATATTGTTATGATATGCTATAACAATCTATATATTGGTGGACTCTTCAGGGTGGGTTCATAGATTAGCATTTACTAAAAATTCATTTTCTATTTAATACAACAGTACAATACAACAACAAAAAAACAAAACGTTCAATCAATGAAGTACAATAACAATCTTAATTTATTATAATTTTGCCCCTTTTTAAAAAAAAAAAACCTTTAATACTTATTTCAATTATAACCAATAATACCAGCTGATACCACTATTATAAAAGAAATACTTATCTTAAAATTAATTTTCTTCTTGATAACCAAATTTCAATATCAATCTATGGTTTTTCAAGCCCCAACTTCCATACTCTCTATCTGGGATTCTTCAATATACAAATGTTCATCTGATATAGTTTATTTTAATATTTCAATATTCAATTCTATCGTTTCAATATTTTGACAACCAATCTCAAAAAAAAAATTTAATGACCGAACAAAAATCTATAATCAACAAACGTCTCCCAGGTATCCTCTTTTATACCCTTTTTTCAATTATTTTTTATCCATCCCTTGATAAAAATTCCATAGATTCATACCGTCAGTTTTTTATCTAGCTAGTCTTAATCATATTGGCATACTACATAAAGACCAACTAGTTCAAACCATAACAATATATATTGAAGAAAGTAAATAGAACCCAGACCAACAAGAGGCACAAAGAACCAACAAACTAAGAGGTAAAGAAGCAGTAAAAACATACAAAATTGGAATTAAGGCAAGATACAAGAGAAACCATGCTACCAATAAGAAAGACAGAAAAATAAGTGAATGACAGCAATTGACGTTCAATCTAAATAATACAGGACTGGAATTAAAAGGTTAGATTTTTAATTTGATTTATAGAAACAGTGATTTGTGAGTTGAAATAAATTTATGAATTTTATAAAATTAAACCAAAATTTATTATAATTTTATAAAAAATGTAAATTTAAAATTAAAATAAAGAAAATGAATACAGCAAGACAGAAACAAAAACTTATGCTACAGAAAATGAACAAGACAAAGGCCAGAAGATGTAAATCATGAGGGTAAAAGAGATACCAATAAATATAGTTTAAAAAAACTAAAAAACACGCTTTTATAAAGCATGTTTCTGAAAAACATCGAACTAAAAAGTTAAAAATAATTTTCAAAATAAAATTAAAACAAAAATAAATGAAAAATACTAGTATTATTGTGAAAAAAGCGTGGGCGCTTGACATTCGAAAAATATGGTATGCAGCACCCACAATAATACTAGTATTTTTCATTTATTTTTGTTTTAATTTTATTTTGAAAATTATTTTTAACTTTTTAGTTCGATGTTTTTTAGAAACATGCTTTATAAAAGCGTGTTTTTTAGTTTTTTTAAACTATATTTATTTTTTACTTTTTAGTCCAATTTATTTTATTTCAATAGATTCGTTAATTTGCTGTGACAATTACAAGACCCTCACTCAATTATTATTCGTTTATTTAGTTGGAAATGCTTTGAAAGCGTGTTTTTTTTGATTTCTCAAATTATATTTATTGTATTCATATTGTTGATGATTAAACATATTGTTTCAATCACTTGGAAAAAAAAATATTATTGTGAAATCTAAAGAATTGTTAGATTAATTCTAAGACAATTTCATTCATATTGTTTATAATTAAACGTATTGTTTTCAGAACTTGGAAAAAAAATTACTTTTGTGAAATCTAAAGAATTGTTAGATTAATTCTAAGACAATTTCATTCATATCGTTTATAATTAAACGTATTAAACGTGACTAAAAAAAAATAACGATACGGGACTCATCCAAGGCAGCAGCCGCGGAGTGGAGAGTTACAAACAAACAAACATACATACATACATACATACATACAGGTGAAGTTAATAAAAGCGTGTTAAAAAAATAATTATCACATCTTTACCAAATTAATTAGAACAAAAAAAAATGGAGTTGCCAGGCATCGATCCCGGTACCTCTCGCATGCTAAGCGAGCGCTTTACCATCTGAGCTACACACCCAGTTAATAAAATTTTACGATAAGCGGTACATAGATTAAAGATTAAAAATATTGTTTTTTTATGTTATTGTATTATTAAATATCTTTTGTAATAATTTCTTGCAACATTTAAAATCATTTTGATAAGAAGCAAACAAGATGAGTACACAGCTGCCTTGAGTCTCTGGCTTCTTGTGCTGTGTCGAGTGTCCGAGCGAAATATTAGCCCAAACTGCAGACATGCGCAAAGGAGTGGAGAGTTACAAACATACATACATACATACATACAGGTGAAGTGAATAAAAGCGTGTTAAAAAAAAATTAATAATGATGATATACAAACAGAGAATAATGATGAATACGAAATAGACTATATGGGTAATGTTAATATATAAAGAATAAAAACAGAAGCTATAATAGAAAATATAAAAAAAATTAAATTAGATCAACAAAACAAGAAAAATAGAAAAAAACGTGTGCGTCTCAGGACGCGCAACAGAAGTGATAACTTCAACTAATCCAAGTTGTAGGTACTATTTAATATTAAAAATTTTTAACTTGAGAAAAACTTTGCCTATTACTTAAATTTTATGTACACTAATATGATAATGTGTATAAATTTAAAAATATAAATATTTTGAAAATTCTGAAATTTTTTTTATCACTATAACTTTCACTAATTACAAAAAAATTTTTTTACTATGGCAGTTCGAAATTTCTAATCAGTCGCGTAGTAATTTGCAATACAGCCACCCTTTACGTGGAACGGCCTGATTATTTCAGCAGAATCGGATTTCACCTATTCTTCCATTTTTTTGTTCAACATGTATTGACGTTGATATTAAGTACTAGAAATTTTGGCGGGCTTATCACAATTATCATTTTGTAATCTAAGTTTTTGATTAATTTTTTACTGAATAACACAATTCTTACCGTAATTTCCGTTAATTAGACCACACAACTTTATTTAGTGTTTACCACAAATAAACTCCTTTAACCGGTTTTTTTATCACTATAACTTTCACTAATTACGACACAAAAATTTTTTACTATGACAGTTCAAAATTTCTAATCAGTAATTCGCAATACAATATTTAATACACACGTAAAACTTAAATTCTTATCCTTATTATCAATAATAACATTAATAACACACTTTATAATCAATTTTTATATGATTTATCACAAATAAAACCACCAAAACACGTCTTTTTTATGCTAAAATTAGGCTAATCAGACTGTCATTTCTTCTTAGAGAACCTGTTACGAGAATTCCAGAGGATGACCGAACATTTTAAGAATGAATTTAAATTATAATTAAAAGACATTAAATTATTGATGAACGAATTATTTGAATAAATGAGTAAATAAATAAATAAAGATATTTGTAATAATATTAATATTTACCTATTTCTATTTGATTTAATTTTCATTTATTTTCCTACAACTGCCACGATAGATGCCGAGGATGACCAAACCGTTTAAATTATGAATTTAAATTATAATTAAAAGGCATTAAATTAGTTTTATATACGAAGATATAGAAACTAACCTAATTTTTATAATATTAAATGGATATAAATATTTAATAATTAATAAAAGGTAATGAATTGTATTTAGTGACAGATTAATACCGTATAACACGGTAAATTCAAATATACTTAAAACTTACATTGGGAAAAGCATAGAGAGAGGGAGAGAGAGAGAGAGAGAAATGATATTATTATGTTTCACTACGCCTGCGTGTAACAACGATAAACAACGCGTTATGATAAACGCTTTTTTCAACGCGTTACGCTAAAATCAGTTTACCGTCCCATAAGAAGTTATCACTTCAATAAATAAAGATATTTGTATTAATATTAATATTTACCTATTTCTATTATTGTTATGTTTCACTGCGCCTGCGTGTAACAACGATAAACAACGCGTTATGATAAACGCTTTTTTCAACGCGTTACGCTAAAAATCAGTTACCCTCCCATAAGAAGTTATCACTTCAAAAAAATATGAAGATTTAAAAAAAAGATAAAGAAAAATAAAATTAGATATCAAAAAAATGAAATGAAAAATATCATTAAAGAAGTATAAGGCGCCTATTGGAGGTTAAGGTATACCTTCCAAAATACACTTTGCATCTTTGTTGTTTAAGTTTTGTTTAAACAACTATCTTTTTCTTTGATTAAGAATAACAGCTTCTGTTTTTTTATGTAAAATACTCTAAACAATGTTACATTAATGGTTTAATTTAGTAAAACTAATGGCACATGTTTATAGATAAATTCAATATCAAATCAGCTGATAAACGATACTTGTTACTTACTTGTAAGTATTAGTATATTACTTTACGAGTGGAGTAAATTGCATATTACAGCGAGTTTGTTTGGCCCATGAGCGAGCTTGCGAGCGAAGGGGCTAAAGAAACGAGCTAAATATGCAATTTGTTCCTCGAGTGAAGTACTATGCTTTACCCACGACTTACCAAATGGTTTTGTATAAAACTAAAAATAACAAATATAAATTTTAAATTTTGGCATAAGTTGTCAAAAATATTCGATTTCGCAGATAGTTCTGTCTGAGAAATGTCAAATGTTAGTTTAATTTAATGAAAACTGTAGGTAACCAACATAATAATACAGGTTTCTATTTACTTACTCCACTAGTTTAGTAAATGAAACTATAACACAACTCCTCAACAATTTGACACTTACTGACAGAGTTTTAGGTTAAAAAATACGCAATTTACTTATGAGTCGTGGGTAAAGTTCCTTAAATGGTCACATTATAGTAACCTAAGGTACAGCAAATGATTGCCAGTACAAGCCATCTCCTACTTACCGACCAACGGTTTTGAGCAGTTGAGTTGGTAAAAGGTAGTGAACTCTTTTGGCCTAATGTTGAGAAGTTGAGCCCAAAACTATGTAATATCGTTTAAAACTCCTAGTCAGTAGCAGACCTTAAATGAACAAGAGGTGCTAAGAATCTTAACGAAAAAAGTAGAAATAAATATTATTATAGTAGATTCCAACTCCATGCAAAGGGAGAACAGAAGATGTTGGAGGCCATGGACTGGGAGAAATGAGAAGGGTGACATTCTGGTATCGTTTCATGAGACAAAACTGATAATAGCGAATACTTGGTTTTAACTACCTAAAAGAAGACTAAAGTTCCCTGAATAATTAGAGCAACATAATAAGGAATCTGGTTATATTTTACCAAATAACTGCTATAGAAATGCATCAACAAGAAGGTCAAATTTCCTCAAAAAACCAGGGACGCGAGAACATGTTCCGAATACACTAATAAACGATACAACAACGCGATGCCATTATTCGCAGAAGACACAATACACAACATAATTTGTAAGAAACATTTAGATGTTATAAAAACAATAATAAGAATAAATATAAAGAAAGGGTATTCAAATAACAAGACTTAAAAAAAGCTGAGAAAATAGACCGGTGTCATAAGCTGAAGGAACTACAACTTGAACAAAATCTCCTTAATATAGTTAAAAAAGGAAATGAAAGGCCAAAGAAACACACGTATACAGGATAGTAACTTTAGAAAAAAAGGACAACTATATAGTTTATTACGGATAAGAAAAACATAGTTAAAGAGTAGTTACAGTATTCGTATTCGACGATAGTAGTACAAAACTAAATTTGGAAAACCAGAATGAGTCACTATTAGATATTTTAGCATCAGAACTAATTTATGGGATGTCATAGACTAACATACAAAAAGCTGCAGATCCAGATGACATATACGAAGACATGCTAAAACTCATGAAAGAAAAAAAGAGTCACTACATTAACCCAGTAGAAAAATAAATTGTATGAATCAGGAACTATTCCTGAGTGATCGTACTCATTCCAAACTAAAGAGGCGCTAATAAGTTCAAGGGTAAAATTTCTCTTTAAGAAGATTAGAGAGTTCATCGAAGCCTTCTGAAAATATCGTGGACAGAACATGTCTCTAATGAAAGAGTCTTACGGAAAGTAGGACAAAGACAAATATATAAAAAAAAAATGAAAAGAGCAGATGTATATAGAGGAAAAAACTGTGAGTTTCTTAGGTTGATAATAGAAGAGAAAGATTAGACTAGTTCGGTGTTTGTTAAAAGCAGCAAAAACAAAGAACGATTTGTCAAGACTTTTGCTGACCTTCAGTAATGCACCTAGCAAAATCGGAAGAAGAGATTAGATAATACAATCCGAACAAACCTTTCTAAAAGCTTTATGGAATAACATTTTATAGTATCTATAATTATGTAACAACTGATTTTTATTTTTATACAAAACTTGAAAAACAAACAAACGCAAAAAAATAAAAAGTAAGGCAATAGTCAAAATGATAAGTTTTCATGTTACGAAATTAATCAATTCATTTTAAAATATTATATTAAAACTGATAAACTTAAAAACTATTAAAATTTTAGCAATAATTTTGTTTAAAAATTGGCTTAAAATAGAGTTGCTTACAATTTTATTGATTTAAATATTGTTATGACAAGATGTCGAAACATAGTAAAGTTTTATTGTAATTATTATCGGTAGAGTTTTCCTCTCATGTCTTGTTAAAATATTTGATTTAGGGGTATAGTTGTTCCAAAGTCAATTTAAAATTTTTTGCTCTTTGTCGGAATTTTAATGCCTTTGATAGCAATGCCGACCATTGGCGTGGAATTAAATAAAAAGGGTTCATAAATTTTTATTAATTTATGTTTTAAATTTCAAAACAAAAACGGTTTTTGTATATTTGTAAATTTTGTATCAATTTGAAAATTGTCAAATAACAAATTAATTATTTTATATTAAAACTTGTTAATTTTAGTTATTAATAAGAACATTTGACTTATTATTCAAATAGTACATATCTCATAATATTTTTATAACAATTGTCTACAAATAATACTCAATCTTACAAGATTGTCTGTCCAGCAAGGACCACGAGGAGGTATGAGCCTTCCTTGCCTGGAAAGGAAAGGGTTGGGTATGTTAGTAAGAATATAAAATTAGTTTGTTTTTGAAAACAAGTTTTTAAGATACATCACGATAGTTGTAAAGGAAATTGGTTAGATTGACTAACAAGAATTGTCAGAGTCTTCTGAAGTAGAATCGTTCCCAGGTTAAATAACTAATGGTGCTATTGGCGGTAAAACAGGATATTCCTTTTCTATTTTTATAACATGAGCTTCGCAATTTTTCCATACATCGCTATTAATGCCACTAATTACCTCTCGAATAGTATCAAGAACAACTGCGCTTAAGGTTGGTGACTGATTATATTTTCGTAAACGTTTCTTTACAGTACTTACTCCAAACCATTTCGATTGGATTAAAAATACAGTAGTATGGAGATAAACGCAAAAGGGTATGACCATGTCTGCTGCAAATGGTGTCAATGACGTATTCATTTTTAAAATTCTGGCTTTTGATCATTCTCATTAATTCCTTCTTTACTGGAACCTTTTTAGGAACATTGATATTTTTGATTGCCATAAATCTTAAAATTTCATTCTTTTTTGTGTTATTATTAGGTATTTTGTTTAATATGCGGAAATGATACGACGCATTGTCCATAACAATTACTGAATTGTAAGAAAACCCAATAGATAGTGTTGAATTTCGATTCATAAATAAATAAATAAACGAAAAACTAAAAGTAAGTAGAAAATTAAAAACAGAAAAAATGCGAAAAAAATAAAGTAAAAAAATACCTTCCTAAATCAAATAATATAACGCCACCGTAAGGTGGCGGAGTTATTATTTTATATATTTAAACGAGAAATTGTTACTATATTAAGTACTTACTATCAAGCCCACCGTAATATATATCTAATATAAAAAATCAATAAAAATCACTAACGCTACTGTGTACTGTAATGGGGAACAAGACTATGCGCGGTATTTAACTCATGTCGCATTTTGGAATTTTCCTCTTTGATGTTTCGTTTGATGTACCACCGCGCTTAGTAAAGGCCGTCGGCATTACTTTACATTAATATCAAAGGGGTGCGAACCGACTTGGAAATGGCAAACTATATACACAATGTTGACGTTACTCAAAAATGTCTAAGTATAAGTAATATATACAAAATTGATATCATTAGAAGTGAAAACTGTTTAAATATGAAGAACCTAGTTAATTAATTTAAGTATATATTTTTTAAGAATATTTATCTTTCTAAGAGTCATTGACGAACAATTGAATAGTAAAGTAGAGAGAACATTTTCAAAATATATAAACTTAGGAATTTTCGAAAATATATCTGGCAACCTAGATTCGAAAGTCGGTTCCTTTGTTGGGGTTAAAAGGCGTGGTTGTTTTTTTACATTAATATTAGTTAAACTATACCTAATCGGTTTCTGTTATGTGACTTTTTTTTCTCTTTCCCTGCATCTTTTGAAGAGAATGGTTGTAATAAATGTTATGCAGTATTAAAATTGAGTTTTTTGATAAAATAATAAGTTAAAAGAGATTTGAATAATATAATATTGGTACTAAAGTTGAATAGAAGGAGTTTGTACTAGTTTGGTAAGAAGAAAGATTATTTAAAGTTATTTTAAAAGATTAAAAAGGTTGAAGAGAAGAGATATTGTACCAGAAAGAATATTTATCATTGCTAAGAAGATTAAATCATCAGGTTAAGAAGAGAAGTCTTGAAATAGATACTTACCAGTTCTAAATATAGCAGTTTTTCTCAAGAATTAAAGAAAATTCTTCATTTATATGGTTTGAGCAGTTCTTATATGGTAGAAGACTTGGAGAATTGAATTAGCAGCAGTTATACGGTATTATAATACAAAAATAAATAATTGTGTGTTTAATTTCTTGTTGTATAAACTCTTGTCATTTTCACTTTCATTTAAAAATTAATTTTGCACATCACTAGACTTAAGGACATTTAGAATTTCTTATTTTCACTTTAGAATTTCATTAAAACAACTACTTTTCACATTCATAATCACAAAATATTAATATAGAATTTTAAGGTTAAGTTCAGTTAAAAATAGATTATCCACGCGTCTGTTCTTACCATTGGCGTTCCAAATAAGGTATTAAAATTAAATTAAAATTCTGTTTATAATAAAATTAAGAGTTAAATTTCAATAATTAATTTTTCTAAATTTTGAACTCTGCTCTGAAGGTAAGAGTAGCACGGGCAATATCTTAATATATATAAATTACGTGTCACGTTGTTTGTCCGCAATGGACTCCTAAACTACCAAACCGATTTTAATCAAATTTGCACACCGTGTGCAGTTTGATCCAACTTGAAAGATAGGATATCTTACATTTCAATTTATAGTCGCAATATTATTTTATTGCAAAGTATTTGTCTATTGAATTGTTATTATATTAAATATGATATTATCATTTTGAAAGCCTTTATGTAAAGTCTTGGTAGCTAATTTGGATCAGCGGCTGATTATGACATTTCGTTTGGGATATCGTAATGGGATCGATTACGCCAGAGGAAGTTTTTTTTTTTGTTTTTACATGTGAAAACAGTAATTATTATTTTAATTATAACTGTTAATAAAATAAACTATTTTAGAAAGTTTTTAGATACAACTACCCTTGATTTTGTTAACAAGGAAAAAATCCTCTTTATAATCAATCACAGCGTTGTATGACTTAATATTTTTGCAATATCAAGGATGCTGTGCATTGTTGAGATGACACTTAAATTCCGTTTTAATTATTGAAAAGTTTTAACATAAAAAGTTGTGGTATGTGCTTTGAAACTATACAGTTTAATAAACTGGGCAACTATATGTTGCATGTTCACGTGTAGGGAAACCGTCGAATCTGTTTGTGTTAGCTAAAGACAGGTTAACCAAAAATATTGTGTTCCGATTAGTGCTAAATTAAACTGAAAATAAAAGTAATTATAATTTAAAATAATAAGTATTATTTTTAACGATTTTAGACTATCTGCCCTACCTACCTCATTCATAAGTTAAAGTGTTATTTACTTTGTAATGTCACATAGGTGATAGGGTAGTTTTGCCCTACATATTAATTTATTAGTTTATATTTTACTGTATTGTTATGTATTACATTTTACCAGGTCAAAGTCATTACGTTAGATCTCGGTACGTGTTTAAATAGTTTAATTTTTATTCTCACGTAGAATATGAATTTGTAGTCTGAGGTTGTCTGTAAGGGTCACCCTTTGGGGTGTCCCTAAAACAGACCCTGGGGTCTGGGCCATTGTGACTCTTGACGTATTTTCGTGAGTAAGTGCTGTGACATGCCACCATGTAGTTTATTTGGTAAGACTCCCTATTCTTAATGTTTATTACTCATTCTTATTGCTTCTTTATTCGTTAATATATTTGTTGTTTGTTTCCTGCTGTTTATTTCATCTTACCCTTGGTTAGTTTTCTGCCTTCAGCAGGATACCTGGCTGGGAGTGCCTTTAGTAAGCTACTCCTTATCCTATAACACTAAGGCACATTCTCCCAAATCTCTCCAGGCGTGACAGTAATATACTCATTTGTTAGAAACTTGAATAAAAATAATAATAAATTTTAAAATTCTTTTGTATTCCGTCTTAATTCGTAAATAATAATTTCATTGTATTAAGGGGTTGCAGTAGTAGAAAATCTGTCATGGAGGTCGCCATATTTTTTACAAATGGCATCTATGTAAACAAGCATGGTGGTCCCCATGACTGATGTTCTCCTACTGTTCCTCTTAAATAGATTACTACAATGTAATATAACAAAAACCTTAGCCACAGCAGCGCGTGGCCGGGTCAGCTAGTAAAATATATATTTGGAATCATGTATAAAAGTCATTTACCTTAATTAAAATATCTTATAAAAAGTTTAAATTTAATTAAAAAGGAAAAATTTTAAATTATAGCATATATATATACTTATATATTAAATACTTAGCAAGTTATATATATATATATATATATATATATATATATATATATATATATATATATATTATAACATATATGAAAATGTAAATGTATATTATTAATTGTTTATAATTTTGTGTTGTTTATCTGATTATATGTTATATTTAAAATGATGTAAATTTAAAATAATTATATTTAACTTTAAAATTTGATGTGAATTGAATTATTGTTTATAAATTTTTTTATCAACGACTCTATCTCAGGGCAGAATCCAATGTTTTATTTTATTAATTTGATATTGTCTTGAAATTATATGCATAATAACTATTATGTACCAAATGATACCTATGGATGTTTAAATTAAAAAGAAGAAGATCTGTAACCTATCTTCTCGTCAATGTGAGATTCTATGATTACTAATTATGTGAGTAAAATGATATGAAAAGATTAATAAATGGTGGTATTATACATATCAAAAAATTCTTAAAACTAATAAAATATGTGAATAGAGTAAAAGTGAAAATGAGGAAATTAATTGTTCATCCAATTATATATATAAAACACAAGAAAGTTCTTTATTAAGGTGAATAGTGCAATATTAATACCGTGACTCCAGGATCTATGAATTCTCTCAGCTAGTCTGCTACAGGATTATCAAAAGAAACCATAAACTCGTTCAAGAAAAAGGTCTTCTAACTGCTTAATGAACTCTGCAACGCTGGTATGTACTTATTCCTTCTTTCTATTTAACACGTACTTGGAAATTCAAGATTACATTCATAGCACCATTTGCTATCACGTTCTCATCTTCTGATTTCTTTTATTTATATAAAATTTAACTTTCTGCTTACCAATATACTTTAGTTTTCTTCTTACAGACGTTTATAATAATATTCAATTACTCAAGACTGATTTATATTGAAATTTTTTAATAAAAATCGTAAAAAGTTACAAGAGCAAATTTAACACGTCTTTTTTCTTTCTGAACAAAAAACAAGAGAGAGTCGTTTAAAATCAACAACTTCCAAAACAAAAATAACAAAAAACAACTATCCTAACAATTCTTATTAGTATCTATCTGATGCCTACTTGATAATAACTTAATTTATGACATCCGTGCACTTGATTAATTTCTATTTACAATTTATCTTATACCTAGGATTCTTATACAAATTTATGTTTTTTATTTATTACTATTAATATTAAAACTTTTCATTTCATTCAATTAATAAATTTTTTCATTTAAAATTTAAACCATAATAATAACTTTTAAATACTCATATGCATTAGTTAATACAGCATATAATTCTACATTTAATTTATATTTGAACTTATTCTTTGCATAAAAAAAATATTATTTCTAGCATACTTTCTCAGACAAATTTCTTGTTTTATAGAAAGAAAATTACATGATTCCTTTTATTTATAATTATGAATATATCATGGTACTCCTTATATTTTATTTTTAAATTTATGTTTCCTTTTTTTTAGGAACGAAGAAAAAATTAAAACAACACTAAAACTAAGGAACTTGAAGAAAATTAATACTATTTATATACAACCTAAACTTTGTATTCTGCCCAGGATCAAGAATATTCCTTTTTTTTAGTGAATTTATTAATAACTTAATTTGATCTGTTCTTTAATTTATAACATATAATAGGATAATATCACAATATATATATATATATATATATATATATATATATATATATATATATATATATATGAAACACTTTGACAGAATTTATTCGAGAAATTGTAACAAGAACTCTGATGGAATATGTCTAAACAGTTTTCACAATTAACAACGAACTATTCGAGTTATTTTAACTCCCCATAACTGCCCATACATGTATACAACATATGAGAATTTGCGAGAAACATGATATAATCTAGTCACCATACACTAGAGATTTCTAGAATAACCTAAAAACAGGTTTTTAAGTAAAGGTCCTTTTCTTATTCGGTTATCCCGTTACAATATATATCAATATAGTATCACTGTCTCTAATATTTAAATTAAAGTATAACCCTCGATCAGAAAGAAAAGATTTTTAGAAATTGAATATAAACCATAAAATAAAAAAGAATATTATGCTAAAGATAAATGTTAAGATGTAGAATATAAACCATTTATAAAAAAATTGTATGATAAAAGATGATTAAAATATTTAAAAAAAAACATTAAGATACAAATATTTTTGTTTTATAAAGAAAATATTATATTTTAATAGGGGCAATTTGTTATGGCATCTCTGTCCCTAATATTTAAATTAAAAATTTTATTCAAAAGTAAAACAAAAAGAGACGACTATGGGACAATGTGAAAATTTGATTAGTTTTTGTTCAAAAATATTTTGAAATGGTAAAATTTGTTGTACAAGAAATTCGCTAGTTTAAAAGCAGCTAGTGTTAAAATTAATAATCATAACTAATTATTACTAAGAATAACTGATGGGACTCATCAACAAATTTGTAATTTCTATTTTGCTCAAGAGGCACATTTGGAGCACGTGTTGTTATATCAACGATAACTTATTTATTTAATAAGAATAACTCATATAATAGTCTTTTAATAAGTTATGAGAGTTTGTTATAATTGTAAAACACTCGGGATAGTTTAATATATCAAATTATTCACGGCTTGAAAAAAATTCTAACTATATTTTTTTGTTTCAGTTGATTTATTAGCAACAACAGGAGATCTTACATTATCATGGACTTCACCCACTTATCCCAAGCTTTACTCAAATAACAGTGCCATAAATCCAATAGGACGTCAGATAAGTAAAAATGAAGATGCCTGGTTAGGATCACTGCTCAATTTTGGAGCCATAATTGGACCTCTGCCATTTGGATACATTTCTGAAACTTTTGGAAGAAAAGTAGGACTACTCTCAATAGCAATCCCACATATTATGTCTTTTTTAATATTTGCATTTTCGAAAACGATTCATTTGTTTTATGTAGCAAGACTTTTAGGAGGAATGGCTTTAGGTGGTGGATATTGTTTATACATTATTTATATAGCTGAGATATCAAAAGATTCTAATAGAGGACAATTATGTCTTTCTGTTAATGTATTTTGTGCTATTGGTAATTTTTTACCATTCGTTATTGGTCCATTTACCTCTATGTTTCTATTTAATACTATTCTGGCTTTTATACCTGTTGCGTTTTTAATTTTGTTTTCAATATTTGCCCCTGAATCTCCATATTATTTGGTCGGTGTAAAAAAAGAAAGGGAAGCAGAAAAGTCTTTGATGTACTTACGAGGCACAGATCAAAACGGTGTTGCCGAGGAACTAAATTACATTAAATCTTTTATAAGAATGGATGATGAAGGTAAAATAATAGATTTGATAAAAAACAAAATTTTAAGAAAATGCTTTTTTATTTGTTTGATTCTGATAGCAACACAGGATTTGTCGGGCTTTTGTGCAATAACTTATCACATGCAGACAATTTTTGAGGCTACTGGTACAAAATTTAAACCTGAACTTTCAACTATAATTGTTGGTATAGCTTTATTACTTTCTAGTTTTATAGCGCCATTTTTAGTAGATAAAGTAGGTAGAAAACCTCTTGTTATTTGTTCTTGTATCGGCATGTTCGTAGCTTTGAATCTACTAGGTGTATTTTTCTATGTTCACGATAGACATTTAAGCACTAAGTCTATTTATTGGTTACCTATTTTTAGCCTTATCTTATATATAGTATTCTTTAATGTCGGTATTTGTACAGTACCTTGGACTTTAATGTCTGAGCTTTTTCCAAATAATATGAAGCAAATGACCACAGCAGTGGCATCGTGCTTTGGTTGGATTTCTTCATTTCTAGTAACAAAAAGTTTTCACGATATGAATTCAACATTGGGTCGATGCGGAACTTTTTGGTTTTTCTCATCAATGTGTTTTCTGTGTGGTACTTTTAGCTTATTTTATTTACCAGAGACTAAAGGTAAAAGTTTTAGTCAGATACAAAAGATGTTATCAGCTTCTTCAGAAGACGATTAGTATGTGTATTTTATCATTTAGCATTAATATTTGTTACATTGTGATAGATAAATATATTTATTTTTTATTTTTGATCTAATTTTTTATTTCCAAATTGTTTCCTAAAATTCGTCCTGCTGAACCCTTCAATGATTAATATAAACAGTTTATTTATTCATTTCAGTGAAGTAAGGCGTAACTTGGTATCGTGTAAATATATAAAAAAATTTATAGGTTGGTTTCATTTAGTTTTATTTTGCTGCTTGTCACGGGTTTAAATTCACTATAGTTATAACTAATTGCTTACCTTATGAATTCTCCATTATTAAGGATTTAATCGAGTCAGGAACCGGTTGATTTAAGTTCGATTATAGTTAATCGCCAACTATTGTTTATTATTCTGGCCATAAATTATTCCTAATGTTGCTAATATTGTTTTGAAAGTAAATTTATTTAATTCAGATTATGAATTCGTGTAGTAGTTTATTTTTTTGAAATTACTGTCATTTTCGCTTTCATCTGACTGAAGTACTATCTCTTTCTTTTTGTCGATAACTCTTAGTGTTGTGTTCTACAGCCAGCTGTTTCGTGGAATTGTTATTTGCGTAATAAGATTGAAAATAAACGAGGAAATTAAGTAATGTTGAGATTTTTGCTGTTATCTTGATGAGTAATAAGATTAGTCGTATCAAACGACCACTGTTTGTTTGTAAATTGGTAGCTGAAGATCCTACGGTTATTGTTCTTATAGTAGTAGAGGCCATTTATTTTGAAGTGTGTCAATTTCATGGATTGTAAAACGTAGAAAGTTCTTTTTGACTGTCAGCCTTCGTCTCGAGCGGATGCTTCTGAGAAGATTTTTTGGGTTTAAATTTGTAATCTCTGTGCATCGGAGTCAATGAATTTTGGATTTACGAAATTAAGCCCCTGTTTTCCTATCGAATTGTGTTGGAGTGAGATTTCCGGTTATTTTGGTGGATTCGTTGGAAAATTGCTTAGGCGGATTTTAGAAAATCTTCAGTGGTGAGTAACACGTTTCTTTATTCATGTGGTTGTTCGATTCTTATGGTTCTTTCGTTCCCTATGAAGTATAGGTAGCCCACAGAGCAGACAGTAGGAAAAATTGGTAATTTAAAACCGTTTAGACAGCAAATCGTGGTCAGAGTTCCCCATTATTGCAGTTAGCAACGAGGATATTGTTTTACTCGTTTACCAGCTAGGGTGTCACGAGTTTAATGAAAGAAACCCTATCTTAATCGGTGAGTTACGATATTATATTTTTATAAGATTAATAACGCCATATAGTCGCAATTTTAGTTTTAATATCTTGATTTTACATGTACATTTCTTTGTGTATTGTATGTAGGTTTTATTTTTGTGAAACTAGACTCCTTTTAGTTCTTTGGTACTATTATAAATTAATTTTATGTTAAATCTTGATTTAATTTATTGTTATGATTTTGTTGTGACTAGCAAGTCAAATTTAAGTTTGTTAAGCGCATTTAAATCATTAGTTTTGATTAGTATTTGTAAAATTCAGAGTTATCAGCTTCTAAATCTTGTGTAATTCATTTTTATTCTTTCATTGTCGTACAAATATAAGTTAATGTGTTCAAATTGTATTAAAGTCAGTAAAGTAGAGTAACGTTATTAAATCAAATTAATTCAAGGAGTCATTAAAATCTGTTTTTGCTATTGTTAATACCGAATTACGATTTAGGGTCCTAGTTACGGGTTTAAGTCCTAGTTATAGGCTGAAATCCTAGATACAGCGCTAGATACAGGCTTTAATTTTGGGTGCAGACCTGATACTTAGTACGAGCTTAAGTTTTTGTGTTTGGTGCTTGCCTATTGGTTTTGGAACAGGCTTGATTTTTGGAACCGGCCTAAGTATTAGAGAAGCCGAGGAAAAACAGATAAGCCTAATTAGATTTAAGTCGCAACTACAGTTTTAGTTAGAATTAATTTTTCTTCTTATACGTGTGATCACACTTAGCATATAATTTTATTAAGATTACTCTCTTAATTTTTTGTTTGTTTGAATAACATCGTCAAGAGCGAGATTGACTTTAGTGTAAATTTTTTGTCTTTACATTTAATTAAAGAAGGGTCTAGTTGAGATTTTGTTTCATTTAGCTCACTTTATTGTTATTTTTTTTATTGTGCAGTTTAATCAGTACTGTTTAATATTCAAAATTTATTTAATTATCTCCAGTGGGTGAGGTAGTGCCTGGAACAACAGGGGTTTCCGATTTTGACCGTCTAAATTGGTGGCGCGACTCACTTTATTTTGTTACATACCCTCTACGGCTGAGCTGGGCACAAATTTGCCATTAGAGAAACCACTACCGATCTCAGCTGGAGTTGAACTTCGATCGGAAGAAGTTGATTAACCTTTTGATTAATTTATCGAAATTTGATTTTATTTTTATTTACATTAAAAATACGTGGCATGCTTACTGAATATCATAGAGTAATGTATGTACTTGCAAAATATGCATGTATGGAGCCAATCTCACTGGTCGGAGATTAAACCTAAGAAATCGTAAAAAGTGTATATCATAAAAAAAGGAACCAAGATAACTGGTATATCTACATATTTGTCAAGAATTAGATAAAAATAAAACGACAATGATATATGTGCCTTCTAATTGTTGTTCTTGTTTTAATAGATAATTTAAACAATTCTCTATCTTTTCTGTATAAATAAGTGTATAAGGAGTACCTACTATGAGAACAGCTGACTTTCACGTTAAAGATAGTTTGCACATCTCCCTCTATTAGAAGCTTTTTTATAGATCAAATCATATTATACTTTGTTTTTATATAAATATCCTTGGTAAATAATTCTCCTTACTTTTTCTGTTGTATATTTAAAAATATCCAAGTTGCTGCTTTTAAATTTCACAGTAAATAACGGGATTAGCTCCGTCGTGCATTGATTGATTACGAATTTTCATCCGGATAGGAAGATATATACCTAATGAAAATTCCTTGGTCAATTGCACCACTCGGCTTTGCTCCAGGAGACATTTTATCTGCCAGGATGGATGATATACTTTATAAAGTTTTTCGTTGATATATATTTGCGAGATATTCGTAAAGCTGGCAATTTTTTAAGAATTTTGAAAAAAAATTGTTCTTATTTTTTTCTTTTCTAATTATTTTAAAACAAGTATTTAATAGTAAAGTAATTATTTTTGAGATATCTTTTATGGGATTTCTGAAATTAAGATATCTGTGGCAGAAATCGTTAAGCGTTACCACGTAAAGGTATGTTTGGGTCCTGCTAGATGCGTCACTTTTCCAATTTCTCCTTAATGCCATTTTCTTGTTTGTATACTGTTTAAACTTTTAAAATCCCATAAAATATAACCTTAAAAATAATTAGTTTACTTAAAATCCATGGTTCCGATCTCCTAACCGAAAAAAATATGGATGACAGAACACAAAAAATGACAGTTTGATGTTTCAATTGTTGAGATGACAAATCTCAATAACGTATTTAAGGAGGAACTGAGTACCTAAGTGTCACATCTGATATGAGTTGAATTAATACGATCAAAGCGTCGACTAATTCCTAAGACATCTGAAGCTGAGCTGGATAAGCGTATCGCACATATAAAGTTAAAGATTGCAGGTTCGAGTCCCGTTGGATGCTACATTTTTTCAATTTTTTTTAATGCCATTTTTTTGTTTGTATACTACCTAAATTTCAAAAAATCAAAAATTGTTAAAGTGCCGAATGTTTGAACTTTGAAAATAGTTCGTAATTACCTAATTTAGAAAAAAAAAATAGGTGCGTGTAACGTTTACGCGCGATTGAAGTAAAACTTATTTGACGTACGTATCATCGCGAAATAAATTCAAATAAGTTTATTAACAAGTAGCTACAGGTTTTTGATTTTTGAAGTAAAACTTCTTTAGGCGCGACGACTAGGGGTAACTCAGATTTATTTTCCAACGGAAGTAATTGTAACGGAACGTTACAATTCTGACGTCATATTCTAACGGAAGATTCTGATGGAAGGTTGAATACAAACCCTTATACTAATTAGTAACAATTAGTGACACCTGTTAACAGACGTGACAAGATTTGTTACTAATCCCTTACCCCTCTGCGTATATTCACCTATGTACCTTAATATTATTGCCGTTACTTTTTATACTCTAGTCAACATCTTCAAAAACGTGAAAAATTAAAATGAAGGTCCTAAAAATATGAGCGATAGCTCATTGGATTCGGAATCACCTCTAGAAAAATGTTTTTGAAGGAAAAGTGTGCAGGCAAAAAATTGCAATTGTTATTAACAAAATAAGATGAATTTATTAAAGAAAAGATTTATTAGAAAAGTTGAATGCTCTTCGCTTAATTGAGAAAAAATGATTTGTATTTTCATTTGTTAATAACTGATTAAATAATTAATTAATGATGAGAGCAATTGCAGATTATAATTGGGCAAATTGTGATCAATTTATTAAAGAAAAGATTTATTAGAAAAGTTTAATGCTCCTCGCGTAATTGAGAAAAAATGATTTGTATTTTTATTTGTTAATAACTAATTAATTAATAATGTGAGCAATTGCAGATTATAATTGAGCAAATTGTGAGCAATTTATTAAAGAAAAGAATTATTGAAAAAGTTGAATGCTCTTCGCGTAATTCAGAAAAAATTATTTGTATTTTCATTTGTTAATAGCTAATTAATTAATTAATAAATAATGTGAGCAATTGCAGATTATACTTGAGCAATTGATAAGCAATTAGGAGCATTTAAAAAATATTGGCAATTATTATACTTCTATGCCAACTTTTTTTGGGTGAAAATAACTCGTTAAAGAGGAGGAAATTTCCGAAAAAAAAGTCCGTCCTCCCGAAACTCTATCTCCATTATAGGGACCGAGCCTCTAGACCGTCACGCCCCTCTGGTGATTGAAATTGTAAACTTATGGGCAAAAATATTAACCAATAGTATGTGATAAATTGTTTATTTACCTTTTATTAAAATAAATTTTGAAATTATTCACGATGTCTTTATCAATAAAATCATGTTGTATAAAAGCCTGTACAGAAAAGTCTCGCAGAGAGCGGTATATAAATTTATCTGTGAAATTTTATCGTTTTCTGTTAACTGACATTGGTGTCTCGTGAAAAGACATTTTGATCACGAATATTATTATTAATTCTCGGTTGAAATCTGTATTTAATTTTTTTTTATTAATTATGACGTTTGTTATTAATAAATTTTTGCCCATTTAATTCCTAATTTCCGCACTAGGGCGCGCGGCCTCCAGTTAAAGTGCTGCCTCTATAGTTGGTGTTTGGTCCCTATTTATAAATTTAATTTAACGTTGAAAATGGGGCGCCGCGTGGCTTTTACGGCATGCGCGCACTACCGCTAAACGGTACTAGATTATTTTAATATTAGGAAATTTAACTGTAACTATCTATTACAAGTATTGTCAAATTTTTTTTTTTTGAATTCCTTTCATTTCTGTATTTTGGTTTTTTCTTTTCTCTCTTTTTATCTCATTTCTTCCAGTAAGAATTTGGAAAATGGTTATTGGAATTTTTTTTTTATATCTTGAGTGTGGGTACTTATCGTTGTTTGCCGTGGGCATATTTTTGGTGTGGTCTGGAAGACTACATTATTACCGTGTAAGGTCTGTGAGACCTTAGTATCTTATAGGGGTCCGTGAGACCTCTTTATCGTGGAGCAGTTGGTAGTAACTGCTTCTTATCGCTTCTATTGGTGTTCCGTATGGTTGGGACACAATAGAAATTTATCTTATCTTATCTTAATGTATTGTGGGATTATGGTCTATATTGGTTTCTTTTTCGGCCGTTAGGGCTTATCTTTGGGAAACATATAGACTTTCCATGAATTTGTGTACCTACTCGGGGTTTTTGTTTTCCACATACCATTCTTTCATTTTTTTTTATCTGTATTGATTTTGTGATACACCAAGTACAGAAATTCTTTAATATCTAGGACTGTTTTTTTTCACATACCTAGGACATTTTGATAAAAAGTTTGTGATTTTTCTTATGTTTTGTTGTTTGTAATTTTTTGTAGTTACTTGTTTGTGAAAAATATTAAAAATATCGTATATATTTTATCTTTTCTCGACATGTTTGAATTCCTTACTTTTGATTGAATTTTTTTTTGGATTTCTTTACACTGGAGTCACTTCACTGAAGGCAGTAGTTTTATTAACTTTTAAATTAAAAAAAAAAAAAAAAAAAAAAAAAAAAAGTATTTTTGGATTCTTAGTTTGTTCCTTTTTCAAAAATTTTTTGTCATTTTGATTGATAAATATTATCGTTTATCTTTTACATTGTCTCCTGTTATTTCTTGTCTTTTTATGATAGCAATTTCCTTTTATCTTTTATATGTCTCTTGTTTGCTTAGCGATAAGACTTGTCAACTTATTTTTGGATCTGAATATTAGTTGATTTATCTTTTAGTGTTTAGTCACATTTTCGTTCAGCTGATATTTGGTTTCAATTTATCTCGTTCATTGAATATTTCCTTGGCTTTTGGGCTTGTTTTTATTACTCAAGTTGAGTATTTTTTTTGTATTCAATGATTCCTGTTGACGTCAGTCTTATCTTTGTCTTCGTTGCTATGATAAGTTATTTTACTTTTGGAGATAGACTTTTTGCCTTGTATTTTTCTACTTTGTGAACTTTAATCTCTTGTTTCTTTCGTTACATCTCGTTATTGTTGTTTTCTTAAACGACCTTAAATAGGACAGTTATAAATTTATTTTTACCGATTATGACTTAATAGTAAGGTTTCGTGTTTTTGAATTTTTTTAACGAGAATTTTTTATTATTCAAGAATTTCACAAATCCGTGTGGTTACCTGTGATTATAAATGTTGTATATATATTTTTTTTTTTAACTATTCACCAGTTTTTGATTATTTACTTTTTTTAATTGTTTTTGGATTTAATAGTTTAACTTTTTAATAAAAAAAAAAAAAAAGAATTTGCAATTCTTTTTTTTTCCGCCAGGTTACCGTGGTGTAACGATTACATCGTTATTTGTTTGGCCTGGCCTAATAATATTTAATTTCTTTAATATCTCGTCTATTTTGCTACGTATTTTTGGCCTGGCCTACGACGGTTTGATTTTTACCATTCCGCGTCTATAGAGGTCGCAGACTTGATTTCAGTATAAGAGGGGGACTTTTGTTCACTCGGAAATAGTGTAGCTATTTTAATTCCTTTTTCAATTTGTGCTTCAAAGTCTGCAGACCTATCTAATATCTTCTCCCTTCGTTGGTGAGTAAAAATTAAATTGTTTAAAATTTTTTAGTAATAGTCAAAAAACTTGGTGAATGTATTTAATTGATTATAATAGTTATAATGTTCTAACTTTTAAATTATTTCGATTACAATCATTGTTTAAATCAGTTTTTATTGTGTTAAAAATATGTAAACAGATAAAGTGATTAACTTTTTTCTTTCTCGAACTTGGAGAAACCTTGGATGATTGTAATCGAAATTAAGGTTTAGTGAAACGGAATTTTGACGGTTTGAATTTTTATTCATAGGGCCATTGCCAAATTTTGAAGGGTCCCAAGATAGGGCTGTTATTAGAAGAACAATTTTTTGGAGAGAAGCTTTGTTAAGCAGAATAGTTACTTGCCGTCATATTCCGATTGTTTCCGCCACCAGGGACTATTCTCGGAAGATTCTACCAGCTTATTTTAATTCAAAGAAAACATCTTGCCATCCGCATCTTTAGTCCGGTGCTGATTTGGACAGAAATTCCGTCATTCCCGACGTTTTCCGAAGATAGGAATCAGAACAAAAGATAAGAAATTAGTTTTTCACTATTAATTTATTACTAATTGCATTATTAATTTTCGCAATAAACAATTTAAAACTGATTTAACCTCTTTTATTTGCTTGTCTGTATTTTGGCGCCCTTATATATTTGTTTGGGGGGAGTTAGAGAAAAAACCAGAAAGAAGCCACGATCCCTGGAGCTAGCAAGGGTAATTTGACGTACAATAATTGGTTTTGTACGTTACAGTATTAAATATTGAATTTTCATGAAAATAAAAAAATTAAATTCAATTTACAATTTTGGAATGTGTTACTTAAAATGTACCTGAAACGTGTCGTATTCATATACCAAGCATTCCTACTAGATTATTTTATTATTAGGAAATTTAACTGTAACTACCTATTACAAGTATTAAATATTGAATTTTCTTGAAAATAAAAAAAATAAATCTAAAAATTTTTACATTGTTGAATAGGCAATTAAATGCTCTTTTAGACGAGGTATCACATGACCCTCATGCCATTTAAAAAAATGGGGTGCGCTGACCCCTTGGAAAGGGGTTTAAAGTAGGGGGTGGTTTTTTAGCGTCATAAAGTGTCATTTTAAATTTAAAAATTGATGTGTTTTAGGATTTTTCTTTTACACGCTTATGAACGGAGAAAATGAATTTATCCGTTACTTTTGGACCTCACTGTATAAAAAATAATGATAACTTTTAAATTCCTATTTCTAATGAATAATATAAATATAACATTATATGTATAATGTTTTGTAAAGCATATAGACAATAAATATAAGTGAATTGTAATTTAGTATTTATTTTTCGATACGTACGTCAAATAAGTTTTACTTCAATCGCGCGTAAAGGTTACACGCGCACTCTTTTTTTATGGAATAGTTAATAATGTTAGACATATGCTGTCGTGAAATATTTTTTATATAATTTTAAGGAGAACATTTTCGTCATATATGATTTCTGTATAGCTTTAACACTTAAAGTTGCACACGCGAGGGAAGCTTAAAAAATGGAATAACTTCTCCCGTTTTCCTAACTTTTCCCTTCACTGCTCTGCTCCTAATGATTGTAGCGTGATGAAAAGTATACTTTAACCTGCTTAGGAGTATGAAGTTTCGTTAAAATCCGTCAAGTAGTTTTTGTTTCTATAACGGTTATACAGACAGACAAAAATTGCATTTTTTGCATCAGTATCGATCCCTTATCACCCCCTGATAGTTATTTTGTAAATATATTTCATGTACAGAATTGACCTCTCTACAGATTTATTATATGTAGGTATATATAGATAGATAAAAGCTGACATACAAGACGTCGTTTTCGGTGAAGGTAATTTTTAATATTCAACACGAGTAAGAGTCTATAAAACTTTTACACTGTACAATACTTAACACCTTTAATACAATTTTAATTCACTACTTTATACATTAAACTAACTTTCAACGTAATAAACTAATTGATATTTTTACGGATTGACTTACCTGCACCGTAACAGTTTATAAAAAAAACTTTCAGTTGAATTATAAATTTATTTACAATATATGTGTATATTTACTACATTAAAAAGGATTTTCCTTAGTGTGAGTATTAATAATATACCGTTTTAAGTTGCTTTGTTCTGCGAAACATTTTGAACAAATTTCACATTTAAAAGGTTCTCTTCAGTGTAAATTCTAATATGATTTTTATAGTCACTTTTTCGTGAGAAACATTTTAAACAAATCTTACAACTGTAAGGTTTTACCAGTGTGGATTCTAGTATGCTTTTTTAAATAACGGGATGATGTGAAACATTTTGAACAAATTTCACATTTAAAAGGTTTCTCGCCAGTGTGAATTCTGATATGATCTTCTAAAGTAGTTGGTCGTGAAAAATATTTTGAACAAATTTCACATTTAAAAGGTGTCTCCTTAGTGTGAATTCGAACATGATTAGTTAAATTAGTGGAATGTGTGAAACATTTTGAACAAAATTCACATTTAAAAGGTCTCTCGTGAGATTGATCATGAGTTTTTAAAGCACTGGAATGTGTGAAACATTTTAAACAAATTTTACACTTAAAAGGTTTCTCGCCAGTATGAATTCTAATATGTTTTTCTAAATAACTTTGGGCTTTGAAACATTTTGAACAAATTTGACATTTAAAAGGTTTCTCGTTATTGTGAATTACCATATGACTTTTTAATTTACTGGATTCTATAAAACATTTTGAACAAATTTCACATTTGAAAGGTTTCTCGTTATTGTGAATTCCCATATGCCTTTTTAATCTACTGGATTCTATAAAACATTTTGAACAAATTTCACATTTAAAAGGTTTCTCGTCAGTGTGAGTTCTAATATGAAATTTTAAGTGAATGGATTGTGTGAAACATTTTGAACAAAGTTTACATTTAAAAGGTTTCTCGTCAGTGTGAGTTCTAATATGAGTTTTTAAGTGAGCGGATTGTGTGAAACCTTTTGAACAAATTTTACATTCAAAAGATTTTTCACCAGTGTGAGTTCTAATATGAACTTTTAAATGACTGGAATATGTAAAACATTTTGAACAAATTTTACATTTAAAAGGTTTCTTGTCAGTGTGAGCTTTAATATGCCTTTTTAAATCACTGGATTGTGTGAAACATTTTGAACAAATTTCGCATTTAAAGAACATTTGTCCAATATGTTTTTTATCAGAATTATTCCTTCTCAAGTTAACAGATTTTTTGGAATTAACTAAAAAGTGGTATATATAAAAATGGTTTAAAAATAGTAATTTATCATAAAAAAATTGTCCACAAGAGAAACATGTTCCATAAAATTTCCCAAAGTGAGATTGCCACTTTTTCGGCACAGGCAGAAAACCTGAAATATATAATCTCATATCAATAGTAATAATGCTAAAAATAAATATAATAATTTTTAAAGTTAAATATAAACAAACTATTTCGGCCTTACAAAAAACAAAAACAATTAGTGGTAACTTACAAACATTTTTATTAGTTATGGAATCATTCTTTAGAGGGAAATGCAAGCGATTCTGATATATCTACTTTCAGGCTTCAAAAAAAGCACTTCGTATTTTGTGCATCAGCGATCACTGTAAGCCACTCTTTTCAAAATTAAAAATAATGCCCCTAACTACTATATATGTTTACTGTACTTATTGAAATACATAAAAACTTAAATTCCTTGGTAAAACAATCTGATGTACATAAACATGTAAATAATATTCCATTAAATTACAAGCTGTTTAACATTTTTTCTAGTACCTCTTGACATTTTTCTCTAATAATATTCCGTTTTAAGCTTTGTTATGCGTCACATTTTAAACAAAGGACCCCGCACTAACTAAATGGATTTTGGGTCTCAGTCGATTTGGCTGAAAATTCAGTATGTTGTAGTTCGCGATTTTCTGATCAAAAGTTATCATGGGCCCAACATGATCCTATGTATATTTTCGAAAATATAGAAGGACGTAATATGTGATATTAGCTGAAGGCCTGAGTAAGGCTTAGTAAGATTTTTTTAATTGATTAAAAAATTGATGTCTTTAATGAAGATATAGCGTGCAATGAAAAATTATTGTTATTTTGATATAAAAAATTAATTAATGTGATGAAAAAAATGTAAATATATTATATTTTCTCTGTGTAGGAACTTGTAAACACACTTGATCACAATCACAATACATTAATCGTGTCCGAGGGCAAATGGTAAACGATTACAACCGTTTGCAGGCGATTGTAATCGTTGACTTAGTTAGAACATACCCTATGCTTACTATATAACATAATAGCTGGCACCACACTCAAGGTTTTTTTTTATGTGAAGAGTTTAGACATATTTGTTAAAATTTTTGAATAAACTTCAAATTGCCTGCGCGAGGCAAAATAAAATAAATAAAAATCAAAAAATACTTACATTTTTTCCTAGAATACATTTTAATTGTTTGCACAGTTTGTCCTACTTCAACAAAATCATGGATAGCTTTTGTACAAACAGAAAAATCAAGTGCACTCTGTACAATTTCTGTCTTAATTTCGATATCAATTTTTCTTTCTTGAATACCCTCATTTGAATTAACATTTTCAGTTTTTATATTTTCTGTGCTTATTAAAACATCACTTTTAGTTAGAGAAACTTTTTCTTCAGAACTTTCTCTTTTCATCATATAATAGTCAATTTGATGCAACTTCTCGAATTAGATTACATTCTTTAATTTCAATTTTAATATTAGATAACAGTTCTTTAGGATTACTTTCGATTTTATTATGCATTAATGAATCTGAAGTTTCTTTGAAACCTTCCATTTTTCTGGTTGTAACAAATAACAATGTGAGATCTAAACTCAATGTCTAAGGGTAATACGGTATGGTTAATTTCACTATATGATCAATTTAGCTACTTTCAATTTAAAAATGCGACACAATCAAGAGCTGAAACTTTTGTGTACTTTGGATTACTTATCAAAGGAAGATTAATAACGACTGTCGGAAACCATACTTCATCTTCTTGGAACTTTGACATCCAGCAGCGAAAGTCACTTGTCACTTGTGACAGTCTGATATGAACGGTGTACCGAGATGAAACCGTAGATCGCACAATCCGCACCATTGTTGCCATATCAAATTTCTTCTTCGTTTTGGTTATTTGTATACTTTTCAACTATAAATTGTTAAAACAATCCGTTCATTTAGCGTTACTTAGTATAAAACAAAGTCGATTACAGTAAGCCACTATATTATTATCAGCCATTTTCTGTCCAATATCAATCACTAAACCTGAGATGTGTTGATGCCTAATATAAAGTTGGCAACAAGTTCCGATATCAGCGCACCATGTTTAAAACTATTAACTATACTTTTACACCATTTTTATGCTTAAACTACATTAAATTTATATTAAACTAAAACTTAGCACTTAACTTGTCACAATGCCACCAAAACTAGTTTTTTGCTTTTCGCGCTACCAGCTGATTGAGTGGACCCCTATTTTCGAACGTGTGATATGAAGTGAAAGTGAAGTGAGTCGGGAAGTGATCGATCCCTGACAGAACCTTTCATGAGTCGTATTTTCGATACTGCAGCGTTGCCTCGTTATATTTATGAAAATTGAAAGAATTTTCTTAAAAAAACTCCATTTTTTGCACAAGGAATCAGACCACATATAACTATATTCTTTTATTTTTGAAAGACAATTTTTAAAACAAAACTAGAATAACAACTGATAAACCTGTGATTTTGACAATACGCTGACGCCTGAATACATACAACGATAATGCGCATGTTTCACTGCTTCGACTGGGTCTGACACAGGCGAAGTGTGATGTGAGTTATCCTTTGAATAATATTCAAAGGAGTTATCATATATTCTAAAATTACGGATCGCCGGCTTCTTACCAGTGATCTATCACATTACATATTCGAAAATAGGGGTCCTGATCATATTTTACTAGTTTAGTTCCCATTTTCACCACTACAGAAAACAATTGCGGATGTCTTAAAGTTGTCTATGGTCTAACAAGTAACATTGGACAGAAAATGGCTAATCAGGCTAATGATAATTGCATTGTATAAGTCATATATGTAATACATATATTACATATATGGTATAAGTTCAGTCTTTATACAATGATAATAAAAATAGTGCCTTATTACCAAAACGAAACCGTAAATCGCCCACTCTGCACCATTGTTGCCATATCAACTTTCTTTTTGGTTATTTGTATGGTTTTCAACTAAGGTAAAGTCACCTATTAACGGCCCCCTTAAGAAACTTTTGCCTTTGTTCGTTAATATTAGGTATTTAAATAATTTTTCTGAAGCTAGAGTTATTTTATTCGATAGATGGATTATTTGTTTAATAAATAGTAAAAGGAATGTCTAAAAAATGCTTCCTTAAAAAATATATTAATTGAAAAAGATAATTAAACGGATTTCCCTATTAGCGGCCCACATGAGACTATGCTAACCTATTAACGGCCTGTTGGTGTCCAAATACCGGCTCTTTTTGCGAATTTGATCCGAATATTCTTAGTCTTCTTGTAGAAGTGGCATCAGTGGTGCTATATGATTGTTAATTATTTTCCATATAGCAATGTTGCCAGTTTAATCAAAAGTCTTTACGTAATCGGAAGAATAATTAAAAGGCAATAGATGGCAAAAATAAGTTTAATAAAATGAAAAGTTATAAAAAATACTTGAAATATAGAATAATAACATAATCAAACATTTAATTCTGGCACTAAATAATGTCCTCTTTTATTGAATAGTTTTGGAGGATTAATAGTTGAAATAATTTTTTCAGCGTCATACCAGATTATGTCGTCTGTCTTAGGCCATCTCCAATGTGTGCCAATTGCTTCCATGGCCTTTACATAATATTTTCCATCACTTTCTTCCAAAATTATACCAGGAAAGTTTTTACCATCGTAAATTACTATTACATTGTCACCCTTTTTTAAAACTTTTTTTCCTACATTGATAATGTCCACCTCGTCAAGACATTCTTGGTTTTTTTTTATTTGTGATTTTTGGGTAGTTTCAGTATTAACTATAATATTTTTATTTCTTAATTTACTTTTTTCCGCTTCTTTATTATTCCCTGTGTCTTTGTTTTCTTCGCCATTTAGGTTGTCTTGAATTAACAATTTAGAAGTTCCCATTTTTACATTTTTATCTGATTTCTGCATCTTTTTTTTAGACTTCTTTATCGCGTTCTGTCTCTTTTTCTCTTCTTTTTCTTCTTTTTCCATTTCAATTCTTTTTTGATACTCCATAAATTCATCTGATATGGCAACAGTAGGTGTAAGTTTTTTTGATACCTTTTTTTTAGAATTAGTTGTCGGTTTCTTAGGAAAGTAAAAAGCACTTTTAAAAGGTGTAGGCATTTTAAATGGAGGAGTATTTTCTTCAGGACTTTGATGTACAGAATCATTTATAGCACGGTTTAATACTACTTCCGTTGTGGTTTTAAGTAAAACATTGCTAGTGATTGTTTTTAATGGAGGAGTAACTTCTTGAGTGTTGAGATCTGTTTCTTTTAATGGAGTAGCACATGTTGTGGTCGATTTTGTAGTTGAGGAATCCGTTACACTTGTAGATAACAAATCTTCTTTGTTCTCAACTACTGGTACTGTTAAAGTAATTGAATTGGAAATGAGTTTCGCTAAAGAAGGGTTTAATATTGTACTGTTTTCTTTTTCAGTATTATCTTCACTATCTTGGACTAAATTAGATGATGTAGATCTAGAGTGAAATGTAACTGTTTCAGGACTTGTATTTGCGTTAAAAAATTGTTTTAGCGAACTTTCCGCTGCAGACGGGTAATAATATGATGAAATATTTTCCTTTTCAGTACTTACATCATTATATTGTTCTTGAAATAAGTTAGATGATGTAAAAGTAGGGGTAAACGAAATTTCTTCAGCCAACGTATTGAGGTTAAAGAATTGTTTTGGTGAATGTTCCATCGCAGATGGGCAATCTGCTGAAAAGTTTGCCTTTCCGACACTGGCTTCAATATGAAGTTCTCTGAACAAATTACATGATGTAGAAGTAGAGGGAAACGAGAGTGCTTCAGATGCTATATTGTCGTTACTGCATTGGCTGTCTGCTTGTTTCAAAACTTCTACTTTTAGTATACGTATTTTTTCGTTTTCTTTAGGTGTTACATCGTTCTGGCTATTTGTCTCTTCTTTGTCTAAACCTAACCTTCCATCATCTTTCACAGTGAATATTTTCCATTCATTTGACACATCTATTACAGAATCATTAAAGTCACAGTTATTTACAAAAGTAGTATTTCCCAAGTTACCCAGTGTTGTATTGTTCGAGTTTTCTACAAAATGAATATCTTGAGAGTGATTTGGTGTAGAATGTACGGCAAAGTCCAATTTGATTTCTGATTTCGTGTTCTGTATTGGTAATAGTGTTGACCAGAAATTGTAGAGCTTTTCATAGTTTGGATCTCCTGACCAGGTCCCACTGGCGATCCATTGCTGCCTAAATTGATTAAGGGTAGTAGGTGAAAGTTTATTTTCAAATTCTGTTCTGAAACATCCATTGTTTATTAACGTATTTTCTGTTGATTTCGATTCTACTATTGGATTTAGATTAATTTTCTTTTTATCTAATTTTTGGAAATCCACAGCGTTGGGGTTGAAGGGAAATAGTCCACAACATTTAAATGCATTTTTAATGGTTTTCTTTTTAAGAGTCTGGTCAAAACATTTTTTTACTAGTGGTGCAAAATCTGACCTTTTTATTTTTCCATAATTGTTCGAACACGAAAATCGTTAACTATTTTACGCCAAGCACCTTTTACGGGGCGGTAAACAGCGACGTCTAACGGCTGCATTATGTGCGTCGAATTAGGTACCAATGCTACTAGAATAATGCCTTTTTCCTTGCAAAACTCACTTAGAGGTAAAGATATATGACTTGTGTGGCCATCCAAAAATAAGACAACCGGAAGTTTTATTTTTTTACGTTCCAACCATTTATAAAAACAATTAGTTATGTATTCGTAGAAGGATTCACAATTCATCCATCCACTCTCATTATAACCCATTCCCCATCCTTCTGGTATAGTTGAAATTAAATGTTTAGGTAACCTAGTATAAGGAAACAACACCATCGGGATTGGTACCTCTCCGCTTGCAGAAACTGTAGCCAAAACTGTCAAACATTCTTTTTCATCATTTGCAGTGCGATTGTACACTGATTTAGACCCTTTTTTGACTAACACTTGTTTGTCTTTTGGACACAAGAAGAAAGCAGTTTCGTCCAAATTATATACTCTCGTTTCGTCTTCTAAAACATCTGAAAGTCCATTTACTTCGAAGTAACTTGAAACTCTTTGGAACCAACTTCTTATGTTTTCTTCTGTTACACTAGCACGGCTTGTTGTTAGATTTTGGGAAATTCTTTTAGATATGTCTTTGTTTCGCTTCAAGAAATTTCTGTACCAGTGGGTTCTAGGTATCCCATTTTTAAAAGGATTTGGCCTATTTAAATTCTTTAACAAAGTTGTCACACAATTTGTTAGTTGTTCCCTTGTAACCGGAAATCCTGCTTCCCCCATAAAATGTATCCATTTTACTATTAATTGTTCTTCTGTATTTTTTAAGACAGGTTGTATCCCGCATTTTTTGTTTTCATATTTTTTATTTTTTTTATCTTTTAATGTACTTTTAGGTACCCCGTATTCCTTGGAGGCTTGATAGGCACTCATGCCATTGCTCATTGCGTTTAAAGCCAAATCTAGAGCTTTTTCAGAATATCTGCGTCTTTTCTTACAATTTTCTTTTGACGCCATATTGCTAAAATTTAAAAATTACAAATTAGACATCTTTTAAGTACTTATTAAGTTTTAATATATTTATTTATAAAAATATAAATGAATATTTAGTAATTACAGTCTCATAGCAATTACGTATACATCATAATACTTAGACTGTGACTAGTTCGTAAGCCGGTATTACGGAATTGCTTTTTAAAAATTTTTTTGTCGGCCCAAATACATATTTGTGATGGGCCGGAACATATCCATAGAAATCCTAATACCGCCCACCTTAAAACTTACTTTTTTAATACAAAATTTTTACTAAAATAAATGAGAAACTTTTTAAAATATTTGCAGAATATTGACAGTTAAATTTTAAAACTTAAAACCAAAATAATAAGTTTTGAAAATAAACGATTTACATAACAGTTCGTTAATTAAGTATCGATTAATTGAATTAAAAAATGACACGTTTTTATCCAAAAATGTATAAGCCGGAAATTAGTACAAATGTTGTGGTATATCTAAGAAATAATTTTATGACCAAATATTAATGTATTTGTTTTAAAACATAGTCAAAACACCACTTAATAAAAAATCATACAAATCCGTATTACCGGCTCATTGGGCCGTTAATAAGACAGGACTAAAAATGACTGATAAATTATTTTAAGGTAAATTAACAAAAATAAATCAGAAATCGTTACTAGGTACCCTGTACTATAGGTCTATATCAAACATTTTGCTCTTATATTATTTTTTTCTCAGTTTTCGTCTTAATTCTCTTAAAGTAATCATGACGCGTACTTACCAAAATCACAGCTTTTTCACCACGAAAATAACACACGTGTTCTCTTTAGCGTTATCCAGATAACTGAGAGATTTTTAAGTTCTTCCGTTGGACGCAACATGTTTAGCAATAAATTCTCTATTGGTTTCCAGGCATCCAACAAAAATTCTTCCCGCTTAATCTAAGAAAAGGCGCTAAAATGTTTGAATTTGATGATAGGCCGGAATTAGGTGGTCGTTTTGGGTAGGCCGTTGTTGGGTGACTTTACCTTATAATATTATTATACCGTAAAGCTGGGTTCATGTAAATGCGAATGGCGAAGACAGCTCCTATTTGTTAATATCAAAATTACGTCAGCCGAGAAATTTTGACAAATGTCAATTTTAATTTCTTGCGAATTCGCATTATTTAAAATCGGAAGGGCGGGAATCTTGAAACTGTTTTAATATTTTAGCGAATTTCGCAGTTTTTCTTGTTAACGCATGTGCAGTTCCTATCAATGTTTTGTTTTGAATTTTGTTTGTTAGGTTAGGTCTCCAAGATTTAGATGTATGAAAGTGAAGTGGTAAAATCTTTGAATATGGTAAACAAGAACGTATATAAGAAGGATGCTCCACTCCCTATGTTGTACTATGAGCTGCCGTGTGCAATGAAAACGGAAGCAATGTGGGCAAGGCGAGAGAAGCGACTGGCGCAAACGGCTACTGCGCATTAGCGCTGTCTCTGTTCTTCTCACTGCTCGTTCAAGAGTGAGAAAGTCAGTAGCGTAGCGTGCTGGTGTTTTTCATTTACATTTTTCCATATATTTTTTGATTGCCTTGATCTTTATTTATTTTTTTTTAATAATAATAATAATAAGTTTATTGCCTTTAAAACTTTATTTATTTGTTCTTTGTAATAATTAATTTTTGCTTGTTTAATTATTTTTTATAATTGTTTTTTATAATTTAAATAATTTTGTCTTAAATCTACGTTATTTTGATTTTTTCTGTATTTGTTGTATAATGATTTTTTTTCATTTATTGAGTTAATTAGAGATCTTGTCATCCATTTTTTCCTTTTTTCTCTTTACTTTTAATTCTAATATTTTTTGAGGAGTTTTGTATACACATCTGCAGGGAACTAAAAAATTCCTTTGTTTCATTTTTTAAACTTGTTTTATTTAAGACATTATCCCATGAAATTTTTTGTATTTCTTGGACAAGTTTTTTATTATTAATAATTTGGTAATACCGAGATTTACCATAATTCTTACTTATTTTTTCAATTAGGACTAATTGTAATAAGATGGTATGATAAACTGTTATTGAAGTTGATATTGTTATAGGAATAAGTGTATCAAAATTATTGTTTTTTGATTTAATAAAGATGTGGTCTAAGCAAGTTTTTGAGTTGTTTTGTACCCTAGTAGGTGTATTAATTGTTGAGAAAAAACCGTGTTCATTCATAATGCTTCGGTACGTGTTCTTATTTACAGTATCAACTAATAAGTCAATATTTATGTCACCTACAAAGAAATTGTAATCGGAGTTTTCATTTTCATTTTGTAAAACTTCATTCAGTTGATCTAAGAAACTCTGAATATCACTAGAAGGAGATCTGTAAAATGAGTATAAAAAACATACTTTATTTTTAAAATTTACCTTCAATTTTAATAACTTTGAACCATTTAGATCAATTATTTCATGATAATTATAAATATCAGTTTTTATAAATACAAGGACACCATCATTCTGATTATATTTGCCTGAATTATATAGGGTCTTAAAGCCTGGAATATTAAAAATAAGGGAGTCCCTAATTTGCCAGGTCTCTGAGAGTACAATACAATCTAACGAAATATCAAGAGTTTCTAAAAAAATTTGAAATTCGTCGAAATGTTTGCCAACACTGGATATATTTTGATGTAATATTTTGAAATTCTTATTTTCTTTATTTATTTTTAAAACTTCAGATGTTTCTGTTGCTGATTGCAAGGGGTATGTTATTTTTTCTAGTTGAAAATCCCTTATATAAGGATCCATTAAAAAATCTTTTAATTACTTTGAATGTTGACAGAAGTGGAATCTCATAAAAAATTGTATTTATTATAAAATTTCAATGCTTTTATACTTACTTGAACAAAAAGTTTCTAATAAACCTTTATTAAATAAAATTAATCACAATGAATAAAGTTAAAAAAGATATAATAAAGTTAAAACAGATAAAATGTAGTATAATATTATAAAAAATGCGAAAAATTATCAAAGTAGAACGGGAAGTGCGAACTCTAAGCTAATAACTAAGAAATGAAATTAAATAAAATTGATTGAAATATAAAGATAAAATAGACACTAATAGTTTACTTTTTTTTAAATCGTTCCACCTTTTTTTTGTTGTTTATCAGTTGATGCAGATGGTTTTCTTGTTCTTGTTAATATTTCTTCTTTCTTTTTTTCTGGCTCGCTTTCTTCTTCCTCCGAATCAGCTCCTAAATCTCCAATTTCCGCCTCTATTTCAGAAATCTCTTCAGCAGTGTAAGGTTTATTATTGATATAAAGTTTTCACTAACTTATTATGCACTTTTAACTATGGTTTTTGTGGAGCAATTTTAGGCCCGTACTTTATGTTACCTTGCCAACGTTATTAACCCGTATATCAGTCAAATAAATGCATGATTCCCCATTTACATATATTTCTACCACAATCAATTGAGTTTACAATTCTCACCGGTGTCATTATTTATAAATTGAGGTATCTTAGTTAAAGATTCGATCCAAAGTTTCGAGAATTTCCTCAACATTCCTGAAAGTTTCCGAGGTATTCCAAGTGATCCATGATAACAATTCACCGCAGTAATACACCTTGGAATCAAAAGAAACTAGCAATGAAGCTTTCAAATTGTCCTCAATCCTTTTTAAATCTTTTAAATCACCACTCCACATATCACGACAAGGCAAATCACTTTTACCTTTGTTTAATTCTCTGTTCATTCAGTATTAAATTTACCCGTAATTGTTATATACTGATCGAAAAAGTTTTATTTCAGCTCATTTTCTATCCACAACGCTTTGACATTTCGATCTGTCTTGACAGTTCACCAAAAAAAAAAAACCAAACACCAGCACGCTACTGACTTTCTCACTCTTGAACGAGCAGTGAGAAGAACAGAGACAGCGCTAATGCGCAGTAGCCGTTTGCGCAAGTCGCTTCTCTCGCCTTGCCCACATTGCTTCCATCTAGCAAGCATACCCCCACCAAGCAAGTGGAGCATCCTTCTTATATACGTTCTTGATGGTAAAATACATAACTAATATTACTTTACTCAGTAGAAAACTAATATAACAGACTATTATATGGATATACTTATTTTTCTATAAAATATGCAGCTTGTTTTATTCATTATTAACATAATGTAAGGGTTTATCGAACTTAAAAATACTAATGTTTATGTAGTTCTATATGTTCAACTACATTGATATATCGCTAATAAAACAAATCAGTTGCTTTATCGTATTCGTAGTTCATACTTATATTCGTATTAACTTTGATATTAAATTTAATGATCATACATTTGTATCATTAAGGACGTTCAGTATAAAAATCCCCAGAATACTGTCAAAACATTCGCTGATACATGAATTGAGATAAAAACGCGATATTTTTTTTTGCGAAGATCGCATTCGCAAATCGCAATTCGCATTTACATGAACCCGCCTTTACTAGTATAAAACAAATAACAAAGTCGCTTTCACCGGTCTATCTGTCCCTATGTATGCTTGGAACTGTAAAAGTATGCAACGGATTTTGATGCAGATTTTTAAAGGATTGGGTGACTCTGACTCATATAATATAATCAGCTCGAGTTTAATTGTGTTGCGCCTGGAGGAAATTAAGAATGTGGTTTAGTGTTTAGGTCGTGGTTTTCTACCCACCTGGTGAATATCCTGCTGATGGCAGAAAACTAACCATGGGGAAAATAAGATAAACAACATACATACATTTGACGATAATTTTAAAATATTACATACCTACCGAAAATAAATCTAAACTAGTGTGGCAGTCAGTGAGACTGCCGGCAGAAGTTATACTTCTATGCACGCGCATGTATTCATAAATTTGTATGCGAATGATTTAGCAAACTCATTATATGATATTCGTGGTAAGCGACCCCAAAAACCTCCTAGTACCGTGTGCACACTCTTTTTGTATCGAATTTGCATAAAATTCCTGGAGACGAAGTCCGTCTTAAGCACCAGGTGTTTCGAACACCATCGCCATTATTATAATCGTATTTAGCGACTCAAAAAACCACCGAGTACCAAGTGTGCACTGATTTCGTACAGAATTTACATAAAACCTCATGAGAAGAGGTAAATACCTTAGACACCAAGTGCCGCGGAGACTTTCGGAATCGTGATATTCGTGTTCAGCGACTCCAAAAACCCCGAGTATATAATATATATTGAACCCATTTCCAGCAATACTTACCGAGTTGTAAGTTTTCTCTCTATTGTCTGTTCGGAATGGATTTTTCGAATGCAGAAATGCAATTTTCATTTTTACATTATAAAATATAGCGACAAATTTCCTGATACTTTAACGAATCCAATGCAAAAAACGCTTTCCGATCCATCTTACGTTACAAAATTCGGAGGTTTTGGTGCTTTATTTCCTCGACTATTCGTAAAAACTCTGTTTATGTAGCCAACAACCTGAAAAGCATAGTGCAGGATATACTGCAACCATATGACGGTATTTTAGACTACAATACAATACTCATTACTGAATATTATTATAAATATTATTAATATAAAATACTAAACTTAATATGTTAACTTACGTGACAGAATTATAAAATAATCTGTCAAATAATCATGTGGTCCGTCACTATGATATTTATACATTAGTTCAGACTGTTTTTTGTATATCTATCCCTTTTCAATGTACTGAATGTTGAAACGGTGTTCAAGGGACTTATAGTTATGACTAATAACATGTGATAAATATGTTTTTACCGACCAAAATACCTTAAGTGTGTCTGTCTCTCTCTTACTCACACCATTACATATGTAATGATTTTTCCCATTTAACTGTACACAAATCTTTTCCACCGAGTGCATGTAGATTTGTATAGAGTTAAATGGGAAAAATCATTACATATGTAATGGTGTGAGTAAGAGAGAGACAGGAACACTTATAAGGTATATTGGTCGGTAAAAACAAAGATGAAATATTTACCACATGTTATTATTCATAACTATTAGTCCTTTAAATACCGTTTCAATTTTCAGTACATTGAAAAGGGATAGATATACAAAAAACAGTCTGAACCAATGTATGAATATCATAGGTAATAATTTATAATTCTGTCATTTAAGTAGGTACACATATAAAGTTTAGCAATTTATATTAATAATAATATTTAGTAATGAGTATTGTATTGTAGTCTGTTGCAGTATATTCTGCTCTATACTTTTAAGGTTGTTGGCTACATAAACAGATTTTTTACGAATAGTCGAGGAAATAAAGCACTAAAACCTCCGAATTTTATAACGTAAGATGGATGGGAATGCTTTTTTTGCACTGGATTCGTTAGAGTATAAAGGAAATTTGTCGCTATTTTTTATAATGTAAAAATAGGAAATTGCATTTCTGCATTCGAAATATACATTCCGAACACACAATAGAGAGAAAACTGACAACTCGGTAAGTATTGCTGAAAATGGGTTCAATTTATATACTCGGGGTTTTTGGGGTCGCTGAACACGAATATACACGAATATCATGATGCCGAAAGTCTTCGCGGCACTTGGTGCCTAGGGTGTTTTGGAATAGCTTACCACGAATATCATATAATGATTTTGCTAAATCATTCGCATAAAAATTTATGAATCCATGCGCGTGCATAGAAGTATAACTTCTGCCGGCAGTCCCACTGACTGCCACACTGGTTTTTTTTTAGTTGTAAAGTATAATAAAATGTGTAGGTAATTTTTAACTTACTTTTTATTACTTTACTGAGTAAGTTTGTTCTTCACTACAAAAACTAAGGTAATTAACAGTACATTTTTTTTCTTCTCCAATTTAGGACATCTGTTTTTTTTTCTCTGGAATGATTACACTAACATGGTAAATAGTATATTGTTTTACGAGAAAGGAATGATACTCATTTCCCACGAGTACGATGTTTGCAGCATGAGCCGCAGGCGAATGCTGCAAATCGTACAAGTGGGAAATGAGTTATTCCTTGCGAGTCAAACACTATACTTTTTCTACGGTTATACCACAAAATAATACAATAATTCAAAAAAAAAAATCAAATACAAAACAAAACATAACGATATAAGTTATATTATTTAAGTAAAATTAACTATTATTTACAATATTTACAGTTATCTTACCTTAAATTTATTTGTTGATTCAGAAAAATAAGCTAAAAGCACAGTTTCTGAAACGGAATTTGTTGCCTTTTTCTTTTGCCAGATCACGAAACTTTCATATGCATTCTGGTACTTATGTTTTGAAATTTCGGGAATTAAATTCTGACAAGCTTCGTTTGCCGCTTCTCTTATTTCAGGAGGAGTTAATTTTAATTTATTTTCATCACTACTTAACATTTTTACTTAAATAACAATCTAATTTAAATAATGTATTAAAAACTATCTGTTGTACCTGTCACTACTTTATTACTGTCAATCTGTACTGTTAGTCAAATATATGAATACATGATTGTCACAGTATACTTGATTAAGTTAAAACAATAAAGAAATGAACACTTTGTGTTATCAGATAAAGAAATGAGATATTTCTTTATTTGATATAACAACGTACCCCATTTCTTTAGAGATCACTGTCAAAAAATGATACATTTGTATAATAACCGTAGAAAATATGTATTTTTTATTCTACCAACCATGGAACATGTTAATATCTACTGACGAGACCAAATACTCAGTAAAATCAAAAAAAACATTTTAACATCAAATGCTGAAACAAAAGAATTCCGTAATTATTTGATTGGGTTCTTTTAACTTTTGTAGAAACCATTATCTTGCAATTCTAGTTATTTTTTTCATGTATTTAAGAAAATTATTTTGTTTCGATTCAGCAGGGAAATGACTTTTTCTCTATTTCACAGATATAATTGTTGGAAAAACGCCTAACTGCCTTATTTTAGTTTATTATCTAATGGTGGCTGTACTGAAGAGGTTGACCGTTGACGTGCCGTCCGGTTCCGGTTCCGGTACATCCCCATTCTATTGTCGTAAAACAGACTGGCAACACACATGTCGCCACGCTAAGTGATATTGAAGTTTGAGTTTCGTTTTTGTGTTGAAATAATAAAGTACATTAAATAAAGAAGTGTTTAATTTAATTCCTATAACCCATCAGGTTATGGTCCCAACCACGCTTACACTGCGTAAGTAATTAAGTGAAAAGTTTTGGTTGTGTATTAATAAACAACGTGGGAACGTCTTAAGAAAAACAACAAAATGGCCGAAGAACCGACATCATCGGGGTTTTAGAAAGATATAAGAGAGTTTTCAAATTAAACGAAAATCATGCAGGAGAAGAAATCACATTGAGTATATGCGGAGAAAGAGTGCTTTTTCACACTGAGACGAGCGAAGTACCATACCAAGCAGGTTAGGTTTTAAATGAAATTTTATGTACATAAAAAGATAAAAATTGAGATGCGAGTTGAGGAAATCCATTTTATTTGGATTCCTTAGTAAAATTGATAGTAATTACTTATTATAAATAGATCTATATTAAAATTAAATGATATTTAAGTCAAACAAAAGTCTTGCATATCTATCAATAATGGCAAGACTTGTTCAGGTGGTTCTGAAGAGATGAATGCCGTGCATTCATTTACTTCATAAACTACTTAAGTGGTTTTATGTGCAATCTTGGGTTCGAAATAAACATATTACTACTTGCTTTAACCTGGCCATACTTGATGTTCGGTCAACCAGGCTTAAGCACAACTAATTACATTAAATAAAGATAATACAATTTTTTAAAAAATTAATTATTTTAACAGATAAGAGTACTATGACGGAAGAAGAGTGAAGATGTGTTAAAGATTGGGTTGAGAAACGATCAGGCGAGAGTCCGTGGGTAGTTCTACCAAGGGATAATGATGAGAATAATGAGATTCAGGAAGAGGAGATGCGAATTAGAGATGAGGTTGAGAAGAGTAAAGATAAGGAGAGTATTCAAAGGAGATGCGATACGATGAGTATAGAAGAACAGGAAATAGATGTGTTTGAAGGAGAGTTTGACGTTGTGACGGAAATTAACGAATTGGAAGGATCAGATGAGATAGCTAATGATAGCAATGGAAAAGATGAGGTCCTGAGAATGATTAAGCAATTTTGCGAATCATCTACAACCATATTGAAACAGAACCAGAAAGTCCTATTAGGAGCCCAAACGGCCGTATCCAATATGGAAAAACTCCAAGTTTCAATCACAGAACAATTTAATAAACAAAAAGATATTTTTTCCAGACAAACACAAATAATTGACGAAAGAAATAAACACTTTGAAAAGAGAGCTAGAGAGGTACTAAAGGAGTGTAACAAAGTACAGGAAAGCTCTCGGATTTTAACAGCTAGAGATGAGATTTTAAAAATTGTACAGGAAGAGTTAAAAACACAGATAATGCAAGTGAGAAAGAAAATAGTCTGGCGAATAGAGTGAAAGAGACATTGAAGTTTGAGATAATTAGTAAAGATGCGGGAATGAGAAGAGACTACAAACTAACAGTGAATACTAAGTTTGTACACTTCTATGATTACTTTACATCTGAATTGAGAGCTCATGATCTGCTATATGTAATAGATTCCAATAATAGTTCAGATAGAGATCTTGATGCTTCAATAACAGAAAAACACAAATTTAAAGTAAGAGATATCTTAATCAACCATTTAGATCAGAACTATCATTCGAAGGTAATTCATATCAACGATCCATTAGAAATTTTAAATAAAATTAAGGAATTAAAGAAGTGTGAAACGAATTTAACATCTAGTATACTCAGAAAACAGTTATACAGCATCCAATATTATCCAAACAAAGAAAAGGCATTAGAATTTTGCGAGAGATTTGAAGATGTCATTAGAAACTACGAAAATTTGTCTGGTGTGATGCCACTGTCAGAAACTGAAAAGAAAGATACATTTTTCAATGCTGTAATGACTACTGTTCCAGAAATTCAATCGGTTGAATTCATGACTAAGAATGCGACTGGCCAGGGACTCAGCTACGATAAACTGAAACTTTTCATTCTGCAATCTGAAGCTAATAAAAATGTATCTACATCGTCCGAAACGAGAGCTGTAATGAACGTTCAAAGTCGAGAAAGTAAAGAGAGATGTTATGAGTGTGATGACAATGGTCATAAAGCTATTAATTGCCGATTTAAAGGAACTGGACTGAAAAAATGTTATGAGTGTAATCAGGTAACAAATCATAAAGCCATAGAATGTCCATTGAATAAGAGCAAGTATCCAAAATTCGAGAGAGGTAGCCGTACTTTTACCAGGGGACCTCATAGTTCTACATGTAGAAGGTACAAATTTAGCTCAGATTCTATCAAACAAAGCTGGAAAAGGAAGAATTATGACGAGAGAAGTGATGATGCGAAACGAAGCAAGCCATATAGAGGAAAAAGTAATTATAGAGTCGGAAGAACACAGGACAAGAGAACTGCAAAGAAAACAAATGAGAGAAGCGTAGATGCGAATTTAACCGAAGCACAAGGCAGAGGTAAGTCATTATCAAATACGAATTATTATGAGAATGGTAATATATTTACAAAATTTCTTGCTGATTCGGGTGCAACTGAGCATTTAACAAACAGTAAAGTAATTTTCAAATCATTTGATGATCGAGAATGTGGTCAAATTAGATGCGCTAATAAAAATTCATCTGCAAACTTGAGAACAGAGGAAGCGGGTAAAGTTGAGTTATTGATAGACAATAGTAAATCTATTGAAATAGATAATGTTCTATATGCTGAAGCTTTGTCAGAAAATCTATTACCGCTTAGAAAATTTGCAGAAATGGGTCTTAGCATTTATTTAGATAATCAGAAAATTGACATATTTGACCCAGTTTCAAATGAATCATTTATTACTGGAGTGTATAGCAAACCTTTTGGATAATAGAGTTTGAAATTAACAATAAAAATAGAGATAAGAATAACTTTGTGAATAAGACTGTAATTGCAAATTTAACTTCAAACGAATTGGACAATAATGAGATGAGATATAAAACGAGAAGTGTTACTGCTAAACAAAAAACAAAGTTTGGAGAAAAACACCATGTCAAATGCTCATGAACAAGAAAAAGATAATGAAGAAATTAACACCAACAATAATACTATAGCTAATGATGAAAATGAAAGTGATTTACTAATAGAGAAAGTACAATTTGATAATAATGACGAGGGAGTAGAGCTTAAAAGATCAGAATCGAGACGCGTTAGTGGGAGGAAATATTTGTATGAAAATTCAAATTTTGATACATCTATTTGGGATAGAAAATTTCATGATATAGATGAGTTACCTATTGTTGAATTATCAGAGGATGAGCCTCCATTTAACAATAAGTATAGAAAATTCACTAGAAACAATAAGGCCATGCTTTGGCATGTAAGACTGGGACATGCATCATTGGCTTATCTGAAAGCTATTCAAAATAAATTTCCAGAAAACAAAGATTTAAGAGCAGCTATTTTTAATTTTAATAAGAGACCATTTAATTCAGTACGACGAAGAGCTACCGAGCCTCTTCAAATAATTCACTCCGATACTATGGGATATATAAATCCAGTATCCTATCCTAAAAGGTACAAGTTTATTTCAGTGTTTGTTGATGACTATTCTAGATTAGCTATGGCATATCCTATGAAAGCTAAGAGTGAAACAGGTCACTGTTTTGAGGCTTTCGTGAGAAGTGCACGTAATTTGTTAGGTAGAGATGCGAAAGTATGTTATCTGCGTACAGACCAAGGTACAGAATATACAGGTGGATATACAGTTGACGAGTTAAGAAAATTAGGTGCAGAGCAACAATTAGCAAGTCCTGATACTCCTGAAGACAATGGGGTGGCAGAAAGGTTTAACCAGACAATACAAAAGAAAGTCATGTATGATGCGAAATTGCCAGAAAATATGTGGGACCTTGCATTAAGTGCTGCTACAACAGAACACCGCATAAGTCTAACGATATGATAACACCGATGCAGAAATTTGCACCAAATCATAAATATGACATAAATCAACTAAGACGGTTTGGTTGTGTAGCTTATATAAAAGTACAACGAAAGACTGGTCCTAAGTTCAGATTTGAAGGAAGACGAGTAATTTTAGTTGGTTATATACCTACTGGATATCAATTTCTTAAACCGGAAGAAGGCAAGTTTTACGAGAGTAGAGATGCCCGATTTAATGAAAAACTAGTATATGGTGACAAGTATGGTAAGAATAGTATAAAGAATTGGCCGGTTGAACATCTGTCAATAAACAAAGAGAAATGGTTTATAGAATTCAATAGAGATGAGGAGGAGTTATTAAAAACGGAGGGAGAGGAGAGAAAAAGGAAAAGGGGACGACCAAAGAAATTATCTAAAGACGTGACAAATGTGAAGAGTAACGTAGAAACTGTAGTAAAAGACAATAGTTTTTCAGGATTGATTGATGAGAATGATAAAACTGATTCACTATGTAAATTAATACTAAATGATGAGACAGAAAATGAAACGAATGAATTTAGAGATAGAATGTATTATGCAATGCTAGCACGTATTCAACAAGATCCTATATCTTTTAGGGATGCGATGGAGTCAAACGAGAGAAAACATTGGCAAATGGCAATAAATGATGAGCTTAATTCTATGTATAAAAATAAAGTATGGTCGATCATTGATAGACCAACTAGAATGAGAAATGGCAAGAAACCGAATATTATAGATTCCAGGTGGGTGTTTAAAAGGAAATTAGAAAATGACTGCAATGTTAAATATAAAGCACGATTAGTAATTAGGGGCTTCAAAGATAATAATAATTATGATCTCAGAGAAACGTATGCTCCCGTATCTCGTTTACCTTTAATTAGGTCTGTCTTTGCTATAATTAATAAATATGATTTAGAGATCTGTCAACTTGATGTGAAAACTGCATTCTTGAATGGAGTTATAGATGAGGAAATTTATATGGAAATTCCGGAAGGTGTGAATATTCCAAGTGAACTTAAGCAAACTAAAGTCTGTAAACTTGAAAAAGCTTTGTATGGTCTTAGAATTAGTCCGAAAAAATGGAATAATAGATTTACTAAAGTGGCTTTGACTGTAGGATTAAAAAATGATGAGAGTGAACCTTTTGTTTATTTACATGGCGAGAAAATGAGAAAAATCTCATTCTACTTTTATATGTGGATGATATAATATTAGCTTCTAATGATAAAACCAAAATGCAGGAGGTTAAACTAAAGTTAAGATCAGAATTTGAGATGAGTGATTTAGGAGAGCCAAAAGAATTTTTAGGAATTTCAATACATCGAGATAGACAGTATAAGGAAATTATCCTTAACCAGGAAAAATATATTGATAAAATCTTGACAAAATTTAAATTTAGTTAAACACATCCGCAAAGAACACCTATGGTTACTACTCAAGTAGCCAATAGAGAAAGAAAATTAAGAGAAGAAAACATAAATGATAATGTTCTTAGCAAGATAGAAACTATTAAAAACATTCCCTATAGAGAAGCGATAGGTAGTTTATTATATTTGGCTGGAGCTACTAGGCCAGATATATGTTATGCAGTCAATGTTTTGAGCAGGCACCAAATAAACCCTACTGAGAGTGATTGGCTTATGGTTAAAAGAGTTTTCAGATATTTAAAGGGAACGAAAACACTAGGTTTAAGATATATAGGTCAGCAAAATGATATACAAGCATATTCTGATGCAAGCTTTGCTGATTGTAAAGGGTCTCTCACAACATGCGGCTATGTGATAAAATTATTTGGAGATACTATAACTTGGCGAACTCATAAGCAACCATATATAGCATTGTCAACATGTCAGGCAGAATATGTAGCAATGAGTGAGACGTGTCAAGAGCTAATTGCCATTAATAACTCGTTAAAGTTGATTCTAAACAAATCATATTACCCCATAAAATTATGGTGATAAAGCTGCTGAATCATGTGCTAAAACTAATGGTGGTAATAAATTGAGACATATGACTGAGGTGTGAGAACATTATGTAAAAGAATGTGTACAAAGAAATTTAGTTACTATAGAGTGGATTTCATCCAAAAGTCAAATAGCTGATATATTTACCAAGCCTCTTCCTTTTGATTTGCACAAGTGTTTAACAGACAAAATAATGAATCCTAAGGATTCTGACCTTTAATTCTATTTTTGTTTTGCAGGAAAATAGAAGAAGGGGAGAAAAGAGCCAAGGGCCTTAAGAAGAATTTTTGTTTGTTTGTTGTTGTTGTTGACAGTTAGTCGGGAGGGAGTATTGGAAAAACGCCTAACTGCCTTATTTTAGTTTATTATCTAATGGTGGCTGTACTGAGAGGTTGACCGTTGACGTGCCGTCCGGTTCCGGTTCCGGTACATCCCCATTCTATTGTCGTAAAAGGTGCTGGCAACACACACGTCTCCACGCTAAGTGATATTGAAGTTTGAGTTTCGTTTTTGTGTTGAAATAATAAAGTACAATAAATAAAGAAGTGTTTAATTTAATTCCTATAACCCATCAGTAATATTTACCATTTTATTTTATAAGCCGCGCGAAGTACCATCTATCAAGCTTGTTACTTACATGGGTTTCTTTAAGTAATCATTTAATTTTTTCTTGGTTTTTTGTTAATATATAAAATAGTTATTTTTTATTCTACTTAGAAGTTGACAAAACATATCCTAAATAAGCTTGACAGAAGGTAAGTGTGTAGCTATTTATCATTAGTGTAAACAACTGTAGTAGAAGCGATATTTTCTAAATTTAAGGTTTTCATAGTTTCTATAAAAATGACATGGTGCTATGTATAAGTAGGTATATATATTTTCTGTTGTTTGTCCAGTTCATTAAATTAAATCTCTTAATTAAACCACACTTTAATGTTAATTTTAATTTTAACCCACAATCCACTCTTCTTCTTCCTCTGAGCTTTAAGTAACCTACTAACTTTTATAGCTACCAACTTAGTTAATTGATCTATACTGTTAATTCTCTTTTAATTGTACTTTTGTATTGTTTGGTCGTTAAAGTCACGGTTAAAGTATTGAATCAAACCGAATCAGGAAGTTAAGCATCAGTACAAGATATTGACAGATAAAATGCAATGGAAAGATTAAATATCACTTCATTATTGTATGATATTCTGTTGGTTATAGACTGCCTAAGTGGTGACGTCACAGAGATGGGCGGAGATTTTTCTGGCTTCAAACAAACTTGTTGACGAGGATTCCGGTCTTAGAGGTTAACGGAGAAACACGTGGCTCTAATACCCGTCAGAAAACTTAGTTTTCTAACTATCGGTTTGAACAAGTGATTGAACAAAGTGCACATCTGCAGTGAATAAACAAAACTACACACGTGAGTTATAATTTAAACTTTATTTTGCTTAAAATAATAGCTTAGTGGTATTAACTTTCAAATAGTTTACTAATCAGACTACCCTCTTGGGAGGGTCTCGCAACAATGGGGGACGATCCCCCAGATAAACCCGCTTCCTTCCTTGATTTCCTATCCCCTTCTTCTAAAAACTTAATTCTTACACTCCACCAAATCTCGCCATTACATAAAACAGAACTCGCAAAGCTAGATGAAGAGCTAAACCAGGCCAAAACCGCATTTGCTAATGATGAACTCACTACAGCAGAGATAAATAAAATTAAATCAAAGATTAACTTAATCAAATCCAGGAACTTGACTTACGCGGATACGGATTTTGGACCCTTTCTCGTCATCATAGAAGCGAATAAACACGTTTCTCCGCTTCCTAGTATGCATCCAATGGACATAGGGAAAACTTTAAGGAAAATAGGAATAAATAACTTTAAAAATATACAGAAAAAAGGATTTAATCGGGTGGGGGCGACCTTCCCTACCTCTAAAGACGCTAATAATTTCCTGATTAACAAGGAGTTCCATAGATTAGGCTATCTAGCTTTCGTACCGCAAAGATTGCTAACCTCAAGAGGGATAGTGAAAAATATAGGATTTTCGATAACTAACGAAGATATATCTCAAGAGGCCCACTTAAATCAAATCAAAGTATTAGATTCTAGAAGGTTAAATAGGAGAGTAACAAACCAGGATGGATCCATAAATTACACTCCCTCAATGACAATGCTCATCACATTTCAAGGTCGTCCTTGTCCCAAAGATCTTTTCATCTATGGTGTTCCAGTTAGAGTAGACCCATATATTGCTCCAGTAACTCAATGCAGAAACTGCCTACGATTCGGACATTCCGCAAATGTATGTCGCAGCCCCATGAGATGCCCAAGATGTGGTCTCAACCATACAAACGAATGTGACAACAACATCGAATGCTTTTATTGCAGTGGTCCACATGAAGCGACTGATCGAACCTGCAAAGAATTTGAAAGACAAAGAAACATCAACGAAGCTATGGCAAATCATGAATATTCATATTACGAAGCCTCTCTACTATTTCCTCCATTAAAAAATGGACCTAAAAAAGCTGTTTTCCAAACTAATGCCCAGTCATTCCCTACACTACCAGTTAATCAGACCAACACTTCCAATGAGTATCAGTCGAGAAGATTCTTCTCATATAGCCAAGCAGCCGCTACATCACCCAAACGCAAAAGAAATTCTGCGATACAAAAACCTCTTCAAAAAAACCTTCAAAAAGAAATATCCAACTTCTCACATTTACACAAGGAAGCGTTAATTTCCAGCAAAGATAGAGAATCGAGTTCAGGCTCGATTACTGACAACCCTTTATACCGCAAAAATCTGCAACTAAGCTCCCCTTTCTCTCAGCTTTCTTCCCAAGAATCTATCCAAGAAAATGATGTAGAAATGACCCCTTCCGATAACAATTCACCGTCTGATTCAATCTCATTCCCAATCAAAAATCAACCATTCATCAAACAAAAACCCTCCCCGCCTCCCCCAGGCGGAGGATCGTTAAAATAACCTCTCCCTCAACCAATAGCCAGTCCGAGTGACCTTTTTGTACGAACATTCGACAGTTTAAATAATTATAAATACAACCTTAAAATTATCCAATGGAATATTCGAGGCTTCCGCACAAATAAAGAGGCTCTTATTCCTTTGATTCGAGAAAAGAACGCAGACATAGTTCTACTAAACGAGACATTCCTCGAACCACACATAAATTCTAAAATCAATTTCTTTTCATGCTACCGAGATGATCGCATAGACGGATACGGTGGTATCGCGACCTTTGTCAAAAATACAATCCCTTGCAAATTATACAAATCTGAGGTTGCACTTCCACAAGATGTGCAGGCTCTGGTATTGGAAACGGAATACATTTTCATTATTAATTGTTATATCCCTCCGGATAAAACGTTCCCGACTGGTTCTTTTAATCGCCTTCTCTCAAAGCTCAACAATAAACCCTTTCTGCTTATGGGAGATTTGAACGGACAAAATATTTCGTGGGGATCCGGCATGAATAACAATAATGGATGTCTCATATATGACTTCATTTCAAACAATGACTTCTGCTTTTTAAACGATGGGAACTCCACCAGAATAACTTCCCCAAATCAAAATAAGAGCTGTGTGGATTTAACTATATGTCCCCCTTCAATTGCAATAGACTGTCAATGGCGAGTTTTAGAGGAAAGTGGAACAAGCGACCATCTACCCACTATCTGCTTATATACCCCAAAACAAGGGGTCAATATTTTACCTCCTTCTTCACAAAATAAATTCATTTTTCGCAAAGCTGATTGGTTCCTGTATAGGAAGGCAATTAATAACATGAACCCCGAACACTGTGAATCTTACGTAGAGTTTATAAATATTATCAATAAGGCAGCTCATTTGTCTATTCCAACAAAAAATAAAACTGCATACACATATAGACCATTTCACCCGTGGTGGGATCAATCATGCACGGAAATGGTGAAGAAGAAAAAAGCCGCATTCAAGCAGTACGTCCGATCTCCCAATCTTGATAACTTTATTAACTTTAAAAAAACTCGTGCAATAACTCGTCGCTTTCTAAGGTCCAAAAGAAAAGAAGGCTTTCACCAATTTACAGAGACCATAGGTCCTGAAACTCCTATTAAAAAAGTGTGGGATTCCATAAGAAGATTCTCCAGGGGAATACAGCCGGAGGATCATGCGAGAAACCCCCCCTTAGATAATCAAACATTCCTAAATATCTTAAACAATCTGGCTCAAATACCGGTAAATAGTAACCCTACTGTGGACCCTTTTCAACACTTCCACTCTCCATTATTTACCATTGAGGAATTAAAATTTGCACTTTCAAATAAAAATACCTCTCCTGGTTTAGATTTGGTAACTTATTCCATGCTGCGTAATATGCCTCCCGAATGCTTCAAGGTCTTGCTTAAATTCTATAACAATTTTCTAAGAAATCCTAAGGGTATACCTGAGGAATGGAAAAACCATTTAATCCTTCCTATCCGGAAAAACTCAAATGATCCTTCGGATGTGTCCAGTTGGAGACCAATCAGTCTTTCTAGCTGCATAAGTAAAACTCTGGAAAATATGATTAAAAACAGAATAGATTGGTACATTGAAAACTCCACAAAACTTCATAGTGTTCAAAATGGCTTTCGAAAAGGAAAAGGAGTGTATGATAGCCTCACTTTCATATACACAGAAATAAACAGCGCTTTCGGCAAAGGAAACAATTCCATCGCAGTGTTCCTCGACATAAAGGGAGCATACGATAATGTTCTTCTTCCTAACATTTATTCCTCTTTATGTTCCATGGGTCTACCGAAAGACATCTGTGACCTCACCTTCGAGCTCATTAATAATAGAAATATCTTCATCAAAGATCCATCTACTGGGCAACAATTTGGTCCAGGAGTATCCTGTAAGGGGGTACCACAGGGCTCCCCACTAAGCCCCACATTGTTCAACATAGCCATCAATGGTATCAAAGATTTAGTGCCTTCTTCGGTACAAATCAGTGGATACGCGGACGATCTTTTAATAATCTGCTCTCAGAATTCAATAGATAAGTCTATACGGATCATCAATAATTTTTTGGGCGTTTTACACAATTACTTAATTAGCATGGGGTTAGAACTAGCTCCCAACAAGTGCGGTGCCATCTTATTCAAAAGAGGTCCGAGACCGCATTTAAATTCTTCCATTAAAATTCATGGACAACAAGTGCCTTGGAAGTCCCATTTCAAATACCTCGGAGCCATACTCGACGAAAAAATGACCTGGAAACAACATGTTGATTATATCGCAAGCAAGGCTATTAAGGGGGTAAACTTACTCAGGTCTTTATGTGGTAAATGGTGGGGAAGTCATCCCCTTACTCTGATTAACGTTTACAAAGCTATAGTGGTTCCCCATTTTGATAACGCCTGCTTCCTCTATGGCAGCGCTTCGAAAGTACATCTAAAGAAACTTGACAGAATCCAGTTTCAAGCGATCCGTTGTATATTCGGCTATCTAAAATCCACTCCTACTCACATTCTTTTGGCTGATTCCGGTATGCTACCTCTCTCTGTGCGTAGAGCAAATTTAACAGCCTCTCTTATTCTCAAAGCAATGGCGTACAAGGAGGTCATAGGCGAGAATATCCTTAAACTCTTCACAATTTGGTCGAGCGATCCTCTCGTCTGGAACAGGAGAAATACTCCTTTAATTATTTCAATATTTCAAGATTTATCAAAATATCTCCCATACATACATTCCTCCTCTAAATTGCCTTGTCATAACTATTCATTGCAGTCACAAATCACATCATTCGACTCCATAAATGTCAACATAGGGAAAGATGACATCGCCAGTGCCTTCCTCCTTGAAAAGTTAAATACAAAGTTCAAAGAATACACGATAGTATATACAGATGGCTCGAAAAACGATCACAGTGTTGGATTTGGCATCTTCTCTCCTGGTCTCATTCACTTGTGCGATAAACTACCGAGGTCATTCTCCATATTCTCCGCAGAAATGTACGCCATCTATATTGCCTTGGAAAAGATAGCGGAACTTAACTTAAAAAAAGTCCTAATCTTCTCAGACTCAAAAAGTGCTGTCACGCATCTTCAGAGAAGCACATACTCGGCCTCTTCTAGCAATATTTCCCTAAAAATAAAGGAATTATTCCTCAAACTCAAAACTCAAAATAAAGATATAAGGCTGGGTTGGATTCCGGGACATCGAGGCATTAAAGGGAACGAAAAGGCCGATGCATTGGCAAAAATAGGTCGAATGGTTCCGCGCAAGGTTTTTCCGTTCACGGACTATAGAGATATAATGAACTCCATCAAAGATTCAAACTGGGAAAGCTGGATTGAAGCCTTTAAAACCTTAAGTGTATCCAAAGGTGTCATCTATGGCCAATACATCACAAAGCCACATAAGCGCCCCTGGTTCAGAAACATTTCAAACTAAACGAGGAAAGAGATCACAATATTATCAAGAATGAGGTCTAATCACGCCCTAACCAAATCCTACCTCAAAAAAATTAAGATGGTAACAGAAGACAAATGCGAATGTGGACAAATAGAAGACCTCCAACACATTTTCCTCTCCTGCAATAAAAACAAAGATAAAACATCACAACTCCTCAACACCTTAAAATTTCCTAGTAACACTTTCGGTCCACCGGGTCCACTTTCCCTATATGATTTAATCTTTAAATACCCATCGAGGAACAATGTTAAATGCTTAGTGACCTTCATGGACGACATTCAATTTATTCAATTCAATTAAATATTTGAGTACAATTTTTTACACCTTTTTTATTATATTTAATTTAATATCCCCAATAACTTAGTCCATGCCTAGACAAAATCTTGTCTGTATTGCAATTTGCTAAGCTTGGGGATATTTTACATAGTGTACATAGGTACATTGAAGTTGAGGTTGATGACGTACAATAAGGACGAAGCAGAGAATAACAGCAGGAGGCGAGTTGAGGGACTGATAGTGAGATGTTATGTAGTTCTTATTAAGGTTTTAAAATTCTTATTTTAAATTATTTCATGATAGTATTTCCATAAATAGCTTTATATGAGTACTTATATAGTTTCTTACATTATTCTTGAATTTATAAAGTTTTGGCTCTTGTTTAATATTTATGGGGATCAAATTATAAAATTTTGGACCAAAGAAAAATAGAGATCTTTGAGTTACAGATTTTTTAAAGTGTCTGATGTTCAAATCCATATTTGATAAGGATCGCGTTAATCTGTTATTTTTATAATCAAATTTGCTGGTGTTGTTGTATATGTTCAAAATGCAGTTATAGATATAAAGTGTTTTAATATTAAATATACTAGTTTCTTCATAGAGTTTTTTTCTTGAATACAATTTAACTTTATTGAACATAATTCGAAGTAGGGTGTTTTGAGCTGTCTCTAGAATCTTAATGGTAGAATTAAAAGTCCCACCCCAGACAACTATGCAATATCTTAAAACAGATTCTGCAAGTGAGTAATAAACAATTTTTAATTTTGTCTCAGGAAGGATGTTTCTTAGTGTATAAAATTTGTTCATTAGCGCTGACATGGGTAATGTGATCTGACCATCGCAAATGTTGATCAATAATAACGCCCAGGTATTTAATAGATAAAATTTTATCAATGGTTGGACAGTCGCAATTTTCTGTGAGACATTGCGGTTCATGTATTTTTATTATACAGTTCTTTGGTTGATCAACGACTGTAGGACTGAATGCGATATATTTTGTTTTCCTGACATTTAGTGTCAGTTTATTAAAATTAAGCCATAGGCCTATTTTTTTAAGGTTAATTTCGGTAATAGTTTTGACCTCATCCCAGTCTTTACCAACAAAAATTAACGCAGTATCATCTGCATAACTGATTAAGTGTCCATTAAAGTTATTTATTTTTGTAATACTGTTTAAATATATAATAAACAGTAAGGGACCTAGAACTGTACCTTGTGGAACACCAATTTTTATTATGGATTCTGAGCTTAATTCAGTGCATATTTTTACTCTTTGGACTCTATTTAGTAAGTAATCTGCTATTAGCTTTAAGGCAATGCCTCTAACACCATAATTACTCAACTTATTTAAAAGCATTTCATGAGATACCGTATCGAAAGCCTTGGCTAAGTCCAGAAAAACTGCAATGCATTTTAATGACTCATCCAAAGCTCCCACTGCGTTATCCACAAAATCAATCACAGCTTTTTCTGTATTTAAATTTTTAATGAACCCATATTGTTTATTTGTAATTACATTATTGACATTGAAAAAATTAAGTAATCTCTCTTTTAATGCCATTTCAAATATTTTAGCAAAGTTGTTGATTAAAGAGATTGGCCTGTAATTGTTGACTTTACTTGCATCTTCCGATTTAAAAATAGGGGTTACTAACGATTCTTTCCATTGAAATGGGATTTTCCCATTCTGGAAACATAGATTAATTATGTGAGCTAAGGACTGCGCGATTGATTGATGAATACATTTTATTGTTTTTACCTGTATTTTATCTACACCCGGTGCACTATTATTTTTTAATTTTGAAATTAATATAATTATTTCATTATTATTTACTGGCTTCAAGAATAAATTTGATACGACATTATCATTGGATATAAAACCATCAGGTAGGTTATTTGAAGCTATTTTATTTGCCATTTTAATACCTATGTTAGAAAAAAAATTATTAAATAAATCAGCCTTTTCTTTATTATTATTTACGGGGACTTTGCTGTCATTTAAAATTGTTGTGTGTTCAATATTTTTAGATTTTTTGACATTACCAGAGATGTCATTTATAACTTTCCACATTTTTTTTGTGTCTCCACCTGCTTCATTTATTTTAGTTTGATAATAATTATTTTTAGTTTTTTTTTAATAAAGCATTTAATTTATTTCTGTAAGATTTATATTCCTCAAGCGATTCGACAGAATAATGTTTAGTTAATTCTTTTTTTAAGAAATCTCTTTGTTTTATAGAATTTATTAATCCAACTGTTATCCAAGGTTTAATTTTTAATATTTTCTTACCATACCTTTTAATCTTAGTACAGGCGTCTATGTAATTGTTTAGTTTTTTTATAAATATATCATATGCTATTTGTGAATCTGTATGGATATCCATAACTTCATTCCATTTTTCATTTTTAACTAGATTTAGCAGTTGGTCAGTATTAAGTATATGTGCAGTTACTGTGGACTCAGACTTAATGCTTTTTTGATTTGGAAAATTTATAAAGACAGCTGGAGCAAAGTGGTCAGTTATATCCGTGCGGCAGACAAAAGGAGCAATTTCAATTTGGTTTTTAAGATTATTTTCAGTTCTTATGAAAATATGATCAATAATTGATTTACTATCATTAGTCACTCTAGTGGGCTTATTTATAATAGAAGTGAAACCATTTGAGTTTAGTATATTAAGATAATTATTAGTTAAATTCTCATTTTTCTTTATTAAGTCAATGTTTATGTCCCCAGCAAACACTTCTAAATTTTGTTTTTTTATTGTTTCTAAATAAGTATTTAAATCTTTTAAAAATTGATCCCCTTCAGTTGATGGTAATCTGTAAAAAGCCGTTATACCTAGTGTTAATTTTTTTGAAATTAGATTATTTGAAAAAGTTAATCTTAAAAATTTGTTATCATTTATGGGTACTATTTCTACCGCTGCTGTTAGGTTATTTTTGACATATACAACAACTAGAGATTCATTATAATATAAAGAAAAGTTTGGAATTAGAAAGTCGTTTAAGTTAGTTATTTCTCTTGTTTCCGATAAAATTATAATATCAAACCTGTTTTTAGCCATTTCAACGTATACCAGAAGTTCATCGAAATGTTTCTGTATACTTCTAATATTAAAATGCACAATCCCTATTGAGTCTCTGTCATTGTCTGCCCCGTCCTTCATGCAGTCCTCAAAATTGTTAAACACCTTTGTGTCAATTTCTGCCTCATCTAAAATATTCAAATATTCGATCATCTTACATGATGTATGAGCTCCTATGCCTTAATAATTACTAAAAAATTAAATCAATAGGTAAATGAATTCTACTAAGTAGTTATACTAATTAAATAAAAATAGCAAATAAAGACCATATAATATTTATACTTAATTAATGTGAAAAAAGAACGGATATTAATCTTTTTAATAATATTTAAAGTTACTTAAAAAAAAATAAAAATATTTTGAGAAAACTATTGTAAACAAAGAAAAGATTTAACTGATAATTATATAGAAAGTCTACAAATTATACTGTTAACTTCATAAGGTCATCCTGGCTTCTTATAATCCGTACTCTATTGTCGTTGAAAATGTGAATTTTGCCATTTTCGGTCCATACGTTTTTCAATCCGTATTTTTCAATTGCTTCGTTTAGTATTTTCACTCTGTTATTCGTTAAATCTTCCCGTATAATGATACCAGTACCTTTTAGTAACTTTTTTTTACTATAAATTAGTTGCTTAGTGGCAAAGTTGGAAAGTTTTAAGTAGATTCCCCTATTTTTATTCTCTAGCACCTTACCAATTCTATAACATAAAATAACTTCCGTATCAGCAAGGTTAATAGACATTTTCTTGTTTAGTAGGTCGATAATTTCTTTTCTTGTATTTTCCTGACGTTTTTCCGACATATTAAAGATTCTCAGTGTATTTGATCTCATGGATTGATCCATTTCATCCATTTTTTTCTGTATATTAATGTTTTCTTTATCAGTATTTACCATATACTCTTCTAGTTTACTAATTTTATTTTCAAGTTCTTGATATTTTGTCTCAGCAATTTGTCTTAACTCCGACACTGACTTTTCAACAGTTTTTAATTTCTGTTCGATTGTTTTTGTTACAGATTGTGAGACTTGTTTTGATATATCCTTGATAAAATTGTCGCTTTTTATACATTTACCAATTGCTGTTAGGGTTGCCAGATTTACGAGATGAGAAAGCGTGACGGGGGATGGAGGTCGGGAAAAATTATTATTTTTTTAGTTGTGGGTTGAGACCAATAAAAAAAAGCCCTTTCATATAACACCAACATAACGAAATTTAAGTTTATATTTTGGTAGATTTAACTAAAGCGACCAATAATTGTGTATATACGGCACCATGCACCAGTCTAACCAACACGTAAGTAAAAAGTGATAAAAATAAACATTGGCGCTTGCCTTGGCGCAGTCGCATTTCATTTGACTGACAACAGTGTTGTAAGGTTTATCAATTTTTCTTGTGTTCCTCTTTAAATTTTAAAAAGCGTGACATTTGGGTAATTTGGCGTGTCGCGTGACAGCAAGTGGAAAAGCGTGACAATCACGCCTAAATCGTGACGTCTGGCAACCCTAATTGCTGTACTCACCGCTGATTCAATTTCATCTTTGATATCTCTAGTAATCACCATAATTTCAAATTTTTGATTGCACTCACTTAGAAAGCAAATTTTATTTTATGATAGGTGAAATTTTCCAAATTTTATTCGCGGTATATACCACTGTAATTTTCAATTTATCAGGAGCCAAACAAACGATCAACTATTCGATACCAACCTGATACCAACCATAACCGGTATAATATTAATATAAAACTTTAAAGTAGTGTAGTGCATTGTAGTATAGACAATAGTAGATGTGATAATTTAGTTTAGTAGCTTTAGTGCAGTGCATATTTACAGCTTACAATCGCTTGGCCGCTTTTTTTAATTAGAACACATGTGTTTATCCTATTAATTGTTTTCTAGGAACATTTCCAGAACCCTTCAAACGGAAGACAACCCTAATGTTTATAAATATATCAAAATTCAACTTAAATAAGGCCGAATAGCCTAGGTAGCTGAGGCCTCAAACCGAGAAGAAGAAGAAGAAGAAACTTGTTGACAATGGTAAATCCTCATAAGGAATTTTTCTTTTAGTGTTTTCGTGATTTATGTGATAAAATAAGACTTTTCAGTTGGATATATTGTTGAAGGAACTTGCTATTTAAGTGTTTTTTATTAGTTTTTCGCCAGGTGAAATAATGTAACATATTAATTCTGCTTTAAAACTTTTTGAGGTTATGTCTATTTAATTTTTGTTGACTTGTCGAGTATAAATACATTAGTTTTTAGGCTTTTAAGATCTAATACTGCTTCAATGGGTATGTGCTTTGTACCGGACTGTAAACATTACAGTTTAAAGAATCCATGTAAGTTTTTTCGGTTCCCAAAAAATAAGACCGAGAGGAATAGATGGATTTCTCTCATAAGGTAAAAAAATGCTAACATTCACTTTAAAAGATTTATGTTTTATATTTATTTATTTATTTACAGAAGAAAAGATAGAGATCCAAGTGAATTTGTGTGTGATTATCACTTCTTAAATAAAGAATGGACCAACTTTATTTAATTTTAATGTTCAGAAGAAGTTTAATATAAAATCACCAGAAAAAAGGTATGAATTTTGTTGCAGAAAATCCATTAGTCTAATCAACCCCTTTTTTTAGGAAGCGAACTGTAAAAAAACCCTCTGGCTGAGTGTTATAATATTCTGCATCATCATATCATATATTACAAATTTCAATTATTTTTTAATTGTGTGCAGCCCTCACAAACTTTCAATATCCCCCAATTAAAGAAGTTGAGGAGTATTATTGAAGGACGACATATAATTTGGAGTTACAAATATATTTTATTTAAGCAATATATTTCCTACAGTACAGTTTTTACAATCATTAAAAAATATTAAACCACAAGCATTGTTTTAGTTTATTTTACCTACCTTCTCTCATTAAATGACAAAATATTTAATGCCAAGTAATCATTGTTACTAAAACAATTGATATAAAATCTCTGGAAGAAAAACATAAATACATAATAATGGTGCACAAAGTAAATACTAAATATTTGCTAACACTGTAGAATAATCTAAAGTCACATTGATAAACGCTCTATCTAAATTTTATACTAATTCTCTTAGCAATTTTACAATTTTCTTAAATTATTCAATTTTCTAACAACTTTGATAAGTAATGTTCTATGTAGAAATTTTCCAAGAGTGAAATGGTTTCTTTCCATGATTCATTAAAGTCTACAATTGTCACAACTACTTCTTTCAATGTATAAATACATAAGTAACATTTTTTCTTTTTTAAAATATGTAAAGCTCCTTAATTTGGTGATAATAATTGTGATTTGTATTTAAGAACATGTTACCCTTATCGTCATAAAAAATTATATATTTATTATAATTCTTCAATTTTTCGGACAATTGATCATTTCTAAAGGAATATGGGCATTTTACTTTCAGAATGGCTTCTTCTTCATCAATTATTCCATCAGGGCTAGCTCCAAGAAGTCCTGAATTTGTTAGCCATACTCCAGTTGGCCGAATATTTAAATCATAAACCTGCGTCAAATGATCTAGAGCATCTTTTTCATGAGTTCTACCCCACTGGATTGCTTTGATACCATCCAAATTGTATTCACCTAGAAAAATGATGAATTAATTGAAATAAAAAATGTATGTCAAATTAAACTAAAGTAAGAAAATGCTATATAAAATACCGTTTTTGAAAAGACTACTTTTTGAAAAATTAAACAAAGGAGCAATTATCAAATTATTTATAACATCTATGACAAAAGTATGTAATAGATATATTATTTGATTTGTTACTCACCTAGAAGTGTGTTGAACAAACTCACTGGGAATCTGTTTCTCCTACACGCTGCCATTAAAGCTCCAAAGTTGCTGGCAGTCATAGATACCTTGTAACTTTTGTCTTTCATACTGGCAAATACTTCTCCTCTGATAATCTGAAAATCAGAGTCAAAGTCCATTGTTTTCACATGACTGGATTCTAATAAGGCGTTTTCACCCTTTTTTTATAATTTTGTTGTCATCTATAAAAGCATTGATGCTAGAAAGTTTTAGAACATATTTAAAAGCCATTATTTGCTTAACAACAAATGGATCTGAAAATAAAATAAGCACAATTTACAAAAAGAACTTTTTATAATAGAAAGTTTTTTACTGATTGATAGGTCATATTTGGTGTCATCTCAACAATGCACAGCATCCCTGACATTGTAAAAAGATTAAGTCATACAACGCTGTGATTGATCATAGAGAAGATTGTTTCCTTGTTAACAAAATCAAGGGTAGTTGTATCTAAAAACTTTCTAAAACAGTTTATTTTATTACCAGTTAAAATAATAATTACTGTTTTCACATGTATAAACAAAAAAAAAAGAAAAAAAACTTCTCTCTCGCGAGTTCGATCCTATTACAATAACCCAACAGAATTGTCACAATCTACCGCTTCACCCCTTATCCAAATAGGCCACCGCAAACTTATATGAAGTCTTTCAAAATGATAATATGTATACATATTTAATTTAATAACAATTCATTATAAATTTCGAAATCTGTGTATATGCCTAAACACACTTGAAACATGCATTGTCATCCAGTTCTTAGCTATCCTGAAAATTTCAGAGCTCTAGGTAGTCGGGAAATAGGTTTAAATTCGATTGCAAATTCCACGGAATGACACAGAGACACAGAACACGGCGAAAATATAAAAAACTTTCTAACAAACAAAAAGGTACTGCAAAACTTAAATAGACATAACCTCAAACAAGTTTAAAGCAGAATTAATATCTTACATTAACTCACCTGGGAAAAACTAATAAAAAACACTTAAGTAGCAAGTTCCTTCAACAATATATCCAACTGAAAAGTCTTATTTTATCACATAAATCACGAAAACACTAAAAGAAAAATTCCATATGTCAACACGATTGTTTGGAGCCAGTCTAAGCTCCGCCCGTCTCTGTGACGTCAGACTTAGGCTGTCCATTAAAAGACATATCTTTTTTACAAATTAATTCATGGATTGTGTCTTTTGTGTGAAAGAATTTTTTTTAATGTTGTTTTAATAAAACTAGTATCACAAATCTATATATATATATATATATATATATATATATATATATATATATATATATATATATATATATATATATATCTTAATATATATAAATTACGTGTCACGTTGTTTGTCCGCAATGGACTCCCAAACTACTTAACCGATTTTAATCAAATTTGCACACCGTGTGCAGTTTGATTCAACTTGTTTATTGAATTGTTATTATATTAAATATGACATTATCATTTTGAAAGTTTTCATGTAAAGTCTTGGTAGCTAATTTGGATCAGCGGCGATTATGACATTTCGGTTGGGTTATGGTAATGGGATCGATTACGCCAGAGGGAATTTTTTTTTGTTTTTGTTTTTACATGTGAAAACAGTAATTATTATTTTAATTTAACTGTTAATAAAATAAACTATTTTAGAAAGTTTTTAGATACAACTACCCTTGACTTAGTTAACAAGGAAACAATCCTCTCTATGATCAATCACAGCGTTGCATGACTTAATATTTTTGCAATATCAAGGATGCTGTTCATTGTTGAGATGACACTTAAATTCAGTTTTAATTATTGAAAAGTTTTTACATAAAAAGTTGTGGCATGTGCTTTGAAACTATATAGTTTAATAAACTGGGCAACTATATATTGCATGTTCACGTGTAGGGAAACCGTCGAATCTGTTTGTGTTAGCTAAAGACAGGTTAACCAAAAATATTGTGTTCCGATTAGTGCTAAATTAAATTGAAAATAAAAGTAATTACCTATAATTTAAAATAATAAGTATTATTGTTAAAGATTTAAGACTATCTGCCCTACCTACCTCATTCATGCATAAGTTAAAGTGTTACATGTTATTTACTTTGTAATGCCACATAAGTGATAGGGTAGTTTTGCCCTACATATTAATTTATTAATTTATATTTTATTGTATTGTTATGTATTACATTTTACCAGGTCAAAGTCATTACTTTAGATCTTGGCACGTGTTTAAATAGTTTAATTTTGATTCTCACGTAGAATATGAATTGACTTTAAAAGCAGGTTGTTGAGGTCAGACTCCCTGTGGGGTGTCCCTAAAACAGACCCTGGGGTCTGGGCAATTGTGACTCTTGACGTATTTTCGTGAGTAAGTGTGACATGCCACCATGTAGTTTATTTGGTAAGACTCCCTATTCTTAATGTTTATCACTCATTCTTATTGCTTATTTATTCGTTAATATAGTTGTTGTTTGTTTCCTGTTGTTTATCTCATCTTACCCTTGGTTAGTTTTCTGCCTTCAGCAGGATACCTGGCCGGGAGTGCCGTTAGTAAGCTACTCCTTATCCTATAACACTAAGGCACATTCTCTCAAATCTCTCCAGGCGTGACAGTAATAAACTCATTTTTTATAAACTTCAATAAAAATAATAATAAATTTTAAAATTCTTTTGTATTGATTTTTGCTTAATATCAATCCAGTGAATTTTTATACCAGCTTTAACGTTTCCGTCTTCATTCGTAAATAATAATTTCATTGTATTAAGGGGTTGCAGTAGTAGATGTTCTACTACTGTTCCTCTTAAATAGATTACTACGTATAACAAAAACCTTAGCCACAGCAACGCGTGGCCGGGTCAGCTAGTATATATATATATATAAATGAATGTTTGTCTGTATGTCTGTATGTATGTACTCAATGAACTCAAAAACTACTGGACCGATTATTATGAAAATTGGTATATATATGTATTTTTCCACGGAGAAGGTTTATATGATATGCTCATTGATGCCACTCGCCACCAGGTGGCGCTACAGAGTAACAACTTCTGCCCTGTTCAACCGATTGTCATGAAAATTGGTATGTATATGTATTTTTTCACGGAGAAAACGAATATGCTATGCACATTGATGCCACTCGCCATCAAGTGGCGCTGCAGAGTAGCAACTTCTGCCCTGTTCAACCGATTGTCATGAAAATTGGTATGCATACGTATTTTTCCACGGAGAAGGTTGGTATGATATGCTTATTCATGCCACTCGCCACCAGGTGGCGCTGCAGAGTAGCAACTTCTGTCCTGTTCAACCGATTATTATGAAAATTGGTATGTATATGTATTTTTCCACGGAGAAGGTTTGTATGATATGCTCATTGATGCCACTCGCCACCAGGTGGCGCTGCAGACTAGCAACTTCTGTCCCGTTCAACCGATTGTCATGAAAATTGGTATGTATATGTATTTTTCCACGGAAAAGGTTTGCATGATATGCTCACTGATGCCACTCGCCACCAGGTGGCGCTGCAGACTAGCAACTTCTGTCCCGTTCAACCGATTGTCATGAAAATTGGTATGTATATGTATATTTTCACGGAAAAGGTTTATATGATATGCTCATTGATGCCACTCGCCACCAGGTGGCGCTGCAAAAAAGCAACTTGTGTCCCGTTCAACCGATTGTCTTGAAAATTGGTATGTATATGTATTTTTCCACGGAGAAGGTTTGTATGATATGCTCATTGATGCCACTCGCCACCAGGTGGCGCTGCAGACTAGCAACTTCTGTCCCGTTCAACCTATTGTCAGGAAAATCAGTATGATGATGTATTTTTAACGGGTAAGATGAATATGATATTCGTATTAATGGAAGTTACCACCAGATGGCGCTTCCATGTATCAAATTCAATACTGATTAATAGATATCTACACGAATTCGTATAAATATAAGTTCGAAAAATATATTTTTGGTGCGATAAGTAAAACAAAACTATAAACTTTCTTTCCTTCTCTATCTTTTCTTCTCTTTTATTTTTCTTAAATTTATTTTAGTTGCTGGCGTAGCAACGCGCGCCGGCTACAGCTAGTAATTTATATTTATTAACATTTTAAATATAAAAGAAAAGATACGTTTTAACACCAGTAAATTCGGAAAACAGGCCTCAGGCCTCCACTTGAGGGTTCATCAGCTGACCCTTTTTATGTAAATGGACTGTCCTGATGGAATCTCTTATAGTTATTATGCTGGTTACTGAATAGAATTTTAATTCAAATTAATATATCAGCATTATTTCTATGAAAAAGTTACCACGATTAAAAAATATTTTAACCTAATTTTTCACTCTTTGTTTTACATAAATATATAGTATGCTTGATACAGCATGTCAATATAAAACCTATATTACAAAACGACAGAAAAAAACTTTATAACTTAATTATTTATTTGTTAAAGAAATTGTTTACCACTGATGAAAGTCCGACTTTCAAGAACGTTATACACAAAAAACTTTATTTAAAAAATCCAAACATGTATGTATGATCAAATATTAATAAATTAATAATTTATTTGCCCACATTTGAAGGACCTTAATCTTAAATAATTCTTATCAATTATTTCTTCAGCATGTCTTGGATTTCTGAGAAAGTCTTATCCTTTGTTTCTGGTACGTAGTAAATAGTAAACAAAGCACATAGAAAACCAAATCCACTAAACATAAAAAATGTACCATCTGTTCCTAATGCTTCAGTCATGTCATTAAAGAATTGTGTCATTAAGAATGATGTAACCCAACCAGCAGTAGATGTAGTAGTGGCTGAAACTTTTTTTAAATTTTTTGGAAATAATTCTGCTGGAATAGTCCAAGGTAAGCCAGCCATTCCGCTTTCAAAAGCAAATACCATCAAAAGGAGACTGGTTATAGGCAACCAGCTTATAGGTTTAGTGCTAAGACTGGTTTTATTTTCTATATAGAAAAATACACCTAACCCAATAAGACAAATGGCTATTAAAGTGGTAGAAAATACTACCAATACTTTTCTTCCAAATTTATCGGCATAATATGGTGTTGGTAAACTAAATATTAAAATTGATGCACCAACAATAAGCGCCGAGATATCTGCAGGTAGTGAGGTTCCAGATGCTTTAAATATAGGTTCTAAATAAAATGTTATAGCATTCCAACCAGAAAATTGTTGGAATGATATTAAAGATACTGCTATAATAAAAGCTTTTCGAATACCTTTATTAGAAAATATACTACGAATACTTGTAGATGTTTCTTCTTCTTGTTGTAACGTTTCTTTAATATGCTTTAATTCAATTTGTACACTTGCTTTGTCTTCAGATCTAAGTATCATTAAAACTTTTTCCGCTTCTTCCATTTTGTTAGCTCCCACTAGGTAAAAAGGTGTTTCTGTTCCAATGAAAAAGAACATAGTGAAAAATAATGCCGGAAATCCAGCGTTAATGAGATTAAATACCATTGTGTTAACAAATGGACCAACGCAATATGGCAAAAAGTTACCTATTGCCCAAAATATTGTAAGAGTCATTGAATAAACTCCTCGATTTGATTCTTCAGCAACCTCAGCAATATACATTGGAAGAAGTGTGTAACCTCCACCCACTGCAAGACCTCCGAAAAGTCTACCAAAGTAAAATAGATAAACGTTCTTTGCAAAAGCCATAGAAATATAGGCTACCATGTGAAATAATCCTATACCTAATAAGCTGGGTTTTCTTCCTATAAAATAAAAAAAAAATGTAAATAAATTCTACAAGTAAATCATTGATTATTTTGATAGTATATTGTGTGGGAAGGGGTGAAACAAGACGATTTCTGACTAGGGCGAGAGTTGACTGCCCGAGCGAAGCAAGGGCTGTCATCGCCCGGTGAGAAATCGTCTTTGTTTCATCCCGTGCCACACACTATAGTTTTCATATCACATGCATTGAAACAGCTAGTTTTGATCACTGCCCCATGGTTTTGCCAGTCGAGACAAGACAATTTCAGACCAATGTAGATGTCAGTCAGAAACAAATGTCATTCTGTCATGTCATGTCTGTCAGAATATTTCTCACTGAGAGTTGCATTGGTCGGAAATAGTTTTACTTCGACTGGCTACAGAGATCAAAACTCGCTGTTTCAATAAATGTGATATGAAAAATATAGTGTGTGGCACGGGATGAAATACAAAGACGATTTCTGCCCGGGCGATGACTCCCGCCTTAGTCAGAAATCGTCTTGTTTCACCCCGTGCCACACAATATACTGTTTTTAAAAACAATTTTAACTGGGATTAATGAAATGCAAAATATATAACAGGATCATAAATTAAATTATGAGATTAGCCGCATGAACGCACGTTAACATAGTACCCTCAGTAAGTTCAAAAAGAGCAAGTAAACTCTGTGTGATTATTATCACAACCAGAGAGTGTGTGACATTGTATAAAGGAGTGCAACGGAATAGTTATTATCCTAACAAGTGCGGAAAGTTATACTTTCCCGCACGCGAACTACCGATGCCCGAACGACGCGAAGCGGAGTTCGGGCAAGCAGTTAAGTGCGTGAAAGTTAATTTCCGCAAGAGTTAGGATCAATATTTTTTCTACAAGCAAAATCACCTCGAAAATTATTTAGATATTTAAAAAGATGCGATTGTGACAATTAAATCTTTCATAGTGTCAATAAATACACAACTGTAGCTATAGCAACCCTACTTAAACAGGTGAGTTTGTTGTTGCTTTGAGTAAGGTTTACAGGGGTGATTTAATAAATTATGATATTTTTAAAAACAAACATTTTAAAAATCCCTATTTTCGTGTAAAATAATCTTAATTTTTTTTACTATTTGTATGTAGTCCAACAAGATAAAGGTAATAATAAAATAATTTGTCAAAAAGGTTATCGGAAAAAATATTCAATTAATTAAAAAAAAAGTGAGAGGTGTCACGGGACACCTGGATGGAACGAAGTTCCTTTCGATTAATTAGTAAAGGAATTGTAATTTGTAAACACAAGAGAGTGTTTATACATACATAAGCATTTATTATTGTCTGTATTAAATCTCTTCTTACCTAAATCCATCAGCAATGTTCGGAACTTGTGCAGAACAGAAACACTGTCAGGATTCATTATTGTTATTATTTTGTATTATTTTATTATTTATTATCTCCAAAAAACCTGTATAAACTTAACAAAGTCACGACACTACACTGTTCAAAGCAAAATAGAAAATAGTAAATTCATTATCACCTGAATATTTTCAACAGTTCGTTTCTTTTAACAAAAAGGTCCATTCATACAATGCCAGAGGTTTAGATGACATACATGTACCTAGAATTACTTTTTATTTTAATTTAAAACAGGAATTAACAATTAATACAAAATTTGAAAATATTTGACAGTAACTGACAGTTAAGGTAATTTGACGTACCTAACTAGTCAAGTTACGAACTATTTTTAAAATGTTTATGAATTTATTAATGTAGGAAAACAGGATGAAATAAAATATAATACTATTATAGGTACTTATTTTTTTTCTACAGTTTTTTTTTTTAATGTAAATTTTCTTTTAATTTAAATTAGTGTCTTTTTAATTGTACTTTTATTAGTATTTATGTATATTAGGGTTTCCTATTTAAATAAAGATATATCTATCTATGAGAGAGAGAGAGACAGACAGACAGAGAAACGAGCGTGTGTCGTGTCGGTCGTGTCGTGACATTTTTTGGTCTGAATTTTTTCCGTCTAGTCTCAGTCGTAACGCGCGAAAGGGAACTTCGTTCCAAAAAAACGCGTGCGGGAAAAAACCTTAACCGCACTCCGTGCGGGAAAATATCTTACCCGCACTCCGTGCGGGAAAGAGATATTTTCTGAATTAAAATGCGTGCGGGAAAGTGTTGTTTTACACATGCTTGTAGAAAAAATTTTTATTGCAAAACTTAAACTTGCTTACGTAGATACTTATTTTTCGAGAACAAAAGATTTGTAGATAGATTAAGTCATTTTCAGAAGAAAGGGACTGCATTCAATATTAACCCTGCAGCAACGAAAATATCGGTTAAGGACCAAAGGACCAAGATGATCGGTGAAAAGTTAAATGTTACTTAGAATACTGTTCATCAGTTTTCTGTACATAAGCTACATGCACTACTATGATGAATTATAAAAAAGTTAAAAAAGTCCGTTTCATTACTAATTTACATTATAAGTATAAATGTGAATAAGCAATAGAACTAAAATTAAAACTTATACTAACCATACCGTTCAGAAATATAGCTAAATGGAATCCCTCCTAGCATTGCTCCTATATTAATTAAAGAAGCTATATAAGCATCTTCCTTTTTGGTGATTGGTCTTGACAGTGGATTTACTGAAGTGTCGTTAGAGTAAAGTTTTGATAACATAGGAGACGACCATGTCATTGTTATATCACCAGAAGTAGCCAACAAATCAACTGTAAGTAAGTTAACAAATAAATTTTTTATTGAAGTGTTTATTATATACAAACATATTTCATATATTTGTTTATACATAAACTTATTATATAATCATTGTTATATTTATATATTAAATATGTATTCTTGTTCATTAGAAATGTATCTATAGTTTTCTTACACACTTTACAACCAATTGAACATATCTCAGCAAAAAATTCTACATACTCTCAACTTCTTTGTTATGAAAAGGGCAAAATAAAAAAAAAAACTTTAATTTCATTATAACAGATTTATATTGTCTTTTTGTTTTTTAAACAAATTTATCTTGAATGAAATAGACTGTAAAAGACTTGTACGCGCTTACTGGAGTAAGAGGAACAGGAAAACAAGTATTTTTCTTTACGAAACGTGTATTGCAAATAATTAAAAATTGTTAGCTAAGCGCTTTCGGCCTAAACACCGGCCATCATCAGAGCTAAAACTAATTAAAAAAAATTGATACAATTTACTAAAATAAACAAATTGTAAACTTACGTCAAGGTAAATCAATACCCCAGGGGAGAAAATGAAAAGTAGACTGTACAGTCATCCAAAATTAACCATTCCATAGGAACTACCATATGGTGGTCGAAAAAACAACATCAAACATATACAAGTTAAAACTTTCAAGCTCTTTGAAGAAGAGAATGAAAGGGAAATTAAAATTAATATTAAAACCAGTCAACGAAGGAGCTGCAAGAAAAATTATTTTTTAAAATTAGGAAAAAAAGTAAGAAAATGCTCGAACTTACTGTGAGGCATCAAAGAAGGAGAAAAGCCACATCAGGTACAAAAAGAAGCTCGTACAAGGCATTAGAGTGGTTAAAGCCAATTAGTGAGTAAAATAATTGGCTTTTGGATTCACCTTTACTAAAAATTAATGGGTACTGCAAAGCATCATAAAATTTATGAGTATCAGCTACACGCTTTATCGTATGATCATGTGCCCGTAACACAATGTCTCGTGGAGAGCACGGGTCACCAGTAACCAAAACAGCAACTTCATTTGCGCATTATAACGCCTCTCATGGTCGCCACGGGGAGTTCGATCAGTATGAATGACAACTTTGTAATTATCTAAAGGCCAGAGTTGTCTATTGCATTTTTAAAGAGCTTCACCAAAACATTGTGGCTGTGTAACATTCGTTGGAGTTTCAATACTGTTTCCCTTTCTACTTCTTCAATATACTGGCAACGACTGTTAACTTTAAATTTTCAAATACTATTTCTTCCATATTTGTCAATAATAAAGACAAGGTCGACAAGCTCTCAAAAAGCGGAATTTATAAATTAAACTGTGACTCGTGTCCAGCCACCAACCGTAACTTAAAAACACGTATTAAAGAACATTTAAAGAGACCATCTCAGTCTGGTTTTGGTTTCCACATTAAGTTTAATGAACATAACTTTTCACCAACGAAAAACAGCAAAATTCTACATAATATCCCTTCTAATAATTTCAAAAAAGCAGAACTTCTGGAGGACCTAGAAATTTCGAAGGAAATGAATAACAACCCGACCCATTGTCTCAATACGCAAATTCACCTGAACTGTAAATTCCGTCCTCTATTCAAATCCTTCTGGTCGACACTACCCCACCCTCACCGTGAGAACCCGGTACAAGAATATGGTTCTCCAGCACTCCACTGTATCGTAAGAGGCGATTAATGGTGTCTTTCTCAATGTTCTTTGTTTACCACCTCCCCTAAACCTTCGTTTTTCACCCTTCGCAGGTAAACCTAGTATGGATCTTGGATACCATCCCACTCTTCCTTCAGAGGCCCAGTATGGATCTGGGTTCCTGAACACACACAACCCCTCTTTTTTCGTTTGCAGCTTAGTGTGGTTCTAAGTTGCAGACCCTCAGTGTAAGTTTTATCTCTTCTCACCTTACCCAACAATAAGGACCAAGTATGGCTCTTGGTTCTTATTTCCTTTTAGCATTGCTTAGTATGGGTCTAAGTGATGTGCCCCTTTCAGTCTTTGTCTTATCCTTTAACCCTTCCTTAATAACCCTTCCCTAGTAACCGGAAGCCTATTATGGATATAGGTTTTCGGTCTAACATCCCTCCCAAGTCGACCAGAGGTTAACATATTTGTTGTTTTTTCATTACACTTACGTTAACTTCTTTTTTAAAATTAATCCTTTTTTAAAAATTAATCCTATTCTAAAACTTTAAAATTAAAATTTTAAAAATTAAGTTATAAAACTTTTTAATTAAAATTAAAATCAATCTTTTTTCAAAATTAATCACATTTAACATTTATCATTACTTCCAAATTCCAAATCTTATCTGTTGACTTCTAGTCCAAGATATGACGGTTTTCTGCTAGCAATTCTTTTTATATGCATGGATTTGTTTAAAATTTTGACAGTAGGTAGAAAATGGCCCAAAAATTAAAATCTACCCTATGCCAATATGTGCTTTTTCCCTGGGGGTGGTTACCACCCCAACTAGGGGGTGGAAAATATTTATCAAAAAAAAACATGGTAATCGATAGAATAGTGCATTTTAAGACAAAAACGTCCTTTAGAGTTTTTTCGAAAAGTCAATACTTTTGGAGTTATTGGTAACTGAAAGTTCACAAATTAAACGGCAAAAAAGCATGTTTTTAAACGATTTTTCGGGAATAAGTCAGAAAATTTACACTTTATCGGGAAAACTGTCATGATATAAAATGAAGCTTATATAAAAAGGTAGAGATTTGTTTTCTTGTAATTATTGCAGATTTAATATTAACAAAGTTATGACTGTTCGAAAGTAGACGTTCATACATCCAATTCAAAAATCCAAACATATGACGTTAAATAACCGGAAAACGATAAGTTTTTCATAGAAAACTTATTAAACTTTTTTAAAGATCTTGAAAAATCCGTTCAAACCACCACTAGTAAAAGTGATTTGCATGAAAATTAGGGTAAGTTATAACAAAAATAAAGTCAGCTTATAGTTTTTGCGACGCAAAAAGTAACAAACTCACCCTCGCCAAAACCACCCTGGTTGAAACAATTTGTTGTTCATTTAAAATTTACTTCGTTTATATACAAACATTAAACTCTAGGAGTTTAACTGGTTTAGAAGGTTTAGTTTTGAAAAAATCTCAGGTTAAAGTGAAAATGTTATTTTCTGAATTTCTCAAAAAATCTCTTTGTTTTGAAAATAACTCAAAAACTAGAAAAGATACAGAAAAAATTATAGCATGCAAAAGAATAGCGTTTTCGTTACTAAAAATTTTAATTTTATTTTTATATTTATAGAATAAAAATTAAACGAGATATGTTTCTTTCAAGTTTGTCTTCGCATTCGTTTAGCACCATCATCGAGCCCTTTCAGCGCAACCCTTTTTAAAACGAAGGGCTTGAAAAAAAAATCGTTTACGTCATCTTGTAGCTTTTAAAATTACTTACCAAATCGTCTTTTTACGGACTTCCTAGCTTAAAAACTGAAGAAGTTATGAATAAAAAACCATTAATTTTTTTTAGAATTTTGGAGCACGTATATTGGAGCATTCAAGAATTTAATCTAAGATTTACCGACACAGTATCTACTCTTATCAACTTTCACAGGTGTCAGGTGTATGTATGTGTATTTATTTATATATATTAGGGGTACATTTTAAAATTTGTTTCATAATAAGGTTTCCTACTAATTTTTTCTACAAGCATGCGTAAAACTACACTTTCCCGCACGCATTTTAATTCAGAAAATATCTCTTTCCCGCACGGAGTGCGGGAAATACTTTTTCCCGCACGGCGTGCGGGAAAGAATTTTTCCCGCACGCATTTTTTTTTTATTAATTAGAGATGTTTTCCTATAACCTTTTTGACAAATTATTGTATTATTACCTTTATCTTGTTGGACTACATACAAATAGTAAAAAAAATTAAGATTATTTTACATGAAAATAGGGATTTTTAAAATGTTTGTTTTTAAAAAAATCATAATTTATTAAATCACCCCTGTAAACCTTACTCAAAACAACAACAAACTCACCTGTTTAAGTAGGGTTGCTATAGCTACAGTCGTGTATTTATTGACACTATGAAAGATTTAATTGTCACAATCGCATCTTTTTAAATATGTAAATAATTTTCGAGGTGATTTTGCTTGTAGAAAAAATATTGATCCTAACTCTTGCGGAAATTAACTTTCCCGCACTTAACTGCTTGCCCGAACTCCGCTTCGCGTCGTTCGGGCATCGGCAGTTCGCGTGCGGGAAAGTATAACTTTCCGCACTTGTTAGGATAATAACTATTACCGTTTAATTTGTAAACTTTCAGTTACCCATAACTTCAAAAATACTGACTTTTCCAAAAAACTCGAAAAACCATTTTTTGTCTTAAAATTCACTATTCTATCGATTACCATGTTTTTTTTTTAATTTTTTCCACCCCCGAGTTGGAGGTGGTAACCACCCCCCAGTGAAAATGCACATATTGGCATAGGGTAGATTTTAGATTTTGAAGTGGAGGGTATATTGAGCTTACCTACAAATTTTCATTCAAATCCATGCATATAAAAAAATTGCAAGATTTCTTATTAATTTTACCATTTAATTTGTAAACTTTCAGTTACCCATAACTCCAAAAATATTGACTTTTCAAAAAAACTCGAAAAAACATTTTTGTCTTAGAATTCACTATTCTATCGATTACCATGTCTTTTTTTAAAAATATTTTCCACCCCCGAGTTGGGGGTGGTAACCACCCCCAGAGGGAAAGATTTTGAAGTGGAGGGTATATTGAGCTTACCTACAAATTTTCATGAAAATCGATGCATATAAAAAAAATTGCGAGGTTTCCTATTATTTTTACCGTCATATCTTGGACTATTCTTGTTTGTTTGAGAACTTTTCTTACCATTTCAAAATACATATTTTTAAACCCTGAGTTAATATCTTTCTACACTTTTCATTGTCAAATCAGTAGTATAAGCTTTGGGGGTACGCGTGGTTACTCAAGGAGTCTACTCGTCGCAGCGTTGGACAGGGGGCGCCTGAACCATCGCCTAGTATGGGTCTAGGTCGTGGTAAGGGTGGCCTCAGGTTCGATCGTTCCGATTCGAAAGAAAATTAATTAGTTATTACTTCACACAACCCAAACACAACTGGATTCCGCATCAGCGTCGGGGGAGCCGGGCACTGACTCAGTCTCAAAGTAACTTATACAAAGCAGTTTCAATTCGATTATCACTTAAGAAATAATTCATTAAAATGTTAAAAATGTCAAACTTTAAATTTATTTAAATTTAATTAATTTTACTTGTATTTAAAAGAACGTGTCCGGCTGAACAGCCACGACGCCTTTTTCAATTTCATGTTGTCATTAACGTACTTGCGCGGTAGCTGTTCCGCCATGACACCTCTTTGCCGAACAGTTAACACGACATTCAGTTTTCCAAAAGTTTAATTTTTATTTAACTAATAATTCTGTGAAGAATTCTCAAACAATTTGAATTTAATTGTTTATTTTATTTTGTTTAATCTTAATAAGTTTGTGATGTCTGTATTAATATCATCAAGTTTATTATGTATACAACCTGTTGGTTTAAGTCTGATTGACGTAAGTTTTACATATACAGTTTTTATATATATTTTTTATCTAGTAGTTAACTTATGTAATTATTTAAGGAGGCTCTGAAGATGGTTTGTTAAAACCGAAAGCGCTTAGCCGATGATTAAAAACTATACACACTTAGTACGAATTTCTTTTCTTTCCTGTTATCTACAGTGTGTACTCCATAATTTGGTTACTAACTTAATTTTGTTCATCACCCATAAAATACACCTGCAAATATTATGCTGATCATTATTTTTTGGAAATAACTATCCAATTCGATGATATATCTGCCCTTGTACAGTAAAAGTTGGTGAGCATCTGGGCATTCTTATCTCTTTATCAACTCCAAAGGGTGTCATTTGAAAGCAAGAGTTATACTTTCTTATTTTGCTTAAAAATTACTTTGACTCATCTGTAACTCTTAACAATAAAGTTTTTAAAGGCTTTTTTGGTTCACCAAGTAATGAAAGTAAAACTTTATCACTGGAACAGTACATTCCAACAGTTTCATTTTTCCATTTGAGAGTATCGCAATAGTGACATTTTTTATTCATTGAGCCAATGACAATCAAAGGATGATTATGATATTAAATTAAAGGATCATATTGAAATCCATTATGCATTATGAATTCTTCTCGCCTGCGATTGTTCTGGTGTTTCTATCGCTCTTCTAGGTGCCTGCAGCATAGCTTGTCTTTCTGAACGAACTCGTGCCTGAACAGGAGTTTCAGCTGCTCTCAAAACACTCTGTCGCTCTGCTTGCTGTTGTCTTCTCAGCTCTGCGTGAACCGAAGATTCTTGTTTTCGTGCAAATTTTGCTGCACGGGCCCGCGACGAATTTTTGGATAGATCAGATTTTCGCTTCCGAGGCATTTTTAAAGAAGAACAGAGTAAGAATTAAAACAAAAGAGTAAGATCAAAACGAAAGCATCTAACCACAAAAATGACATCTAACCTCAAAAATTCAAATAGTTTTATACTGCATATATAATGACAGATGACAGAAAAAAAAAATAATAAATATGGAAAAATTCCAAACAGCTGAAACTATAGTCAATTGGATTGGATATTGACGTGACCGTCGGTATTACAGTACTCAGGGTTGGAACTTCATTACTGAACCGCTAGATGGCGTTGAAGAAGCTAGTTTTTGAGATTTTTTTGACATTTTTTTTTTATTTTTCGTACAAAATAATTTTTTTAATAAAAATTATCCTATGTTACTTCTAATACCTCCAAGAATATGTGTACAAAGTTTCATGATGATCGGTTGAGTAGTTTTCACGTGAAAGCGTAACAAACAAACTTACATTCACATTTATGATATTAGTAGGGATAGGGATAGGGATTGGAATATAGTAATCATTTCTTGGATTCCAAAGTTTTTAATTATTTAAAATGTAGTTCTTAACTGACACCAACGTTGTAGGTATTCAATTGCAAAATTATTTAATATAAAAGAAAGAGGCAATAAGAAAACTGGATTTTTTGATCCTCTGTAATATATATAGTCGGAGGTATAAGAGTAATAAATTAATCTGAGCACAAGAGCATAAGTAAATCAGTAGGTATGATGCTAGGAAAAATACGACATTTAAAATAAAGGATGTAGAAATAGTTATTATCCTAACAAGTGCGGAAAGTTATATTTTACTGCACGCGAACTGCCGGGCAAGCAGTTAAGTGCGGGAAAGTTAATTTCCGCAAGAGTTAGGATCAATATTTTTTCTACAAGCAAAATCACTTTGAAAATTATTTAGATATTTGAAAAGATGCGATTGTGACAATTAAATCTTTCATAGTGTCAATAAATACACGACTGTAGCTATAGCAACCCTACTTAAACAGGTGATTTTGTTGTTGCTTTGAGTAAGGTTTACAGGGGTGATTTAATAAATTATGATTTTTTTAAAAACAAACATTTTAAAAATACCTATTTTCATGTAAAATAATCTTAATTTTTTTTACTATTTGTATGTAGTCCAACAAGATAAAGATAATAATACAATAATTTGTCAAAAAGGTTATCGGAAAACATTTTCAATTAATTAAAAAAAAATGCGTGCGGGAAAAAACCTTACCCGCACTCCGTGCGGGAAATAGATATTTTCTGAATTAAAATGCGTGCGGGAAAGTGTTGTTTTACACATGCTTGTAGAAAAATATATGGTATTAAGCACTAAGTACAGTGAATGCTGACAAGTAAAAAAAATGTGTTGAGCATGTTATTAATATAGAACAAAAATTGTGGGAACTAGACAACTTAATTGAAGAGACAGTTGAGCCGCTGATAAATAATAAGCGTATATACACACATGAAGCCACTTGTGTCCGACACCGGTGGTTGCCACCGAGGGCGCATCAGCCGGGTATACAAGGTTCTCCTTTAATAGTAGTTACAAAATCCTCAGTATTGCATTCAAAATGTTTCTTCATAATAAACGATCAAACAATTTCAAGATATAGACACAAAAAATGGTTGGTGTGTACACCTCTATTAAAAACAACGTACTGCTAAAAATAAAATATAGGAAAGTGGCCTGGCTGGTGGCGAGGGTAGGACACTAGCGTAGCGGCAGTTGAGCAGCTAAAACTGGTGTGGTGCGCAAAGTGGCTCGTCTGTAATCGTACATTTAAAACAATGCATTGCTATCGGTGGTCGCCACCTGTGTCGGACACTGGTGGTTCGTGTGTATATACCCTAAGATACAGTTAATGGTGACACTTTTTCAGACGATTCGCAGTACTAGTATATAACTACTAATATACACTTTTATTGAATAAGAAAATATTTTATAAATATGTTTCATCAGTTTGTTTATGTTCTTGTTACGCCAATAACCACAATTTTATTTTTATTTCAAGACCATAAATATTAATTATTCTCGAACGGTCCTAACCATTTCAATGATTTTTATTTTGCATGAAAACGACCAAAGCAACACATCGGTATGCAGGTAGAAAAATATTTAGTCATTTAAGGTATTAAAATTTGTTTTTTTAAAACCGGCCAGAAATTAGTACTTTCCGGTTTATTTTTAGGTCAGAAAATGTCATTTTGTCGGACAAGTCCGGTAAAATAGTTAGTCTAAGATAGCGGTCAATTTTATGGTAACCGAGTTTTGTATATATGTATTTAAAACTATAAAAACATAAAACGAGCAGAGCGTTTGTGACAGTCTTATATAACAAGATGTAGAGATGATACGAAACGTATCTAGTGCCGTGCTGTCAATAATAAATCCAGTTTTAAACTGGATTGATGTTTGGTTAGATTTCCTTACTCAAGACACCGGTAGATGCTGCGACATAAGTATAAGGATATTAATCACCTCATACAAGGGCAAAACCAACTACAGACACCGTGTTTTGTGTTTTGCTGTTTTTGGAGCTCATCAGTGTAGTATAGGTTATGTCTCTTCAGTCACTAATGAAGAGACATCCCCTGTATGAATCGACCAAATCCTTATAGATGTAAACTTGCGAAAGTAGAAACCATTCGCAAGTGGCCCCATCTTCACTCCAAAAATGGTACTACGACAGTCGCTTTGCATCTTGAAAGTAACTTGACATATTTTGACGTTTAGTTGAAAACGTGAAATTTATTATAAAATGGATATTTAAAATGATGCATTTGATTGTGAATTAATGGAAGATGAAATTATACCAGATGAAATTGTTAAGGCGGCCACCCAAGCAAGGTTTGTTAAAAAAAAATGTTAAAATTAGTTAATAAAGAGTTCTTGTTATAAAAATGTAAACTGAATAATATGAAGTTTATGGTACAACAATGCCCGTTTTAAAAAAAATATTGTACGTAATATGTCCCAAAAGTGCTTTTACTGGACTCGCAGGCTTGCCTACTTGTCCAGTAAAAGACCACTTTCAGGACTTGTTACGTAAACTACTATTATTATACCAGCTTAATAAAAAATATAAATAAAACTTTCCGAGACTAAGGCTAAGGCAGCTATTAAATATGATAATTGATATTGTATCAATGGTTTTTGGGCTGTTAGGCCGGCGTCGATTGTGTTGCTGACTTGACGTTTCGCCAACACGAGCGGTTGGCATCTTCAGAAGTTGCTTCCTGGTTGACAGTCAGTTCTCAGTTCGCAGACTGTCAACCAGAAAGCAACTTTCTGAAGATGCCAACCGCTCGTGTTGGCGAAACGTCAAGTCAGCAAGACAATCGACGCCGGCCTAACAGCCCAAAAACCATTGATACATTAGACAATGGCCGCGAAAGCCTTTCACAGTTGATAATTGATATTGTTCTGAATTTGATTTATTCAACGTTTAAACTAATATTAAAATATTTTTTCGTCGAGTAGACAATTTCCAAAATTTACCTGTTAGTACAGTCAACATTGTGTAGCTTATAAGAGGCTTCATATTAACCGATTAACACATCTAATTAATAAAAACTATTTATCACAAATTAATTATATTGGATTTGTATACTATTGTTTTTAATATTAAAATGAAATCACAGAAAATAATGTTTTTGATAATAATCAAATCAAGTCTCAAATATCTCGTTTGAATATTATCATTAAAATATTTTTTTATCGCATGTTGATTTTCATTGTATCTGGAATAATAAATCTAGTCGGTAAATATTTTAATTCGAGTGTTAGATGTAACAATTATATTAAATGATGATTAAATTTTTGTTTGCACATAGAATTGCATAATGTATTTACAGTAACTACAATTAAGAATACAACGAATTTTTATTTAAAAGAAGTAGTCTTTTGTGGGATAATCCCGCGCAGTTAACAGTACCGAGAATACTATCCATCACATATATGGAGGAAAAGATGATATCGACGATCGCACCGTTGCGCGTTGCCGCCAATCGTATATGTCTGTATGTATATGAAACATTTAAAACTGGATACTTATCTATATATCTACTGAAAAGCTTAGTGGGGTTAGTATGCACGCAGGGACCCAGAGACAATATGCAGGCCGCAGGGACCTCTCTCCGAATTCTCACTGTGGCACTATCACTCACGACACTAGATGCTGCCAAGAGCACAACTCGGCAACGAATGACACCTTGCAATCAAAAATCTTAAAAAGGAGATTTGGAACAACAGATTTGTTGTAGGGACTTATGCACAGATTAGCAGGATCGCTGATAATGCATGATGTATTAAAAACGGAGAGAACGATCTAACGAGCGAAACAATCCAAGGAGAGGAACGATCCAAGGAGAAAAACTAATAGATATTATTAAAATAAAATAAAAATATTAAGTTGACCCTGGGGATCTTTTAACCGATGAAGCCACAGTAAGAACGCGTGATCTGTAATGACTACGAAGTGTACATGATCCATGTAATGTCTTAATTTTTCGACCACCCAAATGACTGCTAGGCATTCATTCTCCGTGACTGACAATTTCATCTCTTGCTTAGTCATGGACCTAGACAAATAACATATGACCTTTTCACCTTCCTCGTATTGCTGTGTCAACACGGCACCAAGGCCATAATTTGATGCATCAGTTTGAAGATGGAACGTTTTATCAAAATCTGGAGCAGTTAGAATCGGAGCTGTAACCAATCGCTCTTTAAGTTCGGTAAATTACGTGGAGGTGGGATATCTAAGATGGCCTTCACTTTTTCTGGGTCCGGGCGCAAACCTTTGTCATCAACTACATAACCCAAATATTGAAACTGAGGCTTACAAAAATGACACTTCTCCTGGGAAACAATCAAACCTGCAAGTCGTAAACAGTCGAATACCTCTACGAATAGTTGTAGTTGATCTGGGAAGGTGTTAGTAATCACAATGATATCGTCGAGGTAGACCATGACATTGGGTTCTAGTTCGGGACCTAGAATGGTATCAACGATCCTCTGCCAAGTGGCTGGTGCATTTGATAATCTAAACGGCATCCTACGGAATTGAAATAATCCCCAGCCTGGTACCGTGAAAGCGGTATATTCTCGAGAAGACTCCTTTAGCGGTACTTACCAAAACGCGGATTTTATATCGATGGAACTGATAAAACGCGTGTCTCGCAACCGGTCTAAGCTGGTCGATATATAGGGAATTGGGTACGCGTCCTTTTTAGTACAAGAGTTAACCTGACGATAGTCTATACAAAACTTGAACGATCTGTCCTTCTTTCGAACTAGACTTACGGGACTGGACCAAGGACTATTTGACCTTTCGATTACTACTAGGTTTAATATCTCTTTCACCTCGTCGTCGATGATTTTTTTTTGTTTGTAAGGTGACACTGGTTAGTAGCGTTGCTTGATTGGCCTAGTTTCCGGTTCCATTTTTATTTTATGTTCCGCAACCTTACAACATCCAAGACCTGTACCCATTTCGTCAAATTTCCGACTGACTAATTCGGTTAAGGCGTTTCTCTTTGTCGCAGACAACTTATCGAGGCTCTGCACGCACGCTAATTCCAAGTTTGGTGATTCGGAAAAATGCCAGACATCTTTTTTTTTTTTTTTTTTTTTTTTTTTATTTTTTTTTTTTTTTTTATTTTACGGGCAAGCCCAATTCAGAAAATATTATTACAAAAAGAAAAAAAAAATATTACAAAGACAAAAGCAAAATCATAAGCAGTGTCAACACAAAGAACAAACATTGTAAAATGTATTGGATAACAAAGCTAATAAGTTAAAGGAAAAAAAAAGAACATTACGATATAAAAAACAAAACAAAGTTTAAGCTTAAAAATTGCTGATAGAAATTATACCACTAACATTGTATGTTCAACAAATGGTTTTTAAATCTATCCAAGGAATTGCAGAATATATTTAAGTCATTTAGAGAATTCGCAAGTCTAAGTGTTCGTGGTAAAAAATTGTTGTAAGTATAGTTATATCTATGAAAGCTTATGTGAAAAGTTTGAGTTTGTCTTGTTGACCGAGTAGGTACATAAAGACCAATTTTTGACAGAAGATCGGGACAACTACTATTACCATTAATAATGTTGAATAAGATTGTCAGATCTTTTCTTTTTCTACGGGTTTCTAATGAAGTAATATTCAATAATAATTCAATATCTGTGTAGCTACGATATATATGTTGTTTAAAAGCTATGTATCTGAGAAAGGTGTGCTGAACTCTATCAAGTTTATTTTTATGAACTATATAATATGGAGACCACACAGAGGAACAGAAATCAAGATGGGATCTAACAAGTGAGCAATATAAAATTTTTATTGAATTTATATCTGTGAAATCACGAGATGTTCTTTTAATGAAACCAAGCATTTTCATAGACTTTTGGGCAACGGTACTAATGTGGTGTTTAAAGCTGAGTGAAGAGTCTAATATTATGCCTAGGTCTCTGATTTGAGTGCACGATTGCAATGCTTGATCGTTAATAGTATAGTCATGTGTTAGCAAATGGTGATTCCTACAGAAACGCATAATATAACACTTACCAACATTTAATTCCATGCCATTAAGAGAGCACCACTGGGATAATTTGTTAATATCTGATTGTAGTCCAAGAATATCATCATGAGATCTTATTATTGTAAAGCACTTAAGGTCATCTTGTTTCAAATCTGGAATGATTTCCACGGCCCTCCAAAAATCAATACCCAAGATGATGTTGTGTGACAATGCGGGTAATACGATGACATCTATTAGTCGTGTCTTCCCCATTAGGGTGATAGTCTGTATAAACCAATACTCTGACAAATTTCGCCGTTAGCAACAGTACAAGAACTCGGGTCTTTCACTAATTTAAGGCCTAGACTAAGAAAGATTTCATAACCTGGTAACCCTCCAATCGTGCGACTAGCACCGAAATCCAGCAGGCCTAATATTGAACAACCTAGAACGTCAATTTGAAGTTAAGGCCGTTGGTCAGCCTGAGCATGGGAGATAACATAATCTAACAGTAATTTGTGGGAAGTATCATTCGTGTTGGTCGTACTATTACTAGATTGGGAGAGAGGGTCACGACCTAACGATTTCCGTTTCCCTGAGGATTACATTTAGGGCAAGCTCTAACCGTTACGTTAGGGGTACCACAACGATAACAGTGAACTTTCCTGGGGTGTGGACAATTTCTTTTAACGTGTCCGGTGTTCTGACAATTCCAACAGACAAGGTCACTGGATGAACGGCCAGGTATACTGGTTGATGCATCTACTTTGCCTACTTCAGAATGATGAGAATCAGAGTTCTCATTAATAGATCGTACATCCATAAAGGCAAAGTCAGATTCGACAATTTGATTTTTCTTACGAGATGGGGGCATGTAATTTTCCACTCTATACTTTTTGGTTTTCAGTTTCATACATTCCTCCTCTAGCTCCTCTATTGTTCGAACAACAGTAATTGGGTGTCATAAAAAGGTAATAAATTCCTTATCAAGAGGTCTAGTTGCATCTCCTGTGTAAGACAGCCGTAGCGCCGGAACAAGACTTTCATGCAAGACAGATAATCGATTATACCCTCGGATGTGTCTTGGGTTCGTTCTAAGATTTCTTTGAAAAGCCTAGCGCGATAATCAGGTGGTTCAAATTTAAACACTTAACCACATGAATCGCACTGAGTTGTTGGTTTATTATCTGACGGAAGACAATTTGGACATGCGTTCGGCATTGTCGACTAATCGATCGGTATTGATTATTAACTAAAGTAAATGAACAGAATAAACTGACCTTGTGATAAACGGCAGAATTAAATATCTCTTTTTGTACTGCAAAACTTGCAATTTCAAGATAAGTCATCCACAAAACATTTATTATTTACACATAAGTTGACAATAGTTTTCATTAAATATACCATAGAAAACTTTAAGCAAACGAGGAGCACAATTTAACGTTTTCTCTCTCTTACTCACACCAATACATATGTAATAGTTTTTCCTATTTAATCCCACACAAATTTCCTCCGCCGAGTGCACGAATAGAAGTATAACTTTAAAAATAAAACACTAAAAAACACTTTTATGCACGACCGGGCGGTAAAGTATAGATTATTACATACATTTAGCGGGCGTAAAGTGCCACTTTAGCGCCCGTGGACTACTTTACCGCCCGCCGGGCGATAAAGTGTAAATGGCGGGCGGTAAAGTAATTTTTTTGTCTTAAATATTGAAATACTTGCAATCATCTAAACTGACAATGAGTCTAAATAAAAATGGCCACCACCTATTTTGACTTTGTTGTTAGGGTGACGACAACATAGGTATATAGATTATTGTTTTAAAATATTATCTCTAGCCTCTGTGCATATTACTTTCAATCAAATTATTTATTTTAAATAACGAATAAATACAAATTATTAGGTGAATGGTTATACAGGGTAAGTTGTTAATAATATCGAGGTTCGAGGTATAAAATTCATGCAAGTTGAAATGGCATTTATATTACATTGTCCTTTATAAGTTTTATTATTAAAACAATCGTTGACAGTTGACATTTGACAGCTGACAGATAATATTTTACATATGACAGTAGAGATTTGACATTTCAAATTTGGCATTTGACAGTTGGAACTTGACAGTTGACGTTTGATATTTGACAGTTGACAATTGACAGTTGAAAGTTGACATTTGACAGTTGATATTTAACAGTTGACATTTGACAGTTGACATTTCACAGTTGGCATTTGACAGTTGATATTTGACATTTGACAGTAGACTTTTGTCAATTGACAGTTGCCATTTGACAGTTGACTTTTTTCAATTGACAGTGCAATTTTTTTATAAATGATTATTAAATCGGTCGTGCATAAAAGTTTGTATGTATTTCGGGCGTAAACAGCGTTTATGGACCTTACGTGTTAATAGCCCTCGCCTGCGGCTCGGGCTCTTATTTACACGTTACGGTCCATAAACGCCTGTTTTACGCCCTTGATACATAAATAACTATTATTAAAGATATTGGTTTAATTTAGTTATAAAATTATATAAAATTCTACAGAACTAATTTTAATTTAAACAATGGAATCATTGTTTACAGTCATTTGAACAATAAATAAATAATTATTATTTTACATATTAACTAGTAAGATGTTTCTGTATTTCTTCTAATGTTTTCCCTTTTGTTTCAATAACGCAAAAGTAATTAAAAATATTTGCAACTGCACAACAGCCGGCAAATATTATGAAACAAATACCCAATCCAATGGCGTCCATTACAGTTTGGAAATATTGCACAATGAAAAATCCGATTACCCAGCACAACGTAGAAGTCAGCGAAGATCCCACGGATTTTACACTAGAAGGGAATATTTCAGACATTATTGTCCATGGAAGTGAACCAAGACCGATATTGTAGAGTAATATAAATCCAATTAAACAAATAACAGGTAATATTGCGATACTATCGAGATTTTTATGCTGTTGGTCCCTCATATAACTATAAATACCCATAGGTAGTTCAGATGCAACCATTCCAATAAAGGATATATATAATAGTATCTTTCTACCCAATCTGTCAATTAAAACTGCACATAGAAAACTAGAAAGAAGCTGTACGAATCCTACTAGTATTGAACAAATTTCCGGTTGAAGAGATGTACCAGCTTGTTTAAAAATTTTTAAACTGAAAGCTAGAATAGCGTTTATCCCTGAAAACTGTTGTATAACAATCAGTCCAGAAACAATGATAAATCCTTTTCGATTCGCTGGTATGCCGAACAGATCTTTAAAACCAGCTATCTTTTCACCTTTTAGAGCTAATTCTATGGAATTTAATTCATCATCAATATTAAAAGTGGGACCTCTTATTTTTTGGAGAATCTCTCTTGCTTCAGTAGCTTTATTTTTGGTTAGTAGATACCTAGGAGTTTCTACTGCAATTAAGAAAAAAGCTGGTAAAAATATGAGCGGAAATATTGAAAGTATTAAATTAAAAACTAAAACATTGACATAGGGACCTAGACAATAACTGAATAACATTCCAAGACACAAGAATACATTCATTAGAGTTGCAAGGGTTCCTCTACTACGGCTATCTGCTATTTCTCCTATGTACATTGGCATTATAGTAAACGTTCCACCTGTAGAGAGACCACCTAAGAATCTACCTATGTAGAAAAAGTATAAATTTTTCACGAATGCCATTAACGGAAATGAAATCGCTATTGGAAGTGCAGCGAGTAAAAGTGCGTATTTTCTTCCTATGGTATTAGCTAGGTATCCAAATAGAAATGGACTAAATGCCGCACCCAAGAATAATAGCGATGAAATCCATGAACCTTCTGTTTGAGTTATTGAAATTGTCGCATTAATTTTATCCAATTCTGGTGATGGCCATGTTAGAGCTGTACCCACTGAGAATGACAGTACGTTACCTGAAAAATATATTTAATTTTAGTTTTACACATACAGTGGACAGTGAATGACTTCTTATTATTAGCAAAGGCGTTAGCACCTTACACTATGACCTTCTATGACACTTTAGTCTTAAAATCAGCAAATCTCATCAGTCATCACACAAGAGCGAGAATATATAGTAGGTTTATTCCAAGTGACAGTTTTGTGCCGTATTAAAACGATTCTGTTAGGCCGGTCGCATACTTACAAGACATTTATTCGCAACATGTCTGCGACATGTCGCAGACATGTCGTTTCATTGCCAACACAGCGGTTCTTATGGCGAGTTGTAAACCAAACAGAAACGCCGCGGACAGGATGAGACTTGTCGAAAACAATTATTGTACTACACTGCATGCCCCAATTTCAAGCGTCATTTGTGTCCGACAGCTACTTCCGTATATGGTTCAATAATGGAAGATAATCCAACATTTAATGTAAAATTTGTGCAAATGGTTGAAAATAAATATACTGCGATGAAGATTAGCTTTACTATATGGATGAACCCAATATTTTCGAGTATTTTTCTTCTTTCGCCTTCGCAATATTAGAACCGATAATATTGCCACATCCTCATCCGACGACATAATGTAGACTGATGTGCGAACTACGGAGTTTTGTTTCCGATATTTGTGCTCACCTGTGTTGAAGCCACATGTCGTAGACATGTTGCGAACAAATGTCTTGTAAGTATGCGACCGGTCTATATAAGTACGTTTCAAGATATTTCGTCTTAACTTCTGTTTCCAATATGATTTAACAATAATAAAATAATAAACCCTTAGTAAGCAGCCATTATTTATTTCAAGTAGGCACTTAGGACGCAGGTAGATTTTGCATTAATGGCACAAAATGGTTTTTCTTACGCGGGTAAAAAAATGTACAATTATTTGTCATGTAAAAATTATGTAAATTTTTAATTCTTAAATATTTGTTGTTTCTTATTAGTCCGGTAAAATAAGGATGCAACCTCGGAAAGAAAGATAATAAGCTAAAAATTTGCATACGTCTTTATTTTGATTTGTATAATCTTGTTTAATTACTAACCGCGTAAGAATTTATTTTGAAAAAACCTTTGATAAGTGCTTATTAATTTAAGAGACCTTTTATCCGATACTGACTATTACGAAAGTGAAATAGTCACTGAATTAAGGGATGCATTATATGACATATATTATGTTAATTAAATCCCAATGGTTCGGGAGCCCAAAGGGTTTTTGTAGCCGTTAAAGAGACAAGGCTCCACCAAAGTTTTTTCTATGTATTTTAACCCTCTGATCTGTGTAGCAAAAGGTAGAAGTCTTATATCTCCCTAAAGTGGGTAGGATGACGGACCAAACAACCAATTGATACAGACCAATAAGTCTATCGTCATTCGTATCGAAAACGCTGGAGAAACTGGTCGATAGATAGGTATATAAGGGACGAAATCTTAAAGGACAACCCATTAAGTGATCGTCAATATGCATACCAGCGGGGAAAATCCACAGACCTAGCGCTGGATGAATTAAACAGGCTATTATCAAAGTCAATTGAAGACAAAGAAGTAGCCCTAGCGGCGTTTATTGACATTGAAGGAGCCTTCAGTAATGTGGGGCCGACGCACTTTCAAGTAGGGGAGTCCTCCCACTAATATGCCAATGGGTGTAGGCCAACCTAACGCATGGGATCGTAGTGTCAAAGTTAGGTGAGGCGTCCATTGAGGCAACAGTGGGAAGGGGCTGTCCGCAGGGAGGGGTACTGTCGCCTCTGCTGTGGTCAGCACTTGTGGATGACCTCCTTAAGAAACTCCTCAATGAAGGCCTTCACTGCCTAGGTTTCGCAGATGATATGGCCATAATCATCAAATATTAGACCTATTTTAGATATATTTTGAAATGCTGCCATCCACTGTATCAAATTTATAAATTTTTTGGCAACATCTTCAAATGTCTGCATTTCTTTCCATGATATTGTACGTGATGATAACATAACATCAATTATTTAACAAATAAGTTTCATCAGTATTTAATGTTTCCTCTAAATGAGAAGGAAGAATTTTTCCCAATTTTCAAGTTAAAAGACTTTTGTTGTTGTTTTTTTTTTCATGAAATCATTTTTATGAAATAATGCATTATCCTACGATAAGTCATATTGCAACAATGATTGATATGGATAATTTCGCTCATTGGCTAATGATATAACTCTCTGGATGTCACTAACAGGGGTAATTTTAGTTATTTATTATACAAGGGAAAAAAGTATTAGATTTTAGCTCGAGGTTGTGTTGTCTCTATTTTTTTCTGTGACGACGATTAAATATTTCAAATAAAATTAGAAAATTACTGATGCAAAATTTGAATTTTAAAACTAGTAGGCTTTTGTCCTTATAGTGACAATTAGACCTGCGTTATTAATCAACTATCTGTCAATTTGATTCTGTAATTTGTATATAATAATAATAATAATAATAATAATAAGTTTATTTACATAAAAAATTACAAATACAATTAACAATATATATCGATCAATACAGATGTAAATAAACAAAAAAAACCAACCGCAAGGATAAAAATCCGCGAGCGGCGATATTTAAAAATTTACATTACTGTTTAAAAAAAAAAAATTGAAAATTTGAACATATTACCTACATTATTGAAATATTAGCTTTAAATTTGTAAAAAATGACACATACTCACACATATAACATACAATGTTGAAACAAAGTAGGAATTTACTGAACCATAACGATTAGAACCTCATAATAAGAAAACTGATATAAATAATAGTTAATAAGGACTCCAGGACTTGTAGAACTCGAACGAATTAAATGTATTACCAGTGAATTAATGAATAATAATAAATAATAAGCGTTTCCCACCACATGCAATTTATCCCAAAACTATATATTTGTACTTATTTTAATAGATTCCAGCGTTTTTAAGGTCTATCAAACGGTGAATCTCTTCTCTTGATTTAGACTTAATCCACTTATTTATGGGTTTTTTTAAAGAAATTTGGATTAGATATTTGTTTAAAATCAGTAGGAAGTAAATTAAAAATTCTTGCAGCCAGGTATTTATAACACCTTTGACCAATAGTTTTTGAACTAAACGGGACTTCCACTGAACCTTGATTATATCGTGTTTTATAGATAAAAGGTACTGTATAATTGGACTTTTTTGTTTTGTGTTGAAAAATAAGAATACAACTACAATACATTTGGTAAATGTCGAAGATGCCACTATCTTTATAGACAAGTTCGCTAGGGTAAGCTCTGTGTTTACCAAGAATTATTTTTAGAATCCATTTTTGTAAAACTTCTATATGTTCTAGATAATTTTTTGTGAAACTACCCCACGCAATAAGGCCATAAGACAGATGGGATTGGACAAAAGCATGATAAAGACATGTAAGTTGCTGAAAATTACAGAATTTTTTATATAATTTAAATTTTGGTATTAGTGACCTTAATTTGCGAACTAGTTTTTTTGAATGGATATCCCATCTCATATGGGGATCAATGTGAATGCCAAGATATTTAGAGGATGTTCGGGACTGAATTTTTAAGGTGCCCTCCTGGATCGGGATACTCAATTGATTAAAGTTTGGTAAATTAGCGGAGTAGCTCGTGAATGATAAATAATGGGTTTTATTGAAGTTAACAGTAAGCAGTCGACTATTGAAAAAGTTTAATATATTGCGAAAGTCTGATTCTATTTTGTCTTTGAGATTTGACCAATCATTATCTTCATAAAAAATTGCTGTGTCATCTGCAAAGCTTATGGCATCTCCTTTGATATTCAAATCAAGCAGATCATTGATATATAATGAGAACAAAATTGGGCCTAATAATGTTCCTTGAGGAACTCCGCAGGTAACTGTTTGGCTGTTACTTAATGTTTCCCCAATTTTTACACACTGTCTTCTATTATTTAAGTAGCTTTCAAACAGTTTATAGTTGGGGCCTCTAAAACCAATTCCTTCTAGTACTTGTAAGAGAACTGAATGACTCACCGTGTCAAAGGCTTTAGTAAGATCGACAAAGATGCATATAACAGGCCGTTTTTTATCCATTGCAGAATAAATTTTTTCTGTTAAATATGCTATTGCATCTTGTGTTGACTTACCTGCTTTAAAGCCGAATTGCTTATCAGAAATAATATTAAATTTATATAAGTACTTATCTATACGGTCTTTAATAATCTTTTCGAAGACTTTTCCAAGTGTAGGTATGAGGGAAATAGGTCTGTAGTTTTCAGGAAGTGTTTTGTCGCCGTTTTTGAAGATGGGTTTTATAACTGCTACTTTAAACTCATCTGGAAAATATCCCTCATCAATACATCTATTTATTAGGAAGGCCAGTGGCTTACTGATAAATTCTACGACTGCTTGCATCATCTCAGAGGTTATACCGTCTTTGCCAGGACATTTCTTTTTTTTTTAAATTCAGTATGGTACATTTTACTTCCGCTTCTGACGTGGGCAGAATAACACAAGAGTTGGTAATGGTTTTTACATTAAGAGGATTTGCCGATTTTATATTTTGTGCTAATTTTTTGCCAACAGATGTAAAGTATTCAACAAAAGTATTTGCTATCTCTAAATTATTTGAATGGGTTATACCATTTGAATCTGTTAATTTTTTTATTTCATGAATTTCCCTCCTACCCTCTATGAGTTTAGTAGTTTGCCATAACTTCTGTATATTACCAGTGTGTTGTTGGATACATGTTTTAAAATAATTTTCTTTAGTTTTTTTGATTAGATGGTTTAACCTATTGTTATATGATTTAAATTCATTTTTAAAATTTATGTTATTAGGATCATTTTTCATTCTTTTATACAGTTTGTTTTTGTTAATTATTGAATTTACTAAACCAGTGGTTAGCCACTCTTTTCTTTTTTTATATTTGTTTTTAATAATAACTAATTTTGTGTTATTTTTTATGTAATGGTTTAAGGTACTAGTAAAAATGGTAGATGCTGTTTCTATATTCTGTGTGTTATAAAATGCCAACCAAGTTTCATTTTTAAGTTGTTCTCTTAATTTCTCATAATTAACGCATTTTTTTACAAATTGCATATTCTTATTAATATTATTATTTTCTTTTTCAGGTAATTGTAATCTTAAGGCTGTAGGTTTGTGGTCAGTTATGAGATAATCAACAACGAATGTTTGAAAGCTTTCAACTGCGAGGTGACTTTTTATAAATATGTGATCTAGGCATGACTTCTGTCTAGTTGGAATGTTGATCCCAGAAATGAAATCGAATTCGCTTAAGATGTTCAGATACTCATTGACGTCTGGATTTATGTCTAGTATATTTATGTTGATATCTCTTAGAAGGATACATGTGTTATTTTTATTAAATAAATTTGACCTAAGGAATTGTTCCAATTTGTTGTTAAAATTATTTATGGGAACTGGAGGATTTTTGTATATAGCTATCAGATCTATTTTCTGATTCTTGAAGTAAATTTTAAGATAAATTGCTCTGGTTTCATCAATGCTTATTATTTCATAGTTAAAATCTAACGAATTTTTTATAAAAATTACAACACCATCATTTTTATTCAATTGACCTTCATTATAGATGGTTGTATAGCCTGGTAAATTAATTGAATCGGTATTAAAAATTTGGAGGGTTTCGGTTAATACTATACAATCAAAGTTATGGTTAATCGCGTCAAGTAATACTGTCAACTCATCCAAGTTTTTATTGATACTTCTGATATTATTATGAAATATAGAAAAGGAGTCATTGCGTACAGAAGTGAATTTATTTTTTATTTCTTCTATATTAATAAGTTCAGCCGAAATTTCCACCTGCTTAAAGTTTCTTATATATTCTTCCATACTTAAATAGTTAAAAGGATAAGTTTAAGAATTTTTAAAAGTAGCAAAACAGTTATCTAAAAACACGAAGTAGCAATACAAAATAACAGGCACTATAAAAATATTATGACTAAATTAAATTAATTAAATTAAAGACTAAGAAGGAAGAAACAAGTTTTAAAAATATTTTACAGTAAATTAAGAATACAAAGCAGTACAGAATTAAGTAGTAATAATAAATAAATGCGAGAGGATAAGAAAAAAAATAAAAAATTAAGCTAATTTTCTGCTTCCAGAGTTTTTCCTAAATTTATATTTAGGATCCTTTGGCGTTGGTTGATTTTCAATTTTCTTTTGTCCACTTGTAGCTGGAGGATTGTTTAGAGTGATTTTAGAGTTGTTAGGTTTTTGTGGTGGCGCCTGCTGGATTTTATCTTGTTCTGGGAGTTCTGGGGGAACTTTAGCAACCGATGGCGTGGTGGGCTCACTACTTACTTCCGGTTCGGAATCAGAGCTATTATTCATTTCTCTCAATTCTGCTGCTCCATAGGGAGTTCCATTTACATAAAGTTTATTGTTTTTTATATAGCACACGTTATCTTTGTATTGTCGTGAGAGATAAAGGTGTTTCTTTAAAATTTTGCTATCTTCTCTTTGAGTGGGTGTTAAATCGTGGGCAATTGACACCGTAGATCCTTTTAGATTTTTAACGTTATCGAAAACCTTCTTTTTTGTGAGATACGAAATAAACTCTATTTTTATTGGGGCATTTTGTTGCCGCCCCAGAGTGTAAATATTGTTAATGTCTCGTTCAGTCACATTTAACTTTAGTAAATTATTTAGTTCTGTTATTACGGAATTTATGTTTAGGTGTTGTTCCTCTCTGTTAATTCCAAAAACAATTATATTATTCTTTTTGCCTTCACTTTTAAGTGACTCTATTTCCTCTTTAAGGGCCTCGTTTTCTCTTTGCAAACTCAATTCTTTCTGACTAATTTCCTGAATTTGTAATGCTGGCCTTGTTTCAAGAGCGTCTATTTTATTCTTCAAATCAGTGTTCCCCCTCGTAATAGCTTCTAATAACTTCTCATTAGAGATTTTGCTTTCGCCCATTATATAAAAGTGTCAGTAATAACATTTAGTATTTACGATTTACTGTTTACCGTGTTTACCGTGTGTGGTCAGCTATATTCAATTTGTAGTACGAAATTTGCAAAAACTTATCTTGATCACTTACAGATAAGCAGCTGTTTTAAGTTTTATTTAGGTTATGATGATGTGTGCTAGTTCTAATAGTTATTAACTAGTTAGTAAAAATCACAATTTTTTGTTTATTAGCAAAGTATTAACAATTACAAGTACTTACGTACTGTTCAAAATTTTTATTTCTTGCAGTTTCACAACTATTTTTGTATTTTAGGAAGAGATCACTACTTGCGAGCTGTTTACTTAGGGAGACCACACACTATATATATATATCCGGGAAAAAAGTACTCACTTTTTTCCCATGGTAAAAAAGTAATAACTTCATAAAAAGTGACGTTTTGTGACCCGTTAACAGAGATAAAATGTCAAACTTTTTTCTCGTCGCAGAAAAAAATATTTTTTTTTTCACTTGATCAGTTGATTTTGGTTGGGATGTAAAATTAGGAAAATTATTTCTAGTGAGTGTTTCAGATAAGGATTTAGTATACCCTTCATACACCCTGCGTCGTACGTTACAGGAGATTAAATGCATATTGTTCATAGCGTTAAAAAGAGTGTATTTTCGCATTGCAACCGGTTTCATCTCATACTTTATGATCTTAAGTGTCAAATAGTCATCGCAGAGTTCAAACACATTAGTTATATAAAATTTGAAAAATGTCAAAAATGCTATTTTTCAAATGTTTAACAATTTTTAATTTGAAAACGCTGCGTCTGATGAAAAAATACATGGGAAGATTTTTTGCTTAAAATTATTCAAGGATTACGGTAATATTTTTTGTTCTGCGAAAAAATAATTTTTTTATTAGTAACAAATTATTTGTTAATAACAAATTTCCTAATCATTTCTCGGGAATCCACTCATGATATTTGTAATCAGGGGGTCAAAATCCATAGAAAGAACTTTGGTCGAGCCTTGTCTCTTTAACGGCTACGAAAACCCTCTGGGCTCCCGGACTATAAATAGTAAAAAGTGACAGGTCATTCCTTGATTCTAACACGGATCACCTAATTTACTGAATTAATAACGATGTTTAATACAATTGTTATATATATGCCTATATATTTTTTAATTACCTTTCCCATAATTAATATTAAAAATTCTACGTAAAATTTAATTAAATATGATAAACCTTTTATAGTCTAGTCGACAAGTTGAAAATGGTACAAAATAGAGATACTACTCTTAAAATTATGTGCGATAGCTCATTGTATCCGGAATGACGTCTAGAAAAATGTGCCAAAAGCGTGTATTAGCACATAAAAAATTGCAAAAGTTATAAACAATTAAAGATGAAAAAAATGGTCTTTCGTTTTTTGCCAATATTTAATAAAATATTAATATTTAAAAAATTTCAAAAAAAGATTCTAAAAGAGGAGGAAATTTCTAATAAAAAACTCCAAACTCCTGGAACTCCTCCATTATTTATAATTTTAATTTAACGCTGAAAATAGGTCTGCGCGCGACATTTTCAGGTTGCGCGCGTGGAGGTCAAAAGCGAGTACGGCACATTAATTAATTTATTTAAGGTATTGAATATTATTTTTTAAACTTGAAAAAATTATGGTGTGTTCTGAACATTATAAATAATTTATTCCCGTTGGAAATTTTACTTAAAGTTAATTTTTCAACAAGTTAAACAATTGTTAACTAACAAAATTTTCTTGAACTTTCTCTTGAAATTGTAAATAAAAAAAAAATGTTTAAATAATTGCCGTAAAAATTTTTCGCTTCATAGAGCCATTCTAATATACATACTTTACAAGATCACGCCATAAAAATTAAAAAAATATTCATACTTTGTTTATAATAATTTTTGTAGTTAAACAACATTGCTTGGATTTTTCAGTTTTTGGTTAATTGCAAAAATTATTATAAACAAAGTATGAATATTTGTTTAACTTTTATGGCGTGATCTTGTAAAGTATGTATATAAGAATGGCTCTACGAAGCGAAAAATTTTTACGGCAATTATTTAAACATTGTTTTTCATTTACAATTAAGACGAAAGTTCAAGAAAATTTTGTTAGTTAACAATTGTTTAACTTGTTAAAAAATTAACTTTAAGTAAAATTTCCAACATGAATAAATTATTTATAGTGTTCAGAACACACCATAGTTTTTTCAAATTTAAAAAAAAAATATTCAATACCTTAAATAAATTAATTAATGTGCCGTACTCGCTTTTGACGCCACGCGCGCAACCTAAAAATGTCGACCGCAAACCTATTTTCAGCGTTAAATTAAAATTATAAATAATGGAGATAGAGTTCCGGGAGTTGGGAGTTTTTTATTGGAAATATCCTCCTCTTTCAGAATCTTTTTTTGAAATTTCTTAAATATTAATATTTTATTAAATATCGGCAAAAAACGAAATGCCATTTTTTTTTTTCAGCTTTAATTGTTTATAACTTTTGCAATTTTTTATGTGCTAATACACGCTTTTGGCACATTTTTCTAGACGTCATTCCGGATCCAATGAACTATCGCACATAATTTTAAGAGTAGTATCTCTATTTTGTACCATTTTCAACTTGTCGATTAGACTATTATAACTCTTCAACTGGATCCTCTCCCCAATAATAGGGCGGATCTGTAAAAAAAACGACAAGATTTGGCTGTTGGGAGGGAACCCGCTAATTTTTGTTGAAATTGGTTAGAAACAACTTATACAACTATAATTGAACAATCTTCATTCTGGAAAAGTTGCGCAACATTAATAAATAATCAAAAAATAAAAATTTTCTTTTTTTGCTTATAACTTTTAAACTATAAATTTTTGAAAAAAGTTATAACAGAAGAAAATCTTTGTAATTAAATTTTCTATTAGATGAGATTGGTTAGAAAGTCCAAAATTTATTACCCTTGTTGCAAAATTGCAATAATAGATTTGGCATAATAATTTTTCAATCCAGATTTTTTTAAAATGTAAAAATAACAATAAACAATTTAAATTGTTAAAAAAATACGAATAAAAGAGCAGCCGTCAGCTGAATTCAAATCGATTTATTTTGGGGGGCCACAATAATTGTATAAAATTAAAAGAAATTTTTTTGCTTATAAACCATTAGAATAACTCTGCAAATATTAAATCTGCATATTTTTTAAAGTTAAAAAAGTATTTGGAAAGACGGTAATTTTAAAACAAAAGAACAATTAATTATCTCGTATAGTTTCTGAAATACAAGATCTTTCTTGATATATTTTTTCATGTCTTTAGAATACCGATAACCGATATAAAATCAAAAAATAAAATTGTCCTAGCACGTGAAAAATAAAAAAAAATTCCACAAAGAAAGACTGAAATCTTAAGTTCAAAGTAGATAGGATAAAAAAAATTAATTTTCTCAGCTTTTACTGAAGCGATTTTTATCATTTTTTTTAACCGATGTAAATCGGACAAAGAAGCTAAATTTATTTATAATTTTTTTTTTAAATAATTTTTTTCGTAAAATGTAAAAATATAAATAAAATTTTTAATAAATTTCGTATCAGAGATATATTTTTATGTTAAAAAGACAATAAATTTAATGTTATTTTAAATAATACAAAAAATCGAACAGTTTAAAAAACAATTATTCTAATCATGTTATCTTGCTCTGTGTACTTTGTTTCGCAGTTAAGATTCCAAATTATCATTATTTAAATCTTCATCTTGCAGTTCACATTTCAAATTTATCATTATTTAAGTCAAATTTCTTCTTCAAGATTAATGTAACGACTATCAGAATTTAACAAATTAAATTTTAAAAATTTATCTTTTTTTTAAAAAAAAAATCTGGATTGCAAAATTATTATGCGAAATCTATTGGATAGATTTTAATGAATTTTTCTTTGTTGTTTCATCATTAAGTTTTTCTTGGCAGAATATAAAGCTCCTAAATGTATTTTAAAGGGTTGAAAAAAAATTAAATAAAAAATGAAAATTTTTATCCTTTTTGTAATGATTGTTGCAATTTTGCAACAAGGGTAATAAATTTTGGACTTTTTAACTAATCCTATCTGATAGAAAATTTAATTACAAACATTTTCTTTTGTTATAACTTTTTTCCAAAATTTATATTTTAAAAGTTATAAGCAAAAAAGAAGAAAAAAACTGTTTTTTTTTATTGTTTATAAATGTTGCGCAACTTTTCCAGAGGGAGGATTGTTCAATTATTGTTGTATAAGTTGTTTTCAACCAATTTCAACAAAAATAAGCGGAAGAATATTATCCATTACTCAAATGTGGTCAAATGGTAATACCAAAGAAAACACAAAGTCTCGTACCACAAAATATTTAATTGTATGTTAAACTTGTTGACAACTAGTTTCGACCAAATAGGTCATCTTCAGGTCTACAAAAATATGGAAATGGTAGAACAATTCTAATAATATTACAAATAAGAGTTTAACAACTTACCAAATGCAAAGTAAAGTCAAAAAATTTACAATTGTATCATAACAAATTAAATGGAAAGGAAACTAAGTGGTAGAACAAAATTCCATATCCTCAACATCCAACGTCCATCTGTAGCAAAACAAGTGTGTAGTAGTAGAGTCCAAGGGTGGAGGTAGACTCATAAAGGATCAAAAGACCAGTGGTACGAAAAAAATCATATAATAACCAACTCAAAAACAAAGAAAGTTGGTAATAAAACGTAAACAAATTAAAAAACACGTGGAAAGAAACTGGAACTGAGAGCTATCAAAGCAAAGACATCAGCTAAAATTTAGAGATGAAAAGACTAGAATCTGGTGGAATGAAGGTCAAAAAATAGTAAACGCCATCTAAAGGTTTGGAGAAAACCAAGTATTTAATTGGTATGTATGGCGAAGTACAATAAATTAACGAAAAGAACGTTAATGTATGAAGTGCAAAGGAAGGAAGTTTTTGACCTTATTATATAAGCTGATAAGTTTCAGAAAAAGTGGAATATATGTCCATGGAAAAAGGAAAGATGTAGTATATCCAGTAAATATGTGGGAAAAGAATGTGTAACGTAGTAACATACAAAAAGGTAGAAATGTATGTATGTAAAGCCTAAGTTCAAGGCATGTGAGAAGAAAGTCATTAAAAGAATGGACAAACCAGATGTAAGAAATCCACAGTAAATTCATTGGTAAAAACAGCTCCAGAACCATATTGATCCATAACACAGCACTGACACAGAAAAAATTAATAGTATAACTTCGATGGTGACCGATGTAGTTAATAAGAACTGTAAGCGTTGGTAAATTTATTTTTCAGCTTTTCAAAATTCATATTAACTTAAATTCTTTTTTTAATATTATTTGCCTTTACCTATAATATTATTAAGTCACTATCTTTGTTGATTCATTTTTGCTTATATTACTCAACATGTACGTTATATTACTCTAACATGCTTTTTTATTGTTAATTAATTTTTAGTCAATGTCATCACATTATTAACTTAATTAATTTTATTGAATCCATTGTATTTTATGTATCATGGTATATGTATTTCATCGTTCTATGTCCTCTGCATCTAATTGTCTACCTGTTGACAATTTCTGCTTTTATGTTTCCGCTCATGCGCATCAGTCTTCATTAATTACCATATGATTGTTGCTTCCATCTTCGTTAAACCGTGCTTTTACCAACGCTTACAGTTCTTATTAACTACATCGGTCACCATCGAAGTTATACTATTAATTTTTTCTGTGTCAGTGCTGTGTTATGGATCAATATGGTTCTGGAGCTGTTTTTACCAATGAATTTACTGTGGATTTCTTACATCTGGTTTGTCCATTCTTTTAATGACTTTCTTCTCACATGCCTTGAACTTAGGCTTTACATACATACATTTCTACCTTTTTGTATGTTACTACGTTACACATTCTCTTCCCACGTATTTACTGGATATACTACATCTTTCCTTTTCCATGGACATATATTCCACTTTTTCTGAAACTTATCAGCTTATATAATAAGGTCAAAAAACTTCCTTCCTTTGCACTTCATACATTAACGTTCTTTTCGTTAATTTATTGTACTTCGCCATACATACCAATTAAATAATTGGTTTTCTCCAAACCTTTAGATGGCATTTACTATTTTTTGACCTTCATTCCACCAGATTCTAGTCTTTTCATCTCTAAATTTTAGCTGATGTCTTTGCTTTGATAGCTCTCAGTTCCAGTTTCTTTCCACGTGTTTTTTAATTTGTTTACGTCTTATTACCAACTTTCTTTGTTTTTGAGTTGGTTATTATATGATTTTTTTCGTACCACTGGTCTTTTGATCCTTTATGAGTCTACCTCCACCCTTGGACTCTACTACTACACACTTGTTTTGCTACATATGGACGTTGGATGTTGAGGATATGGAATTTTGTTCTACCACTTAGTTTCCTTTCCATTTAATTTGTTATGATACAATTGTAAATTTTTTGACTTTACTTTGCATTTGGTAAGTTGTTAAACTCTTACTTGTAATATTATTAGAATTGTTCTACCATTTCCATATTTTTGTAGACTTGAAGATGACCTATTTGGTCGAAACTAGTTGTCAACAAGTTTAACATACAATTAAATATTTTGTGGTACGAGACTTTGTGTTTTCTTTGGTATTAAAAATAAGCGGGTTCCCTATCAACAGCCAACTCAAAACCGATCCACCTGGTCTATTAGTCAACGCGCATCTCTTGGTTAAGTATGGTTTATACAAGTTGTATATTAAATATCTAATTACTAATTAAGTTCGTTCGGTTTTTCTATATCGCACATTGCCATGGATATTGTTTATGTTGTTGATCGAAATTGAAAAACCTACTGTCACTTTAGTATATATCCTTCTTTTATCAGCCACATAAAAATTTGCTGAAAATTGTTACATTCCCAGTTTTAGTAATTAAAAATAGCTACGAAACAACAGTTATTTGAAGTTGTTTATTGTATGAGTACAAACTTGGTACAAAAGCTGCAGATGATGCCATTAGTCATCAAACAGCACAGAAGTGGTTTAAAAAATTTTCTTAGGGAGATCATAGTTTAACCAACCGATAAGACGAGCTCAGGGAGACCAAAAATTATGAACAATGAGAATCTTCGACAGGTTTTGGACGGAAATTACAGGAAAACGTGGCAAAAGCTTGCATAAATATTTAGTGTGAGTCCTGAAACTATTTGTTAGCATCTTCAACAGCTAGAAAAAAAGTGTGTTCCACATAAATTGATAAATGATAACAAATTAAGTCTCAGAATTTGTTCAGCAAACATTTCACGCAACGGTAATGAACCATTTCGTAATCGGTTATTAACCTGCGACAAAAAATGGATCTTGTATTCGTATCATTGGTTATCACCTACTAATTTAGTACTACCCACGAACAAGGCTTCCTTGCACCAAAACAAAGTTTTCTTGGGTGTTTGGTGGAAAGTAACTGGAATTGTCCATAATGAGTTTTTGGAAATGGGTCAAACCATCACTGCTAACTTGTATTCTGAGCAGCTTTAACGAGTACAAGCAGCACTCATCCAGAAACAGCTTTCTTTGATCAATCTGAAGAAAGTGATATTCCTGCAGGATAACATCAAGCATCTTACTGCAAGAGTGACTCGAGAAAAAATTTCTGAACTTTGCTAGAAAACGTTAACGCACCCACCATGTTCTCCCGACATTTCGCCAAGTGATTATCACCTTTTTTTCCCTCGACAACCGTATGAGGCACAGAACAGTTCCCAAATCGAGATGGTATACTAAATTCTGTCCGTCAATTTTTTGACTCCAAATTCAAGAAAGTTCTATGATATCGGCAAACAAAAATTGTTCCACGTTAGCAAAAGGTCATTGAGTCTGATGGTAATTACTTTTTATTATTTTGTTTCCCAAAAAAAAAATTTGTTTTATCAAAAACCGCATGATTTTTATTGGTTACTTAATAATAACAGTAGAGAAGCACCCGAACAACTTTAATAAAAAAGAGGAAGCAGTCAAGATCAACAAAACATGGGTCCCCATAATTAAGGGTGCGAAAACTCTACCCTTAACGAACAACACCGACCAGAACCGATTGGAATCGAAAGCAACTGAGGCCCCGCCCATTTCCTTCTTGACGTATAAATACGGGCTCCGTCCACGCAGAGCTCAGTAGTTCGCAGACTGTCAACCAGGAAGCAACTTCTGAAGATGCCAACCGCTCGTGTTGGCGAAACGTCAAGTCAGCAAGACAATCGACGCCGGCCTAACAGCCCAAAAACCATTGATACATTAATAACAGTAGTCTCTTTATGGTCACTTATTGCAAATACTTTGGGTGGTGATATTAACAGCATTTACGGTTGATTAAATAACTTCAGCTCAAATTAACGGTAGCATTAACGATTATCTGTTTTTTTTTTTCGGAAGTAACAATTTCACGTTGGAATAGAAAAATAAATAAAAGAGAATATAAGTCTAACAACAATAAAATCTGCTGTTATAATTTAACCAACGAACGATAGGAAGATCATCAGAAATATATTAGAAAGCATTAAAACATACATAAATTACGATCTAAAGTGCCTTAGAAATACACAAATTGCAGAACATAGATCCACTTATTACACAGTGCGAGTGATAAAAATATACTCTAATAAACCAACATGTTGCATCTTTTTATAAGTACATAGGTATACATACTCGTACATATATCAGCTGATTATGTTTATTCGTGGGTGCCAATAAATATCACACCACCCACGGTATCCTGTGCAATATTTTTTCTGTATAAACTATAATCCTAATATCAGTATAACTAGTCTTTAATTAAAATAAATAAGACTGAGTTATGAAACCTTCGCAAGACTAGGTACCTATATACAATAACTTTGTAGGAACTTTACTAGGTGCAAAGTATATTTCTTTTATTAGATATAAAATATATTGATAAAAATAATGAAGAATTATTAAATCTGAATTGTTACTACACAATTTTCCTTTGGTATAAATAATGTTCGTTTTGCAAAAAGGTAAGATAAGTGATTCATTTTTTGAATAATTTTTTTTTTCTGTTTAGCTTTTTTTTATATAGTATCTATAACATGATTTGAAAGATAATATCTTTACTCACCTATGGTTGTTGTTATAAGGGAAAAACTCATTGTTAGGTATATAACTAAATAATTAATATTACATAAAATCACTCAACTTAAAGTTATTTTATTCCTTCATATACTAAATACAAAAAAATAACTGTTAGTTTAACTATACAAAGATTGCTGTCGATTAATCTTATCAAATTATTAAAATGACTTTTCAATGATTGTATGATTAGCATCAATTGTACTTTTAAAAGTTTTATAGATAAACTTATTTATTAATCAGATAAACAAAATAAGTACACAAATTACAAGAAAAAAATAATTATTTGGAAAAAAGTACCATTGACCTTGCTGTTGTTAACAAATATTTTACACACTTCACAAAAGCATATGTCAAACTCAATAATAATAATCAAACTATATTTTATTGTATTTTTCCATTAATATAATATAATGTAGATGCCATTTTATTTAATTGATGTTTTTTTCAAGTCCAAAATAAGATTATAATTACCTATAAAACGGCGGAAATACGAAATTTGTTGGATATTCAAATGCAATAATTTAAATCTGTTAACGTATGTTCCGGATAATTACTTAATATTTTACCCATTGTTTTTATTTTATATAATAAAATTGTAGCAATTCTAAAATCCGATCTTTCGCTTCCAATTAAATTAGAAATTTATTATTTTATTATTCCCTGGACCGTATTAGTCTTCTGAAAATTCCTGGAAAATTTGTAACGTTTGTAACGTTGGTTTATTGTTTAATTTTTATCGCGCCGATGCGTAGGTCGATTGCCGATTTGGTAGTGGGAAATGATGCTTCGTCGACGAAATGTTTTCTCTACTCGTTCATTTCGTCTTCGATTCAGATTTTATTTTTTGACTACCTTCGCGCTTCATTTCTGGTGAGTACCATTTTGCCTTGGTTTTAATTTTATTAGTTACAAATAATCCAAATTGCGATGAATTATTTAAAGTATTTGACTAACACTTTTCGAATACAATTGCTATTGTAAAAAAGTCAGTTTTTTGTGATGTTAAATAAAATATAAACATAGATTGTAATTAATTTTTTCTCGAATGTTGAAGAAACTAGATAGCGATTGTATTCGATAGAAATTACTTAAGGTCGGAGTTTTGATTTCAATTTTTATTGCTAGGATTTGTCACGTGCAGAAATCGGCAGCAATATATTTAAAAGTTAAGTTAATGTTCGGCTCGATTGTTAGCCTCTAAACGGGTTCCGATCCGTGTGTGGGAATCTTATTGACCTGACCCGTGGGGAGAGTAGAGAATTTGATTGTCAGGTCGAAAACATATCGGGTTTTTACTGTTTAAACTAACACACTAATAGCTAAAATTTTAAATTAAGTAAATAAGTGCATCGATTCCTTTTGATATTAATAATACATTTAGTTTAATGAATTCGATTTAATTTTAACATCATTTTGTAAATCAATTTAACATTTAGCAAAGTCATTTTTGGCACAACAGAACACACCAGTTCCCCTTCTTATTCCCAAATGTCATTGCGAGAGACATATGCGTAAATTTCCGGATCCTAGACCTTTCTTTTCGATTTGAACAGTTGAACGAACAATTTCAGTGCTATTATCGAATTAAGTGACGCCATTTTGTGAAGTTGAAGGTTCTTTTGGCAATATTCAAGCCATCCGTAAGGGTTTTTGAACTTCACTTCAATTTATTTTATCTAAGCCTCATTTTTGGTTATTCCTTTGTGGTATTTTTGAGTAGGCGTATAGATAAATCCATATTTTTGGGATTTGATTAAATGGTGCTTCCTTCGGTAAGTTATACCTCATGCAAAATTATATAATGCCTTTTCTTGACACCGTCATTCGTTTATAGTGTGATTGCTAAGAGGGTTCGTTTCGAAGAAGCGTGGACATCCGATTTAAGATCACAAAATCTACCACCGGGTGTTAGCGAATTAACATCGCAGTTTGGCTGCTTAACCCCTATTCCTAATATAAAAGGGTAAGTGTTTACCTGTGTTTATTCAATAAAATCGTAAATTATCACCCATATAATAGCTACACGTACATACCTAAATATTACGTTAAATTATGGTATTTTGTTAATATTAGATCTATCGTTTCCTTTTATGATTAAATTCATTTTGTGTAATTAAATTTATCAGTCATAAATAAACCCGACTAAATTACTAATTTTAAGTTTTAATGGTTATTATTAATTTTTATATAAACTGTTGTAAATGATTTTGAATTCAGGTGCAATGATTATTTTTTGTGATATGTTTAACCTGTTTTAACTATAATTTAATCTATAAATTTTGAATTTAAATATATTTCATTGTGTTCCATTATTTTTATATCGTATATTTTTTTTTTATTTGTAAATTGGATTTCTAAATTGTAAATTGTATAATGACACATGTGCATCTGATTTAATTGATTAATTTACATATTAATCTCATCAATAATTCTGTTATTGTTTATTATTATAGTATACCTTCAGTTTTTTGTTATCAGTAATTTAATCTTTAAAATTGCTTTTTTTTTCCTTCTTTTTATTAAGCAGAGTCGGTACTTGTAGCTTTAATATATTTTGTTTCTTAAATAATTTAGTGTGTAATTCAATCTTTTAATCTTTTGTAATAAGTAGAGTCAACATTTGTAAATTTAACGTTTCTTTCTTAAATAATTTAACTTTGGAATTTTTGGCTAATTCGCTTTTTCGACTAGGGTTTTTTGGACCTGGCGAACATTTGTTTTCTTTTTTGGACCTGGCGAACATTTGTTGTTTTTGGACCTGGCGAGTAAAATTGTTTTTGGTTCTGGCTGAAATTATTTTTGGTATTGGCTGAACATTTGCTTTTGGACCTGGCGAATATTGTTTTCTTTTTGGACCGGGTGAATATTTCTGGATCAGGCTAAACTTGTGCCTTACCAACATCAAAGCAGCAGGCTAATAACGAAAGCCTCACTACCAGCACTGCAGCTAACAGATAAGCCAAAAATTTAATTTTAAGATTAAGACATTGTAAAAGTTGTTGGTCAAATATTGATTATTTATAGTAATTTTTAATTTTTAAATCTTTCATATTGCGCTGGGTGATCACTCATAATTAAAGCTGCCAGGGTTTTGACATTATTGTGGAACAAATTTTCTGATAATCGCTAATTTTCATTATTTCATTTATATATATTTTTATATATTGTATAACTCAACTGTTGGGTTTATTGTGCGAGGGGGGGGATTATTTTTTTTGTCAATATAATTGATAGATCTACCTTTGTGTATTACTCAGATCTTCACCCACTCACCACATTTGTTACTCAATCAATTTTCTTTTTTTTTTTTAATTAAGATTCTTAAATTCATTATTTATCTCCAGTAAGATAGGTCAGTGCCTGGAACATCAGGGGTTTCCGATTTGAACCGTTAAAATCGGTGGCGCGACTCACATTATTTTGTTTTGAATTACCCTCTACGGCTGAGCTGGGCACAAATTTGCCAGTGGAGAAACCACTTACCCATCTTAACTGGAGTTGGAGATTTCAATTTAAACCATAAGTTTAAATTTTCAAAATTTGATTTTATTTTACTTTTACTAAAAGTACGTGGCAAATTTTTGGCGCCCAACGTGGGGCCTATTTTTTTTAAATTGGCCATTTTTTTTTTAAATTGGGGCGTAACTTTTTCTTATTGTGTGAAATTATCACTTTTACCTTGTTTTAAAGTTCTTTTTAATTGGTGAGCTGAGTAAGACTGAGTAACTTGGTAACTTTTAGGTATTTACAGCAAATATTTTTATTATTACTATTTTTTTTTATGCTAAAACATATTTCGCATTTATTGAAATTCCGCTAACACCTAGCGATCTTAAACAACTGTATCGTTACGCTTTCGTTGAAGAGCGCATTATCTGTCGTGCAACTATTCGTGAATTTGTTTTTTCTTTGTATTTTTCTTCAGTTATTGTTATTTGAAGTCCATCATCCCATACAGCGGGGAAAATTATCATATTAATCGTTTTAAATTATCGTTGTTACCGTTGAATTTTTATCGTAATTTTAATAAACCATGTATTATAAAATGGATATTTCTTATCTAAAGAAGGACATGTTAATGTATGAACTCGCGGTGCGTGGAATAACTGCCGAATCAACACAAACAGTGGATCAGTTACGTGCTACCTTGCGACCCATCTTAAAGATGGAAAAAACGGGAACATTCACCGCTCCTCCTTATTCCTTTGCATTCGAAGATGAAATTAAGCAAATTAAAACCTCCCTGGAACAGGCAAAAAAGGCAATGCCGACCGCCGGAAGCGAGGATTCCCAAACGAAGTATCACTCCACACTTTCCAAATTGGTGCACATCTACCAACGGGTAAATCGGATACCGGAGACTGGATTGGACGAGGACGAACGGAAGGAGAGAACGAAGTGGATCATGGAAGCACTAACAGCCCTGGATACATTGGAATCGGTGAGCAAACAAAATCCGGAATTGAGCCACATCCTGCAAGAACCGGGGGATAGCGTCACTTCCACACCCACCGCTTCACACTCAAGGCTACCAACGATGGCATCGTATTCACCGCCAAGAACGAAACCTCATACCATCGATAAGTGGAACCTCAAATTTGACGGAGAAGGGAAAACATCCATTCATAACTTTCTCGAGCGAGTTCAGGAACTGCGAAGGGCTCGCAACATTTCAGAACGACAACTGTTCGACAGTGCCATCGACCTGTTTTCAGGCAAAGCTTTGCATTGGTATCGAGCCAACTCTCATAGGTTCGTCGATTGGACCAGCCTATCAGACCTGCTTCGACGCCATTTCGAGCCACCAGACTATCGAACTCGGTTATTCCGCGAGATGCTTGATAGAACGCAGGATACTTCAGAAAGTATAATCGACTACCTAACCTGCATGCAGATGTTGTTCCGACGTCATGGAGGACTGACGGAAGAAGTCCAGCTGGATATTATTTCTCGAAACCTGTCACCGTTCTATACTACCCAACTTCCTGTGGTGACAACTCTTGAGGAGTTGGAGACCGAATGCCTGAAGCTCGAGACTAAGAAACATCGAGTGGACTCTTACGTTCCACCATCCAGGAGGAAAAACCAGTTTGTTGAGCCTGATTTTGCTTTCGTAGGCAGTACTCCCAGATCATCGGAGCCGACTCCCACGATGGAGGAAATTAACCAAATCGATTCCCCTCGCGCTAGGCCACCAGCTAGAAACGTAGTTTGTTGGAATTGTCAACAAACGGGTCATAAAAATCGGAATTGTCCAAATCCGCGGAAAATCCATTGTTATCGCTGCGGAACACAGAACGTAACTATAAGATCTTGTCCCAAGTGTTCTGGTTCGGGAAACGGATCGAGGGAGAACCGTTAGGTCGTGACCTTCTTCCCCATACTACTCCAACGACCAATTCACTAGATATAGCCCGCAAAACATTACTCGACTATGTAATCGCGCACGCTCAAGGTGACCAACGACCTTATTTAAGCATAAATATATCTGGCTACCCTATTTTAGGATTACTCGATTCGGGTGCTAGTCGTACTATCGTCGGCCTACCAGGTTATGAAATACTCTTGCGATTAGGTTTAAAACTTGTGACACAATCCACTACCTGCACCGTAGCTAATGGTGAATCATGTGCTAGCATCGGTTATATACAAACACCTGTCACACTGATGGATAAGACCCGCATGATCGACATCCTAGTACTACCTCAACTTTCCCACAACCTTATCTTGGTAATAGACTTCTGGCGAGCGATGGAAATCATTCCCGATCTAAAGCAGGATGTCTGGCGATTCTCGGAATCTCCAATCAATGTAGATGTAGCTCTAGTCCAAGGGATAGATCATCTTACTCCCGAGGAGAAGAAAAACTTGGAGGAAATCGTCGAACAGAAGATATCTGCGATGGGTACTGGTCTCGGTTGCTGTAAAGTAGCTGAGCATGAAATCATCCTAGAGCCCGGAACTCGACCGATCAAACAGCGCTACTATCCGGTTTCCCCATATAAACAGAAGATCATAGATGACGAAATAACCGAGATGCTAAGTCTAGGAGTTATCGAAAGATCTAATAGCCCATGGTCCAGCCCAGTATGCTTGGTTCGCAAAAAAGATGACACCTTTCGGTTTTGCGTCGATTATCGACAAGTAAATGCTGCGACTCGTAAGGACGCCTATCCTATTCCTTACATTTCAACCATTATTGATAGATTGAGAGACACGCGTTATATTAGCTCAATAGACATAAAATCAGCGTTCTGGCAAGTACCACTAAGTGGGGCATCCCGGGAATATACAGCTTTTACAGTACCTGGGAGAGGTTTGTTCCAGTTCCGTCGAATGCCATTTGGGCTATCGAACGCCCCTGCCACCTGGCAAAGAATTGTGGATACCATCTTAGGCCCAGAACTAGAACCGAACGTTATGGTATATCTGGATGACATCATCATCATATCTAACTCTTTTGATGATCATCTTAAACTACTGGAAGAAGTATTCGACCGTCTAAGAAGAGCAGGATTAGTAGTCTCGAAGGAAAAGTGCCATTTCTGCAAACCACAACTAAAGTATTTGGGTTACGTCGTGGATGATAAAGGGTTACGTCCAGATCCGGAGAAAGTAGAGGCAATCGTGAATATACCCCCGCCGCGGAATGTCAACGAAGTCCGTCGGTTTGTAGGGACCGCTTCGTGGTATAGACGCTTTGTACCCAATTTTTCCTCTCTTTTGGCCCCTATATTAAAATTGACAAAGAAGAACGCCAGTTGGCATTGGACACGTGATTGTCAGAATTCGTTCAACGCCCTGAAAGAGTGTCTAGTTACAGCTCCTATTTTGACAGCTCCTGATTTCGAGAAAACCTTCTATCTTCATACCGACGCTTCCAACTATGGTCTAGGTGCTGTTCTGTCTCAGCAATTCGAAGAGGGAGAGAAGGTGATCTGCTACCTATCCAGATCCTTGTCGAAGCAGGAAATGAAGCTTTCAGTAACGGAGAAGGAGTGCCTGGCTGTTATTTGGGCCGTCGAAAAATTGCGACACTACTTGGATCACGTTCACTTTACAGTAATCACGGATCACGCGTCACTCTTGTGGCTACATCGACTAAAAGACCCTCAGGGCAGGCTTGCACGTTGGCAGTTACGACTCCAACAGTTCGATTATAAACTAATACACCGGAAGGGTAAAGACCACATAGTCCCCGACTTCCTTTCTCGAGCTGTGCCAGAACTCATTGATTCGGTAAATTCATCTAATACCTGCTGCACAACCTCCTCGACTACGACGGATAAATGGTATATCTCATTGTTAAGGAAGGTTCAAGATAATCCGAGAAAATATCCATTATGGAGAGTGCATGACAACGTACTTCTCAAATTGATGAAACCGACCATCCCGAACTTCTCTCCTTCCATGGACAACTGGAAGACGGTGGTACCAAAAGACGAGCGTTTATCCATCCTAAAACGTTGTCACGATATTCCTACTTCAGGACATATGGGAGTATTCAAGACCCTTGGGAAAGTCCGTCAAGGTTATTACTGGCCCAAAATGAGAGCAGACGTGTCTAAGTATGTGAAGACATGTAAATGCTGTGCTCAGAACAAAGTGGAGCAAAAACCACCAGCGGGATTGATGGGAGATCGACCGGAGATTACGGAACCTTTTCAAGCTATTAGTTTGGACTACATCGGACCGCTACCACGTTCAAAACGCGGCTACCAATACATTTTAGTAGTTTCAGACTATTTCAGCAAGTCTGTCTTCTTGTATCCCTGTCGGAAGGCTACTGCAAAGTCACTAGTCGAAACGATGGAAGCTTTCTTCTTACTGTACGGAACACCAATGACTGTGACGTGTGACAATGGGGTACAGATGAAATCGAATGAGTTCCGCAAATTATGCGAGAGATACAACACCAAGATATTCTTTACCGCCTCCTATAACCCACGAGCTAATCCCACCGAACGCCATAATAGGATAATTAAGACCATGCTGCGAACATATGTTAACCAAGACAATCATAGGACCTGGGATGAACATCTAAACGAAATTGGCTGTGCTATAAGGACATCACCTAGCGAAACTACAAAGTACAGTCCTTACTACCTCATTTTCGGGAAAGAACATAAACTCTATGGGACAGATCATCGAGCGAAGACATCGATCGCAACACCTACTCTGGATACTTACGTTAAAAGTCGTCAGGATGGATTTGTTAAGTTGTACCAACAAGTAAACCAACGTATTGCGGCAACGAGAACTCATAACGCTAATCGCTATAACTTACGTAGGCGACCGGTATCTTTCAATTGCGGAGATCAGGTGTGGCGTCGGAATAAAGTTCTTTCGGACGCGCTAAAGTATTACAGCGCAAAATTAGCTCCCACTTATGTAGGTCCCTATATCATAAAAAGAAAGTGTGGCTCTTGGTCTTATGAACTACAGGACGAACAGGGTAATCAAAAAGGCGTCTGGCATGTCCAAGACCTCAAACCATTTTGTGATCCAAACTTGGAACCTTAAATAACGATATATTTAGGATTTTTTTTTCTCTATCTCCTTTTCGCTGAATTATTTTCCCTCGTCTTTACTTTTATTATTATTTTCAGTTAATTTCCTATTTCATTTAGTTCGATTTTGTTCACTTTCTTTTTCTTTTTTTTCTTTTGTGTGCCTTGTGGCTGGAGGCCTAAGAATTTCACCACCCGAGGATATTCCAGGCGGAGTGGGTAAGAGTCCCCTAACCTTAACACTTCTGGGTTCAAGTTTCGTTATACCTTGGGTTGTTTTACTGTTATTCCATCTTACCTATCGTCACTTGAATCCAATCTTTTCAACAATCCCATCGTTGATCTCTTTTGTGTGCCTTGTGGCTGGAGGCCTAAGAATTTCACCACCCGAGGATATTCCAGGCGGAGTGGGTAAGAGTCCCCTAACCTTAACACTTCTGGATCCAAGTTTCGTGGTTTATTTCGTCTTGCGTTGTAATGAATAACTTTTACGTTATCTTATATTTACCTTATGTCTAGTTATTTCATTTACCTGCTTCCGTATCAGTTATCACCGACTTTAGTAGTAACCTCATGGTTTTGGTTTCAATTTTAGTGTATCTATGTCACTTAATTGTGGATTTTTGAGACCCTAACCTCTATTTTCCGACTGGACCATTGAATCCTTTTGCGTTTTGGCTTTTAGTTTGGGTTATTAAATGTCCAGTGGGAAAGACCTAGTTGTGGGATTTGTAGAGGAATTCTCTGAGTCGGACTAGTAAAAAATCATATTATTGTCATATCTTAACTTTCGTACTTGGATCCAACACATTATTTTTTTTTCAACATGACCATCGTTGACTTTAACACTCTAGGATTCAGTTTTGTCGTAACTTTTCTTACCTTATCTTGTCTTATCTTCCGTACACTGAATCCTCTTCCGTTATTCGTTTTCTTCGTTATTAATACCTTTATTTCTCTTTTCTTTTTTTTTCCTCTCTCTCTGTATCTAATCCCAACTTTTTATTTATCTCCATCTCTTTTAATATCAGGTAAATATATTTACTCCTTTCTTTTCCTTCTCTTTGGTCCTTAATTGCTAGTTGTACTGGTTGTCCCGAGGTTGACTGGAGCCAGATGCCTTTTGGTTTTTTTTCTTTTTTTGGAGTACTGTTCAACGTTAGGTGTTGGGTTTAGTTCATTCTTGCTGTTATTTGTATTTAGGATGTACCCTTCAGGTACACTTCCAAATTGTCACCGGATCCTTCTGATTCGTTTTAGTCTGGTGTGGGCTTTATCACACTGGGTCCCTTCAGGTCCCGGGCTTCGGCCCAAAATGTCCCTCCGCGATTTCTTTGTTTATGGCCTTAGGCTCTGGTGGGTGCCGGGGCTGCACGGGGTGTCGCCTTAAGTGGAACCGCATTGGTTACGCTCCGTCAGTGGGAGGTGGATTGCTCGCCGGCAGGGACCCGAGGGAAAACTGTCACTATGCGGGGGTCCACTACTGCTGTCAGAGTCAGATGACCTTGCGGGGCCTCCCGTGGAAGTCTCGGCAGTATCAGAATCTTTGATACCCTTTAACTTGTCCCTTTTTATTTCATGATATACCGACGGAGGTTTAGAAGTGGAGGAGGCTTGTGAGCGTTGTTAACCGGGTGAGTGGACCTTGTACTCTGTAAGGTGTGAGGTCCAGGGGTGTGTAACCACGACGCGATTGAACATCTTTTCGCGAGGTCGCCCCTGGAAGAGTGCATTGCCTCTGCTCGCCTCGGGGAGCATCGCTCATGATCCTCTGAAGCGGATAACCGAAGTTGTTTCAGTTTGGTGCAACTTTATTGCACTGGGTGCTTTTGTTCCCGAGCTTAGCTCGAAATCTGTGAAGGTACTTTTGGTTCTGCGACCTTCCTTTTAATTTTATGTTTCTTTCACTTTTGTTGAGTCTTATATGAAGGTATGTATGGTAATTTCTAGCGTGTGCTTATTTCCGAATTACTCTTAGTGATCACACGAATCTGCTTTTCTCCTTTCTAAGGGAGGGGGATGTTGTCACGTGCAGAAATCGGCAGCAATATTTTTTAAAAGTTAAGTTAATGTTCGGCTCGATTGTTAGCCTCTAAACGGGTTCCGATCCGTGTGTGGGAATCTTATTGACCTGACCCGTGGGGAGAGTAGAGAATTTGATTGTCAGGTCGAAAACATATCGGGTTTTTACTGTTTAAACTAACACACTAATAGCTAAAATTTTAAATTAAGTAAATAAGTGCATCGATTCCTTTTGATATTAATAATATATTTAGTTTAATGAATTCGATTTAATTTTAACATCATTTTGTAAATCAATTTAACATTTAGCAAAGTCATTTTTGGCACAACAGAACACACCAGTTCCCCTTCTTATTCCCAAATGTCATTGCGAGAGACATATGCGTAAATTTCCGGATCCTAGACCTTTCTTTTCGATTTGAACAGTTGAACGAACAATTTCAGTGCTATTATCGAATTAAGTGACGCCATTTTGTGAAGTTGAAGGTTCTTTTGGCAATATTCAAGCCATCCGTAAGGGTTTTTGAACTTCACTTCAATTTATTTTATCTAAGCCTCATTTTTGGTTATTCCTTTGTGGTATTTTTGAGTAGGCGTATAGATAAATCCATATTTTTGGGATTTGATTAAATGGTGCTTCCTTCGGTAAGTTATACCTCATGCAAAATTATATAATGCCTTTTCTTGACACCGTCATTCGTTTATAGTGTGATTGCTAAGAGGGTTCGTTTCGAAGAAGCGTGGACATCCGATTTAAGATCACAAAATTTACCACCGGGTGTTAGCGAATTAACATCGCAGTTTGGCTGCTTAACCCCTATTCCTAATATAAAAGGGTAAGTGTTTACCTGTGTTTATTCAATAAAATCGTAAATTATCACCCATATAATAGCTACACGTACATACCTAAATATTACGTTAAATTATGGTATTTTGTTAATATTAGATCTATCGTTTCCTTTTATGATTAAATTCATTTTGTGTAATTAAATTTATCAGTCATAAATAAACCCGACTAAATTACTAATTTTAAGTTTTAATGGTTATTATTAATTTTTATATAAACTGTTGTAAATGATTTTGAATTCAGGTGCAATGATTATTTTTTGTGATATGTTTAACCTGTTTTAACTATAATTTAATCTATAAATTTTGAATTTAAATATATTTCATTGTGTTCCATTATTTTTATATCGTATATTTTTTTTTTATTTGTAAATTGGATTTCTAAATTGTAAATTGTATAATGACACATGTGCATCTGATTTAATTGATTAATTTACATATTAATCTCATCAATAATTCTGTTATTGTTTATTATTATAGTATACCTTCAGTTTTTTGTTATCAGTAATTTAATCTTTAAAATTGCTTTTTTTTTCCTTCTTTTTATTAAGCAGAGTCGGTACTTGTAACTTTAATATATTTTGTTTCTTAAATAATTTAGTGTGTAATTCAATCTTTTAATCTTTTGTAATAAGTAGAGTCAACATTTGTAAATTTAACGTTTCTTTCTTAAATAATTTAACTTTGGAATTTTTGGCTAATTCGCTTTTTCGACTAGGGTTTTTTGGACCTGGCGAACATTTGTTTTCTTTTTTGGACCTGGCGAACATTTGTTGTTTTTGGACCTGGCGAGTAAAATTGTTTTTGGTTCTGGCTGAAATTATTTTTGGTATTGGCTGAACATTTGCTTTTGGACCTGGCGAATATTGTTTTCTTTTTGGACCGGGTGAATATTTCTGGATCAGGCTAAACTTGTGCCTTACCAACATCAAAGCAGCAGGCTAATAACGAAAGCCTCACTACCAGCACTGCAGATAACAGATAAGCCAAAAATTTAATTTTAAGATTAAGACATTGTAAAAGTTGTTGGTCGAATATTGATTATTTATAGTAATTTTTAATTTTTAAATCTTTCATATTGCGCTGGGTGATCACTCATAATTAAAGCTGCCAGGGTTTTGACATTATTGTGGAACAAATTTTCTGATAATCGCTAATTTTCATTATTTCATTTATATATATTTTTATATATTGTATAACTCAACTGTTGGGTTTATTGTGCGAGGGGGGGGATTATTTTTTTTGTGAATATAATTGATAGATCTAACTTTGTGTTTTACTCAGATCTTCACCCACTCACCACATTTGTTACTCAATCAATTTTCTTTTTTTTTTTTTAATTAAGATTCTTAAATTCATTATTTATCTCCAGTAAGATAGGTCAGTGCCTGGAACATCAGGGGTTTCCGATTTGAACCGTTAAAATCGGTGGCGCGACTCACATTATTTTGTTTTGAATTACCCTCTACGGCTGAGCTGGGCACAAATTTGCCAGTAGAGAAACCACTTACCCATCTTAACTGGAGTTGGAGATTTCAATTTAAACCATAAGTTCAAATTTTCAAAATTTGATTTTATTTTACTTTTACTAAAAGTACGTGGCAGATTTAATGCCAAATCTGAGAAGGGCCCTACTGAGGTTGCAGATATTCATTTCTGAAAATCATTTCTGATTGTCGACGGCCATTTTGAAGCCGACCATCCATTCCTGGATTATTTCTGAGAAAGTTCTCCTAAGGAAGACCATTTCCACCCACTTGGGCAGTACTGTTCCGTCTCTACCGAAACACCGACAGAAAGATCACTTCCATCCACTTGGGCTGTTCCTTCACTATCGAAACTCCGACAGGAAGACCATCGGAAAAAAAAGATAAGAGATTAAATTAATTAATTGATTTAAAACTTTTTTGTCTTAATTACTTAAATTTTGAAATAAATTAACTTAAAACTGATTTTTGGAATTTTATTTGTGTGTCTGTACTTGGCGCCCTATAATAGATGTTTGGGGGGAATTGAGCAAAAACACAGAAGGAAGCCACAAGCCACGACCCTCAGGAGCTAGCCTAGGGAAATTTTAAGGTTACAAAGTTGGCGCCAAACGCCAATGTAACTTTTAAATGGTTTATTAAGCTACAAATTAGCGTTTAGTTTAAGGTTTAGAAAGTTTTAAATAGAACAGTTTTTAATTTATTATCGTCCTAAATCTTTCGTACTAAGTTTAAAGTTGCGTTATTTGTAGTGAAATTAATTTTTTTGTCAAAGAAGACCTATTTCGTCCTGGAGATAATTCTAACGACTATCCAAAACTATTGTTAAGGTTTTGGTGAAATACTTTCGTATATTCCTGGTGCCTTTAAGGCAGATATCCCATCTACTAGACTCAAGGTAATCGTATTAAATCTATTTAAAAATAAAGATTGTGGTTTTGAGTACTTTCAAGTAGAAAGTGTAAGGAAAAAAATATTATATAGAATGGTCAAAAAAGGAATAATTAAGGAAAGATCTCGTACACTTCCATTTCATTAAACTTGGGAGATGCCCCAAGAAAATTAACTTTGTACATCCACCATAAAACTGGATAGTAAATCTGAATGGGACAAAGACACCATATTGGGGCCAAAATGCCATAAAATGGAATACGGATAGGTCCAACTTAGATAAAGGAACAGAAGCAGGGGTTTTTGTACCTCGAGCCAAATAGTCAGGAAGCCTCGATTAATAACCAAGCATCTTTTAAGCGGAAGTCCGTTCCATTAAAAGATGTATAGAATTCAATATAGAAAGGAACTATCGTAGACAAAAGATTGTAATCATGTCAGATAGTCAAGCAGCCATCAAAGCTCTGAACTCGCACATAAGCGGATGATCTGGTAATGCCAAGGCAAATTAAATAAACTAAAACAAAATAACACAGTTTCCCTTCTATGGATGTGGATGTCACCCTTTGCTCTGTTAAAAAATAATGGCTCAAATTATAATGTCATAGAGCCAATCCACGAAACCACGAAAAAAGAGAACACAGCGATCTCTTACCAAACTAAATCATAGTGGGGGATGGAAAATATTCGTAGAAAAATTTATTAATTTTATTCTAGAAATGTTGTACCGTCTTTTCAAATGATTAAACAAGAAGTTATGGCAGTTCCCGGTTACCCATATAAATCAACCAATACCTTGAGAAAATGTTTGCAATCGTTAGGATTTAGATACCGAATCTTAAATAAAAGACAATCGATTATGGAATCGCAAAGAATCATTATAGCCCGTAATGTGTACCTAAACGCAATCGATAAAGCACGCTAGAAAGAAAAGTTTGTCTATTTTGATGAAACTTGGTACCATGGAAACTACATAAGGAGCACGCACTCGAATGTGGCATTTACCAGAATATGTCCAGCTTTTTTTTTCACCACTAGCGTCGCTAAATTTCCTCTTGTGCCGTTGTTAAATAAACGAATTATTTAAAGTTAATGGAATTATTTATTTTAACTCCTTAATTCCTTACATTTTGGTACATATGGAATACTAGCACCCTCTTAACAAACGCTGTTTAATACAGTACGCTTGTTACTCATAATGTGCGTACTCCTTGTGTAGTCTCCATGCTTGGTACGATACTCACCGACATTTTGAACAGAGGATGGAGCGACCAATCCTTTAAATGCTGTGTAAAAGCTCCACCAAACAGAGGAAAAACGCGATGATTATTTTACATGCCGGAATTGAGAATGGTTTTGTGCCAAACTGTTTGCTGCTTTCGGTCAAAAATATTTCAAGTTCTTCAGCAGATTTTATCTACATTATTCGAAAAATGGTTTGGAGAGCAACTGTTACCAAATTTACCTCAAAACTCAGTCATAGTGATGGCCACTGTTCCTTACCATTCACTACAGACGGCAGAAATTCCAAAAGCTAAATCTCGAAAAAAATGTTATTTCTTCGATGTTATTTCTTCGTACCTAGATAGCGTACGGGTAACTTATTCTTCAGCATCTTTAAAAAAGGATTTGCTTCTTATATTAAACTCTTTAAATGTTAAATCAAGTTACGTTGTCGATAGTATGAGTATGGCTGAGCAACATGGACATAATGTAATGCGTTTACCACCTAATTATTGTGTATTTAACCCTATCGAGTTAATTTGGACCAACATTAAAAGAGAAGTTAGAAAGAAAAATGTGACCCCAACTTTATCAGAAAGTGTAATTGACACTATAAGGGAAGTTGCAGATATTTCGGATGAATTAATGGTTGGCCATGTTCATAAAATTGAAAATAATTACAGAGTACTTCCAGTTGATTCCTGTGTTATCGATTTGAATAAGACATCTAGTGACGATGATACTTCTGATGAGCATTAGTTTTTTTATATGATTTAGAATCTAAATCTGTATCATTTGGTACCCATTTTCGTTGTAGGTTTTTAACCTATTTTCCTTTTCGATAGATGTAACCTTGACGCTGTGAAAAGGCTTGCGTGCATTAATCATTGTAATTTAAAGTCAGACTAATACATCTCAGATTATAATTAATCTTTATTACTAATACAAATGAATTCCGATCCTGCACCAAGGAGATAAGTAAATTGTCGACATAAAGTGTGAATGCAAAAAAAGCAAAAATTAACTTTGAACGAAACTATACGCGCGTCTGGGAATTACGCTCTCGATGAGATTTAGGCGCATCATAAAAAACATAAAATCATATGTCTTAAAGCATAGAACAAGTTCAGGTAAGGTATAAGGTTACTTAGTTTGTTTCTTTCGTAAACAAAGTTCAAAATGTTGATAAACAGATTGATTCCGTTGTCTAACACGCTTATATTAGCTTCACTTGTATGCTTGTTTGTTTTTGGATAGGTAAGCGCCTCCGTACACGGGTCGACTCGATTCCAGTCGCGTACATTTCTCCCCTAGGCCTTTGTTAAGGCATTGAGCTCCGCACACAAGGTCGTTTTGTGGTCGTCTAGTATCGCAAGAACCTTCGTCTTGTGCGATCCTCGTCACTTGCGATCTGTAGCGAACAGAAAACTTCGAGCGAGTCGCACTTTTTGACGTCATGGAGGTAAGTTCCATTTTAAGTAGTACTTCTTTTTTAGTACTAAATTAACTTGATAAACTTTTGTGCTGGTAAATGTAATGTTCGTTGATTGCAGAGTAGTAGTTTTGTAGACATACTTATATTGTTTGTAACATAAAATTCTGAAAATATTGATATTTTCTTACTAGATGGTTAATATCAAATTCGTTTTGAAAGCTGAAAAATACTCTTAACTTAAAGGTTAAAGGTATATTCAAAGAGGGATGCCACCTATAAATCCTGAAACCAGGTAGCAACTGAGATGCTGCAGTTCTCTTGCACCAACAATTAAAAGATATATCATTTTTTAATTGGCAAGTTAAGTGACGTATGATATTAGAAAATATTATTAACAAATTAATAAACTTTTATAAACATTTATCACAGAATCTTGTAAAATATACATATGAAAAGGGCTCCACGAAGTTTCAAATTTTTAGGCCAATTATTTATACCTTTTATCCCATTGTTTATGTCAACAGAGATTAGGAAAAAATTTGTTAGTTAACAATTGGTACACCGATTATCTGTGGAATAAAATTAGAGCACCTTGTCCAGCTCTGCCCTCTTAATGAGACTTAATAGCCTTGACAGTGGCCATTCCGCATAACGGCATAACTTGGAGCAGCCGGTTTCTCCTCTCCTAGTACTAGATACCGCCTCTTTGCAAGGCCTTTACATTTGGCATAGGACATGAAATGCGGTTTCATCTTCCTCTTGGCAGTATTGACAATTGTCTTCATCTGCTAAGTTCAGCTGACTCATGTTTTTTTTGAGCCTACAATGTCCTGTCAAGAGACTGACAATCATTCTGACATCGTTACGCCTTTGTGATAGCAGCTCTGCAGTAAACTTCGCTGAGTGTCCCTTTATGAAGACTTTGGCTTGTCGCTTGCCCTGTGATTTTTCCCACAACTGCGCCGAATGGTTCCGGGCCAATCATTGGAGTAATAGCTCCTGCACGGGCCAATTCATCAGCCTTTTCATTGCCCCGAAACCCTGAGTGTCCTGGTATCCATGCCAGTGTCAGAGAATTTTGACTTGCAGCATGTGTCAGGGCCCCAACGCAGTGCCACACCAGCTGTGTGAGCTTATTTGTGCTGAGACTATCGCCTTTAGAGCTGCTTGGCTGTCCGAGTATATGACTACGGTCTTACCCGTTATACCCTGACTTACGATCTCCGTTTCACAGTGTTGTATGGCCATTACTTTAGCCTGAAACACTGTGGCTTACGTACCTAGACTTAGTTGGACTTTTATCCTGTGTCCTCTACTATATATATCTGACCCTGTAGCTTTCTGAGTCTTTGAGCCATCGGTATACCAGATTGACTCCCCATGGATTGGAGGGTCATTCTTCCATGAGTCCCTTTCCAGTATTTCTACTCGAAAGTTTCTCGCAAAGTTATACCTGGGGACTATCCTGTCCTGAGACATGCTTATTATTTGATCCGCCTTAATCCTATCATATAACTTGCTTGCTTTTTTCCTTTTAATAAGGTAATGGAAGCCTGGCCTTGTAGCAGCCTGTGAAAAGTTGCCATAGCCTCGCCCTGAGGCATGCCTGCCTTTGAATGCTTTCCAGCTGCCTGATCGCCCCGGACTGCTGCGTTCTACTCCACCACACCACCGAACCATAGGTTAACATTGGCCTAATGACTTGTGTATACAACCAAAGGTTCATTTTGGGGTTCAGGCACCAGTTCTTGCCACACAATTGTCTACACCTACCAAGGGCTATTGTAGCTGTGCGGTTGACCTTTTGAATGTGTTGCTTCCATCATCTGCGAAGCCTAGGCAGTGAAGGCCTTCATTGAGGAGTTTCTTAAGGAGGTCATCCACAAGTGCTGACCACAGCAGAGGCGACAGTACCCCTTTCTGCGGATAGCCCCTTCTCACTGTTGCCTCAATGGACGCCTTACCTAACTTGGACACTACAATCCTATGCGTTAGGTTGGCATACACCCATTGGCATATTAGTGGAGGGACTTCCCTCCTTGAAAGTGCGTCGGTCACTGACTCGGGTTCCACATTACTGAAGGCTCCTTCAATGTCAATAAACGCCGCTAGGGCTACTTCTTTGTCTACAATTGACTTTGATAATAGCCTGTTCAAGTCATCCAGCGCTAGGTCTGTGGATTTTTCCCGCTGATATGCATATTGACGATCACTTAAATGGTTCTCCGTTAAGATTTCGTCCCTTATATATCTATCGACCACTTTCTCCAGCGTTTTCTTTATCGTCTTAGTTAGTTCTCTTTTCATTTTGACTTTGAATTAACCAACAACCGGCACTTGATTCGAACCTATATCTACACCGGGATACGTTTTGACACATTTACAGCTGCTCTTCTATCTCGTATTTGCTAGTATGTAGTCAATCTGATTACTTTCAATATTTCCTATTGCATCCCGTAAATTTCACTGCAAACATTGCCATTTCATTGTTCTAGTACGGATCTTTAATGAGGTGTCTTATCCAAATCTTTTTTTCTTATCTTTACACCGTTAACCGCTTCTGCAGTTCTTCCAGTTTTGTTGCCATATTCTTGGCTCCTGGATGGGATATCTTGCCATTTAATAGCTCTATCACTCAAAGCTGTTGGACAGTAAATGATGAATTTCTTATACCGGCAAATGTCTGTAACGTAATTACCCCTTAACTGTCGCCAGTTTGTAGCCAAAACAATCCCTTCGAGAAAAAGATATAAAGATAAATAAATATCTCAAAGAAATTGTTTCAACAACGTTGGGCGCCAGTTTGTAATGTAATTACTACCCTTTGCTAGCTCCAGGGTTCGTGGCTTCCTTCTGGTTTTCTTTAACTCCCCCCAAACAAATATATAAGGGCGCCAAATTACAGACAAGCAAATAAAAGATGTTAAATCAGTGTAAATTGTTTATTGCCAAAAATTAGTAATTAAAGTTAATAAAGAATTATTAGAGATTAACTAATTTCTTATCTTTTTGTATCCAACTTCGGAACACGTCTGAAAGCCAGAATAAAGATGCGGTTGGCAAGATGTCTTCTTAAATTTAAATGATCTACAGATGTTGATGGCAAGATGTTTTCTTAAAATGAAGGATCTACAGATGTTGATGGCAAGATGTTTTCTTAAAATGGGTAGCTGGTAAAACCTGCTTACAAAGCTTCTCTCCAAAAAATTTGCTATTTATAACAGCCCTATCTTGGGACCCTTCAAAAATTTGGCAATGGCCCTATGAATAAAAATTCACCCGTCAAAATTCCATCTCATTAAACCTTATTTTCGATTACAATCATCCAAAGTTTCTCCAAGTTCGAGAATAGAAAAAAGTTAATCACTTTATCTGTTTACATATTTTTAACACAATAAAAACTGATTTAAACAAGGATTGTAATCGAAATAATTTAAAAGTTAGAATGATATAATTATTATAATCAATAAAATATATTCACCAAGTTTTTGACTATTAATAAAAATTTTGAACAATTTAACTTTTACTCACCAAATGAAGGGAGAAGAAATAAGAATAGAACTGCTGGCTATGAAGCACAAAATTGTAAAGAAATTAAAAATACCGACTCTCTTTACGGGTGAACAAAGGTTCCCCGCTTATACGGAAATCAAGTCTGCGTCGACTCCACAGAATCGTCGCAGAATCGAAAAACTCAAACCGACGTAGGCCAGGCCAAACAAATAACGTAGTAAAATAGACGAGAAATTGAAGAAATAATATATTATTAGGCCAGGCCAAACAAATAACGATGTAATCGTTACATGTCTTTTTTTTACGAATGATAAGGTAAATTTGTACGTACCGCATTCGATCACTTTCCACAACTTAATTGGAAACACTTTTAAAAGTACTAATTTCTATATGCATAGTCAAATACCACACTAATTAAATTAAGTCTGACATTCAAGAAAAACATACAATTGACTATGCAGGATTTAGCCTAAAACTTTATAAAACAAAATTCTTCTTAATTTTTTTTTATTTAATTTTTAAGGATGGAGAATCAAAGTTGCCAATACCAGATACAACAAAACTAAGTTAGCTTTAAAAGAATAATTTTGGTCCTTCTTATACAAATTGAATTTGGCTTAAAACAGTTTAAGTCGGCCTAAGAAAGTAGAATTTAGCAAAAAAGAAACTATACGTAATCCTAAAAGTGGGTAGATATTACTCATTATTATATATTATATAAATGTACCATAAAGTCAAAAATATCATATATTTTGTTGACAATGTATAGAAGTAAACAAAGAAAAGGTTTGTTTTTGATTTAACATTTCTGGACTTATTTTGGAAAATTACATCTATTTTTTTGCATTTGAATTATCTTGGTTCATCGTTTTGCTTTTGCCGTAACCTTTTCATTAAAGAATAATATTTACTTTAGATTGTTGTTGATTCGCCAGCATCTGAAAATCAATATACGATGTCCTATATTTAGAGCGGATTTAATCAAAATAAAACTGCTAACACATTTTAAATTTTATTACAAGATTTTCTAAAAATCATATATTTATTAGTTAAAAACTTCATTATTTTAAGCAATTTTTACGTAATTTAACTTATAAATTAGATAAGTCACATATTTAAGTAAAACAAATTGTCCAAAACTATAGGTCTTTTGAAACTTAACTAACCAATGCTTTTTGAATTTCGATCATGCTTTTACCTTTTGTTTCTATAACAAAGAATATTCCGAATGGTATTGCTGCTATACAAAAACCCGAAAAAATCCAAAAGGATTGCCCCATTCCGATAGCAACTGACATAGGTTCAAAATATTTGGCTGTAATAAACCCTGCAAGCCAACATACCGCTGCTGTAATAGACGAAGCTGATGATTTTACACTTGGTGGAAAAATTTCCCCCATTACCACCCAAGGCAAAGGACCATAACCAAAATTATACATAAAAATATAAGAGATTAAACACAGAATTGGAAGAAAAGATATTGCGCTGACATCATGCTTGGTATCTTTAAGATAACAATATATTCCAAGTGGTATTTCAGATAATGCCATACCAACAGCTGATATAAGTAGCAATAATTTTCTACCCCATCTGTCGACAAGCACTGGTGTTAAGAAACTAGTAGAAAATTGAACACATCCAACAATAATAGAACAAACAGTTGGATCCAAAGAACTACCAGCTTGTCTAAAAATAGGTTGTGCGTAAAAAAATACTGCACATACACCAGAAAATTGCTGGAAAATACCTAATCCTACAGTTATTGTCAATGCTTTTGTCAAACCCCTTGATCGGAATATGTCCATAACAGTTCCCTTACCATCCTCTTCTATTTTTCTTTGTATTATTTGCAATTCATGGTTAATATTTGTATCAGGTCCTCTAACTTTCTGCAAAGAAAATTTAGCTTGCTCAGGGCGACTTTTACTTAAATAATAGTGAGGGCTTTCTGGTGCTAAGAAGAAAAAGAGTATAAAAAATACAATAGGAATACTACCCAAAAGAACATTAAAAGCTACCAGACTTATATATGGGCCCACAGTATAAGAAAAAAATATACCAAAACATAAATAAACGTTCATCATACAACCAAGTGTACCTCGATTGTTATTATCAGCAATCTCACCAACATACATAGGCACCACAGTATACACGCCACCAAGTGCCGCTCCTAACACAAATCTAGCTGCGTAAAATAAAGCTACAACTCGTCCAAATGCTAGCATATAATAACATATTACAAATGGTACCGCACTAATTAATAAAGTCGTTTTTCTTCCAATTTTGTCTGCTAGGTATCCAAACAGAAATGGGCCAAAAACGGCACCCAATGGAAAGAACGCAGATATCCATGATCGTTCTTCTAATGTAATCGGATGGTCAAAGGGAGTCGTGCTGTTGTTGCCAAGTTTATCAAGTACTGGAGAAGACCAAGTAAGGACTGTGCCAGCCACAAATGCTATTATGTTTGCTAAAACATAAAAAAACATAAGTTAATAATTAGATAAATATTATAAGTAACAGACTATAGACAAGAGTATTATCAATTTTAAAATATTAAACAAATGAAACAATCAGTTAAAAATATACACTATTATAATAAACGAACACATGTTTCGACGCACAGCGTCTTCTTCGATCAATATTTGTTAAGTTTATTGGCACCTGAAAAAAAATTAATTGTCTTCAGAGACCCGAAAAAACATTTAGAAAGAACTAAAAATAAGCTAGACGAAGGTATTTTAAATATTCTAAGACGGAAAGTGTACCAATTTTATTTTAAGAAAGAAATACCTATTTAGATAAAGTAGGTAGTAAAGACCGTCAAAGAAGATAAAGATATACCAAATATGAGTAGAAGTAAATTATGGTGTACCATGAAAGAACTTAATTTTGGATATGAAAAACAAGGTAGAAATTCTATATTAATTGAGAGTGATGAAATTGTGTTTTGGAGAAGAAATTATTTTAGGAAGATCAAAATCATCGTATTTTCTACCTGGATGAGACTTGGATCAACCAAGGTTATATAATAAAGTGGATCGACAACAATGTCACCAGTTCTCACCAAGGATTTTTAGACGGTTATTTAACAAGAATAAAACCACCTTCAGGAAAAGGAAAAAGATTAATTATAACACACATTGGAAGCATTAATGGTTTTTTTGAAGGTGGATTGTTTCCACCTTTTGTATCCAACCATGAGGAGACGAATGCCGAAGAAAATTTCAACCAGATAATAGAACTTATTCCAGAGGTATCGGTTATAGTTTTGGATAACGCAAGTTATCATTCTCAAAAACTTGAAAAATCTCCGGCCGGATTTTGGCGAAAGGGAGATAAACTGGATGAGGGATGAGGCAAAAAATGGTAAAACATGGTAAAAAAAGAACTTCTGGCTACCACAAAGCCTTATAGATGGTAATATTCCAAATAAGTTGTAGACACCATGGCAAAAATGTGGGAACTAGACAACTTAATTGAAGAGAAAGTTGAGACGCTGATAATTGTAGTTAATGGGTGACACTTTTTCAGACGATTAATTCTAATTTACAGTAGTAGTATATAACTATTATTATACACTTTTATTAAGTAAAAATATATTTTAAGAATATGATTCATTTGTTCATATTCTTGTTACGCCAATGACCACAATTTTATTTCCTATTTTCCTTTAAAGACCCTAAATACGTATTATTCTCCAGCGGTCATAACGGTCATTACCGGGTGCGTGCGTTTAAAACCATTTCAGTTTCAGTTGGTTTTATTTTGCATGAAAAAGGTTAAGCAAATAATCAGCAAGCAGGTAGAAATATTTGGTCACTCTGTAAGGCATCTGGATCTGGAAATTTGGGGAGGGGCGAGCTAGTGCTTAGCCAGCACTGAGGCCACATATGACCCATTGTGCATCCTCCCGTATTGTAGGGATATCCTCACTTCAGGCTGTCACCAGGCCTAGTGATTTAAAATAGGTGATGAGGCTCCCGAGGGGGATCTCCCTGACATCGGCTGGTGTAAGCCAATACTCGCCCAACACGGATCTTCTGATTTCAGAAAAAGCAGAGCAGTCATACATAATGTGTTCTACTGTTTCCTCTTCTTGTTCGCAGCCTGTGCATAGCGGCGATTCTGTTAATTTCATCCTAAAGAGATGTTGTCGCAATTGGCAGTGACCTGTCAAGATTCCAACAGCTGATAAGGTCCACGACTCCGGACAATGTTAGCTTGGTAGATGGGCGAGGGCTAACATATTTGTAGCCCGCAGCCCTTCTTGCTAAATTGTTCGCAATTTGGTTGCCTTTAGAGTTCCCATGTCCTTTGATCCAGCTGAGAGTGACCACGTTATTCTGGCTGGCCTCAGTTAGAAATTGGTGACATTCTAGTACTGAACTTGAAGTGAAACGTGGTCTATTCAAGGTCAGTAGTACTTGTCGGCAGTCTGTGTATATATTTATACTGTAAGGAGTGTAAGGCATTTAAGAAATTAAAATTCGACGAGAATGATTTATTATACCAGCTTAATAAAAAGTAGACTAGTGATAAGTACACATTAAAAAAGGATTTAATATTTTTTTTTTATATTTTGCACCTATAATATTTTTCATTATGACACTCAAATGAGTACTATAATGTTTCATTAAAGCACTCAACTTTGGAAACTTTTCCTGTATGCGTTTGGTAGCATTGGATAGTATGATACGTCAAATAAATAAACATCACGAAGATACCTCGTAACAAACAAGGAAAAGTTTGTTTGTTTGTTTGCTACCAACTCATTTAAAAAGAACTAAAATAAAACACAAAATTTAAATTTATTTAAAAAAGCAATAAAATAGCAAAATATAAAAAGTATTATAAACAACTTATTTCATATGGCTGTTATGACATTCGTCCTTTAAAAAACTCATCGCTACGCGATTCGTTTTTTAAATTTGGACTCGTGTCATAACAGAGCGCCATATGAAATGCGTTGTTTAATATACTATTCGTAAATTTATTATTATTATTTATTTTTTTAATGTGTGTTTAATTTATATTTTAAATCGGAAATATGTAAGCTGCAATCCTCCGTCGCAATTTACATTTTAGATTAACAAGTATTTTGATCTTTCGCCTCAAGTTACAGGTAAGAATAGGCTAGTTGACTCTTTTTTAAACTAGGTTCTAATTAGTTAATATTTGTGCTACTAAGGTAAAAAAAATATTACTATATTTTTTCAACAGCTATGAATCCACAAAACTGTAATTTAACATCCTTCTCTTCATGTAGGTGCGAAAACGCTGTCCGCCATTTTATGACGTCATACGTATTGTAAACAATCATTTGACATATAAACACGGACCATTTTCCATTTTACTTTACTTTAAAAACATGATTTCAACTAATTTCCATAAAAAATACAGTAATTATCGTTATTGCATCGTCCGAGAATGCAAAAACACATCAAGGAATACAAATAGATGTTAGTTACATTATTCAGAGGTTACGATACTTATGACATAAATGAGTAGGTACTTTTGAATCCCTTCTGAAAAGAATAAATACACTCATTCTTCCTTTTTATGTCTACTATTTACCAACTGCACTGTACTTACATAGAAGTCTTGACATTTCTTAGCTCGGTAGAGCAGAAATTTGCAGGCAAAGCAAGTACGAACCATTAATGTATCAATTTTTGGCAAATTTGTGCTGTCTGCTTTTGTGAAACCAACGTCTATAATGAATTTATTATTGTTTTTCAATAAAGCAAATAAATTAAGAACGTGATACGGAATTTTTATTGAAATATTTATACTTGTAATAACACCACGTCAAATTACTCGTTTTGTTTACAATTTGTATGACGTCACAACATGGCCGACAGCGTTTTCGGCGATTCAAATTAAACACATTTTTTAAATTGAATTTTTAAATTAAACTTACGCATTTAGTTATTAAAATCGATATATTTCGTTTTCGTAAGCTAAATACTGTAAGAAATACTCATTTATTGTATGAAATTAGTTATGTGTCAAGTAGCCTATTACATCAGTTTGTAAAAATAGATGCCGTTTACAATCACCGTATTTTTACAACTACAGTTATTTATACAAAAATACTTCAACAAATTGAAACTATAATTAGGAAATGAAATTGATTATATTAAATCTAATCGTATAGTTCTCCAAACAATGTGTTGTTAGTACTGCATTTTACAGTAGCGACATGGTCAGGTTGGTATACATATTGCTGTTTTGAATTATATCGGTTATTTTAATTTTACTACAAAAATAAACAGAACATTTATTTGTAATTTTTAGGTGTAATTGGAATAATATGTATTATAATAAATTATTTAATTTTTTACATAGTAGAAAAACAAATATTATTTTCAATAACTTACCTGTTAATACCACAATATATGCATAATTCATTTTGAATTAGCAATTTTGTTTATTCATTGCCACAACACTGCGGGTCAAGACAGCAAACAACTAAATGCCAAATGGTATAAAAAATGGTTTGTTCTTTTAATTAACATATACTTGACAATTTTCGATTCTTTCTTCCACAAGCGGACTAAGCAGGGTCAGTGATAGCAAAAATGACGATAACCACTTCCTGTAAGATCTAAAATAAACAAACAAACAATCTACGATTAATTTTTTTTTTGAATTAGTAAGGATTTTCATTTTTTTAATTACCTACATTATAATTTATAATATACACGGTAAATGGATAAATCAACTAGCAATATAACTTAATTCTTTTTCTTATTTACGTCTGCTTTATATTTTTTTAACGATTTCTTTTATAATAAAAGTACAGTACTATTCTAGAACTAATATGATAATAGTTTTTCCAATACAACGTGGATAACTTTTCTCCGTGTGTGTGCGACAGATTATTCATATGGCTGCATATCAGCTCGTCCAAAGAGTAATAAAACTCTAAAACTGGGGATTATCGAAAAAGGTGGTAATTACGCAGATACTTGGAATAGATTTTGGTTTGGACCGTAATATACATATATAAACATAAATATAAATGATAATTTTTTGCTACGGAACTTAACTATTTAATGCCTGATGAGTATTGCACTTTAAAAATTATGTACTTAAAACACACATATCGGACGAGTCAATTTTTGGAACGAAGTTCCTTTTCGGGCGTTACGACCAGTTACGACTAAGGCTAGTGGCGAGCCGGAAAAAATTCAGACCAAAATATGTCACGACACGACACGACACACGCATGTTTCTCTGTGTGTCTGTCTCTCTTTCTCTCTCATAGATAAATATATTACCGGTGTCTTTAAATTGCACCACCAATTTCTTATATTATAGAAAACGTGAAAATAAGGGATTAAGCAGACACTTAAATAGCACCACTAACCGTTACAGGGGGTCGACAGGTAGCTGCCTCTTTGAAGTAAGATTAATCCAAGAAATGACTACTTACGAATTTATTTCCATTAATTAGACTTTTAGTGTAGATATGTAGGCAAATAGTTAATAGAAACTTTTTAGAACATACGACAAACGCGTGCGAAAGTTTTCATTCGTCATTCAAAAAATATTTTTATGAAAGTCACCCTAATATTTTTACTTTCACAGACAGTTTATTAAATTTTCTAAGTGAAATATACTGTGAAATAAAAAGCTCAAATATGTATATAAAAATGACTAGAAAAAAAATTGTAGATAAAAACAATTATGTGAATAATTTAATAGAGGAATATAATGAAAAAAAAAATATTTTATTTAATTAAATGTTTAAGTTTCAAATTTTTACCAAATTAATATTTAAATAAATAAATTGGTAATTATCTATTCTTTACTAATATTAAAAAGAGGAAAGGTTTGATTTTTTGTTTGTTTGTTTGTTTGTTTGAAATGAATAGGCTCCGAAACTACTGGACCGATTTCAAAAATTCTTTCACCGTTGGCGAGCTACACTAATCCCGAGTGACATAGGCTATGTTTCATTTAAAAAAAATTGGAGATCCTTACTAAAATGCCATTAATGTAACCAAAAATGACCTTAAAACCCTTACATTGCGTGCGCTGAGAATACTAGCCTCAAGGTCAAACCTTCCAATTAGTAGGGATCGGTTTTTCTCATGGCCAACCGCCAAAGGCGGGTCGAGTTCCTGAAAATCAATTTATTTTGTTGCCAGAAAATAAAACAACATGTTATATTGTTACAGGAAAGCGTTGACCCAATATATTAAGTGGCGAGGAAAGGTTTGTTTGTTTGTTTGTTTGAAATGAATAGGCTCCGAAACTACTGGACCGATTTTAAAAGTTCTTTTACCGTTGGCAAGCTACACTATTCCCGAGTGTCATAGGCTATGTTTTATTTTCAAAAAATAGGGATACTTACTAAAATGGCATTAATGTAACCAACAATGACCTTATAACCCTTACATCGCGTGCGCTAAGAATACTAGCCTCAAGGTAAAACCTTCCAATTAGTAGGGATCGGTTTTTCTCATGGCCAATCGCCTAAGGCGGGTCGAGCACCTGAAAATCAATTTATTTTGTTGCCAGAAAATAAAACAACATGTAATATTGTTTACAGGGAAGCGTTGACCCAATATATTTAGTGGCGAGGAAAGGTTTGTTTGTTTGTTTGTTTGAAATAAATAGGCTCCGAAATTACTCGACCGATTTCAAAAATTCTTTTATCGTTGGCAAGCTACACTATTTCCGAGTGACATAGACTATGCTTTATTTTTAAAAAAATAGGGATCCGTACTAAAATGCCATTAATGTAACCAAAAATCACCTTTAAACCCTTACATCGTGTGCGCTAAGAATACTAGCCTCAAGGTCAAATCTTTCAATTAGAAGGGATCGGTTTTTTTCATGGCCAACCGCCTAAGGCGGGTCGAGCACCTGAAAATCAATTTATTTTGTTGCCAGAAAATAAAACAACATGTAATATTGTTTACAGGGAAGCGTTGACCCAATATATTTAGTGGCGAGGAAAGGTTTGTTTGTTTGTTTGTTTGAAATGAATAGGCTCCGAAACTACTGGACCAATTTCAAAAATTCTTTTACCGTTGGCAAGCTACACTATTCCCGAGTGATATAGGCTATGTTTTATTTTCAAAAAAATAGGGATCCTTACTAAAATGCCATTAATGTAACATGTAACCAAAAATGACCTTAAAACCCTTACATCGCGTGCGCTAAGAATACTAGCCTCAAGGTCAAACCTTCCAGTTAGTAGGGATCGGTTTTTCTCATGGCCAACCGCCTAAGGCGGGTCGGAGCACCTGAATATCAATTTATTTTGTTGCCAGAAAATAAAACAACTGTTTACAGGGAAGCGTTGACCCAATATATTTAGTGGCTTTTGTTATTTTTCTTTAATCCCCGTGCAAAGCCGGGGCGGGCTGCTAGTTATTAGATAAGCTTGACAATATTTTATAAGTGTAAATATTTTTTTACTCTTAAGTTTCTATGTCGTTTTGTATATCTGTATATTATAATCTTTATGTAAATTTTTATACTTTTATATTTAAATAAATAAAAAATAATAGGTATATTTTTTTAATACACCCACCTATACATATATTTAGAACTCCAAAGTATACTAAATTTAAATAGGGTAAACTTAAATGGTAAGTTTATATTATTCAATAGAGTGCAATATAATCTGCGGGGGTTCCTAATCCTATATCCCAATTTTCGTGGTGCAATTTAAAGGTAGGATTTTAGAACCCCCGTAGCCGTGGTGCAATTTAATAGCGCCCATATATTACAAATAAAAAGACACTAATTTAAATTAAAAGAAAATGTACATTAAAAAGAAAATACTGTAGAATAAAAAATAAGTACCTATAATAGTATTATATTTTATTTCATCCTGTTTTTATAAATTAATAAATTCATAAACATTTTAAAAATAGTTCGTAACTTGACTAGTTAGGTACGTCAAATTACCTTAACTCTGTCAGTTACTGTCAAATATTTTAATTTTAAAATTTTGTATTAAACTGTTAATTCCTGTTTTAAATTGTATTGAAATAAAAAGTAATTCTAGGTAGATGTATGTCATCTAAACCTCTGATATTGTATAAATGGACACTTTTGTTAAAAGAAACGAACTGTTGAAAATATTCAGGTGATAATGGATTATCTATTTTCAATTTTGCTCTGAACAGTGTAGTGTCGCGACTTCGTTAAGTTTATACAGGTTTTTTGTAAATAATAAATAATAAAATAATAGAAAATAATAACAATAATATATCCTGACAGTGTTTCTGCACAAGTTTCTGATATTGCTGATAGAGTTAGGTAAGTAGACATTATATACCGACATTATGCTTATGTATGTATAAACACTCTGTTGTGTTTACAAATTACAATTCCTTCACTAATTAATCGAAAGAAACTTCGTTCCATCCGGGTGTCCCTTAACAACTCTCACTTTTTTCGACAAAATTGTGGTTCAATAATGACATACTACACAGGACCACAAATTCATGCGAATCATTCCACTCGAAATTTAATAATTTATTTTACACCTCTCATCCTAACATATTTACTTTTACAAGTGTCTTGTTAGATATACAAATGACGACCTATACAAAATTGGCAAGTGATTATAGATTATAGAAGCATTAAAACTGTCGTCGCTAAAACAAATAACCTTCAAGATTTACTTAAAAAACATAAAAACAACAAATATCATCTTTTTATCTGGTCCGTCAAATTGCTTTTAAATATTTGCCGACAGCGAAGTGAAAACTAATTTAAATGTAAGATTTTATAAAATAGTTTAGAATAAATATAATTTACAAGTTTAGTACTATTTTATTTAACCACTTTATACCTACAATAAACTTTTCTACCTAAACCGGACTTAATCCGATTATTATACAACCGTGGACGAGCTGATGGGTAAAATTTGTTGTCCATTGAATACTTGGACGAGTTGACTGTCTCCCATTCATATTATTCTTTTAATTTAGAATTAAAATAAAATAAAAAATTATACCGATAGTAATATAAGTTAAAGGATCTATCAGTAGAAAATTATAAAATAATTTAAAAACATTAGACTTAATGCAAACACATACACTTATTTAAAAAATGGGTAATTCTAAATACTTGTATTGTTACAAAATTTTTAATGCTGTCTTAAAAATATTAATAAATTGCTTTTCCATTTTTATTACCAATGTCATTATTTTGTGATCAAATAATAATAATAATGTTTAACCAACCGCATTTACAATTATTACGTAAAGTCAGTTACTTTCTCAATAATATAAGAAGAGATTTTTTCTATAATATTTATGGATGTAAATGTTCTATAGGGTGGTGAAGTAAATCAAACTCTAATAAAATAATAATTATCAAAAATTAACAGAATGTAATAAAAACACATAACAAAAAAAAACAATTACAAGTAAATTATCTACAGGTTCTTCATAAAAAATAAAAATCTATAAGAAACTCAGTTACTTTGTTTTCAACATACTGTGCTACACAATTGTTAAACTATTGAACCTTTAGTGTCTTATTCGCTTCCTCCTGTCAGAAGTAATAGTGAGAACTACTACTAAATTTTTAATAAATACCTGAATGTCCTTTTTTGTGGTTCATACATACAATTACTGGAAGGAAGTCTTGAGTCTTACGATAAAATCAAGTATGGCTGTTGCGCACCTTCTTCTTAATTAAAGATTATTTAGTATATTGTTAAAATGACATCAAATTCACACCAACACTTTACTGTAGATTGAGATTAATGCACTTTGGGGCCACTGAGATGTGGTAAACAATGAAACTAACAGAAATTATTACAATTTTTTGATAGCGTGGGGTAACAGTGTAAACACAGCTCTTTGTTCTAACTTAAATGATGATGCGGGTGTGGTGCTTCTTGTCCCTTCAAACATGCGTGCGCCCTTCGTGCTAAGGGTAACACGCATGACAAATTACTTTAATTATAAGGGTCGTGAGGGTAGGCAACATACCATACTTGTTGAATAAAATTATGTTGGAGTTTCTCCAATAACAATCATGTCAAGCAAAACAACAGTTTAGCAGAAGAGCAGAAAGGTTGTAAACGAGAGCACCAGGCGTGTAAAGAACAACTTAATACAGACTGTGTAATACTAAAATACTAAACAAAAAAACATAGAATTATATGCACTGCCTTTGTAGATTACAAAAAGGCCTTTGATAGCGTGCCGCACTCCTGGCATGTTAAAGTATTAGAAATTTACCGAATTCACCCTATCATAATTACTTTTCTCTCTCTATAAGCTAATGAAAACCTGAAGAAGAAATTTTTGTCTCCTCCTAAACGAAAAATCTCTAACAACTGACAAGATATCTATTCGTTGAAGAATCTACCAGAGTGACTCTTTAAGTCCATTGTGGTTTTGCCTCGCATTGTACGCACTTTCCTTTATGATTAACAACACAAAATATGGTTTCAAATCACAGCCAACAGAAACACAGGTAGCATTATGTCTCATCTTCTTTACATGGATGATATAAAACTTTATGCCACAAATCAACAATAAATGCCACAGTTTCTGGATATTACTCAAAAATTCTCCAATAACATCCATATGGAGTTTGGTCTTAACAATAACCTTAAACATCGTAAAAAGTATCATTAAAAACATTCAGCTCCCAAATGGTGATTTTTTTAGATCAGATGTTTATTGGGTTGGCTGTTAGCCTGTATCACTGCGACCTTTGCAGATTTAATATTTTTATTTTTCAGAAATTTTATCTTTACTAAATCATTGTTTTTTTAATTTTTTAAAATATCGGATAGGCAAATAAAATATTCAGTAGTCTTATTTTAGTTTTATTTTAAAATACTACAATGAGTATTGTCACACACTTATATTCAAGTTAATTTTTCCGAACACACGGTATACACCGTGGGGTTTTTAAATATTTAATACTTCAGTCCACGTCCGTTGTATAAACAAAAAACTAGCAATAAATAGGCAACGAACGAGGACTGGGGATCCGACGCGACGGGTCGAAAGCGAGTATAGTAGAGGCTCGAGAAACACTGCTTCGCGTATAATTGATTGTAAGAGATTAGTACGAATTTTTCGGTACAAAAGTGTGATGTGTGCCCGAGTGACAATATTTAACTGATTTTTACTTTATTGTATTGTACTATTGTTTTATATCTTCCCCATAAGTTTATCTGTAGATTCGTTCCTACCTGTCCTATAACCAACTCCAATCCTTATCCAAGTCATACTAACTGCCCTTCCATACACCCTTAACCCACTAACCGATAAGTGTAGTAACTTTAGTTCCTATTGTTTGTGAATAGTCCTTCTGACTCTTCGACTCCCTTATAGTTGAAAGTCAATATATTTGTTATTGTGTTATTCCACTGTTTTTTCTGAGCTACCCCTTTACACCCGACCCCACTCTTACACCCGACTTACCTGGAGGTAAGCGTGACATGGTGGAGGCGCCGGGCATCCGTCTAGCCAGCAGCGGTGGACCTGGCGTTTCTAGACGAGGGCAAGACAGGACATTCTCCGAGAAGAGCAGATTCTGACAGAAGTGTGGCGGATTATTATTATTTTGTAAAACTCAGTCCTATACATACACCCCTGTATGTAAGCCAGAGCCGAGCAAAGCCAGGGGGAAGGGGGGCATGTCACATACGATAATAGGGTAGTTTAATTGTTTGATATTGTATTGTATTATTTTGTATTATTTTTAATTGTAATTATCCAGGCCAAAGTCAGTACGTTAGATTTCAAGGCGACCTTATATAGTTTAATTCTTATTCTCACGTAGCGTAAGAATTGGCTATAAAAGAGCGTCGTTGAGGTCGTACTCGAAGAGTTCGGAGTCTGAGGTTGTCTGTAAGGGTGCCCCTTCGGGGTGTCCCTAAAACAGACCCTTGGGTCTGGGCTGTTGTGACTCTTGACATGTTTTACCTGAGTAAGTGTGACATGCCACCATATAGTTTTATTTGGTAAGATTAGCTAAGATTATTGTATTTAGTTGTTCGTTATTGTTTGTTTCTTGTTAATATATTTGTTGTTTGTTTCCTGTTGTTTATCTCATCTTCCCCTTGGTTAGTTTTCTGCCTTCAGCAGGATACCTAACCAGGGGTTAGATAACCACGACCTGGGTGGGAAGCGCCTTTAGTAAGCTACCCCTCATCACAAAACACTAAGGCACATTCTCCCTATCCCCCCAGACGTGACAGTATCTTTTATTTATTTATTTTACATTAAAATTAGCAATGAAGAAGTTAACAATTTGCTGCTCTAAAGCGAAAAGTGACAGATTGTGGCAAACGCCAACCTTCTAATTTGGATGTGGAATAGCCAACTTTCAATAGTGATCGTAAAAAAATCATTCTATAGTCGGACCGTTCAAAAGATGGAATTCAAGGAGGCGTGATCAGTGAATACGGGCATCTGGACGGCTTAATCTTACGATGTAACGCCTTCTAAACTGCAATAAACGAAGGACAGTTTAGACTGTACTTATACCAGAGATGATATAAACTGGGGGCCGAAATAAAGAAGTAAGTACATTTGTCTCGTGATCATTCCATCTTTTGAACGGCCCGACTGTAGTAAACTTGAGCTCATATAAAACATAAAGTAACACCTTAAAACTCCATTGACCTTTTAATTTTTACAGAACAACCTCAGCGTCCGATCCATAGACAAATTATCTATTATCTATTATCTCTGGTCCGATCTGAGGTATGCACGAATATAACTGATGTTTTTAATTGGTACGGGTAGGTGATAAAGGTAATTTGACTTTGTCAACCTTGTGAAAACAAATTTAGGGTTAAATATTACGAGATAATAATTTGCTCTGCTATCTGTAGTTTAATGTCAAAAAATGATCGCTTAATATTGACAATGTATGGCTTTAATGTGTATGCGTGGGTATGAATAAATGTTGTGAAATTTATTATTTTCCGTCTATACTGACACTACCTCGAGGTTCAATTGTGTGGCTGTGACGTCATTGTGACGTAAATGCAAGTGGAACCAATGCGAGGTTCAAATGAATGCTAGTTGTCAACTTTAACTTGAAAGACTTACTATTAACGCGCAATAGAAAGAGATAATTTTAAGAAAAATCTCAAGTGGCACTAGAACACTTAATAATATTCTCCAGACGTCACTTAAATCTTAAACCAAAAGTTGGGGGCACACTTTGACTGTAAGTATGGTCGTGATAATTGCAATGTGTTAGTGCTTGCTTTTCACACTGGAGATTGGGGTTCAATTTTTAGGCATCAAAATGGTTCTTTTTCTGTGAATAATTTTTATTTTTAATCCTATGCAATAGATGGTGCAAATTCGCAACATCTACATCCATAAGATATCCTGTATATTTTAAAAAAAGAGCATTGTGTGGTTTTATGAAACCACGGTAAAAGTGAAACTTTTTTTACCCTATAGACATTTAACTAAAAATTTTTCGAATCATATTCCATTAAGGGTATAAAAATCGCTTTATCAAATCAAAATCAAAATCGAAATCGAAATCGAAATCGAAATCGAAATCGAAATCGAAATCGAAATCGAAATCGAAATCGAAATCGAAATCGAAATCGAAATCGACATCAAAATCGAAATCAAAATCAAAATCGAAATCGAAATCGAAATCGAAATCAAAATCGAAATCGAAATCAAAATCAAAATAAAAAAATATTAAGGTATGTAATTTTTTAACCAATAAAAATATGTTTTGATTATAGAGGATTGAGCTCTGGTTACCCGTTTGGAAAGCAATTGTATTAACATGTTATTTTTACAGCAGCTATACTGTTAACTTATATTTAAGTATACACACATAAGTAACGTCACGTGATCGGTAAGCTTCACCCATTAGAAAGAGAAGCAACCACTGCTCCTATTTTATTCTCTCTCAGTCTCACAAAACAGGCTTTAATCGACACGCGCAGTCTATATATTATAATTCCATGATATTACCTTGCTGTTTTATGGTCTGTTTGATTGCACGTTGGCTATTATTCTTTTATAAAACGATAAGTTTATCATTTTTTACGAATATACTTATTTATACAGTATAAGCTAAAATAATGTAGTTTTTGAGATAGAAGTGTATAGAAATAAATTAAATTTAAAAAACCTCGACGGTGATAACCTTGTCTATGTACCTCAGTCCATCCACTTATCCAGCCGTTTTCAATGAGCCTAAACACGATCATATATCTGATATCTGATATTAGTTTTCGAGTAGTTAGGTACCTACTCTAAAGACTATCCTGTTTGCAGCTTCAGGTCAAGTTCACCAAATGATTATCCTGTTATTTGATTTGTTCTATGTATCAAGTTTCTACTGATACAATGCAGGAGTAGTGTACATCGAGTTTATTAAATATTGATGACCTCTACATCATATCAAAAAAGACTTGCTAACCTTTAAATGGCTGCACAAATTTTCATGAAACATAGCTAAAAACATTATCGATTAAGCTACTTTGAAGATATATTTTTAAAACTTTTTGATAAAATAACAATTTTGAATGAGTATTTTACAGGGTTTTTGGCTTTTATGTGATAAATTGTGCAAATTTTTAAATACTAATTTGCAACGTAAAAAGAATATGGGGTCTTATTCATTTGGAACTATTACGTACTAACTATTGATTGCTATATGAGAGTGTAATTTTTTTAAAATCAAATGATGATTATTTTTGTTAAAAAGACAAAAAATATCAGAATCTTAATTTTGTTATCTTATAATTAAGTCTAGACCAATTGTGTACTTAGTATCTGTTGCTGCTACAATATTATCTGGATCTGTCAATAGAAATAGTAACAGAATAGTATATTGTTTTACGAGCAAGGAATGATACTCATTTCCCACGAGTACGATGTTTGCAGCAAGAGCCGCAGGCGAATGCTGCAAATCGTACGAGTGGGAAATGAGTTATTCCTTGCGAGTCAAACACTATACTTTTTCTACGGTTATACCACATAATAATACAATAATTCAAAAATAAATCGAATACAAAACAAAACATAACGATATAAGTTATATTATTTAAGTAAAATTAACTATTATTTACAATATTTACAGTTATCATACCTTAAATTTATTTGTTAATTCAGAAAAATAAGCTAAAAGCACAGTTTCTGAAACGGAATTTGTTGCCTTTTTCTTTTGCCAGGTCACGAAACTTTCATATGCATTCTGGTACTTATGTTTTGAAATTTCGGGAATCAAATTCTGACAAGCTTCGTTTGCCGCTTCTCTTATTTCAGGGGGAGTTAATACTAATTCATTTTTATCACTACTTAACATTTTTACTTAAATAACAATCTAATTTAAATAATGTATTAAAAACTATCTGTTGTACCTGTCACTATTTTATTACTGTCAATCTGTACTGTTAGTCAAATATATGAATTCATAATTATCACAGTATACTTGATTAAGTTAAAACAATAAAGAAATGAACATTTTGTGTTATCAGATAAAGAAATGAGATATTTCTTTATTAGATATAACAACGTACCCTATTTCTTTAGAGATTACTGTCAAAAAATGATACATTTGTATAATAACCGTAGAAAATAATAAATTTCAATTCTAGTCAAAATGTCGAGTACGATCACCAGTTTTTTTTTTAATGATTAGTCACTTTTTCAGCTTCTGGTGATTTCTGGCTAAAAAGTTGCATCAGTTTGAAGAGCTTTGGGTCATGAAATTCCTAATACCCAAAACGTTTGTAGACTCTTTTCTTAATTTAAAAAAAGATTTATTAGCAGGTATTAAGACAATATCAATACTAAAAAAAATTCTGAAAGAGGTTGACCTTAAAGGCCACCCTTGTAACTTCCCGCTAATTTTAACCGCAAAGCTATAGTAACGTGGCGTATTTTAATTTAACGTCTTTGATCTTTTTTTTGAATGTTTAAAAAGGCATTCGATGCAGTTTTTGGAGACCTAAAAACGTTATTTGAAGTGCAAAATCGATTATCCAAAAAATCTCAAAAATTTCCAAAAAAATTTTTTTGAAATTTTTCGACAGCGATATCTCACGAACGAATCAACCGATTTTAATTTACAAAATTGAATTCGACGTGTTTTTTTTAAGCTTAAGAGCTGATTAGTTTATGAAATTGATCGATGTAATAGCCAAAAAGATATGCCCAAAAAACATCATTTTTCCAAAAAAAAATTCGGCTTTTTTGAAATTTCTCAAAATCTACCGGTCCAAATTGGTTTAAACTTATAGGAAATCTAAGTTAGATGAAACTCTTTGGAACGCGTTTTAGTTAATTCCAAATGGTTAAGCCGTTCAAAAGTGGACAAAGTGGCATAAAAACATGAGTAAGGCACACATCAGCGAAGTTTGGACTTATTTTACAATATGTGATACTGAAAATGTCAATTGCAAGTTGTGTGATAAAAAGTACTCGCGGAAAGGCAGGACCACTAGTGCTATGAGAAATCACCTGGAAGCTAAACACAAAAATGAATATGAAGAATTGAAGAAAAGAGAACATGAAAAGCAAGGTGCTGCTAAAATTAATTCTTTGGCGTCCTCTTCGCGACAATGTACCAAAACTGACCTTAAACAAATGTCTTTGAGTGATTGCGTTGAAAAAAATAAAAAGTGGGATAACAACAACACCAAGTCTTTGGTGCTGGATAATTTGATTGGCGAAATGATCGCACTGGAGGACTTACCATTTAGTTTTGTAGAATCACTTGGATTTGTGAGATTGATTAACCATGTATGCCCTTCATATAATTTAAAAAGTCGGCAATATTGTACTTCCTTCATTTGTGAGAAATTATACGGCAAGGTAAAAGATAAAATTCTGGAATTAATCAAATCATTTGAAAAATTAGCGTTAACAACTGATATCTGGTCTGACTCTTGCTCTGGAGTGTCGCTGATAAGTTTCACTTGTCACGGAATTACTAATAATTTTGAACGAAAAATGGTTGTATTGAAAGCAGAAGTATTCAATGATGGGCGTCAGGAGAAACGTTTGTAGAGAAAATATAGCGGCAAAGTTAGAAACTATGTTGTCATCATGGGGAATTCCCAAAGAAAACGTATTATGTATTGTTAGAGATGGTGGCACTAACATGAAAAAAGGTATTTCTTTATTAAGTATTAAAAACATTGATTGTTTATCGCACCAAATCCAACTTGTTGTTAAAGAAGGGCTTAAGTCACAAGAATCTATCATTGCAGTAATTAACAAATGTAAAAAGATAGCAACACATTTTCACCACTCTAATGTAGCTCAAGATGAACTTGTTAATCTACAAGAAAAGCTTAATCAACCAAAGCTCAAGATAATCCAAGAGTGTGTTACGAGATGGAATAGCACCTTTTACATGCTAGAACGCATTTTGAAAAACAAAGATTCGCTGTGCCTTTATGCTTCCACTAGCAACAAAATTTCACTACTAACTTCAGAAGAATGGATACTTGTGGAAAAATTGATTACATTGCTTCAACCTTTTGAAGAAATAACTCGAGAACTAAGTGCAGCCAATGTTTCCATATCATCTGTGATTCCGTTATTGGCCACTCTGGAAAAGGTGATTGATGAATATGATGCATCTGACGAGTGCATTAGGAACACTATACTTGTTTTAAAACAAGAAATGAGACACAGATTTTCTCACTTAGAAAACGACATATTATTTGCTACAGCAACGTTTATTGATCCTAGATACAAAACGAAATTCTTCAAAAATCCTTCAACAAAAGATCAAGTCATGAAAAATATTGTAGATTCACTTGGAGATGAGGACTTAAGTATGCCGTCATGTTCAAAGGCAAAGCGTCCTAAAATAATGAATCAGGATAATGACAACTTAGGCTCCAGTACCAGTCTTTCAGAAAAATCTGTGACATTAAAAGAAACTATGAAAATGATGATGGACTCAAGTGAAAGCGAGGAAGAACTAGATAATGATATTCCAAATCCAAATCCATTAGAAGTATTAATAAAAAGAAATATTAATGAATATGTTTTGGATAAACGTATTGAAAATGAAGAAGACCCACTTCTTTGGTGGAAAGTAAATAGAAACAAATATGGTATTCTTTCTCCAGTAGCCAGAGAATATTTGGTTACTCCGCCCACAAGTGTCCCCAGTGAAAGAGTTTTCAGTGGAGCTGGACTACTTTACACACCTCACCGAAACAGGCTTCACGGAGAAAGAGCCTCCAAACTTTTATTTTTAAAATTTAACATTCCATTGCTTCAATTTAATTATTAAGAATTAAAAATTTGATAAGATCTCTAAAGTTTTTTTTTTATAAATGAGACTTTCATTTAGAATGTAGAAGTATGATTTAATAAAAATATCTAAGTGTTATCTATTGTATTATTATTTCATATTATATGCATATATGCAATATATGCATGCATAAAGTAATTTCCTTTTTGATTATTAAAAACATTCGCTAAATATTCGCATAATTTTTGCGAATGCGAATGCAAATGCGAATATCGAAAAATATGCGAATATTCGCGAATGCGAATGCGAATATCCGTTACATCACTAATCTATACACTACACTCACTTTACACCTACTCGGCGGCCGACCGTCACGCGACATGCGCTACACAGAGACGATGTAATAAAAGTTTCACTTTAATAAATATGAAAAAAACTTTTTATAATCTTCCATTCCAAAATAAATAATAATTGTATGTTTAAAATTTACAATTAAAGTTAAATTAAAAAATGAAAAACCTCTTTAGAGTTTGTTTGTTTTTTCTATTATAATAGCGTTCAAGAGTGTTCTAAAGTTAATGCAATTAAGTATTAATATAACACTTACCTGAATATGTTTAAAAACTAATTTATTCATGTAGGAACTATGATATGTATTATGAGTTTCATATTTCATTCTAATAAAAATTATTTTTAAAGAAGCTTTTAAAACTCTTCTGATAAATTAGTTAATAAAAAAAAACAAAATACCAAAATATCAATTTCTTTTTTTTTATACGTCCCTCCATTCTTTCCATTCCAGCTTGTCATACCTGACAAATGCAGCCATCACAACGACAAGAAGCAAGGACTCCTGTCGTCAACTTTCTTTATTGAATGATGTTTGTAGAACTAGAATCGAAAATCTACAAAACTTATGGCGATCGGTGCCCCATATTTCCGATTCTAGTCATGACCAAAATGAACAATTGCCATTTATTGATCAGGCAACACAATACGACAAAGGTTAACCGGATAATTCCCTAAACGATAATTGCACACAGCACAATTCCCACAGTCATAAACGCCCACACGCAAAATCCCCACACAGAATATTGCTCACACAGAAAATTGCCCACGACGGAAAATGCCCACAACGGAAAATGCCCACATGGAAAAATACCCGCATAGAAAAATTCACACATGGAAAATTAGGCATATTTTTATAAAAATTGTTACCAAATTAATGTTGATTTGTGTCCCACTAATTCCGACCATAAAGTAACTGGGCAACAACAAGTTAAAACAAAATTGTGCGATTAATTATATAATAATAAAATTTAGCAAACAACACTAAAAAAGTAATAATTATTTATTTTTATTTTCGTACGGAATATAAATTCAAACTGTTGCGTGTCTTATCGCCACCTGCAAAGTGTATTTAAATATGTATTTTAATAAAACCACTGCATAAACAACTATTAAAGATCTTGCTAAAATCTCTAAAATAACATAAAAAATTATGGCGCCCCAGTTAGTGACTAAATGTAAGTAGATTTTTCCATTTTTCCGTCTTACTTCACTATATCATGACATATGCTGATTTAAATAAAGTGGCGGCGAAATAAATCTATTTTTTTAAAACCGGCCAGAAATTAGTACTTTCCGGTTTATTTTTAGCTCAGAAAATCTAATTTTGTCGGACTGGGCCAGAAAATAAAAATGAGTCCGGTAATAGTATTACACGTTACAAGGTCAGTAGGTGACTTATTACAGTACGAGTTAGTTTACGGACGAGGTGACGTAGGAGCCAAGTCCGGAAATAAAAACGAGTACTGTAATAACACCTAACGACCATGTATCGTATTATATTTTATTTCATCATGTTTTTATAAATTAATAAATTCATAAAAATTTTAACAGTAGTTCGTAACTTGACTAAAAATAGTTCGTAACTTGACTAAAAATAGTTCGTAACTTGATTAGTTAGGTCAAATTACCTTGAAAGCCATCTGTCACTGTCAAATAATTTTTTTATTATTAAGATTTAATTGTTAATATAAAATTGAATAACATTGACTTCTTTTTAAAAATGGCAGTAAAAGTAAGTAATTAATTATTTTATTTTTATTTTATAGTCATTATATTATTTTTAAATGTCAAAAATTAAAAGTAATTGTTTTCCCTTAAGCAATCAAAGCAGCGTTGCTAGGCAACACATTACAGTACCTGATACTGTAATGTTTTACTTTTACTTACCGGCGCCAAATTGATTATAGGGAAGTGTATTTACGGGACAGGATGAAATAAAAGCTTTTACCGGACTATCACAATAATTTTTTGGCCCGGACCGACAAAATGAGATTTTCTGACCCAAAAATAAACTGGAAATTACTAAATTCTGGCCGGTTTAAAAAAATATATTGTACGTAATACGTTCCAAAAGTGCTTTTACTGGACTCGTAGGCTTGCAGGATTCGCCTGCGGCTCGTCCTTCAATTGCCCACTCGTCCAGTAACAGACCACTTTCGGGACTTGTTACGTAAACTATTAACTATTCAACGTTTATTTATATCTAGCAGGCTATCTTTTTATTTATTCTCGTTGGTATTGGTTAAAAATGTTTCAGAATAAAATATTTTCATTAATTTCTTTAATAACAATGATCCATAATGATAATTAAAATGTAATTTGATAGGACATGGACGAATCGATATTTCATTCATTAATCTATGACCAATCAAATATCATTTAAATTTTTATTTCATACATTTTTTAAATATTTCGTGTTTTTTTTAGGTTAGTGTTAAATATAAACGAAAAATTTAAAAAAATGATTTAATTAATGGTAAAGAACGGCAAATAAAAGGAAGAAAGATACAGCAGATACATTTAAGAACTTCATTTAAAAAAAATTGCAGTGGCAGATTTGGCCGTACAATTATAAAAACAAATATTTTACTTCAGATAAACTTTTGACTGACGCAAAACAAAACTGAGATTTAAACGGTAAACGAACTTATTTATACAAAATTAATAATATATAAACTTAAAAACGTGAACTGACGACAAATTTTAAGTGAGCGAAGAATAGCAAAATCTCTTTCCTTCAGAAATTTATGAAATTAAAAAAGTGCAATGAAATCATCAGATTCGTGTACATAGACGTGGATATAATAAAATGGTACTCCAACGCGTCGATGGAAACAGTAATCTGATTTAAAAAGTAATCCATTGCATGTGTAATCCGAAGAAAAGCGATTTACAATTTTACTCGCAGGAGCAAATGATGGGTCAATAGAGGGATGTGATTTGTTATTAGACTCTTCAAATACTGACATTGACTATCACAAAACTATAAATGGTGATATTTTTAAAAACTGGATTGTTAATTAACTTATTCCTGCTTTATTTAATTTTCCAGAGAAATGTGTAGTAAACATGGATAATGCATCATTTCATTCTGTACAACAAAACAGACCACGTACATTTTCAGCAACAAAATAGATATTACAGAGATAATTAAGCAGCAATAACATCGAATTTGATAAAAAAATGAAAAAAAAAAAGACAATTATAGTTACACAATACAGAAGCAACGATAAGACATATGTAGTAGATGAAATAATAAACTAACATAGACATGATTTACTTCGATTACCTCTATTTTGCATTTTTATTTTCGGACAAAACTTGGACAGAAGCTTTAAGACAATTTACACCAGACACAGAAGAAATTATTTTGGCGGATTGGACTTATTACATGAAAAACTGTTCACTTGACAACATTTTACCTTTGATACTGGAGGTGAATTGAAAATACATAACGAATAGATGAACGTGACAATAGTTTTAACCAAATCTGTTACTCCAATTTTTGTTGTTTATATGTTTTTTTAATGTTGTATGTTTCATTTTTTTTACTTTGCTTATTTTACCATTAGTAATATTAAACGGATTTCCATTATGTGAAGCATAACATTTTGTGGGAATATTTATCTTTGTTCTACTTATCAAAATAGCTGAAACCAATTGGTATGTCATAATACCGCACTACCTGGAAAGCTCCACGAAAAGTTCTTTAATATATATCTGCTGTAATACTTATCGACAAAATGAAATATTTTGTATTTTCTCATTTATAGCTGGTCCAATTTAAATGTTTGTTGTAAAACTTATTTTATAATACCGTTATATAGACATAGAAAATTTGTTCCTAATTGCAAATGAAGTCTTTTTTGTAAATGTTTTTATTGTTTGCTTTCATTTAATTAAGTACTATTATTTTGTAAATGCATTCATTATATCTAAATATATATTTTTAAATTGACGATATACGTTTTTTGTGAAAGTACTAATTTTTAATGATTTGATGGCGCTGAAATGGAGTACACAATAATAGGGAACATGCAGTATTTTTAGTTTTGTTTTTATTTTAAAGAATTCCATGTAAAAATAGGTCATAAACATATTAAAAAATTAAAGCAATCTAATTTAACGTAAAAAAGGCGGTTTTAAATAGACCGTTTAAGTTTTCGCGCCAAAATGGACCTGTAGTTCCGATAACGTCATTCCTGTCTGTCACTGGTTGTGCTTGCCGTCGTTTGCTTAACAAATTGCAAGTTTTCTCGACTTTCTACTTATTTTTTTGTAATAATTTAAAATGGACTATCCATCAACATCAGGTGATCAAATAATACCCCTAAAATTCTGAAAAAATGTCGTGTTAACTCATGTTTTTTGCCAATTCTTCCATCTACTTCAACAAAATTTCCAAATAAATTGTTTTTGACTGGACCTTCTGACCCAAAATTGAGAAGGAAGTGGTTTCAAGCTGCAAAGAGGAATGACTATTATTCTCCAAAGACTATTATTTGATGCTGTGAAGACCACTTTGACGTAATTTGGCGAATACTTGTTATTATTGCGTACTGTACCTACCTAAGTATTTACAAAACTTCTCAATAACATATTTTTAATTTTACAGTTTGGAGAACGACGTCGAAAATTGGATAAAGTTTAAAATGTTTGGGGGGAAACTTTATCTAAAAAAAGATGTGGTACCTCATATTTTTGAATGCCAAAATATAATAATACCACTAAAACCTAGATCAGTAATAATGAAAAGGAAAAAACGTGAAATTCTTGGGAGCATTGAAAATACTGCAGCTATAATATTGATGTATTCTTTCAGATTATTTTTTTCTTACACTGAACATTTAAACTCACATTTTATAATGATATAAAAGTTTAAAAACTATGATTCATGCATACCGTAGTAATTTAGTCCCTTTTATTTCTACACTTGAAAACTCTGGACTCTCGACAAAAAAAGTTACTACCATGCCGACAGTAACTCTTGGTAAATTCCTGTAGTCTGTTTGATAAACCCAACTTCCATTTTTATTAAAAACTTAAATAATATTGACTGCTAATAATCAATTTTACACGCAAAGTTAACCACTAAAAAGTTGACATAGCAGGAGTGACGTCACTAAACGCTGATTGGTGTTTTGAAATGCGTTTTGTTTTACGTAATTTTAATTGGTAATTATTGTTAAAAATCAACATGATATTAAATAAAAACGTTAAAGTAGTCCTTCTTTTATATTTTTTTAAACTTTTAATCATAAAATTTTCATAAATATCATATTTGCATCTTCCCTATTGTTATTTTATTTATTTCACTAACACTATGATTTTATTAAGGACGTGACAACAGCGCATTTACAACTGAGAATAAGATTAAATATACAGGGCGAAATTCATCACCCTAACAAGGCCTACTTTAATAAAAATAAGCTCTGAATGATGTATACTATTTTGTAATTTTATAATTTTTTGAAAAATATACCTGAGCTGAACTTTTATACCACTATTTTACTAACGTATATAACAATAATATCCTCTCCTTTTATAGGTAAGTCATTCATACATTCACCTAATTCAATCAGAAGAATGAATAACTTTGAGGACAACTTGTTTTAAAGAAGTAAAATATTTTTTTCTAAATACTGGCACCTAAATACTAACAACAATTAAAGTTTGTAAGAAAAATGTATAATAATATTTACGTAAAAATAATATGCCCAGTTTTCTAAGTGTGCATTTTTCTATGTGGGCATTTTTCGGTGTGTGCAGTTTTGCGTGTGGTGATATTTCAGTGTGGGTGTTAATGGCTGTGGGGATGGATTATAAGTGCAATTTTCGTGTAGGGTAATAATCTTGTGGTGAATTATCATGTAATCAAGACGTATAGAACTGCGTAAAATTTCATAATCTCATACAGGTTTTATTTTGTACAAAAAAGTGTAATTTTCTAGTAATAAATAAGAGGAAATTTCATTGGATCATTTTTGAAGTATTTTTGGGAAAAATATTGTTTTCGTACAGACAAATAGTATCGATTAACTTTTTCCATTAGTGACAACATTTTCAGTGCACAAACTTGTTTTAACAAAAATTGACAACTTTTGATGTGAAACATCTATAGCGGCACGTAAATCAGATTTCTGGCGTGACGACAGTGACGTCATGACGTAAAAAACCTAACGCATCGATAATAATCGATAAGAGATGTACTGATATCTTATATGAAATTGGTGTCATGTTTTGAGCGACGCGACGGTGGCGCGCCAACAATAGGGGGAAGAAGCTCATCGATTCAAAAATTTGGCGGGACAGGGTATGAATTGTTTCATAAAAACCTAACTCGATTCCGCCTACTATCTATTCTATATATATAAAAATGATTGTTTGTATAGGCAACATAATATATAGTCCATTTCATCGTTTTTGGCCGATTTGATATTAGAATTCACTGAAATAAGATTAAACTGTCATCCAAGTTACCAATGGCGGACAGATTTTTTTTCTAAATTAGGTCGTAAGTTTCTGAAACTATCAGTGTGGTTTGACATCTACAAAAATATGACATTAATAATTATTAAATTCAACCCTTCAACAACGAGCTGTACATGACGGTTACTAGGAATGTGAATTAAGTCAAGACTTCCGTATTAAATACTTTTTATTTACCGGTGAAACAAGATGCAGTTACGTAAGTGTTGTATTAAAAAACAAACGTCCTCATTTAAATTTCTAACTTGCCTGTATCTGAGAGAGATGTAACTCTAAATTTACTTCGAGTATGATTTCTGTCATCGGCCAAAATCGGTGAAATGGACTATACCTACATATTTTGCTGACCTGTAAAATTGACAGCTAGTCAATCAAAATAGATTGTTGATGAATAGTTGTCATATAGTTGTCCGCGTAAAATTTGTGTATTTAGTTTTAAATATGAATAAACAAAGTGTTAATAAAGAAAGTGATGAAAAAATATGAATAAAAATGAGTGAGTACCTACCTACTCTATATACATTGGGGTGTCCGTTATTTCCCAGATTTGGTTTTGTTCTCCAAACACCCATCAAATTTTTAGATTATGACTTAACAAAAATTATCAGACCTTAACCAGCCCTTAATATTCACATTAACCCGTGCCTAAATCATAATACATTTCCCATTTAAATACCGTTTAAAAGTTATTCAACGATAAAGTTGTATTCATAGTTAAATTCATCATTTTCCTATTTTTTATTTAGTATCGCTTTTTGTTTGTACTAAAATTATGAAGTAACTACAATTATATTAATATAGTAACGTACTTCTATATAAATTTGTGTTTTAATAATTTCCTTTTTTAAGATTATTGAATTTAGGGCAATTAAATAAAAAGCTAAACGAAATCACTTTTTAAATTTATTCAATAAATAGTCATCGTTATCTGGAAAAAATCGTAATATTTTATTTTATCGTTATGACATATTTAGTTCCTATCACAATCTGTTCTTTTCTGCATATTACTTTTACACAATAATGTCGATGTTTCACATCTGCCAGGCGTCCCGTGACGGCTCACATTTTTTTTTAAATTAAATATTATTTTAGCTGTAAAAGTGCCCAAGAATCTAAGTTTTATTCTAAGATTTAATAAATTATACTATAAAAGGAGTAAAGTATTATATTCTATAGTCCATTTTATCGTTTTTGGCCGATTTGATATTAGAAACCACTGAAATAAGATTAAACTGTCATCCAAGTTACCAATGGCGGAGAGCTTTTTTTTTATAAATGAAGTCGTAAGTTTCTGAAACTATCAGTGTGGTTTGACATCTACAAAAATATGACATTAATAATTCTTAAATTCAACCCTTCAACAACGAGCCGTACATGACGTTTACTAGGAATGTGAATTAAGTCAAGACTTCCGTATTGAATACTTTTTATCTACCGGTGAAACAAGATGCAGTTACGTAAGTGTTGTATTAAAAAACAAACGTCCTCATTGAAATTTCTAACTTGCCTGTATCTGAGAGAGATGTAGAGATAGTGGATTTTCTCGTGAGCTCCACGTCACAAATGCGCAAACAACAAAATTACGCGGACAGTGTACTACCGAAGTTGAAAACATCGCCATTTGAATTTCAATTCTTGCCCCGAGCAGATCAAATTTGTCAGTTACTGAATTTGTTGTTCATCGTTTTGGGTAAAGCGCTCAATTAGTGTTTAATAATACATATTTTTTGAAATTGTTAAAACATAAGGGTATATAATGACTAATTAAAGTCGTATCGGCTTATTAGAATACTGGCTAAACTAATATTCCGTTTATTGTCAACATAATAATTGTAGATAAACTTTCATTTCCATTTAAATATTACAATTGCTCATTTTAGGAATTCATTATATTAGAATAATTACTGTTAACTTACTTATTACTTAATGACTATTTAGTAGATGTCAAAGATAATAATAGTATACCTAATACTATTATGACGTTTTACAGAGTCTTTGAAAATCAAAGAACATATAGACCGTTTACTAAGAACCAACAACTACTTCCCTGGCTATATGCCACGACGGATATTGAATTACAGTTCAAAGTTAAACGGGGTTAGTATATCTACAAGATAGAACTAACCATTTTAGTTTGCAATTCGAAAGGATATCACTTGTAGACCGGTTTCGACGTATTATTATTATCTTTGACATCTATTTGATAAGCGTTTTACTGAAATGACAATTGATTAGCAGGAAACTGCAATCAAGTAGTTAATGACTATTTATTGTGTACATTTAATGACGTATTACGATTTTATGCGCACCTTATTCGTTACTATAAAATAGTTAATCAATTAACGTAAATTACCCATTTGTAATGAAACGCAACAAACTAGACGTTCCGAATACTTTTGACAGCACATTATTTGGTTTTATTGATTTTTAGTGTGACTTTAATTTATATACAGGGTGTCCCAGAATTAACTACGGAAACTTCGTATACGTATTCCTTGATGACAAATAAGTAGGGCCTTTCCTATAAAAAAATTTTTTTTAGATACTCCTGTCAGAGTTATAACCCTTTAAAGAGGGGTGGTAAAATACGGTTTTAATTTAATATCTTCTGATTGGTCCAAGATAAAAAATTAAAAATTTGGGTGAACATCATTTTTATAAAGACGCATTTCTCCTGCCACTTTTCACCTGCCCTACCCCATTCTAAGGGTGCAAATCAAGGAACCCCTCTCCATATTTTTTTTGTAACGTTCTTAGCAATTAATATTTGCAATAACAAAAAATTATTTTAGGAAGTTTTGATTATTTTGAAACTTTTTTGTTCCTTGTGGTTTTTTGCGAAATCGTTTCGGTTTGGAGTAAAAAAATAAAAAGTAGGACCATGTCAATTGAGTATCGTGTATCGCGATCAAGTAGCGCACATTTTACCACCCCTCTTTAAAGGGTTATAACTCTGACAGGAGTCTCTAAAAAAATTTTTTTTATAGGAAAGACCCTACTTATTTGTCATCAAGGAATACGTATACGAAGTTTCCGTAGTTAATTCTGGGACACCCTGTATAGGTATATTTTTGTAATTTAACGTTTAAATTGTAAAATAAAGCAACGCGAGACCTACCCTTAGCGTAATTCACGACCACAGACATGCAGTACCTAACTACCGACTCGATGTTTTTAAAAATCATTTTACTATTTCTTCGGCCGATTGCCAGCTTTGGTTTGCGCACAGTGTTGCTGTACGGCAGCTCATGACAAAATCCAGGTACTCTAACTCTAAATTTACTTCGAGTATGATTTCTGTCATCGGCCAAAATCGGTGAAATGGACTATTATATATAACTATATCAATTGTTACTCCTAGATATCCCATATTTTTATGGTATATGTATTTGTATATTTTATGATTTATGGGGGCTGGAATATTAAAACGAATTAATATCACTCCTTTAATTTAACTTTTTTTTTTAAATCGCAAGAGAAAAGATATATCTTTATTCACAGAACTTTCTGTCACGACTTGCTTCTTAAAACTAATTTTTAAGATATATTTATATATCTTCTCTTAAGTAGGGTTTGAGTTCCTTTCCATGCTTATCTTATATTTAGCACTAATTATTTTAATACAAACAAACTTACTTAGAAAAGGGGGTTGCTAATTGATTTAAAACATTTAATACCAGACTTGAAAATTTTAAACCATGATATGATATAAACATAACAAAATAATTTTCAACCCATTATACCGTAGATAAATTTTAAACTTATAGGTGTCATTTAGATAATTAAAATAATAATATTCCATTATATTTTTTAACAGTATAACTCGACAGTAGGATTAAATCTACCTGGTATTTCCGCTAATTGAAATAAAATACTTAAATAAAAAAACAAAGAAAAATAAATCTTTTTTGGCCAGTCATATTTCAGTTTACTTGAACGCTCATAAAAAAAAACAATCTCTTTGTTTTTTAAAGTTTCAACTTTGCTTTGTTACAGTTTTTAATTAAAAACCTTAGTTCGGAAATTACTCGTAAAAAAATCTAGTTAAATACTTCTTCACCAACACACAAAATTTCAAATAAATCGATTCTGTTATATAGATTTATAACTCCCAGTGACTGGACTATAAGTGAATAATTATTTCTTTCAACATCATATTGATAAAGTTATGTGGAATAAACTTAAGAGAGTTAAATATAACCAACAACAAATCAAAGTTACTTTTACCATATGAAACGGCTAGTAAACCAAATGAAATAAATAATCATTTTTTAGATATTCCAAAATTATACAACGTACCTGATCAAAAGATAATTTATTTTTACAATAACAATTATAAAAGTCATTTTGACTCTCTGTCCGGCTTTTCTTGTGTTAATCAGAGAATTGTTTACAAATATATTAATGAAATAAAATCAAATGCTACAGGTGCTGATGAAATTAATATACAAATGTTGTTACTTTGCTGTCCCTTTGTCTTACCTATTGTAACTCATATTATTAATACTTGTATATCTTAATCTGTCTTTCCGGATCAATGGAAGCTTTCTAAAGTTTTTCCATTGCCTAAGAAAAAACAAGTAAACAAGTAAACATGATTTGCGGCCTCTCTCTATATTACCTGTCCTATCGAAAGTTCTTGAAAAAATTATGAAATATCAAATGAATTTACATATTTACAAGTATTTTCTGCTACCACCTACACAATCAGGTTTTAGAATGGGACATAGCTGTACAACGGCTCTATTGGACATTACAGATAGGTAATTTGTTTAGAAATATTGATAAAGGAAAAACGATTGCTCTAATTTTATTAGATTATTCCAAAGCTTTCGATACCATCAACTATGAAATTTTGTTTGCTGTTTTACATTATTCTGGATTTTCAAAACTTTCTTAAAAGTTATTTATATAACAGGAAGTAATATACAGAAACGTATATTGGTGTTTCGAATGTTGGTTTAATTTCCAAGGGTGTTCCACAAGGTTCTGTTCTTGGCCCCTTACTATTTTTACTCTATTCGAGTAATATAATTAACTGCCTTGTACACTGCAAAGGCTATCTTTATGCTGATGATACACAAATAGAGTATGCTTTCGATCACTTTGATTTTGAGGAGGCCCAAAACATTATTAATTCAGACCTTGGGTTACTAGTAAAGGAATCAACAAGACATGAATTGTCTATTAATCCATCAAAGTCAAGGTGACCCTTATTTGGTAAGTATCGTCATCAAATTGAGTAAAAGTTGATTATTACAATTGAAGGAAGTAATATTTCTTTTGTTCGAAATGCCAAAAATTTAGGTTTGAAAATTGGTACCGATTTAAAGTTTAAAAATCAGGTGAAAAAGTGTCTTCAAAATGCTTATTCAAATCTACGAATGCTATATCCAAGCCGTCATATTTTACCGGAAAATACTAAAATCCTCCTTACGGACCCTTTAGTCCTGAGTCATTTCAACTATGGAGACACAGTCTATGGTTCTTGCCTGGACTCTATTGATCAAATAAGAGTACAGATTACAGAAAGTACAAAGTGCGTGTTTAAGATATATCTATGGAATAAGGAAATTTGACAGAATTTCATATAAACTGCAATCAGCTAAGTGGCTAAATATGAAAACAAGGCGTTTACTTCATGCAGCTACTTTCTATCACAAAATAATTATTTTTAAAACACCAGCTTACCTGCATCAGAGGATTACTTACAGAAGTGATATTCACAATATTCAAGTGAGAAACCATGGATTAATATCTCCTCCAAAATACCGTACAAGACTTTTTGGGAGATCTTTTTCATACCAAATATGCAAAATATATAATGACATTCCAGCACCCATAAAGAATTTAAAACTGTCGGTTTTTAAAAAAATGTATAAAACATTTTTAATTGATAATTTTTCATAATATGTTATAACATTATGCTACCCAAGTTGTATTTATTGTTATCAATTATATGGTAATTGTAATTAGATGCCTACAACTTTAGAGTACAAATCTGGCACGAGGTCGTCCACAATATCAGTTTATCTGCCTGGGCGGTCTCTTTTTGTAGTTTTTGTAATTGGGTTTTTGAAAAAAAAATTTTTTTGTGATAAATGGAAAGATCATATATAAGTTTTATAGAAAAACTATTTTTTAATTTTTTTTTCGCATTAATTCAAAAGTTATTTCAAAATAAAAATTATTTTTTGAATCCGGTACCGAAGACACGCCGACAGCTCCCGAACAAACCTGAGCGCATTTGACGTCATAATGTTTTCACTCATTGCAGTTGATAGTTACGAAGTTACGTGTAATAGCCGTAAACGCTGTACTGTTATTAAATAGCAATAACATTATGACGTTACAACTATGGTGACTGATCATGGCGCGTTTATCGTCGCGTGATTGTTTTTTAAATTTTATTAATTTTTAATTCGTTATAATTAATTGAAAAAAATTTTTTTTTAAGTTTTTTGCATCAAATATCAATATTATTAATAATAAAGTTTTAAAATACATAAAAAGAATCAATAATTTTTTTTTATTCAAAATCCCAATTGTTAATATGTAATTTATAATAGGAGTTTACATTTAAATATTCTGTACAACTTTACAAAATAAATTTATTATTATTATTATTATTATTATTATTATTATTATTATTATTATATTATATTATATTACTTCTTCTCACTTTATCGGGTGGTATTTGGCATTTTTTCTCTGAGATGACGGGCTTGTACCAAGTCGTTTCAGAGTCTATTGCTTGTATCGAGAAATGATCGGACTATATTGCATGTTTTAAGGATAACAGACTTTTGTATGTTTGTATGGATGTTTTGATTGAGACCAAGTTGTTCAAGATGTGTATTGAAGATATGTGGGGTGATGCCGGTAGTTGAAATAATTAGTGGTATGATAATCACTTTTTTCTGTTTCCAAAGTCTCTGTGGCTAATTCCATATATTTTGTTATTTTCTCATTATATTTGGTTTGAATGTTGGGGTCGTTAGGTATTGATATATCTATGAGATACGTAATTTGTTTTTTTTTGTTTTGGAAAACGATGTCTGGTCTATTGCATGGTATTGTTTTATCTGTGCGAATTTCTACGTCCCAGTATAGTTTGTATTCGCTGGTATCTATAATCGTGGTTGAAGAGTATTTGTAGTATGGTATTTCTTCTTTGATAAGCTTATATGTCTTTGCCAGTGCTTGATGAATAATTTTTTCTGCCATGTTGTGTCTTTCGGTGTATTCTGTGCCTGCTAAGATTTTGCATCCACCGGTAATATGATCTATTGTTTCCTTATATTGGTGGCATTTTCTGCATATATCGGTTTGTATGTCTAGATATTTTATTATATATTTTTTGTAGTTTCGTGTGGCTATGATTTGGTCTTGTATCCCGAGGAGGAAACCTTCGGTCTCAGGAAAAAGTTTTCCACCTTCGAGCCATTTATATGAGTGTCTCTTTGATATGTGGTCATGTTGTATGTTGTATCTATGTTTTCCATATAGTTGCTTTGTTGTCCAGGTTTTGATTTTTTTTTCTATATTTTGTGTTGGAGAATACGTATCTGATGGATGACTGGTTGAGGATAGATCAAGCACTGTGTAATTTTTGTCAGCTTTGCAGACTGCCTGGTGAAGGGATGTTTGTTTACTGATGAACAATTTCCGAAGTTGCTGGATCTGTTTTGTGTGTAGTGCTTCAATATCTATCATGCCCCTTCCTCCTTCTTTTCTGTTTAATGTAATTCTTTCCTTACAAGAATTTGGATGGTGTTTTCTATATTTCGTAAGCTCTGATCTAGTGAGTATATGGATATTTTTCAGGTCTGTTTGGGTTCATTTGATTATACCAAATGAGTATGTGAGTATTGGGATTGCAAATGTGTTGATGGCTTTGAAGAGGTTACGGGAATAAAGTGGGGTTTTTAAAATGGCTCTTATTCTTTGTTTGTATTGTTTCTTTAATTGTGTTTTTATTTCTGTGCGGCTTATTTTAGTATTTTGTTGGAATCCAAGATATTTGTAAGTTTCATTTTCTGTTATTATTATTATTATTATTATTATTATTATTATTATTGTTATTATTCCTTTACAGCCCACACTTGGTGTGGTATATTTTGCTTCTATTTACTCGGCAAATTCATGCAAGAGTAGATAGGTATCGATTCAGGTAATACATAGTCACTTATTTTGTTTTTGTTTTATTATTATTATTATTATTATTATTATTATTATTATTATTATTTTTTCGTTCCCGTTTTTGCAACGGTTAGAAGATTCCAATGTCGGCTCGGGACGGAGCAAGACGTTGGACGTTAAGCTATTGTTTTATTTTTGGTTTAGAACCTTTCGGGTGATGTTGCATGTGGTTAGAATGACTGCCTTTTGTATTTGGATAAATATGCTTTTGGGGAGCTCCAGTAGCTTCAGATTTTCTAGGAGCCTCCTTGGGATCTCTCCTGTTGCTCCTATGACGATGGGAACTATCCTGACTTCATCCACTCTCCATGTCTCTTTTAAATCTTGTGCAAGTGGTTCGTACTTCTCAATTTTTTTGGCATGTTTCCTGTTGATATTGGCTGGTGTTGGTACAGCTATGTCTATGAGGACTATTTTGTTCTCCTTTTTGTCGATTACAGTGATGTCTGGTCTATTATGTGTAATGGTTCTGTCTGTTAACATTTCTCGATCCCAATAAATTTTGCACTCCTCATTCTCCTCTATGGATGCTGGTTTGTATTTGTAATAAGGCACTATGTCTTCTGTCAGATGGAATTTCCTTTTTAGTTCTGCATGGACTATTTTTGCGACATTATCGTGCCTGTTTGTGTACTCTTAAGAGGCCATTTTCTTACAACCACTAACTATGTGTTCAATGGTCTCATTCACTTCCCCACACATCCTGCATTTTACTGTTGCTATATCTTGCTTAGCAATGAATTTCAGATAAGTTCGGGTAGGGATTACCTGGTCCTGTATGGCGCACATAAATCCTTCTGTTTCGCTAAAAATGGTTCCTTGTGTTAACCACGCAACTGATGCCTGTTGATCAATGTGTTCTTGTGCGATCAGATTTGGGTATCTACCATGCAATTCTTTGCCAAGCCAATCTTCTTTCAGCTTATTGATTGAAAATTGTTCTGCTGGGGTTTGCTTGGTATCAGGTTCATACTTGTTAGGTTTCTGTCTGTTTTGATTATTGCATCGTATAGTTCAGACTGTTCCGCCTTCTTATGAAAGTAACTTCGTAGTAGCTGTGTTCGATTGGCATATGATTCTCTAATGTCAATTAGCCCTCTACCGCCCATACATCTCGGAAGGTGAAAGCGCTCCTTGCACGCTTTCGGATGGTGTGACCGGTGGTTCGTATATGCTACCCTTATTATTCGGTTTAAGCCTTCCAATTCGGTGGGGTTCCATTTTATGATCCCGAAGCTGTATGTGATAGTGGGGATCACATATGTGTTGGTGGCTCGTATTTTATTTGCTCCTGACAGCTGTGATTTTAAGATTTGTTTTAATCTAGTCTTCATTCGATGTGTTAGTGTTTCCTTCATTTCTTTGTGGTCGGTGACTTTTGATTGTAGCACACCCAAGTACTTGTAGGTGTCGTGTCGATTCATTGCTGCGATTGTGCCACCTCCACTTCTTTGTATTATTATTATTATTATTATAACTAAAACTGTTTATTTCACACATTTTAAATGTTTATCAGTAATTAAACAAAATTTTAATGAAATAGTTCGTAAACACTCTGACGGATAATGACGATGTGTGTCGTAGAATCGTTATTACTCGAAGTAAAATTGTATTGTTCTATAGTATAAATACACAAACAAGAATATATTCAATTACATTCTTGTTTGTGTGCTTTATAAAAATCAAAACCCTATGAGAAATATCTCAAAATAATCGTTTACTATATAACCAAGTTTATTGAAAAACTTACAATTTTATGCAAACTCCTACTAAATTTTATAATTGGGAATATAATAGTATTTTCAATAATGAGTTTTAAATAAATGTTTGCTAGTTATATTAGAATAACAATGTTTGCAAGAAAAGTGGGCACAACCCATCTACGCTTGACGTAATCCATAGAAGGGCATAAACTTCAAGTAGATTTAATCGTGCAACTCTGGTTATTTTTTAAAAACTTTCAAAAAGTGTGCAAACTTTACCCTAAACATAATTAATACAATTGAGGTCATAATCACGAAGATTTTACAGCAGATGAACTTCTAGCAAGTAAACTTTAAAGCATTGATACTTAAGGACGAAGAGAATGTAAACGAAAGACCTGTTAAGATTATTTAAAGTTTAATAGCAGACTACGTCAATCATTTAAAATCCAATAACATAAAAAATATATGCCATTCTGTTTTTGGACCAAAGTTACTAAGAATGTATCATTTTGAACAGTAAATATTGTCACGCCTAGGGTATAGGAGAATGTGCCCTAGTGTTATAGGATGAAGGGTAGCTAACTAAAGGCACTTCCCACCCAGGTCGTGGTTATCTACCCCCTGGTTAGGTATCCTGCTGATGGCAGGAAACTAACCAAGGGAAAGATTAGATAAACAACAGGAAACAAACAACAAATATATTAACGAATAAATAAGCAATAACAATAAATGATAAAAATGTGAATAACGAATAACTAAATACAAATCTTAACTAATCTTACCAAACAAACTACATGGTGGCATGTCACACTTACTCACGCAAATACGTCTGTTTTAGGGACACCCCAAAGGGTGACCCTTACAGACAACCTCAGACTCCGAACTCTCCCCGTGTACGACCTCAACAACTTGCTTTTATCGCCAATTCATATTCTACGTGAGAATAAAAATTAAAATATTTAAACACGTGTCGAGATCTAACGCAATGATTTTGACCTGGTAAAATGTAATACAAAACAATACAGTAAAATATCAACTAATAAATTAATATCTAGGGCAAAACTGCCCTCTCATCGTATGTGACAATATGGGCTCATTAATCGTACCAATGATAATTATATTATCTTGACAGCCTTTAACATTTACAAAAGACATTTCTACCTACTAGGTAAAAAAGGTTTTTTTGGATACTTATTTTTACAAATTATATGTAAATACTTACATAACACTTTAAACATTTACACTATAATTATAGTAAATATTAATATCCAGTTAGTAAAGCGTAAAGCAAAAATCAACTGCAACTGATGAAAGATTAGTTGGTAAGTATATTTGAAAACCTTGTGTAATAGATACAAGATATAATAAATTAAATTTTTAGTACTGATATAAAATAAACAAATCAATATTTATCTCTTAAGATTAACACTAACAAATTAATGATTGTCTGGTATTTACTGCTGCTTAAAGTTTCTTAAAAATGAACATGCACTTTGCTTTGTTGTTTGGTTTTATAAGTACAGTACAATAAATAACACTTTATTAATTTTATTGTTTATTGAATCTAAATTGGTGTTTATAAAAGTGATATGACCTATAGCAGCAAATATGATAAACTTGACGTGAAACAGTTATTTATCAGGAAAATTTTGACGCCCATTAGTTGCTTATAAAGTCTAGTGTACCTTCATAAAAGTGTTAATTATTACTTTCATTGCTCAGTAATAATTAATTACATCTTTTAGCATTATATTTAAGATCATGGGTAAATTAATATTGGTATAAAATAAAAAATAAAAATTTATCACATAAAAAATTTTTCGTTTGACATGTTCTGTGACTGTTCATTTGGTCTTTGTCAAAAGTTGTTATCCATGTACCATATACTTTATACAAACAAACAAACATACAATTAAACGAGAATTTACAGAATACATAGGTTCAGCTAAGCAGGTTGCGTAATTATAAACCCTAAGTGGTTTCAGCGCTCGAACGCTCCGATTCGTCATGTGGCGTGTAGGGCTTCACACGTGACGAGTGTAGGCGAGAATAACAAAAATCCCGTCTCGGTCTTGTCAATTCCTAAAAAATTGAGTCTCGTTCAAGTCTCGTTCTCGTCTTGTTACTAGTTGTCTCCTCTCGTCTTGCTTAATTGTAAATAATGATTACAAATATTATATAAACTGAAATAATAAATAATTTTTTAATGCTATATTTATTACGCTATTACACAAAAATATTTTTACATAGACATAAATTTAATAATTTTACGCAAATCATACTCGGTTAGTGATTTCTGTTTAAATTTACAATAAAATATATCACAGATGGTCACAAGATTTTATATTTTCTAAAATACCTATATTGTTTTCTATAAAGGCCATTTCTGATTTATCGAATAAAAACATCATAAAAAAAATTAACGAGACTAAAAACGAGATTCTCGGGTTGCCCTGTATGTGGTCTCGGTATCGCCCATAGTATTTTTTAAAACGTCTCGTCTCGTCTCGTTTCGGAAAAGCAGGACGAGATCGAGACGAGACGAGAAAAATCTCGCTCTCGTGTGAAGCACTATTGGCGTGGGATTAGTTTCTCTGCTACCATAAGCTCTCAAAATGTGATTAAACTTTCGCTTAAAAACAATAACGATACAGTCAAATCATACGTTGTATTTGAATATCGTTTCCAAAAAAAATACTTCTAACAATTATCTCTAACTTTCTCACAGACGAAACTTACCTACTTAATATATAAAAAAAACTAGCTTGGTAACTTTTCAGTGACATAAATTAAGTCACAAATTCTTACTAGACTTTTGAAAAAGATTAATCATTAATAAATATATTACACTAAATTATAAATAACACCGTTACAATGCTGATAGTGTGCTGTTTTTTATATACAAATGTATTTTAATTTAAAAGTTTACAGTTTGTTTAAACGTGTGTACGGGCTTCTCCGACAAGCCTTGACGTGACCCGAGCGTTCGAGCGCTGAGACCACTTAGGGTTTGTAATTACGCAACCGGCGGTCGAATAAAAAAAGTCACAATGGCATAAGGCGACTCAGGTGGTAGGAGGAAAGCAAATCGTAGAATCTAAGTTATAAAAATTGATATTATAGTTGAATTTAATCAAGAGACAGGATTTGGTAAGCTAAACAAAAAACAAAAAATAGAAAGATGTTTATACAAGAGTCACCTGATTTTTGTTTAAACAAGATAACTCGCTTTATTAAATAAGACACTATTACAGTTTCTTGTAATAATACTTTAATAGTATCAAGGCGTGAGTCTTGTTGTCAAGTTGAATTTTGGTTTGCCGTTAGAGGTGAAGATGTCACTACTATCACATCCTTTACACTTTCGTTATTGAAAGATATATATTGATTGTGATAACATATACCTTGTACTGACGAGGTGCAAATACACCGAAACCGGTCTACAAGTTATGTTCTCCCTTTTAACTACAAACCAAAATGGTTGGTTTAAATTATCTATTAGATATGCTAACCCCGTTTGACTTTGCAGTATTTATAATTCAATATCCGTCGGGGCACATAGCCCGGGAAGTAGTTGTTTCTTTTTAGTTAAATGGTCAATGTCTTTGAAAATGTTTTTCAAAAACTCGTAAAGCGATAGAATAATTAATATTCTGAATTCTGCAACATTTGTTGATTGATAACTCACTTTACAGTTTCTTGTAATAATACTTTTATCTAGTAGGTTGTTTTTTTATTTATTCACGTTGGTATTGATTTTTGTTGTTGTTTAAAAGTTACCATGTCACTGCAGGTCACAAACTGAAAAGCATAAATATAATTGTTAGTTATATTGAAAAAATTGAATACCTATGCCCAAAAAAAATTGTGTAGTGACAAAAAATGTATACACAGATGCTATTTCATGTTTGGAAAAGACCAGAAAATTTAAAGAGATGGATATTTACAAAAGATCTCTACGGTTTTTAATGTAAGTATCTACTAATAATTGTGTTCCATTTCCATACAAGATTATTCCAATGTTTTCTTTAGCAATTAGTTCTAAACATTTTTAATTCCATGAATAGTTGTATATGAACTTAATTCATACATAAAATACACTTTTAAATTTATATACATTCAAAGTACAGGGTGCGCCAGAGAAACTTACTTTTTTAAAAAGTCATTAAAAACAAAAGTACTTCAGTTATTGTTACAATTCATTTTATTTTTAAAAATACAACATCCCAAATTTTTTTTTAAGCAATTTTGAAAATGGTCTCAGCCAAAGGCGACCCTCATTGTCTATATACTGAATAAGTCGACTTTTAAAGTTTCTCTCCACTCTTTGCAGCATATCGATCGGTATATTGGTAATGGCGTCGCGAATGTTGTCCTTAAGGTGAGCTATGGTCTATGGTCGATTGACAAAAACCAGTGATTTCAAATAATCCCACGAGCCGAACGCCAGGGGGGAGCGCAACACTGATTGTCTCACACGTTTAACATTTTCCGGAGTTCTGGTGGTCCGTTGACGTCCATTTCTGGTCTTAGCGACACTTCCACACTCCGGAAATGAGGTAATCCATGACAGATTTGAATTTTGTCCAGGAACCAGTCTGTGTGGAGGAATATCAAAGGGAGCGCAGAAGGCACGTTGGGTGGCTACAATCGAGCCTCCATTAAAGGTCTTAACGGCGAACGCGTGCTGCTCTCTAGACCACAATATGATGGCAACTGACTATACAGGGGAACAATCTTTGGACCTCCCCCCTCCAGACGCGCTCCCTCCCATCACTCAGTCACATTCACTCGTCACACAGGAATTTTTTCAAATAAGTAAGTTTCTCTGGCGTACCCTGTACTTATTATTTATTAAAAATAATCAACCTAAAAAGTCGCAGTTACTCAATATTTTACAATGTTGTCAGATTATATAAGATAATCGAAAGTTAAAACTGTTATGAGAATAAAATATTTTCTTTAATTAATAAAGAGGCAATGATCCTTTTGATAACTAAAATGTAATTTGATGGGACATAGATGAATCGATGTTTAATTCATTGATCCATGTCCCATCAAATTACATTTTAATTTTCTATAATACATATTTAAAAATTTTTGTGTCTTTTTTGGTTAGTGTTAATTGTGTACGAAGAATCTTAAAAAAATATAACTTCTTTAAAAAAAACTAGCAGCAACAGATTTGGACGTACAATTCCAAAAACGAATATTTTAGTTTAGATAAACTTTTGACTGACACGAAACAAAACTGGAATTTTAATGGTGAACGTACTACTTTATACAGGCTTATAAAATCAATGGGATATAAATTTAAAAAATTAAACAGGCGACAAATATTAAGTGAGCAAAGACATGTCAAAATTAGCAAAATCGCTTTCCTACGGAAATTTATAGAACTAAAAAAGCTCAATTAACTAATCAGATTAGTGTACTTAGACGAAACGTGGATATACAAAAATGGTCGCGTAAATGGGTACAGAAATTCCATTTAAAAAGTAATCCATTGCATGTGAAATCCGAAGGAAAGCGATTTACAATTTTAGACACAGGAACGAATAGTGAGTTTTTAGAGGGATGTGACTTGTTATTAGTCTTTTCTAATACTTACATTGACTATTAGAAAACTATGCGTCAGTGAGTGCACGAATCTGACCTAAAAAGTAATCCAGTTCGTGTACAATCCGAAGGAAAGCAATTTACTATTATACACGAAGGATCTGATACTTGAGTTTGGAAGGGTTTGGCTTGTTACTAGACTCTTCAAATACAGACCTTGACTATCACAAATCTATGATGAATGGTGACCTTTTTAAAAATGGAGTTGTTAATCAACCCATTCTGCCCTATCTGTATTTCAAAAAAAGTGTTTGGTGGTCACGGACAACGCGCCATACTATTTACTTTAACTTAACAAATCACCCTATTTTTTAGCGAAAAATGCGATTTTGCAGGAGTGGTTGATTAACATTAAACACAAAAATGACAAAGGTGGCACTTTACTCAATGACCTTACCTTATAAAACTGGCGAAAAGACAAATGTAGTGTATGAAATTTTAAAACAACGAGAACATGTAGTAATTCGACTACCCCCACACCATTATCATTTCAATCCAATAGAACCAGCATGGGGTAAGACAAACAAACATATAATATCTACATATCTTAACGAGGAGAGAATTAAAAAAACTTGGACAGAAGCATTGACTAAATGTACACCAGGTATGTGGTAAAATTTTTGTATACTTACAGACGAACTAATTTTGGGAGATTGGACTACTTACATGGGAAACTGCTTACATGACAATATTTCACCTTTAATTATTTTACTGGGGGAGTCAGATTCTGACGATTTCGATTTTGGATTTGATAGTGACACTGATTCTATTAATTTTTGATTTTGAGTATCAAAAACCGGTTTCATTAGAAATGTATGTTATTTAATCAGTTGTATTTTAGTAAATTTAAATTTAGTTTTGGCTTAAATTTTTTTTTTGAAACTTCTCTAATATGCCTTAATCAGACTGCAATACCCACACACGTGTAGGTTTTATATGGGAAAAGACGTCGTTTGAAAAAATAAGTGAGGAATATTTTTAAGGAAACTCCAAAGCAGGTGTTATTTTAATTATTTGATTATTAAAACCGATGTATAAGCATTACTATAATACTATACAAATGTTTATTTTATGTGATAATATATACAAACTAAGCATCCTATGTATTATAATATATAGTAAAAGGTCGTGCCTTATAAATGGAACTTTTATGTGATAGTTGCTGACAGTTCAGTTTAAAATTAAATTTAATTTTGCAAGATTTCAAGTGATTGAAGAATGATTTGTACTTAAAGGGTAAAAACAATTTTATGAAATTTTTAAACAGAATAAAATTATCAAAATATATTGGCAATTTTACAATAAAACCCAAGGATTTTACTTTCGTCTGCACTTCCAGAGTGCTAATATTTTTTTTAATTCGTATTGACCCAAGTTAACTAGAAACAAAATTTTACAAATACTTTTCTATATTGTTATTGTACTGGTGGTTTATTACATTTATACTAAATTGATTACATTTTTGAATTAACAGTAACATAATAATAGATAACTATAGTATTATACGTTACAAGGTCGGTAGGTGACTTATTACAGTACGATTTAGTTTACGGACGAGGCGACGTAGGAGCCAAGTCCGGAAATAAAAGTACTGTAATAACACCTAACGACCATGTTTCGTATTAATTTTATTTCATCCTGTTTTTATAAATTAATAAATTCATAAAAATTTTAACAGTAGTTCGTAACTTGACTAAAAATAGTTCGTAACTTGATTAGTTAGGTCCAATTACCTTAAAAGCCATCTGTCACTGTCAAATAATTTTTTTATTATTAAGATTTAATTGTTAATATAAAATTGAATAACATTGACTTCTTTTTAAATATGGATGTAAAAGTACGTAAGTAATTAATTATTTTATTTTTATTTTATAGTCATTATAGCATTTTTAAATGTCAAAAATTAAAAGTAATTGTCTTCCTTTAAGCAATCAGAGCAGCGTTGCTAGGCAACACATTACAGTACCTGATACCGTAATGTTTTACTTACCGGCGCCAAATTGATTATAGGGAAGTGTATTTACTGGACAGGCTAAAATAAAATATGTTAACTTCACTGCCATAAGTTCCCCAAACGGACTCAATGAAAAAATATAATGATCGATTAAAGTAATAGTTTTTATGCAAATTTAACATGCATTTTATAATCAAAAAATTGAGAAACGTTAATTCTTGCTTTTATTGCAGAAAATGTAATAATTTAAGATCAAAAGTGTCCACTTCTAAAAACGACGAATAAATAACATATCAGCGATAGTTTATACGACAACCTGATAAAAAGACAAAATAGAGTGTCTAGAAGAAGTGTTAATTTGTTAAAATCACAAGTAACAAAAAATAAAACAATAATTCGAGAAATAAAACAACAATCCAAAAAACAAATAATATTCCTATTTAACAGGATAATGATTTACCAGTGGCAACAATGGAAAGTTAGATTTGATCTGTAATTATTTAAATATTTGTTACCAAATATTCTCTATTAACAATAAATAAATGTTAATGCGACATGATTTAATGACCTTGACTTTTTGATAATACAGATTACTTGAAGTTAATTTTGGATCTTTACAGATTCCCAATATACAGGGTGTCTCATTATATTCTGACTGTTTTTAAGAGCTTATATCTTCGAAACGGTTCTAGATAATAAGATGCGGTTTTCACCGTTAGGTTTAAAATTACCCTAAGTTTTGTTGTGACACATTTATATAAGTGGCATACTACCGGTTTACCCGCTAGAAAAGTGGCGTTTTTTCAGAATACAGTAGATGTAATTTTTTAAATGGGAGACCCTGTATATTTAACAATTTTTTAAAAGACCCATATTTTTACTTTATAACGGTACCTTAAAGTTTAAAATCGGTGCAGAAAGAGCGAAGTTAGATAACTTTAACTGGGATACTGTAATGATTCAGATATCTTATTAATAAATAATAATCAAGGAGGCGTTAATATGTCACATCACAAAAATATTGCGATCATTGACAGAACATCAAATTGTGTTTTATATTCAATAAAATTGAAGTGTTTAATCTCTTAAAATGCAGTATACAGCACAAGAAAAATCTAAAACAATATTTTTATATGTCCAAACTCAATCCTATGTTCAGACTAAAAGACGATTTAGAAGACAGTTCAATAAAAATCCTCCTGCTACAAATACCATTAAAACATGGTTAACCAAATTTAGGAGTACTGCTTGCATATCTAGAAAAAAAGAACTGTAAATGGAAATTTAGAAGAAATGTTATCAGTTTTGGAGCTTGTACAGAGAAATCCGAAAATTTCAATTCGAAAAATAGCATCAAATTTGGAAATGGACAAAACTAAAGTTTTTCGAATTCTAAAAACTCTCAAATTTAAACCTTACAAAATTCAAGTTCTACAAAAAATTAACGATCGGGACCAAGCTAAAAGAGTGTTTATGTGTGAAACTTTAACAGATTTGTACAGAACAAATCCAAATTTTAGAATTATCATGTCTGATGAGGCTGCGTTCCATATAAATGGACGAGTTAATAAACATAACTGTAGAATTTGGGGATTGAAAAATCCAAGAGAATTTCATCAACATAAAAGAGATTCTCCTAAAGTTAATGTTTGGTGTGCAGTGTCTCGTGAAAAATTATATGGGCCTTTCTTTTTTGCAGAAAATACAATTCGTGGTAATAATTATACCGATATGTTGGAAAACTTTTTCTATCCCCAGTTAGAACAAGATGGTATTGTAAACCAAAATGTTTACTTTCAACAAGATGGGGCTCCACCCCATTATTCCAACATAGCAAGAGAATCTGTTAACCAACAATTTGGAAATAATTGGATTGGGAGAAGTGGTCCAATAGAATGGGCTCCTAATTCTCCAGATCTGACCGTTCCAGATTTTTTTGTATGGGGATATGTGAAAGATAGAGTCTACAACCCGATGCCTGCTACTATTGAGGAATTAAAAAATAACATATGGCAGGCAATGGAAAATATTCCTCTTGAAATGCTGACAGCAGCATTTGACAACTTAATGGTTCGATTCCACAAATGTATAGACCAAGAAGGAAGACACATCGAACATTTGTTTTAGAGTGTCCTAAAACATGTTCTTTTTTTGTTTTTTACTGTTCACTTTTAGCTACTAGCTAATAAAGTTTATGTTTATAACAATTCCAACTTTATGTCTAAATCATTACAGTATCCCAGTTAAAGTTATCTTACTTCGCTTTTTGTGCACCGATTTTAAACTTTAAGGTACCGTTATAAAGTAAAAATATGCGTCTTTTAAGAAATTGCTAAATATACAGGGTATCCCATTTAAAAAATTACATCTACTGTAGTTTGAAAATACGCCATTTTTCTAGCGGGTAAACCGGAAGTGGGCCATTTACATAAATCTGTCACAACAAAACTTACGGTAATTTTAAACCTAACTGTGAAAACCGCATCTTATTATCTAGAACCGTTTCGAAGATATAAGCTCTTAAAAACAGTCAGAATATAATGAGACACCCTGTAATACAAATATTTTAAGGATATGTCAAGACTCTTACGATTTATATACATTTCATGCCAAATTTTATATTGTTATGTATAAAATTTATTCTATTACTCCTAGTCAGAGCATATATAACTGTTTTTTATTACTTGGGGACTTTACCATACATATAAAATAAAAATATATTAATCATGTTTGTATAAAACCTTTTGCAAAACGTGGATTAATGAATATAATTAATCGTAAGTAAGTACCTACGTAAATCGTAAAGTGGTAGTCAAAATTTTTTGAGCTTAAGAAAAACTCATCGCAATCGACCTTACAAATCTATTTATTTCGTTTTCAAGATATCTTTTTAACAAAATTAAAAATTTATACGTCTTCATTGTTCAAACCGGAGGTTTCCATATATTTGTTTTGCGTAGATCACTTTGAAACTGTGAGCCCCCCTCTTACTACATTTTTACCGTACTCCGAAAAATTGTCAAAAAATGTGAACGTTGGATCTAACGATGGAAATTTGTGTCGCGACAAAGTTTTAACCCTACATTCAAAGTGAAAAAAGTGTATAATAGGTTTGAAACGACACTAAAATATTTGATAGCCTTTGTTAAATTTCCCCTTCAGCTATTCATTGGTACTAAGCTCAAGTAGTTCCTCTTATAATACCACATTTGCCTCGTTTTTTTGTTTTCTTTTTTATGGATGTTGCCATGAAGCGCATTTGGTGAAACTTTTAATATAAAAAGTACTTGACAAGACGAGGTATTTATTTCAAAACTTATGGTTACAAGGCCAATTTATGCCAACTTTGACCTTTAATATCTCGGTAACCAGTACGCCGAATGTATGTTTTTGAAGTTATACTTCTATTCTTGCACCCGCCGGTGAAAATTTGTATGGGATTAAATCAGCAAAATCATTACATATGTAATGGCGTGAGTAAAAGAGAGACAGAAACACATATAAGGTATATTTGTCGGTAAAAAGTAAAAACATAGATTAAATATTTACCACATGTTTGGTCACTGCCAATTGCGACGACAACATCTCTTTAGGATGAAATTAACAGAATCGCCGCTATGCAGAGGCTGCGAACAAGAAGAGGAAACAGTAGAACATATAATGTATGACTGCTCTGCTTTTTCTGAAATCAGGAGATCCGTGTTGGGCGAGTACTGGCTTACACCAGCCGATGTCAGGGAGATCCCCCCCGGGATCCTCATCACCTATTTTAAATCACTAGGCCTGGTGACAGCCTGAGGTGAGGATATCCCTACACACGGGAGGATGCACAATGGGTCATATATGGCCTCAGTGTTGGCTGAGCACTAGCTCGCCCCTCCCCAAATTTCCAGATCCAGATTTACCACAAGTTATTAGTCATAACTAAGTCCTTTGAAAACTGTTTAAATATTCAGTACATTGAAAAGAGAGAGATATACAAAAAACAGTCTGAGTTAATGTCTTAGTATCACATTGTGTTTGACAGATTATTTTATAATTCTGTCACGTAAGTATACATATTAAGTATTGTGTTTTATATTAATAATAATATTCTGTAATGAGTATTGTATTGTAGTCTACAGTACCGTCAATAAACACTCTCTTCGGTAATCAGATCCAGGTTAAAAGAAAGTTCAAGTACCTAGGAATAAGGCTGGACGACAAGCTCGCCTGGAACAGCCATTTGGCACATATAACGCAACCTTCTCAGACTACACTTATGATGATGAGACATGGGGTCTGAGCCCAGAAATGACTAACTGGCTATACACTAGGGTTGCAAGACCGATGATGGTGTATGGCTCGATAGTCTGGTGGACCAAGGTGATGCAAACTACCGCTGTAAAGAGATTACAAAAGATCCAGCGAGTGGCGTGTCTCGGTATCACAGGAGCCATGAGAGGCACTCCAACTGCAACCCTGGAAGTAGTGCTAAACCTCCCACCTCTCGTCATCATTGTGAAAGGGGAGGCAAGGATGGCAGCCTACAGAATGGGTTGCAGTGGCAACTGGAAGTACAATGCCTCCAGTGGGCATACAAGGATTGTGTGGCCACTGTACAGATGGACACCTTGGAAATGTTACCAGACAGGATGGTGAAGATCACAGATCTAGAAAAGCCATACAATGTCAGTATTACTGACAGGGCTGCCAGGGAGAAAGGTGAACCTGAATACATGAAAAGGGGGGTCACTTGGTATACGGATGGCTCGAAAAAGCCAACAGGTACTGGGACGGGAATATATGAAGTCAGACCCAAGGCGCAGTTTTGCGTAAGCCTGGGTAAACTGGCTACTGTTTTCCAGGCCGAAGTTGTTGCCCTATCCGGACAGTAGAGCAGCGCTAATGGCACTTGACAGTTTTGACTTTACCTCTAAGGCAGTATGGGACTGTCATCAGGCCATGAAAACCCCGGGAGAGAACAACAAGGTTATCCTTAGTTGGGTTGCGGGGCACAAAGGTATTGCTGGCAATGAGGGAGCTGACAAGTGGGCAAACAAAGGAGCTGAAAGCCCGCTCATTGGTCCAGAGCCGACGTGTGGTATTGCTTACAACACAGCACGAAGAGCTGTTCGCCAGTGGATGGGCATAAAACATCAGAGAGCTGGGAAAGAACAGAAGGCAGCATACAGTCAAAGAGAATGCTCTAGACACCTACTGGTGCTATAGCGGCAGATGCCCTTGGGCTGAGGAGGAAGACCCTGCGGAAAGTGGTTGGCTTCATCAGCGGCCACTGGGTATTCCGCGGACATCTTTATAAGTTGAAAACCTCTTATGTAGAAAATGCGGTGAGGAGGAGGAGACAGCCTTCCACGTGATATTCATGCGCTCAGCCCTGTAAGGTCTGCGTGTGAGATCCCTTGGCCTACTGACCGGAGATCAAAGGGAAGAACGGGTAACCATAGTCAAAAGGATCTCATGGTTCATTAAGAACCTGGGATTTGACGGAGAATGAGGACCTGTGAATTAGGGTGCAAATAAGCTGTACTAGCTGCGATGCAATCTCATGGTCTACCCCTAAGCCTGGCCCTCTGTTAAAAAACCGTCAATAAACAGAGTTTTTATGAATAGTTGCGGAAATAAAGCACTAAAATCAGCAAAACCTCCGAAATTTGTAAAGTAAGATGGATCGGAATGCGGTTTTTTGCATTCGATTCGTTAGAGCGTCAAGAAATTTGGTCGTTATTTTTCATAATGTAAAAAGAACATTGCATTTCTGCATTAGAAAATTGCATTTAAAAAGTGCATTCCAAATAGACAATAGATAGAAAAATTAGAACTCGTTAAGTATTGTTGGAAATGGGTTCAATTTTTGTACTTGGGTTTTTGGGATCGCTAAACATGTATATTATTATGCCGAAACTCTCCGAGGCACCTGGTGCCCATGGTGCAAGGTATTTAACTCTTCTTCTGGAATTTTATGCAAATTCTATACAAAATCAGTGCACACTGAATACGAATATTATGATGGCGATGGCTCAGAGACACCTGGTACTTAGGATGGATCTCGTCTCCAGGAATTTGTATGCAAGTAAGTGTGCACACGGTACTACGGGTTTTTTTGGGGTCGCTGAACACTACACATTATTTAACACAAAAAATATCAAGAGTAAACCTAAAATTTTTTTTTGACTTCCCAAAATTATTTGCAATCGATAACAACTCTGTTATAATAAGTTAATGGTTTAGATGTCTTGAAGAAAATAGTTCTGTAACCACGTTTTATTGTTACTCTCTGGGAACTACGGCACTATCAATCTCCAAGTTTGTATCTAGCTGGTTGCTTTTAAAGGTCTCTCGCTAATCAATTGAGGTGTTGTGTCAGTCGGTCTTCATTCTTCATCTCTTTTTTTACTTTTAAAATAAGGATTTTGTGTCTCATAATATAATTTTTTAAATACCATGGGGCATTTGTTTTTATCCGAAGTACTTTTGACTAAAATATCTCCAATATTTCAATACTGGAGTTTGATGCTGTTCCCCACAGCTATATTCTGTAACTTCTGATCGGTTTTAGAATTTGTTGTTAAAAGCGAGTGACGAATTGTAATCAATCAACTAGTAAGTATAATTTGTATAGTTTGAATCCAAGTTGGTTACGTTTTATAATAGACATGTATCTGTCAGTTTAGTTTTTAGTCGAGGTGAATTCCAAAATACTTGACGGTTTCTCGCTGCTGTAACTGATGGTTGTTGAAAAACACTGGTAGGCACTGACCTTTGCGGTTTGGGGAAGTAATTTAAACTGACTTGGTTTTATTTGCTTAAAAACGCCATTGCTGTAATCAATTTTCTTTTTTATTTAAATTAGTCTGCAGTACCTTGAATGATGTTATTAACTGCTTATTTACATACTGACATCACGGCTATATAATCTGCGTAAGTGGCTGTCGTGGTGTGACTGCTTACTGGGAAATCCGATGTGTACGCTCATGCCAATAATGTACAAAGAAGTAAAAGTCGTGCGGTTAGGATTTGATGATTAGGTAGTAGGAGAAACGAAGATTTTTTTATGTATATAAAAGACCTGAGTGCCAGACTTTCAAAAAATCAAAAAAGTTAACAAAAGTTGACAGCTTCAAAAAAAGTTAACAAAAGTTTACAGCTTTAATCAAATACTTGTCAGATGTCAAGGAAGGTGGAGCAAGAATTCTTTTTATCTTCCAAGATTCGATTCACTGTTCTAAATATCCGGTGGACTTGTTATATAGTTGCATGTTGGGGTCTAAAGCCAAAGTAGTAAACACGAATTAATTTACGTTCTGTCAGAGAGATTCTATTCTTGAAAATATCCGCTTCTCTAAGAGTTTTTAGACTGTTGGTATCACGCTAATAAGTCGGTATGATTTAACATCTTCTGGCAGTTTAGGTACCTGATTTGAGGATTAGTTTAATTTTTGCCAGTTTAGAGAGAATCTTAAAACTGCATTGAATAATTGTGTTAGGTACACAATTCCTTTTCTATCCAGTTTTTTTTCCGAAAAAGAATGAAGAAATACAAAGATGTTGAGTCTTATGAAAAAAATATGGTCAAAATTTCAGAGCGTTTGATTAATTATTTTAATAGAAATTAAAATTGTTTCTACCAACAACTTTTTGCGTTAATATTGGTTAGAAGAAAAATTAAGTTACAATGATTCTAAGAGTGGTATCATATGCAAGTAAGAGTTATTCTATTTACAAAATTTAAAGAAATTCTAAACGTAAAAACATTTTCAAGCCTGAAGAATTCAGTTGCAAAAACATCTCCATTTTTTGCTTATAAACAATGGTTTGTATTTTATTAGCCGAAAAAAATTATTGTTTCATATTAAAAAGCCTGGCATTTTTTATATTTTTTAAATGTCCTGCTATAATTAGGGACGAAGTTAATTCTTTTTTTTTTAAATCATAGGTGCTTTAAACTGTATCTCCGGTTTTTTGTTGGTGAATATTTATAATTCTTTTTTAATTTGTATTTACTCTTTGCGTACATAACGAGTATCCCTTTTGTAAAAAAAAATATTTTAAAATAACCATATAAGTAAATTGTTTAAAAAAATAAAAAAATTATCACATTTTAGGACGATTAGGAAACAGGAATAAAAGATTTTTTTATCACACGAAGCTTTGTGAATAATGATAATAATCAAAAATTCATTATATATTGTAATTATTTTACAAGAGTTTTTTATACAGTGTGAGCAAGAGAAAACAGTCCACCTCGATATTTGGCCTTTTCATCAGATTTTAAGAAAATTTGAAAACAGGTCGATTTTTGATCTAAGGGGGACACATTTTGCGATACATGTATCTGTCAATTGTTAACCCTCTCCCTTTCACTTCCACAATCTCTTATATTTAAAAGGGGAATATACCATGTGCGGTACATCATTAGAAAAGTATTTAGATGAAGTATTAGGACAAAAAGATTGTTCACGATTTTTTTTTAGATATTTGTACCTACTGTTTTTGCAAAAAAGTCTTTATTCATTTAAAGTATAATACAGCTGAATAATAGTATATTAAACAACGCATTTCATATGGCGCTCTGTTATGACACGAGGCCAAATTTAAAAAACGAATCGCGTGATGTTTATTTATTTGACGTATCATACTATCCAATGCTACCAACCGCATACAAAAAAAAATTCCAAAATTTAGTGCTTTAATGAAACATTATAGTACTCATTTGGGTGTCATAATGAAAAATATTATAGGTGCAAAATATAAAAATATTATTATAACACCTCTTAAAAATGAAACGTAACACCTATGGTGCTAGTATGTCATTTTTACTTTCACATCAAAAGTAAATTAAAACAAATATTGCAAAAGCAATTATATAATTGTAATGTAACAATGTACGCATTGGATACACAGTACAGTACAGACACATCATATTATAAAGTCCACGGGTTCTGTATTTTCCGGTGACCCTTAACTCCGGTCCAAGATTGTTATTAATATAAGCCGCCGCCTTAACTCCGGTCGGTACGTCGGCGTCGATTGCCCACTAATCCTATGCATTAACTTCGGTCCAGAGAATAATATTATCGATACCTGATACATCAAACATTGCAATTAGTGATTTGATTACGGTTACAATGTTTTTAAATTGTGGCTTAAGAGATTCATTGAAGAAAAACTTTCATTCTGGTATAATATTAAATTAAAAAATTGACTTTGCTTTACTTTATGCATGTGTCATTAGTAGTACAAATGAAATGAAAAATCAAAATAATTAAAATCTATACAAAATATACCTATACAAAATACAATGGTGATCAAATAAAATAATGCAAAACATTGACAAAACAGACAACAAAAAAATCAAAGCAGGTTAGGTTACACAAAATACCAAAAAAAGCAGTCCTATAATAGTAGTTTACGTAACAAGTCCCGAAATGGTCTTTTACTGGACGAGTGGGCAGTTGCAGGGCGAGCCTGTAAATTTAATGGTAAAGTATTTGTTTCCAATAAAAAGAAAAATTTATATGGTTAATTTAACAAAAGATATAGTCGTAATTCAAAGAATTCAACATAGAATTACGAAAATTCTCTAACAAAAACTGGATATACTGTTTAAAGCACGAGTTGGAGTTGATATTTCATTTTTTGATCTCCCCATTTAGAAGTTTTTCCCCACTTACACCAAGACGACCAAATTGTAAGGGATTATTTTAAAACTTTAGTCCTTGTTTTTTCCAATGTGATAGTAAGGTTCTCTCATTCTAATAAATAAAACAGCTGTGGTTTGTGTTTTTAAAAAGAACTAACTTCGTCTATTATTGTCGCAAAAATTTATTAACACTGGTTGACTTTTGAAGTTAAAACTTCTTCTGACCCGCCTGATACAGGGTACATAAAGACAGATATACAGGCGTAGGTTTTGTACAAAAAAGTCTTTTGGAAGAAATATACTAAAAAGATACATTCGTATTGATCAAACAGATGTTTTTGTAAGAGATAAGGCTTATTTATATAGATGGAACCTTTAATTATTCTGTTTAAAATTTTACTTTAATGTTCAAGATACATATGATAAAAAAAATAACTACATTCCTTTTGCTTACTTCCCCAAAAAGTATTATTTTAGGTAATAATCACCAAATATTGGCAATATCGTTTAATGTTGTTTTCTCGTATAATAATCAAATAATTTGAATTTACTCTTCATTGTTCTTTAACATATTCGTTGCTTGTTGATATCTCTCGATTTTGCTTAGTAACTGGTACTTACAGGTATTTTTTTTAAGCTTCAGTTTTCAAATTTACCTACTCAATTACTGTACATTTAAATATATTTTTTTTATTTTAGTTACATTTTTACAGGAGGAACAACAAAGAATTGAACATCCGCGCGGAACGTGTTAAAGCTAACTTAGCTAAAATCATCATCCATAGATGTCAGTTCTACTTAAAGCATATTTGGTTTTGCAAGACACAGGACTTTAGATTTTTCAGGAATTAATCTCGGATTGAAATATAGCCCCGATAGTTATTTCGACTGTACTTAACACTTCTTCCAGAAGCATTCCAATTAGTAAAACCATATGGATATATATTTTTCGGATTTTTTGTCAATATTTATAACGGGTGTATTGCGATTGAGCGCAACCATAGTAGACCCCATGGGGTTAAGAAATATTACCTGAAATTTTACGTTGCGATTGAGCGCAAGGGAAGGATTAAGGTAATTACACTTTTGAAATGGATTTTTCAGAACTTGAAATTGGATTTCCCTAATCAAAATATTTGTACTACCTTTAGAGTGAATTTCTTGAATGATTTTCATTCTTCTCATTACTAGATTTGGTGTATTGAAAGAGAGCTGTTTATATTAGAGAGGGTTGTTGTTACATTTTTTAAATTTTATATTTTATTTTAAAAATGGAGTTTATTACCAGTGAACGCGGTAAATCCTTATAATTTTACATAATTTCACTTTTCGGAAAGATAGAGTTCAGAATAACTGTGTGAAGTATAGGTGTTCAAATAACAAATGCAAAGCCAGTTTAAGAGTTGACCACAGCGAAAAAGTGCTATTGGAGGCAATCGGAGAACATAACCATGAAGAAACAAAGAATTTAACAATTAAGGTAATTATAATATTTTACGAATTTGTTATTTAAAAAGACTTTTTATCAAGAATGGCTTTTTTCGTATACTTGGTACTGATTCCCTGTAATATATATATATATATATATTTATTAGTATTTACAATTAGGTAGTTGAAGTTGTTAAAAATTATATTTATTAATATCCATTATTTTTTTCAGAAAATCCAGAACGGTGTCAAAAGAAAAGCAACGGAAGACATTTCTGTTCGTCCAAACAAAATTACCTATCAGTTTGGAAGTGGACGATACGGTTCATTCGGCAACTTCAAAAGACGTAGAAAATATGCGTTTTGTTATATACCGTGCCAGAAGAAAATTACTTCCAACACTCCCAAAAAATATTAATGAAGTCTTTGACGTAATACAAAACATCGATATGAAGACATTAGCAGGAGAGGAATTTTTGACTTTGGCAAAGAAGGACAAAGGAATTTTAATATTTACAACAAAAAGAAATTTACACTCTCTTTTGTGATGGAACGTTTAATTATTCTTCGCAATTTTTCACAGTGCATGTTGTGAGAAATGGACACTATATCTTACTTTTGTGTTTGCATTGGTTGAAAACAAGAAAGCTACGACTTATGAAGAAATCTTCCGCACAAAAAACATTACATGTGAGCACACGTATAATATATCATTTAGACCGTCGAAAATCACGTGCGATTTTGAAGAAGCAAACCATAAGGCGGTACGAGCTGTATGGCGAAATATAAAAATAGTTGGATGCAGGTTCCACATTTCGCAAGCTTGGATGCGAAAAATCCAAAACCTAGGATTGAAAGGAGAATACTCCAACAATGAGAGCCAAATAGGGCAATGGTTACATTGGACATTTGGACTCGTCTATCTAGAAGACACCGAAGTCTCTAGTTGCTTTGTGGAAGTCCTCATGTCTACTGTACCTGCAGACCCTAGGGTGATAGTTTTCTGTGACTATCTTACAGATAATTATTTAACTGAGTCAGCAAGATTTCTAATAAAAATATGGGCGTCGTGTTTAGCCACTAAGGAAAGAAGTATCAACGCCTGCGAATCATTTCACAGCCACTTTGATTCAAAATTTTATTGTACTCACCCAAATATATTTTTATTTTTAATGTAATTAAAATGCGTACAGACTAAAACTTACATTAAATTTAACAGTGTTAATATTGAAAAAAAAGTAAAAAATATAAAGTACAAGAAGCGGATGGAGTATATTGAAAATTTAATAAACGTATATCAAAGAGGAGATATGTCTAGATTTAATTTTGTAAAAAGTGTTAGTTTTAAGTTATAATAAAATATAATTTTTAAAGTTACTTGTTTGTTTTTATTTAATCCAGAATTAAGGAAATGAAGGTTGATAGTTGCGATTTATTTAATATTTTAAAATTCACTGTTTTAACAGATTTCTTGATATTTTTTAAAAAACATTAATTTTAAAAACCCAATCTTGTGTAAAATTGAATTTGGGCAAGATTTCTAACAACACACGGATGTTATTAACTGTTCCTCAAGTTTTGCGCTCAATCGCAACATGCCATTTTAAACCATTGCGCTCAATCGCAACCTAGGATTAAAAGACCCCTGCTGCGTTCCGAGAATTTGCGCTCAATCGCAATGTGCCCTTTATAACAAAACATATCGACCAAACCTCTGAATGCATCAACCTATTGGCGAATACATAAATTGTGGATTATGCTTGTATAATTTAAGTTTTACAATATTAAAAATATTCTCACCACAATATTTATAAATTTGTTTCGGTCCACAAACTTGTTTTAATTAATAGAAAATAAGAAAAGAAAAAGAAAAATATCAAATGAACCACAAAACCAGCAGATGACACTTATTCGACTATGTAGCAAAATCTATAAATATATATCTATAATGTATATATTTATAGATTTTGCCGAATCCATTTATGATTTTTTTTACATTTTGGATAGTCACCTTATTCTTTATATTTATGTATAAAACTATCAGTTAATGTCAAATGTTTTGAGAAAAACAATTTTGAACATTATCATTTTTAATTTTCTATTTTAGTATTTACTACTACTTAATGTTCATACTAATTTATGTAATAGTATATTACGTATCAAGAGTGGTAAATAGGATATTACGTACGAGTGGAAAAGTTACGCACGAAGCCGCGTAGCGGCGAGTGCGTAATTACACGAGTACGTAATACCTCTTACCACTCGAGTTACGTACTATGCTTTTTCTACGACTCAATATTTTAATTTTAATTCTAAATATTTGACATCTCTTAAAAAATATATGACAAAATTTGCCGTTTAAAATAACATTTATCAAAGTAGTGACAATAAGTAACATCCTAGATTAAATAATAATTTAAAATGTAATGTATGTTGCCTATATCTGTTTTATTTTTATTTTATTTTTTAATAAAAACTATTATATATTTATGTTTTTAAATTGACTAAAAGTTTGTAAATAGACCAAATAAAGTAGTACGTACATAAAAATTTTATTGCAATTTGATTAAACAAAGAAATTTAAGTTTTCTTATCTAAACGCACATGTATGTTATGAGATCTCATTACGTGCATGTTATTGTTAAATGTCACTTACACGGAATGTCTACAGTGCGATTTTTGACGTTTACAGTCATGGGCGTAGAAAAACATAATAACGTTATAACCTCACAGAGATGTAAGTATAAATTTATAATAGTGTAATATAGAGCTATATTTATAAGGGTATTTATATTTGTAATTGTATTTATATTTATATTTATAGGTTTATGTATTTATATCTATATTAATTAGGAAACACTCAGTAGATTTATTACGATTATTGAGAAACTATTTAAGTTTAGTTAAGCATATTAGTATTTAGAAATAATGTAATTATGTCGTCACGAATTCCGACGACTCAGCAAGAGTTATGAACTCGTCGGAGTGAGTGACCGAAAATCGGGGCTTTTTAATAAAAACTATTAAACTGGTAAGATGTGTTTTTAATATAATTAAGAAGTAAAACTCATGAATAAATATATGAAAGAGATGTTTTATTACATGGCGATCCTGCCAGTCCAGCGTTATCATTTTGGTTAATGTTAATGGGCTACTCTGTTATTTTAATAAATAAAATGGGACAACAAGAATCAAAAGAGGAAGTTATAATTGCACAAGCTGGTAACAGTGGAGGCCAAACAAATAATACTCAATCCAATGGAGTAAAGGAGGTACTAGAAATTATATTTATTACATTGGCTTTTCTTATGGTATTAGCATATTTATACCGTAAATGTAAAAATATGGTAGAAAGGAAAATCGACAGACATATAAGGGCGAGCCAAGAGTTAGTTTAAGAAGATAGAGAAGATTTTATTTTTAGGTTTTGCAATTAAGTATAAAATGAATGGATCTAGAAAGACAATTCCAAAATTTTGCTGAAGAACTAAAAGTGTTTTATAAGAACTTAATAAAAGACAATACCGAAAGAAGGACGGATGAAAGTGTTACAAATCGTAAGTTAGAAACTTTAGCTAAATGTAAAAATAGTTATAAGAATTTAAAAGAATTGTTTAATAAATCAGACATAGATTTTCGTATTAAAACTAATATTAAAGAACTTGCTATTACAATAGAAAAATTAATTAATGCAATAGAAAATAGTTTAACAGAAAGATTACGGGTTTTGCAGCATACTGAGCAAATTGTACAGGGTAATAGTGTATCAAATTTAGATTGTTCAATTAATAAAATGACGGAAAAATTCGATTTGAGAACAGCGGCAAGTCTGCTACCGGTTATGGACGGTTCTGAAACTGTAACCAAACAACTTATTGACGGAATTGAATTGTATGATTCTATGCTTGATGCAAATGGTAAAATATTATTAACTACTTATATTTTAAAGAAAAGTTTAAGTGAAAATGCAAAAATTAGATTAAATAAAACTTACACTGATAATGGGGCTCTAGTAAATGATTTAAAGAAATATTTTATACCTAAAAAATCTGAAACATCCTTAGCTAGTCAATTACACAATGCTAAACAAGGGTCAAAGACTATTGATCAGTTTGGAAAAACGTTAGAAAAACTATTAGCAGAGCTAACACTTTCTCAAGCTGGCGATAATTTAAGTCATAGTAATATTTTAAATCAAGTTAACGAAAAGATTGCAATCAATACTTTTGCAAATGGGCTTAGAAATAATAATTTACAAATAATTGTCAAAGCACGAAATTATACAAATTTAAGTCAAGCAATACAAGGTGCAAAAGAAGAAGAACTTAATAACTGTTGCAAAAGTAATGACCAAATCTATCAGATAAGAGAACATAGGAATTTTAGAGGTAATAGTTTTAGGGGTAATAATAATAGCAGAGGAAATAATTTTAGACCAAATAATGTTAGAGGAAATAACTTTAGAGGAAACAATGGTAACAGAAATTCTTATAGGGGTACAAATTACAGATCAAATAATTTTAGGGGTAATAATAATAATAATAATACTAATAATAATACGTTCAATAATAATAATAATAATAGAAGGGTATTTCACCTAAATAATTCTAATGCTAATACAAATGGTGAATATTCAGAAAATCCTCAAATATCTCAACCATTTTTTCGTGACCAACAATAATTCAGAAACATTTTATAATATTTTTGCTTTAAATGGATTGAATTTTATTAATTTATTTTATAATGGTACTAAACTTATATTTTTACTTGATACAGGCGCTAGTGTAAGTGTAATTTTTAAAAATAAAGTAGTTATTAGCGAAAGAATTAATTCATCAAAGAAAATGCATATTAATGGATTATGTGGGTCAGTAGTATCAGTTGGCACAGTACATCTTTCATTACAAATAAATAAAATAGAACTTTGTCAGGAATTCCAACTCCTAGACGGCCTTGCAAATGACATTGAAATGCACGGTATTTTGGGATCAGATTTCTTTTATGACTACGGAGCTACGATAGACTATGAAAAGTGCTTATTCTCATTTAATTTATATAAGACCAGACAAGTAATTCCTCTTGTGTCGGAACAACAATTGTATATATCAATTCCTAGTAGATGCGAAATAGTTAAATATTTTAAAGTTCAAACCAACGGAGATTATGTTGTTCTGCCGGGTGAACTGTGTGAAGGAGTATTTGTAGCGGGAGCTTTAGTTCGTGCTAACCAAAATATAATCCCTATTAAAATTTTAAATGTTAGAGATCAAGAAGTTATCTTAAAAAATTTTAATCCAAAATTAGAAACAATAGATTGCTATAATTTATGCGAATTTAAAGCAAAGCCAACAAATTCTGTGAGTAGAGCAGATAAACTGTTAAATTCAATAAATTTCCAGCATTTGAATTCGGACGAAAGAGACTCATTACAAAAAATTTTAGTAAAATATTCAGACGTATTTCATCTTGAAAATGATCCGCTCACGGTGTGCAATATTTATAAAGAAAAAATTATACTTAAAGAATCAACAAAACCACATTTTATTAAACCTTACAGACTGCCACATGCACAAAAAAACACAAATTCATAATGAAATAGATAAAATGCTTCGCGACGGGATTATAGAGGAATGTAGGTCAGAGTTTCAATCACCTTTGTTAATTGTTCCCAAAAAGGGTTTTGATGAGAATGGTGTTAGAAAGGCTAGAATTGTGATAGATTATAGACAATTAAACCAGCAAATAGAGGATGATAAATTTCCATTGCCTTGTATATCTGAAATTTTGGACTCATTATCAGGAGCAATGTATTTTTCTCATCTTGACTTATCTCAGGGTTATTATCAGATCGAACTAGACAAAAATAGCAGGAAATATACAGCTTTTGCAACCGATAGAGGTCAATATCAAATGACGCGACTCCCCATGGGATTAAAAACAAGTCCCAGTTCATTTTCACGGGCAATGACAATCGCAATGTCGGGACTAAACTACGAATGTTGTTTCGTTTATCTTGATGATTTAGTAGTTTTTGCAAATAATTTAATTAATCATAATAAAAATTTGGTAAAAGTTTTTCAAAGATTAAGACAGGTTAATTTAAAATTAAATCCGAATAAATGTGAATTTTTGAAAAAAGAAATTCTTTACTTAGGTCACCAAATATCTTCAGAAGGTGTCTCTCCTGATTCTTCTAAAATAGAATCTATTCAAAAATTTCCACTGCCCAAAGATTCCCAAGAGGTTAAAAGATTCGTTGCTTTTACTAACTACTATAGAAAATATGTAAAAAATTTTGCAAAAATTGCTCAACCTTTAAATTATCTCACGAGAAAAAATGTTCCTTTCATTTGGACTAACGATTGTCAAAATTCTTTCGAAAATCTAAAAAAGGCTCTAAGTAATCCACCGGTTCTACAATATCCAAACTTTGCACCAGAAAATGAATTTATACTTAAAACCGACGCATCAAATTATGCATTAGGTGCTGTACTATCTAATTCAGATGATAGACCTGTTGCATTTGCAAGTCGATCTCTTAATAAAGCCGAGAAAAACTATAGCGTTATAGAGAAGGAGCTTTTAGCAATCGTTTTCGCAGTAAAACACTTTAGACCTTACCTATTTGGTAGAAAATTTTTGATCTTGAGCGACCATAGACCGTTAGTTTATTTATTTGGAATGACAAATCCCAGCAGTAGATTAATTAAGTTTAGACTCATTCTCGAAGAATACGATTTTACAGTAAAATATATTAAGGGTAAAGATAATGTTGTAGCGGACGCGCTATCACGTATCGATATATCTTCAGAAGAACTAAAAAATTTAAATAAAGAAGTGTGCGATTCAATTTTTGTTACCACAAGAGCACAATCAAAAAACGTCGAAAAAGAATTTTTAAGTAGTTTTAAAGATGATTCTGACGAAAGGATTGATCACCCTGGAGTTTTAGAATTATTGAAACCGCCTAAAGATTCGTTTAGTTTAAATATAATTTCAAAAAAGGAATTTGACAATTTAGTACGTAAAAATAAAAAAGGTAATTATATAGTTGGAAACTTAATATGTGATAAAGATTCGCGAATCATATATTTTTATCAGGATCCTCGATCATCATCAGACTTAGGTACGATGTTGAGAGACCTGAAATATATTTATAATAAAAATAAAATTCCGGAATTAATTATTTTAAAGAATCGAAAAAGTGCACAAGTAATTAAATTGTTAATGAAATTCCGTAACGAGATTAAAAATATAGGTATCAAAATATCTATTATAAAAGATGTAGAAAATATCTTAGATAATGAAACTAGACAAATTATTCTAAATGATTTTCATATTCTCCCTACTGGAGGACATGCAGGTATAAACAGGATGTACAATAATATTAAAAAGAGGTATTTTTGGCAAAATTTAAATAAGGATGTAGAAAGTTTTGTAAAAAGATGCGACCATTGTCAAAGGTGTAAACATTTCAATCCAAACAAAGAACCTTTATCTATAACCACAACTGCTTCATCAGGATTTCAAAAAATTTTTATAGACTTAGTTGGTCCACTCCAAGAAGATGTAGAAAATAATAAATATATTTTAACGATACAGTGTGAGTTAACTAAATTTGTAGAGGCATATCCATTAAAAAACAAGGAAGCTAATACAGTGGCAACTACACTAACTAATAATTTCATATTACGTTACGGCATTCCAGATGAAATTGTCTCAGATCAAGGTACTGAATTTATGGCGTGTATTTTTAAAGAAGTCTGTCAAATTTTACAAATTAAGAAACTTAATTCAACCGCGTATCATCACGAGACACTAGGCGCTCTTGAGAACTCTCATAAGAATTTGGGTGCTTATTTGCGAATTCAAGTTGCAAAATTTCAGAATGCATGGAGTTCTTGGGTTCCGTATTGGTGTTTCGCTTACAACACAACAGTACACACTGAAACAAAATATACCCCTTACGAACTTATTTTCGGAAAACTCGCAAAAATCCCCTCTAATTTAAATTCTTGGATAGACCCTATATATAATTTTGAAGATTACCCTCACGAACTAAAATATAGATTACAACAAGCATGTAATGATGCAAAACACAATCTAGAGGTATCAAAAAGCAAACGAAAATCTATGTATGATAAAGACATAAAATCTGTAAAATATAAAGTAGGGGATAAAGTAATGTTAAAAAATGTAATTAAAAATAAATTAGAACCATTGTATATAGGTCCATATACGGTGATTGAGGAGAAAGATCCCAATATTTTTATAAAAATAGACAACCGTATAATAGAGATTCACAAAAATAGGATAAAGTTATATAATAGTTAAAAAAAAAAAAAAATATATATATATGTCTAATTGGTTAAGTAAAGAATATTTTTTTTTTCTCCTTCCCGTGGGAGATGTAATATAGAGCTATATTTATAAGGGTATTTATATTTGTAATTGTATTTATATTTATATTTATAGGTTTATGTATTTATATCTATATTAATTAGGAAACACTCAGTAGATTTATTACGATTATTGAGAAACTATTTAAGTTTAGTTAAGCATATTAGTATTTAGAAATAATGTAATTATGTCGTCACGAATTCCGACGACTCAGCAAGAGTTATGAACTCGTCGGAGTGAGTGACCGAAAATCGGGGCTTTTTAATAAAAACTATTAAACTGGTAAGATGTGTTTTTAATATAATTAAGAAGTAAAACTCATGAATAAATATATGAAAGAGATGTTTTATTACAATAGATTTCTACTCACATTTTGTCACTCACGAAATATTGTAGCTCCTTGAAAATGAAATAAAATATATTTCGAAAGCATGGAAAGAAACTTTAAAGAGTATTGCTGTTAACCCAATATTCATTTTTATTAACATTTATCTTTTCAGCAAATATCACATACCTACTATTCTGAAAAAAAGGCAAAAAAATAAAATAATCCAAAAAATACGCAAAAAGTAAATTATAACTCAGAAATAGGTGTAAAAACACCCGGTGGATAAGGTTGTATTTTGATTTCTAAATAATAGAGATAAAAAGCTTATTTTTATTTGTCGTCGTCTCGAATGAGCAAAATGAAAATAATCAGAAAGTGTCAAAAAAATAACACAAAACTGCTAAAACCAGCAAAAATGGAAAAAACGGTAGTATTGAAATAATATTTGACAAATTTAAAAAAAAAGCATTGTGTGGTTTTATGAAACCACGGTAGAAGTGAAACTTTTTTGATGTGAAACATCTATAGCCGCACGTGAATCAGATTTCTGGCGTGGTGACGGTGACGTATGAGTCGTATGACGTAAAAAACCTAACGCATCGATAATATATGATAAAGAGATGTACTGATATCTTATATGAAATTGGTCTCATGTTTTGAGCGACGCGACGGTGGCGCGCCAACAATAGGGGGAAGAAGCTCATCGATTCAAAAATTTGGCGAGACAGGGTATGAATTGTTTCATAAAAACCTAACTCGATTCCGCCTACTATCTATTCTATATATATATAAAAATGATTGTTTGTATAGGCAACATAATATACCTACATATTTTGCTGACCTGTAAAATTGACAGCTAGTCAATCAAAATAGATTGTTGGTGAATAGTTGTCATATAGTTGTCCGCGTAAAATTTGTGTATAAGTTTTAAATATGAATAAACAAAGTGTTAATAAAGAAAGTGATGAAAAAATATTGAATAAAAATGAGTGAGTACCTACCTACTCTATATACATTGGGGTGTCCGTTATTTCCCAAATTTGGTTTTGTTCTCCAAACACCCATAAAATTTTTAGATTATGACCTAACAAAAATTATCAGACCTTAACCAGCCCTTAATATTCACATTAACCCGTGCCTAAATCATAATACATTTCCCATTTAAATACCGTTTAAAAGTTATTCAACGATAAAGTTGTATTCATAGTTAAATTCATCATTTTCCTATTTTTTATTTAGTATCCCTTTTTGTTTGTACTAAAATTATGAAGTAACTACAATTATATTAATATAGTAACGTACTTCTATATAAATTTGTGTTTTACTAATTTCCTTTTTTAAGATTATTGAATTTAAGGCAATTAAATAAAAAGCTAAACGAAATCACTTTTTAAATTTATTCAATAAATAGTCATCGTTATCTGGAAAAAATCGTAATATTTTATTTTATCATTATGACATATTTAGTTCCTATCACAATCTGTTCTTTTCTGCATATTACTTTTACACAATAATGTCGATGTTTTACATCTGCCAGGCGTCCCGTGACGGCTCACATTTTTTTTCACACTATAGACATTTAACTAAAAATTTTTCGAATATATCATTAAGGGTATAAAAATCTCTTTATCAAATCAAAATCAAAATCGAAATCGAAATCGAAATGGAAATGGAAATCGAAATCAAAATCGAAATCGAAATCGAAATCGAAATCGAAATCGAAATCGAATTTGAAATCGAAATCGAATTTGAAATCGAAATCAAAATCAAAATCGAAATCGAAATCGAAATCGAAATCGAAATCGAAATCGAAATCGAAACCGAAATCGAAATCGAAATCGAAATCGAAATCGAAATCGAAATCGAAATCGAAATCGAAATCGAAATCGAAATCGAAATCGAAATCGAAATCGAAATCGAAATCGAAATCGAAATCGGAATCGAAATCGAATTTGAAATCGAATTTGAAATCGAAATCGAAATCGAAATCGAAATCGAAATCAAAATCAAAATCGAAATCGAAATCGAAATCGAAATCGAAATCGAAATCGAAATCGAAATCGAAATCGAAATCGAAATCGAAATCGAAATCAAAATCGAAATCGAAATCGAAATCGAAATCGAAATCGAAATTGAAATCGAAATCGAAATCGAAATCACAAAAAAAAGCATTGTGTGGTTTTATGAAACCACGGTAAAAGTGAAACTTTTTTTCACACTATAGACATTTAACTAAAAATTTTTCAAATAATATTTCATTAAGGGTATAAAAATCTCTTTATCAAATCAAAATCGAAATCAAAATCGAAATCAAAATCAAAATCAAAATCGGAATCAAAATCGGAATCAAAATCGGAATCGGAATCGGAATCGGAATCGGAATCGGAATCGGAATCGGAATCGGAATCGGAATCGGAATCGGAATCGGAATCGGAATCGGAATCGGAATCGGAATCGGAATCGGAATCGGAATCGGAATCGGAATCGAAATCGAAATCGAAATCGAAATCGAAATCGAAATCGAAATCGAAATCGAAATCGAAATCGAAATCGAAATCGAAATCGAAATCGAAATCGAAATCGAAATCGAAATCGAAATCGAAATCGAAATCGAAATCGAAATCGAAATCGAAATCGAAATCGAAATCGAAATCGAAATCGAAATCGAAATTGAAATCGAAATCGAAATCGAAATCGAAATCGAAATCGAAATCGAAATCAAAATCGAAATTGAAATTGAAATCGAAATCGAAATCGAAATCGAAATCGAAACGAAATCAAAATCGAAATCGAAATCAAAATCAAAAAAATAAACAACAACATGCACCAGCAAAAAGTAATACTATATACACTACACGGTCAGCTGCTGCAAACTATAGGCGCCGCCTACTTTATACTTTATACCTACTCGGCGGCCGACATGCGACATGCACCAAAAACGATTTAATAAAAGTTTCACTTTAAAAACGAATAAATAGAAAAAAACGCAAAATTCACGAAAAAAACAACGAAAAATGTTTAAAAGTCATTTTAATGATTTTATCGAAAAAAAAAATAAAACAAATAGAAAACGTTAAAAACAATGTTACAAACAAATAAAAAGGTGTTAACAAAAGTAAAATTGAATAAAGTCGAAAAAACTGAAAAAAGAAAAACCGAGCAAATATCACAATTACAAAACAATAAAAAGAAATCAAACGAGACGGCACGAAGTTCGCCGCATATATTACATATATATTTATAAAAAAAATGTGAGCCGTCACGGGACGCCTGGCAGATGTAAAACATCGACATTATTGTGTAAAAGTAATATGCAGAAAAGCACAGATTGTGATAGGAACTAAATATGTCATAATGATAAAATAAAATATTACGATTTTTTCCAGATAACGATGACTATTTATTGAATAAATTTAAAAAGTGATTTCGTTTAGCTTTTTATTTAATTGCCTTAAATTCAATAATCTTAAAAAAGGAAATTATTAAAACACAAATTTATATAGAAGTACGTTACTATATTAATATAATTGTAGTTACTTCATAATTTTAGTACAAAAAAAAGCGATACTAAATAAAAAATTCGAAAAGTGGTTGACCTTAAAGGCCATCCTTGCAACTTCCCGCTAGTTTTAACCGCAAAGCTATAGTAACGTGACATATTTTGACGTTTTTGACTTTTTTTGACATTTTTCGACAACGATATCTCACGAACGAATTAACCGATTTTAATTTGCAAAACGGCATTCGACGTGGCTTTTTAAGCTTGAGAGCTGATTAGGTTATGAAATTGATCGATGTAATAGCCAAAAAGATATGCCCAAAAAACATCATTTTTACCAATTGTTTTTTTCGGTTATTTTGAAATTTCTCGAAATCTACCGTCTCGAATCGGTTCAAACTTACAGGGAATCTAAGTTAGATGGAACTCTTTGAAATGCTTTTTATTTCATTCCGATCGGTCAAGCCGTTCAAAAGTTATAAGAGGTTTACATACATCCACACACACACACACACACACACATCCACACGTACATACAGACATACAGACACCCTCGTAAAAATAGTCAGGGGAGGTTCCTAAGACCTCAAAACGTTGAGATCCGATGAAAACTCGATTTTCGAAAAACGGGGTGAAACCAATAACTTCCCGATTTTAAAAAAAAATTTAATTTTTTTTAGCGGGAAGTTAAAAATAGGAAAATGATGAATTTAACTATGAATACAACTTTATCGTTGAATAACTTTTAAACGGTATTTAAATGGGAAATGTATTATGATTTAGGCACGGGTTAATGTGAATATTAAGGGCTGGTTAAGGTCTGATAATTTTTGTTAGGTCATAATCTAAAAATTTGATGGGTGTTTGGAGAACAAAACCAAATCTGGGAAATAACGGAAACCCCAATGTATATAGAGTAGGTAGGTACTCACTCATTTTTATTCAATATTTTTTCATCACTTTCTTTATTAACACTTTGTTTATTCATATTTAAAACTAAATACACAAATTTTACGCGTTCAACTATATGACAACTATTCACCAACAATCTATTTTGATTGACTAGCTGTCAATTTTACAGGTCAGCAAAATATGTAGGTATATTATGTTGCCTATACAAACAATCATTTTTATATATATAGAATAGATAGTAGGCGGAATCGAGTTAGGTTTTTATGAAACAATTCATACCCTGTCCCGCCAAATTTTTGAATCGATGAGCTTCTTCCCCCTATTGTTGGCGCGCCACCGTCGCGTCGCTCAAAACATGACACCAATTTCATATAAGATATCAGTACATCTCTTATCGATTATTATCGATGCGTAAGGTTTTTTACGTCATGACGTCACCGTCACCACGCCAGAAACCTGCCGCTATAGATGTTTCACATCAAAAAATTAATACAAATTTATAGGAGGAGCAACGAAGCTTCGGTCATTTATTATAAACGAATAACCTATTAATAGAATCAACACAATCATCCAACCCGTGGTAGGTATGTTTTGACTGTAGTAATTATGATTTAATTTACCTGTTTTCTTTTTTTTTACTATGTGTATATTCGATTCAGATAGAAGTGTCATCAAGTGAGCTGGGTACGTGTGAGATCATCTTTAACTTTATTACTAGATTCAATGGAAACAGAACTTTAGTTAGGGAATAAAGGCGGAAACATACTATCAAAACGTGACACGACGCCACGCCACCCGACGCATGTTAGTACCTCTCAATTCCATATATTTAATACAGTTAGAAGCACATAGACAACACGCTATGTGACCACACGCCGCAACATAAATATATGGACTAACATGCGTGGCGTCGTGTCACGTTTTGATAGTATGTTTCCGCCTTTATATGTCATCGCAATGTGTCAAAATGTTTATAGTTATATTGAGCATATGTAGCAATCTGATCACAAGCTGGCTAATATTGCGATTCAAATTTCACTAAACGTGGGTGCTGCCACTACAAATTTGAATTTTCCAGAGACTACTTGATGACACTTCTATTGGAATCAACTATACCTAACTACGAATAGCCACTCACTGTTCATGTATTTACATTTACGTGTGAACAATAAACATTATTATTATTATTATTATAAAAAATTATTAAATAATAAAAAAATTAAAAAAAGCTGTAAGAACATGTTTTATTTTTATTTTAAAAATATTAAATAATAAATGAAATTAATTAAATATTAAAAATAATACATATAATAACATTTTTCTACGCCCTCCCTTTAAAATTCCTTATATTACACCGGTTTATTGCACTTAAAACGGCTGTTTATAGTTAGAGTGAAAGAAAGTAAAAAAGCGTGAAATAAAGTGCCATAACGTTAACTTTATTTCACGCTAACCATTTGATTAATAGAAATAAAATATCAAGTTACCTTTAACTTTGACAGCGTATGAACTGTACTTGATTTGACGTTAATGTTTTTGTTCATTGTGTCAATAATTCGAATTGCAAATTTAATTGTTGTTCTTACTATTATTAATAAAAGTAGTGAAGTTTCTGAGGATGAAATATGTACTCCAGAAGAAATCATAGAAAAGGTAAATGTGGCGACTTCAAATTTGCTGCCAGAAGAATCAAAAGAAAATTATACAAGAGAGTATGATACTTTTATGAAATGGTGGATTCAAAATAGTATCCACAGCTTCACAGAGCGGGTGCTTTTAGCTTTTTTTAAAGAAAGATTTAGAAATTTCAAGTCTTCTCCTTATGGTCCACTATGTGAATACTTCACTCAATGCAAAAATGAACTGTGCTTCGCGTATTTTACAAGGACCTAATATCAGTACTATTTTTGATCAACCTTCAACGTCATTTAGCCAACATTCTGCATCATATAAGAATAAAGCTGAGAAGAATTTGACTCTTCCAAATATTGAAAATTTAAATGAAGTGTTATCAATGAATCAAACAGAAACAAATCTGAAAGGATCAAAAATACACATTACTCAACCCAACAACTGCATTTTCAATATTCACATTACCAAATAAAAAATTCATAATTTAGTTGTTGATTTTTGTTTATTTATTATTATTAATACTTTTCTAATTCCAATTTAGTCATTTTGTATTCGTTGTAAGTTACAGAAGAAGTTAAATTAAAATGTTCTAAATCTTATTTATTTTGATTTTATTATTTGTATAGGGCTGTAGAAAAAATATTGTATGCAACACGTGCATACAGTGTCTTTTTTTCATTCATGGAATTGCCGCACTCGCCTAACGGCTCGTGCGGTCAATTCTTCCATTCGTGAAAAAAAGTACCACTTTATGCACTTGTTGCATAAATTACTATTTTTTATAGTTATGTTATGACAGATACCTTATTAGAATTAAAGCGCATTACTATTGTACCAAAAAATGTAATTGAAGTACCAATATGAGCCGGCAGAGTCGAGTTGTCTCCCAAAATAAAAATATTACCTGCTCTCAAAAAGGTGAGGGTCGAATTGTCTCCCGGATGATTTGAATCCGTAATTAGCATAAGTACTTATAATACCTTAAAATCTAAACGTGGTTGCCAAATCGATCTTTCCTATATCTTGACGAAATATTTGGAATGGTATTTCCTAATTTTGTTAAAATAAAACAGTACGTAGGAAATTATAATTATTTTATTATATAATATAAAACAAAATATACTCGATACAAATAAGTAAACAATAAAAAATTAAGTTCGTTACATAGGTATCCTCTTTATAGGTAATAATAAAACAAAGGAAAATATACAATGGTTTGCTTATACAGGTAGCGGGTTAAAATACGATATACTTAAACGTTAATAAAGTACAATACCTAGTCAATAAAAATTATTAATGTAAAATTATTTCATTTCGTATCTTTTATATTAACGGATATATTGTATTTCAAGACAATAATGTTTACAAAAATGATATAAAAACTTTTTCACTGTACACACTTATAATACAAATTAAATTCTGCATTTAAAAGAAATATTTTTTAAAAATTGAAAATTGGTAATGCTGCCGTCTTCTAATTTTTTTAAATTATCGTCCAAAAACTTTTTTTTCATTAATACTTTTCGATCATATACTTTGACCACGGTATCAATACTTTGAAGCTTAATATAGGTATCTATTTGAAAATCTAGAAGAACTTTTATAAACTGGTTAAAATTTGGGTGTGTATTATAAAATGAAGCATTATAACGCGAATGAAAAGATTCGCATGCGTTTGTTGTCCTTTTTAAAGAAGAAGAGTTTTCAGCCCAAATGTTAGGAGGAAAGGTAGAAATTTCATCTATGTAAGTTTCAACTAAATAGTCATTAAATTTAATCACCCTCTCATCATCTGGTTGAATTGCAACGAGATCAAGAACAAAGCAATCGCCAACGTCTTCTGCTTTAAGGAATGGTAAACCAAAAATATATGTAAGGTATTTAGTTATATCTGTTTCTAAATTGTGTTTTAACTGATACTCGGTAGAAAGTCCTAAAGTTTGAATTTTTCTATACCAACTTTGACCTAGGTGAAATAGACATCCCTTAATTTGTGTTTTTGGAAAAATTTCGCGAATTGCTTTGTGTATTGCTAATTCAAAATCTGAAGTTATGGTTTTTGGAAGAAAGTCGTGACCGGTTGTAGATAGATATATTTCTTTTAAATATCGTAAAGCTAATTTATATGATAATGTATTTTTATTTTTTAAAAGAAAGAAAACTAGAGGAATATAATGATTATTTTTAAAGCCATGAATGGTAAACAATTGTAAAAAAAATTTAGGGCAATAATCGAAAGTGCCATCAACATATAATTCACTAATTTCTTTTAGCGCAAAAAGATTTGTTTTACATGAAAACATGACTATATTATTTATTTCATCATTTTTAAGAATAAAATATTCGTCCCTATTAGTTTTTAATGTAACAGAATTTAATAAACTATCTAATTCAACTATATTAGTTGGAATTTTTGATGCAATTTTGGACCTAGCAGTATACATATTTTTTCTCATCCTCTCAACGTCATGAGTGGTAATAGTTTCACAATGGGATTCTCTTACCTCTTTTCTAATCAAGCTCATTGGTTTTGCCGAAACATCTTCTATTGCTTTAATTTTTACAGCATTGCTTAGAGTCTGCCTATTTAGAAGTTCTTCTGATAATTTCTCATGGTTGTGGTTTAAAGAAGATTCTATCACTTCTGGACGGTCCAATTTTGTTTTAACAAAAGCTTTGCACTGCGTTTTCCTGGACGCACAAAGCCATCTTTTTAGAGTGTCTCTTGCTAATACCTTGTGGAATGAAAATTTAAACCCATCGATCACTAACAAATCTTTGCCTTTCTCACTTTTAATTATTATAGCCTCCATTATACGTATAGTTTCACTGTAGCACTTTTAATATTCAACAACTTCGTAAACAAACTTTACAACCTCTGAAACTTGTGAAGAATATATGAAATATGGTTTACTATTTTTAATACCTCCCTTTATAAGACGAAGGAGGGAAAGTAGTTTCAAAGGATAATGTCAAATTAATGGTACCTACCTGTTTTTGGATTTGTAAAATGTTAATGGATTAACTTAATATTATTTTAATGTAGTTGATATTAAAAACTTGTAACAAAGATTCAATATAAATTACTTTTAACGTTTAAGATTAAAGTAGATTTAAATGCAGATTATTATTAAAATCATATAAGGAATTTTATTTAGTTATTTGTTAATGAAAATTTAAGGTGAAACTGCAGGTTATCGTTTAAATAAATCTAAGGATTATTTTCTTACTTTTCTATTTCAAGGTAGTTAAATGATTCTTATATCCTGAGAGACATTTTATAAAAAGAAAAAGGTATCAATAGTTTAACGTACCTACTTTTATAAATAACAATTTTGATTTGGCAACAACGGTGTAATTTGTGAAAATTAATACCTTTTAATGTATATTACCTTGGGAGACAACTCGACCTATGATGGGAGACAATTCGACCTATAAAAATACTACCTGCTCAAGACGGGAGACAACTCGACCTTGCCCATATGAGCACATTGCGATTGAGCGCAAATTCTCGGAACGCAGCAGGGGTCTTTTAATCCTAGGTTGCGATTGAGCGCAAGGGTTTAAAATGGCATGTTACGATTGAGCGCAAAACTTAAGGAACAGTTAATAATAACATCCGTGTGTTGTTAGAATTCTTACACAAATTCAATTTTACACAAGATTGTTTTTTTTTAAATTAATGTTCTTTAAAAAATATCAAGAAATCTGTTAAAACAGTGAATTTTAAAATATTAAATAAATCGCAACTATCAACCTTCATTTCCTTAATTCTGGATTGAATAAAAACAAACAAGTAGATAACTTTAAAAATAATATTTTATTATGACTTATAACTAACACTTTTTACAAAATTAAATCTAGACATATCTCCTCTGTGATATAAGTTTATTAAATTTTCAATATACTCCATCCGCTTCTTTTACTTTATATTTTTTCCTTTTTTTTAATATCAACACTGTTAAATTTAATGTAAGTTTTAGTCTGTACGCATTTTAATTACATTAAAAATAAAAATACTTATATTTGGGAGAGTACAATAAAATTTTGAATCAAAGTGGCTGTGAAATGATTCACAGGCGTTGGTACTTCTTTCCTTAGTGGCTAAACACGACGCCCATATTTTTATTAGAAATCTTGCTAACTCAGTTATATATTTATCTGTAAGATAGTCACAGAAAGCTATCACCCTAGGGTCTGCAGACACAGTAGCCATGAGGCCTTCCACGAAGCAACTAGAGACTTCGGTGTCTTCTAGATAGACGAGTCTAAATGTCCAACGTAACCCATTTGGCTCTCATTGTTGGAGTATTCTCCTTTCAATCCTAGGTTTTGGATTTTTCGCATCCAAGCTTGCGAAATGTGGAACCTGCATCCAACTATTTTTTATATTTCGAAATACAGCTCGTACTGCCTTATGGTTTGCTTCTTCAAAATCGCACGTGATTTTCGACGGTCTAAATGATATATTATACGTGTTCTCACATGTAATGTTTTTTGTGCGGAAGATTTCTTCGTAAGTCGTAGCTTTCTTGTTTTCAACCAATGCAAACACAAGTGGGATATGTGTTCCATCACAAAAGAACCGGGTTTCTTCACAAAGAAAGTGTAAATTTCTTTTTGTTGTTAATATTAAAATTCCTTTGTCCTTCTTTGCCAAATTCAAAAATTCCTCTCCTGCTGGTGTCTTCATATCGATGTTTTGTATTACGTCAAAGACTTCATTAATATTTTTTGGGAGAGTTGGAAGTAATTATCTTCTGGCACGGTATATAACAAAACATATATGTTCTACGTCTTTTGAAGTTGCCGAATGAACCGCATCGCCCACTTCCAAACTGATAATTTTGTTTGGACGAACAGAAATGTCTTCCGTTGCTTTTCTTTTGACACTGTTCTGGATTTTCTAAAAAAAATAATAGATATTATAGTTTATCCAATCTTAATGTGAAAACATAACCACGCCCTTTAACCCCAACAAAGGATCCGACTTTTGAATCTAGGTTGTCAGATATATTTGCGAATATTCCTAAGTTTATATATTTTGAAAATTTTCTCTCTACTTTACTATTCAATTGTTCGTCAATGACTCTTAGAAAGATAATATAAAAATATTCTTACAAAATATATACTTAAATTAATTAACTAGATTCTTCATATTTAAACAGTTTTGACTTCTAATGATAGGTATCAATTTTGTATATATTACTTATACTTAAAGATTTATTTAAGAAAAGACAACATTGTATATATAGTTTGCGATTTCAAAGTCGGTGCGCACCCCTTTGATATTAATGTAAAGTAATGCCGACGGCTCTTACTAAGCGCCGCGGTACATGAAACGAAACATCAAAAAGAAAAATTGCGTGAGTTAAATACCGCGTTTGGTCTGGTTCCCCATTACAGTACACAGTAGCGTTAGTGATTTTTATTGATTTTTTATATTAGATATATTTTACGGTTGGCTTGATAGTACTTAATATAGTAAGAATTTCTCGTTTAAATATATAAGATAATAACTGCGCCACCTTACGGTGGCGTTATATTATTTGATTTAGAAAGGTTTTTTTTTTATTTTTTTCGTATTTTTTCTGTTTTTAATTTTCTACTTTCTTTTAGTTTATCGTTTATTTATTTATGAATCCAAATTCAACACTATCTATTGGGTTTTCTTACAATTCAGTAATTGTTATGGACAATGCGTCGTATCATTACCGCATATTAAACAAAATACCTAATAATAACACAAAAAAGAATAAAAATTTAAGATTTATGGCAATCAAAAATATCAATGTTCCTAAAAAGGTTCCAGTAAAGAAGGAATTAATAAGAATGATCAAAAGTCAGAATTTTAAAAATGAGTACGTCATTGACACCATTTGCAGCAGATAATGGTCATACCCTTTTGCGTTTACCTCCATACTAGTGTATTTTTAATTCAATCGAAATGATTTGGAGTACTGTAAAGAAACGTTTACGAAAATATAATCAGTCACCAACTTTAAGCGCAGTTGTTTCTTGATAATATTCAAGAGGTAATTAGTGGCATTAATAGCGATGTATGAAAGAAAAAATTGCGAAGCATATGTTATAAAAATAGAAAAGGAATATCCTGTTTTACCGCCAATAGCACCATTAGTTATTCAACCTGGAAACGATTCTACTTCAGAAGACTCTGTCAATTCTTGTTATTAATTCCAACCAATTTCCTTTACAACTATCGTGATGTATCTTGAAAACTTGTTTTTAAAAACAAACTAATTTTATATTCTTACTAACATACCCAACCCTTTCCTTTCCAGGCAAGGAAGGCTTATACCTCCTCATGGTCCTTGCTGGACAAAAAATCTTTTAAGATTGTCTGATAAAATGAGTATTATTTGTAGACAATTGTTATAAAAATATTATGAGTTATGTACTATTTGAATAATGAGCCAAATGTTCTTATTTTAACTAAAATTAACAAGTTTTAATTTAAAAGAATTAAATTGTTATTTGACAATTTTCCAATTGATACAAAATTTACAAATATACAAAAACCGTTTTTCTTTTGAAATTTAAAACAAAAATTAATAAAAATTTATGAACCCTTTTTATTTAATTCCACGCCAATGGTCGGAAATGTCATCAAAGGCACTTAAAAACCGCCAAAGAGCACCGATTTTCACATTTACATTGGATAGACTATAATAAATATAATTTTTTAACAACTTCAACTAATTGTAAATACTAATAAATATATATACAGGGAATCCTTGGATTGAAATGTCGAGAAAGAAAAAGTTTTAATTACCAATTATACGAAAAAAGCCATTCTTGATAAAAAGTGTTTTTAAATAACAAATTTGTAAAATATTATAATTACCTTATTTGTTTCTTCATGGTTATGTTCTCCGATTGCCTCCAATAGCACTTTTTCGCTAAGGTCAACTTTTAAACTGGCTTTGCATTTGTTATTTGAACACCTATACTTCACACAGTTATTCTGAACTCTATCTTTCCGAAAAGTGAAATTATGTAAAATTATAAGGATTTACCGCGTTCACTGGTAAGAAACTCCATTTTTAAAATTAAGTATAAAATTTAAAAAATTTAACAACAACCCTCTCTAATATAAACACCTCTCTTCCAATACACCAAATCTAGTAATGAGAAGAATGAAAACCATTCAAGAAATTCACTCTAAAGGTAGTGCAATTATCTTGATTAGGGAAATCCAATCTCAAGTTCTAAAAAATCCATTTCAAAAGTGTAATTACCTTAATCCTTTCCTTGCGCTCAATCGCAATACACCCACCAATATAAATTAAAAAAATCCTTCTAATATTAAAAAAAAAACAATTCAAAGCCCATTACCATATTACCAATTTATAAACTTTCATAAATATACTTCACATTTGTTGGTTATTTAAGTTTATTTAAATAATAAATACAGATATATATATATATATATATATATATATTTCTTACCTTTCGTCCATGTTTATGGACATCGTCGTCAGAGTCAGAGAAGCTACAAAATAGAGAACAAAAATCTGTTATTTTTTGTTCTAATGAATTTGTGGTAAAGTTGTTGTGTACATAAAGTTTCCTTGTTTTGCACCAAACTCCCTAAGTATTTTATGCCATTATTTGGTTTGTTATATGTTATAGTAAGTTCGATCTGTCATTGTTTGTTCCCTATTTTGTAGTTACTCTGACAAAGTCTATAAAAATAGACAAAACCTTAGAAATAAAATAAAAAACAAATTCTACAAAGCACCTGAGTTTTATTTGGCTTCCTCAGTAATAAACAAAAGGGTATCTCCCAGTGTTATATGTTTCTTCAGTAAATACATATATTGAACTTAAATGGTTAGCATATATTTAAATAATAATTAATGGGTAACGTATACGTCAAATTAAATTACACTGCACCTCGAAATTCTCCGTGTATATAAACCAGCTATCATTATATCATCCCTGATTAATCTAATTGTGTTTTAAAAAATACGTTTTACTTACCAACACCAATCTTTTAGATTTTTGCTCTCACTCAAATGAATTGAAATACATCTGTTTATGCTTAATATTATATTCTATATTACTTATTACCAATGCTAATCCAGTTTTAATAATTCATAGTTATAAATAGGTAATTTACATTATATACCGTAACGTTAAATTCTAAAAAAAATATGTAGTGTAAAAAGCAGCATACATATGTTATCTACTGCATTTATCACTATTATCTTTTTACACTGACTTTTTTTGTTAAAAGTAAAAGAATTGGACTACGTTTGCTATTTATATATTAATTTCATATTGAGCCTATCTCAGAATTACCGTTGCCCTATTTGATTGAATAATGTTTGCGATTTATATATTAACTAGCTGTACCCAGCGCGCCTTGCTACGCCATCAACTAATAAAATAAATTTAAGAAAAATAAAAGAGAAGAGATAGGGAAGGAAAGAAAGTTTATAGTTTTGTTTTACTTATCGCACCAACAATACATTTTAAGAACTTTTATTTTTGTACGAATTCGTATAGATATCTATTAAAATCAGTATTGAACTTGATACATGGAAGCGCCATCTGGTGGTAACTTCCATAAATACGAATATCATATTCATCTTACCCATTAAAAATACATTATCATACTGATTTTCGTGACAATCGGTTGAACGGAGCAGAAGTTGCTACTCTGCAGCGCCACGTAGTGGCAAGCGGCATCAATGAGCATATCATACAAACCTTCTCCGTGGAAAAATATATATACATACCAATTTTCATGACAAGCGGTTGAACGGGACAGAAGTTGACACACTGCAGCGCCACCTGGTGTGAGTGGCATCAATGAGCATATCATACAAACCTTCTCCGTGGAAAAATACATATGAATACCAATTTTCATGACAATCGGTTAAACAGGGCAGAAGTTGCTACTCTGCAGCGCCACCTGGTGGCGAGTGGCATCAATGAGCATATCATACAAACTTTCTCCGTGGAAAAATACATATACATACCAATTTTCATGACAATCGGTTGAACAGGTCAGAAGTTGCTACTCTGCAGCGCCACCTTTTGGCGAGTGGCATCAATGAGCATATCATACAAACCTTCTCCGTGGAAAAATACATATACATACCAATTTTCATAATAATCGGTCCAGTAGTTTTTGAGTTCATTGAGTACATACAGACATACAGACAAACATTCATATATAGATTTTATATTGAGCCTATCTCAAAATTACCGTTGCTCTATTTGATTGAATAATGTTTGCGATTTATATATTAATTTCATATTGGCCCTATCCAGAATTACCATTGCTCTATTTTTAGGAGTGGTTTTCTTTAAGGTTCGTGTATACATTAGCAATAATATTGCGACATTTATTGCTAGATAAACTTGCATGACTGTTTACACTACGGTATTTTTTTCTCGCAAATTATCGCAGCAAGTGGTCTCGAGAGACAAAATGTCGGGTATTTTTGCGAAAAATATGGTTTGTGTGTTTACACTGATATTGTAATTCTTACTTTGTCTGTAACCAGAGTTTTACCGCGTTCGTGAGTGGCAGCCAATTTATGGGCGAATGTCTGCCCAACAAACCAGATATGCTGCTGCATATACAGCCTTATGTTTGTTAAAGAAAAAAGCTAAAAAAAAAGGGAATATGGGCAAGAGAATGGGTTTTACGAAGGTGCAATCTCGGAATTCACGAAACATTGTTGTCCGAATTAAGAATAGAAGACCCTTCACAACTTGATAATTTTTTGCGAATGTCAAAGACTGAATTTGACTATCTTTTAAAATTAGTTGGACCAAGCATTAGCAAACGTGACACACAAATGCGTTGTGCTATAACCGCTAGTGAACGGCTCTGTTTGACGTTAAGATTTTTAGCAACAGGTAAGGACATAATGTTATAGAGATTATTAAAAACGCATTTATTAAGCGAAATGTTCAATATACATTAATACTATATTATATGTAGATGTAGCTTCAATCAGGATAACTGTTACAGGTGATTCGTATCATTCGTTAATGTATTTATTCCGAATCACTGTCTGTACGATTGCGGCAATTGTTCCTGAGTGTTGTAGTGCATTGTTTGATGTTCTGAAAAAGAGATATTTAAAGGTAAGATATTTTTATTAACCTATTGTGTTAAATTTTCTGTTTCACTATGACTCCAATGAAGGTCAATAAAATTTTGACAAGCTTATGTTTAGGGTAACGAAGAAGAAATTACTGTAAACTTAAATTGCTGACAAATTCCTATTTGTCAAAATTGCAGTACTTCAGCGGTAAAGGTTTTTTTAATTAACAGATATACGTGTTTCTTACCTCTCACATTTTCTTCACGTGTATTTGCGACAAATGATGTAAGATACGACGCAGCCGATGGAGGTCTAGATGATGAGCATGAAGAGTTATCACTTGTTGATTGAAAAGAAATATCGAGTTCGGAAAATTGAACTATAGCACGCTGAATGGTTAATTTTAGTTGACGCTGGTATTCAGCTGATTTTAAATTTTTAATTTCACTTGCAACAAAATCTCCAAAAATTTGGAACTCATCTATAGGTTTCGTCATCAGGTCAGCTGCCTTTTGCAACAGAATATCTTGCTGTATTTCATTTTTCTTACATTGTCCTCGCTTTTTTTTCTTCTCTGGTTGTATATTTTTGACTACATCCTCCATTTCAACAACATTATTTGAATTCTCATATCCTTCCGTTAAAGTTTCCGTCTGTTGTTTCTAAAATAAATACACGTATGGTTGTATTTTTAGACTCCATCGTCACCTGAAGAGTGGATACAACATTCAAAAGTATTTGAAGACCTATGGAATTTTCCGCACTGTGTGGGAGCCCTAGACGGAAAGCATATAACTATAAAGGCACCACCTAATAGCGGTAGTTTTTTTTTATAATTATAAAGGGTACAACAGTATCGTACTTATGGCATTGGCTGATTCAACATATAAATTTTTATATATTGACGTAGGATGCAATGGACGCATATCAGATGGGGGAGTATTCAATAACTGTACTCTATCAGTTGCCTTAGCGAATAATACTCTTAACTTTTCGTGTAAAAAACCTTTACCTGGACGCGAGAAGCCCGTACCATATGTAATAGTAGCAGATGATGTATTCGCTATGAAACCCTATTTATTAAAGCCATATCCATTCAGAGGACAACCAGCACCTAACCGGGTGTTTAGTTACAGGCTTTCAAGAGCGAGAAGAGTAATAAAGAACGTATTTGGACTTATTGTTAACCGCTTTCGTATTCTACGAAAACCTATAGAACTTGGACCAGAAAAAAGTGCTTGTGTGGTGTCAGCAATATGTTCCCTACACAACTTTCTAATTAGTCGAAAAAGTAAATTTTATGCACCAGCGGGTACCTTCGATACGGATGAACAGGAGGCAGCATGGCACAGAGTTGGAATGCCACAATCAAATTTGTTAAGGTTGGACTATGCTGGTGTAAATGCCAAAGATGTCAGAAATGAATTCAGGGATTTCTTTGTTTCACCTGAGGGCGAAGTACCCTGGCAATATACGCATATTTAGAAAACTACTTTTCAATTAAATTTTGGTATATAATATAAGACTTAAACTTTGTTCATAACTAACCTATTATTTTTATAACTAAATAAAATATAAAACTTACCAAATTGTCAATAGCTTCAGTCGTCGAATGGTCACAATTAATGAACTTCAAAGAATTAAAAAACTCCCAAGTAATCTCATACGCATCTTCAGCTCCATCACCGCTTTTCTTCATTTTAAATCTTCTTATTTCTTGGTGAAACTGTGTCCTCAGATTGTGTAATTTTCTAGAAATTTTACTTTCCAATGTTTCAAATTTCTTAGCTAATGCTTTTAACGCATTTTGTTTTTTAATCCTATTTCTATAATTGGTACTTTTAATATCCCATAATTCTGGGTACATCTCAAACTCTGTAATTAAAGAAAATCTCTCTTCCTTTGACTAGGTCTTTTTTGGTGCCATTTCTACAATTCAATGCTCACAGCTCTCACGAAAACTTTCCAACACGCTTGGAATAAAAATGTCTCTCTCAGAACGCACTAGCAAGATGTTTACATTTACAACGTTTTTACTTGCCGACATCACCGGTCGAAAACAAAATTGATCTCGCAACTTTGGTCTTAGTCATGTTTACACAGGCGTAGACATCGACTCTCGCAATAAATGTCGCAATATTATTGCTAATGTACACAAACCTTAGAATTACACTATGCTGATGATAAAAAATATAAAAAAGTTGCTGATGGACTATGGTCGTATATTTTTAGTTCATCGTTAGAAAGTTAGAAATATTAAGTGCCTGTAGGAAAAACTACTACAGGGGACGTGTGAATTGATTTAAAATTCATGAACCAGTTTTGAATTCTTTTAAAAACTCATAAGCTAGCGTTTATTATGCTAAGATTTTAGATCTAAGGTGAACTAAACCAGAGCAAATTCAGCGAAGTATACAAGAATCGTGAAGAAAATATAAAAGTTATATACAGTTATATAACAGTTTTAATAACTTGTAACCCTGAAAAAAGATCGATTTTTGTAACAGACTCAAACTTGCATCTGTTTGAGCAATAACCTCTTCTTGTGATGTAAATAGTTGTTAACCGAACCGTTTTTTTTTATTTAAACATTAAAATAGTTACTATGTGCCTAATCTAGTGAATACGGTGTAGATGTGGTATGACTGGTATGAGTTTAAAATAAAATCTTACAATTTTAGTTATTAAAATTGCGCATGTTATTCAAGATTTGACGAAACAGAATTTTTTTTTTGTTAAAATGAGGACGTTTCTTCTATCAAGCGCTGGAATGATATTGTTGATTTTTATAAGTCAGTGTTCCTCCCAAAATGACGTTGCCATCACCTGGCCAGCCGATTTTACCGTATTTTTTTCTTCTTTGAAACCTTTCACCTTCAAAAACCAAATGTGGTTCGATCTACAGGACTGCGAGCTGTCCAAAATATTTGTGGTCTGTGCAATAAAAGAATGGGTTACACAGTGAGACGATTTAGAATTAAGTATTGATAGATAAACTGGTTGAGAATGAATGGAATTTTGTGTGGCAAAAAAAATAAACGGTAGGTATACTGTACAAGGGTATTGTAAGACCAGCGTTAATGTATCACTCGAAAACCTGGTCAATAACGAAAGAGCAAAAGAGAAAGTTAGAAGTTATAAAAATGATGCCTTGGGTGACTGGAATAACGAGAACAGATGGAGCAAGAAATGAGAAAGTAACAGGAACAGTGAAGTTGGGACAGCTTAGCAAGAAAAATAAAGGGATCCGGACATTTCGGCGCGGCTGTTTGGGCGTGGCCGTTTTGGCGCGGCCGTTTCGGCGCGAAGACACTTCGGCGCGGTTACGTTTCGGCGCGGGTACATTTGGGCGCCAGTATCGAATATTTATTTTCAAAAACATATTTTTAATAATACAGTGAATTATTTAACTGTTTAGAATATTATCCAATTTGACATTATTAATATGTGAATATAAATTCTAAGAATTCTAAAATTCTACGTTAATTTAAAGGCTGAATTTGGATCATTAGAAACAACAAATAATCTTTTGAAGGCATGATATGTCTTTAATTTTCTTTTAATAATATTCTATCATTGGAATTTGGATGTACTCCCTGGATTAATATAAGGAATTAACAGGTAAATAAGGTATAATTTAGGTTAATAATTCTTGGAACTAAAGGCTAAATTTTGATTGTTAATCAGCATTGTTTTTATTGCTAATATCCAACTGATTTTGCCTATACTCTATTAGGGGTATAAATAGGTACCTACTAGCAATATTTAATAAGACAACGTTAATGTCTATATTAATAAGTTAATTAGTTCTAATGGATATATATTAGACTGGGCCAAAAAAAATTGACTTATTTTTATATATATATCGAGAATATCATTCAGAATGACAAAAAACACATTTCGTGAAAATTCGAACCCTTAATATTAATTTTATAAGGTCTATCATCGCTATTTTTGATTTTTAGTCAGAGTTTGATGTTTTTCGTTAGAACTGGGGTATCCATTCCCCTATATTTTATATTGTATATATTTAAAATAAATTTTGTAAATTAATAATCAGTTTTTTATTTCTGTAATACTGTGAAATTATACCCTATTTACCTATTAATTGCTTATCTTAATCCTGAGAGTACAACCAAATTCCAAGTTATATTAAAATATCATTAACATTAACATAGAATTTTAGAATTCTTAGAATTTATATTCACATATTAATATTGTCAAATTGGATAATATTCTAAACCAGTTAAATAATTCACTGTATTATTAAAAGTATGTTTTTGAAAATAAATATTCGATAATGGCGCCCAAATGTACCTGCGACGAAACTTAACCGGTGACGAAGTTTCTCGCGCGGAAACGGCCGCGCCGAAACGACCGCGCCGAAACGGCCGCGCCCAAATGTCCTAGACCCAAAAATAAACGATATTCTTCCGAACTTGTGTTTAGAGACAGCGAATTATTAATCACCTTTATATTAAAGCTGTTATTAGATTTATGTTAACATCAACTTATTATAGAGAGAATGTATCTCATAGATTTAACACAAGGTTTGCTGCTAGAAATAATGTCGTTCTACAAAACGCCGTACATACTGTCTGCCAGAGCAGTATCTATGTTATTGGGCCTAAAATCTACAATAACCTGCCCATTTCAAGTAGATCTAAGCCATACTACAAATGTAAGAAAGAAATTGTAAAATGGTTGAGAACTAGTAATTTTAGAATAAACTTAATGGTGTAAAACCAGTTACAATTATTGCAGCTTATTTTTACATTTAATCTTAAATTTTGTAGTCATTAATTCATAATGTTAATAATTAAATGTATTTTTAAAAAATGTTAATTTAATAGTGACTTACTTTCATTGTTATCTATTTAAAGGGACAAGTGCACACACAGCATTATAGATGCAATTGTGCACTATTTAGCGGTTGTATGGAACAAGATTTTATTTTTATTTCTTTTTGTAAAAAGTGCTATGACTGGAATGTTATTATTGTATTTGTATACTATATTGTATTGTATTACTACTGCTAATAAATTATTATTATTATTATTATTAATAAATGTGAGATTGAGAGTAAGACAAAGAGATGAAGACCAAAGTTGAGGTAGATGGATAAAATAAATGATAACCTGAAAGAGTAAAAATGGAGAAGGGAGGATGGATTACAAAAACAAATAATATAGAAGGCTAATACAGACCCCAACTAGGCTTGGGATAAGGTTAATTCAATTTTATTACAAAAGAATGTTAAAATGCCGTTTTTTAAAGTACTTTAAAAAAGATCTTTTAAGTTTTTCACAAAAATTTACTAATTTTTAAGTATATTTTGTAGGATTAAAGGTTTTAAAGTTGGGTTGACTTGTAAAATAACTGTCCATCAACAAGTAGGTAATTACTTCAATTTTATTGAGTTTTTAAAATCGTTCAAAAAATCTCTTTTTTGGTCCTCCCTCCAGAAACAATACTATTAATTAAGTACTTCAAAATCGTCCGGAAAATGACATTTTCCGGCGTAGGCCGACAAAGTAGCTTTGAGATTATCTAAAGAGATGGCGCTATGAGTCCTCAAAAATACATAAAGAATAATACAAATATTAATTAAATTTATTTAAAAACAGCGTATAATATACTAAACTACTAACTTTTTCTAAAGGTAAGCAGGATTCTAATTTACATTTAATTTCTCTCACAACTTGTTTTATAAAATTTGACATTTATGTCAATTTACAACTACTTATCATTCGATTATGAAAATACATATCTCGATTTTATTTTTGCTCATTGAACTAAAATAGTTTTTATACAAAATTATTAAATATTAATGTTAATATTTTCAATATAACAATTTTTACTGTGTTGCTTATTAGCAAAGTATTCGTATGTATAAAAATTAAGGATCTTGAAATCGATTATCAGAAAATCATTCCTTATTACTAATTCTTTTAATCGTGCAACAGACGGCGGTGCCCATCACCGCACATGAAGCAGGTATAAGGATTAGAAAATGCCCATCTCCGCATAAGGACCAGGTACAGGGAATAAAAATGTATCTAACTGCGCTCACAATAGATAATTGACATACTATTAAGAAAACTGTTGCTTATATAAAAATTCTTGTGATAATTAACTACTTGTTTTGGAGACATTGATGCTAAATTTCTACGAGAAATACAATTTAAAAAAAACAGTTTTTTATGTCTTATTATACGTATATTGTATACAGCTCACAATTTGAAAACAATAATAGTTACAATTTTGAACAGAATTACAAGTTGCCATAATAATGAGATATAATTTTAACAAAGTGCATTTTGGAAATTTTATTATTTAAGTACTCGTTAATTTTTCTAGATAAAAACTCGAATTTCTTCCTTGAAGCGAGATTCTTCGAAACATGTGTTTTGTTTGAATTATTACATTTTACATATGTCTCAGACTGTACATTCAAAAGTTCATTCACAAAAATAAATATTGTCGGGTGGGTATCATACATGGATTCGTTGAAATGCGAGTGGAATGACTCGTAAGCATTCGTGGTTTTATTTAGAGCTGCAGATGCATCTGCCCTAATATGTGGAGAATAAGTTGACTCGGGAGTTAAATATGTTTCTACGAGATAATCGGAAAATTTTTCCAAGTTATCATCGTCAGGTTTCCTTTCATAGAGTTCGAAGAAATAGAAATCCTCCACATCTTCTGGTTTCAGAAATACAAGTCCAAAACAATAGTGTAACCATTTACCTACCTATTTCTGAATGTGTATCTTTATATTGTTGAACTAATCCCAATTTTTGAATTTGGCGGTACCATGATTGAGTAAGATGAAATCTGCACCCCGTAATTTTAGTATTATTCCACATCCGTTTCACAGCAATATGTATTGACATTTCAAAATCTATAACAATTTCTGCGGGTGACAAATTTAAATTAAAGGTATTGCAAACATTTAGAATTTTAGAAAAATATAATTCATATGTACTTAGACATTTATCTTTTAGCAAACAGAAAATTAGTGGTATATAGTGACCATTTAAATAACCATGAATTGTGAACATTTGTTTGAAAAATCTGGTGCAATAGGAAAATGTTCCATCCATGTAAATCACTGTAGATTTGCATAACGCTTGTAAATTATTTGTACATGAGAAAATTATTAAATTGTTAATAGTATCGTTTACTTGTAGAAAATCTTCTCCTCTGTTCGTTTTTGGATTTAATTCTTGTACAGCTTTGTGGACTTCCAAAATCGATTTTGGCAGAGCGGGAAACAGTTTTCGACGTGCGTAGTACATATTTTTCTTCACACATTTTAAATCAACCGATGACAGATTCATCATATTGGTTCCTTGTTCCATCAATTCATTTCTAATAATTTTCGAAGGCCTTTCACTAATGGTACTTTCAGCTTTTCTCTTTACTGAAGCAGTCATTTGTTGCCGCTCCAAAATATTGTCACTTTCAGGTTCATAGTTATGATTTTCTTTGACTTCAGTCAATATTCGATTGAATCCCGTATCAGCCAATGTATGAATGTAAGCGTTACAATTTTTTTAAAACACCGCCACTTAGTTTCTCCAGAACTTAATTTCCGGTGATGTTCGCGGTATTTAAAATTATTCACCAAAAGTAATGTTTTTCCGCGTTGACTGATCATTACACTTATTTCACAAGTTGCCATACTTTTTAAAAAATTCGTACACAAAAATGAAATTAGAACTGAAATAATCTTGTCTGAACTCATATTTATATTCGATATAATACAATTAGAAGACAATGAAGGCATTTCTTAGAAAATAAGTACTTAACTATTAACTGTTTCTGTGAATCAGTTTAAAAATCATTAGATATTGAAGGGATTACACAGGTAGGTGAAGGGTGATGTGCGGAGATGGACACTTTCAATATTGTAATTACCGAGACCTTCAGATTGATACCTGAAAAAGTGCGCAGATGGGACCGCCTGCAATAGATGTCAATAAACATCTAATCTTGTATGTCACAAAGTAAAAAGTTTTTGAACTTTTGTAAATATTAAAAATTAGTCGGACCAAAAAATAGTGTGAGTTTCGCCTCTGTGCTACGTGCCTCGGCTACACAACTTTACTCGCTCTTACAAAATGTCATTTTCCGTCCTTGTGTCACAATAGTTATTTGTGACACAAGGACGGAAAATGACATTTTGCAAGAGCGAGTAAAGTTGTGTAGCCAATACGAGCACTTGCAAAACATTTCCTGGACGTGTAACACACACTATTTTTTGGTCCGACTAATTTTTAATGTTTTTAAAAGTTCAAAAACTTTTTACTTTATGATATACAAGATCAGATGTTTATTGACATCTATTGCACGATTAAAAGAATTGTAATAAGAAATGATTTTCTGATAATTGATTTCAACATCCTTAATTTTTATAACTACGAATACTTTGCTAATATGCAACACATTAAAAATTGTTATATTGAAAATATTAACATTATTATCTAATAATTTTATATAAAAATAGCAGAGACAATGAACCATTTTAGTTCAATGAGCAAAAATAAAATCGAGATATGTATTTTCATAATCGAATGATAAGTAGTTGTAAATTGACATAAATGTCAAATTTAAAATAAAAGTTGTGAGGGAAATTAAATGTAAATTAGGATCCTGGTTACCTTTAGAAAAAGTTATTAGTTTAGTATATTATATGCTGTTTTTAAATAAATTTAATTAAAAGTTGTAGTATTCATTATGTATTTATGATGACTCATAGCGCCATCTCTTTAGATAATCTAAAAGCTACTTTGCCGGCCTAGGGCGGAAAATATTTTCCGGACGATTTTGAAGTAATTAATAGTATTGTTTCTGGACGGAGGACCAAAAATAACTATTAATTACGTATAATATCTATAATATGAAGGTTGTTTGGATAATTTGTCAAAATCGAACAAAAACATGCCTGATAAAAGCCAGCTTCGACACAGGGTAGATTTTGAAGAAAGTAAAAATACCTAATACCAAATTTTTGAGAAAATCACTGTTCATTACAAAACTTTAGTTAGAAACGGTCCATAAATGCACTATAATAGTTAATAATGAATATTACCTAATTTACTCTAGTCAACATCTTTAAAAACGTAAAAAATTAAAATAAAGGTCCTAAAAATATGAGCGATGGCTCATTGGATTCGGAATCACCTCAAGAAAAATGTTTTTGAAGGAAAAGTGTGCAGGCAAAAAATTGCAATTGTTATTAACAAAATAAGATAAAAAAAAAACAGATATTTATGTTTTTGTTAATAACTCGAAAAATATTAATATTTAAGCAAATTTGAAGATAGCTCGTTAAAGAGGAGGAAATTTCCGAAAAAAAAACTCTATCTCCATTATTTATAATTTTAATTTGACGTTGAAAATGGGGCTCCACGCGGCTTTTACGGCATGCGCGCACTACCGCTAAACGGTGTTTATCAGATAAAATATTTTTTTTTATGACATAAAATGTGATTTTAAAATTTTTAAAAAATTACAGTATTTTTACTTTTATTTTAATTTTTCACGTTTTTGAAGATGTTGACTAGATCTCAACACCGTTCTTTCATAGGATTAAAATTAAATTTTATTTTTATTTATTGTATACTAGCTGACCCGGCGAACTTCGTACTGCCTACTAATGTTTTTTTACCATTTTTCCAAAGTTTTACGGTTTTGTAAATAATCGATTAGATATGTCATATATTAACTGCGCCACCTTATGGTGGCGTCATAGTACTTAATAACGCAAGAATTGCTAATGTAAATTTATACTATCTCAACTGCGCCACCTTTTAAGGTGGCGTCTTAGTAAGGATCACTCTTTTAAATATATGAAATAGCTGTACCCGGCGCGCGTTGCTACGCCAACAACTAAAATAAATTTAAGAAAAATAAAAGATGAAGAGATAGAGAAGGAAAGAAAGTTTATAGTTTTGTTTCACTTATCGCACCAAAAATATATTTTTCGAACTTAAATTTATATGAAATCGTATAGATATCTATTAATCGATATTGAATTTGATACATGGAAGCTTTATTTAATTAAGTAACCACGTTTCCGAACAAACGATGCTCTTTCAATTATATAGTCTATGGCTGTGAATGACATTAACATTCGTTACGCGCGTTTTTTAAAATATGCAAAATTAAATGTCTATTTTTCAATATTTCTGAGAGATTTTCTTAATATTTTCTTCCGTAAGAACCTTCTCCTAATAATAACAAATAAAACACAAAAAGAATTACAAAAATCGGTCCAGCCATTCACGCGTGATGCCATGACCAAGGAAAACGGGTTTCATTTTTATATATATAGATACTATTTATATTTGTTAATTTTATTTTATCTTGCATATCTTAAGGCCATTTTTATAAACATCTAAGAGATGATTGGGGCACGCTCCAAAAATAGTTAAGTCAGACTAAGTAAACTCCTCCTTCAGTATCTTTCAATAAGATATTTGAACGTCCTCAGTCTTTCGATTGAATTTGTTCGCGATTGCCAGCTACGCTAATTGCTCTAATATGTCTATTTTTATAAAATCAGTAACGATTTTAAAATTGTCTTAGTAATTTAGATTACACTAAATCTGTAAACTAACTATTTTTTTTTTAAATTAATATTGTAAAAAAATATAAGTATCTAAATTTTACATAAATATTGCTTACCTTATTAATTTATTTGCGTGACCTAAATTCACTATCAACTTACTATTAATTAAAGTATTATTCTCGTTCAAATATTTTTTAATTAATAAAAAATGCCAAAATAACTTTTCACTTTTTCTATAAATATAATTGAATGGCTGTATCAAAACAGCACATGTGAACTAATAGAAGGCCGAATCTATTTTACACTTTTGTGTTGTACAATTAAATAAACAGAACTAAAATTAGACTTTCTGTAAGTTGATAGATTATATAGTCAAACATTTCTCGAAGAATCTTATAAATGGAGAAAAATTGTCAAAATAAATTAAATGTTTTACTTCTTTTTGCAAGTGGGTAAAGAATTAGAAATAATCGAACTGCTATAAAATAAATAAAAAAGCAGTATCATAAACTGTACTTGTAGGTAAATATCTGAACATGTTATAATTAGAGACTGAATTATATGGAAAATGTATATGCATATATATTCTGCATATTTCGAATGTTTTCCATAAATGCATATGCCTTGCATATTTGGAGATTTACGTGCATATAATTCCATATATTAAATATTACAAATACTACCTGTACTTTCTGCTTTATTAATTATTCTAAGAAAAACAAACTAAATTAAATTTTGATGGTAGGGTAGGTATCTTAAATTATTATATTAATGGTTAGTCTTAAATCAATCGCCGGTTGTTCAACATTTGTGATTGCAAGTTATTATAGTGTGTAGAAAGTTTTTATGTTTTGTGAAAATGCCTAAAGTAGCAAGAAAAAAATCAAGTCTTCTAAAAAGTTGGATTGGAAGCAACAATCAACTCAAAATGATCGACAGTGAAAATATGTTTTGCACTATTTGTGATAAAAAGGTAGATTTTTAAACTTATCAAACTTCTTTACACATCTATGTGACTGTCTATTCTAAAACGACAAGCAGTCCCGTAACATCGGGACTGTACTGTTTTCTTAACGATACTTCATCCATTTAATATAGTTTTTCGAAATAAATACTAAAAGTAAATTGTTTCCATTTAAAGTTTGATGATTTTAATTTCAGAATGAGAAATAAAAGAAAAGTATGAGGGAGGTTTAAAAAGTTCGATGATTTTAATGTAGTTACCTATTTAAGAAAATATTTATTTCAGATTCCATGCCAAAAGAAATTTCAAGTAGTTCAACACATAAAGACTTCTCTTCACCAAAATAAGCTATTAAAAAATGATAATAAACCTCGTCAACAGATTCTATAAAAGTGTCTCCAGAGTCAGAATACGTCAACTGGGCAAGATAATTTTGCAAAGGATTTATGCAATTTCTTTTTGAACTTCAATATTCCCTTGCACAAGTTAGAAAATAAATTGTGTCAAAATTTTTTAAAAACTTATTGCAAGATTGTAGATAAACCAAGTTCTTCTACTCTTCGGAAGAAATATGTCAGTGCATGTTACAAAGATGTGATGACGGGTATTAAAAATCAGTTAAAAGCGGAATATCTTTGGATTTCCGTCGACGAAACAACAGATATAATCCGTTCACTTTTTATTCCTATGTCAGTAGGCTCTGTTAGTAACATGAAATTCGCCCTGTATAATACACGTCTTAGTTTACTGTTCTGTGGTCTTGTTAATTGTACGATGTTGTCACGTCTTCAATAAAAAAATGTGTATTCAATGCAAATATCTTAAGTAATTAAACCAGCAAACCAAATTTAAAACTTGCAGAAAATAAGTCAATATATTTAATATTAAATTGAATACTAAAGTAGATACGTCAGTTTTCGCTGCAAGTAGTATTAATATCCAAGAATGGTCTATTTGAATTCACATGAATTTTGACTGATACTCAGAATAACACATTTCTTTCCACAGAACAGATCCCTGTTTATAGTCAATTATTGTTTTATTGATCTATAACGAAAAATATACTTTTATATTTACATTTTATTACAAATAAATAAGTACAATTCAAAATGTAGCACATATACAATTATACATATATTAACTAAAAACGTTTAATAAAACTTTTAAATTAATCAAGCAAAAGTAAAAATAGTTATTTATTATACAAGGGAAAAAAGTATTAGATTTTAGCTCGAGGTTGTGTTGTCTCCCGACGCGAAGCAGAGACAAAAGTTACGAAAAATATAAAGCAAATATAAACAATTAAGAACTATTTTATACTAACTTTATTAAAGAAAAACTCCAGAAATATTTAAAAGCAGACATTTTTAAACAAAAAATGAAATAAGTAGGTATACTTAATATTTAAGTCAGAAACTATTAGCACCTTTTAATTATATCTATACTAGCTTTTACCCGCGGCTTTGCCCGCGTTGCATTAAGACATTCACAAATGATTTAATGACTGTCTATTTTACATATAAAAATTTGACTTTAATTATTCTGTAGGTATATTCTTAGTAAAATAAGTCTAGCTTAACTAATTTTAATACTTTTTTTTTATTTAAAATTTCATTTTTGTCATTCAATCACGCTGCAACCACTTGATAATAATAAATCATACAACATCGATTATGACTATCTTATAATATTTATCTATGACAGTTGCACATTGGACCTAATCTTTTGTAGGATATAGTAATTTGTATATATGTACCTGCGATAAAAAAACGACAATAGCGCGTTTTAATAACCACATAGCGCCATCTTGTTTCTTATAACAAAACTAAATTATAGCACGTATGTATGTATGTTGTGTATTATTTCAGTGGTATTTTTAAATGTATCAATGAGATACTTTTATACAAAATCTTACTCCCTCTATTGACCCGTTAAAGGAGTGGGGAGATGGAGAAATTTTTATACACCAAATGTTAAGTTAAAAGAAGACAAATATATCTGTGAAAACGGCAGTTAAACAGAATCAATAGTTTTTGGGTTCTATATCGATGTACCTACCCGCGACGTCGTGGGCGTGTTGATTGTTGCATAAAAAGTAGCCTATGTCACTCTTCATGTCTTCAACTATCCCGATACGAAAATTAAGCCAAAATTATGACATACAAACAGACAGACAGACTCAAAAAATCTAACCACATTTTTGGGTTCTAAATCGATGTACCCGCGACGTCATTCGCATGGCATGTTAATTGTTGTATAAAAAGTATCCGACCCCCGTTCAACTTTTATAAAGGGGGTTGATTTCTAAACACAGAATATAAGTAAACCTCCACAACCTCTAAAGAGCACACACTGTAATTTTCTAGCCCCTTACTTTAAAAACATAGGACTTTCATACAAATTTTCAACTCCCGTTTTACCCCCTTAGGAATAGAGTTTCGTAAAATGCTTTCTTAGTGGACGTTTAGACCCTATAAGGAACCTACGTGCCAAATTTCAAGTTTGTAGTTCTTATAGTTTCTGAGATATGGTGATGAGTAACCTTTCGCTTTTGTATATATATATACATAGATTAATAGGAATCAATACGTCAAAATGTCCTTCGTTAAAATGTCCGTTAAAACGCATTCTTTTTATTCCTTGTATCGACTCTCCAAATCTGGCAATAAGTCTGCTACCTTGAAACAGTTGGAATTCAAATAGAAATATTTCTCCAGCTGCTTTCAGTTCGCAAGTTGTGCCATAAGTATGCAACCTACCCATAGCGGCTACATAAAGCCGTTTTGTATCGTAAGGGGTCCCGGATCGGTCCATAGTAAAACACATATAAAAGTACATATTATATAGCGACTGCTGACATTCTTAATAACAAAGTAGTAATTCTTATCAAATAGATGTCTGTTTTCAAGGTTAAAAAAACCATTAAGAGCCTGATTTTTTTTATTTACTTAAAACAAATATTATTGCCTGTAAACACTTATGGGGACTTTTACACAATTTATTTACAAAATTGTTAAGATACACAGAACTCTGCTGGATAACGTCTAACTACTTGACAACATAATGAACTCTTGTGAATATTTGAACTTGAACTGACGTTAACTGCCCATACATCCCCTTATATACAACATTATTTAATCTAGTCAGTGGGTTTAGAACTTTCTAGAATTTTCTAGAAACATTATTTAATCTAGTCAGTGTGTTTAAAAGTTTTTAGAATAACCGTCTTTCAAATTAAGGTCCTTTCCTTTACGGTTATCCCGTTACACTGCCCCCTCCTTAGATTCATTCCTCCTGGAATGATATTTCCTAAATCGGAATCCCGCGCACTCCCTGAGCCAGCCAAACCATCTTCTTGGAGCTGCTGCACATCTCCACTGTGGTTTCCTTGGTAAGGCGCCAAACGATCATGATGGACCACGACGGGTTGTCCTCTGGGCATTTTCACGATCCGATAAATGACATCGTTAATCTTCTTCTTAATGTTGTATGGACCTTCCCAGTTCTTCTGTAATTTGGGACAAACACCTCGACGCCGTCGGGGGTTATAGACCCAGACTAAATCTCCAACTTGGTAACTCTTTTTCATTGTCCGCGTGTCATAGTACCTCTTCATCCGATCACTAAATAATTGAAGTTTTCCACGCAGCAGGTTGTGTATATTCTCCATTCGATTCTGAAGATCGGCGACATATTGTTCACGGGCCATTTCTTCACCAGGTTTACAACCAAACACCAAGTCACATGGTAGCCTCATTTCTCTACCGAACAGGACCTTCGCAGGCGTTTGGCCAGTTGATTCGTTAATGGCCGATCGAATTGCCATTAGAAATAGTGGAATATGTCGATCCCAATCCCTCTGACAATCTGACACCACTTTTGACAGATAGTTGGTTATAGTCCGGTTCATTCGTTCCACCATTCCATCAGACTGAGGGTGCATCGCTGTGGTTCTCGTTTTGTGGATGCCTAATCTTTGGCAAACTTCTTGAAACAGCTTGCTCTCAAAATTTCTCCCTTGGTCTGAGTGTAATTCTAGTGGTACCCTCAATCGGCTTACGAATTCTTCAACTAATATATCTGCTAAAGTGGTGGCTTCCTGATTGGGAACTGCATAGGCTTCAATTCAACCCATTTAGTGAAGTAGTCCATGACAACAAAGATGTACTTGTTTCTTACATCGGTCTGTGGAAGTGGCCCCAATACATCTACTGCGATTCTTTCAAAAGGACTTTCAACCAGGTATTGCTGCATTTCCGCTTTCGGTTTTCGGTGCGGACCGTTACTGGCAGCACATGTAGTGCATTTACGACACCAATCTTTAACATCATTAGTGCAATTTACCCAGGAAAATTTATCTCGGATCTTTTGCAGCGTTTTCGTGATACCCAGATGTCCTCCAGACTATCATTATGCATCTGTTTTAAAATTTCTGGTACAGCATTTCTTGGGACCACTATTTGTTTCCTTGTTTCTGTGCCCTCGGAATTTTCTACAAGTCTTTTAACGAGCCCACCGTCCAAAATTAAAGAGTTCCATTGGGACCAGTATGCTTTTAAATCAGGAGAGGATGAGAATATCTCTCTCCACAACGGACGACGGTTCCATTCTCCTCCACTCCCGAATCTTTCTCAGAACGGGATCGTTTTCTTGTTGCTTCTCCAGCATAGAGCTCTCGTCTTCTGGCACAACCTTAACTAAGGCAAGTTTTTCCTCGTTCTGCTCCATACAGGTACAATGGGGGCAATCAGGTCGACATGGTCTTCTGGAAAGTGCATCAGCATTACGATGTCTTGTTCCAGGTCTGTGCTTGATTTCAACATCATATTCCTGCAGTTTTTCGAGCCATCTTGCTATCTGTCCTTCTGGGTTCCTAAAGCTAAGTAACCACTTTAAACTAGCATGGTCCTTTCTGATCAGGAATTTTCTGCCATACAGATATTTATAAAAGTGTTCGACGGATTTTACAACTGCTAACAGTTCCCTCCGAGTTACACAGTAGTTCTTTTTAGCTTTCGATAAAGTTTTGCTGAAGTAACCAACCACTCTTTCCTTACCATCTTGTAGCTGTGTCAAGACGGCTCCAATTCCCACATTGCTGGCGTCGATGTCCAGAATAAGCTTACCATCAGAAAGTGGATAAGCAAGAACAGATGCTGACGTAAGCTGTTTCTTCAATATTTCAAACGCCTCTTGACATTCCTGATCCCAACCGAAGGACTTATCTTGTTCTGTCAAACGTGTCAAGGGTTTGGCGATGTCTCCAAAATTCTTGACATATCGTCGGTAATAGGAACAAAGACCCAAGAAACTCTGGAGCTGATGTTTGTCGATAGGGATTGGCCATTCCTGAACGGCTTGTATCTTAGCGGGGTCAACAGCAACGCCATCCTTGCTTACGTTATGTCCTAAATAGTTGACCTGTCTCTGGAACAAGTGGCATTTCTTAACATTCAATGTTAGATTAGCGTTCTGTAATCTTTTAAAGACTTCTTCCAGGTTAGATAAATGTTCCTTAAATGTCTTGCCCATTATGATGATGTCGTATAGATAAACTAGACAAGTTTCCCATGACAAACCCCGCAGAATGTTCTCCATTAGTCGTTCAAACGTCGCAGGAGCATTACAGAGGCCAAACGGAAGGACCGTGAATTGCCACAACCCTGATCCACTGGTAAAGGCAGTCTTTACTTTGTCTGCAGGATTCATTTTAACTTGCCAGTATCCGCTTTTAAGGTCCAAGGTAGAAAACAAAGTAGAACCGGCCAAAGCGTCGAGGGCATCATCAATCCTTGGCAGAGGATAACTGTCCTTCTTAGTGACATCATTTAGCTTTCGATAGTCGACACAAAACCGCATGGATCCGTCTTTCTTTTTCACTAATACCACAGGAGAAGCCCAAGGACGACTGGATGGTTCGACTATGCCATTTTGAATCATTTCTTTTAGGGCTCTGTCTGCTTCTTCCTTCTTAACTTGAGGCATCCTTCGGGGTACCTGTCGAATCGGACGTGCATCACCAGTGTCAATTCTATGTTGTACAACATCAGTTCTTCCCAGTTTACTTTTAGAATCAAATACAGGTTTATAACGGTAAAGTAGATCTCTTACCGGTTTCTTTTCAAATTTTGACAAAAAGGGATCTAATTTTGTCATTAATTGTTCAATTCCGTTGGTCTCATCTGTTTCCGTAGCGTTTACCTTGTGAATTATGGCCGTTACTGGTTATAAACTTTCCATTTCCGTGTCCTTTCGGAGAAGAACTGGATGATCGTTCAAGTTGATAACTCGGATGGGTACCTCTTTAGCGGGTCTAACAAGATTCTTACCCACAAGGAGTCCTTTTCCCAATTCATGGTCATGGTTCTTCGGCTCTATCATGGCTGGGGCACCATCTGGATCCACTCCATCCAACCGTGCTGTGACGACACATTCGCAGCTCGCCGGAAGTTCGATATCATCGATTAGCTTAATCGAGGCATTGTCAACTTGTTTTCGATGCAGGAATATTTCTTCATTACCAGTACGAAGAATACGTCGGCGAAGATCCAAATGAAAACCACAGTGGAGCATAACATCTATGCCCAGAACAACATCTTCATCAACGTCAGCCACCAGCACCGAGTGAACAAGCGAGGTTGAACCAAACTGTAGCGTCACCTGTATCTCACCGTAGACTCTAGCAGAATCTCCGGTAGCGGTACGCAGTTTCCAACTGGTAGGCCACTTCTTCTTTCGCATAATGATGGATGGTCGAACGATAGTTTTCGTAGTCTACCAGCATGCTAAATTTCTTCCCATCAATGAGGCCATCTACATATAAGCTGTCCACGTGATTTCGCAGTGTTGCCAATTTAATGGTGTGAGGGGCTCCGGGAGTGCTTTCCTGTTGCTGGGATACTTCAGCAGAAGATGTTTCTTTTTGGGAGCAACAGTTTCTTATATGGCCTAGTTCCCCGCAGTTCCAACATCTCACTGGTCGCCTTCTTTTTGGAGGTAACTTCTTTAACCTCTCCACTACCGCTTCGACGTCGCTAACGGAATGAACGGCATAGTTGTAGTTACCGGTGACTTCCCTTAGTCGAGCAACTCCACATGAGGCCTCCGTCGCCGCCTCAAACTCCAGGGCAATGGTCAAGGCGTCCACAAGAGACTTCGGCCGCGCCAACCGTACAGCCCGCTGCAACTTGACGTCTCGAAGACCATCGGTGAAGGTTTGGACTGCCGGGCACTCCAGGAAATCCTTCGCTGCATTTGAATACGCAAGTCGTACCATTCTTGCTACTTCCGTCTCAAATTCCTGGATAGTCTCTCCATTTTTCTGCTTTCGGCTCTTTAACTGCATTCGGTACACCGGTTGTAGATGAGTTTGACCATAACGCATCTCTAGACGATTGACCAATAACTCGAAGTTGTCAGCTTCATCCGGTGTCAATGATTGCAAGACGTCTAAAGCCTCGCCTCGCAGAGCTACGGTTAGAGACAATGCCTTCTCCTGGGATGACCATCCATTCGCTCTGGCCGCTGCGTCGAATTGTTTCAGGTAATTTGGCCAGGAAGTCTTCCCGTCGAAGGTCGGGGGTTTCATTGTAGTTCGTACTTGAGTCGCCTCCCCGTTTCCTCTTCGATCGATGTCTACGTGGCAGGTCTCCATCCTTTCTGCATCTCCGTCGCCGTGGTGGATGGGCTGGTTTCGACGACAAGCTTTCTTTTCTTGTTGAAGCTTCCTTATTTCAGACTGCATTTGCTGGTTAATTTCCTCTCGCAAGTTGACCATTTGCTGATTCAAGTTGGCCACTTGCTGATTTTGCTCGTCCCGAAGAGTGCACAATTCGTAGCGCAGATGCGATATTTGCTGGGAAAACGAACTGGATAACTCTTCTGGAAGAGTAGACATCCTTTGTGATAGCTGGGATACCTCTTCTTGCTGGTTCGTCATTCTTTGTGATAGCTCCTCGTGTTGCCGTGAAAGTTTTTGCGATTGTTTTTCTTGCAGCTGGGAAAGTTGTTGAGTTTCTTCTTCTTGTTGGCTCGTCATTCGTTGCGCCAGCTGGGACATATTTTCGCGCTGGCTTCTCATCTGACTGAATAGCTCCTCTTGCTGGCTCGTCATTCGTCCTGATAGCTCCTCTTGCAGCCGGGAAAGGTGTTGAGTTAGTTCAGAATTTCCTTTTTGAAGTGGGTCTTCGAACTCCACAGCGTCAGGGTCCAAATTATTATTTACGTAGTATTCACGGAGCCTTCTCAACAATACGGATTCGGTCCCATTAGTTTCCAACTCCAATTCTTCGAGCTCGTTTCTTAGCTCAGCCACCAATAGTTCATTTATCTTTTTTCCAGGCACACCTGACACGAATTTGAAACACTTATGGGGACTTTTACACAATTTATTTACAAAATTGTTAAGATACACAGAACTCTGCTGGATAACGTCTAACTATTTGACAATACAATTGAACTCTTGTGAATATTTGAACTTGAACTGACGTTAACTGCCCATACATCCCCTTATATACAACATTATTTAATCTAGTCAGTGTGTTTAGATCTTTCTAGAATTTTCTAGAAACATTATTTAATCCAGTCAGTGTGTTTAGAAGTTTCTAGAATAACCGTCTTTCAAATTAAGGTCCTTTCCTTTACGGTTATCCCGTTACAATACTTTTAAATATTTAAGGCCAAACATCGACAAACATTTAGTGAGCTTTATGTACAGTTTGTGTTACTTGACTTACTTCTTTCGTTAATGAATATCATATTTGTTACGAAAGCCGTTTCGTATAGTCATACAGTTTTTTTAAAAAAAATTTCAAATCCATCCTTTAAAATACCGAAAGAATCATGAGATATTAATATTTATAATTTTGATGTGGAAATCTTAAAGAGACAACAACCGATTTGATTGTTAAGAGTTTAATAAGTACCTAAAGTACAGTTGTATGATTTGATGATTATTTTTTTTTAACTCGAAGAGCTGATTCAATATTCTTATTTTTATTTTAATATCAAATTTATATGCGATAAAAAGTTTCGTACGTAATTTACGTTTTAAATAATTTTATATTACTCCATTTAGAAGAAAGTATTTTAAATATAATTAGCGTCTTTTGGATAATTTTGCTAATAAATAAACACTTAAAGTGGAAATTTTTTGTCTACATTTTTCATTCATGTGTAGTGTATATGAATTGATATGATTTTTTTTTTTTGAAATAACAAATTAATAGTCTGTTTTTGGAACGAAGTTCCCTTTCGCGCGTCACGACTGAGACTAGCCGGAAAAAATTCAGACCAAAAAATGTCACGGCACGACACGACCGACACGACACACGCATGTTTCTCTGTCTGTCTCTCTCCCCCTATCTCTCATAGATAGATATATCTTTATTTAAATAGAAAACCCTAATATACATAAATACTAATAAAAGTACAATTAAAAAGACACTAATTTAAATTAAAAAAAATTTTACATTAAAAAGAAAATACTGTAGAAAAAAAATAAGTACCTATAATAGTATTATATTTTATTTAATCCTGTTTTTATAAATTAATAAATTCATAAAAATTTTAAAAATAGTTCGTAACTTGACTAGTTAGGTACGTCAAATTACCTTAACTGTCAGTTACTGTCAAATATTTTAAAATTGTGTATTAAATTGTTAATTCCTGTTTTAAATTAAATTGAAATAAAAAGTAATTTTTGGTATATGTATGTCATCTAAACCTCTGGTATTGTATGAATGGACACTTTTTTTAAAAGAAACGAACTGTTGAAAATATTCAGGTAATAATGGATTTACTATTTTCTATTTTGCTTTGAACAGTGTAGTGTCGCGACTTTGTTAAAAGTTTATACATATTTTTTGTAGATAATAAATAATAAAATAATAACAATAATGTATCCTGACAGTTTTTCTCCACAAATTCCGGATATTGCTGATGGAGTTAGGTAAGTAGAGATTTTATACAGACAATAATAAATGCTTATGTATGTATAAACACTCTGTTTAAAAATTACAATTCCTTCACTAATAAATCGAAAGAAACTTCGTTTCATCCGGGTGTCCCTTGACACCTCTCACTTTTTTTTTAATTCCTTGAATGTACACTCCTTCTCCCATAATTAATCTAATAATTTAATTCAATTTGTCTTCTAGAATTTTTTATTTCTATAGATAAAATAAAATTGCGTTCAGTTTATTATTTTCTTAACTAGATACAATGTCCAATTTATTGTAATAAAATTTATTAAATAAAAAGTAATATAAAGTTAAATGTACGGTAAAAGTAGTATATACAAGGTAATACAAAGGTTAATGTGTTATATAAAGGAGAATATTTTTTATTGAAAAAACAGAAAACCAAAAAAAATATATAGCGCTCAGAGAATGTCGACAGAAGTTAACTTAAATTTTCTTCTTTAAAAAAACGTCTTTTTAAAGATGCCTATAAATCAAGCTGTCCTTTTCAAAGGACTAAAAAGTCAAACCACCCAATATGGTGGAACAGTCATCTGTCAAACCTAAGTTCCGAAACACGAAAGCTCTGCAATAAAGCCAAGCGTAACGTATATTGGTATAAATACACCGAGAAACTCACAATAACAATAAAGAGATCAGAAAACCTAAAAGAAATAGCTGTAGGAAATTCTGCAAAGAAATAGACTCTACACCTTCTACTGCAAGGCTGCACAAAGGCCTGGCAAAAGGAAAAATAGACACAGTAATGTATTGCAAAAGCCAGATGAACGCTTAACAGAAAGTAAAAAAGAACGGGCCATAATTTTGTTAGTAACCTACTTTCCTGAAAAAAAGCACTTTAGGAAATACTAGTTATCAAAATTAAATATCAACCATAGACCAAGAAACTAAACTGGAAAATCATGTAAAAAATCGAAAAAATACTGAGCGCTATTTTATTGTTAGAAATGTTAAATTAAGTAAATACAAAAGTCGTCTTATCTCGTGAGTCATAAAATAGTACATTACATAACGAGTGCGGAAAGCAGGTGATCCCATCACGAGTGCGTGTAATTACCTGTGCATCGCACGAGTTGCGTATTCCATTTTTCATCACTCCGTGAGGAAAGCTCTTGGATTTGTCTAAAATAAAAGGAAAGAAGATAAAAAAGTAGTATTATTACCGCCTGCACCGCGAAGGCTCTGAAGGAGGGTTGGGGGAGGCGGATTCCCCCCATTAAAACAAAGTTTTTTAGAGTTAAGAAATTATGACATTTTTATTAAAAAAAAAACACTTTTTTATTACAAAATTATGTATATTTATCAATCTTTGTTAAATACGTTAAATGTAATATTGGAACAGTTGCCTAATTCTATAGACATATTTTGTTTATTTAACTTAAGTATATTAGATAATAATTGAGAATCAACAAAATCTTTATTTGGTAATGAAACGTTTGATTGAGTATATCGTGGTGCATTTACTACCGCGTTATCAGATGCAAAACTATTAGAAAATTCATCCTCAATTTCTCTTAATTCACTTTCTATCTCATTTATTTTTGATTGGGAAACACTTATCAACTCTGTTTCGGTCATTCATTGCTTTCCGCACGGTCCTGCATGCTCGAAAGCAGTGCTTTCCGCACGGAGTGATGAATAGTTTTATATTTTGTAACGTTGAAGGAAGCATTGCTTTCCGCACGGTCCTACATGGTCGAAAGCAGTGCTTTCCGCACGGAATGATGAAAAAATCATTGCATCATTGTTTTTTTTTTTAAAACATTCATTACCAAAAAACGTCTTTTTTTTTCTTACTCTCAATATTCTGAAAAAAGTACCAACTTTAGAGAAGAATGATCAACAGACAATTTATTCGTCTTATTGAAATGGACTTTAACTTGAAGGTTTTTGAATTAAAATTGGTTAAAAAATCAAAAAGTTATTGCAAATTAAATATTTGCTTGATCTGCCACCATAAGAAACTCTTTCCCGTGATTTCTACTAAGATGTAACTCACGAGCAGTATTGAACACCTTTTCTTGGTCTTAGGTAATATTGGCAACATTTTTCTTTTTGTCGCATGAATATTTTGTATTATTTAACATCTTCTGAGTTTATGTTCTCCGCAAAATTATTTGATTGCAATTCTCGAATTATTAATTTTGATGGTTGCTTATTGCTTTCCTTTTTACACTATTACTTACTGCATTTTTTGCAAGTTTCTTTTCAAAACCATGATTGTGTTCTCCTACTTCCCTAGCTGTATTTTTAGCGTTACAACATACCTATCCATCGAATTTTTTTACACTTGCTAGTAATAACTTTGGAAATCTTAACACTATTCAACACAATTAATTTATTTCCTTTTACAATAAACATGGTAGATGCTCTGTTATCCATTTTAACTCAGTTTAGGTAGAGAATAAACTGTTTGATAAGATACTCAATAAGAAACAATTAACTTCTTTTTCCTGCTTAATATCAGCCTATTATCACTTTTGGAAACTCTTTAGGTATTAAATATTTTAAATCCCTAATTAAAAATCAGGTAAAATTTTTATTTGTGGTAGAATTGGGATGCGCCCAATATAATACTCAGTACCTGGATGACCGAGCTTTGCTCGTGTAATGTCAGTCAAATTTTGCAAGCATCTTACTTTAGCAGCACGTGTGGGACGAGCAGAAACCTGATTATTTTCATGACGGTATCCTTGAAATGAGTCTTCACTGTGAGAAGTTTGAAAATCCTGATCAGCTTGATGACGATGCTCTTCTAGGTGTTCTTGAGACGAGTTGCGGCTTCGTGAAGTTAGATTGTTTATAAGCGTTTTTTTCTAAAATCGTTTAGGCCTTTTTAAGTGAACATGTGCATTAAGAAGACACAAATAATATAAATAAACAATTGATTTTCTTAGTCTAACCTCAAAGCAAACACTCATTGACTTCGTGCCATCTGCTGGAATAGCTTTAGCTGTTGTTGTGTCTTTAAAGCAATTAGTTGCTTACAATTTAAAAAAAATAGTCTTATTATTCGCCAATAGATGGCAGGAAGAGTCATATTTTTCAGTTTAAATTGGGACTACTCAAACGCCACCTTTTTGTTATTTTTCTTCCAATAAAAAAAAGTAAATTTATGTTTAAGTTTATTATCGATAAAACACGAATAAAATGACATTTTCTAAAAATTATTCCTAGCTAGATCGATTTATCGCCCCCGAAACCTCCTATATACTAAATTTCATGAAAATCGTTGGAGCCGATTCCGAGATTCAAAATATATATATACAATAATTGCTCATTTAAATATATTAGATTAGATTAGATTACTGAATATTATTATTAATATAAAATACTAAATTTAATATGTAAACTTACGTGACAGAATAATAAAACAATCTGCCAAATACATTGTGATACGTCACTATAATACAAAAATATTAGCTTAGACTGTTTTTTGTATATCTATCTCTTTTCAATGTACTGAATCTTTAAACGGTATTCAAAGGACTTATAGTTTTATGACTAATAATATGTAGTAAATATTTCATCTTTGTTTTTACCGACCAATATACATATGTTGTAGCATTCTTAAAAAACCTAAATGATAAAATTTCTTTTTTTAATCACTTTCCTACTTATTACCACCCTGTGTTTTTAACTTATGGCATAGAGCACAGCTGCACTAATTCTGTAACGTTTTTAACGGTCAAATATATCTGACTTCATAACTGACCAATGAGATGGCGTATTCAGAATCAGATGATTAGGAGAAAGACGCTATTAAAGAGCTTAGCAACGAATTTTTCGTGGAGTTAGGGTGTAGCTTTCGAAGTAATAACTGCTCTGTGAGAGTTAATTCCAATTTTGGCAGTTTTTTTTACCTTGAGACGCTTAAACTGAAAGGTCTTTTAGCGTTTCTAATAAAGTTAAAGTCAGTTTAGAGTGATAGTTAATAGTTCTGATGAAAAGTTATCGATAATTACCGATGTTTGAGGCTTATAAGTAGCTGAATTTTGCCGCATTACCGAAATTAGGTTTGTACCTAATTATACTACCTAGGAACCAAACTGTAAGTCTTTTTATTGAATTATTACTAGTTCTTTGCTACAAGAAAAGATCGAGTACCATTTATTTCTTTGGATTTTGGATTTAATACCAACGTAACACCTGATAAAATCAACAGTGGTTGCGGTGTACAGGGTGTGATTTAGTTTTTTTGTAACGCATTTTATTGATAACATTTTGTATCTTTCAATATCACTCATATGTATCATTATTAAACTTAAACAGTTATCTGGTACTCCGTTTTTTTAACTCGAGTTAAAATTTTAAGCTAAAGGTGATTTAGTATTTCTTAATTTAACATGTTATCACACTTTAATCTCTTTTATTTCACGTTTTGCTTGATTGGGTACACAAAAAATAACAAAACAATATTCCTTAGCTGTTATTGGATGTGTAGTATTAGTTATCTTTATGATTAAACACTAATGTGTTTAATAATGTGATATCATATTTATGCTGTTAGTATTTTATATGTTTATTATTCTATTTCTTGTACATCTGACTTATTACCACCTTGAGTAATAAATATTGTTTATTGTTTAACTATATGTTTTCTTTCCGACCTGGTGTATGTTATTCTGATCTGTCTTAATCAATGGAAAGAACGAGACGTATCTAAATAATAAATTTTGATTTATGAAAACATCTTTATCTCACTAATAGAACTGTAGCCATTGTGATAAGTAAAGAAAAAAGTAAGTATAACTTTATCTTTCTAGTTTTACAAATAAGAGTGTGTAATTTTAACTTTATCTACAACAGTTGATAAATTATTCTATCCAACATACATATTTATTTTTTTTCCATCTGGGTTTCTTATATTTTCCCATCCTTAGGATAAAAAAAATAAGTGGCGCCCATATTCCTTTTCCCTTTTCCATCATTTCTTTTATTATCTCTTTTTCGTTCCCTTTAACTTCGTTTAACTTTTATTTTTCTAATAAATATCTTTCTTTTTACCTTTTCAAAAGTATTCATCTGGCTCGATCGAATCCACGCTCGCTCTCCTCCTACCCCCTGAGTGCCGTTCGCATTTGTTAACCTCTATAATCAAGCCTTTAACACCTTCCGAAAAAAAAAGAGGTTACAATGTAATGATTTTTCCCATTTAATTCCACGCAAATTTGTTCCGCCGAGTACACCAATAGAAGTATAACTTTAAAAATAAACAATGGATCACTTTCATACAAAGCGAAATATTTAACCCTTTAATGGTGATAAGTACTGCATTTGGAAAATTAGAATTCGTGAACTGTTTTCCGAATTAAAAGAACTTGAAGTTATTGACTCTGAATTAACTGTAGAAACAGATCTAGAAAAATAGAAGAAAAAGGAGCGAACAGCAAAAGGTATGATTATGGATTATTTAGCTCACTCAATGAACAGTATCTGGTCACCCGAAATAACTCCAAAAGAAATTTTTAAAACTCTAGATGCATTGTATAAACGAAAAACTGCTATTTCTCAAGTTTCAATTCGGCGAAAATTATTAACACTAAAATTACAAGATGATACACCCCTTATAAAACATTTTATCGAGTTTGCACAATTAATGGCTATAGGTGAAAAAGTATCTGAATTAGACAAAGTGATAACGATATCAAAAGAATATTCTGCAGTAATTACAGCCCTCGAAACATTATCACCAGAAAATTTGACACTAGCATTTGTTAAAAGTAGATTGCTCGATTATGAAGTGAAACTAATAGAAGAAAATGAAGAAACAAGTGTAAAAGTGCTTCAAGTTGAAGTTAACAATGAAGATTTTAAAAGGAATCAGAATTTTAAAAGGAGTTGGAAGAAAAATCGTTTCAACAAAATTTAAAATAACACAAACAGGGATAATAAGTTTAAATCCAGAAATAAAGCATTAATTAAATGTTATTTCTGTGGTAGAAAAGGTCACATGAAAAGAAAATGTATCTATTTTAAAAGACAGCAAGGGAAAAGGATAACAGAAAATCAAAGGACATTACAAACTGTACAATTGGCAGATCAAACTTCTGGAAATAATTCAGGCTTTGCTTTCATGGCTGGAGATTTTAAAATAAATGAAGAAAGTGAAGAAAATAAAACAACCTTTTTATTGGATTCTGGTGCGTCCGATCATTTGATTAATACAGAAGCATTGACAAAGAATTTTGTTAATTTGAAAAATCCAATAAAAATAATAGTAGCAAAGAACGGTACATTTATTTATGCAGTGAAGAAGGGATCACTTGATGTCATCAGTGATACAGGAGTCAGCGGGAGACTTGAAGATGTTTTGTTTTCACCTGATGTTCCCTACAACCTGCTGTAGGCAACAAAAATCAGGAATGTCAATAATTTTCAATGATAAGGAAGTATTTGTCCAAAATTGTGGTAAGACCGTAGTGACTGGTAAGTTAATAAAAAATTTAAGTGTAATTAAATTTACGATAAATAATAAAAACAATTTTCTTATATAATATCGTGAAAAACACTTATGAAATATGGAATCAGCGTTATTGTTTCTACATCTATGGTCATATTAGTAAAAAATAAATAATAGTTAAAAAAACTAAAAAAACACGCTTTTATAGCTAACCGAACTAAAATAGTTATTTATGTATCAAGGGCGTAAAACAGGCGTTTATGGACCGCAACGTGTAAATAAGAGCCCGAGCTGCAGGCGAGGGCTATTAACACGTAAGGTCCATAAACGCTGTTTACGCCCGAAATACATACAAACTTTTATACACGACCGATTTAATAATCATTTATAAAAAAAATGCACTGTCAATTGAAAAAAGTCAACTGTCAAATGGCAACTGTCAATTGACAAAAGTCTACTGTCAAATATCAACTGTCAAATGGCAACTGTCAAATGGCAACTGTCAAATGGCAACTGTCAAATGTCAACTGTCAAATGGCAACTGTCAAATGGCAACTATCAAATGTCAACTGTCAAATATCAAACTACAACTGTCAAGTTCCAACTGTCAAATGCCAAATTTGAAATGTCAAATCTCTACTGTCACATGTAAAATATTATCTGTCAGCTGTCAAATATCAACTGTCAATGTCAACGATTCTTTTAATAATAATACCTATAAAGGATATATTTTTTTCGTGAACAATTTAATATAAATGCCATTTCAACTTGCATGAATTTTATACCTCAAACCTTGATATTATTAACAACTTACCTGTATAACCATTCACCTAATAATTTGTATTCATTCGTTATTTAAAATAAATAATTTGATTGAAAGTAATATGCACAGAGGCTAGAGATAATATTTTAAAACAATAATCTATATACTATGTTGTCGTAACCCTAACAACAAAGTCAAAATAGGTGGTGGCCATTTATATTTAGACTCATTGTCAGATTGGATGATTGCAAGTATTTCAATATTTAAGACAAAAAAATTTCTTTACCGCCTGCCATTTACACTTTATCGCCCGGCGGGCGGTAAAGTAGTCCACGGGCGCTAAAGTGGCACTTAAAAAAAATAATCTGTACTTTACCGCCCGGTCCTGCATAAAATAAAAAATAATTCTCAATTACAAAGAGTTTATATTACAGTAGAAGAAGATCAAACAATCATTCATAGTTAATCACCTCAAAATAAAATTATAATTAAAATTTAAGTTAGCGAAGAATAATTCAATTCAGAGTAAAAAGCGTGGGGTTACGAGTCGAACGGTAATAAAGTCTGGGACGTAGATACGGGAAAATACGTTGTGGTAAGCGAAGTAATAGTAGATGAATCTAATTTCTAAATTCTAGACCAAAAGAATTGGAAGAGGTAGAAATAGGTAAACCTCAAAATAAAATTAATGTTTCTGACCTTTGGTCAAAATCAATAGAAATGCAAAACTTTGATAGTGGTAAATCAGATATCAGATTGTGAAAATTTTGGTTTGAATGATGAAACTGATGTTTCTGACACTATGTCAAAATCAGTAGATGAATTAGATAAATCTGATAGGGTTAAATCAGATGAATTGAGTATTGAAAACTCAAGTGATGATAACATTAATAAACCTTAATTTAATGAATATGAGACAGACGATTATTTAATGTGTGCATATCATATCAAGACATTAAAAAGAAAGATAATAGGGATAAATGGGAAAAAGCAATAAAAGACGGGATAGATTCATTATTAGTTAACAAGACATGGACTTTAGTACAGAGGCCACAAAATAAAAATATCATTGATTGTAAATGGGTGTTTACCATCAAAAATGATGAACACGGAAAACCGATAAGATATAAAATGCGGTTAGGGGCAAAAGGATTTATCCAAAAATATTTAATTGATTATAATGGGACTTTTGCACCTGCCGCGAGAATTTCTAGTTTTAGATTTATTGTAGATAATCAATATAATTTATTAATACATCACATGGATGTAAAAACAGCATTTTTAAATGGAATCTTAAAAAACGAAGAAATTTTGATGAGGATTCCTGAGGGCATAAAATCTAAATAAAATTATGTCTGTAAACTTAATAAATCTTTGTATGGTTTAAAACAGGCTGCGCGTTGTTGGTTCGAAGAATTTAAGACAGCAATAAAGGAAAAAGGTTTTGAAAATTCTCCTGTATATAGATGTATTTATATCTATACTAATATTATAAAGCTGAAGAGTTTGTTTGTTTGACCGCGCTAATCTCAGGAACTACTGGTTCGAATTGAAAATTTGTGTTGAATAGACCATTTATCGAGGAACGCTTTAGGCTATAAAACATCACGATGCAACTATTAGGAGCGAAGAAGTAATGGAAAATGTGAAAAAACGGGGAAAATTATTGATCCTTGAGGGCTTCCATTGCGTGCGCTGCGAAAACGGTTCAAGATACAAAAATATATGTGTGAAATAATTATTCCTCTTGAAATGATCTAAAAAAATGTCCCCGACAGTATATGTCTATCTTTTAAGATTAACTCACTAGAACCGTTTTTATGGTAATCAAATTTGGTCGAAATTAATGGATTATTTGTTAGGAGTTGTATCAACGTAATAATATTAATCTTTATCCAAATAAATGTGTTGTTGATTAAGAGTATTTAATTGTGAACAAAATTGTCTTTGACATCACTTAATTTCAATGAACATCTTAGAAGATATTACAATTTTAAAATAACTAGGACGCCACCGTAAGGTGGCGCAGTTATTATCTCATATATTTAAACGAGAATTTCTTACTAAATTAAGTACTATAAAGCCACCGTACGGTGGTGCAGTGGATATCTTATATAAAATATTTAATATAAAAAAATCATTGAAAACGAAAAAAAAGCAAAATGGTAAAAATTTTAAAAAATGAAAAATGGAAAAAAAGACACGACAGTGTTATGCGGTACAAAGTCCGCCGGAACAGCTAGTTATAAATAAGAAAGATATCTCGAAAAATGTTTACATTTTGTTATATGTAGATGATTTAATAATAGTAACAGCTGACGTTAAGGCCATGATAAATTTAAAAAACTATTTAATAAATCGTTTCGACATGCTTGATTTAAAAGAAGTAAAAATTTTTTAGGAATTAAAGTCACGCGTAGAGATAAGAAAATTACTCTTGACCAAAGTGAATACATTGATACTATTGTGATGAAATTTAATATGCATGAGTGTAAACCAGTAAATACACCATTAGAGAGTAATGAAGCTCTCAATTCAGATAAAGAGTATAATGCACCTTGTCGAAGTGGCATTGGTTGTTTGATGTATGTTATGATTTGTACAAGACCGGATTTAAGTACGGTCGTAAATATCTTGAGTAGATATACTAATAAAAATAATATTGAATTGTGGAAATGTCTAAAAAGAGTGCTAAGATATTTAAAAGGCTCAAAAGACATTAAACTAACATACATCAGAGGAAATTACAATGATATTTTGAGAGGATATGTCGATTCTGTCTGGGAGGAAATGATATTATAGATCGTAAAAGTACAACAGACTATCAGTTTAAATTATTTGAGCGTTGTACAATATGCTGGAATACAAAGAAACAGGCTTCAGTAGCTGCTTCTTCAACTGGGGCTGAGTATATGGCTCTTTTTGAAAAAGTAAGAGAAGCATTGTTTTTGAAATCGTTAGCTATTAGTATCGATATAGATATTTTTAAACAAATAATAAGTTGTAAAAATAATAACGGTTGTATTAGCATTGCTAACAATCGAGCAAGTCATAAACGATCTAAGCATATAGATATAAAAATATCACTTCTCTAGCGAGCAGATTGAGAAAAAGGTAATCATTTTAAAATATGTATATTCCAAAAGGTAAGCAGTTAGCAGACTAACTAAATAAACCTTTACCAGGACCGAGATTTCTGGAACTAAGAGTTGGAATAAGCAATTAAAATTCATTTTTTTTTCAATATTTTAAATAGTATTAAGTTTAAGTGAATGACTCGATTAGGGTTTTTCCTGGGTTTCCCCTAACCCATGAACAAATGTTGAGTCACTTGTATTTCCCAGAAGGCTTGAGAAAAGATTATTTTTTTAATATTAATATTTTTTTATACTACTTTAGTTCATGTTAAGAAATACATTTGACTAAATTTTTAGGGAGCGAGTGTGTTGAAAAATATAATGGAATATTATTATTGGAACGGAGTTCCTTTTCGCGCGTTAGGTACGACTGATTCGTGGACTGAGGCTAGCCGAAAAAAATTCAGACCAAAAGTTGTCACGACACGACACACGCATGTTTGTCTGTCTGTCTCTCTTTTTCCCATAGATAGATTTACCTATCTTTATTTAAATAGGAAACCCTAATATACATAAATAAATACTAATAAAAGTACAATTAAAAAGACACTAATTTAAATTAAAAGAAAATACTGTAGAAAAAAAATAAGTACCTATAATAGTATTATATTTTATTTCATCCTGTTTTTATAAATTAATAAATTCATAAACATTTTAAAAATAGTTCGTAACTTGACTAGTTAGGTACGTCAAATTAACTTAACTGTCAGTTACTGTCAAATATTTTAAAATTTTGTATTAATTGTTAATTCCTGTTTTAAATTAAAATAAAAAGTATTTCTAGTTACATGTATGTCATCTAAACCTCTGGTATTGTATGAATGGACACTTTTGTTAAAAGAAACGAACTGTTGAAAATATTCAGGTGATAATGAATTTACTATTTTCTATTTTGCTTTAAACAGTGTAGTGTCGTGACTTTGTTAAGTTTATAGAGGTTTTTTTGAGATAATAAATAATAAAATAATACAAAATAATAACAATAATGAATCCTGACAGTGTTTCTATTCTGCACAAGTTCCGGACATTGCTGATGGATGATGGATTTAGGTTAGAAGAGTTTTAATACAGACAATAATAAATGCTTATATATGTATAAACACTCTGTTGTGTTTACAAATTACAATTCCTTCACTAATTTATCGAAAAGAAGTTCGTTCCATCCGGGTGTCCCTTGACACCTCTCACTTTTTTAATATATTTTTGGAAAATGACCACCTGTTTGTATCATGGTGTCCTCTATAGGCCCAATTCACATGTGACGCATCCTTTCGAAATTTAGCACAATCTTCTGTGCTTTGCTGTTCCTGATGGACCAGTCGTAGCGAATTCGTCTTAGGTACTGATCGACAATTCGAATACCGATATTTCGTCTGCACCGATGCAATTATCAAACTCATCAAAAGCTGTTTAGTTTTTGATTTCATTTTTCATTTTTTACATATTCAAGAAATAACTTTTTACAAGTATTCTGGAATTAGTCATTTTTATAATCTCCATTGTTCTACATACTGTTTATTCTCATATCACTGCTGGACCTGGTGACAGGTTCAGAATGAAAGATGTCATGCTGCTGCTTCTTTTGGTGGTAGCGACGCAACATTAACTTTAGATATTTTTTTTGGGGTTGGCTGTTAGCCTATATCACTGCGACCTTTGCAGATCTATTGTGAACACCCATTATCTGTGGAATAGGATTAGAGCACCTTGACCAGCTCTGCCCTCTTAATGAGACTTAATAGCCTTGACAGTGGCCACTCCGCATAACTTGGAGCAGCCGGTTTCTCCTCTCCCAGTACTAGATACCGCGTCCTTGCAAGGCCTTCACATTGGCATAGGACATGAAATGCAGTTTCCTCTTCCTCTTGGCAGTATCGACAAATGTCTTCATCTGCCAAGTTTAGCTGACTCATGTGTTTTCTGAGCCTACAATGTCCTGTCAAGAGACTGACAATCATTCTGAGATCATTTCGCCTTTGTGATAGCAGCTCTGCAGTAAACTTCGCCGAGTATCCCTTTATGAAGAGTTTGGCTTGTCGCTTGGCCGGTGATGTTTCCCACCACTCCTGGGCCTTTTCTAGCCTCCATTTCTCAATGGCTGCCTTTCTGAATGTATTAGCAACTCCGCCGAATGGTTCCGGGCCAATCATTGGAGTGTTAGCTCCCGCACGGGCCAATTCATCAGCCTTCTCATTGCCCCGAAACCCTGAGTGTCCTGGTATCCATGCCAGTGTTAGAGAATTTTGACTATCGGCATGTGTCAGGGCCCCAACGCAGTCCCACACCAGCTGTGAGCTTATTTGTACTGAGACTATCGCCTTTAGAGCTGCTTGGCTGTCCGAGTATATGGTTTTACCCGTTATACCCTGACTTACGATCTCCGTTGCACAGTGTTGTATGGCCGTTACTTCAGCCTGAAACACTGTGGCATACGCACCTAGACTTAGTTGGATTTTTATCCTGTGTCCTCTACTGTATATACCTGACCCTGTGCCTTTTTCAGTCTTTGAGCCATCGGTATACCAAATTGACTCCCCTTGGATTGGGGGCCCATTGTTCCATGGGTCCCTTTCCAGTATTTCTACTCGAAAGTTTCTCACAAAGTTATACCTGCGGACTATCCTGTCCTAAGGCATACTCATTATTTGATCTGCCTTAACCCTATTGTATAACTCTGCTTGCTTTTTGCCTTTTAATAAGGTAATGGGGGCCTGGCCTTGTAGCAGTCTGTGAGCAATTGCCATAGCCTCGCCCTGAATGTAAATGTGCAATGGTGGTAGGTTGAGTGGAACCTGTAGTGCGTCCGTTGGGGCGGTTCCCATGGCACCTGTAACATTCAGACATGCCTGCCTTTGAATGCTTTCCAGCTGCCTGATCACCCCGGACTGCTGCGTTCTACTCCACCACACCACCGAACCATAGGTTAACATTGGTCTAATGACTTGTGTATACAACCATAGGTTTATTTTGGGGTTCAATCCCCAGTTCTTGCCACACAATTGTCTACACTTACCAAGGGCTATTGTAGCTTTGCACCACTTGTACACCATATTCATTGCGGACTGCATCCGCTCTGAGACTGTGCCCAGAAACTTCCCCTGAATGATAATGGCCATATCATCTGCGAAGCCTAGGCAGTGAAGGCCTTCATTGAGGAGTTTCTTAAGGAGGTCATCCACAAGTGCTGACCACAGCAGAGGCGACAGTACCCCTCCCTGCGGACAGCCCCTTCCCACTGTTACCTCAATGGACGCCTCACCTAACTTGGACACTACGATCCTATGCGTTAGGTTGGCATACATCCATTGGCATATTAGTGGGGGGCTCCTCTCCTTCAAAGTGCGTCGGTTACTGACTCGGGTCCCACATTACTGAAGGCTCCTTCGATGTCAATAAACGCCGCTAGGGCTACTTCTTTGTCTTCAATTGACTTTGATATTAGCCTGTTTAGGTCATCCAGCCCTAGGTCTGTGGATTTTCCCCGCTGGTATGCATATTGACGATCGCTTAATGGATTCACCGTTAAGATTTCGTCCCTTATATATCTATCGACCAGTTTCTCCAGCGTTTTTGCTACCAATGACGATAGACTTATCGGTCTGTATGACTTGGTTGTTTGGTCCGTCATCCTCCTCACTTTAGGGAGATATAGGACTTCCCCCTTCTGCCACACAGCTGGTATAAATCTATAGGCCAAACAAGCCTTAAAGATTTTACACAGATGTGTCATAATTACTTCCAGCCCCTTCTGGAGTAGGGCTGGGTTTATTCCATCCATTCCCGGTGTTTTGAATGGACGGAGTGTGCTGATAGCCCATCTGATTTTTGCAGGTCTGGTTATTTCGGTAGCTAGCTTCCAGTCATCCCTTGATGGCCTTACTGGCCTTTGATCGTGGCCTGCGCTATCCGTTCCCGCTTCCATAAACCGTGAGCCAGGAAAGTGTGCCAACGTTAGCATTCTTAAACTTTCCTTCAACGTTTTACTGTATGATCCGTCCTCCTTTTTAAGAAGGCCGACCTCTTTCGCTGTACTATCCTTAGCCAGGACCTTGTGGAGTCTTGAACATGCGGGGGTCGTTTGGACTTCCTCGCAGAACCTCCTCCAGGAGTCTCTTTTGGCTTTTCGGATTTCTTTATTGTACAGCGTTAATTTTTGTCGATACTCTTCCCAGTTATGAACGGTTTTGGCATTATTAAACAGCCTTCTCACCTGAGCCCTAAGCTTCTGTAGGTGTTCGTTCCACCAGGAAGTGTTTCTTGTGTACTTTCTTGTCTGTTCCGGGCAGCTTTCACGATAAGCCGACACAATAGCCTCGCTTACCATGTCCACCTCCCGGTCCAAACCAGACACGTCTCTTATTGACACCGTTCTGTCCTCGAGATTTTCATTGAGGGAATTTACATAGTCCTCCCAATTTGTTCTCCGTGGATTTCTGAACGTGGTCTCAATAATTTTGGGGGTAACAATATTGAACCTAACATGCCTGTGATCCGACCCAGACGGCTCGTCCGAGACATGCCAGTTTTCAATCTTGTCGTAGATGTTGTTTGTGCAGAGGGTCATATTGTCACATACGATAATAGGGTAGTTTAATTGTTTGATATTTTATTGTATTATTTTGTATTATTTTTAATTGTAATTATCCAGGCCAAAGTCAGTACGTTAGATTTCAAGGCGACCTTATATAGTTTAATTCTTATTCTCACGTAGCGTAAGAATTGGCTATAAAAGAGCGTCGTTGAGGTCGTACTCGAAGAGTTCGGAGTCTAAGGTTGTCTGTAAGTGTCACCCTTCGGGGTGTCCCTAAAACAGACCCTTGGGTCTGGGCCGTTGTGACTCTTGACTTATTTTCGTGAGTAAGTGTAACATGCCACCATGTAGTTTATTTGGTAAGATTAGTTAAGATTATTGTATTTAGTTATTCGTTAGTCATTTTTAATTATTCATTGTTATTGTTTGTTTGTTAATATATTTGTTGTTTGTTTCCTGTTGTTTATCTAATCTTCCTCCTGGTTCGTTTTCTGCCTTCAGCAGGATACCTAACCAGGGGGTAGATAACCACGACCTGGGTGGGGAGTGCCTCCAGTAAGCTACCCCTCATCACAAAACACTAAGGCACATTCTCCTCTCCCTCCAGGCGTGACATGGTGGAGGTGCCGTTGGCCGATCCCTTAACTGATTCTTCCTAATCAGTTTAATTTTAAACATTTGGAACCATTTTTTTTCTAGCATTTTTTTTGCCTCATATGTCACTAGCGTGACATGGTGGAGGCGCCGTTGTCCGATTCCTTAACTGATTCTTCCTAATCAGTTTAGTTTTAAATACTTGTATCAATTTTTTTTTATAGCAATTTTTTGCCCCATGTCGCTGACGTGACATTGTGGTGGTGCCGTTAGCTGTTCCTATGAACTGTTTCTTCCTAAACAGTATCATTAATTAATTTTCTTAAATTTCCTCCTAAACTGTTCGATAGGAATTTTAAAGCGAATTATCTTGTGTTTTTATTTGATTTGTGAACTTATTTACAGTATTTGTTCTTTTGCACAATGTTGAGATACTTTTATACATATTTATCTTGTAGAGTTTAAAGATTGTTTTTTCAGTTTTTTATGAAGCTTTTTCGTGTGTATATTATTTTTTTAAATTTGACGGTGGAATAATTGATTTATTTAGGATGATGACCTGAGTGCAGATTTAGCATTTTTTTTATTGTATAAATGTTGAAATACGAGATGTTTAAGTATAGGTAGGTCACTTATTATGTGTTATTTTCACGGTCAATCATATAATGTCTAAATAGTGTATACAATATGTATTGTTGATAAACAATGAACTGGCTTCAAGTAAATCAAAATGTAAAGTATTGTTTTCTATTTTTTTGCAGTTTCTTTAGTGCAATAATAAATATTCATCAATATACCCCATTCATATCTATGTAATAATCTATCTATAGGTACCAATTGAGAATACGGTTTTTTCTGATTTTAGTGAACATTTTTTAAATATTTGTTGTGGTATGTGTATATAGTTTACAGATATGGTCAAGGTCGAGTAAATGTTTTATGTTATTTAATTCTTTGTCAGCTTGAATTCCGAAATAGCAAAACTGCACACACAGCTGTAATTAGTTCAGATTATTGACATTGAACCTTTGTTTATAAACTTCTTATTATTTATTTTCATGGTAACATATTTCAATTATCATTAATTTAATTAGGTAGCCTATTCTTCATTTCTTTTCTGGTATTTTTTTTATAATATGTTGTAAATTGGGAAACAGATACCAAATATTCGGTATAATCAATTTTTTAAACTTTATGAGAAATTAAGGTGGCATGTCAAAAGTAAGTAAGAGTACATCGGACCAGAAACTCCGAGACTCCAACATAAAATTATTGTTTCTACACGTAGTATTGTAGAAACAAAGGATTTTTTTGTATATTATTTATTAATAATAAATCAAGTATAATAGTTTATTTAAAATACTATTTTTTTTATATTTAAAGATTCAATCCAGTAGGTATTTAGATAATATTTTACATTGTTTCAGCTTTTACTACAGTTTTAGTAACTTTTTTTAATTTAAATAAATTAATATATTTTAGTATCAGGATTGTATAGGAAGGTCTAGGTCTAGAAAGAAGCGGAATGGAACCAAATAATGGTGTATTTTTAAAGTTTTTAAATATTTTTGTTGTGATTGACATTTTTGTTTGGCTTTATCAAGTAGTAAACAAGCTTCAACAAGTGCTATAGTAATGAGATGAGTTTAACAGGAAACTAGGGAGAGGAGAGGTTTCACTGAATGGCCTAGAAACCTTACCTGGCCCGAAAGTTTCAAAAATATTAAATAGATGTTTAGTATAGGGATAAAAACCCTAGGCATCCAATGGAGTAATTTATGCGGTGTTTAGTACAGGGTTAAGACCTTGGGCACCCGATGGGATAATATATGAGATGTTTAGTATAGGGATAAAAACCCTAGGCATCCAATGGAGTAATTTATGCGGTGTTTAGTACAGGGTATAAGACCTTGGGCACCCGATGGGATAATATATGAGATGTTTAGTATAGGGATAAAAACCCTAGGCATCCAATGGTGTAATTTATAAGGTGTTTAGTACAGGGTAAGACCTTGGGCACCTAAAGGTATAATTATTATTTTTTTTTATTTTTGTAGTTGAAGGTAAATAGCTTGTAAATAAAGTCAAATAAAATTTAAATTTTTTGTTAATGTTAATGTTGAAGTTTAAAGTAATGATTCCTCATGCCCTTTCTAGGCAAATTACATTGATTATTTAATTTTAATAGTATTTGTTTTTGTATGTTTTAGGACCGAGTTATTGTTTTAATGTTTAAATGTTTAACGTTTTCCCCACATCTACTCAAAGAAGACGCAATCCAGGAGATGCTTGCTCGGTACCGGAATTCTAGAGGGAAAGGGTCCTTTATCCTGAGTATGGTATTGGTCTTGTCTCAACGAGTAAGGAAGGTCTCCGTCGAGGAATAGAAATGGTCAGCTTCAATACTTCTATCCCAATAGCAGATCTTCCCAATGGATGGTAGCCAAAGATGGGAAGACTGTAGATTTATGGTTAAAAAAATGTATTAAGGTGAATGGTGTGGTAGAGTACAGTATGATGTTGGCCATGGACCTCGAGAGATGGAGCTATGAGACGATGGTTTTCACAAAGTTGCAGACAGACCAACATACCAAAAAGGGATCCGTCTAGCCAGCGGTGGACCTGGCGTTTCTAGACGAGGGCAAGACAAGTTATTCTCCGAGAAGAGCAGATTCTGACAGTAGTGTGGCGGATTATAATTATTTTGTAAAACTCAGTCCTATACATACACCCCTGTAAGCCAGAGCCGAGCAAAGCCAGGGGCTGGCTTTAAGGGAAGGGGGGCATGTCACATACGATAATAGGGTAGTTTAATTGTTTGATATTTTATTGTATTATTTTGTATTATTTTTAATTGTAATTATCCAGGCCAAAGTCAGTACGTTAGATTTCAAGGCGACCTTATATAGTTTAATTCTTATTCTCACGTAGCGTAAGAATTGGCTATAAAAGAGCGTCGTTGAGGTCGTACTCGAAGAGTTCGGAGTCTAAGGTTGTCTGTAAGTGTCACCCTTCGGGGTGTCCCTAAAACAGACCCTTGGGTCTGGGCCGTTGTGACTCTTGACTTATTTTCGTGAGTAAGTGTGACATGCCACCATGTAGTTTATTTGGTAAGATTAGTTAAGATTATTGTATTTAGTTATTCGTTAGTCATTTTTAATTATTCATTGTTATTGTTTGTTTGTTAATATATTTGTTGTTTGTTTCCTGTTGTTTATCTAATCTTCCTCCTGGTTCGTTTTCTGCCTTCAGCAGGATACCTAACCAGGGGGTAGATAACCACGACCTGGGTGGGGAGTGCCTCCAGTAAGCTACCCCTCATCACAAAACACTAAGGCACATTCTCCTCTCCCTCCAGGCGTGACAATATCAAGGACCTCCCTGCGCGAAACTGTTACAAACGTTGGCTTTTTGCCTCTGTTTAATATCTGTAAGCTATTACTAAGTATAAATTGTAATAGATACTCACCTCTAGGGTTGACGTCCGTGCTACCCCACGCTATGTGATGAGCATTGGCGTCGGCCCCCACGATCAATGGTAGGTTTTTCCTCCGGCTGTAGCTTATGATGTCCATTAGCTGGCCTGGAGGGCAAACCCTGTCTTCTCCAGGGAAGTACGCTGAACAGACCATTAGCCTTCTGATGCGTTCTTCCGTGGATATTGACAGTATGGCTGCAACAAAATAGCATAGCACCGGAATTAGCTTACATCCAACTGTCTTAGTAAACAGTATACAGGCACGAGGCCTTGTAGCCTTTGTGTCATATATTAACTCACCTTGGTGCGGTTTTAGGCCTGCGACCCTGCCTCCATATAGCCAAGGTTCCTGCAGTAGGGCTACGTCCACGCCTTCTCTCTTAAATCTCCGACACACTATGGCCGATGCAGCCTTTGCATGTTGGAGATTTGCCTGCAGGACCCTGACTGAACCTACGTTTCCATGGAAGGTTGACACTCACTCTCCCCAGCGATCGCTTCCACAGTTGTGGCGCGACCTTTGCTGGAGGGGGCTGTGGTCCTCCCATCTTCGGGCTGCTCATTGTCGTGGTGGGCCGTTAAGCCTGCCTCCGACACTGGGCTTCTCTAAGTCACAGGACGATCATCCCCCTTTAGACGAAATTTAATTTTCCCTATCCCAAAGTGGGTGAGCATTTCCTGTGCTTTTAGCGCCTCCACGGACTCCTTATCCATGGAGAACGTCCATACCTGTCCCTTGTCTGTTGGACTTTTCCCAAAGACCGTCCACAGCCCGGTGTTCAGCTTATGGTTGCCGACCTTTAGTCTTCTAAGGATGCGGTCGGCATCGAGCCTTACGCCATCCTTATCTGGTATGTGCACGGTGCATGTACACGGCTTTGGGATGTCTGTCCCGTCCTTGGCCTGGAGGCTTGCGCCTTCCCAGGGCTTTAGACTTGGAACTACATCCTTTAGCCATTGCGCACTCGCATCATCTGCACATGTGACCAGCAGAAAACCCGGCCTCATCTTGCACTGGTCCAGCCTTACTTGAGGGCCGTCTTCCGGTATATCCTCCAGTGCATTCTCAATTGCTGATTCTACTACCTTAAGCCTTGTAGGATCCAGCTTTCTTTCTGGGTATCCAGCTTCTACAACTGCCACCCTTACAGCTGTCAAGGCCTCTTTAAAAGACCTTCCCTCAATATTCCTCTTTTTGAGGTGTACCTCGGGAGGTGTACTTTTATCGGACCTTGACCGCTTTTTGGAGGTGCTGGGCTGTTGGCCTTTCTGCTTAGGAGATACCTGTGCTGTAGGCTTTGGCTTCTCCTCCTTATTTTCGGTCTTACCCTTTTCTAGAGACTTCCTGAAGTTGTCTCTTATCACCTGTCGTTTTGCCTCGGCGAATTCGAGACCTTCCTTCACAAGTCTCCGTACCTTGTTCTTTGAGGTACCCGATAGTCGTGCCTGGATAACTTCCTCGGTCGACATTAGGTCAATATCTTTCTCCGAGTTGACCTTCAGACTGCCCTTTCCCGCTTGCCTTTCGGCTTGTGGTTTCTGGGCCTTTGCCTTTTCCACTTGCCTTACAGCAAGGTTTCGGCCTTTCCGCCTTTTTAGCTTGCCTTTTGGCTTTAGCTTCACGGCGTTTTCCTTTCGCCACCTGCCATTCGGCTTTTGGCTTCGTTTCCTTTTCTTGTTAATCTACTTCCATGTCCATATAAATCCCACGAGAAGCTAGGGAAGGGATGGTCCGCCTGATCAGAGCCCCGCATGATCAGGTAAGGCTAGTTACAAGGGGGTTTCGCCCGATGCCCTCAGGGGACCGTTCGCGACCAACTTAACCCGATGGCCATTCAGTACATCGGCACGGTACCTCACACCTTTACTTAGGATTGTTTGTGTAATTATTAGCCGTAAGATGAGGGAGGGAAAGAAGGCCCTTTCCCAGCTTGCCGTTGCCCGGGGTGTGCCACTGGGAGGCTATTACACTAGGGTCCTGCCGATTCGGGAGGTGGATCCAGAAGCCTAGTAGCGGTCAGCCACTCAAGCTTCTGCATCCATCCCACTCTTCACTGCACCACCCCACCGCCCCTTAACATTAACTTTACTTTTATGTGTTAATTTTTTTTTTAATTTACTAAAGGACATCAACAATTTCAAAATTTATCCACGGTATAATGGGGTGGATATTATTTTGTTATGTTTATATAATGTCATGGTTTAAAATTTTTAAGTGTGGTATTTAATGTGTTGTTTATACAACGATAACCTAATCAATTAGCAACCCTCTGGCCTAAGTAAGAAAAACTGTTTTTCTACAAGCATGCGTAAAACAACACTTTCCCGCACGCATTTTAATTCAGAAAATATCTCTTTCCCGCACGGAGTGCGGGAAATACTTTTTCCCGCACGGCGTGCGGGAAAGAATTTTTCCCGCACGCATTTTTTTTTTTATTAATTAGAGATGTTTTCCGATAACCTTTTTGACAAATTATTGTATTATTATCTTTATCTTGTTGGACTACATACAAATAGTAAAAAAAATTAAGATTATTTTACATGAAAATAGGGACTTTTAAAATGTTTGTTTTTAAAATTTTTTAAAAAAATCATAATTTATTAAATCACCCCTGTAAACCTTACTCAAAGCAACAACAAACTCACCTGTTTAAGTAGGGTTGCTATAGCTACAGTCGTGTATTTATTGACACTATGAAAGATTTAATTGTCACAATCGCATCTTTTCAAGTATCTAAATAATTTTCGAGGTGATTTTGCTTGTAGAAAAAATATTGATCCTAACTCTTGCGGAAATTAACTTTCCCGCACTTAACTGCTTGCCCGAACTCCGCTTCGCGTCGTTCGGGCATCGGCAGTTCGCGTGCGGGAAAGTATAACTTTCCGCACTTGTTAGGATAATAACTATTGTTTGTATTAAAAGAATTAGTGCTAAATATAAGATAACGATGAAAACGTTTCGTAAGTAAATCACGTTTTCAATAATAATTTTATAACACTTCTATATAATTTATTCTTCATTAAGAAAACACTTGGCGTCTTTTGACTAATAAACACTTTAAGTGGAAATTTGTTGTCTAGTTTTTTTTATTCATGAGTAGCGTTTATGAAAATTGCTAGACATAACAAACTGCTCGTTTATATATAAACATTATACTTACTTCAATTTCGTTTTTATTTCTATAGATAAAATATTAAATATATATCCAGTTTATAATTTTTTTTATCTAATTATGTATTTAACATCAACCGTTATAATAATAATATTGTTTATTTAAAACAAGTTTAGATTTTTACATTTTATGAACATTTATTTTAATTTAAATAAACAGAATAACCTTTTTTTGCCCTTTGTGCGTATAGTAGTATGTCTGGAACAATTTTAGCAACATAATTTTAGACTGGCTGTGCAAGAGAGGAGAAAAATACTTTATGTACATCTGGTCTCTAGATGGTCACGATCAGGTAGTGTGGGACTGCCAAAAGACCTGGATACCCACTGAAAAAGAACCCTCCGCAGTGACTGTGTTCGACTTTGCTTTTTTTTTTAATTGTATAGGATTCTGTCCCTTTTCCCTTTTTCCCTGATAATATTTCTGATCATGTCATGCCCTACCCTCCATTTTTCCGGTCTGTCCAGCATCCAACAGTCCTAATAAGGACTGAACTTTCGGTATTACCCCTCTCCTTTTCACTTCCCATTTGCTGCATCTGAGCACGGTGTACTCTCGGTCTCTGAGTCGTCAGTCTCGACGTCACAGTCCCCACATATAGCTGTGCGCCTTTTGCCAATGCTTTGTAGGTATGAACCAAAGCGCCCATGCCCGCTCAGCCACTGTGTGATGCAGTCTTCTGTCACCCGGTGACCTCAGCCCAGCCACTTCCTCGCATCAGCAATGACATTTCTTGTCTATCCCGCCACCTCGATCCTATCCTTTGAAACCATTTGCCCAGTGTTTCCTTTCTTTTTTGTCGGCATTTGTTGGTCTTCTGCCTATTTTATGGAGTCTGGTTCTATCTTCTACTAATACATATGTAGGTATGTGCTTACTCCCCAAACAAACGTATCTAGTGCCATGCTGTCATTGTATTCCAGATATATAACCTGGATTTGTGCCCGGCTAGAATTCCTAACTCTAGGACACAGGAATTCTAACCTTTGTATCAATTTTCTTCAACATGTTATATATAAGACTGTCAAAAAACGCTCCGTTTGTTTATATATATATCCATATATCCATTCTTTGTCTTCTACGTTAGTAATGACCATATTGTATAATTCTTACCAACAGGCTCCAGCAATTCCAGTAATTAATGCAACCTGAGAATAAAGAGAATAAAATATTTTGTAAGTAACTTTCAAAAGGTATATTAAATAATAATTAGTTTCTACCTTTACCATCAAGGACCTTACAGTAAAAAAAATACGACTTTATCCATAGTAAATCTTTTGGATCACTTTATTTTATTCCAACTGATTGTACCTTTCGGAATGTTATAACTTTGGGACGTAATGGTTTAAAATAAGTGTTGATTTTAACTTTGAATACCTTGTCCAAAAAGTTAAAGATTTGTGTTTTAGATTTTTCTTGGAAATACGCCAGCAATAACCTTTCAGTAAAACTTTTTACCTGCTTCCTGCACTAATAATATCCATATTTGGTAAATTTTCTGCTTAAATTACTAGTCAGTTTTACTTCTCTTTTCTTAAGGAGGATCACATTCCCAGAAATCTACTGAAAGAATTGTGTACCCGACGAAAAATCCATATATACATGTAAATATAGTTACTTAGTATATGTAATTAGTGGGTGATTTACCAAAATTAGCCTAAGTGTACCTACTCTTTAAGATTTAATTCTCCAATGTTTCGTTAAAAGTTTTTAACATGTTCAAATTTTACAATTAGTGAACAATTTGTTTAATCTGATAACATTTGTTTAATGTAGGAAGAAACTAACTCTTTTAAGAATAATGCCAACGATGATAAGTTGTAATTTAATGGCTAAAAATTATAAACCCACCAAGTGAACAGAACATGTGAAACATTAGTAGATAGTTCACAAAAAAATGGAATAGAGGTTGGTTGTTCAAGGAATATTTTCTTGTTGATTTTCGAATAAATAGCTGAATGGTGTATCTGATTGTCCTGAGGTTGCAATAATTAACTACTGCCCACCATCATCTGAAAACATCTTGATTCCTTTAGTTTTAGAACAATCTAGTCACTGAACGAAAACAGACCACTGTAAGTTTTTAATTCTTCATAATTTTTTATGGGGACTTTAACACAATTTATTACCGGAACCAACTAAAAACTGCCAACATAATACCAATACCAAAACAAACAAAAAACAAACGACTTGTAGAGAGCTATCGCCCTATTTCTTTACTTAATGTAACAGCAAAAATAATTGACAAAATACTTCTAAACCGAATACACAAAACACTAAATCACAAAGGACTAATACCAGACATACAATACAGTTTTCGATAGGGCAAGAGCACGGTAGCTCAAATCATCAACATAGGAAACTATGTTAAACAGGGATTTAGAAAAAATGAAAGCACCGTGCTAGCGGCTTTTGTCATTGAAAAAGCTTATGATTCGGTATGGACAAATGGACTAATCTACAAAATGTAGGTACAACTATAACTTTCCAAACTACCTCACCAAGACAATAATTACATACCTTGACAAAAGAACTTTCAGAGTAAAAATTAACAATACATATTCTGAAAGTTTTGTAATGGAGGCAGGAGTCCCACAAGGCTCGGTTCTGTCTCCAACACTATACAACATTATGACATCCGACATACCTCTTGACGCACTTTACACAGATAACACTTGCTTATACAATCGATCGGACATGTTGGAAATTGCTGCCAGAAAAATCGACATACATACAAACAGAACACTAATACCGTACTTACAGGACAATAAACTAAAACTTAACGCACACAAAACAGAAATTATAACAATGACTAAGAGAAAAACCAATAACAAAATTTTTAAAACAATAAAAATAGAAGGACAAGAAATACAAGACAAAAACACCATAAAATACTTAGGTTTCCACCTAGACAAAAAACTTAATTTTAATGAACATATAAAGAATCTGACATACAAAACACACGGACTTATAAAGAAACTATACCCACTATTATGTAGAACCAGTGCCATGACAAAGAAAAACAAATTACTGACCTACAAACAAATCATAAGACCTACACTGACTTACGGATACCAGGTATTCTGTTCTGCCAGTGACTACAAAATAGAAAAACTACAGAAGCTGCAGAACAGATGCCTTAGACTTATACTGAATAAGGAGTGGGGCACAAGAATCACGGAACTGCACCTCGAATCACCCATGCCAACGATTAGGGAATTTATTGTTCAAAACTCGGACAAATTTTACAGACATTCTCTACCAGACAAACCGACAAGATTAAAAATGACTTAACAAACGCCAGAGCAATGGATAACCCTAATAGGAAGCATGGCTTGATGCACGAACGGCTTCCGTTGTTTTTTGAACCACATGACTAACAAATTACATTACGGGACCACATAACCAAAATTAAAACAAGACAGTCAATGCTCGCCTTCGCGATTCCTCGATTCGAACAGTAAGAGGAGCATCGCCCTCCCGCTGCTGGAGGAGGGGGATCGCGATGGAAGTATTCACCAATGGAAACTAACAGACACTGACATGGTTTTTTCTTGACTTTTTCCATGACATAAACACATCAAGACATACAAACAAACGAAAAAATTATGAAAATTTCACAGGTCACATTACTAGATGCACAACCGCCCTATAATAAAATACTAAGTAAGGAGGGGGCGTGTGAGAAGAACAAATATAATAAAATTTTCCCATGTATATATTTTATTTAACTTGTATACCTATATATAGAAAATTGTACATAATGAATGTAATAAATATTTTAAACTGAACTGAAACTGTTAGGATACACAGAACTCTGCTGCATAACGTTTAAACTGATTGACAATACAATGAACTATTTTAAATATTTGAACCCCCCTTAACTGCCTAGAAACATGATTTAATCTAGTCAGTATGTCTATAGATTTCGAGAATAACCTTTAAACAGTCTTTCAAGTTAAGGTCCTTTCCTTATTCGGTTATCCCGTTACAGTATTATAATGGTATAAATTTCTTAGTTAAAACAAAGTGACTAATCTTACTTGAAATGAAAAAAAATATAATTAGACCAATTTAAAGGACAATTTATCAATTGTCACGGGGTAAAATCCGTTCTAAGTATAATTGTGTTAGAAGTAAATATAATGGATGTCTTACCTTATAAATTTTCCATTACTAAGGGTTAAACCGAGTCAGTCAGTATTAGGAACAGGTTGATTTTAGTTCGGTTATAGATAATCACCACCTATTTATTATATTCTGGCCATAAATTGTTACTAATATTGCTTTGAAAGTCTATTTATTAAATTCAGATCAAATTGTTGTGGTTATGTGACTTTTTGAATTACTGTCACTTTTGCTTTCAACTGACCGACGAATTTTCCTTTTTGTCGTAAAACTTAGAATGTTGTTGTCTGCAGTTCGTTATTTTGGCATCTGATATATTAAAGATTGGATACGAACGAGAAATTGGGTATATATTGAGAATAATTGGGTTATTATTGACGAGAAATAAGATCTGTTGTTATGAAAGTATTATCGCTGACTGTCACTTCTTCTTTTACTGGCCGTACAGTAGTTAGTAGTTAAGAACCGAACGGGCAGAGACCATCTCCGAGTGTGTCATTTTTCGTGAAAGGAAACGCGTTGTTAGTCCTTTTTGTTATCAGCCTTCGACCTGAGCACTTGTTGAGGAAGTTAGAAGATTTTTCGGTTTAAGTTTAAATCTCGGTACATCCGGGTCAATTAATTTTGGATTTTGAAACTAAACCTTTATTATCCATTCGAATCGTTAGTGGGATCACATTTTGTTGTTAGTTGTGAGTTCTGATTCGAAAGGAGCCTCTTTACGAGGGTTATTAGGAAATCTTCTGTGGTAAGTGAACACGTTTTTATTCATGTTAAGTTGTCCGATTCTTATGGCTTTTTTCTCTATCCGGCGAAATGTAGATAGGACTACAGCGAAGTCGGTTAAGGTGTTCGTTGATTAATCTTCCATACCAGACCGGAGTAGCGCAGCCCTAGGGCCACGGTGAACTGTAGTTAGCATTTCGACGAAGTCAGCGACGGTGTTAATTATTTAATTTCCCATACACGACCGGAATAAAGCAATTCTGGGAAAAAAAAGAAACCCTATTACATTAGGTGAGTTTAAATATTATATTCTTACTATGATTAATAACGCCATATAGTAGCAAATTTTAGTTTTATATCTTGGTTTTACATGTATTTTTCATTGTGTATCGTATGTGTGTATTATTTTAAGAAACTAGACTCCTTTCAGCTCCTTTGCGCTATTACTAATTAATTTTATGATAAACCTTAATCTAGTTTATTGTTATAATTCTGTTATGGCTAGTAAATCATATTTAAGTGTATTCAAGTCATTAGTTTTGATTAATAATTGTAAAATTCAGGAATACCAGTTTCTATCTTTTGAAATTTGTATAATTCATCTAAATTCATTATTTATTTTATTGTTAAGCAAAAATAAGTTTTTTTTTCTCTTTTTTTTTGTATAAGTTGTATTAAAGTCAGTAAATTAATATAACGATATTAAATCAATTAATTCAAGGAGCCATGAAAATTTGTTTAAGCTTATTGTTAATTCCGAATTACGATTTTAGGGTCCTTGGTACAGGTCTAAGTCCTTGGTACAGGTCTAAGTCCTTGGTACCGGTTTAAGTTCTTGATTCGGGCCTATTTGTTTGGAGCAAGCCTATTTGTTTTTGGAGCAGGCTTGCTTTTGGTACAGGCCTAAATATTGGTGAAGCATTTGAAGCCAAGGACTGGAAGAAGTTGATAACTGGATTACCAGATAAGCTATAAGCATTGTAACTTAGATTTAAGTCGTGACTATAGATCTTAATTTTAATTTTTTTTTGTCTTGAGTGTGATCACATTTTTCAGATAATTTTATTTAGTTTTATTCTTAACTTTCATGTTAATGTCATTGTCAAGCGCTAGGGTTGACAGTAGAGTAAACTCTATACTTTTTCTATATTAAAGAAGGGTCTAGTTGATATTTTTGGTTTATTTAGCTCACTTCATCGATATTATTGTGCAATTCAATTAATATTGATTAATATTCTTATTTTATTTAATTATCTCCATTGAGAAAGGTCAGTGCCTGGAACAACAGGGGTTTCCGATTTTAACCGTTTGAAATCGGTTGCGCGACTCACTATTATTTGTTTACTTACCCTCTACGGCTGAGCTGGGCACTAATTTGCCAGTAGAGAAACCACTTACCGATCTCAACTGGAGCTGAACTTCTATTAGTACTAATAAGTTTTCTAAATTTATTGTTTTATTTCTTTTAATTCATTTATTACATCAAAAGTACGAGGCACAATTGTTGTTTGAGTTAATATATTCAGTCTTAGTTTTAAAAAGTGAGTTTATAAACATAAGTAAATTATTTGAACTATCCCTATCGCCTCTACGTTGGAGTGTCGTTTTTTCTGCTCTAAGACCGATGATAAAACTATAAGTATTTACATTAGCAAATTGTCTCTTATTTTTAATTAAAGGATTTTTGATAGTTATTTACTAACTCAAATTAATAAGTATACATAGCTAATAATCCTAAAGATGTTAAGATATTCCATAAAATATTGCATTCTGTTTATCAAAAAGCAAAATATAAAATTTCTGGTTTTAAGATCAGTAAAAATTTCGTAATGGTTTTATATTAATTTGATATTGTTAATAATTAAACACGCAATAAATACAGACACTGATTATAAGACCTGTTAAAAGTCGAATTAATTGTGAGACTAACACTACATTACTGTTAATTGAAAAGCAAAATATAAATATTCTATTTATAACAACAGTGCGAATTCGTATGCATTTCAAGATAATATATTTTTATTAATAAACAAGCCAGATATAAATACACTGAATATAATTATGAAGTGAAATCACGTAGTAACTGTAAGATTTATTGCTTTTAATAATCAAAAAGAGGAATATAAAAAAATAATGATGCTATTACCTATAGTTAGGTATATATAGTTAGATATATATAGGTATGTATATAGGGGGCTGCCAATACCTTCCGTGACACTTTTAGGTCCCCGAAACATCAATGGCTTATTTTACATTTTACAGTTCGCTGAATACGAGTATTAACCTTATAAAACCTAAAATTGCGGCATTTAAAAGTTATAAACAATTATTTTTGCGACGTGATGGCCAACGGCATTATGTTATACCTAAAGGGACACATGACTAAATGACGGGTTTACAGGTACGATTCTTGGCGAGTTATTTATATTTACTTACTTAAAAATAATTGTGGTAGAAACGGGTAATCGGGATCACTTAAGCAATAATTTAAATAAATTAATGAAATTATACGAAATCTTTATTGCAACAGTTAAATAAGGAAATATAACTAATAAACTAACATTTGAGATCAATATTCATCACTTTAATTATCATTTTTGGCAAATATTAAAATAAAAAAATAAACCATTTTCATTCCCATTACAACGAGGTAAGGATAATTGTAGTTACCATGTAGACAATTAGGATCATACAAACATCTAACATAAATCGCAAGCATAACTCTTGGCTGATTCTCACCCGGTACTCTTTCGGTTCCCTTCTTCGGTGCTTTACTCTTCTTTCCTTGATTCTTGTCCTTGGTTTCAATTTTCCTTATCCTTGACTGGGCAGATGGTTTTACTTTGCTTGTGATTTTTTTCTATCAAGTTTTCTTTTATTTGCGTAGATGTTAAAATTTTAGCATGCTGCTTCTGGCGACTTTTTCTAGTGTTTTGGGTATTTGTTTTTTCTGGTAACTTAATTAATTTTGACACAATATTAAGACTTGTTTTGATGTGCCAGGGACCGGTAAATATACTGAACCAGGTGAAACACTTTCCACTGATGGGTCAGGAGCTCCTTTGCTAATGGATGCAACGTTATTAAATGCCTTTCGCAATAAGGATCCTACTTTGTAAGGTGTGATTGCAGGATAAGTTTTCATTTACAAGTCGCACTCTTTTTTATATGCCGTTTTAAGTGGTCCAAAAAACAAAACGTCAAGAGGTTGCATCTTGTAGGCCGTATACGGAGATAAAGAGGGCATATGGATGTGATTTCGTTTGCAGAATTCATAAACAGGAAGTAAAATGTGGGTTTTATGATTGTCTAGAATCAGAAAAACAAGTTCTTCGGCAGAAGGTTTAGCGTTATATTTGAAGTGCCGACAGCCATTCAAAAAAGAGCTGCTCATTAATCCAGCGGTTATCTGAGCATGGGTGGGATAAATCCACCGGCAGCGTTTATTGCATACATTAATGTAAAGTTCTTTCCCCTCTCCAAGTTTGTAATTGATCCCATTCTCCTCTGTCCCTTAGCAGCTAGTATTTTTTCGGGGAGTTGGACACTAGTAATGCCCATTTCATCACAGTAATATATATGTTTTATCTTCAGTTCGCGCAGCAGCTGATAAAATAGCTGCACCTCTGTTTTATTAAATGCCGTGATCCGATTTATGCTGGTGGCTTTTGGTTTTCTAATATATTTATTATTTCTTGCCATAAACGATATCAACCAGTCACGACCAGCAATTTTCGAAAATTTATTAAAATTGTGCTTAAGGTTTAAGTTTTCGGCATATTCAAATGCCACTTTTCTTATTTTTGCTAGAAAGAAACTAGAATCTACAAAGCCAATGATAGTAGAATAGGCAATTGAAAACGCTTTGGAGAAAATACAAGATGGCCCTCAAGTAGGGCTGGACTAGTGCAAGATGAGGCCGGGTTTTCTGCTGGTCAGATGTGCAGACGATGCAAGTGCACAATGGCTAAAGGATGTAGTCCAAGTCTGAAACCCTCACTTTAGGATAGGAAAGATTCTGCCTAAAAGGGGATGAGCGTCCTTCGACTCAGGGAATCGCAGGGTCGGAGGCAGGCTTAACGGCCCACCACGACAATGAACCGCCCGAAGATGGGACGACCACAGCCCGTTCCAGTAAATGTCGCCACGACCGTGGAAGCGATCGCTGGGAAGTGGGTGTAAACCTTTCATGAAGATGTAGGTACAGTCAGGGTCCTTCAGGCAAATCTCCAACATGCAAAGGCTGCATCGGCCATAGTGTGTAGGAGATTTGAGAGAAAAGGCGTGGAGGTAGCCCTCCTGCAGGACTAATGGCTATACGGAGGTAGGGTCACAGGCTTAGTTAATATATGACACAAAGGCTATAAAGCCTCGTGCCTGTATATTGTTTTCTAAGACAGTTAGATGTAAGCTCATTCCGGTGCTATGCACTGGGGATTTTGGCATCAGAAGGCTAACGGTCTGTTTGACGTACTTTCCTGTAGAGGACAAAATTTGCTCTCCAGGCCACCTAAAGGACATCATAAGCTAAAGCCGGGGGAAAACCTACCTGGGGTAGTACGGACGTCAATCCTAGATGTGAGTATCTATTACAATTTATTTTCAGTAATAGCTTACAGATACTAAACAGAGGCAACAAGCCAACCCTCTGCACAAACAACATCTAAAACAAGATTGAAAATTGGCCTATCTTGGACGAGCCGTCTGGGTCGGATCACGGGCATGTAAGGTTCAATATTGTCACCCCAAAAATTACTGAGACCACGTTCAGAAATCCACGGAGAACCAGTTGCGAATACTATGTAAATTTCGTCAATGAAAATCTCGAGGACAGAATGGGGTTAATAAGAGATGTGTCTAGTTTGGACCGGGAACTGGACAGGGAGGCTATCGGGTCCGCTTATGGTAAAAGCCGCCCGGAAGAGACAAGGGAATACACAAGAAACACTCCCTGGTGGAACCAACACCTGCACAAGCTTAGGGCTCAGATGAGAAGGCTGTTTAACAAGGCCAATACCGTTCATAACTTGGAAGAGTACAGACGATGTAACACTGGTTCACGGTTTGTGGTAGCGAGATCGGATAGCGCAGGCCACAGTCAAAAGCCGGCAAGGCCCTCAAGGGATAACTGGAAGCTAGCTACCTAAATAACCAGACCCGCAAAAATCAGATGGGCTATCGGCACATTCCTTCCATTCAAAACACCGGGAACGGACGAAATATACCCAGCCCTTCTCCAGAAAGGGCAGGATGTAGTTATAACACATTTGTGTGATATCTTCAAGACTTGTTTGGCCTATAGATTTATACCATCTGTGTGGCTGAAGGTGGAAGTCCTATATAACCTTAAAGTGGGGAGGATGACGGACCAAACTACCAAGTCATACAGACCAATAAGTCTATCGTCATTCGTAACAAAAACGCTGGAGAAACTGGTCGCTAGATATATAAGACACGAAATCTTAATAAAGAACCCGTTAAGTCAACGTCAATATGCATACCAGCGGGGAAAATCCACAGACTTAGCGCTGGATGACTTGAACAGGCTGTTGTCGAAGTAAATAGAATACAAAGAAGTAGTCCTAGCGGCGTTCATTGAGATAGAAGGACTGGAAACGGGCTCATGGAACAATAGCCCCCCAATCCAAGGGGAGTCAATCTGGTATACCGATGGCTCAAAAACTGAGAAAGGCACAGAGACAGAGTCGGGTATATATAGTAGAGACACAGGATAAAAGTCCAACTAAGTCTAGGTGCCTATGCCTCAGTGTTTCAGGCTGAAGTAATGGCCATACAACACTATGCAACGGAGATCGTGAGTCAGGGTATAACGGGTAAAACGGTAATCATATACTCGGACAGCCAAACAGCTCTAAAAGCGATAGTCTCGAAACAAATAAGCTCACAGCTGGTGTGGGACTGCGTTAGGTCCCTGACACATGCGGGAGCTAATATCCCAATGATTGGCCCGGAACCATTCGGCAGAGTTGCTGACACATTCAGAAAGGCAGCCATTGAGAAATGGAGGCTAGAAAAGGCCCAGGAGTGGTGGGAAAAATTACCGGGCAAGCGACAAGCCAAAGTCTTCATAAAGGGACACTCGGCGAAGTTTACTGCCGAGCTGATATCACAAAGGTGAAATGATGTCCGAATGATTGTTAGTCTCTTGACAGGACCTTGTAAGCCCAGAAAACACAAGTGTCAACTGAACTTCGCAGATGAAGACATCTGTCGATACTGCCATCCACCAAACTGCTTTTCAATCTAAGTGTAAGATCGTTCGGTCTTTGTCGGAATTTTAATCCCATTGAGAACAATGCTTACCATTGGCGTGGAATTAAAGAAAAAGGGTATGTTCCTAAATTTTTATTAATTTTTGTTTTAAATTGTAAAAGAAAAACGGTTTTCGTATATTTGTAAATTTTGTATCAATTTGAAAATTGTCAAATAACAAATTAATTCTTTCAAATTAAAACTTGTTAATTTTAGTCATTAATAAAAACATTTGACTCATTATTCAAATAGCACATAACTCATAATATTTTTATAACAATTGTCTACAAATAATTTTCATTTTGTCAGACAATCTTAAAAGATTCCGTCCAGCAAGGACCACGAAGAGATATGAGCCTTCCTTGCCTGGAAAGGAAAGGGTTGGGTATGTTAGTAAGAATATAAAATTATAATTATAGTTTATAGTTTTTTTTTAAACAAGTTTTCAAGATACATCACGGTAGTTTTAAGGGAATTGGTTAGAATGACTAACAAGAATTGTCAGAGTCTTCTGAAGTAGAATCGTTCCCAGGTTAAATAACTAATGGTGCTATTGGCGGTAAAACAGGATATTCCTTTTCTATTTTTATAACATGAGCTTCGCAATTTTTCCATACATCGCTATTAATGCCACTAATTATCTCTCGAATATTATCAAGGACAACTGCGCTTAAGGATGATGACTGATTATATTTGCGTAAACGTTTTTTTACAGTACTCCAAACCATTTCGATTGGATTAAAAATACAGTTGTATGGAGGTAAACGCAAAAGGGTATGACCATGTCTGCTGCAAATGGTGTCAGTGACGTATTCATTTTTAAAATCCTGACTTTTGATCATTCTTATTAATTCCTTCTTTACTGGAACCTTTTTAGGAACAGTGATATTTTTGATTGGCATAAATCTTAAAATTTCATTTTTTTTTGTGTTATTATTAGGAATTTTGTTTAATATGCAGGAATGATACGACGCATAGTCCATAACAATTACAGAATTCGGCGATATGTTAGGCAAGAGCTGTTCGACAAACCACTTTTCAAATAAATCGGCAGTCATATCTTCGTGATAATCGGCAGAAGACTTTGTTATATTTTTGGCCGACAGTAGCAACGCATTAGTTACAAAACCATCTTTGCTTCCGGCATGAAGAATAATAACACGTTGTCCTCTTGAACACGGTGCATTTGAAGCACAATTGTTTGTGTGATTCACCTAGCCTTACTTGACAACATCATGCGAACCAGGTTTCGTCTAAATAGGTAAATTATATTTCTGTTTGACTTGCGATATTCTTTTATTTTGCACAAATACTGTTTGTCTAAGTTCAACGAAACGCTTAGATTCCACTATTATCATCCGATTATCTAGTTTCTTATATTTAAATACACAACTCAACAAAACCTCGCGCAGTGTTTCCAAACTTGCACAATTATATTCAGGAAAATCTCTCAATTTTTCTCGAATCATTTCTAAAGTAGTATTTTCTTTGTAAAAGTTATATACTGTTCGTTGAATAACGTCCTTTGCAGCAGTGTCAACCCTACCCAATTTTTTATTTGGTCGCTTTCGTTTTAAAGAATGATCCGTAACAGTTCCTAATTTAACAATTTTATATATCGTCGTATACCCGATTCTTGTTAATTTATGAATCCTCGAAACAATCGCATTGTCAGTCATTCCAGCATTTTTTTTTTTCAAACAATGATACATATTTAAAAGAACGCGTTGACTTTGAACGTGTTAATCTTTGTGTTTTAATTCGAGACTGATAATTGCGATGATGGATCTTGATCACCCGTTTCAAATGGTCGCCAAAACGACATAGATTTATATATAATTTCTTACCAATTTCTCCAATAAACACACTGACGCTACTGTATACTAGTCTTAAAATGAAACACTATGCAAGGTCAGAAGTCGAACCTCTCGCTAAAACTCGTTCCATGTCGATTTCCATTTTGGTACAGAAAAATAAAAATAAAAAAAATTAAATCAAAAATTTTTTACATTGCTGAATAGGCAAACGAGGTATCACATGACCCTTCATGCCATTTAAAGAAATGGGGTGCTCTCACCCCTTGGGAAGGGGTTTGAAGTGGGGTGTGGTTTCTTAGCGTCATAAAGTGTCATTTTAAATTTAAAAATTGACGTGTTTCAGGATTTTTCCTTTACACACTTATTAGCGGAGAAAATGAATTTATCCGTGACTTTTGGACCGCAGTGTATGTAATCAGGGTGACAGATACAGCTGCGAGCTATATGATCTATTGTGTCCCCATTTCCTTGCTATAATTCTAATGTCTTGTCGGACTTTCAGCAGTTCTTCTAGACGTATATTTCTGAGAAAGTTTAGGATATGGTTAGGTTTCAAGTTGGTAGATCTTTCTCTTCTATTTTGTATGATCTTAGGTTTCTGACCCTAGAATTACGTAAGGCAATGCATTCAGAGAGTATGTGTATTGAGGTTTCGTCCTCCTCCTTACAGAATTTGTACTTTGCTTCATCCACTTCTTTCCTTAGTTTTTCTAAGACTGTATTACTACTGATTCCACAAGGTGGTTCTTGGTGCCAAAAATGGGATTTCAGCTCTTTTTTAGCAGCTTATCTGCTGCTTCGTTTTCTTTCATTTGGTTTGTCTCGTTATTCCCAGACCATCTATGAACTAATTGTGAGTGATCTGATTGCTTTGATGGCTGCTTAGCTATCTTACATGATTACAATCTTTTGTAGTTTCTTTCGATATTAAATTCTACACATCTTTCGATGGCGTGGATGTACGCTTAGAAAATGCTTATGTATGAAGTCAAGCTTTCTGAGTATTTGGCTCTAGGTTTAAAAACCCCTGTTCTAGTTTGTTAATTTGTTTTGGAGCCGTCCGTATACCACTTTATGGCATTTTGGTTGAGCCCCAATAGTCCCATTCAAATTTATTACCCAGTTTTGTTATGAATTATCCCACAAAGTTAAATTTCTTTGGAGTACTATCTTGGAGCATTTTCCAAGTTTGATCAAATTGAAGTGATCGAGATCCTTAATTGTTTCATTTTTAAGAATTGATTATATTGTTTTTTAAAGTAAAACTTTTATTAGTTCGTTTTAAGTGCATGTCGCATGTCGGTCGAACGCCGAGTAGGTATAAAGTATAAAGTAGGTGGCACCTATAGTTTAATACAAAAATGTACGGGAGTGAGCAGATCTGCTAATGAAACAATCCTACTATTCGTATCAATACGAACTTCGACTGCGTAAGTATCTACGACATGTAACGTCGACGGTTACATTTTATCTATTCGTATTAATACGAACTTCGACTGCGTAAGTACCTATCTACGACATGTAACGTTTTAAAAATATTACAGCCGTAAATAATAATTTTTGAAACTGAAAATATGGAACTTTGTTATATAATTATATTCATCTCATTCTTTTGTCGATTTACTGAAGTTTTCACTTCTATCGTGTTTGAATCGCACACACACCTTTTGATTTTGATTTAGATTTCAATTTCAATTTAGATTTAGATTTTAATTTCGATTTCAATTTCGATTTCAATTTCAATTTCAATTTCAATTTCCATTTCAATTTCGATTTCGATTTCGATTTCGATTTCGATTTCGATTTCGATTTCAATTTTGATTTCAATTTTAATTTCAATTTCGATTTCAATTTCAATTTCGAATTCGAATTCGATTTCAATTTCAATTTCGATTTTGATTTTGATTTCGATTTCGATTTCGATTTAGATTTTGATTTCGATTTTGATTTTGATTTCGATTTTGATTTCGATTTTGAGTTCGATTTTGAGTTCGATTTTGATTTCGATTTTAATTTCGATTTTGATTTCGATTTCGATTTTGATTTCGATTTTGATTTCGATTTTGATTTCGATTTTGATTTGATAAAGCGATTTTTATACTCTTAATGGAATATGATTCGAAAAATTTTTAGTTAAATGTCTATAGTGTAAAAAAAAGTTTCACTTTTACCGTGGTTTCATAAAGCCACACAATGCTTCTTTACTCACACTTTCTTCTTAAATGTGTAGTGGCATGAGATTTAGAATTACTTCCATTGCAGCATTGGGGTACGTTCCTATTGCTCCAGTGAATCTTCGAGAGGTTCTAGTAGTAGTCAGATTAGCTCTCGTGCTTCAAGCTACTGCCCCATAAGTGATAATTGGTCTCACTATTGCCGTGTACATCCATTGCAATGTCGTTGGGTTACAACCCAACAAATTTATAGTGATCCCTATAAGACTTTCTTTATTTTAGCATAAGTAATGACCTCAAAAATGTTAACCGGTCTCGAATGCATATTAAAAAAAACAAAAATATAATTTAAAAATCAGAATTTTGTGACTGGGTTTGCTGTTCATGTATTTTGCTCTATGACAAATGGTCATTTTAGAAATATAATCAATACTTAAATTAAGTGAAATTGTACATTCCTTAGATATAAATAAATATATAAATACAAAATTATTAATTATTAAATTTTTATTAACGTGATTTTCTTAAAATTTAAATTTAAAAGGTGGATCCCATTATTAAAATATTGCGCTTTGTATTATAATAAATATTAGTTTATCATAATTTTATACTTCATTAAATTTTGTGTCTAAAAATATAGCCTTAGCAGGTTATAAAATTGATAAGTGTAAATCACACCATAGATTCTTAAAACCTTTGACCTGTTAATGGAAATCAGACGCCAATATTTTGGCTGTATTTTAATTTATAAGATTATCACAATGAAACTTTAACCTATTAGGAAAAATTAACAGATAACGTGGAAACAAAATCATACGTAGAAAACGAATTTTGTAAAATCTAAATATCAAATTGTTATGATTTATGATAATAATTTAACCGTGTACATATATTTAAAGATTCATATCACCGGATAATTTACACAGTTCGAATCAATTAATTAGTCCAATTAATATTGTTATATTTTTTCCTTCGTGGATTCGGGATAAGTGATCAACAGCAAACAAACTTAACAAATTATTGATAAACACAATTAAATAACAATTTCTTACAATAAAGTACACAACTTTGATGCAGTCACAATTACTGAATAACATCTTTCTAAAATAACAATCGCAGTCAATCGCATTATCATTACAATTACTATTATTATTGTTACTATTTCTATTCTCGTCTCCGTCCAAAGCGGTCCCTTATATATGAAATCAATTTATTCCAGAAGTATCTTCACGATTACATACAGAACATACAATAATCTCGAATCTTCCGAACGTTCCAAAAGCCACTAGAAATATTCGAAGATTCTCAGAACGGCGACTCACTCACACTACTTTGTAGGCGACAGGTCGGGAACGGCTCGTTACAATATTAAAACACAGTAACACTAGCTGTTGTAGAATTTTAATTTTAATATAATTTGTTTTATATAGTTTTAAAGTTTTGTTTATCTACACTATGAAATTTTTCTTCTGAAATAATCCAAAATGGATTCACTAATACTAAATTTTTTGAGATATTTGAAATATATTCCAAATTAAGAATTTAGACAAGTACAAAGAGGGATTGAAAAATTTTACATCTCCCAGGACTTACTCTGGAACGAACATATTGCATCCATAGCAACTGCAGCAGGAAAGAAATTAGGCTTTCTATTTAGAGCACGGAAATATTTTTCTCCATCCAACTTGGCTACTCTTTACAAAGCCCAAATACGGCCTAATCTTGAATACTGCTCGCATGTATGGGGTTCGGCGGCTCCGTCAAGGCTCGGAGTTCTTGATGCAATACAGAGAAGGGCAGTTCGACTAATAAACGACACCAGTACCACTAAAAACCTAGCCCCATTATCCCACCAAAGAGCAGTGGCTGATCTTTCCTTGTTTTACCGATACATAAACGGATTTTGCTCAGAAGAACTCCGTTCTATAATGCCTCCACTTGCCAGACCCGCCAGAGCAACCCGACGTGCCAACTCCATGCACCCGTATACTGTTCAGTGGCTGACATCGAGAACGGATCGATTCGATCGTTCCTTCATCCCCAGGTTCTCCAGATTGTGGAACTCCTTACCTCCCCACGTCTTCCCCACTCGTCCTAACTTGCAGGCCTTTAAATCCCAAATTAATAAATTACTTCTTCCGCCCCAATATATGTTCTCGGTACATTTGTATTTAGTTCTATACCTACGAGGACTTCCTTAATAAAAAAAAAAATAAAAATCCTGTAGGACTGAACAATCTATATCTATAACGGATAACGCCTTAAATCATTCGGCCACCGTAACCTAGTGGTTAGTTAGTATTTTTGATAATACCTATATTGATTTAACACCTAGTTAATTTCTCTTTTAGCACATATATTATGACGTTAATAAAAAAGAGATTATTTGTCAAATCGACAGTTGCAACATCATATTTTAATCACTTTTTGTACTTTGTGTTATATTTTTATTCAGTCAGAGGACCAGAATAATAGACTCTTAATGTCTTCTTAATGTAGAATGTTGTTTGTCTAATTTCTAAAATTCGATTGTCGATTCTACAAATAATTTCTCTATAATCTTATATTTATGTACAAATATGGAGGGTAGAGGTAAGGTGAACGATTTTAAATGGGAAAGGATTAAAAATGTGTCCACCTTTTAGAGGTAAATAACAGTTCTGAAACTCTCCACTAGAATGGCGCTAAAGTAGATGTAGGGTACAGAATGAATGTTGCAGTTTTTGACAAATTGAAGTGTGTCGTATGATTTCGTAATATAACCTAAAATAAGTGCGTTCCAAAAAATTCAGATTCAATAATCAATAATCAATTATGTTAAATTCGTTTCGTAAATTTTTAGCGTTAAATATTTTTTTTGCCATCATACTTTTCAAATTAGTTTTTATTTTGTCATTTCGATCGTGCTATTTATCCTCATATTATGTAATAAATTTATTTTTTAAATATTTTAGTCTAGTCAACAAGTTCAAAAACGTGTTAAATAGAAATAAAGCTCCTAAAAATATGTGCCATAGCTCATTCGATTCGGAATTACGTATAGGGACCGAGCCTCTAGACCGTCACGCCCCTCTGGTGATAGAATTTGTAAACTTATGGGCAAAAAATTAACCAATAGTATGTGATAAACTGTTTATTAACCTTTTATTAAAATAAATTTTAAAATTATTCAAGCTGTCTTTATCAATAAAATCATGTTGTATAAAAGGCTGTACAGAAAAGTCTCGCAGAGAGCGGTATATAAATTTACCTGTGAAATTTTATTGTTTTCCGTTAACTACCATTGGAAAGACGTGGAAAGACATTTTGACCACGAATATTATTATTATTTATCGGTTGAAATCCGTATGTAATTATTTTTTCCATTATTTATTAATTATGACGTTTGTTATTAATAAATTTTTGCCCATTTAATTCCTAATTTCCGCACTAGGGCGCGCGGCCTTCAGTCAAAGTGCTGCCTCTACAGTTGGAGCTCGGTCCCTATTGAAAAATGTTTTTTAAGGGTATATTAGCACATAAAAAATTGCGATTGTTATTAACAATAAGATAAAAAAAAGGTATTTAGTTTTTTGTTAATAACTTTTAAAATAATGATATTTAAGGAATTTTGAAAAAAGATCCTGCAAGAGGAGGAAATTTCCAACAAAAAAGTCCTAACTGCCAGAACTCTATCTCCATTATTTATAATTTTAATTTGACGTTGAAAATAGTGCTCCGCTCGGCTTTTACAGCATTCGCGCGCTGCCGCTAAACGCGGTTTATCAGATAAAATATATTTTTATGACATAAAATGTGATTTTTAAAATTTGAAAAAATTCCAGTATTTTCCTTACACTTGAAAGAATCTAATTCAGTTGGAAAAATCATTTTGTCACTATTTTTCAATAAGTTATTCAATTGTTAACAAACAAATCTTTTCCTAATCTCTGTTGGCATAAACAATGGGATAAAAGTTATGTTATAAATAATTGGCCTAAATATTTGAAACTTCGTGGAGCCCTATCCATACGTATACTTTACAAGATCCTGCGATAAATGTTCATAAAAGTTTATTAATTTGTTAATTATGATTTTTCATAACTATTGCGAAGTGCAAGATATTTCATTTTGCAATAGTTATGAAAAATTATAATCAACAAATTAATAAACTTTTATGAAAATTTATAGCAGGATCTTGTAAAGTATACATATAAAAAGAGCTCCACGAAGTTTCAAATTTTTAGGCCAATTATTTATAAGTTTTATCCCATTGTTTATGCCAACAGAGATTAGGAAAAAATTTGTTTGTTAACAATTAAATAACTTATTGAAAAATAGTGACAAAATGATTTTTCCAACTGAATTAGATTCTTTCAAGTGTTAGGAAAATATTGAAGTTTTTTCAAATTTTTAAAATCACATTTTATGTCATAAAAAAAATATTTTATCTGATAAACCCCGTTTAGCGGCAGTGTGCGAATGCTGTAAAAGCCGAGCGGAGCACTATTTTCAACGTCAAATTAAAATTATAAATAATGGAGATAGAGTTCCGGCAGTTTGGACTTTTTAATTGGAAATTTCCTTCTCTTTCAGGATCTTTTTTCAAAATTCCTTAAATATCATTATTTTAAAAGTTATTAACGAAAAACTAAATACCTTTTTTTTTATCTTATTTTGTTAATAACAATCGCAATTTTTTATGTGCTAATATACCCTTAAAAAACATTTTTCTAGACGTCATTCCGAATCGAATGAGCTATGGCACAAATTTTTAGGAGCTTTATTTCTATTTAACACGTTTTTGCACTTGTTGACTAGACTATTTAGGTATTTACTTATTGCTGGAAAATAATCATTAATAAAATTTCATTTTAGGTATATAGTTTATTATTATCTTATGTCTCTTATATTATGATTATTTTTAAAAGGGTGCCATAATAAAGCGGAAATTTGTCTTTCCTTGTTTATTTATCTATCCTTCTCTAAAAAATTATGGCACTTTTTTTAAAATTACCCTACTACGATCGTAGCGCCACCCTTATTTAACACATTTTGACGGACACATTCAATACACGGAGACAGTTGTCCTTACCTCTACCCTCGATATGTACAAAGAATTGAATAGATGACATAACTTGAATTACGATATGATCAAAACGCCTTCCAACCGCTTGACACACGTAGTCAAATGGCTTAAGACGCTGTCCTATATACGTAGAGATCGATGGTTCGAGTACTGTAGATATATAAAGCATTGTTAGGTACTTTTACAATAAAACACAATCATTAACAAATAATTTATTTGACGAAATATTAAAATTACTATATACAATATAATTCTGTCATACAGATTTTTGATAAGATCTTCAGTCAAAAATTAGTAGTCTCAGAACAGACTATAAGTATTCAGTCGTGAATATTTGTACCTAACAGTACAAATTTATTTTTTATTTTTAAAATAAATAAATAACAATATTTGAATCAATATACGAACGAATAAAACTTCCTTGTAAAACATTATATTCTAACTAGCTGACCCGGCGAACTTCGTACCGCCTACTGATGTTTTTTTACCATTTTTCCAAATTGTTACGGTTTTGTAAATTATCGATTAGATATATCATATATTAACTGCGCCACCTTATGGTGGCGTCATAGTACTTAATTACGCACGAATTACTAATGTAAATTTATACTATCTCAACTGCGCCACCTTACGGTGGCGTCATAATGCTTAATTTAGTAAGGATCACTCTTTTAAATATATGAAATGGCTGTAACCGGCGCGCGTTGCTACGCCAACAACTAAAATAAATTTAAGAAAAATAAAAGAGATGAAGAGATAGAGAAGAAAAGAAAGTTTATAGTTTTGTTTCACTTATCGCACCAAAAATATATTTTTCGAACTTATATTTATATGAAATCGTATAGATATCTATTAATCAATATTAAATTTGATACATGGAAGCTTTATTTAATTAACTAACCACGTTTCCGAACAAACGATGCTCTTTCAATATAGTCTATGGCTGTGAATGACATTGACATTCGTTACGCGCGTTTTTTAAAATATGCAAAATTAAATGTCTATTTTTCAATATTTCTGAGAGATTTTCTTAATATTTTCTTCCGTAAGAACCTTCTCCTAATAATAACAAATACAACACAAAAAGAATTAGTAAAATCGGTCCAGCCATTCATGCGTGATGCCATGACCAAGGAAAACGGGTTTCATTTTTATATATATATAGATATAATATTTTTAGGTTTAAATTTGCTGAACATAAAAACGTAGGATAGTACCAGAATAATAAATATTATGAATAAATTATCAACAAAAATCGTATTTAAAAAAATGGTTTCACAATTTATAAATTTACAAAACAACCTTAATTCAAATATAGATAGATAATTTTATTTTTAAGCATAACTTTTGATACAAAATTTTGTAGGTATACCTACGTTAAACCCAATACATTTGTAATGAACTAGAAATGAACTATTTTTATAACTTGTAACTGCTTCATTTAATACATTATAATAACAAACAAATACTTGATTAGCTAAAACATGCGACGCAAGTAATTGATGCATTTGAATTATCTAATTTCCTTACTTCAAATGGCGTTATTTCAAAAATTAGATAATTACAATTTTTTTAAATTTATAATTGTATAATAAAACTTGTCCTTCTGCGTAATTTAAAAAATGTAAGCATTACAAGGGAATTTATAAGTATGTCATGTTCAAAGCAAGGTGCAGTCTTGTGGTTTAAAATTACTATTTTATTTTACATTTTAACGTACTCACTACAAAATAGGTACATTATCATTAAACTGCTTAAAATAAAATTAATTAAAACAACTAGATCATTAAATTAATAGGCATAAAGAACCAGCTCTAGCCCAGGTTATTACTAAGGTGGTTTAAAACTGTCTATAGTCCATTTGTTTGGAGTTGGCAGCTAAGAAAAGTTATTAAATCGTAAAATGTTGTAAACAAGACCCTAAATCAGTAGCGCACGTACTTATTTATATCTGTATTAAGAAATTTCTTTTAATCATCATATTTTAATCTTCTTAGGTAAGGGATAAGTAGTCATAATACGATATTTAGAATATTTTGTTAATGAGAATAATTGTGGTCGTTCGGGGTGTTAAGGGATTAAGATAACTCTATGTGTATAATTGCAAAAACAGGTACGTTTATTTTACATTTAATTTGTATTTTAATTTAAATTATGCTTAAAAAAAACTTGGGTTCTACGTTCATGGGATCTATTCAGCTACCTGTTGTGACAATATTATTTAGGGTTTCTATTGTGTTTGGGTTAGTTAATCTCTAATTATAGGGTGGACTCTTTGAAAAATAACAACTATGACTATGTTTCAATAGAAATGTATACTACTTTTAGTTATTTTTCATGAACCACCCTTGCTTGGGCTTTGAAGGATTTGCATTTATAATGAATTCACTGTGCTGCCAACTGCAAACAAATAAACTATATCTAGATACATACTATAAGATGAAATTGAGTGGCTATATAGATTCTCCCTCAGAAACTGTAAAGAACCCTACGAGTCCATCTCCACAATACATTTAAGATAAGTTTCATCAACACAAATTACTACAATCTAATGATTGTATTGTTAACAAAGGTCAAACGAGATTAAGTTAAATACATCCGCCAACCTAAACTGCCGACTAAATAAAATAAAAGGTTTAGAAAATCTAGTAATACAAAAAAAATTTTCTGAAGGAAACACTTAAAAAGTCCTTATTTTCGATATATTGTCTCGTGATGTTTTGCTATGTCTGTGCTAACATTTAAAATAATAAAAAGAAACAACTCGGCGTATTATATCTATGTTTAAGCCTGTTCGCGCTTTTTGTCACAATAAAGTACCAGTTAAATCTTCGGAACATGTATTAACTAGAGGCAGCCTTTAATGCTCTAAGCACCTCGCTCTGATTAGTGAATAGTTGATGCATAAGCATCCCCAATAACAAGGTACAATAGATATATTTTTTACAGTTTGTTTTTATCTATATATCGTTACTTGTCTAGAGTTCAGAGCATAGAAGGCTGGGTTTAGTTAATATATGTTTAAAAACCAAAACCTACTCCAAACGGACGAAAGTAAATTTCGACCATAAGTACTTGAGAGCGAGGTTTAATGCAACTATAAGTCAAACAATATACTTATCGAAAATTGGACAAATTGATTTTTACTATTGAAAGTGTTATTCTACTGGTATTTTTAGCATTAGAACAGGTTAGATTGGTATTATCAGTTCTTATAAATTGATTATATTTCATAGATAACTGTTAAATCACAATTAAATATTTTTGTAGTACTTCTTAGTTAAATATATATGATAATGGCTATTATTATCAACAATTAAACCAATGACACATTTGTTATAAAATCATTACAAAAATTATATTTGGTAAGACGCTTTTCTGCCACCTCCGCCACTTAAAATGTATTGAATTTCATGAACACTTTTACCAGAAGTTTCGGGCAAAAATTTGAATACAAATCCAGCTCCTACGACGCAACAGAATGTAAATATTCCAAATGATCCTGATTTTCCAATTATTTCTGATATCGGTCCGTAGTAGTTAGTAATCAAAAAGCCCAGTATCCAACACATAGATGCTGTTGCAGATGAAGCTGCAGATTTAATATTTCCAGGAAATAATTCTCCCATTACTGCCCATGGTAGTGGTCCAAATCCGAGGCAGTAGGCAATAATAAAAACAATAAGACTTAATATAGGGACCCAACTTAGATTAGAGATATCTATTTCGATGGTATCTTTTAAATAAAAGAAGAAGGCTAAAACTCCTTGGGCTATTAACATACCAATAGCTGATAATATAAGTAAAAACCGTTTGCCACATTTTTCCACCAATAAGGGTGTGCACGCGCTGGATATAATTTGAACAATTCCTACTATTATGGTACAGATTTCGGGTGCTAGAGATACTCCTGCATCAGTAAAAAGACTTTGTGTATAAAATAATATGATGTTAATTCCAGATAATTGTTGAAAGGCAACTAAACTAACAGAAAGTATTAGAGCTGACCTTAAACCTTTAGATTTGAATATATCAATAAAACTACCCTTATTTCTCTGTTCAATTTCAACTTGCACTTTCATAACTTCTAATTCTTTGGCTACAAATGATTTATGTCTACCTCGTAATTTGATGCTAGCTGCTAATGCTTCTTCTTTTCGTCCACATTGTAAAAGGTAATACGGACTTTCTGGTATAAATAAAAAGAAAATGATAAGAAAGATTACTGGCGGTATTATTAAAACGATGTTAAAGATTTTAATTGGTAAATATGGACCCAATGCATAAGAAAAAAGTAATCCTATGCATATGAAGAGTTGCATAAACGATCCTAATGAACCTCTAACTTCATCATCGGCTATTTCTCCGATGTACATCGGTAACGCAGTAAATATTATTCCTACAGCTAAACCACATAAAAATCTTGATACGTAGAAAAAGTACACGTGTGTTGCAAAAACATTTAATGCATATGCTACTATATACGGTACAACTCCGACTAATAACGTATTCTTTCTTCCTATCGCATCAGCTAGTATACCTCCACCTATAGGACCTATAGCTGCAGCTAATGGTAAAAATGATCCTATCCAGCCTTCTTCCGAGACCGATATTACATGATCCAAGGTACTAGTCGTTATGTTTTGTAGTAACGGTATCTCAGGTGATGTCCATCCGAATCCTGTTCCACAAATGAATGAAGCAATGTTTGCTGTAATTCAAATTAAGAACATTAAAAATATTTAATAAATTAATTTATTAATACTATTAGTAACTTATCAAAAAGAAATTTTGTGATTTGCCCGAGAGGTTGTTTCACGACCCAACAAAATTATAGCAAGAAACATTTTTTAGTCCTCCGTCCAGAAACAATACTATTGATTGCTTCAAAGTTGCCCTAAAAATGGCATTTTCCAGAAAAAAACTTTATTTTAATAAAAATTAAACTAACTAAAATTTTCACCTTCATTTTAAAATTGACATTTATGACGCGCAAATTAATTTACAAATACTGAGCCTAGGCCAGAAAATGTCATTACCCGATGCGTACCGCGAGGTTATTGGTCAGATAAAGAAGTAACCAACTCAAAAAATGCATTAAATTTATATTTGTCAATAAGTTGTTAAGATAATTTATAAACAAAGATAAAAAAATGTTTTTTGAAATGTTGATAATTGATACAAATTTATTTAAAAAACATTCGCATTCATTAAAAGAGTAGATCTTTTGATGTGTACGCTATGGTCTAAAGACAGGCACTGCCGTCTGTATAGTTTTTGCAAAATGACAATTAAACCATAGAAAATGATTTTTTCTTGAAGGCTTTAGAATACGTAAAATTAGTGCTTTCTGCGGTTAGAAAATTGCTTTAAAAAAAAGTCTTAAACACCACATATCTCATCTCTGTCAGATTTTTTAGTTGTAAAAACCAAAAAAATGATTAAAAATGAGATTTTTACATTTTTATAAACAAACTAGCTGACCCGGCGGACTTCGTACCGCAAATCATTAATGTCATTCTTCCATTTTTTGTTTTTTCAATTTATTTTGATTTTATCGTTTTCATCATATTTTCTCGTTAGTTATCAGGTTTATACTATTTTTTTTTTTCGTTATATTTTGTAGTTTATCGATAAAATATATTAGATGCATCACAATACTTAATTTAGTAAGAATTTCTCGTTTAAATATAAGTGAAATTAACTGCGCCACCTTCCGGTGGCGTCACTATACTTAAGTAAGGATTGCTCGTTTAAATATATGTGATAATAACTGCGCCACCTTACGGTGGCGTGATATAAAGTTATCAAATAAGTAAGGGTTCCTCGTTTAATGGAAGCGCCACGGTGGCGTGATATAAAATAATCAAATAAGTAGTGGTTGCTCGTTTAATGGAATCGCCATCTGGTGGTAACTTTCATTAATACGAATATCATATTCATATTAACCATTAAAAATACAGCATCCTACTGATTTTCATGACAATCGGTTGAACAGGGCAGAAGTTGTTAGTCTGCAGCGCCACCTGGTGGTGAGTGGCATCAATGAGCATAGCATATAAACCTTCTCCGTGGAAAAATACATATGCATACCCATTTTCATGATAATCGGATGAACGGGGCAGAAGTTTCTACTTCGCAGCGCCACCTGGTAGCGAGTGGCATCAATGAGCATATCATATAAACCTTCTCCGTGGAAAAAAACATATATATACCAATTTTCATAATAATCGGTCCAGTAGTTTTTGAGTTCATCGATTTCGTACATAAAAACACATCATTTTTTATATATATAGATTATTAGCTCTTACACTTTTTCTGAAAAAATATTTTGCAATATGGCATTTTTACCTACATTTCAAGTTTTAAAACACTTATTTTAGTTAATTTGTACCAAAGCAAATTATTGCTCAATTATCCAACAACAACAAAAATTCCAATGTGACATATAAATATATAGGGTGTAAGTGAATAAGTGCGAAAAACTTCAGGGGGTGATTTTGCATGAAAAAATAATGACAGTTTGCTGTATAACATTTGTCCGCAAATTCTTCGTTTCCGAGATACGGGGTGTTAAAATTTTTCTTAAAAACTAACTATTTATGTATTGCTCTGAAACCGGTAAAGATATTCAAATGAAATTTGGTGGTTGTTAAGAGGTAGTTATTGCGAATTGGTTGACATGCAATTAAAAATTTTATGTCTATCATACGGGTAATGATCTCAATGTTTTTGAAGGAAAAATGGTACGCCACTGAGATATTTCAAACTAAAAATCATTTTGGAAATCCTCGTTTAATTTGTTCCAAAATATCCTTCTCACCTTTTTGTCGTATGGGGCGCCGTTTTTATGCAAAAAAATAAAACATCTTAACGCGCATTTTTTATTATTTTGTAATGAAAAATGCGCGTTAAGGTGTTTTATTTTTTTTGCATAAAAACGGCGCCCCATACGACAAATAGATAAAAGGGATATTTTGGCAAAAATTGAACGAGGATTTCCAAAATTATTTTTAGTTTAAAATATCTCAGTGTCGTACCATTTTTCCTTCAAAAGAAAAACTTTAACACCCTGTATCCCGAAAACGAAGTACTTGCGGACAAAAGTTATACAGCAACCGGTCATTATTTTTTCATGTAGAATCACCCCCTGAAGTTTTTCGCACTTATTCACTAACATTAATTATTCTAAAATATCAATATATGTAGGTATTTATAGAAATATATGCATAGACAAACTACCTTCTTCAACAGTTGCTTAAAAAAACGAATGGAATCTAGCCACATTTACCAATGGTGGTCCTAAAGATTTAAGTTTTAAAATACATATTAATGGTTTATCAATGATTATTTCTTTCACCTGTCAAAATATCACAATTTTGTGATTTCGTCCAATGAAAACGCTTAATCTTCAATGTTTTATGCTAAATCTAGCCAATCATTCCGGTTTATATTGATAAAACCACTAGTGGTTTTACTAGTATTGATAAAATTATAGAACTGTCAAAAATAACAATAACAATATTGAACAATCAATCTTCTTGTTTATAAGTACCTTACTATAAATCAAAATTCATTTATATTATCTAAATATTCTGAAATATATTTTGTTATTATTATTATCACAATTCAATTCATCTAAACGATAATGAAAAATCAAATATGTACCTATACTTTAAAACTAACCTGCTTCCTGGTTCTGCATGCATTTAAAACTTTTATATGCCTACAGACAAATGTGGTCTTGTAGGTGAACTTTAAATAGATATACCTAATAATTTTTATTTTGGTAATTTTCTCTTTAATAATATAATAATTGTATAAATAGGTATAAAAATAAATATTTATTCAAATTATAACCCTGTTTTCTCTACGCTCACGACAACTGACAACTGTCAATACTATCTAGTGTACAGGATAAGATAATAGGAAGGGTAATTTGTCAAATTTTTTATTAAAGTTATTGAAAGATCAAAAGATTATAAGTATTTTCTCTTAAAATAATAATATATTTATTAAATATTATTCTGTGTAAACCCACTTCCTTTCTTTCTCTTGATTATTAATGTTTTAATAAATTAGATCATAGGTAGGCAACACAAAATACACGTATCCTAGTTTTTGTACAGAATGGTTCAAAAAATAATCTTCTCAAATTACACTCGTCCTTTAAAATTTTACTAGATAAATTTTTATTTTCCAGACTTAAACTTTTTTATTTTAGGCAAAACTACTCAAACAAATTGAATATGATAAAATCACTCGTCCTACGGACTCGTGATTTTATCACATTTCAGTTTTTTTTTGTATTTTTGCCAAATAAAAAAGTTTTCGTGGAAACTAAAAATTTATCGATAAAATTTTAAGGACTCGTGGTATTACCTTTGATAAAATATTTTTATTTGTGCAAGGGAAAAAATATGTACGAACATTATGTCTGTTCCTGCGTAGAATTAAGTTAGAATGTTGTGATATCTTCAATTGTAATTTGTAATAAAAGTTAAAAAATAAAACTTTTGTATAAATAGTTTTTTTGTACATATAATTTAAAAATTTTGTTTATATTTTTATGATGCTGATATGTGTTAAAAATATCGTGGAATTTTGTAATCAAACTTAAACTATTTCCCGACCACCTAGAGCTCTCAAATTTTCAGGATAACTAAGAACTGGATGACAATGCATGTTTCAAGTCTGTTTAGGCATATACATAGAGATTTTGACACAATTTTGGGTTGATATGAATTTTAAATCAATTACGAAATTCCCACATAATATACAAATTCAAGTAAAAAATTATTATCCACGACGCATAAGTAAATTGCGTATTTTTTACCTATATCTCTGTCAGTAAGTGTCATTATTGAGGAGTTGTGTTATATTTTCATTTACTCCACTAGTGAAGTAAGTAAATAGAAACCTGTATTATGCACTGAATTAACATTTGACATTGGTTAGATAACTGAACCAGTAATGTTGGTTACCTACAGCAGGAGTTCCCGAATGGTGGTACGCGGAACCCTAGGCTTCCGCGGAAGATTCACAGGAGTTCCGCGGTCTGGCTGATGGTTAAATGCACAACAAGGTAATTTCTTTCAGGGGTTTCGCCAAAAAAATGTCGTCAATTAGGGTGACGCGACCAAAAAAAAAAAAAAAAAAATCGGGAACCCCTGGCCTACAGTATACATTAAATTTAACTAACATTTGACATTTCTCAGACAGAACTTCTCAGTAGTAATACCCCTAGGGCCTTGATAATACCGAGATAATTTTGTCATAGAGGATGCTGAAAGCGTGTTGCTTGATAATAGCCCGAGGCCGCAGGCCGAGGGCTATTATCTTGGAGCAACACGCTTGAAGGATCCTCTACGACAAAATTTTGAGTATTTATCAAGGCCTGAGGGGTATTCGATAAGATAATTTTTTACTTTGTAGATTTCAAAAAATTGTCAATCTGACGTTTAATAATTTATACTCGATGATCTTTGATGAAAACACCAAACTGAAAACACCACATGTAGAGTGTTGTCGCTGTAATCCAGAGGTGATTGGATGGAATTTGACATATGACTCAAAATTGAATAATTTGATTGGTTACTATATTCAGTAAAAAATTATCATTGAAATCGAATATTTTTGACAACTTTAGATTTTATGTTTGTTATTTTTAGTTGTATACAAAACCATTTGGTGAGTCGTGGGTAAAGCATAGTACTTCACTCGAGGAACAAATTGCATATTTAGCTCGTTCCTTTAGCCCATTCGGTCGCAAGCTCGCTCATGGGCCAAATACACTGGCTGTAATATGCAATTTATTCCGCTCGTAAAGTAATATACTAATTTATATAATAGTAATGTGGCCTATAAATCAGTAAAAAAAAACTTTCTACTATAAATACTAATAAATAGTTCTTTTTATAAATTGTGATTATTCATCCTGTGTTGGTTAGCTCTATAAACTCCAAAGTTTGTCATTCAACTTTTTTAAGTAAACACGCAATTAACCAAATCTATCAAAACAATGTTACGACTTTTTATTTAATTTGTTTAAACATTTCGAACAAGTCTCATGTTTATCTTAAGATCATACAGTAAATATTTACGAGTTAAGTTTTAAAAATCTTTAAAATTAATTTTTAGCATTTTTACATAAAATTTGATTTTTAAATATGTATGTTCAATCAATTCTATATAAAAATAAAATTCATGTTCACTTCAAAAACATAAATTCATGGAACCTTAAATTAGGGAGTGCCGCCGCTCAAATACATAGACCATACCTGAATTGTTATATAATCCCGTCAACTAGTGATGCAATAACGAAAATCGACAGAGCCAAATTTCCGTAGAGACTTTTTTTAAAAAAGATACTTTTGTTTTATTTTCGTACTCAAAATTTCGCTTTTTTATTTAACTATTACGATAGTATTTTGATAAACCTGTATAGGTACATGAACCTTGGTTGCAAAATTTTACGCTGAATGAACTTTAGTTACTCGCAGCATTGGCTCTTCTTGTTGGTAATACTGAATATTACCGTCCAAAGTATTTACATTAAAATCATGATTATCTGAACAAATGAGCCAGATTCTGGTGATAAAATGTAAGGTGGGCGACTTAAAACTAACTGCTACTACTACCTACTACATAATTCATAGTTTCACTGTAAAATGTGCATTTTAAACCAAACCATCGATAAAAAAAAGTGTGAGGTGTCAAGGGACACCCGGATGGAACGAAGTTCCTTTCGATTAATTAGTGAAGGAATTAGTAATTTGTAAACACAATAGAGTGTTTATACATACATAAGCATTTATTATTGTCTGTATAAAATCTCTACTTACCTAACAGTTCGTTTCTTTAAACAAAAGTGTCCATTTATACAATACCAGAGCTTTAGATAACACATCTTTTTAGAATTACTTTTTATAATTTAAAACAGGAATTAACAATTTAATACAAAATTTTAAAATTAAAATATTTGATAGTAACTGACAGTTAAGGTAATTTGACGTAGGTACCTAAATAGTCAAGTTACGAACTATTTTTAAAATGTTTATGAATTTATTAATTTATAAAAACAGGATAAAATAAAATGTAATACTATTATAGTTAATTATTATTTTTTCTACAGTATTTTCTTTTTAATGTACATTTTCTTTTAATTTAAAATAGTGTCTTTTTAATTTTAATATATCTATCTATGAGAGAGAGGGAGAGAGAGTTATTTATTTTTTGGTCTGTGAGAGAGAGAAACATGCGTGTATCGTGTCATAGTGTCGTGACAACTTTTGGTATGAATTTTTTTTGGCTAGCTCCTAGCGTAAGTCGTAACTGTTCGTAACGCGCGAAAGGGAACTTCGTTCCAAAAACTGAAAGACCCAATTGTAAATTAAATTTAAATGTTCTAGGCCGAACAACAGTCATTACGCTATATATGACTAATATTTGTACAAACGTTAAATGATCTAAAATATGACGCTTGTTTTTAAGAATGACTTATTCAAAAAAATATAATGATTCGGGAATACCGTTATTTATATTCTCAAACAGTCTACCTGGTGGCTGATACATAGTATCATTGACCACACAATATTAAACATTTTCTCAAAAAATTTCAGCGGCAGCTTTTACAGCTTTCCACCGTTTGACCTCTTAATTCAAGATTTTTTTATCAGACATTGGAGTCAAAATGGTAAATGATGATATGCAATGCTCCAGTTTTAGTGTTTCCAAAATAAACATTACCATGATCTGTGATACAGATTCTAAACACCACTAGTAGACAAGCGACGGTAAAACATTTCATTGATGCTTTCTCCAGACGATGTTAAAAGTAAAAAATAATCAATCGCATTTAAAATATGAAAATATATACTTCTGGTTCTAACTCGATAATTACAGTAATATAAACTTATTCTCGGTATAGAAGTATATTTTCAAATGCAACATAGATCGCTTTAACATAGAAATCAAGGTTAATATCATTAGAAAATTTAATAAATTAAACGTACAAAATGTTTGTTGCAGATTAATTCTAAAATTAGAGTCGCTTGTTTCTAACTATTTGAGATGCTTATACCAGAATTAGTAACTTAGTTGTACGAAGTCTGGCAGTTAATTTCCAGAACTTTTGCAATAACATCTTTATTTTGCAATTTTTTATTTTTCCCCTTCAATTTACGCTCTATCCGTATCCTGATACCTCTCTATGCAGACCTTTCACTGCACGAAGCAGAGCTGCAATGCCGTTTTCGACTATCTAATTGTTTGCACAGAGATATCTTGCAAGATAAATTGGATAGTTTCAGTTAAGAGATTGGTTCAAATATAGTTCCTCTCAAATTATTGAACAAGAAAATAAAATATGCACTATTTTCATCCCATTAATATATCCAACAACTGTGCGCGTCCCTGACTTTTGTAGAAATGTCTTGTCAAGATTTATCTATGATTTTGCTAAATCTTTTAAAATATCATAATTTCCGAAAGCATCATTTATTGTTTCGTGAGCGTTGCTTTTTATCATTGAAGTTTTGAGTAAGTTTAATTGCGAATATTGTTTATCTGAGGTAAAGAACTGTTTAGAATCCTTAGGACTCCGGAGCAAACATCTTACTTGATTAGTTTATACCAAAACTACCCTTGTTTGTATGTCATTTAACATAAGACTTACCAAAAAATCATATAAGAAACGATGCGCTGGGAGAAAAAAACCGAAGAATTGAAAAAAAAAAATACTGCCCTTTACTACAGTAAATGACAAAACAACAAAATTTCAATGGCTAATAACCACAACTGCACAGTAACAAAACGTATGAGGCCTCACTTTTTCTCGCTTTCTTCTTACAGCGCTCTAACACTCTTCTTGACAAGTATATATACAGGAATGGATAATCAAAAAAGCATTAACTAAAAAGAAAAATATGAGAAATAAAAATATCACCGAAGAAAAGAAGGGAGAAAGTTTAGGAATTATTTGAAAGAAGAAGATCAAGATATTGATTATTACGACGATTTTATTTACCAACAATGTTGTAAATAAGAGATATCTTACGTGATGGTTAAAAAGTATATATTTCTACTGTAGTTTGCTTTACAAATTGAATGTTGTGTTTAAATACCCAATCAACTTTTTTAATTTATAATCAAGAAATGCACAAAGATATTATCTTTAACCTTTAACGGGGATCGGGTCATGTTTGAGATATCATTTAGCGAGTAAAATTTTTTTTATATGGTCAGATATTGATAATCCCAATTTGAATCGTTGATAAGAAAAAGAATCAATTACAAATATGTGATTTTGGAAAATACCAATAGGAAAATATTGATGTGTGGCTAGAAATATAATATAACGAGTACTGAACGATGATATGAAAATCAGTCTTTTTGATGAAGATTACCTACATATATATGTCGAAACCCTACGCTGATTTTTAATTTCTTAAGACAAAAAAATCTGATTAATCAATTAGATACTGTAAAATAATTGTGCATTAAACGTACTTAGAAAATTAAAGCGTTAGATTTTTATCAATATTTTATATATGTACTCAGCGATAAATAAACCTGATATATAATTAACATTTATACAGAATGTGGCCTAATTTAAGATTCTATCAATAAATGAATTTTGATATTAGAACTTACATCCTTAAAAATCTTGGTTATTTCTATACAGAATATTGTAAAATTAAAATTTAAAATTGGCAAGTATCAAAAAAGCCTTTAAATATTTTTTCAATTTGTATATGTTAACTTAGGTACGTATGAGATTTGGATGTTTTAATTTTATTTTAAAAAATAATTAAACTCCGTGCACAATATTATTTTAATTTGACGTATAAAGAAAAGAAGCGCGTATAGATTGATTTAAACCTTGTTAAATAAATAACGCAACATTAAATAAGCAAATAATAGTATATTACGTAACAAGAGTGGTAAGTAGGACATTACGTACCAGTGGAAAAGTTGCACGAGTACGTAAAACCTCTTACCATTTGAGTTACGTACTATACTTTATCTACGACTCAATAATTTAAATTTCAATACTAAATATTTGACATCTCTGAAAAAATATATGACGTACGTACTGTACTGTTATCTACTCCTTTGACAGTAAATGTCATTTATACTCATTGTCACCATGTAGGGTAAGTAAGCTATAACGCACAGTTGTGCGTAATGAAACGTCATTCCAACATGACGTTTCATTACGCACAACTGTGCGTTATAGCTTACTTACCCTGCATGGTGACAATGAGTATAAATAACATTTACTGTTAAAGGAGTAGATAAAAACTAAAATGTTTCTACCGTCGTTTTTTCCAAGCCGCTAGTAATTCGTTATTTATGTAGAACGGTTCGCACATGCTCGTTATTAAAAATGCGTTCCAACCGAGAAAGAACTGTACCTACTCGAACAGTTCAGTCTTTTGTTCCAACCGCTGTTGGTATCATTTCAGAATTATTGGTATCGTCTTGCGCAATTAATTGACAGCCAGCCCATATTGTTTTCACCATATTTGTTTTTGTACTGTAAGCTTTGTTGTGGCCATATTATAGACAAATAATAAAATCACAGATTTTGTAAATTTTAATCTTTATTTAAAATATTATCTGGACCATTTGCAATTTGCTTCAATTTGCAGTATAGTAGATGTCTGTCGGACAGCTTAAATATGACGTTTTGACAATATTATTTCCAGCTCGAAAAAGCAGCAGTTTTAAATTTAAATAATTTTAAACTTTGTCGGACTCGTCAATAGGAAGCTATACACAATGTTTCAAGTATGTATGTATTAATCATTTTAAAAAAAGCGTTCTGCACGGTGGACTAATTGCATCATATATTTATATTGTTATTAAATATAATTTAAGTATTACAGATTGGAAATTAAATAACAACTTTTTTTTAATTTATAGGAAATACAAAAAACCATAATTTAAAAAATAACAAACAACTCTGGGATAGAACTGGACAAGAAAGTTGGAGGAGTAATGAAAAATGATTTGCAAAACAATAATTACCAACATATATAAAATTTTATCGAAAGGAACAAAAAATAATTTGTAGAGTAAACAGAATTGTAAGATTGTTTTCACACACCTTCTTTTATTAAGTACCTTCTCCTATTTTGTGTTACAGTAAGCCATCCTATCTTAGTAATCTAAGTATACATATAATAAAACTGTAGAAATGTATATGTTTGTGCGCGCATCACATGAAAACTACGGATCAAATTCGAATGTGGTTTTTAAAGACGTGTTTGTCTTCTTTCAACTCAACATCTGGTGTATAAAACTTTCCCCCCCTCCCCTTTAAGGGGTGATGAAAGAAATTTTTATGCAAAAATTAACACGCCACGCGAACGATGTCGCAGGTACATCGAAATAAAACCCAAAAATGTGGTTAGATTTTTTTGTCCCTTTGTCTGTATGTTTGTGCGCGCATCACATGAAAACTACTGATCCGATTCGAATGCGGTTTTCACAGATGTATTTGTCTTCTTTCAACTTAACATCTGGTGTATAAACATTTCTCTCCCATTCCTTAAATGAGGTGGGGTAAGAAATTTGTATACAACAATCACACGTCACGCGAACGACGTTGCGAGTACAACTAGTACTTATATAAAAAGCTACAACCTAGAACGATTCTTGGGACGATTTTGTGCACTAATTTATTCTGTAATGATTTTGAAACGATTCTGGGATCGTCATAAAATGTGGGTTGGAACAAACCTAATGATGACACGTTCCACAAGTGTTGGTCTCAAATTACAAAAGACTAGCGCACGTTGCGGTTGCGTCGTGACTTTAACCCACATGGTCAACGAGAAAAGAATTATGTAGGACTATGTCTGACACAATTGTATAAAGCAATTAACAAAATTTAAAACGTGAAATGTAAAGAATAACTAACTTTTAAATAATTTAATGCATGGCGGGCTATTGAAATATCTCTCTCCCTCTCTTTTTTTGATGTGAAACATCTATAGCGGCACGTAAATCAGATTTCTCGCGTGGCGACGGTGACGTATGACGTAAAAAACCTAACGCATAGATAATAATATAATAAAGAGATGTACTGATACCTTATATGAAATTGGTCTCATGTTTTGAGCGACACCAACAATAGGGGGAAGAAGCTCATCGATTCAAAAATTTGGCGGGACAGGGTATGAATTGTTTCATATAGAAATATACTTTTAAAGCTCATATTTTAATTTTTAATATTTTTACTGATGTGTAAAAATATTAAAAATTGAAATATAGACTTAAAAGTGCATATTATCTTATAATATTTAGGTAAATAAATATAAAAACTAAGCAAGTTAAAATGGTTTCGTGGGACACCAGGTAGGAACTATGTTCCTTCGGCTAATGAAGAATCGACACATAACACTACTCGCTTGTTTATACGACTGTAACGCCTGCGCACGTCTTATTTAACGGTCAATATATCAAAATCAGTGAAATCTTGGCGTTAAGAAAGAAGCTTCTTTAAAATTCAAGGTGAGCTTTAAAGAGTAATGTATACAATTATTTCTTCTCACCTTTCCTAACTACTTTCAACTATCAAGATTTAAAAAAATTATATCTCATATTACTTTAACAAAAAAAGGTAAAAGTTAAGATATATACAAAAAAAAATTGCATCGGCCGGGAATCGAACCCGAGCCTCCCGCGTGGCAGGCGAGCATTCTACATCTCGTTACGGGTTTTTCGTTACGGTTTTTTACTATTACATTTTTTTCAGTTCAGTCACACAGCAAAATCCCTATCTTCTCCAAGCCTGCCGTAAAGAACTTAGTTCCAGTAGTTCCAATAATAAACAAATTTTGATGTGAAACATCTATAGCCGCACGTAAATCAGATTTCTGGCGTAGCGCCGGTGACGCAAAAACCTAACACGACTCCGCATACTATCTATTCTATAAAAATGAATGTTTGTCTGTATGTTATCCATGAACTCAAAAACTACTGGACCGATTATTATGAAAATTGGTATATATATATTTTTTAAATTTTCAAAATTTTTCAAAAATTTGAAAATCATGATAATTTTGAAAATTTTGAAAATTTTCAGAATTTTCAAAATTTAAGTTTTTAAATTTTTCAATGGTTACTTTAATCGCGCGTAAAGGTTACACGCACACTCTTTTTTTTTATTAAATACTGCATATACTTTTACAAAATAATGTTGATGTTTCACATCTGCCAGGCGTCCCGTGACGGCTCACATTTTTTTTTTCTCTCTCTGGAGCTCTTACAACCCAGGATGGGTCTTGGCTGACTCAACAATTCCCCTCCATAAGACTCTGTCCATCATTAGCTCTTCTGCTTCCGTTATATTAAGAGTTCTAAGATCTGATGCTATCTTGTCTTTCCACCGTAGTCGTGGTCTTTCTAATGGTCCTCTATCGGTCGGGGCCTGCTCCCATACTAATTTGACAGCTCTTCCATCTTCCTGTTTTTTGACATGGCCGGCCCATCTCAGTCTTTCCGCTTTGATTATTTTTACAATGTCCGGTTGATCATACAGTTCTTTTATTTTCATGTTTTTTCTACTACGATACTGTCGTGTAGTTTCATCCCGTGTAGGTTCGTATATACTCCGAAGGATTTTCCTGTCTGCAATCCTCTATCTGTTTTCGTTCTGTTTCGTCATGGTCCAAGTCTCACAGGCGTACGTCATAATCGGTCTTACAATGAAGTGGTATATTCTTATTTTATTTGTCCGAGATACATTTTTGGATTTTATTATTTTCTGTAATGCAAAACAGCAACGATTGGCAGTTTGTATTCTGATGTGAATTTCCTTGGTCATGTTATTGTCTGATAGTGGCACCTAGATATTTAAATTCATGGACTCTTTCGAAGTTATATTGGTCCATCGTCACATTTTGTCCTATTCGATCCCTACGCTCCGTTCTTGATGTGGTCATGTACTTGGTTTTACTTGCATCTATTTTTAGGCCTACAATTTTCGATGCAGATTCTATTTTTAGAAATTCTTCTTTGACGTTCACAGTTGTGTTTCCAATGATGTTTATGTCATCTGCAAAGGCCAATATGGGACGTGGGCCCCGATTTCTAAAAAGAAGAGTTTCCATTTAGCCCCTCTCACTACCTTCTCTAAAACTATATTAAACAGGAGTGGGGAGATGGCGTCTCCCTGTTTTAAGCCATTATTTATAGTAAAAAAAGGTTAAAAGCTTCCGTCCGATCCGTACTGCACTTGCGGAGCCTTCCATGCTGATTTTTGTCAAACTGAGATGTTTATTCTGAATTCCTAGTTCTATCATAGCATTCCACAGCTCCACAGTCAGGACGTTGTCATACGCTTATTTAAAGTCGATAAAAAGTTGATGTAGGGCTTTATTGTATTCCCAGCTCTTCTCCATCAGCTGACGGATTGTAAAGATCTGGTCAACGGTCGATCGGCTTCTTCTGCGCCCACATTGGTAGTCACCTAGCAGATGTTCTATGTAGGGAGTTAATCTTTCGAGTAGTACTAGGGACCAGATTTTATATCCAGTATTTATTAATGATATTCCCCGATAGTTGGAGCACTGTAGTTTGTCGCCCTTTTTGTGTATGAGTACGATGACACTCTCTTTCCAACTAGTTGGTATTTTTTCTTCTTTCCAAATCTGGAGTATGAGGGTGTGGAAGTGTTTGAGAAATGTTTCTCCTCCATATTTGCTGCTGATATTGGTCTAAAATCGTCGAAGATGAACCAAATAGTGTACGTCCAAAAAGTGCAACAACACCAGAAATCATTGAGCAAGTCTATGATGTTTTTTGTAAAAATTCAAGTTTGACTATGCGTGAAATTGCTCTGATACCATAGGTATCTCAGATGAACTAGTACTCTATATTTTACACACAGAATTGTATATTAAGAAGCTGTTCGAAAAGTTGGTGTCGCATTCATTAACAATTCAACAAAAACCGAAATTAAAAACAAATTCCCCAGCGTAATTTGGAGCGTTTCAAGCCCAATAAAACTGTTTTTTTGCTTCGTTTTGTAACTACGGATGAGACTTGGATGTAAAATCATGATCTTAAACTGAAACAAGAATGTTTACAGTGAACTGAAGCTGGTTCTTCAGCTCCAGAACAGGTGCAGTCAGCACAATCGGCAAAAAAGGTTATGGCATCATTTTTTGGGATGCAGAAGGGGATTGATTACTTTGAAAAAGGTAAGACAACTAACTCTGAATAATATTGCAACCTTTTGTGCCAGTTTGATAAAAAAAACATGACACGGTTTACAGAAGAAAGCAATCCTTTTTCAACAAGACAATACACGTGGTCACACAAGTTTATTGACGATGACTAAATTGAACAAACTGAAGTACGAATTGCTTGAACAATTACCGTATTCACCAGATTTCGCTCACTCTGACTCTTCAGAAACCGGAAACAATTCTTTCTTAGAAAGCGTTTTCGGAAAATCTTTACAGAGATGGTATAAAATCACTGGAGGATCATTGGAATAACAAGCTGCGGAATATTATATTTAGTAAAACAACAATTTCATTAAAAATTACACGCTCTTTCATTTTTGCTTTGGAACAATTGGATAAAAAAAAAAGTGTGAGGTTTCAAGGGACACCCGAATGGAACGAAGTTCCTTTCGATTAATTAGTGAAGGAATTAGTAATTTGTAAACACAACAGAGTGTTTATACATACATAAGCATTTATTATTGTCTGTATAAAATCTCTACTTACCTAAGAGTTCGTTTCTTTTAACAAAAGTGTCCATTTATACAATTCCAGAGCTTATAACACATCTTTTTATAATTACTTTTTATAATTTAAAACAGGAATTAACAATTCAATACAAAATTTTAAAATTAAAATATTTGACAGTAACTGACAGTTTAGGTAATTTGACGTAGGTACCTAAATAGTCAAGTTACGAACTATTTTTAAAATGTTTATGAATTTATTAATTTATAAAAACAGGATGAAATAAAATGTAATACTATTATAGTTAATTATTATTTTTTCTACAGTATTTTCTTTTTAATGTACATTTTCTTTTAATTTAAAATAGTGTCTTTTTAATTGTAATATATCTATCTATGAGAGAGAGGGAGAGAGAGTTACTTATTTTTTGGTCTGTGAGAGAGAGAAACATGCGTGTCGTGTCATAGTGTCGTGACAATTTTTGGTATGAATTTTTTTTGGCTAGCTCCTAGCGTCTGTTCGTAACGCGCGAAAGGGAACTTCGTTTCAAAAATGTGAAAAAAGACCTAGTTTACAGAAGAAAACACTGATTTTTCATCAAGACAATGCACGTGTTCACACAAGATTGTTGACTATGACAAAATTATGTACACTTGCTTGAACATCCACCGTACTCAACAGATTTCACTCCCTCTAACTATTACCTCTCCAGAAACTTAAAACATTTCCTTCGTGAAAAGCGTTTTTCTCCTAATGAAGAAGCTATTTCAGCCGTGGAACCATAGTTTGCAGAGCTTCCGGAAAACCATTACAGAGATGGTATAAAATTACTGTAAGATCATTGGAATAAATGTGTTTAAGTCGAGGAAGATTATATTAAATAAAAAAACTATTTCATTAATACACATTATTGAAGTTATACTTCTATTCGTACACCCTGTAGAAAAAGATTGTGTAAAGTTAAATGGGAAAAATCATTACATATGTAATGATGTGCGTAAGAGAGAGACAGAAACACTTATAAGGTATAATGGTCGTTAAAAACTAAGATAAAATATATACTACATGTTATTAGTCATAACTATAAGTCCTTTGAATACCGTTTAAACATTCAGTACAAAAAAGGGATAAATATACAAAAAACAGTCTGAACTAATGTATGAATATCATAGTGACGGACCACATGATTATTTGACAAATTATTTTTTATAATTCACGTTCACAAAGTTTCTATTTCAACACTAAAAACAGTATCGAAATAGATTCATTGTAACACTGTTTTTGGTAACTTTTTGTTTTACACAATTGGTTGCACTGCACTGATTTTCAACGAAAGAGTTCAGGTAGTAAATCAAGAAGTATGTTGTAGTAAATTATTAACTACATTATCAGCGTTATTGCTAAATTCGGAATATTTTATACAAATTTGATAAACATTCTAATTTAAAATCATTAAAACTGACAAGTGTCAAAACTGTCAAGATTGCCAACATAAATAAATATTTCGAATAACTCTCATTTTATTTTTTTTATACTTTTTAAAGTTCATTATAAAAAATAGTATGTAACACTCGAATTACAATGACGGTTTGTAGTACTCGTTCTTTGCGAAACTCACCGCTTCGCGGTTCGTTTCACAAACTGAACTCGTACTACGAAACCTCTGTCATTGTAACACTTGTATTACAATATACTATTATAATTCTGTCATGTAAGTATACATATAAAGTTTAGCATTTTATATTAATAATAATATTCAGTAATGAGTATTGTAGTCTAAAATACCGTCACATGGTTGCAGTATATTTTGCTCCATGCTTTTAAGGTTGTTGGATACATAAACAGAGTTTTTACCAATAGTGGAGGAAATAAAGCACCAAAACCTTCGAATTTTGTAACGTTAGATGGATCGGAATGCGTTTTTTTCCATTGGATTCGTTAAAGTATTAGGAAATTTGTCGCTATATTTTATAATGTAAAAATGGAAATTGCATTTCTGCATTCGAAAAGTACATTCAGACAATAGAGAGAAAACTTACAACTCGGTAAGTATTGCTGAAAATGGGTTTAATTTATATACTCGCGATTTTTGGAGTCGCTGAACACGAATATCACGATTTCGAAACTCTCCACGGCACTTGGTGTCTAGGGTATTTACCTCTTCTCCTGTGGTTTTATGTAAATTCTGTACGAAATCAGTGCACACTTTGTACTCGGCGGTTTTTTGAGTCGCTACATACGATTATAATAATGGCGATGGTCTTCGAAACACCTGGTGCTTAAGACGGACCTCGTCTCCAGGAATTTTATGCAAATTCGATACAAAAAGAATGTGCACATGGTACTAGGAGGTTTTTGGAGTCGCTTACCACGAATATAATATAGAAGTATAACTTCTGCCGGCAGTCTGACTGACTGCCACATTAGCTGTTTTTTCATATTTGTTTTCAAAACTTTTCAACCAACCTATATAATTAAATTTTTTATTTATATATTATTATATTTTAAAATTACATCTGTATTCAAGTAATGATTTAATATTTATCAGAAAAAAGCACTTGTGTCTAAAACAATGTTTGTAATAGATAGGGTAATCAGTGATTTAAAAAGAGATTACTATCGTATTAAGATAGTTAAAATATTTTAATTGATTTAAGTATTTTATTTAAATAAGTGTTTTAAATTTATATATCTTGGAGAATATTTTTTTTCTTTTTTTAAGAACATATTAAAAAATAGTAATAGTATTAGTATTCGCCTTTTGTACTTGATCTCTTCTTAACGTCTCCATAGCTGGACAGTGTAATTCCTGGGTAGTTTATTTTCATAACTTGTTCAATGCTAACTCCATCGAATTCCAGTTTACATCTTATTGGTTCTTTACTGATTACTATTGTTCTAATTTTCTGAGTTGAGATCGTCATTTTAAATTCTTTTGCTCTTATGTTAAATCTGTGAACTAATCTTTGAAGGCTATCTTCATTTTGGGCTATTAATATTGCATCGTCTGCATAGCAGAGAATTTTAATTTCATTTTTTTCCCTTTCTCTAACCTCATCCTTTGTTGACGCTTTTTATGACTTCGTCCATAATCAAATTAAATAGTATAGGGCTTAGTGAATCTCCCTGTCTTATTTCATTCCATGCATCTATAGGTTCCGTAAGTTGCCTGTCTATCCTGACTTCCATCTTGTTGTTTTGATAGACGTTTTGAATTGTTTTATGATATCCAGAGAAATTCCTCTATTATATAAAAGGTGTGTATTACATCCTTAAGTCTGAATCTGTCAAATGCCTTCTTCAAGTCAACAAAACATAGGAACGCAGGTCTATTGTATTCTAATGCTTTCTCTCTAATCGGTTTTATGACGAATACTGCATCTGTATACGATCTGCCCATACGAACACCCTGTTGTTCATCTGCTTGGTTTATGAGCTGATTTATTCGTTCTGTAAGTTCTGACGTTAAAATGTCCTAAAGGGCGTTATTTTTCTAACTAGCTCACTAAGTTGTAGGTTACCTTTCAAGAGTATTCGGTAAAAGTCTCCCTATATATTTAATTAAGGGCGACAAAGTATAAACTCCACAAATTATACTCAAACACCCGTTTTAAATGATTTATTAATTAATTAAATAAAAATATTGAAAACTAAATATTATATCAAAGGATATTAATTATGTTAATTAAAATTATTCTCTCATTAATAGAAGTCTTTGGAAACCCTTGAATTGGGTCATTTCTCGGTATCTATTGTATAGGGATGATTTTTCTTCCAATTTCCAAAAGTCGGAATGAAATACGCGATTAAAATTCTTTTTCTTTTCCTCTAGATTGTTTGACGTACTAACTCGTACGGGGCTAAGAATTGCTAATCACAATAAGAAAGATTCGATAATTTTAATATAACACCACTCACAGCACATTGAAAAATATCGCATCCAGTCGGACTTGAACCCGCAACCTTTACCTCTACGCGGTAACGGTCTAACCACTAAGCTACAGATGCATAATAATTATTTAGCTTATTGCTGTGATTACAGCAATAGTCCATAGGAAGGTAAAAATCCTTTGTGTAGCGAATTTACAAATGGCGACTTGGGAACCGAACATTTTATAGGCCACCTCACTATAAAAATGATGAGTTTAATGAGATTGATAATATTCACAATTTATAAAAAGAACTTTTTATAGTAGAAAGTTTTTTTTACTGATTTATAGGTCATATTACTATTATATATATATATATATATATATATATATATATATATATATATTACTTTCACAAGTAAGAACAAAAAAAAAACAAAAAAACTTCTCTCTCGCGAGAGATCTATCCCATTACGATAACCCAACATTCCCAACAGAATTGTCACAATCAGCTGCTTATCCAAATAGGCCACGCCAAACTTATATGAAGTCTTTCAAAATGATAATATGTATACATATTTAATTTAATAACAATCCAGTATAAATTTCGAAATCTAGGTATATGCCTAAACACACTTGAAACATGCATTGTCATCCAGTTCTTAGCTATCCTGAAAATTTCAGAGCTCTAGGTAGTCGGGAAATAGGTTTAAATTCGATTACAAAATTCCACGGAATGCAAAGAGACAAAGATCACGGCGAAAATATAAAAACTTTCTAAAACTAAAATAATACACATTACACATACCGCAATACATAGACATATATTTTTCTGTATTTTGTTAAAATTTAAGTATTGTAAGATATTTAGTAAACGATTAATTGATATAGGTATCTCTCATTGGATTATTGTCAATTTTTGAAAAATTTAGAAAGTATACAAACAATAATATATAAAATGAGATTAAGGAGAAATTAAAAAAATGTCGCATCCAGTAGGACTCAAATTTGCAACCTTTAGCTCTACGCGCTAACGCTCTAACAACTAAGCTATGAATGCTTAGCCCTCAAAACTTCTATCGGTCGATAAATTCAACTCAAGCAAGAGTAAGGCAACCATCGGCACAGGGTTAACTTTATAAAGCAAATGATAAATAAACCCTAAATCCATTTTTGAAGCAAAACTTCTTTAGCGGCACTAGGGGTAACTCAGTAATTCTAACGGACGTGACGTCATTCTAATGTACCGCGTACCGGAAACAAAACCTGATACAAAATACCTAACACGATTCTGCCTACTATCTATATATCTATATATATAAAAGAAAGTCGTGTTAGTTACACCACTTATAACTCAAGGACGGCAGAACATATTTGGCTGAAAATTGGTAGGGAGGTAGCTTAGAGCCAGGAGATGGACATAGGATACTTTTTATCCCGTTCGATGATGCCACTCACCATTAGGTGTCGCTGCAGAGTAGCAACTTCTGTCCCGTTCAACCGATTGTCATGAAAATTGGTATGTACATGTATTTTTCCACGGAGAAGGTTTGTATGATATGCTCATTAATGCCAATCGCCACTAGGTGGCGCTGCAGAGTAGCAACTTCTGCCCCGTTTAACCGATTGTCATGAAAATTGGTATGTATATGTATTTTTCTACGGAGAAGGTTTGTATGATATGTTCACTGATGCCACTTGCCACCAGGTGGCGCTGCATAGTAGCAACTTCTGCCCCGTTCAACCGATTGTCATGAAAATCGGTATGATGATGTATTTTTAATGGGTAAGATGAATATGATATATGTATTAATTAAAGTTACCACCAGATGGCGCTTCCATGTATCAAATTCAATACTAATTAATATTCGTATAAATATAAGTTCGAAAAATATATTTTTGGTACGATAAGTAAAACAAAACTATAAACTTTCTTTTCTTCTCTATCTCTTCTCCTCTTTTATTTTTCTTAAATTTATTTTAGTTATTGGCGTAGCAACGCGCGCCGGGTTCAACTAGTATTAAATAAAATTAAATCTGTAATTGTATAAATTGACAGCTTGTCATCTTGTCAACCAAAATACATTGGTGGTAAATAGTTTAAATTTGTGTATAAAGTGTTTGTTTTAAATATGAATAAACAAAGTGGATTTATTAATGAAGAAAGTGATGAAAAAATATTGAATGAAAATGAGTGAGTAGGTACTCTATATGCATAAATTTTATTTTTGGTGTGTAATTACACTATTTATACCCAATTATTTATACCTATTATTTATACCTAGCTATTTTCATTTTATAGACTTAAAGAGCTAAAAAGAAAAAGAAATTGTGAACGTCAAAGGGCATATTATAAGCGCCAGAAATATTTGAAGAAAAATGAAAATAAAAAAAAGACGAGAAAGCGACATTCATTATGATTTGATTAAGTAAGTTTATATACATACATACATACATATTATGATAGTAAATAATTATTTATAGGGAAGCTTTACGTTAAGTAAAGAAGCATGTTGCACGTTTTTGTTCATAAAATAATAATATTCGAAATGTTTTAACACTTGCTTATACTTATTTTAGGTTTGGTAAGGTAGCCATAAAGGCCATAAAACCACTAGTCAGGATGGCTGATCTTTTACCAGCAATAACAGATCCTTCGTAGAACTGAAGAAAACAAACTCAACTCAGGATTTTAAATTTTATGGAATATGCTATAAAATGCTACAAAATGAAATGGTTATCTAACTATCGAAGGCTCTTGTGTTGTATTGTATTACAATAAGGTAGATACAGCTACAAAATCACACATTCTAAACGTAATGTGTGTATATTTTTAATATTGTTTACCTATTATTGAAGCAAATTTTCTTTAGGCGCGACTAGGGGTAACTCTAATGTTAGATTCTAACGGAAGATTCTGACGGAAGTAACGGTCTGATTTTAGCTATGGGAGGAGCTTTAATTTTCAAAATGTATTTATGAAATTTTCAAAATTTTCAAACGGTTTCAAATACATTAATGGTATTTAGAGAGTAAAATCTATGTTTCACATTTTAGTTATCATAAACCTATTATTTCATATATAAAAAATAATGATAACTTTCAAATTCCTATTTCTAATGAATAATATAAATATAACATCTCATATTTTGTAAAGTATATAGACAATAAATATGATTGAATTGTAATTAAATATTTATTTTCCGATACGTACGTCAACAAGTTTTACTTCAATCGCGCGTAAAGGTTACACGCACACTCTTTTTTTTTATGAAAATTGGTAGTGCTTAGCAACATTATGTGGACAATTAGTTATCGATTGGACTATATGACGCGAAGGACTAAGGTTGCAACTAGATGAAAGTGAAGCCCAGAACCGGAGATAGAATTTAAAAAATAAAAATAATAACAGGACTTAATATAAAATATATGTATTTAGCAGAGAAGCGAAATTATAATACTGTAAAAGTATTCAACCGATTGGATAAAAAAAGATAATAACACTCCAAACACTTGAAAATATTTGAGTAAAAGTAATTTTAGAGAAAATATACGCCGAAAAAGAATATCAAACCATAAGGAATGAATAAAAAATGATCGAAGAATTGTAGTCACAATTACGAGAGTAAATTAGTAAAATATTTAAAAATTACTTTTAAAATAATGAAATTAGTTTAAACCAATGAAATTTTAGAAATTTAATTAACATTATTTGTAGGAATAAGAAATACGTTAATTTAATAGTATTACTTGCTAAATTCTGCAAATCCATATAAAGAGATTTTTAAATAAACATTAATTTGTTTAGGATATTTTGCAATTAATTTGAACAAATTTCAAATTAATTATATTTGTTTTAAATTATGTTAATATCTTTAAAATTGTTTTGACATCATTTAAATTAATGTTACTTTATATTACAAAAGAATACCAAAAAGATGAATTAAATATTAAATAAATTGATCTTAATAAGAAAACTACCAATTTAGGACATTTCTGATATTATCAAATTACCGAAAAAAATATTACAAATTTAATTATATTAATTATTAAAATAAAATTATATTACCAATTACATTTAAAAATATTATTTTATATTTAATATAAGTAAATTATGCCTAATAATTTTCGATTGTTCTTAAGTTATTTTTGGATTTTTTTTATTACTGTTTACCAAATTTCTCTATTTTTTTTTATTTTTCTAGATTCTAACTTCATACTACAAACTGTTATATTAAATTATTAATTATTTTCAATTATTTCGTATGTACTTATTATGTGTAAAAAATCTCGAAAAAAATTATGAGAATAAAAATAAATATTTAAAGAAATACGAAAAATGTAACAAATTCAGACTAATGTTTATTTTAAAATTCTTACTAGTATTAAAAAAAAATTTGTTATATTTACCTATACATGCTGCAATATAAAGAAAAGTACGATCTGGTTTAGAAGCAGTCATTTTTCAAAATTAACAAATCACTTTGGATTGACCGGTTGAACTTGTGTTAAGATAACTACTTCTTAGGTCCCCTCTACTAACATATATATCTGTAATCTTCAGACTCCTCCATTTTTCTCAAATTATCATTTTATTGACTAATTGAACGACGTAGAATTACACGGATTACGTATTAGTCAATTTCAAAACTAACAGAATTTAAACTATTAGGTATTTTAATCCCACGGTAAACAATTTTTAATAATTAATACATGAAAATTATGTACCCTCCCTTTGACTTAATCAGGTAGACACATGTGGTTAAAGTGTATAGTTCAATATACTTTATATTTTTCTAATAATTTTAATTTTAACTAATTAAAAAAAATATTTTGTAATAGAATTATACGTTACAAGGTCGGTAGGTGACTTATTGCAGTACGAGTTAGTTTACAGACGAGGCGATGTAGGAGGCCTGGCCTACGAACTATTTAATTTTTATAATTCCTCGTCTATCGGAGTCGCCGAAAACTCGGATGCGGTGTTGAGAGGGGAATTTGGAGTTCGATAATTAGCAGTGTCGAGATTTGATTCCCTTTTCATTTTTGTGCTTCTTACAAACAGTTCTTTCAATACATTTTCCCTTCGGCCGATTGCCAAATTTGAAGGGTCCTAAGAAAGGGCTGAAAACAAGGAACCAATTTTTTTGGTAGAGAAGCTTTTGCCTAGCCGAATTTTAATTTGCTGCCGTATCCTGTCTGTGACCGCACCCAAGGCCTTTTCTCCGAAGAATCTTCTGAAGATTTTTTTTTATTTGAAAACATCTTGCCATCGGCATCTTTAACCAGGAGCTAAAGTGGACCGAATTTTCCCTCGATCACGTCCTTTTTCGAGGACAGAAACCATAAAGATAAGAAATTAGTTTTTCACTATTTTTTTACTAATAATTCTTGAAAATTTTCATTCAGAATTTTTGAATAAACAATTTTAAACTGATTAATTCTCTTTTATTTGTATGTCTGTATTTGGCGCCTATTTTATTTGTTTGGGGGGAGTTAGAAAAAAGCCAGAAGGAAGCCACGAACCCTGGAGCTAGCCAAGGGTATTTTCTCGTTACACACTGTCAAATAATTTTTTTATTATTAAGATTAAATTGTTAATATAAAATTAAATAACATTGACTTCTTTTTAAGTATGGATGTAAAAGTAAGTAATTAATTATTTTATTTTTATTTAATAGTCATTATAGTATTTTAAATGTCAAAAATTAAAAGTAATTGTCTTTCCTTAAGCAATTAGAGCAGCGTTGCTAGGCAACACATTACAGTACCTGATACCGTAATGTTTTACTTACCGGCGCCAAATTGATTATAGGGAAGTGTATTTACCGGACAGGATGAAATCAAATAACTTTTTTGGTCCTCCGTCCAGAAACAATACTATTAATTACTTTAAAATCGTCCGGAAAATGGGATTTTCCGGCCTAGGCCGGCAAAGTAGCTTTTAGATTATCTAAAGAGATGGCGCTATGAGTTTGAATTTTAAGTCATTAAAAATACATAATGAATATTACAAATTTTAATTAAATTTATTTAAAAACTGCGTATAATATACTAAACTTACCTATAACTTTTTCTAAAGATAAGCAGGATTCTAATTTACATTTAATTACTTTTACAACTTGTATCTTAAAATTTGACATTTATGTCAATTTATGAACATCTTTATATAAACATCTAATCTTGTATGTCACAAAGTAAAAAGTTTTTGAACTTGTTGTGTTGGCAACATATGTTAATTAAAACACTAATAACTGCTGAAGCTAAACACGTATATTAAGTATTAAACAAGTTATTACACAATACACAACAACACAACTATATTATAAACATCCAATGTGGCGCTTATATCTGTCGGCTCTCTTCTAGTCAGTGGCCTTAGTTCAGGTAGCACAAACAGTCAAGTCTTGAACATAACAGAACTTTTAAAAATATTAAAAATTAGTCGGACCAAAAAATCGTGTGTGTTACTTGTCCGGAAAATGTTTTGCAAGTGCTCGTATTGTTTCGCCTCGGTGCTACGCACCTCGGCTACACAACTTTACTCGCTCTTGCAAAATGTCATTTTCCGTCCTTGTGTCACAAATAACTATTTATTACATGTGGACATTATGAAATACCACTAACACCCTTCTCTAACTTTGTCCTGTAGTTCATCCAGCATCTAATTTTAAGGTTTATGTATTTTTGATTTAAAATAAACACAGAGAGAAATTCAATGGAGTCAAATTCTGTGAAAGAGTATGCCACTGCAGTGCACCACGTATTCCTATCCAACACTCCGTATACATTCAAACCAATCATTCTCTTTGGTTTGTAAAAATATGGGGTCGCAATAAGTTGTTCAAAAATCACTAAATTATTAAAATGATCTTTTGACACCATTTTATCAATACATAGTTAATTGCTATAGTAAGTTCAAATACCATGACCCAATTAATTTTTCTTCCAAAAATATATTACCTACAACATGGTTCCACATACATTAATTTTTTAAGAAGTCTGGATTTCTAATTTTTTAATAAATGCGAGTTTTAATTTGACCAAGAATAAACTTTATAGTTAATTATAACGTGTGTTCTAAAAGTTTTGGATTTTTTTAAACAGAGAAATTTATCTGAACACTAACTAGTTATTTATTTATTTGTTTATTTATTTATTTATTTATTTATTTATTTATTTATTTACGGCAAGCCCATTTAAGCAGTAAATTACAATTTAAAAACACTAACATATATATGGCTCTATAAAACAAAAGGGTTAAAAATACAAGTAAGATACAAACTAAACACATTAATAAGACATAGATGATAAAAAGATTAAATAAAATTATTTATTAAAGCTCGGTATTAAGTAATCGAGTTTTGAATGAATGAAATGGGGTGTTGAATATCTCAAGACTATTATGAACATTGGCTAATCGTAACATTCTTGGAATACAGCTATTAAAAGTTTGGTCTAAACGATAAAAAGGTATATAAAATGTTTGTTGCTGTCTAGTTGGCCGGATTGGAACAAAAAGATTTATTTTTGCTAGAAGTTCAGAACAGCTGCTTCTGCCATGTTTCCTCCTAGTTTCCAAGGGAGCGATGTTCAGATATTGTTCCAAAAAACAATAGTCGCAAGGAACACCCAATTTAAAAGCTATGTATCTAAGAAAATTGTGTTGCACATTTTCGATGTTCCTGCTATAAGTTATGTAATGTGGAGACCAGACAGAAGAACAATAATCAAGGTGCGGTCGAACTAATGAACAATAAAGAACTTTAATTGCTGTTGTGTCAGTGAAATCGCGGGTAAGCCTTTTGATAAAACCAAGCATTTTCATGGATTTTTGAATAACTGAGGGTATATGTTTACTGAAATTTAAGGTAGGGTCAAGAATAACTCCAAGGTCTTTGATTTGGTTAACAGACTCCAGGGTGTGACCATTTAAGTTGTAATCAGAAATAATAGTAGGCACATGTGATCGATAAAAACGCATGACATGGCATTTAGTAACATTCAAGTCCATGCCATTTAAGAAACACCAGTTGGACAGATTATCAAGGTCAGACTGAAGTAACAAAGCGTCATAAGAGGACTTGATAATTAGGAATATTTTCAAATCATCTGCAAATAATAGTGCTTTGCCGTATCTGAAACAGTGAACGATGTCATTAATAAATAAGTTGAATAGTAAGGGACCGAGGTGCGACCCTTGAGGAACACCAGAGGTAACTTGAATTATGTTAGAATAATGATGATTTGCTCTCACCATTTGAGTCCTGTTCGTAAGGTAGCTGCTTATCCATTGCAGTAATGTCCCACATACACCATATTTTTCGAGCTTCTCGAGTAAGAGAGTGTGATTGACTCTATCGAAAGCCTTGGAAAAGTCTGTGTACATTGAATCAATCTGGTAGCCCATTTCCAATGCTTCAGACAGAAAATCAACATAGGTCACCAAATTTAATTCGGTAGATTTACCAGCACAAAAGCCATACTGTTGCTCAGTTATAATGCTAGAGCAGTCATGGCTAAGGTAATCTGTAATAATGTTCTCAAATATCTTAGGTATACTACTGAGAATAGATATTGGTCGATAGTTTTTAACATCAGACTTGCTACCCGATTTGTTTATTGGGGTGACATAAGAAAGTTTCCAATAATCAGGAAATTAAACCGTCTCGATAGATTTATTAAAAATATGGAAGAGAGGGCGAGATAATATAAAACTGCAATTTTTAAGTAAAATGGGAGGAATAATGTCAGGACCTGGACCTTTCTTTATGTCAAGATTTGATAATTTCTCATAAATAGTCGAAATTGGAATGTGGTAAGAGGAAACATTTATCAACAGTTATCATATATTACAACTCTATACTTAACTAAACTATATTATCAAATTATGTCGAGTGGCTCATTCTGCTCTACCCAATGCAAATGTCTCTTATGAGGTCTTGGACGAAACTCAATTTCTCTCAGTTTTTTAGAAATTGGCCTTTGTGATTGTTTTTGAAGTTATACTTCTATTCGTGCACTCGGTGGAAAATATTTGTGTAGAGTTAAATGGGAAAAATCATTACATATGTAATGGTGTGAGTAAGAGAGAGAAAGAAACACTTATAAGGTTTATTGGTCGGTAAAAACAAAGATGAAATATTTACCACATCTTATTAGTCATAACTATAAGTCCTTTGAATACCATTTAATCATTCACTACATTGAAAAGAGATAGATATACAAAAACAGTCTGAACTAATGTGACGGACCACATGATTATTTGACAGATTATTTTATACTTCTGTCACGTAAGTATACATATAAAGTTTAGCATTTTATATTAATAATAATATTCAGTAATGAGTATTGTATTATAGTCTAAAATACCGTCACATGCTTGCAGTATATTCTGCTTTATGCTTTTAAGGTTGTTGGCTACATAAACAGATTTTTTACGAATAGTCGAGGAAATAAAGCAATCAAACCTCTGAATTTTGTAACGTAAGATGGATCGAAATGCTTTTTTTCACTGGATCAGGAAATTTGTTGCCATTTTTTATAATGTAAAAATGGGAAATTGCATTTCGGCATTCGAAAAGTACATTCCGAACAGATAATAGAGAGAAAGCTTACAACTCGGTAAGCATTGCTGAAAATGAGTTCAATTTATATACTCGGGGTTTTTGGAGTCGCTGAACACGAATATCATGATGCCAAAAGTCTCCGCGGCACTTGGTGCCTAGGGTGTTTACCTCTTCTCCTGGAGTTTCATGTAAATTCTGTATGAAATCAGTGCACACTTTGTACTCGGCGGTTTTTTGAGTCGCTTAATACGATTATAATAATGGCGATGGTCTTCGAAACACCTGGTGCTTAAGACGGACCTCGTCTCCAGATATTTTATGCAAATTCGATAAAAAAGAGTGTGCACATGGTACTAGGAGGCTTTTGGGGTCGCTTACCACGAATATCATATAATGATTTTGCTAAATCATTCGCATACAAATTTATGAATCCATGCGCATGCATAGAAGTATAAGTTCTGCCGCCAGTCCCGCCGACTGCCACACTAGTTTTTTTTATTTTGGGCTTCTCAGCCTTTATGATAAACCTTCCTAGACAGTAAAGGTTAAAAATCCTCTATTGGGCGAGCCTGCGACTAGTTTGGAAAATTATCGATTTTAAGAACAAAAGGTATGTGATGTTATTAATACCAGTTTTGGATAACTCTTGAGTAATAGCATGATGCTAGTTTTGAAATTGCACACCTAACTAGAAATTAATGTGCAAATTTCGCTTTTTGTTTTTATCTAACATTACCAGGGTATTCCTCTACGTTGTCTGTATAAAATAAATGGTTTTCGTTCATTTTAGAACTACTTAAAGTAGAATACTTTTGATATTATTTTTTCATTGGATTTAGTTGATAGCATCTTGGTATACGGAGGGGTTGTACTTGAGAGTATTTGGGGCACTTACATTTCTTTCCTCCACAATTCCAACAATATCTTACTATTAAAAGATCTGTATTGACAATCCAGTCACCTTGTTGATATTACAGCATGTTATTTTGTTCTTCTGAACAATCACTCGGACCTCTGTGCAGTAAATGCACGTGGTTTTACATTTTTACATTATATTCCCTGTTCGCAGTCTGTTCTAAATAAATTCGTTCCAAAATCAGTTTAACATCGTCAGCTTTTTACTTTTTATTCTCATTGAGGCCAATGCCAACCATTGTGCCTGTTCATCAAACATATATTTTGACAAAAATCATATCATTGTTAAGTTTTATTTATGTTACTTTTAATTTTAAAAAGAACAATTTGAAAATTGTAAAATAACAATTTAATTCTTTCAAATTAAAACTTGTTAAGTTTAGATATTAAAAAGAACATTTGACTCATTATTTAGCTTGCCCAGAACTTACAACATTTTTGTTACAATTATCTGTAAATAATGCTTAATTTGTTAGACAATCTCAAAAGATCCGCAGTAATCTAGTTTTTTTGCCAATCTGGTCGACAATTGATGCAGGTTGAACGATTCTACCAGGATATGGAAAGAAAGGTAACAGAGGGTAAATCACATTCACACATGATAGTTCATTACTACTTCAATATTAAAAGAGATAAACTTTTTAAGTCTTATTTAGAAAAAAAATTGTTTTAAAAATGTTTGTAATTTAGTTATAAACCATTGTAAATCTTTATTTTGGGTAATATCATCTGTTTCACACTTTTTTGAAGTTATACTTCTATTTATGCACTGGATTTGTGTGGGGTTAAATGGCAAAAATCATTACATATGTAATGGTGTGAGTAAGAGAGAGTCAGAAACACATATAAGGATCAGTACATTGTAAAGAGATAGATATACAAAAAACAATCTGAGCAACTGTTTTGGAATATCATAGTAACGTATTACATTGTGTTTGACAGATCACTTTATAATTCTGTCACGTAAGTAAACATATAAACTTTAGTATTTTATATTAATAATATTAATCATAATATTCAGTAATGAGTGTTGTAATGTAGTCCATACTACCGTCACATGGTTGCATTATATTTTGCACTATGGGGTTTTGAAAACAATTTTTTTGTACATTGATCGTTTTACTGTTTAGTTTTCGTGTTTTAAGTAAGGACACACATCAACTGGTCCTATTTTTCTAAGTATTTCTTTAATTGAATACAGTTGATTTAAAAAAACATATATACTTCTACTTGCCTGTGTTTGTAGTTATTAAGTTTTATTAGTTAACAGTGTTGCCATTGATATATATTTGATGGCAGCGAGTGATGTTGATATAAATGTGAAAATTACATGCGCGAGTTGTAAACGATCTCTGAAAGGCGAATTAAAATGTACCAAATGTGAAAAACAGTATCATTCTGCTTGCCTAGTTCGCCTAAGAGGCGCAAAAGTGGTTGGTCAAAATTTAATAATCTGTCCATCATGTGCTAAAACTGAAAATGATGGCGACCATGCGACATAATAAAAAATACAGTGCTATTTGTTTGGTCGAGCACTTTCTTTTAACAGAAGAGATTCAGCATCTAAGTGTCTTTGGTTATGACCTGAGCTCTTATTTTTGTTGTGTACAGAATAAACGTGGTGGAGCTATGATTTTGGCAAAACATGGTATGGAGGTAAATCCTTTAAAAATGATCGAAAACTTATCAGTTGAAGGACGAAACACCTGGTACTTAAGACGGACCTCGTCTCCAGGAAATGTTATGCAAATTTGATACAAAATCAATGTGTACTCGGTACTAGGAGGTTTTTGAGGTCGCTGAACACGAATATCATATAATGATTTTGCTAAATAAATCATTCGCATAAAAATTTATGAATCAAGGGCGCGTGTATAGAAGTATAACTTCTGCCGGCAGTCCCACTGACTGCCACACCCTTTTTTTATTTGTGTTTTTTCAATGGTTGTATTAAAACCAACAGTTATATACAAGAAGAAGACGAAGTAAATGCAAATAAAAGAATCTGGTGGTTAATGGTATTTCTGGAGGCACCGCACCAAAATTAGTTAAGAACAATTAGAAAGTCGAACAGCAAGTACCTACCTGTTGATCAATGCATTCAATCTACCTTGTATATTTGGAAAAGAAAAAAAAATATTTCGTTTACAATTTATTTACAAAAAATTATTAACAAATATTATTCCACAATTTGCGAAAAATCAGTCCTTTCAGTTCATGTTTATTTTATAATGTATAACTATATAATTTAATGAAATTTTTTTTTAAAGAAGAGTATTTATACAATATAACTTTTCTACAGTTTCTAAATTTTCTTTGTCAACGTCAATGACTTTAACGTAACTGACGTTTGCTCTATACATAATAATATAAAAATATTATCTTCTTGTTGTACCTGCTAACACGCTTTGAATTTCATTAAAACTTTTACCAGAGGTTTCTGGAAGAAATTTATATATAAAACCAAAAGCTAAGAAGCAACATACTGTAAAAATGCTGAAAGATCCAGATTTTCCGATTAAACTCGAAATTAAACCAAAGTAATTTGTGATGAAGAATCCAAATACCCAGCAAATGGATGCCGTTGCTGAAGAAGCAGCTGATTTTATATTACCAGGAAATAGTTCTCCCATAACAGCCCATGCTAGAGGTCCAAAACCAAGACAATAAGTTACAATGAAAATTACAAGACACAAGATGGGTAGCCAGCCGATGTTTGAGACATCACTTCCTTTATTATCTTTCAAATAAAAGAAGTATGCTAATACACCCTGCGAGACACCCATACCTAACCCAGATTGCATCAATAAGACTCTTTTACCTAATCTTTCTACCAATAATGGAGTCAAACCACTTGCTATGATTTGAATTACACCAATGATTATTGTACAAATTTCTGGTGCTAAGGGTACCCCAGCGTCGGTAAAGATACTCTGGGTAAAAAAGAGAATTATATTAATACCAGAAAGTTGTTGCCATGCTACTAAGTTTAGAGAAATAAAAAGAGCCATTTTAGTAGCTCTTGTTTTAAAAATGTCCATAAAACTACCTTGATTCTTCTGGTCAGCTTCGACTTGAATTTTGAGTATTTCCAGCTCTTTTCTAGCTAAACTTTTTTCATTAGCCCGCAGTTTAGTTAAAGCTTCTAATGCTTGTTCATTTTCATTAATTTTTATCAAATAGTAAGGACTGTCAGGTATAAACATTATAAAAAGTATTAGGAAAATTATTGGTGGAATTATTAATATAATATTGAAAGTTTTAATCGATAAATAAGGCCCTAAAGCATAGGAAAATAATAATCCGATTACAACAAACAATTGCATAAACGAACCTAAAGAACCTCTAACATCATCATCAGCGACCTCTCCTATATACATCGGTAAAACAGTAAACACTATTCCAACACCCAAACCACATAAGAATCTAGACAAAAAGAATAACATAACAGAGTTAGCAAGAATGTTAATAAAATATGCCAATATAAACGGCACTGCAGCTATCACTAGAGATTTTTTTCTTCCTAATTTGTCTGCTAAAACGGCTGCTCCTAATGGTCCTATTGCTGCTGCTAGTGGTAAAAATGATCCTACCCAACCTTCTTCCGAAGCAGACATCACATGATCCAAAGGACTAGTTGTTAAGTTTTTTAACAAGGGAATTTCTGGAGATGTCCATCCCAAGGCTGTACCACACACGAAAGAGGCTAAGTTAGCTATAAGAAAATAAACAAATTATTATTTCATATTAAGAACTAAAAGTTAAGAAATAACAATATACTAGTTAAATACATATTGTTTTTACAATTGTTATGAAAACCTACTCTTGGTTATTATTATAGTTTTCAAACAAGCTTACGATTCTATGATAAGAAGGAGGCTGTACCATGCCGTAAGAGTACCTACTTTGAATTCCGGAAAAGATTATCAGACTAGTTAAAATGACCTTAATGAAGACCGACAATAGAGTAAGGAAAGAAGGAAGCCTAACAGGAAAATTTGAAGTTAAAAGGGGATTAAAGCAGGGAGATCTAATGTCCACAGTACTCTTTAATTTTTTGTTAGAGACAATAATGAGAGAGACTGGAATACGAATGAAAGGTATGATTTATGACAACAGAAGCCAGGTCCTGGCCTTTGTGGACGATGTAGTATTAATGGCAAGAACTGAAAGGGAACTCTTTGAAGTGAAGGCCAAACAGTATGCACTGATAATTAATGAGGAAAAAACAAAGTACATGGAAATAGGACAGGCTACATATGAAGAAACTCAACTAAAGACTACTACAAACAATAAGAGTAAAGATTATTGCTTCAAAAAGGTGTCAGAGTTTGCGTATCTAGGAGTAATACTAACAAGTATAGTGTTAGAAAACCAAGAAATTGAGAAGCGAATTTCGAGAGAAAGGAAGACTGTCGGAGTACTACTCTATTAAGAGAAAAGAACATCTCTAGAGAAGCAAAATTGAGACTATACCGGACAGTCATACAGCTCACCGTCCTTTATAGAAGTGAAACATGGACTATGAACAAAAAAACATAAACATATGCAGAAAATCTGGGAGCGGAGTGTCTTAAGGAAGATTTTCGGGGAAGTAAAAGACGATAAAAACGTTTGGAGGAGACGGACAAATGCAGAGATCAAAGAGCTGTACCAGAAACAGGAAATTAGCTGGATGGTCAGAACAAAGCGACTTGGATGGTTAGGCCATTTTACGAGAATTTGACGGAAGGTGGGCAAAGGACTCGCTGCTGAGAGGGAAAGGAAAGAAGAGGAGAGGACAACTACGAAAAAAGTACCTAGCTAGAAGCGTGTAAGGAAGACCTAGAAACAATCGGGTTAGCAAATTGAAGAAGTGCGGCCATGGACAGAGAAAGTGGAGGAAAGCAGTTAAGAAATTGCAAGCCATGCTTTAAGGCCTTTTGAGCTATATTTATATATATATGTTACAGAATGTAGTTGTCTACCATAGTAGTCCAGAAAAATAAGGAAAAAAATGCCCTGTTGGTGACTTCTTTTCGCTCTGGTTTTTTATGTATTATGGACCTTAATAACTAAAACCTATTGCATCTATTGCATAAATGAACTGAAATAGAATTTATCTTGGAAACGATCTCAGTTGATTGTTTTTTAGGTCCTAAGTAAATTGAAAAAACGTTTAATTAAAACACGCTATTTTTCCATTTATATCTAAAAATCATATACAGTAAGATATTAGATAAGAGAAGTTTCATTTGTAATGATAAAGTTTGATATAATCAGACCCTTGGTACAAAAATTGTTACAGAAATTTATCGTACCGCTCGGTGCATAAAGCATGCTTAGTTCTAACAGTGCGTATATTGATGTACCACTTGAATTATGTACTATACTTTATCTATGCTAAAGGTGTAAAACCATACGTAGATTATCCGCTATGTCATACCCACATTCACTCAATTTAAGACTAAAGGGAGGTTCAAAAATTTTATCTCAAAATTAATACTATCAATCTACTACTAGATAGGTAAATACTGACAAGCGGTAGATTTCACAATCAGTGACGACAATGAATTCTAAATGGATTATAAAATATTTAATCAAACTGTAGAAACTAGTAGGTACCTATTAAATTTTTGAACTTATATTTGTATTTAAATATAGCTAGGCACACACAAAAAGGATTTTTAAACGATTTGTTCTGTGACAGTCAAAGACGCTTGGTTTATATGTACGTTAGTGGCCGAAGCCTGAAATATTCGTGACATATCGGATCCGCTGGTAGTATGCCGGCAGTTCCGTCATGCCACAGATCTTATAAATATCTGCCAGTTAGTGTGTAACCACGTGCTTCAGTGCGATTGCCAATTGTTTATTTCCTTTACTTAGCGTCTATACACACAAACCACCAGTGTCCGACACCGGTGGCGACCACCGGTCGGGCGAGTCTTTACACATGAAGCCACTTGTGTCCGACACCGGTGGTTGCCACCGGGGGCGCATCAGCCGGGTATACAAGGTTCTTCTTCAATAGCAGTTACAAAATCCTCAGTATTGCTTTCAAAATGTTTTTCCATAATAAACGATCAAACAATTTCAAGATTCAGACACAACAAGTGGTTGATGTGTACACCTCTATTAAAAACAACGTACTGCTAAAAATAAAATATAGGAAAGTGGCCTGGCTGGTGACGAGTGTAGGACACTAGCGTAGCGGCAGTCGAGCAGCTAAAAGTGGTGTGGTCCGCAAAGTAGCTCGTCTGTAATCGTACATTTAAAACAATGCATTGCTATCGGCGGTCGCCACCTGTGTCGGACACTAAGCGTCTATACACACGAACCACCAGTGTCCAACACCGGTGGCGACCACCGATCGGGCGAGTCTTTACACATGATGCGACTTGTGTCCGACACCGGTGGTTGCCACCGGGGGTGCATCAGCCGGGTATACATTAGAAAACATATAAATATAGCAAACTAGTCATTTTACAATGGATCCTATATAGTAAAGTAACATTAATGACGAGTGCTTTATAATTCGACGACGACGCAGGAGGAGAATGAAATCAAAACAATTTTGGATACATCCATTTTTTGATAACTCTTTCCCAAGCATTTTTTTTAGCAATTTTATCGCTATAATCATCAAGTTTGTTGTCCCAAATAATTGGTTCACCTTCAAAAGCAGTTATAAAATCCTCAGTATTGCATTCAAAATGTTTCTCCATAATAAACGATTAACAATTTTAAGATTCAGAGACACAAAAAGTGGTTGGTGTGTACCTACACCTCTATTAAAAACAACGTACTGCTAAAAATAAAATATAGGAATGTGGTCCGTCCGGTGGCGAAGGTAGGACACTAGCGTAGCGGCAGTCGAGCAGCTAACAGTGGTGTGGTCTGCAAAGTGGCTCGTCTGTAATCGTACATTTAAAACAATGCATTACTATCGGTGGTCGCCACCGGTGTCGGACACTGGTGATTCGTGTGTATAGACGCTAAGATGGAGTGGACAAAAGAAATCATAACAGAAGTTATTGAAATGTACCGAGTGAGACCGTGTCTGTGGAAAGTAGATAGTTGTTAAAGTCATGATGTTCGTGTTGCCGAAGTTCCTGTACTAATGCCATATGACCTTATTTAGGTCATTTTTTATCTATTTTTTCATCCATTTACTTCTACATCGTGTTCTTTTCTTTCTTTCTATTTGTAACATACACAAACCCATGAGGGCCACTTTTCTTTTTTTACGTTCAGACATATTCGTAAGTACACATACATGACTGCCAAATTGTTACAGATTTAACCCTTAACTAAGGGATCTGTTCCTCCAAATATCAAATCCGTTGATATAATAAAGGGTGAAATATGTAAGTTAATGGAGACAAGATATGCGGGACAGATATGACATATCTGGACGGCAGGATGGATCTTTCAAAAATCCCTTTCGTGTGTGCCTAGCTAATGTTAAACCTATCGCTATTGCTTAGATGAAATGAAACCGATAGGCCAAACATTTTCCAAAGCAATTATATATATTTAGGTACAAATTTATTACCATTTTTTGTCATTTTTCAATAATTTTTATATAGCCAGTTTCATAGATTGTTTTGTTTTTATCTGACTAAAAAAAACTGAAGCAAAATAAGAAGTAATATTATTTAATTTTATATGATTTTGTTAACGGGCTTTCTTTTTAATTCGGTGTTAAGTTGATCTCCCGTAAAATTTTTGTGATTATATTTCGATTTTTATTTTGTTATATATAGTATTCCTACACAGATAGTCAATAAAACAACAATACAAATATTTTTAGTACAGTGCCATGTGCAGAAGCTAAAAAGATCTCGACAATTTGGTGAAAATATTGCTTTTGCTTTTATATCCACAGGAAATATCGTCACAAATAAATCGCAATCATATATATATATATATATATATATGGCTTAACACCTCATGTGAGGTTGCGCCGCTTTCGCTTTCTAAATCCGTTTATCGGGGTGGATCAGTCCCCATCCTCGTTGTGTTATTGTATCCGCTCGCTTATTTGCCGCCATTTCTTCCGGTCTCTTGTTTCCTGCTTCCATCTTGTCACACCTGCCCTGCTCAAGTCGTCTTCCACCTCTGCCAACCATTTCGATCTTGGTCTTCCTCGCCTTCTCCTCCCTCCCGGCTGCCATTGTAACATAGCCTTTGTTACTGCTTCCTGCCCTTGTCTCCATACATGTCCCAGCCATTTAACTCTTTGAGCTTTAATTTTCTTTATTATGTCTTCCCCGTTCAGTTCTTCTAATATTTCTTGGTTCGTTCTCCTTCTATATTCTTGTTCTCCTATCCTCGCTGGTCCCAGAATTGATCTTAATATCTTACGTTCATTTATCCTTAGTTTATCTTCCTCCGTTTTCGTCATAGTTATAGTTTCTGCTGCGTACATTGTTATGGGTCTTATTATTGTTTTGTATATTCTCAACTTTGTTTGCCTAGTCAATATTTTACTTTTTAACAAATTTTTGTTCGCTTGGTACGCTCGATTTGTTGCCATTATTTTTTCTTCGATCTCCGTTCTTCTTTCCCCTTTATTGTCTATCATTACACCAAGGTATTTAAATTTTTGCACTTCTTCGAATTCTTTATTTCCTATTCGTATTTCCCCATTTTGTCCTGTTTTTCCAAATCTCATTATTTTCGTTTTCTTCACATTAATTTTCAATCCCAGCTTCGTCCCTTCCTCCTCAATCTCCCTTAGCATTTTTTCCATGATTTTCCTTTTTTTTGTAATTAGTACTATGTCATCAGCATATGCTATTATTTGACTTCCTGTTGTTCTAAGATTTCCCTTTTGTATCTTTCTCAAAACAAATTCTAGAGACAGATTGAACAACGTAGCTGACAGTGAGTCTCCTTGTCTTACACCTTTGTTTATTTCAAACTCTTCCGTTTCTCCTTTTTGGGTCAGGATACTAACCTTTGAATGCCTCATTGTCATCTCTATTAGGTTTCTTAGTTTTTTACTTACCCCTTGTTCTTTTAATGCTTTTATAATTTCGTACCTCTTTAGAGAGTCAAAGGCTTGTTCAAAGTCTAAAAACAACATTTCTATTTCATATTTATATTCGTACGCTTTTTCCATAATTTGTTTAATAATGTGTATTGCATCTGTTGTTGATCTGCCTCTTATGAATCCACATTGATATTGTCCTATAATATTTTCAGTTTCAGTTATTAGGCGTCTTTGTATTAGTGATGATAATATTTTATAGGCTACGTTTAACAGTGTAATGCCTCTATAATTCTTACATTCTTGCTGGTCTCCTTTTTTGTGTATCGTTATGATTTGTCCAGTTTCCCATTCGTTCGGCATTTTTTCCTCTTCCCATATTTTCTTAATCAGTCTATGTATTCTTTTGTGTAAGATGTCTCCTCCGTGCTTTATCAGTTCTAAATTCATTCCATCTTTCCCAGGTGCTTTTCCATTACTTCCTCTCTTGATAATATCTGTTACTTCCTCTAATGTTGGTTCTTGTGTAATATTGTCTTCTTCTGCATCTTCTCCTATTTCATATTCTATCACTGGTTCATTTAGTAATTCCTTAAAGTATGTTACCCATATTTCTTTGTATTGTTTTTCCTCTTCCACAATTTTTCCTTGTTTGTTCTTTATTCCTTTTAATTTGTTTTTAACAGTCCTATTATTTTCATTTATTTTTTTATAAAATTTTTTTGAATTTCTGTTCCCTTTCTCGTTCTCTATTTCCTGTATCCTTAAGTCCATCCATTGCCTTTTTGTTTTCCTGATTATTTTCTTGCTATCTTTCCTTAGTGTTTGATATTTTTCTCTATCTTCTGGTTTATTTGTTCTTATCCATTTTAGCCTAGCTTCTGCTTTTCTTTCAACTATTTTTTGGCATTCGGTATTGTACCATTCTTTTTTGTTCTCCTTCTTCTTTTTACCTATCACTTTTTCCGCTACTACTTGTATTCCGTTTTTTATATTGCACCATTCTTCGTTCGTCTTATTACGCTCTTGTCTCCCATCTTCTGTTAAATAATTTTCAAGTTGTTCTACGTATTTCCTTTTTACTTGATTATCCTTTAATTTTTCAATGTCCCATTTTTTTTGTTCGCTCATGAGGTTGTGTCTCCTGGTTTTTATTTTAATTTTTGCCATTACCATGAAGTGGTCTGAGTCTGCGCAGGCTCCTCTGTAAGATCTTACATCTTTAATTGAGGATTGCCTTCTATTGTTTATTAAAATGTGGTCTATTTGAGATTTTGTTCTCTGATCTGGTGATATCCATGTTATTTTGTGCTTGTCGGGATGTGGAAACTTTGTGCTGCTTATGGTCATATCCGCTCGTGTTGCTAGGTTACATAAACGCTGTCCATTGTCATTGGTCCTTTCATGTATTGTATATTTTCCTGCGACGAGTTCGATGTAATGTTCTTTTCCTATTTGTGCGTTGAAATCTCCTATTACCATGATCGTGTCTTCCTTGGGGATCTTTTCTATTTCTTCCTCTATATCTTCATACCATCTGTCTTTTTCTTCTCTGTTCGCAGTTTCCGTCGGTGCATATACATTTAGTAACGATAGGTTGGACGGTTTTGCTTCTATCCTCATGTATGCAAGTCTGTCACTTATCGGCCGAAATTCTAGAATATTTTTTCTTACGTCCCCGAAAATCATAAAGGCTACTCCATATTGTCCTTGTCTCACGCCCCCTGAGTATCTGAGACTGAAATTTTTTGTTTCTATTTCCCCTTTTCCCTTCCATCTGTGCTCTTGTATTGCAGCTATGTTTATTCCATATCTTCCCAATTCCGCTCCTATCTCTTGCATTTTTCCTGCAGTTAGCAATGTCCTAATATTCCATGTGCTTATTTTCATTGTTTTATATTTCGAGTTCTGTTTTATCTTTTGTTTCCTTTTCATTCTTTTATGTTCCTCTTCTACTTTTCTTTTAGTTAATACTTTTTCATGTCCTTGTTCGCGCCTAGTCATCGTTTTTAGGTTTCTTTTTTCTGTTTCATTTTCGTTTACTAGTTTTTTGGACTAGTTTTCTTTATTTCGCTCTCCTTGTTGTCCCATCTCCATTCCTCTCCATTTATGATCATCTTGTTGTATCCAATTTTAACTATGTTTCCTTTTTGCCTTTCATCCCTTGCTATGTCCCTCATTCGCTTCTGTTTCAACCTTTCAGTTTTTGTTAGGTCGTTGTTGATATATATTCTTTCGTCATATAAGCCCACAAAAATCACACGTGGAAATAGTGCACACGGGTAAAACAAAAAAACAAAATCGCACTTATATTAAAGCAAAAAAGGAAAAACACAAAATCAAAATAAATTTTGTTTTTGGGTTATACTAGCTGGCCCGTGAATTTCGTACCCCATAATAACCAAGACCACGTTAGTAGCCTTTACAAGGAAAAACAAACCTAAACTAAAAACTATAAAAATAGGTGGAAATACCGTTGAGTGGAAGACAGAGGTCAAATATCTAGGGCTAATCCTAGATAATAAGTTACTCTGGAACAAACACGAAAACGAAATAATACACAAAGCTACAAAAGCCCTTATGGTGTGCAAAAATATTGCTGGGAAAAATTGGGGCTGTAACTCAAAGACATTGCAATGGATGTACACAGCAATAGTGAGACCTATCATCACATATGGGGCAGTAGCTTGGGGCACGACAGCTAATCTGATCACTACGAGGACAAACTTCGCAAAGATTCAGAGACTAGCCTGTGCATGTATCACTGGAGCAATGAGAACATGTCCCACTGCTGCAATGGAAGTATTTCTAAATCTCTCGCCACTGCATATTTAAGTAGAAAATGCTAGGAAGAAAACAATATATAAAACGATCAAAGAAGGAATAATCAAGGAAAAACCTCGATCACTCCAACTTGATCAAACTTAGGAAATGCCCCAAGATGACATGCCAAAGAAATTTAACTTTGTAAGAAAATTTACCACTAAACTGGGAAGCAAATCTGAATGGGACGAAAACACCATATTGGAGCTAAGCCAAAACGCCATAAAATGGTACACGGACAGCTCCAAGACAGATAAAGGAACAGGAGCAGGGGTGTTTGGACCTAAAACCAAATACTCAGAAAGCTTGGGTACGTATCCAAGCATCTTTCAAGCGGAAATTCGTGCCATCGAAAGATGTATAGAATTTAACATTGAAAGGAACTCTTAGACAGAAGATTGTAATCATGTCAGATAGTCAAGCAGACATCAAAGCTCTGAACTCAGATACAATCAGTTCAAAGATGGTCTAGGAATGCCTAGGCAAATTAAATGATCTAGGACAGAATAACACTGTTACCCTCCTATGGGTTCCAGGACAAGTAGGAATAGAAGGAAATGAAACAACAGACAAGCTGGCAAAAAAAAGGGCTGAAACCCCATACCTGGGACAAGAACCATCCTGTGGAATTAGCAGTAGTACAATCTTAGAAAAACTAAGGAAAAAAATGGATAGTGAAAAATCCAAGTACTGGAATGTTCTAGAAGGACTAAGACAATCGAAGACGCTCCTAGGAAACTATAACCAGAAGAGATCTCACAGCTGTCTTAACCTGAGTAAGAAAAACCTCCGACTTATAACAGTAATACTAACCGGTCACTGTCGATTAAAAGGACACATGAAGAAACTAGGATTAGTAGATGAAGCAAACTGCAGATTCTGTGAGGTAGAGGATGAAACCTCAATACACATACTTTCAGAATGCATGGCATTAAGTACTTCTAGGGTCAAATACCTAGGGTCATACGAAATAGAAAGGGAAGAACTACCTAATTTAAAACCCAATGATATCCTCAACTTTCTAAGGAAGATAGGACTAGAAGAGCTGCTATAAGTGTCAGGAATCATCAGAAATATAGCAAGAAAAGGGGGACACAATAGATCTTATAGGTCGCAGGTGTATCTATTACCCCTAAACCCCTAACACCATACATACATACATACATCAAGGTTTTATGTTATTTTTAATTTTTCTATTTTCTCTTCTTTATAAAAAAAAACGATATTGTTTCTTGATTTTCCGATTCTTTTTCCTTGTTTTTTCGTCCTTTTTTTGTTTTGATTTTATTTTATTATATCGTTAGTTTCGAGCATTTTCCCTTTTTTTATTTACTTTTCACTTTTTCATTTTTCTCATTTTTTGCTTTTTTACAAATTTTCTGACTTTTCTTGCTTTTTGTTTTTTTTTCGATTTTTACTAGTTTCTGGTTTGTTTCCAGTTTCTTACCCACTTTTAGAATTATTTTTTTATTTATTTCTTCTTTGGTTAATTCAACTTTTCTTAACTTTTATATACTTTCTTTTTATTTTTTGTGATTTTTCTTTTTTGTTCCAATATTTTCATATATTTTTTTCTGTTTTCGATTATTTTTCCTTCCTTGCTCGATGTATTTATTTTTTAAATTATCTCAGTTTTCTGTATGTTTTAAATTGTTCAATTTTTTGCAGTTTCCTTGTTTTATCTATAATCTTATTTCTCGTTTGTTATCAGCTTTTGGCTCATTTTTTGTTGATTACTTTTTTAATTGTACCAATTTTTGTATTCTTTCATTTTATATATCCATTGACAAATTATATCTCTTACACATGAACTAAAGTTGCTAGAGACATCAGTGTTCCATCGCGAACATTTCAGAGTCATAAGGAACAAACAAACAAAGAAAAAACCGATTACGCAAGTTACATGTTATTTCGTTTTTTAAAAAAGTACTCTACCGTGTGAATTATGATTTTGCGTTCTGTCCTTAATTTGTCTATGCCTTAAGCGCTTTTACACAAATGCGGTCTTTTACTTGTGTTGTTTTGTCCATGTGCGTTTTCTTCCACATGCGGATATTTCTTAAAAATCAACCGAGTACACCTTTCACACCAGTAACTTGGCTGCAAATGTCACTAATACCAATAAACGATATTTTTTCTTATAACTTTTGAAAAACACATAAAAACCGCTTCCTTCTTTATACATTCTGACAATAATATCAATATCAATCCAAATATCATTATTAGTAATTAATCTTTGATTGGATAAAAGTTATTAAGTGTCCGAAAAACTTCGAATTATTTTTGAAAAATGTAATAAAAATACATTTCTCCACGACCATTAATGAATGCAGTAATTCCGACTTCATTTTTAATAATAGAAAGTGTTAATTCTCACTCTTGAGATAAAATATTCTAAAACACTTGCTTCTTATGTGTTTTGCATGTATTTCCATTCTATAAATAGTGACGGAATAACATTCTGTAATTGCTCAACAAAAAACATAGATTGCCATGAATTTCAAAACTGTCACTCAGTTTGTCAGTGCGACCTTTTAATTGTTTTGCTACAAATTTCAATTTAAATAAACATGGTCGTGGAGAAAATACAGTCTGTTAGACGATTAGAATGAAAATTCGATTTACTCGTGGTCCCTCTCGCTCGCTACGCTCGCGTTCGGAATTATCCACTCGTATCGAATTTTCATTCTAACCTTGTTACAGAATATACTATTCTAGATTAGTATCTTTACTTACCTACAGCTGCGGTTATATACAAAAAAGTTTTGTTTTTAGATGTTGCAGTTTTCATTTGTGGAAAGTTCAAATCTTCACTATCTGTCCTGTATATGACTGCATGGGCCTCACTACCCGCAACTGGATTGTAAGTGTATTTTTCCGCCATTTTCTGGACCAAATATAAACAATTAATAAAAATAGTCCATTTGCTACTTTCTACTTATTTAAAAATATTAAAATAAACTTTGCATTATAAGTATTAGCTAAATTTACATAACATAGATAAAATATGACAAAGTGGAGATGAAAATAATAAAATGAATGGAATAAAGCTATAATTCGGAAACTATACTAAAATTATATAATATATTAATAATAAATTTTTTAAGCCCAATTAATAAATAAATCTATTAAAATCTTCAAAATAAAATAACAAAGGAAAAATATGCCTGTATTAAAAATGTAAAAAAAGGAGCTGATGACGAACATTTGTATGTTGTTAATCTATACTTATCTATAACTAGCAGCCCGCCCCGGCTTTGCACGGGTATTAAAGAAAAATAACAAATGGTATTAAATTTATTGGGTCAACGCTTCCCTGTAAACAATATTATATGTTGTTTTATTTTCTGGCCGCAAAATAAATTGATTTTCAGGTGCTCCGACCCGCTTTAGCCGGTTGGCCATGAGGAAAACCGATCCCTACTATTTGGAAGGTTTGACCTTGAGACTTATTATTAGTAAAGCCAAAGATGTTTGATAGGAAATTGAAGCGGTTTAAATGGATTTGGTAGATCAGTTGGGATCATCGGTATCCTCAGTGCATGAGCTAGTTGACCAGCTGGTGGTTCAGTTATATTGGTTGCAACAACTTAATTGTCCTTTAATTCCTTTATAAGTAGCCTCGTCCCATTGCACATGCTAAATTTGTGATATCTGTCGTGATTATGAAATAAGTTATTTTGATAAGGAATAATATCAAGATAAAAACTTTTAAAAAATAAAAAATTAGTTATTGTGACGTAACTATAACAGTTAGACATATGCTGTCGCGGCATTTTTTGTAGATATTTATATATTCTTTAAAATCGTAGTACATTATTTTATTCTATAATCAATAGTACTCAGTGCACGCGATGATTTTAAGGTCATTTTTGGTTACATTAATGGTATTTTAGTAAGGATCCCTATTTTTTTTTTAATGAAACATAGCCTATGTCACTCGGGAATAGTGTAGCTTGCCAACGATGAAAGAATTTTTGAAATCGGTCCAGTAGTTTTGGAGCCTATGCACTTCAAACAAACAAACAAACAAACAAACAAAAAATCAAACCTTTTCTCTTTATAATATTAGTATAGAAAAATCTGTAGAGAGGTCAATTCTGTACATGAAATATATTTCCAAAATAACTATCAGGGGGTAATTGGGTATCAATATTGATTGCAAAAATGCAATCAGTAAAATTTTTATCTGTCTGTCTGTATAACCGCTATAGAAACAAAAACTACTCGACGGATTTTAACGAAATTTGGTACAATTATTTTTCATACTCCTGTGCTGGTTATAGTATACTTTTCATCATGCTACAATCAATAGGAGCAGAGCAGTGAAGGAAAATGTTGGGAAAACGGGGAAAGTTACTCCATTTCTTAAGCTTCCGTCGCGTGTGCAATTAAAGGTATACAAAAATCATCTTATTTTTATAATTTGGAGCTCAACTGTGAACGGATTTTACAAAATTTTACCCACAGGGAGGGTTGCGGGGACGTGAAAAAAAAATAAAACTAAAATCTATGAGTCCTACAGGTTTGAAACTTTGCAAAATAGTTATTTTGAGACTTTTTATACCTGACCTAATGAAAAGTTGCTATAAACAAATTACTTAGCAATTTTTATGTAAAAATTTGGCTTTTAAGTAGGTATAACTTTGTTAAAAACATTGTTAGAGACATTTATATTATTTCAATTAAAAGCTTGTAATGTTGCCTTCAAAATAAGATGTCGTGAAATATGATAGCTTTATTAGAACCCGAGTTATGATAAAAAATCTGTGGTCAAAACCATTAGGAGTGATATTTTGCAATATTCTGTAACTATATTTGTAATATCTCGGGTTCTAACAAACGGATTTTAATTTTTTAAAGCTCATTTTTTTTGTTTTTTCTCAAGGATCAAAAAAGTACTTGAAAAAAATTTCGGATCTCTCTTAGTTTTCTAGTTATAATTGTTTAAACAATTAAATTGTTAATAACAATTTACCCGACCATTTTTCGAAGAAACAGATTTGATATTCGAATTCAGCGAGAAAAAATGCATACAAAAAACATTCTTGATCAACAGGAGGAGAATGGGCCACGGAAACCCCCCTAGCTGCCGGACTATCAATTGTGAACTGATTTTACGAAATTTTACCCACGAGGGTGTTGCGGGGGAGTGAAAATAAAATTTTTAAATCTATAAGTCCTATATGTTTGAAACTTTGCACAATAGTTATTTTTATAATTTTGAGGTCAATTGTGAACGGATTTTAGAAAATTCCACCCACAAGCGGCCATGCGAGGGCGTGAAAAATAATCTATACTTATAATAAATCTGTAGAAATGAAAATTCTGTACATTAAAGGTATTTAAACAATAATTAGCGGGGGTTGTTACTACATTGATATAGAACCCAAAAATGTGGTTAGATTTTTTTGTCTGTCTGTCTGTATGTTTGTGCGCGCATCACATTAAAACTACTGATCCGGTTCGAATGCGGTTTTCACAAATGTTTTTGTCTTCTATAACTTAACATCTGGTATATAAAAATTTCTTCCCCACCCCTTTAACGAATTCGGGAGAGAAATTTTTATATAAAAATCAACACGTCACGCGAACTACATCGCGGGTACAGCTAGTATAAAATATAACAACACCAATTCCATTAATTTGATAAAATTTAATTTTAATTGCATATAAAAAAAATTTAATACGAATTTTGATTTAAAAAATCAGTAAAGTTATCAAAGACTAAGACCAATTTATTTTTTTTTCATTCTTTATTTATTCTTTCAAATCTATTAGGTTGTCTTTAAAGTAGACCCTTCCCGACACGAAATAATAATTATGTATTTCTTTGATGTGTTTCTCATCAACTGATATTCATTGTAAGCGACTTTTTTACTTACTTAAATCTGATATTGGCAACATTCTTTTTCACAAAAAAAAAACGTTTCGTCAAATCGGTAAACTAGTGAAATATCAAATTGAAAATTAGCCTTAGTTCTTGATTGTCATCCTAAATCACAGAATTTAGTAATAATAAATAATTTTTTATATTTATTATGTTAAGGAGATTTTTATTTCACCTCTAGTTGCGGATTCTGAACGTATGATTGATTAGATTTTTCAATTTATCATAAAAAAATTAAAAATTCTTTTTGCATTAATAACAATTTACAGTTTAAAAAAACAAAATTTAAAATAAAAAAGTCTATATTTTTTCAATTTTTGGAACTAAGTTCCTTACGGCAGGCTTCAATGAGATAGGGATTTTGCTGCGTGACCGAACTGAAAAAAATGTAATAGTAAAAAACCGTAACGAAAAACCGTTAAATGAGCTGGGTTCGATTCCCGGCCGATGCAATTTTTTTTTGTATATATCTCTTAACATTTACCTTTTTTTGTTAAAGTAATATGAGATATAATTTTTAAAAATCTTGATAGTTGAAAGTAGTTAGGAAAGGTAAGAAAAAATAAATGTATACATTACTCTTTAAAGCTCACCTTGAATTTTAAAGAATCTTCTTTCCTAACGCCAATATTTCACTGATTTTGATATATTGACCGTTAAATATGACGTGCGCAGGCGCTGCAGTCGTATACACAAGTGAGAAGCGAGTAGTGTTATGTGTTGATTCTACATTAGCCGAAGGAACTTAGTTCCTACCTGGTGTCCCACGACACCATTTTAACTTTTCTTTAATTTTATTCTCATTTGTTTAATCATAAGTTTAATCCGATAAGATCTACATTAATAATTCCATAAATAATGTAAAATTTATTAAAAAAATATTTATAATGCGTTTTGTGATTCTGAATGACACATAAATTTTATTCAAAAAATTAAAATTTTTACCTTTTTTAGACAAATTCACTTAGAAATGTTTATTGTAGGATACAAACAAATTTTAACAAAATCACTTTTAATTTAAAACTAATTTCCGAGTTTCTTTAAGTTATCACTTCTATACTTAATTTATGTTTAATAGTTTATTTAATATTTTATGATTAATACATATTAAGTACAAATTCCGGCGTGTTGTAGGTTTTTTCTCGTAATATTGGATAACATTACTTATAGTAGAATTTTTTTATAGAAAATATATCTATATATTCTGAACTATTTTTGATGTTGCCCATTAAAGCAATAAATTATAGAAGACTTACCTACGTTCTACTACCAGTCTAATCAAAATAATTGATTTTACTATATAGTACCAGATAGGTACTTATAACTACCTTGTCGTTAATTGTTTTGATAACTAAATAGGTTGATATATCTACATATAATATTTCCACTTAACTAAATTGATTTAATCGCAAACGTTACTGTATGGAAGAAGATTTATAAAAATAATAATTTTTACAGATTGTATCTAATTAGACTTATTTTAATTTGCACAAAAGCAGAAAGGAGTATGTTTTTGATATTAAAAGTTTTCCCTTCAATTCCTTATTTTATGGTTTTACATAAATTTGCATCATTTTAGTAGTTTTTTCTGGGAATTTTTAATTGTCAGTCAATTGGAACTTAAAAAAGGCAAATTGGCAAGGCCTCCGAGACTACTTTGCAAGTTTTCTCTGGAACCCAGTATGCTTTATCAACGAAGATTTATCGGCAATTTGTAATAGTATAACCGAAATCATTCAGTGTGCCATGGCAGCTTACATTCCTTACTTTACCAAAAACTTGAAAGCCAAACCGAAGCCATGCTTTAATAAAGATTGCGATGTAACTTGTAGTGATGAGCGAGACTGGTCTTGGTCTTGCGGTCTTGGTCTTGGTCTTGCAGAAAATGCAAGACCAAGACCAAGACCAAGACCAACTTCAAGCTGCAAGATCAAGACCAAGACCGAGCAGTGCAAGACTTATGCAAGACCAAGACTTAGCATTGCAAGACTTACGCAAGACCAAGACCAAGCCTGCAAGAGTCTTGCGGTCTTGCGTTTTTTAAACATATAAACCGAAAAATAAAGCAGCTACGGCTTATTTTAAACTCTAACCTTTTTACTAAGCACAACTTGTGCTAACGATCTAAAAACAAAATAAAACTGCCGCGGATATTTTTAACCCCAACTCATTTACTAACCACAACCTGTTTTAACGAAGTATTTTTTTGTTCATATATGTATATTTTAACCTAAGGAATCCGACCTCAAGTTTTTGTGCAATACTTATAAATCACTGTGTATATTATAAAGAACCTAGGATGACGCTTTATATTATCAGAATATGCATCTTATTACAATATCTAAAGAGCATACCTATGGCCATAATAACATTCAAAAATCTTTTTCTTTCGTCCAATACTAATAAAATCATATAGCTTTATTTTAATTTAGAATTAACCTTGTATAATATATGTATTTTAAAAGAGTTTATCTGTGACGATTTTAAGCACTTTAAATTTCTACAAACCTTTCAAATGGCACAATGTTTTTAGAACAAATAATAATATCAATAATTACGATACCCTTAAGCAGAGCCATAAATCACCAAACAATAGAAAAGCGGCCGGCGGCCGGTTAGGCAAAAGGAATAATTTATATTATTGATATTTTATTAGACTTTGCAAAGAGTGTTGAATATTGGGGTTGTAAATAATCATACCAACATTTTTTTGTTAAATTATTATTTTGGAATCAGTTTAGTATTAAGGCGCCTAAAATAATCTGTCCTTTATAGGAATAGGATCGGTAAATTAAAAAAAAAAAGAAGAAAACAATCAGTGACCTGGAATCGTCGTGTGTTAGTGATACTTCAAGTTTCAGAAAGTGATGAAGATGTTACACCGTCGACCTCTCAAAAATTAAAAAGATATTTGCCTCATAAAAGATCCAAAAAAAAACAAAAATATCGGATACACGGGATACACAAATACCAACGCCTACGCCGAATATGAAGAGCAAATTTAGTGAATTTTTTAATATTATTCCGAGTAATGATAAAGGAACTGCGCATGGGATTTGTACTTTCATACTTGATTTATCGCTACAATTTAATATAAAAAAAAAAAAAAAATGTTATAATGCAAAATACTATCCCTTTCATTTAATCTTTCTTTACTTGTAATGATTTTAAAAACTATTTTTTCCTATTTTTTTTTTTTGTAAAAATGGACCCCAGTAAATCTTTAAAAAAAGTTCAAGACTTGCAAGAGTCTTGGTGCAAGACCAAGACCAAGACCAAGACTGGACCCTGCAAGAACAAGACCAAGACCAAGACCGCTTAATTGACTGCAAGAACAAGACCAAGACCAAGACTAACCCGGTCTTGGTCTTGGTTTTGCATTTGCTCATCACTAGTAACTTGGAAAGCTAAGATCAAGTCCCACAAAATATTTCTACAAAATCCATCAGAAAAAACAAAACAAGATGATATAAACGCTAGAAACGGATACAACACTACTATTTCCAATTCTTCCAAAAGTCTCTTTGACGCTCGAATGAGAGAGAAGGTAATGTCAAACCCTAATAGAAGCCAGTCCTTTTGGACTCTTGCCAAACATATTGATAACAATTTTACAAATAGATCGTTCCCTTCACTCACAGCAGATGACGGCTCAATAGTTGCGTCCTCCATAGGAAAGGCAGAAATATTCTCTTCGAACTCGACACTAAACCCACCGGACAACATGGAGCTACCTTCTATTCCACGGGCTCCCCTCACAACGAAAAATATCATATTTAGGGTTAAGCGTGTGCAGACAGTCCTTGCTACTCTAAATACCAACAAAGAAAGCGGCCTTGATGAAATACCTACTTTACTCTTTAAAGGCTTGTGCTCCTAAACTAGCGCCAGTTGTCACTAAGCTATTTCAACTATTATATGATACTGGTATAAAACTGCTCGAGTACAACCACTCCCCAAGAAGGGCTTTAAAATTCTGCCTTCTAACTACAAACCCATAGCTCTTCTATCTGTTATTAGCAAAACTATGGAGAAATACGTTAATCACGAGATCCAGAACTACCGCTTAAGGCATACAACCTTTTAAGTGACAGGCAATATGGTTTTCGCCAACAAAAGTCAACAGCCGAACTGCTAGCATATGTAACTCATGTCTGGAGTGATCCACTCCACCGCTATGAGGAGACTCAAATAGTATCACTAGACATCTCAAAAGCATTTGATCAAGTCTAACATGCAGCTCTCTTGAACAAACTGCCTTAATACGGACTCTCGCTAAACCTTTGCAGATCCATATTCAAATTTCTCTCCAACAGGCACATCCAAGTTGCCATAGATGGACATTTCTTTAATCTCTACAAGATCAACGCTGGAGTTCCCCAAGGATCGGCTTTAGCTCCTACTCTATTCCTATTACACATTAGTGATCTACTAGAAGCTGCTAATAATCCGGATCACAGTTTTGCAGATGATAGCAACCTACCCTGTAACAAAGCCCACAAACGTCCCATATCCCTAAATATTCTGGAAGAGGACAGAAGAACCACAATGGCTTCTCTTAATCAAGATTTGAAAATTGTAGACGGGTGGGGACGAAACAATCTTGTTCATTTCAACGCTTCCAAGACAAAGACATGTTGCCTATCCAACAAGAGGCAAACATACGACTCATCCATCACCATGAACGACTAGACACTAGTAGCAAGTGACTTCATTACGCTGGTGGATAGAACGATTTGCCAAGACTTACACTGGAACGAACATATTGCATCCATAGCAACTGCAGCAAGAAAGAATTTTGGGTACGGATATATTTCTCTCCATCTCACTCAGCTACTCTTTACAAAGCCCAAATACGACCTAATCTTGAATACTGCTTGCATGTATGAGGTTCGGCGGCTCCGTCAAGGCTCAGAGTTCTTGATGCATTACGGAGAAGAGCAGTTCGAATAATAAACGATACCAGTATCACTAAAAACCTAGCCTCATTGTCCCACCGAATAGCAGTGTCTGATCTTTCCTTGTTTTACCGATACATAAACGGATTTTGCTCAGAAGAACTCCGCTCTATAATGCCTCCACTTGTCAGACCAGACAAAGCAACGCGACGTGCCAACTCCATGCACCCTTATACTGTTTAATGCCCGACATCGAGAACGGATCGATTCGATCGTTCCTTCATCTCCAGGGTCTCCAGATTGTGGAACTCCTTACCTTCCCACGTCTTCCCCACTCGTTCTAAATTGCAGTCCTATAAATTCCAAATTAATAAATTGTCTCTTCTGCTCCAATAAACGTTCTGGGTACATTTATCTGTAGGCCCATACCTACGAGGACCTTAAGTAAAAAACAAGTTTTATTTGAGTATTTATTATATAATTGCACCAAGAATAATCAAAACTGAAGAGATCCAAACCTGTTGGAATCTACAGCAGACAGCAGGGTCCTAAGATAAACTGAAAACACCGGTGCGAAAATGAAACAATGTATAAAATGAACTTTTTATAGCCTATAGTAAAAAATAGTTTCAGAAGAAACGTTGTCGCATTTGTTGCACAATATACTATTAATGAACGATTTTAAGTTTCAACATAAAGATAAATTAATGATTGGTGAACATTAATGTGTTTTTCCAAATAGTTGATGTAGTGCACCAGGGGCGGATCGTGAATTTGTGGAGCCCTGAGCTAAAACTATATACTAAATACTAAATACTTAAGTGATTGTCATTTTTTTAAAAACTGTTTTCTATAGTGATTTAGATAAGAATAAAAATAGGACAATAAAATAATTTTATTTATTTAATATGACCTAGTGTTAGTATACAAACAGCAACTGTACGATATTGTTCCAAAAAATACAGATTATGTTTAGTTATGTTATAAAGCAATCGTTCTGCATTTTTGTGATACAAATTCCTTTATTTCTTCATCTTTTTGTAAATCCTTCGTCAAATCACAATTTATGGAAAGAACTGATAAATTATTAAGTCGATGGTTTGACATTGTTGTCCTTTATTTATTTTCTATATGTGAAATACAGGAGAAAGAGCGCTCCGTTTGACAGCTAGTGATTGGCAAAGTTAAAAATATCTTTAAAATTGTATAGCAATTTGGGAAAACAATAAGTTTCTTTTCATAAATAACCATAAACATTGATTTTAACCGAACGCACTTATTCCCTTAATGCTTGTCCACATCATCTGGTAATACTCTTAAAAGTTAGCCGATGACTTAGTTGAGCTAGCTAGGGAAATAACGCCTTTTAGGTTACCTGGGAGAAGAAAACACTAACTAGTTTTTTTGCTATTCACTCTCATGTTCATGATCTCTTCTAATCCATTTCATGCGGTGGATTGGTCCGCATAGGTCCTTTTTTCCATATCCATTATAGATTTTCATGCTTTTTTGCTTTCTCGGTCATCTGTTTTCATTCTTTCCTATTGTGTATTTTTTGTCTCCACCCTTTAATTTCCATATTGGATATATCCTCTCGCAGTTGATTTTCCCATCTTAATTTCGGTCTTCTCCTGGGTCTGTTTATTACTGGCGGCGTCCAGTTTGTTATCTTCCTTATTATTTCATCCGGTTCTTTTCTCTGTATGTGGTCAAACCATACTAGTCTTTGTGCTTTAATGATTTTAACTATATCTTCTCTTTCCATTAGGTTTCTTATTTCATGATTCATTAGAATTCGTATTTCCCCTTGATCTGTCTTAGTTGGAGCATGTATTCATTTTTCTTTCTAGTATTCTGAGTTTTTCTTCATCTTATTTTGTAAGGCTCATTACTTCTGCTTCGTAGGACCGTAGGTGATGACTGGTCTAATTGCCGCTCTATATATCTTAATTTTTGTTTTTTTTTTGTTCAGGTTTTTGTCGTTAAGTAGTTTGTGGTATTTCCGAAATGCTATATTCCCTGCTTTAATCCTTTCATTTATCTCTATGCTTCTTCTATTTTGACCTTCCACTATCACTCCTAAGCATTTAAAGCAGTCAACTCTTTGGAATACATTATCACTTATTCTTATTTCTGCTATTCTATTTAGTTGGTCTTGATTTCTCGTACTTATTAACTATTTTGTTTTTCTCTGGATTATTATTAACCCCTAATTTTTGCCTTTTTGATCAATATTAGCAGCGCATCTTCTAGACTTCTCTTGTCACGGGCTATCAATGCTAGATCATCTGCATACCCTATTATTTGTGTCGAGCTTTAAATCATTATTTTTTTTTGTTAGTCCTGTTTTTCTAATTACCCCCTTTAAGGCTATATTAAAAATAGTTGTCGATAGACTGTCACCTTGCCTTACCCCAAGGTCTCTGTTGATATTCTTTGTTTTACCATAAGGATAAAAATTAATTTTAACTGAACGCACTCATTCACTAAATGCTTGTCCACATCATCTGGTAATAATACTCTTAAACGATAGCTGGCGACTAAGTTGAGCTAGCTAGGAAAATAACGCCTTTTAGGACATTTTAACGTTACAGCTAGCCTACTTATACTAAACGTGTTTTATAGACTTCACTTTACCTGGGAGAAGAAAACATTAACGTGTTTTTATGCTATTAGCAACTTATTAAACAGATTTCAAATTCAAACTGACAGTTAATGAATAAAAAGTAATCCTTGTGACTAAGATTCATAAAATCTTTATCTAAATTTTAGTTTAAACGTTTGATTGACAAAATAAAACACATAAGGTGACCGTTTGACAAAAATATAGAAAGCAAGCACATTAAACCTAGGTATATTATCTTTAACAAATAAGTAGTGTTGTATGTGTAATTCAGTTTTATATAGATTTTGTGGCAAGTTTGTATAAAATTACGGCAAATGATCAGTGGAATCTTTATTATTTAGTTACTCCATTCTAGACAATAAAGTTTTTAGGAAGACTACATAAGTAATTTTACCTTTTTTATGCTGTCGTTTTCTAAGATATCAAAAACAAAAAACACAAGTTCTAGTTTTTTAAGTAATCACTCTCACATCTGAATGATGTTTTAATTAAACGAAAATAATACGATCAATTCAATAACAGGATATTCATTTCAAAGAAATATATATATATTAATAAAACTATAAAAATTTATTTATATGTACTTGTAATCGTATATAGGGGCGGAAATGTTTATATTAAGCCTAGATGTTCGTGTTTTAATATATTAACATATACTTTGTGATGACGCAAAGTACAAAAATTCTAGTTGCTAAAAATTCATAAACAATAATAAATATAAACCGAAAAAACCTTTTATGTGGAAAGTTTTATAGTCCAGGGCATTTAGATCAAAATTGCCCGAATAGCGGAAAAATTTACATCCAGCAGATATCGAAATGCGGTTTTTTGCATTGTGTTCAGGAAGGTCCCAGGAAAAAAGTCTACAACGTCTGGTTTGGCGCATTTTTTGAAAAACGCCTTATGGACCGGAAAATGCATTTTCCAATTGCAACATTCTAGGAACGACTGGAAACTCGGAAAAATCGCTTGGAAATCATTACTCGGTGAGTTTTTGGGGCTGCCGAACTCGATTCTGGCATTAGAATTACCCGGGGGTGGGTCTGTGGGGGTGCGCAGGGGGTGAATTGGGGGAGAAATGGCAGCGTGCATGAAAATCGCTACAAACTCGTTACTCGCGGGTTTTAGGGGATGACGAATTCAATTCTGGCATTGGAATCACTCGGGGGCAGCTCTGCGGGGGTATCCGGTGGGACATTCTGAGGGAGAAACTGCATAGTCCATGAAAATCGCTCCAAACTCGACACTCTGGGGTTTTTGGGGATGACGAATTTAATTCTGGCATTGGAATTACTAGGGAGCGCTCGGGGGCGGCTCTGCGGGGGTATCCGAGGGTCATTCTGGAGGGGAACTTGCATAGTCCATGAAAACCGCTCCAAAGTCATTACTTGGGGGTTTTCGGGGATGTCAAATTCAATTCTAGCATAAGATTTTCCCAGGGGTCCCTTTGGGGGGGTGCGCGGGAAGTGAATTGAGGGAGAAATGGTAGGTGTCTAAAAATCACTACAAACTAATTACTCGGGGGTTGTCGGTGATGCCGATTTCAATTCCGGCATTAGACTTCTGCGGGGGTGCTCGGGGTTTGTGCTGTGGGAAATGGTAAAGGAGAAAGTGAAAAATCACAAATTATAAAAATAGTATTTTATTCAAATAACAAATAAGAGTTTATATTAATGTTGAATTACCTATTCATTGTATACTTAGATACTAAACATTTTGTTCAAACTCTTATTCTTCTGCATCTTCTCCCCCTTCTTTATCTTCTTCCTCGTCACTATTCTCGGCCCCGTTAGAAGTGCCTTTTTGGTTTGAGCAATTGCCATTGCAATGCTTGCATGCAAGTGAGCACTCCAACCCACTTCGGCGGCACCCGCACCTCGTAGTGCCACAGTCGGTTTCAGAAGAAAAAGAAATTTTGCTTAAAATATCCCCAGGACCGGCTTTCTGGGTCATGGTGACAGGACTGAGCTCTACATCCACCAATTCCCACCCCCATTCCAACGGATCTAAGGTCTCGTCTTGACCTTGTGAACCATACCAAGCCTGTACTTGGAAATAGACTCGCTTAATATGCTCTGTTAACGCATTGGCAGTCGGGATTATGCGTGCAAGATCGACTTTGTTAGAATCGGTGGCTTCAGCATACATTTTTGCTCGATAGCTTTGGACGAGCTCAATCGCTGGTTTATCGCTAGTGCGCACATCTTTGGGTGCCCCGTAAAGAGCCAAAGCTAGACGAAGCCCATGATCTATTAAATTATCCATGGATACATGTGTTTGCTTTGTAGTGATTTTCGGGCACCTACCATTTCTCCCTCAATTCACCCCCCACGCACCCCCACAGAGGGAACGCCGAGCGCCCGCGGGGAAATCTAATGCTAGAATTGGATTTGGCATCCCCGAAAACCCCCAAGTGATAACTTTGGAGCGGTTTTCATGAACCATGCAATTTCCCCTCCAGAATGACCCCCGGATACCCCCGAGCATGAATTGCTCGGGGGGTGGCTCTGCATGCCAGAATTAAATTTGTCATCCCCGAAAACCCCCCGAGTATCGAGTTTGGAGCAATTTTCATGGACTATGTAGTTTCTCCCCCAGAATGTCCCCCCGGATACCACCGCAGAGCCGCCCCCGAGTAATTCCAATGCCAGAATTGAATTCGTCATCCCCGAAAACCTGCGAGTAATGGGTTTGAAGCGATTTTCATGCTCGCTGCCATTTCTCCCCCAATTCACCCCCTGCGCACCCCCACAGAGCCACCGCCGGTTAATTCTAATGCCAGAATCGAGTTCGGCAGCCCCAAAAACTCCCCGAGTAACGATTTCCAAGCGATTTTTCCGCGTTTCCAGTCGTTCCTATAATGTTGCAAGGAATGATGCAATTGGAAAATGCATTTTCCGGCCCAGACGGCATTTTTCAAAAATGCGCCAAACCAGACGTTGTAGACTTTTTTCCTGGGACCTTCCTGAACACAATGCAAAAAACCGCATTTCGATATCTGCTGGATGTAAATTTTTCCGCTATTTTTCGTAACTTCCCTGGACTATTAATGAAAACTACTGTTATGCTTTTAAGAGTATAGCATATTTTCTTTTTAAGTTAGTTAGAAAAAAAACTCAGTTCTGTCTTGCAATTTTTTTTCGCTGTACCTATATAATTTTTAAGGCTGTGTTCTGTAAAAATATTTTTTCTGATTTTAAACCAGTTAAACATGGTGTCCCTCAGGGTTCCGTCTTAGGACATCTATTATTTATTATATATAAATATATAAAATAACGACTCTACAATTATTTTTTTTTTACTAAAGATCCAGAGGAACTGGACTTAGTATCTAACGATATACAGTTAAAAGATTGGTTCTCAGGCAATAACCTTAAATTAAATTTGGATAAAACGCAAAATCTATATTTCTCTACTATATTTCTTATTCTAAAAGTGAAACCAAGAGTGTAAATTTGCTTGGTTTATTTGTAGATAAATATTTCAGCTGGCAGGTTCATGTAGGCTACCTAAGAAGTTATTCATCGTCATGCGCTCGTGTGAAACGGTTGTTTTCATTCTCCGAGCGTATTGCACGTTGCTTTTGTTATGTTTTGTTTTTGGATTACTGTTCAGAACTTTGTTTTGATTTGTTCATCAAGCGGAAATTTTAATTGCTTCGAACGTGCGACCTTGAATAATTTTCCTTCATTAACCCCGGTAGTTTTGTTGTTTTGAACTAGGACTTGCTCATGTCTGATGAGCTGTGCTGCGAACGTGCGACCTTGATTAACTTTACTTCATAAACCCCGGTAGTTTTGTTATTTTGAACTTGGCTTGCTCACGTCTGTTGTGCTTTGGTACTTCAAACCCGGTAGTGTTTTCTGTTTTTGAACTTGAACGTGTTTGCGTTTTAATACTTAGGTACTATTACCACTTGTGATTCATGCCAGAGGACCTTTGTGGAGAAGGACAAATGCAAACAACGATGCAGTGGTGCCACAGGTGTTTCTGTATGAGCTGCACGGGTCTGAACTTTTTCTGCAAAGTGTGTGATTCGCCTACGTTGAGATACCTACCCGACAAAGTATCTCAACTGCACAAAATACAAATATCTCCTGATTGTTTAGAAGCCCTTAGAGCTTGTCTAATTAAAAATTCCGATCTACACCATGGAGATCTATGATATTGTAAGTAAATTTCACGCCAGATTCAAACTTCTCTACAAAAAAGTTGACGAAATACACAATCGCTATACTAGAGGCTTTGATGTTCGAATCGATTCACTATCGAAATTAATCAGAGAAATGAAGCAGGATGTCTTCAATTTAACATCTGTCTTTATGGACAACCAGGATGAGTCTGTCAAAATCCAGGTTCAAAACTCATCAAAGAATGAGATGTTAAAGGAAATGGGTGATTTGCGTAAGACCGTGAATCAATTATCGACCATGGTCGCAAGACTGCTGCCTAACGAGAAGCAAAGCGATAACAAGAATTCCCAGCCTAGAGCATGTAATTCGAAATCCACTCAAAATGACTGCCCACAAGTGAAAGACATCACTCCTGTTAAAATTAGATCCCATACGCCTCAGAAGACTGGATCTGATTGCCCGCAAGTGAAAGACACCACTCCAGTTAAAGTTACATTTCCTTCGCCTCCAAAGAACGGATCAGCTGCTGAATGGCATCACGTAAATGTTTCAGGAATTCCGTCGCCATACAATCCAGCCAGCTCGCCCACTATATGAAGGAGATGCTAAAAACCACAAAATTCATACGCTGCGCGCTGTTTCCATTTCTAACAAAAAGAAACAGCCCACTTCTTAATTTTAAAATCGGTGTAAAAAACAAAAATCATCTAGTAATTCTCAAAAACTTGAGCACATGGCCGCCGGGCACAGTAATAGGAACTGCAACACCTTTAGCAACTATGGGAATGAAATCTTACATACTTAACACCTCTACCTCAACCTCAAGTTCTTCATCTGCAAGTCATCAGCATTTGGAGACTGATGTTACAGCGAAGGTGCAAACCTCGCCACTGGGTGGAAACTTAAAGAAAACAGCAACACTCAGCAAAAGGTTCAGATCAGCATGGAGAGTGCGTTTGTCGCGTGACTCTGATGATGCGGATCATCGTTACTTGCTGGCTAGACTAAGAGATCGTTCAATATTAAAAATTATATAAAAATTAAACCTCTTAGGCTGTATCTAGCATATATTCATGAGCATCGATCCAATGTTTGTTTAGAGGGGCACATTGCGACAAGTATCAAACTGTCGCTAGCATCGAAGGACATTCCTGGATTCGTGGATGCGCTGCGTAAGTTATTTTTTCGTTTCCACATTGCATATGGTATCGATTTGGCGGAAGTGGAGGCGGATCTCTCTGCCTTTAAATCATATTTCTCGTCGGAGAAAGTCCAGCAACTGCAGAGGAGTAGAGAAAGTCACAACAAGTATATTTCTAGTAGCTCGCCTTGTAGAAGCTGTTCAAATTTTTACAAAAATTGACGCGTTCAGAGTATCAAGCACACTCTGAATCAGTGAACGATAGCAAGCTCAGCATATTTCTTATTAATATTCAATCTGTAGGAAACAAAACTGATGATTTATTTTTACTTTTGGAACAACTGAATTTTCCCGAAATAATTGCTATAACAGAACATTGGCTAAGTGCGGATGAGCCAGTATTCGTTAAAAAATATACCACAATATCTAGTTACAGCAGAAAAAATCTATCTAATGTCCACCAATACAGCAGCGACGAAGTTTGACAATTTACTAACTAAAAAATTATTTGAATTCTCTATAGTATTTAGTGGTATTTACAATATTTATATTGTCTGTATTTACAGAACCCCTAACGCATTATTCACACAGTTTCTTTCACCCGTCGAGAAAACAGAGCTATGCAGTATAATCGACGACATCAAAAATAAATCATTCGGGTATTATGGGCTTACCCTAAAAATGTTCTCTAACCTTCCGGAATGTACACTGTACTCTCTCACTGCCTTAATAAACAAATCATTTCAACATTTTGATTGAATTGGTTGTTACTTGATGGATATCCATAAATAAAAGTTAAATAAAAACACAAATGTTTTCCCGATATCCACAATATATTACTTTGTAATATGTAACGCGTATCGCAATGAAATAGCTTTATCAAACACTGGTACTTAAATGAAGCAAAGAAAGTTTACAAAGTGTGAAGATATAAAATTACAATAAATGATATTAAATAGTAATTAAGATAACAATACACAGGTATAACAGATGGGGAAACTCATTTTGAACCATTACACAGATATGGTATTAAAAAGATTAAGTAAAGGCGAATGATTTACGTCCAATTAATAAAATATTGGAATTTTCCTTTTATTAATTTCTAATGATTCTATAATAGATTTAATTTAGGACTTTTATTTTCAACGTGTAAAATTTCGAAATTTGGGTTGAAGGAATGGTTTTCTTCTAATAAATGTTTTGCATAGTTTGAGTCACTTTTGCATTTATCGAAACTACGTTTATCTTCGGAACGAAATAGGTTCCTACATCCTAATAATTTTACAAAATAGTATCTAGTATCTATTTATTTAAAAAGACTTCAAAATTTCTATAAATTGGTAAACATTCGGAGGACTGTTATAAAATTCAGCATTGAAGCGGGCATGAAATGACTCGCATGCATTCGTTGTTCTCGACAATGAACTGGAACGTGAGGCCCAAATATTTGGAGGAAACAATGCATTTTCAGAAATATATGTTTCTAATAAATATTTCCGCAGTTCTTTTTCATCTGTATTATTTGGTAATACCTAAGTAATGCATTTCATTATTAAAAAACTCTTTTACTTCTTCGGGATCTAAAAATGGTATTCCAAATAATACATGCAAATATTGCCCAACAACACTTTCCTTATTTTGGTACCAAGATTGACGTAGGTGAAATTTACAGCCCGTTATTTTAGAATTAGGCCACATTAAACCGCATGCTTTAAAAGTACTATCCATATAAACACTATTTACTGAACAAATAAAATTTAGATTTGTGAAACAAGAAAATACTATTATCCCGTCATTTTCACATGCACAAATCAATAAATTGTCACCACGTCTAGTTTTCACTTCCATTTGTTGCAATTTGGAAAATACATCTTGTCGGTCTTTGGGAAGCGTTGGCATTACTCTGCGACGAGCCTTGTACATATTGTTACGAAGGCACTGAATGTCTTTCGCTGTTATTTGAAGACTCATTTCTCCAAAATTCACAATTTCTTCTTTTATAATTCTTGACGGTTTTTGTTACAAGCTGTCAACAGCTTTTCTTTTAGCCGAGTTGCTTATCACTTGCCGAATAATATTTGTTTCTGCCGGATGGTTATGACATAATTCTGACTGTATGACTTTAGTTTCATCAGATGTACATGTATATAATTTTGCTTTACATGTTCTTCTGGTACACTTCCAACGAATATTTCCTTCTTTCGACACGTGTGCCTTTGAAAACTTATAATTTTTTTACCACTAATAAGGGGAATCCTTTCCCACTTAAAATTTTTTCGGCCGTTTCCATTTCGAATAATAGGTAATAGTATATTGTGTATCTAGTATGAAAAGCGATACATTCCCGGACGACAATGTAAACATTGAGAGTCCGGGAAGTTGCTTTTCCTACGAGGTACACATACTATTTTTTCTGAAATCGCATTAAATATAGGTAATCTTAAATTAAATAATCACAATTTATAAAAGAACTTTTTATAGTAGAAAGTTTTTTTTGGTGATTTATAAGTCATATTACTATTATTAAATTATTACTCCCTTGGCAAATAGCGCTTTACAAGATAGATTACGGCATAGTCCACAGTATAGTCTAAAATTTTTAAAAATTTTCTAAATTAGTTATTTTATTAACAGTTAAAATAATAATTACTGTTGTCACATGTAAAACAAACAAAAAATCTCTCTCGCGTAGTCGATCCCATTATGATAGCATAATAGAACTGTCACCTTGATTCATAGCCGACGCTTAATCAACTAGGCTACGAACGACATATTTAAAAACTTTCAAAATGATAACATGTATACACAATTTATATCATATTTCATATCAATTCAGTATAAATTTCGAAATTAATGTATATGCCTAAACACACTTGAAACATGCATTGTCATCCAGATCTCAGCTATCCTGAAAATTTCAGAGCTCTAGGTAGTCGGGAAATAGGTTTAAATTCGATTACAAAATTCCGCGGAATGACAGAGAGACAAAGAACACGGTGAAAATATAAAAAACTTTCTAAAAAGTTTAAAAAAGTTTGATATATATTATAAGTATTTTGATTATCATATTTTCGATGAAACCGTTTCCTTGACATTGTTTGTTTATCATTGTTTATTAGTGTCACAAAAATGGACAGTGACGATGATGATGAAAGGTGTAAAATGCCTCCAGAATTAATAAATACCGCTAGTAATGTGATTTTGAATTTATTACCAAATAAATCGAGATCAAAATATGAATTGGCGTATAAACGTTTTCTGGATTATTGCCAAGAAAAAAAGACTACTTCACGATCTGAAAATGTGATTATTGCATATTTTTCCGATTTATCTACGAAGCTAAAAGCATCTACGTTATGGTCAAATTACTCCATGCTGAAAACTACACTGAGTACAAAAGAAGATATTGACATTATAATAGTATATTACGTATCAAGAGTGGTAAGTAGGATATTACGTACGAGTGGAAAAGTTACGCACGAAGCCGCGTAGCGGCGAGTGCGTAATTACACGAGTACGTAATACCTCTTACCACTCGAGTTACGTACTATGCTTTTTCTACGACTCAATATTTTAATTTTAATTCTAAATATTTGACATCTCTTAAAAAATATATTACGAAATTTGGCGTTTAAAATAACATTTATCGAAGTAGTGACATTAAGTAACATCCTAGATTAAATAATAATTTAAAATGTAATATATGTTGCCTAAATCTGTTTTATTTTTATTTTATTTTTTAATAAAAACTATTATATATTTATGTTTTAAAATTGACAAAAAGTATGTAAATAGACCAAATAAAGTAGTACGTACATAAAAATTTTTATTGCAATTTAATTAAACAAAAAATTTAAGTTTTCTTAACTAAACGCACATGTATGTTATGAGATCTCATTACGTGCATGTTATTGTTAAATGTCACTTACAAGGAATGTCTACAGTACGATTTTTGACGTTTACAGTCATGGGCGTAGAAAAAATATTTTAAATTACGTGCTATCCTCAAACGTCAAAGCGACAATTATTGGCCGAAAAAGTCAAAAATTTTGTCAATTCAGGAAATTGAAACATTTATTAATGAAGCTCCAGATAATATATTGTAATGGAATCAATATTTGTCTTTGTCTCCGGCTATCTTGGTCTGGGTTCTTATTATTTGAAACAATATTTAAATTATTTACGTTTTATTTTAACTTTAACTTCAATATTTCAAAATTACAAGTATCTTCTTCAAATTCAAATTCTATAATAATCATATTTATCCCCCCTTTGTCCCTAGGTAACCTCTTAAAACAATCTAATCATAAACAAAATCAACCATTATCAACTCTTTCTGAAATAAAATTCTTAAACATCTATATAAAGACAGTTACCTATTATTAAATACAAAAATTTTTTATCCAATCAAATCATAACAAAATCCCCCTAAATTTAAAATTAAAATTTTCTATCAAGACACATTTTATAATTTTAAATTTACTCTATATTTACTTTTTTATCAGATTATCCCTTACTCTTATACCTTATTTTAACGTTATAATCGAATTCTATCAATTTAATACTTTTGATTTATTTTATTTAATCAGTTTGTTCCCGATATTTATTTTCTTTCATTTTTTTTAATTTTAATCTTAATTTTAATTTTATTTTAATCTTATTTACTTTTATTTAACTATTTTATTTTTTTCTCTTTTTATAATTGTATATGATATCCTTCCAAACCTTCTTTAATCTTCTAATTTCATCACATATTTCAAAGTAATTTATATCATTATCCTCGTATGTTTTATTCTTCCTTTTCTTCTCATTGTCATAATTAGATTCAGTTTTATATTTAATTTTATTGATATAATAATATAATTCATTTTTATTAACTTCATATATTTCAGTTTCATATTTTATTTCTTCATTTTTATAATAATTATCTTTTTCATTCTTCTTATCCTCTTCATATTCATTATTTAATTTTAATTTCATAATTTCATATTCTTGTTTCATTTTGTTTTTATATGTCTCATATTCTTTATAATATTTATTTTTACTTTTTCCTTCCTGTATTACCATATATGAACTATCCTCAGTTCTCTCATTTTGCATCTCTTGTAATTTTTTTGTTTCATCTTCAAATTTCTTTGCTATTGTCATAGTATTTACTTCCATAACTCTTTGTATTCTTTCATTTTCTCGTTTATTTTCATTTTTCCCCATATCTTTTTCTTCAGGAGATTCAGTCTTAAAATCCTTATTAATTACTGATTTGTCATAAATTGTTTTCATATCTTTTATTGTTTCTCTATACATTTCCATCTGCTTCTTCATTTCATCTTTAAATACTTCCATATTCTTGTTCATGTCTTTTATTTCTTTTTTCATATCTTCTTTTATTTCTTTTTTCATAGAATCCATATTTACATTTATTGCTTCAATATTTTTATTCATTTCTTCTGTCTTTTTGTCTTGTTTTTCTTGATTTTCTTGTAAATTCTTTTTCAAATCTTCTCTTAAGTTATTATTCATTTTTTCCTGTTTTTCTTGATCTTCCTTTCTATTTTTTTCTTGTTTTTCATTCATTTTTTCTTGTTTTTCATTCATTTTTTCTAAAAATTTAAACATCCTATCCATATCGCTTTCTTCATGTTTGTTGCCATTACTTTCAATAATTGCTTCTATTATCGTGGTATTCTCTTTTTCATCTCCCGATTCATTTGTTCCCATAATCTGTATGTCCTCATCTTTTTGATGATCTCCTTGTTGCATCTGTACATCCTGTTTCTTGTTTTGCCTTCTTCTTGTTTCCATTTTATTATTTAAAATTATTCAATTTGTTTTTATTTGATTTAAATTTTAATATGTGTATTAAATTTATAATTTTAATTCACCCCCCGTATATCAAAGTTTCTTATGTCTTATTGACACTGTCAAAATCAAAAAATTTTTATAAAAATGATTTGTATCAACCTAAATATTTATAAATTATGTCTTAACAGAATTTATGTATCCCCCCTATTTCAAATATAAACAACAAAAATAAAAAACTGTCTCTATATAGAAATTTAAAAATCTTACCCCAGAGTAGGTACAATTTTTCTACTAATTAATTTCAAATTCGGCTATCCTGGTTTCTTTTCTATCGGCTATCGGCAACTTCTTGTTTTCTTTTCTATCGGCTATCGGCAACTTCTTGTTTTCTTTTCTATCCGCCTGATCTGCTGTCGTCTTTAAAAGGTGTTCGTTTTCTTTCTGGCCCCACGTTGGTTCGTCAATTTGTAATAAATTCTTATTTATGCCCCACGTTGGGCGCCAATTTGTAATGGAATCAATATTTGTCTTTGTCTCCGGCTATCTTGGTCTGGGTTCTTATTATTTGAAACAATATTTAAATTATTTACGTTTTATTTTAACTTTAACTTCAATATTTCAAAATTACAAGTATCTTCTTCAAATTCAAATTCTATAATAATCATATTTATCCCCCCTTTGTCCCTAGGTAACCTCTTAAAACAATCTAATCATAAACAAAATCAACCATTATCAACTCTTTCTGAAATAAAATTCTTAAACATCTATATAAAGACAGTTACCTATTATTAAATACAAAAATTTTTTATCCAATCAAATCATAACAATATATTATATAAGGTACGTTTAGAATGTAAAAATTTGAATATTAATAAGATATTTATGTAGTGTTTACTTTTTAGGTTGCTTTAATATTTGGTGTAGCAGGTGCTTGTCGACGTGATGAACTTTATCAAATAAAGTTGAATGACATAGAAAATTTTGGCTCAAAAGAATCCTTAACAAATAAAATTGATATTGCAAATAAAATTTTTAAAGACAAAAGGGACACCGAGGATTCTGCTACTAGTGACTCAACATATAAATTTAAAGGGGGAAGTAAATTTCATTCGGCTGCTTTTACCAATTTGAACAACTGTAACATAACTGTAAATATAACAAAATAGGAACAATAAACGTTATGATCTGATTTAGTTGTTTGCGTCTGTTTATTTACTCTATAAAGTGTACAAATAACTGACCATATATACATACTATTTTTCTTTAAATCGCATTCAAAATCATTATTACTCGAACAAGTATTTTAAAGAATTTTTGGTATTTTTCTAAATGGACGCTATGACAAGATCCAAAACTAAAAATGTTCATAATTTCTGTATGTTATTTGCCTTTATTTGCTCTATTAAACGTACATACGAAACTGACAGAGGTACCGACTTTGAAGTGCTAGTACGGAAAAAATATTCCCGTACACAGGTACGGGAAAAAGATTCCCGTACAGTACGAAAAAAGTTAGTTGTCCAGCCACGGACTAAAATACAAGAATAGTGTATTTTGCGGCTCGAATTTAATCCGAGAAACTAGACATTTCCAAGCGATTTCAGAAAAATATACTATTCGCAACACTATATTATACTCAACTGAACACTTCAACAACAGTAACGGAAATAAATCGAAAGAATTAAGATTGGATTGAGCAGGTATACGTAATTTGTTTACTATTTAAAATCAATCAATCAATCAATAGTTAGTGGAATTCTTAAGCTTTAATGACCCTCCGCCTTACGCCTACCGTTAAGATACATAATCCCAAATTGAGGGTCATATCGGATTATCTCAGGTAACGTGGCCCAACTGCAATGCGCCCGTTCGGAAATAAGGGTTTTGAAATTAAAAAGAAACCAATCTGTAAAAGAAATTCTTCAAACATAATTTAAAATCACCTAACTCAATTAAAAACTTTGAATTATTAGGTGTAGAAACTGAGATTGCTTTCAGGTATAAACTTAATAATCCATATCCAAAACACCAAGCTTCGAACCTCATTAAAACCACTTTTTTAAAACTTAATAATTATAATCCCGAACTTAATATTGTAAAGTCAATTAAAGAAGCGAAGCAGATAATAATTCACTTGTGTGTGCCAAAGCTGACAAAGGCAACATACCTAGTTATTTCTATCAAAAAATCTGAATATATTTCAAAAATGGACGAATTCATTTCATAAGACGCATACTCTATACTACTAAAAGATCCCACCAATAAGTTTCAAAAAGAAATTAAACTAGCTCTTAACAACTGTAAATCCATAATATCAGATAAAGACATTTATAAACTCATATCACCGAATCCTCAACCACCTCAGTTATATTCTCTTATTAAACTACATAAACTTGGCTACCCTATTAGATCCGTTGTGTTTTATTGTACAGCTCCCGCGTACATGTTATCCAAGTTCCTTATAGAAATTATTTCAACTTATACCAAGTTCACTCCGAAATTTTCAGTCAATAATACACAAGAGTTAGTTAACAAAATTCAAGATATTTCGTTACCTACAAACTCAAAATTACTCTCCTGGGATGTTAAGAATCTATTTCCAAGCGTCCCACCAGATGAAACAGTCCTGTTAGTAGACCAATTTTTAGTAAATCAAAAAGTTAACCCAGTTATACGTATCCGAAATGATTTTACTGTTAGAAACTTGTCTAAAACAAAATTACTTCACCTTTAATGATGTTTTGTATAATAGTGCCAGTGGTCTGATAATGGGGAATCCGTTAAGCCCAATTTTAGCTGAAATATTTATGGATAATTTAGAGAACATTATTTTTAAACACCAATTGAGCAAAAAATTACTTTACTGGCATAGATACGTAGATGACGTTATAAGTTGTTTCACAGGTACAAATAGAGAATTCATTATTTTCGAAAAATTCATTAATATCCTACATCCCAATATTGCTTTCACATCAAAATTAGAAGAAAATTACTCCATTAATTTTTTAGACGAAACCATCACTAGAATTAACAATAAACATAGTTTTTCCATCTACCATAAACCATCACAGACACTACCATTCAAATCACCCGTTTAACATAAACCTATAATTCTATGATTCATAAATTGTTAAATATCTCTCTTTCCAATTCTAATTTTAATAAAGAGAAAATCCAAAATTAATATGTCACAAAAATCTGGTGTACCTATAGAAACTAAACGGTAGTGATTGCCCTAAAACTTACAAAAATGTCAAAACCCGTATTTCCGAACATAAACGTAGTTTCGATAAATGTAAAAGTGACTCAAACTATATGCAAAACATTTATTGGAAGAAAACCATTCCTTTAACCCAAATTTCGAAATTTTACACGTTGAAAATAAAAGCCTTAAATTAAATCTATTAGAATCATTAGAAATTAATAAAAGGAAAAATTCCAATTTTTTATTAAACGACCAACTAGACGTAAATCATTCTCCTTTACTTAATATTTTTAATACCGTTTCTGTGTGGGCGCAGCCGAGTTCCTCCCCGCGGTCAAAAATTTGTGTACTTTGTAACAGGTAATGAGGGCTAGGGGATTATAGGGTATCCCCAATCCTTTAATGTCTTTCATGAACTAAGAATATTTATAAACAACAAAATTTTAGTTTACGTGTTTCTTTCAATTGATCAGCATGGAAGTGAAAAATATACTACCAAGTGAAAAAGGTTAACAAATGTTTCCAGTGAATGGTGCGAAATTTTGTTAAGCTAAAAAATTGATTAACCACCGATTACGTTAGAGATGCGTGCAAAAATTTTGTACTGCGTATTTACACACTGAAGGTAATTTTTATATAACAATTAGACAACAAAACAATTAACAGCATATGCATTTTTTATATTACAGAAAACAAAATAGTTGCTGGCCTTTAAATCACAAATTAATAAATTGTCTCTTCTGCCCCAATAGATGTTCTCGGTACATTTGTATTTAGGTCTATACCTACGAGGACATCCTTAAAAAAAATCATCTGTTTAATCTGTGATTCGTTATGTTTACTGTTTAGAACTTATGTTTAGGAAATAATATCTAAGTTTTTTAAATTGGTTGGTAAATCAATTTTTGTTTTGTTTTGTCAGCTGACTAGGTTTATACTAAATGTTTATATTTATGTGAATATGTATATGTATTGAGATGATATAAGTTACTATGCTATATCCAATAAGTACATATAAAGAAAATTAAGAAAAATAGAGAAAAGGAAAACATATTCTTATTCTAAGGCAGAGTGCAAATGCAGTAAATTTGGTATAATTTATAATCGTCTTCTTCACAATACCTAAAAAAGAAAAATAAAACAAAATAAGAAATTAAAATATACAAACAAGTACATCTAAGAGATATTTATTTCAAAGAGTCAAAATAATTTAATTTATAATAGGTTTTTAGTAATTTTATTTGATCAATAATTTAGTAGGCGAATAGAGCATAATAATGTATAGTGTAAGTTTGTTTGGAGATTCAGTTGTAAAATTGTTGATTTCTGAATCTCTTTCTTGTTTTCTACCTTTTGAGGGGATAAGATGTAATAAATTTTGCTCCGTTAAAATTTCGATTTTTTTTGAAAATACTGATAAAAGAAAGTATTAAAGTAGTCAAAAGTGTTAACAAAACCGCAAGATAACTCCTGATAGTATCTGGTAAGACTTAAAGTTCATATTTATGGAGAAATGAATGTTTGAAATTGTATGCTGAGCAGTTCATTTATATAAATGCTTCCTGAGTTAATTCAACGAAAGTAAAACTAGTTTCTAATAAGAAAGAAAGTATTAGTTTACTTACCATTTGATGCAAGAGTGGATTAGTTCCTGATTAGAAGCAATTTTATTCGTCAAAATCTCTAAAGTGTCCGTATATCATTGATGTCCTGGGAAATGGTGGATTCCAATTGAAAAGGATAGCCTGTGCCTTAGTTGTCCAGAGAGAATTCAAAAGCTTCAGAACACGGTATCAATTTCCAATTTTTTTTTTAATAAAGAACTTTCCTGTGTTTGATTTTTTATGTATTTGATGAACATTTAATTTAACTTGTACACTGTTTCACTGTTTAAATAAGTTATTTTTCATTCTTAATTAAGTTTAATTTGATTTATTGGTTACAAATTTCAGAATTTTTCATAACACTTGATTTAACGATGTTTGATTTTTGAAAGTAATGTGTCAATGCGCACAAAACAATAAGAAAAAGTAAGGTTAAGGTCAAAATAGAATTATCGTTCAGAAAACATAATTTGGTATATGATTGTTGAATTTTATTATCATTTTTGTTGAAATTTTCAATATTAGTTAAATTTGAATCCATTTATTATTTGAGATTTTTGAACTCTGACCCTAAGAAAGAGAATAGATAGGAGCATATGTTAAAGTAATAATCGTTAAAATAAAAGAAATTAATTTGAATCTTACCTTCTTCACATCTATATTAAAATAAAAAAAAATTTCAAGGTAAGAAGTACTTTATAACATGGTAACTTATAGAATACCATAATAATACTATAATAATAATAGAACAAGAGTTATCATATGTTATAGTATATATGGTAGAACTAGTTCCTAGTTCTATCTTATACTTATCTGTTACTGGCTTTGTCGGTACAAATTTTTTGGAAATTTTGTGACAATAAAGCATATTTGATTTGATTCGATTTAAGTATAGTCCAAGATATGACGGTAAAATTAATAGGAAACCTTGCAATTTTTTATATGCTTCGATTTGCATGAAAATTTGTAGGTAAGCTCAATATACCTTCCACGTCAAAATCTACCCTATGCCAATATGTGCTTTTCCTATGGGGTGGTTGTCGCAACTCGCCTACTGCTCGTAGCGACATCTTCTACACTCGTCTTCATACGAATGCCCCATAAAACTTACGCTCACGTCGGCGTCGCAACAACACGACTGTCCGATTATTTGCTACTTATCCCACATGTAGCATAAATAACCATTGTGTTATGATCTAGTAATGTTTGGTATAATTTACAATTAACGTATTGTGATGTACTTTGCTTATGTATATGTAAAAAATGTTTTTCTGATAATTTGTACTTTTTATTTGCTGCTTGTGGATGAATGTTTTTAAATAGTATTTATGTCGATTGATAACACAGCCCCACAAAAAAGAAGTGTCGGGTCCGAAAGACCAGACCATCGTATCTTATGGTTTTTGGGGTCGCTAATTACAAATCCGTGGTTGGTTTCGCCTCATCAGGTCACAGTCAAGGTCATTTGAAGGTCAAATCTACAAAATCAGTCGTTACCCAATTTTAAGTTTTTGAGGTCGCTGATTACGAATCCGTGGTCGGTTTGGCCTTATCAGGTCAGGGTCAAGGGCATTTGAAAGTCAAATCTGCAAAACCGGTCCTAACTAGATTTGAACCATTAACTAAAGCTAAGCATATACCAGTGATCAGTTCATAACATATTTGGTCATTGTCGCGGTCCTTATAGAATCAAATTGCATGCATTCATTGTAAGAGGTCTGCTTATACACTAAATGGAGTCATCAAAAGACCTTCGAAGTGGATTTTTTTTGCGTTTTTTTTTTGTTTTTGTAAATCTCTTTTTAATGACCAACAGTAATCGGCTAAAATATTTATGACCCATCTACCTTGGTATCTACGTTCCATTTCCCGAATATCCTGATGAAATCTTTCTCTTTACTGTAGTCACCTAAGTTTTCGGGAAAGGTATCTAAATGAGAGTATAAAAAGTGCACTTTAAGACTCATAAAGCAGCCTTGGTTTTTGTAGCTCTCTATCAAATCTGATACTCTTTGTTTATAGTTTATACTTTTGTGATTCTCGAGAAAATTTTTACTAAGTCCTTGAAACATAACCATGCTCTTTTCTCAGTTTTATCCATGACCTGATGGACCAAGGATTCGTAATCAGCGACCTCAAAAACGTAAGACTGCATACTTAAAATTAGGTTACGGCTGATTTTGCAGATTTGTCCTTCAAATGCCCTTGACTATTGGGGTCAAACTGACCAAGGATTCGTAATCAGCGACCTAAAAAACGTAAGACTGCACACTTAAAATTAGGTTACGACTAATTTTGTGCATTTGACCTTCAAATTTCCTTGACCCTGAACTGATAAGGCCAAACCGACCACGGATTCGTAATCAGCGACCTGAAAAACGTAAGACTACACACTTAGAATTAGGTTACGACTGATTTTGTAGATTTGACCTTCAAATGCCCTTGACTGTGACCTGATGGGGCCAAACCGATCACGGATTCGTAATCAGCGACCCCAAAAACCATAAGATGGTCTGGTCTTTTGGACCCGACACTTTTTTTTTGTGGGGTTGTGTAATTTATGTAAGAACTAGTAGAGAAAGAGCCAGTAACCAATTTTAAGTTATTATTTCAAAATTGTTGAAAATTTACTGACTATATGTTTAATATCTGCTCGACAATAGAAACTACTTCTGGCAGTCCCCAATGGCCGGGGAAAATTAGCCTAAAATTTTAAAGGGGGTAGGAGATAAGAATTATTTTAGTTAGCAAAAAATAATATAATATCATTCTAAAGCTTTACAAGTTTTTGAAAAAACATTTTCAAAGACAATGACCGTTCAACTAGGGTTGCCAACCGTACTATATTATATAGTATTGTACTATATTTCAGCTTAATGTACTATATACTGTTTAAAACATATATAGTACGCAAAAATACTATATTTTTACCATTAAATATCGATCACAATTTTATTTAGCTTCACGCTCCTAAAAACGGATCACTGATCATTTTCTACATTTTTTTCATTTTATGTTTGCTTTCTATTCATGCCACATCAGCTTTTACGGAGAGATTTTTTCAGTAAAAAGTTAATTACTAATGCAAAATCAGAAAAATAGTAGTTTACGTAACAAGTCCTGTGGCTCGCCCTGCAATTTGCCCACTCGTCAAGTAAAAGCACTTTTGGGACGTATTACGTTTGTCTATTATCTCTGTATTACGTACAATATTTTTTTTAAACAGGCATTGTTGTACCGGGTGGTCCTCTAAGAATGGCTTTCGGCCATATCTCTAAAACGAGTCATCGTAAAATTTTGAAAAATATTTTTTTTTAAGGAAAGTGACCATAAAAAATCGCTGGAAAATATTTTTAAGTTTCTAAAATGACCGCTAGGGGTCGTTATTGCTATTGGTAAACAGAAAATTGAGTTTTTCTTCGTATTTTGCTATATTAAGTGACAATTAAAATATGTGCAATGTAATCTTTGATGAATTTTAAACATTTTTTGTTATATACTTTTAATTCTATCTTCAAAAATAAAATGGTGGGGAAGGCGTCAAAGGTTTTTTTTAACGACCCCTAGCGGTCATTTTAGAAACTGAATAATATTTTCCAGCGATTTTTTATGGTCACTTTCCTGAAAAAAAATTATTTTTTAAAATTTTACGATGACTCGTTTTAGAGATATGGCCGAGAGCCATTCTTAGAGGACCACCCGGTACCATTAACTTCATATTATTCAGTTTACATTTTTATAACAAGAACTCTTTATTAACTAATTTTAACATTTTTTTTAACAAACCTTGCTTGGGTGGCCGCCTCTATAATTTTATCTGGTATAATTTCATCTTTCATTAATTCACAATCAAATGCATAATTTTAAATATCCATTTTATAATAAATTTCAAGTTTTTAACTAAATGTCAAAATATGTCAAGTTATTTTATAGTTTTAAATATATACAAAACTCGGTTACCATAAAAACCAATTGACCGCTATCTTAGACTAACTATTTTATTGTTTTTTTCATTAAAGATAGACCGGAAAGTAAATAAAAATGAGTCCGGTAAAAGCTTTAACCGGACTCATTTTTATTTTCTGGCCTTTTCCGACGGTGTCTTCCTATTTTGTGAATTACCGTTTTGTGACTAGAACTTTTTCAGGTAAAATTTTTCCCATTTTGTGCCTAGCCAAATTTTTACCTGAAAAGACCCGAGATGAATTTCCCGTTTTGTGACTAGCGTAAAATAAAGCCACTTATTTTAATACCTACCTAATTTAATGATTTTAACTTAAAAATCATTTTTGTTTATTTAAGTCGTCTTTTCTTAAATAATAGTCATATGAAATATAAAATACATTTATTACAAAATAATCTAACATTAAATAATCATCAAAGAAACTTATATACATTTTTAGTCGGTAAAATAATTGCTAAAGGAAAATTGTCATTGCATTTTTATTATGGATGCCAACTTTATTAAGCAATGGTCAACGTCCGATCTTTCTTCAACGAAGTCTGTAACTGTACGGCGAATTCTTTCATCCAGTTGTACATACTTGGTTTTCCTCCGTTTCGGTGTCATATGCAACTCAACTTGTAGTTTTATATTGTCGTAATATGATGCTTTTTCTTTATGTGCTTGTGTAAGCTCCAAAATGTTTGGATTTACCCTGGCAATTTTTATATTTAGCCGATTGTGCCATCCATTTAAGGAATTTGTAGCCCGGTGCCTTTGGTTATAGCACACCCACATCAGTCCAAAAATATTGTTTTTAAGCCACTGTTCCACAAAATAATCATTTAATATTTTCAGGAGTGAATGATTTTCAAAATTCTTCATAATCCACATCCAACCGTCGTTCACTTTCTCAGGAGGAAGATGTGCTAATGCAACACACATCCTTATGTGGGTACGCACTATTTCATTTTCCTTGAATAGAGAAGTTAATCCAATTTCTTGCATTTTTCGCCATAAACATTGGTTAAAATGAAAATTGCAACCAGTAATGTTTATATTAGGGAAGGTTTTCTTAAGTACCTGGAAGGTAGCCACTTCAAAATCAATTTTAAAGTTTTTTGGTTTTCACTGTGGTATATGTTTTTCAATTAAAGAAAAAAGCCTGGTATACGTCATTTCCTTTTTATCTGGCAGCAAGGCGAAAATAGCAGGAATAATATTGGTTTCAGTGCCTGTGCTGCCAACATCGGCGTGGATTGTATAAAACTGCTGAAAATGTTTAGAACAGCTACGAGTGTCTGTCGCGCTTTTAGCAAAGCAAAAACCAATATTTTGTCCTCTTCGCCACCTTCAAACATGAATAGAAAGTATAATATATAAAACTTCCCCGAAAAGAAAAACATCGTTAAAGGGATTATCATTATCTTAATACGTTTCAGTATTGGGGAAAACCTAACAATTAAGAGATCATAAAATCACATTTTATTCTAGTCACAAAATGGGAATTCATTAGGGGTCTTTAACAGGTAAAAAATTCTCTAGGCACAAAATGGGAAAAATTTTAATCCAAAAAGGTCTAGTCACAAAACGGGAATTCACAAAATAGGAATATACCTTTCCGACAAAATGAGATTTTCTGACCTAAAAATAAACCGGAAAGTATTAATTTCTGGCCGGTTTTAAAAAAATATAAAACTATAAAATATAAATACAGTAATATGTTTTATTTCTATTTATTTTATTGAGTTGTACTATATTTTTTCCAGTGTACTATATTTTTTTTCGTTTTATTTTAAAAATACTATATTTCGTCTAAAAAAAGTTGGCAACCCTACGTTCAACTAAGAAGAAACAACTACCTCCTGGGCTATATGCCCCAACGGATATTGGATTATACTTCAAAGTCAAACGGGGTTGGAATATCTACAAGATAACTTAAACCAACCATTCTAGTTTGCAGTTAGAAGGGACAACATAACTTATAGACCGGTTTCGGTGTATTTGCACCTCGTCAGTATAAGGTATATGTTATCCGTCAGTGAGCTTAAAGCATAATCACTGACTAAAGATTGAACTAAAATCATAATCCTTATATATCTTTCAATAAAGAAAGTTTAAAGGACACGTTGGGGCATATAGCCCAGGAGGTAGTTGTTTCTTCTTAGTTGAACGGTCATTGTCTTTGAAAATGTTTTTTCAAAAACTTGTAAAGCGTTAGAATGATATTATATTATTTTTTGCCAACTATTGACAAACGCGCTTTATTAAATATGACAATAATAGAGTTTTCTGTAATAATACGTTTATAGTATCAAGACGAAAGTCTTGTTGTCAAGTCAAATTTTAGTTTGCAGTTAGAGGTAAGGATGTCACTACTATCGTGTCCTTTAAACTTTCTTTATTGAAAGATATATAAGGATTATGATTTTAGTTCAATCTTTAGTCAGTGATTATGCTTTAAGCTCGCTGACGGATAACATATACCTTATACTGACGAGGTGCAAATACACCGAAACCGGTCTATAAGTTATGTTGTCCCTTCTAACTGCAAACTAGAATGGTTGGTTTAAGTTATCTTGTAGATATTCCAACCCCGTTTGACTTTGAAGTATAATCCAATATCGGTTGGGGCATATAGCCCAGGAGGTAGTTGTTTCTTCTTAGTTGAACGGTCATTGTCTTTGAAAATGTTTTTTCAAAAACTTGTAAAGCGTTAGAATGATATTATATTATTTTTTGCCATCTATTCACAAACGCGCTTTATTAAATATGACAATGATACAGTTTTCTGTAATAATACGTTTATTATTTTAGTTAGTTAGTTTTACTCATGAAATTTCTACTGAATGTATAAAAAATTCGCCAAAATATTTGCGTCTCTCCTAATTTTTGACAGAACACTATAAATATTTATAGAAAATAAGGTTTAGTTTTGTTATTTCATTAGACTTCAAATTTTAATACAATACAAAAAATATGTATAGAAAATATATAATTGCATGCCATAAATAAATTCCATCGCTTTATGTCTGCTAGAGGAAAAAACGTTTCCGTGCGAGTCCGAGCGATACCGCTAAATTCAAATGTATAAATTGAAAAGAGAGCGCATATTGGGCCTCATTAAAGATAGATTGTAAATTATATGAAATGAACAATTCCATGTAAAAATTTAAAAGTAAAACTCATAGAAAATGTATATTGTGGCAAAATTACCTTTCCCTGTGACAGAGGTATTCTCTAAGTCAGAGGTGAGCAAACTTTGCTCTTGGGACGAAAAATTGCTTCCCAGGTATATTGATATACTTTCTTGCTGTAATTAACACTAAAGGTCACTATGACAGTTGTAACACAGTTTATGTTTAATAAAAATTTTAATTGCATGTTATCTATCTATATATATAAAAAAGGATGTATTTTTATGTACGAAATCGATGAACTCAAAAACTACTGGACCGATTATTATGAAAATTGGTATATTTATGTATTTTTCCACGGAGAAGGTTTATATGATATGCTCATTGATGTTACTCGCCACCAGGTGGCGCTGCAAAGTAGCAACTTCTGCTCCGTTTAACCGATTGTCATGAAAATTGGTATGTATATGTATTTTTTCACGGAGAAAACGAATATGCTATGCTCATTGATGCCACTCGCCACCAGGTGGCGCTGCAGAGTAGCAACTTCTGCCCCGTTCAACCGATTGTCACGAAAATTGGTATGTATATGTATTTTGCACGGAGAAGGTTTATATGTTATGCTCATTGATGCCACTCACCACCAGGTGGCGCTGCAGAGTAGCAACTTCTGTCCCGTTCAACCGATTGTCATGAAAATTGGTATGTAGATGTATTTTTCCAAGGAGAAGGTTTGCATAATATGCTCATTGATGCCACTCGCCACCGGGTGGCGCTGCAGAGTAGCAACTTCTGCCCCGTTCAACCGATTGTCATGAAAATTGGTATATATATGTATTTTGCACGGAGAAGGTTTATATGTTATGCTCATTGATGCCACTCGCCACCAGGTGGCGCTGCAGAGTAGCAACTTCTGCCCTGTTCAACCGATTGTCATAAAAATTGGTATGTATATGTGTTTTTCCACGGAGAAGGTTTGTATGATACGCTCATTGATGCCACTCGCCACCAGGTGGCGCTGCAGAGTAGCAACTTCTTCCCTGTTCAACCGATTGTCATGAAAATTAGTATGATGCTGTATTCTTAATGCTTAATATAAATATGATATTCGTATTAATAGAAGTTACCACCAGATGGCGCTTCCATGTATCAAATTCAATATTGATTAATAGATATCTATACGATTTCATATAAATATAAGTTCGAAAAATATATTTTTGGTGCGATAAGTGAAACAAAACTATAAACTTTCTTTCCTTCTCTATCTCTTCATCTTTTTTATTTTTCCTAAATTTATTTTAGTTGTTGGCGTAGCCACGCGCGCCGGGTAGAGCTATTTCATATATTTAAAAGAGTGATCCTTACTAAATTAAGCATTATGACGCCACCGTAAGGTGGCGCAGTTGAGATAGTATAAATTTACATTAGCAATTCTTGCGTAATTAAGTACTATGACGCCACCATAAGGTGGCGCAGTTAATATATGATTTATCTAATCGATAATTTGTAGCATGTCCAAAAAACACTATGAAAAATTTTTATTTTTTTAATATATTTCCTTACTTAAGCCGACCCTGATCTTATTACCTTCTAGAAAATTCTCGGCTTTAACGATTTAACCGTCAAAACTATCGATTTTTCGAGCCCGACCAATCAAATCGGAGGAATAAGATGATGTGGCGCAAGAGGGGTGGTTTAAAGCGACGCGGTTTTAATTTTGACCGCGATCAAAGAGTCAGTCTAGCGTGGGTCCTTGTGCTGATAAGTCGATTTCGTATAACCCCTAGATTCAAATACCGGCAAATTTCCTTTAAATTTGCAAATAACTATTTGCAATTTAGTGTTTCTAAGTAAAGTAAAGTCAGTGAGAAAGTGTAGAACCTCTCTGATGAAAAAGCTGTCTAGTAGTATCGAAGAATCACCAGTTTTTACTGTAGCGTATGAATTGGGTGTGGCCCCATTAAATTCTCTTATCTAGGAAACAAACTGTAAGTTTTTTAATATAATTACTATTTCTTAACTACCAGAAAGATTGGGATACCATTTTTTTCTTTGGCACAAAAACTTAATTGTGACTCACCGGAATAATATCAGAAGGTGGGTAATTAACGTAAGAAGTGCTCATAAAATCCACGGTGAAACCGGTTTTTATAAAAAACCTAGTACCTTATCAACAGACTCCTACAGTGTGCAAATTTCTAAATAGTTCGTCGCATACATGCTTTAGTTAACAGTGAAAGCGTTACGCAGGGTCTGACTAAATATTTTTGTAACACCTTTATGATAAATTTTTTTTGTTTCTTGATGTTTATCTTAATTTTAATGTTTTAATATAAATTATTATATGGTACCCCCAACTTTTTACTCGAGTAAAACATCTTTTAAGCTAAAAGTGATTTACAATTTTTTTATTAAATTTTGATACTTTTCAATTCCTTTTTCATATCACATTCTGCTTAAATGGTTACACAGAAATAACAATATAAAAATACTTAGCTGTTATTGAATGTGTAATATTGCTTCTATATGTGATTAAACACTAATGTGTTTTACAGTATTTTACCTTATTTAATTGTTGATATTTTATATGTCTATTTGTTTCGTTCATCTGTTTGACTTATTATTACACACAGTAATAAATATTGTTTATTGTTTATTTATATGTTTTATTTTCTGACCTGGTGTAAGTTATTCTGATCTAATCTCATTAACATTAAGAATAAGACGTATTTCACTCATAAATTTTAGTTTTTGACTTGATCAAAATAAGTAGAGCCGTTGTGATAAGTAAGAACAAAAAGTAAGTATAACTTTCTCTTTCTAGTTTTTCTAATAAAAGTGTTTAATTTAAAAATTTTAACCAGAACATCTACTGGCTTACTCAATATTACTGCATCTTATCTTACGTCCCTTATACCTCTCTTATTTTAACTTTATCTATAACATCTGATACATCATTTTATCCAACTTCTAGATTTAATATTTTTTCCATCTGGGTTTCTTATATTTCCCCCATCCTTAAGATAAAAAAATAAGTGGCGCCCATTTACCTTTCCCTTATCCATCATTTCTCTCATTTTCTCTTTAGTCCCTTTTAAATTCTTATATCTTATTTTTTTTAGCAAATATATCCCCTTATATCTTTCTAGTAAGATCTCATCAAGCTCGTCCGAATCCACGCTCGCTCTCCTCCTACCCCCTGAGTGCCGTTCGCATTTGTTAACCTCGATAAACGAGCCTTTTAACATCTTGAAAAAAAAAGAGGTTACACATAAATTTGACGCCCACAACGTGGGGCCCGATGATAAAATCCCTATTTTTCCGACAATAAAATTACACACTTTTAATTTCGACAATTTCCGTTACTTTTTCTTATCACAATGGCCAATTTTGAGGTAACTTTTCTAACAGCAGACGAAATTAACTACGAGTTAAAGATCAGAGGAACAGCCACCAACAGAAAGATAGAGGATAAAAGGAAAGTCCTCAAAAGATTGTTAACCAAAGAAACATCGGTACGTTCACTTTAGAAAACATTAACTTAGAAGACGAAAAGGTAGCAATTAAAAATTCTATCGACAGCGTTTCCAATTTAATAGAAGAATTTGAAGGTTCTGCTTCAGATTCATGTTTTCGTAGAGTAAAATCTAGGATCGCTCACTTGTTAGGCAGAATACAACGTTTACCTCTACCTGAAAATCCTTCCGAGGATGATATAAATTTCCGCGATGAATCTAAAACCACTTGTCTCCTTCTCGAACAAGAAATGATAGATAAAACCATTCCCTTCAATAATTCACCTTCTTCTAGTTCAGTTCCGAATACAGAAGGCACAGTACCTATAATCAACGTCTCTACCCCAGAAATTAGATATTTAGATCGTTTTCCTTTATCGAAATGGAATATTAAATTTAACGGTGATCCTAAAAGCGTTTTTGAATTTCTAGAAAAAATTAAAGAACTAGCTGAATCCCGCAACATCCTACCTGAAACCCTTTTTCAATCAGCGGTTGAACTTTTCACCGGGGATGCTTTAATATGGTTCCGCAGCATCAAAACCTCTCTCAACTCTTGGGATGAACTTACTAACGTTCTCAAATCAACCTTCCTACCCCCAGAAAATGACGAACAACTCTGGGAGGAAATTAAAGGCTATAAACAGAAGAAGAATGAGTCTATTATTATTTTTGTTGCTCAACTCACCTCTCTCTTCAAACGTCTCTCTCGTGAACCAGCTGAAGTCAGCAAATTAAAATACATCACCCGAAATTTACTTCCGGAATACATTCCTCACGTAACTCTCTCCAATGTAAATACCGTCTCTGATCTAATTCAATTAGTCAAAAAATTGGAGGATGCTAAATCACTCTCTTTTCAAAAACCTTCTTTCCAAACCAAAGTATCTGCTATTGACTCTACTAATCATCGTCCTAAACAACGAACTAATAAACCGAGAACATCTAACTTACCTTCTACCTCCAACAACGTAGCGAGTACTTCTAATCCAACTAATACTTCTAACAGTAGGGATGTTACCTGCTGGAATTGTCATAAGAAAGGACACATTTATTCTAGCTGTCAAAATCAACAAAAATCCTATTTTTGTTATCGTTGTGGTTCCCCAAATGTCACTGTTTCTACCTGCCCCCGATGTTCAAAAAACTAACTAGGGGAGAATGTCGTATCGGTGCACTCTCTCTTTACCGCCCTAGTAAAACCGATATCAAAAAACAAGATCAATGGGAGAAATGGCTAAAAGTTGTTAAAAATTTCTTTCAAAACCCCTTACAAATAACTGCCCCAGTTTTACTGAACAAGTCTACCGATACAAACCCTACCTACCCATACAAATTTTCTCGACAGATTTTGTCGTCCTATTGGACACCGGTTGTTCAATCACCGTAGTTGGCAATAAAGCCCTCAATTTCCTTAAAGTCAATAATGTACAAATAATTTCTTCTGAACATCGAAATGTTTCCCTAGCAGATGGCACTAACCAAGTTGTCTCTGGTACTGTAGATCTACCAATTGTAGCTAACAATATCTTACATGTCATTAAAGCACTAGTCGTCCCTTCACTACCTTGTACCTTCATTCTTGGAAATAACTTTGTAAAAACCTTCTCACTTATTATTGATTTCTCCAAAAATACCTGGTCTTCCAACAGCACTTCTAAACCCCAGTTTATCTCTGAAATGGAACCAGAATTAAACACCACATCCCTCAATACTCTCGAAGTTCTAACTCCCGTTCAACAGACATTAGCTAAAAATACTATAGAGTCCTTTTCTGTTATCAGTAATACTAATCGGCTAGGTCGTACCGATAAAATACAAATGCATATCGATACCGGGGATGCAAAACCCTTCAAAAAACGACCATTCCCAATGTCTCCCTATATGTCGAAGATTCTTAACGACGAATTGGACGAAATGCTTCGTCTAGGTGTTATAGAACCCTCAAATAGTCCTTGGTGTTCCCCAGTACTTCTCGTCAAAAAAGCTAATGATGAATATCGTTTCTGTTTCGATGGTCGAACCCTCAACGATGTAACTAAACACGATACCTACCCCTTGCCAAATATAGATCGAATTCTCTCTCTTCTCAAAGGTACCAAATTTATAAGTTCAATAGACTTACGAAAAGCTTTCTGGCAAGTCCCTTTAGATCCCTCTTCGAAAGAAAAAACCGCTTTCAGTGTTATCGGCAGAGGTTCTTTTCAATTCACTGTAATGCCTTTTGGATTGTGCAATTCAGCACAAACCCAGCAACGTTTAGTTGACGCTATCTTCGGTCCGGCTTACGAACCAAATATCTTTTGTTATCTTGATGACATTATTATCTGTACAAATTCATTTGAAGAACATATTCGTCTCCTATCTGAAGTCAGAGATAAGCTAAAAGATGCCAACCTAACGATAAATGTCAAAAAATGTGAATTTTTCAAGCCAGAACTAAAATTTTTAGGTTATTTCGTAGGGAACAACATTCTAAAAACAGATCCTGAAAAAATTTCGGCCATGATCAATTATCCCCGTCCAACAACTTTCACAGAGGTCAAAAGATTTATCGGTATGTGTTCCTGGTACCGTCGTTTCATCAAAGACTTTTCTTCCCTTGTCTCTCCTATTAATGATCTATTGAAAGGTAAAAAGAAAAAACAATCTATCGAATGGACTAGCCAAGCGGAGTTCTCCTTCACAAAAATAAAAGAAGCCCTTATTTCTGCCCCTGTGTTAACACAGCCAGATTTCTCTAAACCGTTCATAATCCAATGTGATGCTAGTGATACTGGCCTTGGCGGTGTCCTCACACAGTCAATTGATGGTTCAGATGTCGTAATAGCTTATGCTAGCAGAACCTTATCCCGAGCAGAGCGTAACTACTCTGTCACAGAACGAGAATGTCTAGCTGTCATCTTCAGCATTGAAAAATTCCGTCCCTATATTGAAGGTACCAAATTCCAAGTAATTACTGACCACCACTCCTTACTTTGGTTGAAAAATATCAACAATCCCTCTGGAAAACTTGCTCGATGGGCTATGCGGCTTCGTCAGCATAATTTCGACCTTATCCACCGTAAGGGATCTTCCCATCTCGTTCCTGATGCCTTGAGTCGTGCCTTCCCTGAACAACCCCAAATCTCGTATCTTGAGGTAGACACTAATCGAATAGACGTATGGTTCGATGAGTTCCGTACTAAAATTCTCCAACACCCTGAGCTCTATCCTCAATGGAAAGTAGATAATGACCTGGTTTATAGATTAATCCCTTCCAAATTGCCTTTCGCCACTAATGAAATAGAGTGGAAAGTTTTCGTACCAAAACCCCAGAGACATGACATTATGTCATCTTGTCATGATCCCCCTACCTGTGCCCATTTCGGATTTTTCAAAACACTGAACCGAATCCAAGAACGATATTATTGGCCTAAAATGAGAAACGATGTCCTTCGTTTTGTTAGATCTTGTAAAGTTTGTGGAGCCCAAAAAATGCCTACCTCCACTAAAATAGGTTTAATGGGAAAAGAGAAATCTGCCGAATTCCCATGGCAAATTATCGCACTTGATCTTATTGGTCCTCTCCCTCGCTCCAAAAAAGGATATACCTGGCTCTTAGTTGTTACCGATTGGTTTTCTAAATTTACTTTATTACAACCCTTACGAAAAGCCACCACCAAAAATATCGTTAATTTCATAGAAAATGAAGTATTTCTCATGTTTGGTGTTCCTCAATTCCTTATCTGCGATAACGCTAGAAACCTTAACAATCCCATGATGAAACATCTCTGTGATCAATACAAAGTCCAAAAAATATGGTTCAATGCCGTCTATTCAACACAGTGTAATTTTGTAGAAAGAACGAATAAAACCATTGGAACCGCTATTAGGTGTTATATCGATGAACATTCTAACTGGGATAATGAACTTTCTAAAATCCGACAGGCTATCAACACCGCTAGACACGAAGTCACCAAATATTCTCCATCATTTTTAAATTTCGCGAGACATGTACCGATATCTGGAAATTACTATTCCTTTAATGGCGCTGATCGTCCTATGTCCCTTAATACCCCTGAACAATACGATAAATACGTTTCAGATATACAAGGGTTAAAGGATATTTTTTTTGAAATACAACACAATCTTCACCATGCCTATCAAAGGAATTCCAAAACTTATAACCTTCGTCGTCGAAACATTCAATTCAACGTTGGTGATAAGGTGTGGAGGAGAAATAAAGTTCTCTCCAAAGCTGCCGATAAGTTTATGTCCAAATTAGCTCCTAAATATCTCTTATGTACGGTTGTCCGTAAACTATCTCCACTAGTATATACGTTACAAAATCCCGATGGATCAAAAGCAGGAAACTGGCATATAAAAGACCTTAAGCCTTATGTCTCTGATTCCGATGATTCTTCTGAAGATGAACTCTCCGAATAGAAACTAATGTTTCTCTGTTTTCTCAGAATTATCAGTATAAGCTTTCCTTTTCCATTTTCGTTGACTTCTCTATATCTCAACCTCTCGCTATGACTCAACACTAAATAATTTTCTCCATGCCTCACTTTTATATTTTTCGTTTAAGTGTATCCAGACTTATAACTATCGCTTATCTATCGTTTAAGTATATTACCACTTGAACTTTTCATCTCGAAAGGGAAAATACTTTTCTCTTACCTACCGTTTACCTACCTAATAAGTACCTTAATACTTATCTCTATCGTCTCGAAAGTAGGATTTACTTTCCCTCATTTACCGTCCATTTACCTAATAAGTGTATTAACACTTGTTTTTATCGTACCGAAAAAGAAAATATGTTTCTCGTAACTACCGTTTATCTACCTTATGAGTGTTTTAACACTTGTAATTTTTTTTCTTGAAGGAAAAAATAGTTTTTCCTTTATCTACCGCTTACCTACCGTATAAGTGCGTCAGCACTTGTAAATTAATTATCGTATCGTTCAGTAATATCTATTACTGTTTTTTGTTTAGAAACTTTTTTTAGTACCTTATTTCTCGTTCATCATCCATAAACTACTTGTTATCTTTGATATGGATATAAGACGATTATCGTACCTTAGTGGAAGACACATGAAAATCTTTTTAAGAAAAAGAAAATTTTTTTTTTGAAATTTTTTTTGAATTTTTTAAAAATTATTTTTCGTTCTTTCATACAATTTTATACCTTTACGTATCGTTGGTTTAAAGAATTTTGATCCGTAACATGACTACTATTGGAATCACTTTACTTTTTTGACTAACAAAATTCAATCTTAACTACTTCTTCTGGAATTTTATCTTGACCTTGCAATTCGTCACGAGAGATAAGCCTAGGAAAGCCGTAGGGAATTCTTTCCGGTAGTGAGTCTCTATTTTTTTCCCAGCTAGGATTGAAGACTGTTAGGATAATTTGTTTTAAGATTTGTTAGATTCCTGTCAATGTCTTAGTGTGATCTATTACCTTAAGATTTTTTTATTTTATGTTCTCAATGAGAACTATATTTTTAGTAATTACTGTTTTCTTCTCTTCCTTACTGTATATTCGTTGATATCTTTAACGTCAACCAAGCAGGACGGAACTTTTCCAAACATCTTTTCAGATGTTAACGTATCACGTACTTACCTTGACTGTCGGATCTAATGGAGCCGGTAGGCTTATTAGATTCCTAATTATAACTATCGTCCGTGTTTCTTTCTTCCTTTTCAAAATTATTATAAACAGTTTGGTTTAAATTCAGCTTTTTTCTTTATAGGAGTTCCTAAAAATGGAAATACGCGTTGTGCCTCCTATGGGAAATTTTACTTATGGGAACATAGCATTCTTTACCTTCTTCCTTGTGTGTGTGAATGTAGCGTGTGTCCTGACATCTTATGTCAAGGGCAATATAAATACTTTTTTTGTCGATTTGCATTAAAGATACCACTTAGTGCTGCCCGTCTAGGCCGAGCTGTACACTTTTTTGTTTCCGTGCAGAAACTTCGGAGTAGACCTGTTCCCGATCACTTTGTGATCTTCCGGTTGGCCGGTACTGTTTATAAAAATCTGGTCACTTAGCATCAAAGATCTTCGGATCTGATACATTTTACCTACCTTGTTGTTCTTCAAACTCTCGTGTAGTTTCACTTGTATATTAATGCACTAAAGAATAGTGTGAATATTATATCACATTCAATAACCGACACTAATACCCCAATTCTACCTAGATAGTTGTCGTTCTCGTTAAGATCGCTTTTCTACATCTTGATGTTCACTACCTTTATCAGCTTCAGTTTTTTAGACACACTACTGTTGTTCCAACCATAGCTTATCTTTCTTTAAAAACTGTTTTCTATCCAGTTTTTTCTCTTCGGAAGGGGCTGTGTAGCATGTCCAAAAAACACTATGAAAAATTTTTATTTTTTTAATATATTTCCTTACTTAAGCCGACCCTGATCTTATTACCTTCTAGAAAATTCTCGGCTTTAACGATTTAACCGTCAAAACTATCGATTTTTCGAGCCCGACCAATCAAATCGGAGGAATAAGATGATGTGGTGCAAGAGGGGTGGTTTAAAGCGACGCGGTTTTAATTTTGGCCGCGATCAAAGAGTCAGTCTAGCGTGGGTCCTTGTGCTGATAAGTCGATTTCGTATAACCCCTAGATTCAAATACCGGCAAATTTCCTTTAAATTTGCAAATAACTATTTGCAATTTAGTGTTTCTAAGTAAAGTAAAGTCAGTGAGAAAGTGTAGAACCTCTCTGATGAAAAAGCTGTCTAGTAGTATCGAAGAATCACCAGTTTTTACTGTAGCGTATGAATTGGGTGTGGCCCCATTAAATTCTCTTATCTAGGAAACAAACTGTAAGTTTTTTAATATAATTACTATTTCTTAACTACCAGAAAGATTGGGATACCATTTTTTTCTTTGGCACAAAAACTTAATTGTGACTCACCGGAATAATATCAGAAGGTGGGTAATTAACGTAAGAAGTGCTTATAAAATCCACGGTGAAACCGGTTTTTATAAAAAACCTAGTACCTTATCAACAGACTCCTACAGTGTGCAAATTTCTAAATAGTTCGTCGCATACATGCTTTAGTTAACAGTGAAAGCGTTACGCAGGGTCTGACTAAATATTTTTGTAACACCTTTATGATAATTTTTTTTTGTTTCTTGATGTTTATCTTAATTTTAATGTTTTAATATAAATTATTATATGGTACCCCCAACTTTTTACTCGAGTAAAACATCTTTTAAGCTAAAAGTGATTTACAATTTTTTTATTAAATTTTGATACTTTTCAATTCCTTTTTCATATCACATTCTGCTTAAATGGGTACACAGAAATAACAATATAAAAATACTTAGCTGTTATTGAATGTGTAATATTGCTTCTATATGTGATTAAACACTAATGTGTTTTACAGTATTTTACCTTATTTAATTGTTGATATTTTATATGTCTATTTGTTTCGTTCATCTGTTTGACTTATTATTACACACAGTAATAAATATTGTTTATTGTTTACTTATATGTTTTATTTTCTGACCTGGTGTAAGTTATTCTGATCTAATCTCATTAACAACAAGAATAAGACGTATTTCACTCATAAATTTTAGTTTTTGACTTGATCAAAATAAGTAGAGCCGTTGTGATAAGTAAGAACAAAAAGTAAGTATAACTTTCTCTTTCTAGTTTTTCTAATAAAAGTGTTTAATTTAAAAATTTTAACCAGAACATCTACTGGCTTACTCAATATTACTGCATCTTATCTTACGTCCCTTATACCTCTCTTATTTTAACTTTATCTATAACATCTGATACATCATTTTATCCAACTTCTAGATTTAATATTTTTTCCATCTGGGTTTCTTATATTTCCCCCATCCTTAAGATAAAAAAATAAGTGGCGCCCATTTACCTTTCCCTTATCCATCATTTCTCTCATTTTCTCTTTAGTCCCTTTTAAATTCTTATATCTTATTTTTTTTAGCAAATATATCCCCTTATATCTTTCTAGTAAGATCTCATCGAGCTCGTCCGAATCCACGCTCGCTCTCCTCCTACCCCCTTAGTGCCGTTCGCATTTGTTAACCTCGATAAACGAGCCTTTTAACATCTTGAAAAAAAAAGAGGTTACAAATTTACAAAACCGTAAATATTTCGAAAAATGGTAAAAAAACATCAGTAGGCGGTACGAAGTTCGCCGGGTCAGCTAGTATATATTTATATAAAAAAAGATGTGTTTTTATGTAAGAAATCAATGAACTCAAAAACTACTGGACCGATTATTATGAAAATTGGTATATTTATGTATTTTTCTACGGAGAAGGTTTATATGATATGCTCATTGATGTTACTCGCCACCAGGTGGCGCTGCAAAGTAGCAACTTCTGCTCCGTTTAACCGATTGTCATGAAAATTGGTATGTATATGTATTTTTTCACGGAGAAAACGAATATGCTATGCTCATTGATGCCACTCGCCACCAGGTGGCGCTACAGAGTAGCAACTTCTGTCCTGTTCAACCGATTGTCATGAAAATTGGTATGTATATGTATTTTTTCACGGAGAAAACGAATATTCTATACACATTGATGCCACTCGCCACCAGGGGGCGCTGCAGAGTAGCAACTCTGCCCCGTTCAACCGATTGTCATGAAAATTGGTGGGTATATGTATTTTTTCACGGAGAAAACGAATATTCTATGCACATTGATGTAACTCGCCATCAGGTGGCGCTGCAGAGTGATAACTTCTGCCCTGTTCAACCGATTGTCATGGAAATCAGTAGGATGCTGTATTTTTAATGGTTAATATGAATGTGATATTCGTATTAATGGAAGTTACCAACCACTACTCATTTGATTACTTTATATCACGCCACCGTAAGGTGGCGCAGTTAATATCATATATATTTAAACGAGCAATCCTTATCTAGCTATATATATATAAAAGGATGTTTGTATGTATGAAATCGATAGACTCAGAAACTATTTGACCGATCAATATTAAAATTGGTATGTACATGTATTTTTCCACGAAGAAACTTTATATGCTATGCCCATTGATGTAACTTGCTACCAGGCGGCGCTGTAAAGTATCGACTTCCGCCCCGTTCAACCGATTGTCATGAAAATCAGTATGATGATGTATTTTTAATGGGTAAGATGAATATGATATTCGTATTAATGGAAGTTACTAGCAGATGGCGCTTCCATTAAACGAGCAACCACTACTTATTTGATTACTTTATATCTCGCCACCGTAAGGTGACGCAGTTAATATTACATACATTTAAACGAGCAATCCTTACTTAAGTATTGTGACGCCACCGGAAGGTGGCGCAGTTAATATCACATATATTTAAACGAGAAATTCTTACTAAATTACCTAAGTATTGTTATGCATCTTATATATTTTACCGATAAACTACAAAATAAAACGAAAAAAAAATGGTATAAACCTGATAACTAACGAGAAAATATGATGAAAACGATAAAATCAAAATAAAAAATGGCCCTTGGTAAGCCAGGCGCATCAGTAGATTTATATTAATTTAATATATTGAAAGTATACGTTTTAGAAAAAAATGTTTTAGATAAAAGTTGAAGGTCTCTTCAAGACAAACAAAAAACTCCTCTAACATTTTTTTGCACAGGGTGAAGTAAAAAAGTTACGAATTTTTTTCCATTTTGATTTAATGTCATGCCCAAACGGCCTCACCGATTTGGCCCATTAACGAACTCGACCGAGATTTTCGGACGATTGATTTTTGTACCAAATTTAATTTCGATCCGTTAAGAAATGCGACCGCTATCGTGTCCACAGATTTCGTTATATCGGAACTATACATATATATATACATATATATATATATATATATATAAACTTTTGAACGGAAGGTGTTTTTGAAGTCAGGGGGGGCCAAAACGAAAAACTGTAGTGAAATTTTCCCGAAGTCGTGACTTGCGAACCAGCTGAATAGTAGATATAAATCTACTAATTAAAAAAATGAAAAATTGAAGAATGACATAAATGATTTGCGGTACGAAGTTCGCCGGGTCAGCTAGTATTAACATAAAACTTGCGCCTTTGATTGATTTATTATATATACTTACATAAAGTCAGATAAAGGTAATGATCTCATGGCTCAGACAAGTTTTTCTCGAACCATTGCCACTATAGGAAATTTTAAATTTTTAAAATCTGTGATTAAAATGAATACTGTGACTTACATATAACTATCACTGGGTACTACTGTTCGCCAGATTCCGATATAAAAAAATTTACCCAAACACTTCAAACTTATTTAGAAAGTCATAGAAATGATAATACTTATAACCTGTTTAACGGTGATCTAAATATAAATCTTCTTCAAGACAATAACAATACGATAGAATTTATGAACAGATTAAATGAACACGGGTTAATATCTACTATTAATGTACCAACCAGAGAAAAATCTTGCTTGGACCATATTATTATCAAATCTAAAATCAATGAAACACCGGACATGATTTTGTCTCTGGTTGTTACAACAGATGTGACCGAACACTTTAATGCATAATAATAATAAACATAAAAAAGAAACTAAAAATCTAAATAATATAATATTTTAATCAAGACAAGTTTCAAAATATTTTGAGAAACACTAATTGGGACTCAACAGAAATTTTTATTAGCACGTTCGAAAATGAAATGAGGTCATACACACATGGATGACAAACTCTTTATTAAAATCAATTAATAAAAAAACCAACATGTTCAAAGGGTTATTAAAAGAATCAGAAAATATCTTAAAAAATCAGTACTCTACTTTTAAAAATAAAATTACTAATCTAATTACAAAGACTAAACAAAATTATTACTCGCAAATATTACAAAAAAAAAACAACAAAAATCCTAAACACCTATGGAGCATTGTAGAAGAGTTAACCGGTAAAAAAAGACTATAGTACAAATAAAAACTGCAAACGGTGGACTTCTAACAGAAAGCTTTGACATAGCAAATGAATTTAATTCGCAGTTTGCAGAAATGGGTCCTCAGCTAGCCAAAAAAAATTCAAAAAATGAAAATTTTAATCAAGATACTTATAACTTACCAAACTCTATTGTCTTAAGTCATACCGACAAAAAAGAAATTAAATCAATAATAAAAGAAATAAAAAATAACAAATCCCCTGGATACGATACTATTAGATCAGAAGTATTAAAATTAATATCTGAAATATTCCAAATCCCTAGACGCACATTACAAATCAATTAGGAGACTGGCCTGAGGTTCTTAAAAACTCTATTGTATGTCCGATATATAAGAAACGAGATTAACTATCACCAAGTAATTACAGACCTGTCTCTCTAATAACCCACATATCTAAAAATTTTGAGAAAGCTTTAAAAAAAGATTTAATAGTTTTATAAAAAAAACATAAATTAATATCAACACATCTGTTCGGAAAATTTCCACAAAAGATGCCATAATAGAACTAACTGAAAAATTGCACAAATCCCTTGAGTCAGAAAAACCTTGTCTCTGTATATTCATTGATCTCAGTAAAACATTTGACACTTTTTTAGAGTTACCTATCTCAGAGAACACAGATGGTCAAAATAAATAATGAGCGTAGTCATGAAAAGCTTATTAAATGTGCCAAAGGGACTGTTCTATGCCCTCTATTATTCAATCTTTATTTGAACAATTTGTACAAATTAAATACGTCTGGCCAGATTATTGGATTTGCGGATGATACCGCTATCTATTACGAGGCGGGCACTTGGGAGAATCTTAAAACAAAAGTTAAAGCAGACCTTCTTATCGTAAAGTCGTGGTCTGATCACATGCGTCTCACAATAAAACTGCAAAAAACAAATTTTGTACCTATCAGTTGTAACATCACTGGCTCTGTTCCATTCGATCACCTAGATTTTCCTATCCAAAATAATGTTGTGTAAAACCCAGAAATTCAAGTTTGATTAGTGCTGGCTGACTCTAGCGTACGCTAGAAAGATCTCCTATTATTTTCAATTGTAAATGAATAGACTTGATGACAACTTAAGGCGATGAGTCCACAAAAAGAATACGTCAAATGTGCCCTGCGTGCTGGTCGAGCGAAGCTTACCGCTTCCATATTTTCAGATCCAGAAGCATTTAACTGGGGAAGCTGTCAATGACGCATTTTGTCTGTAAACGTTAAATTAATAAACACTGTGCAAATTTTTATTTTGTGCCCTTAAAACACATTTTGTTACTTTTTAAATCATTTACTTTTTACATTTGTGAAGAAGAAATTGTGAAATTGTAATCAAAAAGAATTAAGTATACCGATTTTTTGTTATTGTTTCAAGATAAATAATTTAATAAAACAAAAATGATCTAAAACCGTCAGGAGAAATAATAGCACATTACAATAATCTTAAAGATTTAAGGATGAAAGTAAAAAAAAAATAAAGTGTGTGCCAAATAGTATTCTACTTTTTATAAAGACGGTTGTGTTGTCTGTTTTACTTGTTTCTTACGGGGTCTTAGTTTTATAGGAGAAAGCACAACTTTTAAAGTTGTGTTGCTATTGTACCATTCTCTCCATCCTTCCACATGCTTCTGGCATGTATATAGCAACCAAGAAGAATAAGTAAAATCTATGGCGGCCATTCCTAAAACATTAAGAATATAGTACTTATTAGTATTTTACTAACTTCCATTTTAATAAAAAGATAAAACGTAAATTTAGGTAAGAAAGCTGTTATGGAGGCTTACATTAACTGACAATCAGTTTTAATCTTATTACACCTTGAATAAACTATTTATCTATTAACTATATTATTATAAAGAATAAAAAATTATCTATAAAAAAAGGTTGTATTATATTTTTGCATTTATATTAACAACCAATTTGATTGAAGTAATTAAGTCTGTAATTATTTTTTTAAGCTTAACAGGCCTTGGAGGCCTAGGGCTAAACAACAACAATTTGTTTCTTCCATCTGCCCAATGCTTTTTCTTTCCAGTTCTAAATGTAACTGCTTTGCAAGTCTTCATATACGTTGTCTTTCCACCTCTTTCTTGGTCTACCTTTTCTTCTCTTTCGTATTTAATTACAGTCGTTATTTTTCTTTATCTTTATATAATTCTGCTAATTCTTAGTTATTTCTCCTTTTCCACTGATCATCTATTTTCAAAGCTCCATATACTGATCTTTGCATTTTTCTCTTCCATCTGTCTAAAAGGTTTCTTTCTGATTTGTTGAGCACCCATGTTTCGCTGGCATATGTAGCTGTGGGTCTTAAAGATTTTATTTTTTACATTTCTTAACACGTATTTGGATGTCATTAGTTCTCGTAATGCTCCATATTTTTTGTTTGCTTTTGCTATTCTTGCCTTTATATACTGCCCCTCATGTCCCTTTTCATTTATTCGAACACCCAGGAAAGGAACTTCTTTAACTATTTTAAACATGTATGTTTTTTCTCCGTCTATTTCTAATATGTTGTATTCTTGCTTTTTTTATTATATTCTTCATCAACCGTTTTATTTCTTTCTTAGTTGTTAACAGTGTCAGGTCGTCTGCGAACGCTATACATTGGTGACCATATGTTAATATTGTCTTCTGTATGTTTATCCTGCTTTTTCTAATTATTTCCTCCAATACCAGATTGAACAAATTATGTAATTATTTATATTTATAATTTGGTAAGCCTTTTTAAAGCCTTGGTACCTTATCACAGTAAGCTGATAATAAATTTTAGAAAATACCGCACTAATTTATAGAGAGAAATAAAAATACCTTTACGTAGGATACTGGTACCTACAAACTAAAAAAAAATGACTTAAAAAGGAAATCCAGTTAATTGTAAATTTCCTTAAAAATTCTATTCCAATAAAAGCAAGTATTTCCATTCATTGCTTTTCATACAATTTTAATAATTTTGTAGCGTGTTCAAAAAACTCAAATATTAAAATTTCTTTTCTTAACTTTTCTTCTCACCTAGCCCGTTTCTGTATCATATTATTTGAATTGCTTCTCGAATGTAACGAACCCAACCAACATATTTATTGATTTTCTTAACGACCAATGAGAGCCCGAGTTTAAGATCAGATGGTTAGGCGCGAAAGACACAGCGTCACCCCAGTACTAACGACTTTTATTCATTCTAGTTTGAGTTCTGGTACGATTAACAACTTCGCCAGACACCAGTTTCAAGTTCCCGGCAATTTTTCTTAAAATATCTCAAATTTACTAGCTTTTAAGTGTTTCTGTTACCGTTTATCGTTTATCATACCGAAGATTCACATAAAGATCACCAGCCAGAGTTTTCTTTAAGTTTCCTTGGTTTTTTGTGAAACAACGACGGTTAAAGTCCGCCATTGTTACTGTTACCGTTTCCTCTTCGAAACCCCAGCTACGAAGAATGAGTTTATGGTTTTATCTCTAACTATCTACAAATCTAAACAAGAATGGGTTTAGATTATATCTTACCGTTAAGACCAAATATCGAGAGAATGAAGCCATATACTAAAAATGTATCTAAGCAACATTTAAGAGATAACGTAAGTTTTTAACAATTTTTTTATACCTATTTCGAGCGATAAAGTACCATTTATTTCTATGGAACATTTTACCTTAATTGTATTTACAGTCTTATTTATAGTATAGTGCCAGTGCCGTAATGAAACCGGGATGTGATTTTTTTTGTGTACCTATTGCTTATCTGTAATTTTTTATTAGTTAAATTTTTTTATCTTTAAATTTTATCTCGCTCTTATTTAATTAAGATCTATCTATACCTTTCAATATGAGTACTTTTTAACTCGAGTTAATATCAAAGCAAAAGGTGATATTTTTTATAACTATTTCATCTAAATTTTACCTTTCACTTTTCGCTTATCAGAGTATACGAAAATGATAATGTACTTAGCTATTATTTTCTGTGTATGAATAATTATGTTTTTGAACTAAACACAAATGCGTTTAGTAAAATGTGTCTACTATACCGTACCGAGATGTACATTTTATTTTTTTATTTTATTATTGTTGTGTGTCGCTTTTATTATTACAGCTTGTCACGTGCATAAATCAGCTTCCATATATTTAAAAGTTAAGTTAATGTTTTATCGCGATAGCTAGCCTTTTAACGGGTTCTGGTCCGTGTAGTAGGAATCCTATTGACTTGACCCGTAGAGAGTAGATAATTTGATTGTTTAGGTCGAAAACATATCGGGCTTTTACTGTTTGAGCTAATAGCAAAAATTTTAAATTAAGTAAATAAGTGCATCGATTCCTTTTGATATTTAGTACATTTAGTTTAATGAATTCGATTTAATTTTAACATCATTTCGGAAATCAAATTAATATCTAGCAAAGCCGTTTTTGCACAACGGAACACACTATTTCCCCTTCTATACTCACAAGTCTCATTGCGGGAAGCGTATGCGTGAACTATCGTGATTTTAGGGCTCCTTTTGCATTTCAACAATTGTACGAACACATTAGTACTACTATCGAATTAAGCAACGCCATTTTGTGAAGTTGAAAGTTCTTCTGGCAATATTCAAGCCATCCTTACGGGTTTTTGAATTTCACTTCAGTAATTTTTTCTAAGCCTCATTTTTGTTTATTCCTATTGTGGTATTTTTGAGTAGGCGTTTAGATAACTCCATATTTCTTGGGATTTAGTTAAATGGTGCTTTTCTTCGGTAAGTTATACCTTATGCATAATTATATAATGCTTTTTCTTGATACCGTCATTCGATTATAGTGTGATTACTAAGAGTTCGTTACGAAGAAGCGTGGACATCCGATTAAGAATCACGAAATTTGCTACAGGGTGCTAGCGAAATAACATCGCAGATTGGCTGCTTAACCCCTAATCTTAATATAAAAGGGTAAGTGTTTGCCTGTGTTTATTCGATAAATCACGTAAATTATCATCCATATAATAGCTACACGTACATACCTAAATATTACGTTAAATTTTGGTATTTTGTTAATATTAGATCTATCGTTTTCTTTTATGATTAAATTCATTTTGTGTAATTAAATTTATCAGTCATAAATAAACCCGACTAAATTACTAATTTTAAGTTTTAATGGTTATTATTAATTTTTATATAAACTGTTGTAAATAATTTTGAAATCAGGTGCAATAAATTTTTTTTTGTGATATGCTTAACCTGTTTTAACTATAATTTAATCTATAAATTTTGAATTTAAATATATTTCATTGTGTTCCTTTATTTTATATCGTATTTTTTTTTTGTAAATTGGATTTCTAAATTGTAAATTGTATAATGACACAGGTGCATCTGATATAATTGATTCATTTACTTATTAATTTCATCAATAATTCTGTTATTGTTTATTATTATGTTTGGTATACCTTTAAATTGTGTTATCAGTAATTTAATCTTTAAAATTCCTTTTTTTCTTCTTTTTATTAGGCAGAGTCGGTACTTGTAACTTTAATATATTTTCTTTCTTAAATAATTTAGTGTGTAATTTAATCTTTTAATTTTTTGTAATAAGTAGAGTCAACATTTGTAAATTTAACGTTTCTTTCTTAAATAATTTAACTTTAGAATTTTTGGCTAATGCGCTTTTTTCGACTAGGGTTTTTGGTCCTGGCTGAACTTGTTTTTGGTTCTGGCTGAACTTTTTTGGACTGGGCTAATATTTTTGGTCCTGGCAGAACTTTTTTTGGTATTGGCTGAACTTTTTTTTGGACCTGGCAAGTAAATTGTAAGATCAGCTCACTACTGAGGAATCAACACTGAGCCTCACCATCCACAGAGCAGCAGGCTATTAACGAAAGCCTCACTACAGATCTGCGGATAAACAGATAAGCCAAAAATTTAATTTTAAGTTTAAGACATTGTAAAGAATTGGCCTAACCTTTGTCTAATTTGTTTAAATATTGTTTATTTTATAGGATTTATTAATTTTGAATCTTTCTTATTGCGCTGGGTGATCACTCATTATTAAAACTGCCAAGTTCTTGGCATTATTTTTTGCTGATATTATTATTAACTAACTTTCTTTGCTTGATTATATATTTATATATATTGTAAACTTCACTGTTGGGTTTATTTTCGTCAATATAATTGATAGATCTTAACTTTGTGTTCTTACTCAGATCATCACCCACTCACCTAATTAAATATTTTTATTAATTTTATTTTGCTTATCAGGATTCAGAAGAATCAGTTATTTCTCTCCAGTAAGATTGGTCAGTGCCTGGACCATCAGGGGTTTCCGATTTATACCGTAAAATCGGTGGCGCGACTCACATTATTTTGTTTTGTATTACCCTCTACGGCTGAGCTGGGCACAAATTTGCCAGTAGAGAAACCACTTACCGATCTTAGCTGGAGTAGTTAACTTTTAAATTTTCTAAATCTAAATTTGAATTTATTTCATCGAAAGTTCGTGGCAAGCTGATAATAAATACTGTTATTGTTACCTTTAGATTTTTTCTTTTCCTAGCTAGAGCCTGTTACTCTGATCAATACTTTCAGTTTCTCTAATCTATATTTTATTAAAGTAATAGATTTTGTTTCTTAAATATATCTTATTTTATTAAAGAAATAGATTTTGCTTTTTTGGATATATCTTTATCGTACCGATGTCATTTATAACCATAAGGATGAGTAAAAGAAAAGTATAAGTATAATTTCTCTTTTTAGTATCTTAAATAAAAGTGTATAATTTAAATTTTAGCAAGAACCTCCTCCGGGTTACCTAATTTTACCTTATCTTATCTTATATCTCTTATATCTTTCTTATTTTATCTTTATCTACAGCAACTGACTAATTATTTTACCCAACTTAAATATTTAATTTTCATTCCACCTGGGTTTCTTATATTTCCCCATTCCCAGGATAAAAAACATAAGTGGCGCCCATTTTCCTTTCTCTTTCTTTTCTTTCATTTTCTCTCTTCTATCCCTTTTAACTTCTTTCATCTTTTATTATTCTATTAAGTATATTCCTTTTTATCTTTTTAAAATTAATCATCTAGCTCAATCGAATCCACGCTCGCTCTCCTCCTACCCCCTGATTGCCGTTCGCATATGTTAACCATGTGTTAACCTCTCAAATCGAGCATTTAACATCATGAGGAAAAAAGAGGTTATAATTTAAAACTTTATTTCACTACTTTCCCACTTTACGCTTGATTTACTCCTTCAAGCATATAGGAACTAAGGCAGCCTTTAATGCTATGAACGCAAGAGGAGTAACGACAGAAAGATAAAATAAAGTTCACTGCTAATATACAAATAGTGCTGAGCTGTTCGGTTTGTATATGCACAAAACTATCTCCCCATCTTAGCGAAATGACTGCCTCGAAGGTCTACTCAAATTTATCTGTTTCGCACAATGCTTAATTTATTTTATTTTTATAATAACAAGTGTTTCAGGTAGTAAGTGTCAAACGATTAATGGTATTTGCATAGCGTAAATGGGGAATTGGACTGCAGCAAACTTGGCACATTCTAACATTTTATTTCTTTTGCATTTTAAAGGCTACCTCAGCACAAAGTTGTTGAGTCTTTTCTAAGAGAATACTTCTGCGAACGACAATTACTTCAACCCTCAGTATATTGATCAACCCATTAATTAAACTTGTTTTTTCACCTTAATTTTTTTTGGGAATATAAGTACAATGATATAAAATCATAAATTGGCAGATGGTAGTAGAGCTGGTGCACGCTAGGAAGTTTGTGTTTTTAGAGCGTGCAGATATTTTATACTGGATTATTTTAAACTGTCATATGAAGAAATGATATTGGGAGTTCGAACAGAAACCTTTGGTTATACTCTCAAACTATGTATAAAAATAAAGTAAATTAAATGTTTATAAAAAATAAAGCAACTAACGAGATTAACTCAGACGAAGACTTTTTGTTGAAAAGCATTTTACCGATTATGAAGAAATAAACAGAATTGCTAAAACTGAGATTTAGAAGAAAAATATTTAAAAAAAGTATTGTTTACATGAAAATGAAACACGTAACAAAGTTAGATGCGAATATGTCTCTCAATAGTACTTAAAATTATATTTATTATTATATTAATTACTCCTATGACTTTTGTAACCGAAGAAGCTATAAAAACCAATTAAGATTATTACATGTAAGCGAAATTAGAGACACGAATAATACTCACCAAATACTGCCGAAAATGCCAATATATGTGAGGAAATTGTTCCTGTTGTCACAATATTTGCTTTTACTAACGATTCACAAACCATCATTAACATATAAGTTGATGCAACAGCTGATGGAGTGTACAAAGCAAACGCTACCAAATCTAAAAGAACTTCTTTGAGTTGTGGCCCTGGCTCTTTCAAATAGGCAGGAATTGACCAAGGTATGCTATATCTAGAACGTAAATAAATCAAAAAAAGATTATAATAGATATTTTTAATTATTTATGAAAAGATTAAGAATCTAAGTAGAATAACACCTGAAGTTTGGGCTAATTGCGTTAAGTTGATCCAAGATGATTGAGCAAAGCTTACCGCATACGACAGGGAAAAGACTATAATTGTTGACAGTACTGTTTGTAGATGATTATAGCCATGATCGTAGATAAAGTACATTATTGCAGTTTATCCATAGTTTGCATACTTACTTGGGTTTCCGTACAATTTTATAATGATGTTGACACAATTCGCAAGAACTATGTTGAGAATCTTTTAGCCATCTTTCCAAACATTTTAAATGTACCAAAGCTACAGTACCTCTACACCTACAAGGTGTTAAAAGGTCGTCTAAACTCTCACCTCCGTGGCATATACGACAAATAAATCCTGTGGAATCGATCTAAAATAAATATTAAAAAAATAAGATATTAAAGGCGGAAACATACTATCAAAACGTGACACGACGCCACGCCACCCGACGCATGTTAGTACCTCTCAATTCCATATATTTAATACAGTTAGAAGCACATAGACAACACGCTATGTGACCACACGCCGCAACATAAATATATGGACTAACATGCGTGGCGTCGTGTCACGTTTTGATAGTATGTTTCCGCCTTAAATCTCCCATGCAATAAAATACATATGTATTAAAATACCTTTAAAATTGCTTAAATTATGAAAATATATCATTCATAACGAAAAAAATTTAAGGAGCAATAAATAAAAAAATACAAAATTGAACTGTTTGCATTTGGTAACTTTTAAACCTATTTTAAGGCTTAAAAAATATACTACAAATTACAGGTCTTGTTAAATTAAGCATATAGAAAATAACTAGGAAACCGAGGCTAAAAAATGATTCAAACTACAACGTGCAGAGGCTGTGCCGGAACTGACCGGTCCGTGTGTGGTTTTTACTGGGCATTCCCCGTGCTAAGTATTCACGCTGTACCATATAAAGTTTATCCAAAGGAACTTGAAATGCCAATAATTTTAACGATTTTACCAGGGCTACTTTTAAAGAACGTCATTATTTAAAGGACCCTAGTAAAATTCGTATTTAATTCTGCTTAGAAATAATAACAGTGACCCCGTAGTGTCTTAAACACAGCCCACCCGGCAATCGGACGTTTCTGTACACCAACCAGCGCACGCACCAGTAGACCAGCTAGGTAGAATTCGGAGTGGATTGGGGCCTTGAACCTTGTTGTCCTCAACAAAGATTCATCGTCAACGCTTGTAAGAGGGCTTAGCCAGTAGTATATCTACGTCACGATGGCGACAACTAAGACCGCGCGCAGAGCAGCAGGATGGGAGGTTTAACCGGATTATACGGGCACCGAACACAAATATATAGCTGTTACGTTGACTGGAACCGGGATTGCGGATGGAGGACGCGGACGGAGCGGCTGCAGCGGTACAAAGCTCAGCCTTGATGTGTAATGAAGAGCGTGCTAGGTTTGAGATGGAAGAAGTTCAGGGTCTTTCGCCTTCAGTGGAAGCCCTCGAACGAGTACTGAAAGTAAGCGTAAATGACAGCCAGGCTGGTGCGAGCGCTAATCGCAAATTACCGTACTGGAAAAGGGGTAAAAGCGAACGAGTACTAGAAGGTTTAAATGTGGAATATAAAGCACAAAAAAGGCACTTGAGCAGCTTATTCGTGTTTCGTAAAACAGATGCTGAAGGGAGCTGTGCGCCAGGCTGGACGAGGATGTCTGGGGACAGGCGAACAAGATAGTCAGCAGAAGAGTCCACGCGCGCCCCCTTTACAAATGCCGATAGGGAAAAAGCTTGAGCTCACACGACAGCTTTCCCCGGCGGGGAAATGGCATGGGGTGCACCGCACATTAGAAGAAGCGGGAGATCCCTTCACCGAAAACGAACTGTTGAGTGCACTGTCCAAACTGAGAAACGGGAGGGCACCAGGACTAGACGGGATACCGCCAGAGGTGGTAAAATGTCTGGGACCAATGGAGCCCACCTGGGTCACGGGTCACTAAACCGCCTGCTCGACGCGCAGTTCTTTTCAGAAATCTGGATAAATGCCAAAGTGGTATTTAGGCCCAAAACGGCAGAAAATTATAGGCCCATCTGCCTTCTTTAGTGCATTAGCAAAGTGTATGAAGGAATGATAAGAACGAGGATAAAGGAGGTGATCGAAAGGTCCGAGGGGTTTTCCCCTCGGCAGTATGGATTTAGAGAGAAAATGTCAACAGTGGATGCGGTTTTGGAGGTACTACGTCTGTCATGTGGGGGACGGCGGGACAAATGGTCCGCGTTGCTTCTCTAAGACGTTCGGAACGCCTCAACACGGTCCAGTGGGGAGAAGTGATGAGAGCTTTGTTAGCGCGGGATTGCCCAGGATACCTAAGGAACATCGTCGCGGACTATCTGTCGGAGCGAAAGATCTCTGTCGAGAAAGGAGTGGTAGAAGATGTTACGGCTGGGGTTCCGCAAGGATCCGCATTAGGCCCTACGCTATGGAACCTGTTATACGACGGGGTCTTGCGGTTAGAATGTGGTGAAGGTGTAACCCTTATCGCATTCGCCGATGGCCTCGCGGGGCTAGTAGTAGCGGTGGACAAGTACGGGCTCATGTATAAGGCTTGTTACGCATGTGGTCTCATAGTGGACTGGATGAAAGAGAACGGTCTGAATCTGGCGGCAGACAAGACCGAGGCAGTGGTCCTCAGAGGCCCTAGGAAGAAAGAAGGATGAACTTCGACGTAGATGGGGTGCGGATCACACCGAAACGATACAGTATCTAGAAGGGACTCTGCACTAGAATAGACAATAGGGGGAACACCTTAAAAGGGTAACCTCGAAGGCACGCGAAAGTGCAAAGGCCCTCGGGGGCATCATGTCAAGGATTGGCGGGCCCAAACCCAAAAGGAGGAGGGCTCTCCACTTCTGCATACAATCCATCGTACTGTATGCAGCTCCCGTGTGGCACGAAACGGCCAGGGTTACCTTTCATAGGAAGCTTCTTACCAGGGTTGACAGGTCAAGTCTTCTAAGGGTGTCGTGTGCTTACCGCACAGTGTTCGCTGGGGCCCTTTGGGTCGTAAGAGGCTGCTTGCCAATACACATCCTGGCGGACGAACGAGCGAGGATGTACCGTCGACGTAGTGAGGCGGACATAGGCAAAAATGGAAGGCGTGAGGAGAGGGCCATATCTATTGAGATGTGGCAATTGGAATGGAATGGGACGGTAGTTGTGGCACAGTACACGAAGTCACTCATTCCGGACATAAGAACCTGGTTGGAGTGTAAGCACCGTTCTACGGACTATGCTCTGACCCATGTATTGACTGGACATGGGTGTTTTTGGTCGTACCTGCACAGGTTTCATAGGGCGGAAACGCCCGTGTGTCTGTACTTTGGGGCTTTGGATACTGTCCAACATACGATGTTGGAATGCGGTAGATAGACGGAAGAGAGAAAGATGCTGAGAGAATGCGGATGGGACGGCGACTCGATGCAGGAGTTGGTGTCCCGTATGATAGGAAACGAGAGTGTATGGAAATGTGTACATGGGTATGTAAAGCGTGTAATGGAACAAAGGAGGAGGAGGAGGAGGAGAGAACCTAAAAAAATAATAATAAAAAACTAAAACAAAAAAACGTAAAAACTCAGGCCAACGTGAGTAAGGGTGTGAAAGGCAGGGCGAGTGAGCAGATGTTGTGCCTATACCAGGGCGGTTTCTTGCTCGCTCACCCGAAGTGGAGAAATGGTTTTAGTCGGTAGGCGCCTACTTCGGTGGGTGAATCCGACACTACTGGGTCCCCTTCCCAGTGTCCTTTGAAGATTTACAACCCTCATAAAACCCAAAAAAAGTTAATATTACTTATTGAGATCTATATTCAATCCTTATTTGTTTGCATAGATGTTTTGTTCTTAGAAAAAGCTTGAACTTTATACAGCAATCGATGAAAAGTTATTTAACAGTGGTATTTTCATTTAGCAGTGACTCTATAGACAAATTTTATTATATTTTATCTGAGTAAATATTTTTAAGTGTACGAAAATTGAACATAAAGATTTACACACACGACAAAATTATTTAAGGGAAATAAAAATGTATGATTATCGTGGTTTGACACACACGATACTATCAAATTCGGCTGGGTAGACGACTCTAAAAAATGCATAATAGCCAACGTTATAAAATTTATGAGAAAAGAACGAAATTTTAATTCACCTTCAATATCATTAAAAATGTAACTGAGCGTGTTACTGCAGCCACAGGAGTATCTAAAAGCACCGTCGTCCACATTTCGGGAGAAAAAAAAAGAATTGATAACCGTGATATATCGGAATATTCTTCACTAAGAAAAACCATTAACAAAACCAAAAACAATAAATAATATTAATACTAAGTTCACAACGTCATTTAAAAAAAAATTATTCTTTTCACTTCGCGGAAAATATCGTTGCTATGATTTCGATGGGCAGTCAACTCTCGCCCTCGTCAGAAATCATCTTTGTTTCATCCCGTGCAACACACTATATTTTTCATATCACATGCATTGAAACAGCGAGTTTTGATCTCTAGCCAATCGAAGTAAGACTATTTCATCACAAATAGCGTAGGAATATCTTGACAACGATTTGACGACAGACGATTATGTTTTTATTCGCTTTTGTTTATTACAAATGCGATTCTGACAGACTTAAAATAAAGACATAAATAATAAATAAATAAATGTGCCGGGCAGAAACAACGTTGTTTCTCCCCTAGGGCAGAAACAACTGGCAGTTTCTGACTGAAAGTTGCATTGGTCTGAAATTGTCTTATTTCTACTGGCAAAACATAGATCAAAACTAGGTATTTCTGAAAATGTAAGATTTATGATTTATGTTATGTTATTATTTTAGATTATATGATTGATCTCATAATGTGAAATATTTCTACGAAGACAAAATTACTTTTTTGTTTGTTTTGTTTTTTATAAATTATTTAAAAGGAGCGAAGTAGCTTTGAACATTTGACTACTGCTACTAAAATTTATGTTGTGGCTACAACTTATATATTCTTCTTTATATGATGCTGCGATTTCATACCTTAATGGTCGGACTAAGCATTGTGAAACAGTCGAAGGATTAAGAATTAGAGAATTTTAAGATATGACACAAAGTTTAAAAACTGTTCAAATCTGTCCCCCTCTCCCATACTATTTACTAAAAAAAACTAGATCGATTGCCAAGTAAATTTTTTTTTCAATTAACATACGCTAATTTCCAAAATAAAAATACTGTTGCATAATACTCAAATATAATTTAAATTTCGGAATTAGTATTTTACTTCGTATTGTCATTATTTCTGCACGCAAGCAAGGGCAGAATTCAAATCTGTATACTTAAACTGAATTGATATATTTTTACTGCCGTACCTCATTGGCTTATTGTATTATAGCTCTTATACCAATCTGCATAAGGTGCAATCTGTGTTATATTATCATCAGTCACTGCAGAACAACTTTTGGATTTTTGTGAAATCTTGATCACTGTCGGCTCAACCTAAAAATTTCCACAAAAGTGGATTCATAAGGAATTTTCGTTTACTCCCGACTACACCTATCTTGAAACGTTTTTAAATTATTGTTTAATCTATTGTATTGTATATTATATACATATAGAAAAATAATAGCCATTCTCTAGTACACAATAGACTGTTAAGTTGTTGTAGATCGTTAAGTCTGAAGTAGATGATAATATTAATATTTCTTATTTACTATGAAAGAAAAAACAAAATCTTAACCGTGTTCAATTTTTTAGACAGTCAATAAACCAAAAGTATGTCGAAAAGTTTTTTTTGTTGTGCCGATCGCATACTTACAAGCCATGTGTTCGCAACATGTCTGCGACATGTCGCACGCATGTCGTTTCATTGCCAACACAGCGGTTCTTATGGCGAGTCGTAAACCAAACAGAAACGCCGCGAACAGGATGAGACTTGTCGAAAACAGCTTTTATACGACACTGCTTGCTCCAATTTCAAGCGTCATTTGTGTTCGATAGCTGCTTCCGAATGCACGTATATGGTTCAATAATGCAAGATAATCCAACATTTAATGTAAAATTTGTGCAAATCGTTGAAAATAAATATACTGCGATGAAGATTAGCTTTACTATATGGATGAACCCAATATTTTCGAGTATTTTTCTTCTTTCGCCTTCGCAATATTAGAACCGATAATATTACCACATCATCATCAGACGACATAATGTAGACTGATGTGCGAACTACGGAGTTTTGTTTCCTACATTGGTGCTTAACTGTGTTGAAGCGACATGTTGGAAGTATGCGATCGGCCTTAGACAAGCCGTTTCTTCGTTTATTAAGGCCGATCGCCTACTTACAAGACATGTTTTCGCAACATGTCTGCGACATGTCGCAGACATGTCGTTTCATTGCCAACACAGCGGTTCTTATGTCGAAAACAACTTTTATACGACACTGCTTGCTCCAATTTCAAGCGTCATTTGTGTCCGACAGCTGCTTCCGAATGCACGGGTTCAATAATGGAAGATAATCCAACATTTAATGTAAAATTTGAATTAGCTTTACTATGTGGATGAACCCAATATTTTCGATTATTTTGCTTCTTTCGCCTTCGCAATATTAGAACCGATAATATTGCCACATCCTCATCCGACGACATAATGTAGACTGATGTGCGAACTACGGAGTTTTGTTTCCTACATTGGTGCTCAACTGTGTTGAAGCGACATGTCGCAGACATGTTGCAAACATATGTCTTGTAAGTATGCGATCGGCCTCATACAAGATGTTTTATTTGATTCGTTCCATTTTATATCTAAATTAAATAAAAATCTAAACTGTCAAATATTAGTAATACGTCGTCTGTTCAAAATATATGAAAACTTAAATTTTACCTTTATGAAGATTTGTTTTTTATGTAAAACTGCGTTGCTAACAAAAAACCAAAGTTGTGGTATTAGTTGTACAAACAACAGAAAGTATGGATGTAGATTAATTTTTACTAACTTATTTAAAATTATTTTCATAATTTTTTTTTCACTGTCAATCAAAGGGGGGAATCTTACAAATAAATTTCTTATTTGTCACAGTTACTATTTGTTTCTTCTATCACTGATAATCTTGTCAATTCCTCATTATGTTTTTAAGCATAATGTATCATTTATTAAGTTTAACAGTATTATCTGTTTATGTAAATAGGTATAAAAAACTCCTATAAAACGGATATAAATATGTATAATCGAATATTTGGGGCATTTCCCGTCAAGCGGACAACCAAAATAAGAAGAGATTGTAAAATTTTTTGATACCCTCCTATGGGTTTCAGGACACATAGGAATAAAAGCAACCGAAACAGAAGACAAGCTGGCAAAAAAAGGAGCTGAAACCCCATACCTAGGACCAGAACCATCCTGTGGAATCAGCAGTAGTATAATCTTAGAAAAACTAAGGAAAAACATAATTATCGAAAAATCCAAGTAACGGAATGATCTATAAAGACTAAGACAATCAAAGATGCTCCTGGAAAAGTACAACCAGAGATCTCTCAGCTGTCTTAACCTTAGTAAGAAGGACCTCCGTATAATAACAGGAATATTCACCGGGCACTGCCGATTAAGAGGACACATGAAGAAACTAGGATTGGTAAATGAAACTACAGATTCTGTGATGTAGAGAATTAAACCTCCATACACATACTCTCAGAATGCATTGCATTACGTAATTCTAGGGTCAAATACCAAGGGTCATACGAAATAGAAGAGAAAGATCTACCTTACTTGAAATCCAACAATATCCTAAATTTTCTAAGAAAGATAGGACTAGAAGAGCTGCTATAAGTCTGAGGAAATCATCAGAAGTATAGTAAGAAAAAGAGGACACAATAGATCTTATAGGTCGCAGGTGTATCTGTTACCCCTAACTTACTCATACATACATACATGATACGGAGAAAGATTGTGTGTGCAAATCTATGTCCTCTAGAAGTATAACTCTCCGGAATATTAACAAAGGAATGTCAAAACTGCACCGTGCTCGTTTTTTTTTTTAGTTTGACCATTCGAAAGTATATGATCAGAAAATTCTCCAGAAAAATTTTTAGATCTCCAGAGGCAATAGGAGTGAGCTGGGCTAAAAAAACGTGTTTTTTCGAAAAAAAAAATAACAATCACCCTAGTGCTCTAGCCCAGTTTTGGTCTTGCCAATGGGTCTATTGCTATCTTCTCGAAGAAATCATCAGCAGCAGAATGGTATACCAATCGCACTATACGAGCATCCTCTATTTCGAATTCTTGAAGACTTTCATTAGCACGCTGTACCCGGCTTCGAAGTTGTGCTTTATAAACTTGTTGGAAATATGAATCTTCATATCGATTATTCAGGCTTAGCTATTGCTTCTAACTTTTGAACATAAGTTAACCAAGAACTGTTACCATCGAAACTGGGTAATTTAATTTTCATACCGCACTTGTACTCTCCTTGGACTCATTCTTCTTTTACAATCACTTTTACAGCGTCATTCTCAACAGACGCTCCTTTTATTGTATTTTTTATAAGGATTCTGAGGAGCCGTTCTCCACAAGTATTTGAGTTATTTTATTTTTTCTTGAATCGTGTCAATATTTCTGTTAACATCAACACATTCATTTCTCCTCGAAAAATTTAGAAAGCCCTGTAATTTATCCACGGATCTAGAATTTTCTTCAGTCGTTTTAAAAACTTGCATGAATTTATCTTTAATTTTTCTAGAATTCTCCTTAAAAACTTGCTCGACTATTTCTTTATTTTTTCCAGAATATTCTTTCATTTTTCTATTAGTTTCTTCGGAAGCTTAATCGAATTTGTGTTTCCTTTTTTCTACCTTTCTGGAAGCTGGATCGATTTTTTCTTCAAAGTAGCGTTTCATAGATAACTCCTCTCTCGATTAAAATTTAAACATTTCTGGATCCCTCCATGAATTATAAAATCTTGTTTAAATCCATTAAAAAGACCTTCCAGCTGCTCTCTGAACTGCTTAACAGTTGAATCTGACAACTTTATGGTCAATTATTAATGTTGACTGAACACCGAAAATAACCACAATAAAATGTTCATAAAGAAAATCAAAAGCCGTATTACAAAAACAACTCTTTTATAGCCCAAACAAAACACAAACTCGATCAAAAGCCGTATTACAAAAACAACTCTTTTATAGCCCAAACAAAACACAAACTCGATAAAAACGTTTAACACTACTATATCTATATTTATATATAGTGGTGTTAAAGTTATATTCACTATATATAGGTACGTATATTCTATATAATCACTATATCCCACTTCTGACACCAATATAACGAAATACAAAAACCACTGGGTTTGATTAATTAAATATTTATTAAAACACAAACAAATAACTATCACAAAATCACTGATTTATATAAAAATTTAATTTACATTTAATTAACGTATAGTTTCGTTGAAAGTTAGTTTTTGCTTTTTTTGAATTCACACAAAAAATGCCGACAAACGGTAACCAACTATTAAATACAAAATACTAGTTGCCAAATGTAATCTGAAATAGAACACACAGAAAATGTGCCTCTTATATTAAAAACTAGTTAGTATTTATAAACCTATGATACTTAGAATTAATTAATGCTTGGCAACATTGCTTTCCTTCACTTATTGCTGTTAGCTTGTAAAAATTCGCAATTTTTATTGGCTCTTTTGAGTAGTTACTGATTTCTATTGGTTGATAATAAGTGTAATATGGGACAACGTGGACTATCAAAATTCAATAATTTTAGTCTCTATCGAGGGTGATATGGAAATTCATTGGTTCTGTCATTCTTGTGGAGGCATTGTGTAGTTTACTTAAATTTATTTATTGCTTTCCAGTATTGTTTTTCGATTTAGTGTTGAAATTTTAATTTGTGAAAATCTTTTTTGCTGTAATAAGGCGTATTGAAGACCTTTTGAAAATGTCCTCCTATAAGTGAAGTAGGAGACGAGGAAGATACTACCAATAAATATGGTGCATGTTACGCTCTGCTGAAATAATTGTTCGAAACATGCATAAACAATTGATGTTGGTAAATAATGGCTCAAATTATGGTTTCATAGAGCGAATCCTCGTGTTAACAAAATTTTCTACTTCATTGATAAAGGTGGTATCTAGAAAAGAGTGTAATCCTCAAAACAAGTGAACACAACGATCTCTTATTAAACTAGATCATGGTATGATTGAAAATATTCAAAGAAAATTTTATGAATTTTATTCTAAAAATGCAAAAGATCAAACAAGAAGTTATGGCAGTTCCCGGTTATCTTTATAAATCAACCAATACCTTGAGAATTGGGATTTAGATACCCAATCTTGAATAAAAGACAAACGATTATGGAATCGCAAAGAATCATTATGGCCCGTAATATGTACTTAAACTGAATCGATAGGGAGGAAAGTTTATTGTTTATCTTGATGAAACATGGTACGACACTCACGAAATTTTGAAGAAAGGATGGAGCGACCAATCTTTTAAATGCTTTGTAAAAGCTCCACCAAACCACCAATTTTTTGTTGCTTTCAGTCATATTTCAAGTTCTTTAGTAAATTATTTATCATCAAGACATGACATCTATCTTATTCGATTTGGAAAGCAACCATTAATAAATTTATATCAAAATTCAGTCATGGTGATGGACAATGCTCCTTACCATTCAGGATAGACTGGAGAAATTTGTTATCCATTATCGTTGAATTTACTTTCTCGAAAGATGAAACCTTGACGTGTTGAGAAGAATTGCGTACCTACTTTAAATATTAAATTTTAAGTCAAACTAATACATATCAAACTATAATTATCTTTAAAAAAAAATCAAAGAGAAAGATACGGATATCGGCCACGCACGTCCAATTCGAACAACAGTTCTCTAGATTAGACATTCCCAGAAAACCCTAAGTGATGGCGTACCAGTGCAATCATTTTTTTTAATAAATCATTACATTATTGTACCGAAGAAATATTATTATTATTGTATAGGTAATGGACTATTTTACTGGCTTATTAAGGACACTTGGCTTTTTTTATATACTTACGCTTGAATCTAGAAGTGATACATATATATCATTTGAATGCGTGTTTAATTTGTTTGAATGTGCAGTACTACGAGCGGTCAGTAATGGTAATTGTCTAATTTTCCTAGCTTCAAACAACTGCGAATCTTGTTTTTTTGGAGCCATTTCTGCATCAGTCGAATCTAGATTTTCATCAGATTCACAATCCTCTGGAAAATAAATACCATTAATTTACTGATTTTGTAATACACATCTAATTTGATTTATGTGGTACTGTCTAGAAATTTGGTTTTCAATTGAAAAACTCAAATGCTCATTTTAATTTTATTCGGTTTAACTCAAAAGTTACTTCGGTGACAAATGCAGGACATTTAAAATAAGATATTTCTTTGTTCCACAACGAATTATTTATAAATCTAGAAAAAAGGTGGTCTTAAGTAAAATATATTTACAAGATGAAAAATGTATGTTGGATTTAATTGCAAAGTAGCAATTAGTTTCTAAAAATTGTTGATTATTTTTACTGATTCGGTAACGTTTTAAAATGAATTAATACAAATTAAAATCTGAAGGAAGTGAAAAAAAAACTTTAAAATTTTTACTGTTTATTGGTATATCCACTTAAAAGCTTTCAATAGGGTTGATCACAACATTCTCTTGATTGCTCTACATGAAATTGGAATCAGTGGTGCATCTTTTTATTTATTTAGGAGCTATGTGACGAATAGAACACAAAAATTATATTACTAGTACTAAAGAAATAATCGGAAAGGCCCGTTCTGGCGCGACCGATCTGGCGCGACCGATTTGGCGCGGCCGTATTGGCGCAGGTCCGTTGGGGCGCAGACCGCTTCGGGCGCAAGGCCTATCTGGCGCAAGTACGTTCTGGCGCGAGAACTGTATGGCGCAAATAATTGAAAACATAAGTTAGATGCAAGGCACTTAAATTTCTTTTATTTTTGGAAGGTGTTAATTTAATAAAGTTAAAAATACTAAAACTTCAACAAACAAAATCATTTAAAAATCGGAACATTTAAGTTAGAAAAAAAAAAGAATATGAAGAAGTTAAAATGCCAACAGAATTAATTATTGCCAATATTTAAAATGGCATAAGTAAAATAAGTAAACTAGATTATAGAAATTTAATAAGATAATTTTTTTTACATCACAAATCAAACTTAAAAAATAAAAAAAAACTAATAATAATTTAGGCATTCATATTATAATTATAAGATAATACTCTTAAATATTCTATCACCCCTATATTATTCAAATTCTCTACAATATTCTTAATTCTTTTATCACATTCAACGTATTTTCTAAGTTTTTTAGGGGGTGTGTGTCCCGTTATTAATTGTTCAATATACATAACCCTTGAGACCTGCACCTTCTTCAGTAGATCAATAAATGACCAAATTGATGGATGATCCATCGATAACTCCGTTTGAAGCCTCCTGTGAGAAGCTTCAGCAAAATTGTTGGTTCTGTGAATGTCATTGGTAACCCTTCCATAAACAGACCATAAAGTTGGTGGAAACATAGGTGGTCTTCGCACACCTCCACGTCTGTTTGGTCGCCCCACATAAAAATCTTCGAAGCAATCGACCATTGGCAACAATTCTGGCTGAAGTTTTTTTGTGAGACTCTCTAGCGCTTCATCGAGATTTTCGATAGGTTCAAAGGCCAACGAAGGCAAAATCTGGTTCGTTCTGGTATCTACCCAAAAGATTAAGTTCAGCAAGATGTTTTTTAAAATCTTGACCAAGTGAAAAAAATAGCCATGCAGTTGAATATTATAAATACATCGTATAATAAACCAAAAATATTATCAAAATAAAAATGACAAATTTGGTTTTTTAAGATCATTTTGAGAGAGAAATAATCCCTTTTATGATTCCAAGTAATTGCACACCTTATTGTAATTATTCTAACATTGTGCACTGGAATATACCAGATTCGGAACTTCCCACTTATAGGTAAAGAGATTAAGTAAGGGTGAATTTGTTAAATCTAGTTGTTCATTTAAAAGCAATTTAGAATGTTTATATTTATTAATCTCCAGAGATTCTAAGAGGTCCAGTTTATGGCCTTTCGGTTGAATATGTGAAATATCAGGTTTATCATTAAAAATATGTTTTTCTTCTATTAAATGTTTGGCATAGTTTGAATTATCACGATTATTATTATTTAACCAATAATGATATATAAACTCTCGAAACATGTTTTAATAAAATACAATTTTGGAAAAATTTTGACTAAAATATAACTAATTCATTGGCTAATGTGCGAAATATAAATGAAAATATTAATGTGCGCCATAAAGTCCTCGCGCCAGAACGTACCTGCGCCAGATAGACCTTGCGCCCGAAGCGGTCTGCGCCCCAACGGACCTGCGCCAGTACGGCCGCGCCAAATCGGTCGCGCCAGATCGGTCGCGCCAGAACGTCCTAGACCGAGAAATAATACATGTGGAGTACCAAATGCGACAGTTCTTGGATTCGTACTGTTTACAATTTACATGAATAACGTCTTTATGCAAGAAAAAGATGGTCAAATACTCAGTTTTGCAGACGATGCCGACATAATATCGATTGAATTATTAATTGTATTTTTTCATTGATTGCTTGTCAGTTCAGGTTCATGACTTCAGTGTAGTAATCCATTTCCATGCCATTGTACTTTAAACTATATTTTTTTGGAAGATAATTTATATCATCTTTACAGATCATAGACCCTTAGTTTGGCTATTCAATTTGAAAGAACCTAACTCCAAATTAGTAGATAACGCTTAGAGTTAGAGGAGTTTGATTACGAAATATTTATAAAAAAAGAAAAATTAAATAGCGCAGCAGACGCAATCTCACGAATAAATTTAAATGCACCCAAGAACGACTCCGTGGATAGAAACAACAAATAACGGAATAAAAATTCTGTTCGAAATATCAATAATAAAGGTCAATCAAATTTTAGTTAACTCAGCCTATTGTTAGATGGATTGATTAGTTCGCCAACACCGTTGCCGGTCCCAAACCCGGGTAAAGGAGAAGGGTTTAAGGGTGACCTTTATAAAAAACCTTTACTGCTCAAAGTACCGAATCGTATGCCTCGGAAACAGAACGGATTTTTATCATAGACGACAATGCAAGGAAAAGGAAAAAACGAGAATGGAAACAAAAGAAATTACGACTGGCCTGCTGAAACATCATGTCCTGGAACAATAGAGACCAAGAAGTCCTCTTGGAACTAGCAACTAAGAAGATAGACCTTGTGTTCTCTTCGAAACAAAGAAAAAAGGAAAGGGTGGTTTGAGATGCGGGGATTACATCCTATTCTACAGTAGAGGTAATAAAGATGAGAGAGCACAAGCAGGAGTAGGAGTTGTAATACATAAAAAATTAGAACTTTGGTTGAAGACTTGCACTATGCACCGGACATAACAAAACCAAGAAAAGAAAGAGGAAAGAAAGCACTTCTTAGATGACTTACAGAGCACATTAAATCAACTACCAAGGAACGAGAAAGTTTTTTATAATGGGGGACTTAAACTCACGTATAGGTAATGTTAGGATACCCGGCATCATGCAGAGTTTTAGCGAAGAAGTAAGAAATGAGAACGGTAATTCTTACAGAGCATAGGATGTATGTATGTATGTATGTATGTATGGTGTAAGAGGTAACAGATACACCTGCGACCTATAAGATCTATTGTCTCCCCCTTTTCTTGCTATATTTCTGATGATTCCTCAGACTTATAGCAGCTCTTCTAGTCCTATCTTCCTTAGAAAGTTTAGGATATCATTGGGTTTTAAATTAGGTAGTTCTTCCCTTTCTATTTCGTATGACCCTAGGTATTTGACCCTAGAATTACTTAATGCCATGCATTCTGAAAGTATGTGTATTGAGGTTTCATCCTCTACCTCACAGAATCTGCAGTTTGCTTCATCTACTAATCCTAGTTTCTTCATATGTCCTCTTAATCGACAGTGACCGGTTAGTATTCCTGTTATAATTCGAAAGTTTGTCTTACTCAGGTTAAGACAGCTGTGAGATCTCTTCTGGTTATAGTTTCCCAGGAGCGTCTTCGATTGTCTTAGTCCTTCTAGATCATTCCAGTACTTGGATTTTTCGCTATCCATTTTTTCTTTAGTTTTTCTAAGATTGTACTACTGCTGATCCCACAGGATGGTTCTGGTCCCAGGTATGGGGATTCAGCTCCTTTTTTTGCCAGCTTGTCTGCTGTTTCATTTCCTACGTGTCCTGGAACCCATAGGAGGGTAACAGTGTTATTCTGTCCTAGTTCATTTAATTTGCCTAGGCATTCCCAGACCATCTTTGAATTGATTGTATCTGAGTTCAGAGCTTTGATGGCTACTTGACTATCTGACATGATTACAATCTTCTGTCTACGATAGTTCCTTTCAATGTTAAATTCTATACATCTTTCGATGGCACGAATTTTCGCTTGAAAGATGCTTGGGTACGTACCCAAGCTTTCTGAGTATTTGGTTCTAGGTCCAAACACCCCTGCTCCTGTTCCTTTATCTGTCTTGGAGCCGTCCGTGTACCATTTTATGGCGTTTTGGCTTAGCCCCAATATGGTGTTTTCGTCCCATTCAGATTTGCTTCCCAGTTTAGTGGTAAATTTCCTTACAAAGTTAAATATCTTTGGCATGTCATCTTGGGGCATTTCCCAAGTTTTTGCTTGATTATTCCTTCTTTGATCATTCTATATATTGTTTTCTTCCTAGCATTTTCTACTCGAATATGCAGTGGCGAGAGATTTAGTATTACTTCCATTGCAGTAGTGGGACATGTTCTCATTGCACCAGTGATACATGCACAGGCTAGTCTCTGAATCTTTGAGAGGTTTGTCCTCGTAGTGATCAGATTAGCTCTCGTGCCCCAAGCTACTGCCCCATATGTGATGATAGGTCTCACTATTGCTGTGTACATCCATTGCAATGTCTTTGGGTTACAGCCCCAATTTTTCCCAGCAATGTTTCTGCACACCATAAGGGCTTTTGTAGCTTTGTGTATTATTTCGTTTTCGTGTTTGTTCCAGAGTAACTTATTATCTAGGATTAGCCCACTCAACGGTATTTCCACCTATTTTTATAGTTTTTAGTTTAGGTTTCTTTTTCCTTGTAAAGGCTACTAACGTGGTCTTGGTGGGGTTGATATTAAGTCCCACTAAATCACACCACTGCTTTGCTGTGTTCAGTCCTCTTTGCACTATGTCGCAGAGGACGTTTTCATATTTCCCTCTTGCGAGGATAACTACGTCATCAGAGTAACCCTGGCAAGGTATACCTAATTCGGTCAATTGCCAGAGTAAGCTGTCTACGGTGAGGCTCCACATAAGTGGGGATGCAACTCCCCCTTGCGGACAACCTTTGGTCGTATTGATGGAGATAGTGTCTTGGCCTACCTTCATTTCTGCGATTCTTGTAGATAGTAATTGCGACAACCAGGTGGAAGTCGTTCTATCTACTCCTCTATCACTGAGTGCTCTTTTGACAGCCTCGTGTGGAGTATTGTCAAAAGCCCCCTCTATGTCTAGAAAGGCACATACCACAGTTTCTTTTGTGTTTAGAGCGTCTTGGATTTCGTCAGTCAATTGTATCAACGCGGTCTCCGTAGATTTGCCCGTTTGATATGCATGCTGACGAGGGTGCAGTGGCACCTGCTCCAAGACTTCTGTTCTAATATAGTTGTCTACAGCTTTTTCCATCGTCTTGAGAACAAACGATGTAAGGCTGATTGGTCTAAGGGATTTAGGGTGTGTAGTGTCCCGTTTCCCTGCCTTGGGGATGAAGGTGATTCTTGCCCTCCTCCACATTTCTGGTATATATCCCAGTTCAAAACTGCTCCGACTGATTCGGATCACATGAGGAATGATTGCCTCCTGCCCCTGTTGTAGTAGGGCAGGAAATATTCCGTCAGTTCCAGGGGTTTTGAATGGCTGAAAGGTGTTCATAGCCCATCTCAGCCGTTCTTCACTGCATATGTGTTTTGCCATTGCAGTGTCTTTCCTGATCGCTCTTCTAGTTTTGTACTTCGTATTTCATGTGGTGTTTATGCCTGCAGGAAAGTGGGTTTCTAGCAGGAGCTTTGCTCGTTCTTTTTCGCTTTCTGTGAAGCGTCCATCTGGCTTTCGCAGTGCCATTACTGTATCTACTCTTCCTTTTGCTAAGACTTTGTGTAGTCTTGCAGCAGAAGGTGTAGAGTCTATTTCTTCGCAGAATTTCCTGAAGCTGTTTCTTTTGGCTTTCCTAAGGCTTTCCTTAGGATTAACTACACCTACTTTAAACACAAACACCAACATAAATATACCTTCCAAAACACAAGAGGACACAAATCAACTATCGACTAAGTAATTACAACCAGCCGAGTAGACCCCAGCACATTCTTGACGTAAGAGCATTAACAGCACAAAATATAGGAACGCAACACATCCTAGTTTTATGCAAATACCGATCAACCAACATGCTAAAAAGAAAAAATACGCCTAATTACGCCAGTAAAGTTAACATATTATCATTAAGGATTAAAGCACAATACGATTATACGAACGAAGAGTCAAAGAAAAAATTTCACAAAACCATATAAGAGGTGAAGATGACGTAGAGTTAGCATTAGAAAAAATTAAAAACAATATGGTACAAAGTGCAACAGAAGCTATAGGACTGAAAACAGCAAACATCAACGGCAACAGAAACAAAAAACCTTGGTTCACCAACGAACTTGCAAAAGAAAAGAAATCATCTTACATAAAACACATTAACAACACAATACGGAATGAGTGTGAAAGATACAAAATTATTAGGAATCGAACAAACAACGACATAAGGCATTTAAAAAAAGAGAGAGATTTTCTTCTTAAATGGAGGGTGATCTATAAGGCGTCCAGAAAACATGCTACGAAATAGAAAAAAAGAGATTACGGAAGAAGTAAAAGTAAATGAGACACATGAAACATGGATGAAACACTTTGATAATAATTTGTTCAATTAACCTGATGACAACATATCAAAAACAAAGATCCTCCCAATTAACAACATTCAGACCGAAATAACAATACAGAAGTTAAAAAACCGAAAAACTCCTGGTGTTAACAATATCAAAAAAGAACTTATCAAGTATGGGGGAATGGAACTTCAGAGAGAACTAATTAAGCCTGTTTAAAAAGATGGACTTACCAGACGACTGGAGAATAAGCATATCTATTCCTATACACAAAAAAGGAGAGAGAAGAAACCCAAATAACTTTAGAAATATAACGCCACTGATCTCGGTCCTTAAGGTTTTTACAAAATTATTGCAAACAGAATCATGGAAAAGGTGCCAATATCCGAAGAATAGCAAGGATTTCGGTCCAATAGATCAACGCAATATTTATATTACGTCAAATGATCAATTGAGTTCAACAAACCCATATTTATCTGTTTTGTTGATTTGCTATTTTTGTAAAACTTTCTAATAATCTCTTAATCTGTAATTAAATTCTGTAAAATTTTTCATTTTTACTTTTAAAATTATCAAAATTAAAAGAATACTATTTGGAAACAACGTTCTAATTTTATGAAAACAATACCCTTTAATGCATATTCGCGTGGGAGTGTAGTCGACCTATACTGGGAGTGAATTTGATCCATGCAAAAATTACCTGCTCAAAACGGGAGTGAATTCGACCCTGCTGGATATCTACAGGTAACAATTATGAGAAGTGTTTGGACTGGAACCTAATAATAGATTTTGTAAATACTTAGGGCCGCAATCTAACTAGGAGCTAAATTTTATTAAACAAAACAAAAGATAAAGTGTGAAAACAATTATTAACTATATTTAGAGCACTACGCGTTACTAAGTAATGCATTTCTTTAAATCTTTTACTGTGTCTATACAATTTAATGAAATTTACTTTTTTATTGTTTTTGGAAGTATAGTAAAAAATAATTGTGTAGTAATAACTTCGTATCAAGTTCAATTACTGGTTCAATCAAATTACAACTTTCAGGAAAATAAGTTCTTGGCACTTGGTACCTACTCGAAATGAGGGTTTATCTTGATCACGGTCAACAATCATAAACGAGCTCATATCGAAATAAAATCAAGTTCACACGTAAAGGATTATTTGCACATCCAACAATGATTATATTATGTTTAAGTAAATGTTTAAATGATTGAAAATAATCTATGTTGATGTATTGTTTAAAGTCAAGTCCAAGACCATGTCTGGATCGTTGTTTTGAAACTTAAATTGTAAATGAAATTTGACGGTTTTGTTGTTCTCAAACTTTTTACTTCAACATGAATATGCAGTAAATAACAACTACCACAAGAGATTACGGTCTGCATTTGCCTGACCCGATGTGCATCACGTGGAGGTTGTTAGAATAGACTCATAACACCATGTCAATTCATGAACATTTGTTTAATATAATAGTAGTACATTATAAATATTTTCACCAGCTTATTGAATATTTAGTAAGATTCATTAAAGATATTTTATATTATTATGATATCCTGCATTTCCAGAGCCAGCAACTTTCACGCAATGCATATCCACGTATCTCTCGCCACTGCATATTCAAGTAGAAAATGCTAGGAAGAAAACAACATATAGAATGATCAAAGAAGGAATAATCAAGGAAAAACCTCGATCACTTCAACTTGATCAAACTTGGGAAATGCCTCAAGATGACATGCCAAAGAAATTTAACTTTGTAAGGAAATTTACCACTAAACTGGGAAGCAAATCTGAATGGGACGAAAACACCATATTGGGGCTAAGCCAAAACGCCATAAAATGGTACACGGACGGCTCCAAGACAGATAAAGGAACAGGAGCAGGGGTGTTTGGACCTAGAACCAAATACTAAGAAAGCTTGGGTACGTACCCAAGCATCTTTCAAGCGGAAATTCGTGCCATCGAAAGATGTATAGAATTTAACATTGAAAGGAACTATCGTAGACAGAAGATTGTAATCATGTCAGATAGTCAAGCAGCCATCAAAGCTCTGAACTCAGATACAATCAATTCAAAGATGGTCTGGGAATGCCTAGGCAAATTAAATGAACTAGGACAGAATAACACTGTTACCCTCCTATGGGTTCCAGGACACGTAGGAATAGAAGGAAATGAAACAGCAGACAAGCTGGCAAAAAAAGGAGCTGAAACCCCATACCAGGGACCAGAACCATCCTGTGAGATCAGCAGTAGTACAATCTTAGAAAAACTAAAGAAAAAAATGGATAGCGAAAAATCCAAGTACTGGAATGATCTAGAAGGACTAAGACAATCGAAGACGCTCCTGGGAAACTATAACCAGAAGACATCTCACAGCTGTCTTAACCTGAGTACGAAAAACCTCCGAATTATAACAGGAATACTAACCGGTCACTGTCCATTAAGAGGACATATGAAGAAACTAGGATTAGTAGATGAGGCAAACTGCTGATTCTGTGAGGTAGAGGATGAAACCTCAATACATATACTTTCAGAATGCATGGCATTAAGTAATTCTAGGGTCAAATACCTAGGGTCATACGAAATAGAAAGGAAAGAACTACCTAATTTAAAACCCAATGATATCCTAAACTTTCTAAGAAAGATAGGACTAGAAGAGCTGCTATAAGTCTGAGCAATCATCAGAAATATAGCAAGAAAAGGGGGACACAATAGATCTTATAGGTCGCAGGTGTATCTGTCACCCCTAACACCATACATACTTACATACATACATACATACATCCACGTCCATGATTGAACTTTATGAAAATAAACCTAGTACCTATCTTTTCGAGCAATATTCGTAACTGAATATAAACAGTTACTTCTTTGCTTGATGTTCAAACCAATCCTAAGAAAAATGCATTTATTTTCCTAAAAATTGTTGTAATGTAATTAAAACACTGATTGAGGATACGATCTTGACCATTATCATTAATCTAAACAGCAGAATACCGTTTTATAACCAAATGTGAATTACTCATATTTTATCTTTAAATAATACTGTGACAGAGAATTTTTCCAGTAGTATGAAAAACGATTATATTAATGTATATTTTTGCTATTAGCATCAAACTAGTGACCATTGACACTTTTGATTAAATACCCAAGAACAACCCAAATCAAGTGGTTTCAAAAAATTTCCGATTTGATTTCAGCAGGATACTTTATCAAAAAAAATAATATTGTGTACAATAGAAAGTAATTTTCAGATAAAAATCTACTCTTATTAAGTGCAAATTCTATGAAACTATGTGGATATACTAACCATACATACACGAGGAATTTGAAGAAAAATTGCTTTTAGAAAATAATCCTATATCAGAAGCAAGAAGGCATACTCCTTTCATTTCACTTTCTGATTTATTTGGGTCTAAAAAATCTCTTACTTCATTTGAATCATTGCTTATTCTGCTAGTCCCTGGTTTTGCTAAATTTTTTAAATCCATTATACTTTCATTTTGTATTCCTAGAAATTATTGAGATACTAATGACTGAAAAATGTTTACGTATTGACAATTTTTGAAAAAGCAACAAAAATTTTTTGAATCAATTAAATTGAAAACTTTTTTAATCTATCTTATAAAATTAACAGATTTAATTTTGAATTTATAAATTTACCAAAAGGCTGATCTACAAAAAAAATTGCCTGCTTCTGAAATTAACTTTACTTTAAAATGTTTACCTGATGAAACGACAAATCAAAAAATAAATATTATTAATTTTTTTACATAAGAAATAGAATAAAGCACCAAAGAAACGCAAAAAACGACTTCTGTTTATGTTTTCTTTACTCAAAACAGTAATCTTTAATTAAATTTAATTATAAAAATGAATATTGGGATAACAGCAATACTTAAAGTTAATAAAACTCTTTAAAGTTTCTTTCCAAGCTTTCTAAATAACATGTATTTGATCGAAAGGGAGCTACAATATTTTATTAGTGACAGAATGTTAAGTAGAAATCTATTATAAATTTATAATTACATATCTGCGATAAATATTACTGTTTAATTATATATTTATATATATAACAAATGTTCCACCCGAAGTTTAGAAGTTTTGTCAGGGAACTTCTCCACAATTTTGTGTTTTTGGAAAAAAAATTTTAATTACTTTTCTTTTAGGGTAAGCAGGGGTAATGACGTTCACTGGGTAATGCCGCTCACCCCTATAACTCGGCAATTTCAATGCTTAGAAGCATTGGACGCTTATTGAAGTGAGGGGCAGGTAATGACTGAACCAGCAGTGGTTCGTTTCGCGAGTTGGTTCACAGCAAGTGAAAGAGAAGGACGTTCGTTCATTTACACTCAACTTGATCTTATTTTTAGTTGAATGTTTTTATCGGTAAGTCCAGAAATTGTATAGATATGTCTTGCTACTCTGATTAATTCCGTTAATTAACCATTACACTACGCGATAGCATGAAGATTTGTGATCATTTCATAATAGTTGATGTAAAATTTCAACCGAATAATAAAATGGCCGTTGGGGGTAATGCCGTTCACAGTGAGCGCCATTACCCATTGAGCGCCATTGCCCCAAAGCACCTAATGGTTGTGTTTCTTTTTATAGGTATGCCTCGAAATCAACCAAGAACCACCTCTAAAGTAGCTTGGACTGAAAGAGATCTACTTAACGCTAAGACTGCAGTTAAAAGTAGAATGTATTGCATCAACTTCTAAACCTGCTCAAGTGAGGAAAAAGCAGCATGCCACTTTATTGACAGCCACTTCATTGAAAAATATATTAGAAAAGAAAGAAAACAAACGAAAAGCAAAGAAATGTAAAACTGAAATCAGGATCAAGAAAGCAAACGACAGCCAGAAAGCCAAAGCAAAATCTTGCAAACGAAAAGTTTTACAAGAAAGTTCTTCAGAGACGGAATCTGAAGATAATATTTGCGATGATGACAGTGATGACGACATGGATCAGGATGATGAAAATTATAACAAATGTAATATTTGTGAAGAATTTGGGAAAAACAATGAGTTGTGGTATCGCTGTACAACGTGTGGACTCTGGTCACATGTCATGTGCTCTGGATGGAATTCTGCAGAAGGATATATTTGCGATTTTTGTGCCAAATACTAAAATGGGATTCCTCAAACATTTGTAATAACATTATTCTTTGATTCAAGTTACTTTACAGTGTCTTTGAAGTTGAAGAACTATATAATTAATTGATTTGTTCATACATACAGGTTTGAGCGTCATAACCCTCTTGCCTGAGCGGTATTACCCGTGGTCTGGGGTAACGGCGCTCAAACCTCTTTTTTTTAATATGGCTAATTACTGTTGCTCATTTGAAGATTTACACGTTTTCGTTCTATATATAAATTACCAAATATCTAAACTAGTGTTTTTTTGACAAAAATTTAATACAGAGTTGAAATTATGAAAAATATGAAAGTTGTTCCTTAAGTGAGCGCCATTCGCCCTGCTTACCCTATATAACATTAGGATTAAAACTAGAATATATTCTGACAACAAGAAAATGTATGTAGCTTAAAACCTGTAACACAAAGATGAGCTATCCATCCAGTATCCATATAGGTACTCTCTATAATAAAAAATAAAGATGGGTAGACATCAGAATCAATGTCTGTTTTAAATCTCATAACAGAATTCAATAGCATTTCAATGTTTTATGTTAAGCCCAATTTAATTTTACTGCAAACTTATGTATAATTACCGCTTTGAGCAAATTTAAACATTAAATATAATGAGCTTTATATAGTACACAACAAAAAATACAAACTAACCTTCTTCAAAACGGCTCTCTATTTTATTATAATAGCTTGGTGATATTATGAAAATTTTCGAATTATCCGGATGCATTTGTTCTAAATGAGGTAGACTCAAATTCAGAAGACTTGTTGTGGATTCGCTTAAAAGAATCGTTACATAGAGTTCTTTGTCTTGTTTTGAGACTTCGGTTTGTTTACTGAAATTCTTATCAAGTTTGGATGATTTTTTCTTACTTTTGTTTGAACTTTTCATGGATTATGAAAGATGAAAGTGAACATAAATTTGGATGGGGCGAAATGGATTTAATGTGATGACAGATTACATTTACTGACAATCTTGAATTATGAAATCAAGAATCCAATAATTTTCACTTAAAGTGTCGTATTTCTTACGTCAGTTATAGAGTCTTTATACCAGAAGAACTGATGCAATCGAGAAAAACGATCCAAAAATACGGCTCACAATGTAACTGTTATGTTAGTTACTAATATATATATTTATTTATGTACGATTATTATATGAGTTGCAGATTTTGTTATTTTTCTGTAATTTAAATGAAGCTCATAGTTATCATACTCTGAACTCTGGAATATAATTTAATCATATGGCTAACAAAACATGTTAGCAGCGGTTTAACAATAATCCAGATGTCAAAAATCATTAAATCATTGCAAAGTATAGTTTAACTAATATTAATGTAACAAGACAACCACGCCTCCTAACCCCAACAAAAAAACCGACTTTTGAATTAAGGTTGCCAGATATATTTCCGAAAATTCCTAAGTTTATATATTTTGAAAATGTTCTCTCTACTTTACTATTCGATTGTACGCCAATGACTCTTAGAAAGATAATATGAAAATGTTCTTAAAATTAATTAACTAGGTTCTTCATATTTAAACAGTTTTCACTAATGATATCAATTTTGTATCTATATATTACTTATACTTAAAGACATTTTTGAGTAACGGCAACATTGTGTATTTAATTTCCCATTTTCAAGTCGTTTCGCGCCGCTTTGATATTAATGTAAAGAAATGCCGACGGCCTTTTCTAAGCGCGGACATACACAAACGAAACATCAAAGACGCAACATACAAAATGCGACATGAGTTAAATTCCGCGCATAGACTTGTGCCGCATTACAGTAAACAGTAGGGTCATTGATTTTTATTAATTTTTTATTTTAGATATCCGATGCACCACCTTACGGTGAGCTTCATAGTACTTAATATAGTAAGAATTTCTGGTTTAAATATATGAGATAATAACTGCGCCACCTTACGGTGGCGTTATATTATTTGATTTAGAAAGGTATTTTTTGACTTTATTTTTTCCGAATTTTTTCTGTTATTAATTTTCCACTTTCTTTTGGTTTTTCGTTTATTTATTTATGAATCAAAATTCAACACCATCTATACGGTTTTCTTACAATCTATATATTAAATAAATTTCCAAATTTATTTAACGCAATAGGAATACTAGGATCTATTAAAATTGAATTAGAAATTAAATTTAAAAAAGATGTCCTGCCATATGTGCAGTCTCTCCCCAGAACTGTGCCAACCCCTTTACTTAAGCCCTTAAAAGAGGAACTAGATCTCTTTTATTGACTTTAAATATCATTGGACCTGTAAACTAACCTACGGTTTGGGTCAGTCCGATAGTGGTAATGAGGAAGGGAAATAAGATAAAGTTATCTGTTGATTATACTAAATTAAATAAAGATGTAATGTCACACTTTCCTACAAGTAAAGTAAATAAGAATTCTAAATATTTTAGTAAGCCAGATGCAATTTCAGGGGAAAAGCCAACATTATACCTGGCAGATTTATTTTCAAAAGACTGCCTTTTGAAATAAACTGAGCGCCAAATACTTTCAACATAAAATACAATATTTTAGTGGATACAGAAGGGATATAATTTTATATCGACTATGTAGATACTACTTTGATCCCGATAAGAAAATAGCTTTTTCGGCCAACCCTAGATCTTACTGACTAGGTGTTTCTATTTTCCAATATAATTCACAGGGCTCCAAGAAAGTGATTAGTTATGCATCAAGGTTGCTTTTAACCACAGAACAACGATATGCTATAGAGTAGGAAACTTTTGGGTATGTGACAAATTCCGTAAATATATTACAGCTACGATATGCACCAAAACAAAGGACACTGAAATCAGGAAGCCTGTGAAATATAATCGCGTCATATGAAACAAGTGACAATAGTTGTCATGGTATCTTTAAACATTGTTTATTCTAACAAACTGTCAAAAAGATTCGAAATGGTGCTTACAACGCAAGAAAAAATATTAAATATTGAGTATTATTTCCGCTCATACGGGAATGAACGATCAAATGGACCTAGTTTGTTAATGGTTGCCAATCAATTTCGGGAAGAGTATCAAAAGCCTGCACCGACTAATAAGGACTTGTTGAGAGTCGTTGCAAAATTTCGATGAACAGGAAGCGTTCTAACTCAACGCAAAAGCTGTACTGGTCGTCCAGTTACCGTGACAACAAATGCGAATCAAGGAAGGCTATTTCAACAGGTGTTAGAATCACCAAAAAGAAGTCTCCGCAGAACATCTCTAAAAATGAATTTGAGTGAAACGTCTACCCGAAGAATGTTTAAGAAGATTGGTAGTTTTCCCTATAAAATATAGATTGGGCAACACTTGACAAGACAAGACAAGAAATCAAGAGTTGTTTATTGTGCTTCAGTCTTGGAAATGGTTTATGAACAACCACTATTTTTTTCCAATGTGTGCTTTACAGACGAATGTCACATCCATCTGAATGGATTTATCAATCGACAGACAAATCGTTTTCTTGGTTTTGAACGACCAGACACCATCGTAGAGAAACCTCTTCATAGTGACCGTGTAACGATTTGGTGCGCAGTATCAGGTAATGGATTATTGGGCCCTTACTTCGTGGAAGACGAGCGTAGAAGACCCGTTACACTAAATCAAGTGCGATATAGAGAACAAATTTTAACACCATTTTTTATGGATCTCAGACAATTCTGTCGTGCCAGAACCATACAGTTGAATACCCAATGGTTGCAACAGGATAGGGCTACTTGTCATACCACGACAGCATCCTTAGATCTGATTCGAGAACATTTTGAAGACCGCGTAATTTCCCGTAACACGAATTTACGCATGGGGTATGCTGAAACAAGCCATTTTTACAGAAAACCCACCAGCAAATATTGAAGAACTCCGTGAAAAAATTTTGACCTTTTTGAGAAGAATGCAGCAGCCTATTTTTAATAACATGCTAAGCAATCTTGTTAAGCGTTATGAGTACTGCTTGGAACGCAATGGCGAGCACTTTGAACACATTTTGTATAGAAGCAAAATTTAAAATTCGCATTATTTGAAATGTTGTTATTTAATTTTTCATGTTTAATAAAGCTTTAGTTTTTCAGTGTCGTTTGTTTTGGCGCATACTGTTTATAGGTATTACTGGATACTGACCACATGCCGCTTATTCCGGTTCTCCAAACCAAATCTCTTTATGAATTGACCTCTAGGTCACAAAGATGGCGACTCCGCCTCATGAGGTGCGACTACCAGTTTTTTTATTCTCCGACACTTTGTCTTGACATTTTTCTGAAAATGAATTCTTTCCCTAAGAGGAGGACTAATGAGGCGAAGGTATATGTGAGTTTCATCACTTTGAAGTAAAACCAGATTTTCTTCAACTTGTTTTACAAAAACAAAGTAAGGATCCTGTTTGTCAAATTCTTAAAGAATATTATTTTACATGGTGGTCAAATAAAAATACCTACTTCATACATCTAGACCTGTGACGTTACAAACAAGAAAATTATATTCTCTATTAGAGAAAACTTACCTAAACTACTAAAAAGACCTATACTTCATTTAAAAACTAGGAGGAGTGATTTGAAAAGCCAGACTTACAGCCAAATAAGTTACTAGAAAATTTACAAGGCGGCAAATTTAAATACATTTCTTTCATTTAAATAAAATTGAAAATAAATGTTTATGGACACTTTATATATGGTCTAAGATAGTCACAAAGTAAACTTACAATAATTATATTAAAAAACGAAATCAATTAACAAAAGTCACCATTATAAATATTTCACACTTTGAAAACATAACCTATAAATGTCACAAATTACTTGATAAATGTAAGTGGCAAATTTTTATAGTGTAAACTTGCCTCCAAATTAACCAATAAACAAACGCGAGTGTTGCCAACTTAAATTCAAATCGCTCCTCCTAGTTTTTAAATAAGGTATAGATATTGTTATCCGCAATTTTATACTGATCATGGATATCTAACACCAAGATCCAGTAGAGAAGGAAGAACATAAGTAGACCACGCCTTAAACTTTAACACCTTATACACTGAATTTTATTTGTTGAATATGACTGAAGGATGTGATGCTTTAGAGCAGATCTGATGATAAGTGCACCAGCATGTGCAGTTCCATCAGGATGGTTATTAAAATATATACTAGAGTAAGGTATTTTAACCAAATTTCTATCTGTGGACTGGCTTTCGATATCAGCATAATGTCAATTTTGTTTAGATTTAGGAATGAAATGATTTCTTGGACATGGTTGCTAATACCGTTTGCGTTCCATGCTGCAATTCTAACTGATGTAGCCATTAATTTGTTAACTTATTAATAACTGTGGTAAGCATAGTAAGGATCATACTATTTTGGTTGATCAACTGAGAAAACATGTTTTTAAATTCGTTAAGGAAGGCTGTCAGTTTTTCAGTACCATCAAAAACCTAGCCTCATTATCCCACCGAAGAGCAGTGGCTGATCTATCCTTGTTTTAATGATACATAAACAGATTTTGCTCAGAAGAACTCCGCTCTATAATGCCTTCACTTGCCAGACCAGCCAGAGCAACGCGACGTGCCAACTCCATGCACCCTTATACTGTTCAATGCCCGACATCGAGAACGGATCGATTCGATCGTTCCTTCATCCCCAGGGTCTCTAGATTGTGGAACTCCTTACCTTCCCACGTCTTTCCCACTCGTCCTAACTTGCAGGCCTTTAAATCCCAAATTAATAAATTCTCTTCTCCATAATAAAAAAAAATTGAGAGTTTTTTGAAATTATTTAGTTGATTATTAGGGTACTTTACACGATTTTCAAAATATGAACCTCACGCAAATCAAATTCACCGTCTATTAAAGTGGGCAACAAAAGACGTAAAAGTTAATATACCTTGTTACACCTACAAAAGAATTGTTTGTTCTGTCGAAAATTATATTACTTTTTCTTCTTGGTTTTCGTCGTTGTACTTGCCACACTCCTGTAACGATCTATTGGATCGTTTTAGTATTGGAATCCACCAAACTATATTCGGTGAGATTTATTTTAATGTTATCGCCGTAATTATAACTTGTTTAATACAGGTTTTGACTGATATCGTAGTCTTCTTTTTCGCTACGATAGATTTTTAATAGTTATTTATGAAACAGTTCGTGAAGTATGCCTTTTGCGCACGCACGCGATGTTTAGAGCACGAGCGAAGCGAGTGCTATATATCGCGTAAGTGCGCAAAAAAGCACTTCACGCACAGTTTCATACAATATTTTATCTACGATAATCAAATAAAAAATAATTACAAGAAAGCAATTTATTTTCAATTCATTTACAAGATACTAATAAAACTAATGCTCTCATAGCAACACCATGGCAACGCGAATGCTAAGGATATTTGATTATATGAAGGTGTGTCAAAAACAGTGCGAAAAAGTAAATCCCATTTAATAGTTATTTATGAAACAGTTCGTGAAGTATGCTTTTTGCGCACGCACGCGATGTTTAGAGCACGAGCGAAGCGAGTGCTATATATCGCGTAAGTGCGCAAAAAGCACTTCACGCACAGTTTCATACAATATTTTATCTACGATAATCAAATAAAAAATAATTACCAGAAAGCAATTTATTTTCAATTCATTTACAAGATACTAACAAAACTAATGCTCTCATAGCAACACCATGGCAACGCGAATGCTAAGAATATTTGATTGTATGAAGGTGTGTCAAAAACAGTGCGAAAAAGTAAATCCCATTTAAATACATTGTTACTTCACGCACACTTTCAATCCTTCACGCACTGCTGTCTATAATGACAGTTTTCACGAACTAAAAATTGATACATAATATAAGGTAGAGTAGATAAAATACGTTCACGCACATTTCAATCCTTCACGCACTGCTGTCTATAATGACAGTTTTCACGAACTAAAAATTGATACATAATATGAGGTAGAGTAGATAAATTCATTTCCTTATCTGTTTTCCTCGTGGTAACATTCTCCTCTAGAATACAAGTTAGTTAGTTTTATTGTTTCATTTACTTATTTTATTTGTATAAATTTCTCAAATTGAGGTGATTTTATTAAATATTACTAACATCTAATTCGCCAAACGATCAGTTTTTGTGATCTTGATTGAATTGTACTCCTGTTTACACGTGTATTTAAAATTAATTTATTCTCAATAATAGGGAAAAAACAGAAAGTGATTCTACTTGATTATAATTCATTAAGGAATGGAATTCTGATTATTAATTTCATTATTAGAGTTATTGCCACATTTGTGAGGAGACCTACGTAGGAGATAATATTTTTTCTTGGAGGCGAGTTCGAGCCGTCCGCCATTTTGGTAAAAGAAAGCCGAATTTCGACTTAGATCCCAGTTTGCATCCAATTTGATTTAACCGAAGAATATTCAATTCCGTTCACAAAGGCAACAGTTCAACCCAGAAAGAAATTTGTCCAAGGGAATCCTTTCCGAAGAAACAACAACCAAGATAAGAGATTAAATTAATTTACGAACTAACTAAAATTTAATTTTTTTATAACTACTGATATTTTTAAAAAATAAATCTTTTACACTGGTGTTGAGTGTTATTTGCTTGTTTGTACTCTGGCGCCCTTATATTTTATGTTTGGGAAGTACTGGTAAAACTCAGAAAAGAAGCCACGACTCAATTGAGCTAGCTAAGGGGTATAATCACTATAGTGGGAATTTCTACAGTTACAAATTGGCGCCCAACCTGCCAATTTAATTTTTAATCGATTATTATAGTTACACTCCATTATTATTTTCATTAGTTTTGCCAAATTTATCATTTATATTCATAGACCTCACAGTTAAAGTTTTTTCTCGTAGAGCTTTAAAAACAGTATCGTTAATATCTAAAGTTTTTTAAAAACTCTGTTGTGAAGTTGACCTTATACGATGTTTAATTGTATGTTTTCACATTTGTTGTTTTAGTTTTTTTTGTATGTTCGTTGTTTCAGATTGTTGATAATTTTTAGAAATGTTTTTAAAAGATTTTCTTCCTCCATCAGTGATTTTCAATCCATTACAAAGAGGATGTATTAGTCGTATGTTACTTTCACTAGTAATACCACTAGAGGTATTACTAGATATTATTTCAGGATATTAATTTGACTTCGCGTGGTATTCGGTAAGAAAATTGCACACCGAATGTAATGGCCATGTAGTGGCTTCTCAGCCTGCCCTTTAAGATATTGTTTTCTACTCACGGTAATGCAGTTTTATAATGAAATATATTACATTCCTTGATTTTTTATTTACTTTGGGCTACTACAAGTGGTAGAAAATAAAAAAAAATTAGTTTTACAGATACATACCTACAGGAACAGATTACATAATATTCACATATTGTCTTCACACCAATGGACTCTTAGCCTATAAACTGTTGATTACTACTGATTGTAGAAGCTCAAAAGTGCCATTTAGGGACAAAAAATATCATATTCTTTTATTTTATAGTTACTTCATGGACAGATTCATAGGGCGTCATAGCTTTGTCAGCAATTATTTAGGCCTTCAAATTAGTAATTTCTACTCATTGTAGTTGCATGGGAATACCATTTCAAGATAGAAAATAGTATATTCTTCAAATTTACATAAGTTTTGAGTAGCTACAAGTGGTAGAAAATTGTTTTTTTGGCGTTATGTGAACAAATAAAAACCAGTCTGACAAAAATGGTCTGTTATTGTAAACGTCAAAAGATTTCCAGTATAATTTGCTGTTGGGTACCGTTACGAAAAAAAAAACCGATAAAATACCTCCGATGTCATGGTGATCTGTCAAAATAACGTTTTTTGATTGGTTCAAAATTATAGGTGTGGAATTTTTGTATATAATATCATAAGAGAGAAAATTTTGCCGCCAACATTTTCGACTGGTATGAAAATTGCCAAAAAGCAACAAACTTGAATAAAACCAGAAGAAAATTTGGCCGGGAAAAAATTTTCTCTCGAATGGTATTCGACAAGACTATTTCACGAGAAAAACAAGACAATATCAACGTTTGTGAAACTGACAACTATAGAAATACCAGACACCTTTTAGTAACGGATCTGTCATGATTTTGTCAAAGGTAATACCACGAGTCCTTAAAATTTTATTGATAAATTTTTAGTTTCCACGAAAACTTTTTTATTTGGCAAAAATACGAAAACAAACTGAAATGTGATAAAATCACGAGTCCGTAGGACGAGTGATTTTATCATATTCAGTTTGTTTGAGTAGTTTTGCCTAAAATAAAAAAGTTTGAGTCTGGAAAATAAAAATGTATCTAGTAAAATATTACAGGACGAGTGGTATTTGAGAAGATTATTTTTTGAACCATTCTGTACAAAAACTACTTTATTTAAAAAAACTTCCTAGAACAACTTATATTTTATAATTAACACAAACGAAATGCCGTTACCCCACCTATTAACTTCTCCTGTACACTAGATAGTATTAACAGTTGTCGTGAGCGTCGTGAAAACAGGGTTATAATTTGAATAAATATTTATTTTTATACCTATTTATACAATTATATTATTAAAGAGAAAATTACCAAAATAAAAATTATTAGGTATATCTATTTAAAGTTTACCTACAAGACCACATTTGCCTGTAGGCATATAAAAGTTTTAAATGCATGCAGAACCAGGAAGCAGGTTAGTTTTAAAGTACCTACATATTTGATTTTTCATTATCGTTTAGATGAATTGAATTGTGATAATAATAATAACAAAATATATTTCAGAATATTTAGATAATATAAATGAATGTTGATTTATAGTAAGGTACTTATAAACAAGAAAATTTATTGTTCAATATTGTTATTGAATTTTTGACAGTTCTATAATTTTATCAATACTAGTAAAACCACAAGTGGTTTTATCAATATAAACCGGAATGATTGGCTAGATTTAGCATAAAACATTGAAGATTAAGCGTTTTTATTGGACGAAATCACAAAATTGTGATATTTTGACAGGTGAAAAAAATAATCAAGGTAATATAACAAGACTTTGATTATAGTCGGCTATTTTTGTGGTATCTAGATTTCAAGAATATTTTAGTATCAATTTGTTGAGACATAATTTGACATTAATAATCTGATTAAAGCCCGAGAGCTTTAGCTCGAGGGCTTTAATCTTTGATTATTAATGTCAAATTATGTCGAAACAAATTGTAAAATATTCGAGAAATTTAGCAGCAACAAAAATAGCAGACTATTAATCAAAGTCGCGTTATATTTAGGAAGATTATTTCCTGAGAAGACAAATTTTTCACATTTATATTTGACGTGACTATTTCTCTAGTGCAATAGTCGCTGATATTTGATTCTGATTGGTCCGATTTCAAAAAATTATGACATTCTATTGGTTAATTTGAATCGAAGGAAATAATCGCTGAAATATTACGTATTGTCAATTTGAAACTTCTTTAAGCTCGGCAATTTTTTCTAGTAGTTTATTGGATTCTTAATCAATGCAGATAAGATGTCACCAAATCTTTTAATAACTTTTAATTCACTGTTCTATGTAAATAAAAGCTTCATTTTCCTCTGAAATTACTGAGTTCTTCAGAAATTTGTCTACAAATTAATATTATTAAAGTTGTCAGATATAACTCATAAAATCTGTCTAAAGAAAGGTGTAATTTTAAGTGGTTTTAAATAATATTTAAAGAAAAAGACTATTGATGATGGCTTCTAATGGTACCATAATGAGATAGACATTGAAGAATCATCTTTACATCTTTTGGAAGAGATTTTTTAAATAATTTTATAATTCTGGTGACACATTTCAAATTTTGACATACTTTTAGTTTGATTAATCAGTGAAGTCCTAAAGAAAATTTAAACCTTGTAATGAGAAAAAAGAGAAAAGATGATAAAGAAAATGAGACTTCTAACATTAGCCAGAACCACAGTGAAACCGATTTTAGCCAAACGGAAGGAAAAAGTGAATTAATACAAGAAATTATTTATTTAAAACAAGAAATAAACTTACTAAATCAAATTGTTGAAGAAAAAGATCAAATTATTAAAGAAAAAGAAAACAAAATCCTACTAATAACTGAACAAAAAAAATATTTTCAAGAAAATTATGATTTTTTGATGTCCAATATAACTGATAAGGACTCTATTACGGAAAAATTAAATGATATATCAAAGAAAATTGACAGTAAAAAAGAACATTTTACTTATGCTGAAATTTGCAATCCCAATGTAAGACCCATCCAAAAATATCAGCCAATAATAATCAAACCTAAAAAACATACTGAAACACAGAAAACAAAAAAAGAAATTATGAAAGTAAATCTAAATGAATTAAAAATTGGTATAGAAAATATTAAAAGTATATCAAATGGGGGTATCGAAATTCAGTGTAACAATTCCGAAAATTTGGAGAAAATGAAAAAAGAAATGGATAAAAATTTACTTAAAGAAGAATATAGTGTTGAAATAAAAAAACTACGTCTACCAAGAATCAAAATTCCAAATGTACAAATAGAAGATATTAAGGACTATAAGAAATTGGAACAAAACATAATTAACCAAAACAATTTCATTGATGAAACTGCAGTTTTTTCAATTAAATATATAAAATCTTTCACACACAAAAACACTGTCACAATATTTGCAGAGGTTAATGGTAAGTTGTTTAACAGAATCATGACAGACAATAAATCAAAAATCTTTGTTGGTTGGCAGTAGGTACCTTAAAGTATATGACAATAACCAAATTAGTCAATGCAAAAATTGTTTTGGCTTTAATCACTCCATGAAAAACTGTAAAAACAAGATTGTTTGTGCCAAATGTAGTCTAAATCATGATACAAATTCCTGCACATCTAAAGAAACAAAATGTTTTAATTGTGTTAGCTCTAACCAAAAATATAAATTAAAATGCGATACGGCTCACAGTTCTGATTTTAAAGATTGTCCAACTAGATTATATTTTTAAAAACGCCAAAATTTAAAACAGATTATTCTTTATAAAATCATGAGTAAAAATCTTAAAATCCTATATATAAATATCCATAGTATTAGAACTAAATTAGATGAATTAGAATTATTTTTAGCCAATAATGAAGACATTGAAATAGTTGCTCTGACAGAAACGTGGCTTTATCCTGAAGAAGAAAAATTTTTTAAATTAAAATACTTTGATTGTTTCTTTGAAAGTCGTCCAAACATAAAAGGAGCGGGCGTTGCTATTTTTATAAAAAAGCATTTAAAATTTGCTTTGGCCATGTCATCCAGTGAAAATAACTGTAATTATATTTTTGTGGATGTGTTTTCAATTGAACCAAAATTAAAAATTGGTGTAATTTACAAACCACCTCAAGTAAAACATACTAAATTATTTGAATTAATGGATAAATTGCTAGATAATTGTTCAAATTGTATTTTATTGGGAGATATTAATATAAATTTATTAAGTAATGAGACATTATGTTCTGAATATATCAATTTAGTTACCATCAACGGATTCAAAATTTTAAATAAATTAGATAGTGACCATCCAACTCGTATCCATTTTAATGGAAAAAGATCCATTATAGATCATGCTCTTTCTAACTATCAAACAGATAAAATTAAACATGAAATCCATTATGTACCAACAGATTTATCTGATCACCAAAATTGTTTAATCATAGACATTTTTAAAAAACCAATATTAAAAAAAGTAATGACAAAAAAAGTCATACAAAAACTAGATGTGGATAAATTTAGATCTATATTATCAAATCACATAGCAGCCAATAGACCTAATTCATTTGAAGATTTAGCAAATATAATAAATTTTGCAAAAACTGGTGCTCAAAAAAGTATAATAATTAAATCTAGAGCTGACATCTACTGGATCAATTCTGAGGTACTAAATTTGATTAAACTTAAAGTAAAAACATACGGAAAATGAAAAAATACCCCGATATTGTTAAATATAAAAATGAATATAAAAAAATAAAAAATAAAGTAATCAAAGAATGTAGGATATTAAAAACCAAATATTTAGATCGTGAATTCGAAAAGGCTGGTTCTAATATAAAAAAATATTGGAAAGTAATTAACAATTACCTAGGACGGGATAATAAAAAAGTAGACGTTGAATCTATCATTTTAAATGATGAAATTATCTGTGATAAGAAACAAATCTGTCAATCTTTCAATAACCATTTTATAAATATAGGTAATAATTTAGTTAAAAAAGTTAATATGTTAGAATCTTTTAAAAAAACTCAATTAAACAGTTTATATCTGAAACCTACTACAAAACATGAAATCATAGATATTGTTAAGGAAATGGACAAAAACAAAGCACCTGGTCCTGATAAGATTTCTGTCAAAGACCTAAAAAACTGCATAGACCTCATTGCTAATGATTTAGAATCTATAATAAATAATTATATAGAAAAGTCAATATTTCCAAGTTATTTAAAAACTGCCAAAATTATTCCAATATATAAGGGAGGTGATAAAGAAGAAATGTCTAATTACAGGCCTATTGCAATTTTAAACGTATTTTCTAAAATTTTTGAGGTAATATTAAAAAATCAGCTAGTTAATTTTATTTTAAGCAACGGAGGTTTTGATAAGTTTCAGTATGCTTTTCAAAAAAACAGTAATACCCAAGCAGCCCTAATGGACTTTTTAGAAAAAATTTATACCAATTTAGATTTAGGAAATTTTGTTATTGCAATTTTTTTAGATATACAGAAAGCATACGATACTGTCAATTATGAAATATTATTAAAAAGCCTTGACAGAGTAGGAGTAAGGGGTAAAAGTTTAAATATGTTTAACAGCTTTCTACAAAATAGATTACAGTTTGTTTCGCTTGGAGATTTTCAAAGTGACATTAAAACAATGACAATAGGAATTCCCCAAGGTAGTGTTCTTGGTCCTATTTTATACATTATATATATTCAAAATTTACAGGAACTAACCTTAAAAGCAAATCATTTTATTTTTGCGGATGATACTACCCTGCTATATCATGACAAAGATAGACAATGCATTCAAGAAAAAATTTATAATGACATGAAAATTTTGGAAAAATGGTTATCATTTTATAAACTTGTAATTAATGCTCAGAAAACGAAGTTTATGCAATTTGGCAATAAAAACATAGAAAATTTGGAAATTACACTAAACCATAATTTAATAAAACAAGTTAAGGAGGAAAAATATTTAGGACTTTTTATTGATAAAAATTTACAGTGGAACACTCATATAAAATTTGTTTGTTCTAAATTATCCTCTCTCATTGGAGATATTAAAAAAATAGGAACCTTGTCAAAAAAAACCGCAAATTTAATATATGATGCTCACATTCAAAGTAATTTAATTTATCTATTACCTGCTTGGAGTTGTACAACTAAAAAAAATTTAAATTTAATATATCGTTTACAAAATAAATCTTTAAAAATACTTTTTAGACTACCATGGCTATTACCATCTAATAAATTATATGAACAATTAAGAAAATTAAATTTGTATGAATTAATTATTTTTGAAAAATGTAAATTTGGGTGGAAAGTATTAAAAAACAAGCAAAAATGTAATACCAAAATTATTGACAAAAATAAAAAACATAATCATAATACAAGAAATAACTGAACATATAAAGCTAACATTAGAACTAATTTTGGACGTAAATTAATGAGTTATGATTCTGTTAAACAATTTGAAAATCCTCCGCAAACGATTAGAAATAATCAAAATTTTAACTCTTTCAAAAATAAATTGAAAAAATATATTTTTGAAAGAAAAAATTAATTTATTTTAATTTTTTAAATTTATTTTTATTTAGTATAACTTCTTTTGGTTGTATATTTGTTTTAGAATTTTGTTTTATTATATATTTGTTTTAGAATTTTGTTATGTTATTTACATTTTATTTATATATGTTACATTTTATTTATATATTTGTTTTAGTATTTTGTTATGTTATTTTTATGTTACATTTTCTTATACCAGCATACGCTGTCTGGAAATGTAAATTTTGTTAACTAAATAAAATATGGACATGTCAGAAAAAAACAATTTAATTTTAAAAATGTGTATTTATACATACATACATATTTTATAAAGTTGATTCTATTCAACCTTTACATACAATCCACAACATATGTTTTTTTGTCTAGGCGTATTTACGGCTTAATCAAAAACTTTTAGACAAAAAACGCACCTTTAATGAGTAACGATGTGAGTACATATGATTTACCTAAAGTGGAATTACAAAGTTTTTATGGTATATAAACAGCTGTAATTTTAAGATTTGCAACATTGATTGGCAATTATTTTTACTATAGCTGCAGTTAAGATTAGATTGCACAATTCCAAATTAAAAATTTATATACTGTTAATTAAAATCAGCAAAAAGTAGGTAACAACCAAAAGACAAATTTCATACTTGTTTTAGAATAGCTAACATAAATTAATACTTTTAGTGATGCGCATCTTGTATACTTTTTTAATTGTACTACAACTTCAAAATCAATATTATAGATATTGATTTTTGTTCTAACATTTACTAAATAAATAAATAAAAAGCTTTTCACAGCAGTGCAAATAGGTATATAAATTAAAATCTGTTAAAATAAAGGTACCAAAATAATTGGAAATTTGGATAATAAATATAAATAAATTAATGTTACAAAAATTATTTTAAATCAAACATAACATGATTAGTTAAGTAGGAAAACGAAGTATTTTTTTCCTCACTCAATTAATCTCCATAAATCACATTAACACAATAAAAAATCACATAAGACAATAATTTTATTTAACAAACAAAAGTTTTACCAAAGTTTATTATGATAAAACTTCAGATCAAAATACCCCTGCTCGGTCAAATGACTTGGAGTCTTTCTAGGCGATGGGGTTTGACTTTCATCACCGCACAGAAATTTCTGAGTACTACCCCTAAATTTAGCTTTCTCATCACCTGAATAAGGTAAAGAGAAAGATAAGGTTGGGGGTGTTACGGAATTATCCACCACTAGTTCCTCCTCCACTTCCACATCTACGGAACCAGCTAAAGAGTCCCCATCAAAATCCTGATCCTCTTCTGGATGAATTTGTTCAGATTTTTCTTCTTGGATGGTGAGAGAACGGGGACGTTCCAATTTAGTGGTATTACTTTTTTTAATTTTTGTTTCTTCTGTTTGAGCCTCACTGGAATGGTTTTGAATTATTTTTCTAACATTTACGGCTTATAGAGATGATACACGTCTAAATAAAAATAAACAAAAATAAAATAAGTAAAAAATAATAAAATCAAATAAAATAAAATGAATTAAAAAATTAAGATGCTTGAAATTTGCTTACAGATAAATAAATATAAAAAATTATACAAACATTAACCAAAGTTATAAAATAAACTAAAAAAATACAGACGTAAATTTAATTTAAGCCTTGTTTTATATTATGACGTTATAAGTATCTACTTCAAGACGTGGATTTATTTTGTTAATTTTACATTTATTTTGTTTAATCTACTTTGTTGGTGACTACTTTTTATAATTATAAATTTACTAAAATTCAATTTTCACTGATATCAAACTGAAGTTGCAAATTAAACAATTAAGAAAGAACTGATGATTCGCCAATCTTTCTAGTTGTTATCATCACAAATATGCTGTCCGAAAAATTGAGAGTATTTTTTAGAAATTTTTTATATTTTCACCGTGTTCTTTGTCTCTTTGGCATTCCGTGGAATTTTGTAATCGAATTTAAACCTATTTCCCGACTACCTAGAACTCTGAAATTTTCAGGATAGCTAAGAACTGGATGACAATGCATGTTTCAAGTCTAGGAAAAAAAAAAGTCTAGGAAAAAAAGAGTCCAGGTGACAGTTCTGTTATATTATCATAATGGGATCGATTACGCGAGAGAGAAGTTTTTTTTTTGTTCTACATGTGAAAACAGTAATTATTATTTTAACTGTTAATAAAATAAACTAATTTTGAAAATTTTTAGAAAGTCTTTTAGACTGTACTGTGGACTATGCCGTAATCTACCTCGGTGAAGCGCTATTTGCCAAGGGACAGATTGCACTTAGTAATTTTTAAAATAATTTAATAATAGTAATATGACTTATAAATCACAAAAAAAAAACTTTCTACTCTAAAAAGTTCTTTTTATAAATTGTGATTATTCATTAACTCTAAGTTCACAGCGACAAAACTAATAGGTTGGTAGGATCAACTGAAACTATCCGTTGTAAACTATTGTAAAATATTTTTGATTGAAAATTTCGGTTGACTATATTATTTTGACACTGTTGAAATTCATATACTTCCGACAACAATGTACATATAAATTCAACGTAGCTTCCAATTAGAGGTAATTTATCACCCTATCATAGGCCACTGAAGCGAAAATAAACAATACGAGGGTATCTTTCAGTTTTGCATATAGCCGTAAAGACAAAAGTATATAGATTTAAAGTACTTTATTGCTATTTAAAATATGCTTCACCAAGATCAATACATTTTTGCATATGTTCAAACCAATTAGTAAAACAGTTAAAGAGGTCTTCAGTTAACACCTGCAAAACCGCTGTTTTAATGGCTTCTTCTTGCGACTGGAATCACTGCCCACGAATTGAATTTTTGCTATTTGTTAACTTGAAGAAGTCGTTAGGACTTAGGTCGGGACTATACGGTGGCTGGTCTAACAATTCGATGTTTCGAAGCTCCAAAAATTCGATTGCCTTTTGGGCAGTTTGAGCACTTGCATTGTCGTAATGTGGTATGATTCGCCGTTGTGTGTTGTCAAAAAAGTTTTCTTTGACATTTTGAGAACGCATCACTTTTGTTGGTTTTTCCTCATCGTGATTCACTCACACAACGGATAAACGTTTTTTGAGCTTCCTTTAATGAACCATTTCATTGTTTTTTTAACACCAACTGACGTGGACCATTTTTTGCTGGTCTTTGAACAAATGAGGAATCCAACGTGATATCAATTTCGTAACACCCAGTTTTTCATGTAGGATCTTTTGGATCGAGGTTTTTGGAATGCCAAATAATGCTTCTATCTAATGGTGTGATTTACGGCAGTCCACCTTAATGTTTGACTGCTTTTTTGAGTGGACCTAGCCTTTTTTTTGCCTTTACATACAGGGTGTGTCACGACGAAGGGACAGTAGAAATATCTCGTGATCTATGTCGATTAAAAATCTGAAAATTTGTACTTGGCCATTTTCATCGATGGCCTATCTGCCTAAAATAATGTCATTAATCTTACACTTCCGGTTATACCGGAAGTCGCCATCAACTTCGTTATTTTAAATAGAGCACCCTGTATATTATTACATTTTCGGATTCCGCATAAAATTCTAGACTAATTTTATGTAAGGTAGTCTATATTTAAAATCGATAGTTTTTGAGTTATTCAACTTTTTTTAAAAATTTTGAAAGATGCGACTGAATTTTGAAAAATCAATAACTGGACTATTTCACAATCAAAGAAAACAAAAGTTGCTACGCTTGAACAGTAAGTGATGTTCTTTAATGCGATAAACAAATAATTTAGTTTCACAACACAGGGTGTTCTTAAACGGTGTGCCATTTTTCAGAATTTTGAATCAGAATAAGTCAAAAATTTCAAATAGGACACCCTGTATATACTTACGTCGTCTTACGTGAAATTTATTTGGCTTTCAAATTGTATTAGGGTTTCCTATACCTAAAGTCAATAGTTTTCACATAAATCAGATTTTATATCCTAGGGGTAGATTTGCACATACAAATCTCACATTATATGAAAGTTAATTTGAAAAAATTTTTGAAAAACATAGCAAGCTTTCTAAATTATGAGTTTATGATGCATTTATTATTGTCTAGCTAAGAATTTAGTCTCTATAAAACACCAAACTTTCATTGAAAGAGGAAAAAAGGGTCTTACAAAAGAGATTATTGAAAGATGTCATTAGTGGGAGACGAAACTCCATTAAAAATAACAGAATTCTGTCCTTGCACATTTATGATAACAATCTTGATGGAGTAGGATACGAAAATATTCTAAGATATAATTTGCAAGAAGTATTAGAATATTTAACATTGGCGGAGTACAGAGCAGCGTGGTATCAACACGATGGTGCTCCTGTACACAACACTCATGGTGTTAATCAGCTCCTAATGCAGACTTTTGACGATCGTTGGATAGCGCTGAACGGACCTTTTAGATGGCCTCCGCGATCGCCAGATTTGACACCGGCGTTGGACTACATTTCGGGAAAAATAAAATCTTTAGTTTATGCTACTGCTGCCACCACCAAAGAAGACATGAAACAAAGGGTTAGGGAGGCGTTTATGAATTTAGATCCTAATGAGATCCGAAGGGCCGTAACAGAAGACATGATACGTCGCATTCACAAATGTCCAGCGACAAACGGTCGACAATTTGAACATTTAAATCGTCTCCCACTAATGACATCTTTCAATAATCTCTTTCGTAATAGCCTTTTTACCTCTTTTAATGCAAGCTTAATGTTTTATAGATACTGAAGTCTTAGGAAGACAATAATAAATGCATCATAAACTATTAATTTAGAAAGTTTGCTATGTTTTTCAAAAATTTTCTCAAATTAATTAAATAATGTGCGATTTGTAGGTGCAAATCTGCCCCTAGGATATAAAATCTGATTTATGTGAAAACTATTGATTTTAGGTATAGGGAACCCTAATACAATTTGAAAGCCAAATAAATTTCACGTAAGACGACGTAAGTATATACAGGGTGTCCTATTTGAAAATTTTGACTTATTCTGATTCAAAGTTCTGAAAAATGGCACACCGTTTAAGAACACCCTGTGTTGTGAAACTAAATTATTTGTTTATCGCATTAAAGAACATTACTTACTGTTCAAGCGTAGCAACTTTTGTTTTCTTTGATTTTGAAATAGTCCAGTTATTGATTTTTTTTTAAAAAAAGTTGAATAACTCAAAAACTATCGATTTTAAATATAGACTACCTTACATAAAATTAGTCCAGAATTTTATGCGGAATCCGAAAATGTAATAATATACAGGGTGTTCTATTTAAAATAACGAAGTTGATAGCGACTTCCGGTATAACCGGAAGTGTAAGATTAATGACATTTTTTTAGGCAGATAGGCCATCGATGAAAATGGCCAAGTACAAATTTTCAGATTTTTAATCGACATAGATCACGAGATATTTCTACTGTCCCTTCGTCGTGACACACCCTGTATGTGTATGTCCCTGCCTGGAACCGTCTGATCAACCTTCTTCGGGCAGGGAAGGCTGGAGGGGAAAAAATACTTTACGTACGCCCGGCCTTTGGTTGGTCAGGCCAGGTAGTGTGGGGCTTCCGTGGACCTATCCCCCGGGTACCCACTAAAAAAAACCTCTTAGCTGGCTATTTTAACCGTAAGCAGCTCTATCTGCTTCTTTTGATTTTATAATTTTTTTTATTATTGCGGCACCCCTTTTCCAGCTCTCGGGTGTGCCTAGCATCCAGTCCAGTAACACAGCAGAGGACCGGATACCAGGGCACAGCCCACGCCTTTCCTCGCTCCATTTACCGCAGTGGAGCACCGTGTGTTCCGGTCCATCGAGGTCTGCTCCGCAGTCAGTGCAGACCGCTTCCTCCCTTTTGCCTATACGGTGAAGATATTCCCCAAAGCACCCGTGTCCACTAAGCCACTGGGTGACGTGGTAGTCTGTCACCCTATGTGGACAGCCCAACCATTTTCTTAGATCACCTGAGTGGACCTAGCCTGGATTCGTCGCTGAGACTGAAGCGACCATGTTAAAATTCATAATGCCAGCGGGAAATAGTTGACTGGTGTGAAACTTCATTCACAAGTACAGAAACCATTTCAGTGAGACATTGCTGTTGGGTTAATGAACCTCTGGATTTATGTCAACAAAAGATTCATGTTAGATTTGTTTCTGAAGGTTCTATTGGTGTCGCCTTCTAATACGCTACATGCAAAACTAAAAAGCCAATCCTCGTACAAAATACAGAGTTACGTCAACGCTTATTCAAGGCGTCAACTGACTATAGCCTATTTTTTATTAAGCTGGTATAATAAAACCGTCACAGTGTCCTTTACTATTGAAAGTTCGTAGATGTACGAAAAAAATAAATATTAGAATATAAAAACAATTTCTTGGATATCAAACTTTTTAAATATTTAAAATGTAGTTCTTTTGTGCTACAGATGTGATTTAGTGCATCCTCGACCTGTGATCCAAATTTTTAGGCGAAGAAAATGTGCATTATGAGATTTGGATCAACCAAGGTTATAATGTACATAAAATGTGGGACGACAAGAGTGTTACTAGTCCCCGCCAAATATTTTTAGATGGTTAGTCAATAGAAATAAAACCACCTTCAGGAAAAGGAAATAGATTAATTATAAAGCACATTGGAAACGTTGATGGTTTTTTAAGGGATGGATTGTTTCTTCCACCTTTTAAATTCAACCGTACTGACGATTACAATGAGGATATGAATGAAGCTGTTTTCGAAGTTATTGTTATCGATTCCGCAAGTTATCACTTCAGAAAACTGAAAAAACTCCGGCCAGATCTTGGCGAAAGGAAGACATAAAAAACTAGAGGAAGCAAAAAATCTTACCTTTTTAGGAAAAATATGCATTCTAGCTATCACAAAGCCTTATAGACGGCAATGTTCCAAATATGTCGTCGACAACATGGCAAAAAAGCGAGGAATAACTGTTTTCCGATTACCACCTTATCACTACGGACTTAATCGAATTGAATTAATCTGAACACAAGTAAAGCAGTATGTTGCTAGGAAAAATAAGAAAATAAAATATGTAGAAAATAACACTAAGTACAGTGAATCCTGACAAATGGAAAAAATGTGTTGAGCATGTTATTAACAATATAGAACAAAAAAGTGTGGGAACTAGATTAATTAATTGAAGAGACACTTGAGCCGCTAATAATTACAGTTAATGGTGACACTTCTTCAGACGAATTCTAATTCACAGTAATAGTATATAACTATTATAATATACTTTTATTGAATTCGTTATTTTATTTTATTTCAAATCTTCCTTTCAAGACCGTAAATATTCATTATTCATAACCCATTTACCGGGTGCGTGCGTTTAAGACCATTTCTGTGAGTATTACTTATTACGTATAAAAGACTACAGCAACTCATCGATATCTGTATTGCATTTAAGGGATTAAAATATAACATTTCAAATTATAAATACAAATTCAAACCAAACATTGCTCATTTGCACCACAAAATACCACAATACCTTTCTTATCCCTTCCAATCTGGATCTCAGTGCGAATACACGAAAATCAGTTTCAATTTTTGCTGGATACAACTTTTTTTAATTCTTGTTTAATTTATAACTTCAATATCTCATAAATATATATCAAATAATTTAATTACTAAAAATGATAACCCTATTTATTACCCAGAGGGTAAAGTGTTTATTCAAAAAATTGCACGATATGATTTTACCTGCTAGTTTTCTACGCGGAATTGGAAAGAGGAGGGGACACTGGAATACAAAAAACTACGAATACTGAGACCTAATGGGAATGGGTCGCGTCATAATTGAAGAACTGAAACAAATAAATATTGTTTATGTAGACAATTCTTTTTAGAACCTCATTAACTTACTGGGTTACTTGGGGCGGGTATCCATTCTTTAATTCGTTATCGTTTGTCCTGAAAAATATTTTAAATAATTACTTTGATTACCAAGTTTATGACACTTCGTTCGGTAGAAAAAAAATTGAAGTTTAGAAAAAATATGGAGTAATAACATATGATGTTAGAGGCCGCTATGAAATGAGTAAACGTCAAAAAGTAAATATATAAAATAGGGTTGCATTTTTAGTATCTATATTTCTCACTTTAGCTCACTGCCATCGTTTTTAACTCGTTGCTTTTGGGTAACCCGAAATATATCAGCGGCACAAAATTCAGACGCGGAATATGGCCGATCCCCTCGTTCGTTTACTTGGTTTTCATGCAGTTTGTTCTGCTCATTCATTTGATGTTGTGCTATTGAATAATCACCAGCTTGCATTGCATTTTGGATATTCCTCAAATACTGTTGATTTTGCATTTGATTTGATAAATTCGGACCAGCATAGTTCTGAACGGGTTGTGGTGGTAACGAATGTTGGATCGGTATGTCTTGCTGGAAATATAGTGGAAATAAATTTTAAAAAATATTATGCAAAATTATACAAAAATTTAACCTTAGATATGACGGGAGTTGTGTACTGACTAACAGCTTGTGGTGTTTGACTCGCTGATAATGGTCGTTGCTGTTGTTCCTTACTACTTGGAGTTTGTTCAAAGCTTTGCATGAGTTCCGCAATTTGCGAAGAGTTCTGGTGATTTGCTTGGTTGCGCCCGAAATTATTTACAGGTTGTGACTGATTCGCAATACGCGGCATTGATTGAGCTTGACTAGTTGCTAAATTAGTAACTGGTGTGCTAGGATGTAATGGAGCTGATCGAATACTTTGTGCAGGATAATTTTGTTCCGCAGGAATAGATGGCATTAATGTCGTATACTGAGGTTTTAAAGGTGGTGAGAGTGCTTGGGACTGAGCATAAGGAGGTATCTACAGAAGAATATTTATTTATTTCACAGACATATGTATTTGAACAATATACATATACTTAAATAAAATCTTACCAGTCCTTCCATTTGATTTTGACCGTATTGCTGCCCTGTCATATTTGCTGATTGTGCCTGTTGAGCCATATTTAAAGCCTGTTGGGCAGCTGCTACCATATTGGCAGCTTGTTGAGCAGCACCCAAATTTGCAGCGTGTTGTGCAGCCAGATTAGCAGCTTGTTGATTTGCTGCCATTTGATTTACTTGCTGTTGAGCGACTATTTGTGCAGCTTGCTGCTGAGATACGAAATTAGCTTGTGGTTGTTGTGCAGCAAGACTAGCAGCTTGCTGTTGTGCAGCATAACTAGCAGCTTGCTGTTGTGCAGCCAGACTAGCAGCTTGCTGTTGTGCAGCCAGACTAGCAGCTTGCTGTTGTGCAGCCAGACCAGCAGCTTGCTGTTGTGCAGCCAGACTAGCAGATTGCTGTTGAGCTGCTACATTAGCAGCTTGCTGCTGTGGCGTCAAATTATCTTGTTGAGCCGACATACCAGCAGCTTGCTGTTGAGCAATCATTTCAGCACTTTGTTGTTGAGTGGCCATGCTAGCAGCTTGCTGTTGAGCGGCCATGTTAGCAGCTTGCTGTTGGGCGGACATGTTAGCAGCTTGTTGTTGGGCGGCCATATTAGCAGCTTGCTGTTGTGCGGCTATATTAGCAGCTTGCTGTTGTGCGCCCATAATAGCAGCTTGCTGTTGGGCGGCCAAATTAGCAGCTTGCTGTTGGGCGGTCATATTAGCACCTTGCTGTTGAGCGGCTATGTTATCAGCTTGTTGTTGAGCTGCTATGTTTGCAGCATGCTGGTGGGCAGCAATATAAGCAGCATGCTGTTGTGCTACCGTATTAGAAGTTTCATATTGTTCACTGGCCATATTAGTCGCTTGTGCTTGCTGAGCTGCCATTGATGCAGCTTGTTGACTTAATATATTTGAAGCTTGCTCCTGGGAAGGAATATTGGTTGTTTGAGGTCCCGTCATATTAGGAACTTGCGTAGCTAAGTTAGCTGCTTGTTGAGCTACAAAATTTTCATTTCTTGAAATTTGAGAGTGTTGTGGAATATAAGAAAGATTAATACCTTGCTGTCGAGCCGCTGCCATCTGTGCTGCGTAGATATCTGGATTCTGCTGATATTGATAACTGGCGTTTGTTTGTGATACAGGGGTACTATTGGTGAAAGCAGCATTAACAGTCTGTTGACTGGGATCAATTTGGACTGGATAACTATGAGGCAATTGACTAGCAACATAATTGCCGCTTTGAGGTATAAATTGTGTCATATCTTGGGTTTGATGGGTCATATTGGAGGGTGAAATTTGGTATGCAGAATTTGTTCCTTGAGGTAGATAACCTTAACAAAATATTCCAATAAATATTTGTTCTAATTTAAATAATAATTTTACTCACTTTGGGGGTTTTGATAAGAATTCTGTTGCCAATTTTGACCGAGCATGGTTTGATACGGAGGTTGAAATTGACCTTGAGGAAGGCTTTGATATTGATTAAAACTATTTGGACTTAAGGCAGGTGTGTGTTGGGTACCATAGTACAAATTAGGAGTACTTTGATTTACAAAGTTAGGGTTAATACTACGAAAATAACCGGTTATTGCAGATATAAGGATATAGAAGAGAAATATACCTATTTGCCTGATGTTGGTCCACCTGGTAATTGGTAGCAGGCATTGATTGTGTCCTAGCATGTAAAATGTGCATTTTATTGAATATATATAAAACTTACATAAAAAGGCATTTACATTAAGTTTTATATTAGCAAAACTTTATAAAAAATATGAAACCTATAGGTCACTTTATTTTTCCAATACCATATCAAAATTGAATCGTGAAAAAGCAAAAAAAAATACTTCTAACACCACTGTATTAATAATATATACTTCAATCTGCGTTGACAATATTTTCAAATCTATGTAATTAGAGACCAACAAGTTATCTAAATCTTTAGCTGACACTTGATGTTTTAAGTGTGTCATTAACGATATAAAATGAAAAAGCTGTAAAATGTCTTGAAATCTCAAACTCACTGTTGTAATAAACTGAACAGTTTTAGAATTTTATTCAAGCAAAATAAATCCAAATACGTTTCAAAACGAAGAATAATTATATAACTTACCCACTGGGATCTTGCCTTTGGTGATTGGGTGATTGATTATGGATTATCTGAAAGGCCGGAAAGCTGAGTTAAAAAAAAACGACATATTATTTTAAATTGGGCACACTTGTACGCAAAAAAGTTTGACATTTCTTTATATAAGCATACTAAAATATATTGCTCCATTGAAGACATGTCCAACTTTTAAAGCATATCTGTGTGTAAATTATTTATCCAAGAATCTAAAAAACAAAAATCAAAAGTATTAGCTATTTCAAAAATAGATAGACCAAAATATATCTGCCTCATTTTTAAAAGCAGGCAACAGGATGATGAATATTTTATCTCAATTACCGAAAATCATCTCAAAATAGCAGAAAAACAGATATGTTACTCTAGGAATGACCGAGAAGGCTAGTTTTTTTAACGCTGTGAATTATTAATTTACCGAACATACGTATGAGTTTCTTCTTTACATATGAATATTTTTTATTTTAATTTGATAATATCCATCAAATTTATTTTAAAGGAAATATAATAAACAGTAATGTAAACTGTATGTACACTTTATTAGGTATAACTATCAACTCGTTCGGGTTCTTCGGTTTTCAGATCTTTGGATCTTCAGATTTAAAGGTCTTGCGATCTAGCCTCCCTGGGTGTAACCCGCCGTAAGAAAGCTATGCTTCCAATAATTTCCTTTTACGCATTTTTTGAATTTGGAATCTTGGATTTGCAAGGAATACAAAATAAATATAATCAACAACAAATCAGATATTAGGTGGATGAATGCAAAGGAATGAACGATAAACAACATTTGTAATACTTATCACTTGTAAGTTGCAACAGTCAAAAAGTGGATTTTTTGACTATTTCAGAATGCTTGTCGGCATTGAGAAAAAAAAATGTCATCATCATAATCACTGTCATCAAAATAGAGGGTCTTCTAAGTATCAGGTTTTTTTCTTAGAGGTCCCCGTATTAACGTAGTCATATGATTATGTTCAGTTTACAAGATATTACATTTTGTTATTATCCCTGGTTTAATGTTTTAAAATATTCTTTTTTAAATAGGTACTTCTTTGTCAATCAGTTTAATCAAACATGAATGTTTTCATGGTTTTAGTATTAGTAGAAAATGATTACATGCAACTATAAATATTGGAAACAAAAAAATGTAATAGAATTTGTTTATGAGATGTTAAGAGTAAACAATGATTGTTGTTATACCTGTCCCATGCTGCAAGGGCGTCTTGGAGCACTATATCGACCATAGCTTGACGGTTCTTGAGCTTGCAAACCATTAGCTGCATTAGGATTGATACTGGTTTTGCTATAATTAGTTGATGAAACGTTAAAAAATTAGTCATAAATTAAATGCGAATAATATAAATATAAAGAACCAAATTATGTTTATTTACATGTTTTGGAACAGAAATTATATTAACAATGTTAATTTAAAGACGCAAATATCAGGAGATCATACTATCAGGTTAGAATGTGCCAAATGTATCATACTTTCGTAATTTTTTGTTAACCAGATTAAATCGAAAATGATGATTTAAATAAATTATAACTTAAATCAAAAAAAAGTTTATTACTTCTACAGCAATGGGATCAACAATTTAATTGAAAAAAAGATATATTTGTGTCATACAAATTTACATAACCTAACTACTGTGCTCTAAAAAACTAAATTAAACCGAAAAAAATATATGTAAGAATTGCACAATAATTTAATTTTTGAATCTTCTTGTAAAGATTTGAACAGTAGTATTTCATCTATAAGTTTACCACTTTTAGAATCTAAAACTTCAGTGCTTCAGTAATCCTAAAAAATGTATTTAGTAAGAAGAAATGCTCTGTCAAAATTTTTACATAATAATAATAATCTTTTCAATGGTGGTTGCCTTAACTTGATGGAAATCCATTTAAACGTAATAAAACACTTAAAAAGGTTTAAATTTCCACTATATTAACAAATTTGCATGACGCACGTTTCGACACACAGTGTCTTTGTTAAATGCTGTGGGTACAACTATTCCAAATGACACAAAACAATTATGTAAAATGTAAAAAGATGGATAATAATATGCCAAAATTTTTGGCATATTATTATTGTCCAGCAGACCCTGAAGTAACAGTTAAATTAGTTAATATTATAAAACTATAACAAAAACAAAAATCACAGAAATAGTAGGAAAGTTACTGATTGTAGACAGCAGAATTAATAGAAATTGTACATGAGTGGAAGGTGATATGAGTTGTAGTTGCTTTCTGGTAGTCGTGTATTTACAAATTAAAATTGAGAAAAAAAATAACATAATAGATTAGACTGAGTTGTTATCCAGTATTGAACAGGTATTCCTTTACTTGTTTTTTAAAACGGTTTAGGTTTAAGGTTTTAAACTGAAGGCCATTGTACAAGCTATAAACGTTATAAGAAAAACTTCTTTTAAACGCTGAAGAGGAGTGCATTGGAGGAGTGATCAAACCCTTAAATCTAAGATTTAGGGCATGTACGATATTTTATTTTATGAACTACGTATGGCGGTGTTTTGATAGTGATAACTTTATAGAAGAATGTTAGTGCATGAAGTTGCCTTCTTTTATTCATATTCAGCCATTTAGCTTCTTTTAATTTATGAGAAACTAGCAAAAACTTTTTAATACCGTAAACAAACCTAAGGCATGATTTTTAATCTTTTTGGATTCTGCGTTTGTCACTCTCATCTAGGTAGGGTCCATTTACTTTAAATTATAATAAAAAAAAGAGTGTGCGTGTAACCTTTACGCGCGATTGAAGTAAAACTTCTGAAAATTTTGGAAAAATTCAAAGTTTTAAAAATTTTGAAAATTTTCATGATTTTCAAATTTTTGGAAAATTTTGAAAATTTTGATTATTTGAAAATTCTAAAAGTCTTAATATTTTGAAAATTTTGAAAATTTTAAAAATTTGGAAAATTATAAAAATTTGTAATTAATTACAAGATTAACATAAAAGTTTTACTTCAAAAAGGTTTTTAAGCTCCTTCCATAGCTGACGTCAGCCCTAGTCGCGACTAAAGAAGTTTTACTTCAAAAAATTTAGATACACTTGAATCTACATTACACTACACACGACAAATCGTGGTATTTACTGTTTTGTCTCTGCCTGCATATCCAGCGATAACAAACTTTCGATGGAAGTATATTGGGAAGTCTACTTTTTAAAAATTGTAATAACCAATATGCTTAAAAGCCGTGTGAATAAAATATTTTTCATATCACATGCATTGCCAGTCGAAACAATACAATTTCAGACGAATGCAACTGTCGGTCAGAAACTGACAGTTATTTCAAGTCTGTCAGAATGTTTCTGACTGACAGTGCATTGGTCTGAAATAGTCTTACTTCGACTGACTACAGAGATCAAAACTCGCTGTTGCAATGCATGTGATATGGAAAATATAGTGTGTGGCACGGGATGAAACAAAAACGAATTCTGACCGAGTTATGACATTTAGTTATATTTCTGAACGGTATGGTTAGTATAATTTTTAATTTTAGTTCTATTGCTTATTCACATTTATACTTATAAATAATGTAAATTAGTAATGAAACGGACTTTTTTAACTTTTTTATAATTCATCATAGTAGTGCATGTAGCTTATGTACAGAAAACTGATGAACAGTATTCTAAGTAACATTTAACTTTTCGCCGATCATCCTGGTCCTTAACCGATATTTTCGTTGCTGCATGGTTGATATTGAATGCAGTCCCTTTCTTCTGAAAATGACTTAATCTATTTACAAATCTTGTTCTCGAAAAATAAGTATCTACGTAAGCAAGATTAAGTTTTGCAACAAAAATTTTCCGTTGCACTCCTTTATACAATGTCACACACTCTCTGATTGTGATAATAATCACACAGAGTTTACTTGCTCTTTCTGAACTTACTAAGCGTGCTTCCCCTTCATAAGGCTAATCTTATTACTTAATTTATGATCCTGTTATATATTTTTGCATTAAATTAATTGCATTTCATTAATCCCAGTTAAAATTGTTTTTAAAAACAGTAAATTGTGTGGCAAGGGGTGAAACAAGACGAGTTTTGAATAGGGCGGGAGTCATCGCCAGGTCAGAAATTGTCTTTGTTTTATCCCGTGTCACACACTATATTTTTCATATCACATTTATTGAAACAATGAGTTTTGATCTCTTTAGCCAGTCGAAGTAAGACTATTTCCGACCAATGCAACTGTCAGTGAGAAACATTTTGACAGACATGACATGACAGAATGACACTTGTTTCTGACTGACAGTTACATTGGTTTGAAATTGTCTTGTTTCGACTGGCAAAACTAGCTGTTTCAACGCATGTGATATGAAAACTATAGTATGTGGCACGGGATGAAACAAAGATGATTTCTCACCGGGCGATGACAGCCCTTGCTTCGCTCGGGCAGTCAACTCTCGCCCTAGTCAGGAATCGTTTTGTTTCACCCTTGCCACACAATATACTACTAAATTCCGTGATCATAAATTTTTGAAGTTACTACTTCTTTTGGCGCGATAGAGAAAAATTATTGAATGAATTTTTACGATGCGCGCACACACCGACACCCTGAATTTAGCACCCTGTCGCAACCTACACCTGAATTGAAGTTAACACCCTAAAGTTAGTCGCACACCGACACCTAAATTCTGGTTCTATGACAAAACAGAACTTGACAAAACAGAACATAACAAAACAGAACGTGACAAAACAGAACAAGACAAAACAAAACACTGACAAAACAGAACAGAGACAAAACAAAACAGACAAAACAGAACACAGACAAAACAGAACAAAGATAAAACAGAACGCAGACAAAACAGAACACAGACAAAACAAAAGAGGTAATTAATATTTATATATTATTATTATATATTCAGGGTGTACAAGTTAAAAGTTTCACTCTCCAATTAAATTATTCAATTTTTTTGTTTGAAAGTGAGGCAAGTACTTTTTCATATGCGATTGTAAATTATTTGACGTTATTTTTGCTTCCGGTTCTTACAAAAACAAATCGAAGATTTCTGCCCATTGGTAAATGGCAACCCTCTTTTTTATTTGTAATATTTTGCTGTCATTTTGTCAGATAAGAAAAATCTGATTGGGTTATTAGTTAAATGGAACAGTGACTTAAATTGAACAAATAGCTCAAATTTGTGATTTTCTGCTATTTTCGTAAAAACAAGTTAAGGTTAGTGAAACTTTTAGGTGGACCACCCTGTTTACTTAATTTAAGTTTCTACTGGAATCAGAATTAAAAGATTTAATGGATGAATTTTTATTATATATTTATTATCATATACATATTTATTATCATATACATCAAAATGCTATTGAAGATTGGCTATACGGCATAGAAATCCTAATTTATTTTCTTCATGTTGGTAACCTTGCACAACTGTTGAAACTTGATTGCTAAGTGTTACATATTTTTTATTTCTCACTTCTAAGCGACCTGTAGCAGCATTGGCTAATAATAACCGCTGGCAAGCTATATCTCGCCTTAAACCATCTAGTAACTTCCATATACTAGGATGACTACAGTGGAAGATTGAATTTAAGGCATTATGAAAACCTTCGCAACAGTTTGTTGTTTTCGGACATTTCTCAGCAGCAGCTTCATGATGATTCCAGATTCCAATAGGAAATTGTGGTAACCTTCCTGCAGCTCCTTCGATATAAGTTGAAAAAAAATAGGTGAGAACTTCATTATAATTATCCTCATCCGGAAATGACGCAGCTACTTCGTCAAACACAGTTCTTACATCTGCTATCGGAACAAAGGAAAGAGCAGGTAGCGATTTAAGTTTCAGCTACATGTGAACGTCAGATTCATATACCTGTTTTAAGCCAACGCTGTTAATTTTTCTTATCACACTTTGGGTGAGGTGGAAATAACACCCTTTTACTTCTGCTTGTGGGAAAGCAACTCTAGCAGCAGACATACACGCTTTTTCGAAATCAACAAGAACCTTATCTGGTGTTAAATTCGGCATCAATTGTTGCAAAATGGCAAAGATTCGATTGTATGTCTCTAAATTCTTCTTTTGCAAAAGAAAATAAATGCAGGGTGGAAATGAATTTCCTACCTTAGCGTGCCATGTATACAGTTGATAAAACATGTTTGGTGCTTTAGCAAAAGTCCCATCTCCAAAAATAACGTCTTTTTTCAATTCTTTAAGCAACTCTTCGTTTGCAATTGCCAGAATTCTATCAGGATCATCGGCGCCAGTGTCGTGTAAAATTAGATCCATATAATGGTCTGGTATATTAAATTCAGTAGTGGTTGGATTCGGAATATAAACACCTTTTTTTATGTCGTGTAAGGCTTCGCGTAAGGGTAGATTGTTTCGGCAACTGTTCTAAAACATCCTTAACTACTTCAGTTAATACACTCCCCATGTCCTTGTTCTGTTTTGTCCTTGTTCTGTTTTGTCCTGGTTCTGTTTTGTCCTTGTTCTGTTTTGTCCTTGTTCTGTTTTGTCAGTGTTCTGTTTTGTCTTGTTCTGTTTTGTCATGTTCTGTTTTGTCATGTTCTGTTTTGTCAAGTTCTGTTTTGTCCGGTTACGCTAAATTCTACATCGTGGTTTATATTCCAATAAATTTAATTAATTCGAATCATTTACGTAAGTTTTTTTAAAACTACATATATAGAAATCACAGACTATCAGTTCTATTTGTATAGATTTCGAAATTTATACTGAATTGATATTAAATATGATATAAGTTGTGTATAGATATTATCATTTTGAAAGTTTTTGAATAAGTTGTTCCTAGCCTATTTGGATAAGCGTCGGATAAGAGTCCGTTGTGGTATTTCTGTTATGTTATCATAATGGGATCGATTACGCGAGAGAGAAGTTTTTTTTTGTTCTACATGTGAAAACAGTAATTATTATTTTAACTGTTAATAAAATAAACTAATTTAGAAAATTTTTCGGAAGTTTTTTAGACTTTACTGTGGACTATGCCGTAATCTATTTCGGTAAAGCGCTATTTGCCAAGGGACAGGTTGCACTTAGTAATAATTTAATAATAGTAATATGACTTATAAATCAGCAAAAAAACCTACTACAAAAAGTTCTTTTTATAAATTGTGATTATTTTCCATACGCCAAAGTAGTATAACTTCTAACGCGTGTACATAAGTAAACACTCTTTTTATTGGGTTGAGAGATTCCGCATATATATATATATATATATATATATATATATATATATATATATATATATATATATATATATATATTATAACATATATGAAAATGTAAATGTTTATTATTAATTGTTTATAATTTTGTGTTGTTTATCTGATTATATGTTATATTTAAAATGATGTAAATTTAAAATAATTATATTTAACTTTAAAATTTGATGTGAATTGAATTATTGTTTATAAATTTTTTTTATCAACGACTCTATCTCAGGGCAGAATTCAATGTTTTATTTTATTAATTTGATATTGTCTTGAAATTATATGCATAATAACTATTATGTACCAAATGATACCTATGGATGTTTAAATTAAAAAGAAGAAGATCTGTAACCTATCTTCTCGTCAATGTGAGATTCTATGTTTACTAATTATGTGAGTAAAATGATATGAAAAGATTAATAAATGGTGGTATTATACATATCAAAAAATTCTTAAAACTAATAAAATATGTGAATAGAGTAAAAGTGAAAATGAGGAAATTAATTGTTCATCCAATTATATATAGAAAACACAAGAAAGTTCTTTATTAAGGTGAATAGTGCAATATTAATACCGTGACTCAAGGATCTATGAATTCTCTCAGCTAGTCTGCTACAGGATTATCAAAAGAAACCATAAACTCGTTCAAGAAAAAGGTCTTCTAACTGCTTAATGAACTCTGCAACGCTGGTATGTACTTATTCCTTCTTTCTATTTAACACGTACTTGGAAATTCAAGATTACATTCATAGCACCATTTGCTATCACGTTCTCATCTTCTGATTTCTTTTATTTATACAAATATTTACTTTCTGCTTACCAATATACTTTAGTTTTCTTCTTACAGACGTTTATAATAATATTCAATTACTCAAGACTGATTTATATTGAAATTTTTTAATAAAAATCGTAAAAAATTACAAGAGCAAATTCAACAAGTCTTTTCTCTTTCTGAACAAAAAACAAGAGAGCGTCGTTTAAAATCAACAACTTCCAAAACAAAAATAACAAAAAACAACTATCCTAACAATTCTTATTAGTCTCTATCTGATGCCTACTTGATAATAACTTAATTTGTGACATCCGTGCACTTGATTAATTTCTATTTACAATTTATCTTATACCTAGGATTCTTATACAAATTTATGTTTTTTATTTATTACTATTAATATTAAAACCTTTCATTTCATTCTTTTAATAAATTTTTTCATTTAAAATTTAAACCATAATAATAGCTTTTAAATACTCATATGCATTAGTTAATACAGCATATAATTCTACATTTAATTTATATTTGAACTTATTCTTTGCTTAAAAAAAAAAATATTATTTCTAGCATACTTTCTCAGACAAATTTCTTGTTTTATAGAAAGAAAATTACATGATTCCTTTTATTTATAATTATGAATATATCATGGTACTCCTTATATTTTATTTTTAAATTTATGTTTTCCTTTTTTAGGAACGAAGAAAAAAATTAAAACAACACTAAAACTAAGGAACTTGAAGAAAATTAATACTATTTATATACAACCTAAACTTTGTATTCTGCCCAGGATCAAGAATATTCCTTTTTTTAATGAATTTATTAATAACTTAATTTGATCTGTTCTTTAATTTATAACATATAATAGGATAATATCACAATATATCAAAGCAGATTGTTTTTTCTTTCGGTACATTAATTCTGATAAACTTTTTTTATTTCCTGGGAATAGAAAAGTATATATTTTTATCATAGGTTTGTTTCATATTATAGGCTTTCCAAAAGAATCGCTATTTAGATAGTTTATACAATTACTTATTTTCCCAGCTGTCACCAGTGATAATTCAAGAAATTAATATTGCTTGTTTTTACCTTCTTAATCCTGCAGCCTGCTTATCTGGCTGTGCTGGAGTTAAAGCTCTTCTAGGAAAGAATTCATCAAAAACCACATAATTGTTCATTTGCTTCACTGGTTCTCTTAAATTGTAATGTTTGTGCAAAAAGTTTAACAGTTTCTCACTCGGTCTGTCTATTGCCATTTGTACTGGATCAATTTTTTCTTTCTGAAAACCAATATATATATTTTTAATTCATAAGAAAACAATACTAGATATCAGTTATATATTATATTATTGTATATAGGAAAACATACTAACAAGATTTTATATCAGGCAATGTGTTATTTAACGAAAATAAATAATTGTAAATATTAATGTTGGTTATTCCTATGGATAACGAGTAATTAAACTATTTAGTAAAGATTGACTATATAACTCAACCTTTTTAGTAAGTGTGATCATGTATCAGATCTCAAACAACTTATTAGGTTCTAAATATAAATCTTACAAACTAATGCTGGTAGGATAATCTACAAACTACATCGAAAATATAGCTTGTAACTATCATTAATACTTCTTACAATTAATGTCGATATTTGGTTTTTCTCTTTAGTGTTAAGTTTTGCTGATTTGTTTCGTTTCTCTCGAAGGAAAAAATTTCAGATGTTCGGGAAAGTCCTTAGATTATTAGCGTTCAAGACGGCGGCTATCGGTGAGCACAGATGTAAAGTAAGAGCTCAACGTTATTGACCGCCTAAATCCATTTTTGTATTTGCTTTCGTTTTGTGTGTTTATATTTTGTTTCATATCTTGTGTTTAGTTTCATTATTTGACAATAATTACAGTGTTTCTGGATGATTTGGATTTGACAATGATAATATTTTTGAAAGAAGAGCTTTATTGCGTCACCGCTATTCTAGAAAACCAAAGCTTTACACTTTATATTATACAAAAGTTCATGACTTTTCACAAAATCAATTAATACTTCATCTTCCTCCAATGTCCAGGCTACATTTCTGTTAATATTCGACATATTTTTAATGTTCCCAATTCCCAATTCAATAAAAATAAACAAACAACACCATACCGAAGATAAAAAACGTTGCACGCACTGTCTTCCACCGTTATGACGACCGTCACCAAAATGAAGATGCCGCTTTATTGCCCACAGTTTCCTTAAAAACCACGCGCGGTAAAAATGGGAACAACGTTTTATAGCGGTCGTTATATTACGGCACCGCTTTCCTAGGAAACTATAGCTTAAAGTAGAGGTTTTTTTTTCAGTTTCGGATCACCTTCTTGGAACTCTCCAACGTCGGGTAGAATATATCGAACCGGATCTGGTCAGTTCGGATTGGTATTTGCCGTCTGAAACTACATTGGACGAACCTTCGTCGCCCCTGTGCAAGAAGCAAAATGGAAAGTTGTAGAGAAATGTAACCATTTAACTACACGAAGTGTTCAATATTAAATCCTTGACGAATTTTATCATATTTAGTTTGCTGAAATTGTTAAGTTTGTCAATAAATTAGTTCCATCCAGGTTAGTTTTTGATTTATAAAGGTTGTACTTGGCGCCCTATTTTGACCCACGGCATTTGAGTTATGGTCCGGGTTCCCACGTGGAAAAAAATGCATAAAGAATAACCGGCTGAAACTTTCAGAATCGCTTAATTGCACTTAAGCTTTGGTTTCCTAGGATAGCGGTGCCGCAATAAAGCGGCCGTTATTTGACGGCCGTAATTTGACGGCCATTCAAGACGGCCGCTATCGGTGAGCACAGATGTAAAGTAAGAGCTTAACGTTATTGACCGCCTAAATCCATTTTTGTATTTGCTTTCGTTTTGTGTGTTTATATTTTGTTTTATATCTTGTGTTTAGTTTCCTTATTTGACAATAATTAAGGTGTTTCTGTATTAAAAGCAAAAAATGGATGATTTGGACTTTGCAATGATAATATTTTTGGAAGACGATTCTTCATCGGAAGAAGAAAAAATATTACAGAAATTTACTAATAGAGATTGTTCATTGAAAAATGGGCGGGTAAAAAGCAAATACTTAAATTTTGTAAAATTCCCAAGGTAATTAACTATATTGCTTTAGATGTTTCCTTTAAACAAAATAATAACCCTTGACGAAGAATAGGATTTTTTACGAAAGGTTGAAGTTGTAAATCCCATAATAAATAAAAATGTATTGAGCATGAAAAATATTTATAATTCCTAGTAACTTAAGGACTAAACTTTTATGATATGAATACAATAATATACGAAAAATACCTGAGGGGAATAATAGTAACAAAATCTTAAAAAATAAAATTCAAACTAAGATAAAAAATTCTACGAACCAGTTCCCAATTCCCGACTGAATAAAAATAAACAAACTCCACACCGGCACCGCTCCGAAGATAAAAAACGTTGACCGCAGTGTCTTCCACCGTTATGACGGCCGTCACCAAAATGACGGTGCCGCTTTATTGTGTAGCGGTGTTGCCCACCGTTTTCTTAAAAACCACCCGTGGTAAAAATAATAACAACGTTTTATAGCAGCCGTTATATTACGGCACCGCTTTCCTAGGAAACCATAGCTTTAGACCTACAAACTTTCATAGCAACAATATCGATGGATGGGACGTTTTTCTGCAGCAGCGGTCAAACGTGTCAAAGTTATAACCCTCCCCGGAGTGATGGATAACCGATTTATTTTTTGTGAATCAACAGTTTTTTATTATTATTACATAATAAAACATGTGACCTACAAAAGAGGAGGGCGTTAACTGGTTATTTGTTCATTCGTTGGCAGTCGTAACTATTACATGTTGAGCGCGTAGGCCCCGAATGCTTCAAAACTTTAGTAGTTATAAAAAGGAGCAGAACTGAAGAATTATTAAATAATTTTATTTTTGTCCTTAGGTGTATATTTTTATCAATAGAACTTTCTCCTTGTGAGTCTGTTTTTTTTTACTCAAACAACACTCATTCAAATACTGTCTAAACAAACTTAACCTATCTTTATTCTTTGTATTCAAGATAAATTAGTACTTTTAATCTTGCTCTTATCGATTGTAACAACTGAAAACGATTAAAAATTACTTATTGAACAAGTTTGTTGCAAATATATACGATAGGTAGATACATAATAAATGACTGAAAGTGATTTTCATTTTTTAACCAATAACTAAAACATTTTTTACCAATCACGAACAGTAGGCTATAAGCCATGAATTCAATTACGGGAACTAATGTTTTAAAATTCAATAAAGGGAGTGAACAGAGTGTTGCAATGATGCCAATTAACTTTTCTCTACCAACATTTAATTCTCAAAGGTAAAATGCTTTAATAAAAGCAAAAATCTGTTTTAGTTAAAAAGCATGTACTTTGTGAAATAGAATTGATTGCAATTTGATTTGTTCTGTTTATCAAGCGTATCGTATTAATAAAAGTTATTATTAAATGTAATTAAGTAAATTTATATCCATAATTCATTATTAAAAAATATATATTTTTACCTCCAACATGTGTTCGAAGAGGACTTTTCCCAAACCGTTGCGCTGTCTACTTTCGTGAATATAGAAATCCAGGAGACATGGAGGAGAAACTTGATAGTGATTTCCATCTCTATCAAATACGTACAAGCTTTTGTTGCCAGTTTTAAGCATTCCTGTTATAGCACCTTTTCCACTAAAAATGAAAAAATAATAAAATAGACTGTTAAGACTTGTACACACTAACTGAAGTCAAAGAAAAAAAAAAGGAAAACAAGTATTTTTCTCTGGGTTGTGTGTAAATTTTTTTTTAATTTATTAGCTATAAGCAGTTTCGGCCTAACACCGGCCATCAACAGAGCTAAAAGTCCACAGGTTAATCAATACCCCAGAAGTGAAAAGATCGATAGACAATTTAACAATTAAGGAACTGAAGCCAACAAATCCCGTTTGCAGTTAGAGGGACAACATAACTTTTAGACCGGTTTCGGCCTATTGGGCCTCGTCGTACAAGGTATACGTTGTCGTCAGCGAGCTTAAAGCATAATCCCTGACTGAAAATGAACTAAAATCACGATCTATTTATACCCACAGAGTTGTGGAAGTGTAAACGATGTGATAGTAGTGACATCTTCACCTCTAACTGCAAACTAGAACTCGATTTGACTATAAACAATTCCTATAGATGGTGTTCATTGTTAAATTTAAATAGCGAAAGTTGGGGTCACTTTAGCCTGATGAATAGGTGTATAACCAACTGTCTAATGCGATCAATTCTATCCTTCTGGACAGTCTTAGGTATCGATTAAAGTCAAACACCATACTATGTAAATATAATAAAATAGACTGTTAAGTCTTGTACACACTAACTGAAGTTTAAGAAAAGAATGGAAAACAAGTATTTTAAAAGTGAAAATACGAATAATAATTTACATCTGCAAGCAATCAAGAATGAATAAGCTACAATATTTAACGTAGTTAATTTTGAATATAGTTTTATTAACAACAAAGATCTTAACTGTTGTCTAAATGTAAATAGTTTGTTACTCTAATACATTTTATTTAATATTTGTTCGTCACAAACTCGTACAAACATATCAATTTATAAAACTATTAAAGAATGCAGTGTGAAGTTGTTTGGAATTTATTAAAATAGTTACTAAGTTGAGCTTTATCTGGATACCAGCCAAATTGTATAAAACAGAAATTTTATAAGAGCTAACTAATATAATATTGTATATTTAAAGAAAAAATAATAAAAAACAAAATATTTTACATGGATGCCAAAATTTGTGCTAGACAGGTGCAGTATTGCGTCAATAGTATGGTTTCTACAAAATCTGCATTCAAACAGAATTTAAAATATATCTGTTTTACATATTGGCACAGGTTTTAGCCCTGCATATACTTACTTATTAGCCTGGTGGTCAACAAGAAAATATAGTTTGTGTTCGGAATTTCGTAACCGATCGGCAGTGGTTATCGGTTTTGTAAGTCCTTGTGCTGCTGCCGATGCCGCACCCATTTCATTAACTACCTCTCCCACTTTAGATACCACATCCCTAAAATCAAAATATTATATACTAAATATAAAAATAAAGTTTAAGATGAATCCTAAATAATACATGAGTTGTACAAATATACTAAAATCTAGTTAACAAATTAAAGTTATTTGACCTATTAAATTGGTCCAAAAATTATACCCTAAATCCCTAAATGTCACGATTTAATTAAAAATCGCATGAAATATTTAATGAGGATCATACAATAAATTACACAATAAGTTTTTGTCAACAAATTAGTATTTACTATAAAAAACAATCAGTAATGACACTGATTGGTGTAAAGTTAAAGCTCTGCATACACGAATTTAAGAATTAATTTAATTTTATATATATTTCTGGGACTCAAAAATAGAATAATAAAAATATCACATCCAAAATATAAAAAACAAGGATTAAAAAAGCTAAAAATTCCCTTTTTAATAAAAAACTGCTAAAATTGTTTAAAAACATGGAGAAATATAGAGAATTTAAATCCATTACTTGAATATACAAAAGACAACATTTCGAACAGTACCTAGCGAAAATATATCACAGAAAAATGTTAAACTCAAAAAAATCTATATCATGTGGTTTAGTAGAACATGTTATTAATTACAAACACAGTTTCAATTGCTCAGACACATGTAGAAAAAAGAGTGTGCGTGTAACCTTTACGCGCGATTGAAGTAAAACTTATTTTTAAAATATATTGATATGCTTATAATCCGTATTGCGTTCAAAATTAATACAGAATGTAATAAAATTTTCATAATGATAAAATTTTCTAAAAATTTCAAAATTTTCATAATTTTCAAATTTTTAAAAAATTCAAAAATTTTGAACATTTTGTAAAATTTAAAAATTTTGAAAAAATTAAAAATTTTCATGATTTTCAAATATTTGAAAAATTTTGAAAATTTTGAAAATTCTTCAAAATTTTGAAAAATTTGAAAATTTTGAAAATTCTGAAAAATTTGAAAATTCTAAAAATTTTGAAAATTTTAAAAATTACAAGAGAACCATAATAAAATTTATAAACTTCTAAACAAAACATAACCTCAATTCCACTAAAATGTCAATGCATGTTTTGTTTGGAAAGGTTTTTAAGCTCTCCTCCCATATCTGACGTCACACCGTTACTTAAAATCTGAGTTACCCCTAGTCGCACCTAAAGAAGTTTTACTTTAAATACGAATATAAGATATTTTTGGAAATGACCCATATTCAAAGAAGTGAAAAATGCATTAACAGAAGATCAGATTTACAAAATTCAAATAATACTTATTGTTACATCATGTCTCATCAAAAATGGAATTAAGTACATACAATTTGCAAACTAGGTCATAATAAAACAGAAAAACATTCAAATAAAATTCAAGGTTTAATAAGTAATAACTCAGCAAAATATATCTTATTCAAATTCACAATACATAGAACAAGTAAAATAAATATTTTAAAAAACAATAAAATTTTGTATTACATATAGAGCTCGTTGAATAGATACGCAATGATCAAACTTTCAATAATCAGTCGCTTATAACTCTTAATCGAGTATTTTTTTTATTTTATAGCCGAATTTGAAACATTGACGCTTCTTATGCAAATTATCTACACCACTGCTTTGTAGTTTATTAATGGAATACAAAAACATTATGCTCATTCAGTAATAATATCTATTTACAAATTCATGCAACGTTACGCAGGAATTTATGAGTCACTAATAAAAAATTATGATTATAAAAATTTGTCCAATTAAGATAACTTAGGAATAGCTACACATATTTAAAAAAAAATCCTTAAACACAATCAGGTGCAAACCAGATCAATAACCAATATGTATTGCTATGCATTTTTTATTTATACTACAACACCAATCTTGCTGTCAAGGTTTATCAGGATAAATTGAACAGAAATGATTTCATAAAAATTGTTTAGTATAGTACATATAAGAATTTCGGTAGACAATAAGTATAAAGTTTGGCAAAACCTACTGTTAAAAGATTAAAAATATCTACTGTTACTATTTCTATATGAACATTTTTGCCAAAAAAAAAAACTAATTGGCCCAACACTTTATAACGAGATTTTTTAACTTTTGTTAAAGTTTCTTAAAAATTTCAAATTCATTAACCTTTTCAAACTTCACGGGATCTTTGTAGATGTTTCGAGAAGAACTAATCTGATATATAAAGGACCGCGTTGAACGAAGAGACAGTACAGTAGTTGTTATGACAATAGTCGGCGATAAATAATAGTGGTGATTGTATTAGTAGGCGATAGAATTAAATTGTATTTGTAGTAGCTGGCGAAGAAGTGCGAATTGTTATACGAGATATTTTAACGACGCTATTTAGTAATTGCAATTGAATTAAAGTTGTGTAAATCAGTTAAAGAAAATTGTTATTTAGTTGTGTTTACAATAAATTGTTAAGTTTGTCTGCTGTTAACACTTATCCCGAACCTACGAAGAAAAAATTATAACAATTGGTGTCAGAAGTGGGATAAGTGAAAGAAGAAAGAAGACGTCGAATTCTATGGTAAACACTAGAACTACTTATTACGACGAGATGTAAGAAATTGGGAAATTGTTGGCAGCTATGGAACTGCGTCTAAAACAGAGCAGAAAGGAAAAAAGAGAAGTTGATGAACAACGCAGAAAGAAAGAAAGAGGCTGAAGAACAACACAGAAAGAAAGAACGTGAGGCTGATGAACAACGCAGAAAGGAAGAACGTGAAGCTATGTAACTGCGTCAAGAACTTCGTATAAAAGAAGACCGAGTCGAAAGAATACAGGAACGTGAAGTTATGGAACTGCGTCTAAAACAGCGCAGAAAGGAAAAACGAGAAATGTTCATGAAAATATTTCTTAATCTGAAAGAAAATAAAGTTAGTAAACAGGAATTAGAGAAACCCAAAGAAGAGCTTCAAGGGCACCTTTAGGAAACCAAGGAAAAGCTTCAAGAGCACGTAAACGAAACGAAGGAAGAGATTCTACAACAAATCCAAGAAACCCCAGAATGTTCGACGTTCTAGAAACGTAACGTAGCGACTTTCTAGAAGAATTGTTACTGTGGGATCTTTGTAGATGTTTTGAGAAGAACTAATCTGATATATAAAGGACCGCGTTGAACGGAGTACAGTACAGTAGTTGTTATGGCGATAGAATTAAATTGTATTTGTAGTAGCTGGCGATGAAGTGCGAATTGTTATACGAGATATTTTAACGACGCTATTTAGTAATTGTAATAAAGTTGTGTAAATTAGTTAAAGAAAATTGTTATTTAGTTGTACAATAAATTGTTAACTTTGTCTGCTGTTATCACTTATCCCGAACCTACGAAGGAAAACAGTATTAACGAATTCTTTTAGTAAATTCAGTTTGGACTTTTTCAAATTAAGTATAACGCATGCATATTAATGCTTACAAAAAAAAATTATGCAGGAAGTAGAACGTGGTTTGATCCATTTTAAATTTATTATTCGATGGAAAAAGTAGTTTGATAAGCCTTCCTGATACAAAGTAGTCTTTATTAGTGTTATATAGTATAATTAACTTACAGGATACACGTTTAAGAAATTTGATTTAGAATCTAACATTCTAATATAAAATTTCTATGTAGGTAGTTGTTTTTTAACCAAAATCTGAATGCGGTTATTTTTACTTCAAAAATTAAGTTGAGCGCGTGTAACTCTAAATTCATTATAGCTGTTTGGTTTTTGGTTGTATAAGTACGCGAGAATTATCTTAGTATTCAGTTTTGCTAATTTGTTTCGTTTCTCTTCGCGAAGACCCTTATGATATCCTTAGGTCTGCTTAGATCTACTAAGAGCACCTTAGACCTGGTCAGACCACATGGAGGTTTTCTCCTCTTAAAGATCCGGTAGAATATCGTACCGGATAAGATCAGTTCGGATTGGTGTGTGCTGACCACTATTTTTGAAGCTACTTTGAACGAACCGTCCTCGCTTCAGGACAAGACGTAAACTGAGTGTCAAGATAATTTTTGTATACTTATAATATAACTTTACGAAAATGAAAAATTAAAATCTTGACATGCTTAACCATATTTAATTTACTAAAATCAGTTGAGATTGAGATTAATTTTGATTGTGAAGTTCGTAGTTAACGCCGTATTTCCTTGAAGCAGAAAATCAGAATCCTGCAAATCAAATAAAAATTCGAAACGCGACATTTGAGCTAATGTAGGAAATATTACAAAATTTATAATAAAATTCTGTTTTTTAATATTTTTTATATTTTTTTAAGTGATATATTTATATGAGTTAGCATATCATTATGGATTTGAAAGTTAATTAAAAACTGATTAAAAATAAAATTTATATATGAATGACTAATATTTTCTCCTATCTTACGCCATGTATATAATTATATACTCAAACAAAAAACACATTTTTATCTGCTAAATAAATGTATTAAATTGGTTACGTTAATTGCAATTAACTACAATAACACAGAGACAAATTCATTCCACACCAACAATTATCTTTTAGATAATATAAGTATAGAATAGTTTGAAATGAAGTTTTAATAATAATAATACTAATACTAATAACAATACTAATAATAATAAAGGAGAGTAATTGGCCCGGAAGGAAATACATGGTCGACACTATCACTACCTAAATCAGCCTCATATTGACAAGGAGTCATCCAACAGGTGGGTCACCAGAGGCAAACTCTTTTCTGAAACAAAAGGGTTTATGATGGCAATTCAAGAAAAAGAGATCAATACGAATAACTAAGAAATTTATTTTAAGGGTCCCAAACAACCAGATAGACAAATGCAGAAAATGCCATTAATTGTCAGAAACAATTCAACACGTAATATCGGGTTGCAGCTTGTTGGCAAATACCGATTATTTCCATCGACATAATCAGGTCTGCAATTTTATCCATCAAAGGTAACCCAACAAATTTGGACTTATTAACACATATACTCCATGCAATAAGTATCAACCTCAAAAGGTACCTGAAAATGACCACTTAAAACCCTACTACGACCGGCCCATTATCACCGACAGATAGTATTAAGTAAGTATCAGGAGGAAGTAAGTAAATATGCAGATCTAGTGTTGAAGAAGTCCCTGTTATATTATCATCAACAGGACTTGTACCTAAGTCACTAGGAACTAGCTTTTTAAAACTGGGACTGTACAAAAACATCTATATCGACCTCCAATATTCAAAAATAATCTATTTTTAATGCTCCAATTTTCTAAGTAACCCAGCTGATTCTGTAGTACAATACAATCATATGACCTAGAGATATCTGCGTATAAACATTAATTTGTTAATAAATAATAAAAATAGCAAAGGACCTAAATTGGACCACTGAGGAACTCCATTAGATGCTAGGTAGATGCTTGAATAAAACCTATTTACATTAACAAAAAAAGGTACATGTCATTAAAATCTAACCATGACAGTTTTTTTAAAGTATAATATGACTGATTTTATCAAGGTCTTTGGAGAAATCAGTTTACACCGCATCAACCTGTCCTCTTCTATCTAATGACTAATGACTCACATAAATATTGACTAAATATTTATTGCGGAGTTTACGAATCTATGTTGGTAACTGAAAATAATATCACAATTAAGTTAGCGTGGAGTATTCATAGATTTTTTTAATTTATACATAAAAAAATTGCTCCCTAAATGCTCCATTAGAATCCGCAATTGCTCCAGTAATTAATTAATTTTAAAATTAATTATTTGCAATTAAAATTACGGAATTTATTTTTTCCATATCTCAACAAATTTGAATTAAAAAAAAAAACAAAATTCATCAATAAATTGCTCCCTAAATGCTCTCTCAGAATCCGCAATTGCTCCAGTAATTAGTAAATTTTTTAATTAATTATTTGCAATTAAAATTACGGAATTTATTTTTTCTACATTTTAACCAAATTACAGTTTTTTTTTTTAATTTTTTTTGTTATAAATAAATTGCTCCCTAAATGCTCCCTTAGAATTCTCAATTGCTCCAGTAATTAATATTTTTTTAAATTAATTATCTACAATTAAAATTACGGAATTTATTTTTTCTATATCTCAACAAATTACAGTTTTTTTTTTGTATTTTTTTTATCAACAAATTGCTCCCCGAATGCTCTCTCAGAATCCACAATTGCTCCAGTAATTAGTCTATTTTTTAATTAATTATTTGCAATTTAAATTACGGAATTTATTTTTTCTACATTTTAACCAAATTACAGTTTTTTTTTTAATTTTTTTTGTTATGAATAAATTGCTCCCTAAATGCTCCCCTAGAATTCTCAATTGCTCCAGTAATTAATATTTTTTTAAATTAATTATCTACAATTAAAATTACGGAATTTATTTTTTCTATATCTCAACAAATTACAGTTCTTTTTTGTATTTTTTTTTATCAACAAATTGCTCTCCAAATGCTCTCTCAGAATCCACAATTGCTCCAGTAATTAGTCCATTTTTTAATTAATTATTTGCAATTTAAATTACGAAATTTATTTTTTCTACACTTCAACAAATTACGGTTTTTTTATTATTTCTTTTTCAATTATAAATTTCTTCCTAAATGCTCTCTCAGAATCCACAATTGCTCCAGTAATTAGTCCATTTTTTAATTAATTATTTGCAATTAAAATTACGGAATTTATTTTTTCTACATTTTAATCAAATTACAGGTTTTTTTTTTGTTATAAATAAATTGCTCCCTAAGTGCTCCCTTAGAATTCTCAATTGCTGCAGTAGGTAATTAATATTTTTTTAAATTAATTATATCTACAATTAAAATTACGGAATTTATTTTTTCTATATCTCAACAAATTACATTTTTTTGTATTTTTTTTTATCAACAAATTGCTCCCCAAATGCTCTCTCAGAATCCACAATTGCTCCAGTATTTAGTCCATTTTTTAATTAATTATTTGCAATTTAATTTACGGAATTTATTTTTTCCACACTTTTCCACAACAAATTACAGTTTTTTATATTTTTTTCAATTATAAATTGCTCCCTAAATGCTCTCTCAGAATCCGTAATTGCTCCAGCAATTAGTTAATCTTTTTATTAATTATTATTTAAAATTAAAATTACAGATTTTGTTTTTTCCTGTATTTTAACAAATTACTTTTTTTTTAATTTATTAAAATTCCTCCCAATTAGATCGGTTGATATTCGTTGATTTTTATTCAAAAATTATACGGAATTAATCAAAATTATTAATTACATTTTACATTTGTAAACTAAGTTTTTTTAAACCACCCCCCGTATAACTACTTATCAAAGCCATCTATCAGTTGTATTTAGAAGCCACATCGATATCTGCATGAAAACATAACTTACTACATAAAAATTTTACTTAGTAAGGGGACAAGCGGGTGATGGCGTGATGGCAGCTTCGGATGAAAAAGTACTAGAAAAAATTGTAATGCGACAAACCACTACAAAATGCACAAATATAAATTCCCAAACTATCTTACCAAGACATTACTTACATACCTAGACAACAGGACTTTCAGAGTAAAAATAAACAACACATATTCTGAAAGTTTTGAAATGGAGGCAGGAGTCCCACAAGGCTCAGTTCTGTCTCCAACACTTTACAATATCATGACATCTGACATACCCATAGATACGGCAGTAAAAACAGCACTTTACGCAGACGATACATGCATTTACAACAGATCGGACATGATGGAAATTGCTGCCAGAAAAATCGACATACACACAAACAGAACACTTATACCATACTTACAAGATAACAAACTTAAACTCAACGCAAACAAAACAGAAATTATAACAATGACCAAAAGAAAAACAAACAACAAAATATTCAAAACAATAAAAATAGAAGGACAGAAAATACAAGACAAAGACACCATTAAATACTTGGGTTTTCATCTAGACAAAAAACTAAACTACAACGTACACATAAACAATTTGACAAACAAAACACGAGGAATCATAAAGAAACTGTACCCACTTTTATGCAGATCCAGTAACATGACAAAGAAAAACAAATTACTGACATACAAACAAATTATTAGACCTACGCTGACTTACGGATACCAGGTATTCTGTTCTGCCAGCGATTACAAAATAGAAAAACTACAAAAACTGCAGAACAGATGCCTCAGACTAATACTCAATAAAGACTGGGGTACAAGAATCACGGAACTGCATCGCGAATCGGCCATGCCTACCATTAGGGAGTTCATTGTTCAAAACTCGGACAAATTTTACAAACATTCGTTACCAGACAAGATTCGAAACGACATTACTAACCACAGAGCAATGGACAACCCTAATAGAAAGCATGGCTTGATGCATGAACGGCTTCCGTTGTTTCATGAACCCCCGGACTAACACAATGTACGGGACGACATAACCTAAACTGAAACAAGACAGTAAGTGCTGCCCTCGCCATTCCTCAATTCGAGGCTACTGGAGGAGGGGGATCGCGATGGAGGTAATTACTAACGGAAACGAACAAACACTGACATGGTTTTTTACTCGACTTTTTCCATGACATAAACATTACCAACACACACAAACATACGACAAAATTATGAATCGTCACAGGTAAGAGAACTTGTTGCAAAACCGCCCTATAATACGTTAACAAGTAAGGAGGGGGCGTAAAAGAAGAATTCTTCAAATTTTCAGATTGTATATATTTTATTTTTTTTATCCTTGTACTAATATATATATAGAAAATGTATATAATTTAATATAATAAATGATTTTAAACTGAAACTGAACTGCAACAAACCACAGATTATACTATCTTTTGCCGTGTTGCCTAGCCATCAAGATATAACTATTCCGTTAAACCTTTCGATAACTTATTGGCTTTTTATATTCCGTTCCTGTTACCGGATTATATTAATTTTTTTTATTTTAATATATTAGTTTTTTTTTTGTATATTGTTAGTGTATAATGGGTTTTGGCTCCATTATGTGTAATTAGTGTAAGTGTGTGTTGTGTTATTTATGTAACATGATTGCTGTTGGGAAAAAGAAATTATTATTAATATAAAGTTAGTTTGTTGAATATGTTGACATCTTAGGGCCTAAAACATATTTATTTATTGTTTTAAGTATAATTAATATATTGGTTAGTATTTTATTTTGTTTTTTTTTTGTTGTTTTTTTTTTATATTTTTTTTTGGTTTTTGTTATTTTTTTTTATTTTTTTTGGTGCCTATCGGCTTTTGTTAGTTTTTTTTTTTTTAGGAATTATGTTAAATGTCTAGGTCTAGTATTTTTTGGTGTAAGAGTGGTCGTCTTAATGTTTAAGGTATATTGTCATAAGTTTCGTTTCCTATGTTCGTAGTAAGTCTAGAGTTGTGTTTTTAATATTTATTAGTTTTTTAAGGTTTTCGAATATTTGGTGACCGATTGGTTTTAGTTTGTGCTGTTCTTTAAAATATTTATATAGGTTAATGTTCGAAATTTGATACGGTTTTAGATTTATTATTCGTCGTAGTATTGTAGTTTCTGTGCTTATTATTTTGTCGAGATTAGTGTTGCAGGTATTTATCCAGATCGGTGAAGCATAAAGCAGTATGGATCTTACGTATGCTTGGTAGAGTTGCACTTTTTTACTTTCGTTTATTGGAGTGTACCTAGACAGATATGGCCCGATTATGCTTTTAGCTGTGTTGGCTTTTCTTAATGTGTTTTTAATATGTTCTGTATAGTTGAGTTTTCTGTCTAGTGTTACCCCAAGGTATTTTAGGTGGTTTGAGGGTTCAATTAGTTTATTATCGACTTTTATTATATTGAGGTGTTCAAGTGTTCGTTTATTATTGAAATTTATTAATTTTGATTTATTTCCGTTTATTTTAATTTTCCATTTTTGAAAGTAGCTCTCTATTTCCTCGAGGTGTCTTTGTATTTTAAGTTGTGCAACTCTAGTTCTTCTCGATGTACCTATTATCGCGGTGTCGTCTGCGAATAATGCTAGTTCAGTGTTATTATTTGTTGGTATGTCGTTAAGATAAATAGAGAACAACGATGGACTCAGCGCTGAACCTTGTGGAACTCCAGCTTGTATAACAGTGTCTAGGGATTTTTTTCCGTTGATTTTAACGTTGAATATTCTGTTGTTTAGGAATGATATTAGTATTTTTGTAAGCCATGGTGGTGTTTCTAGTTTAATAAGTTTATAAATCAGTCCCTCATGCCATACTACATCAAAAGCTTTCTCTAGATCTAGAGTTACCATTGATGTAGTATTTCTGAAGTTGTAATTTTTTATGACCCTATTCACTATTCTAGCAAGCTGCAGCTCCGTAGAATGTCCTTGTCTAAATCCGAATTGTTCGTCTATTATTATGTTTTTGTCTTCTAGAAATTGTGTTAGCTCCGTTTTTATTACGCGTTCTAGTATTTTGCCTAGTGCTGGAAGTAGGCTTATTGGTCGATAGTTAACCGGTTGTTTAGGATTTTTACCCGGTTTATTAAACGGTAATATTTCAGCTTTTTTCCAGGTGGTTGGGAAATAGTTTAATTTTATACACGCATTATATATGTAGTAGAGAGCTGTTATTGCTTTTCGTGGGAGTTCTTTTAGTTGTTTATTTTGTATTCCGTCATGTCCTGGTGCTTTGTATGGTCTGCTTTTTCGTATGTATTGATATATGTTTTGTGGTGTGATATTTATTGTTATATTTTGTGTTTCTGTTGTTCTAAAAGCTTGTACTGTTGTATTTACTTCTAGTGTTGTGTTTATATCTGATAAATGTCTCGTGATGTTGCTGTTGGTTTGTAGTTGATTTGCAAATATTTGACTTTTGTCTTCGTCGCTGTATATTTGTCTATCGTTAATTTCTAGTGTTGGAATAAAGAATCGAGTTGATTGTTTTTTGTTTTTTATACTTTGCCATACGTTTTGTTTTGTTCGTATTTGATTTTCTAGGTTTTTTACCCATTTATCTTTAATGTATGAGTTTAGTAGTTCTTTGTAGTAGTTTTTTGCAAGTTCTAAGTCGATTTTATTGTCCCTTGTTGGTTGTCTTTGGTATTTTCTTCGTTTTCTGTTTCTTTCCAGTCTTGCATTGTTGATATCTGTTGTGTATTTTGTTTCTGCTTCTCTTAGTAGAGGTATATAGAGATGTGAAGCATTTTGTATTGTTTCTGTTATGTGTTGTATTTGTTTGTCTATATCTGCTGTTGTTGTCAGTTTATAGTTTATTATTATATGGTTTTGTATGTGTTGTCTGTATTTTGTCCAGTCAGCTTTACTATAGTTTTTAATGTTTCTGTGCGTTTTATGTATGTTTATTTTGTCGTATGTTTTAAAAGTAATTGGTCTATGGTCTGAGTTGAGATCTAGTAATGTTACAGGTTTAGTTATGTGATAGTCTTTGGTTACTACTAAGTCTAAATATGAGTTATAGCCGTCTTCTTTGTAGAAAGTGGGTGAGTCTGTATACTAAGTCTAAATATGAGTTATAGCCGTTTTCTTTGTAGAAAGTGGGTGAGTCTGTATAATTAATATCAAGTCCGTAGTTTGTTATTATATCTAGTAGTTTGTTTCCGTTCGGATTACTGTTGTTGTTATTCCATATTTCATGTTTAGCGTTAAAGTCTCCCATTACTATGGCTTGGTTACCTTGATTTGTTATGTTAAGTAGGTCGTTATGTGTGAAATTCTTTCGTATGTATATTCCTGCTATTACAATGTCGTTGTAAAGTTTGATTGTAATATTTTCTATGTTCGTGTCTATGTTTTCTATGTAATTGTAATTAATGTTATTATTAATGTACATTACTTGTCCTCCTCCTCTTGTTTGGTCTAGGGGGTTATTGATATTTGTCCTGTTTCTTACTATTTTTGTGTAATTTTTAATGTTTCCTGGAGATTTGTCGCCACAGTAGTGTGTTTCGCAAACGTATACTATGTCATATTTGTTTTCGTTAGTTAGTTTTCTTAGTTCGTTAAATTTACGTTTTAGGTTATTTGCATTCCAGAATATAATTTTGAGGTTTTCGTTTATGTTATCGAATGTGTTTTTAGATGAGTTCTGCGTACCTGGCAAAGACAGTCATCTTTTCCAGGTTCGTTGTACAGTTTTGTAGTGCGTTTTTAAGTTCGCGAACTATTTTTAGCATTTTATTAATGTCAACTATATTATTTAATTCGTTGAGTTCTCCCATTAGTTGAGAGAATGTATTTACATTGTCGTTTTCATTGTTAGTTATAGTATTTGTAGTTGGAGTTGTAGTTTGTGCAACTGTTATTGGTGTAGGTTTAAGTGTTTGGCTGTATGTTATGTTTTGGGTAGTTAGTCTGCTTGTGAATTGTCTGGGTTGTACTTTGTTTTGTTGTTCATTGTTGTTAATGTTGTTATATTTGTTTTCCAGGTACTTTAGGAGAGCTGGACATTTGCTGTAGCTGGCTGTATGTTCACCATTGCAGTTAGCACATTTAGTTTTGCTATTCTCGCTCCTGACAAGCTTGCATTCTTTAGTATGATGTGTACCTGCACATTTTACGCATTTCGGTGTTGAAAAGCAGTATTTTTCACCGTGTCCGAATAGTTGACATCGGTGGCATTGTGTATAGTTATTTTTCCTGGTGTATTTTTCCCAGGATATTTTTAAATTGCTCAGTTCTCTTACATTATTTTTAATTTCTCCAATATCAGTGTTTTGTGGCACTGATACTAGGTAGGAATGTGCATTTTCATGTTTACTTTTAAGAGTAACTATATTTGTAGCATTTACATTTTGTGCTTTGAGATCTTCATTGAGCATCTCTAGATCCATGCCTGGTGCTGCCTTAAGGACAATTTTTTTCTCTTTGTTTTCCTTGGGTGTATAGGAATATCCATTTATTTTTTCTTTTTCCAGACTTGTCATAAGTATATTTCTGTCTCTGATGTTTTTTAATATGATTTTAATGTTGTTTCTGTTGAATTTAATTAAGAAGTCGTTGTGTCCAAGAGTTTTCCTTATTTCTGTTGTGAAGTCAGTGTAGTTGTTTATTTTGTCCTTTACTATTATTGGTGGTATCCAGGTAGGTTTGTTAGTTTGTTGTATGTTGTCTTTGTTGTTGTTATTATTTGTGCCACTTGTCGTCGGTACATTATTTGTGTCGTTCGTCAGTATTCCAAATTTGTTTGTTGTTTTTGTTATATTGATTGGATTATCTTGTGGTTGTTTAACTGTTTTAGTTGGTGTTATAAATTCGTTATCGTTATTTTCGTTAATTTGTGTCATGTCAACATCATTGATTTCATTTACGTCTGTAGCGTTAGTATTAGTGTTATTATTAGTCATGTTTTGATCTGTTTTTATATCATTTACGTCGCGGTTCTTGTCAACGGCGGAGTGAATGGCTATCATTCGACACCGCCGCTTAAAAACCCTTTTTTCAGCCGACCTGTCCCGGCTGTTATGTTTAAGTTTTATATCTATATCTGAGTTCTTACCTAAATCCTTTTTTCTCATCAATTGCACTAGAAAACACTAAATTTACACTCTACAGTTACTGGCACAAGTGTTCAGTAACTTTTTCAGTGTGTGTGATCTTTTGCCGTTCTCTACCTTACGGTTTTATGAGTATACAATGTTGCCGGTTTTTGTAAACTGGTGGCTTAGAATTCTGCAGGTAAGTTACTTAACTTTAAAAAATATATAAACAAATTAACCTCTGCCAAACAAATTCCGTACTTAATTAATTTTATAGAAAATATCGAACAATTTTAAATGCAATATAGATGGCTGCATGTAGGACCATATTTACCTCGACTGAAACCCTTAACACAAATATAAATATATACGAAATAATATCTATTTCTGAAATCTCTTAAATAGTGAGTACTGATTTTACAGTGCCAATCAAGGAGAATCTCTTAAAAGTTTATTGTAATTTTCACACATTTATTTAACCTTTTTTTATTTTTCTAATAAAATTTACTAGGATTTTTTTTTAAAACTAACAATCTATATGATCTAATCTATGGCTAGTATTGTGTAGATGCTACCCTAAAAAATTATTCTAAAATTTACAAGTACAGTTGAAAGCATTCTTTGGTCAATTTCAAAGTCGTTTTGTTTGATTTGTAATGAAGTTTTCCCATTCTTGATTACCTACGTAAGTAATCCAGTCGGGTAAATTAAAAATAGTTTTTAGGAATAAAGTGTGTAAAAGGTATATTTACAAAATATTTTTATTCTACATATTAATTAATTTAATAAAAAAAAAATCTAACACATTTATTTAATAAAAAACAATCATCGATGTCCCTAACAGTACGACACAACAGCCAACATATCAAACACCATATAGGTTTGTAGTATCGTCAGAAAACTCATTTTTTTATTTAATTCAAATATACAAACATTTAACTTCTCATTTGGCTGTAATTCTAAATAAAACAGTTAATACACGCTAATACTTGTATTTGACAGAATATCATAGTTTACTAGCTGTAATTCTATAAAAGGCTTAGTATACGCTGATATCTGTATTTTACAGAATAGCATAGTTTGCTTTTTTCCCAAATGTAATAGCCCTTTTATAGTTATAAATAGTAAATTAAACTTATTTTAGTGTTTTTTACTTATGTAGTTATATGATTTAATATGTAAGTATATGATTCAATAAATATGATGAATTTCCAATTAATTAAATTAATAAATAATTTCGATTTTTATAGCCAAAATGACGTCTTGGGCTGCTGTTTCTGCCATTGAGGTTTTAAATAGAATAGTTAATTTTGATATATTTTGTGACGATGGAACTCTAAAACCAAAAGTACATCCTATTTGGAAAGAAATTTGTCAAATTTGGAAGTTGGAATCGGAAAAATATTTAAAAGCGCCATTCGCATTATACTTTGATATCTATCAAAACAGATATAATATTAAACAGTCTTATCTCCAAGCACGAAATTTAAATTTTCCAGACAAAAAGAAAAGTAATGATTTTCCAAAAGAAACAAATGCAGAACTTGTTACATCAATCGATGATTCTAAAGAAAATGGTAAAATTAATGATAGTGACTTTGAAATTCATTTACCAAAAAACGAGCCCAGTAGAGCAAAGTTAATAAATTTTGTAATTTTACTTACCAGTGAACAGTGGTTGAAAATAAAACCGATTAAAAAAATTGATCAAAATAAAAAAGACTATTACAGTTTACGTCGTGGTTGGGGACATACTATTGCAGAATTAGTTTATGTACATAAAAAATTACCGTGTGCTTATAACTTCAAAACTCAAAATATTTATAAATTAGATAGTGATGATGATGATAGTAATAAATTTATTGTCAAAATTAATGCTTTTTGTACAGAAAAAATATGTAAAGCTGCATTTTATGGCGAAATTACTTTTAGTTTTGAAAATGATGACAACGTTTTATTAATAATTCATACTATAGATACGAAAAGTATTCCCCATACCAAAAAACGACACATTTCTGGAGACCTAAGGAAGAAATATGGTAAAGCCATGGAGTTTAAAAAAGGTTTATTGTTTAAAAATGAATTAATTGAGGAATTCCAGGAATATGGTGACTTGGATGCTCCAATTATCCCAACAGCAGATGTCTTAAATCAAATCCGGCATCAAGAAAAGAAGAAACGTCTCGGTATTAAAGGTGATTTATGGCAATCTATTCGTCACTTGAAGCATAATAGTCCAGAACTTAACTCCGTCATAAGACAAGTTGGCTTTGACAAGTTTTTTATTATGTATTGGTCTTCCGAGCAAATAGACATTTTCAATGATCTTCTTACTTTAAATTCTATCGTATCAATTGATGCAACAGGCAGTGTCGTTAGAAAAGTTTCATCAATTGACAACAGTTATTGCGGCCCAATATTTCTGTATCAGGTAGTAACTCATATTGGGTCGTTAATTGTACCCGTTTGCCAAATGTTGTCGGAGAGACATGATACAAAAATTATAGAGTTTTGGCTAAAGGAATGGATTTCATCAAAAGCAAAGGTTCCACTGGAAATCGTCACTGATATGTCAAAAGCGTTACAAAATGCAATATGCTTGGCTTATCATCATACAACTTACAAAGAGTACCTATCAAGATGTTACCAGGTATTAAACAATAAATCTAAAGATGTAAGTCGTCCATATCTACGCATAGACATCGCTCATCTAATTCATTGGATATCGCGGCTCAAATGCTTCACAAATTGTAAATATTACGCGAAAGATTTTATTTAAGAGCTGTTGGGTTCATGACTACTCTAGAATCGTTTCAAGATATCGAAAAAATCATGAAATCTTTAATTAACATAAGCACTAACGAATCAGGCTGTAAGGACGATATCAAATGGATATTGGAGAAAATTGAAACTTTTCAATTTGAGGAAACGACGGTTAATTATAGTGAAGTGAAAGTCGATTTTGTTTGTGGAAATAAAAACTCTTGTGAACTACATGTATCTTGTCATGATGAGGACTTGAATGAAGATGAACCAGAGAATAGACTTAATAATGAATTATCAACTTACATCGAAGATCTTTTTGATAAAGCACCACGTAATGCTCCTGATATCAACACCCGTTTTGATGATGTAAATATGTATTATTTACCTGATATTTCGAAAGATTTGAAACTTTTATTTAAGAAATTCCCGGCATGGACGAATGCAATGTTAAAATATTACAATTCCACAAACCTAATAGCGACTTCTTCAAGATCAGAAAATTATTTTAGGTTTGTGAAAGATTGTGTATTGACGGATCGACAAACCAATCGAGCTGATATTTTTGTTGTAGAACATACTAAAACCATAAACACTAGAATGATAGAAGCAAGAAGTTCTTACAATAAACAGAAACTGACGAAAAGAAAACCTGACTCCGGCAAAGATAATAAAAACACTGATCCACGGATATTAAACTTCATTGAAAATTGGAGAAACAAGGTAGTTGATGAATCCGTCGAAACGCATTTAGTTGAATTTGAAACTCCTGTAGATAATATTTTAGATGATAGTTCTTTAATTATAGTCGACTTAAAGCCAAGTAATTTAAAAATTGAAGATGAAAAATCGATTGGTAAGAAAGAAAAATTAACCGGACAGCCTGTTGTTGAAGAAAATTATTTGGATACTCCTCTTTTTCATTCTACTTTAAATAAAATAAATACAGATAACAATATTTCAAAAGATTCTAATCTTAAAATTATTCAGAAAAGATGCCTGAGAAAACGACAAATTACACCTGTAATTATGTCGGATAAACCTACGAAACGAGGAAAATACGTCTCTGCGTGTCCTGAAGTACGAGTGTTACATGAAAATGCAGCTGATAGTGTAAAAACTAGAAAAAATAAAAGAAAGCAGAATTTAATAATTAAAAACGGTAGCAATTTTGGCCCTTTGAAAATTGGTCAAATTAAAGTAAAAGTCATAAATACGTGTCCAATTGACAGTTTATTGGAAGTAATGTCATTTGCTTACCTCAATTTTAAGCATTTCAAAAATTTTATTAATCTTAAAATTAATTTTTCAAGCTATTTTTCAACTCTAGTTTTTTATGCAATAAACGGTGCTACGTCTGAATTTTATCAAAAAAGATTATCAGTTTTACGTAATTTATATCCGGAAGAAGACTTTACGGTTGACTGCAGTGATGACATTTGTGAGTTATTTAAAAAACTAATGGCTAGTTATGAATCAATCTCTGAAAACAAAGATTGCTTTGATTGTAAATTTTCTGAGAGTAATCAAATCTCAATATTAAATGTAAGTGCTAAACTAGTGTGGGATTATGGATTCAACTCCTTACAAGAGAGTGTATTAAATGAAATTTTAAAAAGAAACTTTTTTTGTAAAAACTGTAAGAAAATCGTAGTAGGTCGTACAATGACAGTTTCTACATACTTATGTTTAAATATTAGTCATTTCTATGAAACATCTGCTTTTTTTTCGAAAAATAATCGACAACCATTATTAAATACGTTTTTGCAAGATATTCCAACCACATTAATGATACTAAATAAAAAATATTTGTTATGTGGTATTATTGAATTTCGTCCTCCCTTAGAACCGAGCAAAGTAGGCCACTATGTGGCTTACACTCGGACTATAACTGATAAATGGACACAAGTCAACGATTTAGAGCCATACCCAATAAAAATTACATCTAAATCAACCAAAATTAAAATCTGCTTATTATTTTACGTATTAGTCTAATGACTTAGTTACTCTATTTTATTTCCATAATTCTGAAGTCTGTGTAAAAAGAATGATTTAATTATTCAAAGTATTAAAAATTAATTTTAAAATTACAACTATTTTATTGTTCTTAAGAGAGAATCATGAAACATTTTTCGGAAAAAAAGTACATTTTAAACTTTTATTAATTTTTATTTTATATGACTAATATTTTAACCGTAATATCATACACTTGACACTGTTGTTTAACTTTCATTCTAACTTTCGCAAAAATTTTATTTTGTTTAAAGTTACTAGCATCATAATAATAAAATAAAAATAATAAATAAAACTTTATTCACAAAAATTTTTACAATGTTACAAAATTTTAGAAATTTATAAACTGGCAACACACAAAGGCAAAGCCTGTCCGTGGGTAGTGAGTGGACTTATATATGTCTATATTTTTCTTGTTTTTTTTATACATATATACATGCACACACATATATACACACATGTACATACATACACATATACACATACATACATACATCTACAAAACTATCAAGAGATTGAAAAATTTTAACAAAAACCAACAATAATTATCTATCTTACAGAATTCAAAATTTTAGGGAACAATTAGATTATATATGAATTTGTGTTCTCTCTAGAGATAGTAAAAAAACCTTAACTCTTTTTTTTTAAATATACAATGGTTTTATATTTCTTATTTCTATTGGTAAGAAATTATATAATCTATTAGAGATATAATTATACCCCCTTTGTCCAATGGTTTTATTTGCTTCAGTTGTCTTTAGCAGCAAATTACTTTTTTGTCGTGTATCGTAGTTGTGATCAATATAAATATTTTTTGATTTGTGTTTATACCATTGACATACAATGGTTTATACACTACTGACTTGTAAAAATATATTTGTCTGATATCATTAACAGAACTATTTTATTATTCCTAAGTCGATGTTTCAAAAGTTTATATTGTTAATTTTTTACGAATTGTAAATACAGTTGAGTTAAAGCTTCTTTTTAAAAAATATATAAATATATATTGTTTACACCTATAACAAAATTAGTGAAAAGCAAGTAAGATTAAAAAACTAAAACGGTCTAATATCTTTTATTCCTGTAAATAATATATCTTTAATTTAAACCTTTGATAAGTCTACCACCTTTTTCAACATATTGATGATAAATTAGACTTTCATTCATCTGCTTGCCACAATTTACATCACAAACCATATGGATATGCTAGCTTTTTATTGCAGACTCCAAAAGTTCACTCCATCAAATTCTATATAAACTCTCATCATAAATTTTCTACACTTAAATCTGTAAAAAAATAATTTAACATTTAAATTTTCATTAGTATTAGTGCAAAGAATTATTTCGCTAAATATACCTTCATTCCACCGGTTGTGAGCATCCCATTCTGGAAGCTTTGTCAAGAAGCTGAATTGTTTTAAGGCAAGTCTTGAAATCACAGATCTATGCTTGAAATCAACACGACTTGATCCACTATTATCTCTGACTTAATCTGATAATATTTTTTAATTGTTTTAACATTAAAATATTTTAATTTTTCTATTATGTCAGACAACTTTACATTTCCTGTCCACTGTAATTAATAAAAAAAAGTAATACTAAGGACCAAATTTTTGTTTGGCAAAGGTTATAATTGTTATAAAAAAATTAAGTACCTACTTACCAGCACAATTCTAAAAAAAAAATGTTAATTTATTAATGTAGATGTTTGAGGAAAGTTTGTTTATCGTAATATTTTTCAAATAAACAATTAATTTAAGTAACAATTTAACTTTACAAACGACATATATAACGTACATTTCATAATATGACATATAAACAATTCATAATAATGGTTTCTCTCCCGCTTTGCCATAATGCCAAATCACGACTTAAGGCAGTAGGCAGTACAGAGACAATATTATCTCTGAGGCAGTACAACTACTCAGTGCCTACTACTCTACTCTCGAAACTTAAACAGTCTCTTAACGGTAAGGACAAACAGCGAACTCAAAATGACGGGGCGCTAAAATTATAAAATTAATACATTTTTTTTTAACCGGCCAGAAATTAGTACTTTCCGGTTTATTTTTAGGTCAGAAAGTGTCATTTTGTCGGACAAGTCCGGTAAAAGCTTTTACCGGACTCATTTTTATTTACTCTCTGGCCTATCTTTAATGAAAATCAGTTTACATTTTTATAATAAGAACTTAATGTTTGGTTTACAAATATAAATATTATTTTTGAATAGTTATATTAAACGTACTATTATTAGCATGACTTATCTGTAAGCACGGTATATCAAAAATATTCGTTGACGTGAGATTTTTTGAACTGCTTGCATTATAATGAGTTTCTGAGACAAACGTCAAAATATGACAAGTTATTTTATACTTGTAAATAGATACAAAACTCGCTTACCATTTTCCTCCGGTATAATTTCATCTTCACAATCAAATGCATCATAGCATCATTTTGAATATCCATTTTCTCGTTTTCAACTAAACGTCAAAATATGACAAATAGTTTTAAATAGTTTTTCCGTCGAATTTACATTAATAACAATGTTAATGTACTAACTATTGTCTAAAATTGATCATTAATAAGTGGTATTAACGAACAAGAGCGTTAACAGGCTATTAATGTTGAGATCTGTCAATGTCAATATTTTTGATCAGTCGCGTTTTTTTTTATCATGCCATTTTATTTAAAACGTCATTAAATTTATTGCCTGATCAAAGCAAATCGTTATATAATAAAACATATGCAGAGTTTATTTTATGGTGTAATACAAAAAATATTACTCATTATTCAGAATCAGTAGGTACTAGCACATTTCTCATACCTTGCTGAAAAATTAATAATAGCCAGTTTATGGCCAAAATATTCGATGCTAAGAACAACTTTTAATATGAATACAAATGTCGATATCAGTAAGTATAATAAACTAATTACGTTTATTAAAAAGAAGAAAACTGGATATGTTTCAAAAAAATCAAAAGTTTTTAACAAAGAACAAGTACATAAATTTATTTAATATTTATTTATAAGCTATTTTTTTCTTAAAAAAAGTCGACGGAAAAATTTTGTAACCAACTCGTAAATTAATAGGAAGTTTAATAATCTCAAACATTAATGCGCTCGCTATCGCTCGCGCATTAAAATATTTCGATTATTAAACACTTCTATATTAATAAACTCGTTGCTTAAATAACTATTAAATAGATACAAAACTCGCTTACCATAGAAACCAATTGACCGCTATCTTAGACTAACTGTTTTATTGTTTTTAATAAGAAATTTATGGTACAACAATGCCCGTTTTAAAAAAAAATATTGTACGTAATACGTCCCAAAAGTGCTTTTACTGGGCTCGCAGGCTTGCAGAGCTCGCCCTGCAATTTGCCTACTTGTCCAGTAAAAGACCACTTTCTGAAGTAAAGATATCTTACTTTCAATTTCTCTCATCACACCATGCAATAATAAATTCAGCATAGTACCTACGTTTTTTTGTGCACCACTCTGATTTTTTAGGCAGTAAGCTTATAAAGATTGCATTTGCAGCTTCTGCCCCTTCAGGAGGATTTAAATTATACTCATCGTCAAAATCAATTTTTGGTTTTTTCAAATACACAGAATTTTAAACAATAAAGTAAATAATATGTAAAAAATGGCATAAAGTAGTAACAGGGACTACTTGGTTTTAAATCTTATAGTGCGAGTACAGGTAAATAGAATGTTTGATTGCATACACCACAGGTTACTGCCAATAACAGAGATTTTAATGTATTTAGGAGCAATGCATGTTGTGTTGCCCATAATGAAATTGTTGATTAATCAACGATTTTGAGTGTTTTAAAATTCATCATAAAGGACGGTCGACGAAAAATCATATTTTACAATGATAGTTACAATAAAACTAACTTCAACAAACAGTTGAAAATAAGATCGACGCGGACAGTTTATAATAAATTGCAATGTTGTATACACATAAAACAGTAAGGTATGAACCATGAAGCATAGTAATCGGTGGTCTGTGGGCGAATCATGCACAAAAGGGGTCACTGAAGTTGGCCCCCAAGATTAATTTTTTTAACTTTTTTTATTGTATTGTTTGTTCGTCGTTTGTTCTTTATTGTTCTCTATAAACATTTGTTTGTTCTCCCTTAGTTAATTAAAAAAAATATAATGTAAAATGAACCTTGAAGTTAGCCCCTCTTATTGCAATTTTGATGATTTTGTTATTATTACGGGTCAATAAATCTCTTTTTATGATTGTTCATGTCTAAAAAACGTTTGTTCTTACTTCACATAGCTTATTTTTTGTTTAATTAACATTTTAAATTAGTTTAAATTTTTATCCTAAATATTCATACTGCGCATGCGTCAAATTTACGTTCAAACTTTAAATGCGGTTATTTTAAAAATTAAGTAATAAACACAGATTAATAAACTGACTTATGTGTATAAAAAGTCACTGATTTATTACCTATAATCATAATATCTATAACAGCTAATTAATATAATTTTTAAAACGACCGCATTTAAAGTTTGAACGTAAATTCGACGTTGTGAATATTCAGAATAAAACAGACTTATAAAAAAATAGGTATTTTAATCTATGGTTTATATCCTACGGTACTCGGTACTATGTCCGAAAACATAAATCGAATTAAAGTTTCAATTAAAATGAATTATAAATTGTTTAATAGAATCAAGTAATTTTAAAAACAAGTATCTGTCATTTGTCATAGTTATATATGATAATTTTTAACATGGAGACTATACAAGGAGTACGAACTCCATGTATGCAAATAGTGCTACCAAAATAAGAGGGCGTTGGTGTTCCATTTGTACCAAAATGGCGACCAATGAGGACGTAGTTTGAAATAAAATAAATAATTTTGAATTATTTTATTATTAATTTATTTACACAATGAAAAAAATAGTTCGATCTTTCAGATATAAATAATATAAACCAATTTAATAATTCACGATTATTTAATTGTCTATATTCATACCGGTACAAAAGGAAAACTAGCGCCGCAAGTGGTGAAAAAAGTAAACCTAATATGTACGATACCGTGGACAGATTTTGGCAATTCCCCCGGTCGAGTGCGTACTCCGTGTCTAGTCTCCATGATTTTTAACTTAAATGAAGAATTTTGTGAATGTTCAGTCAAAGAGTGATAGATTTAGGTTTTCATAGCACTATTACAGAATATTCCTAGAATGTTGCGTGCTGTTAGGGCAACCAACGTTTATACCACCAATATTATAACCAATTATCTTGTTACTTCTATTCATAGAATTGTAAAAATAATACACTCAGTGTAATCACTATGCTTATTACAATAATTTTTAAAAGAACCGCATTTAAAGTTTGAACGTAAATTTGACGCATGCGCAGTATGAATATTTTGGATAAAACTATTAAACTAATTTAAAATGTTAATTAAACAAAAAGTAAGATATGTGAAGTAAGAACAAACGTTTTTTAGACATGAACAATCATAAAAAGAGATTTATTGACCCGTAATAATAACAATATCATCAAAATTGCAATAAGAGGGGCTAACTTCAACGTTCATTTTTAATTATTCTTTTTTTAATTAACTAAGGGAGAACAAACAAATGTTTATAGAGAACAATAAAGAACAAACGACGAACAAACGATACAATAAAAAAAAGTTAAACAAATTAATCTTGGGGGGCTAACTTCAGTGACCCGCACAAAAGTACAAAAGTTTATCAACAATTTTTTTCTAGTACAATTTTTTCACAACAAACTGCCATCACCCGCTTGTCCACTCACCTACTATAAATTTTATGAAGATCTCGATACTGGTTCTAAATTTTACTGGTAGATGGCTTTGAGGAGTAGATATACGGGGGTGGATTAAAAAACTTTCAAAAGAAGTTTAAATTCTAATTAATAATTTTGATAAATTGCAAGTAATTAATTAAAGAATTAACGTCTTACTGGAAGAGCATTTAGGGAGCAATTTATTAATAAAAAAAAAATACAAACAAAAAACTGTAATTTGTTGAGATATAGAAAAATCAATTCCGTAATTTTAATTGTAGATAATTAATTTAAAAAAATATTAATTACTGGAGCAATTCTAAGGGAGCATTTAGGAAGCAATTTATTTATAACAAAAACATTTTTTTAAAAAAATGTAATTTGGTTAAAATGTAGAAAAAATAAATTCTGTAATTTTAATTGCAAATAACTAATTAAAAAATTTACTAATTACTGGAGCAATTGCGGATTCTGAAAGAGCATTTAGGGAGCAATTTATAATTGAAAAAAAAATAATAAAAAAACTGTAATTTGTTGAAGTGTAGAAAAAATAAATTCCGTAATTTAAATTGCAAATAATTAATTAAGAAATGGACTAATTACTGGAGCAATTGTGGATTCTGAGAGAGCATTTGGGGAGCAATTTGTTGATGAAAAAAAAAAAATACAACAAAAACTGTAATTTGTTGAGATATAGAAAAAATAAATTCCGTAATTTTAATTGTAGATAATTAATTTAAAAAAATATTAATTACTGGAGCAATTGAGAATTCTAAGGGAGCATTTAGGGAGCAATTTATTTATAACAAAAAAAAATTAAAAAAAAATCTGTAATTTGGTTAAAATGTAGAAAAAATAAATTCCGTAATTTTAATTGCAAATAATTAATTAAAAAATTTACTAATTACTGGAGCAATTGCGGATTCTCAGACAGCATTTAGGGAGCAATTTATTGATGAATTTTGTTTTTTTTTTAATTCAAATTTGTTGAGATATGGAAAAAATAAATTCCGTAATTTTAATTGCAAATAATTAATTAAAAAATTAATTAATTACTTGAGCAATTGCGGATTCTAATGGAGCATTTAGGGAGCAATTTTTTTATGTATAAATTAAAAAAATCTATGAATACTTCACGCTAACTTAATTGTGATGAAAATAATGTTTTTTGAAGCGACACCGACGTATATGCGGTTATATAAGACTGATTTCAAAACCTTACTGCGTTGTTGAGAATAGATATAGGCATGAAATTATTAATATTACGATCTTCAGACTTATGTACAGGACACACTTTAGCTATTTTCTAGCTATCTGGAAAAGTTTGTTTTTAAAATCAAATTGAAGATTGTCTTAAGGGGATACAGTAGAAAATTCTAATGCAATCTTTTAACAGAATTGACGGAATTTTATCTGGACCAGAAGTAAATTTATTTCTTAATTTGCAAGCAGCTTCCACTACCTCTTTATTAGATATTGGTTCTGATCTAATGTCAATCAGACCAGAATTACAAAAGTTAAAATGTGGATTTGCGTCGCTGGGATCTGACAGGGAAAATACAGGTTTAAAGAAATTCCCAAAAGCATTTACAATATCTTGATGATTACTGTATGATTCTCCGCCACAATGCATTTTTCCGAGGATCCTTGTAATTATATATATATTTTTTTTTGATGCACAAAAATGTAATAAAAAATAGTTACCTCTTTTAAAGGTATAAGTCTTTTCATTATGCTTAACGAGCAATATATGTATCTTCATTATTTTCTCGAATGACAGAACAACTCATATTACTCATTACCAGGTCCAGTATATGGCTGCAATTATTACAAATTTTGTTGAATTGTTCCATTTTCAAAAAAGTTTAAAAAAATTGTAATTAAATTAGTCTTATTATACACTATATTATTTAAAACAAAATTGGTAGCACAATGACAACCCTTTGAAAATGTAAAATTTCTGACCTTGTAAGTCCATCTAAAAAGCTTTCAAAATTCTCTGGAGTAGTTGATGGTGGAACGTAAATAACTATGAAAAAATGGCCCTTGGTAAGCCAGGCGCATCAGTAGATTTATATTAATTGAATATATTAAAAGTATACGTTTTAGAAAAAAATGTTTTAGATAAAAGTTGTAGGTCTCTTTAAGACAAACAAAAAAGTCCTCTAACATTTTTTTGTACAGGGTGTAGTAAAAAAGTTACGAATTTTTTTCCATTTTGATTTAATGTCACGCCCAAACGGCCTTACCGATTTGGCCCATTAACGAACTCGACCGAGATTTTTGGACGATTGATTTTTGTACCAAATTTCATTTCGATCCGTTAAGAAATGCGACCACTATCGTGTCCACAGATTTCGTTATATCGGAACTATACATATATATATACATATATATATATATATATATATATATATAAACTTTTGAACGGAAGGTGTTTTTGAAGTCAGGGGGGCCCAAAACGAAAAACTGTAGTGAAATTTTCCCGAAGTCGTGACTTGCGAACCAGCTGAATAGTAGATATAAATCTACTAAAATATAGTGCAAATATTAACGTGATATTTACACACCAAATAATCAAGTTCAAAAAATTATCGTATAAGTCTGGTTCAGATTCGATAGCAGGATCAAATGCCAGTAACACGCCACCACCAAAATATAAGTTTAAAAGGTTAAGTTTTCTGTCACTGCGGTGAACATCATAATAGGAAATACTTCGTTATCAGGCTTTAGCCAAGTTTTGTTGAGCGCCATAACGTTGTATTCAATTGGTCAATTTTGCTGTTGAGTCCTTTTAAATTCCGGTAATAGATCAATATTTCCTATTTTTTATGCTATTGAACTGTTCAAGTTTAAATGAGTAATTTTAGAAACAATTTTTGTTCTAATATTTTGTCCGTATGTTAGTCTCACCGTTGCCAAATCGATCTAGTTTTTGCTTAATTTTCTTATAGCACTCCATCTTTCTCAATGTGCGATAGGCTGCTAGAATTACTTGCTTGTATGTAGGATTATTAACATGATAGGTCGCAAAAATCCCCAACCTTATTGTGCTTAATATTTATGGTAGATAAATCCGGAGAAACAATATTCAAGATATTTTTTATCTTTTATTATTTTTTCATCTAAGAATTCACTTTGATCAGGCTCCGCAACTTTGAACATAACAATGTTGTTGAGACGTTTTTGTCTTTCACCCCTTCAAAGTCGAAATCAGGCGAAGCCGTAATTTAAGCAATTCGGACGGTTTCAGCTCTTAGCTCTTTAGTATCATTTTGAAGCTAGATGATTAAGCCATTCAGATCTTTTATACAAGTCCAATCATATTAAGCGCACAATAATGAAATTTTAATATCTATTTGTATTATTAATATCATTATTTTATAATACAATTAATACATTTATTTGTATGACTAAGATAAGTAAAACATAATGTAATTAAAAAATAATCGAAAGTATATTAATGAAAAACGAATATCAACTGTTTGTTTCAATGTATAAAAAACTAATGTTAAAAAGAATAAAAACAAAATTGAGGGTATTTTTGAGAATTACTCCACTTTTTTCAAATAAATTGAAAAACGTGATAGTACCTAGACAAAGCTTTCTATAAGAGCACGTGAACGGAAGACAGGCCAACAAAGACTTTAATTTATATCAAATCATTATGCATAAACAACCAGTGGATCAAATAACAATGAAACCAGAAAATGAAAATACAACGGGTAATTACCTACCTGCTGTACTTAAACACGAGCATCCTCTTCCATTTTTTTTGGGCAGTTCAAACAATCCAAGCGTACAAGTTGAATACCAGGTGGAGATGACATGGTATACAGAGTATTTTTATTTGCATTCGTGCTATAAACACTTTTTCAAATCCTCTTCTTCAATTTGTAACTATATCTGAGTGCACATGTTCAGATTTGAAAGAAATTAGGTACTAATTAGTAACCTAAATAATCACTGGCGCATATCTTCTCACCGGAAGAGATTTAGACTTACCGAATAGATAACGAGTTTCTAACAAAAAGAAAAAAGGTATCTTATCCGCTCGTGTATATTGTTAGCGTGACATTTAAAAGCGACAATATAGAAAATTACACTTTAAAAACTCATGCACCTAACTGTGTGCATTATTCTAATATACTTAATTTCTTATAGAGGTAAAGACATTTAAATGCAATATCGATTGTAAAAATTCTTTCCGAAGTAACAGTACATTACCTACGGAATCTGTTTATAAAAAACATAATTTTGCAAAGCTTGAATACACAAGTAGTTTACAACAATAATTGAACAACTGGGTCAAAAATACTAAAAATCCATACTGTCACCATAATACAGCAGTAATCATACCAGCAGATATGTTTCTTTCTTCCTTCAATAACTGTTATAATCAGTATGTTCCTTTGGCTTACGACATAATATTTCTTCTTTCAACGATACACCTTTTCAGTGTCCGTGTTGTTTCTAACTTGTGGATATGCTACAAAATCGAAGAGTGTATCATGATATTCAATGAATAGTGAAAATTTTAAAAATTAATTAGTGCAGAGCTAATACTATCACTAATTATTATGGATAATGCTTCTAACCACAGGTCTTGATTAAAAAAAATAAACCAATTCGTTTTGGAGTAAATCACAACTGAATCAATGGCTACAAACGAGAAATAATAATTGGATTTAAAAAAATTAAATAAAGTTCTTGAATTTTTGTCCTTTAAGTTGAATAATCCTAGATATACTATAGATCAGTGTTTTTCAACCTGTAAGTCTTTATAGGGGGGTCGTGAGAGGTTGAGAGAAGATACTATTTCAGTAAAAAAATATATAATTTTTTTAAGGATGCAAACAAATTAAGAAAAAATAAAATCTTCCGATTATACTCGTTCATATTAATGTGAAAATTATGTTTGTTTTTCTTGAATCAGTTTCTCCCACAGTGGATCCGTTTTTTGCAACATAAATTTTTTAAATCATTTTCTTTATTTAAGCGATTTCTTTGTTCAATTTTTATTTGGGCCTTGATGAAAATGTCAATTCGTACAAGTACGAGGTAGCAAATGGAATTAAACAAAGCCTCAGCTGTTAATTCCGGGTATTCTTTTAACCAAAAGGTATCAAAGTTTTCAGACTTGAATTCCAAGTGCAACATCAAATGTTGCAGTAAGAAGTAATGATACAATTCTTTCCTCAAATTATCTTACATCATTTTTATACCCGGTATTTATGGTTAAATGTCTATCTCATTTCCGACTTCTTCAATGAAAGACTGTGTCGACGGGAATTAATCAAAGTTGTTTTCATTTATAGACGATGACCAGAATTCAATTTTTTTGTAAAGACATGGAGTTTGTCTTTTGGTGTATAGTATTATATTGTGTATCTCGTAGGAAAAGCGATACATTCCTGGACGACAATGTAAATTGTTGACCGAGCCGTTTAGCCGAAGCCAACAAACATTGGAGTCCGGGAATGTGCTTTTACTACGAGATGCACATACTAGGTTTTCTGAAATCGCATTAAATATAATCGTAAACTAAGAAAGTTTTATATATGCATAACTGTTTTTGATTATCATCGTATTTTTTATGAAACCGTTTCGTTGACATTGTTTGTTAATCATTGTTTATAAGTGTCAGTTCGGGTAGTTACATATTGCTTAAAATATTTTAAATTATATTTAAAATGGATAGTGACGATGATGTCCAGAGAAGCAAAACGCCTCCAGAGTTACTAAACACTGCTACTAATGTGGTTTTAAATTTATTGCCAAATAAAATCAAGGCGCAAAATATGAATTTGCTTATAAACGTTTTATGGATCATTCCCGTACAGTACGGAAAAAATGTTCCCGTACAGTACGGAAAAGTTCGTTGTCCAGCAACGGACTAAAATACAAGAATAGTGTATTTTCCGTCTCGAATTTGATCCAAGAAACTAGGCATTTCCAAGCGATTTCAGAAAATAGTATATTGTATATCTAGTAGGAAAAGCGATACATTCCCGGACGACAATGTAAATTGTTGGCCGAGGGGTATAGCCGAGGCCAACAAACATTGGAGTCCGGGAATGTGCTTTTACTACGAGATACACATACTATTTTTTCTGAAATCGCATTAAATATAATCGTTAACTAAGAAAGTTTTATATATGCATAACTGTTTTTGATTATCATCGTATTTTCTATGAAACCGTTTCGTTGACATTGTTTGTTAATCATTGTTTATTAGTGTCACAAAAGTATCAGTTTGGTTAGTTACATATTGCTTAAAATATTTTAAATTATATTTAAAATGGACAGTGGCGATGATATCCAGAGTTGCAAAACGCCTCCAGAGTTACTAAATACTGCTACTAATGTGGTTTTAAATTTATTGCCAAATAAAATCAAGGCGCAAAATATGAATTTGCTTATAAACGTTTTATGAATCATTCCCATACACAGGTACGGAAAAAATATTCCCGTACAGTACGGAAAAGTTCGTTGCCCAGCAACGGACTAAAATACAAGAATAGTGTATTTTGCGGCTCGAATTTGATCCGAGAAACTAGACATTTCCAATCGATTTCAGAAAAAAGAACTTTTCTTAATTTTTTCTATGACTTGATCACAAACGTCCGTCGCCATATCGCTTATCCTACGATGAATGCTATATTTTTGAGCTTTTCTACCTCTTGTTTGCCACACATAATCTAAATTATATATAAAGTTGCTGGTACAATAAAATTTTCGGCAATAGTGTGAGATTTATCTGCTTTGTCCACACGAAAAGCTATACGATAACTAGCGACCAACGCTTTCTCATTTAGGCTGGCCATTTGTACTATACCACTTTCTTGATGTTCAACAGCTTTTAATATTCGCTTAAAAAAATTCGCAGATTTATTTTTTTCATTAGGATGTTTTGTGATTAGGTGGCGTACCAACTTCGATGGCTTCATGCTTTCATTTGACAAAGTTTCAAAGCAAATTATGCACAGTGGTTTATTCTCAATCATAGTAAACCCAAATTTATTTCACTACTCCCAATAGAAGTTAATGGCTCTAGTGATTTTTTTTAGGAATTTATCCAATTTTAATTATAACACTCACAAAATAACACTCTTCCACTTTTGTAGGTATTCCAAGTTTGCTCAAACATGAAGTTGGCCAATATGTCGCTGATGAACGTGGGCAACTCATCACCATGTGTGGGATAGGAAACGCCATAGAAAACTTCGTCCCTTCAGTATTTATATTTCTCAGAGATCGTTTTCATGATACCATGATTAATGAAGGACCACGAGCTTGTGTTGGATATGCCAATAGTCCCACCAGTGGGAGGATGACTGGACCATTGTTTTTAAAAGTTCTGGAGCATATGGTGCTCAAAGGAGGATCCCATATTGCTTTTAATGGACAACCACGAGAGCCATTACACATTGTCTGCTATCAACTACTATCGATAAAATGGAATAGTGGTTGTTACAGAAGACTGCTTTCCCCAATTGCTGGTACGTCACGTACTGCGTCCATGTTTTTTTTTCAAATTTAATTTCTCTAAATTCAATTTAGGGTAATAAGTTGTTAATTAAAGAAAAATGTTTTTTTAAATTGTTTATTTTGAAAATGTAAGGTTGATGTTATGTTATTATGTTAGATTCTATGATTGATCTCATAATGTGAATTATCTCTACGAAGCAAAAGTTACTTTTTTGTTTATAAATTATTAAAAGTATGATAAACCTTTTAATTTCATCGAATTTAATGACAGTTCAAAACTACACCACACATTTTTCAAGCTACCCAGGAGCGGGGTAGCTTTGAACTTTTGACTACTGCTACTAAAATTGATGTTTCTGTTACAACTTATACATTCTTCTTCATATGATGCTGCGATTTTATAACTTAATGGTCGGACTAAGCATTGTAAAACAGTAAAAGGGTTAAGAACTAGAGAATTTTACGATATGACACAAAGTTTAAAAACTCTTCAAATCAGCCCCCCTTTCCCCTAACTATTTTGTATTACATTATATTTTATCTACACATTAAAACGACCAATAAATTATAAAATTATAAAAATTATAATACTTCCACATATCATTCATCCCCGTCATCGCTATTTATAGATGTAACAATTCTAACAAAGTTGCGAATCATAATGAGGTGCGTTAAGGCGTGTTTACATGATGCCAGTGACTGGCGCCAGTCTCATTGGCATGCCAGCGCTGGCAAGGTACTGGCTACATGTAAACACTTTCTTGTGCCAGTCCAGCGCTGTCTGCCAGCGCTGACTCGAATTTTAAGTTGGTCTATTTTTCATGCCAGTGGCCCTCGACCGCGTCCCCTCAAACCCCGCGCCAGTGGTTGTAGACACGTGTAAACACAGCGTTCCAGTGACTGGCGTACATGTGAAGGGTAAACTTTACCAAGTAGGAACTAGGGTGCCAGTGAGACTGTCGCTAGCTACTGGATACGTGTAAACGTACCAATCCAGCGCTGTACTAATCAAGCACTGGCATGCCAGTAAGACTGGCGCCAGTTACTGGCATCACGTAAACACGCCATTAAACTACGAACTACGAAACAACAAAAAACCGAGTGAGAATAAAAAAACTGTAGGTAGCTTAACTCTACAGATTTCCGAATAACCCTTAAATGTATCACATATAACCTGATGTTAGCTGTGGCACCATCCTATTAAAAACATCCCTATTAAGGAACCCAATAAAAATATGCCAAATTCTGGTTCTGAAGCTAATCAGGAATTTTTGCCCCGAAGGTCAACAAGAATAAGGAAACCACCTGAATATCTAAAGTACTAGATGTGTGTAAATTAACCCGGGGAGAATGTAATATAACTAATGACTAAATCGAAAAGTGTTAGTCTAAATCAATCAATTTGTTATTTGATATAGTCACAGTGAATTTTAATTTGTCACATTTATATACTTATGTATGCATTTTGTTGATTAAACCCTAGAGTTTCAATGGTTTGTCATTACAAACACCGAATATTCTGCCATAATATTATGAAAATTTAAATGTAGCACAAACATTGGGTGAACATCATACAGTCCTGAAATATGTGTTTGAATAATAAAATTATAATTAATTTTAAACGGAACATTAATTACGTTTTTGAAGGCAGTACAAATCAATTATGGTGCGAAAATCGGACGCGTTACGCGTTAGGCAAACAAACGCTTTCATGTTCAGATTTAGCAGGTGTTTTTTTTTAAATCAAGTATATGCATTTTTCCTATGTTTTCACAAAATGTAGTGAGTGTAAAAGAAAAACTACTGTTAACTAAAGTTTATAAATCTTATTTTAAAGGTTTCACACTTGTCCTAAATAGATTTTGTATAACTGAAGATTAATTTTGAATCTAATTTTAATAAAGAATATTCTTATTCTGGAAGAAAGGGGAATAAGTTCTATGTATTAATTTTATTGCAAGTTTTAACTGCTATATTATTCAATATCTCTTTTCTCTTAATCTTTTTTTGTTAATTTTGCTAACTATTGGTTTAAGGTTTAAATATTTGCATCTATTTATATTATATCTAAAAAAATATTTGGTTTAATAAAATCAAATTGTTAACATATTTACATACAATCATGTATAGAACATGGTCACGTCAAGGTTATAGTATATTAAGTATTCTATTTAAAATAAATTTTGAAGATGTGAGAAAATAAAAATAAAATAGGTTTTATAATCTACACAAATTATGATTAGATAATAAAATTACATTTGTTTTTATTATTCTAGATTCCACTGAAAAATTGGGATATTCCAAAAAACAAAAAGAAACTAAGCATATTATTAGTTTGTGGCTTGTTAAAGCTAAAGAGTGCAAAGATGCAGTAGAGTCTAGTCAACATCTTGAAAAACGTGAAAAATAGTGATAAAGGTCCTAAAAATATGAGCAATAGCTCATTCGATCCGAAATGACAATTAGAAAAAGGTGTTTTGAGGATTTTACAGCATGCAAAAAATTCCAATTGTTATTAACAAATTAAGACGAAAAAAAAGGCATTCGTTTTTTGCTTATAACTCAAGAAATATCAAGAGTTAAGGAATTTTAAAGAAAGGTTTTTAAAGAGGAGGAAATTTCCAATAAAAAAGTCCCAACTCCCGGAACTCTATCCATTATTTACAATTTTAATTTGACGTTGAAAATAGGGCTCCGCTCGGCTTTTACGGCATTCGCGCGCCGCCGCTAAATGGGGTTTATCAGATAAAATATTTTTTTATGACATAAAATGTGATTTTTAAAATTTGAAAAAATTCTAGTATTTTCCTAACACTTGAAAGAATCTAACTCAGTTGAAAAAAACATTTTATTACTGTTTTTCAAAAAGTTATTCAATTGTCAACTAACAAATTTTTTCTTAATCTCTGTTGGCATAAACAATGAGATAAAAGGTATAAATAATTGACCTAAAAATTTGAAACTTCGTGGAACCCTTTTCATATGTATACTTTACAAGATCCTGCGATAAATTTTCATATAAGTTTATTAATTTGGGAATTATGATTTTTCATAATTATTGCAAAATGAAATATCTTGCACTATGCAACAGTATACTTTTTTGTGATTTGACAGCACTATCTAAACGGGTACTATTAGATCATATCAAAGCCGCTCATAACTGCTGACACTGGTGGTTTGTGAAAATTAATTGGTGTGAAAATCCAGGTACTCTACTAATTTGGCAATTAAAGAAAATGTTATTTAAATCCTCTACCACACCGCAATTACATGCGGGATTATCTAAAATTTGGTAAGCTCTTATTTAGTTCTTATTATTGCGGAAGTGTGTCTTCTATTTAGTATTTACAAATAATAAATTCTCTATTAATTTTATCATTCTTCCAATCAAAATTTAAAACTAATATTGGGGAAATTAATTCCAAAGATTAGTAACCCGTAATACTGTGAGGCTTCAAAGGTTATGAAAGAAAAGTCAAAATTTTATTTTTCTGTAACAGTGAGAAATGCTCATTTTTCGTGATGGGCAATTTAAAAATGGAATTGGTTTGATTAAGGTGTTGAAATCTAATTCATAACATGGAAAAATGAAAGTTTTATTATTAAAAAAAAAAGGAAGAAATTGAAGCTATCCTACCCCAGTCTGCATATAAAATTATTTAAAGTCTTATAATTAATATCAGTATAATATCATAAACACAAACCAGTGCAGAAACTTTTAAATATTACGATAAGGACGACGCACATGTGCCGATACCTGCTGAGCCCAAATGTTATACAATGGTACGAGCGTTCACAAATACAATGCGCCCGGAAACTACGTTTTTAAAAGTGTCAACAATAATGGATTTTAAGTTAATAAATGGCAATCTGAAATTCAAGAAACAAAGTGATACAAATACCATATGTCTTAAAATAATGGCTTTTGCATAAATCACTGACAACCCGACGTTATGGGAATAAAATTTCAGAAGAAATTAAGACAATTTCAAGGGGGAGAACACGCCACTTGAAGCAATATAAATAACCGAGTTTCTAACACGGAAGGGATTAAGATTTTGGTTTTCGCAAAGTTAACTTCATAGAGCCAAGATTATTAAGAAATTGATTTCGTTAGAGTTGACTGCGTAGTGCCACCGATTATAACGAAATTGGTTTCGTCTACATGCACTGCATAATACTGCAAGATATAGAAGTTATCACGCAATAATCCGCCGTAGCAAGAACAGCGACACGACGACCCCGTTGACCAGGTGATTCAACCCTTGCCTGCTAAATTGAGGACCGAGCCGCTGCCAGCTACGAACCACTACACCTGACGAGGACCATGGACCACGGAACACGACCCCCGACGAGGACCCCCACAGACCACGACGGCCGACACGAGAAGAGGACCACCGCCAACCACGATGCCCTACACCTGACGAGGACCCCTGCCAACCACGACGCCCTACACCTGACGCGGCACAAGGACCACGACCTACGACCCCTGACAAGGACCCCCACGGACAACGACGCCCCACACCTGACGCACTTTACCTAAGCAGTAATTAAAAACAAAAGTTATATTATTTAAATTGGTACTTTGCATGCAATTCCACTCTCAGAATACACACATACACACTACCGTGATAATGGTGTTGTGGGAGAATTCTGTGGTATGTGTTCGACAGAGTCTTACACCTATACTCCAGTTAACCCAACGAGGTAACAATATGGAGAACCTTGAAAGTGCATGTAAGAATTCGCTAAAGAATCCCATGCATTCTCGCGTCCTCTGAGCGGCCACTTGATTTAGCCCATTTTCGCTATTATAAAGGTATTAAGTTGAATAATATAACAAAAATATTCAGGTATCTACTTAACTATATAAATAACAAAAAGGTAATGAGAAAATACATAAGTCATTTAATAAAAAGGTGAAACGAAGTGTACCTAAAGATATTCCCGACAAAAAGTAATCAAAGATAAATTAGGTATAACTCAAAATGAGTTTAGTCAGAAACGATTTTTATTGTATGGTTTTAGGGAAGGAAGTGATATCAAAATAAGCTCCTCCTGTATAGGTTCAAATTTTCATAATAAAAATATATAAAGGTAGAATTATAAATCTAGGTAATGAATAAATAATTGGTCGAATTTAACTCTTTTATTTCACAATTTCTATACCAAACTCTAAATAAGAATGTGGGAGCACAACAATACAACTTGGATTACTAGACGAATCGCGAGGCCATAAATTAAGGGTAACAAGTAATTTAACCACAGCTTTTTATGTAAGAATAACAGGGGTGGGGTAGCTGAGTCACAAAATATTCAAGAGCCGTCACGTGGGGCAGTATTATGAGGTTATTTTTGTGCCATATTGGTTTATTTATGATTATCTCACTTAACTTTAAAAAGAGTATAGATATTATAAGGTGATTTTTAATTTTAATAATTTTAAATAAAAATTTAGTGGCTAGTATTGAGCTTTCTATATCTATAGTTTACATCTGAGAAGATTCAGCTAAAATTGCCAATTAGGGAGTGGATTTCATGCATCCCAGAATCCCAGACAGGTTCTAAGATGTTTAAAAAACTAACAAAAACACGCTTTTCTTGCTAATCGAACTAAAAATTTGAAAATAATATTTAATGACAAAGAGTTTATATTACAGTACTAGAAGCTCGAACATTCATAATGAATCGCCTCAAAATAAAATTATAATAAAATTTAAGTCATTAACCGAATAATTCATTTCAGAGTAAAAAGCGTGGGGTGCTTGATATTTTTTAAATATTACAATCATTCTAATGGCAACTATCTATGGGAGGATAGTTATAAACCGCAGTAAAATGCACCCCACGCCTTTTACTCTGAATTGAATTATTCTGTTAATTTCTTACAGTTTATTATAATTTTATTTTGAGGCGACTCATTATGATTGAATTTTTGATCTTTTACTACTGTAATATAAACTCTTTCCAATTTTTAGTTCGATTAACAAGAAAAGCACGTTTTTCTTTAGTTTTGTTTAACATACATTATATACATAGATAGATACAACCCAAGCTAATAAAGTAATGCACATTCGTATTAGTCTTTGATTTGCTAATGAAATAATAGTGTTATGTCAAAAGATTGGTGTAGGTTTTATTTTCGTGGTGCTTTTGTGAAACAATTGAATGTATTTTAAGCAAATTTTGGAAATTTGATATTCTATGTTAATTTTGCTGGCCATATTTTGAATGATCATTAAAATCAGGTTCCTCATTGCTAGATTTTAAATAAAAAATTATGCTGCATGTGCCAATCCAGTCGATTTTTAATTATGATTGATTTGAAGAGTTTTTTAAGAACACAAGAGGATATGACTATAGCTCTAAAACTATCAGCTAAAATAGGTTCTTAAGAGGTTTCCAGACTTTAATTACGTTAAAATTGCTCCAATCGCCATAGATAGAGACTCCGTTCAAAAGTCTTTAAATTGACAGTAAAATATATTAGTATAATAATGTTTGGTTAAAGAGTCTTTCACGTGACCCCTTGCCTGGCCCAGTGGGAGGCCAATAAAAGAGAACTCCCCCCCGACCCTTACGTTTTGGGCATTACTATCCCTTTTAAAGTAAAAAGTGCAGTGCCAGTTGGCTCGTAAGTACAAGAACCATTATTAATAACTTTTCAATATCAGTATTAGTAATGCAACATTCTTTATCATTAATATCTACATCTAATTGCCAAACTATTTCTTTCCGGTTAATAAAGTTCAATGGAATGTAGATTTATAGCCCTTATTTAAAAAAGGTTTACTATTTAGAAATTCATTATCAGGTTGAAAATTAATAAACTCGATTTTACTCAACCTTTACTTTAGATGTTCTTAATATTTTTTAATTAAAAATCTCACATGTTATTTTTATACCATTAAAGGATGATCTTTATTAAATGATTCTTAGGATCACTATCCTTATTAGAAAAATCTTAACGGTTTTTTGTGTTTTTTCAATTTGCAAAGCAGAATAAATTATCAGAATTAATATTATTGATCGATAATATAAGGAAGCCGTATTAATAGATGTTTTAAGGCGTGTTTACATGATGCCAGTCTCACTGGCATGCCAGCGCTGGCATGGTACTGGCATCATGTAAACACTTTCTTGTGCCAGTCCAGCGCTGTCTGCCAGCGCTGTCTCGAATAGAAAGTTTGTCTATTTTTCATGGCAGTGGCCCTCGTCCGCGTGCCCTCCATCCCCGCGTCAGTGGTTGTAGAAAGTGTAAACACAGCGTTCCAGTGACTGGCATACATGTGAAGGGTAAACTTCACCAAGTAGGAACTAGGATGCCAGTGACACTGTCACCAGCTACTGGATACGTGTAAACGTACCAGTCCAGCGCTGTCCTAATCAAGCACTGGCATGCCAGTAAGACTTACACTTACAAGCACCTTTAATAATACTCAGTTCAAAATACTGAAAAAATTTTACTTGCAATTAATAGGTAAAATGGGTGAATCCGTCAACGATGCCAGAAAAGTATATTTATTTGCGCAAAAATTTAATCTCATAGTGGTAGACAGTTTACACAATTTTTTTTTGCAGTTACATGCATTATTTTTCCAAGTCTTCTTGTATTTACACGGTTTTCTAAGTGTTGCTGAGTCATGAATCTGGGTAATAATCCACAACTGTCAGATAAACAATATCCATACTGCGTAAAATAGAGAGTATGATAACAAGGATATATAACATAAGTGCAAGGTATATGTTGATTAGATTATTTCCTAATCCACACGATCGATTGAAAATTATTATTACTGAGCGTTATGAATAGTATTAACTTTGTACAATGACTTTATGTAATTATTATTATAATTTCAAATAAAATAATACAAATTTAAATTTTATTGTGCACCATTTTGACTTCCAAAATTAATATTAACTTAATATTTAAGTTATTTAAAAGATGTTAATAAATGGCTTATTAAATTCAGTAGTCTAAGTCAGGATTCAGAAAATGAACAAAATTAGAAGCTTCTAATCACACTGTTCTTATTACTTTACTAAATCAGTAGCCTGCTGAAGCGCGATTTAGGCGGACGTGTTAAGTAGTAAAATGGCTCCAGTACTGTCCAGACATCAAAAAATTAGCCTTAGCGTAGCTCTATCCGCTGGGTCAATTAATATAAAGAAAAGAAATAGAAAGACATGGGTTAAGGAATATTTATTACTGCGCGACAGGTTATCCAACATGAATATAATGATTGTTTTAGAAAATCTTGTAATCCCATATATATAAAAACAAGATACTATCTTAAGAGGCAGTATTACGGCAAAAAAAAAGATTGGTAGTAACAGATTTCTTTCAACAGGGAATTTATACCAAGATTTTAAATATAGTTCTCTAAGTAATATCTCAACTCATGCTCTCAATAATTATCCCTAAAACGTTTTCGGCTCCTTATACCGGCGGGTCCAAACTCATCCGATTCTTAGAGCTACCTGAAAAGGTACAACCAAATTCATCCGATACCATAGGTAAATTCATCCGATGTCATCAAGGAGGATTATCATGAGTTGGGTTGAAAACATGGGCATTTATTCTGACCACTAGTAATGGGTTTTTCATTGATATTATCTACATTTTGTGGGGTTAATACCAAAATGAAAAACGAAAATGAATTTCAATTTCTTTTATATCTATTAGAAATATTACATACAAATTTGAATCTATAAATTGTTCTCAAATTCTTAGCAGTAATCATATTTTCAACAAATTTTAGGGATTCTAGCATATGGGAACGTACAATTTTATTTGTTTTCACACTTTGTATTTTAATATATGTATCTACCTGAAATTCTATTAATTTTTTAACAAAAATGAAAACTGATGGATGGCAGTTATAAAAGCTACTGTTAAATTGCGAGTGGAACGATTCGCAACAATTTGTTGTATTTTCTATCGTCGCTATGCATTCCGCCCACATCTTTGGAGGAAACTTCGCATTCTCTTCTATGTGATTGTCTACAATATAATCACAAAATTCAGAAAATTTGTCACCATTTGGTTGGTCACTACAAAAATCAAACACAAAACTTTCTCCAACTTCTTCTGGCTTTAAAAAAGGGAGGCCAAAGATGTGGGACAGCCATTTCCCTGTTTCGGAATTTTTATCTTTGTAGATTTAAACTCTTGTATTTTTCTAAACCATGATTGCGCCAAGTGCAATCTACATCCTTTAATTATAATTTGGCACCAGCGTTTTCGTATAGCATTATGTGCTGCTATTTCGAAATCTACTAGAACAATTGTAGGCTCAAAAGAGACTTGCACGATTTCAAGTATTTTTTTACAAAGTTCACTCCATAATTTTTCTTATCCGGCAACAAACAATAAACCAGTACCTCGTTCACTTATTACACTTTCAAGAGACATATCGCACGTAATCAGAAAATAAGTTTGAAGTTTTTCACGATGAACTTACATTTTATATACCTACCACCTCTCGATAAGCAAATATATTTTCGTCAATCATAAAATAAGGGCTTAAGTATCAGGTAGTTAATAAATCATTAGATAATGACCTCGATAACATTTGACCAGGTAGACAGATTAAAGAATCGGATGAATTTGGCTATGACCCTTTTTTACTTACAGGTATAATATTTCTAAATCGGATGAGTTTGGATGCGCCCCTTTATACATGTTTTGAACAATATATAAAGGTAAGTAAATAAAAGTACTTTTTGTCATAAAAGGTGTTTATTGTGTACCTATACTTTTCTTAGATTTATTTGTTTTTCCATCAAAAGTAAAAAAAAAACTCTTTAATTACATCCCTTTTTCCTTCAATCAGCAAAGCTCCATCAGTTAGATTCTCCAACGTAGTTAAATGAGGAGGAGGAAATAGGGTATGAAACTGTACAGATGAAGAACCTGAAGGGTGTGGCACTTAAATTGTATATGAAGATTGGCTGTGATAATTGTGAGGATACTAAAGGATGTGAGGGCTGGGATACATTTGTTGCTGAGGTGGTTAGCCCTCCCCCATCTACCAAGCTAACATTGTCCGCTGTCGTGGACCTTATCAAACAGCACTAACCAAAACTTTATACAGAGCTGGGATGAAACTACGAACTGTAGACGGGCCAGAGAGTTATTATCTCATGCTAGCGAGGAAACAGCAAAAAAATTTAAGGCATTGACCAGACAAAATCTCCGAACAGCTGTGGGAATCTTAACAGGTTACTGCCAATTACAACAACATCTCTTTAGGATGAAATTAACAGAATCGCCGCTATGCAGAGGTTGCGAACAAAAAGAGGAAACTTTAGAATATATAATGTATGACTGCTCTGCTTTTGCTGAAATTCGTGTTGGACGAGTACTGGTTTACACCAGCCGATGTCAGGGAGATCCCCCTCTGGAGCCTCATCGCCTATTTTAAATCACTAGGCCTAGTGACAGTCTGAGGTGAGGATATCCCTACACATGGGAGGATGTAAAATGAGCCATATGTGGCCTCAGTGCTGGCTTAGCACTAGCTCCAGATCCAGAGGTGGTAAGAAAGTTGAAGATTGGTTGTGGTATTGTGTGGCTGGTAAGTTATAAGTTATAAACTGGACATTTGGTGATTGGGTACGGTACTATGTGGATGGTGAAGGATACGGGGATTGGTGTGGTGAAGATGATGTTTGAAAAGGAGCATAAAATTCACTCTACGATCGTGAAGGAGTGAAAGATTGACATGAAGCCATTTTCGAAAACGTGCACCTACATTTCTGACAACAAACGGCACGTCAACATGCGCAAAGTGTTGCGCGGCGTCTGAAGAGACTAAATGCGATCGCACCTTCCTAAATCCGTTTCTAAATTAGGTTTCTAAATGACTTGGTGAGTCAGTAGCCGTACTTTTTCCTAAAGTTAGAAACTTACCTTCCTGAATATCTGATTTAGTGACTGAATTATTTAGATGACTGAATTTAGTAAGGTCTAATAAGCCTTTAATAAAGAACAAAATTTCGAGAATTTTTTGCGTAAGTAGGTATGTATAATATGCATAAAAGTGAAAATCCAGAAGACGCACATAATTAAAAATTAAAAAACAGCGATTTAAATTTAAAAAAAGCCTCGATTAATCTTCGGAATCTTAAAACTAAATGTTTAAATTTCAATTTAGGCACTTGGTAAGCTTAAAAGTATTGATTGTTCAGCCTTGAAAATGGGGATTTTTGCGTTTTCAGATTTTAAATCGCTAATAACTCGGAAGCGGTTAGCTTTAGCAAAAAATTACAGAAGAGCTTTATTGTTTAAAATGACCCTAAAAAAACAAAAAAAAATATTTTGGGAGCAAAAAAATTTTATTGTATAAATTAATTTAAAAAAATATAGGTTCCGCCCTGCACCCCTCACATCTATTCAAAAGAGGCATTTTTGAACAGGAATCCGCAAAGAAACCTAGTCAGAAATATTTTCCTAACGTTAGCGGTCTTACAACCTGGACTAATAGAGGCCAACCCACCCTCTTAATCACCCGTCAGCATATCTCCGCAAAGAACAAAAAAAAATGAAGAAAAAAAGGTTTTTAGGATAAGTAAAACAATTAAGCATATGAGATAACAAGCTAGGGTTTGAATAAACTACCTACACTATACAAATGTGTAGGGTAGGTTAATAAAAACCCTCGTTGTTTTCGGTGTCAACACGGCGTATTTCAAATATTCTATAAATTAAAAAGAACATTGAAATACAAATATAGTATATAACAATATACGTGACCTGAATCTGATTAATTACAATTTAAGGTTGTTAATGATTCTTAAATACCTGAATAAGATATGTTGTCTTTAAAAATTGATAAAATGGTATACGTCCGTGACTGTAACCTTGGCCACATACTATATTACTCTGTGGGTTAGGAAATATTAAATCATTAAAGATTCTTTGAAAAACATATATTGACAACTCATGCTTTAACGTAAAATATATTGAGTAACTTACCACAACGCCCTTCTATCACCTGTATAACCAGGAGGAATCATATTTTGATTAATCTCAACAATTGGATGTTTGAACACCTCGCCAATATTAAATCTAAACTCCATTTTATATATCTACTAAAAGAACGTTCACTTAATACACTCGCTAAGAAAGTATTCCACACAAAAAGTCCTACACAAGACGACAGATACAGACAGATTTTGATCTATCAGTCACTAATTTTGTATGTTTTTAACACTTTATTTATTGACTGTTTGACATTTACAATATGTTTTGTTTTTAAAATTTCCAGTGCTCTCTTGTAAAATCTCGCAAGCGTGACGTGATCCCGTTACAATACGCGTTGAAGTGTAGAAAAATAATTGACTTGAATGTTGAATGAATCTGCTAGCTACTAAACTAAGCGACTGTGGTGTTGTGCATGTATTGTATTCAGTCGGATGTCGGATTCGTATTGTCTCAACCTCAACAGGGTATATGAAGGTTGGAGTTTGAAGTCGTTTCCTCGCGGTCCCTAGTGCGGTTGCTCTTCGAGCGAACAGCGGCGTCGGTTCAGGTATTATCTCGATTAAGAAAAAAACATCACGCACATGCAAATTTAACTTGTAGGCAGTGACGGATTTCCGGGCCTAGGGCCTAGGGCAGCAACATTTTCAGAACGTTAAAATTTTAGAGCCGAAATATACTAAGCAAAATGAATTAATGATCACTATTAAAGTTTAACCCAAGTGAAGAATTTAAATGGTATTTTATTTTAAATTAAAAGATATTATTTATCTGTATAATATATACAGTGTGTCCCAAAAAGTTTTATACAAATGAAGGAAAATCTTAGCTTGCTTGCTAAAAAAAGAATGTTCTTCATAAAATGCTTTGCATGACCTAGACATCCATAATCAAGTATAAAAATATCAAGGCATTCGCTAGAATACGAAAAAAATGATTTCTGCTGAAGATTAAATATTCAAATTGAATAGAGAGAAAAATGTTCATTCATCAAAATCGTGGCGTTTCCAGTATTCGTTTAAAAAACTGTATGGATAAAAACAAAATTGTTGGGCAATACTTATTATTAAAATTGCATGAATGCAAAAAATTATATCAGTAAATACATTTCTCCAAGACCATTAATGAATGTAATAATTCCGACTTCATTTTTAATAATAGAAAGTGTTCATTTTCACTCTTGAGATAGAATATTCATTCTGAAACACTTGCTTCTTATGTGTTTTGCATGTATTTCCATTCTATAAGTAGTGACGTAATAATATTCTGTAATTGCTTAACAAAAAACATAGATTGCCATGCGAATTTCAAAACTGTCACTCAGTTTGTCAGTGCGATGTTCTAATTGTTTTGCTACATATTTCAATTTAAATAAACAGAATTACTACATGGTCGTGGAGAAAATACAGTCTGTTACACGGTTAGAATGAAAATTCGATTACTTGTGGTTCCTCTCCCTCGCTACGCTCGCGTTCGGAATTCTCCACTCGTATCGAATTTTCATTCTAACCTTGTTACAGAATATACTATACCTACCAATTGTTACATTGTAATAAGAAAGTAGCTACAAACTGCTGCAGTAATTTAGATAGCCTTGTTTAAATAAGGAAATGTAATCTAGTGTGACAGGGAGGTATTTGGACTTTCTTTGACCTCCAAGTTCTTCAGACCTTACCCCTCATCTGGACCTTAAGAGGCCATTTCGAGATGTTGACCATCTAGAAAGAATAATAAAAGAAAAATGTGAACGTATTACACTCAATGTAATTAGAAATGTCACCAATGAATTTAATTAAAAAACAATTATCTGTTTAGAAAGGGACGCTGGATCCTTTGAAGTTAGTATGTAAATTATAGGCATTAGTTATTAGTTTTTGATGAAAATGTTGCTACATTGATAAAAAGGTTATCAGTAGTAGTCATTTTTTTATTGTTTTTATTTAATAAATAATGTAACAATTGATGACTTTTTATTGAAATACTTGATAATTTTTCCTTAGAAACAAAACGATTTTGATGAATGAACATTGTTTTCTCCATTTGAATTTCAACATTCATTTTTTAGCATAAATCATTTTTTTATTTTCCCTGTATTCTTGCAAATGCTTTAAAATTTTACACTTGATTATGGATGTCCAGGTCATGCAGAGCATTTTATGAAGAATTTTTTTTTTGTGACATGCAAGGTAAAACTTTCCTGCATTTCTATAAAACTTTTTGGGACACACTGTATATTTATTTAAAAAACTATAAAAACACTAGATTAGGTACATGAAGATAATTCTTTATTCAGATAACAATACCAAACAATTGTTTTTAGAATTTTCGGTATAAATGTTTTTTTTTTTGAAATTCTAATAAAAGTTTCAGTAGCGGATATGACCTCCTCTTGCATTTATTACGCTTAGACACCGACGTGACATGCTATTTATTAAATGATGAATTGTTTGTTAGTTTGTTAAGGTATCTGTTCCCATTCTTGAAGCAGAGCATCTGTAAGTTGTTGTAGGGTATTTGGCATTTCTCTCTGTCTCATTTGTCTTCCCAACTCATCCCACAGATGTTCTATGGGATTTAAATCCGGACTATTGGGTGGCCAATCCATAACTGTAATTTGATTTTCTTGAAAATAATCTCGAGCTTGTCTGGCGACACGAGGACGGGCATAATCCTGAAAATAAAATCTTCTTCATAATTTTGGGCATAGGGCATTATATTAGGTTCTAAAATATCCGAAATATATCTATTTGCTGTCAAAGTACCACCCCCAATTACAACAAGCTCAGTTCTTCCATTGAAATTTATGCCTCCCCACACCATCCTCCTCCAAACTGGCGAGTTTCAAATTGTATTGGAATCTTTCACCCAGTCTTCTGTAAACTCGGACACATCCATCAGGTCCACACAATCGAAACCGAGACTCGTCTGAGAATTAAACTTGTTTCCATTCCTGTTTAGTCCATTTTCATGTTTTTGGCAAAATGTTAGACACATTCTACGGTATTGTCTTGTTAATTCTGGTACCCTTGCTGACCGTCTAGATCTTAATCCCATTTCACTTAAAGCGATTTCTTATTGTTTGGTTACAGTCTTTATTGAATAATGTTATGTAAAAGAAACTGTTGAATTTATAGTCTTCTATGCAAAATACTAAATACTTTTATATCTCTGATGAGATTACTCTTATATTTATGTATATATAGAGCATTTTAAATTATTGTTTTTCACTTTATTTTGGTGGTGAATGAAAATCTGTATGATTTAATATTTGGCTTACGATAATTATTAGATCTGTACGTGATAACGGTAAAATTGTTAAAATATTTATAATTTTTTTTCAAATACTGGCTATAAGGATAAGTATATTGAAGATGCTCTGTTAAAATCTCTTGAAAATAATGGTTTGGACATAATGAACTGTCGTGGTCAATCTTCTGATAACGCAAGCAATAAGTCAGGTTTATATTCAGGAGTGCAGTCAAGAATCAAAATGATTTATTAGCAGAATATGTTCCTTGTTCTGCTCATTCGTTAAATTTAGTAGGAACTTGTGCAGCTGAATCTGTAACCGAAGCAGTTGACTATTTTTCTACTTCGCAAGAACTTTTTATTTTCTTTACTAAATCAACACATCGATTGAGATCTTAGTGCAGCATACAAATTTAAGACTTAAGAGTCTTTCTCAATTTCGTTCGTTTGCTCGACATGATACATGTTATGCGTTAGAAAAAGAGTGGCCTGGAATAAATTCTGCACTTAAATTTATTGCTCACAATAGTGATGAAAAAGCGACTACGCGATTTGAAGCTACGGGATTGCAGCGAAATATACAGTAGATATCTAGAATCGGCAATTCTGGTCATTGTTGAGAATGTAATTTTAAATCGTTTTAATGCTGCAAAGAAGAAGCTTCAGAAATCTGTCATCTTTGGTACAAATCTACGGTTCTTTGGCATTATTTTTTCAAGATATGAGAGACAAGGAATTTTCTGAATATGAAGATAAACCAATGCACTATCTGGAGTTCAAGTTTATTATTGTTATAATACGGGTCACAAAAAACCTGAAAAATTCAGGCAGTTGAATGCAATGAAATGGGTGAATGAAAGGATGCTTTTATCTGTTCATAAAAACTTTCGCATCAATGTGTATTATCGAATTTTAGATACTTTGAACGTATGATTGGCTTGACGTAAAAGTGCTTATCAAAATCTTGACAAAAATTGATAATTGATAATTTATCTGAAATGGACACAAATGAATTGACCAATCTTACAAATAAATTAGTTAAGTAGTATCTTTACGATTTGGAAGAGACCTGAGAGAATGAATGTATTCATATAGTATGTCAACTAAAAGATTCCCTTGTGAATACAGAAGATTAACGTGCCGCAGAAATATGCAATGTATTATATACTCAAATTCTTCGAGATGTTTATCTAAATGTAGACATTGCTCTACGTATGTTTTTAAGTATTCCTGCTTCGAATTGTTCAGGAGAGAGATATTCTTCCACGTTGCAAAGAGTTAAATTTTATTTACGCGCAAGTATGGGTCAATATGGACTTAATGCTTTGGCATTGTCTATTAAAACTCAATTAGTTCAAGAAGAGGAAACAGTAGAACACATATTGTATGACTGCTCTGCTTTTTCTGAAATCAGAAGATCCGTGTTGGGCGAGTACTGGCTTACACCTCAGGGAGATCCCCTCGGAAGCCTCATCACCTATTTTAAATCACTAGGCCTGGTGACAGCCTGAGGTGAGGATATCCCTACACACGGGAGGATGCACAATGGGTCATGTGTGGCCTCAGTGCTGGCTGAGCACTAGCTCACCCCTCCCCAAATTTCCAGATCCAGATCCAGAACTGGATTACGATGACATAGTCGACGTTTTTGCATGGCCAAAAAAAAATTAAAAATTAAGCAGTAGGTACATGATAATTCGATAAAAATGATTATTTCTTTTTATTTGCAAGAGTTTAATAAACATTTCTTTTTATTCTTTATTACTTCAATTGTGAATCAGAGTGTAAGGACTTTTGTTGATAAAAAAGGGTGGCGTATCAGACCGGGCCTAGGGTGTCAGTAAGCCTAAATCCGACCCTGCTTGCAGGTACCAGGCTGTAGCAAATAAACTATTTTCACAAATTACTATACTATTTTTGGACCTGATTTTTACGTTGATAGGAAGTTGTTAAGTTTATAATTGATTGCGTGTGAACAATGTACCTAAATGCTTTTGTTAAATAAGAGATTCAAGTATACGTAGTAACTACTTATTGAATTGTATAAAGTTTTCGAGAGATAAGTAAAGTTACAATCAAAATAGAACTACATAGGTAAGTTACACGAAAGCAATTTATATAATAAGACGGCAGTAAGCTGAAACAAAATATACCATTTAGGATTTTCCTAGAAAATGCAACAAACAACTGTAATTAACAAAAAAATGAAAAAAGTTGATATATTTCTTTCACAACTTAAGTTTTAACTAAAGAAATGAACGTGAATAAAGAAATATAGAGTTTTTGTCCATAAATTTAAGCCGGCTACCCACTATGCGATGCTTCTCAGTCCTTCGCGACAAAACGTTCGGTTCGTGTGCATCCACAAAACTACTTAATCTAGTTCTATGTATTTAGTTTATATTATAAATAATGCTGTTTTATTTACGATACTTAAGTAGTAGAATAAAATACATACAAATATTTATAATTAACATTTATTGAAAAACAAAACAATTAACTATAGACGATGAAGGGGCGGTGGGGTGGTGCAGTGAAGGGTGGGATGGATGCAAAAGCCTGAGTGGCTGACCGCTACTAGGCTTTTGGATACCCCCCCCCCGAATCGGTACGACTCTGGTGTAATAGCCTCCCAGAGGCACACCCCGGGCAACGGCAAGCTGGGAGAGGGCCTGATGTCCCTCCCTCATCTTACGGCTAATAATTACACAAACAACCCCAAGTGAAGGGGTGAGGTACGGTGCCGATGTACCTACTGAATGACCAACGGGTTAAGTTAGTCGCTAACGGTCCCCTAGGGGCACCGGGCGAAACCCCCTTGTAACTAGCCTTACCTGATCATGCGGGGCTCTGATCAGGTGGACCATTCCTTCCCCAGCTTCTCGTGGGACTCATATGGACATGGAACTAGAAGAACAAACGGAAACGAAGCCGGAAGTCGAATGGCAGGTGGCGAAAGGAAAACGCCGGAAAGCTAATGCTCAAAGGCAAGCTAAAAAGGCGGGGAGGCCAAAACCAGAAGCTGTAAGGCAGGTGGAAAAGGCAAAGGCCCAGAAACCACAAGCCGAAAGGCAAGCGCGAAAGGGCAGTTTGAAGGTCAATTTGGAGGAAGATATTGACCTAATGTCGATCGAGAAAGTCATCCAGGCACGACTATCGGGTACCTCAAAGAACAAGGTACGGAGACTTGTGAAGTCTCTAGAAAAGGGTAAGACCGAAAATAAGGAGGAGAAGAAGGAGAAGCCAAAGCCTACAGCACAGGTAACTCCTAAGCAGAAAGGCCAACAGCCCAGCACCTCCAAAAAGCGGTCAAGGTCCGATGAAAGCACACCTCCCGAGGTACACCTCAAAAAGAGGAATATTGAGGGAAGATCTTTTAAAGAGGCCTTGACAGCTGTAAGGGTGGCAGTTGTAGAAGCTGGATACCCAGAAAGAAAGCTAGATCCTACAATCCTAAGGTAGTAGAATCAGCAATTGAGAATGCACTGGAGAATATACCGGAAGACGGCCCTCAAGTAATGTAAGTGCAAGATGAGGCCGGGTTTTTTGCTGGTCACAGACGCAGACGATGCGAGTGCACAATGGCAAAAGGATGTAGTTCCAAGTCTAAAACCCTGGGATGGCGCAAGCCTCCAGGCCAAGGACGAGACAGACATCCCAAAGCCGTGTACATGCACCGTGCACATACCAGATAAGGATGGGGTAAGGCTGGATGCCGACCGCATCCTTAGAAGACTAAAGGTTGGCAACCACAAGCTGAACACCGGGCTGTGGACAGTCTTTGGAAAAAGTACAACAGTCAAGGGACAGGTATGGACGTTCTCCATGGATAAGGAGTCCGTGGAGGCGCTAAAAGCGCAGGACATGCTCACCCACTTTGAGATAGGGAAAATTAAATTCCGTCTAAAGGGGGAAGAGCGTCCTGTGACTCAGGGAAGCCCAGAGTCGGAGGCAGGCTTAACGGCCCACCACGACAATGAGCCGCCCGAAGATGGGAAGACCACAGACCCCTCCAGCAAAAGTCGCGCCACGACTGTGAAAGTGATTGCTGGGAGAGTAAGTGTCAACCTTCCATGGAAATGTAGGTGCAGTCAGGGTCCTGCAGGCAAATCTCCAACATGCAAAGGCTGCATCGAACAGAGTGTGTCGGAGATTTGAGAGAGAAGGCGTGGACGTAGCCCTCCTGCGGGAACCATGGCTATACGGAGACAGGGTCGCAGGCCTTAAAGCGCACCAAGGTGAGTTAATATATGACACAAAGGCTATAAGGCCTCGTGCCTGTATATTGTTTACTAAGACAGTTGGATGTAAGCTAATTCCGGTGCTATGCACTGGGGATTTTGTTGCAGCCATACTGTCAATATGCACGGAAGAAGGCATCAGAAGGCTAATGGTCTGTTAAGCGTACTTTCCTGGAGAAGATAGAGTTTGCCCTCCAGGCCACCTAATGGACATCATAAGCCAAAGCCGGAGGGAAAACCTACCATTGATCGTGGGGGTCGATGCCAATGCTCATCACATAGCGTGGGGTAGTACGGACGTCAACCCGAGAGGTGAGCATCTATTACAATTTATACTTAGTAATAGCTTACAGATATTAAACAGACTCAAAAAGCCAACGTTTGTAACAGTTTCGCGCAGGGAGGTCCTTAATGTGACCCTCTGCACAAACAACATCTACGACAAGATTGAAAACTGGCTTGTCTTGGACAAGTCGTCTGGGTCGGATCCAGGCATGTGAGGTTCAATATTGTTACCCCCAAAAATTATTGAGACCACGTTCAGAAATCCCCTCAATGAAAATCTCGAGACAGAACGGTGTCAATAAGAGATGTGTCCAGTTTGGACTGGGAGGTGGACATGGTAAGCGAGGCTATTGTGTTGGCTCATCGTGAAAGCTGCCCGGAACAGACAAGAGAGTACACAAGAAACACTCCCTGGTGGAACGAACACCTACAGAAGCTTAGGACTCAGGTGAGAAGGCTGTTTAATAAGGCCAAAACCGTTCATAACTGGGAAGAGTATCGACAAAAGTTAACGCTGTACAATAAAGAAATCCGAAAAGCCTGGAGGAGGTTCTGCGATGAAGTGCAAACGACCCCCGCATGTTCAAGAATCCACAAGGTCCTGGCTAAGGATGGTACAGCGAAAGAGGTCGGCCTCCTCAAAAAGTAAAACGTTGGGGGAAAGTTTAAGAATGCTAACATTGGCACACTTTCCTGGCTCACGGTTTATGGAAGCGGATAGCGCAGGCCACGGTCAAAAACCAGTAAGGCCATCAAGGGATGTAATTATAACACACCTGTGTAAAATCTTTAAGGCTCGTTTGGCCTATAGATTTATACCAGCTGTGTGGCAGAAGGTGGAAGTCCTATATCTCCCTAAAGTGGGGAGGATGACGGACCAAACAACCAAGTCATACAGACCAATAAGTTTATCGTCATTCGTAGCAAAAACGCTGGAGAAACTGTTCGATAGATATATAAGGGACGAAATCTTAACGGAGAACCCATTAAGTGATCGTCAATATGCATACCAGCGGGGAAAATCCACAGACCTAGCGCTGGATGACTTAAACAGGTATTATCAAAGTCAATTCAAGACAAAGAAGTAGCCCTAGCGGCGTTTATTGACATCAAAGGAGTCTTCAGTAATGTGGGATCCGAGTCAGTGAACGACGCACTTTCAAGGAGGGAAGTCGCCCCACTAATATGCCAATGGATGTATGCCAACCTTACGCATAAGATCGTAGTGTCCAAGTAAGCTGAGGCGTCTATTGAGGCAACAGTGGGAAGGTGCTATCCGCAAGGAGGGGTACTGGTCGCCTCTACTGTGGTCAGCACTTGTGGATGACCTCCTTAAGAAACTCCTCAATGAAAGCCTTCACTGCCTAGGTTTCGCAGATGATACGGCCATAATCATTCAGGGGAAGTTTCTGGGCACAGTATCAGAGCGGATGCAGTCTGCAATGAATATGGTGTACAAGTGGTGCAAGGATGAAGGCCTAACAGTCAATCCACAAAAAGCATCAGTTGTCCCTTTCACTAATAAAAGAGCGTTAAAAGGCTTAAAACCAATAACACTCAATAACGTGCTGGTTCCAATGGCCACAGAAGCTGATTACCTGGGTGTGTTGTGTGACCAGAGGCTATCATGGAAGCAACACATTCAAAAGGTCACATATAAAGCTACAATAGCCCTTGGTAGGTGTAGACAATTGTGTGGCAGGAACTGGGGCTTGAACCCCAAAATGAACCTATGGTTATATAGACAAGTCATTAGACCAATGCTAACCTATGGTTCCGTGGTGTGGTGGAGTAGAACGCAGCAGTCCGTGGTGATCAGGCAGCTGGAAAGCATTCAAAGGCAGGCGTGTCTGTTACAGGTGCCATGGGGACCGCCCCAACGGACGCACTACAGGTTCCACTCAACCTACCACCATTGCACATTTACATTCAGGGCGAGACTATGGCAACTGCTCACAGGCTGCTAGAAGGCCAGGCCCCCATTATACCTTATTAAAAGGAAAAAAGCAAGCAGAGTTATACAATAGGGTTAAGGCAGACCAAATAATGAGCATGCCTCGGGACAGGATAGTCCCCAGGTATAACTTTGTGAGAAACTTTCGAGTCGAAATACTGGAAAGGGACTCATGGAACAATGGTCCCCCAATCCAAGTGGAGTCAATTTGGTATACCGATGGCTCAAAGACTGAGAAAGGCACCGAATCAGGTATATACAGTAGAGGACACAGGATAAAAGTCCAAATAAGTCTAGGTGCGTATGCCACAGTGTTTTAGGCTAAATTAATGGCCATACATAACTGTGCAACGGAGATCGTAAGTCAGGGTATAACGGGTAAAAACGTAGTCATATACTCGGACAGCCAAGCAGCTCTAAAGGCGATAGTCTCAGCACAAATAAGCTCACAGCTGGTGTGGGACTGCGTTGGGGCCCTGACACATGCCGCAAGTCAAAATTCTCTGACACTGGCATGGATACCAGGACACTCAGGGTTTCGATGCAATGAGAAGGCTGATGAATTGGCCCGTGCGGAAGCTAATACCCCAATGATTGGTCCGGAACCATTCGGTTCTGACACATTCAGAAAGGCAGCCATTGAGAAATGGAGGCTAGAGAAGGCCCAGGAGTGGTGGGAAAAATCACCGGGCAAGCGACAAGTCAAAGTCTTCATAAAGGGACACTCGGCGAAGTTTACTGCAGAGCTGCTATCACAAAGGCGAAACGATGTCAGAATGATTGTCAGTCTCTTGACAGGACATTGTAGGCTCAAGAAACACATGAGTCAGTTGAACTTAGCAGATGAAGACATCTGTCGATACTGTCAAGAGGATGAGGAAACTGCATTTCATGTCCTATGCCAATGCGAAGGCCTTGCAAGAACGCGGTATCTAGTACTGGGAGACGAGAAACCGGCTGCTCCAAGTTATGCGGAGTAGCCACTGTCAAGGCTATTAAGTCTCATTAAGAGGGCAGGGCTGGACAAGGTTCTCTAATCCTATCCTTGAGATAATGGGTGGTCACAATAGATCTGCAAAGGTCGCAGTGATACAGGCTAACAGCCAACCCAATAAACATCTAATCTATTAGACGATGAACAAATATGAAAATATTGTATTGTAAAAATTTTCGAAAGATAGATAGTTCAAATATAGAACTGAGCACATGTGCCGTGTTGATCAGTGGTTTAAGCGAGTGTCTTACGTTAAAACACTAATAGTAAACCTTGGTTCGATTTAAGGCGTTAGTTTTTTTTAAATGAAAAAATTTATGTTTTTTCTGTGACCTTGTTATGGCAAAACTACTCTGATTAAAAAACTGAATATTTGTAAATAGTAATGTGTTGGAAACCTATTATTACAAATTCTCAGATATTTATTTCGTGTAATTGTCTAATGTGCCATCGGATAAAATCACACTGTATAATTTTTGTCCGTTTGTGTTTTGTTTTATATTTGTAGTTACCACATTTGTAAATGTAAATCAGAAAACCGTGGTTCATTCCTTAGATATACTTCCGTGCGGAAATGAACTTTCATGGGGGTCGAGAGTGTGATAAGTTACTTTCCAATATGGTCGTAGGAAAATGTATTGCAAAAGTACCGTGATAAACAATTAAAGGTAGTGGTAATTTATTAACAAACTGTATTCTAGTGGGTCAATCTACAGGTATAAAGATATTTGAATACTTCTCAAAGAAAGTTTTTAGTTAAAATACAGCAAACAAATGAAGAAACTACGAATAAAATCGCAACATACTACGGAATTAATATAAATATTCCAAGTCAAATTACTGGAGAAATATGTTGATGGATTCTTTAGATTCTGCAATACAGGACAGTCACTTGACTTAATTGGGGAATTTCCTTTCATTCGAAAATTTTTTATTATCAAATCAAATCTAATCAAAATATTTTATTTGCCTACTCAGTATATCAACAATTAAAATAAAATAAATAAACAACAATATAAAGTTCTCTTGAGTGACAAAAGGAACTTTCCACGATTATAAAAACCGATAACATTAGTTCCCTGAGAGGGAACCAATGCGAAAAGACCCTAAAAACTAAAAAAAATAAATATTATTAATAACATTCTTAATATGTTCAGCTTTATATAAAGAAAAATAATAAAAAAATATACATTATACCCATTTTTGTAAAATGCTCGGAACAAAAAGATAATATATAAAAATATAAAGAAAACTGTGTATATTTTAAGTTACCTAAGTTTTTTAAATTATTATTGTCTACAAGTGTTATTCAACCTTAAATATACAGAGAGAAAATAGAGAAAAATTGAGAGAGAGAGAGAGAGAAAGGGAGAGAAAGAGAGAGAGGATGGAGGAGAGACAGCCCCGAGAAAGAAGCCCCCGGAGTTTCCAAACTATCGACGAGTGGTTCCAATCTTAGTTTAAATTATTTTTTAGATGATTTCTGTTAACAATAATATATTTTAAATTTATAATAAATTTTGTTCGTTTAAAAGTCTATCTGTTATATAGCTTTAGAAAAACTTATTAAAGATTTTTGTTTTAACTGATTAAGAAGATTGTTCCATATTCTAACTGCGGTAAAAGTAAAAGATCTCTGAAAAGCTGCTGTTCTGTGTCGAGGAGTTATAAGTCTCAAATTATTTCGAGTTCCATAAATTTGTGAAAAAAACGCAAATTTTTCAATTAAATAAGAAGGTTTTTGTGATTTAATAACTTTATAAACAAATCTATGCATATGGATGCTTCTACGATAATTCATGTTTAGAGTTTTGTGACGGTTTAAATAAGGAGTTATATGATTTCTGTAGGGAATATTGTAAGAGAATCGCATGCACGAATTTTGTAATTTTTGTATACTTTTTTTAGTTTTACTGTTTAGGGACTCTCCGTAAACGACATCAGCATAGTCAAATAGAGAAAGAACTAACGTGTTACATAAATAATATTTCTGTGTACCATTTAGAAAACGTTTGAATCTATACAGAGTTTTTAGGCGTCAGTATGCCGCAATTAATTTCTTTTTTATATGCAGATCGAAAGAAAGAGAACCGTCCAATGTGACTCCCAAGTGTTTAGCTTCTTGAACAACAGGAATACACTTGTCGCCAACATATAATTTAATATTTTTTTCTATATACTCCCTATTTAATTTATTATTATCAAATATAATAATTTGGGACTTTTGTGGGTTAAGTTTTAGATTATGATTATTGGCAAAAATATTTACGTTTTTCAAATCTGCATCTAGGATTTTTTGGGTTTCTTGAATTGTGTTTTTGTTTATAGGAACGTAGATTTCTGAATCATCAGCAAACTGCTTAAGTTTTGAGTGTGAGACACTCCGATGCATACCAGATATGTAAATGGAAAACAGTATTGGGGAAAGTCCCGAACCTTGTGGGACTCCTTGCTTAATTAATCGAAAATTTGATGTTTCATTTTCAACCCCAGTATCTGTAGTTTTATTTACTATGGTACGACTGTATCTTTCATTTAACATGCTATTTATAAGGTTGGAAGACCTATTAGAAAATCCAAAATACTTAAGTTTGTCTATTAACATTTCATGGCTTAAAGTGTCAAACGCCTTACTGAAGTCCAAAAGGACCATGCAGGTACTGTTTCCATTTTCTTCATAGTGCCTTACGTCATTTAAAATACTAACAAGAGCAGTACTGGTACTAAAGTGTTTCCTAAATCCTGACTGGCAGTAAGGAAGAAGATTGTTGTTTTCCAAGTAAGTATTTATTTGTTGACAGATATGCTTCTCGAATATTTTGGAAGCTGCTGGTAATATACTAATTGGTCGCAGGTCCTTATACTCCTTATGTTTTGACACTTTAGGCATGGGTTTTCCTAACGCTTTTTAGTAGATTTATATCTACTATTCAGCTGGTTCGCAAGTCACCACTTCGGGAAAATTTCACTACAGTTTTTCGTTTTGGGCCCCCCTGACTTCAAAAACACCTTCCGTTCAAAAGTTTATATATATATATATATATATATATATATATGTATATATATATGTATAGTTCCGATATAACGAAATCTGTGGACACGATAGCGGTCGCATTTCTTAACGGATCGAAATGAAATTTGGTACAAAAATCAATCGTCCAAAAATCTCGGTCGAGTTCGTTAATGGGCCAAATCGGTAAGGCCGTTTGGGCGTGACATTAAATCAAAATGGAAAAAAATTCGTAACTTTTTTACTTCACCCTGTACAAAAAAATGTTACAGGACTTTTTTGTTTGTCTTAAAGAGACCTACAACTTTTATCTAAAACATTTTTTTCTAAAACGTATACTTTTAATATATTCAATTAATATAAATCTACTGATGCGCCTGGCTTACCAAGGGCCATTTTTTTCAAATGGCCGGGTAAGTTTCATTTAATATGCAGCTATTAATTATGTTTATTAATGCACCGGCACAGAATGGCAGACAGAGTTTAATATCTTTAATTGAGAGCTGTCTTCCCCAATAGCATTTGAAGAAATGGAATCAATAATTTTTTTAAGATTTTTCTCATTTATTAACTGAAAGTGAAGGGTTACATTAGTTGCTTTATTATTTTTATAAAATTCAATTATTTTTGGAGATGTTGTATCTGGCAAGTTATCAGTTTCTTGAAAAAAATTTTGAATTTCAGTAGCATTTTTTAGATTTTCAGGGATATCTATTTGGTTTTTAGTTTTGGTGATATTTAGTTTTTGTACAGAGTTCCACAATTCTTTGCCTTTCTTCTGCGCCAATACATTAAAATATGTAGTTCTCTCCCTAATTATTATTGCATGCTTCAGGTAATTCCTAAGTTGCTCTTAGTAATTATGATCCCTTTCTAATTTAGTTCTCAAAAATTTGCGGAAGGCCTTATCTCTTAATTTTATTAAAAATTTAACATTTTCCGTCATCCACAGAGTAAAAGGTTTTTCAACAAATGTTTTTGTTTTTATTGGCGCATGTTTATTAAGAATATTTAATGAAAAATCATTAAAAACGTTTACCTTATATAATCTACGTCATTAGATCGGTAAACTTCTTCCCATTTTAATTTTTGCCCATCACTTAAAAATTGGTTAAAATTTATATTATTATAATCTCTAGATTGAATTGTTTTTTTATATTTGGAAAGCTAGGTTTTTGAAACACTGTATAAACCAGATTATGGTCAGTGATACAGTGCGGAATTGGCAATGACTCAGATTTTAGCGCTTTTAAAGACCGACTGCTAATTATTAAATCTATAAGGCTACTTTGATTATTTACAAAATTTATTCTATTCGGTTGTAATAGTATATTACGTATCAAGAGTGGTAAGTAGGACATTACGTACGAGTGGAAAAGTTACGCACGAAGCCGCGTAGCGGCGAGTGCGTAATTACACGAGTACGTAATACCTCTTACCACTCGAGTTACGTAGGTACTATGCTTTATCTACGACTCAATATTTTAATTTTAATTCTAAATATTTGACATCTCTAAAAAAATATATGACGTACGTACTGTACTGTTCTGTTATCTACTCCTTGACAGTAAATGTCATTTATACTCATTGTCACCATGCAGGGTAAGTAAGCTATAACGCTCAGTCGTGCGTAATGAAACGTCATTCCAACATGACATTTCATTACGCACAACTGTGCGTTATGATTACTTACCCTGCATGGTGACAATGAGTATAAATGACATATACTGTCAAAGGAGTAGATAAAATATGTTGTGTCAGATCAAAAGATTCAGTTATATGTTTTAACCTATTACACTGGGGGGTATCTATCAAAAAGTTAATATTTAAATCTCCTGTAATTATGATATACTTAAACCTTATATTATGTGTGTTAAATATTTAACTGTGGTAAACAATCAGACATGATGAAATATTTGTTAAAGTATTTTCTGTGGGTTAAGTGATAAAAAAACGCCTCTTAAGACCATGTATATATTTATTTTAAACAAATAGTATAAAGTCATTTATAAAAAATTAACTAGATCAAACCAGATGAGAAAAAAACAGTAATTATAAATTATAAATGTATATTTGTAAAAATAATTTACTATACAAAAATAATGGCTTTAACTTTTCTATTCCTTAAAATGATATTTGACTATGCATGCTGCAATGAATAAATTTGGGAAATAACGGCTACTGTTTGATTGCCTTGATTTTTCATTGATAAACCTTAAGCGGTCTATAAAACCCCATATGTTCTTGAACATATGGACGAGTTTATATAACATTATTACAAAATCATTTAAGTCACCATAATTTATTCACAAGAATTTAATTTATGCTTTAACAAATTCTACATATTAACTGTTAGGTCCAGCCAAAGAAAAACTGTATCCCTATCCAAACAAAAAAAAAATATCTGCATCGGCCAGTTCAAATTTAAGTGATAAATTCTACAAATCAATGAATACATTCTGTTATTCTTATAAATGTTCCTGATTGTATTATTCATAAAGTGTTGCTAGCGTAAAGTACTCTTATTAAGGAAGTTGCTAGTACCAGTGGGTTTTATATTAGTTTTAATTAAATTTAAACAGCTACATAGATGTATCTGGTCACTATCGTTTGAGAACTTAACCAGAAAAGAACCGGTAAACGTAAGAATGTACGGCAGGAACATAAGTTCAGTACAAAAATTTAAATACTTGGGATCCTGGCTAAGTAACATATTGGACCCGGATAAAGAAATCAGAGCCAGAATCGAACAAGCCAGACATACATTTAACAACATGAAACAACTTTTGTCCAATTCCAGGTTGAATCTCGATCTTCGTTATCGGTTTGTTAAATGTTATGTATACTCTGTGTTTCTTTATGGATGCGAGACCTGGACCCTGAAGGCCAACACGATCAATAGACTAGAGACGTTCGAAATGTGGGTTCTACGCAGACTGCTAAAGATTCCATGGGTGGAACACATCACGAATATTGAAGTGCTTAGAAGAGCAAATCGTGAACGAGAGCTATTTGAAATAATTATAAAACAAAAGGCCGCTTATTTGGGACATATAATGAGAAATAGCAATTACGATTTGCTCAGGCTTATACTGGAGGGAAAGATCGAAGGTAAACGCGGTATTGGAAGGAAGAAGCACTCCTGGCTTAAGAATATTCGGGACTGGACGGGTCTAGATGCCCATTCCCTGTTCCGAATAGCGCAGGATCGACAAGAGTTCTCCACAATTGTGTCCAACCACCGATAACTGGAGATGACCTACCAACAAAAACGATAGCACAATTTTCCGAATGATAATAATATTTTAGCTTTTAATTTAAAGGATCTGTAATATTTAACAAAATTCCAAAGTTTAAGGGTGGACCACACGCAGTATAACTGAAATAATTGTAATTATGAGTAGATTTAAAAGTTAAGGAGAGAAATATAAAATGTACAGTTCAAAGTTTGAAAGGGAAATGGAAAGTTAAAAATTTAGAATAAAACTAAGTTGTCTGAGTATAGTTAATTACTAAAACTGAAATAAAATAAACCGTTTCCAAAAGTTATTTGATACAAGATAAATACCCATTTCGTTATAAAATGATAAAAAAGAGAGCTAGAATTATATCCCTGTATACTTATGTACCGGAATGTAATTTACTATGGTAAAAACTAAACTTCGGCAAAATATAAACATAATTTGTAGGTTAATGTAAAATGATTATTTGCTTTGCAGTAAACATTGAATTTCTTTGAAAGTTTTTCCTTTAGTTTCAGGTACATAGAAAGTGGTGAAAACGACACAAGCAAATGCAAAAAACGCAAACATAAAGAAAGTACCATCTTTACCTAATCCCTCTGTCATATCATTGAAAAATTGGGTCATTAAAAAAGATGCAATCCAACAAGAAGCTGAGCTGGCACTGGCTGAAATTTTTTTAACATTTGTGGGAAATAGTTCTGAAGAAACAGTCCACGGTAAACAAGCCAAACCAGCTTGATAAGCAAATACTAAAACTAGAATACTAGTTAATGGTATCCAATTTATTGGTTCGGTATTAATAATGCCATTACTTTCTATAAAGTAAAATATACCTAATAACATTAACGATAAACCCGTTAGTCCAGAAGAAAATATTAATAGAGTCTTTCTTCCAAATTTATCAGCAAAAACAGGACTAGGTAAACTAAATATTAAAATAGCTGCGCCTATAACTATAGATGAATATTCAGAAGGTAAAACATTACCAGAAGATTCAAATATTGGTTGTAAATAAAAAGTTATAGCATTCCACCCACAAAGTTGTTGAAAAGATATTAGTGATAGTGAAACTATAAAACCTTTTCTCAAACCTCTGTTTGTAAAAATATTCGTAAAACTTACAGAACCTTTCTCTTGTTCTAGAGTATCTTTAATTTGTTTAAGTTCAATTTGAACACCTAGTTTGTCTTGAGATCTTAACTTCATCAATACTATTTCGGCTTCCTTAAGTTTATTAGCTCCTACTAAGTAAATAGGCGATTCTGTGCCAAATATAAAAAACAAAATACAGAAAATAATAGGAAAAATGGCATTAAATAAATTAAACACCTGCACATTAAAAAATGGTCCAACAACATAGGGCAAAAAGTTACCAGTTGCCCAAAATATAGTAAGTGTCACAGAGTAGAAGCCTCTCTTGGGTTCATCGGCAACTTCTGCTATATAAATAGGCAGAAGAGTATATCCACCTCCAACAGCAAGACCACCAAAAAGTCGTCCGAAGTAGAGGAGATATATATTTGTTGCAAATGCCATGGCAAGGTAAGCGATGATATGGAAGATACCTATTGTCAGCAAACTTATTTTTCTTCCTAAACAAGAAAATAGGTATATGTGTAGAATTGAATTTAACACTGAAATAAAGTTTAATAAATAATTTAACTATAATTTATTATTACACACACTAATTATTTGAAACATAAACAGTAAGGCTGATGACATAGTGGTTGAAGAAATTAATATGAAAAATCATATACAATCCATAAAATTTCATAGGATTGTCTTGGTGATTTTATTTTGTTTTATTCTGTGTTTATCTTCTTTGATTCTTATTTGAATTGAAGATCCACAACGGCTTCTCTCAATCAAGATCTGAGAATTGTTGACGAGTGGAGAAGAATCTTGTTAATTTTAACGCTTCTAAGACAAAGACATGTTGCCTAATCAACAAGAGGCAAGCGACTCCATTTCGCTGGTTGGTATAACGATTTCCCAGGAATTACTATGGAACGAACATATTGCATCCATAGCAATTGCAGCAGGAAAGAAATTAGGTTTTCTTTTTAGAGCACGAAAATATTTTTCTCCATCCAACTTAGCTACTCTTTACAAAGCCCAAATACGACCTAATCTTGAATACTGCTCTCATGTATGGGGTTCGGCAGCTCCGTCAAAGCTCAGAGTTCTTGATGCAATACAGGGAAGAGCAGTTCGACTAATAAACGACACCAGTATCACCAAAAACCTAGCCCCATTGTCCCACCGAAGAGCAGTGTCTGATCTCTCCTTGTTTTACCGATACATAAACGGATTTTGCTCAGAACAACTCCGCTCTATAATAGTGCCTCCACTTTCCAGACCAACCAGAGCAACGCGACGTGCCAACTCCATTCACCCTTATACTGTTCAGTGCCAGACATCGAGAACAGATCGATTTGATCGTTCCTTTATCCCCAGGGTCTCCAGATTGTGGAACTCCTTACCCTCCCACGTTTTCCCAACTCGTCCTAACTTGCAGGTCTTTAAATACCAAATTAATTAATTGTCTCTTCTGTCCCAATATATGTTCTCGGTACATTTGTATTCAGGTCTTCACCTACGAGGACATTCTTAATAAAAAAATGTATAGAAGCTGTAGACATTAGAGCCCAAAACCTCCCAGACCTCCATTCGAAGAAACTGATGAGTAGTTTATTAAAATTCTTTAAATTTGTCAAGATGTTGTCCGACTACACTGACGCTTTTAATATATTCATGTTGTTTACCCATAATATTCAAGATATATTTAAAAGAAAATGAATGTCATCTTCAAAGAGCTCTACTTTAATATTATTATTTGAAAGTAATAATTGTATTGCAGTAGAACTAGAAGATGTGTATCATGTTAATTTCTTCTATTTTAGTAAAAATATATCGTTACCAGCTTAATATAAGTCTGTGATTTTCCATTGTTTAGAAATTGTAATTATACTAACCATAGTAATCTGCCAAATAGCTAAATGGTACTCCTCCTAAAATCGCCCCTATATTAATTAAAGAAGCAATAAAAGCATCCTCATTCTTCGTTATTGGCCTTGACAAAGGATTAATTAAAGAATCATTTGAATACAGTTTAGAGTACATTGGAGATGTCCATGTCATTGTTATGTCCCCAGAAGTAGCCAAAAGATCCACTAAAAGTTTAATAATCTAAATAATGAAACATATTTTAACAAAGCGCGTATTTTTTACAAACAAGTTTTTAAAATTCTATCTTAACAATTTAGCAAATTATTTATTTAAAAATGTGTTATCGTTTTTACGAAATTATGTTCAGTTGTCACAGTACATTCGGTTTCTTCGATATTGTATGTAGTAATTATTAACCTAATTTCAAATATTTAAAAGCAAAAACGAAACAGTTGAGACCACTTACATCCACTTATGATTGCTTGAAATCATTTCCGATCTTTTGTAATCACTTGAAATTGCTTAATTACCTCTGAGCACTTGCTATGATCACTTGCTATCACTTAAAATCAGTTGTGATCATTTGTGACTCATGAGTTTAATTAAAACCACCGTATTTTTCTTTTGTGTATATTTTTAAGGAAATGGGACAACTCGCCGTAGGGACAACTCGCTGTAGGGACAACTGGCCGCCGATATTGATGGTTTTTTCAACAACCCCTAAAAGTGATAGTTATGTATGTTGTTACTTTTTCTCAATTAAAGTAGACATAAAGTTAAAGAACTGTTAAAAGATAATGGTTCGATTTTATTAAATAGATACTAATATAAGAGGTAATTAAAATATAATTTAATAACACTTTCTCGTGATCTAGCCGTAATGGTATATTGTGTATCTAGTTGGAAAAGCGATACATTTCCGGACGACAATGTAAATTGTTGGCCGAAGCGTTTAGCCGAGGCCAACAAACATTGAGAGTCCGGGAATGTGCTTTTATTACAAAATACACATACTATTTTTTCTAAAATCGCATTAAATATAATCGTAAACTAAGAAAGTTTTATATATGCATTACTGTTTTTGATTATCATCGTATTTTCTATGAAACCGTTTCGTTGACATTGTTTGTTAATCATTGTTTATTAGTGTCACAAAAGTGTCAGTTCGGTTAGTTACATTTTGCTTAAAAATTTTTAAATCATATTTAAAATGTACGGTGACGATGATGTCCAGGGGTGCAAAACGCCTCCAGAGTTACTTAGCACCCTCTACTAATGTGGCTTTAAATTTATTGCCAAATAAAATCAAGGCTCCAAATATGAATTTGCTTATAAACGTTTTATGAATCATTCCCGTACACAGGTCCGGAAAAAATATTCCCGTACAGTACGGAAAAGTTCGTTTCCCAGCAACGGACTAAAATACAAGAATAGTGTATTTTGCGGCTCGAATTTGATCCGAGAAACTAGATGTTTCCAAGCGATTTCAGAAAAAATATCATTTTGTCGGACAAGGCCAGAAAATAAAAATGAGTCCGGTAAAAGCTTTTACCGGACTATCACAATAATTTTCTGGTCCGGTCCGACAAAATTAGATTTTCTTACCCAAATAGAAATAAATAACAATTTATTGCTTAACCAAACTTTCCTACACTTTACATTTTCTGTCAAGACGAAAAATAAGATTAAATCAGAGAACATCTTTTTTTGAAAATATAATATATACAATAGTTTCTAATTTTTTTCTATTTTCATCGAAAACCCTAAGCCTTTTGTTTAAATATGTTATTAATTAAAATTAAAATTAGAAAACATATATCTGCGGCCGTTGTCCCTACGGCGAGTTATTCCTACGTCCAGTTGTCCCTACGGCCAATCGGCGAGTTGTCCTAGACCCTATTTTTAATCACATATATTTTTTTTAAAACATTTTATTATTCAACGATCATAATGGTTAAATGAAACTAGACACAATCAAACTAAAAAAAAGTTTCTGTAGTGCACGGTAAGTAATTTTATTTTTAATGTTTTAAGGAAAATATTAACAGTTAGTGCGAATTAAAATGATAAAATTTTGTAATAAACTTTATCATTATTATAGTTAAAATGCAAAACAAAATAAAAATTACCTGTAATTACAGTTAATGTAGTGTAACTTAATAACGAATGCATAATATTGTTGATGATGAACAAAAGTAGTACCTATTTGCTATTCTGGCTAACTTAAATTGAGCACCACCAAACATTTAGTTTTATTTTATACAACTTTAATAAACAATAAAAATGATCTCAGATTTATACTATCACAGGTATTTGGTACAAAAATAAATAAATTAATACAGAATACAAATAAATGAAACAAAACGCTATTTAAAGTTAAGTATATTTCTACATGATTATTTTTAACCTGATATTGAATCGAATTACGTAATTAATTTGAAGAATGTTACAGACTAAATTTTGATCCATTTGCAAAGATGGAAAGCTTTCAATGTGTTATATTTGTTATGTAGGTAATACTATTGTTAAGATAAGTGATGGACTTTGGTTTATGTGCTTTAAGAGTTCAATGGGTAAAGTTCCACTCGGGGAAAAAGTTGTGATAGATATTCTCTCAAAACTTCTTGTATGACTTCATTAGACCGGTTCTGACGCCATTTTCCTCTAAGACTTTTTGAAGTAAAACTTCTTTAGTCGCGACTAGGGGTAACTCAGTAATTCTAACAGACGTGACGTCATTCTAATGTACCGCGTACCGGAAACAAAACCTGATACAAAATACCTAACACGATTCCGCCTACTATATGAAATAAAATTAAATCTGTAATTATTGTATGAATTGACAGCTTGTCAACCATAATACATTGGTGGTAAATAGTTTAAATTTTTGTATAAAGTGTTTGTTTTAAATATGAATAAACAAAGTGGATTTATTAATAAAGAAAGTGATGAAAAAATATTGAATGAAAATGAGTGAGTACCTACTCTATATGCATACATTTTATTTTTGGTGTGTAATTACACTATTTATAGGTACCTAATTATTTATACCTAGCTATTTTCGTTTTATAGACTTAAAGAGCTAAAAAGAAAAAAAAAATTGTGAACGTCAAAGGGCATATTATCAGCGCCAGAAAGATTTAAAGAGAAATGAAAATGAAAAAAAGACGAGATAGCGACATTCATTATGATTTGATTAAGTAAGTTTATATAACATACATACATATTATGATAGTAAATAATTGTTTATAGGGAAGCTTTACGTTAAGTAAAGAAGCATGTTGCACGTTTTTGTTTATAAAATAATAATATTCGAAATGTTTTAACACTTGCCTATACTTATTTTAGGTTTGGTTAGGTAGCCATAAAGGCCATAAAACCACTAGTCAGGATGGCTGATCTTTTACCAGCAATAACAGATCCTTCGTAGAACCGAAGAAAACAAACTCAACTCAGGATTTTAAATTTTATGGAATATGCTATAAAATGCTACAAAATGAAATGGTTATCTAACTATCGAAGGCTCTTGTGTTGTGTTGTATTACAATAAGGTAGATACAGCTACAAAATCACACATTCTAAACGTAATGTGTGTATATTTTTAATATTGTTTACCTATTATTGAAGCAAAACTTCTTTAGGCGCGACTAGGGGTAACTCTAACGTTAGATTCTGATGGAAGTAACGGTGTGATTTCAGCTATGGGAGGAGCTTAAATTTTTAAAATTTATTTATAAAATTTTCAAAATTTTCAAACGGTTTCAAATACATTAATGGTATTTAGAGAGTAAAATCTATTATTATGAAAATTGGTATGTATATGTATTTTTTCACGGAGAAAACGAATATGCTATGCTCATTGATGCCACTCGCCACCAGGTGGCGCTGCAGAGTAGCAACTTCTGCCCCGTTCAACCGATTGTCATGAAAATTGGTATGTATATGTATTTTGCACGGAGAAGGTTTATATGATATGTTCATTGATGCCAATCGCCACCAGGTGGCGCTGCAAAGTATTAACTTTTGCCCCGTTCAACCGATTGTAATGAAAATTGGTATGTATATGTGTTTTTTCACGGAGAAGGTTTGTATGATACGTTCATTGATGCCACTCGCCACCAGGTGGCGCTCCAGAGTAGCAACTTCTTCTCTGTTCAACCGATTGTCATGAAAATTAGTATGATGCTGTATTCTTAATGCTTAATATGAATATGATATTCGTATTAATAGAAGTTATCACCAGATGGCGCTTCCATGTATCAAATTCAATATTGATTAATAGATATCTATACGATTTCATATAAATATAAGTTCGAAAAATATATTTTTGGTGTGATAAGTGAAACAAAACTATAAACTTTCTTTCCTTCTCTATCTCTTTATCTCTTTTATTTTTCTTAAATTTATTTTAGTTGTTGGCGTAGCAACGCGCGCCGGGTACAGCTATTTCATATTTTTAAAAGAGTGATCCTTACTTAATTAAACATTATGACGCCACCGTAAGGTGGCGCAGTTGAGATAGTATAAATTTACATTAGCAATTCTTGCGTAATTAAGTACTATGACGCCACCATAAGGTGGCGCAGTTAATATATGATATATCTAATCGATAATTTACAAAACCGTAAAAATTTGGAAAAATGGTAAAAAAACATCAGTAGGCGGTACGAAGTAAATTCTAATATTACAACAGTTTATTTGTCTGTGTTGCGTAATTTGTCACTTCTGAACATGTACCCGCAGCGAGACAGGAAGCGAGATTAAATGAAACGAGAGAACTGCGCGATAAGAAAGTTGAATACTGAGCGTTGAAAGAGTGCTTTGAGACTACCGAGCAGCGAGAGAGCTGAGTGACTATTTACTCAGCGAGAGAGTGGTGTGAGAACCTAGCTGCGAGAGAACTTTGGGAGACTACCGAGCAGAGAGAGAGCTGTGTGTGTACTACTTTTTCGAATATCGGGAATGATGTTCATTTAATGTATAGACAAATTTTATTATATGTGAGTGAATATTTCTGTGTTTGTGTTAAAAACATGGCATTCTAGGGATCTTCTGAAAATGGTGTTATTCAGGTTAGCTTTTTTCATGAAAATCTCGATTATCCGGCGTTTTCGATTATCCGGCAGGCTGTTGGTCCCATGCCTGCCGGTTAATCGAGGTTCCACTGTAGTTTTATTTTTCCTGTCATTATCTATCTTTGGTTCATAGCATTAAAGATTGTTTCTATTTAGAAGTTGCTCCAACGGCATATCTAACCCAAATGAACAAGTTGACAAGGAATGTCGTTCAAAGTTGCAGTAATAATACAGCATTATTAAAATCGTAAATATATTTAACCGATGTTTTATATCTCTAACATTTATACCTACCTTATTCTACTAGTTTTTGGAAAAGCTATTAAAAGTAAGAAATAAAATATAAAAGGTTTACTCAAGTCAGACCTGACGATTTATTTTGATTTCAATCACATTATAATTTTTAAACATATTTTCTACGTGAAGTATTTTCAATACTCAACAATTTTTAAAGTTAAATATCAGATTTAACAAAGATAAACTTATAACTAATTATTTATACTAAAATTCTATCACCAACTCATAGTATAAAAAAATCACATTTTGATAATAAATTAAAATGAGATGTTTCGAAATATTTCTAGGATTAGCAAAACGTTAAAAAGCTATCAAATACGTATATAATATATACCATTTCAGTACCAACTTGAAAAAACAAGAACAATGAATAACGTATTTGGAGTTATATTTCAAACACTAACTAATTTCATCAGTTTTAAATTCAACATACAAAGTTGTTGAAAAAAAAGTCAAAATAAACGTAAAGATATTTTAAAAATAAGTATGTAGTTTTTTTCAGTACATGCTGTTGAATGTATAATCTGCTTTATTTCTACAACAAGAAATCGATTACATCAATTTTTTAATGTGTTCTTTATAGAAGAGGATATATTACAGAGTGTTGCCTCTTATAACAGCATTAAATTGATTCTGAACAAAAAAACTTATAATTTCTATAAATATAATTGTATTGAAAACAATAATAAATCATTTGAATACTGTGGGTTACGAAAAAAGATTATTTGTAATCGCAAAATATTTTTTCTCTTTTGTTAAATTTTCGCTTTATTGACACCGTCAACATTTTGTTTTTCAGAAACTGCGTGTTTGGCTAAGAAAATTTTTATACTATTGTATATAACTATTATTTTATTGTCAATTATGATCATCCTTAAATGGTTTTATATCAACTTTAGGGAGTATATTTGTCTTTTATTAACAAATATTCTAAACTTATATCGTTTATTTGAATATAAATTAGTTTAAGTGTTTCAAAAACAATGATAACAAACCAAAAAATATATATATATAAATGTCTGCAAAAAACAAGTTTAGCATCGGAAGAAGAGTTATGTTGAAAACATGCAGATGATGAAAGGAAAAACAGTTTTTTAAATACTGTTGCTGGTAGCGCGCTACAATACTACTCGCTACTTTTGATGCTATTTTTTTATAATTTTATTAAATTAATCCCATAATTTAAAAAATTATTTAAACAGTGTTTACTCAAAATGCATACTTAGCTTTTCAGAAATATATACAATTAATACAACCGTTTTCGTTACCCGTTTTCTACTAAACCAATAGTATTATACGTTACAAGGTCGGTAGGTGACTTATTACAGTACGAGTTAGTTTACGGACGAGGCGACGTAGGAGCCGAGCCTGGAAATAAAAACGAGTACTGTAATAACACCTAACGACCATGTATCGTATTATATTTTATTTTCATCCTGTTTTTCTAAATTAATAAATTCATAAAAAATTTAAAAATAGATAATTTACGTTCTAAATGTCAGTACCTGGGAAAATAACCAGTAGGGGTACCGCACTACATTTTATTTTAGTAAAGTAGCATATAGTGATCTAGTGGACTGACCTAGTAATAGTATAGGAGCTAGCAACGTTTTCCAGAAAGAATTTTAGGTCAGCTGAACTTTTGATATGTTTTCCTCCATCCTCTTTCGAGTACAGCCTGGGTTGTCTGGCTTGCGATAGCTGTTGCGTTTATTAGTGCGCAGCCTACCTGTCAGGTAATAATCCAAGGTTTTAAAAGCATTTTAAGAAGCTAAATTTTCAATTTCGTGTCTTTAGATAGGCTTACCAAACACAATTTTCTTATTGCCAAACACTTCTATCATTGCTAATGGTATGCCATTCGCGAATTTTCTTTTTGTTTTTATAAAAATATGAAATCATTTTAGTATGTCTGTAATTTTAATATTACGTTACATGAGTATACAAAAACCTAAAATTAATTTGCCAAACGTTAACTCGATTGCTAAACCTCAAAAAAGAGCGACAAACTTGAGAAATCTATACAGCGTGATGATAGTAGTTTGAGAGAGATAGTTTCAGACTGCAAGAGAGATAGACAGCGATGTTGTTATACGCTGTTCTGACTCCGATATTTTAATTATATTATATTATATTATTGCCACCCTGTAAACTGGAATTGCAACAGCATTTATTAAGGGTGCGCTACGTAACTAAACTTTGGAGGAATGTTTACTTAAAACATCCAACTTCTTTATCTCCAGTTTCTTCTGGTTTGACAATGAAAGATGATAAATATGATTTTGTCTGATTCCTGGGAGAGCAATTACCATCATCAATTGCAGATATTATCATTCAAAGTAAGTATGCAATGGAATATCTATCAAAAATCACTACAATATTATATAAAACACGAAAAGAATTGTGCTAATGTTAACTTTTTTTTATTGCAGAGGATAGAATTTTAAGAAATGATGAGAATGACCAAGATGATGAGATCAATACTGGTAATGAGAGCTACGGCGATGACGATTGTGAAGATGCATGCTTCTTTTCTAATTCCATTATGTACTGAAATATTTAAAAAGTAAAAAAGGATTCTTAATATTTTCAATTTGTAATTGGTGTTGTATTCTCAGAGCATTTTAATTAAAAAATGTAATTTTTAACCTTCAATAATGCATTTTAATTTTCTCCCTTTTCATTAAATTATATTCTAATTTTCTTTTTTATATTTAATTTTGTTTCATCGGGATTTGTAATGATTTTCCGTCTCCTTCTCAGCAATATATCCTGCAACTGTCTCTCTCTAACTACTAGCATCACGCTGTGTAAATTTCTAAAGTTTGTCGCTCTTATTTAAGGTTTAGCAATCGAATTAACGTTTGACAAATTAATTTTAGGTTTTTGTATACTCATGTAACGTAATATTTAAATTACAGACATACTAAAATGCTTTGATATTTTTATAAAAACAAAAAGAAAATATGCGTATGGCATGCCATTAGCAATGATGGAAGTTTTTGGCAATAAGAAAATTGTGTTTGGTAAGCCTATCTAAGGGCACGAAATTGAAAATTTAGTTTCTTAAAATACTTTCAAAACCTTGGATTATTACCTGGCAAGTTGGCTGCGCACTAAGAAACGCAACAGCTACCGCCAGCCAGACAGCCCAGGCTCTACCCGAAAGAGCAAGGAGGAAAACATATCAAAAATTCAACTGACCTGAAATTCTTGTTTTCCCGACGTTGCTAGCTCCTAAACTATAACAGTGGGTTAAACTGTTGACAAAGTACCGATTTTATCGTAGCTCCTCGACTATTGTAAAGTAGCTTAGGTATTAATAGAATACTGTTCAATAGACATTTTCAATAAAAGAAAGAAAATGTTTTCGATAAGTTGTTTTACAAGATGAGACATAAAGTTGACACCAACTTACTTAATGCTGTAAATAAAATGAATATTAAACAACAAATCAAAATGTAATATGTCAAGTGACGTCAGTTAGTTGTTTTTTTTTTCATCACGCTGCACGTTTTTAAATTATATTTGTTATCAATAATAGAAAAGTATGTATTTAAAATGAATAATTACTGGAAACATATTACCTCATAGGATTGTAAAATATTGTATGTTTTTAGTTAAAATTGGAGTTGAAAAATTCAATTTTTTAATTAAAACCTGTTAGTTCATGATTTATTTATGGTGCTTAACTAATAAAAACCACTATTTCAGGTAAATGATATTTTCTCTTTTTAATACAAAAAGTGTGAAAAAACGTATAAGTACAATATATACATACAATATCAAGATGAAAGAAACTACATTTAAATGTTACACAAAAAAAAGATATAAAGAAACTGAAAACAACCAATATTTCGTTTAAAATTGTTATACTCATGTCTTTTAACATATATCCATCATATTCTTTTCATCGTTTTGCTAACTTTCTCAAAGTATCTCAGATCTTAGTCTGTTCAACTTTCTTTCACTTTGATAGGTTTAACAATCTTGTAAACATTTATATAGAAAATTTACCGTAATTTATTTAAGCTTTAAAAGTTCTAACTACACGAACGACGTATTGCCTACAAATGGGACACTCGGCTAATTTTTTACCACATTCTGTACATGTTGCTATATGACCGCATTCAAGTAAAACGCAGTCCAATGGAGCATCCATACATAACTTACAAAGTTCATGGATTGGTAAGTTCTCCGGCTCTTCTAAAAAATTTACCAAATTATATAAATATATTAATATACAAACCAGTGTCAGTAATAGTTTTTTTAATTACATACAATATTACCTTTCTTCAGTTCGTTATTATCTTCCCATAAACGTTCAGCTCTTTCTAATAATTCTGATTTTTCTACGCATCCTTTAAAATCTACTCTATTTAAAGTTAGTAAGATTTTTAATTCTTTTGAGGATAAATTATGCAATTCTTCGGCGCTACCAAAGTCTCCAATTTTCGGGTATTTAGGAGGCAAAGGACTATCTTGTGGTTTTTCATCCTAAAAAAAGAATAAATATCAATTGCAGAGGCAGAATCCATATCACTCACAGTAAAGTTATTTAAAAAAAAAAGAGAAAATATCTTTCTCATAATTCAATTAATAGATATCAATAAAACACATGAAGAATACGTACAGGTATTTATAATTTGCACAAAATAAAACTCGTTTATCTTTTGTAATTACAATCATTCTGCACGTAGTACTCTAATATTAAATTTATATCTGACGTTGTCAGTAATGAATTATAATATGATAAAATCCAAAATTAGATAGTTTTATTGCTTAAACATGGTAACGATGAAATATGAATTCAAGTCCATTATGTAGAAATCCCCCTATCATTAAGAAACCATTTCAGTTTTTTTGTCAATCAATTCACAATATAGTCTTATTATTTAATGTTAGCTAATGATTTTAAACTGTTCAGAATTGGTAACAATAATTTGTTGGTGATCACACAGCTGTATTTTGGCACTCAATTTTTTCTTGATATACCTATGTTGTCTTATTAACCCCATACCAGTTTTACTATTGATTAAGTCATTGGGTAAACAAGAAACAGATGTTTTGTGTTACTATGCCAATTCTGTGGTGAATCTGTTAATAAATTGATAAATAAAAGCGATTTATATCATGAGTACATGTTTAAACACATTTTTTGTTTATAATTGTTAATCGTGAATGTTGATCGTTCATTGTTATTAAGTTGTAATTTCTTCTTATTATATATTGCACTATCTGGTTCAAATGGTTCAAAAAAGTTAATAGTTAACAAAGTCTATATTATATATAACGCGAGACTTATCCATTTTTTCTGAAGGGGAAATCGAGTGTTTACTTAAAGAAAGTTTCAATAGTTATTTGTGACACAAGGACGGAAAATGACATTTTGCAAGAGCGAGTAAAGTTGTGTAGCCGAGGTGCGTAGAACCGAGGCGAAACAATACGAGCACTTGCAATTGCAGACATTTTCCGGACGTGTAACACACACTATTTTTTGGTCCGACTAATTTTTAATATTCTTAAAAATTGAAAAATTTCTTACTTTGTGACATACAAGATTTAGTGCACGTTTAAAAGAATTAGTAATAAGGAATGATTTTCTGATAATCGATTTCAAGATACTTAATTTTTATAATAATAAGCAGCACAGTAAAAATTATTATATTGAAAATATTAACATTAATATCTAATAATTTTATATAAAAATAGCAAGAGACAATGAACTATTTTAGTTCAATGAGCAAAAATAAAATCGAGATATATATTTTCATAATCGAATGATAAGTAGTAAATTGACATAAATGTCAAATTTAAAATTTAATGTAAATTAGGATCCTGCTTACCTTTAGAAACAGTTATTAGTTCAGTATATTATACGCTGTTTTGAAATAAATTTAATTAAAATTTGTATTATTCATTATGTATTTTTAATGACTCATAGCGCCATCTTTTTAGATAATCTAAAAACTACATTGCCGGCCTAGGCCGGAAAAAGTCATTTTCCGGACGATTTTGAAGTAATTAATAGTACTGTTTCTGGACGGAGGACCAAAAAAATATTGAATTGAATTTGTATGGTATGTATATGGGAACCGCTGAAAACTATGTATTACCTTTTAATTCCTAACAAGAAATCACTATAAGGTGGTTCCAGCACCTTTCTAGTAGCAAGAATGAATTTATTTAGGATTCAATCATATTTGGACCAGGATCTCTTTTATCAATTGATCAAGAACTTAACTCGCGTTAGAACAAATATTTTCTTTATTTTCTTTGTAATTAGTTTCTATGAAACTTTAGGCAATAAGGGTTGTATGTATTTAGGTATGTATGAGCAGTTAGGGGTAACAGATACACCTGCCACCTATAAGATCTATTGTGTCCCCCTTTTCTTGCTATACTTCTGATGATTCCTCAGACTTATAGCAGCTCTTCTAGTCCTATTTTTCTTAGACTATTTAGGATATCATTGGGTTTTAAGTTCCCTTCTTCCCTTTCTATTTTCTATGACCCTAGAAGTACTTAATGCGATGCATTCTGAGAGTATGTGTATTGAGGTTTCATCCTCTACCTCACAGAATCTGCAGTTTGCTTCATCTACTAATCCTAGTTTCTGCATGTGTCCTCTTAATCAACAGTGTTCGGTTAGTATTCCTGTTATAATTCGGAGGTTCTTCTTACTCAGGTTAAGACAGCTGTGAAATCTCTTCTGGTTATAGTTTCCCAGGACCGTCTTCGATTATCTTAGTCCTTCTAGATCATTCCAGTACTTGGATTTTTCGCTAACCATTTTTTTCCTTAGTTTTTCTAAGATTGTACTACTGCTGATTCCACAGGATGGTTCTGGTTCCAGGTACGGGGTTTCAGCTCCTTTTTTTGCCAGCTTTTTCATTTCCTTCTATTCCTACGTGTCCTGGAACCAGTGTTATTCTGTCCTAGTTCATTTAATTTGTCTAGGCAATAAGGATTAAAAAGTTTAATTTTTAAACAGTATACAATATGATATATGATATATATTTTTTAAAATCCTATACTATTTAAATTATTTACATTTATATCACTAAATGGACGAGAAATGGTCACTCTATGTCTTAGTCTTAGAAGATCGGCCATGATCTAAGTAGCTTGCTTAGCTTTAAAAATATATCAAATTAAACAGTTAAATATGGCTTTTTTATCTAAGAAGGAAATTCTTGTTTGAAATTAATTTATTTCGTTTAAAGTCAGAAGTTTCTTTAGAAAAGTATTTCTTTTCTAATGCGAGTACTATTAAATAAGTGGAGTTTTCTATTGCTAAGCCAGGAAAGGTCCCGACTTAATGGATTTATTGCATAAAAATTTTGTTATATACAAATCTGTGAACCGAAGAATGGAGGTCCAGAATTTAATTAACCATTGGAGGAAATATCACTGAATGATTAGGACAATATTTTATATAAGAACCGCAATATTTCATTGTTAAGGTTTGAATTTGGTTCTGTTAACTACAAAAGTATTGCAACGAGAAGGACTTGAACTGATCCAAGACAACGCAATTTCTGGATCAGAGTGTAAACATATAGAAGAATAGTGAATGCTTTTTTGAAAAATTGTAGAACACTAGTTGAGATAGAAGTAACATTGAAGATAACTCAACTCTTGGAATTGAAATTGTTTTTAAAGACGCTGTTCTAGATTTAGAAGTTACCAATGAGGAAGCAATTGTCCCATCTTCATATCTGCTACGAAAATAAACACATGCTGCAAACGCATTCGAACTAGCATCGCAAAATCCATGTATCTCACTTACCATTGGAAAAGAAATCTAGGAACATTTAATTGATTTAACACGGGAATTGTTTGAATGAAATTGTTCCATTTTGAAAGAATAGTGGGCTTAAAAATATTTACATTAAAGCCTAATTTAGAAGTCCAAATTAAATTAATAGTGTTCTTTATTAATATTCTCATTAGAAAGAAATTTAGGAACGCTAGTTTTCCATTTGTGTAATTTAAAACCAGAGGAATTAAGAAGAAAATTTAGAATTGGAATATCCGATATTTGATCACAATCACCTAAAGTATTATCTACATAAGTTTGTGTAAATAAAGTATCAGATGTTAAAGTAAACTTTGAATTATTAAACAACGCTAATTGCTCAAGTACCCCCGTTGCAACAAATGGAGCACAGTTTGTTCCATAAGTAACGGTTAATAATTCTATACATTTAAAAGGACTAAAACTATTATCTCGCCAGAAAATATTTAGAAGGAATCTTTGCTCGGGATTAATAAAAATATATCTAAAAATCTTTTCGATATCTGCAACAAGAACGGAATCGTAAAAAAATCATACAAGTTGTCTTGGACTTGATAACCAGTTAACATAAGGTCATTTAAACAAAGACTTGATGTTTTGCAAAAAGCATCAATCACTACTCTTAACTTTGTAGTGGTACATACTTTATTCGCGAATAACAACATGTTGACGAAGAAAATATTTTGGCGTAGAGTTATCATCGAATTCTGAAAATATATATCATGCCATAACTGAACATAAATGAATTTTTTATATTCCGTATAATAATTGGAATTAGCTTTGATTTTTTTCTCTAAACTATAAAAACGCTGTTGCGGCTTAAATAAAGAATTGCCAAAAATTTTTTGAACTATGAATTTGCTTCATTGGTAAATTAACCTAAGATCTACCATCGGAAATTTGCGGAGTAGTTTCCAAAAATATTTGTTCAGCAAGCTCGTTATCAAGTACCAATGGAAAACATTTAGGAATTTGTTCAAGGTTCCAAAATTGTTTAACCAACTTTTGGAAAGGCAGTGACTTGATAACCAGTCCAAAGAATGAAAAGACAAATCATCATTACAAGCAGATACACACGTTGTAACTGAAGAAGATTCCAAAGTATTTACAATAAGAATTTCTTGAATTGAAACTCAAAGGAGCTTAGTTGCCAAATTCCAACCAAAATTAGTCTAACCAAATTTGGGAGATTCGTGACCAATTTAATATGATCTTCATCCTAAAGATCATAATAGATATCTACCCTAATTAAAATATCTACTTTGGAAGGTTTGAAATAGCTTTTATCAGCTAATTTTACACCCTTTGGAATTATTATATTTTGTTTATTTGTAATTGTATTGAAAACTTTACATTTGACCTACTAAATCATATGGAATAAAAGACTGCTGACTGCCTGAATCAAGTACTTTTCTTGTAGATATCCAATTGCCTTGATAATCGTATCTAAAAAGACGTGAGAAAACCGGCTATTTAACACATATGAAGCATTCTCAGTCTCATAAACCACTTAAAATCTGAGAAGTTATGCTAGAAACAGAAGGCATATTCTTGTTAAGAATCAAGGAGGAATGACCATTAGAATTAGAATTATGACTAAAACCAGACACATTGTTACAAGCTAATTGATTGTCGATAGAATTCAATTTATTTTGTAAATGCAGGAAGTATGATGTTTCCCCATAAATTGAACAGTTTCTACTTTTATACTGGTTATTATATAACAAATTGGAACAGAATTGTTTAAGACTTTACAACCTTCCACCTTTTATCCACTCTAAGGATTTAAATAATTCACACATGTGAATTTTATGGGCCAGATTGCAATAAAAGCAACCCTTGACAGGTAGATTATTGGTTGAAGAGTTGGATCTAATTTTCAAATAGAACCGTTGAATGTAAAGCTGTTCAAGCAGGCTTTTGTGAATCAACTGAACTTAAATTCTCAAATTCTGTATATGTTTCATTTATATGTTGTAAAAAACTTTTAAAAGTAGGTAACTCATCTACTCTTTTTTAAAATTGAAAGGAACTTTTGGTTGAATAATCTAATTATTTCTCTACTAGTATACTTTGGATTGAATCAAGTATTGGTTTAAAAGTTAGATTAAGATTTTTTTATAAGATTTGTATGAAATTCCCCTAACGATTTTGTCACTTTATGAACTGGCTTCATCTCCAACATAGCATTTATATCGAAAACTATCTTAACATTTTCATTAGTTTATTGGTTCACCGTTTAGAAATGATTTTAAATAAATAAATTTTTCTATATGAGAACATCGAACAGAATCCATACACTTGGTTTTCCGTCAAGGTCATTTATCTTATTATTTGGTAAATGAACAGCTGGAATCGACTTCCATGCGCTTTTGCCAAGCCGTAAGAGGATTGGAACAACGTTCATCCATTCATATTTAGCTTCATCATCACTTTCACTTCCTTCTTTAAGCAAATCTAACTGATTGTGAATATCATCCAATGTAACTATGGTTTGATGCAACTTCTGTCTGTTTAATTCAATCAGTGATTTACCACATCTTTCAATTCTCTGTTAGTTCAGCTTTAAATTCTGGTAATATTACCACTTGAAACTTTTCTCTGATCCTTAAGCTGCTCAACTGACATTCATTCCATAGTTTCTTACAAGTAAATCAACTTACACATACTAATATCCGGCTCGAAGATCATATATGGAAACCGCTGACGACTATTATTTTTTTATCACCTAAGGGTAGTTCCGGCATCTTTCTGGTAGCAAAAATGCATTTATTTAAGATTTAATTGGATTTGAACCAGCATCTCTTTTATCAATTGAATAAGAACTTTACTCGTGTTAGAACAAATATTCTTTGAAATGAAAATGAATATAAAGGAAAACTTAATTTGGAAATTCTTAATTTTTTTATGACAATTTTTTCAGATTTAATAATATATTGCTATAAAACTTTAGGCAATAAAGGAATAAGAATTTAAGTTTAGTTTTTAAGCAGTATGCAATATGATATATTTTTTAAGTATGTATGCTATTTACTTACCTCTTTAGGTGTATTTTCTTGTAGAGTAGATGAGGTGGTTGGCTGCGATTGAGCATGGATAGGCGTGGAATTTGCGTGATTTTGTGGTGATTGTGGAGCTGATCCTGTAGGCGACGTTCTGGGTGTTGATGTTGGCTGTTCTTGACGTGGTGCTTGATTGTGTTGTTCTACATCGTGATTGATAACCGATTCTAAATTATCTGCAAATAGGCATGTTGACAGTAGTTGTAAATCCATGTAAAGTTAAATTTAAATGGTTAATGGTAATATTTAAATACCTAAAATCATATTTATTAAACGTAATTAATAATATTTTATTAATTAAAATTAATTCAAAAAACTTTATTTAATACACATTATCACGTGACTGTGAACGCCAATCACAGCGCATGACGTCATGAACCGATAAACAACTTAGCGTCGCTTGGTGTCACTGTGTGAACGAGTTATTTCTTTGATTTCTCTCGCTAATTACTCGCTATTAGTATTTGTAACTCACTTGTTATTATAAACCGAATTGTGTTTACATTATAGAGACTGGATTCATCAAAGGAAACAGTTCTAATTTGCCGAGAATCGATTGTTTGATGGTGGCGAATTTCTTTGCTACAAAGATTTTTGTGCAGCGGAGCTTAACATAAATTTTTTATAGCCTGTTTTTCTTCGTAATTACAATGTTCAACTCGTATATTATTTAGATTAGATTTTAAAATATTATCGGTGTATTCGTTTAATTCAGAATTGGTTTCCATTTTTTCAATACCTAAAATTTATATCTGCGATATCTTATTCTTCTCTTGAATTAGTAATGGTGGTTGCAAAAAATTTATTTACGTTTAGGTACAACTGCACGGGGTGATTCTATTTGATTGCCAAAATTAATATAATTTACAAGTCCTGTTCCGCTTTCTATGTCAACGAGTAATTTTACAATTTGGGATGTCCTAGCGGGAATATTAATAGAATAATTTTTTACTTTAAATTTCTTTTTTAGTTGTGTTAATTCTTCTAATTCGTATTTCTGTATAAGGAGTATTTTCTCTAAATTTACAGTTGATTTTAATTGTTTTAATAAATCAATACCAATACTTATGTCGTTTGTTAACTTTAAAAATGTTAAAAACAGGTATATTTATAACGTCATTGTGCTTAGAGATACTGTGGGCTGTTTGAATATTAAAATCTTCATTTTTTACATGTACATCTACATACACACACACTTTGTATTTATTATTAACTAGTATTAAAGCCTAAAAAGAATTATTTCTCAAGAAAACTTTCAAGTTCCTTAGAGTTTGACAGATAGCGAGCATTGTTTATCGGTTCGTGACGTAATCAAAGTCACATTGCAGTTTTGGGCGTTTTAGCGGGAAATTTTAAATCTATTCTAATTTATCACTTTTTTCTTAAAAATAAAACCATTTTTATTATTAAAATATTTTTTTCGCGGTTATTAAGGGTTTATCTATAAAATAAAAGCAGATCCGGAAATTAGTCAACATCCCTATTCTTTGTGTTTCTGTGAATTACTTTTGCAACATTAAGCAGAAGTGGCATTCTAGTTTGTTGTTAAGATACATTTTTATTTTCTTATTATTTATTCGTTAAGCTTATTGACCACGATTTTTTTAATTTTATCGTAAGTTGTTTTTCTTGTTCGCCTGTATAACATTGCAACATTAACACTTATTTTTTTCTTTATTAGTCAAGATTAAATACTTAAAATTACTACTCTAAATATTTCAACTATTCATTGTATATCAAAGCAGATTATAATATAATTTCGGCTGAAACCAAATATTGTAAAAAAATATAAGCTACTTGTTGCACTGTCGAACAATGCCAGACAAAAATCCACTACAATTACCGGAAGGAAAAACGGGCACTTGTAAAAAACAAACGTTTTCTTATTTGATTTTATACAAGGAAAAACAAAATTTAGTTTGTTTGGCTTACCTAAGTTTGAAACACAATGTACTCATTTAACAGGGAACGAAATGTAAAAAGTAAGTAATCGTCAAGACTCCTCTTTTTTTGACAGATTATTTTTTGTTTCATCTCGAAATCTTAATTATTATTTCCAGTAGTCCTTTATAGATATTCTTATAATCATAGTGAAAAAACACATCTTTATTGTAAATTTGTCATTTACCAGCAGTACAAATTCATAATCAATTACAGCCTGTAAACGTAGACCAAAGTTATGTCGCCGACCGATTTAGGTGTTCACGAAGTACAGTGCAGCGTGTTTAAAATCATTTACTCGAGACAGGCTCATGCAGAATACTTCCAGAAACATGCCCTCAAATCAGGACTTCCAATCGAGATGATCGTTTTTTTTTAATTTCTCATTAACCAACAGTAGAAATACGTAAACGTAAGTGAACGAACTGTTAGCCGAAGATTAAATGCAGAAGATCCGATATTATGGAGACCTACAATACGAACAGATAGAGAACATCGCGCATCGTGTCACCTGACTGCGATATGCAAGAAATCACCAAAATTGAACTGAAAATGATTGGATGCATGTGTTATTTACCGACGAATTAAGTTATTGCTTAAGATCTCTAGATGACCGAGAAAGGGTATAGCGTCAAACAGGAGAATGTATATTTAGTCCTAGGGTAAGTTTCAAGGATGTACAGTTATGGTGTCGGTCAGCATTTCTATTGAATCACGCACAGATTTATATCTTCTTCCCAGAGGAGCTATTAATTTTGTAAGGTACATAAATGGAATGTTAGCAGGTTATTGTTTCACACGCAGAGTTGGTAGGAGTTCATTTTCTTCTAATGAACGATAATGTCAGAGAATACTTAAATAATGCCAAAATCGCCCAGATGGAATGGCCACCGCACAGTCCACTTCTAAATCCTATCGAAACCGTCACGGATATGCTCGGTAGACAAATTCGAATCCTGGAACTCGTTCTTTTTCTGAAATGGATTTTTCTTTTTACCTTAGAAGTAAGTTATAAAGTTCAATAATCTAGCTTCAAATCTTTAAAAAAATCATTAAAATTAACCGAAAACAAAAAAGTTATGAAACTTTAAATTTGGTCAAAATTTCGTTTTTCGTGCTGGTGAGTGTATCCATAATGCCAAAACAGATTTTTAATGAAGTAATAATTACTAGGTACTCAATATGTTAAACATGTTATTTTATTTACATTATCTAGTCAATTATTGGATACTTTCATCCGTGATTAAAGTCACACGGAGAAGGTTTGTATGAATGATATGCTCATTGATGCCACTTGCCACCAGGTGGCGCTGCAGAGTAGCAACTTCTGCCCCGTTCAACCGATTGTCATGAAAATCAGTATGATGATGTATTTTTAATGGGTAAGATGAATATGATATTCGTATTAATGGAAGTTACCACCAGATGGCGTTTCCATATATCAAATTCAATACTGATAAATAGATATCTATATGAATTCGTATAAATGTAAGTTCGAAAAATATATTTTTGGTGCGATAAGTAAAACAAAACTATAAACTTTCTTTCCTTCTCTATCTCTTCTTCTCTTTTATTTTTTTAAATTTATTTTAGTTGTTGGCGTAGCAACGCGCGCCGGTACACCTAGTTTATTATAAATTATCGGATCTAGAAAGAGTAAATGAAATTTTTTCATAATAGCGCTATTGATTCCATCTGGGCCTACTTAATTTGAGTTCTTAAGTTGGCTAATATACTTGATTAACTCATTTTTACTGACTGGAAAAAGAAATATTGATTCGTGAACTAGTGGCACTTCCGGAAGGTGAGCATGAAAATCTTTTTTGATACTGTCAGCAATCTGTTCGCTTATGTCTGTAAAAAAGTTATTAAATCTATTGGCAATCTCATTATCTGCTACTGAATTTTTACCGTCATTGTCATCTATAGAAGTGATTGTATGGTTTTTTTGAGTAAGTAATCGTTAGTAATCTTTTTAATTGATTTCCACAATTTGCATTGATTGTCAGCCTTGTTTATTTCATGTTTATGGTAATCTTTTTTTGCGATTAATATTAATTTATTCAGATGGCTTTGATAAGATTTAAGCTCACTTTGTAGCTTCACACTAAAAATGCTACTCAATCTCAAGCCTAGTTTTTCACGATGTCTGATAGAAACGAGTCCAATGGTTATCCATGGCTAAAGTTTCTTAGCTTTATTTGTAACCTTTATAAACTCAATTGAAGTCTCAATAGATGACTTAATAACATTTACGAAAAAGTTTGTTGCGTCATTTGTGTTATTAGTTGTATAAATGCAAGTCAAAACCCTGTAATGTTTTCTGAAGCTTTCTATCATTAACTGTCTCAAAGGTAGTCGTTAGGGGTTTGATCTTTACATTCAATCCTGACGTCAATCAAACGCTAAGAACTGTACTAAAATGGTCAATTATCTAGGTCTCAAGTACATAACTGACTGGTTTAAGTTTTTGCTTTGCGGTATTCTGGACTTAAACAAAGCAATGGTCTATACAGGATTGGGTATATTCGGTTACTCGTGTTGGGGTATTAACATAAGATATAAAACCTGTTGAAACGAGAACATTTATATATTGGTTGACTATAGGACAACCTGTATCTAACAAATTCAAGTTAATATCGCCAACTAGAACTCTAATATGAGACCTATTGGAAGAAGATAAATATTGATTCAGCTCGTTGACAAATCGTTGACTATCATATGATTGAGGTCGGTATAAAGCTATTATAATCTTAACTGAAAGTAAATAAGGTGTAGTTTGACTAACGTTTTTATCGTTTTTATTGAAATCTGTATTGTTATATGTAGCATAGTATTATTACTTGTTTTAAAATAACTAAAGAGTCCATATATTCAATATGAGTGTAGTAACCAGAAACGCACTCATCCATTACAATCAACGATCAGATACTGGTAGCGGGCGACTCCATTACGCTGGTTGGTATAACGATCTCCCAGGACTTACTCTGGAACGAACATATTGCATCCATAGCAACTGTAGCAGGAAAGAAATTTGGCCTTCTGTTTAGAGCACGGAAATATTTTTCTCCATCCAACTTAGCTCCTCTTTACAAAGCCCAAATACGACCTAATCTTGAATACTGCTCGCATGTTATGGGGTTCGGCAGCTCCGTCAAGGCTCGGAGTTCTTGATGCAATACAGACAAGAGCAGTTCGACTAATAAACGACACCAGTATCACCAAAAACATAGCCCCATTATCCCACCGAAGAGCAGTGACTGATCTTTCCTTGTTTTACCGATACATAAACGGATTTTGCTCAGAAGAACTCCGCTCTATAATACCTCCACTTGCCAGACCAGCCAGAGCAATGCGACGTGCCAACTCCATGCACCCTTAGGTATACTGTTCAATGTCCGACATCGAGAACGGATCGATTCGATCGTTCCTTCATCCTCAGGGTCTCCAGATTTTTACCTTCCCACGTCTTCCCCACTCGTCCTAACTTGCAGGCCTTTAAATCCCAAATTAATAAATTGTCTCTTCTGTCCCAATAAATGTTCCCGGTACATTTGTATTTAGATCTATATCTACAAGTACATCCTTAATAAAAAAAATGATTTGGACAATTTAGTAAATTTGGTCAGTAGAAAAATCTTTCAAGAAAATGAAGCCCTTTGAAGATAGTATCGTCAAATCAGTTTTTTTTAATTAGATCAAGTAAGTTTGTACAATGATTACGTAACGTGGAACTTGAGAGGGGACAGATGTTGACAAATTAACAAAAAACAAATGATTTTTAACAATAATTATGTGATCACATTCATGTACCGTTCATGAAAGAATAATTTCAGGTTTTATGTTTTTGACATGTTTATCCAAATTTCCTTGTTGTTAGGACGTTAGCTAAAAGTTTGGAAAACAAAGTGAGAATGGATACTCAGGTTTTTTTGGAGGATAGTGAGTCATATATTCTCAAGCAGTGTAACGAGCGGAAAAGCGAAGGATGTACAAAGTTAAACTGGTGGAAATTTAACAAAAAAATAGAGAAACTTAATGGAGGTACAATAATAATTTAGGGGATATGATGGAACTTAACAATATAACAATCTTGAACAAAACAAAAAATTACTCCTACCAAATGAACTTATTGCCCCTTGCCTTGTGTGATTATTAATTCTTATTCAACTTATTAAATTTGAATACCTCAACAAAATTACCATTAAATGAATTCTTATCAGAACAATATATACGTAATAATGTAATCAGTTTTGATATATAAAAATGTGAATATTTAGTTAAGATAAATATTATATTAACAAAATAGTAATGAGTTAACAGAATTTTTACAGTTTGTACATCGTGTGAAACAGGTGTAACACATGGTGAACACAGAAATGCCAAAAATTACAATTAAAAATTAAAAAGATGTAAAATGTTCTACAAAATGTTTTTTATAATTCACGTTCACAAAGTTTCTATTTCGACCACGAAGTATAGATACCAGGAGTTTAAACGTAATGTTAAAAAAATGGTCTCAATTTAGGGGACAGAACTATTGTCGGTAGAGTGCGCTCGTGTCCCTAAGCTACTCGTTTAAATCCTTACGCGGGAAGTTTTGTTACTACTGACAGCTTCTATGGCAACTAATTTTAAATAAATAAATTAATATTATATATTGAATTTAATTTCGTGAAATTTAAATGTCATAAACATCGGTTCTTATAAGGCTCTATAAGTTCCTCGCGCCGCCAGTGGCAAAAATGGAACTATGATCTGGGTTGATTATTGAGACCAGAAATATTATGGAAAAGCCTAAACCGTGTAGACTCCTGGTATCTATACTCTATTTAAAAACTAGGAGGAGCGATTTGAATTTAAGTTGGCAACACTCGCGTTTGTTTATTGGTTAAGGTGATATACTCCAACATTTTGGCGCGAAACCTAGAAATAGCAACGATACTCAAACAAACCCAGTACAGAGAATAAATGTAAAAATTTTGTCAGGTATAAATTAACCCCGACATTTAAAACAGATACTGATTCACCGAACTGTACTGGGAGGTTCATAGTAGAGGGCGTTTTAAATCAAAGAATAGAATATTTTAAATCTGTATTGCGTTTTTCTCAAAACTTTCAAAATATTTTGATATGAAATTTTAGTCATGAATAGTTCGTTTCATTTTACGGTGAATCAGTATCTGTTTTAAATGTCGGGGTTAATTTATACCTGACAAAATTTTTACATTTATTCTCTGTACTGGGTTTGTTTGAGTATCGTTTCTCTTTCTAGGTTTCGCGCCAAAATGTTGGAGTATATCACCTTAATTTGGAGTCAAGTTTACACTATAAAAATTTGCCACTTACATTTATCAAGTAATTTGTGACATTTATAGGTTATGTTTTAAAAATGTGAAATATTTATACTTTGAATATAGATATTCAAAGTATTTATTGGTGACTTTTGTTAATTGATTTCTTTTTTTAATATAATTATTGTAAGTTTACTTTGTGACCATCTTAGACCATATGTAAAGTGTCCATAAACATTTATTTTCAATTTTATTTAAATGAAAGAAATGTATTTAAATTTGCCGCCTTGTAAATTTTCTAGTAACTTTTTTGGCTGTAAGTCTGGCTTTTCAAATCACTCCTCCTAGTTTTTAAATAGAGTATAGTCTTCGTGATTTCGACACTAAAAACAGTATCGAAATAGATTCATTGTAACACTGTTTTTGGTAACTTTTTGTTTTACACAATTGGTTGCACTGCACTGATTATCAACGAAAGATGAAAGAGTTCAGGTAGTAAATCAAGAATTATGTTGTATTAACTACATTATCAGCGATATTGCGAAATTCAGAATATTTTATTCAAATTTGACAAACATTCAAATTTAAAATCATTAAAACTGTCAAGTGTCAAAAGTGTCAAGATCGCCAACATAAATAAATATTTCGAAAAACTCTCATTTTATTTATTTTTTTATACTTTTAAAAGTATGTGATATCGAGTCATGCAATTAATTGAATTAATTGTCTCGAAAGAGACAATCGTTTTGGGGATTAAGTTTTGGAAATTTACTAAAATCACTAATATTGAAATATTGGGGACATACGTATATGTTATGCAGTCTAATTAAAGGTTTTGAAATCTTGGTGGTCTATAAAAATGCTATAATGCAATTGCTATATTATGTACTTGATATAAATTAGAAAACGAATTTAACTAATTACTGAAGAAACCATAAATTTGCAACTGATCATATAAAAAATCTGTTTCCAAGTATCATTTGAGATAGCAAAACACATATAGTATTTAGAGCGGCCAATTTGTAATTAGCTGATAAATCAAACGGATTCTACTCCCTTAGAAAGCGATCAAAATACATGTAGAAAGGATAGTTTCTGGACATCCTGTATACTGTGTTAAAATAACAACAAAATTAATTCACATTTTTTAATTGAATGTCATAGTTACAAGAGCCAAAAAAATCACATTTTAATATTTGTTGGGAGATTAACAAATAATAGTTATAGCATCCTCAGGTCCACGAAGTATAGATACCAGGAGTCTACACGGTATAGGCTTTTCCATAATATTTCTGGTCACAATAATCAACCCAGATCATAGTTCTATTTTTTGCCACTGGCGGCGCGAGTAATCAGGAGAACCGATGTTTATGACATTTAAGTGTCGCGAAATTGAATTAAATATATAATATTAATTTATTTATTTAAAATTTAAATTAGTTGTCATAAAAGCTGTCAATAGCAACAAAACTTCCCGCGTAAGGATTTAAACGAGTATCTCTTGAACACGGGCGCACTCTACCGGCAATAGTTCTGTCCCCTAAATTGAGACCATTTGTTTAAAACTACGTTTAAACTCCTGGTATCTATACTTCGTGATCAGGTCAATAATTAATATTATAACAGATAGTTATAATCATGGTAGACTATTTTACTGTATGTAAACAAATCTGTAATCAATTTAAAAAAATGAGGTTTTTCAATATCACATCTCAAAACGCGAAAGAATACCGAGAGGGCATTATGTTTTACAGTCATTGGTAAAGAACTCGTTAAAAAAATAAATTTGAAATCCAACCATTTCCAATGTTTGAGAAATTCAAAAAAAAAATATAAATAAACTATACACACATATTTGATAATTTAACAAACCGCTTTAAAGTTAAAAAATCTATTCAAGGGTAATATAACAAGACCTTGATTATAGTCGGCTATTTTTGTGGTATCTAGATTTTAAGAATATTTTAGTATCAATTTGTTGAGACATAATTTGACGTTAATAATCTGATTAAAGCCCGAGAGCTTTAGCTGAAGGGCTTTAATCTTTGATTATTAATGTCAAATTATGTCGAAACAAATTGTAAAATGTTCGAGAAATTTAGCAACAACAAAAATAGCAAACTATTAATCAAGGTTGTGTTATATTTAGGAAGATTATTTCCTGAGAACAGCTTTTTCGATGGCATTACAATTTAATGCACCAAATCTTTCCATTGTGGAAAATTATAACAATAATTAATAATACCGTTGTTACACTGACAAATATTTGACATTTATATTTGACGTGACTATTTCTCTAGTGCAATAGTCGCTGATATTGTTCTAGTGCAATAGTCGCTGATATTTGATTCTGATTGGTCCAATTTCAAAAAATTATGACATTCTACTAGTTAATTTGAATCGAAGGAAATAATCATTGTTATTGAGTTTCGTTTTTTTTTTACATCCTAGGATTTATTTTATATGAATTTACACATTATCTGTCAAATAAATTTCCCAATAGATAGTTACTATATAGTAGGTAAAAAAACGGATCTTACTAAATACAAATATACCTTTATTAGTTTTCAAATGATATTTTCAATCAAATATTCATTACTAAAAGAATTGTTTATATTTATTATGTTATCATACGGGAATTTCGATAAAAATTGTTATAACTGAATTAAAATATTAGTTTACCTCGTTTCTTGTAGGAATTAAATCTGCAAAACGGGAAACAACAACACATTTTGCTATTCCAAAAGTTAGACGAATTGTGTTTAGATTTCATATTGCACACGAACTGTCATCATAACTCTTAGATATCTAATCTAATCACCAATAGACTTGATATTTTCGTAAACATATATATCCGATTGAATGTTATGAAATGTGATAGGTGAAGAGAGATATTGAATGTCATATTACTCAGCTATTACTCATTATTGTATTATTTCTCTAAATTAAAATAGCAAAAAAAACAGTGACGTATGTAATTCAAAACGAGAGATAAATTCCACAAGCTTTGTTACGTTATCAGCTGTATACCGAGATAATTTCTATACTAATAGTATTCAAGATATCAACAAATTCATGTATTCACTGTGTTATTCGAAAAAAATTTAACTAATAGTAAATATTTAAGTATTATCAAGCATGATTATTTGACTTTTTTTTTAAATGAAGTAAACTGCTTTTGTTCCAGTATCAAAATGCATTAAATCAGTACATGCTCTTCACCTCTGTCTATTTTGGTGGATGTTTTTATTTTTCAAATTAATGCATTGGTGTATCAACAGTTAGGTTTAGACTCCTCCTAAGACACGAAAATTATCATCAGCTATTTTAACTCAGCTGTCATTGAGATTTTGTTCCAAGTTCTGTCATTCCTAGCAGTAAATTGTCGTTACAAGTGTTACATTTACTTCATCCGTAAAAGACAAAAAATTCTAAATATAACATCAAGAAGTTGGGTGAACAAAATACCAGAGAAAGTATGCGGCTCGTTCTTGCAAAAAAACACCTTAAGCAAAAGCAAGATCCAGAATATTTATGTATGGCAATGTATAAAAGGAAATATAAAATCCGCCTTTGAAACCATCTTAAAACAGTCAGAGCGAATTGGAATCAAACCATGGATGACTGAAGAAATACTTTCACTAATGGAGTCCTTAACCAAACTATCAAACGAATGTGTAATGAGGTGAAAGAAAGGTGGCTTGTTGGTGAATGTGAATATGTGAATAAGCTGAAAGACTTCACAAACTACATGACACATTCAACTTCCACAGAAAAATAAAACAAATCCCGGCATTTTAAGATGAACTCCAATAAAGTCTTTGAAATATAATGAGGGAAAACTCATATGGGAGCAAGATGATCTGAGTAAAACATGGAAAAAGTAGAGAGACCCTGAACAATCACATAACATACAGAGAGTCACTGGGCCAAAATTTTAGAAATAGAGGTAAATCAAGCAATCCAATCAATGAAAAATCGTAAAAGTCCAGGTCATGATAACAGTCAAATTTTGAAAATAGTTGATACAAAACATTTAACGCATCTCTGCAACATAATATAGAACACTGGAAAGATACTTACTGACTGGCTATACCGAACGTTAAACTTAATAGAGGCACTTGAGATGTGGACACTCCGAAGACTTCTGCGGATCCCTTTGACAGAACATGTGACGAATGAGGACGTGTTGAGAAGGGCGGGTTAGGAAAGAAAGCTCCTTAGGATAGTAAAAGAACGACAAATATCATACCTTGGCCATACTCTTAGAAATAATAGATATAGTATACTAAGTTAATAATTCAGAGCAAGATAGGAGGTCGTCGTGGACCAAGCAGAAAACAACACTCATGGCTCCGAAACATAAGGCCGGTATCTTACATATGAATAATGACAGTTGGATTGCCAACGTGCACCGTAGCACAGGACACAAGAAGAAGAAGAAGAAGAAATTTAAAATAAAATATTTGATAATAGTATTAGTTTATTATCAACTAGCGGACCCGGCGAACTTCGCACCGCCTAACACTATTATTGTTTTTTCCATTTTTTTTTTTATTTTTACGATTAATTTTTTGTATTTTTTATCATATTTTCTCGTTAGTTACCAGTATTTACTATTATTTATAGTACTTTGTAATTTATCGGTTAGGTATATTCTATATTAACTGCGCCACCTGATGATGGCGTCATAGTGCTTAGGTAAGTAAGTTTTGCTCTTTTAAATATATGAGATATCAACTGCGCCACCTTACGGTGGCGTCATAGTACTTAGTTATGTAAGAATTACAGGTGTAAATTTATAACGTCTCAACTGCGCCACCTTAGGGTAGCGTCATAATGATTAATTTCGTAATAAACGCGTCCGATCGCTGCAAAATTCAAAGTGCTATAGGGAAAATCGCGGCCTCCGACGCGCTATTTATAGGCACGCTGCCGCCGCCCCGGCCGGCCAGTACCACCGCAAGCGCTACGTCCCTCAATTTTAAATTTTAAAATATTTATTTAAATCTTGTGCTGTAAAGGACCATATAGATCTATATTAAATCATTAATGTATTTAAGCTATTTAATTGGATAAGGATTAATGCTGTATTGGTTAAAATCGCTTCGAAAATTAGCCATTATTTGTCGTAAAAAGTAAATGACAAAAAAATGTTATTGTGGGATATCCATAAGAGATAGACATATACCATCGCTGAGTTTTCTGTAGACCTTTTCAATGTGTACAAATAATTAGTACATTATTTTGATAAATCTCGTAGGGTTCAGCCTGCGTTTGCAATGTAAGCGGAAAAAAATTGATAATTAACGACATCACATTACAAACCTCAAAAATAACAGTATTTATCCACTATTTAATGGATGTTATTATACATATAAACCTTCCTCTTGAATCACTCTATCTATTAAAAAACAACGCATTAAAATCCGTTGCGTAGTTTTAAATATTTAAGCATACAAAGGGACATAGGGACAGAGAAAGCGACTTTGTTTTATACTATGTAGTGATTTTTAGGGTTTTACGATAATTTTGCAGTGTTTTGCACTTTTTTCGCGTTTTTTCGTCAATTTTAAGCGAAATTCGATCACAATTTGTGTTTACTAATCGTAAATGTCAACTTCTGTTAACTGACTGGTTTTAGATAGCGTTTTACTTGTCAGCCGAATTGACAGATAATCGATTTTTTAAATATAATTCGTAAAATTAACGACATCACATTAGAAACCTCAAAAATAACAGTATTTCTCCACTATTTAATGGATGTTATTATACATATAAACCTTCCTCTTGAATCACTCTATCTATTAAAAAAACCGCACCAAAATCCGTTGCGTAGTTTTAAAGATTTAATCATACAAAGGGAAATAGGGACAGAAAAAGCGACTTTGTTTTATACTATGTAGTGATAGTGATGATGTATCTATAAATGTTTCAAACAATAGATAGCTGTGACAAAATGGAGAATGATGCTATCAATGTTTTTAGTCTGTAAATTACGTTATAGTTATTATCCTAACAAGTGCGGAAAGTTATACTTTCCCGCACGCGAACTGCAGATGCCCGAACGACGCGAAGCGGAGTTCGGGCAAGCAGTTTAAGTGCGGGAAAGTTAATTTCCGCAAGTGTTAGGATCAATACTTTATACAACTACTGCTCTGGAAGTAGAATTTAAGAGGAATATAACAAATAATTTTTTCTTTTGACACATCTGGCAATAAATTTGTTGTTGCATTTTTAGCTGATTCAACTAGTTCAGGTGGAGTTAAACATCTTGTTAAATCGACCATTATTTTAAATAGTACACTTTTTTTAATTACCTACACTTTCTTTTTGCATTTAATACAGTTGCGTTGTGACAGTTGTGACATAAATTAAAAAGGGTTAGGACTGATCGAGTAGTCTCTCTAGTCAAATAAAAACGACAGATAGTTTAGGCGGAATCCGTGTAGTTATGTGGTCATAACCAAACATGTGCGTTTATGAAATACATATAGTCAAGTATGCGACTATTGTGTACTTCGGAGATGACATACTGCGCTCGAAAAGTCAACTTCCAGAGCAGGCGTTGTATAAAATATTTTAACAAAATCAACCCATAAATCACTAGATTTATCTAATCTAATATATTTAAACGAGCAATTCTTGTAATTGGATTCTCGGAATCGGCTCCAACGATTTTCATGAAATTTAGTATATGGGGGTTTCGGGGGCGATAAATCGATCTAGCTAGGAATCATTTTTAGAAAATGTCATTTTATTCGTGTTTTATCGAAAAAATGAAATCTATTGGAGAATAATAATACTATTTTTGTTAATTGTGAGCAACTAATTGCTTTAACGACAGAACAACAGCTAAAGCTATTCCAGCAGAGGGCGTTGTTAAGTAACACGAAGTCAATGAGTGTTTGCTTTGAGGTTAGACTAAGAAAATCAATTGGTTATTTATATTATTTGTGTCTTCTTAATGCACTTGTTCACTTAAAAATGCCTAAACGATCTTGGAAAAAAACGCTTATAAACAATCTAACTTTACGAAGCCGCAAATCGTCTCAAGAACACCTAGAAGAGCATCGTCATCAAACTGGTCAGGATTCTCAAACTTCTCACAGTGAAGACTCATTTCAAGGATACCGTCATGAAAATAATCAGGTTTCTGCTCGTCCCACACGTGCTGCTAAAGTAAGATGCTTGCAAAATTTGACTGATATTACACGAGCAAAGCTCGGTCATCCAGGTACTTTCAATATTAAAACGCCGATGGTCTGGTTATAAAAAATATAGCTTAAAGTGACATACTTACTCCAAATTTCATTTAACGGTCTCAAATTCGGTAAAGACCCTGCAAAATTAGCTGTCAACTTTTCAACTCCCCTTTTTGGCTTTTCAGGTATGTGTTTATCACATAATAAATCTACCAGTTCGTGTTTTTCTGCAAATAAAATAAAAAATAAATCTCAAATATTTTAATTCAATTAATTTTTTCACTTAATACTACATACCAACTAATCCGTGTGTCGAAATATTTCTCTTATTTAAATAATCCTGCAAATCTTTTGATTTTAATTCCATTAGTTTCGATCTGTCAGGTGGACGTTTGAGTAAAACAAGACATTTTTCACAGTATAAAACCCTATAAATGGAATCATTACTATTAAGTCTACAACATTATGATTCGATTTTGTGTTAGTGTTTATTTTATCATAATTTTATATAATTGTTACTTAATTAATTGTACAGAAACTATAAAACACAAGGATTATTAATTAAAAAGAACTATCTAATATCTTTTTAAATAGGTTGATACCAAATAAATAAATCAAATACCGATAAGGAATTTTAAGCAAGAAGGAACCGTGATAAATTGATAAATTACTAAAATAAAGAAAATATATAGAGGAATTTTACTCAGTCTACAATTAGTGTATTAGACAAGAATAAACATGAAAAACTAAATTCTACTGCAAAAAAAAACAAATGCAGTATTGACAAAAATACAGAAATTAAGAATTAAATCACACATCAAGTCAAAAAAGCATGACTTTCAATTTTATTACAAATCCCCTTTTGGTGCCAATTACGAGTTGGAAAGTAACTAAAAAAAATGGAAAATACTAAATATGCTTTATTCTGGGATTATTGAAGTGAAAACTTCCTTAGCAGCGTTGAGCATTTTTTCTGTAATGGGTAAAAAATCTTAAATTCGCGTCAGGACACGTGACCCTGATCGAAAAAACGTAAGATGACAAATAAACAGATTAAAGAGACGTGCAATCATATTTTGTAGTGGTGAAAATAGGAACTAAACCAGCTGGTAGCACGAAAAGCGAAAAAGTAGTTATAACCGTATAGTGCCTTAGTAAGTACTAGAAGTGTTATTTTAATATAATTTTTTAAGGTACTTTAAGCATAAAAAGTATAGTGAATAGTTTTAAACATGGTGCACTGATGTCGGAACTTGTTGCCAACTTTATATTATGCATCAACACATCTGTTCTATTATTATCTCTGGTTTTGTAGTTGACATTGGTCAAAACATGGCTTTCGATAATACCTATGTTTATAGTGCCTTAGTTTTAATAAACTTATTTATAAATAAAATTATGAAATTATCAAGTTGTGAAAAAATTATATAGGTTTTAAATAGATTCGACAAAAAAGCGAATATTCGATGTTACTATGAATAAAAATATCGATATATCGGATACAATAAATATTTGTCAAAACTCAAAACATCGAATTAATCCTACATATCGTATGGAAAACATCGAATAAATTCGATATATCGATGTGTGAATATCCCTATGCCACGCGCACCTATAAATAGTGACAGGTGACAGCTAATAATTCAAAACTCAAACGTCTGTGTTTAGTGTTCTTTAAGTGTTTAAAATATGGATATTAAACAAATTAATGATAAAAGTGACGAAGAAATAGCGAAAGAAAATGAGTGAGTACTTTATAAATATACTAGATGAAAATTTAATAAGTTTTAATTTTTAATTAATATAATTTTATTATTAAGCTTAGGTTTCGATCTAGTCTATCGTACTGCTTAACGAAATTATTAATATAGATACATATGTATGTACTTACATATTATAGATGTAATATTTGTAATATGTTTACTGTTTATACTTTATAGCATTAACCTATATTTTCATAACATCACAATAAGCACATGTGCGGTGTAGGTTTATCAAAAAAATAATTTCGAATGAAAATAAATGAAATATGATGTTAATAAATAATCTTCGTTTTTCAGAGAAAAAAAAGAACGGAATCGAGAACACCAAAGGGCATGCCGTCAGCGTAAAAAAGATTTGAAGAAAAAAGATTCGAAGGAGGAAAAAGAAGAAAAAAAAAGAAAAAGACATCGTGAGTGTATTCTACCACATAAATGATAGTACTTTTATACTGATAAAGCAATTCGTGCTTCTGAGAGATAAACTTTTTAATGTAAAATAATTGTAATACTTTTAAAGTGTTAAATTTTTAATGTAATATAAATTGTCATGTTTGTGTACGATATACGATAGCGATAAATGAATATTGTATTCTACCACATAAATGATAGTAATTTTATACTGATTAAGGCTGAAATTTATAGTCGATCCTTGAGATGCTCCTTATACGAGGCGTCCTCGACCCTTCCTCCGTTTTTCGATTTTATAGTCCTTTCCTCGAGGAAGGATATCTTGAGGAAAGGTTCATAACTGACAACACTGTATTTTGTTTGGTTTGTCGTAATTTTGACAGAAAGGGGGGTTAAGGTTGAAAGTTTTGGTCGTGTTTTTGTTATTCTAAAATCTAAAGAATGTCTGAAAAAGAAAACATATACGAAGGAAGAAAAATACTTCCTCGTATAACAGGTGAATAAATTTATGCCCGTTTTGCAAACAAAACAGATAACTGCAGCAGTATAAGAGAAAAGGCCCAGGCATGGGAAAAAATTACGGCATTTTACAACAGCCAATTTTCAAATAGAACGTCCAAACAATTAAAAAAATTGTGGGACAACATGAAAGAGAGGTATATATGTAATCTATATGATGCCATTTTTTATCTCTAAAGCAGGTGGGCAAATATCGTTTTGGTAGTCGTACAGGCATAAATACTTCTTCACCCGCAATGTCAACAAACCCAAAAAGTCTTCTAAATCGTCCATATTTTTGATATTTCCACAAAAAAAACTCAAAATAGGAAATTCTAAACACAAATACAAATAAACACGTTTTCTCACCTAAAAATCAAGAATTTATATGTCAAAAGTCAGTTCAAGGCGTCCTTAAGGTAGCTCGAGATCTACCTTGTCCTCTACTCGTCCTTAAGGATTCCTTTCGCGACTATAAAACAAAATTTTTCTCGAAGCAGTCCTCAAGGACTCCTCCGTTCTCAAGGCTCGACTATAAATTCCAGCCAAAGCAATTTGTGCAAAATTATTCCCTAACCATTCCAAAATATCAAACATGCACAACGTTAATAATCAAGTTTTCACTTCTGCTGGCACTCCCGGAGTGCAACCCGTCGTTTTTTTTACAATTATGTGCAGACCTATTATGTTTTATTTACAAATTCTTACGCTAAAACCAAACAATATACATAAATAATTTGTATAAAAAAATGTCACGATATAGTTTTACAAAAACTATTTTGACTTCTCAATTAAGATTCAATTATTTTTCATTTTTATGTTATTGGAATAGTCCAAGTGGTTATGTACTTCTTATTTTATATTGTTTAATACAAAATAACAACTAATTAAAAACATTCTTTGCATTTTCAGAAAATAATTATTACCAAAATTAGTAAAAACCGATACGTGCTACTAAACATGTGTGTTAACGATGTTCGATACATATCGATACTTTAGAGTATTTTTTGTTGATATTCAATATTTTGTATAGTACCGATACAGTGTATCGATACACAACAATGTTTTTAATGGGAAAAGCGAAGAATGTTTTCTATTTCAAACAAAGTATAGAAATAGGCTACTTGACACATAACTAATTTCATACAATAAATGAGTATTTCTTAAAGTATTTAGCTTATGAAAACGAAATATATCGATTTTAATAACTAAATGCGTAAGATTAATTTAAAAAATGTGTTTAATTTGAATCGCCGAAAACGCTGTCGGCCATGTTGTGACGTCATACAAATTGTAAACAAAACGAGTAATTTGACGTGGTGTTATTAAAAGTATAAATATTTTGATAAAAATTCCTTATCACGTTCTTAATTTATTTGCTTTATTGAAAAACAATAATAAATTCATTATGGACGTTGGTTTCACAAAAGTAGACAGCACAAATTTGCCAAAAATTGATACATTAATGGTTCGTAATTTCTTTGCCTTGAATCCAGATTTCTGCTCTGCCGAGCTAAGAAATGTCAAGACTTCTATGTAAGTACATGAGTGTATTTATTCTTTTCAGAAGGTATTCAAAAGTACCTACTCATTTATGTCATAAGTATCGTAACCTCTGAATAATGTAACTAACATCTATTTGTATTCCTTGATGTGTTTTTGCATTCTCGGACGTTGCTATAACGATAATTACTGTATTTTTTATGGAAATTAGTTGAAATCATGTTTTTAAAGTAAAGTAAACTGTCCGTGTTTATATGTCAAATGTTTGATTACAATACGTATGACGTCATAAAATGGCGGACAGCGTTTTCGCACCTATATACATGAAGAGATGGATTTTAAATTACAGTTTTGTGGTTTCATAGGTGTTGAAAAAATATAGTAATATTTTTTTTACCTTAGTAGCACAAATATTAACTATTTAGGACCTAGTTTAAAAAAGAGTCAACTAGCCTATTATTTGTATATTTATATTTTTGGTACTCGCCGTTATGTTTTGCAGGATGTTTAATAATTATTTTAGTTTAGTTAGTTTAAATTTTATTTTATGATTTTGTTTTATTATAAAATTATTATTGTCACGTATTTTTTCTCATGTTATTGCATTTCATGTCATAAAGATTTAGTTCTCAAGTTATTAAAAATTGTAGATACTTTTATATTTAACACATTTATTTGTTTATAGTTTATGATATTTTGAAAATTTTGGCAGTAAAGGAATTTATATTTTATGTACCGGATTTATGATTCTTGGGAATTTCCAATCCTTGTTTATAGGGAATTGTTTTTTTCAAAAAAACATCTGTACTAAGATAGTTAATCACCTTGTTTATATTCGAAAATTTACACGCCCATTTTCGGTGACCAATCCCTTTGGAATATTTTAATAATGTATGCAATGTGTGCAATATAGAAAATATCGAATTATCCTATATTACCTATATCGATACTTTTTAGATAATTTTTATATTTTCGCCGTGTTCTTTGTCTCTCTGTCATTCCGTGGAATTTTGTAATCCAATTTAAACCTATTTCCCGACTACCTAGCGCTCTGAAATTTTCAGGATAGCTAAGAACTGGATGGCAATGCATGTTTCAAGTGTGTTTAGGCATATACATAGATTTCGAAATTTATACTGAATTGTTATTAAATTAAATATGTATACATATTATCATTTTGAAAGACTTCATATAAGCTTGCGGTGGCCTATTTGGATAAGCGGTTGAAGCGGTTGATTGTGACAATTCTGTTGGGTTATCGTAATAGGATCGATCTCGCGAGAGAGAAGTTTTTTTTTGTTTTTTTTTGTTCTTACATGTGAAAACAGTAATTATTATTTTAACTGGTAATAAAATAAACTGTTTTAGAAAGTTTTTAGATACAACTACCATTGATTTTGTTAACAAGGAAACAATCTTCTCTATGATCAATCACAGCGTTGTATGACTTAATATTTTTGCAATATCAGGGATGCTGTGCATTGTTGAGATGACACTAGTGTGACCTATAAACCAGTAAAAAACTTTCTATTATAAAAAGCTGTTTTTATAAATTGTGCTTATTAATGCGATATATTTGCATATCGATATATTTCTGTTCTATGTATTGATACACATATCGATACTTTCTGATGTATCGAACATCGCTAATGTGTGTAAATAAAACTGAATTATGAGATAAATTTTATATTTACGTTGTTTCAATTTAAACACAGGAATTCTTTATTGTTATTTTTGCACAAAATTAAAAAATTGGTATACCATTTTATTGTTGTAGCTTGTACTTATGTGTAGCAAAAGGTGAATCATAGTTTAATCAATTTCAACAATTTTACTATTACTCTCATATAGAATGAATAATGTTAATATCACTCTAGCATTATAATAATTTTATATCAGTTAATAATAAATTTGCACCTAAATAGTGACAGATTAGCAGATCTGGTAGAAATTTTACGGTAGGTATTTAAAACTTGTCCTATAGCTCTCCTAAACTACATCAACACAGAACTGCACACCCGCACAAGGGGCTGAATTAATCCTTTTATTTTCAAACATCATTTTTTTACAAAAAAAATCCTTGGGGTAATTTAAAATTCTTATTTGATTATTTAATGGGTACAAAAATAAATAAGCCAGATTACTTATTCGGGTCTTTAACTATGCCAAGATTGTCCAATGCCATTTTGCAAATAATTAGAAAAATTATAGTTGAAGCAAGCTGATATTTCTACAAAGCTATAGATAAGCTAGAGTGTGTGAGAGAGAGTGGTTATCGACAGTACCATAGTCCTCGATTGTCGCCTTATCATTGGACCGAGCAAAATCACGTGACTTACTATATTCATGCAGTGTGACTCAGAATTTTTCGAATAATTACTATCACCTGTGAAATATTTGACAACTAAATTAATCTTTATAATATCTGATAAGAAACTAGTTTGAATAATTCTTTGAGACCTACGAAAAATTTATTCATGAAAGAGAAGTTTTTTTAAACAAAATTCGGAGGACTTGTATAACCAATGCGTAATAATAAATTACAGAAGTTAGAAGTAAAACAGTAAACAACTACCATAAATATTTACAATTGCATAAGGAAGCTTTTCAGGAAATTTGCAGCTTTATCTAAAATGTGATCAATAATAAAAAATTTGACTATTTCGCTTCCGAGTTACAAGTATAACCAGTGATAGAGGATGCAGACAACTCTTTCTCTCATAGTACAGTCTACGTGTAGCACTACTCACTAACATTCATACGTAATTTTCTTGATCATCCGGATGAATAAATATTTTAGAATATATTTTTTACTTTTAAATAATAGCTAATCTGTAAACATTTTAACTTGCCGCAAATATATTTTTTGTTACTATTTGCAAAATAGTATTAAAAACGTCTGGCAAGTTAAAGACCAGAGTAAATGGGCTGGGTTTTTTACTTTTTAATCGTTAAATATTCAATTTGAAGATGTAAAAATATTAGATTGCTCTAGGATATTTTTTGTAAAAAAATGGATCATTGAAAATATAACGGTTCATTCGGACCCGCTACTTCACAGTCATTCGGAGCCGCTACTTCACAGCCAGGTATTATCCTATAGGTAGTAACCTATAGGAGAGATTTCAGCTTGCCTCAAATACCTACCCGAAAATGTAAATATATATCGGGTTAAAAATGAAAATAAAACACAAAACTTTGACACATCGGGTGTAAATGAAAAGTTACGACTATATTATATCCGAAAAGCTGTATGAAAACATATAAAATAGTGACCTTGAATTTAATCCTGAACTTCTTTACCATAAAATATACCGGTATAATTTTGTGTTTTCGTTCAACTTTTCAATAAAGAGTAAAGGTTGACATGTACAAAAGGTAAAATAAATTGGTAAAATCTTTAACGGTTGGTCGACCTGCTTTTCGTGAACAATTTGGTGAACTGAGACGAGTGTAAACGATATCGTGAAACAGACTATATCTTGAATAAGTTGGTCAGACTTATTCACGATAAAATTGTAGGTTTAATACCGATATTAGAGATCGAGACACTTAATAAACTGTCACGCGTTATTGATCAAACTTAAATTTGAACAACAAAAAAAATTATTTTTAGAAAGCATTTGAATGTAGATTGAATAAATGGGTAAATACGCTAAATAAAAACTTTAAAATACCGTAAAACATTAAAATTTGTCACATTCCGGAATTTTATTTTACGAATAAACATTGTATAAATTACTGAATGATACACAATAGTATTATACTAAATAGCGAAATATCCGGAAATATTATGTATTTTTTTAAACATTCAATAGGATTAAATTGTATTGAACCATATGCATATTTTTAAAATCGTTTCAGTAGAATTAATTTATGAAAAAAGGAAATTTTACAGAATTCATTAAAGTTATAATAAGAAATGTAAAACATTCATAAGGATTAAATGTTTAAAAGATATCTGTCGTTATTTATGCTTGAATTATTACAAAATTCAAAAAAAATTACAGCTTCAAAAAAAAAAGTATTGGTGAATATTTGCTTATATTACTTTTACAACAAGTAAATCCACTTATCTATCTGCAAACAGATTTAATATCTACAATTTAAAATAAATGCCTCTTTGTAATTTGAGTTTTTTAATTGTATATATTATCAGCAAAATATAAACTGCCATCCGATGCAGTTTAGACATTTCGCACTAAAGAAAATCAGCTAAAAAGCAGTTTTTCATTGATCCAAAAAACAATAAATTTATATACAAATAAATACAGCATTATTTAAAAAAATATATATACATAACTAATAATTTAAAACATTAGAAATGAAAATTTTGAATAATTAAATTGAAATCAATTAAAATACTTATTGAAAGGTTTAAAATAAAGCAACATGCTGGTGTCAAGTATCATAAAAAATTTAAATTTAAAGTTATATGTTTAATATTTCTAGAAGCCATAATATAAAACATTAAAGTTCATATAGGCAAATATAAATATAACATAAAAACTACACCCTAACATAGCAATCTTAACGAAACACATTCAGAAATATTATAACAAATTAATACTGCTTGTTTAACAACTGACAACTGGTAGAATTTCATTTTGGTATTGAATATACATATTCAAAATTTGTAACAAGTATTTCATTCAAGGACACAGATTACAGCTTAAACAATCAAACAAACTTAGCACTATTCAAAAATTATGATCAAAATCTCAAAAATATTTATACACTTAAGTTTGTTCATAGCTTACTTCGGTATTATTATCTATAAACTAATACTTGAATAATAAAACTTACCCTTCTCGTCGCTTTAAACATTTATTACAATACTTGTCTTCACATTCGCCACATTTAATTTTCCAATTAAACAAATTGAAATCAGACCTACACCTTGTACATGGCATTTTGATCAATAGTAAAAATTTCGTTGAATAGGATTTTTGACTACATTTAATTAATAATTGTTTATTTATATAAACTTTTTACTAAGATTCTTAACTTTTGTAATATACCATATAATACACATTTCGTTTAAAGATTTGTGACCATAAAAGCTCAAAAAAATTGCTTACGTTATATAAAAATATTAATAACAGGCAAAGTAGTGAACTATTCTTATAAATAAAAAATAAAAAATTGTAAAATACCACTACACTTCATAACTTGAGTAAAATAATGTCAAAATCATTAAAATGACAGTGACAATATATGCCAAAGTAAATACAATTCTTCTTTTTTGATCAGATTAAGTTTACTTTTTGTGATGATATAGTTCTGTGTCTTTTTCGTAAACTGTAAGCAGTTACCAGTTTTCAGTTCACAGCACTGCTTGGTGGCCTCAGTCACCTTAGTAATCTCAGTATCTTATTTGTTCTGTTTAGTTGTATAGGTTAAGTTATATTCATAAACTACTTGAAAAATATATAATTTAGGAAGGTTTTTTCTCAGTTTACTTTACTAGTATGTCAAGATTCAGTGGGGCTTTACAGTTAACCGATTTAGATGATTTTATTACACCATCTCAAGTAAAGATTAAATTGGTAAGATTGTTCGATTTTATTGATTTTTCTCATTGAAGGAATGCATAAAACCTGTAGAAATAAAAAAGAAACCAACAAGCAATACAGGATCAAAAATTAAAATACAAGAAGATGGATATTTTCAAATTGAAGAAGTAAGTGCTGTAAAATAACTATTTAGTGAATTTTTTGTATATAGCTATAGTTCCTTGTAGGATGGAAGTTCACAAAAGTTACAAAAAGTTGAAATAACTTTAGCAGATTGTTTAGCATGTTCCGGTTGTATCACTTCTGCGGAAAGTGTATTAGTTACACAACAAAGTCAAGAGGAATTACTGAGAGTGTTTGAAGAAAATAAAACGCTAAAATTGGTAAGAAAACTATGTATCTTTTACCAGAGTAGATAATTATTTGAAATAGTTACAAAATCTTTCAATATGGATGGTGTTCTGTAGCACAAAAGTGTTGTTGTAAAATGTTTTTCTGAGAATGTTGGGTTCAAAGTTCATAGATAACCACAAACGATTGTGCCTTGTTTATAAATGTCTGCATCAAAAGCGTTTAACTATTTATCTAACTTCGACAAATTAAACTATGCATCTGGAGCTATATTAACAGTTTATAACAACATAAAACTAAAGTTTACAAAAGTAGAGTCAATGACGACTTTTGGGACTAAGTAGTGCTTATTTTTTAGCCTTTGATTTAATAACATTTTAATAACTCTCAAAATTTTTTAGACTGGAAAAAATGAAGACGCAAAGTTAATAATAGTCTCATTGTCCATCCAACCAATTTTATCACTGGCTGTTTGTTATAATTTAACGCCCAATGATTGTGCTGCTAAAGTATCTCAATATTTTAAACAATTAGGTGCTGATATGGTAGTTGACATGACGATAGCAGATGATTTGGCGATCTTAGAAGCACAAAAAGAATTCATTCGACGATACAGAGCTACAGAAAGTGATGGAATGAAAAATGTTATTCCAATGCTCTCTTCAAGTTGTCCAGGTATTAAAAATGTATTTTTGTTACAGAAAAAAAAATATATATACGTCTGTCTTCCATTCGTATGTAACAGCCGAAAATTTTGTTATTTTTTGGAAAATTTGCAAATATCTCTATAATTTTGAGGTTATGTTGAAAAGTACCCCTAACAAAAATTTAAAATCTTTTTATTACCTACAACTTTGCTGTTGATCATTTTTGTCTCCGGCATTATTTTTTTTCAGAAAACGCGAACAAACTTTTACCCGTGGATTTTTTTCACTTAACCCCCCTCCCCTAAGTAAGTCCCCAAGGTCCGTGGGTTCATTTCTTTTTTATGTTAATAACCCCCCAACCATTCCCCGTTGGGCTAGTCCAGGTAGTAATTTTTCCGAATTTCGATTAAAATTATGTTAGTTTGCCCCGACTACTGGGGTAAAACAAAATGTGAACAACATAAATCAAATTAGGAGAAAAATTGAAATCTTCCGCAAGACTATCCTTTTAACTTTAAGAAACAATATTTTTAGATTTTTTACAAATTAATTGATAACCATTCAAAAAGTACGGACCTTATACTTTATACATTTTATTTTGAAGAAGTTCATGAATTTATTTAAGATAACTATTTTATATGTAATTTTGTGTTTTCGTCGAACTTTGCATCCAAATAAAAATTGAACATGTTCTAATTTTCATTAAATATTAGGTATCGTGAATTCAAGGGTGCCAACACTGCCAATCTTTTTAAAAGATTAAAGGCAACAAAGAAAACAAAGGTTATTGCCATTTTTTTTCACGTTTGTCTGAATTTTTTGTTATTATTATTTTATTGGTATTTGGTGAGACGGTTGTGTGTATATCAGTTTTCGCTGTTGTTTTTATTTCATTGAATAAACAGTAAAACATGACAAATACAAAAGGTGCAGTAATTTACTAAAAATCTTTAAAAGTTGGTCAACCTACTTTTCCTCAAACAATTTGGTGAATTTTGATATTAGTGTAATACAAATACACACGCTGTAGTGTAGAAGACCTTGAATAAATTAGTGAATTTGTTGGTCAAACTTATTGTAAATGTTATATCGGTATAAAAAACATCATACGTAAAAAAAATGTGTGTGCACATCCATGTCCACTAGAAGTATAACTCACCAAAGTATAAACAATTTTTTTACCTGTTTTCCGTTGGGAGTGAAATGCCTCTAATTACAAATTAAGACAGCAAAAGAAAAACAATCAGAATTATTAGAGTATTTTAATTTTTTCGGATTTAATATTTAATTACACCGGCTTCTGTTCCACAATGTATGCATTTTTTTAACAAAATATTAAATTTAAAAAATATCTTTTATATATACACAAATACAGAACTTGAATAACATTAATAAAAACAATCGCAATAGGTAAAACACTTTAAATTAAATATTCAATGGTTAAGTTAACGATAATCATTTTTACTTAAAATACATAACAAAATGTTCAAAACACCGAAAGGTCGTTTGCTCTTAGATAGGGTCTCTCAAAAAGTTGTCCTGAATTTATATTAGATAATAAATCATCTCCACCTATTGGAGAATTTGAGATATATCTATAATGTAATATTCTTTGTTTAATTCTATGTTCGAAGTGTTTAACAACCTCTGGATGAGCATTGAATATTTCAAGAAATATTTTCTTAGGCACGTAGTACACTTCTGTGGTTTCAGCAGCAACAATTTTATATATGTGAATAGACTGTGGTGCAAATAAAGAAATTACACCAAACTCATCTCCATCTTCCAAATGTAAAAGTTCTTTACCTTGATTATCAAAAACAGCCACGGTTCCCGAACAAATAAAGTAAATGTTCTGTACTTTAGATCCTATTCGTATAATAATATCAGTTGCTAAGAATGTTTCAGATTTCATATGACTTAATAAAGTACCTAATGTTGCTTTTGGAACTGCTTTGAACACATACGCTTTTTCTATTAGTTTTCTAGCTCCAAACATGAATACCTCGGTTCGTAAATGCTCTGATAACGTAGCAAGAATCTGATTTTCATCAAAGTAATGTCTCTGTAGTTTATATTCATAATATTTTAAAAGCCTCATCCTCAGCTCGTGGGGTAAATTATTAGAACTCATATACTCTTCTAATTGTCGCAGATATTTTTCATATTTGTTTTCCGAATTTAGGACTAAACCAAATATTTTAAGTAAGTCAGCAATTAGAAATATAGTGTACATTCGACCAAACAACACTGTTATTGTTAATATAAGCTGTTCGCTGGGTAAAGTAATGGTATAGTGTTTGTGACTGATGGGGAAAAAGTGACAAAAAATCATAATAAAACTATCCACGAAGATCAAGTAGAACTGTTCGAGTCTCTTTATTGGCACAGAATTAGGACTTGTTAAATGCTCATACTTGGATTGGGTTACCCAAGATTTAGGGTCACCATGATTCATTGTTTCTGCGATATAATATATCGCACAAGACAACATGTGAATTGCAATTGATATGTTAAAAGCATGAAACACTATAAAATAAGTGCAATCAGGAAATTTGCACATATTAATAACATTTTTAATACTATGCATGAAGTAAAAGTATCGGGCAAAATAAGCAATCATAACAATAATAGTTGAATACCATCTTAATGGATTTAAAGTATCATGTCGAAATAAAGGTAACCAGAAGAAATCATAAGAAATACAAATTAGATCAAAAAAGAAATATGTAGTGATATAATGGATAACTATTTTCTTATGATCAATAACAATTTCTTTTCTACTAGTAATATAACCTAGGAATAAAAATGAGAAAACTATAAATGCGTATACGATATCTAAAATTTCCATAAAGAACCATGTACGATTTAACCACCAATTTTGACCCATTAAAAACGGTAAACTAAAATATTTGATCAAATACACAGTCACAAAACATATTTCAATAAACGTAGCTAATTTACTGAACGGGTGGATAACAAATACATTCTTGCTTCTTGCATGTCTTTTTTGTTCCATTAACATGGTGGATTTGTTGCGGAAGTACGACATACTCTTTACAGAATTTTCATCCAAAAGAGCAATTTTTCTCAATCGTCTTGTAAACTTTTCAATCCAGTTGGCACTGGGAGAAAGGGGGGGTAATCCGTAAGTTGTAGTTTTCAAGCGCAAATTGCATTTGTGATACTTTAAATGTTGAAATACCATTTTTAAAATTGTTATTGACACTGACACAGCTGTTAAAAAATAAAATTTAACGTAGTAATCATTAAACAGACATATTCAGAACGGAAATTAGGGACTGATTTCAGCGCTTATAGTGTTTATTGAAGGAAGTACAGTAGTATCATTTTGTTAAATTACGATAAAAATTTTGAAAACAGTTATCCTTATTCAAATTTAATTTCCATACCCAAACCACGAAGTCTAAACGTAATATTAAACAAATGGTCTCAATTTAGGGGACAGAACTATTGCCGGTAGAGTGCGCCCTTGTTAAAGGGATACTCGTTTAAATCCTTACGCGGGAAGTTTTGTTGCTATTGACAGCTTTTATGACAACTAATAAATAAATAAATTAATATTTAGTTCGGGAGCCCAAAGGGTTTTCGTAGCCGTTAAAGAGACAAGGGTCCACCAAAATTTTTTCTATGTATTTTCACACCCTGATTACAAATAGTACGAGAGCCCACGACCAAAACCATGTCCCATAGCAATACGGCCAAAACCCTATGAAATCGTTAGATTATATGATTTTGAACCCGACTAGGTGTGCAGTAACGGTCGAAAGTGTAGCTACTGCGTGGGAGGCCATTTCTGCTGTGTCAAAAAAAAAAGGCTGTCGGTATTATAGCAATACGTCTGATATGGATAATGTACATAGATTTTATAATTGTATTACGAAAGAGTTTGTTTTCAGACATTTTGCGCGTAGCATATAGCCTGAGCGCATTTTTGAAAATGGCAAAAAATTTAGCCGACCTGTATCATAGCAATGCGGATAATTTTTTTTAAAAACTTTTCGTATTGCTGCCAGGATTACCAAAAACCTGTTTTCAGACACTTTGAGTGTAGCATATACTCCCAAAAATGAAAAAAACGTTTTGGAGTCGCCCGGCAGACGCCTCAGCGCTTGTTACGCTCCTGCGGCGGGTACAGCTTTTCGTGTGTTACGCTCCTGCCCCTCTCTTACTGCTCCAAACGTTGGAACGACGCTCACTTAGATTTATAGATTTGGGCCGCGGTCAAAAATTGGGTTGGAAGTCATAATATAACATTTAGATGTGGTGACGTCGAAAATCGATTTAACTTAATTACGTGTGACTTTAGCACACTTCCGGTTTACTCGGGAATTTTTTTTTTTTCGAACTTCCACACGAGGATCGATAATCTCTTCCTTAACTGATCATGAATATTATCGATAAAAGAACGAGAAATAAATTAGTATATTTGATAGAAAATTTCTCCTTTGTGGTAATTTTTTTCAAGAGTCTGTTCAAAGCTGAGATCACTCGGTGGCTTCTGTCGTTATGAATATTGAAAAAAAAAATAGTAGGCCGATAGGGAGTCGTATTGAAATTAAAATTAACGAATTATCTTCGTAATTGCAATTTTTATCACAGATACTTCCGGATTAGAAATGTTTGAGCTTGGATCTTGTGTGCAAGTATTTTTTTTTAGAATGAAGAAGGGAAATACATTTTGAAATAATTCAATGGCAACTAGAACTATCATTCATCATTCAGGGTCGCAACTCGCAACTTATTCATTGGTTTGTAACAGAGAATTCAAGATGCCTCAATACGATTTTGAAATGATATCTCAATATCGAAAATTTGTCTGATAGAGAAGGTGCTACACTTAATTCGTCTGATATAAATTTTTTGCACATGTGGACAACTTATTTTATCATGTCCAACAATTTTCAGACATATTGCTATGATACCGATCGGTAAAATTTGTTAAAATTTTGAAAAATGCGCTCAGGCTATATGCTACGCGCAAAATGTCTGAAAATTGTTTTGTTCGCATCAAATAACCAAAATTTACTAATCAAAAAGATTTTCAGACGTATTGCTATGAGACTTTTTTTTTTGTCTCATTTCTAATTTTTGTAAGTGATTTTCCGGGTTTACGCTACACCATTAACGTCTGAAAAATATGTTTCCGGTATCTCAGAACTATCATTCAACTACAGTCTGAAAATCAGACATATTGCTATGATGCAGTTCGGTAAAATTCTTTGACAATTTTGAAAATTCGGTCAGGTCAAACGCTACGCGGAAAATGTCTGATATAGGTATTTTCGAGTTCAGGATAATCGTATCTATCGATTTGATGCGGTTTTGGCCGTATTGCTATGAGACAAAAATCTTGGTCGTGGGCTCTCGTACTAAAATATCAAGGGTGGATTCCCAAGAAATGATTAAAAAATTTGTTATTAACAAATAATTTTTTACTAATAAAAAAACTGTTTCTTCGCAAAACAAAAAATATTTTCGTAATCCTTAAATGATTTTAAGGAAAAGATCTTCCTATGTATTTTTTCATCAGACGCACCGTTTTCAAATTAAAAATTGTTAAACGTATAAAAAATAGCATTTTTGACATCTTTCAAATTTGCATAACTTTTTATATTATTAATATTTTTTAACTCTGCGATGACTATTTGACACTTAAGATCATAAAGTATGAGATGAAGCCGGTTGCATTACGAAAATACAATAATTTTATTACTTTTTAACGCTATAAACAATATGCATTTAATCCCCTCTAACGTACGACGCAAGGTGTATGAAAGGTATGAAACGTGCAGATTTTAGTAAATTAAAACGAAATATGGACTAGTGAATAACAATTTTCATGTTTGTAGGATGGGTTTGTTATGCCGAGAAAACACATGGCAGCTATATTTTACCATACATATCTACAACTAAATCACCACAACAAATTATGGGTTCGTTAATTAAACAACATGTCTCTCATATCTTGGGTAATCGCCCAATATACCATGTAACCCTTATGCCATGTTACGATAAAAAATTAGAAGCATCTCGAGAAGATTTTTTCTCTGAAGAAACTCAAAATAGGGACGTTGATTGCGTTATTACTGCAAGTAAGTAATTTTTATAATCATATTTGAAATTAATTGAAATTGTTAAAATATTTCAGTTGAATTAGAACAGATGCTTTCCAGGGATAACATGTCGCTAAATTCTCTACAAAATGGTAAATTAAATGAACCGTGGCTAAATATTAATGAAGAAGTGGTACCTTCTATGGTAAAACATGAAGGATCCGGATCAGGGGGTTTTGCGGATCATATATTCAAATATGCTGCTAAAGAATTATTTGGACAAGATTGTGATAAATTAGAGTACAGAAGTTTAAGGTAAACAATAAATACATTGCGTATATTTCTAAATATTATTTTTCTTCTACAAATTATTTTAATACAATTTTTCATTTTAGAAATCCTGATTTTCGTGAAGTTATTTTAGAAAAAGATAACAAAGTATTACTAAGATTTGCTATAGCTAACGGTTTTAGAAATATTCAAAATTTAGTTCAAAAATTGAAGAGGGGAAAATCACAATATCACTATGTTGAAGTAATGGCTTGTCCATCAGGTATTTTTAACAAAATATTTATGTATTCAATATTTGTGAATAATTTATTAATTATAGGGTGTTTAAATGGTGGTGCACAAGTACGACCAAAAGAAGGAATAACCGTAAAAGATTTAATAACTGAAGTTGAAGAATTATACAGTAGTCTTCCGTGTCATGCACCTGATAGTAAAGTAGTTAAAGAATTGTATGAAAACTGGTTAGAAGGTTCAGATAGTGATAAATGTTCAACAATACTACATACTGAATACCATGCTATAGAAAAACCATCAAATGCATTAAATATTAAATGGTAAAAGAGCTCAGGTGTTTTATTTTGTACCTGAAATAAAAAATACATGAATATTATTTATAAAAAAATGAAACCCGCTCTTTCTTGTTAAATGGTTTTTAGAGTCTTGACAAAATAGCTAAATAGAAAGCTACATCTTATGTATGTATAAGCAATTTAGTTGTTGATTATAAGCAAATTGGATATTAGATATTATTCATGGATGTAAAGAGGTTTCACTGTTAATATGAACCATCTACAGAAAACTCTTGAATTTATTGTTTTCATTGTCCAGAGTTTCAACGTTATCCAAGTCAGCAACATGCCCCGATTCCCTTATATGTCGAGAAAGTGCACGAGCATCCGGTTTTAATTTTATGTCACTTCTATGTGATACATAGAAGGTTCTCGATGTTTGACCCACGTATTTTTTGTTACAGTTATAACAACAAATTCTATAAACAACATTAGACCTTTGTAACAATTCAGGCTTATCCTTGAGACGAAAGAATAAAGTTGCTTAAGTTTTTTTAGCCTTATTTGCAATGATAGTATTCTCATTCTTATATATCAAATTGACAAACAGGTCCGTCCTCCAGAGATGTGTTCGATGTACAACCAGTCACTCATACTTCACCGGGAGTGAAATTGTTGAATCATTTCCTCCTAATATACATCTTCAAATATACTCTGCTTTTCAATAATGCCATAACAGTTCACATTAAAAGGAAAAAAACACAAATCTAGCTACGTGTATGGTATAGTGACGAAGAGAAAAATAAAAGTGTGGTTACAATATTTACAATTTCTACGGTGTTTTAGTTGACGATAGTTTTTTGAACGATAGAAGTTATGACGTTGAAATTGAATCATCTTTGATGAAAATGGCGACAATAACATTTTAGAACAAATACCCATCGAATAAAAAATAAAATTGTTTCATTGGCATCGGATGTTTAGTTGGTTGTCATAATGGAGAACATGAAAATTTTTTAAGACAAGTTACGTAAAATTAAACCTGACAAACTTGCTATTAGAGACACTAGATCGTTCATTGTGATGGATGAGTAGTATGTTTGCCACTTGTTGGATAGGCAACATGTCTTTGTCTTGGAAGCGTTGAAATTAACTAGATTCTTTCTTCTCGATCCACACGTCTACAATTCTTAAATCTTTATTGAGAGCAACCGTTGTGGATCTTCTGTCGTCTTCAGAATATCTAGGGATATGGGACGGTTGTGCGCTTTGCTACAGTGTAGGTTGCTATCATCTGCAAAACCGTGTGTATCGGGTTATTAGTGGCTTCTAGTATATCATTAATGTGTAATTAAAATAAAGTAGGAGCTAGAATCGATCCTTGGCGAACTCCAGCGTTGATCTTGTAGAGGTTAAAGGAATGTCCATCTACGGCAACTTGGATGTGCCTGTTGAAGAGAAAGTTGGATATCCATCTGCAAAGGTTTGGTGAGAGTCCGTGTTAAGGTAGTTTGTTCAAGAGAGCTGAATGCCACACTTGATCAAATGCTTTTAAGATTTCTAGTGATACTGTTTGAATCTGCCCATGGCGGTGGATGGCATCACTCCAGATATGAGTTACATATGCTAGCAGATCGGCTCTTGACCTTTGTTGGCGAAAACCATATTGCCTGTCACTTAACAGGTTTTGTGTCTCAAGATAGCTCAGGATCTCGTGATTGACGTATTTCTCCATAGTTTTGCTAATAACTATAGAAGAGCCATGAGTCTGTATTGCTTCAAAAAAAAGGGAAAAGGTTTGATGGAGATTTTAACATAAAGTTTGCAGACGACAAAAAACAACAATTAATTGAATTTTTAAATAATGAATTTGGTTCAACGATGTCAAATGATCGCAATCTTAGCAGAGTTTTAGAGATTAGCGATGATGGTTCTGGTAATGATTATAGTGAAAGAGATATTATGGATGGAAATTGATTTTTTTGGTAGATAAACTTTTTAATGTAAAATAATTGTAATAGTTCTGAAGTGTTAAATTTTAATGTAATATAAATTGCCCTGTTTGATTACGATAGCACAATATAACGGCCCTGGGCCCGGGCCCACTCGGCCCATGCCTAAAGACAGCATTGGCAATAAATGAATATTGTATAGTAAACGATTATTTGAGATTTCTCTCATTGGATTTTTTTGAAATTTTTGAAAGTTTTTAGAAAGTATATATTATAAACAAGAATTTATTAAATGACATTAAGGAGAAATTGAAAAAATGTCGCACCCAGTGAGATTCGAACTCGCAACCTTCAGCTCTACGCGCTGACGCTCTAACAACTAAGCATGAGTTGAATTTAACAACCGTTTAACGATTTGATGGCTAAGCACCTATAGCTTAGTTGATAGAGCGTCAGTGCGTAGAGCTGAAGGTTGCGAGTTCGAGTCTCGCTGGGTGCGACATTTTTTCAATTTCTCCTTAATGTCATTTAATATAACATCAAAACTGCACAACGTTAATATATATTCAAGTATTCAGTTCTGCCGACACTACTGAAGTGCATTCCCTGTTTTTTTTTTTAAGCCACTCTATTGTTTTTACTTTATTCAATCTTTATTATATAATACTGTTTTGTCTTTTTCTATTTATTCAGAAATATCTATCGAAGTATAGATACCAGGAGTTTACACGGTATAGGGTATAGGCCAGAGATAATTTGTCTATGGTATAGGCATTTCCATAATATTTCTGGTCACAATAATTAACCCAGATCATAGTTCTATTTTTTGCCACTGGCAACGCGAGTAATCAGAAGAACCTATTTTTTATAGGGACCGAGCTCCAACTGTAGAGGCAGCACTTTGACTAAAGGCCGCGCGCCCTAGTGCGGAAATTAGGAATTAAATGGGCAAAAATTTATTAATAACAAACGTCATATGGACTAAAAAAGCTGTGACGTCAGAGGGCGGGATCTGTCATTTTATGTTTCCAAACAAACTTTTAATGTATGTAAATTGCCATTAAGGTTTTTTTACATCAATAGTTTTAATATTTCCTGTATCAAATAAGATATATTAATTGTAGAAATCGGTTCTTTGGGTGTTTAATATTTATATAAACCATAAATTTTAAGGTAAGAGAGCTCGACTTTTTCTAGACATGCCTTAGAATTATTTTGAGGTTATGTTTTTATTTGTATTGTTTTAAGTTTTGAGTGAAAAATAAGTTTTTAATTCCTTTTTTCAGTAAAAATGACATCGAATCATGTTATTAAGCTGTCTGCTATTATGCATTTCTTTGATAATAATAAAAAAATGGTAGTAAGAGGTAAAATGCAGTGGATTAGGGCCATATTAAAAGTATGCATTTCTATACTAATTTTATGACTCTTTAAGGGGTTGTACATGCTAGTATGAAAGACGAAACTTATATTTGTGAGGTAAGGATAACTAGCTTATAATTATTGTCTTAAATTCTTTATTTAAGTTCCGCTTGTACACCCTTTATTTTGAGGTGTTACTTTGGTCTATTTAGTTCTTTTAAAACATTTAATTAAAGTTTATTAGCATAATTATTAAATATTCTAATGATTGTAGATAACAATAAAGAAATCTAGAGCAATCCAGTGGGGGAAAACTCACGAAAAAGATGGTCTGGATGCATTAAAATCATCCCTAGGAATTGATGTAATGCCAACAGGAATTTGGTTATAGAATTCTGGTATATTAGGGGCAAGTCCAGATGGATTAGTAAGTGACAATGCTATTGTGGAAGTAAAATGTCCCTACGCATTTCGCAATGATTTGCTTTCAGAAAAATTCAAAAATAATAAGTTCATTTGTTACTACAACGAAAAAAATGAACTGGTAATGAATCAGAATCATAATTATTACCATCACGTACAGGGAAATCTATATATTTTAAAAAGAGAAAAATGTTTTTTGTATATATGGACCTTAAAAGAGATAATAATTGTTGAAATTCAAAAAGATCTATATTGGGAAGTGAATTTAACGTATTTAGAGGATTTTTATATAAACCATTATTTTCCCAAATGAAGGTAAATTTTTTGTAAATAAAAATACTATTTTAATATATTCGTTTTTATTTTCTATGTGACCAAGAGGGCAAGAGCCTATATAATCTATTACCTAAGAGTAATTCTAAAATAAAAATTAAAAAAATAACAAACATACCTACTTAGGAAACTCACAAACAAAAAAGCCATAACATACAGTAATAAATTGTCCTGCTTGTTTATAACATCTTTAAATATTTGTTATTATATTTATAATACCGAAATACGTATATACTTGATAAGAAATCCACTTCTTCTTTTCCACATCATTGCAGTTTTTCTGCTCGCTATAATGCTTGCAATTGGATACAAAACACATCACCATTTTTACCCAAACAGAAAAATATGTAATAGTTAAAAAATACATAATTAATCACAAGATTACCATAATAAAATTTATAAACTTCTGAACAAAACATAACCTCAATTCCACTAAAATGCATATAAAATATAAACACTTACACTAACTTTCAATGTTTATTCACTATCATAAATTGGATACACTAAGTCGTATGAAAAGTGTCCGGAAAATGCTAAGATTTTTGATTAGGAACCACTACAAGTAATAGAAAAATCTCTTATGGCTTTTTCAATGCAAATTTGTTTTGTTTGGAAACATTTTTCAGCTCCTCCCATATCTGACGTCACACTTTTCTAGTCCATTAAATAATGGAAAAAATAATTACATACGGATTTCAACCGATAAATAATAATAATATTCGTGGTCAAAATGTCTTTCCACGTCTTTCCAATGGTAGTTAACGGAAAACAATAAAATTTCACAGGTAAATTTATATACCGCTCTCTGCGAGACTTTTCTGTACAGCCTTTTATACAAAATGATTTTATTGATAAAGACAGCGTGAATAATTTTAAAATTTATTTTAATAAAAGGTTAATAAACAATTTATCACATACTATTGGTCAATTTTTTGCCCATAAGTTTACAAATTCTATCACCAGAGGGGCGTGACGGTCTAGAGGCTCGGTCCCTATAGAGTCCCTGAAGAACCGATGTTTATGACATTTATGCTATTTAAATGTCGCGAAATTAAATTAAATATATAATATTAATTTATCTAAAATTAGTTGTCATAAAAGCTGTCAGTAGCAACAAAACTTCCCGCGTAAGGATTTAAACGAGTATCTTGCACAGACATATAAAAAACAATATATGTCTGTGGTATCTTGTGAACACGGGCGCACTCTACCGGCAATAGTTCTGTCCCCTAAATTGAGACCATTTGTTTAACATTACGTTTAAACTCCTGGTATCTATACTTCGTGGTATAATTTAAAAACATGTTTGGTGTCTCTGGTTTATAGTACCTTATCTCCTCTTCTAATTATTTGATGTTTATGATCACTGAAGTGATTTGTGGTCAGTGACCATAAAAAAAAGGCTCAAAGTAAGAAAACGACTGCTACTTGTTGAGAATCCAGCCAAAATACTGACAGCTGTCATCAAAATGGTGTAGGCTGGGGTTTTATTAATATTATTGTGTTTATTTTGCCTTTTTATTTAATTTTAAGTCAGTTTATTACATATTTTATTATTTTACTGATTTTATCATGTCACGTACCAAATCTAAACAGAATATAGAAGTATGTGGCGATTGTGGAGCTATGGGTAAATACAATTAATTTGTACACATCCTGTTTAAAAACAATCATAATTAATTCATTTTTACAGATGCTACTTGGGCTTCGGTAAATAAAGGAATATTATTATGTACACAATGTTGCAGTATTCATCGCAGTTTAGGAAGACATATATCAGAAGTCAAATCAATGCTGAAGAGTCCCTGGCATCCTAATCAACTCAATGTATTTTGTTGATAATTTTTAAGGAGTGTCTATATTTTATTAATAACAATTATTTTAGATGGTGTGTACATTGAACAACAATGGTGCTAATAATATTTGGGAACATGCTCTTCTTGAAAATGGTGCCAAATTAATGAAAAAAAAACCTAATCCTAAGGATCCGATTAGGTATATTTTGAAGCTTATTTCTTTTTAAAAACGTGGAATATTTGTAATTTAGCATTTAACGAGTATAAACAAATATGATTCATTTTTAATATGAATCATATTTTTATATATATATTATGATCAATTTTATTGTGTTGTAAATTACCTCGAATGGTATTTTTGTAGGATTTATCAGCTTCAGTCTAATTTATATTGTTTATATATAGGTTTAAGCACCCATTTGGTTCTAAAATATTCTTAAAACTGCTAAATATTGACACCTTATAAAAATTGTTGATTGAAGCTTTTATATTCTTGATGAACTGATCGGAATAGAAATTTAGAGTCCCAAGATAAGAGATTTGTCAAAATATCGTCTCTACAAAATCTTCATTGATAAAATTTTATATATTATTCTGAAAATATACGTTACTTTTATATCAAGCGATTGATTAAAACTCTGTCCAAAGTTTCTTATCATTTACTTAAGAGGAATTAGCACTTTTTACGTATTAATGTTAAAAAAAAATAATTTAGAGGATGTTTTTCTCTGTATCTCATGTAATAGGGACTTTATCTTCACAAGGCGTAGCTGACAATATCTCTTTTCTGCATAAACATTGAAATTTTACCAGCTTTTTATTGGTTTATTCTCGTCATAGAGATAATACAGGAAATTCTATCGTGTGTCTTTACAACACGTTAATTTTAATTAAAATTTTTGGAAGTGATTAAATGTAATAAATTTTTTGATGTAGTGTTAAAAATGAGTATATAAAACAAAAGCACCTCCATTGTGCCTATGCATTCCGTGAAAATTATGAAGATGGTCTAATGAGTGTAGAAAATGAATTAGGCAAACAGTTACATGCTAGTGTAAGAACTCCAAATTTGGAAACCTCATTTCGCCTTCTTGCCTTGGGTGCAGATCCTAACTATTTTCACGATGTAAGTATTTAACAAATAATAATTAACGTATATAAAAATTGTTTTCTTTGTAACTATTTAAAAAATCGTTTAAATTTATTTTCTAGGAAAAAGGATCTACCCCTTTACATGTTGCTACTAAATCTGACCAAAAGTTACAAGTTGAATTATTATTAGTATATGGAGCCGATCCTTCTTGTCCAGACAATCAAGGCAAAACGCCAATAGATTACGCACGGTAAATTAATTTTTAGTAACTTAAAACAGAATTAAAAACTTTTGTTCTCAACAAATGTATCAATGTTTTGTAAAATAATTACTAATCAAGAAACATTTTCTCTGCGAATAGTGATTTCATTAAAATGAATAAGCCCATCTATACATATTATAAAACTGTAGAAATGAAAATTCTTTACATTAAAGATATTTAAAAAATAATTAGCTGGGCTGGGGGTGTTACTACATCGATATAGAACCCAAAAATGTGGTCAAATTTTTTTGTCTGTCTGTATGTTTGGAAGATTTAATTAATGTATAGTCTACTTTGTCAACAAATCAATTAATATCAAGTATTTGCCATCTAATCTAGCTTTGTATTAACTCTAAAAGTGGTTTCATTCCAACAGATTAATTAACAATTCCAATTCATTTATAAATTTTGGAATTGGACTCTTCTTTTAATTCAACGTATCTTCGTAAATAATATAGTAATTCATGCGGGCCGCAATTAATTTTCGTAATTTACATACTATTGACCCTCTGTTCTCTCTTGGGTTTAAAACTAAATATAAAAAACACGAAGTATAGATACCAGGAGTCTACACGGTATAGGCTTTTTCATAATATTTCTGGTCACAATAATCAACCCAGATCATAGTTCTATTTTTTGTCACTGGCGGCGCGAGTAATCAGGAGAACCGATGTTTATGACATTTAAATGTCGCGAAATAATATTAATTTATTTATTTAAAATTAGTTGTCATTAAAGCTGTCAATAGCTACAAAACTTCGCGCGTAAGGATTTAAACGAGTATCTCTTGGGCGCACTCTACCGGCAATAGTTCTGTCCCCTAAATTAAGACCATTTGTTTAACATTACGTTTAAACTCGTGGTATCGATACTTCGTGATAAAAAACATCATCGGAGGACATTTTCGTGGGAGAAAACAAAACAGAAAAATTAACAACAAATCTATCAGCAAAGTCTACAATTCTGTTTTCAGAATCCCAAACATGTTTCATTTTGTAACTGCCCTGTTGGAAACCTGTAAAACTTTTTGGTAAATTATATGAACAAATAAATATATAATATAAAATAGGTATAATTTTCAGTTTGTTTTAAATTGGTGAATATGAGAAAAAGCAATCTCGTTGGAGCTAGACTTGAATATGCATATACTATAATACTTATGTCAACTTAACGTTGTTTATTCAGGTATCTGAAGTATAGTTAAAATTTTTTATTATTTTTAGGGCATTTCCTAATAAGGATTTAGCAAACCGGTTAGTGGAAAGTCAGTATGAAGTAACTGATACATTTAGTTATTATTTATCTCTCAAAAAACCTGATCATATTAACGGAATTCATTTTTACATACCTCAGGCTGGATTTAAGTCAAACCCACAATCTTTAAATAAATTACAAAAGGTGTAGTATCTAAAAATGTATTTTTTAATATATTTAGTTGTTTTTTGTAAAATTTTAGTTAAGCAATCATGTTTTTGAAGAACTGGCAATGGATGTTTATGATGAAGTGGATAGGAGAGAAACAGAAGCAAGTAAGTAGTGGTATTTTTATTTGCTTTTCTGTTGTAAATGAATGATGTATAATTTTAGTTTGGTTAAGTTGTGCTGATACCACTGACCTGAACGACGTTCCATTTCTTCCAGTAGATAACACTTTATCAACAACAAGAAATCAAGGAAGGCAAAAATTGGCTAGATTTTCCACTCCAGAATTAAAAAGTTTAGTATATGATATATTGGTGGACACTCAAAGGAGGCAGATGGTTTCAGACAAAGGTAAAAATAAAATTACATTATGAATAAAACAGTTTGACTGTACGGTAAAAGCTCCTGATTCTCGCTTCCTTCATTCGCGTTTTCAGTGTTCGCCCCTGAATTTACGGCAACAAAAGGTAGAGTGACATTCTTGCTATGTTGCTATTACCTAATGCATCTGGAGATGTCATTCAACCACTATTGCTTTACTGAACGTTAAATTTTTGTGCTGAAGACCTAGAAGCCCTCCTTGAAGAATCCCCACTCTCTTACAGGCAGATGTTTGATGGAGCCAAGGACTGGATACAAAAAAAGCCCTTGGCGAAGGTTCTGTGGTTCCCTTCGTCCTCGCCAAATGGGAGGCCTCACGACGGAGGAGACACGCCACAGCGTCAATCTCCCAACCCCACATTGCACCACGTAGGTCACACTTCCACACACATCTACGCTGACACAAAAAAAAGGAATGACGGTTTAGTCACGTTCGAGGAACTTTGGAATCAGAAGAAAACACAGGAGCTACAGAAGAAACAAGACACTAACTACAAATGGGGAAGTTTGGGACTGCGGGGCCGGCGACCGATGCTAACATCATCCAAACCTTCCCATCCATAAGTCCCTGTTGTAGGTCCTTAAATCCAACATTCCTTTAAACTTTCTCTTATCTACCTATCTATTGTCTTGTCTTGTAGTTTTAGCCTTGGGCAATTTACCAGGTCATCCTCGCAAACTTTAAACTATGCTCACAAATATAAATATCCCCCAACAGGACCGCTTTGCTTCAAGCTCTTCAACATTACACGAACCTTTAAAATTATATTGGATAATATGGAATCTGATCCTGATATGTATGTTATGGAATGCTGGAAGAAATTTGACACATTAAAATTAAATTCAAACTTTGACTGCAAACAACCGAAATTGTGAATGAAAGAAAAGATGAGTTCGAACAGATAGAATCAAGGAACATTCAGGAATTGCTTGAATCAAAAGATAAAAATTTGACTGAAACCGACTTGGATGAAATGATAAATTCAAGACCATTCAAGAAGAGGCTTCAACAAGTATTGGAAAGATGACATTTAACATTAAAAATCTCAGTGAAGGATTAAAAATGGTAAATGAGCTATGTGATTTCTTGAATAAAATTGATCTGTTTGTGAAACTTTAATTAATTTGATTTTTATTTTGTCACCTAGGAACGTATCCCCTATAATCCCATATAAGTTACCATTCCGTATTCACGGTTTCTGTATTCGCGGTATATTTACAGAACATATACCCCGCGAATAAAGAGCTTTTACTGTATTATACAAATTCTCTGAATTTAATCGAAGTAAGAATATTGACTCATCTAGTTCTCAACTTAATACTAAAAAAATGAATATATCTTAGATTAGCTTTAATAATTAAAAACATATTTTTTAGGAAACATGATGCAATTAAGAGAAGTTTCCACTTTAGATGAAGATCCTCTATACGATTCTGTGGCATCAGATGACGATTATGCTGTAGTACCAGATGATGATGTAAGCTCGATAACTAGGAACAATAATATAGATACTATTGAAAGTTATACAGATATAATTGTATTGTATCACGAATATATTTAATGTACATATTAAAGAAACTCAAAACGGAAACAAAATATAAATTGTTAATCTGTGTTTTACATTTCCACTATATGTCTGTATTCACATGTTAAAGTCACATACTTTTATTATTTTTTTTAGAAGTCAACTTCTCCACAACCGGAAAAACCTTTTTCGGCAGATAAAGATAGCATGATATCCTTAGACAGTATTAATAAAACAAATCAAATTTTGGAACAGCTCACAAAACAACTTAAAAACTCTGATTCCACTATCACAGATCTTAGGCAAGAGGTATTGAAGCTACGACAGTGTGTAAAAATATTACAAACTGAGAATACAGAGTTGAAAAGTAGAATATCACAAAGTAAATTATCAGGTAGAATCAATGGTGACAGTGGATTTGATTCTTTGGAATATATCGCTGAAGTAAGTAAACGATAAATTTACATACATATATACATACATACACACGAATTATATTAAAAATTAAAGTAGTATAACGCAATAAGCAACAGGCAACATATTTTGTTGTACTTCGCATACCAAAGCAATAAAAAATCACTTGTTGAAAATGTCGTCTGATGAAGACGAACTGATAATTTTGTGGTAAATTTTAAGGAGAAAGAAAATCAAAAGGAAACGATATTGGATTTATCCAGCATTTAAAGCGTTGAGTAAACATGGAGCCAGTATATGTAGAGGTAATGGATTATCTTACGGGCTATGAGTCACCCCAGCGCAGAAGACGATTCTATGTTTCTAATAAACCCTACTAATCGTTCTAAAAATGTTGTCATTTCAAAGAGAATTCTCGGTGCGTAAAGATCGGGTCGAATAAGGAGCGTTAGTGCAGTCACCGGGCTATTGAATTTGAGAAGCAATACAGTCAACGTTTTCAGATTGCATTCTGTTAATTTCAACCAGTGTTGTCGTTTAACACGGCGCACACATTTTCAAGGCCAAAGCCCGTAAGATAATCCATTACCTCTACTCAAGAATTAAAGACGTATCCCACACAGTTTCAAAATCGCCGTATCGATACATCCAACGATACTTCTCGTCGTCATCTAACCAAAAGGTTCGGTTTTGGTTCGCCAAAAAACTCTTAATGATCTAACACTGCTTGATGAACGAAATATTGGCAAATTATGGGCGATATAGTTGCTTTTCAACCGGCACGTCTTGTTGCTAGCAACATATGTTGCTCTAGAAAGGCGATAGCGATATCGTATTGCGTTGGTATGCGAGATCAACAAAAATATAATGGAAAAACATATTGGCGATAATATTGCTTATAGCATGTTGCTAGCCGGCTAAGATTTTTTTGACATTATTTTAGTTCTTAATTAATTTTAGAACCATGGTAGCGATGGGATATTAACTAATGGTTTATCAGCTGACGAAGTAGATGTCAGAAAAAATAAAAGAACGCAACGACCTTCTAGTATGTATGAAACTAGAGAAGGAATCGGTAAGGTTCCTTATTGGCATGCAATGAAAAATCAGGTAAAATTGTGATAACATTACTTATAAATACTGTAGACATCTAATTTAAAGGAACATAAATTTAATTATAATGCAATATGCTTTAGATTAAGCAAAATGACCTAAGAGGTACTCAGAGTTTGTATTCCTCACCACAAGATAGGGAAACAATTTTACAATGTACGGAACACATAACAAAAACCATTCAACAGTTGTGTAAAACAATTCAAGAACCTGACAAAGAAGACTGTGTTTCTAGTGCTGAAAAAGTTAAAGTATCCGTAGTAAAACTGGCTTCGTTCTTACCAAAGGTATTTAAAACGTTTTAGTAATTTATTGATGACCCCAAAAACATATTTAAAATTAAAAATGATTTCAACATTGATTTTTCTTCTGCTTTGTAGAATATTTTACCCACGACTCATAAGTAAATTGCGTATTTTTTAACCTATATCTCTGTCAGTAAGTGTCAAATTATTGAGTAGTTGTGTTATATTTTCATTTACTCCACTAGTTGAGTAAGTAAATAGAAACCTGTATTATGCACTGAATTAACATTTGACATTAATTACATAACTGAACCAGTACAGATTAGACAACTGCGAAATCGAATATTTGTGACAACTTATGCCAAAATTGAGATTTTGTTTGTTATTTTTAGTTTTATACAAAACCATTTGGTAAGTCGTGGGTAAAGTATAGTACTTCACTCGAGGAACAAATTGCATATTTAGCTCGTTTCTTTAGCCCATTCGCTCGCAAGCTCGCTCATGGGCCAAACACACTCGCTGTAATATGCAATTTACTCCACTCGTAAAGTAATATACTATTATTCAGAATATATTACTTTTGATGAACCAAATGATTCAAAATTTTATGCTTTCTTTCCACAAAAATGTTAATTGTGACTTTATATATGATAAGTGTGTTACTTTAGTTTTTTTTTATAGGAGACTGAAGCTGAGGGACTGAAACTCATGGTTGAACTTGTTTCAAGGTTGCAACCGGAATGTGCAGCTCTACAAACTTCCCATCAGAATAACGACATAAAATCTGTAGAGCAGCACTTTGGAAATATTAGAGATATAGCGTATCATCTTGCCAAGTTTACAAAGGCCATTGTAACCAAATATTCCTCTAATCACTAGATTTATTTTATTTTTTGTATATTTGAGTTGGATAACATTGGAATTTTAATGATCGAATTTTTATGAGCAGTAATACTGAAATTCTTTATAAACTACTAACCGACGAGAAAAAACTTAATTTTAGTATAACATTTATAATGTCTTAAAAAAGATCTGGTAAATAATTAAAAAAATATTAAAATAAAATATATAGAAGAAATCGATAGATATAGATTAACATCACATACTGTCATAAAATAACTATTTATTTCTGTATTAAAATTAATGATATGGGACAAATTTTGATACATTGCTTTCTTGTACTCTTCGTTGTATGAGAGTTAAAATTTTTGACTTATTTTATCTTCTGTACTTCTATACATTTTGGTGTGAAACGGTTGAAAAATATACTTAAAAACTGAAGAGAGTATTAAAACCAACACATACAATTTAAAAAATGAATAAATACGTTAAAATATTACCGAATACATAACGTGATTAACAACTCTTTTCATTTAATTTCTGCTATATTTTTACTTGTTAAACGTTGAGACACGGAACTAATGTGTTTAAATTAATTGGTTTTTGACCATGCATTCGCAATTTTTATAGTGCAAATTAATCATATATATATATGATAGTATTGGCTATTTAGTATTTATAACATGTTAAATTTGGATTGACTGAACTAATAGTTTATATATATATATACTCGGTGATTCAAGTAATGAACACTGTGGTACTGTTGTTACTGAAAGACTCTTTTCTTTTCAAATATACGTAACGTCTTTCAAAAATTGACTGATCTGTTTTTATCGGAAAGAACAATCAAATTAGAGAAACGAAACCGCAATGAGTACTCGCTGCATTCTGCACTAATGAAAATAATTTTTACAAATGTTAGATTTAATTGTTGTATATACTCTAGTTACATAAAAAATAAAGTATACTGTTAATCAAATGACTAGATTTATTTTGTTGTAGACCTTATACCAAAATTAAGATCCAAGATGGTGCTATTTGCTAACATTAAGAAAATTTTTGTATAAAAATAATAAATAGATAATTATATAATTACTATATACATTTGAATTATTATTTTTGAGAATTGTAGACAAAAGTAAATAGTGGTCAGTAAAGTATTCGAAATATTTCGTAATTTATATAGTATATAGTGAATACAAATAACACCACGCTATTTTGGTTGTCTCTAGATTCCGCAATATTTGCTAACATTTCCACACGATTATGGCTAAAGTTCCAGCAAAAAACATGTATAACAAATTTCCACATTCATATGATATTTCGAAGCCAAAACCTTCTCCTACGACTACGTGATATGGCGGTCCAAACTTTTTATCCATTTCTTCTTTTATCATTCTTGCTGCTGCCTAAATATAGGATTACACAAATTTAAATTGTAATAAATAATATGTAACGTGAATCTTACATTTTACTTAGTAGTAAAAATATTACCTCATTGCTGTATGAATGTTTTTCACATGCTGTAACCACTAATTCAACAGCTTCTGTTCGTGTTTCCTCATGCATATCGCAAAACTGTAAGGAAAATTGTCATCGATACAATTTAGTTTTTCCTACATAACACTTTTTGTTTAAATAGCGTACTAGGTGCAAAAAAAAGGTTTAGGTAGTGATAAGTTTTTGAAATCTACTTATTAAAAGAAAAAAGGCATGTAAATTAAATCAAATGGAACTTTGGGGATTTATTCTTAAAAAACTACCAAGAGAGTTAATGAAAGTTTATTATCAAACATGACAACCAATGGACGTCATTAAAGAATTAAAGAACGCGATACATTTTTGGACTGTGTTGGAGAGCAAGAAAAAAACGATCTGTGTGGAAAAAACTACTAAAGTTACAGTAGTAGCTTGAACTCTTTGCATTCAGGATATAGTGAAAATACTTCAACCCCATTTCTCCACAATTCACTACTTCAACAATAAAATATTTTTATTAGACTATACCTGCAGCTCAATTTCTTGTCTACGACTATCGAAAAAGAGAGATAGAGTGTTAAAAGTACAGATTAAAGTAAAGCCAGTATGAAAAAGAGACTCATTATTTTCTTCTTCAGTAATGATATATAAAATATAACTAGTTAAATTTATTTGTGGGTAATTAAATTTAAACTGCAAAATTTTATTTCATTCTCTATTTTAACATAGTATCTAAAAAAAAAAAATGCTTGTTTTTATGTATACAATTTTTGATCCTCTAAAACAGCAAGAACAGTCGATTTTCTAAATCTAAATACCAACTCTGACATTTTGTATTACAAAAGTCTGACAGATTAATTAAAAAAAGTAATTATTCCAATTTAAACCAAGAGTTTACTATTCGTAATACTTAAAAAATAAAACTAATTGAGAAAAGTTTAATCAATAATTTATGACTCACCCTAACTAAGGGATAGGTATGTACAACTTTCTTTGATATTTCTTCTTTTGGTGGTTGCGGTTCTCCTTCTGCCATATTTTAAAATTATTTTAATATATGAAGATATTCTAAATCCAATTTGTTTTAATTTGTATTATCCCGCGAGTAAAATTATTTATATAAAATGTCAAACTTCAGTGCAGCCAACAATGTTTTTTAACAGCCACATTTTTTTAATTTATGACAAAAACAGTACAAGACTGAAATTTGACTGCCGTTCCACTCTTTCCAGGACTGTGACTGTGACTGTCAATAATCTGTATTTGGTATTTGATTTCATGTTATAAAATAGATAAAAAAATGTTCTAGTTCTAGGCTCTTAAACTTGTTTGCCAATATTAAAAACACCATAAATCTGGATTCTGTGCTAATTTGTTATTAAACAAATTAAGAGGATGGAGTACATCGCTGAGACTATTGCTTTAAGTATAGATTCCTTAATTCTAGCAACTTGTATAAGACAGTATTATAAAAATAAAAATGCCATGGCATTGATACAAGGAGCACCATACTTAGATATTAACAAAGACTTAAAAGAAATTGTAGATACTCATCCTGAACAAAAATTATCTTATGTATCAATTAGAGGATCAGTAAAAGCACTTGGTAGTCCCATAGTCAGTAATAGTAACCCTAGCGTAAGAGGTGTTATTCAGTTATTAAGAATAAAAGAGCATGTTATACAACGCAGTACAGCAGGTTTTTGGGCAGATTCAGAAAGAGTTATACAAGAAGTACATAACGTAACTCCCTTTGCCTTGGAGACTAAAGGAATTCAAATTGAAGTATGCGATCCTTTAGCAGCAGATGTATTAGGTGTGTATATTAACTGAACTATGTTTTTTTTAATTCTATATTTTTAGATATGGATGTCATATCGGATAATTTTCATCCAACAGTACCTAGTGTGATTGATCATATTTGGAGTTTCTTTGCTGGTGTAAGACAAAGGGGTGTACAGTCTACAGAGAAAATGCTTAGAACAGGAACGGTAATAACGGGTAGGTGATCCTTGATGCTTATATGTATAGTTCCGTTCAAAGATAACTTTGCTTTCTGGCAACGACAATCAATTCACTCAATTGCCTGGTGCAGGATCGGACTTCGCTTGTATTATTTAGATACTCGATATTTTACAAATATTTGAATTTTTTTAAATATTAATTATAATCTGAGATGTATTAGTCTGATTGTAAATTACAATCCGTCTCACCGCGTCCAGATTACATCTCTCGAGTAGGAAAATTGGTTAAAAACCTACAACGAAAATGATGAAGATTTAGATTCTAAATCACATAAAAAAGAAAATAATCCTCGTCAGAACTATCCTCATGACTAGATGTGTCATTCAATTTGATAACACATGAATGGACCGGAAGTACTTTCAATTTTATGAACATGTCCAACTCAGATATACCATAATTCATTCGAAATATCTGCAACAACTCCCCTTACAGTGTCAATCACTTTCCTGATAAAGTTGAGGACACATTTTTCTTTCTAACTTCCCTTTTAATGTTGCTCCAAATCAATTTGATGGGGTTAAATACTCAATAATAAGGTGGTAAACGAATTACATTATGTCCATATTGCTTAGCCAAGTCATCGACAACATAACTTGTTTAACATTTAAAGATTTTAATATGAGAAGCAAATCCTTTTTTAAAGATGTTGAAAAATAACTAGAATAAGCTACCCTTACGCTATCTAGGTACGAAGAAATAAGATTTTTTCGAGATTTAGCTTTCAGATTTCTCCAGTCTGTCGTGAATGGTAAGGAGCATTGTCCATCACTATGACTGAATTTAGAGGTAAATTTGGTAACAGTTGCTCTCCAAACGATTTTTATAAGGTAGATGTCATGTCTTTGGCACAAAACCATTCTTATTTCCGGCAGTTAAAATAATCACGCGTTTTCCTCTGTTGGGTGAAGTTTTACAGGGCATTAGTAGATTGGTCGCTCCATCCTTTCTTCAAAAAGTCGTGAGTGTCGTACAAAGTTTCATCAAGATAAACAATTAAAAGTCTGAATTAAATATTAAAACTTTTTTATTTATCTTCAGGCATTGGAGAACTAGTTTCTGGAAAAGATGGCTATTTGAAATTACAGCCTCCTACAAGTGGAGGTCCGTTTTACCTTACAAACATGAGGGTAACTTCACTTATCAAGAAACTAGATGGTTCTAAAAAAAATTATAGGATTCTGTGTATAGTATTTGGTGGAATAGCAATCATTCTTAGTGGCCTTATCGTAAGAAAGTATATAAAATTAAAAAAAGAAAAAGAAGCTGCTGAAAAACATAGACAACAATTGGAGATATCAAGACGAGAAAGACGACGGAGAATTCGAGATGAAGATTTAGATGAAAATCAGTTGTGTGTTGTTTGCAGAACTAATCCAAAAGAAGTAAGATTTATTAAAATATATATTTAACTAATAACTACTGTATAGAAATAAAGTTCAATAGTTTTATATATAATTAATTCTATTTTTTATCTTTGTATGTTTTTAATGAAAATATCTTAAAATTCATTTCATGCAAGTTTTCTATTGTAGATAATTTTAATACCATGCGGCCATGTTTGCCTATGTGAAGATTGCTCAGAAGATATAACTGAAACGTGTCCCATTTGTCGTACAACAATAGAATACAAACATGTTGCTTACGGAATTTAATTTACAAGATGAGATTAATAAAAAAAATCAAAACATTTGGATTTTATATGCAAATGCAGCATTTTGAAAGGTGCTAATTTATACTTATTTATTGATATGGAATTTATTTTTGCCGGCTTCTGGGTCGTGAGTTGAGAATAATTTTTCTTCTGTTTATAATTTTATACCATTTAATTACTTGCCACCATTTTCTTTTTAAACTTTTATTTTTACAACTTAAACCAATTAACATTAATGACCAATATTTCCATCTATCTGCTCTCAAAATCAAATATCCCCCCGTTCCTAGGTAACTTATTTAAATTAAAAACAAAACAAATTTTATAAACATTCTTTCTGAAATAAAAATTTTATACCACATATATAGACAGTTACCTATTTTCAAATACAATTTTTTTATAAACAAATAAATCATAACAATATATAAGTAATTACAAAATGGTATTTTCACAAGAATTTCATTTCTTATGCTTCGATTTTGTCTTGGACAATTTTATATTTGATGCAAATATATATTTTATTCAATATTTTGTAACTATATTTTAGCGTAGTTTACAAAGTACTATTGTCAGTCTCCTAAAAGATAAACCTCATAATCCAAAATATATGTAGGTACCTAAGCTTGAAAAAATTAGATTTATTTCTTTATCTTTTTATTTTTAATGTGTATGGGGCTCATCAAATGTTTATTCCAATATTCATGAAGTGCTTTTTTTTAAGCAATTAACAAACTTTGTTAATAGTTGTTATTACTATTTGATTTCTTCGTAATACAATAGATTAAATTTTAACATGTTTGGTACATGGCTTTGTATCCGTTGTTTTGGTTACCATTATATTTTAATTTAGAGTTTTTACATCGTACTACGCGAATTTATTTATTTTATCCTCTTCGATACAATGCATCTGCGCAATAAGTGTGTTTAATTATGTGTTTTTGTCAGAAATTTTAAAGAAAACATTATGAAATATAATATTGCGCGATACATATCCGTAAAGTGCTGCAATTACTCCTTTAGATGTTGATTACTATTTATACATATATATAAATAAATCTTTTTTATATTGTGATATATTTTATTGTTATATATGAAAATAAATATAATTTATTGTTAAGTAATCTTTAATTCAGCTAAAATATTCTCATGGACATTAACAATCTTTGTGCTTTGCTCCTCACCACAAACACAACTTTTACCTTCACCACTACCACAGTTCAAATTTTTTATTTTTTCGTCATTTTCTTTTAATATCCTTTTAACTTTACTTGATTTTCCAATACCCAACCTCGGTAATCCCTTATTTAATCCTTCTAACAACACACATGCTTTACAGATCTCTTGTGATGAGACATAACCACATCGTGTACAATTTGTTAGTTTTGGCATATTCGCTTTATCACTAACTTTCATTGATTCGCCTAAAAAAAATATTTTTTTACAACGAAAATGTGTTTTATGCCACAATGTGAAAAAAATGTTAAATAAATATTAACAGATAGAAAAATCGATTCAGATTATCACAAGTAATTAATTTGTAATTTAAAAAAAAAGTCCTCACTACACGAAGTTTATAAATAAAAAAATATGCATATATGTATGCATCGTTATTTGTGTCTAAAATTCAACATAACGAACCTACCTGAATGTATAATATGCATTATCACTGATGGATCAATTTTTTCCAAATCTTTTAAAAGAACCCTGGCGTGACCTCGATAAGCATTAGGTGCAAAGACACATTCTGTAGAAAAATAGACTAATTTCCTGAAATATGCGTACATTACAATTTCCTTTTCATAGCAATATTTTAGTGGTTTTACCCTCGGTATGCCATCTCCACTATCCTATAAAAATAATATGAGTGCATAAAATATTTAATATTTACGTTACCTAATTTTAATTGATATTGTGACCTATTTTATTTTTATTAGAAATTAATACATTAGTTTTTCTAAATTAACTACAATCACCAAATAAGGTAATCCTCTAGTTTAGCGTTTCATTATGACAGATAACTGTATTATAGTAAAATTTTCGTTAATATTTTTTAATTATCTTTACAATTTTTCATAATTTCTAATAATATTGTTAATACTTTTGTGAATATACGCAATTTTTAGTGATCTTACTTTTTATTGTTTAATAGATTCTCAGTTCTCTATATATTTTTCTGAATTTTGAATAACTTTTGCTTTATATATTTTTGGAACGAAGTTCCTTACGGCAGGCTTGGAGGAGATAGGGATTTTGCTGCGCGACCGAACTGAAAAAAATGTAATAGTAAAACCGTAAGAAAAAGTCCGTGGAATAAAACCGTTAAATGAGAAGTGCGCAGGTGCTACAGTCGTATACACAAGCGAGTAGTGTATAATACTGAAACACTTATGGGGACTTTTACACAATTTATTTACAAAATTGTTAAGATACACTGAACTCTGCTGGATAACGTCTAACTACTTGACAATACAATGAACTCTTGTGAATACTTGAACTTGAACTGACGTTAACTGCCCATGCATCCCCTTATATACAACTTTATTTAATCTAGTTAGTGTGTTTAGATCTTTCTAGAATTTTCTAGAAACATTATTTAATCTAGTCAGTGTGTTTAGAAGTTTCTAGAATTTTCTAGAAACATTATTTAAAATGGTCAGTTGATTTTTAGAAACTTCTAAAAATCAACTGTCAATAACAATCTTTCAAATTAATGTCCCTTCCTTTACGGTTATCCCGTTACACTGCCCCCTCCTTAGATTCATTCCTCCTGGAATGTTATATCCTACATCGGAATCCCGCACACTCCCTGAGTCAGCCAAACCATCTTCTTGGAGTTGCTGCGCATCTCCACTGTGGTTTCCCTGGTAAGGCGCCAAACGATCATGATGGACCACGACGGGTTTCCCTCTGGGAATTTTCACGATCCGATAAATGACATCGTTAATCTTCTTCTTGATGGTGTAAGGACCTTCCCAGCTCTTCTGTAGTTTGGGACAAATACCTCGACGCCGTCGGGGGTTATAGAGCCAGACTAAATCTCCAACTTGGTAACTCTTTTCCATTGTCCGTGTGTCATAGTACCTCTTCATCCGATCACTAGATAATTGTAGTTTTCCACGCACCAGGTGTATATTCTCCATTCGATTCTGAAGGTCGGCGACATATTGTTCACGTGCCATTTCTTCACCAGGTTTACAACCAAATACCAAGTCACATGGTAGCCTCATTTCTCTACCGAACAGGACCTTCGCAGGCGTTTGGCCAGTTGATTCGTTGATGGCCGATCGAATTGCCATTAGAAATAGTGGAATATGTCGATCCCAATCCCTCTGACAATTTGACACCACTTTTGACAGATAGTTGGTTATAGTCCGGTTCATTCGTTCCACCATTCCATCAGACTGAGGGTGCATCGCTGTGGTTCTCGTTTTGTGGATGCCTAATCTTTGGCAAACTTCTTGAAACAGCTTGCTCTCAAAATTTCTTCCTTGGTCTGAATGTAATTCTAGTGGTACCCCAAATCGGCTTACGAATTCTTCAACCAATATATCTGCTAAAGTGGTGGCTTCCTGATTGGGAACTGCATATGCTTCAACCCATTTAGTGAAGTAGTCCATTACAACAAAGATGTACTTGTTTCCTGCATCGGTCTGTGGAAGTGGCCCCAATACATCTACTGCAATTCTTTCAAAAGGACTTCCAACCAGGTATTGCTGCATTTCCGCCTTCGGTTTTCGGTGCGGACCGTTACTGGCAGCACATGTAGTGCATTTACGACACCAATCTTTAACATCATTAGTGCCATTTACCCAGTAAAATCTATCTCGGATCTTTTGCAGCGTTTTCGTGATACCCAGATGTCCTCCAGAACTATCATTATGCATCTGTTTTAAAATTTCCGGTACAGCATTTCTTGGGACCACTATTTGTTTCCTTGTTTCTGTGCCCTCGGAATTTTCTACAAGTCTTTTAACGAGCCCACCGTCCAAAACTAAAGAGTTCCATTGGGACCAGTATGCTTTTAAAGCAGGAGAGGATGAGGATATCTCTCTCCACAACGGACGTCGGTCCATTCTCTTCCACTCCCGAATCTTTCTCAGAACGGGATCGTTTTCAACCTTAACTAAGGCAAGTTTTTCCTCGTTCTGCTCCATACGTGTACAATGGGGGCAATCAGGTCGACATGGTCTTCTGGAAAGTGCATCAGCATTACGATGTCTTGTCTGTGCTCGATTTCAACATCATATTCCTGCAGTTTTTTGAGCCATCTTGCTATCTGTCCTTCTGGGTTCTTAAAGCTAAGTAACCACTTTAAACTAGCATGGTCTGTTCTGATCAGGAATTTTCTGCCATACAAATATTTATAAAAGTGCTCGACGGATTTTACAACTGCTAACAGCTCCCTCAGAGTTACACAGTAGTTCTTTTCAGCTTTCGATAAAGTTTTGCTGAAGTAACCAACCACTCTTTCCTTACCATCTTGTAACTGTGACAAGACGGCTCCAATTCCCACATTGCTGGCGTCGGTGTCCAGAATAAGCTTACCATCAGGAAGTGGATAAGCAAGAACAGGTGCTGACGTAAGCTGTTTCTTCAATATTTCAAACGCCTCTTGACATTCCTGATCCCAACAGAAGGACTTATCTTGTTCTGTCAAACGTGTCAAGGGTTTGGCGATGTCTCCAAAATTCTTGACATATCGTCGGTAATAGGAACAAAGACCCAAGAAACTCCGGAGCTGATGTTTGTCGATAGGGATTGGCCATTCCTGAACGGCTTGTATCTTAGCAGGGTCAACAGCAACGCCATCCTTGCTTACGTTATGTCCTAAATAGTTGACCTGTCTCTGGAACAAGTGGCATTTCTTAACATTCAATGTTAGATTAGCGTTCCTTAATCTTTTAAAGACTTCTTCCAGGTTACATAAATGTTCCTTAAAGGTCTTGCCCATTATGATGATGTCGTCCAGATAAACTAGACAACTTACCCCGCAGGATGTTCTCCATTAGCCGTTCAAACGTCGCAGGAGTATTACAGAGGCCAAACGGAAGGACCGTAAATTGCCACAACCATGATCCACTGGTAAAGGCAGTCTTTTCTTTGTCTGCATGATTCATTTTAACTTGCCAGTATCCGCTTTTAAGGTCCAAGGTAGAAAACAAAGTAGAACCCGCCAAAGCGTCGAGGGCATCATCAATCCTTGGCAGAGGATAACTGTCCTTCTTAGTGACATCATTTAGCTTTCGATAGTCGACACAAAACCGCATTGATCCGTCTTTCTTTCTCACTAATACCACAGGAGAAGCCCACGGACTACTGGATGGTTCGACTATGCCATTTTGGATCATTTCTTTAAGGGCTCTGTCTGCTTCTTCCTTCTTAACTTGAGGCATCCTTCGGGGTACCTGTCGAATCGGACGTGCATCACCAGTGTCAATTCTATGTTGTACAAGATCAGTTCTTCCCAGTTCACTTTTAGAACCAAATACAGGTTTATAACGATAAAGTAGATCTCTTACCTGTTTCTTTTCTAATTTTGACAAAGAGGGATCTAATTTTGTCATTAATTGTTCAATTTCGTTGGTCTCATCTGTTTCCGTAACGTTTACCTTGTGAATTATGGCCGTTACTGGTTCTAAACTTCCCATTTCCGTGTCCTTTCGGAGAAAAACTGGATGATCGTTCAAGTTGATAACTCGGATGGGTACCTCTTTGGCGGATCTAACAAGAGTCTTACCCACAAGGAGTCCTTTTCCCAATTCATGGTCATGGTTCTTCGGCTCTATCATGGCTGGGGCACCATCTGGCTCCGGTCCATCCAACCGCGCTGTGACGACACATTCGCAGCTCGCCGGAAGTTCGATATCATCGATTAGCTTGATCGAGGCATTGTCAACTTGTTTTCGGTGCTGGAATATTTCTTCATTACCAGTACGAAGGATACGTTGGCGAAGATCCAAATGAAAACCACAGTGGAGCATAACATCCATGCCCAGAACAACATCTTCATCAACGTCAGCCACCAGCACTGAGTGAACAAGAGAGGTTGAACCAAACTGTAGCGTCACCTGTATCTCACCGTAGACTCTAGCAGAATCTCCGGTGGCGGTACGCAGTCTCCAACTGGTAGGCCACATCTTCTTTCGCATAATGATGGATGGTCGAACGATAGTTTTCGTAGCTCCAGTGTCTACCAGCATGCTAAAGTTCTTCCCATCAATGAGGCCATCTACATATAAGCTGTCCACGTGATGTCGCAGAGTTGCCAATTTAATGGTGTGAGGGGCTTCGGGAATGTTTGGGGTCGATTTCGCCCTCCAGGAGTTGACCCGTTCTAGTTTTCCTGCTGCTGGGGGTACTTCAGCAGAAGATTTTTCTTTTTGGGGGCAAGTATTTCTTATATGGCCTAGTTCTCCACAGTTCCAGCATCTCACTGGGCGCCTTCTTTTTGGAGATAACTTCATTAACCTCTCTACTACCGCTTCAACGTCGCTAACGGAATGAACAGCATGGTCGTAGTTACCGGTGACTTCCCTTAGTCGAGCAACTCCACGTGAGGCCTCCGTCGCCGCCTCAAACTCCAGGGCAATGGTCAAGGCGTCCACAAGAGTCTTCGGCCGCGCCAACCGTACAGCGCGCTGCAACTCGACGTCTCGAAGACCATCGGTGAAGGTTTGGACTGCTAGGCACTCCAGGAAATCCTCCGCTGCATTTGAATACGCAAGTCGTACCATTCTTGCTACATCCGCCTCAAATTCCTGGATAGTTTCTCCATTTTTCTGTTTTCTTCTCTTTAACTGCATTCGGTACACCGGTTGTAGATGAGTTTGACCATAACGCATCTCTAGACGATTCACCAATAACTCGAAGTTGTCAGCTTCATCCGGTGTCAATGATTGCAAGACGTCTAAAGCTTCGCCTCGCAGAGCTACGGTTAGGGACAATGCCTTCTCCTGGGATGACCATCCATTAGCTCTGGCCGCTGCGTCGAATTGTTTCAGGTAATTTGGCCAGGAAGTCTTTCCATCGAAGGTCGGGGGTTTCATCGTAGTTCGTACCTGGGTCGCCTCCACGTTTCCTCGTCGGTCGATGTCTACGTGGCAGGTTTCCATCGTTTCTGCATCTCCGTCGCCGTGGTGGATGGGCTGGTTTCGACGACCAGCTTCCTGTTCTTGTTGAAGCTTTCTTATTTCGGACTGCAATTGCTGGTTGATCTCGTCTCGCAACTTGGCCACTTGGTGATTCTGCTCGTCTCGCAAATTGGTCACTTGCTGATTCAAGTTGGTTACTTGCTGGTTTTGCTCGTCTCGCGAGTTGCATATTTCGGAGCGCAAATGCGATATTTGCTGGGAGAAGGAACTGGATAACTCTTCTGGTAGGGTAGACATCCGTTGTGATAGCTGGGACACCTCTTCGCGCTGGCTTCTTATCTGACTGGATAGCTCCTCTTGTTGGTTCGTCATTCGTCCTGATAGCTCTTCTTGCAGCCGGGAAAGTTGTTGAGTTTGTTGTTCTTGTTGGCTCGTCATTCGTTGTGATAGCTGGGACATATCTTCGCGCTGGGTCTTCATCTGACTGGATAGCTCCTCTTGCTGGCTCTTCATCTGACTGGATAGCTCCTCTTGCTGGCTCGTCATTCTTTGTGATAGCTGGGAAAGTTGTTGCGATAGTTCAGAATTTGCTTTTTGAACTGGGTCTTCAAACTCCACAGCGTCAGGGTCCAAATTATTATTTAGGTAGTATTCACGGAGCCTTCTTAACAATACGGATTTACTCCCGGTAGTTTCCAACTCTAATTCTTCAAGCTCTCTTCTGAGCTCAGCCACCAATAGTTCATTTATCTTTTTTCCAGGCATTCTTGTATCTTCACCCCACACCTGACACCAATTTGAAACACTTATGGGGACTTTTACACAATTTATTTACAAAATTGTTAAGATACACTGAACTCTGCTGGATAACGTCTAACTCCTTGACAATACAATGAACTCTTGTGAATACTTGAACTTGAACTGACGTTAACTGCCCATGCATCCCCTTATATGCAACTTTATTTAATCTAGTTAGTGTGTTTAGATCTTTCTAGAATTTTCTAGAAACATTATTTAATCTAGTCAGTGTGTTTAGAAGTTTCTAGAATTTTCTAGAAACATTATTTAAAATGGTCAGTTGATTTTTAGAAACTTCTAAAAATCAACTGTCAATAACAATCTTTCAAATTAATGTTCCTTCCTTTACGGTTATCCCGTTACAATACCTTTCTCTTTCTTTTCGTTCTCTCATCCCTTCTTTCTCTATTACTTTCTCTTTCTTTTCGTTCTCTCATCCCTTCTTTCTCTATTACCACTCCACCCCGCCAATGCATAGTATATACTCATGAATTCATGGACAAGCACGTGGCGAATACTCACATTATAGATACACTTAACTCGTGAGTAGCCACGTTTATTTTCATATAATGATTTTTTTATTTTTAATCACACCATAATTATTGAAAATCATGTTACAGTAATAAAATTTGATTTGGTAAATGTCTAATATTTGCATACAATGTAAAACGTTTCATTTGGGGACGCTAAACTGTGGATAGTTTGTTACAAAAGTTACTTAAAAATACTAAATTTTAGTTTTACTAACGGTAATGATTGATGTACAACGACTTAGTCTAGCTAAATCACCTCTCAATATATTCATTAAAACTGTCTCCGCAATATCATCAGCATTATGACCTGTTGCTACATAATTTACTTTTAACAGGTTTGCTCCTCTATCTAAAGCTTGTCGTCTAAATACACCACAGAACGTACAGTTATTTTTCCTCCCAATCTAAAATCAGTAATATTTTCTCTAAAGGAAATTTCTAATTTTATGAGACTTTCAAAAATAAATTTTCAAGTTCAACAAAATCTTACTTCGGCTACAATTTCGTCCATAGTCCAACCATATAAATCTTTGTATGACAAAATTTTCAGAGGCATTTCATAATCATCTCTATTCTGTTTTACAGTTTCTAAACTATCATCTCTGTAGCCAGTTATACCTTCGTCTATTGATAACAATAATAGGTTTAATTTATAATCATACTTTTCATTCAACAATTTTAAAACATACGCTAATACTGTTGAATCTTTCCCACCAGAAGCAGCAATTGCAACAGTAGAATTTGGTTTAAATAACTTTGCTTTAGTAATTGTAAAATGAATTTCATTTTCAAAAGCTTCAAAAAAACATTCTTTGCATAATACATCTGATGTCTTCGGTCGCTAAAAAAAAACGTGGTAAGACAACTAAAAATAGGCACATTTCAATAATTACTTTTAGAACTGCATTTCGACCACATTTTGCAGAACATTTAGGCATAATTTTTATTTTTGTTATAAATCAAATCCGATATACACAATAATCAAATAATTTAAAATCATAGAATAGTTTAGTGTCACTAATATTGAGAATATAATTTTCCCTTGCAAGATTTTCTGAAATTTTATTTTGCACTTAACCTATATTAACTGGTCAATTGTAGAATAGAAAGTCCTTAATGCGCCTGGCGCCTATGCAAGTGGCCAATAATAAGAAAAAGAAGAAGTACAAAGGCAAAAAAAATACTTAAAATTCCACTTGGATGGTCTTGATTTTATAGTCAAGCAGCCAGGGCGATTTCGTGGCCGATCAAAGTCCATGGATTTTTTTAAAATTTAATTCAAAAATACACGACAATAAACTAATTAAATTTTGGATGCACAATGGATTTAAAAATCTGTGGGTGCATCCACTTAATCTATACAATAATAATAACAACTATTACAGTAAGTATATATAATTCTTAATATTTACCAACATACCAACAATCCTACAACGTTTGCTCGAATGGAACAAAATACGTCCCCATTCAGATCTCTGGGGGAGGTGCCTGAGTGAGCACCTCATCGAAAGAAAATTTAACAAAAAGTTTAACTGTAGCAACCTGGAATGTAAGAACCTTAATGGACAGTACAGAATGTAAACACGCTGAGAGAAGAACTGCTTTAATATCAAGTGAATTATGCAGATTAAACATAGATATCGCGGCTTTAAAAGAAACCATATTAACAGGGGAAGGAAGTCTACAAGAAGCAGACTACACTTTCTTTTGAAAGGTTACCCCCTGAAACCAAAAAATTTGTCCATGGTGTAGCCATAGCAGAAAAGAATTCCATTGCTTTTCAGTTAGATCAAGTACACTGCGGAATATCACAATAACTTATGACACTAATACTGAAAGTCTCAAACTCTGAATATATTACTATTATAAGTGCATATGCTCCAACCCTTGCCGCTGATCAGGCAACAAAATATGCTTTCTACCAGATACTTGACTCTATTCTTCGTTTGGTTCCAAATTGAGATAGAATCTTACTCCTCGAGGAGTTCAACGCACGAGTAGGCTGGAACTACGATATTTGGCAGGGAGCTATTTGAAGACATGGATTGGAAAACATGAATGCTAATGGTGAACTGTTACTCACTAAATGCGTTGAACATGATTTGATAATAACAAATACAATCTTTCGTTTGCACAATAAATTTAAAGGCACCTGGTGTCACCCGAGGTCAGATCACTGGCATACTCTGGACTACATCAATGTTCGCAAAATAAAGATAAGCGAAGTCAGACCATCGAATCGTAACAGCTAAATTAAAATTGCACTTGCAAAATATACGTCAACCATGCGTCAACCAAAGAAAGTATGCAACCCAAGACTTCATTTTATAACCGAGAAGCTCACCGATTCAACGATTAGAGAACAGTTAAAAGCAGGGTTTCTGGAAAGCTTACCTTCAACTATGGAAGAAGCAAGACATTAATATGTACTGGAATGAACTTAAAGATAGCATCTTGAAGTCAAGCGAAATAGCTATCGGTATGCATCAAGGGAAAAAAACAGAGGATTGGTTTAATGAAAAACCGTGTCCAAATCAAAGAAATATTAGAACACAAGCGTCGTGTATTCCAATCCACTATAAATAAATAATCACAACTTGAATGCTCTTCAAGAATTTGCCAGGATTAAGAATGATGCCCAAAAGAAAATACGAGCTATTAAATACAAATGGTGGAAAGAAAAAGCAAATGAAATCCAGACGTTCGCAGACTCTCACGATTCTCGTCGCTTCTTCAACGCGTCACAAGAGAACTCTATGGGACTATTTACAAAAAACTAAGCTCACTCAAAAGCGAAAATGGTGACTTAATAAAGGACGAATAGGATATTTCGAACTGTTGGAGAGAACAATAGGCTACTGTTCTAAACCAGGAACACTTCATTGACCACTCTGCGATTCCTCAATACCAAACGAACATAACACTCGATGCCGAAATAACGCTTTAAGAGATATCCACGCACTTTCCCAAATAGAGAACAACAAGTTAGCTGGCAATGACAACAAAGTTGCAGAACTCCTAAAAACGATAGACTCTGAAATAATCCCTAACTTCAACTCTTTTTGACCTCGTCTGGACTCAAGAGGGCGTTCCACAAGAATTCCGATACGCACTTATAGTAAACCTATTCAAAAACAAAGGTGACGCTGCAGACTATAGAGGCATATCTTTCTTATCTTTGCTATCCGTTGCCAGCAAGGTTCTCACTAGGATGATGATAATTCGGCTGAAGCCTTATATTGACAAAATTCTCCTTCAGACACAAAATAGCTTCAGACCAAATAGATCTACATCTCATTTGATTTTTATCCTACGACAACTGCAAGAGGAAACACAAGATCATCAGGACAATATGTACATTGCCTTCAGCGATATTAAGAAGGAAGCTCTGTGGAGAATTATGACAAAGTTTGGCATTCCCCCAAAATTTCTCCATACCGGAAAAGTAACTACCTCCTTCCATACTGGCGTTCGACAGGGTTGTGCAATAGCCACTCTTCTTTTTAATATATATAAATATACGGCTGCCCTTTCCATAATTGTCGATAGAAGGTTGGATGAGAAAGGACTGAGTATCAGATACAGGCGGTCTCTTCAATTTGGCACGGTTGAAGGCAAAAACGAAAACTAGAAACTGCTACATAACAGAACTAATGAATGCAGACGACTGCATTAATAGCCCGTTCTCTAAACCAACTTCAGAAAATAATTGACGTTTACTCGGAAGCTTATCAAGCTGGTCTTGAATTGAATTCATCTAAAACTAAGATTGTCAGTGGCTCAAGTCATCAGCGATGTGCAAATCTTTTTGCAAGGGCAACAACTAGAAAATGTGAACACATTTAATTATCTTGGCAGCATTCTAAATACCAAAACAAATATAGACAAAGAAATACATAACAGACGAACTGCTGTATCAAAGGCTTTCTGAAGGTTGCGCCGCATATTTTTCGATAACCACGATCTAACAATTGGAATAAAAATGACTGTATACCAAGCAGCTGTCCTGCCAACTCTAATATACGCATGCAAGGCCTGGGTTCCATATACAAGACATATTAAAACTCTTGAGTGCATACAACAAAGACAGTTATGTCAAATGGTACCATCGAATATCCAATCAAGAGATCTTAGAAGAGCTAAGTGTCTGCCTATAGAGACTTTTATCTCCCGTCTTCGCCTATTGATTTTTGGAGAACAAAGTGAGGAGGTCCGTAGACAAGGAGGCCAGGAAAAACGTTATAAAGACGTCTTACACGAAACACTGAAAACAGTCAACTGGGAACGCCATGCAACTAATGGGAACAATTGGAGACAATTGGAGTTTCGGCAATATATGCTTTTGTAACGCTGAAGACTTATTTTAAGTCGAAACGTTGGCAAAGCTAAGTAGAGGTAATGGATTATCTTACGGGCTATGAGTCACCCCAGCGCAGAAGACGATTCTATGTTTCTAATAAACCCTACTAATCGTTCTAAAAATGTTGTCATTTCAAAGAGAATTCTCGGTGCGTAAAGATCGGGTCGAATAAGGAGCGTTAGTGCAGTCACCGGGCTATTGAATTTGAGCAGCAATACTAGTCTCCATGAGCAATACAGTCAACGTTTTCAGATTGCATTCTGTTAATTTCAACCAGTGTTGTCGTTTAACACGGCGCACACATTTTCAAGGCCAAAGCCCGTAAGATAATCCATTACCTCTAACATTTTTTTATAATTATACAATTTTGGGAATTATTTTAAAACCCTTATTAATATGATTGTGTTATTCTTTTATACTAGTTGTACTCGCAACGTCGTTCACGTGGCGTGTAATTGTTGTATAAAAATTTCTTACCCCACCCCATTTAAGGAATGGGAGAGAAATTTTTATACACCAGATGTTAAGTTGAAAAAAGACAAATACATCGCATTCGAATCGGATCAGTAGTTTTCATGTGATGCACGTACAAACATACAGACAGACAGACAAAAAAATCTAACCACATTTTTGGGTTCTATTTCGATGTACCCGCGACGTCGTTCGCGTGGAGTGTTGATTTTTGTATAAAAATTTCTTATCTTACCCCGTTAAAGGGATGGGGGGAGAAAGTTTTATACACCAGATGTTAAGTTGAAAGAAGACAAATACGTCTTTGAAAACCGCATTCGAATATGATCAGTAGTTTTCATGTGATGCGCGCACAAACATATACATTTCTACAGTATTATTATATGTATAGATAAGTGGATTTGTACATATAGACATTTTATTATGTATAAGTAAAACCAATGCGACAATAATTCTCACTTGATTTATTAATTTGAAGTCTAAATTTAAAAACAACATGCGTTGCATTTACATAGAACAAACATTCAATATACATTGCTTACAAGATACTTTTTATTACTTTGGTAAATTTAGTAATCACAATAGTAAATAATATATTTTTTTTATTACATTGGACAAAATTCATATTTTGAAAATAATTTATTTTATATTTTTTTACCTCTTCAATATCATAATTTCTTTTGTTCTTCATCAAGAAAACTGAGCATTTTTCGTATATATCTTACCATTTTCAATTACTTTTATAAAATATTTCTTCTAATTATAGTTTTTATAAATTTAAATAAGATACAAAATCCTTTTTTATTTAGCTGAGATAAAATTGAGGAAACATACTGCTAAAGTTATAACATCGAGGCAACGAAATTTATTTCAAAAGTGAACGTTGATAACATCTTAATTACCGAATAAAAAACTCACAGAGTTACACTAATCATGAACAGTATTAAATGTATCAACATAGTTAAAAATGACAATAATTGTTTATATAACAAATTGCTTTTATTAGTCATTATAAATTTATTAAGAATAGTGTTATCTTAACTATATATAAATATTCACATCATCTACAAAATTTGTTACAAATCTATTTTCTAGACTTTCCTTAGCAGCTGTTTTTTCTTACGAAACAAAAATCACAACCAATGGAACAAGATTAACTTGTGCTCCTTAAAATATTTTATGAAGCTGCTAAACTTAGTTGTAAACGGTAAACGTTATACTATACGGCGTTTACCCTTAAAACTTCGGTTGATCCCACAATCCCAATATATTGGGGCAGCGTGGGGCTCGGCTTAAACTTCAACCGAAGACCCTAGTATAGTAGAGGATCGACGAAAGTCCCCTCGACGGTCCGGCGTCAAACGTTGCAAAGGTAGCCTTGCTAACACTCCGGCGGGTAAAAGGGGAGGAGATCTATAGACTGCTGGCCAAGTTCGTAAGGGGAATACTGAGCGGACTGAGAGATGAAAAGGAGCGGGGCACCGGGCCTTAGTAGTCGAGATCGAATCCGGGCAGACAACACGCCTTTTACCCGTAAAACTGCGTTTGCTTCCTCAATCCCATCACCTATAGTGGGTAACGAGGTTAGTAGGCGTAGTATTAGATGTGTTGTAGGGTGACCAGGAAACTGGCCTCGACGGTTACTCATCCAACGTTGTAAGGGTTACCTTACTAACATGAGTGCTACGAGAAAAGAAGGAGCCCCTCTCACACGGCTATGAGAGCCTTCTTTCATTGGCGACGGACTCGTAGTGGCAGTAGAATCGCGACATTGGATCGTAGGGGTCAACAATGTTGGGAACAAAGTCTCATTACCAGGACTCTGGAGATCTCGTTAGTCTGCGGATTTACTCGCAAGGACATCGAACACCGAGATCCCAGCCGATCTTAACGATATATCGCTCGAATTGGCGATTCGTGAGGATCGGTCCTCTCGTAGGGGGGTAAACTCTACACAATAGTCCATAGTAGCCGTAGGAAAATGGAATATGGGTTAAAAACTAGAAGCTATACCAGGCGAGTGTTTATTACATAAATGCGAGACACCGAGCAGTCTGAAATGTCATGTTGGTAGTCAAGAGCTGTAACCGGTAAACCCGGTGGTGCTTCCAGTGCTCCCACATATGAGTACCTGGTGCGATCGTCGTTGTCACGCCAGAGCCTGACTTCTCGAGTAATCCCAGCGGCTAGGCGTTTGAAGTGTCGGAGCTGGGTTTCGAACTTAGTTACTAGTATCTGAGCCTAAGACGCAGCGGTAACGTGGGATGAATCTGTTGCGTCTTGTCAGTGGTTTGAGGTGTCGGAGTCGCGAGTCAGTAGTCACTAGAAGCGATCCCATATACCATCCACAATAAGCCTAACCGGCGGTGGGTCTTTGACTCCTGGAGATTCTTAGGCGGATAGTGAGAGTTTGAGGTGTCAGAGCTACAAAGATAAGCGGCCACTACAATCCGAGACTAGCCAGGTAACTACTGTGGTAGAACGCGCATCCGAAGTCAGGAGAAGGTTTTGATAGAAGATTATTTTCTAGAGATTCAAGGACTTCTCATTCAACTAGAAAACTGTTGTTTTACTCTATAATAAATGACAACAAAATGTGTATATTTCTCGTGCAATTGGCATCATATAATTGTAAATTTGTTTATGATTCTTGAAAAATCCAAAATTGTATAATAAACATTTTAAAATGTTGAATAATTATAAAATACAGTCGACAAATTTTGTGAATCTAATGCATATAGAAATAAAAAAAGTTTTAATAATATTTAACTTGATCCAATTATCACTAAACAGTTCACTACTTAAAAAAAGTAAAATATCTTAAATTTAATTAGACTGTTTCATTGCAGTATTTTTTTAATATAAAAATTGAAACAAGATAGTAGTAAAAAACAACTTATCGATATTATCCTTTAAAATAACTGTGGTATTTCTATTATTGTCATTTCTAACACTGCTATTTACACTAGTCCAATGAATAACCACAACAACATCAATCAGTACAGTTTATCCATCCTATTTAAATAAATATTAAAAATGTTCCCAAAAGGGTTGAGATCAATGTTTTCTCAAAATTTTACATTAATAGCATCTTAAAACTTACTAATTACATATAATATAAAACAAAAAATTTAATATATAAAAATACCTAATATAAGTGTTTAAAATAATTAATCTCAAAATTAAACTCATATTACAAACAAGATAGTATCGCAGTATGAAATTAGGTTTTAACACCAAAACTGTGTTTCTTAATGAAACTAGCTTTACAAGAAAAGCCAAATAGGCGTTAGAGAAACTGGACAAAAGTAGATCACGATTATTAGTAGTAATCAATAGGGTACCGGACAGTAATCAAAAAAAAAAAAAAAAATCCAAGATGTGTTTTAAAATAAAGTTTGTTATACAACAATATCACTCAATAAAGATTTTTAAGAAATAACAATGATTTATAATTTTAAATCAATAAATAAAGTTGCGTAAATTATCTGTGCCGCGTAAGAACCCAAACGCCAATCACAGTGCGTAACGTCATTTGTGAGTAGTCATAAGTAAACAACACTGCTTTGTATGTTATTTCGCGTTTTTCTACAATTTATTTGCATTTTTCTAAAAATATTTGATTGTTATTAGTTACGAATTGATGTACTATAGTCATAACAGAAGTTGTCGCAAGTGTTTGAAGCCTTCTGTTAATTTTTTATTATGGAACAAGGTTATACAAAAGCCGACAATAGAAATCTCCCAAAAGTTGATATTCTCATGGTCAGCAGTTTCTTTCTCACTAATACCGACTTTTGTTCTGCCGAATTTAGAAATGTGGAAACATTTGTGTTAGTATGTCAATCTCTTTTTATTTATCTTAACCATAGAAATGATTCTTCACAAAAGTAAATTGGTGAAGTAACAGACATTCCATCGCACTTTCGTCTTGCTAGGTCTAACCATTTCTTTCGTAAGTCTGGTTTTCGAGGTACATCAATGAAAATTTTATTTGGAGTAGTTACTGATGTATTTCCACATCGAGGTACAACACACCAACGATATCTTTTTCGGTCCATGATGATTAAGAAACACAAAATACTTCATTTATCCAAGCACTGATCACTTGTAATATGGCTCGTAGTTTGTTTACCTCACAAATGACGTCACGCGATTTGAATTGACATGAAGTGCTGTTTTCGCGGCAATTTTAAATAAATTATGTTTTTGACGTTTTCAAGTACTCCAGAGGATTTATTTAATTAAAATATTATTTTTTATGGCTATTTATATATATGAATAAAGATTATTTTTAAACACTATCTGAAAAGTTGTCCGGTTCCCTATTCATATAGATACGACAACTTGATTACATAAAATAAATAACAATATAAAAAAGATAATTACTGACTAGAGTTATTTGTAAAAAAAAAGGTAAGAAAATTAAACATCTGCACTCTTTGCAGTATATTTTGGTGGTGCTTCCTTGTTAACTATGCTGGGGTACACAGGATTGACTTCTAAAATGCTTTCATCCTTTTCTAGTAAAAAGTCATCACTAGAAATGATCAATTTTTCGTCTGATACATCGATTTCTTGAAAATCTTCTTCCGAGTTGTTCCTCTTTTCAGTTGAGAAACTTAGCCAAAGAGCTATTAAAACAGCCGATAAAATAGCAGAGAGTAAAATCCACCTTGGTATACCTGAATTTCTTGATGCACAATCCAGCCAGTCCCCAGTTTCTTTCACCTTAAACATTTATTATTTTTTTATGAACATCAATCATAAAATTTCATTCAAACTAAAAAATAAACTCATGTAACAAAAAAATACACTTTTATGAGATACTCTATTTTTTACGAAAACTAGGATGAACTTTTCAATTTTTCATATATACATATTCAAATCCATACAAAATTTAAATTATTGAGTTGGCCAGCTCTAGGTGCGTAAATTTTTAAAAAATATTATTATAAAAACAATTAATGTACTGTTCGATAAATAAATAATTTGCACTCATTTATACATCTATCATGTTAAGGCAAGGTTACTCTGAAAAATGTTATATACTAAAATACTGGATTTTTCAAATGCTCATATCTCGACATAAAGTGCGCATAGAAACGTTTTGAAAAGTGGAATTGGAAGTTTTATTCTCTACTTTTCAAAAATAGTTGTAATTGATTTTGATGTTCAGTATAAGAAAAGGAAAAAAATACAATGTTCAAAGGCTTTGTACAATTTTCTCCGTGAATTTAATACTTTTTTACTATTTTTCATAGAAAGGTGATTACTGTGTATTTACAAAATGGCACACGGTAGACTTAAATAATAAATATATTTTGTCCATTTTTTTCGATCGATTATAGTTCGGCGTCCACTGACAAAAACAAAAATTAAGTTTCATAAGCATTTTTGCTCGTCTTAAATTTATCACAAAATAATCACAATTTATAAAAGAACTTTTTATAGTAGAAAGTTTTTTTTGGTGATTTATAAGTCATATTGCTATTATTAAATTATTACCCCCTTGGCAAATAGCGCTTTACAAGATAGATTACGGCATAGTCCACAGTATAGTCTAAAATTTTTAAAAATTTTCTAAATTAGTTATTTTATTAACAGTTAAAATAATAATTACTGTTGTCACATGTAAAACAAAAAAAAATTCTCTCTCGCGTAGTCGATCCCATTATGATAACATAATAGAACTGTCACCTTGATTCATATCCGACGCTTAATCAACTAGGCTACGAAGGACATATTTAAAAACTTTCAAAATGATAACATGTATACACAATTTATACCATATTTCATATCAATTCAGTATAAATTTCGAAATTAATGTATATGCCTAAACACACTTGAAACATGCATTGTCATCCAGATCTTAGCTATCCTGAAAATTTCAGAGCTCTAGGTAGTCGGGAAATAGGTTTAAATTCGATTACAAAATTCCGCGGAATGACAGAGAGACAAAGAACACGGTGAAAATATAAAAAACTTTCTAAAAAGGTTATGATCTTTATATCAACAATACAATACTTTCAATTATGGGTAGAAGAAGAATAAATACTATTTAAAAAACATGTAAATTCAAATAAAAAATAATTTGGAAATAAGCGATTAATTTCACATCCCTATATCAGATAACACAGTTATAATTAAGGAAAAAGAGAACATAGCAAAGTCGACAGATATGTCTCTAAAATTCAGTTTACCTGATTCTGGAATATCGTTGATAGAAACAAATTTCCATTTGTTGATACCGAAATGTAAACATAAAGTCAATTTGAGATTTGTTTGGGAAGAAGTTTAATTTTTACATAAATATGTATATAGCTTTAGTACAATTTCTTATATACGAATATTAACATCTATGTTTGTTAAAATTATTTTATATTATAAAATATAAAATACGTCTATAAATAGTGTCCGCCTCTCAATCGCAACTCTAAAATCGACACATAAAGGGAGCAGCAATCAAGATATAGTAGTAATAATATAATTAATTAAAATCTGAATCTTCATTGTTACATATTTCAGCATTTTCAATTTTTGCAAATGTGCGGCAAGGGGTGAAACAAGACGATTTCTGACTAGGGCGAGAGTTGACTGCCCGAGCGAAGCCACACACTATATTTTTCATATCACATGCATTGAAACAGCGAGTTTTGATCTCTGTAGCCAGTTGAAGTAAGACTATTTCAGACCAATAGTGTAGTAATATCTTGACAACAATTTGACGACAGCTGGCAGACGATTATGATTTTATTCGCTTTTGTTTATTACAAATTCGATTCTGACAGACTTGAAATAAAGACATAAATAATAAATAAATGAATGTGCCGGACAGAAATAACGTTGTTTCTCCCCTAGGGCAGAAAAAACTGTCAGTTTCTGACTGACAGTTGCATTGGTCTGAAATTGTCTTGTTTCGACTGACAAAACAGGGATCAAAACAAGCTGTTTCAATGCATGTGATATGATAAAACAATTTAGTTGTCCAAAGCTCAGAGGCTTAAGCCTTGGCAATCCGTCAACCCTTGCCACTATATTTAATTGTATTTATAGTGGCGGAAAGTTCTCAAATAAAAAATAAAGCAGTTTTAGACGACCTTTGACAATAAGCCAGAACACCTTTAATACAACCATTTGCAAGGGCTTTAGAAAAATTTAACATACATTTTTATAATTTATAGGATCCAGGAAGTCTCCAAATAAATGGAAGGAATGCAGATGCTACAGAGAACAATATTTTAAGTAATAATGTTTACGGATTTAAATTACAATATTGTTCGACACCATCTTTTCACATTCTATCAACCTCTAGGAGGCGTAGGTTTAACTATTGGTCGAAGCAATGTGTAAGTCGTGTAGAAACTAAACAAATATTAAACATTTATCTAGAAATAAAACTTCCTAAAAAACTCTTTATTCTGTACATATTCGGTAATAAAAACGTAGTAACTTAATTTTTGACGGGTCGGAATCCTTGAGTTTGACCATTTTTTCCGCTTGTGAGTTTTTGTCTCATTACTTCTATGTTATTTTTGTCCTCAATGATTTTGATCATTGAATCTTCATTGTACTTTCATACGTCATTACGGATTGTTCTTGATATTTTCTTACTTGATCAAATTATATCATCTTGACTAGCGATTTTGTCGCTTTTGAATATTCTTCTTTGTTTCATTTTGCAATGAGTTTCTAAACTGTTTTTTTTTCTATCTTCAGAATTGTTGAGTTGCATTTATTTAGTGCTTTATCTACTATTACATTATTTAAGCTGTTAACATAGGTAATCGAAGGTTTGTCTTGAAGGGTTTTGCTGATATGGTCTTCGAATTTATGTTTATTTCTTGGGTATTTCCATGTTTGTTTTCTCTTAATCATTTAATGTAGTTAATGTCTGATTTTTAATACGATAGTAGCTCTCACTATGCGATGTTAGCTAGATTTCTCAAACTTATTTAAGACTATTTTTTGTCAGTGATGAAGTATTATAATCCTATTTCTTGTTTTCTCATCTGAGCTCTCATCGATGTCCACTTGCAGTGGTGAAGCTGTTGTTTAAGAATAGGTTTTTCTCCAATAGAAAAATTTAGAAGAGACTTTATTCCCATTTTGGCATTGAAATCTCCACATAAAGTGAAATGTGAGACAGCTGTGCATATATCGTCATAAAAACATTAAACCTATTTGTCTGTATGTTCTATTGTTGGTGCATAAACTTTTAAGTCGTCACTAGGTTTTATTCTAAAAGTGGTGTATATTATGAGAAATATATGACCTGATCACTGGAGGATAATCGATGTTAATTTTATGCTAAATTCAGACGCTTTAAGCCTTTGCTTTTGTTAAATACTTTTCGCTAAATATGTGATTTGTTAACAAAGAAGTTATGCTTATTACCTAAAGTATGTATTGACGAATTTTTTTATGTACATATTAAGGTTACAATATATCATTTTTATATCTTTTAAAAGTACCGCAGATATTTTTATCAATAAAAATATCTAGATACATTTTGAAAACACAATTGGTATACCGAAGCAATATAGTTTTAAAAGTATTGAGATAATTTTTGATACTTTCAATAATGAGAATCTACATTTTTTAAATAAAAATAATTTCGTATTTAGATGTTGAATGAAATGGAAAAACCAACTCATGTAAACGTAGATTAAAAAGTGTATTAACAAAACTACAAATAGTAGTAAATCTGTGAAGAATAAAGACTAGGTTTTCCACATATCTAATTCAACTTCTGCAACAACGGGGTTTCAAAATTATTGTCCAGTAAAGAACGAGGTCTATCTATTAGGATACAATTAGTCAAGACAAAATCCATTAATCATTAAAAGATGGTGGTACTTTTTGGTAATTTCACCTTGTTTTCTTCATCTTATTGATATAAAACGAACTTCTTCACTGGTGTAGGATCACAAAGCCATTCTAGTTTTAATTGAGTATAAGACACCAGGAATTAGATAATTCCGGTGGGCCTATATTGGTTTAAGTAAATATGAAACTTACAAGATATTAGGACAAATTTTTCCAGAATTTTTTTATTTTACGGATAATCCTAATCAGCTGATAAGAACAAAACAAATTTCATGTAAACTGTTATTGGTGGTAAGTAATTTGATTTACTACAACAATTTTAAAATTTATCGTGAATAGCATCAACATTTGGGATATTTGATATTAAAAAAATATCTACATACCGGTACTAGTTACTTTTGCGAAATATAACGAGATACCGATAAAATATACTGAAAAAGTATCTCAGGTGCTGTATAGAGTTATTCCTATCGGTTGTAAATGATCGTCTGATAAACTGGGATCATTTTATATACACGCGACTAACTAAAATAATTTTTATAAGAATATGTATCATTTTTAATTCATATGAATTTAAAATTAGGTAGTAAATTGGTTGGATAAAGCTATGTCAACATTGTACTCACAAGCATACAAAATAGCAAATCATATGTAAAGTTTTAAAGACAGTATTGCTCATTTACGCCACGTGTAATTCTGTAGTTCTTCCCTTCATATCCTTTTAACCCATTTCTCACATTAAATATATGAATATAATACGAGGGAACAAATATAACGCTGATGTATCTAACACAGATATACCAAAATATAATATTGTTGTAAATATTTTCATGTCTCCCAAAAAAATAAAAAAACAGCACTGACAAGTTGTTCTTTGTGACTATTTAACGTTTGAATCGATTGGTATTTTAAATTACTCGCGCACATTCACTAACGTAATTTCATGACAAACTATCAATAAATAACTTTACGAAAATTATACAAACACATACCTTAAATTCTTCTTCAATTTCGATTGGCATTGTTCTAATATTGGTAGCTGGTATTTTGTAATCAATATTAAAACCAATTTCTAATTGGCTTTTTATACTAGGATCTGAAAGTAGATCTAATTCTATTTCTCTGTCAGGACTTGCTAAAACAATGCTGTTTTCTGTTTCTATCAGAAAAGTGGTTATAAAGTTCTGTAAAAGAAATAAAAGTGATCAATTAGGAATTGAATATTTCATTGGAAAAAATGGTGACATTTTGAATTTTAAATGAAATAAATAACCTTTTGAATACTAGGTACAAAGAATAACTACCTCTTGTTCTTTAGACATTAAATTACACCCAGTTTGACAAATATCCTTTTCTTCTTTCACTATATATGATTCTTCACAAGCTAAAATAATACCAAATTTATTTAAGTTTATGGTGGTATATAAGAGAAAAAAATATTTGTGTACTTACAAATATGACATTCTTTTCTGGTTTGATTAATATTAGGCACGTCCTTAAATTTGATAATATTAAAAAATCTACAACCTCTCTGACAAACTACTTGCTCGTAGAAATCCTAAAAATTATAATGGTAAAAAAATAGATAATATAAATTTCAAACGTTACCAAATCCAATGTAGGTAATTTAACATTTTTGCATATACTAATACACTGATCCGAACCAAAAATAGGAGAAGAAGTAACAAAATTGGTGATAAAAATAAATATTAAATAAAATATATCCTTCATTGTCATAATTTGTTTAATTTTTTCGATTTAAAAATATATCTAAAATATTTTGTTACAGATTATGACTGACAATGACAGAAGCTTGAAATTGATTTACGCAAGTCCGGGCACACGAAGACTAGATACCAGGAGTTTAAACGTAATGTTAAAAAAATGGTCTCAATTTCGGGGACAGATCTATTGCCGGTAGAGGGCGTTCGTGTTCCTAAGATACTCGTTTAAATCCTTACGCGGGAAGTTTTGTTACTATTGACAGCTCTGGAAAAATATTGTGAGAAACGTGGAATTAAATGAAAGTTTTAGAAAATTCTTAGAAACTTTTCAAGTGCTGTAAATGCAAAAATATAAAGTAAGTAACTACAAATTGCCTTAAAAAATTTACTAGTTAAAATTGCCAAATGCCTATTAATTTCAGTATTATGATTATGTATTACGTACTTATTATTATTTATATTAGAGTGAATATTTTTTTTATTAATAGTAAGCGCGAGTTAAGGAGGTTCGACTGAATCTAATGTGAAAACTTTGAACTTTGAAATTAACTTTACGTATAAATAAATACGTCATTTCTGTAATCCCAAAATTTTCACCGTTTAGTTACTTATAGATATTAAATTTTTAAAATCATATAGGTATTTTATCTCCTTATACACGGGCTCTTTTGTCTAGGGATGACAAATTCTTGAAAAACATCGATATATCGAAAGCGATAGACATCGGTGGACATAATATCGATGCATCGAAAGAAAAACATCGATGTTTCGAACATCGGTATTAAACATATCACGTAACTTTTATATTATGTATAAATCTGGGTGATGCATTATTTTATTTCTAATGTTCCACATTATGTGGCGGATTTACGTAGGGGCTAGCCGGGGCCTAAGCCCCGGGTCCCACGAAGCTTCGGGGTGGCCCGTGATACAGAAAAAATGTTATGGTAAAAAAACTAGAAAAAAAATCTAGAAATTTATTCCACTAGACTGAATTAATTTTTCGAAAACTTTTGCGATATTATTAATTGATGGTGAAGATGCCCTTGTGTTTATTCAGATGATTTAGAAGATTCATTATTCATAGAATTAGAATAATTAATATAGCTTATCAAAGTTCAGCCAAATGGATTTATTTCCAATCGTTTGGAAGAAACAAACAAAATGATCAATATTTATGTCCATTGAAAGTGTTGAATTGGATAGTAGAACAAAACATGGATCAAGTGTTTCCTAATGCCTACATAGCTTACAGACTGATTGTTACAATACCAATAGAATTGTGAGGACAAAAAGGTATTTCTCTGTCCTAAAAAGGATAAAAAATATGCATAGGTCTACTATCTTCCTAGGGAATACTGTGTGCATTGAATCAGAATTATTGCGATCCTTGATGAATTTTGATAACGTGATATCAGATTTTATTAGAACTAAGTTGAGGAGAAAATATATTTAACTAGCTGTTCCGGCGGACTTTGTACCGCATAACACTTTCGTGTCTTTTTTTCCATTTTTCATTTTTTCAAATTTTTACCATTATGCTTTTTTTTGTTTTCAATGATTTTTTTTTTAAAAACGATATTTTATATAAGATATCCACTGCACCACCGTACGGTGTCTTTACTTAATTTAGTAAGAAATTCCCCTTTAAATATTATTCAATTCGAACCAGTAATTCCTGAAACTAGCACGTTCAAACAAAAAACAAACAAACTCTTCAGCTTTATAATATTAGTGTAGATTTATTTAAATGTTGCATTATGTGTTCATTAAAATAAGATATTTTCTATTGTTAATAAAGTTTGTTGGTAAAGTTTTTGTATTACTTTTTCTTATTTGAGGTTTTTCTCCGCTCTTAAGTGGGCCCCCGCTCGATCTAGTCCCGGGGCCCGCAGGAGTTAAATCCACCACTGTACACATATTAAAAATAAAAGACGACACATTATACATACATTTATTTAAACAACTATAAAATCATATCTGATAAAATAAATGTAAAAGATTACTAAGAAAATAAACTTAAAAAATTGTAATAAAATAAACTTAAAAACACATAAATAACTTCTTTAAATATAATTATAAGCCCAATATTCATCTGGTAATGAACCTAAAAATATAAGCTTCGAAAGTGAGTCGACCAAAAACCAAAAATCGTTGCAGAAGCCTTTAAAAATAGTATTTCTGACGAAACAATAGATTACAAGTTTGGAAATACATGTTTCTACTCCTCCCAAATTTGTAGAGTTTTTGCTTTTAAGTCTGCAATAGGAATTCCGACGTATAAAGAGATTTCTGAAAATTATTTCTTCATATCTCTTACATTAATATTTTGCTGTTTATTTTCCACCGGTTTCTTATGATAGTACCTTATGTCCAATTACTGCTCTGGTTCCTCACGAGAAGTTGAAGTACTTGTAGATATACTTGTATGAAGAATACTAACCTGACAGGCAACATAAAATACAAACAGTTTCCAAGAGCTTAGATTTTTTCTTTCTTTTATCAACTTTTTATACGATATATAAAACATCAATTTTTAAGGTGCGATATATCGATGTTTGTTATATGGTTCTGCTACTTGGCAATCGCCAGATAAATTAATTGTTTATAACACAAATTTTTAACAGATATTATTTTGATGTTACTCACTTTTGGTGCTTTGAATATACCCACTTTTTTTACACTGTCATCTGCCTTTCGGCCACTAACACAACTATAAACAGCACAATACTTTCCCATTTCGGCACAACTATAGACGGTGGCCCATTTAGATATCAAGTTGAGACATACCTCGTTTGAAAGCTTATGATGAGTGCTTTTCAACATTTTAATTAATTTTATTACAAGTAATTTTCAATAAATTAATATCATATATTTAATTTAATTTCGTGAAATTTAAATGTCATAAATGTCATAAACATTGGTTCGGATCTTAATGATCCTCGCGCCGCCAGTGGCGAAAAATAGAACTATAATCTGGCCCGATTATTGAGACCAGAAATATTATGAAAAAGCCTATACCGTGTAAACTCCTGGTATCTAGCCTTCGTGTCCGGGCTATGGAGGGTAGAGGTAAGGAGAACGATCTTAAATGGGAAATGATTAAAAATGTGTCCACTTTTTAGAGGAACATAACACTTCTCAAACTTGCCACTACAATGGCGCTAAAGTAGATGTAGGGTACAGAATGAATGTAGCAGTTTTTGACAAATTGTTTGAAATGTCGTATGATTTCGTAATATAAGTCACAAATTATATAAGTGCTATAAAAAAACGTGGTCAGCGAATTCAGTTTAGTGTATTTTAAATTCGTTTTATACTTTATGATTATCTTATGTATCTTATGATTATTTTAAAAATGGTGTCATAATAAAGCGGAAATGTGTCTTTCCTTGTTTATTTATCTATCCTACTCTAAGAAATTATGGCGCTTTTTTTTAAATTTACCCTACTACGATCGTAGCGCCACCCTTATTTACCACATTTTGACGGACACATTCAATACACGGAGACAGTTCTCCTTACCTCTACCCTCCATAGTCCGGGCAGATCGCTGGGTTCCTAATATTTTCTTCTATTCTCATTAAAAAAAAATTAAACAGCCATAGTTAATAAAATTATACAGCCACTGTACAATTTTTCAATCTGGAACAGTTACCTAGCAAAAATTGTTTCCTTTTATCGGTTTTTGACTTATAATTAATAATGAGATATTTTCCCACATATTTTTCACGATGTTTCTACGAAACATTTAAACTATTTAGAGCGAGCGAATTCGTAACATCAGTTTTTATTAGGAAAGCGCATACCGATATTAAAATCCCAGATTTTACAAAATATAGAAGAAATGAAGTAAAAGTTCCGAGCAAGAAATCAGGAGACACTGATGATTCTAGAAAGGTAATTCCAAGTGTTGTTATGGCTGCAAGTGTAACACTTGGGCTGTATGGAGTCAAAGCTGAAGTTCATAGGTATTCAAACTTTTGAGTTACATTTTATTAAGGCATATTTAATACTTTCGTAATATATTTTTTTAACAGATACATTTTGTTTATGGCACCATCAGCAGACGTTCTTGCTTTAGCATCAATCGAAGTAAAACTTTCTGAAATACCCGAAGGAAAATCTGTAACTTTTAAATGGAGAGGTAAACCGTTATTTATTCGTCGCCGAACACCTGAACAGATAAGAATTTCTGAGGCAGTTCCAGTTTCTTCTCTAAGAGATCCAGCGCACGATTCTGAGAGATGTACAAACAAGAACTTCCTTATCGTTATAGGTAAATTTGATTCAACTTGGGAAGTACACACGTTATTATTTTTATTTTTAGGTGTGTGTACACATTTAGGATGTGTACCAATAGCAGATGCAGGTGATTATGGACCTGGTGGATACTATTGCCCATGTCATGGGTCTCATTTTGATGCTGCTGGCCGAGTAAGACAAGGCCCGGCACCCACAAATTTGGAAATACCGGAACATAGGTACCTAACTGAAGATACTCTTGTTGTGGGATAAAAAATATTTAATTAATTATCAATTATAACTGATTGCAGTTTTAAGTTATACTAAATACTAAATAAAAGTAAATCAAACAAAACTCTTCTATTTTCTACCGTACACCGAACACTACTAATATTTCGGCTTTTTGGGGGAAATTTAAATTTAAATTTGAGTTGATGTTCAAACGTCACACGGTACAATGTCAAGTCAACGTCAACTCGTCAACCCGTTCCGTTGACAATTGACATATGACGGACCCGAATTGGAAATTGGAATGGAAGTGGGTCATAAAGGTTTTTAAAGAATTTTTTCAAAATTTATTTGCATAGGAAGTGAATTTATCATTGGTATGGTGTGACATACTACCATGTGATATACATTAGTTAAACTAAATTTTATTGTTTAACTACCATTCAACCTTCAGAACAGGGAAGGGTAAAGTAGTCATAACATGTATAGTTATTTTTAGTGCGTTTTAATTATTCGATTTTTTACTTTAAGTAGTTATTGTCCGCGATGGCTAAAGAAGAGGAATACGATAAGTTACCTGATAAAGATGCTGCCAAAGGATTTTATGCTAAATATGAACCGAAAGAAATTTTAGGGAGGTAAGTTATTAATTTAATTAAAAAATGTAAAAGTAAAATTTAATCACATGTATGACAACATTAAGTTATGATATTATATGGATTGTATTTGATTTAGTTTGATTTTTTTTATTTATCCAATGAATAGCGTCTAGCAAAATTTTTACGTAAAAGGTTAATTTTTAGAATGTTTTTACGATAAGGTTAATTTTTAGAGGTATATCTTCGACTGTTAGAAGATGCATAGAAAAAGAAACTGGTAAAGAATATGCTGCAAAAATTATAGATTTAAGCACAAATGATGACACTCCTAGTTTAGAAGCTACACAGCAAGAAGTTAATATTTTAAGACAAGTGGCTGGGCATCCATACATAAGTAAGTTTATTTTTTGATTTATTCTGCACTCTAAATATAAGTAAAATCCGTAAATTATTACTAAATTTTTGATCAAATTTGTTCAATGAGATAGTTTAAGTTTCAAACTCATACAGAAAAATGTAAAAAGAATGCTATGGATCTACTTGTTTTTTGAACAAAATGCACGATGTATTTCAAGATTCACAGAAATTTCCATTGAAACATATCATGTTTTATATAATTCTAGGCATAGATTGATATTTACATTCTATATTTATTAATAACTCAATTTGTTAGTGTTACTCAAAACTAATGAATTTTTTTTTCTAATCTTTGATTACATATATAATTTTGTATGCTTAATCTGCATTAGTCCTGTATACCTTGTTTCTTTTATTTATACTTTCTTTTACTTGCATCATTTTTGTGTTGATTAGCTTATTAAGAGGTCTCCGTTTTCCATATTTGGCCAGCCGATTTGTCTAGATGCCGACTGTGATAGAAGGATCTTAGTATGTGTCAACTAGTTTTTAAAAGTGTCTATGAAATTTACTATTAACCACACAGATTTAAACCTTTAATGGACCTAATAGTTTTTAAGATTGAAATGCAGCATTATGTACCTTCAAATGATTAGGTACTTTGTATTTCTTTCATAAATTAGTAAACCCATAGTTTTTTTATGATTAGGTTGATCAAATCATGAAAAACTCACTGCGAATGGATCTATTCGTTTTCATATCGAACATAATATTTAGTGGATTTCTGAATTAACTTTTTGGTCTTATTTTATTTATATACAAATTTCTTAATATTCGTTTATGAAGATATTTAATAGTAACTAAACTTTTAAATAATCACAATTTATAAATAGAACTTTTTATAGTAGAAAGTTTTTTTTTGGTGATTTATAAGTCATATTACTATTATTAAATTATTACTCCCTTGGCAAATAGCGCTTTACCGAGATAGATTACGGCATAGTCCACAGTATAGTCTAAAAATTTTTTTAAAAATTTTCTAAATTAGTTTATTTTATTAACAGTTAAAATAATAATTACTGTTGTAAATACCAAGTAAAAATAAATTAAAGTCTCGGTCTCAGCAATAATTTATTTTTACTTGGTATTTACATACTCCGGTCTCTTTGAGAAATATGGACGAATTTTTTGAATTACTGTTGTCACATGTAGAACAAAAAAAAACTTCTCTCTCGCGTAGTCGATCCCATTATGATAACATAATAGAACTGTCACCTTGATTCATATCCGACGCTTAATCAACTAGACTACGAACGACATATTTAAAAACTTTCAAAATGATAACATGTATACACAATTTATATCATATTTCATATCAATTCAGTATAAATTTCGAAATTTATGTATATGCCTAAACACACTTGAAACATGCATTGTCATCCAGTTCTTAGCTATCCTGAAAATTTCAGAGCTCTAGGTAGTCGGGAAATAGGTTTAAATTCGATTACAAAATTCCGCGGAATGACACAGAGACAAAGAACACGGTGAAAATATAAAAAACTTTCTAAAATATTTCCATTTCTGCTACTTTATCTACACATTTTCTATAAACAACTTAATATATTATACAATATCAATAAAAAAAAATTGCCTAAATACAGGAATAGAGTAATTCATGTAAAATAAATCATAGAAATCAACAAGTCTGGTTGGTTGTATTTTAATGAAATCAAATTTGCACATCTGTTGAATTTCAAAAAACATCGAACAAAATGCAGTCAATAATCAGTAACTAAATGAATATTATCAAATAAATAGATTATATAAATTTAGTAGTGAAATCTTTATCTTAGACAAACGTGATCTTTTTCACATTGTTTTAATTTTTCACAAACATAAAATTTGTTCATTTTAATTTTAAATAAATATTTAGAAATGCAATCAGTTATTTTGGAAACACTCTTTTACTGGTCGAAACTTTAATTTGTTTCTTTATTAAAACAAAGTGACGAGAATAAAATTATAATTTGGCTTTTATGATAATGATAATTAATTTTTTTGAATTTACAAATTGAATGATTTTCATTTTTGAAGTTATACTTCTATTCGTGCACTCGGTGGAAAAGATTTGTGTAGAGTTAAATGGAAAAAAAAAGTGTGAGGTGTCAAGGGACACCCGGATGGAACGAAGTTCCTTTCGATTAATTAGTGAAGGAATTAGTAATTTATAAACACAACAAAGTGTTTATACATACATAAGCATTTATTATTGTCTGTATAAAATCTCTACTTACCTAACAGTTCGTTTCTTTTAACAAAAGTGTCCATTTATACAATATCAGAGCTTTAGATAACACATCTTTTTAGAATTACTTTTTATAATTTAAAACAGGAATTAACAATTCAATACAAAATTTTAAAATTAAAATATTTGACAGTAACTGACAGTTAAGGTAATTTGACGTAGGTACCTAAATAGTCAAGTTACGAACTATTTTTAAAATGTTTATGAATTTATTAATTTATAAAAACAGGATGAAATAAAATGTAATACTATTATAGTTAATTATTATTTTTTCTACAGTATTTTCTTTTTAATGTACATTTTCTTTTAATTTAAAATAGTGTCTTTTTAATTGTAATATATCTATCTATGAGAGAGAGGGAGAGAGAGTTATTTATTTTAAGTCTGTGAGAGAGAGAGAAACATGCGTGTGTCGTGTCATAGTGTCGTGACAACTTTTGGTATGAATTTTTTTTGGCTAGCTCCTAGCGTCAGTCGTAACTGTTCGTAACGCGCGAAAGGGAACTTCGTTCCAAAAATCATTACATATATAATGGTGTGAGTAAGAGAGAGACAGAAACACTTATAAGGTAAATTGGTCGGTAAAAACATAGATGAATTATTTACCACATGTTATTAGTCATATCTATAAGTCCTTTGAATACTGTTTCAACATTCAGTACATTGAAACGGGATAGATATACAAAAAAACAGTCTGAACTAATGTATGAATATCATAGTGACGGACCACATGATTATTTGACAGATTATTTTATAATTCTGTCACGTAAGTATACATATAAAGTTTAGCATTTTATATTAATAATAATATTCAGTAATGAGTATTGTATTGTACTCTAAAATACCGTCACATGGTTGCAGTATATTCTGCTCTATGCTTTTAAGGTTGTTAACTACATAAACAGAGTTTTTACGAATAGTCGAGGAAATAAAGCACTAAAACCTCCGAATTTTGTAACCTAAGATGCATCGGAATGCTTTTTTTTGCACTGGATTCGTTAGAGTATCAGGAAATTTGTCGCTATTTTTTATAATGTAAATATGGGAAATTGCATTTCTTTATTCGAAAATTGCACTTCGAACAGACAATAGAGAGAAAACTTACAACTCTGTAAGCATTGCTTAAAATGGGTTCAATTTATATACTCGAGGTTTTGGAGTCGCTGAACACGAATATCATGATGCCGAAAGTCTCCGCGGCACTTGGTGCCAAGGATGTTTACCTCTTCTCCTGGGGTTTAATGTAAATTCTTTACGAAATCAGTGCACACTTTGTACTCGGCGGTTTTTTGAGTCGCTAAATACGATTATAATAATGGCGATGGTCTTCGAAACACCTAGTGCTTAAAACGTACCTCGTCTCCAGGAATTTTATGCAAATCCGATACAAAAAGAGTGTGCACACGGTACTAGGAGGTTTTTGGGGTCGCTTACCACCAATATTATATAATGATTTTGCTAAATTATTCGCATACAAATTTATGAATCTATATGCGTGCATAGAACTGCCGGCAGTCCCACTGACTGCCACACTAGTTTTTTTTGATACAATTTTTATATAAATAAAAGTTTTATTCTCACCATGTACTTATGTATTTTTTGTTTTATTATATATGTTATGTTTAATTAGTTTTAATTTTATATCGAAGGTTTTAATGCTTCGCTTTATTGTTACTCTTGAATTTGTATTTTTCTGTCTCTCGACTGTCAAAATCTTCTACTTTATCTTTCATTCTATAATGCTTCAAGAACGAGTATTCACGTAAATTGCTTAGTGTTGTAGTACTTATATTTAAGAATATTATGAGAAATATACTAATACTGCTAAGAAACCGAAAAACCATGACGATTAATTATTAGTATTTATATTTGTTTTATTATTCATAAGATTCTTTATTGCTCTGATTGCATTGTGTTTTTTAGCACACGTGATGTATTTGAATTAAAGTGATAAATTGTTTATTGATTGCGTTAATATTTTATTGATAAATTTTAAGGACTCTATTGTTTTGTTTACTACTATCACATATTTAGATTACGTTGAATGGGTTACTCAACTTTATTAAAGATCTACGTGTAATTAATTAAAAATGAATACCTTTAAATTAAATATTTAGTTTACTTAGTAATATTTTGATATTCCGTATTATTTCTTAGAAATGATTTGATAACTGATATAATTTGGTATAGTTTCATTTCTCCAATTAAAATAAAATTTAATTTTTACCTAAAATGTTTTAAGTTTAATACTCATAATCATAAAATTCAATAAATTTGTCCATATTTCTCAAAGAGACCGGAATATGTAAATAACAAGTATTTTTCCTTGTTATTTTCATAATCATAAGTTTATAATTTTATTAATAACAATTTGGTTTCTTCCAGTTGAACTACAAGATGTCTTTGAATCATCAACGTTTATATTTTTGGTTTTTGAATTATGTAAAAATGGAGAATTATTTGACTATTTAACCTCCGTTGTTACACTTTCTGAAAAGAAAACCCGATATATTATGAAACAAATATTAGAAGGTCTGGACCACATTCACTCCATGAAAATTGTTCATCGCGATTTGAAACCGGAGAATATATTATTAGACGATAATTTAAATGTTAAAATTACAGATTTTGGATTTGCAAGGGTATTAAACGATAAGGAATTATTATATGGTAAGAAAATTAAATCCTTTAATATATTAACTAACATATAATAATAGTAATAAAAAAACAAAGTTAAAACCATGGATCACTGGTGGCTTAATTATTTCACTTAGAAAGAGAGATGCATTAAAAAAAGAGTGTACTATAAATGGTAATAACCCATGGCTGTTAATGAGATATAAAAATTATCGAAAATTACTATCTAAACTTATACAAAATGCTAAATATTTATATTTCAAAAATCTGGTTAGGTGGTTAGTATAAATGCAAATGACACAAAGAGACTCTGGAAGGTAATAAAAGAGGCCTCCAATGATAACATGCGAATAACAGATATAAAAAGTATTACAAACTGCGATAATATAGAATTAAAAGATAAAACAGAAATTGCTCAGGAATTTAATGCATTTTGTACTAGAATAGGGAAAAAATTAGCTGATAAAATTGTACAAAGCCATAATCAAGAAGAAAAGGGAGCTCAAAAAATACAGCTTAACTCTTTTTTTTAACACCATGCTCTGAAAAGGAAATTATTTATGAAATTGAAAACTTAAAAAATGGGGTAAAGGGCGGCGAAGGTGGAATCTGCTCTAATATATTAAAAAAGTACAAAGAAATATTAGTAAAACCATTATACCACATAGTAAACGTTATTTTCACTTCTGGAGTTTTTCCTGAAATTCTTAAAACAACAATAGTTCTACCACTGTATAAACAAGGAGATCAGAAATCTATGAACAACTACAGACCTATTTCTTTAACGAGTACCGTAAGTAAAGTAATTGAAAAATGTATCAGGGCGAAATTGTTGGATTACCTAGAAAAAAACAAGCTCCTGCATCCACATCAGTTTGCATTTAGAGAAAACTCCAGTACCGAAAAGGCACTCTGTATAGTAACAGAAAAGATATTAAAAGAACTAGATGGAGGGAGGAAGGTCATAGGCATTTTCATCGATCTGCAAAAAGCATTTGACACTGTGGCACACTCAGTTTTACTAAGACGTTTGGATTGCATTGGTGTCAGAGGTATTCCAAAGAAACTAATTGAATCTTATTTATATAAAAGAAAACAAAGTGTAAAAATATCCGATACAGAAAGTAATAAGCTTGAAGTGGAGGTGGGTGTCCCACAGGGTACGGTGCTTTCCACATTATTGTTTAATATTTACATAGATGGGCTTATGTCTTTGCTGGACGATGAGAATGTGAACATATTTTGTTTTGCAGATGATTCTGGTGTAATAGTTAGTGGAGATGACTGGGATACAGTTAAAAAAAATGCAGAGTTAGCACTACAAAAAATTAAAAAATGGCTTGATAACAGTTTACTCTCACTGAATGTTGCCAAAACCAAATTTATGACTTTTTCTCTATCTAGTCGAACTTTACCTGATTTTCAAAATATTATATTACATAATTCTGACTGTAAATTAAATAACCAATGCAAATGTGATAAAATAGTAGAAAGACAAGCATGTCTAAAGTATTTGGGAGTTTACATCGATGAGACATTCAATTGGAAACAGCATATTAGATATATTACTGATAAAATAAGAAAATTAATATATAAATTTTATGAACTAAGAAATATTTTGTTACTGACAAACTTAAAACAAGTTTATTATGCTTTAGTAGAGTCAGTTCTTGGTTATGGCATAGTAGTATGGGGAAAGGCTAACAAATCAGATATTGAAAAATTAGAGGTTGTACACAAATGCATAATTAAAGTCATGCTTTTTAAAAACAAAAGATATCCAACGGGACTATTATACAAGGAGAGCAATTTATTAACGCCCAATCAGTTGTACATAAAATCGGTTATTAGATTTACGATGAAAAATGACTATTATAAACTTAATATTACACATGGCATTAATACTAGAAATGCAGCTCATAAAAATATTGTATTGAGCAACCCAAAACATACTATCTGCCAGAATCATCTATATCTATATTATGTTGGACCAAAAGTTTTTAATTCTCTTCCAAATAGCATTAGATTAAAACCATACCATAGAGTAAAAAAATATATAGGAAAGTGGATTATTGATAATAATTTTAGCATAAGCTATGTGGTATAGAGTTCTATTTTATTTTTATTTTTTTTTTACCCTTTGGAATTTTTTATCTTTCATTTTATTTTTTAGTAACTAAATATTGTTATTATATTATATTACTTATTTACTTTGTTGTAGAATTTATATTATCTTTATTTTTATTATTAAATACCTCATTAGAAAAAATTAAAATGGTAATGACGCACACACAGTATTCTAAATACCATTGTGCGCCACTAAAGCTAGCAGTATATACAAAAAAAAAATTCAAGTTCAAACACTGTCGTTCTACTACCCATACCACTACGTTACACTTTGCGTATTATTTATATTTAATTTTAGAAATTGTGTGCGAAAATATGATTCTAAAAAAATTGTCAACATTTTAAATTTATTTTTTCGACTGATTGTTTATTATCATATACTTACATTCTTGTTTACCTTTTAAAAAATTCCTAGGTTAGTAGCTCCAAAATTTATAAGTAAACCACAAACAACTTTGATGTAAACAAACAGGTCATTATAAAAAATAGGAATCTTTTCTTGACAAATTAATATAAAAAAATACAACAAATAAAAAATAAAAGTTGTTATTTAGTGCAAATGTGAATATTTTGTCGTGAGCCGTAAGCGAATTTCATTCAATAAATGAGTTCACTGTAAATGTTTTAAAAAATGTTACTTTAAGAAGAATTGTATAAACTGTATTTGAACAACTGTACCCTATTTCAAAAGAGTGTAGAGTAATAAAATCTCATTAGGTATTCAAAAGGGCTACAGGGTGATCCGTCAATAAGTTCTGTCACTTCCCTAGTCTGCATTGTAAAATTCTCTCATTTCATAAGAAGCAGGTAGGTCACCCTATTTTATGGGATTAGCCCATTGTTATCGACAGATAAACACTGCGCCAGAGGCGCGCTAGTGGGATAATTGACAAAAGAATATGCAATTGTAAAAATTATATTAAAGGAAATAAAAATTTAATAAATTTAATATAGCAGAACAGTGTTATGAAAAAAGTATAAAATGTAACAATAAAATATATACCAATCGAAATCGGAAAATACTCACAAACACACACGAACAAACTTACTTGGAACTTTACGTATATTTACACTACAATTAAATTATTCTATATCACTATATTCTTCGTCATCCGAAGAACTGTCATCATCCCCTGGCGTTATAATTATAGGGTCAACCACCTGATCGACCAGGTTGTCCAGTTCCCACATTTTATCTTCCTCTTTTAAAACATGCTGGATTGCTTTTCCCACATTTTATCTTCCTCTTTTAAAACATGCTGGATTGCTTTTCGCCAGTTCTCTGATGTGATTTCTTAAACGGCTTGATCAAACAGTACCTTGACATCTTTCATTTTAAATGTGGTATTGTTTCTTGCAACAAATCCTTTAACTTGTGCCCATATAAGTTCTATTGGATTTAATTCGCAATGATATGGCGGTAGGCGCAGGACAGTTACTTTGTACTTTTCTGCTATATCTTCAACGGCATATTTCATAAAGCGATTTTTATGTTGTTTTACTATGGCTAGTAGTTCCTTCTTTATTGAAATAGTCTCAAACTGAATACCTTTATTTGACAGCCAGTTAATAATTTCTTGCTTTCTCCAAGCTAAAGTTGGTATTTTCTCTATGCGCCTTGAATGGTAGCTTGCATTATCCATAACCACGACCGAATCAGCTGGAAGAAATTTTAACATTTCACCGAAGTAGTCTTCGAAGACATCCGAATTCATGTCCTCATGATAATCTTCCGTCCGAAACGACTCAAAGGTTAACAAATCTTTTAAAAATCCTTCTTCGCTTCCAATGTGAGCAATTATAAGTCTCTTCCCTTTTCCCGAAGGCAATTTAATACCCGTTGAAAGGCATTCGATGAAAGCTTGACGAGCACTAGTTATATTTTTATCTTGCCACATTTTTTGTACTATATAACCTTCGTTTGTCCACGTTTCATCAAGATAAAAAATTTTCTTTGGCTCTCTGCGGTACTGCTTTATAGTTCTCAAATATTTTCGTCTCCAGCAAACAATTTCATCGCTTTCCAGTAATAGTGCCTTTCGATTGTGCTTTTCCCAGGCAAAATTCATACTTTTTAAAGTTTTCCATAAAAGTTTTCTGGATGTAATACCGTAGTACCGTCATCTTGGCCTAGCTCCATCAATATTTTGTCAAGGGTGGGTATTTCCTTTTTAAAATAAAACGAATGAACTTTTCTTCGAATGCCACATTTGGTATCTTCATCAAAGATTTTCATTGGTCTTCCTTATTTTTTCTTGCATGGACTTAGTTGGCCTGATATCTTTGTTTCCCTAACTAGAATGTTTAAGACACCGTTAAAATATATTTAAACCCTTTCTCTTAATTACCTGTTTTTAATAGGTATTGTATGATTGGTGAGCCGTATGATTTGTTTGTTCCTTAAATTTTAATTCCTTTTCTTAGGGTCAAAAAGGGATTATTATAATGACATGATACCCCTGGAACTGAGTGTTAACCTTTTTTGAGAAATCATGCTTAAATAAATGAATCCAAATTGCAGATTAAAAAAATTTACCAAAACCACTAAACTTAATGTTTTTTTTTAAGAAATTTCACTTAAATACATGTAGGTACTTAAATTTCAGACCAAATTACTTCCCAAAAATGGCCTTTTATTATCTGTCTATAATTTTTAATTTACTTTAATTATTAAGTTTAATAATCCTAAGATTTGCCTACGCCCATGGACGACACCGAAATTGAGCCAAATTTTATGACACTTCGTGATTTATTACTCTACACTCTTTTGAAATAGGGTATAAACGACTAACCGTATATGTTAAAAAGTAATTAAAATATAAAACAAATACGAGATCTTGCGTATTAATTTTGGTCATTAGACTGGAGATATCCTTTTTCTTTACAAAATAATTCTTAAAGGTATAATTTATCTATTTATTATATAGTTATTTTTTGTTTAGATTTGTTTGGAACCCCAGGATATTTAGCTCCAGAAACATTACGATGTAATATGGAAGAGAATGCCCCAGGTTATTCATTTGAAGTGGATATGTAGGTTCGAAACATTTGATATCATTTACATATTTCCATTAATACTTTATTTTCAATTTTTAGATGGGCATGTGGCGTAATTATGTATACATTGTAAGTGACTATTTTATAAAATTTTATATTTCTAGTTAAAAAACATTTTAGATTAGTTGGGTGTCCACCGTTTTGGCATCGAAAACAAATGGTTATGCTTCGGAATATTATGGAAGGAAATTATTCTTTTTCTTCACCTGAATGGGCAGATATATCAGGTAAAATTTGTTTATGTATTTTTTGATAAGCACATAAAAATTCCATTTCAGACAAAAATATTTTTGTATTTTCTTTAGTTCAGAATAATACTTAGTCGACTTCATTTTTATTTTCAGAACCGCCTAAAGATTTGATAAGAAAACTATTGGTAGTGAATCCTAAAGATAGAATTAGTATCAAAGAAGCTTTATTGCATCCATTCTTCCACACAGTGGTAAGTTGATATCAGTACAAATTAATTATAGTAATAATAAATAATCTATTCATCACCAATTTAATTTATATTTGTTTATTATAACAATATAACAAATAAATAAATTTTAAGATGCCAAAGGTAAATAAATCTAACAGTCAAAACGCTATATATTCCTTACATATTTACATTCAGTTTTGTACAAGGAATTCTGTTCGATGAATTCTGTTTTGATACCCATAATAAAGTGCCTTATTTTTTATTTTTGATGTAAGGAATTTTTGTATTATTAATAGTGATATTTTAAATTTACATCCTGATTTTTCTGTCCGTGGTCATTATTCATCGGTCAAACTGAAATCTTCCAAAGAAAATTTTTTGAACCACTTCTGTGGTATCAGAAAAGAATCGTTGGCAATCAAGAAAATAAACAGTGTCCGTGGTAATGTACGATATAAGAAACCGCACAAACTTATTTGGTTACCTGATATTTATTTCAATCGAATTTAACAAATGCTCGGATATTTTATCTATACTAATATTATAAAGAGGAAAGATTTGATTTTTTGTTTGTTTGAAATAAATAGGGTCAGAAACTACTGGACCGATTTCAAAAATTCTTTCACCGTTGGCAAGCTACACTATTCCCAAAAGACATGCTATGTTTCATTTTCAAAAAAATTAGGGATGCTTACTAAAACTTGAATAATCTAACCCAAGGTGTAAAAAAATAAACAAAAAACTTCCTTCAATCGCGTGCGCTGCGAAAACTATTAATGATAGAACTAAATGATGTATTACAATTTTTCAGGACACATCACTATCTATAAAAAATGTCGCGACAGCATGTCTCTATCTTTTATAGTTACGTCACAATAAGCGTCCTTTTATTATTATTTTTTTTTTATTAAAATACTACTAGGCTACTTATAAAGGAATTAAAGGACAATTAAGTCGTAGCAACCATTATAACTGGCCCAGCAGCTGGTCAACTAGCTCATATACCGAGGATAGCGATGATCCCAACTGATCTACCAATTCCATGTAAACGGCTTCAATTTCCTATCAAAACATCTTTCGCGTTTACTAATAATAAGTCTCAAAGCCTCCATAGGCATGTTGACAGTAGTTTTAAATCAACGTAAAGTTATATTTAAATAATTAATGGTAATATTTAAATACCTAAAATCATATATTTTAAAAGTAATTAATAATATTTTATTAATTAAAATTAATTCAAAAAACTTTATTTAATACACATTATCACGTGACTGTGAACGCCAATCACAGCGCATGACGTCATGAACCGATAAACAACTTAGCGTCGCTTGGTGTCACTGTGTTAACGAGTTATTTCCTTGATTTCTCTCGATAATTACTCGCTGTTAGTATTTGCAACTCATCATAAACCGAATTGTGTTTACAATATGGAGACTGGATTCATCAAAGGAAACAGTTATAACTTGCCGAGAATCGATTGTTTGATGGTGGCGAATTTCTTTGCTACAAACAAAGATTTTTGTGCAGCGGAACTTAGGAACGTAAAAACATCTTTGTAAGTACAGTTATAAACTATACTTCCTTACATTCTTTTATCAATGCTAGTCTTTGCCTTTTTGCAGCAGCTGGTCGACACGAATCAGAAGTAGGTACCTACTAGCTCTTTTTGGTTGACAAGCAAATTTTGATGGCATACAACCAGTTTTCATCCTAATTTGTGACTCTGTATACTCATTGTAGTGTATTCTATGTAATTTTCCATGTCATTTTGAAGCTGAAATTTGATTTGAATTAGCATTAGTCAAAGTGATGCAAATACACTAATTTTTCAATAATATTGTCAACATAACCTAAAAAAAACTATCTGCATTTAAATATGTAGATGCGTATTGATATTGTGATTTGTAGTTATAGAAAGAACTTACATTAAAGTGATCTTCACAAAAATAACTCGTACTTTTTGTAGCTAAAGCTGCTGGATCTCTTTTGGCAAGTGATAACCACTTTCTTCTTATTTGTTTATATCAGAGATAATAGAGAATTATGGCAAATTCATAACGCCAGGCAATAATAAATCCTGGCCGTATTTGACATCTAAGCATGCGCAGTGAAACAAAAATAACGCCTGGAATTATTAAAGTTACTGCCTGCCACTATTTGTGGCTAGCATATACTTATAAAATTATATACTGCTGATGTTCTTCCCAAACCGTACGGAATAGAATAGTGCAGACATATATACGTCGGTACTTATTTTCCCATAACTAGAAATGCGCCTGTCTGGGTCATGTGATATCAACCCGATAAAGCGATTCGGTGAGCGGTTACGGTAAGTTACGGTTAGACCTTTGAATATAATATTCAAAGGGTTAGACGCTTGTTTTGTTTTGATCGCCATTTTGGTTGTTTTTGATTGTTTGTTTTTTACTGAATGATTTATTATCAAATGTTGTTTTATTTATTTACGTGCACAATTTGAAACAAATAAAATGCATTTATAAATTATTATGACAACGCTTATATTTAAATAAAATTAAAAGCACTTTTCAACTACGATATTTTATTTCTTCACTCAACAAAATAAATCTCATCGAATAGTGTTCTAATACATGAAACTATTCGCTGCAGGTCGGGTATTTTACCTAAAACCCTAAATATTTATCTACAATATTTATTTGACGCTTTTAAAACTAGAAAAATATATTCACACAAAATATTCTAAAATAATAAAACAACTAATCTTAATATTAAAGAACTTTTTTAATTTATTCCCTATTCTAAATATAATTATTATTACTATCATTATTGTTACTATTATTATTCTACGAAAATTATGTATAAAATATAAATAAAACGATCGATAATTTTCTCATTAAAAAATCCCTTTGAATTCAGTTTAACTGGCGGGAAATCTCGCGCTTGCGTTTATCTCACCTTGGGAACGAAAGGCGATGAGAAGATAGTCGGACCTCTCATTCTAGGCCGTACGCTTCTCGCTCATTGAAGGAATAGGGAGTTAGCAGTATATAATTTTATAAGTATATGGTGGCTAGATTATTCCTGGTACAACCATGCCTTTATATCATAGGACAAAATTTTGTTTTACGTTTCATGTTTTCTATAACCTCTAATTTTGACTGTTGTGTTTTGAACGTTTTAATTTAAATTTGAAAAAAGATTTGGTTTGGCTAAATTTTGTGATAGACGGTGAAAGTGAATATGGCCCAATTAAATAAGTCCAAAAGGCTACGTTTTACGTATAATGACGATTTAACGCTGTTGAGAGAAGTTCTATCGGAGAATCCGTTTAGAGATCCCGCAGCCGAAAAATGATTTCCTCCATTATTCACATTTTGCAACTTGTCCCTATTAATGAGAATGTTATCTAATATAAGATATTCTATCTCATCATCATTTGCATTCCCCAAAATTGCAGCTTCCAATTGATCTTCCATAATTTCACTCAGAAAAACGACTAGAACGCGTTTTAGAGGTTAGGTGTCCGAAATGAAAACAAAAATAAGGCTTGACGTAAATAAATTCCAAACGATACGTGCCGGAATACTGTTTTACACTGACAAAATAAAGTCAGTCCGTAATTAAATACGGCTTAGCAGTAATAATGCCGGTCAGTATTTGAAGTGTGCCATAATTCTCTAATAGAACAGATATGTTGGTACCTAACATAAAGTTGGCAACAAGTTCCGACATCAGCGCGCCATGGTCTCCTGGAAGAAGCTCATCGATTTAAAAATTGGCGGGATATACAGCATATCTAGTTTAAACGTTATATTGGAATAGATACACTTATATTTTAAAATTTTATATTCTTACTGTGATTTAAAACAAGAATATATAAATTTTAAAATATAAGGTATATATTTTCTTACCAGTAAAAATAAAATCAACGAAAATCAAGTTTTAATAATTACTATTTTTATTTGAACACAAAAACATAAAAAATAAATACAATATTGCACAAGTTATGTATTTAAGTCTTAATAATAAATAACATATGTTTAACAGATATTTTAATAGGTATAGGGTTTTTACACAAATTGGAAAGGGATGGTTCCGATGACTAGTTCTTTCTTACCATTTCTCAAAAAAGTGGTCTTTCTTCTGAATAGCATCTAAAACAAAAAAAAACGAGCAGTACTTCTAATACATAAACTTTAATGATTGCTCTCGATCTAAAAAGTTCTCTATAATATTTCCTTATTATACAAAGAACTAAGATTTATGCTCTTGGCACATAAACAAATCAAAATCAATAAATTTACTTAAACATATTATTTTTCTATTATTCAATTTTAATCAGTTAACCTTTTTACCCTGAGTGAGGAATTTGAAAGAAATATTTGAAACTTCTAATAATAAAAATATGTTTCACATACAGGATAAAAATACTTACTTTTACAATCTACAACACAGCATTTATATCCAAAATAACCTGGTAGTGACATGTTCAAAACTATTCACTATACTTTTACACCTTTTTTATGGTAAAACTACCTTAAATTTATTTTAAACTAAAATTATTAACACTTAACCTATCGCTATGCCGCCATAACTGCTGTTTCAGCCTGTTTCGGGGCTTCGGGCTACCAGCTGATCATATTTCATATTTTGCTGGTTTAGTTCCAATTTTCACCACTACAGAATGCGATTGCGCCTCCAGGAGTGCGCACAAAAATGTTGGCGCCTTTGGGCTATGTTTCAAAAAGTCTCTTAATTTGTCTATGGTTTATATACAAATAAGAAGTTTATTTTTCGAAAAGTGTATAAAAAGTTTTTCCGGTGTACCTACTGATTGAAGTGCTTTTGCACATGGACACTGCGCAGCATTTGTAAAAATTTGTATTCATTATTAACTAGTATTAAAGCCTAAAAATAATTCTTTCTCAAGAAAACTTTCAAGTTCTTTAAACTTTTACAGATCGCGAGCATTGTTTATCGGTTCGTGACGTAATCAAAGTCACATGACAGTTTCGGGCGTTTTAGCGGGAAATTTTAAATCTATTCTAATTTATCAATTTTTTCTTTAAAATAAAACCATTTTTATCATTAAAATATTTTTTTCGCGTTTATTAAGAGTTTATCTATAAAATAAAAGCAGATCCCGAAATTAGTCAACATCCCTATTGCCGACGAAAAGAATGTTTTCCTCATGGCCAACCGCCTAACGCGGGTCGGAGCACCTCAAAATCAATTTATTTTGCTGCCAGAAAATAAAACAATATGTAATATCGTTTACAGGGAAGCGTTGACCCAATTAATTTAATGGCTTTTGTTTGTAGATGTAAAACTTTTCACAAACATTAGTGCAAATAAATATAAACTAATCAAATATTAAAAAAAAAAATTATTAATAACAAACAAAAGTACTAAGAAAAAAATGAAAAAATAAATTATTAAAAACAAACAAAAATATATAAAAAATATACTAATATTATTCGAATTTTATACCTTTTTAGTAAGTGTGTTTGAAAAAAATATTTTCTTTAATTTCCGTACAAAGCCGGGGCGGGCTGCTAGTATTCAATATTTGTATAACTTTTCGTTTTTATTTTGCTCAAAATTGATTGGATCTCTTGAATAGTTCAGGAAACATGTACCCAAACAGTATCTTTTTATATAGTATTTATTCTCTATTGAAGAAGAAACTTGTTAAAAACTTATGAACTAATTTCTTGTTTTCTAATTAGTGTGTATTATTAACATATTTGGAAATGTTAACTATTTCAGCCACTTTGGGATAAGGACATAGCTCCAATGAAGGAGTCTGTTTCAGAGATGGCATTGGTAAAAATTATGAATTTTGCTTAATATAATGGGAGACAATGAAACAAAATCTACCTTTTAGTACATTTAGCAAAGAAAGCTTGGTTACTTATAACTGCTTTCCTACTTAGTATAACTAAACAAAAAAATAGAAATTTATTGAAAGAACTACCATAAACAGATTTTGGATATTTCATTTATATTCATGCATAGTTTAAATTAATTAGTAATTTTATATCTTTGTTTCAAAGTGCCCTACAAATTGCAGTTTTATTCTAAAGGGCATATTTTGGATTTTGTTCCATAGTGATATATAGGCAAGCTTGTTTTCTTTGGTCACGGAATATGTCATTTGGGGATTTACGTATTGTGCAATATGGCTTGTCATTAATTTGGAGTTCATAACTGCTAATACTTGTTTGTAAATCTTTGTCTTTGTGTAGTATCTAAAAGTCAGATATTTTTAGGAAATCTAGTATTTATACTTGTATGCTAATGTTAATTTGATAAAATAGTTACTTCCTTCTAAACTAATTATTTATAATGTTAAACTAGTGTATCTAAACGAAATTTTTCAACATTTTCCTAGACATAATTTTTGTGCTTCTGGTAATAAATTGTTTTTAATTGTTCCTTTTTTTTTTTAATGATAAAAATAATTCTTTTGTAGAAACTCCAACAAGCAAAATTCAATGCTAAACGTAAATTCCAGTGGGTAATATTGGTAGTTCGGTCTATGATTCGGATACAGAGGCTCCGATTTACCCCTGAACCTTTAAGTCTAGATGTAGCTAGAAACGATCCTTACCGTCTTAAAATACTTAGAAAGGTTAGTATAAATATATATATTTAAATCTTTACATTTGCAGATTACGTATTAATTTTAACAATTTGTTTACGTGGACTCACTATATATATATATATATGGAGTGATGCCATCCACCGCTATGGGGAGACTCAGGTAGTATCACTAGGCATCTCAAAAGCATTTGATCAAGTGTGGCATGCGGCTCTTTTGAACAAACTGCCTTCATACGGACTCTCGTAAAACCTTTGCAGATGGATATCCAACTTTCTTTCCAACAGGCACATCCAAGTTGCTGTAGATGGACATTCTTCCAACCTCTACGAGATCAACGCTGGGGTTCCCCAAGGATCGGCTCTAGCTCCTACTCTATTCTTATTACACATTAATGATCTACTAGAAGCCACTAATAACCCAATACATGGTTTTGCAGATGATAGCAACCCACACTGTAGCAAAGCGCACTACCGTCCCATACCTCTAGATATTCTGGAAGAGGACAGAAGATCCACAACGGCTTCTCTCAATCAAGATTTGAAAATTGTAGACAAGTGGGGAAGAAAGAATCTTGTTAATTTCAACGCATCCAAGACAAAGACATGTTGCCTGTCCAACAAGTGGCAAACACGCGACTCATCCATTACAATCATCGATCAGACACTGGTAGCGGGCGACTCCATTACGCTGGTTGGTATAACGATCTCCCAGGACTTACTATGAAACGAACATATTGCATCCATAGCAACTGCAGCAGGAAAGAAATTAGGCTTTCTGTTTAGAGCACGGAAATATTTTTCTCCATCCAACTTAGCTACTCTTTATAAAGCCCAAATACGGCCTAATCTTGAATACTGCTCGCATGTATGGGGTTCGGCGGCTCCGTCAAGGTTCGGAGTTCTTGATGCAATACAGAGAAGAGCAGTTCAACTAATAAACGACACCAGTATCACCAAAAACCTAGCCCCATTATCCCACCGAAGAGCAGTGGCTGATCAGAGCAACGCGACGTGCCAACTCGATGCACCCTTATACCGTTCAATACGCGACATCGAGAACGGATCGATTCGATCGTTCCTTCATCCCAAGGGTCTCCAGATTGTGGAACTCCTTACCTTCCTACGTCTTCCCCGCTCGTCCTAACTTGCAGGCCTTTAAATCCCAAATTAATAAATTGTCTCTTCTGCCCCAATATATGTTCTCGGTACATTTGTATTTAGGTTTATACCTACGAGGACATCCTTAATAATATATATAATATATAATTTTATCCAGTTTTATTGATTTGTAATTTTTTGTTCTAGATTGTTGATGGCTGTGCCTTCCGTGTATATGGACACTGGGTAAAAAAAGGAGAAGGTCAAAATCGCGCTGCCCTCTTCGAGAATTGTCCAAAAACCGAGTTAAAACATATATACGTGACAAACCTTAGTCGACAATAATTTTAAATTAGTTTTTAAGTAGACAATTTAAAGCGAGTTTTTATTTTAACAGAAGTTTACTTCTGTTTTTCATATATTACGAAAAATGGAAGTAGTAAGTTAGTTGGCAATTGTGATATTCGAATATTCTTTTCAGAAGCTATTATTTGTAAATGAGTGTAAATTTTACTAGCGTTCACACGTAATACGTTCATAATACTTAATATAAGATTTGCTTACGTAGTTAATGCATATAAAAAAATATTGTAAACGATGTTACCACAAAAGTTTACAATTTGTATACTAGCACCAGTTATCGTACGTGATACTGTTTTTTACTTAAATAATGACAAAAGTAATGAATTACTTGTGTAGTAAAATTCACAAACTTTACACTTCCTATTAATTTATTTAATTTTTTTTTGAAAAATAGATAATTTTATTGGTATATTAAATTATTAATTTTCTAATGAAGTTTCAATTACCCACATTTACAAATCATTAATCAAGATAGATCGATAGATAGGTTTATTTGTGTCAAGACAAAATACAATTTGTATACACTCGTCAATACAATACATTAGACAGTAATGTAATTAAAAAAAAATCTAAATAAGCACAATTTACAAAAAGAACTTTTTATAATAGAAAGTTTTTTACTGATTTATAGGTCATATTTTGTGTCATCTCAACAATGCACAGCATCCCTGATTTTGCATAAATATTAAGTCATACAACGCTGTGATTGATCATAGAGAAGATTGTTTCCTTGTTAACAAAATCAAGGATAGTTGTATCTAAAAACTTTCTAAAACAGTTTATTTTATTACCAGTTAAAATAATAATTACTGTTTTCACATGTAAGAACAAAAAAAAAAGAAAATAAACTTCTCTGTCGCGTAATCGATCCCATTATGATAACATAATAGAACTGTCACAAGTGGACTGATCTGCCGCCTAACCAACTACGCTACAAACGATTTATTTAATAACTTTCAAAATAATATTATCTATACACAACTTAGATCATGTTAGATCAATTCGGTATAAATTTCGAAATCTATGTATATGCCTAAACACACTTGAAACATGCATTGTCATCCAGTTCTTAGCTATCCTGAAAATTTCAGAGCTCTAGGTAGTCGGGAAATAGGTTTAAATTCGATTACAAATTCCACGGAATGACACAGAGACACAGAACACGGCGAAAATATAAATAAAAAAATAATAAAAAAAGAAAGGAAACGTAAACATTTTTTTTTTTAATTTACAAAATAACATACTAAACAGTCAGGTTAACATATTCATAAAATTCATTGATACTGTAGAAAACATTTTCTTTCAGAAATTATTTGATTTTCTTGCCAAATTTAATCATGTTTAACAGCCTCCACTCGAGGGGGAGTAGGGAATACATCTTAACATGGTGAAATAAGAAAGAATTTTGAATTCTGGTTCATCGAAAGAGTAGTAATTTCACTTGCATGGATATTGCACATATTAGAGTTATTAAAATTAATTTTTCATCACTCCGTGCGGAAAGCAATACTTCCTCCAACAGTTACAAAATGTAAAACTTCCACGTACTGAGTGTATATTCAGGTATTATATTTGTAACCTCTTTTTTGTCTGAAGGTGTTAAATGCTCGATTGAGGAGGTTAACTAATGCGAACGGCACTCAGGGGGTTAGGGGAGAGCGAGCGTGGATTCGATCGAGCTAGATGATAAATTATTGGAAAGATAAAAAAGAATATATTTAATAGAATATTAAAAGTTAAAAGAAAGAAATGAAAATGAAAATCGGCGCCACTTATGTTTTTTATCCTGAGGATGGGGAAATATAAGAAACCCAGATGGAATGAGAAAAATATATAAGTTAGATAAGATAACCTGTTGGTTATCCTTGTTAGAGTTAAAATCACACACTTCTATTTATAAAACTAAGAAGATAATTGTACTTACTCTTTCCTTTACTTATCCCAATGGCTAGAGTTCCACTTGTAAGATAGAGATATAATCAATAAATCAAAATTTAGTGCTTTATTAAGACTTGTTCTATTAATTGGTAATATAAAACAGAATAACATACACTAGAGAGGAAAAGAAAACATCTATTTAAACACTAAACAGAATTTATTACTTGGTATGGTAATAAAAAAGATGAACAACAAATAAAATAAAAAATATCTATGTCATAAACAGTAAATCATATTACTAAACACATCAGTGTTTAATTCATAAACATAACTATTTATACACATAAAATAACAGCTAGGTATATTGTTTTGTTATTTTTGTGTACTCTGATAAGCGAAAAGAGAGAGAGAGAGATGAAAATTAAATAAAAAAAATTATAAAAAAAATCACCTTTTGCTTTTGTATTAACTCGAGTTAAAAAGAGTACTTACACAACCATTTATAATTAGTAGACATACATATAAGCGATACAGATAAACAAAATCTAGTAATAGAACGCTTTTATAAAAAACTGAATCACACTCTGTGCGTCGCGGTCACTTATTACTTTAAAACTTGATACGTAGGTGTTATTGATATTGAATGCAATTACGAGGAATCTTCAGATTTAGATTAACAATTAAATCCAATATCCAAAGAAAGAAACAGTACTCTTTTCTCTTGTAGTAAAAATAGTAACGATACAATAAAAAGACTTACAAAATGGCTCCTGAGTGACTAGATCAGCGTCCACGCTTAATCTCGGAAATACGGTAAAATTCGGCTTTTCACCATATTTTTATTTTTTTTATGGATGTTACCGAATATCTTCGGCATTTATAATCCGATTTAAAAAATTCTTTTTGCATTCAAAAGAGTAGAGTTTCCGATTGGTCCCATAGAAATTTAGTTATGGTCTGGTCATTAATGTGAAAGATATTCTAGGAAATACCACGAAAATTAACAGAATAAGCTTGGCAGTTAAGTTAATATGTAAATTATGATGTATAACATAAAAACATAATAATTGGTGCGATACAGTCCCTTATTAACCGATTTAAAACAAGAGGGGTTCTCAATTCGACCATAGTTTTTTTATGTTACCGAATATCTCCGGTATTTATAATCCGATTAAAAAAAAACGTTTTGCATTCAAAAGAATAGAGTGTCCGTGTGATCCCTTAAAAATTCGATTAAGGTCTGGTCATCAATGTGGAAGATATTTCAAGAAACACCAAAAAAATCAATAAAAAAAGCTCTGCAGTTAAGTTAATAATGATGTATTGTATATGTATAAAAACATAATAGTTTGCCCGTTACTGTCCCACTCTTAAGCCAAAGACCTCTTCTCACAAGGAGAAGGAATGAGCATTTCATCAATTCTCTTGCTCACTGCGTGTTGGTGATTTCCGACAATTAGGTCCACGTATTATCACGTGCTTGGTGTTTCTAGGTGTTAGACAATTTACTTAAGCCTCCAAAAAGTCACATTGGTACATGTCGGGATTGAACTCAGTACCTTTTGCACGGTATTTGGAAGGTTTTGAAAATAGTACAACATGCATCAAGTAACAACTTAAAATGATAAAATAAAAACTTTTTTAAAAAAATTAAAACTTCCTTCAAAAAAAAATGTCTTAAAAAGCCAGAAATAAAATCTTTATTTCTTAAAAAAATTAGAAACAACTAGGGATCTGATTTCGATTTCCTTGAAGTCGGCTCCAATTGCGAACTAGCCTCTACTTTAATCTCAGCTATTAAATCTAGATTTCTAATGTTAGTAACTCAAATCGTTTACAAAGATATAAACCATTGGAGCCGATTTTAAGAAATCAAAATCAGATGCCTAGTTGTTTCCAATTTTTTAAGAAATAAAGATTTTATTTCTGGTATTTAGGGCATTTTTTTAAGGAGGTTTAATTGTACTTTTTGTATTTTCATCGCGACTTGCAATGTTGCCATCGAGTGAGCATTGTGTAAGAGTAAAAATCAAAGATAAATTACATTAAATAACAGATTCCTTTATTTTTTTTTTAACAAATATACACTTTGTTTGTTCAAGGTGAGAATACTTCTTAGTTTTTTTTATTAAATTAGTTGAGGACCGACATATTTCATATTAGTTTAAATAATAGTGTAACAAACAAAAAGAATAAGATGTACAACATAATTTACAAATATTCAGCAAGAGTTTGAAATAAAATATTAAATATATTTATATAGTCATTGCAAACTCTCTGATACTCTAACGCTCTCAATAACATCTAAAAAAAATATTCACATATATCAGCAAAATTATATTAAATAAATGAAATTTTATAATTTCTGGTATCGACATGTCTAGAGCCTAATTTAATGACTTAAGCATCTGAGAGAGCAGCAACACCTGGAAGAACTTTTCCTTCTAGTAATTCAAGACTAGCTCCACCTCCTGTAGATACGTGAGATACTTTGTCCTCTGTGTTCCATTTTGCCGCGCACGTCGCAGTATCACCACCCCCTAGATAAAATAAATGAAATTCTATAGGTATAAAATGTACAAAAAATAACAATAACGAAAAATTTCTTAACAAAGGTAAGCAAAAAAAGAAACAAACAAATGAAGGAGTGTGAAACAATATCAGATAAAGATATTATAATATTATAACTTAAATAACATGTTAAATGATAATTAACTCACCAATTATGGTTATTGTTCCTTTAGGAGTAATATTTACAACCTCATCCATTACCGCTTTAGTTCCTTTAGCAAATTTCTCCCATTCAAACACTCCAACAGGACTAAAAAATATTTATATAAAACTTCATCATTGAAAATTATAAAAAGTGTATACCCATTCCAAACGATTACTTTGGCTCGCCTGATGGGTTCTTTAAAGGCTTCAATTGTTTTAGGACCGACATCAAGTCCCATCCAACCATCTGGAATTCCTGTTTCTACGGTGGCGAAATCGGTCTATAATATTTAAAGACATTAGGGAACCGGACAACTTTTCAAATAGTGTTTAAAAATAATCTTTATTCATATATATAGCCATAAAAAATAATATTTTAATTAAATAAATCCTCTGGAGTACTTGAAAACGTCAAAAACATAATTTATTTAAAATTGCCGCGAAAACAGCACTTCATGTCAATTCAGATCGCGTGACGTCATATGGAGGTAAACAAACTACGAGCCATATTACAAGTGATCAGTGCTTGGATAAATTAAGAATTTTGTGTTTCTTAATCATCATGGACCGAAAAAGATATCGTTGTTGTATTGTACCTCAATGTGGAAATACATCAGTAACTACTCCAAATAAAATTTTCATTGATGTACCTCGAAAACCAGACATACGAAAGAAATGGTTAGACCTAGCAAGACGAAAGTGCGATGAAATGTCTGTTACTTCACCAATTTACTTTTGTGAAGATCACTTTGATGTAAGTACTGTACCTATAGTGTTATTACACAGCCTATAATACAAATAATCATATTTAGTGTGTATGATATGTAGATGTTATAGGTTATGTTTTACTTATTTCTTCAATCATTTCTATGGTTAAGATAAACAAAAAGAGATTGAAATACTTACACAAATGTTTTCCTATTTCTAAATTCGGCAGAACAAAAGTCGGAATTAGTGGCAAAGAAACTGCTGACCATGAAAATATCAACTTTTGGGAGATTTCTATTTTCGGCTTTTGTATAACCTTGTTCCATAATAAAAACTTAACAGAAGGCTTCAAGCACTTACGACAACTTCTGTTATAACTATAGTCCTTCAATTCGTAACTAATTACAATTAAATATTTTTAGAAAAATGCAAATAAATCGTAGAAAAACGCGAAATAACATACAAAGCAGTGCTGTTTACTTATGGCTACCTACATATGACGTTACGCACTGTGATTGGCGTTTGGGTTCTTACACGTCACAGATAATTTACGCAACTTTATTTATTGATTTAAAAATATAAACCATTGTTATTTCTTAAAAATCTTTATTGAGTGATATTGTTGTATAACAAACTTTATTTTAAAACACATTTTAATTTTTTTTTCGATTACTGTCCGGTACCCTATTAAATATTTAATGACAAGTAATATAAGATCAACAGAAATCCCAAGTATAATCTATGTAAATAAAAATGAATCGCCAAAAACGACAGCACCAAATTGGATAAATTTATTTTTCTTTTGGGTTCGTAATTGTCAGGAGAAGCTTGTAGCCTATAAAGTAACTGAAAATACTAAAAAGACAATTTAATTTTTCAATACAAAGTGCCTATTTATTGTTTAGTTCTAAGAATCCCTAATAGATGGCAGTGTCAGTTAATTTATCGATATTATTCTATATAATCGTTTGCCATTTAGGTTGCGGAGACACCCAGTAGATAGCGTTGTATTTCGATTTTTTAAATAATACAGTTAGAAAGCTTATTTAGATTTGTTTTAATAATAAGTACTAGCTGACCCGGCGAACTTCGTACCGCCTACTGATATTTTTTTACCATTTTTCCAAATTTTTACGGTTTTGTAAATTATCGATTAGATATATTATATACTAGTTGTACTCGCAACGTCGTTCGCGTGGCGTGTGCTTGTTGTATAAAAATTTCTTACCCCACCCTATTTAAGGAATGGGAGAGAAATTTTTATACACCAGATGTTAAGTTGAAAGAAGGCAAATACATATGTGAAAACCGCATTCGAATCTGATCAGTAGTTTTTATGTGATGCGCGCACAAACAGACAGACAAAAAAATCTAACCACGTCGTTTGCATGGCGTGTTGATTTTTGTATAAAAATTTCTTTTCTCACCCCGTTAAATGGGTGGGGGGAGAAAGTTTTATACACCAGATGTTAAGTTAAAAGAAGACAATTACGTCTTTGAAAATCGCATTCGAATAGGATCAGTAGTTTTCATGTGATACGCGCACAAATATATACATTTCTACAGTTTTATTATATATATAGATTTCTATAACTTATTTATATTATTTATTATTTGTGTGATTATTATTACAGATGATAGAAGTAAAGTTAGTTGATTTGCATTTTGAATAGTTAATTTTTAGGCGATACGTTGCAGCACTGCCTGGTGGCGAGTTATATCAATGTGCATAGCATATTCGTTTTCTCCGAGGAAAAATACATAGTCATACTAATTTTTATGACAATCGGTTGAACGGGGCGGAAGTCGATAATTTACAGCGCCACCTGGTGGCGAGTTACATCAATGGGCATAACATATAAACCTTCTCCGTGGAAAAATACATGTACATACCAATTTTCATAATGATCGGTCAAATAGTATCTGATATATAGATTAAAATATGATAAACAAAATTCAGAAAATTGGGGATAGATAGATAATAAAAATGGAATAAATTTTAAAAAATCGTTAAAACAAAAATAAACCGTTTGTAAAAACCTGAAAAAAATTGGGTTAATCGAAAAAACGAGTAAACTGGGAAAATTCAAAAATTATTGAAACAAATTAAAAACTAGCAAATATTGGTAAATAGAATCGAAAAACGAAAAAGTAAAATAAATAGGAAAAACCAAAAAAGAGGAGAACGTAAAAATTAGATGAAGAAAACGATAAATAAAAATAAGAAATTTTTTTAAAAAAAGTTAAAAGTGGCTAAAAAGGAGAAACTAAAATGAAATGGAAAATAATCGAAAAAAAAATGAAAAATCGAACAAATACCACAGCAATTAAAATAAACGAAAAATGCGGAAAATTGAAAAACAACTGAAAACACACGACAAAATATGATAAAACTAAAGAAACAGCAAAGCAATTGGAACAACCAAAAATGTTGTAAAAATTGGAAAAAACCAAAATTGAAGAAAAGAATTCATTGACTCTTAGGGTATGGACACAACGGGGACCATCGACCCTAGGCCATAGCATAATACCCACAACCTTTGCTCTGACCCTCGCTCTGACCCACGCGCACCCGTGGTCACATCGAGGCTTGTAGCATCGTACTTTTGCGCCATTTAAAGCGTAAACGATCGTCTATAAACATGGAATTTTCGACATCCTCTTCTTCGGTCGAGGAAGATATTATTTTAAATTCAAATGCTAAAACGTGGTACCTACATAAAGGATCTCAAAAGACGACAAAAAACGTATGTTGTATGGAGAATCTCATTATCTTTATAAAGATTTAAGAAAAGATCCGGATCTTTTTTGACTACATGAGAATAAAAAAAGAAACTTTTGATTATATTTTAAAAGAGTACCCTGGTCGAGGGTCAAGAAAATACTAAGCTAAGTTTTGAGCCTGGCACCAAGTATCAGACCTTAGCTCCAACCTATGCGCGGAGCGATGGTCGGTGCTTCGATGTAACTACATAGATCTAATATTATGTGTTTATTTTTTTGGTGAGCGGAGCTATGGTGCGATGCTATGGTTGGAGCGATGGTCGGCGCTCCGTTGTGGCCGCACACTTAGGCGGTACCAGGTTCGTCGGGTCAGCTAGTATAATAAATATAATGACTCAATCATGTTTATTAATGTAATCAAATTTAGTCATAAAAATACCAGAATTACTTGAAATAAATATGATTGTGCCAAAAGAAGAAAGAAAAGTTAATTCTTTCAATTTATTGGAAAACTAGCAGTGCATGAAAACCATTTTCAGTAAGTTGATCACCTCAGATAGTTTGCCTTATAACGTTAATAAGTGTTTTTAGAGATAGTTTAAAACTTATTACTATTATACACTTACTTTGGCATTCTCATCAAATTTATCGGCAGTGATGAAATCGACCGGTAAATGAATTTGAACGTTGTTTTTCTTAGCCTTTTCTAACAACTTTCCAACAATTTTTGCCCCTTCTTGATCATATAATGAAGTACCGATCTGTAATGAAAAAAAAATAGTTAATTCGATAAAATGTGTGTAAAGATTGCTTTTTGTGACACAACTCGCTGGGCAGAAATTTGAGTCGAGCGAGGAGGTTGTCGCCGCCACGGAGGCCTACTTTGCAGACCTCCAGAAAACGTATTTTTCATACGGGTTAAAGAAGTTAGAGTATCGCTGGAGCAAGTGTATCGAGCTAAATTTTAAGACTATGATGAGAAATAAATAGTCATTTTTCCAAAATTTTCTTTCGTAGGCTAAGTACTTACCGGACCACTCTCGTTTCTGCATCTTTGAAATACGCAATAAAATATGTGTTATTTGTGTAATTTAAACCAAGTTTTGTAAAGCCACTAGTGTAGGAGGTATATATATACATCTTTTTATTTTTTAACCAAATCAAGAATCCTTTTAAAACAATTACGGCATAAAGTGTCAGGTTTCGCTGTCACGGTCCAAGAAACGTTGTCAAAGTGTTTTTAATGTGAATCGAGGACCCATATCAAGCCCAAATTCAAGAGTAGCCATTCATCTAAGCCATATTATAAGATCAAATAAAATGTATTATCGACTGTTATAAAGTTTGTTGAGGCAGTGGATATATTACATAAATAATTCAAAACAGTGTTACAGTGAGGTAAAAAATTAATTAAACAGCATTTATTTCGAGTTTAAATGTTAAACGGTTTTTTAACTTTTTCAATATTAATTTTAGTTTGTTATTAATTAACACAAGTTTTATTATTTTGTTTAAACGTTCTTCAAAAAAAGTGATTTTAGATAATTAGATTAAATTGATTTTAGTTTTATTCCGATATCTGACTGGTTATTTAAGAATAACAACAATTTTAGATCAATCATAATTATACTATATAAAGGGATATAATAAATGAGAAAATGGAAAAATGTGTGACAGAATGTAAGCAAAAAAGATTGGTTTGATGAGTAGTGTGAAAGGGAATTAAACGAAAGAAGTGAGTTGCGATTGGTAGCGATAAAGCAAGCGACAGAAATAAATAAACAAAAGTACATAGAACAGCTAAAAGCCTGCAAGAAACTGCGCATGGAGAAGAAAAGAAAGTATAAAGAAAGCCAGCTTTTTGAAATAGAAGAATTATCTAAAAATAAAGAGATAAGAAATTTATATCAAGGTGTAAAGAGAGAAAAAACGGCTACGAAGCAAAACCAGTGATTATAAGGGGTAAGGATGGACAACTCATTGCAGATGAAGAAGAAATGTTAGCAAGATGGAAAGACTATTTCGAGGAATATGTGGGATGACAACAATCACAAAATAATCAATTTCGAGGAACAGCAAATGGGGTTGGAGGAAAAACCAAACCTAGAAGTTTTAAAAATGGTTCTAGGCAGCTTAAAATCAAACAAAACTGCTGGTAGAGATAAAATCTCAGGCGAGATGCTAAAATTTGGAGGGAACAACTTGATTGAGAAAATGTACAGTTTGATAGGGGAAATTCGGGAAACAGAAAGAATGCCGCGTAAATGGAATGAGGTGTTAATAAACCCAATATTTTAAAAAGGCGATAAAACAAATTGCAAGAAATATAGAAGGATAGCCTTATTGAATGTTGGATATAAAGTGTTAGCGACCTGTATAAAGAGTAGACTTTAAGAGAAAATGGAAGGAAGAATAGGAGATTACCAATTTGGGTTTAGGGCAGGGAAAGGAGTAGTGGACCAAATTTTTGCACTTAGAGAGAGATCAAGGCTGAGAGTTACCAACATCAAAAAGCGACACATATAAATTTTAAAACTGCATATGATACAATCAGAAGATCGGCAGTATACCAAGCACTAAGAGAAATAGGAGTGAGTGAAAAAATTATAAAGCTAGTAAAGTTGACTTTTCAGGACACAAAGGTTGAAGTGGTTAGGACATGTCGAAAGGATGGTAAAAAGTAGGATTTCAAAAATAATCATTTGCAGAAGCATAGAAGGAAAAAAGAGAAGACGGAGACCAAAGGAAATATGGAAGAGAGCGCAATAGAAGCGGATTTAAGAACTTTAGGTGTACAAAACTGGAAACGCATCTGCCAAAATAAGAGATGAAAAGAAAGCCTTGGGCCTTTTTGGCCTGTAGACAGACCTATTTATATAATTTAAATACTATGAATATCGTAAAACAATAAATTATATTAAATATATAATTTTTTCCGTCCATTAGAAGGTAGTAACTTAGCTAGGAATTTTATAGAATCGAAAATTATTACCGTCAGTTTCTCTTCTTTTTCTTTTCGTATGGAAACATAATCTATGTTTCTATTTTTCGATATTTACTCTCTGGAACTTTTTGATTAATTTAAAATGTGTATGTATATTGTTTTAGCAATTAAAAAATGTCAAGGCGAGAGAACATGCCATACGAGGGTCAATCTCTGCAAGGTATTTTCCAAAATTTTTCCGCTTACTTTCAAGATGATCCAAGCGGTCCGCAAACTGTCCGTGTTCTTTGCAAAAAAGAACTGGATACATCAACCACCTCCATCAATTCATATGTTAACTATCGAAAAAAAGTTAACAATAATTTAGCGAAAATCAATAGTAACATCAGCGAAATGCTTATGGAAAGCTTCAAAGGCATAGATTCAATCTGTAGTAAAGTACGTGATTGTATTTCAGAATTTCAACCACCGGATCCACAAAAATGGTTAGGATCTAATATAAACGAATGCGTATTTTTTTACTATTGTTATTTTTAGTGCTGAAAATCATTTACCCGAAATTTCAATGCAAAAGCCCACTTACACTGAAAGTTTTGCCGATGATGCAAGAACACAGATGTTACGAAGAAGAGAGCGTGATCAGACATTTAAAGAGATCGGTATCAAGCCTGACTTGACAGTGAAACTGAATACTGCGAAGGACAAAACTGAAAGGCCGATATCACAAACAGATTGTAAACAGAAAGGTATGCATTCGAATCTGAATTTAAATATAAATTAGATCTCATAAGGTTGTTTTTTACTTTTAAGTATCGAGCTAATTGCCGAATAAAACTATTTACTGAGAATAAATTAAGTGTAGTTTATGTAAACAACAAAATCATTAAAGCAAAAGCGGTTAATTTAGTTTAAGGTTATCTCACGTTTAGTAGTTTATGATATAAGTGATCAGATATAATACATGTATAAGTTAATTTGTTGGTTGTACAGTTATATAAGATTTAATAATTGTACGTCTGGTGGCGTGGAGAGGTAAACATCCAGCCATGTTTCTTCTTAGGTCAGATGGCCAGCTTCTTGTGAGTCTTCTATTGTGGACAGGTTGTAGTAGTGGATGCAGTAATGGATTGGGGTGGTCTTCTAGTTTGTTGTGGTGTTTGCTGTTGTTTTCTCGAATGAATTCGTTTACATATGGAAGTTTTAGGTTTGTATGTAGAGTTTGGTTTGATACGTACCATGGTGCATTAACTATTGCTCGAAGTATCTTGGATTGTGCTCTCTGGATAATCACGGTATTGGATTTCTAGCTTAGCCCCACAGTTCAATGCCGTAAGTCCAGATTGGCTTTATCACTGCTTTATATATTAGCAATTTGTTTTCTATTGAAAGGTGGGATTTTCTTCCAATGAGCCAGTAGAGTTCTTTGGTTTTTAGGTCAAGTTGTGTTCTTTTCTTTGTTATATGGTGTTTCCAGTTGAGTTTACTGTCAAAATGAAGCCCTAGATATTTGACTTGATTACTTTGTGGTATTCTTATTTGATTAATAGTTACTGGTGGGCAGGTTCCTGTCCGGAGAGTAAATGTTATGTGGAAAGATTTTGTTTCGTTTACCTTAAACTTCCATTTCTTCAGCCATATTTTAAGCGAGTTTAGATGCTCTTGGAGATTTTGGGTTGCTGCAATGGGATCGTCATGCTTGGCAAAAATGGCAGTGTCGTCTGCGAATGTCCCAATAGTTGTTTTATCATTTGTAGGTAAGTCATATGTATTAAGTATGTGCAATAATGACCCTAGCATGCTCCCATGTGGTACGCCAGAATGGATAGGCTTGCATTTCGATACTTCTTTTTTAAATTTTACTTTTAACTGACGTTCGTGTAGGTAGGCTTTCAGTAGGTTATAGTAGATTAGATTAGATGTTTATTGGGTTGGCTGTTAGCCTGTATCACTGCGACCTTTGCAGATCTATTGTGACCACCCATTATCTTAAGGATAGGATTAGAGAACTTTGTCCAGCCCTGCCCTCTTAATGAGACTTAATAGCCTTGACAGTGACCACTCCGCATAACTTGGAGTAGCCGGTTTCTCCTCTCCCAGTACTAGATAACTCGTCCTTCCAAGGCCTTCGCATTGACATAGGACATGAAAAGCGGTTTCCTCTTCCTCTTGGCAGTATCGACAGATGTCTTCATTTGCTAAGATCAACTGACTCATGTGTTTCTTGAGCCTACAATATCATGTCAACAGACTGACATCGTTTCGCCTTTGTGATAGCAGCTCTGCAGTAAACTTCGCCGAGTGTCACTTTATGAAGACTTTGGCTTGTCGCTTGCTCGCTGATTTTTCCCACCACTCCTGGGCCTTCTCTAGCCTCCATTTCTCAATGGCTACCTTTCTGAATGTGTCAGCAACTCCACCGAATGGTTCCGGGCCAATCATTGGGGTATTAGCTCCCGCACGGTTATAGTATCTTAAAGGGAGAATTCTTTTTTATTTTGCTTAACAAGCCGGGATGCCAAACTTTGTCAAAAGCCTGACTGATGCCTATAAAGGCCGCTGTACAGTACTTTTTGGTTTTCAAGTGACTGGTTGATGACGTTTACTATGTGATGGCATTAATAGAACAATTAAAAAATTTTAGTTTATACAAATGGGTGTAAAACTGTTATTCCTAAGCTTTGCCGTGTAAAACTGTTTATTAAAAATAAATTTGGTGTAGCTTATCTAAGCGACAATGTCATTAGAGCAAAAACCACTATTTTAGTATTTTTTAAGTTAGTTTAAGAAATAAGCGAGCGATTCTGTAGCTAGCCTTTTAATATACTAGACTTTATAAAATAGAATACATAAAAGTTTTGCTTTATACAAATGATCGTTAAGCTGTTCGAAAGAAAATGGTTTATTACAAATAGTAGTACTCTGTTCAAAAGAATTGATAGTTCTAGGCTCAACTAACGTTTTTCCTCTTTAACTGGTAGGTTATTTAAGCTATCACTACTTGGGAAATGACCGTGTAAATAAACAATTGCAGTATTTTCTTTGATTTATTGCTGCTAATTCAGGTTATACAATCAAACAAAAACATTTCCACACATTAGTTATCTTTTTATATTTTTCTTGCAAAACTAGAGTCGTTTGAAATATTTAATTAAAACCTGAAATTAGTTAAATTTTGAAATTACACAAACAAGAAAATAACATTAAGAAGAAATCTAAAAAGTCAATCTTTTCGATTTCTTCAAAATGTCATTTTCTTGTTTGTAAAATTTCTAAATTTCAAAAATCCCATAGAGATATCTTAAAACTAGTTTACTTGAAATTATGTCTAATAAGTCTCTTAATCTAAAAATTTAACTTTTCCACTTCTTCTACCTTTTTTAGTTTTCAGGCGACGCTTTGATTTTTCACTGTTCAACTGGTTTCATCCGATTATGAAAGTTTTTGGTAGACGTTTTAAATTATTTAATCCCATACAAACTCGTTATCGTTATTTTGTTAGAATAACACCACTCATGTGTAGTCTTTGAACACCTAATTCTAAATTATTCTTAAAATGTTTAAATGGTCATGTTGGTCCATAAGTCAATAAAAACTAAATTTTCTGTCCCATATTGGCTGATATGTACCTTCACAATGAAACATTAGCTCTGGCAGTGGGGGACAATAATTTTCAATTTCTTTTAAGTATTTTTTTTTTCTCAAACTTTGTTTTGGACCGAGTGAACGAAAAAAAAAAACGACAAAAAAAAGCGTTACATGGGATTACCTCACGGTTAAAAAGTGCTCGTATACGACAGTTCACAGCAGTTCCGTGCGCACCAAAACGTATATTTTACAGAATTACAGTTATTGTGTTTTCTGTTTTTTTTTTGTGAACTTTGTTTCCTTCAGACCACTATTCTGTTTCTAACGAATTCTAATTTCGCAATTATTATCTTTCATTTTGGTTCCACCACAAAACAAATTTAAAATGATCTTTCCAAACAGGTATGACTAATATGATTAACGAGATGGGACTTTTGGTTGAACCAAAACTTGACACAGACCAATACCGAGATAAAATAATTATTACTAGGGGTGCTGAATAGCATTTTCTGAAAGACTTAATTGACATAATTTCTTATTGCCTTATTGTCAATACTATTCCAGTTCAAATAAATTGGTTGAAACGATTTAGTTTATTTTTTATTGTACTAAAAGAAATTGTAAAACATTGACTTAAAGATATTTCTACTCAAATTTAAAAAAGAAAAATAAGAGTAAACTCTTTTCGCAGACTTTAAATCATTTACTGTTACCCTATTTCAAAAGAGTGTAGAGTAATAAATCACGAAGTGTCATAAAATTTGGCTGAATTTCGGTGTCGTCCATGGGCGTAGGCAAATCTTAGGATTATTAAACTTAATAATTAAAGTAAATTAAAAATTATAGACAGATAATAATAACAGGCCATTTTTGGAAAGTAATTTGGTCAGAAATTAAGTACCTACATGTATTTAAGTAAAATTTCTTAAAAAAAAAAAACATTAAGTTTAGCGGTTTCTGCTTTTTTAATCTGCAATTTGGATTCATTTATTTAAGCATAATTTCTCAAAAAAGGATTAACACTTAGTTCCAGAGGTATCATGTCATTATAATGGGTAGATACATTTTCGTCCGGCTAATCGTCTTTAATTAGGAGTCCCTGACACCAGTCTACCTGGCAACATACAGTTTCGTCCGGGACGAATTTTTAAACATGTACAGGTTCGTCCGTAAGTACTTCTTCGAAAAAGGAATGAATATTGCCAAGTATCAAGTGTCATTAACACGATAATTCTCAAGGTAAATTCGCCACCGAACTTTATTGACCACCGGTAATTTCGCCACTGTACCACTTTACTGTACCTATCCCTTTTGATAAATTTCTTCCTCTGAGTTTTACTGTTATTGTTTTTGCACTTTTTAACACTTTGTCCAAGGCTTGATGTAATTCAAAAGTAGAATTGGGCAGCTTTGGAAACTTCTTCCTTCTTTTTCCGTAAATACTTCTTTTAACGGAGTTAAGGTCCTCCATTGTTAAGGAGGTCCTTTCGCCGCCAATGTTAAATAAAAAATATTAGATTATGAATAAATTTAATTTTTTTCTAATAGTTAAAGACCTTATTTATCGAATAGTGAAGTTTTAATCATACCTTACCGTGCAAATTTTTGAAAAAAAAAGTTTTAAAATGTTAGTATTTGTACAGAGTCTTATGAGAAAGTAAGTCCTTAACGATATTTTTCGAATTATACTATCAGTCACCGATTAGATGGAATAAAGAAAAACTAAAAATTAGATTTTTGAAATATCCAGGTTCCTTTTTTTGCAATAAAATATATCAGTCACCGAGCAATTTACTGAGAAATTAATAATTAAAAATCACTAAATAAGTAACTTACATTAAAATGGAGTCAAAACATTTGGCAACGTTGCTTAGCGCGCGAACTAATTCCTTCAATGTAAACTTTTCTTTTTTTGCACTTACAACATTATCACACCATTGTTTACGTTTAAGACTCACAAATTTACAAGTATCCTTGCCACGAGACATATTATGATTAAGCATTTTTATTCAATTTACTCATTCACCACTTTGACAGTTAAAGCTTGAACGTGGTTAAGGTTAGGATTGTGTCGATACAAATATGAACAATCGTGAGACAGCGTTGTCAAATCAGAGACAGGCTATTAACAGCTAATTTACAAGAGTCAAATTAACTTCTGTATTTAACTATTTTTTTTTTAATTTTTAAAATTTCAATTACCAATGCCTCATATAGTATTTATTTTTTAATTTTAGGAATTTTTATGGGTTTTTTATTTTAATTTATCGAGTATTGACTACAACAGTTGTTTTGACTAATTTGCAGCGAAAGGACCTCCTTAAGTGGTCTGATTCGTTGTCTTTTAGAACACTGTGCAAAATTTGTTTTGGCTGATGCAAACATACCTATGTCTTCCGAAGCTTTGCGCTTAGCTGCAACTGCCATAAACTGCTTTTGTAAAACAAACTTACATAACTCTTGATGGCTGTGTGTTATGTGTTATCATGATACAACTTTTCCTTTGCCAACCGTGGAACCCTGCAGTTGGCCAGTTTTTCACAAAAATTAAATTTAAAATTGTTTACAAATAGCACCACTTTTCCCCGCTTGGTTAAACTAGATTAAACATTTAAGTTTTCCATCATGTAATAACTTTATTAATTTTCAAGTGACAACTGCGGAAGCAAATCATTTAATACCTGGTGATGCACACGCAAAATTATCCCACCCACCGATAAAATTTCTTTCCCAAAATATCGTAGAAATGCCTACTGCATCTTAATTGCATTTCTTGGATCGATTAAATCAAGTTGGGTTATACCTGAGCAATGCCCGGACAAAACTGTATACTTTTAACTTTTATAATATCACCTACCCGGACAAAAGTGTAGTCATTAACAAAAGTATAAAGGGATTACGGACGAAACTTTAATCGCCGATTATAATTATCCCTTTTTGACCCTAAGAAAAGGAATTAAAATTTAAGGAACAAACAAATCATACAGCTCACCAATCATACAATACCTATTAAAAACAGGTAATTAAGAGAAAGGGTTTAAATATATTTTAATGGTGTCTTAAACATTCTAGTTAGTAATTGTTACTACACCAACTAAACGTACAGTGATATTATGATATAGAAATAGTGATATTGTAACAGGTATAGTGAAAAAGTTATAAAATGGCGACATTTTCTCCAAAGAAAAGAGGTGTAAACAATTCTCCGCTATCTGTTAGTGAAAAAGTTACAGAGAACTGGCGAAAAGCAATTCTGTATGTTTTAAAAGAAGAAGATAAAATGTGGGAACTGGACAACCTGGTCGATCAGGTGGTTGACTCTATAATTATAACGCCAGGGGATGATGACAGTTCTTCGGATAACGAAGAATATAGTGATATAGAATAATTTAATTGTAGTGTAAATATACGTAAAGTTCCAAGTAAGTTTGTTCGTGTGTGTTTGTGAGTATTTTCCGATTTCGTTTCGTATATATTTTATTGTTACATTTTATACTTTTTTCATAACACTGTTCTGCTATATTAAATTTATTAAATTTTTATTTTTATCACCCTGTAGCCCTTTTAAAGACCTTATGAGATTTTATTACTCTACACTCTTTTGAAATAGGTTATGTTAACGTCGATACAAAATTTTTGATTAAAAAAATTCTTTATTTTAAGAGATATTAAACCTTTTATAATCAGCGTATTGAATTCTGTTTTATATATTTTAGAGTATGAGATCATAGACTATAATAGCTCCTATAGTTTATTTTATATATTTGTTGATATAATCAAAATATAGGCTTTCTAGCTAAGAGCAATGTTATATATCACTGGTGTAAAGAGCCGGTAGACATTCAAATTATTTTAGGAGAATGATTACTATACTTACTTTATGCTTACATCTTATTATTTTGGTTTTTAGACAATTTAGACATATCAAAACCCAAGTATCAAGAAATGTCAACATCATATTTGGAGGACCGATCGAGTCAATATGACGAAGCATCCATTTATGAAGAAAAAATTAAAGAAACGTCGCAAATTAACGACGCTAATCCTGAACATCATGACAGCGATGGTTCCAGTTGTCTCATAGAAAGCGTAGCTTCAGAAGACAAAATTAAAGTTGATGATACGTGTATCGACGAAGAAATAAGGCCTGGCAAGTTTTTTCTAAGCATAAAAGTGGAAATTTTGAATACTTACAAATCAGAAATGAACTTTATTTAAGATTCTTCCAAACATTAAATTAAATTATGTTTAATAGAATTTTTTTTCTTTCTTTAGACGAAGATAACAAAACTGTAACAGATATAAATACTCAAGAAGAAGACGAAGAAGAAGAAGAAAACGAGTCTAAACAACTTTGCAATCCAGCAGATATTGGCGAAGGAGGTAAGGCAGAAGATATTAGCGAAATCACCGAAATATCAGTCACTTCGGAAGCACTTTACCCAGAAAAAAGAGTGAAAAAAAGTAAAATTGACAGAAAAAGAAGACATAGACAAAGAGTAAGTTATTTATTTTTATACTAATTCGTGACTGTTCAAAATCATTTATAGTAACAAACTGTTGAGTTGAGAGAGGGATATTGTTATTTCGTTAAGGCATGCACTTAATAATCACAATTTATAAAAATAACTTTTTATAGTAGAAAGTTTTTTTTACTGATTTATAGATCATATTACTATTATATAAATTATTTTGTTACTTTCACATGTAAGAACAAAAAAAAAAAGAAAAACACTTCTCTCTCGCGAGATCGATTCCATTACGATAACCCAACATTCCCAACAGAATTGTCACAATCAGCCACTTATCCAAATAGGCCACGCCAAACTTATATGAAGTCTTTCAAAATGGTAATATACATATTTAATTTAATAACAATTCAGTATAAATTTCGAAATCTATGTATATGCCTAAACACACTTGAAACATGCATTGTCATCCAGTTCTTAGCTATCCTGAAAAGTTCAGAGCTCTAGGTAGTCGGGAAATAGGTTTAAATTCGATTACAAAATTCCACGGAATGACAAAGAGACAAAGAACAAGGCGAAAATATAAAAACTTTCTAATAAGAAGCGATACTTTTATTAAAAATGTTCTCTATAACCTACATATTATAATTTTGAAATTTGTGTTCAATTATATGATAACTAGCTAACCCGGCGGACTTCGTATCGCAAATCATTTATGTAATTTTTCCATTTTTTCAATTTATTTTGATTTTATCGTTTTCATCATATTTTCTCGGTTTATACTATTTTTTTTTCGTTATATTTTGTAGTTTATCGATAAAATATATTAGATGCATAACAATACCTAATTTAGGAAGAATTTCTCGTTTAAATATAAGTGATATTAACTGCGCCACCTTCCGGTGGCGTCACAATACTTAAGTAAGGATTGCTCGTTTAAATATATGTGATATTAACTGCGCCACCTTACGGTGGCGTGATATCAAGTAATCAAATAAGTAGTGGTTGCTCGTTTAATGGAAGCGCCATCTGGTAGTAACTTCCATTAATACGAATATCACATTCATATTAACCATTAAAAATACAGCATCCTACTGATTTTCATGACAATCGGTTGAACAGGGCAGAAGTTGTTACATTGCAGCGCCACCTGGTGGCGAGTGGCATTAATGAGCATATCATATAAACCTTCTCCGTGGAAAAATACATATACATGCATACCAATTTTCATCACAATCGGTTGAACGGGACAGAAGTTGCTACTCTGCAGCGCCACTTAGTGGCGAGTTACATCAATATGCATAGCATATTCGTTTTCTCCGTAAAAAAATACATATACCTACCAATTTTCATGACAATCGGTTGAACGAATAAAAAAGCGCAGATCTGTTATTAACGGACAAAGTCGTGAAATAATATACAGTGTATTTAAATATTTTGAAGCAACAAAAAAGGAAGGAGTTACTTTAGAAGATATCAAACTTCAAACTTCACAAGCAACAGGTAAAAATATTCTGTAGTTTATTTGAAATTAAACGTGCGTAGTTTTCTTTTTTTTTGTATTTTACATCTATGCATTTTATTTAATTTTTTTAAAATTTATTGTATTTCTAAAGATTGTTGTTTCCTAGTAAATGTGAAAAAATACCTACTAAAGTTAACATTAATAGGACATTATGGTTTTACAGGTGTTTCTTATACTACCGTTAAAAGAATTTTCAAGGAAGGTAAACAGTCAATGGAAACAACTGGAAAAATTACATTTTCCACACCTAGGAAAAACTTCGTCAAAAAATCAACCGCTACGGATCTCCCTGAATATCAATTGAGGGACATTCGACGAATAATTTATGATTTTCATATAACAGAAAAGTCTCGTGTTACTGTTAAAAGGTTAAATAATAAAATTAAGGAAGATTTAGATATCCACATATCAGAAACTTCATTAAGAAGAGTCCTTAAAAAATTACAATTTAAGTGGAGAAAAACACAAAATAATCGTAAAGTTTTGGTGGAAAAAATGGAAATAAGAACTTTAAGAGTAAAATATTTGAGACAAATAAAATATTTTAGAAGTCAAAATAGACCAATCGTTTATTTAGATGAAACATATATACACAGCGGACATACTTCTTCCAAGAATTGGACAGACGATTCAACAAAAGGTTTGTTTTCTGTAATTCAAATCAGGAACCACTTCTGGAGATTATCATTCCGAAATGAATTCGGAAAATTACGGCAAATGGTTAAGAGAGAAGTTAATACCTAATCTACCACCTAATTCGGTAATTGTTTGTGATAATGCTAGTTACCACAATGTACAGACAAATCGGACACCTAATTCCAATTCTTTGAAGAATGATATGATCGAATGGTTGACACGATACAACATACCTTTTAATCCAACAAGTTTGAAACCAGAGTTTTATGAACTGATTAAATCTCATAAGGACCGACATGTAACATATTTATGCATTTGATGAGTTATGTCGAGAATACGGCCACACTGCTTTACGGTTACCCCCATATCACCCCGACTTGAACCCTATCGAATTGATTTGGGCAACGGTTAAGAATAATGTCAGTCAAAGGAATGTGACCTTTAAACTTGAAGACGTAAAACAATTAGCAGAAGAAGAATTTGAAAAAATTGGTATGGAGGAATGGAAAAAGCGATGCGATCATGTTGTAAAGGTAGAAGATAAATATTTTGAAAGAGAAATACAAACTGATTTATATTCGGAAATTAATCCTATCGTCATTAATCCTGGTGAGGATTCCAGTGACAATGAGTCTTCTTCTGAGGAAGAATCTGACGAAGACATATGAACATTATTTGTGATTTACTATTTACATTGATTGTATTTACTTATAGACCATATAATATAAAATTAAACATGTTTTTGTTTTTCTTAGATTTACGTAAAATCAGAAGTTATTTAGACTCTGAAGTTTAGAAATGATATTAAATCGGAAGGTCAAATATTATTTCATATCATGTCATATTTTGTTATAAAAATATTAATGTCAGTCAAAATACAAAATACTAGACCAACAGAAGAGCCACTTTTATGTTATTATCAGAATTAAATTTTTCTTCCAAATTGAAGGATTAAGATAAGTAGGGTTTAAGTTCTCGCCTTTGCGAATGGCACTTTCTACTTTTGTAGAAAAGTTCTAGAATTACCAATAAGTAAAAATATAATGACTGATATGTATTAATTGATATTGTTATTTAATAACACTAACCAATATGTATGAAAGCATCATTCACTTTTTTCCATTTATTTCATGTCTCAAAATTTACACGACACTGGTTTACAACTTTCTAGGTAAGCTACCAATTCTATTCTATTGTAGGCGTGCTGTTAGCATCATAAATGCGCGTCCTTGGTTCTTTAGATTTGGCTTTTACTGTAACAGCCAATTTTGCCCTATTTTTAAAAACAAATTCTTGCTAATAAAGCATTATTGCATTGTTTTCTTTAAACCAGTGCTTTTTCTTTAAGGATACAGACATCGGAATGAATAAAAAACAAGTTGTTAAGAAAAGATGGGGCTTGAAAATGCAGCAAAAAGAATCATTATTCGGTTGTCAATTTTTTCCACAGGGTGTTTAAAAGTTTAGAGTAAAAATCCAATTTTTATTAACCACTGTATAACAACAAATCTGTTGAAAATTTTTGTAGCTTCGATATGAAAAAATGCTGATCATAAAATGGCGTAAAACTCTGAAAAAAATTATCAAAATCGATGCAATACAAAAAAAGTTATGTAGGATTGAATTTGAACCAAATTTTCGATGTCCGGTTAATTTTGCGGGCCAGTGTTTATTTCGTTTATTATATTATTCAATTTACCAACAATGCTTAATTCTGCTTTTATTATGATCCTTTTAGATGGAGAAATCTTCATATTGGCGCAAAAAGAAAGGGTCAAAATAAATAAAATGTAAATTTTAACACCCAAATTATTGAATTTATTTTAATATATAGGTTGATCAATAACTTTTATCATTTTTTGTGAGGCATTCCTTGGTAGCGTTTGGAAATTCATTTTTATACCCACTTCGTGACTTTTCGATAATTTATGAATTAAAATTATTGTTAAGGCCAAATAACCAGAAATCCCAATAAAAATGATTTTTGACCTTTTTAAAAACTTATGTAAAAATTTTTTTAAAAATAGAAGCAGAATCAAGCATTATTGGTAAGTTGAAGAGTACAATAAACGAAATAAAAATTATTTGCTAAATAATAAGAAAAAGTTATTTAAATGGGAAAAGTGTCGTTATATTTACACATGATTAAACTGCATTGTAATGTTCTTTCTAAAATTATTTTTAGGTTAAAAAGAATCTATTTTGACGATACCTAAATAACTTCTTAAATAACAGACACCCTAATGTATATACAGAAAATTTAAGTACACGCTGCAGTTATTCTCCACTGTCAAATCCTTCCATTCTATCTTTGCTAACGAATCTAAAGCTAATTATACAAATATCTCAATCTGACATTAATTTGCAATTAAATACTTGTAGAAAGTTTTAAAAGAATACAGAGATGCCTTAAGAAATGAAGTAGATAATACGGATTTTAACTCGCTACAACAGATCATCCAGAATTTAACAGAAAGAATTGATATATTAAGTAACGCATCCAAAGAAGTACCAGCAGAAGAAACATCACTACGAGGTTCCCAGCGTGAATTAATCAAACAATCGATTCGACAGGCTAAACGTGAAGCGAGAAGAAAAACAAACCGTCACCGAAAATCTGAGAACGAGGACTACGATTATAGTAAGATTTTGCAACACTTTCGAATTTTATAATTTTATTCATTTGTTATATGTAGACGATATTACAAAAGACGATGGAAACATATTAAAAGGCCCTAAAAGCATTACCTCTTTTCTTGGAACGATTCTTACTTCAGCTCTTGAGAAAAAACTCAATGATGATGCTCAAGGAAAACCTAAACATAATTTAACTGAAGTATATCACAGGTAAGAGATTACTGAATCTATAGTATAAAATATTTAAAGCACTTTTTTGTATCTACAGTTGTTTGTACGTTTCTTATAAGAGGTTCCGGTGATCGTGCTAAACGTTGAAAAAAAACGACACTACTTTATTTATTGTATTTAATTAGGGCTATCGTGTGTGAATTCGCCGCTAGAGGCGCTAGTGTAGCTGGAGGTCCCCGCGTCTCTGTTTATGGGTGGGATGCACGGTATTATTTTTCTTTTTAATTAACTTTGGAGTTATTACGAGGTATAATAATATTTAATTTAAAACATTGTTTTAATTATGGAAAATACGAGTTACGGGTCAATGAATGTCATTGCTTTAAAAGTAAAACTGTAAAAAAGAGGTGCAAAGTTAAGCGGGCTGAAAGAACAGTACTGAGCAACATTGCGGCATTTTCCTCTTATTATCAATGGATTAATATTTATTTGTAAACGTGACGACGGATAAGTGTCAGCTACAAATTTATTCTATGGACGGAACTACAACGCCAGTGGCGCCAACTGGTGAGCAAAAAAACGGTAGCCCTCATTAAGTGTAAAATTTTGAAAAGTTAAAAAAACCTTTATAATGCTAATGTTTTATAAAAAATAAAAATAAAAAATTGAATATTCACGAAAGAGTATCAGTTTAAAAACGATGCAGAAACAAAAGTCACTAAATATGTTACTGAAATATTTGGTTTACCTAGGAGTTGGAGATTGCGTTGTATTTAGTTGCAATTTAACCAGAACATGAAAGGTTAATTAAATTTAATGACTATTTAGCTGAAACTTACATAGAAGAAACTGTTCCTCCTTACATTTGAGCTAAAAACTGGTTGGTTTGCAAAGTTCAACAATTGGAAAACAGGGATATATCCCATGCAACCGCATCTTTCTGTTGCTTTTTCAAAAATGTTTTGTGAGCAGCTTTCACTTTTTAACTGTTTGGCAAATTTATTCCGGTGAAAAAATGGCATACACGAATTACAAATTCCAATATGAAAATTATTGTTTTTTATTTACAGACCTGCAATTACAAATCTACATAAGAGATTGATAGCGCAATTGGAAGCTAACGATAGCTTCCTGTGTTTACAAAAATTATTGGGGAAGCAAAAGAAAGACAAAGATGTAAATAAAAGCGTTTTTTCTAGAATAAATATACCATTACTTAACATACCTCAACCTAATGTGAAAGCAGAAAAATTAAAGATGGTGAGTACCTACTCTTTAAATCAATTGTAGATCAAGTAGATTCAACGTTTCAGGGGTGGGTAAAAGACTAGTTCACTTTTTAAAAAATAAATACATAAAACGTTTTTTCCTAAAAACGGTATTAAAATCAAGTGACATAATTCTGTTAGCCCAATTTAATATCTTTTTAAAAGGTTTTTTATTTTTGATTCCGAATACTTTGAAACTGTATTTCTCTGACACAAATAACAAAAAAAGCGAAAAAATTTTAAGAATATCAAGATATATCTTTTTAATACTTTGAAATCACTCAAAAATTTTCAAATCTAGACAAAGAAAATTTTGACTGATTGCCAGATTAAACCAGAATGGTTGAAAATTCTAAAACTAGAAATAATAGTTGTTGTTAGGGTAACAGATACAACTGCGACCTATAAGATCCATTGTGTCCCCCTTTTCTTGCTATATTTCTGATGATTCTTCAGACTTATAGCAGCTCTTCTAGTCCTATCTTCCTTAGAAAGTTTAGGATATCATTGGGTTTTAAATTAGGTAGTTCTTCCCTTTCTATTTCGTATGACCCTAGGTATTTGACCCTTCAAAGTACTTAATGCTATGCATTCTGAGAGTGTGTTTATTGAGGTTTCATTCTCTACCTCACAGAATCTGCAGTTTGCTTCATCTACTAATCCTAGTTTCTTCATGTGTCCTCTTAATCGACCATGTCCGGTTAGTATTCCTGTTGTAATTCGGAGGTTTTTCTTACTCAGGTTAAGACAGCAGTGAGATCTCTTCTTGTTATAGTTTTCCATGAGCGTTGTCGATTGTCTTAGTCCTTCTATATCATTCCAGTACTTGAATTTTTCGCTATCCATTTTTTTCTTTAGTTTTTCTAAGATTGTACTACTGCTGATTCCACAGGATGGTTCTGGTCCCAGGTATGGGGTTTCAGCTCATTTTTTGCCAGCTTGTCTGCAGTGTTATTCTGTCCTAGTTCATTTAATTTGCCTAGGCATTCCCAGACCATCTTTGAACTGATTGTATCTGAGTTCAGAGCTTTGATGGCTGCTTGACTATCTGACATGATTACAATCTTCTGTCTACGATAGTTCCTTTCAATGTTAAATTCTATACATCTTTCGATGGCACGAATTTCCGCTTGAAAGATGCTTGGGTACGTACCCAAGCTTTCTGAGTGTTTGGTTCTAGGTCCAAACACCCCTGCCCCTGTTCCTTTATCTGTCTTGGAGCCATCCGTATACCATTTTATGGCGTTTTGGCTTAGCCCCAATATGGTGTTTTCGTCCCATTCAGATTTGCTTCCCAGTTTAGTGGTAAATTTTCTTACAAAGTTAAATTTCTTTGGCATGTCATCTTGGGGCATTTCTCAAGTTTGATCAAGTTGGAGTGATCGAAGTTTTTTCTTGATTTTTTCTTCTTTGATCATTCTATATATTGTTTTCTTTCTAGCATTTTCTACTTGAATATGCAGTGGCGAGAGATAAGTAAAATGTATTTGAAAGAATCAATAAGAGTATTTTTAGATTTAGTACCAAATTGTAATTTAATTACTTAACAACGTTAGTATTAGAGATTGACATAAACGATCTCTAATTCGTCCTATACATTATATTATTATTTTCATTTTGAATTTTTATTTAAAATTAGATCAAAACTGATAAAATGGATATGTTGGAAGACCCTCCATCTCAAAAATCCAATCTCCGTTCAAAATACGCGGACAGTTTGTGGTTTGGAGAAAGAAAAATGTTCAAACTTAATAAAAATTCCTCTCAAACTAATTTGGACCCAAGAAAGAGAAAAAAATTGAAAGAAAGAACACGATTAGGAGAAAGTGGTAAAATCTCCAGCATTCAAATCAAACCAATGACAAATTATTCATCGACAAACCCTAATGCAACCGACAATAAATGTGGTGCAGGTAAGTTTTCTGAATTACTAATTTAAAATTAGTTAAATTGTCCTGGAAATTTGTGACATGGAAAAAAATCAAAAATTTATGAAAAAATTGGATGGAAGACACAATAATGATCAGTGACGTAACATTTGTGGGGGCTAGGGACACAAAATAATTTGTCGCTTCTATTTTTTAATTAGTATACGGTGTCGTGCTAACTTGGCATTGTATTTTTTGCAAATACTTTCAGTAAAGCGACAAATTAAGATAATTTCAAATACAATACGATTGATTGCAAAAAATACAGTGTCAAGTTAGCAGTCATCCTCTGTATTAAAAAAAATAGAAGCGACACTATTTTAAATAATATGTTAGTGTAACATAAGTATAGTTATTCATTTTAGAAGAATTTTATCATTTTTTTAAGTCTATCTTGATCTGGAAATTTGGGGAGGGGCGAGCTAGTGCTCAGCCAAGACTGACCCCACATATGCCCCCGTGTGAATCCCCCCGTGTGTAGGGATATCCTCACCTCAGGCTGTCACCAGGCTTAGTGATTTAAAATAGTGATGAGGCTCCCGAAGGGGATCTCCCTGACATAGGCTGGTGTAAGCCAGTACTCGCACAACACGGATCTTCTGATTTCAGAAAAAGCATAGCAGTCATACATTATATGTTCTGCTGTTTCTTCTTGTTCGCAGCCTCTGCATAGCGGCGAATCTGTTAATTTCATCCTAAAGAGATATTGTCGCAATTGGCAGTGAGATTCCCACAGCTGTTCGGAGATTTTGTCTGGTCAATGCCTTAGATTTTTTTGCTGTTTCCTCGCCAGGATGAGGTAAAAACTCTCTGGCCAGTCTACAGTTCGTAGTTTCATCCGAGCACTGTATGAAGTTTTGGAAAAAGTGCTGTTTGATAAGGTCCACGACAGCGGACAATGTTAGCTTGGTAAATGGGCGAGGGTTAACATATTTGTAGCCCGCAGCCCTCCTTGCTAAATTCTTCGCAATGCGATTGCCTTTAGAGTTCCCATGTCTTTTTGATCCAGCTGAGAGTGACCACGTTATTCTGGCTGGCCTCAGTTAGAGATTGGTGACATTGTAGTACTAAACTTGAAGTGATACTTGGTCTATTCAAGGTCAGTAGTGCTTGTCGACAGTCTGTGTATATATTTACATTCCTGTCTGTGATGTTCCTATTGATTAATTCTTTTGCAGCTATGGTTATGCCTGTGAGTTCTGACTGAACCACACTTGACAAGCTATCCATAGCCCCTTTTTTTAAAGGTTCAAGGATCTAGAGTAAATTCCACATCCCACACCTTGTTTTGTTTTTAATCCATCCGTATAGGCGCTCAGAGCGTTCACTACGTTAGGGTCTGCTGTCTTGTTTGTTAATATTTTGTAGGGTTTGTCAAAGACAAATCTTGGTGCGACAGCATCCGTGTCTGCCTGTAAGAGTGGTATCGCCTTTATCGATTCCCTCCACAGACTCAACCAATCGTGCGAAAGCGTACCATGGTCATCAATGCGAACTCCTTAACAAATATATCAAGGGGGGTGGGACCGAGTATGACTTCCATTGCGCTGGTCGGTGTGCTTCGCATGACCCCTGTTACGAGAAGGCATGCTGATCTTTGGATTTGGTTTAATTTATTGATAGCTGTCGTTTGTTTCACTTTAGGCTACCACACGACAGCACCATATGTTAGCATAGGTCTTATAAGTCTATAAAACTAATTCCTACAAAGTGTTTATATTTGGGTTCAGTTATTTTAATTTTTATCGTTTGTATCGTTTAATCAAGTAACTATTTCATTTATTCGCGATAATAGTCTTTATCACAATGAACATCATTATTATTAATATGTTCAGCTGCTAATATTGCATGATTTCTATTATCAGTATAATCACTGCTATTTTTAAATTATCACTATATGTCGAGTTTCTGTTTGTTTTCAGATCAACATCATCAATCTATATATTCGGGGTCCTTTATTTTAATACATTACTTCTTGATCTTATTCCATGTTTTCTATCTGCTACTTTTATTCCTCCAAATGTGGTTATTATTAAAATCTGTTGTTTATGTATCTCTACACTTAATATTTTAAAAAGTAGCGATGAATCTGTTAATCTTCAATACTTGTATACGGTATTTAGTGTACTATTTTCGTTTTAATATCATTTGCTTCATGTACTTCAGCCCAGTCAAAAATACTAATTAAATTGGGGTTCTCTAGCTTCCAGCGAATCGTTACTTCACTGTATTTTGGAAACTATTCACAATCGCATGGGCCAGACAAAGAAAAAAAGAGAAAAGATGAAACCTTCGTCGACCGTTATAGATTTTCGTCCAATCCATAGCATTACTAATTATTCCACGAAATTTAGTACTATCTCTGAAAAAAACAACACAATGAAAAACAAAAGTGTCTATTTTAAGTCAAAATCACAATCATTTTTAAAAACTAGAGGAGCACATAGTATGTCTCCAGTTGTATCTAAACTGTTTCGAACCAAGAGTTATAATGCTGTCAAATCTAAAAATAATTCTTCGTCGCGGGATATAGCGAACAAAGAAAAATTGTTAAAAACGCTAGAATCAAAATATAAAATCCTACAAATACCAAGTAAAACTTACTCTAAAAAAACTAATAAAATGAGGACAACCAGTAAACCAAATATTGAAAGAACAACCAATAAAATAACTCCAACTCAAAGTAAAACTAACCCTACAAAACAACTACCACCTAAAGGTGTAAAATCAGTCAGAGATATACGATATAAAAGAACTTTTTTTGATATAATACCCTCAAACAAACAGTTAAAACTGGAAAATAAGAAACCAGAGTTGCAAACGAGCAAAAATCCAGGTAAATGTATGATTTTCAATTAGACATTAGACATTAGTTACTCCGCAAAGGTTCTCGAGTATTCGTTTTATTTTAGTTTATCGATGTGGCGTGACAGTTAGCAATGAAAATAGAGATAACATTCAATCCACAACAGTCAAAACTCGCGTACACTGGATGAGACAAAGAAATGACGGACAAGGGCCGCTCAGAAAACTGGAATACCTGGATATCTTAGATGATCTAACACACAAGTAAGTATGTTTTATTAAATACGAACTTCTAGAGTTTTTTAGCACGTTTTTAAACAGAAGCTTTTAATGTTAGGTTCGTATATCTATATATATAAAAATGAAACCCGTTTTCCTTGGTCATGGCATCACGCGTGAATGGCTGGACCGATTTTTTTAATTCTTTTTGTGTTGTATTTGTTATTATTAGGAGAAGGTTCTTACGGAAGAAAATATTAAGAAAATCTCTCAGAAATATTGAAAAATAGACATTTAATTTTGCATATTTTAAAAAACGCGCGTAATGAATGTCAATGTCATTCACAGCCATAGACTATATTGAAAGAGCATCGTTTGTTCGGAAACGTAGTTACTTAATTAAATAAAGCTTCCATGTATCAAATTCAATATTGATTAATAGATATCTATACGATTTCATATAAATATAAGTTCGAAAAATATATTTTTGGTGCGATAAGTGAAACAAAACTATAAACTTTCTTTCCTTCTCTATCTCTTCATCTCTTTTATTTTTCTTAAATTTATTTTAGTTGTTGGCGTAGCAACGCGCGCCGTGTACAGCTATTTCATATATTTAAAAGAGTGATCCTTACTAAGACGCCACCGTAAGGTGGCGCAGTTGAGATAGTATAAATTTACATTAGCAATTCTTGCGTAATTAAGTACTATGACGCCACCATAAGGTGGCGCAGTTAATATATGATATATCTAATCGATTATTTACAAAACCGTAAAAATTTGGAAAAATGGTAAAAAAACATCAGTAGGCGGTACGAAGTTCGCCGGGTCAGCTAGTAATATATATAATTATGCTATAATAATGATAATAAATTTTTTTACCTTTTTTTTTATTTTAAATGAAATTATAATTATGGTAAATGCAAATTTATGTCTCTGATTTGAAATATAATGCGATTCTTTATATATACCTGGCAATACTCATCTCTCAGGGCAGAATTCAATGATTAAAGAAATTATTAAATAAATTAATTTTGATACTTTTATATGCAGAATATAAATTTTTAACACTCATGAACCAATCAATTTATAATGATGACTTTTTAAAGACGGATTTCTTAACCTCACTTTATATCTTAAACAGTTAAGCGGTGAATAGTAAAATGCAATATCATAATTATGCTTAGTGAATTAAATAAAAATGAAAAACTGAAAATTGAAAATTTATCTTATAAACTAGTGAAAAATTGTTCAGTGAACAGTGGAAAAGAGTTCAGTTATAGTATAAAAGAAATAACACACAAATTTTTTTATTTCTAAATGAAAAGTAAGGTACCGTAATGCCTGAAGATTTTCTTTATGTTTGGGCTGCACCCATTCAGGTTCAATTTTGACGATTCAAAAGATGAAAACTCTTTAAATATCTGGACAATCTGCTATCTAATAAACTGGTAAGTCTATCAACTACTTCTTATCTGATTGTTTGCTAAATTACTCTTCGTAAACTCAATGATCGTATTTCTCTGCTAATATACTGCTATGCTTCCGCTTTTCAAGACTTTATATCTACTTAAAATTCAAATTCCCTTCTTACCATTTACTTTCCAATACTTCTTCTTAACTTTATCAACACTTTTACTTTGGTTCAACCTTTATTTGTTGAATATTTTCCAAAAAAACTCAAAATTTCAACAGGAGCAAATTTATTACATCTAACTTCTTCAACAGCAAAACAAGAGAACGTTCAATTAATAAACAAACTGACAATTGAATTCTTTTAACAAACTTAAACTATACATATTATTATTCTTTTTTCTTTTTACCTACTTGATTACATGTCAAATATATTAAAATTTGAATACTTGATTCATTACTCTGATTTGTACAATTTCTGTTATATCAAATCTACTAGATTCATTATGAATTTACTATTTTACCCTAATTTACCCTCGGCTAGCTTCTGGGTTCGTGGCTTCCTTCTGAGTTTTATCGATTTTCCCAAAACAATTAATTCTGGGCGCCAAGTACAGATAAACAAATAATATGCAAAAATCAGTTTGAGATGATTTATTAAATCAAGATTTCAAGAATTTTGTTAAAGTATTCTCTTCAGGATTTCATTCTTTCAAATAATTCTGGCATGGTACGGCTTTCTCTTATATGAATCTTCCTATTCTCAATCCCGGGAAGGTAGGTTTTTGTCATCGTACGATTCTAAATTACAGCAACAAAATGGCGGACGGCTTGTCACGTTCTCAAATTTATTAGAATTCCTCTAATAGGGCCCTTCTGGATTTGGCAATTATCTATTTGAAGGGCACCGGTCAGATGAAGGATCAGCGAGTAAATGCACGAACAGATATAATATACGAATAAGAAAACCGACAGATAACCGATCGATTCGTTCCCACTTAATAATAGTAATCGGGCGCAAAATCATAAAATAAATATTTATCCATAGTCAGGTGGATTTCGGCACAAAACGGACCCTGACCGTTACAATATATTTAATTATTTATTTTGTTTTTTTTTTTTGTTTGAGACCTAGATACTAAAACCACGCACTTCCCGATTAACTAGTAGCTATTATTTATTCATAACTTTAGTATTAGAATATTCACATTTCACATTTATTTACTTGAAAATAATTTTAATTGTTGTTACCTTATACCATTTTATTTTGTTACTGTTCTGTAATGACATTTTTGAAATATAACTCAATTACTATAGTTAGTCAGTGCTCGTATCTTAACGTTAAAATAAATTACTTCAGTTTGATAAATAATGTTGAAACATAACATGAATTGCTATTAATATAATCTGCTTTAACTTGTTCAAAGTTTTCAGGTTTAGTATCTTCCAATATTTTCAAAGAGTATTTCAAAAAAGCTTCTATTCTGGAATCTAAATATTTTGTTGAGAACTTGTGAATTTGACTGTTTACACTTATTGTATATCCCAATATACCAAATTGGACCATACACATTACGAGACAGTGTAATTTCATCTATTATTATGATGATAATGGAGGAACCTATTTTTGATTTTTTAAGGACTAAAGAGCACTTAGGATATAGTGTTTATGGTAGGGTTTGTGAAACAGAAGGTATTTTGGGATATACGATAAGTGCAAACAGTCAAATTCACAAGATCTCAACAAAATATTTAGATTCCAGAATAGAAGCTTTTTTGAAATACTCTTTGAAAATATTGGAAGATACTAAACCTGAAGACTTTGAACAAGTTAAAGCAGATTATATTAATAGCAAGCAATGTGTTGACGTGCAATTAATACAAGAATTAAATAACATGAATTATGAAAATATCAGTATCACAAGATGAGTAGAGACAAAGAAATAAAATAAAGCAATATGTTATAGTTTTATCTTTTCTCTGTTATTAGTAGACTCTCATTCAAACCATAGCAGGCTGCCGTAAGTTGGTATATGCTCGAAAGTAGGCATTATTTAAAAATACTAAATATTGTAAGATAAGTTTTAGTTTATATTGTTAATCCACAGAATACTAACTTGTCCGGCGAGTATAGTGTAGATCTGTATTTAAAAAAATGCGCTTATAAATATTTTATCAAAACTTGCAACATTTTATTTTTAGAGATTTATTACCACTTCGTTCTGAATACCCTCGTAAGGACCAAGAGTTGGATGAAGCATTCGGTGTTGATCAAAGTAAAACAATACAAGATACGTATTTGTGGAAAATGATGTATGGAAAAGAAAAAAATGATACCGTTTGGACACATCTAATTCAGCCAAATGTGGAATGTGTTGCCAGAGAATGCAACATCTGTACTCGGCCATCAAAGGAAAAATGGCAGTCAGTAGACGATCGATTATCACCAAGAATTAAACCATCCATGTCCAGATCAAAATCAGTTATATTTGAAGGTAGTGTGAGGTCCTCACTATCGATGCTCAATCAACAAAAAGTAAATAATAATTTATATATTTTGTGATTTATTAATAATTCGCAGATGTTTTTATAAATCTCATATTATAGAGTAAATCAAAAAGAAAAGTTATCGAAAAACTGGCTCCTTACTTATTTGATCCAAAGGAAGAGAGAAATAATCAAACGTTGATTGTCATGCCTGTTCGTGTGTTTTATGATAACTACAACAATCCTACAAATATCAGCGGTCTACTCAACAAAAATAATGCAGATCCTCCTACTGTCATTTCTAAGGCGTCCAAAAAACCTACTGTACCAAAATTGCCATTGGCTGTGAAAGCAGCGTTAAAAGAAGCTAAAGCTAACAAGAGCGGTAAAAAATCTCCACCGTTAGTAAAACGTAAGTATATAATTCTTATTTATGACACGATGATAGTAAAGATAGTAAAACTAGACTTGAATTGCAAAAAGATGGCGTTTAATTTAATTGAACATTTGTCAACATATTTCTGCTTTGTTTAATTTTCTCTTTTCAGCAAAGAGAGTTATCTGCAGTTTTCAAGGTAAAGAAGGAAAAGAAGGTGAAAGTATACGAGCTATAAGATTCAATAGTGCTAGAGTAGAACGATCGATCAATGAACCAGAAAAAGAACAAGGTTTTAAAAAAGAAAGTAAATCTATGACTCAAAAAGGTGATCAAGGAAAATGTTTTAACTATTTAACTACCACAAAATCTCTAAAAGTTTTTAAAATCGATCCAATCGTTTAGATAATTTTCTATAACTAAATTTTAACTCTACCCATTATATAAAAAAACGGGTGTGGCAGTCAGTGGGACTGCCGGCAGAAGTTATACTTCTATGCACGTGCTCGGATTCATAAATTCGTATGTGAATGATTTAGCAAAATCAGTATATGATATTGGTGTTCAGCGACCCCAATAACCTCCTAGTACGAGCGCACATTCATTTTGTATCGAATTTGCATATACTTCCTGGAGACGATGTCCGTCTTAAGCACTAGGTGTTTCGGAGACCATCGCCATTATCATATACGTAGTTAGCGACCCAAAAACCGCCGAGTACCTAGTGTGCACTGATTTTGTACAGAATTTACATAAAACTCCAGAAGAAGAGGCAAATACCCTAAGCAGCAAGTGCCGCGGAGACTTTCGGCATCATGATATTCGTGTTCAGCGACCCCAAAGTTAAATTAGTTAAATAAATATAATAATTTTACAATAACAACTCGATAATTAATTAACATCAATCTTAACAGTCTGTAATAGTTAAAACTACTTTATAGTTTCTAGAACCAGGTAGTTCCTAAAACAAATAAACATCATCATCATAATCATTATAATCATATAAATCTTCGTCTGTTCTTTGAAATTCGTACGGTTCACTAGCTTCATATATGTCTTCTGCGTTTATTTTTTGTGATTCATAATATTTATTACTTTCATCTTCACTGTCTTCTGTACTATCTTCATCTTCACTACTCAAACGACATACTTGGCTTACTTCATTAATATTAAGTGCTGTAATGTTTAAACGATACAATTCCTGCGTGATTTGTTCAATAATTTTCTTATTTCTAGTCACTCTACGCTTACCATTAACGCTTTCACTTAAAAGAATTATTAAATATTTGTTGTAGTGTTTCAAAAGTTATTTTTGCACTTGCAATTCTACCCTTCATGAAACTAGAAATTTTAATAATTTCTAAGGATTGTTTTATTGTTCGTGCTTCAATACTATCCGCTTTTGCTTGTTATATAGTTTGGATAGATTTAGCATACTTAAAAATAAATTTAGATATATCCAATTTATTCACTATTTTTAATAAATTGATTACATCACTGCATTGTGAGCATTAGCTAACGCCTCACTTCCAACAAAATCTTCAACCAATGATTCCATAGAATATTTTTTTTTTCTTTCTTCCGATTTGGTAGACATTCTCTCAACACTGGAAGTGTGTCTGAAAACATATTTACTTGTTCCAAAAGTACATAAATTGAACCCATTTTCAGCAATACATGCCGAGTTGTAATTTTTCTGTGTGCGGAATGCACTTTTCGAATACAGAAATGCAATTTCCCATTTTCACATTATGAAAAATAACGACAAATTTCCTGATATTCTAACCAATTCAATGCAAAAAAACGCTTTACGATCCATCTTACGTTACAAAATTCGGAGGTTTTGCTGATATTTCCTCGACCATTCGTAAAAACTCTTGTGTATGTAGCCAACAACCTCAAAAGCATAGTGCAGGAAATACTGCAATCATGTGACGGTACTATAGACTACAATACAGTACTCATTACTGAATATTATTATTAATATAAAATACTAAACAATATGTTAACTTACGTGACAGAATTATAAAATAAGTTGTCAAACACAATATGATATTCAACATTAGCTGAGACTGTTTTTTGTATACCTATCTTTTTTCAATGTACTGAATGCATAAACGGTATTCAAAGAACTTATAGTTATGACTAATAACATGTAGTAAATATTTCATCTTTCTTTTTATTAACATTAACACGCTTTTATTAACTTCACCTGTATGTATGTATGTATGTATATATGTTTGTAACTCTCCACTCCGTTATATAATTATATCTCGAAAAGTTATCGTTTTTTTGAAAAAACACAAGAATACTTTTTTGTTTAGAATTAATTTTTACATCAACTGTCAAATTATGACAGCTGTCATATTGACAGGTTTCAAAATAAACACTATTTTGTGAATATCTCGAAAAGTTATCGTTTTTAACACGCTTTTTTAATTATTAATTAACTTCACCTGTATGTATGTATGTATGTATGTATGTATGTATGTATGTTTGTTTGTTTGTTTGTAACTCTCCACTCCACGGCTGCTGCCTCGGGTGAGTCCCATATCGTTATTTTTAGTCACTACCTCCCCGTGCCGGGAGTGGGTAATAAACAATACGTTCAATTATAAACGATATGAATGAAATTGTCTTAGAATTAATCTAACAATTCTTTAGATTTCACAATAGTAATTTTTTTTCCAAGTTCTGAAAACAATACGTTTAATTATAAACAATATGAATACAATAAATATAATTTGAGAAATCAAAAAAACACGCTTTCAATGCATTTCCAACTAAATAAACGAATAATGATTGAGTAAGGGTCTTGTAATCGTCACAGCAAATTAACGAATCTATTGAAATAAAATAAATTGGACTAAAAAGTAAAAAATAAATATAGTTTAAAAAAACTAAAAAACACGCTTTTATAAAGCATGTTTCTGAAAAACATCGAACTAAAAAGTTAAAAATAATTTTCAAAATAAAATTAAAACAAAAATAAATGAAAAGTACTAGTATTATTGTGAAAAAAGCGTGGGCGCTGCATACCATATTTTTCAAATGTCAAGCGCCCACGCTTTTTTCACAATAATACTAGTATTTTTCATTTATTTTTGTTTTAATTTTATTTTGAAAATTATTTTTAACCTTTTAGTTCGATGTTTTTCAGAAACATGCTTTATAAAAGCGTGTTTTTTAGTTTTTTTAAACTATATTTATTACCGACCAATTTACCTTATATGTGTTACTGCCTCTCTTACTCACAACACTACATATGTAATGATTTTTCCCATTTAACTCTACACAATCTTTTCCGCCGAGTGCACGAATAGAAGTATAACTTCAAAATTTCTAAAAATTGTACTTATAACTGCCTAATTAGTTGTTATAAACAAATAAATTGTACACAAAAAAGGCCCCGAATAAGTAGAATAATAAAGGTAGAGTATTTTTCTGTTTAAGATTTTTCAAATTTTAATTCGTCTACTTCTGAAAGCAAGCCAACTGAATTAAATGATCCACAACAGTTAGCATATAAAAAAGCTATTATGAGAAATTTAAATCGGATGGTAAAAATCCATGAACCGAAAGATGATCTTCAACGAGCATTAATAAAATCGTCGCCGAAATCACCTAACAAAAAATTACATGACAAGCTGACCTACCTTCGAGGAACAAATCCTGTTACACTGACTCAAAATATTGAAAAACAAGATCAAAAAAGTGAAGTCGAGAGAAAAAATATTAACAAATTCAGCATTTTGTAAGTTAAAATAATTATTGTCCATTTTTTATTAGTCTAAAAAGAAAAAAATATTCGTATTAAATATCATTTCTATTCTTATTAGTAATTCTAGCGGAAATCGGAAACCTACTTCACTTGAAATGAAAGCTGCAGTTGAGAAAAGAATTGCAGAATTAAAGCCAGCTATTGAAAAAAGAGAAGCTGAGAAATTTGAGTTCACAGATCAAAAGAGTGATCGTGAACGAAAACTATTATCATTTAAATATGGTAAATTAGCAAAGATTTCTGAAAACAACTGTACCTACTTTATTCCTTATTATTTTAGGTAAAAGCATAGGTGACCAATTAGTTTCATTTTTAAATAACCAACCTGCTTCTCCTGACTTACTCATTCCACCTTTAAATATACATCAAATGAATATGCCTAGATATACGCCAAGTTTGGGAAGATATACCAACCAAAATGCTAATATGGGAGGATTACCAAAAATCGATAGCGACAGAAGTTGTAAATATAGTTTATTTTCGAACGTCTATTTCTTTTTTGATTTCTCTTATCTTCTGATCATTTTTTAGTAAATTCCCGTATTTCTGATGGTCTTTTATTACTAATAAATCAATTGTTACTGTTCTCTTTGATCGAATCTCTACGAAAAAGTATTTTTTTCAGGAGTAATGCTTAATGAGACCATATTAAATATAGAAATACTAAAATTATAAACATTTAATTTAATTTGCCACCATAGTCCTACTGAGTGTGCTATTGTAATGAATTATTATTTCAGTTAAAATTATTTACTTGCTTTTATAGATATCAAAAAATATTATTATTCTAACGCTTTACAAGTTTTTTGAAAAACATTTTCAAAGACAATGACCGTTCAACTAAGAAGAAACAACTACTTCCCGGGCTATATGCCTCGACGGATATTGGATTACACTTCAAAGTCAAACGGGGTTGGCATATCTAATAGATAATTTAAACCAACCATTCTGGTTTGCAGTTAGAAGGGACAACATAACTTGTAGACCGGTTTCGGTGTAATTGCACCTCGTCAGTACAAGGTATATGTTATCCGTCAGCAAACTTAAAGCATAATCGCTGACTGAAGACTACACTAAAATCACAATCAATATATATCTTTCAATAACGAAAGTGTAACAGATGTGATAGTAGTGACATCTTCACCTCTAACGGCAAACCAAAATTTAACTTGACAACAAGACTCGCAAGTTATGTTGTCCCTTCTAACTGCAAACCAGAAAGGTTGGTTTAAATTATCTATTAGATATGCCAACCCCGTTTGACTTTGAAGCGTAAACCAATATCCGTCGGGGGATATAGCTAAGGAAGTAGTTGTTTCTTCTTAGTTAAATGGTCAACGTCTTTGAAAATGTTTTTTAAAAAACTTATAAAGCGTTAGAATAATAATATTCTTTGATATCTATTGGTAACACGCTTTACTAAATACCACAATGTTACAGTTTTCTATATTAATACTTTACTTGCTTTTATGTTACTACATTCTTTATAACACTGTATTTCATACTTGAATTATCCCTTTTCAGCCTCGAGTCCTGTTAAAACAGCAGCTTCGAGTCCTACTAAAACAGCTCTCTCAAGTCCTGTTAAAACAGTGAATGCGAACCCACGACATCGACAAGTGCTAATGCATTTACGAGGTTTAAAACAGAAAAACAATCAGATACAATCTAATATTCAAAAAGCTATCGAAGTAATAGAAACCAAAATGGTGGACATATTAAGCTGTCCAGGCGATAATACAAATGTGGAAGCTTTCGATGTAATGGAGAAAGAAATTACTAATGTCTTAGATTTAATGAAATTTACTTCGCCATCAGGTAATCGGAAAGGTACATTTCATCAATATAAAAAATTTCAAATTGACGTTTTTATTTGTTTATTTTAAGGTGGTAAGCAACTGTTAGAGCATGAGTTTGAAACGATTTCCAAGGAATTATTCTCAAAACTAGAGAGAATTTTAGATTCTGAACAATCCGTAGACCACACTTCTGCTAGCGAGACAGAGAAGGAATCACCAAGATCTAAAATTAAAGAAAAAACTTTGTCTAACATCATATCTACAAGCAAATTACAACAGTGAGTTAGAATTGGTTTACGTAATCAACCCACTTTTATGAAACATTTTTTAAATATTTTATTTTAGTTTACTGATTTATTTAGGGCACTGATTTGCTATTAAGGGATGCAGACAAAAAGAAAACACCCTGGACATGACAATAAAACAGACTTCAAAAGTCTCTCAATTATAATTTGCTTTCTCTCTTTACGTTGTTTTAAAACATCTCATCTCCGCACAAAAATACATAAACGGAAAAGATGAGAAATATGGTCCCTTCATTTAGCCTGATGAAACGCTCAGTCTATTTTATATATAAGACTACTACCTGCTGATGAATTCCTTCTTTGGTTTTTCAAATATCCTTCTTTTGAAGCAGAACACTATCAAATTTTTATAACCTCTTTAAACTTTTAAGGCGAACATGTTTTTTTATTTACACTTTATCTCCTTTTGCCTAACTTGAGCGTCGGAGTAGCTGGTTTTGTTTTTATCTATGCTCTGTTAATCCATTTTCCACTCTATCCGGTCCAATGCTAATTTTTTCATTTCTTGTTGTTTCCTATTTGCTTCACCTATTTTTATAATCTGCGATATCCATGTTTTTCTTGGCCTTCCTTTTCTTCTTTTGCCTATTCTCTTCATTTCCATAGTTTTCCTGGTTAACCTGTCTTCTGCCATTTTTAGTACGTGCCATACCATTTCAGATTTCTTTTATGTATTTTCTCTACTATAGATTCTTGTTTTAGTAGTTTTCTAATGTTTTCATTTCGTATTCTGTCTAAGCGTGTTTTTCCCTCTATTTTTCTAAGATGTTTCATTTCATCCGTTAGTTAAGATCGGCACGGATATGGCATTAAATACGTGAAGTTTGACCTTATTTTCTATTTCCTTTTTTCCGAATATTGATTTATGTAGGGAATAGTAAATTTTGGTTGTTTGTTTATTCTGTTTAGTTACTTCCAGGTCAAATTTACCATCTTCTGTTATTATTGCTCCTAGGTATTTATATGTCGTAACATTGTTTTCCTTTACAAAAGAATTTGGTGTTGTTTGCACTGTTTTCCTTTTTGGCTTTTATTGTCATACATTTGCTCTTTTTTGTGTTGACTTTCATTTTCATTTTTTCTATTTCAGAGGTCCATAAGTCCATTAGTGGCTGCTTCTTCTTTCCGTTATCCGCTATCAGTACTATGTCGTCTGCGTACATTAATCCACCCATTCTAATTGGTATAAATTGTTTGGTATCTTTTACTTGTTTCTCTAACGTTTTTCATAATTCTATCTATCTAATCAATACAAACAGAAGAGGGCTTAGGCTGTCGCCCGGCTTAATTCCTTTATTCATTTCAAATGGTTCTGATTTCTCTCCATTTAGTATGACTGTACCTTGTACTCTTTTGTAAATACTTCTGACTATACTGATTAATTTGTCTGGAAGTTTTAAATCTTTCAATATTTTTACTATTATAGAACGGTCTACCGTATCAAAAAGAGCATTAAGGTCTATGAATTTTAGATATAGTTCTTCTCCTTCTTCATTTTTTTTCTCAATTAGATTTCTGATTATAAATATATTATCTGATGTGCCTCTTTCTTTCCTATAAGCTGCCTGTGTTCTAACAGTTTTCTTATTTTTCTTTCTATTATTCCTGTATAAACTTTAAAGGGTACCGTAGCGAGAGTTATTGCTCGATAATTTTCCAAGTCTGCAGTTTCTCCTTTTTTATGTATAGGTATTATTAAGTTTTCCTCCCATTCTTTTGGTATTGTATTTGTTTCCCAGGCTTTTACGTATATTTCCGATAAAAAGATCTTTCCATCTTCTCCTAACCATTTGATCATTTCGGGGTCAATGTTGTCGATGCCACCTGCTTTACCTGTTTTAATTTTGTACAGTCCCTACTCTAGTTCTTCTCGAGTAATAGTTTCTGTATAATCATTTTCCTGTATTTCTGAAAGTTCTTGTTGAACTCCCTCAAATTTCTTGCTATAATAATCTTTTCATGTTTACAGTATTTTAGTTGTTGATATTTCAAGTTGATTTAATTCATTTTTAATTCCCTTTATTTCTTTTTTTTTACCTTTTAGAATTTTAACCTTATCCAGAATTGTCTAGTATTATTAGTGTGTAAATTATTGACTTCTTCTCCAAATTTTTCCAAGTTTTTATTTTTTGCTTTTTTAACCTTCGATTTTACTGTGTTTAAAATTTGTATTAACAATCTTCATATTACACATAATTTTGCCTAACAATATTTTGGGAGAGTAAAAATTCCTACATTCCTGTTTAATAAATAAACACAGTTAAAAGCGTAACTAGAAATTTAACCTTAAAAAAACAAAAACGATGTATTAAATAAGTACCTACCGATATATTTTAGGTCATCATCTGCAACTACGATATCGCATGAAAACATTCACCAACCTCGTCGATCGTCAAAGCAAAGATCAAAATCTCCGCTGCATAAAGTAAAGTCAGATACTCTAACAAATCTTCAACCAGCAGAAATGTCTTTGTCCAACGCGGAAAAATATATCGTTGGCGAACATACTACATTTAACGAACACACAGCTAATGGCCACGTGTTTGATAAGAAAGAAGACATTGAGAAAAACCATGGCGATCAACTTGATATAGAAGAAGAACCTGTCACAAGAGATACCGAGGTATATTTATTTTGCTGCGACTTAATAATCTAGTATTTTGCACCCTAACTCTTCATATTAGGTATTCGGATTATGTCTTCACGTTATTGACAACTATCGAATAGAAAAAATCTTATATAAATACAATGATTTAACAATGGAATTTTAATCCACTACTTTACAATCTTACATTATCAGTCAACGTGAAGTTTTTGTTTTAAAACCACTTAATTTCTTAACATTTTTATCTTCTTATTAATAATCAATGGAAAAATCACGACAAATTAAAAACAATTTAAAGTAAATATTTATTTTAATTGTATTTCGTAAACATCTTTTAACACATTAAAAAAAGTCTATTTTTCCGCAATTCGTCATTAAACTGGTAGGCAAATAATAAAACATGGATACTAGACAAGGAGTACGAACTCCATGTATGCAAATAGGGCTACCAATATAAGAGGGCGCTGGTGTTCCATTTGTACCAAAATGGCGACCAATGAGGACGTAGTTTGAAATAAAATATTATTAATTTATTTACACAATGAAAAAAATAGTTCGATCTTTCAGATATAAATAATAAAAACCAATTTAATAATTCACGATTATTTAATTGTCTATATTCATACCGGTACAAAAGGAAAACTAGCGCCGCAAGTGGAGAAAAAAGTAAACCTAATATGTACGATACCGTGGACAGATTTTGGCAATTCCCCCGGTCGAGTGCGTACTCCTTGTCTAGTCTCCATGTAATAAAATAAGAAAATTATAAAATACCAAATTGACATTCAGTTATGTAAAGTTAAAATGTCAAATAGTCAAATAGAGTTTTATGGTTAGTTTTACACACGAAGTATATATGAGCAATATTTCTACTTTTAGGGGAACTTTGTAGGGGCGTGACACCGTTTTTTTTTTTAATTTTAGTATGTTATTGGACCTATTGAAAAAACGTTATCCTGAATGTTACAGCCCTCTAAGGGCCTTAGGACCCTAGATAGAGCACGTCAAAGACCCAAAAAAGGTAATTTTTACCCTATATTTGACAGGCTCCATATCGGCTCCTAGTTAACCGATTTTAACTCACCAAACGTAATTTTTTTTGTAATTTTAAGTAGTTTTTTAGCGAAATTTTTAAGTCCATACTTAATAACGCTGATTTTTGGAAGCATTTTAAGTAACTATAAATTTTTTTAAAAATTGCTATTTTCCAAAATTGGCCAAAAATCGAGTTTTAATTTTCTGGACGCCATTTGAAATGTATTAAAATGACTTTTAAAATGAGATTTTGAGAGTTAAAATAAGTTTAGTAATTTTGCCAACAGGAAAGTTTGAAAGAACCCTATGCGACAGAAGGCAAGTGGCTTTCAGAACTTTAGAGACATGGTGTAAAGAGCAATCGCTGTCTATTAATCCCAAAAAGACAGAAATGGTTCTCTTCACGAAGAAAAAGAAACCTAGGGGCTTAAACGCACCCAGTCTTTTCAACGTTAACTTAAGCTTTGCTACAGAAGTGAAATACTTAGGTGTTATCCTTGACAGCAAGCTGACGTGGAACTCACACATAGAAAGCAGAATTAAAAAAGCATTTATATCTTATGAGCAATGCCGCCGAACCATAGGACAGACCTGGGGATTATCCCCCAAGGTCACCATCTGGATCTACACGGCAATCATAAGACCTATGCTAACATATGGTGCTGTCATGTGGTGGCCTAAAGTGAAACAAACGACAGCTATCAAAAAATTAAACCAAATCCAAAGATCAGCATGCCTTCTCGTAACAGGAGCCATGCGAAGCACACCGACCAGCACAATGGAAGTCATACTCGGTCTCACCCCCCTTGATATATTTGTTAAGGAGGTAGCATTGATGACCATGGTACGCTTTCGCACGGTTGATATCGAACCCACTGTAGGAACTGGCACCCATAGGGACAATCTCTGGAGGGAATCGATCAAGGTGATGCCACTCTTACAGGCAGACACGGATGCCGTCGCACCAAGATTTGTCTTTGACAAACCCTACAAAATATTAACAAACAAGACTGCAGACCCCAACGTAGTGAATGCTCTCAGCGCCTATAGGGATGGATCAGAAACAAAGCAAGGTGTGGGATGTGGAATTTAGTCTAGATCCTTGAACATAAAAATTAAATGGGCTATGGATGGCTTGTCAAGTGTGGTTCAGTCAGAACTCACAGGCATCACAATAGCTGCGAAACAATTAATCAATAGGAATATCACAGGCAGGAATATAAATATATACACAGACTGCCGACAAGCACTACTGACCTTGAATAGACCACGTCTCACTCAAGTTTATTACTAGAATGTCACCAATCTCTAACTGAGGCTAGCCAGAATAACGAGGTCACTCTCAGCTGGATCAAAGGACATGGGAACTCTAAAGGCAACCGCATTGCGAACAATTTAGCAAGGAGGGCTGCGGGCTACAAATATATTAGCCCTCGCCCATCTACCAAAACAGCACTCTCACCAGAACTTTATACAGTGCTGGGATGAAACTACGAACCTATTTTTAATCACTAGGCCTTGTGACAGCCTGAGGTGAGGATATCCCAACACACGGGAGGATGCAGAATGGATCATATGTGGCCTCAGTGCTGGCTGAGCACTAGTTCGCCCCTCCCCAAATTTCCAGATCCAGAAGTTTAGTAGAAGCAGCGATACAGTTTTTACTTATTTTCAAAGTGCTGGTACTTGGTCTGGTAAATTTTAAATTGTACAAAATTTTTTTTGGGAATAGTTTTTTATATAAATAATAACGTCCTATTGGAGATTTTCTTGGCCCGCGCCTTTACATACCCTATTTAACCCTCTAAAAAATGAGTATTTTGTTAATCAAGTGAGTCAATTTAACAAAAACTTACTATCAATCAGAGAGCCTGAAGACATTTATATTTTACAGATTATAAAAGTAGAGAACAAAAACTTTCATTTAAGGGCTCATACAAACTTCTAGGTAGCCTAGAAGTACAGTTATGATAATTCAAAGTCTTAACTAAAATCCAAGTATCAATTCTGTGAACGCTAGTTTTACCAAATAGTGAAGTTATTTCTCAAAATCTTCTATCTCCGTTCTATATCACCTACAACATTAGATTTTTTTGTAGGGTTACACTGGCCCTTTAAGGTGACAAATATATGACTTAAAAAAAGTAAAATATAGAAAAAAGTTAAAATATATAGGGATTCAAAAAGTAAATCTTTATTTTTGGAACGAAGTTCCTTACAGCAGGCTTGAAGGAGATAGGGATTTTGCTGCGCGACCGAACTGAAAAAAATGTAATAGTAAAATCGTAAGAAAAAGTTCGTGGAATAAAACCGTTAAATGAGACGTGCGCAGGCGCTACAGTCGCATACACAAGCAAGTGTATAATACCTTTCTCTTTCTCCCTCTTTCTTTTTGTTCTCTCACCCCTTCTCTCTCTAGTACCAATCCACCCCGCCAATGCATAGTATATACTCATGAATTCATGGACAAGCACGTGGCGAATACTCACATTATAGATACATTTTACTCGTGAGTAGCCACGTTTATTTTCATATAATTTCAAATTGTGTCGATTTTACATTAGCTGAAGGAACTTTGTTCCTACCTGGTGTCCCACGACACCACAACGTTTTTTGCATAATATTTTACTTTTATTTAAAAATCCATATCATTCCAAAATTATATACATGTATATTATACATATGTATATTAATATTTCACTTAAAAAATTATTATGGTAACTGCGTGAGAGCTGACAACACTGTCCTTACAATTAGCCGAATGCTAACTGTACACAACCAGGAGCATAGTATATATAAGAATAGTAGCGTCACTCATTCGGATGCCGACAAGTTCATTCCCTTCACCCCGTCTATCTTTCCGGCCTGGTTTTAGCCCGCAAACACAGTGCAAATTTCAATTCAGAGTGAACAGTCACCGTACACATAAGATAGACAGTGACAGAGTGAATCGCGTTAACAGAGAGTTCAAAGAGACACAGCGGCACCGTCGGCAATATAATGTTCAAAGAGATCAAAGGAAAAACTTGAGAGTGAACCTACTATTCTTATATATACTATGACCAGGAGCATCCAGAGATTTTTTCGTAACCTCGAAACGACACCTTTTCCCAGATTTAAAATAAAAGATATACACAATACACAATCATCATCACCCACTACTTAATTTATTCGTGTTTCTGGATCTAATTGATTCTTATTTTCAGAATGAATGTGAAAGTTTAGAGGCGAAAAAAATAGAACAGGAAGAATTGGATGTTATTTTAGATACAGAAGCGCAACTTGCACGATTAGAAAAACTATTACGAGGCGATCTGAGTAATGGAGAGGATGAAATTTCAATTGCTAAAGACACGTTGACCGAAGCTTTGGAGCATGAAAAAGAAAATGAGAGGTTTCTGCTACAAATTGAATCGTCCATTCGAACAGAACCAAACGCTCTTTCTAATATCGAAGAAATTGATTCACAAGAACACATTTCTTATGGGGATGAAATTAAGTAAGTTGTAATAGAAAACTGTGGCTATTTTATTGTTTCGTATAGTTTTTAACTATTATTTCTTATTTTACCCATAAAAGCTAAAATTGACAAAAAAATCATCTGGAAAGGTTATATATAAAAAGCAGTAAATTATAATTAATTTTAGCAAACCTGTACAAAGATTTATAAAAATGATCTTTTGACTTTGTAGAAGCGAACAAGAGAGCTTTCCCAACATGGGAAACCTAACACCAAGTATATGGGCAATATCGCAAGGTGCCCGTGTACAAGAATATAATCTTCAAGTTATTCCTAGCAAAGAAAAAGTGGAAGATGGTGACGTCCCAAGTACCCCCCGCACGGGCGGATTATCGGCCACTACAAGTAACGAACATATTTCAGAGCGCTTATCTGAACAGTTATCAGAACAAAAATCTGATCAAGAATTCTCTGAACCAGAGCAACAAATCTCAGAACCAGAGCAACATTTTTCAGAACCAGAGCAGCAATTTTCAGAACCAGAACCGCTTGAATTAGAACCAGTTTCTAAACTAAAAATTTTCACTGAAGTTCCCTCAGGAGACGACCAAATTTCTTCAGGTGCAGAAGAGTATATGACACCCCAACATACATCCCAAGAGGTATCGCCAAGAGAAAATAATTTAGAATCTTTAGAAGAAGTTCAGAACCGGCTTTTACCAGCTAGTGAAGGCAGTAATAGTAATCTTAATGATCAAGTTGATCAAATTATTCAGAGAGTAGAAGATATATACGCCCATTTGGATGATATACAAGAAGGAGTAATTATTTATTTATTTTATTATTTTATTTTTACCTACAACTACTTATGAGAATGTAATTCTTAGTAAACGGTCTATATGTTCTTTGATTTTCAAAGACTCTGTAAAACGTCATAATAGTATTATACTATTATTATCTTTGACATCTAACAGTACACGTTTATATTCTGTTGATCAAAATAGCCCTAGTCAAAATAAATTTTAAAATTCTTTTTTGCACAATGTACCGCCCAAAGAAAAATCTCTGTAAGAAAAACTCAGTTTGTCAGTTTAATTACATGATTGGATTTGGATCCTTAACTTTGCTAACCTTTCATTTATTCTTGCTGTTTTATATTTCTTTATAGTTTTCTGGTGTGCAACTAAATTAAATCTTAATATTGTCATAATTAAGAGATCTACGGTGTATTATTTAATAAAGAAACAATTTAAATCAACAGATTGTTCTTGAATTAAAGTGAAAATTAAAAAAAAAATAATAAAATTATTTGTTTTTAGAAAGAGGTACCGGTCTTCAGAGAGGGCCACAAGCCTTTTAAAATACCAAGCAAAGAGTTCTTGACACCGTTTATGCAAGCAGTCAAAGATAAGCGAACAAACAATCCTGATGGAACGAATACTTTGGAAGGAACAGCATCTTATTACAACATCCTTCATTTTTTAGACACACTCAACGAGTTGCAGATCGAGAAAGCTCAAGAGGTACATACCGCCCGATTATATAAATATGCTCGTGTCTGTAATATCCCAAATGTAGTGCACCAAGCGACTATAGAGTATCCAATACATAGTAAAATATCAGAAAAGCCTAGTTGCTTGAAAAAATGTGATGATAGTAAAAATAAGAACAAAAAGGTATCTTTTTTAGTGCTCAAGGAAAACAAAGAGGCTCAAGTAACGATGTGTCCATACCACAATAAAGTAAAATGTATTAAAGTATCAACCGGACAACATTCTCCAGACGAAGACGAATTTCACATAGAAGGAACAACTCTAATTAGTAGAAAAAGACCAGAAACCATCCCAGAAGAGCCTAGTGACGTTTCAAGATCTGAAAAATTAGAAAAACCTAAAGAATTCCCAAAGCCTAAAGAAGCTCCGAACTATGTTAATAAAGAAGTACAAAATGTTGATGAATCTAAAAATATCCAGGTCGACAGTTTTGAGTCATCGGAATTCACAGGTGATAGTTCAGAACCTACTGAAACCGAAGATTCGTACATTACCGCGACAAATACACCAAAAGTAGAAGTTAACTACAACACTTCTGAGGAGTCGATACCACAAATTATTCACAAAAAGAATCAAATAAGTGGTTATTACGGCACTAGGTCCATATTGCATATTAGAAATCGTTCAAACGTCAGAAGTAAGATCAAACCAAATCTAGTAATTTTTAAAAAAGTGAACATGTCTGATTTACTAAAAAGGCCTAAAGACCTAGAGAGATTCAGCGACATGCAAATGAAACCAGCCGCTAAGAACACGTTTACAAACTTTAAACAAGACAATGTTGGGTTTTTGAAATCATTTTATGCTATTATGTATATACTGGTTTTTACGGCTCTAAATATGGAATACAAATGTTATTAACACGACAATTTTGTATTATATAAAATTAGATTTCAGAAAACATTTTTTTACCAGTTTTTGTGTAATTATGTCTTGTCGTATAAGAATGTGTCAGTTTTTTAACAATGTAACTTGTGGACAAATACACTTTTTTCACCAATATTTATATTTTTTAAATTAGTATTACCAAATATGGATAGGATCTACTAAGGTCAATTTGTAGGAAAAATGAAAACTTTAAAAGTTTAACTATCCCCAAAACAGGTAAGTTTAAAGAATTTTAATTAAAATTTAAAATTTTAACTAACGAGAAAAAATGATAAATTTAAAGAATTTTAATTGAAACAAAACATAAAGAAATTACAGCCGAACAAATTACAACTCCTAGCTTTTATGTATTAGTATTCTAATAAATTTCTAGAAAATGCATAAAATTTTACTTTAGTACAAAAAGCATTTATACTCCAAAACAATGCAGAAATATATCGAGCATCTCAAATACTTATCAAGCACTAAATAATCAATATACCAATGATTAAGAAACTTTCTTTTGCACTTATTCAAATGACCAATTTTGTGATTTTCATCAATTATTGCAAATCTTCCACAAAGATACTTATTAGCATTAACTATTTTTTCTTAACATTTATAGTAACTGGTTATCTACTACCTCTCTTCTGATGCGGGTAATGTAGCAATTCTCGTAGTAAGACTTTTTGAAGTTATAACTTATGGGAAGGTAAACTGATTTGTAACGTAACACATTACGGTGCCACTATGTCTAGTAGGCAGGTTACTCACAGCGCTAGCCTCTACTCAGTGTTCAGTATGCGATAGACATAATGTTGACAGAGAGAATATAATTTTAAACTGTCACCAAAACTGTCTTGAAAGTGATTATCACGAAGTATCCGCTGGGTGCGAAGGATAGGGTGGGAGAACCACGAATCGATCGCAGCGCTCACCGTGGCTAAAAAAGGAACTTAAGGCGGACGATTAATCACTTTTTACTAAGGATTTTACATGGATTTCACTTATCCATGCGTCGATTTAAAAAGTAAATAAACCTTCGTCACGAAACCTGCTGTACAGTCAACTGCAACAACAATGGCAAAAATAGTGATCAGAAATTCTATAAATTTCCACAAAAAGTTGGAAACGAGAACAACGTGTGAAGTAGTGGATAATCGCTATCAAGAGGAAAAAGCTAATAAGCTAACTTGAAAAGCAACATTTTAAATATTTGCTATATTTAGTAGATACCTATGTTGTAGGAAGCATCACGTTTTATTTTTACGTCTTGCACATGTTAAGCCAAAACTAATTCTTTACCTTTGTTGGTTGTTTGAGGTTGGAAAGTTATGTCGTGAGTGATTGCTTGAAAAACAGTTTTAATTATTAATTTGGCCATGTTTAACTGAAAATACACAAAACGTCTGCATTATTAACGGCGTTATAATCATATTATTATCATCTATAATGCGATAATCGATTACATTTATTTATTTTTTTAATTACTTCACGTGAAGTCCGCCGTGATAAAGCCCATCTACACTACTTAAAATTTAATGATTTTGACATTTAAGACGAAAAATAAAAAAGATAAATATTATTATCGACGCTATAGATTTACATGATCAATACATTTGGGTAGAAAACTAATAAATTACGATGTTTCATTGGAAATAATTATTTGTTTACTTACTTTTCGTAATGACAGTTAGCCATTTGATATTTCAAAGTCCGCCGTAATAGGGAATATGCATGTATTTTTTTTATTCGTTTAATTCACTTTTCACTTCGTTTTAATATAGTAAAAAATAAAAGTATTGTTGAAAATGTACTAATTAAATTTTAAAAAAATAAATAAAAAGTCGCTTAAATTTGTCATGTTCAAACGCTCCATTTTGCGCGCGCTTCGGAATCGTCACATCGCACCACCTGTCAGTGACATTTGTTTACATTTAGTGTGATTATTTGAGATTTTTGAGTTTAATTCGCTGTGAAATCATGCAAAAAGATAAAAAACCATTTTACCGATATTTACTACACACAGTACAAAACACCACAGGATATAATTAAAACACAATTTTAAGCACAAATATCTTGTAAACACAAGTAAACAACTCAAAGGGATGCGATGTGACGTAACGTCGCTTCGACCAATTATGGGTCGTTTTCTCAGATTTGAATATCGCGCACAAAATTAACATTTTAATTTAAGTTTTATGGAATGAAGTCCAAATTAAATATAGAAATAATGGTTTAGATATAATTTTAAGAGCATAAAGTATTGTTGATATTAAAATCAAATAAATCTAAATTACATGCATATTCCCTATCATCGCGCACCCAGCGGATAGGAGTCTACACGGTCTAGGCCTTTGAATATAAAACCTGTTTTATATTCAAAGGTCTAGGCTTTTCCATAATATTTCTGGTCACAATAATAAACCCAGATCATAGTTCTATTTTTTTGCCACTGGCGGCGCGAGTAATCAGGAGAACCGGTGTTTATGACATTTATGCCATTTAAATGTCGCGAAATTAAATTCGATATATAATATTAATATGGAGGGTAGAGGTAAGGAGAACGATCTTAAATGGGAAATGATTAAAAATGTGTCCACTTTTTAGAGGTACATAACACTTCTCAAACTTGCCACTACAATGGCGCTAAAGTAGATGTAGGGTACAGAATGAATGTAGCAGTTTTTGACAAATTGATTGAAATGTCGTATGATTTCGTAATATAAGTACTATAAAAAAACGTGGTAATGAATTTTTAAATACTTATTCACTTATTGCTGGAAAATAATCATTAATAAAATTTCATTTTATATACTTTATTATTATCTTATGTATGTGTCATAATAAAGCGGAAATGTGTCTTTCCTTGTTTATTTATCTATCCTACTCTAAGAAATTATGGCGCTTTTTTTAAAATTTACCCTACTACGATCGTAGCGCCACCCTTATTTACCACATTTTGACGGACACTTTCAATACCCTCCATAAATATTAATTTATTTATTTAAAATTAGTTGTCATAAAAGCTGTCAAACTTCCCGTGTAAGGATTTAAACTAGTATCTCTTGAACACGGGCGCACTCTACCGGCAATAGTTCTGTCCCCTAAATTGATACCATTTGTTTAACATTACGTTTAAACTCCTGGTATCTATACTTCGTAGTGATTATAAAAAATATAATGAAACAAGCAGAAGATCATCCTCAGATCATTACAGAATCTCCTTAGGTAAGTTTAATAATATAATTCGATTTATCAATAACATTGTAAACAATATAGATAAAAAACAGCCTTAAATCTTGTACATAAAATTTAAGTGATAAGTAAAGTTTTTCTCAAGTTAAACAATTTCAATATTAAATAGTTCAACTTGGATTAGTTGAAGTTATCACTTCTGTCACGCGTCCCGAGACGCACACGTTTTTTTTATTATAGATATTACCACCGCTCTTCCAGCCCCAAAAATTTCTTTAAAAAAAGTTGTTTATACCTAATGAAAGAGCTTAATTTGCACCTTTCAAAAACGTATTTTTCATAATTTGCACCCTCGCCCTTTTTTTAAATTTTGCTTTACTTAAACCAGATTCAAATGCTCATATCTCACTCCCTAAAGTGTATGTCGATATGCACCTTCTACCAAAAATTTGCAATTTTAATTTTCTAATTTGCACCATCGTAAAATTTGCGAAAAACGGTATCAATTATTATAAAAATTAATAAAATCATTTCCTGGCTGATGTACGTTCAGAAATAAATAATGCGCATACGTTCACTACCGCAGTTACTTATTTCTGACAGCAGTCCGAAACTAATTTTATTAATTTTTATAATAATTGTTAGTTTTTCGCAAATTTTACGATGGTGCAAGTTAGAAAATTAAAATTGCAAATTTTTGGTAAACGGCGGATACCGAAATACTCTTTAGGGAGTGAGAAATGAATATTTAAATCTGGTTTAAGTAAAGCAAATTTTTAATCAAATTTATCAAAAAAAGTACGAGGGTACAAATTATGAAAAATACATTTTTGAAAGGTGCAAATTAAGCTCATAATCATTTTTTTTAATGAAATTTTTGGGGCTGGAAGAGCGGTGGTATAGATATTTTAGCGATTTTTAGAAAGTTTTTATATTTTCGCCGTGTTCTTTGTCCTTTTCTCTGCCATTCCGTGGAATTTTGTAATCGAATTTAAACCTATTTCCCGACTAGCTAGAGCTCTAAAATTTTCAGGATAGTTAAGAACTGGATGACAATGCATGTTTCAAGTTGGTTTAGGTATATACATAGATTTCGAAATTTATACTGAATTGTTATTAAATATGATTTAAGTTGTGTATAGATGTTATCATTTTGAAAGTTTTTAAATAAGTTGTTCGTAGCTCATTTGGATAAGCGTCCCTTGAGCGTCCCATTGTGACAGTTCTGTTATGTTATCAAAATGGGATCGATTACGCGAGAGAGAAGTTTTTTTGTTCTACATGTGAAATTTTAACTGTTAATAAAATAAACTAATTTAGAATGTTTTTTTAGACTGTACTGTGGACTATGCCGTAATCTATCTCGGTAAAGCGCTATTTGCCAAGGGACAGGTTGCACTTAGTAGAGTGCGTTCTCTTGATGGTGTTCGAATTTTATATTTTGACATCACAAAACTTACAGGAAAGGCACACTGTAATGAAGAAGCAATAAAAGAAATGGACCGTATGCGAAATCTTCCTCAAGATGATAAGTAATTTAATTAATTATTTAGTTTCTGTTTCGTTTCATGCTATTTAACGTATACTTGTTTATACTTCTTCTCTTAGTATTTCTTTATGTCAAGTTTTCCTTAAAATGTCCCTCTGTCCGTCCGTCCAACAGGTCTTTAAAAATATGAAACATCATACTTGAGGTTTACACTACACTTAGCCTTTCATACTCATATTACCACGCTTAACCTCCCCGTGGTACGCCAGGAATTACAAAAAAATAAATTTTGGAAACCAAGTTGGTAATAGTTTCTATAATAAATATAACAAAAAATACAATATTTTCTTCAATAAACAAGGGATTAATTTTTTATTTAATAAAATGTAATTAAATATTTCACCCTCAAGTCACGTGACAATGAACACCAATCAAAATGCGTGACGTCACTTGTTGTTAAACAATAATTTTCGCTGTCAAGTAATATAGTGTTTGTTGATATTTGAATATTATTATTACTGTGATGCCCATGAAATTTCTTCGAAATTTGCTCAATTATCTTTTTAAATCAATTTTTAAAGGTTTTCCCATAATGGAAAGTGGATATATTAAGGCAGATAGTTCAAATTTGCCAAGAATTGATTGCTTTACGGTGGCTAATTTCTTCGTAACAAATATTAACTTCTGTTCTACTAAATTTAGAAATGTGAAGACCTCCATGTAAGTAATATACTCAGGATACATTATAATAGTAATCGTAGGTATTTATAAACTCGAAAAGTTAAATTAAATATAATAAAATAATATGATTTTGAGGTTATGTTTTATCTTTTTAACAAATTGTTTCATTTCGTTTTAGTTCCTCGAGGCAGTCATATAGAGACGATGCTGTGGGATATGTCCAACTTCGTCAAGATGCAAAATTGTGCACACTTAAGAGCAAATTTTGCCCGGAATGTAAAGTGCCGAATCCCGACGGGCTAGTTAAAGCCACATTTTCCGCATCTTTTTTGTACGTGGAACGTAAATAAATATTTTTTCAGGTGTTTTAATAGTAGTACTTTCACACTGCGGCACCGCACAACATTTATAAAATGTAGAATCCATCTTATTAATACAAAACTACGAAATAACTTTCTATTACATACAACTTAGACAATGTTTAGGAACAAGTGACGTCACAGCGGGCGTTTCACAGGTATCCACGTTTTGGCGCGAAATTTGAAATGGAACTTTAAATAACTTATTTTAAAGGTATTAGTTGTATTAAAAAAATAATAATAAATAGTTTTGGGTATATTTGCTACTTATGCATGGTTTTAAACACTTTTCCAAAAATAGTCCACATCCCTATTGGCATAAAACTTTATAAAATTAATTTGACAATGAATAAATGTGCAATATTTGTTTATAAAATTTAGTATAAAAATGTCTTTTTCGGGTTGATATGAGTTTTAAATCGATTACAATATTCCCACATAATATACAAATTTAAGTAAGAAAATAATTTAATGATAGTAATATGACTTATAAATCAACAAAAAAAAACTTTCTACTATAAATAGTTATTTGTGACACAAGGACGGAAAATGACATTTTGCAAGAGCGAGTAAAGTTGTGTAGCCGAGGTGCGTAGCACCGAGGCGAAACAATACGAGCACTTGCAAAATATTTTTCGGACGTGTAACACACACTATTTTTTGGTCCAACTAATTTTTAATATTTTCAAAAGTTCTGTTATGTTCAAGACTTGACAGATTGTGCTAACTGAACTAAAACCACTTACTAGAAGACAGCCGACAGATATAAGCGCCACATTGGATGTTAAATATTATAGTTGTGTTGTTGTGTATTGTGTAATAACTTGTTTAATACTTAATATACGTGTTTAGCTTCAGCAGTTATTAGTGTTTTAATTAACATATGTTGCAAACACAACAAGTTCAAAAACTTTTTACTTTGTGACATACAAGATTAGATGTTTATATAAAGATGAGAGAATGAACTATTTTCATAAATTGGCATAAATGTCAAATTTTAAAATACAAGTAGTGAGAAAAATTAAATGTAAATTAGAATCCTGCTTATCTTTAGAAAAAGTTATAGGTAAGTTTAGTATATTATACGCAGTTTTTAAATAAATTTGATTAAAATTTGTATTATTCATTATGTATTTTTGATGACTTAAAATTTAAACTCATAGCCGCCATCTCCAGATAATCTAAAAGCTACTTTGCCGGCCTAGGCCGGAAAATGTCATTTTCCGGACGATTTTGAAGTAATTAATAGTATTGTTTCTGGACGGAGGACCAAAAAAGTTTTTTTTATAAATTGTGATTATTTGACATGAGATCTAACTCATCGATTCCCTGATTACGAAAAATATTATATAAACGAAGAAACCGTTAGAGCTATATAAGAGATACGCTGGACGTAGATAAAAAGATACATAAATTGCTCGTTTAAAATTATAGGATTTTGCTACGCACAAACAACTCAATAGGGCTGTGTTTCCTTTATCAGATTTTTTAGTCCATACATACAAACTTATACACACACTGTAAACATTAAAACTTAAGTATTTCTTTTTGTAGCGTAAAATAATCATGTCAAGAGAAAATTTACTTACCGTCATGCCTTTGCTCTCCTTAAGAAATGTATAAGCCATACCTCCTCCAATTATCATTTCATTTACTTTATCTAGTAAATTTTCAATGAGCTGAATTTTATCAGCAACTTTAGCACCACCTAAAATTGCCAAGAATGGCCTACGAAAAAAACAATTGTTAATATTGTGTCCATCTAATTTTAAAAAATTACCTCTCAGGATTATCTAAAGCTTTTGCAAAATATTGCAGTTCCTTTTTCAACAAAAAACCTGATGCTCTTTTCTCGAAACCTTCACCAAGCATAGATGAATGTGCACGATGAGCAGTACCAAAGGCATCATTTACGTAGAGATCACCAAGTTTACGCAGACTGGCTCTGAATTCCTTTACCTTGGCAGAATCAGCTTTGACTTTATTACCACTAGCATCAACACCTTTGCCTATTCAAAAATTATAGAATGTTACTATAAATGTGATATTAGTATTGATGAAATTAACGACGAGTAGTATACAAATCGCTGTTAACTTCACCGTAAAGTATAAAGAAGTTTCAGAAAATATAAAATTACCTTCCTCTTCAATATGGTAACGAAGATTTTCAAGTAAAATAACAGATCCAGGTTCTGGGTCAGCACAAGCTTTTTCAACTTCTGGTCCCACGCAGTCTGGCAGGAATGTAATTTTTCTGTAATTTGATAATTTTCTATAGTTTTATGAAGTTCTATGAATGTTAAGATTAGAGTGGAGTAAAATAAAATATATTAGGTACTTCATAACTATGTAAATTCGACTAGTCCGATCTATTTTTAAAAACGGACAATTTCTGCCTTATTTAACAAGTGCAAAAATTCCCTGTATATTGTGAAGTCACGTGAAATTGAAAACCGATGCCATTTGGAACAACTTCAATGTACAATAAACATAATTCATATTGTTTTTTAACTTCCCGCAATTTTTTTTTTTTAAGTTTTTGTGTTTACCGTTTTTCGAAAATCTAGTTTTCATCGGATCTAACCGTTTTGTGGTCTTTGGAACGTCCCCTGACTATTTTTACGAGGGTGTTTGTATGTCTGTGTGTATGTATGTATGTATGTATGTACGTGTGTGTGTATATGTGTTTTGTGCGCGCGCGCGCGTGTGTTTGTGTGTGTGTGTGCGCGTGTTATGCGTGTGTGTGTATGCGTGCGTGTGTGTGTATGCGTGCGTGTGCGCGCGCGCGCCTTGGTGTGCGCGCTTGTGTGTGTGTAAAATACAAGAAATGGAATTTCATAAAAATATATATACAAGAATTTAGAAATTCGATTATGAATTTCAAAAATTAAAAGATACATTTTTTTTAATTGTGACAAACAATTTAAGTTTAAAAAAAAACAACTTCAATTTTTTTAAAAAATTTCACCATGAACCCAACATAAAATATTCCCAAAACACAAAAATCTACAAATTTTGCGGTATTGATTTTTTAATAGTATATTACGTAACAAGAGTGGTAAGTAGGACATTACGTACGAGTGCGTAATTACACGAGTACGTAATACTTCTTACCACTCGAGTTACGTACTATGCTTTATCTACGACTCAATATTTTAATTTTAATCCAAATAGTTGACATCTCTAAAAAAATATATGACGTACGTACTGTACTGATATCTACTCCTTTGACAGTAAATATCATTTATACTCATTGTCACCATGCAGGGTAAGTAAGCTATAACGCACAGTTGTGCGTAATGAAACGTCATTCCAACATGACGTTTCATTACGCACAACTGTGCGTTATAGCTTACTTACCCTGCATGGTGACAATGAGTATAAATGACATTTACTGTCAAAGAAGTAGATAATAGTATATTGCGTAACAAGAGTGGTAAGTAGGACATTACGTACGAGTGGAAAAGTTACGAACGAAGCCGCGTAGCGGCTAGTGCGTAATTACACGAGTACGTAATACCTGTTACCACTCGAGTTACGTTCTATGCTTTATCTACGACTCAATATTTTAATTTTAATTCTAAATATTTGACATCTCTAAAAAATATATGACGTACGTACTGTACTGTTATCTACTTCTTTGACAGTAAATGTCATTTATTCTCATTGTAATGAAACGTCATTCCAACATGACATTTCATTACGCACGACTGTGCGTTATAGCTTACTTACCCTGCATGGTGACAATGAGTATAAATAACATTTATTGTCAAAGAAGTAGATAAAAGAAATTCTTGCTAATACAGGAATAATTTTATATTTCTAAACTCGGTTATTTGAGAAAAAATCAAATTCGAATATCTCATTAACCAAAATAGATTTGAATTTGCGATTTTGATGTTTTGAATATAGGTTTTCTGTTGATTGGAATAAATTTTTGAAGTAGGTAATCTAAAGAAAAATTGCAACTTTGTTTTTTTGGAAAAATTCTAATATTTTAAAGATCAAATTTTGGATGTCTTGAATGTCAGAGTATATTATAATCTATCTATATTCTATCTATATCTTCTATACATATAATAAAACTGTAGGAATGTATATGTTTGTGCGCGCATCACATGAAAACTACTGATCCTATTCGAATGCGGTTTTCAAAGACGTATTTGTCTTCTTTCAACTTAACATCTGGTGTATAAAACATTCTTTCCCCACCCCTTTAACGGGATGAGGAAAGAAATTTTTATACAAAAATCAACACGCCACGCGAACGACGTCGCGGGTAAATCGAAATAGAACCCAAAAATGTGGTTAGATTTTTTTTGTCTGTCTGTCTGTATGTTTGTACGCGCATCACATGAAAAATACTGATCCAATTCGAATGCGGTTTTCACAGATGTATTTGTCTTCTTTCAACTTAACATCTGGTGTATAAAAATTTCTCTCCCATTCCTTAAATGGGGTGGGGTAAGAAATTTTTATACAACAATCACACGCCAAGCGAACGACGTTGCGAGCACAAGTAGTGATATAATAATAATAGTATTGTCTTGTAGTCTAAAGTATAGTAAACTAGACCCACTTGGATAGGAATTATTTTTACGATTTTACCAGGGGAAACTCAAAAGAACGTCATTGTATGAACGAACCTAGTAAAATATGTATTTAATGTTGCTTTTTATTTCCCGAGTCACACCTGTACGCCCATGATGTATTTGTCTTCTTTCAACTTAACATCTGGTGTATAAAAATTTCTCTCCCATTCCTTCTGGAAACAAACTTCTGGAAATATTCCGTTTGATATTTTGGATTTTTATTGGAGCCAAACAAAGGTTGGGTATGATTCTATATTTTCTTTTTCACTTGTCTCTATGGAGGATGTTGAAAGGGTCATATTCAGCATTAAATCTAATGCAGTAGGTCCGGATGATATTTCTATACAGATGCTACAGTTGTGTTGTCCTACAATTTTGCCAATTCTCACACATATTATTAATACATGTCTTCTTGAAGGTACCTTTCCAAAAAAATGGGGCGAAGCTAATGTCACTCCGATTCCCAAAACTAGAAATTGTACTAATCTTAATGATATACGTCCAATAAGTATACTTTCTACGTTGGTAAAAATTTTAGAAAAGATTGTTGACTACCAGCTTAGAAAACACCTGTCTAACTTTAATCTTCTACCCGAAACACAGTCAGGCTTCCGTCCAGGATATGGTTGCGCGAGTGCATTAGCTGCAATACTTGATGATGTTATGTCATCCCTTGATGTTCATCGAAACACAGCTCTGATACTGATAGACTACTCGAAGGCATTTGATACCGTTGACCATGATCTACTTTTGGCTATTCTTCACTATTTAGGTCTCTCCGACAATGCTGTATCCTTTTTTGCCAGTTATTTGGATTGTAGGTCACAGAGGGTAAAAATTTCTGAAGAGTTGTCTGATTCACTGATGTTGCATCATGGTGTTCCTCAGGGTTCTGTTCTCGGTCCTCTCTTATTTTCAATTTACACATGTCATATTTATAACTGTCTCGAGGTTTGTAAGTTTCATTTATATGCTGATGACTCCCAGCTTTATTACTCTTTGATACCAAGGATGTTGCTACAGCGGAGTTGGTCATTAATAAAGATCTACAGAATCTTTTATGTGTATCGTCCAAACATGGCCTCAAAATAAATCATTCAAAATCGTCTGTGCTGCTATTTTGTAGCAATAAGGATCGCAACTTTCTTCAAGAAAATCTCCGATTGTATATTGACACTGAGCTCAGGTTCAGAGAACATGTTGCTAAAATAACTAATCGTGCTTATAATTCTCTTAGAACCATTTATTCTTTTCGTCATTCTTTGTCACCTCCAGTACGAAAAATGCTCTGTGATTCTCTCGTTTTGAGTCATTTTAATTTTTGTGATATTGTATATGGCCCATGTCTTGATGTTTACACTTCTTCTCGGATACAAAAAGTCCAAAATTCATGTTTGAGGTTTATTTATGGCATACAAAGGAGGCAGCATGTATCTCATGCTTTGGTGTGGTCCGGCTGGCTAAACATGGAAAACAGAAGGAGTCTTCATTTTCTTTCTTTCTGTCATAAGGTAATCATCTTTAAAACACCACCGTACCTGTTTAATCGAATTTCATTTAGGACGGATGTTCATAATCTTAATTTACGTCATCGTGGTCTTCTCACTATACCCCGACACGGTAGCTCATTATTTCGCCGTTCGTTTTCATTTAATATCGCATCGTCTTATAACAATATCCCTGCTGAATTTAAATTATTGAGTCCGTCCGTATTTCATCGGAAAATGAGAATGATGCTATTGATTTAACTGTGCGTTTGAGTCTGTGTGTTGGTGGCTCAAGCATATATCTAAATTACATTATGTAGAATAGGGTGTAGAGCGGACAGTGAGCTAAGAATATCCTACTTTTAAGAATTTATTTTTGTTGTGGATTAATTTGGGTTTTGGGTTCTGGGGGTAGAGAGAGGCATCTGCACTTGTTGCAGGTGAATCTATCCAGAACCTATTGTCATGAAAAAGTTTAATACCTTTATTCAATTAAAACCTATGTTTTTATTAGAAACTAAATTATGACTGCCATCATGTCACATAGATTGTTATATTTTTGTATTTTTTATCTTGACAATAAACAGCTATTATTATTATTATTATTATTATTATTATTATTATTATTATTATTATTATTATTAAATGGGGTGGGGTAAGAAATTTTTATACAACAATCACACGCCAGGCGAACGACGTTGCGAGTACAACTAGTGATATAATAATAATAGTATTGTCTTGTAGTCTAAAGTATGTCACATGGTTACAGTATAGGTTATATAATATCCTGCACTATGTTTTTGAGGTTGTTTCTAAAAAATGTATTTCAGTTCACTTTTTGGAAAATTATAATGTATTTTATAAATATTCTTTCATTCATCGCATTATATATATGCGTATAGGTTACCTACTTCTTCGGGATTTATAGCATATAATGATTTTGCTAAATCATACCCATACAAATTTCTAAACCCGGGCGCGTGCATAGAAGTATATTTTCTACCGGCAGTCCAACTGACTACCACACACGTTTTTTTATCTGTTACCTCGTCACAGCATCTGTTATTAATTATTAAACTTCTACAAAAGTAAAAACAAAAAAATAACAAAAACTTTTGGTAATCTGTAACAATCCTTGTTTGTAAATAACATACACGATTCGCTGATAAGTGATATATTAAGTATAAACAATGTTGTAATTTTGAAATACCAACGTAGAACATTCTTGGTAATAACAATGATATACCTATTTGCTGTTTGTTCTTATCAAAATTTTTGTTTGTTTATCAATTTTGAATGCATTTTAATTCATAAAATTGTATCTATTTATAGTTACATCTTTAATTAATGTGGTCTAAAAACAATATTTATTACTGAAATTTGAATCATTAACAACATTGTTCCAACAAAAAAAAAACGAGTGTGGCAGTCAGTGGGACTGCCGGCAGAAGTTATACTTCTATGCACTTACCCGGATTCATAAATTTGTATGCAAACGATTTAGCAAAATCATTATATGATATTCATGTTCAGCGACCCCAAAAACCTCCTAGTACCAAGTGCACACTCTTTTTGTATCCAATTTGCATAAAATCTTAAGCACCAAGTATTTCAAAGACCATCGCCATTATTATAATCGTATTTAGCGACTCAAAAAACCGCCGAGTACCAAGTGTGCACTGATTTCGTACAGAATTTACATAAAACCCCAGGAGAAGAGGTAAATACCCTAGACACCAAGTACCGCGGAGATATTCGTGTTCAGCGACTCAAAAAACCCCGAGTATATAAATTGAACCCATTTTCAGCAATACTTACCGAGTTGTAAGTTTTCTCTCTATTGTATGTTGATGTTCGGAATGCACTTTTCGAATGCAGAAATACAATTTCCCATTTTTACATTATAAAAAATAGCGACAAAAAAACGCATTCCGATTTATCTTACGTTAGAAAATTCGGAGGTTTTGGTGCTTTATGTCCTCGACTATTCGTAAAAACTCTGTTTATGTAGCCTTAAAGCATACAGCAGAATATACTGCAACCATGTGACGGTACTTTACTGAATATTATTATTAATATAAAATGCTAAACTTTATATAAATACTTACGTGACAAAATTATAAAATAAGCTGTCAAATAATCATTTGGTCCGTCACTATGATATTCATACATTAGTTCAGACTGTTTTTTGTTTATCTATTCCTTTTCAATATACTGAATGTTGAAACGGTATTCAAAGGACTTATAGTTATGACTAATAACATGTGATAAATATTTCATCTTTGTTTTTACCGATACCGACCAATAAACCTTATAAGTTGTCTGTCTCTCTCTTACTCACACCATTACATATGTAATGATTTTTCTCATTTAACTGTACACAAATCTTTTCCACCGAGTGCACGAATAGAAGTATAACTTCAAAAACAACGAAATTAATAATATTCACCTAAATTATTATATTACATAACAAGTTTTGTCAAAAAATATCAAGCGTATATAATAAGTACATATTTTTTTACCTGCTAAGAACATTTTCAAGTTCTCCCACAACAGGTTTCAAAGTATATTTAGGATTAGGAGTTCCATCAGGTCTTCCCAAGTGTGACATAAGAACAACACTTTTGGCCTTTTTGTCCAAAGCGAATTTGATTGTATCCAAAGCGGCAACAATTCTTTGATTATTTGTAATTTTTCCATCTTTGAGAGGTACATTAAAGTCTACCCTATATAAAATAAAACAAAAAAAATAATTAACCTAACACCTAACCAATACCACTAGATTGTAGAAAAAACAAAAACCGGTACAATTATAATAATGGTTAGTAAATTACCTTATCAATACTCTTTGGTTTTCTAAATTTAATGCATCAATAGCTAATTTGTTTAAAGCCATTTTTATTGGTAAAGAAATTCGTCTTCTTAGCAAATGCACTCCCTTACTAAAGTTTTGGAGAAGTGTCAATGTCATGTGGAGGTCACTCCTCGCTCCAATTGTCAAAAATATCGATAAAGAAGGCAACTTTAATTATTTGAATTTGCTCGACTGTTCTTGCTGGTTTATGCTAGACTTCTTAAAGAAATTGTTTGCATTGATGGTTTTATTGTTTTGGTGTAAGAGTTTTATTTTTATTGATAAAAGGTCAATGGAACATAAATATAATTAATATTTTTTTCATCAATCTAAATATATGCAGTCTAAATTCCAAACTACAGAGAAAGAAAAGCTCTATATTTAAGATAAATAAACGTCTGTTTATGATTCGTTCAAGAAGATTCAAAATAAAAGGATTATAACAATAAAAAATAAATTTATTTATAAAACACGTTTATTTATACAAACATATAATTAGACGATAGAAACACTCTTAAATTCAAACACTATTCTGTCCATCTGTGGGCACAATGTGGATTTGTACATACGTAGTAAAGTCTCATTTCTTCTTCAGCTCTTCTTGTTTGTGCTTGAAAGAAAACAGCTTCCCTATAACAAAAAACATCCAAAGTTACTGAATATTTTACAATTTATAATAAAAACCAATACTTACCTATGATTACATTCAGGACACTGATGATCTTCAGTTCTAGGTAATGTTGGGTCAGAAATAACATCAGCAACTATATGAGTCAGTTCGCTAAAAATGAATTATTTGCAATTTAACAACAAAATGTATTCCACAACGAGATGTTTCAAACTTACTCAATTTCGTGCATAATTTTGTTAACATAAATACATTTAGAATCAGCATGTTGCTTATAGTCACAATTTCGACAAGCATATAATAAAATCTTATTTTCTTTATCTTCTTTTGGATATAACATGTTATTGCTAGAACAAAAAGAGTCAAGGTATTTATTAATATGTTCATTGTATCAATTTACCATTCTTGACAAAATCTAATTCCTACAAAACCAGGTCCTTCACTGTGAGAATCGTATCCTGACGGTTTAGCCATTTTAATAAGTTTAAAAATAAAAGTGAAATATGGTAATTGCCTATAATTGCATTATTTTACATCAACATTTAATTATTTGCTTAAAGCTTGAACAAAACTAGAAATCTGTCAAATCATGAAACTTCAAACTTCAACATTGAATATACAAAGAACTTCAATCTATTCTATAACTATAGTTGTATCCAGTTCAATTTTACATTCTTCATTAACAATAAATAAATTGATTTAATACATGTTTACATTTACTAGTTTGTAGTTTCACTTTTTTTAAATTAAAAATATTTAAAGAATTATTCAAATATACAATTAACAAACATTTTAACCAGAGGCTATTTATCCAACAATTCACAAGCACACGTTTTATGTAGAACTTGTTGTTTTATGCACATCATACATAGGACTAAGGCACTAATGTCAATTTGACGTTTTTATGAAAACAAAGATTGTTATTGTTATTGAAAATAATGTCAGAAGTGTGTTTAATTTGTTTAAAAACAAATGAAATTCTTTTAACTGTGAGTAATGATCCATCTGACGATAATGATATTGTACAAAAATTAATGGAATGCGTCCCAGAAATAGTATGTGTACCTTTTTTTATTAAAGTTCAGGAATTAATAACTATTTTTCATTAATTGTCCTTTTAGGACTGGAATTTTAAATTTCAAATATGTAATTTCTGTTCTCAACAAGTTCATGAGGTGTATACTTTTAAAATATTATGCATTAATTCATATAAATCATACTGGCTTCTAAAAGATTCCAAAACAGAGCTAAAAGAAGAAATAATAGAGAACACCGAAGAAAAGTATGGTGAAAATCTTGATAACGATAATGATTTACCAGTAGAAAGTAAAGAACAATTGCCATCTGATAATGAGTATGATTCTGCGGAATGCAAAACAGAGCCAGAGGATACGCATAAAGAGACAAAAAGTAGGATCAAAAAAGGAATTGAGAGCAAAAAAGTACAATGTAAAATTTGCTTAAATACTTATGCATCCAAATATGTATTAGCAAGGCACATAAAAGTCTGCCAATTAAAACATAATGGTAAGTTAGAGGTTTTAATCACTGTGTGTTGTGTTTGTATATTTTTTTATTATTATCTTTGTTAATTTTTAAGTAATTGTAACTTTTACAACTAAAGAATAGTCTATTCTTATTCAATTAATCCAATTAAATTTGTATTACTTTTAAAAAATAGTACAAATGCAAAATAAAAAATCTCTCTAAACTAATATTTCTGAACTTTCTTTTTCTAAATAAATTTGTGTAGTCTACTTAAATTTTATACTAATTTCCAATATTCTTCTGCTAAAATCTTTAAAACTTTATGTATAAAACCAATGTATATTTTTTATTGTTTACGTTCTACGAATCCATCATTTGATCTGAAAAATTTTTCACACTTTTTTTTTTATAATGTATAATAATGGGTTGAGGACAATAAATGATTTAGAAAAAATAGTTTTAAGAATTGCCGACTCTTTAATTTATTTCAAACTTTTCAATGCTACAACAATAAATATGTATCAATTGACTTATTTTACAACATTATAGAAATAATTACGTAGACAATTTTGTTTTTTTAAGACAGTTAAAATAATATAATAACAAATAAACAATTAAAATTGTAGTTATATATAAATGTGACACTGACAAATAACGTTCAATGCAAAAACAATTTTATATTGGATCAGAAAATTATAAAATAACTTAACAAATAAATAAGATAAAAGAATATTTCTGTGACATACCATTTCCATATATTAGTTTTCAGACGTTGAAATACGAAAAAACTAACTGTATAATACCATGTTTCACACAAACAAGACAAAAAATATATACACCCAGAGTACATAAGTATTATCATTAGAATAGCTGCAGCAGAATTGACGAAGAATGAATACGTTTTAATTTTATATTTACTTGCAAATATAAATAATGTGGTAATATGTGTTAAATTAAAGTATCCGATCTGAAGTTTATTGTCTTGTTTTTCTGAATATGTAATTTAAATTTATTGTTATTAAAGTCTAAAATCTCCGGGTTTTCTTGATCAAAGTCATGTTTTTCCCTGAAATGGTGATGAGCTAAAGCCGTTGCATTATTTTGTTTTTATTTTCTTGACAAAGAGAATAATAATAACTACCAACTTATTCAAGCTGGAGTACCACAAGGTAGTGTCTTAGGCCCCTTTCTTTATCTTTTTTACACTGCTGATATCCCAACAACAACTAACACCGAACTAGCCACATTTGCCAATGACACATCATTGTTTGCACTGGATTTGAATCCCGTGATAGCTGCTGAAAAACTTCAACACCATCTTGATCTGCTCCAAAAGTGGAAACTTAAAGTCAACAATGGAAAATTAGTACAAATCACATTCACAACAAGACCAGTCGTATGCCCTCAAGTTACACTAAACAATTACTCTATTCCAATAAAAAATGAAGTAAAATATCTAGGTCTTCATCTTGATTAAAGACTAACTTGAAAAACTCACATTAGAGCTAAAAAGCAGCAATTAAATATTAAAACACGATAAATGAACTGGCTCATTGGTAGAAGATCTCAGCTATCGCTAGAAAATAAATTAACAGTTTACAAAACCATATTAAAACTTATATGGACCTATGGAATAGAACTCTGGGGATGCGCGAAACCTTCAAATATAAAAAAGTTACAGACATATCAGTCAAAAACGCTAAGAATGCTAGCAAATGCCCCCTGGTATGTTTCAAACCAGACACTCCACGAAGACTTGAAAATACCATATATTACAGAAGTCATAAATTCACGAGCCACCAAGCACAGAGCCAGAAACCTCAACCATGAAAATGAATTGATCCACAATCTCACTAATGCCCCGCTAGCTGAGGAAGACTCAAAAGACACTGGCCTGAGGACCTATTGTAAATGAAGGTGAACCGGCAATGGCCGGCAACCGGTCCGCGACATTTGGGCGCCGCCGTTTGGGCGCTGACATTTTGGCGCGAGGACATTTTGGCGCCGCCGTTTGGGCGCGGGGACATTTTGGCGCGAGGATATTTTGGCGCCGCCGTTTGGGTCCGAGCAAATGTTTTGAAAGTTTGAATCCATAAATTAAAAGCAAAACGTATACATGACATTTATTTGTTTTTATTTACTTTTCAAAGGAAACATTTTGACTTACAAAATAGATATAATAAATATTCAATTTACATAAAGACCACATTTTATAAACATTAATATTATTAAGACATATTATTAGACATTATTCATTAACATTAGTCATTATTAGACAACATTAATATTATTCTAGCATAAAATTGTGCGTTAAACCTCTAAGATATTCTAATTCAGTTCTTATTTCTATTGTGTTTACAATGCTTTTAATTCGTTGATCAGCTTGCACATATCTCAACCTTTTTGGAGGGGGTAGATCACCACGCAAAAACTTTTCGAAAAAATTGTCTCTACCTTTTTGTACTGTTCTGAGCCCATCTATAAATTTCCAAATCGAGGGATGGTCAAAATCTAGTTCGCTTTGTAGTCGCCGATGGGCCGCTTCTGCAAAATTATTGGTTCTGCTTTCATCGGTTAATACCCTATCATATACACTCCAGATATGTGGGGAAAACAGTGGCGTACGTCTAGTACCGTTTCGGTTTGGTCGTCCGATATAGTTGTCCTCAAACCAGTTTAGTACAGGAATGAGCTCATTTGGTGCAGATTCTTCCAAACGTTCAAAATATCGGCTCACATGAATTGGTGGAACAAATGCTAAAGATCCTATGCATTTCACAGCCATGTTAAACTCTGCGTCCTCATTGAAGTTTCTTGTGAGGTGGCACTCTGCAACTTTTTTTTTGATATTTTTCATTAGGTGGAATAGGCAACCATTTAAATTGGAATTTGGGAAGGCCTCACCTAGAGCACCAATGACCGCTTGCTCGTAGTCAATTGATATAGAATCAGGCTGTAAATTTGGCCACATAGTTTTAATGTTAGCGAACAGATTATCATACGTTTGCCGTCTTTTATTCGGCAGTAATGCATATAAGATCGGAAACCCAAATCCTTGTCTCTCTGCAAGTATTGCATAAATTTGTGAAAAAAGTGGTGGTGCTTGACGGAATGTGCCATCCATAAAAAGTGATTTCATGTGGTCACACCATTCAATGTTGCTATTTCTACCAAATACTAAAATTCTGTCGGGATCTTCTGGCCCAGTATCAATAAGTAAAAACAGCTCTACCCGTCCTGGAACCGGTTCATAAAATTTGTAAGAATTTGGAATGTTAAGGCTCTCTAAATCTGTGGGAGTGGGAGGCATAGCGGCTATTTTATTTCTTTTCCTTTGGATTAACTTCCTTACTGCTTCCTTGTCTGGCATCTTTCCTTGGACAGCTGGTCCAGTGTCAGCAAGAACATGATTCGTAATTTGAACTGGAGTTTCCATTGTTTCTTCCGCTCTTCGTTTCATTTGGACCTGATTAAGAAAATGTATATGTTAGGTTGGATTTTCCGGGTTCGTAATATTGGTTTCTCTAGGTTTCAGGTGTTTATCCATAATCTCCAGTAAAATTACAGGATGTCACAATATAGTGTAGAAAAGAAATACTTATAGTAACGCATTTTACACACTCAAATAAATAGAAAAGGTAGTGACTTTATCGCGAATTATTCTGGCCTTACTATCTGACTTTTAATTATAATCGAATGTGTCCCATCTTGGCACATTTAAAAAATTTCTGAATTTCAGATTTTTAAAATTTTCAAAAAAACGATGAAATGGCCGTAACTTTTTTAAATTTGACCCGGGGCGGTTTTCTTGTCAAAATTTTTATTTCTAAATCTGCTTTTTTGAAAAAAAAAAATGTAGAAAAAGTATGGACATCCATCTTCAACGTTATTTTTGAAATTTTCCGAAAAAAAAAACGGAAATTTTGAGATGATTGTCATTTTTAATTTTTTTCTTTTTTTATTATAAAAACATTTCCCACAAATTCTCTAGTTTTCAGAGTGGGATTTAAAGAAAAATGTAGAAAAAGTATAGATATCCATCTTCAACGTTATTTTTGAAAGTTTTCGATAAAAAAACGGAAATTTTGAGATGATTGTCATTTTTATTTTTTTTTTCTTTTTTTTATTATAAAAAATAGTTCCCACAAATTCTCTAGTTTTTAGAGTGGGATTTAAAAAAAATGTAGAAAAAGTATAGATATCCATCTTCAACGTTATTTTTGAAATTTTCCGAAAAAAAAAAACGGAAATTTTGAGATGATTGTCATTTTTAATTTTTTTTCTCCTTTTTTATTATAAAAACATTTCCCGCAAATTATCTAGTTTTCAGAGTGGGATTTCTTCGTTAACTATATTTTTCTTTTTCTATTAAAAAAAAAAAAAAAATTTGTACTCCCCTTATTTTTAAGTAACACTACTCAGAAATTTGTTTCGAATATATACCTACAGAGAATCTCGAAAAACCAATAAAAGTAACAATTTAAAACGGTGTTCTGTTTATAAAACGTTTAAAATTTCAATTACTTTAAAAAGTCAGAAAAAAAATAGAAGGTGGGCTCGGATAGCCCCGTGTAATGTTTTTTTTTTCTTTCCGAAACTTCATTTTGAAACAAATTAAATAATAACAAATTATGAATAAAGTCGATTTATTATTATTACTTTAACCCCATCCCTAGATATTTTTTAATAGTTTCTCCTAAATAACTTACACTATTTTGCATTCTTTGTTTAAAACCTTTTGTGTAAAAAATTGGTAAAAACTTCAATTTTCGGGTATTAGTTTTGCTTAATGCATTTAACAAATGTCCAGTGTTCCTCACAAATATTGCTTACTTTTTCTCGTAGATTACGAATCTGTAATAATTCAAGGTATAGGTTTTATTTAAAAAATGTTACCGCTTCGGCGCCAAAATGTCCCAGCGCCAAAACGGCCGGCGCCCAAACGGCAGCGCCAAAACGGCAGCGCCCAAATGGCGGCGCCCAAACGGCGGCGCCCAAATGTCCTGCTCCACCTACTAAGCCAAAATCGGAGTCATCATATTTACTAAATACTAACTTAATGTTTTAGTAGATTGTAAATAAACAGGTTTCAACAGGAAAAAAAAATCTTCTTTGTCGTGTAACCAATATAGCACTTATCACAACCTTTACAATTAACTTTGTAGACCAGGATAGATCTGTTCATTTTAAGTGTATAATATTTCAGTGAATCTAGTGAATAGATCCGAATCTATGAAGAGGATACAAAGCTAAAATGGATTTTTTGTCTAATAGCACATTAAATTTTATGGGATACACCTTCTATATAAGAGAATTTGAAATAAATTTTATTTTGTTTCTTCCTGAAGTTTTCTTTTTTTGATTATATTCATTATAGATCCTGTTAACTAGTTGTGACGGATAACCATTTAGTTGTTTTTTAATAATAACATCATTAGATTTTAAAAAAAAATCAGCACTACTTAACTTGTACGACCGATAATTTAGATTTTTTTATTTTTTGATCGCAACGACTTACTCTGCATTAATTAGATTACTCGTAACTTGAGTTATATTTTGTTAATTTTAATAGTTAATTGAACTGATTAATTTTAACATTTTTTGTAGAAAGTAAAAATTATAATGATGACAAAGAAGCACCTCCAGCTTGTTCAGAATGCTGTCTTACATTTAGAAACAAATATTTACAAAAGCGTCATCAAGATAATGTACATGTTAAAGAAAAGAAATTTAGCTGTGATATTTGTAATAAAAATTTTTCATCTATTGTGTACCTTAATGCCCATAAAAGGTAAGATTACCAAAAATATAATTTATATCTGAAATAAACATTAATGGCTTGTATTTATGTGAAGTTGCAGTATTGCTTAATAATTTCAGATATCATTCGAGAGACCGACCACACGTCTGTTCTTTTTGTGGGAAGGGCTACATAACAGCTAGTGATCTCTATCATCATGAAAAAATCCATGCTAATAAACGTAATTATAGATGTGAGATATGTCCAAAAGCATTTAATACATCTTCTGATTTATATAAACATAAAATATGCGTTCATATGGACCGGTCTCAATGGAAATACACATGTGATGTATGTGAACGAAAGTTTCCATTAAAAATTAATTTAGATAGTCACAAGAAAACTCACACAGGTGAAAAGAATTTTGCATGTCATCTTTGCGATAGAAAATTTATTAACATGTCTGTATTAAAACGTCACTTACAAACTCATTCGGTACTATTTTATTATAAATGTGATATTTGTGATCAAGGATTTAAATATCAAAAATCTTTAGATGTTCACAAAGCAAAAACACATGGTATAGGAACCATTAAAATTACACCAACTATTAAAAAGTTTATTTGTCCTCTGTGTTCGAAGGCTTACTCTGCTAATAATAAATTACAGAAACATTTGAGGGCACATGTGGGAGAAAAGCCATTCAAGTGTCCTGAATGTTTCAAAGGATTTACGGATAAATCATACATTAAACAGCATTTAAAAACTACACACAATTTGCCACAAGAAGGAATTTTGTAAATAATGTTGGTTTCATCTTAATAAATACTTTTAATATATCGGTCTTTGATTACATTCCTTCTTTTTAGATCAATATCTATTTAGGATTTAGATTATAAAGATCAATGTCAAATATATTTTGTATGGTTATCAACAGACCATCTCGGGAATAGTATATATTTATTTATGTTGTATTTACCATAAAAGCGGACCATCCATCGGACCAAGATTTATGTATTTCTTTTTTAATACTATATAATATATATATATATATATATATATATATATATATATATATATATATATATATATATATTTTGATAAGTTTAATTTGAATTGTTTATTAACTCAAATCAGAATACTTCATTTCATATATTTGATGCATATTTGGGTTTATCAACGGTATCTTTGAAGTTTGACACATTTTGAATTAGTAAGGTTAGAAATTTATATACAATTCATGCCTAGAAAACATCATTGGTCTAGGATAGTGTGGTTTTACAGTCATTTTATTGAAAATTTTTTATATTAACTGATTTTGAATCTAATTTTGTTGAATATTAGGAACTCTGACCCTGACATAAGGGAATAGCCGGTAGCATATTTAAATAATCATATTTGAAAATAATTACATTGAGTTAATTCTTACCTATTCACTATTTATATTTAAAATTCAAAATTAATTCATGGTAAGGAATATTTTATAACATAGTAATTGATATATCAAAACAAATTATTATTCATACACACTCTTATATATGTTATAAATTTTGGCGCCCAACGTGGGGCTCTAAACAATCAAAATTAGAGCCTATTCAAATATTCAAAACTTGAGGATTTTGTTAAAATTTTTTTTTTCATTATATTTCGCTCTAAATAATTAAAACTAGAGCCTTTTTAAAGAAAAAAAACTTTAGGATTTTCGGATATTAAAAACACTAGTCAAGAAGACTTTGTTTGGTAATTTTCTTTGAGATTTATTTGCTTGATTCTGATTGATCAGAATAATAAAATAATTAAAAGACATTTGCTTGGTAAATCTTTATTAAAATTAAGGTATTTTAAATAAAAATTTTAAACATTAGTTATATTTATCTCGATAAAATAAATTGTAAATATGGATGGAAAAATGAGATTGAGAGATGGTAAGGTAGTAGGAGATGAGAGTGAAAGTAGTGATGGAGGAGAGATTGAGATGGAAAGTGTGGCGGTACAAGTACATAAAGAGAGTGTTAGGAGCCGGAGATTATCGAGTGGAAGAGCTGATTCAAACCGGACAGACACAGGAAGAAGCAGAGATAGAAGAAGGAGATAATTTAATGGAGATAGGGGGAGAGCAGGATCGAACTATGGTAGAAGTAGAGATAGAGGCAACTGCAGGTGGAAATGAACAAGAAGAACAGGTAGTACAGGAAAGACCAAGAGAAGAGCCTCAACCTGATATGTTCAGGATGATACAAAGTGTCATGATGAATATGAGTAAAGATATAAAGGATATTGATAAGAAATTCGATCAACAAAAAGAAGATATGGATAAGAAATTTGAAGAAAATAATAAAAAGTTGGATAAAATTAAAGAAGATAATGTGAAGATGAGGAAAGATATAGATAAGAAATTTGAAGAAATAAAAGAAGATAATAAGAAATTTAGAAGTGAAATGAAAATTATAAAGGAAGACAATTTGAAGACCAGAGAAGAAGATATGAAAGAAGATATAAAAAAAGAAGATGTGAATAACAAACTAGAAGAAAATAATGAAGGATTAGATGAAGTAAAAGAAGATATGAATTATAAACCAGAGGAGAACAATAAGAAATTGAATGAGACTAACGAAATATTGGAGAAAATAGAAGATGATAGTAAGAAATTTGAAGAGAATAACGAAATATTGGATGAAATAAAAGAAGATATGAGAGTAGATATAAATAAGAAATTTGAAGAGAAATTGGAAGATAAGAATGAAAAATTGGATGAAAGGAAGGAAGATATTATGGAAAAGTTGGATAAGAAGTTTGAAGAAATGAATAAAAGCATTATGATAACTATGGATAAAACTATTATGAATATGAATGAAGCAATTAAAGAGAAATTAAAAGAGAAGAATAAAAAATTTTATGAGACTAAAGAAAGATTTGAAGAAATAAACGAAGATATGACGAAACATATAAATATGGAATTAGAAGGAAAATTTCAAAAGAATAATGATAAAATGAAGCAGACTAATAAAAGATTGGAGAAAATAAAAGAAGATACTAAGACATTTATAAGATAAATAAACTATATGAAGGAAGATAATTTAAAGAGCATAGAGGAAGACACAAATAAAATAGATGAAGAAAGGAAGAAGACTATTAAGAAATTTGTAGATGGATATAAAGCAAAGCAAGTAGCATTCTGGGAAAAATTGTACATTTGGAAATATAAAGAAAAGGGGAAGAAAACTAAATTTATAATAGCTTTTAGGTACCTATATAGGAAAATACCAAGAAAGGGGGAAGAAATTTAAAAATATAGTAGGTATTGGGTATATTTGGAATTATCAGGAAAGAGGCAAGATATTTAGGTGTATGGGAAAATTTAATGTATAGGTATTAATATTTCATAAAAAAAAACAAGTTTATAAATATAATAAATAAAGTATATTTGAATAAATGTTAGAAAGAAAGAATAAATGTGATATTAAAAAAAAAAATAGAAATAAAGAAATTTATAAAGAAAATGCATGGGTAGATGATATTTCAAGCAGTTTTGTAAATAGATATTAGTTTGTAAATAGTAGTTGTAGGTGTACATAGTTTTTTTTTATTTATTATGAAAAATGCTGGGATGTTTATGGAATAAACATTAAGACAGTTCAGGGAATGAAAAGATATTACAATTGAAACTGGTATGAATGATAAGTTTAAATATTCTTGGTTAAAGAATTTTTTTTTTAAGTTAATATGAGATAGATTAAATGTTTATTGATTTATAGTTTTAGAATATAAATAATCAGTTACAAGCAATTACATCAAATGAACATTTTATAAAATGAAATGTAAAACAAAGAAATTTGTATTATTTTATTAAAATAAAGTTAAATTTTCTTTACAAAATAAACTAAAATATTAAAGTATATCAAGTAAAGTTACTTGACAGCAATGAAATTTTAAAGTGAGAATAGAAATTATAATTTTTTAATCAAATATGGACATATGATTGATTATAAAAAATTTTAATTGGGGGATTTGAGATGATATGAGTTACTATGCTATATTAAATAAGAATGTAGAATGAAAATCTTATGGAAAATAGAGAAAGGAAAATTTTCTTATTTCGGGTCAGAGCGCAAATGCAGTAACATTAGGATCAATTATCATCATCTTCTTCATAATTCCTAAAAAAGGAAAAAGAAAATAGAATAAGAAAGAAAAAATACAAATTCATTTCAAAGATTTTATTTAAAGATTCAAAATGGATTAATCTACATTATATAAAGTTTCAATAATTATGAATTAAACATTAATTTTTAAATGAATTAAGGGTATAATTAAATAAGAAAATTAAATTATAAAAATATCACAAATAATTAAAATAAATATTAAAACTTCTACTTACTTTTAAAATATACAAATTTATCAACCATATTCTAATTTATTAATAGTTCAAATGCCAAATGAAATATTCTGAAAAAGAGAAAATTATTAGTTTGTAGTGCTAGTAAATTTTATAAGAATAAAAAGAATAATCATTGTTTTAAATTGTAATATTGAATCAAGAATTAGATTTTGTTAGTAATTTTATTTAAATAAGGAATTAGTAGGCGATTAGGTGTTAAGGATGTATAGATTTAAGTTTGTTGAATTTGTCAGTTGTTAACTTCCCGCTAAAAAAAATTAAAATTTTTTTAAAATCGGGAAGTTATTGGTTTCACCCCGTTTTTCGAAAATCGAGTTTTCATCGGATCTCAACGTTTTGAGGTCTTAGGAACCTCCCCTGACTATTTTTACGAGGGTGTCTGTATGTCTGTATGTACGTGTGGATGTGTGTGTGTGTGTGTGTGTGGATGTATGTAAACCTCTTATAACTTTTGAACGGCTTGACCGATCAGAATGAAATAAAAAGCATTTTAAAGAGTTCCATCTAACTTAGATTCCCTGTAAGTTTGAACCGATTCGAGCCGGTAGATTTTGAGAAATTTCAAAATAACCGAAAAAAACAATTGGTAAAAATGATGTTTTTTGGGCATATCTTTTTGGCTATTGTATCGATCAATTTCATAACCTAATCAGCTCTTAAGCTTAAAAAGCCACGTCGAATGCTGTTTTGCAAATTAAAATCGGTTGATTCGTTCGTGAGATATCGTTGTCGAAAAATTTCAAAAAAAGTGTTTTTTTTTCAATAACTTAGAGATTTTTTTGACTAAGCGATTTTGCACTCTCGGTAACGTTTTTAGGTTTCAAAAAACTGCGTCGAATGCCATCTTGAACATCAAAATCGAATAAGGCGTTAAAAAGTTATGGCTTTTTAAACATTTCAAAAAAAGTCAAAAACGTCAAAATACGTCACGTTACTTTAGCTTTGCGGTTAAAACTAGCGGGAAGTTGCAAGGATGGCCTTTAAGGTCAACCTCTTTTCGAATTTTTTTTTTGTTGATTTGATAGAAACTCTCTTGTTTTCTGGTTCTTGAAATGGAAGTTGTATTAAAAAATTGCTCCGTAGAAATTTTGAGTTTTTTTTGAAAATATTGATAAAAGAAAGTATTAAATCAGTTTAAAGTATAAATATTATCACAAGGTAACCAGAGAAAGCAATTGGTAAGAGAGACTTATATTATTTTATGAAGAAATAGATATTTCAATTGGGGGTTGAGCAGTATATGGTATAACTGCATTTTAATCAAGTTAATGAAGATTAAACTAATATTTAACAAGAAAGAAAGTCATAATTACACTTACCAGAGGAAATTGCAGCAGTTTATCTTTTGGTTTGAAGGGGAATTGATTGTTTGATATCTACAAAGTTTCCTGAAATCTTTGCTGTTCCGGGGAAGAAAGTAGATTGTCCTGAGAACTGAATCCTGGTTTTCCAGAAGAGGAGCGAAGCTTTGTACAAATGGTAACCACTTTTCACTCGTTACAATAAAGAGTTTTTATGTGTTTGATTTTGGTAATTTTAATGAACATTTTTATTTCACTGTTTTACATGTTTAACGAAATTATTATTATTCACTTTTTGATAAGTTTAATTTGAATTGTTTATTAACTCAAATCAGAATACTTCATTTCATATATTTGATGCATATTTGGGTTTATCAACGGTATCTTTGAAGTTTGACACATTTTGAATTAGTAAGGTTAGAAATGTATATACAATTCATGCCTAGAAAACATCATTGGTCTAGGATAGTGTGGTTTTACAGTCATTTTATTGAAAATTTTTTATATTAACTGATTTTGAATCTAATTTTGTTGAATATTAGGAACTCTGACCCTGACATAAGGGAATAGCCGGTAGCATATTTAAATAATCATATTGGAAAATAATTACATTAAGTTAATTCTTACCTATTCACTATTTATATTTAAAATTCAAAATTAATTCATGGTAAGGAATATTTTATAACATAGTAATTGATATATCAAAACAAATTATTATTTATACACACTCTTATATATGTTATAATATTTCATTTGGGCCCTCAATATAGAGTTTTTTTAACAACCGAACCAGATAATATGGCATATATTACATGCGAGCTGATTCTTTTCCCCAACAGATACGTAGCGTTGTAATCATAATAATAAACTCAAATGTTAATTTTAAATATTTATTTTACAAATAAAGATTTCGATTAAATAATGAATCATAATTTGTAAAATGTATAGTTTAATTAGTTTAAGTTAATTAATGGAGATCCATTAAAAATACACGCTTTATGATTATGTTCTGTATTCTCAGATTTAACTAAAGCACCACCTATTGAATTTTAGTCAAGTTTTGAACTCAAGTTGGCTAATTCGGTTAAAAGTAACATATGCAAATTTAGCACCCCATCAATGGAATTTTGGGTCGAGAATAACCTTAATCGATGAGCTACCCCACGTTGGGCGCCAAATTTGTAGCGTGAAAATACCCTTGGCTAGCTCCAAGGTTCGTGGCTTCCTTCTGGCTTTCTTTTTTAATTCTCCCCAAACAAATAAATAAGGGCGCCAAGTACAGACATACAAATAAAAGAGAATAAATCAGTTTTAAAATTGTTTATTCAAAAAATTAATTGATTTAATGTTAATTAAAAGTTAAGTAATTAACTAATTTCCAAACTTATCTTGTCGATCTTCGGCTTTGAAGGTCCAGATGATAGTCGGAAAGATGAGTTGAGACTATTGGAAATGTGGGCACCGGTCTAGGGTGACTCTGGTACGATGGGTTTTCTTAAAGTAAGATGAGTCTCCTGCAGTGAGGAATGAAGCGACTCCCTCAGCGGATAGCACCCGTCTATATCGTCAATTGCAAGACAAATTTTCATAAATTTGATTCGGCACGATCAGCCCTCACCTTCGTAAATTTGGCATAAGCCCTAAAGAAATAAAATAAACGCTGTCAAAATTCCGTCCCAATAATCCTTTGTTTCGATTACAATCACTCAAGAATTCTCCAAAGTTCGAGAAAAAAGTTAATCACCTGATGTGTTTATATATTTTTAACTCAATAAAAAACTGATTTTTAACAAATGATTGTAATCGAAAAATTTAAATGTTAGTAAAGATATCAAATTAAATAACCAATAATCTATTCACCAAATTTTTGACTATTTCTTAAAAATTATAATAAGTTAAATTTTTACTCACCAGAAGGGTATAAGAGGTGAAGCGAACTAATTCTTATTGCAGTACAAAATAAAATGAAATTATTTAACGTCGCAACCTACGAGCAAACTAGAATCTATTCTCCTTCCAAAACTGATAAAGTATACGCGACGACGCACAAAATAACACGGAAATTTATACAAATTTAATAGTCCATAGGCCAGGCCACAAATAACGTTGTAAACGTTACAAGTCATAGATCATTATTTAAAACGAGCCAAAAAGAAGAACAACTTTCCCGGCTGTATAAAATGTACAAATAACGGACCAGATATAAATGGTATTTTTCTTTAAATCGCATTCAAAATCATACAAAAATTAAAATACGAGAATATACTTTATGGCTCGAATCTGATCCGATAAACTAGACATTTCCAAGTGATTTCAGAAAAAATAGTTTGATCGTGTAGAGAATTATGTGAATATCTGGATCTGGAAATTTGGGGAGGAGTTAGCTAGTGCTTAGCCAGCACTGAGGCCACATATGACCCATTGTGCATCCTCCCGTATTGTAGGGATATCCTCACCTCAGGCTGTCACCAGGCCTAGTGATTTAAAATAGGTGATGAGGCTCCCGAGGGGGATCTCCCTGACATCGGCTGGTGTAAGCCAATACTCGCCCAACACGGATTTCTGATTTCAGAAAAAGCAGAGCAGTCATACATAATGTGTTCTACTGTTTCTTCTTCTTGTTCGCAGCCTCTGCATAGCGGCGATTCTGTTAATTTCATCCTAAAGAGATGTTGTCGCAATTGGCAGTGACCTGTCAAGATTCCCACAGCTGTTCGGAGATTTTGTCTGGTCAATGCCTTAATTTTTTGCTGTTTCCTCGCCAGGATGAGGTAATAACTCTCTGGCCAGTCTACAGTTCGTAGTTTCATCCCAGCACTGTGTAAATTTTTGGTGAGAGTGCTGTTTGATAAGGTCCACGACTGCTTGGTAGATGGGCGAGGGCTAACATATTTGTAGCCCGCAGCCCTCTTTGCTCAACTGTTCGCAATGCGGTTGCCTTTAGAGTTCTCATGTCCTTTGATCCAGCTGAGAGTGACCACGTTATTCTGGCTGGCCTCAGTTAGAGATTGGTGACATTCTAGTACTAAACTTGAAGTGAAACGTGGTCTATTCAAAGTCAATAGTGCTTGTCGGCAGTCTGTGTATATATTTATATTCCTGCCTGTGATGTTCCTATTGATTAATTCTTTTGCAGCTATGGTTATGCCTGTGAGTTCTGACTGAACCACACTTGACAAGCCATCCATAGCCCATTTTATTTTTAGGTTTAAGGATCTGGAGTAAATTCCACCTTGCTTTGTTTTTGATCCATTCGTATATACGCTCAGAGCGTTCGCTACGTTGGGGTCTGCTATCTTGTTTGTTAATATTTTGTAGGGTTTGTCAAAGACAAATCTTGGTGCGACGGCATCCGTGTCTGTCTCTAGGAGTGGTATCACTTTTATCGATTCCCTCCACAAACTGTCCCTATGGGTGCCAGTCCCTACAGTGGGTTCGATATCAACCGTGCGAAAGCGTACCATGGTCATCAATGCGACCTCCTTAACAAATATGTCAAGGGGGGTGAGACCGAGTATGACTTCCATTGCTCTGGTCGGTGTGCTTCGCATGGCTCCTGTTACGAGAAGGCATGCTGATCTTTGGATTTGGTTTAATTTTTTGATAGCTGTCGTTTGTTTCACTTTAGGCCACCACACGACAGCACCATATGTTAGCATAGGTCTTATGATTGCCGTGTAGATTCACATGATGACCTTGGGGGATAATCCCCAGGTCTGTCCTATGGTTCGGCGGCATTGCTCATAAGATATAAATGCTTTTTTAACTCTGCTTTCTATGTGTGAGTTCCACGTCAGCTTGCTGTCAAGGATAACACCTAAGTATTTCACTTCTGTAGCAAAGCTTAATTTAACGTTGAAAAGACTGGGTGCGTTTAAGCCCCTAGGTTTCGTTTTTTTTTTCGTGAAGAGAACCATTTCTGTCTTTTTGGGGTTAATAGACAGCGATTGCTCTTTACACCATGTCTCTAAAGTTCTGAAAGCCACTTGCATTCTGTCGCAAAGGGTGCTTTCAAACTTTCCTGTTGGCAGAATTACAATGTCGTCTGCGTAGGCTACTGTATAGATTTTGTCATGTTCATTGGGGCGGTGAATTAGGCTGTCTAGAACAATGTTCCACAGTAGAGGTGATAGAACCCCTCCCTGTGGACAGCCCCTCGTAACCTTGCCTCGTATCTTGACATCATTTACAGTTATTTCTATTGCACGCATGGAGAGCATGCTGAGAATCCATTCGCTTACTGTTGTAGGTACATTTCGATCAGTAAGCGAGTGCATTATTTTAGGGAACGTGGTTTTATCGAAAGCTCCCTCGATATCTATGAATACGCCCAGGGTGGACTCTTTCTTGTCCAATGATCGCTCCATCTGACCAACCACATGATGTAGGGCCGTATCGGTGGATTTCCCTGTTGTGTATGCATGTTGATTGGGATGCAGTGGTTTGTTGTTAATCACTGTATCCCTTATGTACGTTTCATTTAGCCTCTCCAGCGTTTTCAATAAGAATGAGGCTAATAGGTCGGTAAGCTTTTGGAATGGAGTAATCCATTCTTCCAGGTTTTGGTATGAAGACAACCTTTACTTCTCTCCACATCTTCAGTATATAATTCAGAGCTAGGGAAGCTCTGAATATTTGCACTAGGTGAGGAAGGAGCTCCTCCAGACCCCACTGCAGCAGGGCTGGATAAACTCCGTCCATTCCCGGTGATTTGAAGGGGGAGAAGCTAGATATTGCCCACTTAACTTTGTCCTCGGTAACAATGAGTCTGGCAATGTGCCAGTCCTCTGTCGAGGGTATGTGATGTTCCCCGTTCCACTTTGCCTCTACTGTGGCAACAGAATCGGAGAAGTGTATTTCTCGCAAGAGATGTAAACTTTCTTCCAGGTTGGTAGTTTGGCTACCATCCTGTTTCTTAAGTATACCAATATCTCTATATGGATCTTTTGTTAAGGCTCTTTGGAGTCTCGCTGCCTGTGGAAAATCCTCGATTTCTTCACAGTAGGTTCTCCATGCCGTTCTCTGTTTTTGCCTAACGACTTTCTTGTATTCCTTAAGGTGGAGCTTGTATAAGTTCCAATCCTCGAGGAGTTTTGAATAGCATATGTAACTCATGTCTGGAGTGATGCCATCCACCGCTATGGGGAGACTCAAATAGTATCATCAGACATCTCAAAAGCATTTGATCAAGTGTGGCATGCAGCTCTTCTGAACAAACTGCCTTCATACGGACTCTCGCAAAACCTTTGCAGATGGATAACAAACTTTCTCTCCAACAGGCACATCCAAGTTGCTGTAGGTGGACATTATTCCAACCTCTACAAGATCAACGCTGGAAGTTCCCCAAGGATAGGCTCTAGCTCCTACTCTATTCCTTTTACACATTAATGATCTACTAAAAGCCACTAATAATTAACCTGATACATGGTTTTGCAGATGATAGCAACCTACATTCTAGCAAAGCGCACAACCGTCTCATACCTCTATTGTAGACAAATGGGCAAGAAAGAATCTTGTTAATTTCAACGCTTCCAAGACAAAGACATGTTGCCTATCCAACAAGAGGCAAACATGTGACTCATCCATTACAATCGACGATCAGACACTGGTAGCGGGCGACTCCATTACGCTGGTTGGTATAACGATCTCCCAGGACTTACTATGGAACGAACATATTGCATCCATAGCAACTGCAGCAGGAAAGAAATTAGGCTTTCTGTTTAGAGCACGGAAATATTTCTCTCCATCCAACTTAGCTAGTCTTTACAAAGTCCAAATACGACCTAATCTTGAATACTGATCGCATGTATGGGCTTCGGCGGCTCCGTCAAGGCCTGAGTTCTTGATGCAATACAGAGAAGAGCAGTTCGACTAATAAACGACACCAGTATCACCAAAAACCTAGCCCCATTGTCCCACCGAAGAGCAGTGTGTGATCTTTCCTTGTTTTACCGATACAGAAACGGATTTTGCTCAGAACAACTCCGCTCTATAATGCCTCCACTTGTCAGACCAGCCAGAGCAACGCGACGTGCCAACTCAATGCACCCTTATACTGTTCAATGCCCGACATCGAGAACGGATCGATTCGATCGTTCCTTCATCTCCAGGGTCTCCAGATTGTGGAACTCCTTACGTCTTCCCCACTCGTCCTCACTTGCAGGCCTTTAAATCCTAAATTAATAAATTGTCTCTTCTGCCCCAATAGATGTTCCCGGTACATTTGTATTTAGGTCTGTCTATACCTACGAGGACATCCTTAATAAAAAAAAAGATGAATATGAGATTGGGTGTAAGAGGAAGACGGAAGTCGAGGTGGATTGATAAAATAAATTAAGACCTAAAAGAGAAAAATTGGAGAAGGAAGGATATTAAAAAAATTGTAGTTGAATTATAAATTTATTTACAGCATTAGGTTACCATCCATGTGTGTTAGTGTGAATTCTAATAATATGCTGTTTTAAGTTACCTTTTTGTGTAAAACATTTTGTATAAATGAACCCGCACAAAATCAATAGAAAAGTACTTCCCGTAATTTTGTGACTAGATAGTTCTAAGCTCAAAAAATACAATTTAAATGGCGTGATAAGACTCCGGATTCGAAATCAGCGACCCCAAACTCCTATGGTTTTTGGGAAAAAACTACTATTGAAATCTAGAGATATTAATATTAAATGTTGACCTGTTCAGTAAACCCCTCGTTTGGTCCAACTTCAAACCTTTATTTTTATCTCCATTGTCCATTTTTAAGCTCGATGCCTATTGAGACTTTTGTTCTTCTCATATAGTTCAGACAATTTGACGGGAAGTACTTTTCCATTAATTTTGTGCGGTGTCCTTTCACATTTGAAAGATTTTTCACCATTGTGATTTCAATATGCCTTTTTAAATCATCGGATTCTTTGAAACATTTTGAACAAGTTTTACATTTAAAGGATTTTCGTCAGTGTGTTTTAAAATGTTTTTTTAAATGACTGGATTGTCTAAAACATCTCGAACATATTTTACATTTAAAAGGTTTTTCGTCAGTGTGAGTTCTAATATGAGTTTTTAAACTAGTGAAATGTGCGAAACATTTTGAACAAATCTTACATTTAAAAGGTTTCTTGCCAGTATGAGTTCTAATATGAGTTTTTAAATTACTGGAATGTGTAAAACATTTTGAACAAATTTTACATTTAAAAGGTTTCTCGTTAGTGTGAGTTTTAATATGATATTCTAAATGACAAGATTGTTTAAAACATTTCGAACATGTTTAACATTTAAAAGGTTTATCGCCAGTATGAGTTCTAATATGAGTTTTTAAATTACTGGATGTTGTGAAACATTTCAAACAAATCTTACATTTAAAAGGTTTTTCGTCAGTGTGAGTTATGAAATGGCATTTTAAACTACTGGGTTGTGTGAAACATTTCGAACAAATTTTACATTTAAATGGTTTCTCGTAAGTGTGAGTTCTAATATGCCTATTTAAATTACCAGACAGTGTGAAACATTTTGAACAAATTTTACATTTAAAAGGTTTCTCGCCAGTGTGAGTTCTAATATGAGATTTTAAATTACCGGAGTGCGTGAAACATTTCGAACAAATTTTACATTTAAAAGGTTTCTCGTCAGTGTGAGTTCTAATATGCATATTTAAATTACCAGACAGTGTGAAACATTTTGAACAAATTTTACATTTAAAAGGTTTCTCGCCAGTGTGAGTTCTAATATGAGATTTTAAATTACTGGAGTGTGTGAAACATTTCGAACAAATTTTACATTTAAAAGGTTTCTCGCCAGGATGAGTTTTAATATGAGTTTTTAAATTATAGGATTTTTTGAAACATTTCAAACATATTTTACATTTAAAAAGTTTACCGTCAGTGTGAGTTCTAATATGAGTTTTTAAGGTACTGAAACGGGTGAAACATTTCGAACATATTTTACATTTAAAAGGTTTTTCGTCAGTGTGAGTTCTAATATGCCTATTTAAATTACTAGAGTATGTGAAACATTTCGAACAAATCTTACATTTAAAAGGTGTTTCGCCAGTGTGGGTTATATGTTTTTTAAAATCACTTTGTCGTGTGAAACGTTTTGAACAAACTTCAGAACTGACAGAATTTTCACCAAAATGAGTTTGACGATGTATTTTTAGATTATAAGATGTGGTGTAACATTTAAAACAAATTTCGCATTTAAAGGTTTTTGGCCCACTGTGAATTCTCATCTGTTCGTTTAAATTATTAAGATCTTGTCGGTTAATGTGTTTTGTGGCAGAATTATTCCTTCGTAAGTTAACAGATTTTTTAGAATTAACTATCAAGTGGTAAATATAAAAATGATTTAAAAATAGCAATTTATCACAGAAAAATTTTCCACAAGAGAAACATGTTCCATAGAATTTTCCAAGGTGAGGTTGCCATTTTTTTTCCACAGATAGGAAACCTGAAAACACATAAGCTAATAAATTACTAATAATACAATTAGCAGTAATGAAAGAAACTATGGAGACATATATATCCTTAAAGTTTTGACACAAATCAATTATTGTTTTTTTTTAATGAAGACATTTATTTAAACGATAACAAGTTATATTTATCTAGAGTGGCATATTCTGCTCTATCAGATGCAAATTTCTTTTTATGTTAATTATTTTTTATCTTGGGCTTCCCAGCCTACATGATAAACTTTCCTAGCCAATAAAGCCCAATAAGTTCTATTGGTACAGCATGTGGCAAGTTTGTAGGATTATCGTTTTTGGGAACAAAGGTTTCAGGTGTTGTCGAAATCAGCTTTGGATATTTCTTGAGTAATAGAAAACTGAAGCAATTTGGAAAGACAGTTACCAATACAAGTCTGACTATGCAAAGCTTCACCTCTACTCTTTCCATAAAGGTCGGGATATATCCCTGTGAGAAATTGCGTATCTGTCAAAATGTTTATACCATAGATTTGGTGTGAAGAAATATTAAACAATACATTGGGGATCAGCGAAACCTAATTGACAATTGGTTCAAATAGCGGCAGATGGTGGACAGAATTTTATTACAATTAGCATGTCCCTTATTCCGGAAAATTATATTATTGATTAATTCCTTCGGTTCAAATAAGCCAATAGAATGTCATAATTTTTTGAAATTGGACCAATCAGAATCAAATATCAGCGACTATTGCAGAGAAATAGTCACGTCAAATATTTGTCAGTTTAACAAGGTCTCAGGAAATAATCTTCCTAAATATAACAGGACCTTGATTAATAGTCTGCAATTTTTGTTGTTGCTAAATTTCTCGAAAATTTTACAATGTGTTTCGACATAATTTGACATTAATAATAAAAGATTCAAGACCGAGAGCTAAAGCTCTCGGGCTTTAATCAGATTATTAATATCAATTTATGTCTCAACAAATTAATACTAAAATATTCTCGAAATCTAGACACCACAAAAATAGCCGACTATAATCAAGGTCTTGTTATATTACCATTGAATATTTAACAAAGATAGCTCATCTACAAAAAAAAATGCTGAAAAATGGATAAGCGTTAATATACAAATTGTGTTAGCTACAGTTTCGAATTTAAAATGGACTTATAACAATTTGATTTTATAAATATTAATAACATTGCGATGAAACTTGCCTCTGATATAAAACTTGTATTACTGATCAATGGGACACAGACCACTAAATCTACTTATTCTTTTCCCTATTGCAATGTTATATTACCACATTTGCGAAATCATAGGGATATTGTAATAGAAAGTGCTGAATCAGACAGAAAAAAAAAAATGATTAAAACATATGGTGATTTTATAATCCCTGAAAATTTTAATTACAAGTGATTACTCCCAGAGTTTCATATATTAAAAAAATTCTTGATTCATATGTTTTGGTGCAGCCTTGTACCACATCTTGGAAAAGATAAAGTTCTAAAATGAACTCAGTGTTTAAATATCGTTTCAAAACATTACCATGGGGAAGCATTTGAAGGAAATAGCTGCAGAATTTTACTCAAAATATTATTGAAGTATTGGGAGAAAAATAAAATGAATAACATGTTAGACCCAAAATTTCCTGAAATGTTGAAGTCAGCAGTCTTCGAAGTACGTTTAATTTTCTTTATCGACCTAGTGGCTTAATAATCATATTTATCAAAATATTAATTATAAATTTTTAGCGGAAATAACTTATTAGTACTTAGACTTACGCTTTTTACAACTTGGACCATGTTTCCTAAAATATGTTTTGATGCGTCGCTCTGAACGCAATTTTTCATCAAAATGTTGAAATTCGCTTTTAAACTCCGGTAAATCGCAAACTGAGTGCAATAGTTCTCTTTTTCTGTCAAATTCAAGATTCATCTCAAGAGTAGTTTGACTTGAAATATTTATTTCACTTTTATCATTTTCAGTTTTAGTAGTGACGGAATTTTTTGAAGAATTATCCATTGTTACGAATTGTTGGCAATTTTCGTATTCGAATTTCGGTTCTTTCTTAAACATACTGCTTTTGCAGGGCTCTTCTTGAACTGAAATTAAAAATAAACTAAAATAATGGTTTAATGTCCAAGTTCACAGGTTTTTTTACATGACTCTTAACATGATATTTTTTAACTATTTTAGCAGTGTAAATACTACTTTATTCGCTTTAGTTGACTTTTTGTGTTACACTAGTCTCTAGGATCGGCGTAATTGATGTTCATGTTTTCCGTGATCAGGAATGATGCCTGTATCCATACTACCGCTTAGTATCTGATAATAGAATTGTTCTTCCTGTTGCCTGTCTTCTACTTTGTTCAATATTTATGTCGGGATCTTGAAACACTTTCTTGTTTGGGACTTGAGTAACAAGTATTTGATCTATATGACGCTTCAGCGAATAACCATCATCCAATTCAACCTGGTAATGTAAATGATTAAATTTCTGGATGATTTCCCCAAATTTCCAGGTTTCCTGGTTCCCTTCATAGAATCTGACTTGGACTTTTTCACCCACGCGTAACTTCCGTATTCCTTTACTTTTGGACTCCTTCTCCTTATGTTGGAACGGTCGCATGGCATCAAGTTTAATACGAAAAGGTCTGTGCAAATAGATTTACCATTCGCCAATGGTGCAGCTCGATATTTGAATAATATTTCTTGAACTTTTCTGAACATAGATATAGGTTCCGACGTCATAGCTTTTTAGACAATTTTTTGGGGTCTGCACGTTTCTTTCAGCTAAACCATTAGTAGCTGGGTGTTCTAGTGCAAAGAATTTTTGAAAAATTTCATGTTCTTTGCAAATTGATTGAAAAATACAAAAATTATAGCATCATCTGAAACAATTACAGTTGGAAAGCAAATATATATTGCAGCAATACAATAGTCTTTATGGATGTAGGAGAATCTTTGGTAATTTTAACTTCTGCCCAACGAGATTTTGCATCGATAACTACAAGAAAATAAAACCCTTGCAATGGACCAGCGTAGTCAATGTGGATCCTGTATCCTGCCCCAATTTACAGATGGTAATTCCTAAGCAAAGACTGGAACTGTTGCTGGCGAGGAATGAATTGTTGCACAAGCCTGACACGATTTTACCATTTTCTCGATATCAGTGGGACTGCTGGTAGAAGTTATACTTTTATGCACATGCCCGGCGTTAAAAATTTGTATGAGAATGATTTAGCAAAATCATTATATGCTTAGAGCATGGACCTAATATACGAGCCCTAACAACTATATATTCGGACGATGTACGAAATGTTAAAAAAAAAACGTATTTTGGCATATTTTAAACTGTGCTTTTTTGTCTTTTTGAGTGAAAACTCAACCCACACATTCTTTTCCTAACAAAAAGTCTGCCTGTAAGTAATTTATTTTTTATTTTGCATAAACTGCAGGAAAAAATAACAAAAATACAACAAATTTGTTGACAAATAAATATTCGGACAAAGTTGAATCTTAAAGTATTGTTCGAATATTAATATTTTACGGCAATAACTGCTTGTATGCGCCGTTGCATGGAATTACTAAAGTCTTGCAATATTCGGGGTGAAAGAATTCCAAATTTCCCGTAATTTTTGCCTTTAATGTTGGAATTATACGCTGAGGATTCTTACGCAAAAACTTCTTCATCTGATGCCACAAAGTTTCAATGACATTTAAGTCGGGACTACTTGAAGGCAACAATAAAACTTTAAGATTATGGTCACCAAACCACTTTTTCGTCGTTTTCGCAATATGGCAGGGCGCACCGTCTTGTTGAAAGATAAAACTTTCATTTCCAAAATATTGTTCTACTGTTGGTATCAAGCTTCTTGATAGAATATGTTGGTACTTTTCTGCATTTACAGTACCATATCAAAACCCCTGAGGGAAATTTTACTGTACGCTTTAGGCAGTCTTTATGAAAGGTTTCTTTTTTTGTACGAATTACCCTTTTTCGAAAATCCCTAACATATACATCAAATTTTGATTCATCACTGAAGATGACGTTATTACACATTTCTGATTTCCAGAATACTTTAGAATTTGCTCAATCTAAACGTTTTTTTCTTCTGAAAAGCTGTTAATAATGGCTTTTCCTTTGCTTTTAAGAATGTGTATTATAGAACATTATTTAAACTTACTTTGATAAAACTGTAACCTGACTTACGCAATCATTACCTACAACATTCCCTAGAAATCTTGCCACAAACATCAATACTACCGGTCTTTTCATATTTTTTTATAATATCCCCGACTGTTCATTTTGCAATATTTAAATCATTTGAAATTTTTTGCATTAATTTACCTTTGCAGTACTGGGTAATTATAATTTCTCGAACATTTTTGTTTGTTGCAATGCCGCACGTCGTTTTCATAATCAAAACATGTAGCACGAAGTATAGATACCAGTTTAAACGTAATTTTAAACAAATGGTCTCAATTTAGGGGACAGAACTATTGCCGGTGCGCCCGTGGTCAATAGATACTCGTTTAAATCCTTACGCGGGAAGTTTTGTTGCTATTGACAAACAGCTTTTATGGCAACTAATTTTAAATGAAAAAATTAATATTATATATTTAATTTAATTTCGCGACATTTAAATGTCATAAACATCGGTTCTCCTGATTACTCGCGCCGACAGTGGTAAAAAATAGAACTATGATCTGGGTTGATTATTGTGACCAGAAATATTATGGAAAAGCCTATACCGTGTAGACTCCCTGCTGGACCCCCATTTTCGAACGTGTGATGTGAAGTGAAAGTGAAGTGAGTCGGGAAGTGATAGATCCTCTGGATAGATCCCTGACAGAACATTTCATGGGTCATATTTTCGATATTGCAGCGTTGCCTCGTTATATTTATGAAAAATGAATGAATTTTGAATACATATTCGAAAGTTGACAATGTAGCACTGTTGGCTACAAAAGCATCTTCTTCAAAAAACTCCATTTTTTGCACAATAATAAGGAATCAGACCACGGATAACTATATTCTTTTATTTATGAAAGACACAAGTTTCAAAACAAAACTACAATAACAACTCTAATAAACATGTGATTTTGACAATACGCTGACGCCTGAATACAACGATAATGCGCATGTTTCACTGTCTCGACTGGGTCTGACCAGGCGAAGTGTGATGTGAGTTATCATATAGTCTAAAAATACGGATCGCCGGCTTCTCTCCAGTGATCTATCACATCACATATTCGAAAATAGGGGTCCTCTATCTATACTTCGTGAGATGTAGGATAAAACATAAACTGACAGCTATCAATCCAAGCACACTAGATTTATCAGTAACTGTATGCATAATATATACTTATGTCAGCAAATACGTTATGTTTCTGTTATTTTCTTATGTAGTTTATGCGAATTGAAAGGATAATCTCCTACGAGTAGTGTTTAGCATTTTATCTAAATCCGCCCCCGTAATAGACTTTGTGAATGTTTTTGATAATAAAAGTTGAGTTAAACACAATTAATCTTGAACATCCGCTTATTTATTGAACATATTATTATAAAACAAACATCAACAGTACACTACGATCAGATTTTATGTTAGGTAAAGAGTACGTGGCTTGATTTTTGACGCGAAAAGACATAAAAGAACGGTTTAAAATATGCTTAAATACATTGTTTTCCCATTTCATATGTCGTCCGAACATAGAGTTGTTAGGGCTCGTACTATACTATAGCTGGTCCATGACTTTAAGCAACAAATAGTTTACATCATTCATCAAAGAGTTAATACATATTTTGACAAATAAACCTAATATGTGTTTCTATTTCTCTTACTCAGGCCATTACATAATATATGTAATGAAAATCGGCCACGGAAACCTCTCTAGCTGCCGGACTATTACTCGGTATCATTAATTGAAAATAATTGTAAATTGAAATCTTTCCATCAAATGTAGATGAATTTAGTTATAATAGAGTAAATATTTTTGACAAAACAAAATAATTATCTGACATAGAAACTTACTTATTTCAATCTGACCGAGACAATGCAATTCGGGTTTTGATTCAACAATTTCCATTTCTTCTTGTTTGATTATAGAAATATCCATATTTCTTTGTGATTGTTTTCGTTTTCGGCTGAAATTATATTTGAACTTTATAAAAAAAATACAACAAATATTGTGACAATTTGCAGAATTAAAAAAAAAACTATTATCTTTTTAAAAATTAACATTTCATCATTTTCTACATTACAATGTGTTTATTTGTTTTGAATCTGCAAAAAATTTAAATTTAAATTTAAAAAAATATATGCATTTTCTATCTACAAAAATTAAATTTAATCTTACCAAATGCGTCGAAAATTTTGAGATGTTGGAGTTTAATTTTTCTATTTTAAAATTTATAAAAATGTAGGTGTGTTTCTGTTCAAACTTTTTTGTTGTTTAAATAATAAACACATATCCATATATGACAAAATCAGACTTCTTCTTCTTCTTCTTCTTTTATTTTATGGCTTGCATACTAGTGCATCTGCCAGCGCATTTATAACGTTGCATGCCGTCTTGCTCGAGGCAATGATGCAACGCTTCTTCTATATTTTTTCCTTCTCTATTCAATCTGATTCAATATTCAATCTTCCTTTTTGTGGCTTATTGAACTGTAATATAAATGTAATTACGATTGACTTATGTCATTTATTCATATTTCGTATGGAATTTGATATTATTATATTTGATTTATTTTTATCATCTTGTTGTGTGTATTATTTTTATAATTGATTGTCTGGATTTAAAGAATGTTATACATATAAGGAAAAGACTTTTCTCGCTCCGGGGCAACGGCGGAGCCTTACACAACCCCCAAGGATGTTGCCTCGGAATTGTCCCAGGAATGGATGGATAAAAATTGGTATAAGGAATTATGTATATTTTCCCTCAATTAAACTTTAAATATTGATCTTATTTATACTTAGGAAATGATTTATAAGTTTTATTTGTTTTAAATTCAAATTTTTTAGTATTGTTTGCAAGTTATATGCTTCTCTTGCACCTGCTTTTTTTAGTTCTTCAGTGAGATCCCACGAAGGACTTTTATTTATTGGACAATGCAAAATTAAGTGATCCAAGTCTTCCAGTTGTCCACATTCACAGAAGGGATTGTTTTTGATGTTTAATCTATTTAGATGTTTAGAAAAGATACCATGACCGGATCTCATTCGGATGATATTGGTGAGATGCCTTCTATCTATGAATGAATATTTTGTAAACCATGGTTTATCTGGGAATGTATGTTGTATTTCTTGATACCATTTTCCTTTATACTTGAAGGATTCTATCCAATATTCCATGAAATTATTTTTATTTTTTTTTTTCAGGATTGACAACAGTTCCGCTCTATTGATTTTTTTATTTGCTGGTATATTTAGCGCGCAACCTATTTTAGCTAACTTATCTGCGTGTTCATTTTCCTTTATATCTGCATGTCCCGGTATCCAAGCTAGTCTATAATCATTCCCTCTGGCATTGGCTTCTATCAATAGTTTTTTTGTTTGTAATGAGGTTGTATCTGCTTTAGCATTTATACCTTTTTGGGATATTTTATCGATAGCACTCTGTGAATCGGTAAAGAAAATGCATTTTTTTTTATTTTTTTTTATTGTTGTTTTAATAGCTTCATTAATTGCTATAATTTCAGCGGAACAGATATGGTTTTCCTGGACCAAATTGGAAGAAAAAGAATAGTCTAATGCTGGTATATATACACCGTAACCCACTCGTGAAACCCCATGCCGCTCTTCCTGTTTAGAGGCATCCGTAAACACAAACGTGTAGTCTTTACGATACCTTTCTGTTTTTTCTTTGAACAATAAATTCGCGAATGAAACTTTTTTGTTTATATTGAGATTGATTTTCGGTATATCTTGAAATTGTATGTTATAATCAGTCAGATAACACGGTATGTTATCATATCTCTCGATCATACTACCATATGGTTCGATCATATTGAGAGCGTGGATCAAGCATATTTCCCTACTGACTCTGGATGATAAATTACCTCGGTTTTGTATTTGTCTGATATTATTGATTGGTTCCAACAACGGGTGTTGATTATAACTATAAATTTTAGACATAAACTTTAGCGCTAACCACTTCCTTCTGAAATCCAAGTTTAACTCTGCAGTTTCCCCTAGTAGTACATTTGTTGGCGTAGAACGCATACATCCTAACACAACCCTAAGAGCCTGATATTGTGCTGTATCCAGTTTTTTGAAAGTTGTGGTGTTATTTGGGTTTATAAATATTGTACCAAATTCTAAATGCGAACGAACTAGTCCATAATATGCCAGTAATAGTGTTGTTGGGTCCGCCCCCCACCAAGTTCTACAAAAAGTTTTAATCACATTAATTCCCTTTATTGCCCTACTTTTGACATTTTCAATATGTTTGTTCCAGTTTAAGTTGCTAGTAAATGTTACTCCTAAATATTTTATCTCTTGCTGAAAATCTATTATCTGCTGGTCCAAAATTAAATTTTTATTAATTAATGATTTGTTATTTTTTGAAAACCAAACCGCCTTGCTTTTGTTTACCGAAACTTTGAAATTGTGTTGTTCTAACCATGTGTGTAATTCAGCTAACACTAGATTTGTTGCTGAAATTGCCTGTTGACTATTTACGTGTTTACTCATTAGGACCAAATCATCTGCATATGATAGTAGAATAAAATGATTCGGGATTAATTTGTATATTGAACTAATGTATAAGTTGAATAAAATTGGGCTAAGAGGTGACCCTTGCGGGAGACCCTGCGAAGTGGTAGAGGGTCCTAATATTTCTTCATTACAATCCTTAATATATAGGAATCTTTCATTAAGAAATTGAAATATGAGATTTATTAACTGAGTAGATAAATTTATACCCAATAATATTTTATATAATTTATGTATATTAACTTGATCGTATGCTGATTTCAAATCCAAAAAGACCCCTAGGACGTTTTTGTTTTCCATTAACGCTGATTGCACATATGATGACACATACGCTATGTTCTCCTGAATGCCCATGCTTTTTCTAAACCCCGTTTGAAAGTAATTAAAAAAACGTTTATTTTCCACAAACCATTCTACTCGATTTTTTATTAGGTGTTCCAGTATTTTCCCCATACAAGAGGATAAAGCGATGGCCCTATAATTATCCTTGTTATTCGGTTCTTTGTATGGTTTTAGTAGGGGTATAATCATATGTGTCTTCCAGGATTCTGGTATTGTTGCGCCATTTAGATTGTTATTAAAAATTTTTAATAGATTTTCCAGCGCTATTTCAGGTAAATTAAGAATCATCGAATATGTGATATTGTCCAAACCTGTTGCTTTATCCTTTTTTTGTTGAATGCAAACTTTGAGTTCATTTAGAGTGAACATATTCAGTTCTTCAATTGGTAATGATAGGGTGAATTCTGGATCTATGTTGCAGACTGATAGATCGCTTAGGATTTTTTCACATATGCTTTTTTGTGGTAATTTTTTGTTATAAGTGTTATTATTTTTGTTGTGAAATTTTTTTATCGTATCCCAAACGTGACTTGGGTTTGACTCTCTGTTTAGAGTTCCACAGAATTCCTGGAATTTTTTTTTCTTCTTAGTTTTTAAAGTTAATCTAGCTATGGCTATGGCTTTTTTTGCTAGTATGTAATTCTCCAGTGTGAATGAATTTTTAAAATTTTGAATCGCCATTTTTCTTTTTTTCACAATATCAGAACATTCCTGGTCCCACCAGACGCATCCTGATTTCTTTTTTGAGTTGTTTTTATAGGGTATTGCTTTGTCCGCTGCTACATTTATTATGTTTTCCAATTCTCCATATTCCATGTTTTTATTATTATTCACCATTTCCACTATGTTTGCATGATAGTTATTCCAATCAGCTAGTTTTATGTTTCTTCTTGGTGTTATATTGGTAACATATTTATGGGGATCCACATTCAAAGTTAGTATTGTGGGGAAGTGGTCACTAAAACCTACATCCGGGTAGACCTTCCAATCCGATTTACCGGCCAAATCTCTACTAATTATTGTCAAGTCCACTGCACTTCTTCTTTCATCTGGTGGTGTTAGTCTCGTAGGGGTTCCATCGTTTAAATAAATTAAATTTTTTTCATCTATTATGTTAACGATAATGTTTCCGTTATGATTACAAATTTCACTTCCCCAGGCTAAGTGATGCGCATTTAGATCACCCATTATTATTATTGATCCTTGAAGTGTATCAATTATTTGCTTAAATATAATTTCCGATATTTTATTTGTTGGGTGTGAATAAATATTTACAATGTTACAATTATTTACTTTTATAATTAATAATCTGAATTTATTTGTTTGCCAATGATTTTTCACTTTAATAGTTTCAAATTTGATGTCTTTATTTATCAATGTTGCTATGCTTGTTCCACGCTCCAAGTCGTTCCTAATTAAATAGTAGTTTTTTATTTGTAAAGTATGTTTAGATTTTAAAAAAGTTTCATTCAGAATGACTATTTCTGGTTGTTCATTCCTCATTAAAGAAATTAAGTTTGAATGGTTTGAATTTATACTCCGTATATTCCACTGAATAATTTTTAGTGGTTTATTTGCCATTTTTGTTTATTGTTTCGTTATTATTCTTTGTATATAGTATTTTTGTTCTGTTTAATAAGGATTGATTTTATTTTTATTGTTGTTCTTATTTTTTATTTCTTTCAAACCGTACTGAATATATACATGTATAATACACCTGTATATAGATCTTTTTTCTATAAAAAAAGAATGAAAAAACGAGAAGAAAAAAACTTACTCCTTTGGTCTGTCTAAATCCAAAAACGCTCCAGACAGCTCAAAGTAATTGTTTATCAATTCTCTTATTTTATGTTTAGATTGTTCCGGTGTATTTAAAAAGAAGTTGTAAAGTTCTGTAACTGTGTTCAAATTTGTATTTTTATTAAAACTTTGATCAAAATTTTCCATATTATTTTTACTTGTAGATGCTTGTTGCAATGTTTCTGAATTTGTAAAATTTTTCCCGAATTTGAAAATTACTCCGTTTCCAGAGTCTGCAATTCTCCCGTTAGGATTAATTAGAGCGTTATTATGTTCTTTTTTATCGTACCCTGGGACGGTCCTCTTTGCCGGAGCGCTAATGACCGAGTCCGCGTATGTTCTTTTAGATTTAACTGTATTATTCGTATAAAGCATTCTTCTTTGATTTATTTGAATTTGATTGTCATTATTTGAATTTTTTGATTTTATTGTTGGAAATTCTGTGCGTGATGGGTAATAGTTTCTTTCATTATTAATCTCATTATTATTGTTGTTCTTTTCTAAATACGTTTTAGGAATCATTTGATTAGCCTCATAAAATGAAATATTTTCAAATGCCATTGTGTATTTAATTTTTTTTTGTCTTTCGTACTCCGGGCAAACATTATGATCCGTAGATATGTGTGTTGATGATTTACAAAAGCGGCATGAGGTTTCACATGACATCACGGAACCTTCCATCAGCTCATGTGCTTTTCCGCAATTTTTACATTTTTGTTTACTTTTACATTGCGTCTTAGTATGACCGTAAGCTAAACAATTATAACATTGAGTTACCCTAGATACGTAGGGTATTAAAGGTAAATTAATATGGCACAATTTTACCGATCTGGGAAGGACCGTTCCTTCAAACGTTACCAAAATTGTACCTGATGGTTCATATTCTACAGTGTTATCTTCTTTTGTAATTTTCCTTTTAAATCTTTTAATTTCTGAGACTTTAAAAGGGCTTTCACACATTTCTAGAATATCTTCATTAGAAAATAATGGATTTACATGCCTTGCAATGGCTTTAGAAGTTACATAGTTTCGTGGAATATATTTATTATATCCATCATTTTTTAACGAATCATTTTTCATAAAATTATTTGCTGCCTGAGCTGATAGAAAGTGTATCCCTATTTTATTTTTACCCATAGCCTTTACCTCTGAAATATCTTTTAATTTTAATTTAAAAACTTCTTTAGCTATTTTCAAGTGATTGTATCTACCGATAAAATGTCCCTTATCTATACCTTCAATGACAACAACAAACGGACCTGTTGACTTGTTAGAATAAAAAATTGTTTCCATTACTTTTGGTGTTTTTTCTTCAACCTTATCGTTGGTTTGAATTGAATTTACTACGTTTTCATTAGTATTTAAATTCATTTCAACATCATTTTCCTCGCATGCAGAATTATTTAAATTTATTATTTGATTTATATTTAATATAGGAGGGGGACCCTGTCCCCCGCCTGGGTCCTGCATAGTCCTACGTATTATTCTCCCTTTTCCTTATGTATATCCGGTCACAATAAAAATAAAAGAAACTTACCGATTAGGTAACACACAAAATAAAAGGGTAACGACACAACAGGTGTTAGTAATTTCTCACCAGACCAAAAATTTAATTTATTATACCGGCTTTTATTTTAAATAAAAAACCCGTTTCGCGCTCTTCACACAACCTTCACTATCAAGCGTTGAACGAAGAATCAAAAATCAGACTTTTCTACTTCTTCTTCCTTTCGAAGGCCTCAGCTACTAAGGCTATAAGGATATGATAAAGACTTCTTCTTCTTTAAGAAGTTTAAAAAACATACTTTTAAAGCACGATCTAAAAAGTTATTTAAATTCAGAATTTCTGATCCTGGTGCCGATGCAGGCCTTCAAACAGCAGCCCTTGAACAACCCTACATCTACCCTCCAGTGTTTGAAAAATGTGTTTATTTTTTTTTTTTATTAAAAATAAATAAACAACCTACGGACTGTAGTTTAAATATATCGTATTTATTCTTCTAGATATATAACAAAGATTACATACACCACTACTTAGATTAGCAGCCAAATAACCGTTTGATAACTTTAACTTAAGTCATATTCTGAAACACACAAAAAGCGAGGGGATACTTAAAAAGTTTGACCTGGCAGATGTATATACTAGTATGCAAACCATAAAGTAAAAGAAGAAGAAATAAAAAGTTTGACAGATCTGATTTACTTCAATTGTCAGTTATTTTCACCGTTTGGGTTTGATAAATTTGTTTTTGATTCTAGTTTATATAAAGTTATGGTAAATTTCATAATTCATAATAATTAATATTGTTTTAAAACTATTTGTTAATATTTTAGGCTCACACAATTTTGCTTGTACAGCCAGGTGCAAATCCAGAAACTCGAACGTATTCCGATTATGAATCGGTGAATGAATGCATGGAAGGAGTTTGCCGAATATACGAAGAACATCTAAAAACGCGTAATCCAAATACTCCAACAATCACTTACGATATATCCCAGCTATTTGATTTTGTAGATCAGGTAAAAATATTTTATATAATTAATACAGAGAAAAAATGTTAGCCGGTTTAGGATTACTTTGATGAATAAACTGAAAATTCTATTTAGTTTTTTAAGTTATTATCTTGTATTACTCAAATATTATATTTTAGCTTTCAGATTTAAGTTGCTTAGTGTACCAAAAATCAACAAATACTTACGCTCCATATAACAAGGACTGGATAAAAGAAAAGATCTACATATTACTACGGCAGGCAGCTGGTCACGAAGTGTAACAGTAGTTTTTAACATATTTCAGCTTTGATAAATATGTGTTTAATGTTTTGACAGTAATTTATAAGTTCAGGTTTAGTTAATTTCGAAATATATTTTATTTAAAAAAGTGTAATACTACCAAGTTTTAGTACAATATTATTGTTAATACAAAATAGTATTTTTCTGGAAATAAGTTCAATGTCTTATATTAATATTTTTGTAAAAATTATAATTACAGCTACATAATTTCCTGTGTGGGTAACTTTTTTATGTTCTAATAATTTGAAATTGACTTACTACGATTTAGTATATTACTAAAAATGTGATTAAAAAATGTATTTTTAAGTTCATAACTTTATAAAATTCCATTAGAAAACTATCCAGATTTGTAGCATTATCATTTTAAATACCCGTTCTGTTGTATTTATATATTTAAAAGTATACCAAGTGGGTATAAAAATCAAAAGGCTTACTTGTTAATGTAAAGTAATTTTTTGGGGTTAATAGAGTTGAAAATGGTTTTGTTTTTTATATTTTTTTATTTTGTTCCGATTTTCAAAGATTTTTCTACATCGTTGCAAATTTAGTGGATTTAAGTATTTGTACTTATTTTAATTTATGATTTTTTGAAGTTATACTTCTATTTATGCACTGGATTTGTGTGGGGTTAAATGGCAAAAATCATTACATATGTAATGGTGTGAGTAAGAGAGAGACAGAAACACATATAAGGTATCAGTACATTGAAAAGAGATAGATATACAAAAAACAATCTGAGCTAATGTTTTGGAATATCATAGTGACGTATTACATTGTGTTTGACAGATTACTTTATAATTCTGTCACGTAAGTAAACATATAAAGTTTAGTATTTTATATTAATAATATTAATCATAATATTCAGTAATGAGTATTGTATTGTAGTCCATACTACCGTCACATGGTTACATTATATTTTGCACTATGGGGTTTTGTAAACACTTTTTTTGTACATTGATCGTTTTACTGTTTAGTTTTCGTGTTTGAAGTCATCAACTGGTCTTATTTTTCTAAGTATTTATTTAATTGAATACAGTTAATTAAAAAAAAAAAATATTTCTACTTGCCTGTGTTTGTAGTTATTAAGTTTTATTAGTTAACAGTGATGCCATTGATATATATTTGATGGCGCCGAGTGATGATGATATAAATGTGAAAATTACATGCGCGAGTTGTAAACGGTCTCTAAAAGGCGAATTAAAATGTACCAAATAATGTGAAAAACAGTATCATCCTGCTTGCCTAGTTCGTCTAAGAGGCGCAAAAGTGGTTGGTCAAAATTTAATCATCTGTCCATCATGTGCTGAAAATGATGGCGACCATGCGTCATAATATAAAATACAGTGCTATTTGTTTGGTCGAGCACTTTCTTTTAACAGAAGAGGTTCAGCATCTAAGTGTCTTTGGTTATGACCCGAGTTCTTATTTTTGTCGTGTACAGAATAAACGTGGTGGAGCTATGATTTTGGCAAAACATGGTATGGAGATAAATCCTTTAAAAATGATCGAAAACTTATCAGGACGAAACACCTGGTACTTAAGACGGACCTCGTCTCCAGGAAATGTTATGCAAATTTGATACAAAATGAGTGTATACTCAGTACTAGGAGATTTTTGAGGTCGCTGAACACGAATATCATATAATGATTTTGCTAAATAATTCGCATAAAAATTTATGAATCCGGACGCGTGCATAGAAGTATAACTTCTGCCGGCAGTCCCACTGACTGCCACACACACCCTTTTTTTTATTATAAATTTGACATTTTTTATAATTTTTCATTATTCATACTGTAATTATTTTTTTAGTTATGTCAACTTTTTCTACAAACACAAATGGATTATAGTTTTTGGAGTTTCTTATAAATCTTGATTTTATTCAAATAAATTAAAATGTTTTTGGAACCATAGCTTTCTTACTGCCGTAAGCGGTTGAATCGTTTAGAGGTACCATTCTACAGGTATAACTCCTTAAGTGGCTTCGTTTTGACAAGACGCCCAAATTTTAACTACGGAAATTTTGTTTCGTAAATTTGCTGTAAAACATGGTTTGCGTTTATTATTTGATCAGAAAAACGAAAACAGCTTTTCCCACAAAACTTGCGAATTATCTGAGATTTCTGTCTTTGTAAATATGTCAACTTAAAAAATTATCACTACAGTTCCAATTTTTATCGTATTGCTTGATAATTACGTAAATAACGTTTCATTCTGGTCCTACAAGCCAGGTAATAGGGCTTTTAAGTCATCCGTTTAGAATGTGTTAGTTAGTCTCTTTACTTATTGGTAACAACCTAATTTATTTATTTTTTGATCAATAACAGTTAAAAAACTTGTAACGTTCGTTTTTGGGCCGAAATCCACCTGACTATAGGTTGGTATTTATTTTAAGTTTTATTGCGTCGGCGTGGTGGGATCTGGGCGATTTGTTTTCTTCGACAGCATATTATTTCCATTCGGTCACTTTCTCGTAGTTTCTTCAACTAATTAGAAACATATTTTAAGACTTCTGCCCCTCGATATATGTATGGTGTTGGGGGTGACAGATACACCTGCGACCTATAATATCTATTGTGTCCCCCTTTTCTTGCTATATTTCTGATGATTCCTCAGACTTATAGCAGCTCTTCTAGTCCTATCTTCCTTAGAAAGTTTAGGATATCATTGGGTTTTAAATTAGGTAGTTCTTCCCTTTCTATTTCGTATGACCCTAGAAGTACGTAATGCCATGCATTCTGAAAGTATGTGTATTGAGGTTTCATCCTCTACCTCACAGAATCTGCAGTTTGCTTCATCTACTAATCCTAGTTTCTTCATGTGTCCTCTTAATCGACAGTGACCGGTTAGTATTCCTGTTATAATTCGGAGGTTTTTCTTACTCAGGTTAAGACAGCTGTGAGACCTCTTCTGGTTATAGTTTCCCAGGAGCGTTGTCGATTGTTTTAGTCCTTCTAGATCATTCCAGTACTTTTCACTATCCATTTTTTTCTTTAGTTTTTTCTAAGATTGTACTACTGCTGATTCCACAAGATGGTTCTGGTCCCAGGTATGGGGTTTCAGCTCCTTTTTTTGCCAGCTTATCTGCTGTTTCATTTCCTTCTATTCCTACGTGTCCTGGAACCCATAGGAGAGTAACAGTGTTATTCTGTCCTAGTTCATTTAATTTGCTTAGGCATTCCCAGACCATCTTTGAACTGATCTGAGTTCAGAGCTTTGATGGCTGCTTGATTATCTGACATGATTACAATCTTCTGTCTACGATAGTTCCTTTTAATGTTAAATTCTATACATCTTTCGATGGCACGAATTTCCGCTTGAAAGATGCTTGGGTACGTACCCAAACTTTCTGAGTATTTCTGCCCTTCGATAATAAGTAAGTAAATTTTAGCTTCAGTATAAATTTTATTTTTATTAAATTATCCAAATTGCGGTGAATTTATTTTAAAATTTTACTAACACATAATTTCAAATATATTTGCTATCGTAAAAGTCAGTTTTTTGTGATCATAAAATATATAAACATGTGAATATAATTAATTTTTTCTCGTTAATATAGAGAACCAGATAGCAAATATGTTTGATTGTAAATTATTAAAGGTTGAAGTTTTGATTAGACTTTCATTATTAGGGTATATTGCCAAATCAAGAGGTGCCCTAGTAGGAGAATTATCTTGAAACCAATAAAGAAACGCTGACAAGCCGTCAGCCATTTTGTACCTGACCAGAGAAGTCGTCACAAAAGGATAGTTTATGAAGGAAGATTTTTTAAGAAAAGACCGTACCATCCTTGAATTGAAGAAGGAAAGAATTCCTGAAGATGGTTAGTCAAGGCTCCACCGAAATAGAGGTCTGGAATAAATTAAGATATGAGAAATAATTAATTTTTTTTTTTTTAATTTCTTAACTTTAACTTGATTTAATAAATCATCCTGAAACTGATTTTTGCATTTTATTTGTTTGTCTGTACTTTGGCGCCCTGAATTTATGTTTTGGGGAGAATTGATAAAACTCAGAAGGAAGCCATGAACCCAGGAGCTAGCCTATGGTAAATTAGGGTTACAAATTTGGCGCGCAACGCCAATTTAATTTTTAAAGGATTAATTAAGCTACAAACTATAATACAAATAAATATATATGAATAACAGCTTTGATGTGTGTTTGTGGTGTCACCAAATGTAGCATGTCGTTTACACACCAAAAGAAGATTATACTTCTCTTTTTGATTTCTTGAAATCTGTTTTGTCATCATCGTGATGATAATTAATGCTACTTAAAATGTCTGTTACATTCTGTAAATTAAAATTGGTTTGTTATAAGATAGTTTATTCACGTTGGTTGCTTTTATTACATAATAAGTTGTATTTTAACACCTTTAATAAGGCTATTGGACACTTTCCTGTGTAAGTATAAAAAATAAGAACTTACCCTGATTTCTGTATACTTTCATTAGGCGCTGATGAAGGCGAAACGAGTCGCCAAAATTTTCGCATCTAAGGAATAAAGATTCTCACGAATTACCTAATGGCTTTTTACACTAACCACTGAGCCTCCTAACCCTTAGCGCTTTTTTAAATAATCGAAAATTCGAATAATTTCAATATGACAATAAACAAATGCGCTGCTAAAGTATATCAAATCTCAAGATAATAAATATTCTTTGTCTTAAAAGAAACGAAAAAGTTAAAAGAACGTTTTAATGCAAATATGATTTGTTATTGTTAAAAGCGAAATTAGAACTGCACATGGGATAAATTAAGGATTTTTTACTAAAAAAAATTTTAATAAATAATTAGAAATATCTAAATATCTTTAAAAATATATTAGGAAAAAAATGCTGTTAAATATTTACATGTTGTTAAATAAAATTACATATAAATTGTTATAAAAAATAAGGTATCTTTAATAACAAAAATTGAAAAAAATTATAATAAAAAATTATAAATTTATTAAAAAAGAAAATGTCTACATATTTTTAAATTAAATAACATAGATTTTAGAAATAAAAAGTAAATAAATAAAAATCAACAAATAGAAGTTAAAAAAATATATTTGATCAAATTTTTTAGGGGCAAATAACTTCTAGTAGTCGATGCTTTGCCCAAAATTCTAAAGAATCCTTATTTCTTTCTAATAATGACAATATTACCTGATCATAATAATTGCAGTGCTAATTTTTTTCTGAAACCTTTTTATCAAAATGAGACCAGATAATTATTTTTTCTGTATCAGGTTGTTTTAGTTGGCTTAGTAAATTTGTTGCCGTAAAATTACTAAGGATTTTAATTCTTCGATCACCCATTTTCTGCATTGTTGGTGCTCTATTTGTTACTACCAAATGCAGTTTTTTTTTAAATCTTGGATCAAGAAATGTAGGTTTGACAATTTTTTTACTTGATTCCAAACCACTCCTAAATTTGTCACTGCTTTGGTATTTTGTAAAGTAATCTGCATTCCTCGTATTACCAAATAATAATCCATTTGCGGGTTTCAAAACTGTTGTACAATCGTTAATCTACCATTTGTTTGCGATAAGGAATTAAGTTTGCTTCTGCAATATACAATGGATCTCTTATTTCCAAAAGTCTTTGGAGCATCAGTAAACATCAATCTCGTAATGACATCTTGTTTTACCTGTAAATGTAGAAATTTGTGATGATGAAAACAACTTTATATTTCAAAGTAATGACTAGACTACAGAAGAAGTGTTAACAAATCGAAATTTAGTGGATGTCTGTCTCCGTTAACAAACTTTCAAGAAGTCTGAGAACATATGACGGTTAAATAATAAACAACGCATTATGGGAAAAAATAAATAAGCTTCAACTTGAAATTCTTAAAATGTTTAGGTACGTTAACAAAACTGAATATTTTCGAAGATATTGATTATTTACATTATAAGTTACAATTTTTGGGTAGACAACATACAGGATGTTAACGAATTAGTTGATTTAACATTTTAATAAAGAATTAAAAAAATAATAACCTGTACATTACATACCCATGGAATAGGTAATCACATATCTGTTGTCGAATGGATCTGAGCTTATTACCTGCCAGACTACTATGTTTGAAATGATCCACAAGTGTCCTATATTTCTTGATTAGAATGTTTAATTCCAAAATATCTGCTATACTTTCTGTCACTATTAGATTTAAGGTATGAGCAACACATGGTAAATTGAAAATTTTATCCTTTGCTTTTGTTTTTGCCTCTGTCCATGTCAGTCCTTTGCGTTTGAATATTTTGTTAATTACATTGTTCCATGTTTCTCTCGGTCTTCCTCGTTTCTTATTTTTCGCCTCCCATATCTGTTTTACTTGTCTGCTGTTTTGCATTCTTTGTAGGTGCCTCCACCAGCTCAGCTGTCTTTTCTCTATGAAATCTGATATGGGCTCTATCCCTAAATCTTCCCTGATTTGCGTATTTCTTAATTTATCTTTTCGTGTTACGCTCCTTACTCTTCTCAGATATTTCATTTCGATGACTTGTATTTTACTTTTTTGACGTTGAGTTAGTATCCACGATTCACAGCCGCATGTTAGCGTTGGTCGATATATTACCTTATAAACGTTTATTTTGGTCTTATTTGAAATTTCCTTTTTATTGATGAAGTTCTTATTTATTGCGAAATACAACTTAACAGTATTTTCGATTCTTTCGTTAATTTCAGGATCCTGATTTCCATTTCTATCCAATAATACCCCTAAATACTTAAACTGGTTTACTTGTTCAATTTTTGTGTCTTCGATTGTTATGTATATGTCATCTTCATTTTCTGCCACTACCATTACTTTAGTTTTTTCCTTATTTATTTTCATACAATTCATTAATTATTCGTGCCATACATTTAAATTGTCTTGTAAATCTTTTTCGTTTTTTGTAATAAGTATGATATCATCTGCAAACGCGCATTCCGAAATAGATACTACTTGTTTCAGCTGCCTATATCCTATGTACAATTTCTTGTTCTTTAAATTGCATTTTCTGGTTATTTCATCCATGTATAATTATATTAAACAGAGTGGGACTTAATCCTCCTCCTTGCCTAAGTCCGTTATGCGTTGTGAATGTTTCTGACTTACTATTTTTCCTAATGATATAGTTGGAAGTGTTTCTATAAAGGTCCTTGATCGCTCTAATCAGTTTATTGTCGACTCCTATGCGTTGTAGACTGTTCCAAATTTTTGATCTCTGTACAGAATCGAAAGCTTTTTCTAGATCGATAAATGCGTAGCAGGCTTTTCTATTTTGTTTTATAAATCTTCCATATAGCTGTTTTAAGGTAAATATATGATCTTGCACGCTTCTTCCTTTACGAAAACCACTTTGTGATTCAGACAGTGATGTTTCTGAAAAGACTTTTAATTTTCTATCTAAGATTTGTTCGTATATTTTTGCTCCTGTACTTAATAATGTGATTCCTCGGTGATTGCAGTCTTTTTTGTCACCTTTTTTGAAAATAGGGAGTATTACCCCTACCTCCCAGTCTTTTGGAACTTCTTCGTCTTGCCATGCTTTGTTACAAATTTTTAAATGTTGGAAAATTGCGCTTTTAATATTAGCACCATAGCAACAACAGCTATAACTTTATTTTCAATTTTCCAATATTCATAAATATTATTTAAAACTAACGATATGTTTTCGCCTTTATGTGAACCTGGTAGTTCCTGTGATGATAAAACATAAGCTTGAAGGGTATTATTGAAAATAAAATGTACTATAGCAGTTATTATATAGGCAATGTTACTATCATATTTTAAATCACATATTTTTTGGGCTAAAGTTCAAGCAGTTTCTTCGTACTGTTTGGGTATTAAGTCATACGTAATTTTTTTACGGCTTGGTGAATTATATAAAGGTTGACGTGCTTTTGAATATTCTAAAAATCCTGCAATTTTTACTATGGTCAAAGATTGGTAGTCCTTTGTTATCATTTTGATTAGAGCTTTATCTGTTTCAGATACTTTGTGTTCTGGTACATATAGTGTCTGCTTCCAAAAAGTTTTAATTGTCTTGTTGGAAGAGTACTACTTGTAGCTGAAGTTAAGGCTACCCAAGTATCTGGCTGAGATTCTATTTTTTTTCAGTCAACCCTATCACGCTGCTATTGCTTCTTTATTATTATCACTAGGAAGTAAACTTTCACCTCTAAACATTGAACAGGATCAATTCTTACTAAATGTATTGCTATGTTGCAAAAAAGTTTTGTTATCACTTTTTTTTTTATTCCTGGTTGAATGTTTCCTATTGAAAAATACTAAAACACAATAAAATACACCACTACCTCAAACAGGCAAACAATGAATTCAAAAAGATAATGTTTCACACAAAAAATAATTATTTTTATTTATACAGAAACACATCAATTAGACGAATGATTTGTCTTTAGAATGGGGCTTGCACCTAAGATTAAATTTCTTCTAAGGGGTTTAAGTGCATGGTTCACATAAACATATAAAAATATAGGGTAGAAATTTGTATAAATGTTTAGATAAACTGGCTCTAGAAGAAATAAATTATGCAAATGGGTTTGATAAAAAATACGAATAAAAGATGCAGGAGCATGCACAATAGAGGAATACAGGAGATGTGTGTGGAATTGTGTTCTGCAGAATAAAATATTCGAATTATCATACGAGTATTGTTACGAGCCAAGCTGGACCTGTCAGTGGAGTGAGGTGTAAGTAAGTCACCGTACGGAGAATGGAGAATCTTCGAGTCTCCGCGTAACTGATGGATTGATCTCGAACATCGAGAATCTTCCGCACTAGAAGAATTGGGATCTGTGTAGATGGTTCTAGAAAGATTAATTAGTACAAGAGTTGTTATAGCGATAGTCGGCAATAAATAATAGTTGTATTAGTTGGCGATAAATAGAATTAATTGTATTTGTAGTAGCTGGCGATAAAGTGCGAATTGTTATAAGAGTTTTTTAACGACGCTATTTAGTATTTGTAATTGTATTAAAATTGTGTAAGTTAGTTAAAGAAAATTGTTATTTAGTTGTGTTTACTAAAAAATTGTTAAGTTTGTCTGCTGTTATCACTTATCCCGAATCTACGAAGGAAAAATTATAACAGTATTTTAGTATGCTAATCTCTAATCTAAGGACTATATCTATAGTGCCTTTTCTAATATACAGCATTCGCCGTCAATATAATTAAATGTAAGTTTATAAAAAAAAAGTAAATTAAAAAGTAACTATATTGGTAGTTTTTATTAATCCAGCTACAGTTTCTTTAAAATGTGACATAAATTTGTTACTACCACATATCAGTACCTGAGTGTGTTCCGATATTTCATTTAAATAGTTACTTATTGTATTTTTATCTAATTTCTTTTGATTTATAATCTCATTGTATTTTACAGACACATTATCGTAATTGCTTAAAAATATCTCATATGTAAAGTTCCAGTGCGATTGTAACATATATAATTCATTTCTTAGGTATATTCTTTCGTAACTTTTACAACAATAAAACAGTTTTATAAATGTTTCACAATCTTCATTTTTTGTTAATTTAGAAATTATACTATATAATGGAGCTATTCCAACACCCTGAGCTATAAGAAGAATGTGCTTGTAAGAATAATCCAGGGAAAAATCTCCATAAGGTCCTCTCCAAATTGTATCTGAATCTATTTTTAATTTCTTAATTCTTTGAGACATATTACCCAGTTCATATAATTTAAACAATATAGCAAATTGAAGCGAATTTAAATTTTCTAAAGGAATTGGCGTGTAAGATCGTTGAATTTCTTCATTAATAGAACCCATTTTAAGCATAACATATTGTCCTGGTGCGTAATAAACTCCATAATCTTTCTCCTTTGAATGTGTGCTTTTCAAAAATCTACTAAATTCAAATGTGATTATAAGTGCATCTGCGGCATGGATCTGAATACTTTTAACTTTGAATACTGAATACTCAGTTTTTTTAAAACAATTTGTAAGCAGAGTTTCTTTTTCTAATTGCTTTTTCTGAAATTTTTTAATCTGTTCTTCATATACATCTAAAATACAAGGGTTACAACCAGAGTTACAACAATCTGATTCCGTAGGTTTATAAATCAATTCCATTCTAATTAAAATTAAAGCCAAACCTTCAACAAAAACTTGCTTGTTACGATTGTATTTTCATTACTAGATAATGAACCTTTCGTATAAACTAGTCAAACTTAACTATAATCTGCGAAATATTTTTAAATAGAGTATCGAATGTTCTAACCTCAAACAATCAGCTGTAGTGAGTAGTCGTTGTTGTTAGACGGCAAACTCAGAGACAAATTATCTCTGAGCAAACTGCAAAAGAGATAAATGTCGATATTTCTTTTCTGATCTCTCAAATGGCTCTATCAACTGTTCTATATTCTTCTATCAAAAAATTTTTTGTTCGTTTTTAGTTTTTTTTTTTAATTTTCAAAAATGGCCTCTCAAGTTAGCACTTAATATAGATTTTTTTCAGTTTTATTTTTTTATTTTAATATTTTATGACTATTTATTCCTTGTTCCATTAAAAATGACATTTGTTCGTTCTTCGTTGTTCTCTTTGAATATAAAACCTCGTTGTTCTGTAATTTAATTATTAATATTTATAAACTTTTTTTTAGTCTACGCCAGAGGTCTACGCAGATTAATTTTTACTGCGCGTGCGTAAAGCTCATTTATTTGAACTGTCAAATGTCACTGTTGGCACACAGATTCTGTGGTTTGGCGTTTCGGATTCGAATAATTGAATTTAAAGTTAATTGAAAAGTACAGTAAATTTAGTTTTTCCTTTTTATAGTTAGTTATAGTTTCTAGTTATTAAATCTATTATTTAATTTTTACTTTAGTTAGTGTAATAAAGACAATTTATTAGCGGACGTTTATAATAGTTTTCACTTAAAGGAGTTTAAGGAATCAGCAGTGCAATGTTGCCCCTTTTATTTCTGCGCAACTATTTTTAGTTTTAAGCACAATTGTGTTGAATAAATATTTAAATATAAAATAAAATAAGCTTTATTTTACACGATACCTACCAAACAGAGTACTCAAATGTGTAAAAGTATCAATATTAAAGTTATTTAAATTAAGTGATGGCTGACAGAGGATTTCTCTTCTTCTTACAAATAAGAAAAGTTGTTGATGATAAGGCACAGGTGTGGAGTATGCCAGTGCCAGAGATAAATAATAAATATGAGTTATATCAGAGACAAGTTATATTCACTGTTGGGTGTGCCACGGCTATGAAGTTCATACTAAATAATTATCTTTTGTCGTAAGAAGTTATCATAATTACCTTACTTTTAGAATTCTTGGTAACTGGATAATCTATATAGCAGTCAACAGACCATTTTATGTTTTATGAATCCATTGCATTATATCATATCCTGTTTTATGACTACAACTACATCTGAAATATAACCTATAATTGTCTAAATAGAATTAAAAATATCTATTTTGTTATGTTTTCATATACAATGGATAATATACTTAACAAATTAAAAGAACATCGTGAATTTACGATGCAAATGGAAGTTGAAATCCAAGAGATCGAACAAAGTATTAAAAGCTTAGAAAAAGAAAAAAAAGAAAGTGTAGAGTTAATAAATGATTTGAAATCAATGAAAATGTACCCAGAACATGAAGCTTTAATCCCAATGGGTCAAAATATTTACATGAAAGGAAGAATAGTACATACAGGAGAGGTTTATGCGAAGAAGAAAGCTCATCCGGATTCTATGGTTGTGTTACAATCAACCGATTATGCATTGAAACATTTAGAAAATAACGTTACGTTAAAAGAAAATGATATTGATAAATCTGAATATGCGAAATTTCAAGTAGAGGAACGAATAAAATTATTAAATGGAGAAGATAGTTTTCAATGTTTAGGTAGTGATTTACCCAAAGAAATTAAATCAGACAAAGGAGTGGCAGTGAAAGTAGGAGATTATTACGAAATATTGGAATATGAAAGTTAGGACTGTGTACTTTTTGGTAAAATTGCTGAGTTGGGCCTACAATTTTATTGAAATACTGAATAAAAAAACCATTTTCTTCAACATATACACTATATAAACAAATAAAAGTTAATAATAAAACATATAAATTAAAGTTCACTATTATGACTAAAATAGTGCAAGAGATTTGTTAAAAAATTTTATCTACATGAACATTATCATAAACAGAAAAGCATAAATGTAGTAATCAAGACTTAAAATATTGTAGAACAAATGCTAAAATAGCAATCAAATATTCCAAAAATTGTGGGCCGGATACAGCAAATTTATCTCTCTTTGATTGAAAATATAATGTAAACGCTAATTAGTTTTGAATATATTTATTTTGTATAAAAACATGTTTTTATAATAAAATTAATTAAAATAGAAAATGGACGGTTAAGCTTTGCAAATGCATATAAACATATATAAAAAATATACATAAAATCGTGCGAAAATATAAAAAAATGTCGCATTTTATAAAATAGAGGCACTGTTTTAAATTTACAAGGCAGTTGTATAAAATGAACAAAAAAGATTCTTTTCCTCTCATATATCTACAATACATAACACTAATACTTCAATAATCAACGTCTTATAGTAAAAACTGGCAACTGATTAGAGACTTTTGAATTATTTGGTGAAATTTTCAGCTTAATAAATTTCAAAACTTCCTAAGTATTTGAACACAAAGGCACTCTCAATGTGATGTGCTATTGCTGTCAGGTACAAATATATTTTTTGCTCCTAAAATTCACTATAAGATTATTGAATATGAAATAAACATATTTAAAAAATCAACCTGAATATTTCTTTGAACATCCAGTGAGTAAACAGAATACCGTTTCTTTTTGCATAAAATAAAAGTAAATTGAGTTATGCTCCACATATTGTTTTGACAACTTCACATTTAACTGTTTACACATATGTGTTAAAAAATAATTTTCATTATGTCACATCAGTTTTTAAACTAAAACTTATACAATTAAAGTATGAAATAATTTGTGTTTATGAACAAATATTAATGATTGTAAATTTTACAAATATCAATAATAAAATCGTTACGACGAGAGGTAAAATTACCTTATTTATAAAACTTTTAAGCTAAAATACTTCAATCCCATTGTTTTAATAATACGTATTACCTATTTTTTGTATATTTGTGATTGTTCTATTTTACCATATAAAAACTTAACAATAACAAAATATTTATACAAATACACTTTGTTTAAAATATAATAACCAATATTATTTAAGTTTTAATATATCGTTGAAACAATGGGAGGTTTTGACCTTGTTGGCCAATAAGCAGGTGTTGTATCCAGAGGTATTTCTTCTAGACCGGCATCGTCGAAACTGTACTGTGTGGGGTCGTTGGGCGAGAGCCCGCCAGAGACGGGGCTGTCGATGTGTTTAACGACTGCATGGTGCCCATCTACAATAAATATGTTTACCATTTACAAAAATAATCACATAAGACATATGTTGATCTAATGAGATCGAAATTTGCAAATAAAAATAAATCTTTTAGTTGATTCAAAAAACATATATTGAGAACAAACAAGTAAAAATGTATTATAATATGACCGAAAATGCAAAAAGATGAAAAAAGTCCAAAAACAGTAAGAGATGTACCTGAAAGATTGGGAAATAACTAACCATTTATTATTTAACAAACCATATATGGCGAGTCACCGATAACATTAAAAATTAATTGTAAATGTTTGGATCATACCCTTGAACTAATAATAAATTTTGGAGAAAAGGAAAAAGGAAATTTATACAGCTACCTATGTAATTTTCCTCGAACTTCAAGGCGTTAGAATAAAATAATATAATACGACGAGAAGGAATTAGTACGTTACGTTAACTAGTTTCCTACAGTGTTTCAGGCTGAAGTAATAACGGGTAAAACCGTAGTCATATACTCGGACAGCCAAGCAGCTCTAAAGGCGATAGTCCCAGCACAAATAAGCTCACACAAAATTCTCTGACACTGGGATGGATACCAGTACACTCAGGGTTCCAAGGCAACGAGAAGGTTGATGAATTGGCCCGTGTGGAAGCTAATACCCCAATGATAGGCCCGGAACCATTCGGCGGAGTTGCTGACACATTCAGAAAGGCAGCCATTGAGAAGTGGAGGCTAGAAAAGGCCCAGGAGTGTTGGGAAAAATCACCGGGCAAGCGACAAGCCAAAGTCTTCATAAAGGGACACTCAGCGAAGTTTACTGCAGAGCTGCTATCACAAAGGCAAAACGATGTCAGAATGATTGTCAGTATTGACAGGACATTGTAGGCTCAAAAAACACATGAGTCAGTTGAACTTAGCAGATGAAGACATCTGTCGATCGATACTGCCAAGAGGAGGAGGAAACCGCATTTCATGTCCTATGCCAATGCGAAGGCCTTGCAAGGACGCGGTATCTAGTACTGGGAGAGGAGAAACCGGCTCCTCCAAGTTATGCGAAGGGGCCACTGTCAAGGCTATTAAGTCTCATTAAGAAGGTTCTCTAATCCTATTCTTGAGATAATGGGTGGTCACAATAGATGTGCAAAGATCGCAGTGATACAGGCTAACAGCCAACCCAATAAACATCTAATCTAACTAGTTTTTTTACGCAAAGGGAGTGAGTTACAAATAACGGATTTTAAAATTTTCGACAGCCGTTATAAGTATTATTCTACTTATCGTCTATTTCTACCATATCATGCGATTTTAGTTGGATATTACACTCACTACAAAAAACAAATATTTTAAACAACTTTTATAGTTTTTTACCAACTACTCAAAAACACGTTATTTCTTACCTTTACTTTTATCATATGACTGCTTGAAAACATAAAGCAATAATTAATATCTGTCAAGTATTTATATTATGTAAATTTTTATTTTATATTTTTCTAAATTAATATGACCATTAATAACGTCTACATTGGTGCATGGTTATAGATTGTAAACTAGCTTGTTAATTTTAGTAACACAAATTACAATTCAGTATTACTTTTTAGTTTACAACGCCAAACTATAATCTGACAGTACCAAGGAATAGGGTCGAAAACTGGGCGTGGTAATATGGTACGTACAAGCTCCACAGACATGGTACCTACAATATTGACATGACAGACGTAATACGTGAAATCAACCGTTATATTAAACTTATACTTTTCACATTCGATTTTCTGTTTTTGTAGATTTTGTTTTTTTTAAATTAATGTTTTATTTTTATAATAACTTAACTGTTACATTATTCACCGTATCTAATGTAAGTTACCTTTGATATTTTTTTCGTATATTAGAGATACTATTAAATTTTTTTAAAACTGAACAGCCTTCAAAAAAAAACAGAAAAATGCACTCAAAAGTCAGAAATAAAATCATTATATCTTAAAAAAATGGGAAGCAACTAGGCATCTGATTTCGATTTCCTTGAAGTCGGATCCAATGATATATATCTTTGTAAAAGATTTGAGTTACTAACATTCGAAGTCTAAATTTAATAGTTAAGATTAAAATAGAAGGTAATTTTAATTGCTACTTAGCTTTGTCAGATGTGGGCCTAAATTCATGATGTACTATCTTTAAAACCTTGCGAATACCGTGCAAGAGGTACTGAGTTTAATCACAAACAATCCCAACATGTATCAATATGACTTTTTGGAGGCATAGACGGATAGATAACACCTAGAGACACCTTGCACGTACGGTGAAGGAAAACATCGTAATAAAACGTGGACTTAATTGTCTGAAATCACCAACCCGCAGTGAGCAAGCGTGTTGATTAAATGATCATTCCTTCTCCTAGTAAAAAGAGGCCTTCGGCTATAGAGTGGGACAGTGACGGGCTAATTATTATGTTTTTATGTTATACATCATTATTAAGATATTAACTTAACTGCAGAGCCTATTCTGTTGATTTTTGTAATATTTCCTGGAATATTTTCCATATTGATGACCAGACCTTAACCAATTTTCTATGGGACCACACAGACACACTACTCTTTTGAGTCTTTTGAATGCCAAAAGAATTTTTCAAATCGGATTATAAATTCCGAAGATATTGAGAACTTCCTCCTTTTTTAAAGTCGGTTAATAAAATAATTGTAGGTCAATTCATTAAAGTAAATGTAGAACACTTTTCACATACTTTCTGAAGTTTGGAAAGAACTTAATACTTAATATAAGTTTTTTTCTACATACGCATATTACAAGTGCTAAGAGCAACATGCTTTACATAAAAAAGTCTAGTCTATCTGTCAATTTTTATGTACCGTTTTGCCATGTCCAACTGTCCAAGCGTAATTTACTCTTTGAAAGCTTTCTTCAATAATAAATCACGTATTTTAGTGTAAGTTAAATTGTAATGTGTTGCTATTTATCAGAAAATAGTATATTGTGTGGCAAGGAGTGAAACAAGACGATTTCTGACTAGGGCGAGAGTTGACTGCCTGAGCGAAGCGAGGGCTTTCTTCGCCCGGTCAGAAATAGTCTTTGTTTCATCCCGTGCCACACACTATATTTCTTATATCACATGCATTGAAACAGAGAGTTTTGATCTCTGTAGCCAGTTGAAGTAAGACTATTTCAGACAAATAGCGTAGTAATAACTTGACAACGATTTGACGACAGCTGTCAGACGATTATGATTTTATTCGCTTTTGTTTATTACAAATGAGATTCTGACAGACTTGAAATAAAGACATTAATAATAAATAAATGAATGCACCGGACAGAAATAACGTTGTTTCTCCCCTAGGGCAGAAAAAACTGTCAGTTTCTGACTGACAGTTGCATTGGTCTGAAATTCTCTTCTTTGACTGACAAAACAGGGATCAAAACAAGCTGTTTCAATGCATATATTATGAAAATATTATTTCTATATTGGACTACAATGTCTCTTAATAGATGTTTTAGAATATTTTTGTTAGAGGACAAAATTCTAAAAGACTCACCCTTAAATGTGCTAAATCTTCCAATCTTGTCAGTTCAGACAATTCAATATAAAGTGAGTATACCAAAATCCATCCATAAACACTTAGTACAATGAAAATAGTCCACAAAAGACACATTATAATGTTATATCCAAAAATCATGTCATTAACAATAGTAAAAAATAAATAGGCAAGAAACCTAAATATTGCAAATGTTGCAAAAGTATACAACCATGGTAAAATCCTCTTTTCGTATTCCTAAAAAAATAATATTACATAATTATACCACACATGTCCTCCATCACTAAAATTAAGTCGTAAAACCAATGTAAAAAAGTATTTGGTATTTTTCTGAAAAATATAGATTATATTAAAACTTACCTTTCTTAAAGCGTTGATCAACATAATACTGGTAACAAACACCACCATAGCCAATAGTATAGAAAAAGCAGCAAACATTACTAAAGTGTTTCTCACTAAAAAAAAGACAATTAAGTTAATACTAAATCTAAACCGACTAAATATGTTTTAAACCAATAAGCATACACTTACCATGTTTATTTCCTACATATACAAATTGGAAGCTTAAAACATAGTATCCATAATGAGTTGAACCAGGAGCAGCCATTGAATAACAATAAAGATCGAAACACGATGTGACGATTGTGAATATTGATAAAATCTAAAGGTAAAAATGGTTAATTAACTGAATGTATTTATACACATGTAAGTTTATTTTACAACTCGTGAATGTTTTCTGCAATTATCCTTTTACGTTTATGTTCCCTTGGTAAGTTTAAGTAGCTACTATTAATTATAAGATTATGGTTCTTTAAAATTCTGTGAATATATCGAACAAACAAGTGAAACTTATGCTTTCTATGAGTTACATAGCAGTAAAAAATATACAATAGGTAGTTATAACTCTAAGTTACGTGCTCTTTTAATAGGTGTAGTTATAATAACAGATACGTTTTATTTGAAAGTAAAACGGTTCAATTATTCAAAAAAACAAGTCTTACCAATGAAAATATTCCAGTAATAAGTGCGGCACGTTGTACATCTAAAAATATGGCATCTTGGACCAAGGGTTTTTGATACCAAGGAATTTTCAGTGATTTTAAACTTCTGGAGCCCCTTAAATTAGCGTTACTTCTTGATGTTGTATGCGAATATACGGACGGTGTGCCTGTTGGTGACTTCTTACCGTAGTTCATTTTTGTACTTATATAAAAATAAATTGAGATACGTTAATTAAGTTAAAAATAAAAGAGGGCGATGGCGAAACTTAATTGTTGAATATTTACCTTAATGACAGTTGTTGTGATGACAAATCCGTGAGAAATGTAAACAGAGGGGCGTGGTGGAGACCAGAACATTAACATTTGACCCATTTGACAATATTGCTGACATTTTTTATGTTGGCAGCACTGGAAACAGCTGCCAACATTGTTTGTTCTGTGTAATGTTTGAAGTTTTTAATAATTTACAATTCACCTATACACCACCGCTCTTCCAGCCCCAAAAATTTCTTAAAAAAAAAAATTGTTTATACCTATTAAAAGAGCTTAATTTGCACCTTTCAAAAATGTATTTTTCATAATTTGTAACCTCATGCTTTTTTTGATAAATTTGATTAAAAATTTGCTTTACAAACCAGATTTAAATACTCATTTCTCACTCCCTAAAGAGTTTTTCGATATTCGTCTTTTACCAAAAATTTGCAATTTTAATTTTCTAATTTGCACCATCGTAAAATTTGCGAAAAACGGTAACAATTATTACAAAAATTAATAAAATGGACTAGAAAAGTGTGACGTCAGATATGGGAGGAGCTTAAAAATGTTTCCAAACAAAACAAATTTCCATTGAAAAAGCCATAAGAGATTTTTCTATTACTTGTAGTGATTCCTAATCAAAAATCTTAGCATTTTCCGGACACTTTTCATACGACTTAGTGTATCCAATTTATGATAGTGAATAAACATTGAAAGTTAGTGTAAGTGTTTATATTTTATATGCATTTTAGTGGAATTGAGGTTATGTTTTGTTCAGAAGCTTATAAATTTTATTATGGTAATCTTGTGAATAATTATGTATTTTTTAACTATTACATATTATTCTGTTTGAGTAAAAATGGTGATGTGTTTTGTCCCCAATTGCAAGCATTATAGCGAGCAGAAAAACTGCAATGATGTGGAAAGGAAGAAGTGGATTTCTTATCAAGTATATACGTATTTCGGTATTATAAATATAATAACAAATATCTGAAGATGTTATAAACAAGCAGGACAATTTATTACTGTATATTATGGCTTTTTTGTTTGTGAGTTTCCTAAGTAGGTATGTTTGTTATTTTTTTAATTTTTATTTTAGAATTACTCTTAGGTAATAGATTATATAGGCTCTTGGTCACATAGAAAATAAAAACGAATATATTAAAATAGTATTTTTATTTACAAAAAATTTACCTTAATTTGGGAAAATAATGGTTTATATAAAAATCCTCTAAATACGTTAAATTCACTTCCCAATATAGATCTTTTTGAATTTCAACAATTATTATCTCTTTTAAGGTCCATATAATACAAAAAACATTTTTCTCTTTTTAAAATATACAGATTTCCCTGAACGTGATGGTAATAATTATGATTCTGATTCATTACCAGTTCATTTTTTTCGTTGTAGTAACAAATGAACTTATTATTTTTGAATTTTTCTGAAAGCAAATCATTGCGAAATGCGTAGGGACATTTTACTTCCACAATAGCATTGTCACTTACTAATCCATCTGGACTTGCCCCTAATATACCAGAATTCTATAACCAAATTCCTGTTGGCATTACATCAATTCCTAGGGATGATTTTAATGCATCCAGACCATCTTTTTCGTGAGTTTTCCCCCACTGGATTGCTCTAGATTTCTTTATTGTTATCTACAATCATTAGAATATTAAATAATTATGCTAATAAACTTTAATTAAATGTTTTAAAAGAACTAAATAGACCAAAGTAACACCTCAAAATAAAGGGTGTACAAGCGGAACTTAAATAAATAATTTAAGACAATAATTATAAGCTAGTTATCCTTACCTCACAAATATAAGTTTCGTCCTTCATACTAGCATGTACAACCCCTTAAAGAGTCATAAAATTAGTATAGAAATGCATACTTTTAATATGGCCCTAATCCACTGCATTTTACCTCTTACTACCATTTGTTTATTATTATCAAAGAAATGCATAATAGCAGACAGCTTAATAACATAATTCGATGTCATTTTTACTGAAAAAAGGAATTAAAAACTTATTTTTCACTCAAAACTTAAAACAATACAAATAAAAACATAACCTCAAAATAATTCTAAGGCATGTCTAGAAAAAGTCGAGCTCTCTTACCTTAAAATTTATGGTTTATATAAATATTAAACACCCAAAGAACCAATTTCTACAATTAATATATCTTATTTGATACAGGAAATATTAAAACTATTGATGTAAAAAAACCTTAATGGCAATTTACATACATTAAAAGTTTGTTTGGAAACATAAAATGACAGATCCCGCCCTCTGACGTCACAGCTTTTTTAGTCCATTAGTTTCGGACTGCTGTCAGTAATAAGTAACTGCGGGTAGTGAACGCATGCGCAGTTATTTATTTCTGAACGTACATCAGCCAGGAAATGATTTTATTAATTTTTATAAGAATTGTTACCGTTTTTCGCAAATTTTACGATGGTGCAAATTAGAAAATTAAAATTGCAAATTTTTGGTAATAGGTGCATATCGAAATACACTTTAGGGAGTGAGATATGAGCATTTGAATCTGGTTTAAGTAAAGCAAAATTTAAAAAAAAAGTAAGAGGGTGCAAATTATGAAAAATACGTTTTTGAAAGGTGCAAATTAAGCTCTTTTATTAGGTATAAACAATTTTTTTTTAAAGAAATTTTTGGGGCTGGAAGAGCAGTGGTACGAAGACTATACCTTATTTAAAAACTAGGAGGAGCGATTTGAATTTAAGTTGGCAACACTCGCGTTTGTTTATTGGTTAATTTGGAGGCAAGTTTACACTATAAAAATTTGCCACTTACATTTATCAAGTAATTTGTGACATTTATAGGTTATGTTTTCAAAGTGTGAAATATTTATAATGGTGACTTTTGTTAATTGATTTCTTTTTTTAATATAATTATTGTAAGTTTACTTTGTGACCATCTTAGACCATATATAAAGTGTCCATAAACATTTATTTTCAATTTTATTTAAATGAAAGAAACTTTGCCGCCTTGTAAATTTTCTAGTAACTTATTTGGCTGTAAGTCTGGCTTTTCAAATCACTCCTCCTAGTTTTTAAATGAAGTATAGATCTGTTTAAACCTTTGGTTTAAACGTAATGTTAAAAAAATGGTCTCAATTTGGGGGACAGAACTATTGCCGGTAGAGTGCGCTTGTGTTCCTAAGGTTTAATTACAATATTTCAAAAGATAAGTTTAAATGCACAAAAATTTTCAAATATTAGTTACACTTTTTTTACACTGTTATCTGCCTTTCGGCCACTAACACAAGCATAAACAGCACAACACTTTCCCATTTCTTTTTATTAATTTTATTACAAGTAATTTTAAATAAATTAATATCATATATTTAATTTCGTGAAATTTAAATGTCATAAATGTCATAAACATCGGTTCGGTTCTTAATGTTCCTCGCGCCACCAGTGACAAAAAATAGAACTATGATCTGGCCCGATTATTGAGACCAGAAACCAGAAATATTATGAAAAAGCCTATACCGTGTAGACTTCCTAGTCTTCGGGGTGCAAGTGGTTTTATAGTTGATTCAAATAGAAGTGTCATCAAGTAGTCTCTGGAAAATTCAAATTTGTAGTGGCAGCACCCACGTTTAGTGAAATTTGAATCGCAATGTTAGCCAGCTTGTGATCAGATTGCTACATATGCTCAATATAACTATAGTTGATTCAAATAGAAGTGTCATCAAGTAGTCTCTGGAAAATTCAAATTTGTAGTGGCAGTACCCACGTTTAGTGAAATTTAATACGCAATATTAGCCAGCTTGTGATCAGATTGCTACATATGCTCAATAATATAACTATAAACATTTTGACACATCGCGATGACATATAATTCCCTAACTAAAGTTCTGTTTCCATTGAATCTAGTAATAAAGTTAAAGATCTCACACGTACCCAGCCCACTTGATGACACTTCTATTTGAATCAACTATATAAACATTTTGACACATCGCGATGACATATAATTCCCTAACTAAAGTTCTGTTTCCATTGAATCTAGTAATCATAGATTATTTACTTATAATCTGTGCTAGTAATAAAGTTAAAGATGATCTCACACGTACCCAGCCCACTTGATGACACTTCTATCTGAATCGACTATAGTTTAATATAAATTGAAGGTAGTTTTAGCATAAAAAGGGTGCAAAAGTATAGTGAATAGTTTTAAACATGTCACTAGTAGGTTATTTTAGATATAAATGTTGTGTTGTAGATTGTAGATTGTAAAAGTGAGTATTTCAATCCTGTTTATGATAAACATTTTCGTAATAAGGAGCTTTATGTGTTTATTAAATATGTAATTTGTGCAATGTGTAATGTAAATTTTAATTCTTATTTCGTTAAATTAATATAAAATTTCACTTGTTAAAAAGGTATTGATTATCGTACATTTCTGTGACATTAGTGTAATATGTACATAGGTATAGTCGATTCAGATAGAAGTGTCATCAAGTGGGCTGGGTACGTGTGAGATCATCTTTAACTTTATTACTAGATTCAATGGAAACAGAACTTTAGTTAATTATATGTCATCGCGATGTGTCAAAATGTTTATAGTTATATTGAGCATATGTAGCAATCTGATCACAAGCTGGCTAATATTGCGATTCAAATATCACTAAACGTGGGTGCTGCCACTACAAATTTGAATTTTCCAGAGACTACTTGATGACACTTCTATTTGAATCAACTATATATATTTGAAACAATAAGCAAATTTTAAACAACTTTTTTGTACCTTACAATTTATCTATCATTTATTATTTTGGTCACTTTTAATATTTTTGCGGCAATAATTTAACTTGTACCTGTTGGTGTGATTATCGTATAAAATCTACCTTTTTTGTGATATTATATAGTATTTAAGTTAGAACTATGTTGTTTATTATTAAATTTAAGTTTCAAAATTTATATTTATTTGAGTTTATAGATAAACAGATATTTTAAAAGATGCGCTTCTGTTATTCTGAGTAGAAAGTATTTTTATTTTTTTAATAAATATTGTTTTACAGAATATTTTATATTTTAAATAAACTGTTTTTTTTTAAATACCTATGTTTTTTATAAATAAAATTTGTTTTCATTATTGTATTTATTTTTTTCTTATGATTAAATATTTTCTGTGTTCAAATAAAAACTATTATTATTAATCCTTGTTTCATTTTAATTTTATTTCTACTAGTATGAAAATATATAGCTTATATTTTAAAATTTATATATTCACAGTAAGAATATTCTATTATCTCTGGTACCTATGCAATAGTTATTTATTATACAAGACAATAAAATTGTACTTTATCTTCGAGAGAGTTTTTTAGCGTCGTTATTTTCAATCTTTACTATGATACGTAAAACAAAATATTCATTATGGCCACATTACAAGACAGATTAAATATTAAGATGGACGATATATATTCCGAATTTATAAGACCTAAAGAGATCCAAAGAAAATTCATTCATTACGATAAAAAATTTTTAATCAAAAATTACAGTTGAAAAATGGCAATATTTACTTATAAATGCATCTGATAGCTTACCAAATTTAACAAAAATTATTTCTTACCTAATCCCCATTCCCGCAACTTTAGCTTTCATTATTGAAAGAGTTTAATGAATCTAAAGTGACGGGAAGAGAGAAATAGAGTATCCATAAATTTAATTAAAAACGAATTGTTAATTTATTTAATTGTTGATTGTTAAACAAGCTTTGAAACATTTAAAGATAACAAAAAATTGTTAGTATGTGCTAAAAGCACGTAATAGTTATTTACGTAACGAGTTATGAAAAGTCCAATTTTGTTTAACGAGTGTGATGTTGCAGCAAGAGCGTAGCGAGTGCTGCAAATGAACACGAGTTAAACAAAATGGCGTTTTATAACGAGTTCCGTACAAGATTTTTTATAATTTTGACGAAATTCCATAATTAAAGAAAATCATAATTATCTAATAATAATTAAAAACAATACATCTAGTTCTCGTGTTTATTTTGCATTGACACCTTTCTAATGACAATTCTATTTAATACCGATATAATTAAAAGGTAAGTTTCTGATATACCTATTAAATATTAAGTATACCTACTTATTTAATTTTTTGTTTAAAAATGTCTGCTTTTAAATATTTCTTTAATAAAGTTAGTATAAAATATTTCTTAGTTGTTTACTTATATTTGCTTTATATGTTTCGTAACTTGTTTTGAAATGAACTTTTCAAAACTAGTTACGTAAAGTTTTACTTTTCAAAACTAGTTATGAAAAGTAATGACTTTCAAAACTGACAGCAGTTTTGAAAAATGTCACTTTACTTGTCAAAATTATAAAAAAATACGTTTTTAAATCAATGAAAACAAAATATGAAAAATACTTTTTTTCTTTTTTCTATTCAAACCAGTTTATAGTGTTTATACGTTTTTTTTTTTGTCCAAAAAAGTTGGCAACTCTACGTGACACTGATAATAATTATTATCTTAATTAAAAAGGGTTTTGTTACATATTAAACAAACATATATTATTTAAATGAAATTTTATTTAGAAAACAGTATAAAGTACAACATTAAATTTTATTTAGAAAACAGTATAAATAAACAGTATAAACAATAAACAGTACAAACAGTATAATACAATTAGTAATCCTGTGACTGACTCTTACTCGTTTTTCCAACTCTTCTTTGGAAGTAAAACTGCTTGTTTGTATATTTGGAAGAGCTCCTCCCTCTGCAATTGTAACCCCAGAAAGTAGTTTGTTTAATTCTTCATCATTTCGGACTGCAAGTTGAATATGTCTAGATATATATTCAAATTGCAGTCCGAAATGATGAAGAATTACTCCTAGGAGTAATTCTTGTTTTTTTATTATCTCTAGCAGCATCACTTGCTAATTCGAGTACTTCTGCAGCAAGATATTCTAAAACGGCTGCTAGGTACACAGGCGCTCCGGCCCCAATTCGCTCTGCGTAGTGACCTTTTCGTAATAGCCTATGGACCATAGGTCACTACGCAGACCGAATTGGGGCCGGAGGTTATGGATTCTTCCAACTGGAAATCTAAGACCCGCACGACTTGACCGTGACTTAGATTTAACTTTAGCTTGACCACTTTTACCAGTTTTACCACGACCAGCCATTTTAATTTATGTATTAAATATAACGAATGTACAAATCAAATAAAGTATAAAACACAAACGCTTCGCTTTTATATTCTTCCTCAATGCGCGGGAAATAAATATCTAGGATTTTGAAAACTGAAAGCAGATGTCCTTATCATGATCGGTCATGTAATCACTTAACATTTAATTTATTAATAGAATATTAGTTATGGTTAGCTATATTTACAATATTATACATACTTATTTTTAAATAACGTTAGATGATATTTTTTTAATATCAACATAAAAATATATTATTTTTAGTGATTATATTAGTTTAAGTTTGTCTATCGCAAAAAAATGCCTGAAAGAGTCAGCTTTCAATCAAATCGAATCAAGTGATCAAATCTTTGAATGATGTTTTATATTCAAAGGATCAAATCTTTGAATATAGATGTTTTATATTCAAAGGATCAAATATTTAAATTTTATTGGTTAACCAATAACAAAAACTGCTTGGATTACATTATAGTGATGCCAACTTGGGGGTTTTCTCCCTAAATTTAGGAAGAGAAAATCTCGACAGGGAGTTTTTTAGGGGGAATATTATTTTAGGGGTATTTTTAGGGATAAAACTTTAATTGAATTTTTATTTAATTGCACTACTCTCCATACTCCATACTTCTATTCTATCAAAGTTTATAAAAAATAATAAAATATAAAATAATTGTATTTACATTTCATTGTATGTAGGATTTAAAAATACAATAGGGATGTGGACTGTACTCAAATAAGTATAAAATTTTACCACGAAAAGTTAGTTTCTATAATAAAAATAATAAAAAACACAATATTTTCTTCAATAAACAGTGGATTAATTTTTTGTTTAATAAAATGTAATTAAATATTTCACTCTCAAGTCACGTGACAATGAACACCAAACAAAATGTGTGACGTCACTTGTTTCCAAACAAGAATTTTCGCTGTCAAGTAATATGGTGTTTGTTGATATTTGGATAATATTATTACTGTTTTTACTTTAAACTTTATGTATATAAAATGTAAAATCCATCTTATTAACACAAAACTACGAAATAACTTTCTATTACATACAACTTCGACAATGTTTAGGAGCAAGTGACGTCACAGCGGGCGTTTCACAGATATCCTCGTTTTGGCCCATTCGAAATTGCATCCCGAAAAAGGTATTGTTACCTGAACCGAAAAAGGTTGCAGCGAAATTGCATCCTTAGTAGATAAGGGCTTTCGTGTATCCGATGGTCAGTTATGAATGAATAGTTGATGCAAGGTTGTCAAGTTTCTTGAACAATTTGGTTTAGTAAGTAGGTACTTCCTTTAATCAGAGGTCATAATATTTATTGAAATAATAATTAACCAGTAATACCGTTTATTAATACTTATTAAACTGCAAAAATTACTATATCTAGGTATCTACATGAAAATTACAATATCATACAAATATTTACATTTTGGTTCTGAATCTGTATGACACCGCTTGTACAAATTGAAATTTATTTATTTTATGATTTTTTAAATCATTCAACTTTTCGTTCGGAAATCTCGTTTTCATTACAGTTCGAGAATCCATCGCCTTGGGGGTTGAAAAAACGCTGTTAATCTTTACACTCGTATCCATTTGAAATTGTAAAATAACATCAATAAAATTATTTATATTCGGATGTGCGGAATAAAATGAGGAATTGTACTTCGAGTGAAAAGATTCACAAGCGTTTGTAGTCCTTTGTAACGATGACGAATGTTCGGCCCAACCATGAAATGGAAAATGAGAGTTTTCACTAATGTAAGTGTCAACAAGATAGTCACAAAATTCCGCCACTTTTTCATTTTCTGGCTTAATTTCTGCTAAATCAATAGCAAACATTTCTCCTACGTCTTCCGGGTGAAGAAATGGTAATCCAAATATATAAGTTAGAAACTTACTGATTTCTGTTTCATGTTCGTTTTTCCTTTGGTACTCTGGAGCTAACCCTAACTGTTGAATTTTTTGATACCAAGACTGTCCTAAGTGAAACTACAACCTCGAACAACAGCTTCTGGAAACGCTCTGTAAATACTTTTATGAATGGCGGTTTCAAAATCGGCAGTTATGATTTTCGGCGAAACTGGATAGTTGAGTTTATCACATTCTTCTTTCAGATATTTGAAGGCGTTATAATATGTGGAGGAAGTTTTATTTGGAAGAAGAAAAAATACTAATATAATCATAATAATAATCATTTTTAAGACCGAGAATTCTGAACAATTGTGTAAAAAACCGAGGGCAGTATTCAAAAGTTCCATCAACATACCAACAAGAAGTAAAAGAGAGAAATTTTAAATTTGACAAACAGGAAAAAAATGACAATATTATTTTCCCTATCGCATTTTTAAGAAGAAAACATTCATTTTTATGCGTTACAATAGGAGAAGATTCAATAGCAGCATGAAATTCAGAAACATTTTTTTGGTAGTTTAATCAATGCGGAAGCTCTAGCATTGTAAATATTTTGTCTCACTCTCACAATGTCCTTTGTAGTGAAGGTATCGATGCCTTTATCATTAATTTCACTTCGAATAAGTTTAAGAGGTTTTTCACAAATATCACTTACTGCTTTGCGTTTAACAGAGTTACTTACGAGTTTACTGTTAAAAATATCTTTAGTCAACTTCTCGTGATTATGGTTCAAAACAGATTCCAGTTATTGTTTGTGGATTCAAGGTTTGGCAACATTGTCTAAATATTATCAAATTCTATCGTATAAATTGAGTATAGCTCGTGGATGCAATTTCGTTGTACCCGGGATGCAATTTAGTTGTCAAACTTGCTACCTGCCTATTTTGGGATGCAATTTCAAATGAGCGCCTCGTTTTGGCACGAAATTTGAAATGGAATTTTAAATAACTTATTTTAAAGCTATTAGTTGTAGTAAAAAATTCTAACAAGTAGTTTAGGCTATATTTGGTACTTATGCATGGTTTTAAACACTTTCCCAAAAATAGTCCACATCCCTATTGTATTATTTAATATTACTGAATATATAACTATTTTAATTTGTTTCATTATATTGAACACGAAGACTAGATACCGCAGGAGTTTAAACGTAATGTTAAAAAAATGATCTCAATTTAGGGGACAGAACTATTGCCGGTAGAGAGCGCTTGTGTTCCTAAGATTTAAATACAATATTTCAAAAGATAAATAAAAATGCACAAAAATTTTCAAATCTTAGTTAAAAACTACACAAATTTATAAATTAATTATTGATGTCCTTGTTTGTTATATGGCTCTGATACTTGGTAATAGCCAGATAAATTAAACAGATATTATTTTGATGTTACTCACTTTTGGTGCTTTGAATATACCCACTTTTTTTACACTGTCATCTGCCTTTCGGCCACTAACACAACCATGAACAGCACAATACTTTCCCATTTCTTTTTATTAATTTTATTACAAGTAATTTTAAGTAAATTAATATCATATTTAATTTAATTTCGAGAAATTTAAATGTCATAAACATCGGTTTGGTTCTTACAGCTCCTCGCGCCGCCAGTGGCAAAAAATAGAACTATGATCTGGCCCGATTATTTAGACCAGAAATGTTATGAAAAAGCCTATACCGTGTAGACTCCTGGTATCTATCTAGTCTTCGTGGTTCAGTGGCGTGTTTTTAGGCACCGGTTGCCATTTAACTTAAACATATCTCTTTCGATTGCGCGTTAATAAGACAAAGATAGTAAGTCTTTCTAAGATAAACCTGGCAACTACGCATTATTCCTATCTTTCATACACTGCATGCCAACTGCCAACGAATGACGAAATGGGGTATAGATTTGTAAAGGGTAGGTATCAGTAATTATAATGTTTTTGTCACAAAATTAAAAGACTTTAAATCAATAAATTAATGTACCTTATATTTATTAAGTAACTTTTTTTTTGTTTATTCAATTTATTTTATTAGATTTATAATATGTATTATAGTTATTAATCAGTCCTCAGTCCTATTATTATAGTTGACGTAATATCAGATTTTTTGCTGAATAAGTTTAGTTGTTTATTTATATTACAATTTAGGTATTCAGCACAGTAATATGTCTTTAGATCAGAATCAGTCTTTGATTCCTGTGCTAAATAGTAGGTATATGTATGGCTCGTTACCTGCGACCAGACCGATTTGATGTCGAAACGGTAGCGGCGGATTTGAAATGGGCTCACTGGTATTCTACTTTCACGAATTTTTTAACCGAAGAAATGGGTAATGCTTCGGACCAGATGAAGTTGAAGTTGTTGATTAATCACTTGACGCCTACCATATATTCCTTTATAAGAGAGTGTGAAACTTATGATGATGCTACGTATCTCCTTATAACGGTATCTATGCCACACCAAAGAATGAGGTATATGCACGTCATGTTTTATCGACTAGAACACAACTTCCTGAAGAATCTATTTGGGAATATATCCAAGCACTAAAGCTACTGGCCCTTGATTGCAAATTTCAGAACGTCACTGCCGAAGAATATAAAGACGTTACCCTCGAATCTGCTGATAAACAGTGCCAAAATTTTAATTTAACCTCGTCTCATTTCGCTGCGTTCCCTACTAAAGAAAATACCCACTCGAAACGCCCTCAATTTCAGGTAAAGACTGATCTGAACCCCAATTTATCTGTGCCTTCTCACAAAAGAAAAGCTGATTTTTCTGTGGGAGCAAAAGATTACATCAAGGAATTAAATGCTCCGCTTTCAATTCCTCTTTGTCAGTTATGTACAAAGAAAGGTCATTTTGCAAACGTTTGCCGTTCAGGAAGATCAAAAATGAACGCCGTCTTTACTAAGTCAGAGGATATAGCGTGTATATCTGCTGCGTCTTCTTCTAATTTATATAAGGCTACTATACCTATCTCTATTAACAACCTCAGTGCTGATGCGTTGATAGATATTGGGAGTTCGGTCAGTTTCATTGATGAAGATCTATCTGTAACAATGAATTTGAAACGGAAGCTACTAAACAGACTGCAACTTTAACTTCTTTAAGCCACTCATCTTTCATCAATAATCTTTGTCATGCTACAATCAAAATTAATACTTACAAAGAAAACCCACTTTTGATATGTGCGGACGTGATTATTGGACACGACTTGCTTAAAAATCATGCATCTCTTGAATTCAAATTAGGAGGCGACACAGAACCCCCCGTTTCTATTTTCAGTAATTTATATATATCTGATACCAAATCTTTTTCTGAGAAAGACGAAGCTTTTATTAAATAGGAAGTGAACAAATTACTAAAAGACGGAGTTATTAAACCAAGCGTTTCTCCTTGGAAAGCTCAGGTTTTAATTACTAGAAAAACTCACCGCAACCGCCTTGTAATTGGCTATTCCACAACTATTAATCGTTATACTGAACTTTGCCTAAAATCGAATCTATAGTTTCTAAAGTAGCCAAAAATAAATTCTTCAGTCAAATAGATTTAAAATCAGCTTATCATCAGGTACCAATCATTTTAAAGGAAAGGCCTATGACCACTTTTGAAGCTTGTGGCAGCTTATATCAATTCAATATCGAATCCCCTTTGGAATCACAAACGGAGTTGCTGCTTTTCAAAGAACATTACATCACATCATTGAGAAGGAAAATTTAACAGGAACTTACGCGTATTTAGACGATGTTACAGTTTGTGGCAAATCTATGGAAGAACATGATAAAAATCTTAAGAACTTCATGGACGCACTATCAAAATACAATTTGACATTAAATGAAGACAAATGTACGTATGGTAGCACCGTTATTAATCTCTTAGGCTACACAATTAACAATAACACTATAACACCTATGAAAGGAGATTGCATGAAACCTTTGGTAGAACTATCTATTCTGAATGATGTTGCTTCTCTTAAACGCGCTCTTGGAATGTTTGCTCACTATTCGAAATGGATTCCCAATTTTTCAAAACAAATTCAGCCACTTATTAAACCTAGATTTTCATTGAATGAAAATGTAATTGAATGTTTTAATTCTTTAAAATTTCGAATCGCTCAGTCAGTTTTAATCGCTATAGATGAAAATGAGCTTTTATGTGTAGAGACAGACGCTTCTCAACATTCTATTGCTGCTTCCTTGACTCAGAATGGGAGATCCGTTGCATTTTTCTCAAGAACTCTTGGTTATTCGGAGAGGAGACATTCTTCAATAGAAAAGAAGCATGTGCTATAGTGGAAGCTTTAAGAAAGTGGTGTCATTACTTGATTGGGAGAACGTTTCTATTGGTAAACATCTGTGACATTTATGATGATGATGAACCAACGACAGTCGAGTAAGATTAAGAATGAAAAAATTAAAAGGTGGAGATTGGAAGTTTCATGACTTTCATGTTACAAATTCGATATTGTTTATAGACCTGGTAAAGAAAACATTAGCGGATACCTTATCAAGAGTAAGTGCTAGTTTAAACAATAACAAACTCAATAATATTGAAACGAAATATCCGACTAAGGAAAGGACCTTTTTATAAAATACTGTTTCTAGGTTATTCGAGAATGTTCTTTTTCTTTCTAGTGTGTCTTGATTAGGTTCGATTTATGTTTCGCGTACATTCTAGAATATTCATTTATTGTATATAAGGGGATGTATGGGTAGTTAAGGGGAGTTCAAGTTAGAATAGTTCATTGTTTTGTCAATCAGTTTAAACGTTATCCAGCTGAGTTCTGTGTATCTTAACAATTTTGTTAATAAATTGTGTTAAAGTCCCCATAAGTGTTTCAAATTGGTGTCAGGTGTGGGGTGAAGATACAAGAATGCCTGGAAAGAAGATAAATGAACTATTGGTGGCTGAGCTGAGAAGAGAGCTCGAAAAAGTAGAGTTGGAAACTACTGGGACCGTATTGTTGAGGAGGCTCCGTGAAACTACCTTAGTAATAATTTGAAACCAGATGCTGTGGAGTTCGAAGACCCAAATCAAAAAGCGAATTCTGAACTAGCACAACAACTTTCCCAGCAATCGCAATAACTTTCCTGGCTACAAGAAGAACAAACTCAACAACTTTCCCGGCTGCAAAAGGATCTATCACAACGAATGACGAACCAACAAGAGGAGATGTCCCAACTATCACAACAGATGTCTACCCTACCAGAAGAGTTATCCAGTTCCTTTTCGCAACAAATATCGCAACTGCGCTCCGAAATCTGCACTCTTCCTGATGAACAAAATCAACCAAATCGGTTAAAGTGTCTGTCGCGACACCCCTTGCCTGAGCCCAGTAGGGTGCTAATAAAAGAGCAATAAAAGAGACCTTTTCGCCTACCCTCACCGCATGTGGTTGTATGAATTCACGATTTTACAATCTATTGTTTATATTTAACAAATATATGTGTTTAATTTTTTATAAATAAAAATAAATAAATATCAGAAACGTAAAGATATTTTTTTTCTGATTTCAACCATATATAATACTTACGGAAAATTTTGTAGTTTACAGTTATGTCAGCAAAATATTCTAAATTACACTGAGAAACAAACAAGAGATAATCTCATAATGTGGTACAAAAATACCCAATGATTATTAAATTTAAATCCAAAACAGCAAGGGATAATCTCATAATAATGTTTTGAAAATAATATACAGTGTGACCCATTTCGAATGGAAACACCCCTGTAGAATTCTTATTTATTAACCGATTGGAATAATTTTTTTTCCTATTTTTGAGTTAAAAAAAGTTTTACTCGAAGACCTAATTTGTCATCTTTAATTTCGTTTTCAAGGCCTACTATGCCACTTTTTTGTTGTCAAAAATGAAGAATTTTTATTAGCGATTTTTTTTATTAAAAAATGATGACACCACTGGATTTAAAGTGGCTTTAAATAGCTCTTATTAAAATTTCATGAATAAATATTCATAAATAAAAAAGTTATGAAAACTTATGTATAAGTAATAGAATACCTTAATACTACAAAAATGCTTAATTATCAAATTTAAATCCAAAACAGCAAGGGATAATCCCATAATGAGGTGTTGAAAATAGATAAACTTTAACAATTCCAATAACAATCAGATTGAAAGAGATTTACACTAATTAAAATGCTATTGCATTACAAAACATCCTAATGTTTTTTTTAATATCAATTTGTATTGTTGGGTAATAACAGAAAATATATAAAATGTTAGCCATTATTCTCAAACAATTATTTGTGTCTTGTTTTACGTACGGTATACATCATCCTATTGATTGTTCGGTAGTGATAAAAAATATATGTGTTTGTGTATGATGGAATTCCTCCGCAGTTCTACAGCTTTTAAGAATCACATAAAGGAAGTGGGTTTGGTAAATTTTTTGATAGTACATGGATTTGTTTCACGTTCCAGGACATGTGTGTGTGGGAATAGAATCCAACTTGGCCAACAGAAAAGGCAAGGAAGAGCACCAAGTTATAGGTGTCGCAGACGGGACTGTTGTACTAAAACGTCCTGTAGGACAAATTCATTTCTAGACTTTTCGACACTTCCTATAGTTCAGTTGCTGATTATTTTAGTACTGTGGATTAAGGAGTATCCAGTCACAGTAATAGTAGCGGAAACTGGAGTTTCCAGGAAATTTGTGGGTCGTTGCCTTCAACATTTCAGAAACCTTCTTTTTCACTGGATGCTGGAAACCGATGAGCAAATAGGCGGTCCTGGACACATAGTGGAAATTGATGAAAGTGTTTACGGAAAACGAAAGTATCATCGCAGACGTCTGCAAAGGACACGGTGGGTGGTTGGAGGAATAGACCGACAAACAAAGAGAATTTTTCTTACGTTTGTGCCTAACAGAAACGCTATTACATTACAGCGTGTTATTCAGGAAAATGTTTTGCCTGGATCCATTGTAATAACTGACTCGTATTTAAGGTTCTTTTCTATTTTGATTTCTTTTTGCATGTTGGTGATGGGTATATTTATGACTATTAATAGTATTAATATTAATTGACAAGTCCTGTTAGATACAGGCACTAAAGGTATTTTATGTTATATTGGGTGTTGTTTGTTTCTCAGTGTAATTTAGAATATTTTGGTGTCATATCTGTAAACTAGAAAATTTTCCGTAAGTATTATATATGGTTGAAATCAGAAAAAAAAATATCTTTACGTTTCTGATATTTATTTATTTTAATTTATAAAAAATTAAACACATATATTTGTTAAATATAAACAATAGATTGTAAAATCGGGAATTCATACAACCACATGCGGTGAGGGTAGGCGAAAAGGTCTCTTTTATTGCTCTTTTATTAGCACCCTACTGGGCTCAGGTAAGGGGTGTTGCGAGAGTGTCTTTAACCAAATCAACAAATCGCCACCTTTGGAGACGAGCAAAACCAGCAAGTGGCTAACTTGAATCAGCAAGTGGACAACTTGAACCACCAAGGAGAGGCAACCCAGGTACGAACTATGATGAAACCCCCGACCTTCGACGGGAAGACTTCCTGGCCAAATTACCTGAAACAATTCGACGCAGCGGCCAGAGCGAATGGATGGTCATCCCAGGAGAAGGCATTGTCCCTAACCATATCTCTCCGAGGCGATCGCGAGGCTTTAGACGTCCTACAATCATTGACACCGGATGAGGCTGACAATTTTGAGGTAATGGTGAATCGTCTGGAGATGCGTTATGGCCAAACTCATCTACAGCTGGTATACCGCATGCAGTTGAAGAGCCGGAAGCCCAAAAATGGAGTTTGAGGCGGAAGTGGCAAGAATGGTACGGCTTGCGTATTCAAATGCCACGGAGGAGTTCCTGGAGTGCCTAGTGGTCCAAACCTTCACCGATGGTCTTCGAGACGTCGAGTTGCACCGGGCTGTACGGTTAGCGCGGCCGAAGTCTCTTGTGGACGCCTTAACCATTGCCCTAGATTTTGTACGGCGACGGATGCCTCACGTGATGTTACTCGACTAAGGGAAGTCACCGGTAGCCAATACCATGCCGTTTATTCCGTTAGCGTCGTCAAAACGGTAGTGCAGAGGTTAATGAAGTTATCTCCAAAAAGAAGGCGATCAGTGAGATGCTGGAACTGCAGGGAACTAGGCCATATGAGAAATACTTGCCCCCAAAAAGAAAAATCTCCTGCTGAAGTACCCCAGCAGCAGGAAAAACTAGAACGGATCGACTCTTGGGGGGGACATTGACCCCAAACAATTCCGAAGCCCCTCACACCATCAAATTGGCAACTCTGCGTACCGCTACAGGACAATCTGCTAGAGTCTACGGTGAGATGCAGGTGACACTACAGTTTGGTTCAACCTCTCTTGTTCACTCAGTGCTGGTGGCTGACGTTGATGAAGATGTTGTTCTGGGCATGGATGTTATGCTCCACTGTGGTTTTCATTTGGATCTTCGCCAATGTATCCTTCGTACTGGTAATGAAGAAATATTCCTGCATCGAAAACAAGTCGACGATGCCCCGATTAAGCTAATCAATGATATCGAACTTCCGGTGAGCTGCGAATGTGTCGTAACAGCGCGGTTGGATGGACTGGAGCCAGATGGAGCTTCAGCCATGATAGAGCCAAAGAACCATGACCATGAATTGGGAAAAGGACTTCTTGTTGGTAAGACTCTTGTTAGATCTGCCAAAGAGGTACCCATCCGAGTCATCAATTTGAACGATTATCCAGTTCTTCTTCGAAAGGACACAGAAATGGAAACTTTAGTACCGGTAACAGCCTTAATTCACAGGGTAAACGTTATGGAAACAGATAAGACAAACGGAATCGAACAATTAATGACAAAAATAGATCCCTCTTTGTCAAAATTAGAAAGAAAACAGGTAAGAGATCTACTTTACCGTTATAAACCTGTATTTGGTTCTAAAAGTAAACTTGGAAGAACTGATGTTGTCCAACATAAAATTGATACTGGCGATGCACGTCCGATTTGACAGGTACCTCGACGGCTGCCTCAAGTTAAGAAGGAAGAAGCAGATAGAGCCCTTAAAGAAATGATTCAAAATGGCATAGTCGAACCATCCAGTAGTCCGTGGGCTTCTCCTGTGGTATTAGTGAGAAAGAAAGACGGATCCATGCGGTTTTGTGTCGACTATCGAAAGCTTAATGATGTCACTAAGAAAGACAGTTATCCTCTGCCAAGGATTCATGATGCCCTCTACGCTTTGGCAGGTTCTACTTTGTTTTCTACCTTGGACCTTAAAAGCGGATACTGGCAGGTTAAAATGAATCTTGCAGACAAAGAAAAGACTGCCTTTACCAGTGAATCAGGGTTATGGCAATTCACGGTCCTTCCGTTTGGCCTCTGTAATGCTCCTGCGACATTTGAACGGCCAATGGAGAACATTCTTTGTGGCTTGTCGTGAGAAACTTGTCTAGTTTATCTAGATGACATCATCATAATGGGCAAGACCTTTAAACATTTATCTAACCTGGAAGAAGTCTTTAAACGATTACAGAAAGCTAATCTAACATTGAATGTTAAGAAACTCCACTTGTTCCAGAGACAGGTCAACTATTTAGGACATAACGTAAGCAAGGATGGCGTTGCTGTAGACCCCGCTAAGATTCAAGCCGTTCAAAAATGGCCTATCCCTATCGAGAATTATCAGCTCCGCAGTTTCTTGTGTCTTTCTTCCTATTACCGACGGTATGTCAAGAATTTTGGAGACATAGCCAAGCCCTTGACTCGTTTGACAGAACAAGACAAGTCCTTCTGTTGGGATGAGGAATGTCAAAAGGCGTTTACACTATTAAAGAAACAGCTGACGTCTGCCCCGATTCTTGCTTACCCACTTCCTGACGGTAAACTTATTCTGGACAGCGACGCCAGCAATGTGGGAATTGAAGCCGTCTTGTCACAGCTACAAGATGGTAAAGAAAGAGTATTTGGATACTTCAGCAAAACTTTATCGAAAGCTGAAAAGAACTACTGTGTAACTCGGCGGGAACTCTTAGCAGTTGTAAAATCCGTCGAGCACTTTTATAAATATCTGTATGGCAGAAAGTTCCTGATGCCAGTTTAAAGTGGCTACTTAGCTTTGGGAACCCAGAAAGACAGATAGCAAGATGGCTCGAAAAAGTGCAGGAATATGATATTGAAATCGCGCACAGACCTGGAACAAGACATCGTAATGCTGATGCACTCTCCAGAAGGCCATGTCGACCTGATTGTCCCCATTGTACCCGCATGGAGCAGAACGAGGAAAAACTTGCATTAGTTAAGGTTGTGCCAGAAGACGGGAGCTCTATGCTGGAGTAGCAACAAGAAAATGATCCCGTTCTGAAAAAGGTTCGGGAATGGAAGAGAATGGACCGTCGTCCGTCGTGGAGAGAGATATCCTCATCCTCTCCTGCTTTAAAAGCATATTGGGCCCAATGGAATTCTTTAATTTTGGACGGTGGGCTCCTTCAAAGACTTATAGAAAATTCCGAGGGCACAGAAACAAGGAAACAAATAGTGGTCCCAAGAAATGCTGTACCAGACTTCTTAATGTCAGTTCTGGAGGACATCTGGGTATTACGAAAACGCTGCAAAAGGTCCGAGATAGATTTTACTGGGTAAACTGCACTAACGATGTTAAAAAATGCACCACATTTAGGAAATAACATTCCAGGAGGAATGAATCTAAGGAGGGGACAGTATAAAGAAATATCCGACTAAGGAAAGGACCTTTTTATAAAATACTGTTTCTAGGTTATTCGAGAATTTTCTTTTTCTTTCTAGTGTGGTAGTGTGTATTGATTAGGTTCGATTTATGTTTTGCGTACATTCTAGAATATATTTGTTGTATATAAGGGGACGTAGGGGTGGTTAAGGGGAGTTAAAATAATTTAGAATAGTTCATTGTTTTGTCAATCAGTTTAAACGTTATCCTTAGGAACAACTAATTGGATAATTATGACATGGCCTATTTGGAATTTCTGATAAATGATTGCGGATTAGGCATATAGATTCTAAAATAAATAGAGAGGGAATAGTAAATATCTTATATTTTTTGAAGAATTATTGACAATGAGATCTGGAACACAGAGTATAATCTTCATCTACCAACTCCAACGTCGGAATTAGTAAGAAACTCCTTTTTCTACTTAGCAAAAAAATTATGCAATTATCTCCCTTTGGAAATTAAATCCTTGAAATCTTTTCCTCGTTTCCGCAAGGCTTTAAAATATCTTCTACTAGAGAGAGTCTTTTATTCAGTGGAAGACTTCTTCAACATTACTCCCTGAATAATCTAATAATTTTTATAGCTTTACATTCATTTTTTATTTCTGTATATATCTAGATGTATAATAATTATGATAAGGACCAATAATATTATTTATGGTTCAATGTTTTGTAGCTTTGTTTTATTTGCGTATTTGTATTTGTTTTTTCATGTGTATGTGTATTTAGCTTTGTCAATAAAAACGGTAAATTTTTATGATAATTGTAGCGGAGTGATGTAATAATTAAAAAGGGCTTAAAGATTTTAATGATTGGATAGGAAAGTTAGTTGTTACCTTGATTTGTAGGCGCTGGTTCCCTTCAATTGAGCTCTTCCAGGTTCTTAGGCCGCGTTCACCAAAGGTTGCGTAACGCGGGCGGGAATACAATACACTAACCGCTAACCGGCCGGTTTTAAGCTTTAGTAATGTTTTAATGGTAATAATTTTGTAAATTATACCGGAACTAATATTGTACTCGCCTTCGGTATGTCCAGTAGATTTTACCTTTATCTATTTGTATTTTCGAAACAAAAGCCACCGCTTCGTCCGAGGATCTACGCCAAAAACGTTTCCTTCTTCTTATTGGAACAACTTAGGAAAAAGGGACAGAAGAAGGAGTGGGATAAATAAAATATAATTTAGGGGAGAGAGGAGCAGATTGTAATTAATATTATAATTATAATTATTAATTATAATTTTTAAACTATAAAATAAATAAGCCAAGACATTCCGCCCGCTTAAAATGAACCATCATTTTACAAACAAAAATGAATTTAAAGAAGTATATATTTAAGCTTCGCCAAATTATATGAGAGAAAAAAAAATTAAAAATTCTACCTTACTACCTAAGTAAAAACTTAAAGTTAAATTAATTGCGAGGTAAAGCGCACACTTTGCTTACAGGGCGCTGAATTAGACCTTTACTGGTCCGGAGGGTTACTACCCTTACGACGCCATCTTTACCGGGGTGTACTTGAGCAACTCGCGCAATGCTCCATTTTAAAGGGGGTAAATTTTCATCTTTAACTAAGACTAGAGTGTCCAAATCTATGTTTACCGTTCTATCGGTCCAGCGACTTCTCTGTAATAAAGTATGAAGATATTCATTACTATAACGCTTCCAAAAGGTTTGATGCATATGTTGCAATAATTGCCATCATGACAAGCGATTAATTTTAATATGAGCCAAGTCAGGCTCAGGAAAAGAATTTAAGGGTTGCAAAGTTAAAAAATGGCCAGGAGTTAACACATTGAGGTCGTTTGGGTCAGAACTTAGAGGGCATAAGGGCCGAGAATTAAGGACACCTTCTATTTGTACAAGAACAGTATTTAATTCCTCGTAAGTGAGAATTTGTAGACCAACTATTTTAGAGAGATGAGTTTTTACAGAGCGAACACCACTTTCCCATAAGCCACCAAAATTTGGCGCGGCAGCGGGGTTAAAGTGCCAAGTTATTTTTTCTCTTTCAACCGCTAAGTGCATATATTTGTTAATTTCATTCCAAGCACCACAAAAGTTAGTGCCTCGATCACTATAAATATCATTAACCTGTCCACGTCGCGAAATAAATCGACGCAAACAAGCAAGGAACGCTTCACTGGTTAAATCAGAGGCCAACTCGATATGTACTGCCTTAGTTACCATACAGATAAACAGACATACATACGCCTTTAAAACTTTAGCACCACGAGTTCTATTTGTCGTGATAGAAAAGGGGCCGGCATAATCTACACCGACAGATCCAAAGGCCTTAGTAGTTGAAAGTCGAGCAAGAGGTAATTGACCCATTAAGGGTTGAATAGAAAGAGGATTAATTCTAAAACAATTGTAGCACTTTGAGATAACTCTTCGAATAGTTCGTTTATAAGAGATGATCCAATATTTCTGAGACAGTAAATATTGTAGAGTTTGAGGACCTGGATGTCAATAAATTTTATGAGTATATTCTATGATTAAATTAGTTAAGCGATGGTTAGAGGGAAGCAATATTGGATGTTGCTTATCATACAGCAACTTAGCATTTTTTAAGCGACCTCCAACGCGCAAAACACCATTTTCCAGAAAGGGGGTGAGTTTTCTAAAAGGTTTAGGGAGGCGTTTTTCTGATTTTAAAGCTGAAATTTCTTCGGAAAAAACCTGATGTTGTACCAATTTTATAAGGAACAAAAGTGCATCTTCTAACTCAAAAACAGAAAAATTTGTGTTTTTTTTATTTGTGGGGTATCTACAATTATTAATAAATCTTAGTATATAGCACATAGATCTTTGTATATTATGTAAACTGTAAAATCGATTTAGAAATTTATCTACATCAGAAACGGTAGTAAAGAGTGAGAAAGTTGTTTTGCGACTTTCTTCAGAGGGTTCATAAAATTCAAAATTACTTTGTGGCCAAGTGTTAGAGGGTTTACTAAGCCAAAAGGGCCCCGCCCGCCAAAGGGTATTGTTCAGTAAATCTAGCGGTAAAAGACCGCGCGAGCCAGGGTCCGCGGGATTATCTTTAGAGACTATATGATGCCAGTTAGAAGGAGGTATTTTTTCTTGTATATAGGCAACTCTATTTGAAACAAAAGTATTCCAATTGCGCGAATTACCTTTTAACCAACATAAGACAATGGTACTATCTGTCCAGGCAAAAACATTAGAGATATAAATTTTATGATTATAAATTTGTTGAACAAAATAAAGTAAAGAGCTGAGCAAAACTGCACTGCATAACTCGAGGCGAGGGATAGATAATTTTTTTAAAGGCGCTATGCGTGATTTTGCAATAACAAAATGAGTTTTAATTGAATAATTCTTTTCTAAGACCCTAAGGTACACTACAGCACAATAAGCATTTTGACTAGAGTCACACATGCCATGTAATTCAGCAGATAAGAGATTTTTGACATTAATAATTTGACGTGGAAATTTTATGTCAGATAAAACATGAAGTTAGGAGCTTATTTTATTCCAAGAGTCAGAAATATTTGGGGGAACTTGAGAATCCCATTCAATTGCACTAACCCAACAATTTTTCATTAAAAGTTTTAGAGTAACAGTTAGAGGTACGAGAAAACCGAGTGGGTCATAAATGCGTGCGAGTTCTGACAACATATTTCTCTTAGTACAGGGCAAATTTCTAGGAGCTACTTTAAAAGTAAAATGATCGGATTTAAAATTCCATAAGAGACCTAAAACTTTAAGGGTAGATTGAGAGTCTAAATCAAGAGAACATGGATCAACTTGACAATCTGAGGGGGGTAAGTGAGACAAAAGAAGAGGGTGGTTGGACGCCCATTTACGCAAGACAAAATTACCTGTTTTGAGAACAGATATTAAATCATTTTGGAGTTTTAGAGCTTCGTCTAAAGAATTTTGACCTGAGAGTAAATCGTCTATGAAGATATCGTTTTGTAAAGTTTCACAAGCGAGAGGAAAATCTTTTTCTTGTTCTCGTGCTAGCTCTTTGATTGTTCTAAGTGCTAAATATGGACTAGAACTGACACCAAACGTAACCACTTGCAATTCAAAATCTTGAATAGGTTCTGAGGGTGAGAAACGGTACAAAATTCTTTGATAGGGTGTGTGTTTTGGATTAATTAAAATCTAACGATACATTTGTTTAATATCTGCGGAGAAAACTATTGAATGGAGTCGAAATTTTAACAAAATAGAGACAATGTCCTGCTGCAATTTGGGTCCCGTTAAGAGGCAATCATTTAAGCTCTTATTATATAAATCCACTGCGCTTGCGTCAAATACCACTCTAAGTTTTGTGGTTGAACTCTCTGCTTTAATAACACAGTGGTGTGGAATATAATAAAAATTATTTGTTGACTCAGTAGGGGGAGATACATTTTTTATTTGGTTTAAGAGTAAATATTCTTTTAAACACTCGCTATATTCAGCGTAAAGAGAAGGGTTTTTTAATAATCTTTTTTCTAGAGAAATAAATCTTTTTAAGGCAATATCTCGAGATCCCGAGAAAGAGGGTTCGCCCCCCTTGAATGGTAATTCAACAACGTACCTTCCATCGGTATTCCTAAATGTTGAATTTTTAAAGCGTTCTTCGGCGTTTAAATCGTCTGCAGAGAGTTTTGAGGTACTGGGCACGTCTTCTAAAGCCCAAAATTTTTTAACAGAATTTTCAAGAGAGGATTCTTGAGTAGTTAAAAAAGTATCTATTGAGGGAGTACAATATTGAGTATAAATTTTTCCCATGATTATCCAACCAAATATAGTATCGAGGGCCACTGGTTTATCCAAAGTGGTGAATTTAGAGCTACTCTTAAGTAGAAAACCAAAAATATCGGCTCCTAAGAGAATGTCTATTGGACTAGATTTATAAAAGTTAGGATCCGCTAAATGCAAATTAGAAAACTCAGAAAAGCTTTCTTTGAGTAAAGAAGTAGAGGGTTGATTAGGACAAATTTTGGGTAAGATTATAAAATCTAAAGTATATTGAGGATCGGGTATACCTACAGGTTTTATGATACATTCACAAGTACCCGAAGACTGAGAGCGAGTTTGAGCTATCCCACAAATATTGGTGGAGTTCGGATAAGAGATTAAGCCCAATTTCTTAAAACACTTAGAAGTGATAAAATTGCTTTGAGAGGCAGAGTCAAGAAGAGCGCGCATAGGCCTGAAATTTCCAAAAATATATTTTACTTCTATAATAGTTGTAGAAAGTAATGTGGTTTTCGAAACCTGTGAGATCAGACTAGAAATGTCATCACCCAGATTAAAAGTAGAGTTTGAGAGAGAGCAATTTGAAGCATTATTTTGAGTAACTGAGCTTTGTGTATTAGAGATACAACAAGTATTTTGCACATTTGAGAGAGAAGCTTCAGTTGAAGAATTATTATTTTGGGGGGTATAAATATTTTGAGGAGTACAATTATTCTGAGGAGTATTATTATTTTGAGGAGCATTAATATTTCGAGTCTTAGCGTCCATATGTAAAAGAGTATGATGTTTACGAGAGCAAGTTTGACAAAATATCTTACTATTACAATGCCAAGCGGAATGTCTGGTGCCCAAACAGTTGGTGCACCAACGTTTTTCTTTAACGAGGCCAAATCGGTCGGATGGGGGTTTGGCCAAAAATACAGGACAATTATATATGTCATGTTCGTGCGTACACAATTGACAGCTTCTTTTATTTGGGGTTGAGAAATTATTGGAATTAGCGACGAAACTAGCAACAGGTCTTGCCTTAAAATTATTATTATTCTGAGAGTTAGATTTCTTATCATTAAATTTGAAATTATTTTTTTGTTTTTCAAAATCATTTGATTTACCCTTAAAATTAGTGGAATATGAAACTGTATCAAGAGCGGCGCATTGCTTATTTAAAAATGAAACTAAAATATCAAATGTTTTATTCTTATTGTTCACATCTTCCAAATCAGATCCACATTCTAATTCGAAGCGTGTAGCAGTGCTCTGGTCTAACCTATCAATAAGCATGTTAAACAAAATAAAATCCCAGGAGTTCGTGGGATAACCAAGATTTTTTAGCACTGAGAGATTTTCCAAAAACGTATCAATAAGAGTCCTTAATGCATTGGCATTCTCGGGATTAGAGATTCTTTTGGTTGATTCTAAAGAAACCCAATGGCTATGAGCAATTAGGCGAGGGTTGTCATATCTTTTCTTTACCGCTTGATATGCTACTATATAATTATTAGCTGTCAATGGAGTACATTTTACGAGAGAAAGAGGAGCTCCTTTTAAGTAGGTTAAAAGATAATTGAATTTTTCTATATTAGAAATGGACGCATTATTATGTATTAGAGAGTCAAACATATCTATAAACGTTTGCCACATTTGGAGGTTACCATCAAATACCGAAATTTGTATCTTTGGTAGTTTTGCATTCGGTTTGGCAGAGGGAGTGGTTTGAGCCTCAGGTTGCGCAAATTTAACTTGTGCTAGCAGAACATCAAAAAGAGACGCATGAATTCCTTCAATTTCATATTTCATTAAGTCAAAGTTAATCAAAACGTCTTTTTGCACTTCAAGATCCTCAGTATTATCGAGCCCGGCATAAATAATAATTATGGTATTGTGAATTTTCATGAAATTTTCACAAGTTGTTTCCAGGCTTTTAAAACGACACTGAAAGGTAGCATGTTTATCGGCATCATTTTCGGCAAGTTTAGCAAGTGAGTGCAATTGTTGCATTTTAGTAATTTCAATATCGCGTTGAGCTAAATATTGCTTGATTTTCTTAGGATCAGCCATTTTAAAGAAATAAGGCTCAAAAAAGAATATATTATAACATATATGAAAATACATATATATTATAACATATATGAAAATACCTTGAAAATTTTTATTTATTTTAATATATGTAGATGTGAATAAGGTAAGATTCAAGTTAATTTCTTTTATTTTAATGATTGTTACTTTAACATAAGTTCTTATCTATTCTCTTTCTAAGGGTCAGAGTTCAAAAAATCTCAACTAATAAATGGATTCAAACTTAACTAATATTGAAAATTCCAAAAAAAAATAATAAAATTCAACAATCATATACCAAATTATGTTTTTGTACGATAATTCCAATTTGACCTTAACCTCACTTTTTCTTATTGTTTTGTGCGCATAGACACATTACCTTCAAATTTCAAACATCGTTAAATCAAGGGTTATGAAAAATTCTGAATTTTGTAATCATTGAATCAAATTAAACTTATCAAAGAATGAAAAAAAAAACAACTTATTTAAACCGTGAAACAGTGTACAAGTGAAAGTAAATGTTCATCAAATACAGAAAAATCAAACACAGGAATGTTCTTTATTTTAAAAAATTGGAAATTTGATACCGTGTTTTGAAGCTTTTGTATTCTCTCTAGACAAACTAAGGCACAGGCTATCCTTTCCTACTGGAATCCAACCATTTCCCAGGACATCAATGATATACGGACACTTTATAGATTTAGACGAATAAAATTGCTTCTCATCCGGAAATAATTTGCTCTTGCATCAAATGGTGAGTAAACTAATACTCTCTTTCTTATTAGAAACTAGTTTTACTTTAGTTAAATTACTCAGGAAGCATTTATATAAATGTACTGCTCAGCATACCATTTCTAACATTCATTTCTCCATATATATGAACTTTAAGTCTTACCATCGGCTATCAGGAGTTGTCTTGTGGCTTTGTTAACACTTTTTACTACTTTTATACTTTCTTTTATAAGTATTTTAAAAAAAAATCGAAATTTTAACGGAGCAAAATTTATTACATGTTATCACTTCAAAAGCCCAAAAACAAGAGAGAGATTCAGGAAATCAACAAATTAACAACTGAATCCCCAAACAATCTTACACTATCATTATTATGTTCTATTCGCCTACTAAATTATTGATCAAATAAAATTACTAAAAATCTAATACTTAATTCCTTATTTACATTTTAATACAATAGACATTCTTTTAAAATTTGCTAAACTTTTGATGAGTTGTTAATTTTATAATTTCTTTCGCCTACTAATTATTTGTCAAATCAAATTACTAAAAATCTAATACTTAACTCATTATTTACATATAATACAATAATCATTCTTTTAAAATCTGCTATACTTTAAATGAATTGTTAATTTTATAATATCTTATCTACAATATAATCTAATATCTTTCTATTTTCAGAATTTTTCATTTGGAAATTAAACTAATAAGAAATCACAATATGTCTTGAAAACAAACATTGTCTATTCTGAAAGTAAGTACAAATTTTTTTATTTCCTTCTATGAGTTCTAATATTTTATACTGAAATTTATGTAAAACTTTACATTGATGTCTTAACATTTGGTTTTCTTATTTCATTTTATCTTAATTTATTTAAAATCGGTTTTAATTACGAAAGTATCGTAAAATTTATAAACTTTTTTAATATTTACTCTCATTATCTATTTGATACATGATTATTAGAATTTTATATGTTATAGATAAATTATATTATTTTGATTCTTTGAATATATCTTATATGTACTTGTATATTTTAATTTCTCATTTTGTTTTATTTTTTTTCTTTTTAGGTATTGAGAAGAAGACGATTATAAATTATCCCAAATTTACTACATTTGCACTCTGCCTTGGAATGAGAATATATTTTCCTTTTCTCTATTTTTATTAATTTTCTTTATATGTACTTAATTGAAATAGCATAGTTACTTATATCATCTCAATATACAGGGTGTCCCAGAATTAACTACGGAAACTTCGTATACGTATTCCTTGATGACAAATAAGTAGGTTCTTTCCTATAAAAAAAATTTTTTTAGAGACTCCTGTCAGAGTTATAACCCTTTAAAGAGGGGTGGTAAAATACGGTTTTAATTTAATATCTTCTGATTGGTCCAAGATAAAAAATTAAAAATTTGGGTGAACATCATTTTTATAAAAACGCATTTCTCCTGCCACTTTTCACCTGCCCTACCCCATTCTAAGGGTGCAAATCAAGGAACCCCTCCTAATTTTTTTTGTAACTTTCTTAGCAACTAATATTTGCAATAACAAAAAATTATTTTAGGAAGTTTTGATTATTTAGAAACTTTTTTGTTCCTTGTCGTTTTTTGCGAAATCGTTTCGGTTTGGAGTAAAAAAATAAAAATATTAATTGCTAAGAAAGTTACAAAAAAAATATTGAAAGGAGTTCCTTGATTTGCACCCTTAGAATGGGATAGGGCAGGTGAAAAGTGGCAGGAGAAATGCGTCTTTATAAAAATGATTTTTCACCCAAATTTTTAATTTTTTATCCTGGACCAATCAGAAGATATTAAATTAAAACCGTATTTTTCGTTATAACTCTGACAGGAGTCTCTAAAAAATTTTTTTTTTATAGGAAAGACCCTACTTATTTGTCATCAAGGAATACGTATACGAAGTTTCCGTAGTTAATTCTGGGACACCCTGTATAATATAGTACGGTTGCAACCCTACGTGTCACAAATAAAACAATATTTGGTAAAGTTATCGTGTGGTCGTAGGAAAAATAGTATACATTACTTGTCCAAAAAGTATCACTTTCCTTACAGATTTGTTTTGTACAGAAAAAATTAGTCTTAATATTATTATTAATATTAGTAATTCAAATTACTTACCATTATTGGTAGGTATTCTTTTTAATATTATTCACTCTAAATTAGCATTGGTTATAGTGGTGTTATTATGTTTTCTCCTTAATTTATATATTTATTTACTTTCCACTTGATTGAACATTCATTCAATTCAAATTATAATTGTCAAGGAATCATTTTTTTGTTCACAGTTTTTTTATCGATATTCGAATATTGATTATTTATAATAGTTATTAATTTTTAAATATGTAATTAACAAATTAACACATCGCTTCAGTTCTTTTTTTGTATTTTTTTTTGGAATCTCATCTAGTTTTTTAAATACAAATTAATATCTGAAATGGTGTAAAAATTATACAGGGTGTCCCAGAATTAACTACGGAAACTTCGTATACGTGTTCCTTGATGACAAATAAGTAGGGTATTTCCCATAAAAAAAATTTTTTTAGAGACTCCTGTCAGAGTTATAACCCTTTAAAGAGGGGTGGTAAAATACGGTTTTAATTTAATATCTTCTGATTGGTCCAAGATAAAAAATTAAAAATTTGGGTGAACATCATTTTAATAAAGACGCATTTCTCCTGCCACTTTTCACCTGCCCTACCCCATTCTAAGGGTGCAAATCAAGGAACCCCTCTTAATTTTTTTTGTAACTTTCTTAGCAATTAATATTTGCAATAACAAAAAATTATTTTAGGAAGTTTTGATTATTTAGAAACTTTTTTGTTCCTTGTCGTTTTTTGCGAAATCGTTTCGGTTTGGAGTAAAAAAATAAAAAGTAGGACCATGTCAATTGAGTATCGTGTATCGCGATCAAGTAGCGCACATTTGCAAAGTAGGTTATAACTCTGACAGGAGTCTCTAAAAAAATTTTTTTTATAGGAAAGACCCTACTTATTTGTCATCAAGGAATACGTATACGAAGTTTCCGTAGTTAATTCTGGGACACCCTGTATATATAAATTTCAAACGTAGCAAATTTCAAGATTTTTATTATTATTTCAAATAAAATAAAGGTTTTGAGTGTTTTATAGCATTAATAAGCGAGAGAGATAACGAAAGAATCAGTAAAATTATTTCTAAATAAAATAAAAATTTTAAGAGTTTTTTGGATAGTGCGTAATCAAATTTATTTGCTTTAAGATTTTCTAAAGATTAAATATGTAGAGAGTTTGAGGAAAAAATGCGAACTAGAGAGAGAGAGAGAGAGAGAGAGAGAGAGAGAGAGAGAGAGAGAGAGAGAGATTATACAAAATATTCGCATTAAATCCTCAAAAAATATGTTTACTTACTGGACATAAAACATAAATTTACCGAAAACATTTATAGTATTTCAAGTTCAAGGTTATAAGTACAGAGAATATTAATATTTAAAATATCAAAATTAAAAAGAATAAATGAACCTTGAAATACGTATATAGCGTAAAAACTTGTAAAACTTATCACCGAAACTCAAATTTTAGCTAGGGGCGATTGACGTAGCAATTTTAGAAAGATAATATAGCGAAACTTAAATATAAAATTTCACAAAAAAAAATTGGAATTTCTTTAAAATTACAAAAGAAATTAATATTTTTCAACAAAAAAAATATTATTACAATGGGTAGGTATATAGGAACCAAAAAGGAAGGATCAAATTGAAGGAATCCAAGGTTTGAAGGACCAAAATGTAGCGGAGTGATGTAATAATTAAAAAGGGCTTAAAGATTTTAATGATTGGATAGGAAAGTTAGTTGTTACCTTGATTTGTAGGCGCTGGTTCCCTTCAATTGAGCTCTTCCAGGTTCTTAGGCCGCGTTCACCAAAGGTTGCGTAACGCGGGCGGGAATACGATACACTAACCGCTAACCGGCCGGTTTTAAGCTTTAGTAATGTTTTAATGGTAATAATTTTGTAAATTATACCGGAACTAATATTGTAATCGCCTTCGGTATGTCCAGTAGATTTTACCTTTATCTATTTGTATTTTTGAAACAAAAGCCACCGCTTCGTCCGAGGATCTACGCCAAAAACGTTTCCTTCTTCTTATTGGAACAACTTAGGAAAAAGGGGCAGAAGAAGGAGTGGGATAAATTAAATATAATTTAGGGGAGAGAGGAGCAGATTGTAATTAATATTATACTTATAATTATTAATTATAATTTTTAAACTATAAAATAAATAAGCCAAGACGGAACAATAATAAAGCTTTGTTTGATTTGATATGAAATTGAGCGTTTTATCAGACAAAGTGAATGTACCATGTTTAAAAAAAATGTCTGTTTTTTTTTTGTACGGAGGTGTGTTAACTGGCTAGAGAAAGATGAAGAAAAATTGGTTGCGAGATTTTGCAGTACTGGTATAGGTTTAAACATAAACCATGCGATATAAAATTGAAAATATACCGGCATACCACAAGTGGACTTTTGCTTTTATAGACGAGGCTACGAAAGGTCTCCGAGAAGAGCGGATTCTGGCGGAATATATTTTTTTTTGTAAATCTCAGTTTCTATAAAGATTTCAAGTGGATGTTATAAGGGAAAGGTAGCATGATTTTAACTCAACATAAAATTTTTGAAGTAAAACTTCTTTAGCGGCACTATGGGTAACTCAGTAATTCTAACGGACGTGACGTCATTCTAATGTACCGCGTACCGGAAACAAAATCTGATACAAAATACCTAACACGATTCTACCTACTATATTAAATAAAATTAAATCTGTAATTGTATGAATTGACAGCTTGTCATCTTGTCAACCAAAATACATTGGTGGTAAATAGTTTAAATTTGTGTATAAAGTGTTTGTTTTAAATATGAATAAACAAAGTGGATTTATTAATGAAGAAAGTGATGAAAAAATATTTAATGAAAATGAGTGAGTACCTACTCTATATACATACATTTTATTTTTGGTGTGTAATTACAGTATTTATACCTAATTATTTATACCTATTATTTATACCTAGCTATTTTCGTTTTATAGACTTAAAGAGCTAAAAAGAAAAAGAAATTGTGAACGTCAAAGGCCATATTATAAGCGCCAGAAAGATTTGAAGAAAAATGAAAATGAAAAAAAGACGAGAAAGCGACATTCATTATGATTTGATTAAGTAAGTTTATATACATACATACATATTGTAACGGGATAACCGTAAAGGAAGGGACCTTAATTTGAAAGATTGTTGTTGACAGTTGATTTTTAGAAGTTTGTAAAAAAATCAACTGACCATTTTAAATAATGTTTCTAGAAAATTCTAGAAACTTCTAAACACACTGACTAGATTAAATAATGTTGTATATAAGGGGATGCATGGGCAGTTAACGTAAGTTCAAGTCAAGTGTTCACAAGAGTTCATTGTATTGTCAAGTAGTTAGACGTTATCCAGCAGAGTTCAGTGTATCTTAACAATTTTGTAAATAAATTGTGTAAAAAGCCCCCATACGTGTTTCAAATTGGTGTCAGGTGTGGGGTGAAGATATAAGAATGCCTGGAAAAAAGATAAATGAACTATTGGTGGCTGAGCTCAGAAGAGAGCTTGAAGAATTAGAGTTGGAAACTACTGGGAGTAAATCCGTATTGTTGAGAAGGCTCCGTGAATACTACCTAAATAATAATTTGGACCCTGACGCTGTGGAGTTCGAAGACCCAAATCAAAAAGCGAATTCTGAACTAGCCCAACAACTTTCTCAGCAATCGCAACAACTTTCCCGGCTGCAAGAGGAGTTATCCAGTCAGATGAAGAGCCAGCGTGAAGATATTTCCCAGCTGTCGCAACGAATGACGAGCCAACAAGGAGAACAAACTCAACAACTTTCCCGGCTGCAAGAGTAGCTATCAGGACGAATGACGAGCCAGCAAGAGGAGCTATCCAGTCAGATGAAGAGCCAACAAGAGGAGCTATCACAACGGATGTCTACCCTATCAGATGAGTTATCCAGTTCGTTCTCCCAGCAAATATCACATCTTCGTGACGAGCAAAATCAGCAAGTAGCCAACTTGAATCAGCAAGTAGACAACTTGAATCAGCAAGTGACCAACATACGAGACGAGCAAAATCAGCAAGTAGCCAACTTGAATCAGCAAGTAGACAACATGAATCAGCAAGTGACCAACATACGAGACGAGCAAAATCAGCAAGTTGCCAACTTGCGAGACGAGATCAACCAGCAAATGCAGTCCGAAATAAGGAAGCTTCAACAAGAACAGGAAGCTTGTCGTCGAAACCAGCCCATCCACCACGGCGACGGAGATGCAAGAAGGATGGAAACCTGCCACGCAGACGTCGAACGACAAAGAAGCGAGGAGACGACCCATGTACGAACGACGATGAAACCCCCGACCTTCGACGGGAAGACTTCCTGGCCAAATTACCTGAAACAATTCGACGCAGCGGCCAGAGCTAATGGATGGTCATCCCAGAAGAAAGCATTGTCCCTAACCGTAGCTCTGCGAGGCGAAGCTTTAGACGTCTTGCAATCATTGACACCGGATGAAGCTGACAACTTCGAGTTATTGGTGAATCGTCTAGAGATGCGTTATGGTCAAACTCATCTACAACCGGTGTACCGAATGCAGTTAAAGAGCCGAAAACAGAAAAATGGAGAAACTATCCAGGAATTTGAAGCCGATGTAGCAAGAATGGTACGACTTGCGTATTCAAATGCAGCGGAGGATTTCCTGGACTGCCTAGCAGTCCAAACCTTCACCGATGGTCTTCGAGACGTCGAGTTGCAGCGCGCTGTACGGTTGGCGCGGCCGAAGACTCTTGTGGACGCCTTGACCATTGCCCTGGAGTTTGAGGCGGCGACGGAGGCCTCACATGGAGTTGCTCGACTAAGGGAAATCACCGGTAACTACGACCATGCCGTTCATTCCGTTAGCGACGTTGAAGCGGTAGTAGAGAGATTAATGAAGTTATCTCCAAAAAGAAGGCGCCAAGTGAGATGCTGGAACTGCGGAGAACTAGGCCATATAAGAAATACTTGCCCCCAAAAAGAAAAATCTTCTACTGAAGTACCCCAGCAGCAGGAAAACTAGAACGGGTCGACTCCTGGAGGGCGAAATCGACCCCAAACATTCCCGAAGCCCCTCACACCATTAAATTGGCAACTCTGCGACATCACGTGGACAGCTTATATGTAGATGGCCTCATTGATGGGAAGAACTTTAGCATGCTGGTAGACACTAGAGCTACAAAAACTATCGTTCGACCATCCATCATTATGCGAAAGAAGATGTGGCCTACCAGTTGGAGACTGCGTACCGCTACCGGAGATTCTGCTAGAGTCTACGGTGAGATACAGGTGACGCTACAGTTTGGTTCAACCTCTCTTGTTCACTCAGTGCTGGTGGCTTACGTTGATGAAGATGTTGTTCTGGGCATGGATGTTATGCTCCACTGTGGTTTTCATTTGGATCTTCGCCAACGTATCCTTCGTACTGGTAATGAAGAAATATTCCTGCACCGAAAACAAGTTGACAATGCCTCGATTAAGCTAATCGATGATATCGAACTTCCGGCAAGCTGCGAATGTGTCGTCACAGCGCGGTTGGATGGACTGGAGCCAGATGGTGCCCCAGCCATGATAGAGCCGAAGAACCATGACCATGAATTGGGAAAAGGACTCTTTGTGGGTAAGACTCTTGTAAGATCCGCCAAAGAGGTACCCATCCGAGTTATCAACTTGAACGATCATCCAGTTCTTCTCCGAAATGACACGGAAATGGGAAGTTTAGAACCGGTAATGGCGATAATTCACAAGATAAATGTTACGGAAACAGATGAGACCAACGAAATTGAACAATTAATGACAAAATTAGACCCCTCTTTGTCAAAATTAGAAAAGAAACAGGTAAGAGATCTACTTTACCGTTATAAACCTGTATTTGGTTCTAAAAGTAAACTGGGAAGAACTGATGTTGTACAACATAGAATTGACACTGGTGATGCACGTCCGATTCGACAGGTACCCCGAAGGATGCCTCAAGTTAAAAAGGAAGAAGCAGACAGAGCCCTTAAAGAAATGATTCAAAATGGCATAGTCGAACCATCCAGTAGTCCGTGGGCTTCTCCTGTGGTATTAGTGAGAAAGAAAGACGGATCAATGCGGTTTTGTGTCGACTATCGAAAGCTAAATGATGTCACTAAGAAGGACAGTTATCCTCTGCCAAGGATTGATGATGCCCTCGACGCTTTGGCGGGTTCTACTCTGTTTTCTACCTTGGACCTTAAAAGCGGATACTGGCAAGTTAAAATGAATCCTGCAGACAGAGAAAAGACTGCCTTTACCAGTGGATCAGGGTTATGGCAATTCACGGTCCTTCCATTTGGCCTCTGTAATGCTCCTGCGACGTTTGAACGAATAATGGAGAACATCCTGCTGGGTTTGTCATGGGAAACTTGTCTAGTTTATCTAGACGACATCATCATAATGGGTAAGACCTTTAAGGAACATTTATCTAACCTGGAAGAAGTTTTTAAAAGATTAAAGAACGCTAATCTAAAATTGAATGTTAAGAAATGCCACTTGTTCCAGAGACAGGTCAACTATTTAGGACATAACGTATGCAAGAATGGCGTTGCTGTTGACCCCGCTAAGATACAAGCCGTTCAGGAATGGCCAATCCCTATCGACAAACATCAGCTCCGGAGTTTCTTGGGTCTTTGTTCCTATTACCGACGATATGTCAAGAATTTTGGAGACATCGCCAAACCCTTGACACGTTTGACAGAACAAGATAAGTCCTTCTGTTGGGATCAGGAATGTCAAAAGGCGTTTGAAATATTGAAGAAACAGCTTACGTCAGCACCTGTTCTTGCTTATCCACTTCCTGATGGTAAGCTTATTCTGGACACCGACGCCAGCAATGTGGGAATTGGAGCCGTCTTGTCACAGCTACAAGACGGTAAGGAAAGAGTGGTTGGTTACTTCAGCAAAACTTTATTGAAAGCTGAAAAGAACTACTGTGTAACTCGGAGGGAACTGTTAGCAGTTGTAAAATCCGTCGAACACTTTTATAAATATCTGTATGGCAGAAAATTCCTGATCAGAACAGACCATGCTAGTATAAAGTGGCTACTTAGCTTTAGGAATCCAGAAGGACAGATAGCAAGATGGCTCGAAAAACTGCAGGAATATGATGTTAAAATCGAGCACAGGCCTGGAACCAGACATCGTAATGCTGATGCACTTTCCAGAAGACCATGTCGACCTGATTGCCCCCATTGTACCCGTATGGAGCAGAACGAGGAAAAACTTGCCTTAGTTAAGGTTGTGCCAGAAGACGAGAGCTCTATGCTGGAGGAGCAACAAGAAAACGATCCCGTTCTGAGAAAGATTTGGGAGTGGAAGAGAATGGACCGACGTCCGTTGTGGAGAGAGATATCCTCATCCTCTCCTGCTTTAAAAGCATACTGGTCCCAATGGAACTCTTTAATTTTGGACGGAGGGCTCGTTAAAAGACTTGTAGAAAATTCCGAGGGCACAGAAACAAGGAAACAAATAGTGGTCCCAAGAAATGCTGTACCGGAAATTTTAAAACAGATGCATAATGATAGTTCTGGAGGACATCTGGGTATCACGAAAACGCTGCAAAAGATCCGAGATAGATTTTACTGGGTAAATTGCACTAATGATGTTAAAGATTGGTGTCGTAAATGCACTACATGTGCTGCCAGTAACGGTCCGCACCGAAAACCGAAGGCGGAAATGCAGCAATACCTGGTTGGAAGTCCTTTTGAAAGAATCGCAGTAGATGTATTGGGGCCACTTCCACAGACCGATGTAGGAAACAAGTACATCTTTGTTGTAATGGACTACTTCACTAAATGGGTTGAAGCATATGCAGTTCCCAATCAGGAAGCTACCACTTTAGCAGATATATTGGTTGAAGAATTCGTAAGCCGATTTGGGGTACCATTAGAATTACATTCAGACCAAGAAAGAAATTTTGAGAGCAAGCTGTTTCAAGAAGTTTGCCAAAGATTAGGCATCCACAAAACGAGAACCACAGCGATGCACCCTCAGTCTGATGGAATGGTGGAACGAATGAACCGGACTATAACCAACTATCTGTCAAAAGTGGTGTCAGATTGTCAGAGGGATTGGGATCGACATATTCCACTATTTCTAATGGCAATTCGATCGGCCATCAACGAATCAACTGGCCAAACGCCTGCGAAGGTCCTGTTCGGTAGAGAAATAAGGCTACCATGTGACTTGGTGTTTGGTTGTAAACCTGGTGAAGAAATGGCACGTGAACAATATGTCGCCGACCTTCAGAATCGAATGGAAAATATACACAACCTGGTGCGTGGAAAACTACAATTATCTAGTGATCGGATGAAGAGGTACTATGACACACGGACAATGGAAAAGAGTTACCAAGTTGGAGATTTAGTCTGGCTCTATAACCCCCGACGGCGTCGAGGTATTTGTCCCAAATTACAAAAGAACTGGGAAGGTCCTTACACCATCAAGAAGAAGATTAACGATGTCATTTATCGGATCGTAAAAATTCCCAGAGGGAAACCCGTCGTGGTCCATCATGATCGTTTGGCGCCTTACCAGGGAAACCACAGTGGAGATGCGCAGCAACTCCAAGAAGATGGTTTGGCTGGCTCAGGGAGTGTGCGGGATTCCGATGTAGGAAATAACATTCCAGGAGGAATGAATCTAAGGAGGGGGCAGTGTAACGGGATAACCGTAAAGGAAGGGACCTTAATTTGAAAGATTGTTGTTGACAGTTGATTTTTAGAAGTTTGTAAAAAAATCAACTGACCATTTTAAATAATGTTTCTAGAAACTTCTAAACACACTGACTAGATTAAATAATGTTGTATATAAGGGGATGCATGGGCAGTTAACGTCAGTTCAAGTCAAGTGTTCACAAGAGTTCATTGTATTGTCAAGTAGTTAGACGTTATCCAGCAGAGTTCAGTGTATCTTAACAATTTTGTAAATAAATTGTGTAAAAAGCCCCCATACGTGTTTCAATATTATGATAGTAAATAATTATTATTTATAGTGAAGCAGGGAAGCTTTACGTTAAGTAAAGAAGCTTGTTGCACGTTTTTGTTCATAAAATAATAATATTCGAAATGTTTTAACACTTGCTTATACTTATTTTAGGTTTGGTTAGGTACCCATAAAGGCCATAAAACCACTAGTCAGGATGGCTGATCTTTTACCAGCAATAACAGATCCTTCGTAGACGTGAAGGAAACAAACTTAACTCAGGATTTTAAATTTTATGGAATATGCTATAAAATGCTACAAAATGAAATGGTTATCTAACTATCGAAGGCTATTGTGTTGTATTACAATAAGGTAGATACAGCTACAAAATCACACATTCTAAACGTAATGTGTGTATATTTTTAATATTGTTTACCTATTATTGAAGCAAAACTTCTTTAGGCGCGACTAGGGGTAACTCTAACGTTAGATTCTAACGGAAGATTCTGATGGAAGTAACGGTGTGATTTCAGCTATGGGAGGAGCTTAAATTTTCAAAATTTATTTATGAAATTTCCAAATGGTTTCAAATACATTAATGGTATTTAGAGAGTAAAATCTATGTTTCACATTTTAGTTATTATAAACCTATTGTTTCATATATAAAAAAAATGATAACTTTCAAATTCCTATTTCTAATGAATAATATAAATATTACATCTCATTTTTTGTAAAGTATATAGACAATAAATATGATTGAATTGTAATTAAATATTTATTTTCAGATACGTACGTCAACAAGTTTTACTTCAATCGCGCGTAAAGGTTACACGCACACTCTTTTTTTTTTAGTTAGGTCAGTCCCGAGGCGAGTTTAAATACTAAAATTTTGATTTACAGGTTGTAACTTAATTAATTCTCTTTTAAATTAAATTGGCGTTGGCCGCCAATTTTGTAACCATAATTTACCCTAGGCTAGCTCCTGGGTTCGTGGCTTCCTTCTGAGTTTTATAAATTCTTTCCAAAACATAAATTCAGGGCGCAAAAGTACAGACAAACAAATAAAATGCAAAAATCAGTTTTAGGATGATTTATTAAATCTAGTTCAGATATTGGTTAAAAATATTTTCTTAAAAAAAAAACTAAATAATTCTCTTATCTTAGTTTTTCCAGACTTCAATTACGGGGGAGCTTTGAGAATTCACTAGAGGATTTCATTCCTTCAACCAGTTCAGGGATGGTACGGCTTTTTCTTAAAAAATCTTCCTATTAACTATCCCGGGATGGTAGGTTTTTTCTCTTCGTTACGACATCTCTAGGTCGGCTACCAAAATGGCTGACGGCTTGTCAGCGTTTCTCTAATTGTTTCTAGATAATTCCCCTACTAGGGCCCTTTTGGATTTGGCAATAACCCTAATAATGAAATTATAATCAAAACTCTTTAATAATTTACAATCAAGTAGATTCGCTATCTGGTTCTCCGTATTATCGAGAAAAAAATAATTATATTCACATGTTTAAATACTTTATGATCACCAAAAACTGACTTTTACGATAGCGAATATACTTGAAATTAAGTGTTAGTAAAATTTTAAAATAACAAATTCACCGCAATTTGGATAATTTAATAAAAATAAAATTTATACTAAAGCTAAGAATTACTTACTATTATCGAAGGGCACAAATATTAGATAATGTTTCTGTTCAGATGAAGAAACTGTGAGTAAGTGAACGAACGGATATAATTTACTGTCGAAGAAAACGAATCGTCCCGTCTCCTACTTCGATCGACGCACAAAACATAAAATAAATACCAACCTATAGTCAGGTGGATTTCGGCATAAAAACAAACGTTACAAGGTACATTGATTATAAAAAGAGCGTCACTGACGTAGGAAAAAGGAGCAAGTTCAAGATTGTGTTATTATTTTTTTTTTGAACGATGATTATGCGTTCTGTCTAAATTAATGATCGGTATCCTTATTTGTTAAGCAGCGTTTATTTTCTATCAAACAGAAAAATTAGGCATAAAAGACTTTATGATCCATGCCTACCACCAATTATTATTTTTCACTTCGTTTTCTACAATTCCGTGTAGTTATAACCTGCAACTAATTAAAATCATTTTTTTACTGTAATTTTTTCCCTTGAAGTTTGTAACCTTTGGTTTTTTTCAAGTAAATGTCTTTTAGCCGCGTCAAAGTAGACCTAAAAACCCAAAAACTTAAAACTTTGGTCGGAAAGGTCCGATCGAGCTCATTTTTTTTTAAATGTTCATTGAGACCTTAGCTTCAAAGTTGTATAAAATATGGATGCCGCTCGCCCCCCCCAAATTCACCCTAAGGTGGGGGGTTTTCGTGATAAGACTGCCCTCCCAACCCGGCCAAATGTTCCACTCAGGTGTTTTGAAGTCCCCTCCATCCATTTGTTCGGTCAGGTCGCTTTTTCGACCTACCAGGGGCGTCTAGAAGGGCCTCCAAGGGTCCAAAATATGAGATATCTACAGAAATGTGCTCGGACTGCAATATTGGGTCAGGCGGATTCCGAAGGGCGGGGTTCTCATTTCTGTCGAAAATTAAGGCTTTTTAACCCATTATAACATATTTATATTTCTTTTCTACGCATTTATTACTTTTAAATACATTTTCAATCTAATTTCAATTAAAAGTGGTGCAATATTATCGCCATTTCTTATAAAAATCAGTTCAATTTACAGCTGATTGATTAACAATTTATTATAAAAAATCGGTTCAATTTATAACTGATTAATTAACAATTTATTATACAAATCAGTTCAATTTAAAGCTGATAAAATCAAATCGAATCAAATGCTAGATGAACATGCGAGTTTCACCCCCTCAAGCACCCTTGTTCTTAAATCCCTGGGGGCATAGTCGCATGCCAGGGCAACCCAAAAGTACACCCCTACAAACCCTCAACATATCAAGTTTGTATGAGATAAGGAAGTTTTACGAAAATTTCAATTTGAGCCCCCTTGGAACGCCTCCCGTCCATACCTGGATCCGGAAGAGAGTTTCACGTTGGTATCGAATCCAATCAAATCACATTTTTTGGGCCCCGGCACCCCTTTTGTCCACCCCGGGATGGGTCACAGAATCGCAGGCTGCTCAAAGCAAGGGTTGGTAGCCTTGTAATACTTGATCGTACCAATTCTGTACACTGAAATTCAATCCCGCGTAATCATAATTTTGAGACCCCATGGGCCCCTTTTTATACGGCCCTAAAGGGTTAAAAAGCCTTAATTTTTGACAGAAATGAGAACCCCGCCCTTCAGAATCCCCCTGACCCAGTATGGCAGGCCGAGCACATTTCTGTAGATATCTTATATTTTGGGCCCTTGGAGGCCCTTCTAGACGCCCCTGGGAAGGTCGAAAAGGCGACCTGACCGAAGAAATGGATGGAGGGGACTTCAAAACCCCCGAGTAGAACATTTGGCCGGGTTGGGAGGGCAGTCTCATCATGTATATACCATCTTGAAAACCCCCCAACTTGGGTCGAATTTGGGGGGGAGGGAGGGGGCCGAGCGGCATACGGATTTTATACAACTTTGAAGCTAAGGTCTCAATGAACATTTAAAAAAAAAAAAAATGAGCCCGATCGGACCTTTCCGACCAAAGTTGGAAGTGAAAACCTACTTTGACGCGACTATTTGTAATATAATCTATTGATATGGATTTTTCTTCATGGGTGCACGTTCTTTCAATGAAGTGTTGGAACGTGATACATGATTTTTAAATTGGTTGTCTAGATTTAGTATAATTTTTATGTAGATGTTTTTTGATTAAAATTAGTTTGTTTTTGGGTTGTTATGTTGTTAGGATAATTATTGATTGATTTGTCATTGAGTGAATGTAAAAAAAATGTCATTGAATAAATTAAATTGAATAGAAATTTTTTGAATTTAAATGTAAAAAGAGATTACTAATTTAATAAATAAAAAGCAAAGCACAACAGAAAAGCAGAGAGAGTTGGAAATTTTAAGAAATCCAAAAGTTAATAGATAAATTGAAAGGCAGCAGTAAGAAGGATTTGGAAAATTGTAGGAAGAGGAAAGTATAGAGAAAGAGCTAAGCAGCAGAAAGGTATTAGATAGATAGAAAGGCAGCAGCAAGAAGGAGTTTGAAAATAATAAGAAGAGGAAGATATGAAGTAAGAATTGAATATTGGAAGAAGAAAGATATAAAAGAAGATAAATTATTTTTTATTTATAATTTTTATAATTTATTTTAGGACAATCAATTTGGAAATCTTGAATCCACGACCGATAAATTTTATTGAAAAAGGGTGTTCCGGAAGGAGGATCCATTTCACTATATTGGCAATGATTATTTATTTTTCTGCTAAATAACTAAATAGATGGATTGTATGTAATTATCTTACTTAAAAATGTAATACAGTAAATGAGCCTTCTAATCTAAACAACCTGGCATGGTCTCTCCTGTGGAGCCCCATGTTTGAGCACTGCTTCCTATGGGAATATTGTGACCAGGTTCGGCACCAAGAGTCCTTACATGCACCCGATGCGTGCAGGACTCTAGTTTGTTCAGCTGAAAATCAACGTCACGCTGATCTTCAGGTAGGCTAGAATCCAGGTATCCGAAATTCCTTGAGTTACTGTTGCCACAGAGCAGTTCCCTTGATAAGAGACTTGACTCCTGTGACTAGCTCCTCAAGGTGGTGATAGGATTCAGGATTCGTGTCACCGAAGATGAGGAACCGTTTATGGTCCAAGGCCTCACATTCGAATAGAATGTGAGTTACCGTCTCATCGTCCATGGCGCATAGTCGGCACGAGGTGGGTTCCTGTGTCAGAGTCCCCATCCTCCGAAGGTGTAGTCTGAATGGTCCATGCCCAGTGAGCAGGCCCACTAGTACTCTTATCTGACTCCTACCAAGATTCAGTATGTCAAACGTAAGTTTTTTGGAGTAGCCTTTGAGCATCAGCTTCGAGTGCCTCAGCCCTGCAGTGTTACTCCAGTGCTTGGTTGACTCTTCCCAGACCCAGTCCCTGACTCTGGTCCTTACCCAGGCTCTAGGCAGTCCCAATACCGGTTCTGGACCAGTGAATCGTGTGTCCGCTCCCTTCTTGGCCAGAAGGTCCGCGGTTTCATTACCTTCAAAACCTTTATGCCCTGTTATCCACTCCAAGAAAACACTGTTTTGTCTAGCCAGTTCATTGAGGTTTTGTATGCACTCCCAGTGTTCCGGAACGAGGATCCATTTCACTATATTGGCAATGATTATTTATTTTTCTGCTAAATAACTAAATAGATGGATTGTATGTAATTATCTTACTTAAAAATATAATACAGTAAATGAGCCTTACTGTAAATAAAAAATAAATCAATATTTTAAAAATGCAACTTAAAAATCAATCAAATAACATAAGAACAAAATAACATTTTTTATTAAGAACTGTTAATACAATTATTAAATGTAACGAATATATAATAGGAATGAGATCCAAAACAAAGATAAAAAACTGAAACAATTATTCTATAAAAAATACTCAAATACAAACTTTAACATTTTTCTTTGTTAAAAATGTTTTTTTGAGAATCATTTATTAACATCTAACAAAAATTAAACAAACAATTGAGTTGCGAAAACAACTAAAATTATTATTATAAAAAATAATTATCAAACCATCTTAATTTTGTTTATTAAATATATTAAATCTTAAGATCAAAATTCAGAATTTTCGGAATTGCGAAATAGATCTGTAACAACTTCCTTTGCCTTCTGTAAGTCGTATTTACTAAAAAAATAAAAAGAACCGCTCAAATGTTTAAAAAATACTAAAATAATAAATATTTTAAAATACCTATAATCATACATGTCTTCAATTGTAGAACTATATATTCCAAAATTTTTCAGGTTACGCAGTAACTTCTTTTTGTCTTTATCACTCCTATCGATTATTTCCGAAGGAACATTATTTTCAATTAGCAAGAAGTACACAATTAACCTAAAATATAAAGATTTTAAAATTATCAAGTTTCATACTATTTTTATTTCTTTAATTTCGTTCATTAGTCTTTAAATTACTTTAAGACTTCTTTATTTGTTTTTTTAAACCGGCCAGAAATTAGTACTTTCCGGCTTATTTTTAGATCAGAAAATCTCATTTTGTCGGACAAGGCCAAAAAATAAAAATGAGTCCGGTAACAGCTTTTACCGGACTCATTTTTATTTACTTTCCGGCCTATCTTTAATGAAAAAAATAAAATAAAAATAAAATAGTTAGTCTAAGATAGTGCTCAATTGATTTCTATGGTAACCGAGTTTTGTATATATTGTAACGGGATAACCGTAACGGAAGGGACCTTAGTTTGAAAGATTGTTATTGACAGTTGATTTTTAGAAGTTTGTAAAAAAATCAACTGACCATTTTAAATAATGTTTCTAGAAAATTCTAGAAACTTCTAAACACACTAACTAGATTAAATAATGTTGTATATAAGGGGATGCACGGACAGTTAACGTGAGTTCAAGTCAAGTGTTCACAAGAGTTCATTGTATTGTCAAGTAGTTAGACGTTATCCAGCAGAGTTCAGTGTATCTTAACAATTTTGTAAATAAATTGTGTAAAAAGCCCCCATACGTGTTTCAAATTGGTGTCAGGTGTGGGGTGAAGATACAAGAATGCCTGGAAAAAAGATGCATGAACTATTGGTGGCTGAGCTCAGAAAAGAGCTCGAAGAATTAGAATTGGAAACTACTGGGACCAAATCTGTATTGTTGAATAGGCTCCGTGAATACTACCTAAGTAATAATTTGGATCCTGACGTTGTGGAGTTCAATGATCCGGTTCAAAAAGCAATTTCTGAACAACTTTCCCAGATGAAAGAGGAGCTATCAGGACGAATGACGAGCCAGCAAGAGGAGCTATCCAGTCAGATGAAGAGTCACCAAGAGGAGATTTCCAGTCAGATGAAGAGCCAGCGCGAAGATATGTCCCAGCTGAAAGAGGAGCTATCAAGACGAATGACGAACCAACATGAGGAGCTATCCAGTCAGATGAAGAGCCAGCGCGAAGATATGTCCCAGCTGTCACAAAGAATGACGAGCCAGCAAGAAGAACAGACGCAACAATTTTCCCAGCTATCACAACGGATGTCTACCCTATCAGATGAGTTATCCAGTTCGTTCTCCCAGCAAATATCACATCTAAGAGACGAACAAAATCAGCTAGTGGCCGATTTGCGAAACGAGAAAAACCAGCAAGTGGACAACTTGAATCAGCAAGTGGACAACATGAATCAGCAAGTTGCCAACTTCAGAGACGAGATCAACCAGCAAATGCAATCCGAGATAGAAAAACTTAAACGAGAACTGGAAGCTTGTCTACAAAACCAAATCATCCATCACGGCGACGGAGATGCAGGAAGGATGGAAACCTGTCACGCAGACGTCGAACGACAAAGAAGCGAGGAGACGACCCAGGTGCGAACGACAATGAAACCCCCGACCTTCGACGGAAAGACTTCCTGGCCGAATTACCTGAAACAATTCGACGCAGCGGCCAGAGCTAATGGATGGTCATCCCAGGAGAAAGCATTGTCCCTAACCGTAGCTCTGCGAGGCGAAGCTTTAGACGTCTTGCAATCATTGACACTGGATGAAGCTGACAACTTCGAGTTATTGGTGAATCGTCTAGAGATGCGTTATGGTCAAACTCATCTACAACCGGTGTACCGAATGCAGTTAAAGAGCCGAAAACAGAAAAATGGAGAAACTATCCAGGAATTTGAGGCGGATGTAGCAAGAATGGTACGACTTGCGTATTCAAATGCAGCGGAGGATTTCCTGGAGTGCCTAGCAGTCCAAACCTTCACCAATGGTCTTCGAGACGTCGAGTTGCAGCGCGCTGTACGGCTGGCGCGGCCGAAGACCCTTGTGGACGCCTTGACCATTGCCCTGGAGTTTGAGGCGGCGACGGAGGCCTCACGTGGAGTTGCTCGACTGAGGGAAATCACCGGTAACTACGACCATGCCGTTCATTCCGTTAGCGACGTTGAAGCGGTAGTAGAGAGGTTTATGAAGTTATCTCCAAAAAGAAGGCGCCCAGTGAGATGCTGGAACTGCGGAGAGCTAGGCCATATAAGAAATACTTGCCCCCATAAAGAAAAATCTCCTGCTGAAGTACCCCTGCAGCAGGAAAACTTTAAACGGGTCGACTCCTGGAGGGCGCCTTCGACCCCAAACATTCCCGTAGTCCCTCACACCATTAAATTGGCAACTCTGCGACATCACGTGGACAGCTTATATGTAGATGGCCTCCTTGATGGGAAGAATATTAGCATGCTGGTAGACACTGGAGCTACAAAAACTATCGTCCGACCAACCATCATTATGCGAAATAAGATGTTGCCTACCAGTTGGAGACTGCGTACCGCTACCGGAGATTCTGCTAGAGTCTACGGTGAGATACAGGTGACGCTACAGTTTGGTTCAACCTCTCTTGTTCACTCAGTGCTGGTGGCTGACGTTGATGAAGATGTTGTTCTGGGCATGGATGTTATGCTCCACTGTGGTTTTCATTTGGATCTTCGCCAACGTATCCTTCGTACTGGTGATGAAGAAATATTCCTGCACCGAAAACAAGTTGACAATGCCTCGATTAAGCTAATCGATGATATCGAACTTCCGGCAAGCTGCGAATGTGTCGTCACAGCGCGGTTGGATGGACTGGAGCCAGATGGTGCCCCAGCCATGATAGAGCCGAAGAACCATGACCATGAATTGGGAAAAGGACTCCTTGTGGGTAAGACTCTTGTTAGATCCGCCAAAGAGGTACCCATCCGAGTTATCAACTTGAACGATCATCCAGTTCTTCTCCGAAAGGACACGGAAATGGGAAGTTTAGAACCAGTAACGGCCATAATTCACAAGGTAAACGTTACGGAAACAGATGAGACCAACGGAATTGAACCATTAATGACAAAATTAGATCCCTCTTTGTCAAAATTAGAAAAGAAACAGGTAAGAGATCTACTTTACCGTTATAAACCTGTATTTGGTTCTAAAAGTAAATTGGGAAGAACTGATGTTGTACAACATGGAATTGACACTGGTGATGCACGTCCGATTCGACAGGTACCCCGAAGGATGCCTCAAGTTAAGAAGGAAGAAGCAGACAGAGCCCTTAAAGAAATGATTCAAAATGGCATAGTCGAACCATCCAGTAGTCCGTGGGCTTCTCCTGTGGTATTAGTGAGAAAGAAAGACGGATCAATGCGGTTTTGTGTCGACTATCGAAAGCTAAATGATGTCACTAAGAAGGACAGTTATCCTCTGCCAAGGATTGATGATGCCCTCGACGCTTTGGCGGGTTCTACTTTGTTTTCTACCTTGGACCTTAAAAGCGGATACTGGCAAGTTAAAATGAATCCTGCAGACAAAGAAAAGACTGCCTTTACCAGTGGATCAGGGTTGTGGCAATTCACGGTCCTTCCGTTTGGCCTCTGTAATGCTCCTGCGACGTTTGAACGGCTAATGGAGAACATCCTGCGGGGTTTGTCATGGGAAACTTGTCTAGTTTATCTAGACGACATCATCATAATGGGTAAGACCTTTAAGGAACATTTATCTAACCTGGAAGAAGTTTTTAAAAGATTACAGAACGCTAATCTAACATTGAATGTTAAGAAATGCCACTTGTTCCAGAGACAGGTCAGCTATTTAGGACATAACGTAAGCAAGGATGGCGTTGCTGTTGACCCCGCTAAGATACAAGCCGTTCAGGAATGGCCAATACCTATCGACAAACATCAGCTCCGGAGTTTCTTGGGTCTTTGTTCCTATTACCGACGATATGTCAAGAATTTTGGAGACATCGCCAAACCCTTGACACGTTTGACAGAACAAGATAAGTCCTTCTGTTGGGATCAGGAATGTCAAGAGGCGTTTGAAATATTGAAGAAACAGCTTACGTCAGCACCCGTTCTTGCTTATCCACTTCCTGATGGTAAGCTTATTCTGGACACCGACGCCAGCAATGTGGGAATTGGAGCCGTCTTGTCACAGCTACAAGATGGTAAGGAAAGAGTGGTTGGTTACTTCAGCAAAACTTTATCGAAAGCTGAAAAGAACTACTGTGTAACTCGGAGGGAACTGTTAGCAGTTGTAAAATCCGTCGAACACTTTTATAAATATCTGTATGGCAGAAAATTCCTGATCAGAACAGACCATGCTAGTTTAAAGTGGCTACTTAGCTTTAGGAACCCAGAAGGACAGATAGCAAGATGGCTCGAAAAACTGCAGGAATATGATGTTGAAATCGAGCACAGACCTGGAACCAGACATCGTAATGCTGATGCACTTTCCAGAAGACCATGTCGACCTGATTGCCCCCATTGTACCCGTATGGAGCAGAACGAGGAAAAACTTGCCTTAGTTAAGGTTGTGCCAGAAGACGAGAGCTCTATGCTGGAGGAGCAACAAGAAAACGATCCCGTTCTGAGAAAGATTAGGGAGTGGAAGAGAATGGACCGTCGACCGTTGTGGAGAGAGATATCCTCATCCTCTCCTGCTTTAAAAGCATACTGGTCCCAATGGAACTCTTTAATTTTGGACGGAGGGCTCGTTAAAAGACTTGTAGAAAATTCCGAGGGCACAGAAACAAGGAAACAAATAGTGGTCCCAAGAAATGCTGTACCGGAAATTTTAAAACAAATGCATAATGATAGTTCTGGAGGACATCTGGGTATCACGAAAACGCTGCAAAAGATCCGAGATAGATTTTACTGGGTAAATTGCACGAATGATGTTAAAGATTGGTGTCGTAAATGCACTACATGTGCTGCCAGTAACGGTCCGCACCGAAAACCGAAGGCGGAAATGCAGCAATACCTGGTTGGAAGTCCTTTTGAAAGAATCGCAGTAGATGTATTGGGGCCACTTCCACAGACCGATGTAGGAAACAAGTATATCTTTGTTGTAATGGACTACTTCACTAAATGGGTTGAAGCATATGCAGTTCCCAATCAGGAAGCTACCACTTTAGCAGATATATTGGTTGAAGAATTCGTAAGCCGATTTGGGGTACCATTAGAATTACATTCAGACCAAGGAAGAAATTTTGAGAGCAAGCTGTTTCAAGAAGTTTGCCAAAGATTAGGAATCCACAAAACGAGAACCACAGCGATGCACCCTCAGTCGGATGGAATGGTGGAACGAATGAACCGAACTATAACCAACTATCTGTCAAAAGTGGTGTCAGATTGTCAGAGGGATTGGGATCGACATATTCCACTATTTCTAATGGCAATTCGATCGGCCATCAACGAATCAACTGGCCAAACGCCTGCGAAGGTCCTGTTCGGTAGAGAAATGAGGCTACCATGTGACTTGGTGTTTGGTTGTAAACCTGGTGAAGAAATGGCCCGTGAACAATATGTTGCCGATCTTCAGAATCGAATGGAGAATATACACAACCTGGTGCGTGGAAAACTACAATTATCTAGTGATCGGATGAAGAGGTACTATGACACACGGACAATGGAAAAGAGTTACCAAGTTGGAGATTTAGTCTGGCTCTATAACCCCCGACGGCGTCGAGGTATTTGTCCCAAATTACAAAAGAACTGGGAAGGTCCTTACACCATCAAGAAGAAGATTAACGATGTCATTTATCGGATCGTGAAAATTCCCAGAGGGAAACCCGTCGTGGTCCATCACGATCGTTTGGCGCCTTACCAGGGAAACCACAGTGGAGATGCGCAGCAACTCCAAGAAGATGGTTTGGCTGGCTCAGGGAGTGTGCGGGATTCCGATGAAGGAAATAACATTCCAGGAGGAATGAATCTAAGGAGGGGGCAGTGTAACGGGATAACCGTAACGGAAGGGACCTTAGTTTGAAAGATTGTTATTGACAGTTGATTTTTAGAAGTTTGTAAAAAAATCAACTGACCATTTTAAATAATGTTTCTAGAAAATTCTAGAAACTTCTAAACACACTAACTAGATTAAATAATGTTGTATATAAGGGGATGCACGGACAGTTAACGTGAGTTCAAGTCAAGTGTTCACAAGAGTTCATTGTATTGTCAAGTAGTTAGACGTTATCCAGCAGAGTTCAGTGTATCTTAACAATTTTGTAAATAAATTGTGTAAAAAGCCCCCATACGTGTTTCAATATTTAAAACTATAAAATAACTTGACATATTTTGACGTTTAGTTGAAAACGTAAAATTTATTATAAAATAGATATTCAAAATGATGCATTTGATTGTGAATTAATAGAAGATGAAATTATACCAAATGAAATTGTTAAGGCGGCCACCCAAGCAACGTTTGTAAAAAAAAATGTTAAGATTAGTTAATAAAGAGTTCTTGTTATAAAAATGTCAACTGAAAAATATGAAGTCTATGGTACAACAATGTCCGTTTTAAAAAAAATATTGTACGTAATACGTCCCAAAAGTGCTTTTACTGGCTTGCCTACTTGTCCAGTAAAAGACCACTTTCGGGACTTGTCACGTAATAGTAGTTGTTTTGTTACCAAGTGCAGCAAAATTATATCCATCTGGGGATTATATTGTAACGTGTTCAAAAAACTCTAAGTATTATTATTATTATTATTATTATTATAATACAAGATAAGAGTTGAGGAACTAAGTTCCTATAAAACTCTTTACATACAAGATAACAAAATTATTACTAGCAAATAGTGAACTAAATAGTATCTAACAAAATTTTAAAACGATCTACATTAGTAGCAGAAACAATTTCATCAGTCAAAGCGTTCCATTCGTAAAACACACGATTAGGAAGAAAATACTGGCGGCAAGTAGTCCTGAAATTTTCCCTAAGGAGTTTAAGGTAATGTCCTCTCAAGCGTGCATCATCATTCCGTTTAAAAATATGATGCACAGGAGAGTCAATACTATTCAGGGCCTTGAAAGTCTGGATCAAGTCACCTCGTTGCCTACGTTGTGTTAAAGGTATCAGATGCATCATGTGAAGACGTTCTTCGTAGGACGGGCGTTGACGGAAATTAAAAGGTAATCGTGTGAACTTTCGTTGCACATTTTCGAGCAAATTAATGTCACGAACCAGATGCGGTGACCATACTGGATTTGCAAACTCGAGGATAGGTCGCACATAACTCTTAAACAGTATCGCACACGTTCGGATATCACACTGCGAGAATACCTTGGAGAGTACGTAGCTAATTTTATTAGCTTTATTTACTTGTTGTAAGGTTTGTTCAGACCACGAAAGATCCGAATTAATGACAACTCCGAGATCTGAATGCCTGTTTGTATGATGGAGCAACTCATCATTAAGAATATAATCAGTCCTAGGATTATTTTTACCTAGATGGAGAACGATACACTTAGAAGTGTTCAGGGGTAACATCCATTTTACACTCCACGAAAAAATGCGATCAAGATCGGTTTGAATGTCATTATGATAGTCCACTTCACCATAAATTTTAGTGTCGTCTGCATACATGGAGAGTCCCATTTTAACCGCTGATCGGATGTCCGAAGTATGTATATTAAAAAGAATTGGTCCGAGCACAGATCCCTGCGGTACACCACTTAAAACTTCTTTTTGTACACTTAAAGAGTTATTAATCTTTACGTGAAATGTACGGTCACTGAGAAATGCACTGATCCATAAAAGTAGAGCACCCCTAATACCCAAGTGTTCAAGTTTAAGAAGCAGACGACTTTTTGTTACCTTATCAAATGCTTTGCTGAAATCCAAATACACCACATCTACTGGTTTTCCTCTGTCTAAAGCTTCAGTCCAGTCTGATACACAACAAAGAAGGTTAGTGACTAAAGATTTTCCTTTTGAGAAACCATGTTGTTCCTGAGGTATCAAATGGTTTTCCTTTAGAAATTCAGACAAGACATTTTTATTTTTTATAATTTCTTCTTACTTAAGCCGGCTCTGATCATTTTACATTCCAGAAGATTCTCGGCTGTAACGAACTCCAACGGTCAAACTATTGATTTTTTTAGACTGACCAATCAAATCTCGTGAATAAGGTCAGGTTGCGTAAGTGGGATATGTTTGAAGCGAAGCTTGTTTCTTCTACCGCGATTTCCAATTCAGTCTAGTTGGGATTTTAGTACGATGAACACCTACGTACAACCACTAGTCTCAATTTACCGGCAAATTTTCTTAAAACAGTTAAAAATTACTTGCGATTAAGTGTTTCTATTTTCGTTTACCGTTTATTGTACCGAGGAACCACATAAAATATTCCAGACAGTGTTTTTTTATGTTTTCCTGGGTGTTCGATGTAACAACAGCATGACGCCATTGTTATACGTTTACCGCTTCCTTTTTCGTAAGCCACGCTTCGAAGGATGAGTTTATGGTTTTCTCTAATTACCTATTAATCTAAACAAGAATGGGTTTAGATTATATCGTACCGTTAACACCAATTACCGAGAGAAAGAAACCATCTACTATAAATATCTCTCAGAAACATTTAACAAGTTTTTTAACAATTTTTTTTATATCTGTATCGAGCCAGAAGTACCTACCATTTATTTCTATGGATCATTTTATCGTAATTGTACTTATCAGTAACATCCATAAGCATAGTGCCAGTGTCGTAATGAGAATATCCGGGATGTGATTTTTTTTGTGTTTTAGCTTATCTGTAATTTTTTTTGCTTATATTTTTGTACCTGCTATTTGTAAACTATTTTACATATTTTTTGTATCTTTTAATTATTATCTCGCCTTATTTAATTAAGATCTCTCTATATTTTTCTATATGGGTACGTTTTATCTCGAGATAATTGAAAAACCAAAAGTGATATTTTTTAATTTTTTTTTATCTAAATTTTTCTCTCTCACTTTTAGTTTTGAACATACCAAAAATAACAATAGAATTGTACTTAGCTGTTGTTTTATGGTTGTAAAAGTTATGTTTTTAAATTTAAACACAAATGTGTTTAAAAATATTATTTACTGTTTATGATACCGATATATGATTTACTGTTTATAACACTGATATTTTCTTTATTTTATTTTGTTTATTGTATCTCTTATTTATTATCAAACCAGATAATACAGTCTGTTTATTATTTACATAGATTTTCTTTTCCTAGCTAGAGCCTGCTACTCTGATCAATACCTTCAGTTTCTCTAATCTATACTTTACCAAAGTAATAGATTTTGGATCTTAAATATACCTTATCTTATTGAAGTAATAGTTTTCATTTCTTAAGCATATATTATTTTATTAAAGCAATAAATTGTGCTTTTTTGAATCTATCTTTATCTTACCCATTAGATTGATAACCACAAGGATGAGTAAAAGAAAAGTGTAAGTATAATTTTTTTAGTATCTTAAATAAGAGTGTGTAATTTAAATTTTTAACAAGAACATCTGCCGGGTTACCTAATTTTACCTTATCTTATATCTCTTAAATCTTTCTTATTGTAACTTTATCTACAACATCTGATAAATCATTTTATCCAACATATATATTTAATATTTTTTCATCTGGGTTTCTTATATTTCCCCATCCTTATGATAAAAAAATAAGTGGCGCCCATTTACCTTTCCCTTTTCCATCATTTCTCTCATTTTCTCTTTAGTCCCTTTTAAATTCTTTTATCTTTTATTTTTTTTCTTTTTCTAGTAAATATATCCCCGTATATCTTTCCAATACAATACCATCTAGCTCGTTCGAATCCACGCTCGCTCTCCTCCTACCCCCTGAGTGCCGTTCGCATTTGTTAACCTCTATAAAACGAGCCTTTAACACCTTCCGGGAAAAAAGAGGTTACAATATCTTTTAGCAGGACAGAGCCTCATGCCATACGGCTAAATCTACAAAAAAATAGATGGGAGAACATGACATTAAAGTTTTGTCACATCCCTCTAGCAGCCTGGATCTTAATCCTATAGAGACACTGTGGCACAAAATGAAACAACACCTTAGAAATAATCCTTAGCGTACTTTACCACAACTACGTGCTAAATTGCAAGAAATATGGAATAGTTTTACTCCTCAATTCTGTGAAGGCTTAGTGGGTACAATGCCTTCTAGAGTTCAGGCTGGTACTCGAACTAAGGGCGACGTTACGCCTTATTAATTTTTCTTTAATTTCCTAAAAACCACATGTTCCAATATTTAGTTGTCACCATTTTTAGTGGTGACCTTCCGAATTATCAATTAAAAAAATAACGGGACAAGAAAATTTTACCGATTTCTAACTGTTCTTAAACTGCCGATGTCCATTTTGGTTCAAAGTGCAAGAAGAAATGTGGCATTTTGCCATACACAATCAATATATTCAATTTTAAGACGTTTAATTTTTAAATTTTTTATTTTATGTTTCGTGTTTTAAAAAGCACTTAATTAGCGTTAATTTAAAGATTATTCAATCCTAGTTTTTTGTTTTTTTTTATTAAGGGTCCGCTAGGTTTTCAAAGGCTGGCGGTCCCATGTTTTTTCGTAAATATTTCAAAAACGGTTAGTGCACCTAATTTTTGTTTTGCGCACCTAAATAGCACCTAAAAAGCACCTAATTTTCGACAAATTTCTCCACTTTGGGTCAGCCACCTTTATGGGGGTCATTTTATTCACAAAAAACTGCTTGTTCCAACATATAGTTGTCAGAGCTCGTAGTAACTCTGGAGGCGTTTTGCACCTCTGGACATTATCGTCACTGTCCATTTTAAATATAATTTAAAATATTTTAACCAATATGTAACTAACCGAATTGACAGTTTTGTGAGACTAATCAACAATAATAAACAAACAATGTCAACGAAACGGTTTCATAGAAAATACGATGATAATCAAAAACAGTACTGCATATATAAAACTTTCTTAGTTTACGATTATATTTAACCCAATTTCAGAAAAAATAGTGTGTGTATCTCGTAGTAAAAGGACATTCCCGGACTCTCAATGTTTGTTAGCCTCGGTTAAACGCCTCGGCCAACAATTTACATTGTCGTCCGGGAATGTATCGCTTTTCCTACTAGATACACAATATACTATTGTGGCTCGGATTTGATTCGAGAAACTAGACATTTCCAAGCGATTTCAGAAAAAGGTTTTTCTAAGGCACATAGAAGTTTTCGCTTAAAAAAAAAGAGAAGTAGAAGCAGGTAAATATTTTGAAAACAAAGAATATTAGCGTTTATGGTAGGTAATAATGCAGTATATTACCTTATTTGAGCTAGCAGTTGAACATGATTATAGGTTTCCAAACTATCCAGGCAGATATCTTGTTTGCGATTGCAGTGGTAACATTCAAAATTAGAACAATCCGCAGAAGGATGTATAAATCCACTACATGGTTTATGATACATTTTTTTGCATAAAATACACTGTATAATGGTTACGAAATTGTCCACGAAATTCATTTCGCAAATGCAGTTTACTTCCATTTTATCGAAACTTCCTAACGTGTTTTCTGTAACAATATATATTATGTAAAATATTGAATCCGTCACGCCTGGGGGGATAGAAGAATGTGCCTTAATGTTTTGTGATGAGGGGTAGCTTACTGAAGGCACTTCCCACCCAGGTCGTGGTTATCTAACCCCTGGCTAGGTATCCTGCCGAAGGCAGAAAACTAACCAAGGGAAAGATTAGATAAACAACAGGAAACAAACAACAAATATATTAACAAAGAAACAATAACAATGAATAACGAATAACTAAATACAAATCTTAACTAATCTTACCAAATAATCTACATGGTGGCATGTCACACTTACTCACGAAAATACCTCAAGAGTCACAACGGCCCAGACCCAAGGGTCTGTTTTAGGGACACCCCAAAGGGTAACCCTTACAGACAACCTCAGACTCCGAACTCCTCGAGTACGACCTCAACGACGCTCTTTTATAGCCAATTCTTACGCTACGTGAGAATAAGAATTAAACTATATAAGGTCGCCTTGAAATCTAACGTAGGTACTGACTTTGGCCTGGATAATTACAATTAAATATAATAAAATAAAATATCAAACAATTAAACTACCCTATTATTGTATGTGACAATACAATCAATTTCTTTTAGAATGATTATATTCCCATAACTGTTAAAATAATTAAAAACAAATTTTACCTGATAATAAATCAGTATTATTGTCCATATCCATAATCTCACGATTTTTTTCAACTAATCGTTCGTCATCTATAATGGAAATAATATTAGTTGCGATAATTCTGCGTTTCTAATAACATTTATATTAAATCTTCATACCAATCATATTTTTTAATAAATTAAATTTACCTGAGATTTTGATAACCCTTGTGTCATCTGAATATGATGATAATTCAACAACATCCTGAGTAAAAATTGAACTTACAGGCGTCATGGGAATCTATAAACAAACATTTTATCAAAATTAATAAGATTTATAAATTGAATAGCAGCAATATCGTTTAAAAATATTTCAGAAAACATCATTGTTGAATACATATTAGGGTGTTCATTATTTCCCAAATTGGGTTTTGTTCTCCAAACGCCCCTCAAATTTTTAGGTTATGACCTAACAAAAATAGGGAACCGGACAACTTTTCAAATAGTGTTTAAAAATAATCTTTATTCATATTGGGAATAATAAAAATAATAAAAAACGTTAGTTTTTTATATAAAACTTTCACTTTAAATGTATTTTAAAAAATGACATATGTTTCGCATTTAAGCATCGTCAGATTGACATATAAAGTTATATTTTGTTTATAGCTAACTATCTGATGTTGAATAGGTAATATTAAGGCTAGATTAAGTATGGAAGTAATAAGATATAACAATATTAAAGCCTAGATGTTATTAGCCCTAAGGGATTATCCTGGATGTATCTCCCTCTAAGATCAGTATAACTGTGCAATGATATAGAAAAACCAGGAAAAAACTATATCTGCTGATCTTTACAATAACTTAATATAATTGTATTACAATTATATCTTATTTATGTATAAAATGAAGACTCAATCAAAGTAAACAGTTTAATAGTGGAGAATTTCTAAGATTTATTTGTTCATTAACAACTTTAAATTGTGGATCTGCTAGATGTCTTTTTATTTCAAGTTCTTCAAGAAAATCTAAATTTTGTTTTTTATTACAAATGTGTAGAATTTGGATGTCATTGTTGTGTAAGAGTGAGGTTGGATGTTCAAGTAGGTGTTTTGCATAATTTGACTTATCTGGTTGTTTTAATCTATATGCTCTTAAGTGTTCATTAAATCTTATTTCAAATTTTCTTTGTGTTTAACCTATATATATCGCATTACATTTTGGACAATTAATTTTGTAAACACCAGATTTTTTTAAATTGGGTAATTTTGTTTTTACATTTAATAATTTTGTACCAACATTATTTAGTGTTTTAAATGACATTAATGTTGATGTTGCCGAAGATATTATTTAAAAAAATCTGGTGTTTGCAAAATTAATTGTCCAAAATGTAATGCGATATATATAGGTCAAACACAAAGAAAATTTGAAATAAGATTTAATGAACACTTAAGAGCATATAGATTAAAACAACCAGATAAAACAAATTATGCAAAACACCTACTTGAACATCCAACCTCACTCTTACACAACAATGACATCCAAATTCTACACATTTGTAATAAAAAACAAAATTTAGATTTTCTTGAAGAACTTGAAATAAAAAGACATCTAGCAGATCCACAATTTAAAGTTGTTAATGAACAAATAAATCTTAGAAATTCTCCACTATTAAACTGTTTACTTTGATTGAGTCTTCATTTTATACATAAATAAGATATAATTGTAATACAAATATATTAAGTTATTGTAAAGATCAGCAGATATAGTTTTTTCCTGGTTTTTCTATATCATTGCACAGTTATACTGATCTTAGACGGAGATACATCCAGGATAATCCCTTAGGGCTAATAACATCTAGGCTTTAATATTGTTATATCTTATTACTTCCATACTTAATCTAGCCTTAATATTACCTATTCAACATCAGATAGTTAGCTATAAACAAAATATAACTTTATATGTCAATCTGACGATGCTTAAATGCGAAACATATGTCATTTTTTAAAATCCATTTAAAGTGAAAGTTTTATATAAAAAACTAACGTTTTTTATTATTTTTATTATTCCCAATAAAAATGAACTTTCAAGTAGTAAGGGTCGCTACAATTAATTTAATCTTTATTCATATATATAGCCATAAAAAATAATCTCTCCTCTCCTTCTCCTTCTTTTTTGAGATCTGACGATCTGTTAATTTCAAGGTTGCCTCTGTATCAGTTCTTGGGAGGTGGATTGCCAGCTGTCCTTCCATCTTTGTGGTGGTCTGCCTGGTAATCTTTTGCCTACCGGTTTTCCTTCGAGAGCTATGCGAGGTAATCTGCTTTTCTCCATGCGTTTCACATGCGCGTACCATTGCCTTTTCCTCTGTCTTCCCCATCTTATTACGTCCTGTATTCCGCATTGCTGTCTTATGTCCGTGTTTCTAATTCGGTCTCTTCTGGTCTTTCCGAGTATAGCTCTTAAGTTCCTCATTTCTGCCACCCTGAGCATGCTTTTAGTTTTTGTTGTTTCCTCGCGAACTTCTATTCCATACGTCATTATTGGTCTAACGCAAGTTTTGTAGATTTTTATTTTACTATCTTTGCGCATGTATTGGTTCGACCAGACTATTTGCCTTAAGCACCCTGATATGGCCGTCGCCTTGTTCACCTGACTTCTCAAATCCTTTACCGTATCGTGGTAACCTGACAGTTCTATTCCAAGATATTTAAATTGTGACACTTGTTCAATAATATTGTTTTCTACTACTAGTTTACATCTTACAGGATCTTTTGCAAATGTCATACTTTTGGTTTTTTCTATAGAGATGTTCATGTTTAACTCTCGGCTGGCTTGATAGAAGTTATGCAATTGTCTCTGTAGATCATCCTCCGATTCCGCGATGATTACCGCATCATCCGCATAGCACACTATGCTTATTCTGTTGTTTCCCATTCGATAACCCTTATTCATGACTGATACTTGTTCTATGATAGTATCCATTAGAAGATTGAATAGGAATGGACTAAGACTGTCTCCCTGTCTGATGCCTCCTGTGGCTGATATATCTTGTGTCAGATCATTGTCTACTTTTACTTTAGTTGTATTATCAACGTTTAGTTTTCGTATAATTCTCACTATATTATCTGGTACTTTCTTATCTTCCAATATGTTTATTATGTCGAACGCTTTGGTCAAATCAATGAAACACACGTACGCGGGAGTGTTAAACTCTATAGCTTTCTCTTTGATTTGTTTAATTATGAATATGGCATCTGTTGTTGATCTATTTCGCCTGAATCCTTGTTGCTCCTCCCTATTTGTAATCTGTGCCTCCAGTTTCTCCTTTATAATTTTAGTGAAGAGTTTCATGGTTGTGTTTAGTAGGGTTATCCCTCTATAGTTTTCTGGGCGAGTTTTTTGTCCTTTTTTGAAAATAGGTATTGTGATGCTCTTGTTCCATTCCTTTGGTATATCAGATGTCTCTAGGATTTTTTTATATAGCAGTTTGAGGTATTTGATCATTTCTAGGCCACCATATTTAATCATCTCATTGGTGATGTCCGGTCCTGGCGCTTTTCTATTCTTCAGTTTCTTTACTGCGGCGGATATCTCTTCCTCTGTGACTGTTACGTTGTTATTTGTTCTGTAGTTTCCCATTGGTTTTGATTCTTCTGCATCATATAATTCTCTAAAGTACTTTTCCCAAGTCTTAATATCGACTTTTCGTGTTTGCACGTACTCGTTCACTGACTTTTTCCTGTTCTTAAGCATTTTCCATACTTTTCTTTGTGCTCCATACATATCATGGTCCATGTCGCTGGTAAACTTGATCCAGTGTTCTCTCTTAATTCCTTTGATTCTAGCATTCACTCTGTTTCTGACTGCTACATATTCGTGAAAGTTTTCTTGTGTCGGTTTGCTTTTGTACTTTAGATAGCTTTCCTTTTTTTGTTTTGCGAGGTCCTTAAAAATTATTATTTTAATTAAATAAATCCTCTGGAGTACTTGAAAACGTCAAAAACATAATTTATTAAAAATTGCCGCGAAAACAGCACTTCATGTCAATTCAGATCGCGTGACGTCATTTGTGAGGTAAACAAACTACGAGCCATATTACAAGTGATCAGTGCTTGGATAAATTAAGTATTATGTGTTTCTTAATCATCATGAACCGAAAAAGATATCGTTGGAGTGTTGTACCTCGATGTGGAAATACATCAGTAACTACTCCAAATAATTTTTTTATTGATGTACCTCGAAAACCAGACAAACGAAAGAAATGGTTAGACCTAGTAAGACGAAAGTGCGATGGAATGTATGTTACTTCACCAATTTACTTTTTTGTGAAGATCACTTTGATGTAAGTACTGTACCTAAAGTGTTATTACACAGCCCATAATACAAATAATCATATTTAGTGTGTAGGTATGTAATGTAGGTGTTATAGGTTATGTTTTACTTATTTCCTCAATCATTTCTCTAAACAAAAAGAGATTGAAATACTGACACCAATGTTTTTACATTTCCAAATTCGGCAGAACAATAGTCAGAATTAGTAGCAAAGAAACTGCTGACCATGAAAATATCAACTTTTGGGAGATTTCTATTTTCGGATTTTGTACAACCTTGTTCCATTCTTAGATTTTTTTTCGATTACTGGCCGGTACCCTATTATCAGACCCAAATTTAGTATGATTCAGGCACGGGTTAATGTGAATATTAAGGGCTGGTTTGGGTCTGATAATTTTTGTTAGGTCATAACCTAAAAATTTGAGGGGCGTTTGGAAAACAAAACCCAATTTGGGAAATAACGGACACCCTAATACATATATACAAAACTGTGCATTTTTGTGTGTTTTAAAGTTAGTTAATCAGTAATTAAATAAAAAATTAATCCTTAAAGAAATGTAAAAAAAAATAATTGGATTACTGAACTAATATATCTGAAAAGAACGAGTTGAGTAAGGAAAAAGTGTGTGTGTCAGCTAAGACACGCGACTGGAGTTTACTCTTTAAGAACGATCACCATGGTATTTTTTGTGTTTTTATAGGTATTATGTAAATAATAGTGCCTGAAAAATATTTACACTAATTTAACCACCTTAATAGTTAAACCAATAGATGGCGCTACAAAATTATTAAATGCGTATTTTTGAAAATTTAATAGTTGTCAAGTCCAACAATTACGTACATAATCGACTAAATCAAGTTTATTCGTATTGTATTTTTATTATAAATATCACGGGATGTTTAAAATTTAATTGTACAATCTGCCCAATTTCACTTTAGCCGTGGTATGCGCAAATGAAGAAGAGAGAGCATCGCAACAAAGACAGAAAACATTGTCTCGAGGCCGACGAGTCATTCTGTTATCAGTGTTTACGTACAGTCGATGCAGCAATTTTAAGGTTTGTTAAATAAATGTATAGTAATACAAAAACTGATTAAAAAAAATTCTGTAAAAACATCAGGTAAATCAGGTTCTAACTGAAATTGTTTAGTGTTAAGGTTTGTAAAATAAATGTTTAGTAAAACAAAAACTGATTGAAAATATTCTGTAAAAACATCAGGTATATCTGGTTCTAACTGACATTGGTTAGTGTTAATAAAGAACAAAGGAGGTATTTTATTTCCTTTTTGTTACTAGAAAAAGATAATAATAATAATAATAATATTTTTTTCTGTCTATTGTCATGCATCACTATCCCAATCACTATCCGAGGATGAAGATAAAATGTCTGAATCATCACTTCGGAGGTTTATAATAATTCGATCTATTACATGATCAATATTGGGTTGTCACGTGCAGAAATCGGCGTCAATATATTTAAAAGTTGAGTTAATGTTTCAACGCGATTGTTAGCCTCTTAACAAGGTTCTGGTCACCGCCGTTTGCCTTGACTAGTAGCGAGAGTATTTCTAGTGTTTTAAACCGATAATGAGCGGCGCTTTTACTGTTTAAGCTAATAACAAAAATTTTGAAATAAGTAAATAAGTGCATCGATTCCTTTTAATATTAATAATACATTTAGCTTAATAAATTCGATTTAATTTTAACATCATTTCGGAAATCAAATTAATATCTAGCAAGCCGTTTTTGCACAACGGAACACACCATTTCCCCTTCTATACTCACAAGTGTCATTGCGGGAAGGTGTGCGTGAATTAGCGTGATGTTGGCTTCCTTTTATATTTCAACAATTGTACCAACACGTTAGTGCTTTTATCGAATTAAGCAACGCCATTTTGTGAAGTTGAAAGTTCTCCTGGCAATATTCAAGCCATCCTTATGGGTTTTTGAATTTCACTTCAATATTATTTTATCTATGCCTCATTTTTGGTTATTCCTTTGTGGTATTTTTGAGTAGGCGTATAGATAACTCCATATTTTTGGGATTTAATTAAATGGTGCTTTCTTCGTGTGATTGCTAAGGAGTTCGTTACGAAGAAGCGTGGACATCCGATTAAGAATCGAAATTTGCTATAGGTTGTTAGCGAAATAACATCGCAGATTGACTGCTAACCCCTAATCTTAATATAAAAGGGGTTTTTGGTCCTGGCTGAAATTGTTTTTGGTCCTGGCTGAAATTGTTTTTGGTCCTGGCTGAAATTATTTTTGGTTCTGGCTGAAATTATTTTTGGTCCTGGCTGAAATTGTTTTTGGTCCTGGCTGAAATTATTTTTGGTCCTGGCTGAAATATTTTTGGACCTGGCGAACATTTGTTTTTGGTTCTGGCTGAAATTATTTTTGGTCCTGGCAGAACTTTTTTTTGGTATTGGCTGAACTTTATTTTTGGACCTGGCTGGTAAATTGTAAGATCAGCTCACTACTGAGGAATCAACACCGAGCCTCACCATCCACAGAGCAGCAGGCTATTAACGAAAGCCTCACTTCAGATCTGCGGATAAACAGATAAGCCAAAAATCTAATTTTAAGTTAAGACATTGTAAAGAATTGGCCTAACCTTTTTAAATACTGTTTATTTTATAGGATTTATTAATTTTGAATCTTTATTATTGCGCTGGGTGATCACTCAATATTAAAACTGCCAAGTTCTTGGCATTATTTGCTGATATTATTAATTACTAACTTTCTTGTTTGATTATATATTTATATATCTTGTAAACTACACTGTTGGGTTTATTTTCGTCAATATAATTGATAGATGTAACTTTGTGTCTTACTCAGATCATCACCCACTCACCATATTTGTGATTCAATCAATTTTTTTTTCTTTTTAATTAAGATTCTTAAATTCATTATTTATCTCCAGTAAGATAGGTCAGTGCCTGGAACATCAGGGGTTTCCGATTTGAACAGTTAAAATCGGTGGCGCGACTCACACTTTTTTACATACCCTCTACGGCTGAGCTGGGCACAAATTTGCCAGTAGAGAAACCACTTACCCATCTTAACTGGAGTTGGAGATTTCAATTTAAACCATAAGTTTAATTTTTCAAAATTTGATTTCATTTTATTTTTACTAAAAGTACGTGGCAGGGTTCTTGGGCAATAAATTCTTTTTCAAATTTTATGGCATGTTGACAACAAAATTCCCATTCTGTTGCTGAAAACGAATCAAAGAATTCACAACACAACTTTTCTACATTACAGAGATTCCATGTAACATTTTTATTTGCCACAAACTTTTTCAGTGATGCCCAAACAAGTTCAATCGGATTGAGGTCGGGATGATATAGTGGCAGCCTCAAAACATCGTGAACCTTGTCTTGCAACATTTTGTCGATCTCATATGTTTTAAAGCGAGGTTTAAACTTGCGGATGTTGGACATTTTTCCGATTGAACATTGTGGTATGGAGCATTATCAATAACTAACACACTTCGTGGAGGCAAATTTGGAATCAGTTGCGTTTCTAACCACTTTTTATAGTTGACAAAGTTCATATCATCGTGGTAGTCACCTGTTTTTATTTTTGATTTAAAAATCAACTTGGCGTTTGGAACAAAACCATTTTGACCTCCAGCGTGCACTATCACAAGTCGTTGTCCTTTTGACACGGGTCTCCGAAATCCTTCATGGCTGTCATCAGACCAAGATTTTTCATGAGTATTCGAAGAATGGATATATGTTTCATCCATATAAATTATTGGGCGACCTTCTTCGCGGTACTGCTTCATTCTTCTTAAAAAGTTAAGTCGAAGATCCCTAATGTCGTGACGTTCCATTAATCTAATCTAATCTAATCTAAATAACCTGGCAAGGTCTCTCTGTGGAGCCCCCTGTTTGTACACTGCTTCCTGTGGGAATATTGTGACCAGGTTCGGCACCAAGAGTCTTACATGCACCCGTGCTTGCAGGACTCTAGTTTGTTCAGCTGCAAATCAGCATCCCGCTGATCCCCAGGAAGGCTAGAATCCAGGTGTCCTGAATTCCTTAAGTTACTGTTGCCAAAGGGCTGTTCCCTTTATAAGAGATTTGAGTCCTGTGACTAGCTCGTCAAGGTGGTGATAGGATTCAGGATTCGTGTCGCCGAAGATGAGGAACCGTTTATAGTCCAAGGCCCCACACTCGAATAGAATGTGAGTTGCCGTCTCATCGTCCATTTCACACAGTCGGCACAAGGTGGGTTCCTGTGTCAGAATCCCCATCCTCCGAAGGTGTAGTGTGAATGGTCCATGCCCGGTGAGCAGGCCCACTAGTACTCTGATCTGACTCCTGCCAAGATCCAGTATGTCAGACGTGAGTTTTTTGGAGTATCCTTTGAGCATCAGCTTCGAGTGCCTCAGCCCTACAGTGTTACTCCAGTGTTTGGTCGACTCTTCCCAGACCCAGTTCCTGACTTTGGTCCTTACCCAGGCTCTAGGCAGTCCCAATACAGGTTCTGGACCAGTAAATCGTGTATCCGCTCCCTTCTTGGCCAGAAGATCCGCGGTTTCATTTCCTTCAAAACCTTTATGCCCTGGTATCCACTCCAAGAGGTCACTGTTATGTCTAGCCAGTTCATTGAGGTTTTGTATGCACTCCCAGATCAGCTTGGAGTTAACCCGGAATTGTTTTAAGGCCAGCAGTGCAGCCTGGCTGTCTGAGAAGAAAGTTATCCTCTCCCCTCTCCAGCCACGACCTCGGGCATGGTCGGCAGCCTTTAGTAAGGCGTATACCTCAGCCTGGTACACGGTTGACTCTGCTCCCAAGCTGAAGTGCTGCCTAAGGTTGCGTGGACCACAGACCCCTGCACCGGTTCCTTCTGACGTGCGAGATCCGTCAGTAAAATACTTGATCCCTGCGTCGTCAAATATTCTTTGAGAGCCGTCCACAGTCCACTCAGCTCTGTCTCTCAGCCGGACTTGGTATCGACTCTTAAAGTTGTAACAGGGGATCATCTGGTCAGTCGGCAAGCCTGTCAACAGGACCTGACAATCTCCAGTGAATAGTGTGCGATGACGATGACGATGCAAACCATCAACATCGCACCCGTTAACTTTCAGCCTGTAAGCTCCCAACATCGCCTCCCCTTTAATGTAAACATTGAGAGGTGGCAAGTCCAGGATAACTTCCAGTGCCGCTGTAGGTGCTGTCCTCATGGCCCCAGAGATCTGCAGGCATGCAAGCCTCTGAAGCGAGTCCAGTTTCCTCTGAACAGTTGATTGCTCAACCTTGTTCCACCATACGCATGATCCGTAGGAGACTATGGGTCTGACAACCGCCAGGTATATCCATCGGACGACCTTGGGTGAGAGTCCCCACGTCTTCCCCACAGACCGCCTAAGCATGTTTAGAACTCGCCTAGACTTGTCTATAGTGTATTCTAAATGCCGATTCCAGGTAAGTCTCTTGTCCAGATGGACGCCTAGGAACTTTACCTCCTCGGCAATTGTTATTCTTTCACCGAAGATTCTGGGTGGCGTTAAGCCTGCCAGCTTATACCTGCGTGTGAAAGGTACGACTACTGTTTTGGCAGGGTTGACCGTAAGATGTCGACTCCTGCACCAGCGTTCCACTCTTGACAGAGCTCCATTGAGCAGCTCCGTTATAGTGGTCACACAAAAGCCTCGTTCCATTAACACATGCCTGTTTGTTCTGGTTTTGCGCCATCTGAATCCCAATTGGTGGATTATTTTACGTAGGCTTTCTCTCCCACCCCAATAGCCAAATTCCTCTTGTAGCTTTTTATGCAGGCGCCTATGTGTTAACACAACTTTTTCTTGAACAATCCAATTGTTAATCATGCGCCTGACCACTCCTTGATCGAAATTGTCCATGTTTGTTTTTGTAAACACTCTTAGTTTATTGTGTTTCGTCTCAAACGACGAAGACTGACCTGTTCCGATAGTTTTGCTCTGCTTTACGATATTTTTAACGGTCGCGATACTGATTCCAACAGCTTTCGCTACCCTTTCCTGTACTTTTGTTACAGGAAGGACCACGTTACCATTATCTGCCTCTTCTTTCATGAAATTATATACATTAAATATAATTTCACGACTTTGCCCGTTTAAAATTTTGTGCTTTAAAAGAGATTTAAATTCCATTGCGAAAATTTGTTGCTTTGACTGTACTTCCAATATACATAGACACACGGTCGAAAACAATCTGAGCGTCTCCCCACCTCGGTTCATCGTAAACCAGTGCGCATCTCAACGTCAGAGCTAAAGTGAAATTAGGCAGATTGTATATATTTTTTTTACATTTTATAGAAAATTTTTGAATATTAACAAAAAATCGAAAAAATTGCCTTATTTTCAAAAAATATTTATCAAAATATATTGATATGCTTATAATTCGTATTCCGTTCAAAATTAATACAGAATGTAATAGAAATTTTGAAAAATTCAAAAATTTTGAAAAATTTAAAAATTTTGATAATTTTGAAAATTCTAAAAATTCTAAAAATTTTGAAAATTTTAAAAAATTCAATCATTTTGAAAAATTCAAGAAGTGCTTTCACTATGCGTTCAGTATAAGATGTTTGGGGAAAGCATAGAGAGAGAGAAATGATATTATTATTCTGTTTCATTGCGCCTGCATGTAACACTTTTCTCAACGTTACTGTAACACTTTTTTCAACGTGACTGTAACACTTTTCTCAACGTAACGCGTAACGCTTTCACACGATTTTACTACCTTATTTTTTTCATACCAGGCGCCTTATATATCGCTTCTTAAGGATTAAACTCCAAAAATATCGAATGAAAATAATAACAACAAAGACACAAAAAACCGAATTAGAAAAATAAATTTAATGATAAAAATAAGTAAGAATAATATCTGCTGGCTTTCTTCTAAAATATTTAGCACCAGGAAACATTATTTTATTTACAAATTAATGTGACCGAACTCGACTTTTTTAGCTGGAATAAACGAAGGTCACAGAGCCATCCAGAGGAAGCCTCAAAGGAAACTTCCGCTTCCCCAGCTGAGGCTACTCCAAGCTGCAGGACAGCTACTTCCAGAGGAGCTCCAGGACCATCTAGAAGAGGCCCCACTAGCTCTAAGATAATTAAAATACTCTAAATATATATTATAAATAATAAAATAAATACATTAGTAACTAATTGTACAGAAAGTAGGCCGAGGTTTTCTGTGGTTTCCCTCGACCCAAGTTCGACCTGTCTCAGTCTAGAAATAGGCTGTTGCAGGAAGAACTTGCTAAATGGTCTTTCTTAAACAGGATAAAGTTGCCACGGACAACTCCTATAATAAAAAGCAGGAAACAGTAAACTGTAGCACTACCCTGAAAAGGACACTAAGTCCTATAGCAGGGTTTAGGGAAATAAAATATATTACTTATTTAATTTTAAGAAATAATTTGTAAGCTAAACAATAAAACATTTTTAAATTTGAAAAAAAAAATTTGAAAAATTAAAATAGTATTGATATGATACTTACTTCCACAACTGAACTTCTTGCAACTAATTTATGAAATCCAGTATTAATGGTACTTAATCGGACATGTGGTGTAAGTACTAAGCAATATGGATTGACAGCTTGTTGAAAACATGGAGGTTCATAATCCATAGGAGTATCTATATCACAATAAAAAATAAAAGTAGGTTAACAGAGGATCGCCCTTTAATAAAATAACTAAACTATGTTTTTTTTTAATGTAAAAAAAAGGAATAGGTTTCCATCTAACCATTTACTTCTATTCAATATACTACTTTATGCTAATCAAGTTGTATTAGATCTTGTAAAATTATTCTTTAAATAAATTAAATTGTTATTTTTTATAATAAACATTTCAATTTTCATCAACTCAAATAAAAAAGTGATAAACAGTTCGTTACTGATTTGAAACTCTAATTTCATAATTTAAGAACTTTCCAACTGAAAAGACACCAATAGTGATTTCTTTTCGAATTGTGCGATATTGCACAATTAAATATTTAATAATAGTATATTGTAATACAAGTGTTACAATGACAGAGGTTTCGTAGTACGAGTTCAGTTTGTGAAACGAACCGCGAAGCGGTGAGTTTCGCAAAGAACGAGTACTACAAACCGTCATTGTAACTCGAGTGTTACATACTATTTTTTATAATGAACTTTTAAAAGTATAAAAAAAAGTACGTAGGTAAAGTTAGCAGTGGAAGTATAGCAGTTTTAAAATCTGACTAGATAATTTCAAAACGCTCATTAAAGGCTAATTTGGTACCCCTTTGCGAGATTAAGTGCTCCAATGGTTTTCGAAAAAATAAGGAAACTGCTAACTTTACGTAAAGTTAGCAGTGGATTCTAGAAAATGCTATAAAAATAGATTTTCAGAATTCAAAAATGGATAGATAATTAAAGGCTAATTAAAGGCTCTAAGAAAATGCAAAAATATTTATAACTTTTTGTGTATAAATAGTATTTTTAGCAAAAAATGAAAAACTGCTGACTTAACCCTATATGACAATTGCCAAAATGCATTAAAGCTCATCTTTTCTAATTACACATGTAGTAAATAATTAAAGGCTAATTAAAGGCTCTACGAAAATGTAAAAATATTTATAACTTGCTAATTATTAATACAATTATTTAACAAAAACTATTCTAGCACCAACTTCAGACCGCTACTGTATTTATTCAAATAAAATAAAAAATAATGTTTTTTGTAAAATAACTGTCAAATAACTAAAGGCTAATTAAAGGCTCTACGAAAATGTAAAAATATTTATAATTTGCTAATTTTTAATATAATTATTTAACAAAAACTATTTTAGCGCTAACTTCAGACCGCTGTTGTAGTTATTCAAATAAAATAAATACAGCAGCGGTTTGAATTCGGCGCTAAAATAGGTTTTGTTGAATTAATATATTAATAATTAGATAATGATAAATGCTTTTACATTTTTATAGAGCCTTTAAATAGCCTTTAATTATTTGACAGTTATTTTACAATGTAACGGGATAGCCGAATAAGGAAAGGACCTTTAGATGAAAGACTATTTCTAGGTTATTCGAGAATGTTTTCTCTCCTTCTAGTGTGTACTATTCTTTGAATATAAAACCTCTATATTCAAAGGTACTATTTAAGTTCGATTTATGCTTTGAATATAAAACCTCTTTATATTCAAAGGATTTATGTTTCGCGTTTATTCAAGAATGTTATTTTGTTTTATATAAGGGGATCTATGGGCAGTTAAGGGGAGTTCAAATAATTTGAATAGTTCATTGTATTTTTAATCAGTTTAAATTAAACGTTATCCAGCAGAGTCTGTGTATCTTAACAATTTTGTTAATAAATTGTGTAAAAGTCCCCATAAGTGTTTCAATATCTTTTTTTATTTTATTTAAATAAATACAGCAGTGGTTTGAATTTGGCGCTAAAATAGTTTTTGTTGAATTATTATATTAATAATTAGATAATTTATAAATGCTTTTACATTTTCATAGAGCCTTTAATTAGCCTTTAATTATTTGACAGTTATTTTATAACAAATATCATTTTTTTCTTTTATTTGAATAACTACAACAGCGGTCTGAAGTTGGCGCTAAAATAGTTTTTGTTAAATTATTATATTAATAATTAGAAAACTATAAATATATTTACACTTTCATAGAGCCTTTAATTAGCCTTTAATTATTTGATAGTTATTTTATAACAAATATTTTTTCTTTTATTTGAATAACTACAACAGTGGTCTGAAGTTGGCGCTAAAATAGTTTTTGTTAAATTATTATATTAATAATTAGAAAACTATAAATATATTTACATTTTCATAGAGCCTTTAATTAGCCTTTAATTATTTGACAGTTATTTTACAAAAAATATCATTTTTTATTTTATTTGAATAAATACAGCAGCGGTCTGAAGTTGGTGCTAGAATAGTTTTTGTTAAATAATTGTATTAATAATTAGCAAGTTATAAATATTTTTACATTTTCTTAGAGCCTTTAATTAGCCTTTAATTATCTATCCATTTTTGAATTCTGAAAATCTAGTTTTATAGCCGTTTCTAGAATCCACTGCTAACTTTACGTAAAGTTAGCAGTTTCCTTATTTTTTCAAAAACCATTGGAGCACTTAATTTCGCAATGGGGTACCAAATTAGCCTTTAATGAGCCTTTTGAAATTATCTAGTCAAATTTTAAAACTGCTATACTTCCACTGCTAACTTTACCTACGTAAAAAAAGTAAAATGAGTGTTTTTCGAAATATTTATTTATGTTGGCAATCTTGACAGTTTTGACATTTGTCAGTTTTAATGATTTTAAATTAAAATGTTTGTCAAATTTGTATAAAATATTCCGAATTTAGCAATAACGCTGATAATGTAGTTAATAATTTACGACAACATACTTCTTGATTTACTACCTGAACTCTTTCGTTGAAAATCAGTGCAGTGTAACCAATTGTGTAAAACAAAAAGTTACCAAAAACAGTGTTACAATGAATCTATTTCGATACTGTTTTTAGTGTCGAAATAGAAACTTTGTGAACGTGAATTATAAAATAGTTATTTACGTAACGAGTTATGAAAAGTCCAATTTTGTTTAACGAGTGTGATGTTGCAGCAAGAGCGTAGCGAGTGCTGCAAATGAACACGAGTTAAACAAAATGGCGTTTTATAACGAGTTCCGTACAAGATTTTTTATAATTTTGACGAAATTCCATAATTAAAAAAATCATAATTATCTAATAATATAATTAAAAACAATACATCTAGTTCTCGTGTTTATTTTGCATTGATAGCTTTCTAATGACAATTCTATTTAATACAGATATAATTAAAAGGTATGTTTCTGGCTTAAATATTAAGTATACTTATTTAATTTTTTGTTTAAAAATGTCTGCTTTTAAATATTTCTTTAATAAAGTTAGTATAAAATAGTTCTTAGTTGTTTATATTTGCTTTATATTTTTCGTAACTTGTTTTGAAACGAAGTTTTCAAAACTAGTTACGTAAAGTTTTACTTTTCAAAACTAGTTATGAAAAGTAATGACTTTCAAAACTGACAGCAGTTTTAAAAAATGTCACTTTACTTGTCAAAATTATAAAAATATTATTTCCTAATTAAAGTATTACATGTGACGAATTTATAAAAGTCGAATGTGACGTATGTTTTAAAATGGAAATTTTTAGAGAAAAGATAAATATTTGGAGCAACCTGTTCAGAATAACTTAGATATCAATAATACCACGATGCATGTAATAAAAGTGGTAACTTTGGACTTTGTATTTTTTGGGCTATACTCACTTATATTGGAGAAGCTATTAAGTTTGGTATAAAATTTTATAAAGGCAAAGTTAGTTAAAATGTTAAAAAATATTATTGTTGCTAAATAGTAACAATCAAATAGCGTGTAAATTTTTAGATTATTTGGTAAGCTTCGATATATTTTAAAATTTGATCCATTTAGTCTATATATATAAAAAAGGATGTGTTTTTATGTACGAAATCGATGAACTCAAAAACTACTGGACCGATTATTATGAAAATTGGTAGATATATATGTATTTTTCCACGGAGAAGGTTTATGTGATATGCTCATTGATGCCACTCGCCACGAGGTGGCGCTGCAGAGAAGCAACTTCTGTCCCGTTCAACCGATTGTCATGAAAATTGGTATGTATATGTATTTTTCCATGGAGAAGGTTTGCATAATATGCTCATTGATGCCACTCGCCACCGGGTGGCGCTGCAGAGTAGCAACTTCTGCCCCGTTCAACCGATTGTTATGAAAATTTGTATGTACATGTATTTTGCACAGAGAAGGTTTATATGATATGCTCATTGATGCCAATTGCCACCAGGTGGCGCTGCAAAGTAGTAACTTCTGCCCCGTTCAACCGATTGTAATGAAAATTGGTATGTATATGTGTTTTTCCACGGAGAAGGTTTGTATGATACGCTCATTGATGCCACTCGCCACCAGGTGGCGCTGCAGAGTAGCAACTTCTTCCCTGTTCAACCGATTGTCATGAAAATTAGTATGATGCTGTATTCTTAATGCTTAATATGAATATGATATTTGTATTAATAGAAGTTACCACCAGATGGCGCTTCCATGTATCAAATTCAATATTGATTAATAGATATCTATACGATTTCATATAAATATAAGTTCGAAAAATATAATTATTGGTGCGATAAGTGAAACAAAACTATAAACTTTCTTTCCTTCTCTATCTCTTCATCTCTTTTATTTTTCTTAAATTTTTTTTAGTTGTTGGCGTAGCAACGCGCGCTGGGTACAGCTATTTCAAAAAGTGATCCTTACTAAATTAAGCATTACGACGCCACCGTAAGGTGGCGCAGTTGAGATAGTATAAATTTACATTAGCAATTCTTGCGTAATTAAGTCCGATGACGCCACCACAAGGTGGCGCAGTTAATATATGATATATCTAATCGATAATTTACAAAACCGTAAAAATTTGGAAAAATGCTAAAAAACATCAGTAGGCGGTACGAAGTTCGCCGGGTCAGCTAGTTATCTTATAAATAAATTCCATAAATTTAATCTGTTGTGCTCCTGAACTAGCGCTAAGCTATTTCAACTATCATATGATACTAGTATTTTTCCAGAATCCTGGAAAACTGCTCGAGTACAACCAGTCCCCAAGAAAGGCTGTAAAACTCAGCCTTCTAAGTACAGACCTATAGCTCTTCTATGTGGTATTAGCAAAACTATGGAGAAATACGTCAATCACGAGATCCTGAGCTACCTTAAGACACACAACCTTTTAAGTGACAGGCAATATGGTTTTCGCCAACAAAGGTCAACAGCCGATCTACTAGCATATGTAACTCATGTCTGGAGTGATGCCATCTACCGCTATGGAGAGACTCAAATAGTATCACTAGACATCTCAAAAGCATTTGATCAAGTGTGGCATGCGGCTCTTTTGAACAAACTGCCTTCATACGGACTCTCGCAAAACCTTTGCAGATATATATATCCAACTTTCTCTCCAACAGGCACATCCAAGTTGCTGTAGATGGACATTGTTCCAACCTATACAAGATCAACGCTGGAGTTCCCTAAGGATCGGCTCTATTCTTATTACACATTCATGATTTACTAGCAGCCACTAATAATCCGATACATGGTTTTGCAGATGATAGCAACGTACACTGTAGCAAAGCGCACAACCGTCCCATACCTCTAGATATTCTGAAAAAGGACAGAAGATCTACAACGGCTTCTCTTAATCAAGATTTGAGAATTGTGAACAAGTGGGGAAGAAAGAATCTTGTTAATTTCAACGCTTCCAAGACAAAGACATGTTGTCTGTCCAACAAGAGGCAAACATGCGACTCATCCATTACAATCAACGATCAGACACTGGTAGCGGTCTACTCCATTACGCTGGTTGGTATAACAATCTACCAGGACTTACTATGGAACGAACACATTGCATCCATAGCAACTGCACCAGGAAAGAAATTAGGCTTTCTGTTTAGAGCACGGAAATATTTTTCTCCATCTAACTTAGCTACTCTTACAAAGCCCAAATACCGCTCGCATGTATGGGGTTCGGCGGCTCCGTCAAGGCTCGGAGTTCTTGATGCAATACAGAGAAGAGCAGTTCGACTAATAAACAAACCACTACCACCAAAAACATAGCCCCATTTCCCACCGAAGAGCAGTGTCTGATCTTTCTTTGTTTTATCGATACATAAACGGATTTTGCTCAGAAGAACTCCGCTCTATAATGCCTCCACTTGCCAGACCAGCCAGATCAACGCGACGTGCCAACTCCATGCACCATTATACTGTTCAATGCCCGACATCGAGAACGGATCGATTCGATCGTTCCTTCATCCCCAGGATCTCCAGATTGTGGAACTTTTTACCTTCCCACGTCTTCCCCACTCGTCCTAACTTGCAGGCCTTTAAATCCCAAATTAATAAATTGTCTCCTCTGCCCCAATAGATGTTCTCGGTACATTTGTATTTAGGTCTATACCTACGAGGACATCCTTAATAAAAAAAAATCTAACCTGTTATGTATAGTAATAGTAATATAACTATCATAATATATTAATAGGTATTAAATAAACTTACTATCATTGTAACAAAATTCCAAATCAAATTTTGTATCTTCATCAAGTTTTTTCATTTTTCCTAAATTATTAACAGCTTGTAAAAGGAGTTTGGTAGCTTCTTTTACATGGTCGGATGAACCACGATTTTCTTGAACATGATTATCGTTATATTTTAAACTGATACTATAAGTTTCCAGGATATCATCATCTGAATTTTTAAGAATAAGGAAAACAGTTTTCAGCTGTAAATACAATAATCTCGTTAACTTAAAATTAAATTATATAAACCGCTAGGCAGGCAGCGAAATTTTCATATAAGGTTTTACAATAGAATAAAATGCTAATATTGTATAAAGAAAGCTGAACTTTCTCGTATTTTTTGAGATACTATATAAAAGCTAGTGATGCCATTCTTCACAGTTTTAACTCCTCAAGGAAACATTTTTCTATTAATGTAAGTTATATTAAATCGTCATAAAATCATGTCATCTAGTCTGAAGTATTTGTTATGATTTTTGTAAGGCTGACTGCCGTCTCAAGATTCTCTACTGTCCGTAAGAGAAATACATATACTAAATAATATAAATATACTAAATCAATAGATGCCAAAGAGAGAGAGAGAGAGAGAGAGAGAGAGAGAGAGAGAGAGAGAGAGAGAGAGAGAAATAATATTATTATGTTTCACTGCGCCTGCGTGTAACAACGATAAACAGCGCGCTATGATAAACGCTTTTTTCAACGCGTTACGCTAAAAATCAGTTACCCTCCCATAAGAAGTTATCTTATCACTTCAAAAATCGATCCTCAAAGTAACTCGAGCGCGTAATTACAACCAGGAAAGTGTGTATTTCACTATCCTGACGATTTTGGCGTGACATACAAAAATTAGCAATTGTCAAAATTGAAAAAAAAAATCGTCAACTGGACATACTCGATCGCGGTTAAATTTTGTTTATTTTGTTGGAAATAATATAAAAATCACGAAAATAATGTAATCTGACGATTTGCGAACGTCGAAAAAGGTAAAATCGCCAAAAAAAGTGTGGTGCGCGCAGGCACTGAGAATATGGCTTAAAAAAACCGACATTCTAGGAGATACTGCAGACTCAAGTATGTTTTTTTATAAGTCCACTAATAAAGTCACAATATATTGTTTAGTATTAAAACAATCTCTGATTACAGACACACCAATGTAGATGACAACAGGGCCAGATTTGGAGGTCTAGAGGCCCTGGGGCAACGATGAAGTGGAGGCCCCTATCTTTTTTCCGAATGAAAACAAAATTTTTTTTTAACAAAAGTCTTTTAAAAATTTATTTACAACAAATAAATTATTTAAACAAAGAATTTATTAAAAAACATATATAAATTCTGAATGAAATCAAAGAATTGCACTGCTAATGTACAAGAGTTAGCAGCTGCCTTTCCAACTAAATTGAGTGAGTGACCACAGCATGGTACAAATGCTGATAAATTATTTTTCTGTAAAATAAGAGCTTGCATCCCTCTGTATTTGCCACTCATATTTGCAGCATTCTCGTACGATTGACCGCTGCAATTAAGTATATTAATTTGATGGTCATCCAAAAATTGTAGTAAAGCTTTTGCTATTGCTTCACCAGTATGACCGCAATTTGGTAAGAAAGCAAGAAATCGTTCCTTTGGTATCATCGATCCTTCAATATATCGAACGACTATTGTAAGTTCATCGTCTCCTCGGAAGGCTAATCCACGTTCAGCAATAAATTTAATTCTAAGAATTTTTCGCCAATACTCAATTTGTTTTGCCTCTTGTATTGCTAGCTCTTGATCAATACGTCCTGTAACTTCTACTCGTTGCACTAAACTCATTACTGACTCCAAATGAGTCTTCAAAATCTCATGCTCGCGTAGGCGTTCAGATGCATGCTTCCAGTCACTGAAGCCTTCTCCACTGAGCTTTGTTATTTGGGTAGACATTAATTTACATGCATAGCAATAAATTTTCCTCGTAGTTGGAAAAAAACAGCCAGAATCGATTTACAGTCTCTTGATTTTGATTGCGACGGGTAAATATACTCTTTGAACATTTCCGAACAAAGTTTTTATTATCTCGAGGCTGATCTTGGAGAACTGAATTTTGCAGATAGATTTCATCACAATTTTGCAGTATTGTAGAACCTTGTTTCTTCCAATAATTGACCATTCTTTCTGTTATAATGTCAGGCCAAAGACCAATGTCATTTTTGAAACCAGAAAAATCTACTTCCTCTTGATTGAGAATACACGTTTTTGGAATTTTTATGACACATTGGAATTGATAATTCAAATTGTGGTGGCCCTTCTCTTGTGGAGGCCCTGGGGCAGTAGCCCCGCCTGCCCTCCCCCAAATCCGGGCCTGGATGACAACAATCAAACTGCTTTAAACTCCGAACACGAGGATGAGTCTACTGATAATGATAACGGTGATGATAACGACGACGATGATGATGATTGATATCATTTTTTTTTAAATCCTTTTTTTATAAATAAATGGAAAATTTTCCAATGTTTGTTTCTAAAACGCTTTCTATTATTATCTGTTCGTTCCAATAATCCTGTTAATCAATAAATTTAACAAAAAATTGAGAGATTAAGGCAATTCCTCGACATACTTGTCAGATTATGGTTTGACACTACCAGGACATCATCCCGAACGGGGCTGTATAAAAATCTGACGCGCACGAGTATTTCAAGGTCACGATTTTTTACTTACATTTTCAAAAAATTAGCTGTCAGTTTTTGTCGCATCCAAATCGTTAGTCTTTTCAGTATGACGCCTTTTTGGGTCCATTTAACATCCCCTTTGAATATCTGACGCGCTCGAATAAATTTTATTTTGTTTCCATTCCTTTTTGCGACTTTGCCCATCGAGCAAACCATCAGATTAACAACCCTCCCTCACCAGAGACAAATGCGCGTCTACCCTGTAAATGTCTGACGCACTCGAGTATGTTTTTGTGACTCTTTTTTTTTACATTTTCGAAAACTCATATCCGCTGCCCCCCCCCCCCCCAATAAACTGGCATATATTACACAAGCTTTTTTTTCTTTTTTGCATATAATCTACCAAATTAAGAGAGTCCCAACGACGCTCTAGTAACTCCTCATTTAGCTTATAAGGCTCCCTACTATTATGTAATCGCGCCTGTGTGTTGATCTGAATGTGCAGTAATTTAATCAGTATAATACTTACATATTTTTTAAATATTGCGTCAGTTATTCCTTTTATTGCGGCAATGAATGAAATTAATCTTTGATCTTTCAGAGATTTACCCTTGTTTTTCGCAACCACAAACGGGATATCTTCAAATTTGCGCGATTTAAATTCTTCTTCAGGTATTGGCAGTCGTCTGTACATGATATTAAAAAGACTTGCGTTGACTATTACGTTAATGTATTTCCTTGAAAGTACATAGGTACTCACTGATTGTTTCATAAGAGTTTCAGTTAGAATCTGAAACAAATTAAAAATAAAAACTGCATGTTAAGCTACATTTGTATGCACGGCTATATTTTAGTAGGTACATGTCGTACATTATTAAGATTTTACACTCCTTCAGTTACACTACAATTAACAACAATTGTACTTGTTAAAAATATATTTATGTTAGCTTTGTATAGTATTTTTCAACAAAATAAGTTAATGAGCAATAAACAAGCCGTTTCAACCTTATCTATGATAATATTACAAAGTGTCGGACTGTGAAAGTTTATGTCTATTAATTCTTGGTTGATTTAGTATTAATTTGGAGAAATTTATAATCTTTTAATGAACAAAAAGTAAGATTAGAGTTAAAATTTCGAAGAGTGTAACCCTAATTAACCCTAGGCTAGCTCCTGGGTTCGTGGCTTCCTTCTGAGTTTTATCAATTCTCTCCAAACATAAATTCAGGGCGCCAAAGTACAGACAAACAAATAACACGCAAAAATCAGTTTTAAGATGATTTATTAAATCAAGTTTTCAAGCGTTATAGTTAAAATTTTTAAATAAATAATGAATTAATTCTCTTATCTTGTTATTTTTTCTCAGGAATCCAACCATAAACGACAAATTTGGAATGAGTTCGAAATATTCTTCGGGATTTCAATAATTAAATTTCCAATCCAGGGATGGTATGACTTCTCTTAGGTAAAATATCAATTATCCAATCCAGAGAAGGTAGGTTTTCTCGTCGATAAGCTTATCGATAACGGCATACAAAATGGCTGACGGCTTGTCACGTCCTCTAAACAATTTTGGTATTTCTCTAATAGGGCCCTTCTGGATTTGGCAAAAACCTTTTTGAAGGGCACCGGTCAGATGAAGAATCAGCGAGTAAATGAACGAACAGATATAATTTACGTATAAGGAAACCGACGGATAACCGATCGACTCGTTCCCACTTAGTAATCGTGCGCAAAATCATAAAATAAATATTTATCCATAGTCAGGTGGATTTCGGCACAAAACGGACCCTGACCGTTACAAGAGATATTAGGTCAAATTCCTATAAGGCGATTATATTATTAACAATAAATAATCTTAAATAAATCATAATCAACTTTTCATTTTTAATAAAAATACATATTTTTAAAACATTTTTGTTCACACTATATTACCGTTTTATATCCTTCTTTTTTGCTCAACTAACATAAACATATTAGATTATTCCAATATTCAGTTTTATTCTTTTTGTTTTTGTATTAATAGTGATTGTTATTAACTCAAAATTTAATATCATTTGTCTTTATAGTCCATTTCATCGTTTTTGGCCGATTTGATATTAGAAACCACTGAAATAAGATTAAACTGTCATCCAAGTTACCAATGGCGGAGAGTTTTTTTTTCTAAATTAGGTCGTAAGTTTCTGAAACTCTCAGTGTGGTTTGACATCTACAAAAATATGACATTAATAATTATTAAATTCAATCCTTCATCAACGAGCCGTATATGACGGTTACTAGGAATGTGAATTAAGTCAAGACTTCCGTATTGAATACTTTTTATCTACCGGTGAAACAAGATGCAGTTACGTAAGTGTTGTATTAAAAAACAAACGTCCTCATTTAAATTTCTAACTTGCCTGTATCTGAGAGAGATGTAACTCTAAATTTACTTCGAGTATGATTTCTGTCATCGGCCAAAAACGGTGAAATGGACTATACCAACAATACTATTAGGTTACTATTTTTTGATTCATGATTGCTTATATTTCACGTTTGTATATGTATTTCATGGTTCTATATCTTCGACATTTGATTGTCCTGCCTTGATGACAATTTCCGTTTTTAAGTTTCCGCACATGCGCATTAGTCCTTCTTGATACTACTATTTGTCGTGCTGCTTCCATCTTTGTTAAACGTGCTTCTGCCAACGCCTACAGTTCTTATGAAACGACATTTTTTATCATTGAAGCTATTCTCATATACTTTGTGTGTTAGTGCTTTGTTATGGATCACAATGGTTCTGGAGCTGATGTTGCTGATAATGGATTTGGTTTGGGTACCTTACATCTTTTTTGTCCATTTTCTTAAAGACTTCTTCCGTACTTACCTCTTTTTTAGCCTTGATTCACATATATCTCTACCATTTGGCTTATTACTACGCTACTTAGTCCTTTCTTACTTTGTTCTTGGATGTTCTAGATCCTTTCTTGTTCTGTGGAGGTTTCTTCAACAATTTTTCAATCTCAACAACTTCTTTTCCAAGGTCAGAGATTGTCCTGCTTATGCACACCACACATTAACGTTTCTGTCGTTAATTTCTGGTGTTTTACCAACCGTACAAATTAAACATCTTGTTTTCTTCCAGCCCTTAGATGGCTTTTATTATTTTCTGACCTTCATCCCACCGATTTGGATCTTTCACCTCCAAGTTTTTTTGGGCTTATGCCTTAACCAATGTTAAAGCTCGTAGTTCCATTTCCACATTTTAATGTGTTTAATTTCTTCACTATTTTATTACTAACTATTTGTTCCTGTGTTAGTTAATTTTTTCGTACCACATTTACTTTGATCCTCTATGAGTCTACCTCTACCTGTTGGCTCTTTTTTACTACACACTTTGTTTGCTGCCGCTAGACTTTAATTGTTGAAGATATAGCAACCTGATACCACTTAGTTTCTTTCCTTTTAAATTTTGTTTGGATATAATTGTAATTTATTACTTTACTTTGAATTTGGTAAGTTGTTAAACTCTTACTTTTAATTTCATTATTTTTCTACCATTTCCATATTTTTTCACAGACCTGATGATGACCTTGTTGGTCGAAACTAGTTGTCAACACTTTTGAGCTTACAATTAAATATTTGTGTGGTACGAGACTTTGTGTTTTCTTTGGTATTAAACATTTAATAAATTTAATATAGCAGAACAGTGTGTTATGAAAAAAGTATAAAATGTAACAATAAAATATATACGAAACGAAATCGGAAAATACTCACAAACACACACGAACAAACTTACTTGGAACTTTAAGTATATTTACACTATAATTAAATTATTCTATATCACAATATTCTTCGAGGGGTAAACCGCTGGTGAATTTTGGTGTACAAGCTTGCGGTATTAGCAGGAATTAGTGGGTATTACGGGGAATTACCGTGTATTACACAAGTATTACTGTGTATTACTAGGAATTACCGTGTATTACCAGGAATTAGTGGGAATTTTATGGGTATTATGTGGTATTACTACTGTGTATTACTTGTATACTAGTTGCTGCGCAAATACATAACCAGCACATGCGCCATAGAAGGTAAGTAGAAAAATTTCAAAGAGACAATATTGAAACTGGCAAGACAAACATGCGGATATAGTACAAGTAGTAAGACCAAGAACCAAGAAACAAACAAGCTGGTGAAGCGAAAATATAAAGAAAGAAATAAAAGAAAAGAAAAGATTGTAGAAAAATTATTTACAAAGTAGAAGTCAACAAACATATGGCATATATAAAATACAAAGAATCAAAGTTAAAGAAATGGTCAAAGAGGCAAAAAAAGAGGGATGGGAAGAGTTTGCAAGAAAAACGCAGGAAAATAGTTAAGGAAACAAGAAGCAATTCTACAGAACATTGAGAAACATAAAAAACAGAGTGAATCTTAATCAAATAAAAGATCAACAAGGCAATCTCATAACAGATGAAGAAAAAATTATCGGGCGATGGCAAGAATATTTCACAGGAGAAATGGGATAGACAACATAACCGAATCAGATATAACTGGAATACAAATGGAAGAACTTGAGGAAGCTTTGAGGAAAATTAAAGTAAATAAAGCACCAGGATGTGACCAGCTAGTTTCAGAATTACTAAAATACCTAGGACCAAAAGAAAAGAAAGAATTGCTGGAAATATTAAATATGGCATGGAAAATAAAAAAATAAAACTTCGGATTGGAACATCGCAACAATCTTGCCAATAGATAAGAAGGGAGATACTAGGGTATGCGAAAATTATACAGGAATATCTCTCTTATGCACAGGACTAAAAATATACGAAATAATAATAGAGAGTATAGTCGTTGTCAAGAAAATTGGTTGATTTGTTAATGGCAAAAAAAGTGCACCCTATTATGAGGGGCAATAAACAACCAGGTAACAGATTATCGATAAGGGCCGGACTAAAAAATATATATTTAGTGTAGTTACTATTGTTATTTAAAAAGGATTGCTGTTCTAAGTAACACAAGACTTTAATGATATGTCGAATGTTATGTTTATATATGGGTTTTGAAATTTCTATAAGTTTTACCTACGTATGTTTTAGGGCAATCACGACAGTTAAGTTTGTAAACACCAGATTTCTGTGATTTATTAATTTTGGATTTGTTGTTTTTAATGTGTGAGCTTAGATTATTATTCGTTCTAAAAGAAACTGTTAAGTTATAAACTTATATATACTTATATAAATTTTTTATTTAACGTAGTTAGGGATATCCATCAAGTATTATAACAGCCAATTCAATCATAAATTTCTCCAAATTAATACTAAATCAACCAAAAATTAATAGATATAAACTTTCACAGTCCTTTAAGTAATATTTTCATAGATAAGGTTGAAAAGGCTGTATATAGCTGCTGTTTATTGCCTATCACAATAGGGTGCACTTTCTTGCCATTAACTCTGAACCAATTATCTTAAAAAATACTATAAGTTACATAAGATGATAGAACCAAGACTAGCAGATGCACAAAGTGGATTTAGACCAGCGCACAGTGTACAAGATCACAATGTTACTTTGCAACAAATAATAGAAAAATCTATAGTCAAAAATAAAGAAATAAACCTAGCATTCCTAGACATGAAAAAGGCGTTTGATATGGTGGACGGGACAGGAATCTGGAAGAGCCTAAAGAACAAGAATATAGATAAAGAGCTGCTTAAAGTGATATATTATAGTCTCTATGAAAATACAAATAACCAAGTAAGAATAAGAAATAAAACATCAAAAATCTTTAAAAATAAGAAAGGTGTCAGACGGTGGTGTATTGAGCCCACTATTGTTAATAAGCGTGATGGACGAGGTAATAAAAGCTTGCTGGCCAAAAACTAAAAAATATATTGTGGGATATAGAAACATGCAAGTAGTGAAAATAGAAGCATGCGTATTTGTAGATGATATAGTGCTTATAGCAAAAACAGAAAAAGAACTACAAGAGTACATGATAATATGGACAGAAGAACTAAAAACATACAACTTAAGAGTAAATACCGAGAAAACTAAAGTGATGGTGATGGTAGCAAAAAAAAAAGAAAACAAAAACAAACATTAACATTGAACGAAATAGAATCGAACAGGTAGAAATATACAAGTATTTCGGAATAAATTTGAATAATAAAGGGACACAAGAAGACGAAATTGGCGCGAGAATAAATTCAGCAACAAGACTATATCATGCACTATACAAAAACTTCTTGAATAAAAAAGAAATAACAACAAAAACAAAAATGATCGTATATCAAACAGTGTACCAACCAGTATTAATCTACGGAGCAGAAAACTGGTACTCGACGAAAGACAAACAAAACGACTGCAAACAAGTGAAATGAAATATTTAAGAAAAGTGCTGGGTGCTAGAAGAACAGATAAAAGAAGAAACGAAGACATTAGAAAAGAATTAGAAACGAAATCAATAAAGGATAAAGTAGAAGAAAAGAAAATGAAATGGTGTGGACACATGATCAGAATGAACGAAACTAGACAAGTGAAGAAGATATGGGAGGCGAGAAAAATAGGGAAAAACAGGAGGGGACGACCAAGTAAAACATGGAACAATAGCATAAGTGAGATTCTAGAAGAAAGGGGGAAGATGTGGAGTGAGGCGAAGGAACTGGCTAGAGACAGAAAAGAGTGGCGTCAATTTGTAAATAAAAAAATTAAGAGAGCTTGTACACCTCGACACCTCCGGGTATAAGAGGTTTTCGATTATGTATGTATGTATCTTTGATAATGAGTGGTAATTTGCTAATTTCACTGGATGAAATCTATATTCTTAACATTTAAAACTAGAATATCAACGCAAATAGGCAAGGAATTACTAATTATTATTGTGAATTACTTGGTATTACAATGGAATTATGGGTATTGCCGGGGAATTAGTGGTATTACTGGGGAATTAGTGGTATTACAGGGGAATTACTAGGTATTACTAAGGAATTACCAGTAATACATAGGTATTACTGTGTATTACTCCATGAAAGTGGAATTAGTGTACAAAATTTTACCAGCGGTTTACCCCTCGATATTCTTCGTCATCCGAAGAACTGTCATCATTCCCTGGCGTTATAATTATAGGGTCAACCACCTGATCGACCAGGTTGTCCAGTTCCCACATTTTATCTTCCTCTTTTAAAACATGCTGAATTACTTTTCGCCAGTTGTCTGATGTGATTTCCTGAATGGCTTGATCAAACAGTACCTTGACATCTTTCATTTTAAATGTGGTATTGTTTCTTTCAACAAATCCTTTAACTTGTGCCCATATAAGTTCTATTGGATTTAATTCGCAATGATACGGCGGTAGGCGCAGCACAGTTACTTTGTACTTTTCTGCTATATCTTCAACGGCATATTTCATGAAGCGAGTTTTATGTTGTTTTACTATGGATAGTGGTTCCTTCTTTATTGAATTTGTCTCAAACTCTGAATACCTTTATTTGACAGCCAGTTAATAATTTCTTGCTTTCTCTAAGCTGAAGTTGGTATTTTCTCTATGCGCCTTGAATGGTAGCTTGCATTATCCATAACCACTACCGAATCAGCTGGAAGAAATTTTAACATTTCACCGAAGTAGTCTTCGAAGACATCCGAATTCATGTCCTCATGATAATCTTCCGTTCGAAACGACTCAAAGGTTAACAAACTTCTTTTAAAAATCCTTCTTCGCTTCCAATGTGAGCAATTATAAGTCTCTTCCCTTTTCCCAAAGGCACTTTAATACTCGTTGAAAGGCCTTCTATGAAAGTTTGACAAGCACTAGTTATATTTTTATCTTGCGACATTTTTTGTACTATATAACCTTCGTTTATCCACGTCTTATCAAGATAAAAAATTTTCTTTTGCTCTCTGCGGTACTGCTTTATACTTCACAAATATTTTCGTCTCCAGCAAATAATTTCATCGCTTTCCAGTAATAGTGGCTTTCGATTGTGCTTTTCCCAGGCAAAATTCATACTTTTTAAAGTTTTCCATAAAAGTTTTCTGGATGTCAAAGTAATACCGTCATCTTGGCCTAGCTCCATCAATATTTTGTCAAGGGTGGGTATTTCCTTTTTAAAATAAAATGAATGAACTTTCCTTCGAATGCCACATTTGGTATCTTCATCAAAGATTTTCATTGGTCTTTCTGATTTTTTTTTGCATGGACTTAGTTGGCCTGATATCTTTCTTTCCCACAATAATTTAAAAATCGTGGACTGTCCAATTCCAGTCATTCGGGCACATCGCTCAACACTTTCTTGCACAGACAAAGTAGGGTGATCGTGTTTTATGCAATCATAACCCTTTCTCTTAATTACCTGTTTTTAATAGGTATTGTATAATTGGTGAGCCGTATGATTTGTTTGTTCCTTAAATTTTAATTCCTTTTCTTAGGGTCAAAAAAGGATTATTATAATGACATGATACCTCTGGAACTAAGTGTTAATCCTTTTTTGAGAAATCATGCTTAAATAAATGAATCCAAATTGCAGATTATAAAAGTTTACAAAAACCGCTAAACTTAATGTTTTTCTTAAAAAATTTTACTTAAATACATGTAGGTACTTAAATTTCAGACCAAATTACTTCCCAAAAATTGCCTTTTATTATTATCTGTCTATAATTTTTCATTTATTTTAATTATTAAGTTTAATAATCCTAAGATTTGCCTACGCCCATGGACGACACCGAAATTCAGCCAAATTTTATGACACTTCGTAATTTATTACTCTACACTCTTTTGAAATAGGGTTAGAGAATCATAAGAAATTAATAAAAGGAAAAATTCCAATATTTTATTAAACGACCAACTATAGTTCATTCGGGTAGTACCGAATTCCTAACTATGGTCAGATCATTACGATCGACCCCCTGCTGAGCTACCGGTCTCAGACCCTCTCCGTTAATCCTATGTCCGAATTCCTAACTGCATACAAATATTATTTAATTCTGAATTTAATAAATCTAAAATAGTCTTCAAAATTTTAAAAACGAAATGTGTTTTGGAAAATTTTACATTATTTTTTTATAAGATTAGATTTGAGTCGTAAAAGTATCGCGCGTTAAAATCTTGAAGTAAATGTTTTTAGTGAGGATAAACTGTATAGTAGAAGATAAACTGTTTGAAGTAATTTTTTTTTCTAATTTTGTGTGATTAATAAAATTTAAAAAAATTATATATTTTTTTTTGTAATTTTTTTCTAACTTAATAAAATTAAAGAAATTTCAAAATTCTAAATATATATTTATTTTCGTTAATTTGATAAAATATGTACATACATACTTACATGTCAAAATATATAAAAAATAGTTAAAATAAATATATTCATAAATACAATCCGATTAAGAAATCTAAAGTAGTCGCCAAGATCAGGTAAAAGATATTGAGTTAGGAATTCGGACATAGGATTACCGAATTACTTACTAATCCCCAAATTTTATGACCGCGGTTAGGAATTCGTATATCCCGGTTCATTCGCTATACTTACAAGGGTTTCGGATTAAAAATTTTATAGGTATTTCCAGGTAAGTACTGTAAAGTTTGACCTGTTCTTTGGGGAAATATCAACTGTTTAAATAAAATAAAAAATAATGCACAACTTTTTAATTAAATAATAATAGAGAATCTTTTGTCTAATTAAAAGTATATTAAGCAGAATTAAACTTCTTCATTAATGGAGTCTTATGTGGCTATTATAAACCTAAGAATAATCATATTTTATTATTTAGTTGAAAAAATAATATTTTTATATAAAAAAATAATTCTTTTAATTATTATTACTTAATTAACTCCTCTGTCTTGTAACACATTTATACCTACCCCAATGTTATTTTGATTTAAAATCTGACCATCAGTGCAATTTTGCCTAATTTCTTAGATAGAGGCTTATTGGAACTGGTTGTCAATGACTAATTTGCATAATTTTGTTAATCGAAACCCTTGTAAGTCTAGCGAATAAACTATAATCTTACCATACCATACCATACCATATCTGTGTAATGGTTCAAAATGGGTTTTCCCATCTGGCAAAATACCTAACAGGAATTATCGTAGCTATAGTTTCTCCCAAATTTAAAAGATTAACTCAAAACATTTCCAAAAAATTTAGGAAGCCGAGATAAAGCAATTTTTTGAACTTGCCGGTTCACATTTCGAGTAAATTTCCCATGCACTCCAAGCGACATTTTACGCGAAAACGGATTATTTTTTGTCTTTTTTATGGATGTTGCCATGAAGCGCATTAGGTAAAACTTTTTATATAAAAAGTACTTTGACCTTCAATATCTCGGCAACCAGTAAACCGAATGTATCTTTTTGTTAATAAAAGCGTCTTTTAATGTTGTTTAAGTGTATAAATTTTAAAATTAAAGCTCCTAAAGTTATTCAAATTAAGTATTTATAAGACTAAAAAATATTTGAAAATTTAAAAAAACTTCTAGGCTCTCTTAGTGGACCGATTTTAATTTTACGAAAACGTTTGAAAATTTGAGCCTTCTTTTATATGTAAAAAAATTGGAGGCTATCTGAGAACCTTATTTATTGCAAAATAATTACGCAAAAACAATTTAACCGATATTAACGAAAATTAGCACACGTTTTAAGCATATAAAAAAGTTTCTCTAGGCGAATCATGAAGTTTGTAAGTCAATAGAGGGTCAAAAACGATTAAAAAATAAAATTCATTTTTTGTACTTTTTTCCAATTATTGCTATTTTTCAACAATAAACATTAAATTTTCAATTGCTAACTAACGAAATATTATGTAAAATTAAATAATATAACTTTTAGCTTTATATAATTTTTTCTCTAGGAGCAATATTTTCCGAATTATACGAAAATGAAAAATTTTTAATTTTTTTCAGATTTTGTTAAATAAAAAATTTAGCACTTGATTTGGAACGGGCGCATATCGTGATTATCGATATTGGGCACATCCTGAAGGGATTCCAGAAAAAAAATAACTTCCTATGGAAAATATCCAATCCAAAACAGATCCCGCTTAAACTTAATTTAAAAGGTTTCTTATTTTCCAAGCAATGTTGTATGTAGATCTTTTATTTTGTTGTAATATCAAACATCCTCTATAAAAAAATAAAAGCATAATAAGTGTTGATAAAGGTGTGCAACCTTCGCCAAGCAATAAGTAACTTAAAAAAATGTTCTTATTTTCTTTGCCATTTTTTCAAATTTTTTATATTTGATTTAGTATCTCTCTTTAAAAAAAGTTCTTACAGAGGTTAAGTCAAATAGTATTTGTTGCTAGACTTCGCACTTGTAAAAACGACTTTTTGTATTTTAAATATAAAATGTAAATTAATTTATTAATTCCAATAAACACCTTATTTATTTTTTACTAGCAGCCCGCCCCGGCTTTGCACGGGGATTAAAGAAAAATAACAAAAGCCATTAAATTTATTGGGTCAACGCTTCCCTGTAAACAATATTACATGTTGTTTTATTTTCTGGCAGCAAAATAAATTGATTTTCAGGTGCTCCGACCCGCCTTAGGCGGTTGGCCATGAGGAAAACCGATCCCTACTATTTGGAAGGTTTGACCTTTAAGACTTATTATTAGTAAAAGGGAAAGATGTTTTGATAGGAAATTGAAGCGGTTTAAATGAATTTGTTAGATCAGTTGGGATCATCGGTATCCTCAGTGTATGAGCTAGTTGACCAGCTGGTGGTTCAGTTATATTGGTTGCTGCAACTAAATTGTCCTTTAATTCCGTTATAAGTAGCCTCGTCCCATTGCACATGCTAAATTTGTGATATCTGTCGTGATTATGAAATAAGTTATTTTGATAAGGAATAATACCAAGATAAAAACTTTTAAAAAATTAAAAATTTGTTATTGTGACGTAACTATAACAGTTAGACATATGCTGTCGCGGCATTTTTTGTAGATATTTATATATTCTTCAAAATCGTATTACATTATTTTATTCTATAATCAATAGTATTCTCAGCGCACGCGATGTAAGGATTTTAAAGTCATTTTTGGTTACATTAATGGCATTTTAGTAAGGATCCCTATTTTTTAAAAAAATAAAACATAGCCTATGCCACTCGGGAATAGTGTCCTAGCTTGCCAACGGTGAAAGAATTTTTGAAATCGGTCCAGTAGATTCGGAGCCTATTCATTTCAAACAAACAAACAAACAAACAAAAAATCAAACCTTTCCTCTTTATAATATTAGTATAGATTTACATTTACTTCATACTGTATATTGTAGATTTATCGAAGTAGTTACCTACGTGATTTCTCGTGTATTCATCAGTTATACTCAGAATGTCTATTTTTTTATTCTTTGTGTGTTTTATTAAGTTATTAGATATTCTTTAATTCATATAAGTACACATATTTTAATATAAACATACAACACTATTACCTCTTACCTCAAACGTACAATAAGTAAAAGAAATTTTAATTTATAGTTAATGTTCAATCCTAGTGTGGTTAAAATCAAAGTAAATTCGAAAATTATTGCAAGATATTTAGACTAAATAGGTAATATTCCAATGGACATAAAAATTTTTTGTACTGGCAGCCAAAGACGCTAACTTTTTTTGCCTTCATACGTATACGGTATATAAAAATAAAAAAGTAACTTCAATGTATTAAAATTAATATTGTTTTGTCTATAACTAATAAAAAACAAACTTACCATATTCACTTGTGTTTTTTGTTTACTTTCCATATTGAAGCACTAATTAAATTACAAATTATAAAAGATAGATTTACTTTATGCCGTAGTTAATTAAGAATAAACTTTAAAACAATTGAAAAACTGTCAAAACCGTACTGCGTATATTTTCTGTTTTGACGTTTACCGAGGCGCGCAAATTGAAAATAAAAAAAAATAACTATGATACTCTAATAACTCATAAAATATGTGAAAATATTATATTTATAATATTTAAGCAAATTACGATCAATTACCTGCATTAAAACAGTTACTTAATTCAATCTGAAATTTTGACAATAAGATTAAAAAATATATTGTGGTATTATTGTAGGCGCGTAAATTCAAATTTTTACGTTATGTTATGATCATATAATAGTAAATATATAATACTTGTTTTATTAGTTGCAACCATAAAACAGCATGGTTTATTTATCTATCTAATATTTGCAAACACTAAATGCTTAATAGATAGAGAATGAAATAAAATTAGTCAAACGTAATTCGTAATTCATTATATTATAATTTTGAGGAAAGTGATTTGGGTTAATGTATTTGTGGTTGCCTACCCTCGGAGTGCAGTGTATTTGCTTGTTCAAGGAACCACTGCCTGTGTTATGCTTACGCATATTAGATACGCTCGACGATAGTCAGGGAGCAAAGGGGGGGCTGATTGAGATAATATACATATACATATAATATCTATCTAATCTACACTAATATTATAAAGCTGAAGAGTTTGTTTGTTTGAACGCGCTAATTTCAGGAACTACTGGTTCGAATTGAAAAATTCTTTTTGTGTTGAATAGACCATTTATCGAGGAAGGCTTTAGGCTATATAACATCACGATGCAACTATTAGGAGTAAGAAGTAATGGAAAATGTGAAAAAAACGGGGAAAATTATTGATCCTTGAGGGCTTCCATTGCGTGCGCTGCAAAAACGGTTCTAGATACCAAAAATATATGTATGAAAGAATTATTCCTCTTGAAATGATCTAAAAAAATGTCCGCGACAGTATATGTCAATCTTTTAAGACTAACTCACTAGAACCATTTTTATGGTAATCAAATTTGGTCGAAATTAATGCATTATTTGTTAAGAGTTGTATCAACGTAATAATATTAATCTTTATCCAAATAAATGTGTTGTTGATTAAGAGTATTTAATTGTGAACAAAATTGTCATTGACATCACTTAATTTCAATGAACATCTTAGAAGATATTACAATTTTAAAATAACTAGTACGCCACCGTAAGGTGGCGCAGTTATCTATAATATAAAAATAAGTCAGGTTTTCCTTCCTGACGCTATAACTCCAAAACGCACGAACCGATTTCCACGGTTTTGCATTCGTTGGAATGGTACCGTGTTCCGTTAGGTTTATAGCAAAGAAAATTCATGAAAAATTTCAAGAGAAAAGCAGGAAAACAGGGAAAATCATTTTTCACATACAGCGCCATATTTTTCATATGGCGCCGGTGCGTGATACATTGTTTGACCATAGTCCAAAATGCCGAAAGGACGACGTTCGAACATCGGCCACCGCACAAGACATGCAAGCTAGCAATAAGTGTATTCACAGAACTTAAGCAAAGAAAGACAAAATATAATAAGAGAAAATGCCCGATTGAGAAAACGCGTAAGCACACGAAGATCATTGGCATCATACAATCGCTTGGCATTCCAATATGATCCCACTGCGAACTACAGTGGTGATGACAATTTAGATATTGGACCAATGACGACTGTATGCCGATATTGCAATGCGTTAAAGTTCAAAAGAGAAACGGCTGGATTGTGCTGCGCAAGTGGAAAAGTCAAACTGGATCCATTACATACACCACCAAGACCACTGAAACCATTGTTCGATGGAACTAATCCCGATTCCAACCATTTTCTTCAACGCATCCTTGAATACAATAACTGCTTTCGCATGACTTTCTTTGGAGCTAATATCATTCGAGAAGGCGGCTTTATGCCGATTTGCAAGGTAAAAGATACAACACACACAACCAATCAATCACACCAACACAATCAATTGCAAAACATAACAACTACACATACACCATCAAACACTACACCATTACACGATCAAAAATAAATAAATTTATTATTCTATCTTAATTGTTTGCCATCACAGATACAAGGACAAATATATCATTTGCATGGTTCAATGGTGCCAACAACAGATGAACCGCATCAATTTCTGCAAATCTATTTCATTTCGTCGATGGTGGATCAGCTGAATGTGCGGTGCAATATACAGGGAACACAGTTAAAGAGACGAATTACTGAACAGTTACAAGCATTTTTTCACGCTAATAACGCTGTGGTTAATATGTTCAAAACAGCATTGGAACGAATGCCATCGGATACGCACAAATTTGTCATAAGAGCGGATCATACACCAACAGGTGAACATGTGCGAAGATTCAATGCACCCATCGTTGATAATGTTGCTGCAATTATTGTTGGCGATCCAACTACATCACGAGACATTGTCGTTCAGCGAAGAAGCAATATTGTATAACGCTTCGATTCAGTATTTACTTTGGATTCACTTTCATTTTTTACTCAGAGAAGTTCAACTAAATTACACTTCATTTTTGTAATCGAAATGAAATCATTGCTGTTGGGAAATGAAATAATTTTTTTTCTTTTCAAATATAAAACAAAAAAAATAATTTTTCTTCATCTTTTAATCCCCAAACAAAATGTTACAAAAAACGAAGCCATATGGTGGTGAAACGGAGTTTGCCGGGTTTGCTAGTAATCTCATATATTTAAACGAGAATTTCTTACTAAATTAAGTACTATAAAGCCACCGTATGGTGGTGCAGTGGATATCTTATATAAAATATCTAATATAAAAAAATTATTGAAAACAAAAAAAAGCAAAATGGTAAAAATTTGAAAAAATGAAAAATGGAAAAAAAGACACGACAGTGTTATGCGGTACCGCTGGAACAGCTAGTAAGATATAAGATATATTTGTATAATGCAAAATGTTTTAGGAAATGGTCCTTCGATAGGTACAGCGAATCATCTTTTTAAATATACGTCAATATTTCAAGATTTAGTTGTATTACCTTGTATAGTATCAGCAGTATGGACTAGATATGGACATTTAAGAGAAATCGCTTTTACTAATGTTCTAATAGCATTTATACCGACCATTTCATACATTTTAGACAAAACAGAAATCAGTGATAACCTCCGAGATGGAATATTGATGCTAAATTGTGCGCTATTAAGTGTCGTATCCGTTGTCCATTTTAATTTGTTTGGTTTGGCTGCCCTGGGAGTGAAGGAACGATCGAATCGATCCGTTCTCGATATCTGGCACTGAACAGTATAAGCAGGGTGAATGGAGTTGGCACGTCGCGTTGCTCTGGTTGGTCTAGCGAAAATATTTAACCCGATCTGTCATTTTTCCGTTGATATAGATTTTAAACAGATAATGGGTACAGAGGTGGAATTTTACTTGATTTAATATACAGTGTTTATAAATTAAACTATTTTAACATTTTTCACGTTAGCTTTTTTTCAAATGTAGATGATAGGAAGAATTTGATGGGAATCCCAAAACACAACACTATTTAAACGTATGTACGTCTGAACATGCATGGTTTATATTCCTTTACTAGCAGCCCGCCCCGGCTTTGCACGGGGATTAAAGAAAAATAACAAAAGCCATTAAATTTATTGGGTCAACGCTTCCCTGTAAACAATATTACATGTTGTTTTATTTTCTGGCAGCAAAATAAATTGATTTTCAGGTGCTCCGATACGCCTTAGGCGGTTGGCCACGAGGAAAACCGAACCCTACTAATTGGAAGGTTTGACCTTGAGACTTATTATTAGTAAAAGCAAAAGATGTTTTGATAGGAAATTGAAGCGGTTTAAATGGATTTGGTAGATCAGTTGGGATCATCGGTATCCTTAGTGTATGAGCTAGTTGACCAGCTGGTGGTTCAGTTATAAAGGTGGCTACAACTTAATTGTCCTTTAATTCCTTTATAAGTAGCCTCGTCCCATTGCACATGCTAAATTCGTGATATCTGTCGTGATTATGAAATAAGTTATTTTGATAAGGATTAATACCAAGATAAAAACTTTTAAAAAATTAAAAAATAGTTATTGTGACGTAACTATAACAGTTAGACATATGCTGTCGCGGCATTTTTTGTAGATATTTATATATTCTTCGAAACCGTAGTACATTATTTTATTCTATAATCAATAGTATTCTCAGCGCACGCGGTGTAAGGATTTTAAGGTCATTTTTGGTTACATTAATGGCATTTTAGTAAGGATCCCTACTTTTTTTGAAAACGAAACATAGCCTATGTCACTCTGGAGTAGTGTAGCTTGCCAACGGTGAAAGAATTTTTGAAATCGGTCCAGTAGTTTCCAAGCCTATTCATTTCAAACAAACAAACAAACAAAAAATCAAACCTTTCCTCTTTATAATATTAGTATAGATTACACTAGCAGCCCGCCCCGGCTTTGCACGGGGATTAAAGAAAAATAACAAAATCCACTAAATATATTGGGTCAACGCTTTCCTGTAAACAATATTACATGTTGTTTTATTTTCTGGCAACAAAATAAATTGATTTTCAGGTGCTCGACCCGCCTTAGGCGGTTGGCCATAAGAAAAACCGATCCCTACTAATTGGAAGGTTTAACCTTGAGGCTAGTATTCTTAGCGCACGCGATGTAAGGGTTTTAAGGTCATTTTAGGTTACATTAATGGCATTTTAGTAAGAATCCCTCTTTTTTTGAAAATAAAACATAGCCTATGTTACTCGGGAATAGTGTAGCTTGACAACGGTAAAATAATTTTTGAAATCGGTCAAGTAGTTTCGGAGCCTATTCATTTCAAACAAACAAACAAACAAACAAACAAACCTTTCCTCGCCACTAAATATATTGGGTCAACGCTTTCCTGTTAACAATATTACATGTTGTTTTATTTTCTGGCAACAAAATAAATTGATTTTCAGGTGCTCGACCCGCCTTAGGCGGTTGGCCATGAGAAAAACCGATCCCTACTAATTGGAAGGTTTGACCTTGAGGCTACTATTCTTAGCGCACGCGATGTAAGGGTTTTAAGGTCATTTTTGGTTACATTAATGGCATTTTAGTAAGGATCCCTATTTTTTTTGAAAATAAAACATAGCCTATGTCACTCGGGAAGAGTGTAGCTTGCCAACGGTAAAAGAATTTTTAAAATCGGTCCAGTTGTTTCGGAGCCTATTTATTTCAAACAAACAAACAAACAAACAAACAAACCTTTCCTCGCCACCAAATATATTGGGTCAACGCTTCCCTGTAAGCAATATTACATGTTGTTTTATTTTCTGGCAACAAAATAAATTGATTTTCAGGTGCTCGACCCGCCTTAGGCGGTTGGCCATGAGAAAAACCGATCCCTACTAATTGAAAGGTTTGACCTTGAGGCTAGTATTCTTAGAGCACGCGATGTAAGGGTTTTAAGGTCATTTTTGATTACATTAATGGCATTTTAGTAAGAATCCCTATTTTTTTGAAAATAAAACATAGCCTATGTCACTCGGGAATAGTGTAGCTTGCCAACGGTAACAGAATTTTTAAAATCGGTCCAGTAGTTTCGAAGCCTATTCATTTCAAATAAACAAACAAACAAACCTTTCCTCGCCACTAAATATATTGAGTCAACGCTTCCCTGTAAACAATATTACATGTTGTTTTATTTTCTGGCAACAAAATAAATTGATTTTCAGGTGCTCGACCCGCCTTAGGCGGTTGGCCATGAGAAAAACCGATCCCTACTAATTGGAAGGTTTGACCTTAAGGCTATAGTATTCTTAGCGCACGCGATGTAAGGGTTTTAAAGTCATTTTTGGTTACATTAATAGCATTTTAGTAAGGATCCCCATTTTTTTTTAAATGAAACATAGCCTATGTCACTCGGGAATGGTGTAGCTTGCCAACGGTGAAAGAATTTTTGAAATCGGTCCAGTAGTTTCGGAGCCTATTCATTTCAAACAAACAAACAAACAAACAAACAAAAAATCAAACCTTTCCTCTTTATAATATTAGTATAGATAAGCTTAAAAGGTGTTTACTTGTTTTCTTGAAAATTTTTTAACACTGGCAACGCTGTTATTGTTTAGGTTTTTTGGTATAGTTTAATCGCAGTTATCAGTATTTTTTTTGCAAAAAGTTCCATTTTATATGAAACATTTTACATTAACCCATTAAGGACCCCGGGGTCGCTAACGACCCACTTTGTATTTTTATTGTCAAACCTAACTTCTTTTGCACAAACAAAAGATCAAAACTTATTTCCATATTAGCATTGTTTACCTTTTGCATGCCGGGCGCTTGTTTCAGGGTTTTTGTGATTTTCTGGCTTTAGAGAAATTTTTGAAAATAGTAGTTTTTTCTTGTGCGTGCAATGACTTCATATCGGAACTGGTAAGTACCTTTTTTAGTATTTCATTGCTTATTTTGGTAAATTAGTACAATTATAAAAGATGTCTCACAAGTAAGGTTATAAGAAATCAAACTTTGATTGCGTGGTTGCCAAACTGCATGCCCTTATTTTTTAGTGGGTCGTTAACAACCCCTTGGGCCTCAGAAGTTCTTGAATATTTTTATTGGTTATTTTTTTACGAAGCGCCCACTCACAGCTACTGAGCTTTTAGAGCAGATTATGGAGGGTAGAGGTAGAGCAGATAGAGAATTTAAAGGCAGATGATGTGATTCCAGACGGAATTGTGATATTACCACCTAATGATGGTAATATCACAATTACCAGGAAACAAAGACTGTAGGGATCCGGACCGTCTTTGTGCAGCACAACTAAATGCTGAAGCAGAGTTCTTTTATGACAAATCCGACCCCCCAGAAGCAAGCGAAGAAGCCGCAGAAGTTATTCAGGGGACAATTCAACACTCTACTTCTATAAACTTACCTGCCAATCATAATATTGGAAACTTCATTTCTTCACAAACATTGCCAAAAATTGCAGATTTCATATGGCAAGCACCAGGTGATTTTCAGAAAAATAAAACCAATACTGATTTTAAATTTTGTCAGCCCCTAACTGTTTCCAGGGAGAGTGATCCTTTAGATTTTTTGAACTATTTTTGACCCCAGAAATTATTGAAAATTTAGTAAGATTCTCGAATAGCATTTAGAGGCAAAAAGTGATACGCTAATTTTTTGGATGTTCGATGTATGTGTCACAAATGCATGGCTTTTAGCGCGTGAGTATGGATACAGTGAAGACAATCTTACTTTCCGTCGTACAGTTACACAAGCACTCTTACTGAAATACGGAAAACGAAACACATATCCAGGACCAAAGAGGGCAAACATTCAGTACCCAAAAATTGTAAGCGGACGACACATAATCCTAACTGGACAAAGAAGACTCCGATGTGTGATATGCAAAAATAAGACCAACAAGTCTTGTGATGCCTGTGAAGATCCGCTACATGATAAATGCTTTTAAACGTATCATATTCAAATAATATAAAGTTAATAAACCACCTTATATCTCAAGTGTACATTTATTGCACTCCTAAGTCCCAAGGGGTCGTTAACGACCCACCTCAAAACTCAAAAACCAAAAAGATAGGATTTTTTAAAGTATTTTTCTGATTCATTTCTAACGATCCTTGAACTGAAAAAGTTATCAGAATAACCAATTTTGGAAAAAAATAGTTCTGGGCCTTAATGGGTTAACAACAATACTTAACAAAGTAAGTAGAATATTTTTTAAAATATATTTTGTTGAATTTTAATATCTAGCAAAATGATCATTTTTTGATTTTGTGTTAAACATTTCCTATTTTGTTTTAAATTTTCTTACAATAAATGCGTTGAAAATTTGATTTTCTTTATCGTTAAGTGAAATTTTTCTGTCGTCATTGATGGCAATGGATGCTAATACATAAAATTACATAAATAATCACAATTTATAAAAGGACCTTTTTATAGTAGAAAGGTTTTTTTTACTGATTTACATTATTACATTACATTACAGTTACATTATTATTATATAAATTATTTTGTTACTTGAAATTGTATATTATGAGTGTGTTTACTTATGTAGGTACCTACACGCGTTAGAAGTTATACTTCTTTGGCGTATAAAAAAAATCACAATTTATAAAAAGAACTTTTTATAGTAGAAATTTTTTTTTTTGTGATTTATAAGTCATATTACTATTATTAAATTATTTTAAATTATTACTAAGTGCAACCTGTTCCTTGGCAAATAGCGCTTTACCGAGATAGATTACGGCATAGTCCACAGTACAGTTTAAAAAACTTTCTAAAAATTTTCTAAATTAGTTTATTTTATTACTGTTTTCATACAAAAAGGTCCTGCTGTTTAAGTGACATACACACGTACAGAAAAAATATATACCTATAACAATAATCCGTCTTTAAAGTGCTTTAAAATTATTTCTTATTTCTTTTTTCAAACGACATTTTCCCCGTATAAAACGTATACGTTTCTGTACTCCAATCTGTAGAAGGTGCGGCAAAAAGTTTTAATTTGGCATTAGTTTTCTTTTCGATTGGTTTAAGTATAGGCTTTTAAAATTTTTGTAAATTTTTTTTTAATGTACTTAACAATATTTTTTCTAATTTTTCCGAGATTTACAATTTCTTTTTAATTTTATGATATTTTACTTTGATTTTCCCTATTTTGGATTTTTAATTAAAATTTTCCAATATTGTCAATTTATTGATTTTTTACAAAGTTTTTTAATCTTGATTTTTTCTCAATTATCTATATTTTTTTAAGACCATAAGCAAGAAATGAATTATTTACTATTAGAAAATCGAAGACTACAATTGGAAATTGAAAAATTAAAAATTAAAAACGAAAAATTAATAAAAGAGGATATTGAAAATAAATACAAAATCATACAATTAGAAACGAAGAAATTAAAAATACAAGGAACAGAAGAACAGCAGAAAGAAACCAGCTGTAATATATACAGATTATTATTATAATATATAAATTACATACTGTTTATTTATTATTAATTCAAAAAGTCAACCTAACGAAAGTATGGAACAGTCATCAAAAGACAAACAGGTAAATTTTTTACATATAGGTATACATACATAATCGAAAACCTCTTATACCCGGAGGTGTCGAGGTGTACAAGCTGTCTTAATTTTTTAATTTACAAATTTACGCCACTCTTTTCTGTCTCTAGCCAGTTCCTTCGCCTCACTTCACGTCTTCCCACTTTCTTTTAGAATCTCACTTATTTTATTGTTCCATGTTTTTCTTGTTCGTCCCCTTCTGTTTTTCCCTACTTTTCTTGCCTCCCATATCTTCTTCACTTGTCTAGTTTCATTCATTCTGATCATGTGTCCCCACCATTTCATTCTTCTACTTTATCTTTTAGTGATTTCGTTTCTAGTTCTTTTCTAATGTCTTCGTTTTTTCTTCTATCTGTTCTTCTAGCAACCAGCACTTTTCTCAAATATTTCATTTCACTTGCTTGCAGTCGTTTTGTTTGTCTTTCGACGAGTACCAAGTTTTCTGCTCCGTAGGTTAATACAGGTTGGTACACTGTTTGATATACGATCATTTTTGTTTTTGCTGTCATTTCTTTTCTATTCAAGAAGTTTTTGTAAGGTGCATGATATAGTCTTGTTGCTGAATTTATTCTGGCGCCAATCTCGTCTTCTTGTGTTCCTTTATTATTCAAATTTATTCCTAAATATTGTATATTTCTACCTGTTCAATTCTATTTCCTTCAATGTTAATGTTTGTTTTTGTTTTATTTTTTGTTACTACCATTACTTTAGTTTTCTCGGTATTTACTCTTAAGTTGTATGTTTTTAGTTCTTCTGTCCATATTATCATGTTCTCTTGTAGTTCTTTTTCTGTTCTTGCTACAAGCACTATATCATCTGCAAATACGCATGCTTCTATTTTCACTACTTGCATGTTTCTATATCCTGCAATATATTTTTTAGTTTTTGGCCAGCAAGCTTTTATTACCTTGTCCATCACGCTTATGAACAATAGTGGACTCACCACCCTGTCTGACTCCCTCGTTATTTTTAAAGATTTTTGATGTTTTATTTCTTGTTCTTACTTGGTTATTTGTATTTTCATAGAGACTATATATCACTTTGAGCAGGTCTTCATCTGTACTTGTTTTTTAGGCTCTTCTAGGTTCCTGTCCTGTCCACCATATCAAACGCCTTTTTCATGTCTAGGAATGCTAAGTACGTTTCTTTATTTTTGACTATAGCTTTTTCTGTAAATTTTTTAACTTCATTTTATTAACAAAACACCAATTGTATATGTTCCTTAAATCGTTTTGGAGGAGTGTATAAGCACCTTATAAAGATTGAATGTAATTATAAATTTTTAAATCATCAGCAAATGTTAAATGACGAGAGTTAGTAATGCAGTCAAACAAGTCATTAATAAAAAAGTTAAAGAGGAGCAGGCCTAAGTGTGATCCTTGCCCGATAGAACGCTAATAATTTTTAATACCCTGTTTTTTTTATTAAGGATGTCCTCGTAGGTATAGACCTAAATACAAATGTACCGAGAACATCTATTGGGGCAAAAGAGGTAATTTATTAATTTGGGATTTAAAGGCCTGCAAGTTAGGACGAGTGGGAAAGACGTGTGGAGGTAAGGAGTTCCACAATCTGGAGACCCAGGGGATGAAGGAACGATCGAATCGATCCGTTCTCAATTTCGGGCACTGAACAGTATAAGGGTACAATGAGTTGACAGGTCGCGTTGCTCTGGCTGGTCTGGCAAGTGGAGGCATTATAGTGCGGTGTTCTTCTGAGCAAAATCCGTTTATGTATCGGTAAAATAAGGAAAGATCAGCCACTGCTCTTCGGTGGGATAATGGAGCTAGGTTTTTGGTGATACTGGTGTCGTTTATTAGTCGAACTGCCCTTCTCTGTATTGCATCAAGAACTCCGAGCCTTGATGGAGCCGCCAAACCCCATACATGCGAGCAGTATTCAAGATTAGGCCGTATTTGGGCTTTGTAAAGAGTAGCCAAGTTGGATGGAGAAAAATATTTCCGTGCTCTAAACAGAAAGCCTAATTTCTTTCCTGCTGCAGTTGCTATGGATGCAATATGTTCGTTCCAGAGTAAGTCCTGGGAGATCGTTATACCAACCAGCGTAATGATGTCGCCCACTACTGGTGTCTGATCGTTGATTGTAATGGATGAGTCGCATGTTTGCCTCTTTTTATGTAAGTTTGTGAAATAAAAGTACTCGTGTGATTTAATCGTTACCTGGGTATTCATCAAGTAAAAACCATGCACCTCCATTCAACCAATATTATTTATTTTGTGATAAAATATATCTAATTTTTTTCTAGACTACATCAAAAATGTGCAATTGCAAGAAAATAAGATGCATTAATAATAGGTGAAGATGTTACTGCAAGGGTAACAAATGCACGCCAGAGTGCGCTTGCAATAAAAATGTGTGTTTAAATTATTTCAACCAATCAGAATAAAATTCCACAATCTGTAACTGATAAGGAGAATATTTGGGTAAGATTTACATTCAAAATACGGTATGCACCAAAACAAAGGACACTGAAATCAGAAAGCCTGTGAAATATAATCGCGTCATATGAAACAAGTGACAATAGTTGTCATGGTATTTTTAAACATTGTTTATTCTAACAAACTCTCAAAAAGATTCGAAATGGTGCTTACAACGCAAGAAAAAATATTTATCATTGAGTATTATTTCCGCTCATATGGAAATGGACGATCAAATGGACCTAGTTTGTTAATGGTTGCCAATCAATTTCGGGAAGATGAGTTTCAGAAGCCTGCACCAACTAGTAAAGACTTGTTAATAGTCGTTGCAAAATTTCGACGAACAGGAAGCGTTCTAACTCAACGCAAAAGCTGTCCTGGTCGTCCAGTTACCGTGACAACAAATGCGAATCAAGGAAGGCTATTTCAAGAGGTGTTAAAAGAAGTCTCCGCAGAACATCTCTAAAAATGAATTTGAGTGAAACTTCTACCTGAAGAATGTTTAAGAAGATTGGTGGTTTTCCCTATAAAATACAGATTGGGCAGCAACACTTGACAAGACAAGACAAGAAATCAAGAGTTGTTTATTGTGCTTCAGTCTTGGCAATGGTTTATGAACAACCCCTATTTTTTTCTAATGTGTGGTTTACAGACGAATGTCACATCCGTCTGAATGGATTTATCAATCGACAGATAAATCGTTTTCTTGGTTTTGAACGACCAGAGACCAGATATCATCGTAGAGAAACCTCTTCATAGTGACTGTGTAACGATTTGATGTCAGGTAATGGATTATTGGGACCTTACTTCGTGGAAGACGAGCGTAGAAGACAGAAGACCCGTTACACTAAATCAAGTGCGATATAGAGAACAAACTTTGACACCATTTTTTATTGATCTAAGACAATTCTGTCGTGCCAGAAACATACAGTTGAATACCCAATAGTTCCAACAGGATGGGGCTACTTGTCGTACCACGACATCATCCTTAGATCTGATTCGAGGAAACTTTGAAGACCGCGTAATTTCCCGTAACACGAATTTTCCTTACCCATCTCATTCACCTGATCTAACAATTCCTGATTTAAAATGCTGTTATTTAATTTTTCATGTTTAATAAACCTTTAGTTTTTCAGTGTGTTTGTTTTGGCGCATACTGTATTTGTAAATATGTTTACCGTCAATCAAATGACCACTTTTTCTCAATTTGATTTTTAACACTAACTTATACTTACATATTTTAGGTTTGGGGAAGCCATAAAGGCGCAGCACTAGTCAGGATGGCTGATCTTTTACCAGCTACCAGCAATAAAAGATCGGTGTGAAGAAAGTTGCGGTTTTTGTAAAATAATACTTTTTGTCTTTAAATATTTTAGGTTTTTCTTTAAAAAAATGATCTTTGTTAGATATTTAGCTTCTTTGGTAAGAAAGCGTTTAAAAAATGAGGTTTAAATTCAATTTTAGGTATCTTTGGTTACATATATACAAATCATATTTATACCTGGTTTTATCTTCTTTCTTCTCTTGTTCTCTTGAATTTAAAATTTTTATCTGATTGTATTTTGATGACTGCCCCATACTTTCTTTAGGTTAATTTTTTGAACTAATAATAAATAAACAGTATATAATTTATATATTATAACTAGCGGCCGCCCGCGACTTCATCCGCATGGACTTTAGTTTTTTGCCACCGAGTTTCATACAAATTTGCAACCCCTATTTTAAATCCTTAGGGATGGAATTTAAAAAAGTAGTTTCTTAGTACACCACTACGTAATAAAACAAATTTATTCTCGAATTTTTAAGACTCTACGCGTCTATCGAAAGTGTCATGTCGGCCAGCAGCAGCGTGCTACCGCCTCACCACTCCACACACCGCGCACATTAAAGTGCGAGTGGTGTTAGACTTTTATTATTTTAAAACTATAAAATTTGCATGCTATATGCATGCAAAATCTCAGCCCGATCGGTTTGAAATTGACAAAGTTTCATACAAACTTTCATCCCTATTTTATGCCCTTGGGGTGGAATTAATCAAAATCCTTTCTTAGCGAATGCCCACGCATAACATCTAGCTGCATGCCAAATTTCAGCCCTATCCGTCCAGCGGTTTGAGTTGTGCGTTGATAGATCATACAAACTTTCATCCCCTATTTTATCCCGTTGGGGGTGGAATTAATCAAAATCCTTTCTTAACGGATGCCTACGTTATAACATCTACCTGCATGCCAAATTTCAGCCCCATCCGTCCAGCGGTTTGGGCTCTGCGTTGATAGATCACTATATCAGTCAGTCAGTCAGTCAGCCACTTTTGAGTTTTATATATATATAGATAGATAATAATCTGTATATATTATACTTGGTTTCTTTCTGCTGTTCTTCTGCTCTATGTATTTTCTCCATTTCTAGTTGTATGATTTTGTATTTATTTATAATATCATCTCTTATTAGTTTTTCGTTCGCAACTTTTAATTTTTCAATTTCCAGTTTTAGTCTTCGATTTTCTAATATTAAATCATTCATTTCTTGATTATGGTCTTAAAAAATATAGATAATTGAGAAAAAATCAAGATTAAAAAACTTTAATCAATAAATTGACAAGATTGGAAAAATTTAATTAAAAATCTAAAATAGAGAAACATAGTTTGTATTAATTCTTCTTTTTATAATATCTCTAAATTAATTTTTCTAATCAATTGTTATTTTGGACTTTTCCTACAAAATAAAATGGATGTAAAAATTATTAGCTCTTCTAATAGGATATCCAAATAACAAATGTCTTTTTCGGCCAAGTCACTATTTTATCATTAATTGATACACACCTCCCATATTTCAAAAAACACTACTTAGGCCTAATCTGGTCGTTTTCGTAATCAGTAAAATACTCATTTTATTTACGATGTTGATTAGTGTAATTTATTAAAAACAGAATCTAAACAAAACGTCCATAATTATGATTGTGTTAATACTCTAGTCAACATCTTCAAAAACGTGAAAAATTAAAATAAAGGTCCTAAAAATATGAGCGATAGCTCATTGGATTCTGAATCATCTCTAGAAAAATGTTTTTAAAGGAAAAGTGTGCAGGCAAAAAATTGCAATTGTTATTAACAAAATAAGATGAAAAAAAACAGATGTTTATGTTTTTGTTAATAACTCGAAAAATATTAATATTTAAGCAATTTTGAAAAAAGCTCGTTAAAGAGGAGGAAATTTCCGAAAAAAAAGTCCATCCTCCCGGAACTCTATCTCCATTATTTATAATTTTAATTTGACGTTGAAAACGGTGTTTATCAGATAAAATATTTTTTTTATGACATAAAATGTTATTTTAAAAATTTGAAAAAATTCCAGTATTTTCCTAACACTTGAAAGAATCTAAATCAGTTGGAAAAAACATTTTATCACTGTTTTTCAAAAAGTTATTCAATTGTTAACTAACAAATTTTTTCCTAATATCTGTTGACATAAACAATGGGATAAAAGGTATAAATAATTAGCCTAAAAATTTGAAACTTTGTGGAACCCTTTTCATATGTTTACCTAACAAGATTCTGTGATAAATGTTTATAAAAGTTTATCAATTTGTTAATTATGATTTTTCATAACTATTGCAAAATACTGCGAAAAAGTAAAAAAAAAATACAGAATTTTTCCAAATAAATGCATGTAGTATCTAATAAACAATAAATACGAATTTGGTCTTAGAACTATTTGAAAGAGAAACTTATTTTCTATAAAAAACTCCTGAACATCCTTTATCATATCTCCAATAGTTTAAAAAAAATATCAGTTTTTTTAATTGGCAAGTTATTTGGCGCTACAGTTAACTTGACGTATGATATTAGAAAGTATTATTAACAAATTAATAAACTTTTATGAAGATTTATCGCAGGATCTTGTAAAGTATACATATGAAAAGGGCTCCACGAAGTTTCAAATTTTTAGGCCAATTATTTATACCTTTTATCCCATTGTTTATGTCAACAGATATTAGGAAAAAATTTGTTAGTTAACAATTGAATAACTTTTTGAAAAACAGTGATAAAATGTTTTTTCCAACTGATTTAGATTCTTTCAAGTAGTAGGAAAATACTAGAATTTTTTCAAATTTTAAAAATCACATTTTATGTCATAAAAAAAGCATTGTGCGGTTTTATGAAACCACGGTAAAAGTGAACCTTTTTTTCACACTGTAGACATTTAACTAAAAATTTTTCGAATAATATTTCATTAAGGGTAAAAAAATCTCTTTATCAAATCAAAATCAAAATCGAAATCGGAATCGAAATCGAAATCGAAATCAAAATCGAATTTGAAATAGAAATCGAAATCGGAATCGAAATCGACTGTGTAGCATGTCCAAAAAACTCTAGGCAGCAGATTTTTATTTTTTTATTTTTTATTATTTTTTCTTACCCAAGCCGACCCTGATCATATTACATTCCAGAAAATTCTCGGCTTTAACGGTTTAACCGTCAAAACTATCGATTTTTTTAGACCAACCAATCAAATCGGGGGAATAAGATGATGTGGCGCAAGAGGGGTGGTTTGAAGCGACGCGGTTTTAATTTTGACCGCGATCTCAGAGTCAGTCTAGCGTGGGTCCTTGTGCTTACAAGTCTATTTCGTATAACCCCTAGATTCAAATACCGGCAAATTTCCTTTAGATTTGCAAATAACTATTTGCAATTTAGTGTTTCTAAGTAAGTTAAAGTCAGTGAGTAAGTGTAGAACCTCTCTGATGAAAAAGCTGTCTTGTAGTATCGAAGAATCACCAGTTTTTACTGTACCGTATAAATTGGGTGTGGCCCCATTAAATTCTCCTATCTAGGAAACAAACTGTAAGTCTTTTAATATAATTACTATCTCTTAACTACCAGAAATTTGGGATACCATTTTTTTCTTTGGCACAAAAACTTAATTGTGACCCACCGGAATAATATCCAAGTGTGGGTAATTAACGTAAGAAGTGCTCATAAAATCCACAGTGAATCCGGTTTTTATAAAAAACCTAGTACCTTATCGACAGACTCCTACAGTGTGCAAATTTCTAAATAGTTCGTCGCATACATGTTTTAGTTAACAGTGAAAGCGTTACGCAGAGTCTGACTAAATATTTTTGTAACATCTTTATGATAAATTTTTTTTGTTTCTTGATGTTTATCCTAATTTAATTGTTTTAATATAGATTATTATATGGTACCCCCAATTTTTTACTCGAGTAAAACATCTTTTAAGCTAAAAGTGATTTACAACTTTTTTATTACATTTTGATACTTTTCAATTTCTTTTTCACATCACATTCTGCTTAAATGGGTACACAGAAATAACAATATAAAAATACTTAGCTGTTATTGAATGTGTAATATTGTTTCTATATGTGATTAAACACTAATGTGTTTTACTGTATTTTACCTTATTTCATTTGTTGATATTTTATATGTCTATTTGTTTCGTTCATCTGTTTGACTTATTACTACACACAGTAATAAATATTGTTTATTGTTTATCTATATGTTTTATTTTCTGACCTGGTGTAAGTTATTCTGATCTAATCTCATTAACAACAAGAATAAGACGTATTTCACTCATAAATTTTAGCTTTTGACTTGATCAAAATATATAGAGCTGTTGTGATAAGTAAGAACAAAAAGTAAGTATAACTTTCTCTTTCTAGTTTTTCTAATAAAAGTGTTTAATTTAAAAATTTTAACCAGAACATCTACTGGCTTACTCAATATTACTGCATCTTATCTTACGTCCCTTATATCTTTCTTATTTTAACTTTATCTATAACATCTAATCCACTATTTTATCCAACTTCTAGATTTAATATTTTTTCCATCTGGGTTTCTTATATTTCCCCATCCTTATGATAAAAAAATAAGTGGCGCCCATTTACCTTTCCCTTATCCATCATTTCTCTCATTTTCTCTTTAGTCCCTTTTAAATTCTTTTATCTTTTATTTTTTCTAGTAAATATATCCCCGTATATCTTTCCAACACCATATCATCTAGCTCGTTCGAATCCACGCTCGCATTTAACAACACTTGAGAAAAAAGAGGTTACAACATCAAAATCGAAATCTAAATCGAAATCAAAATCGAAATCGAAATCGAAATCCAAATCGAAATCTGAATCGGAATCGAAATCGAATTTGAAATCGAAATCGAATTTGAAATCGAAATCGAAATTGGAATCGAAATCGAAATCAAAATCACAAAAAAATAAACAACAACATGCACCAGCAAAAAGTAATACTATATACACTACACGGTCAGCTGCTGCAAACTATAGGCGCCGCCTACTTTATACTTTATACCTACTCGGCGGCCGACATGCGACATGCACCAAAAACGATTTAATAAAAGTTTCACTTTAAAAAAATATTTTATCTGATAAACACCGTTTAGCGGTAGCGCGCGCATGCCGTAAAAGCCGCCCAAAGCCCCATTTTCAACGTCAAATTAAAATTATAAATAATGGAGATAGAGTTCCGGGAGAACGGACTTTTTTTTCGGAAATTTCCTCCTCTTTAACGAGCTTTTTTCAAAATTGCTTAAATATTAATATTTTTCGAGTTATTAACAAAAACATAAACATCTGTTTTTTTCATCTTATTTTGTTAATAACAACTGCAATTTTTTGCCTGCACACTTTCCCTTCAAAAACATTTTTCTAGAGGTGATTCCGAATCCAATGAGCTATCGCTCATATTTTTAGGACCTTTATTTTAATTTTTCACGTTTTTGAAGATGTTGACTAGAGTATAATGTTAATGAAACTTTTAACCTAAAGATTTTATAAAACACCTTTAACATAACTACTTTTTTAATTAAAAGCAAATAGTACATTACGTAACGAGAGCGGAAAGCAGGTGATCCCATCACGAGTGTGATAAAAAGCACGAGTGATGGGATTACCTGCGCACCGCACGAGTTGCGTATTCTATTTTTCATCACTCCGTGAGGAAAGCTCTTGAATTTGTCTAAAATAAAAGGAA